>OW052045.1:38652921-43652921 GCA_932526495.1 Bombylius major | reverse complement strand
TGTCATTTGCACTTAATTTAAATTCGAGACACAATCATGCAAAGGCTTTAAGATTTTTATGCTTTGTACATGTTCTGGTTGAGCTTGTTTTTTAGAAGTTTGGTTTGCTGTTCTACTGATGATGATGATGAATATGATGATGATCATAATGATGATGGAACAAGTGATGTGGGGGGGGTTTAGTTTTGGTTCGTTGATTTGTTGTATTTCTTGTAGTGAAGTATTAAAATGACACTTAACTATCGTATATAATATATCGTACTACATATTTTATATGAATGAGTATCTATTTTGCATTAAAATAATAAAATTTTAATAGAGAGACAGAAAAAAAAAAAGATATAAAAGTTTTTATGAAAGTCCTTAAAACTTATAATAACTAAATAACGAATTTGTTGTTGGTTCTTAAGGCGTTCAAAAAAAGAAATTTATGTTTTTTAAGTGAAATTTCATTATTCAACATAACTAAAGAAAATATATGAAAAAAAAGGAATATATATAATATTAAATGTAAAAGTACAAGGTCTTTTGAAGTATTGGTTCACTTGCTATTGCTATAACAAAATTTAAAACCTAAAGATTTAAAATAGCAATAACCCATAATACGATTAAGTTTTAAATTCCAACTTTATAATATAACATCAGCGATATCGTAATAAATTCATAGTTACCATCCCGTTCCCGTTTAAACAATTTTTATTTTGTTTTATTTTATTATGTTTTTTATTTTGTATTTAAAGCTTTTTATATTACAACGTTGCTCATCCGTGATACACAAGATAAAAAACTGATCTCTTTACTTCAATATTGTATACAGAAATAAAAAACTTGCTTACGTACTCACTACAATAATATTACAATCTAAGTAGTATAAATTCAAGGCAAAAACGAGGAAAAAAAAAGGACATGAAAGTTATCAGTCTCGCATGAAATCGATTTTATTGCTTCTCATACATCAAATTTTTAGTTTGATAATTTTTTTTTACTCTTTTCTGAATTGATATGTATAAGAGTCACAAAAATGCACATGAGACCCTTAACTGAACTCACATAAAAGCAATTGAAGCAGTGATAAGCAGAAGAAAAAAAATAGAAGAAAAGGAAAAAGTTTCCATGAAAAAAAAAAAGGAAGAAAATTCATACTAAACAGTAAGTTAAAGAAATTTCGTTTTTAACTTTCATAATAACATTACATGCATATGATGTCCTTATTGCAAGTTTCTTTTGTTGTTGTATATTTTTTTTTTTGGAAATGTACCAAGAAAAAAAGTTTACTCATGAGATTAAAATTTCATTTTCTTTTTAAAGTTGAGATTTAAAGTTTTCTTCTTTCTTTTATTTTTTTTCCTGTTATGATTGTGTGCAACAAAGATCGTTATTCATTTTTAATTCATTTCACGTAATTTATATTATGCACTTGAGATATGTTTTGAAATTTTATTCAAAAATTTCATGTTTTTTTTTTTTTGTTAAACATTTTCTCTAGAGCGTTTGCACTTAAATGGAACTTTTAAATAAAAAGTGAAAAAATGTAATGCATTTTTTATTCATTACTTGAAAATTAAACAGAAAACAGTAAATGGTATATAATTATGTACAAGAGCAATTTTTAAATAAGTAATATCCATGAACTTCATCATTTTTGCGCTATACTGCGCTGCTAAAAAAATTCAAACCCAAATTTTAATTGATAAAAAAAAAATGAAAAGAAGTCAGTAAACTTTGAAAAAAAGAAAGGGTCGAGAAAGTTTCAAAAGTATAACGAAATGAAAAAAATTTTAATTTTCAATTACAAATAAGGACGAACAAACTTTTAAGTGTACTCTCCATGAAGGAAAGTATTTTTGATTATCTGATTAGAATCCTGATTTTGTTCCCAACCAATTGAAAAAAATATTTCACGAATCTTCAAAAAGAATTTCTTTAATTTATCATAAAATTTATAAAATTGAAATTAATTGATAAAATTTCACTTTGAATACTTTTTTTTTAAAATTTAAATTAAAATATTTAAAAAAACGTTGTTATCTTGTTGCATAATCGATTAAAGCACTTGAAATTCACACTAAACCAGTCCAGACGTAATACTTAACGGACACATCTCCTTTGCATAACAAAAAAAAAGGAGAAGAAATTTCAATTAAAATAAATTAAAGATTAAAATCATGAGAACTGACTGTTGTGTGTATCTGAAATGACTCAAGTGGCATATAAAAAATGATAAACTACCATAATTTTCATTTTAAAAATATAATATAATAAGTAATAAAGAAAAAGCAACAAAACCAAAAGGAAAAAAAAACAATAGCCTGGAATATTACAGTTTTACAAAATATACAAATATGTAGGTACATACGTACATATGTATGTTTTTTTTATAATGTAATATATAAGGCGTGTGGACTATGACATTTATTATCGCACATTATACACATTGGAATATGATTTAATTTTTTTTACTTCCAAAATACATAACACGTCCCGACCAGTTAACGGCTCATTTTTATGTTTTACGAATGTGAAAATAAAGTTTATAGTATCAATGGCTTTTTATGATAATACACCCACCCACCCATCTATCTACCACCGTTGTTTTATTTTTATTTTAATTTTATTTTTTTAAATTTTCATTTTATTCATATTTTATTTGATATTCGTTGTGTTTTTGCCATTCCATTGACAGAAACAACTAAAGTTTATGATCGAAACGGGACGAAATTTTAACTATACGACGAAAAATCGGTCTGATACTAAAAATGACTATGAAAGAGTACATATGTATATGCACAGTTATTTCGACCTCCCACACTTAGCACTTTCTGTGTAGGTATGTAGTTGATTGGTTCTTAGTCCTTGAATAAGAAAATTTTCATTTAATATGTTTGTAAATGAGTTTTCGGTTCGGTTCATACATTAATATATATTTTTCTTTTCTTTCTTTTTGGCATTAGGTTCTCTAGGGAAAATTTTCCTCTGTTCGTTCTTTCTCTGGAATTATTTAAAAAAGGATTAGTTTTTGGCACATTGTTTTAATGTTTATCACTGTTCTTTCTTTAAAGTATGTATGTATGCATTGCTACATGTTTGAAATTTTACAAACAAATAAAAGCTAAAGATAATAATATTCTTGAATCCTTAAAATGCATTTAATATGCATGCATATATAGCCAAAGTTTATAATCAAAAATTATAGACAAGTTTTATTTCTACCATGTGGTGGAATGAATAATAATATGTACTATATATGGAAAATATGGTGCATGATAAGTGAGGTATTAGTAATAGTTATTACTTGGTTGGTCGTCATTTTTATTTTATTTTTTATTTTAAATTTTTTTTATGGAAAACGTCGCTTACATTCATGCGAAAAGAAATGACGATTTAACTGTTTTGAAACCGCAAAAAAAGGTAAGGTGGAAACGTTCAGTAGTGGTAGTAGTTACAAGAATGTAATATAACGTATGTCGGTAAACATAAAACTTATTTATGATTTTTGTGGCTGCAGAATATGAAATGCGGCAAGGGATATAAAATTTTTTAAGAATTTTTGTGGATTCTTTTCTCACTTGAACAACAATTCTTTATATAAAATATAAAAAAAAAAAAGGACAAAAAGCATTAAAAAAAAAAGGAAATTAAAGAAAAATGAAATAAAATAAAATGAATTATATGAAAGTGAATTTCATTTTGAAAATTTCTTTTGTTAAAAAAAGAAAGAGAAAGAAATTTTGTGTTTACTTTTTTTTTCTTCTTCTACTTTATTCTTTTGGTGTATTTTAAGGATTTATTATTAAATGAAATTGCATTTTGGTATAGCAAACATACTCTCGTACATACATATATAATATAAATTGTGGTATAAGCAAAAATTTCAAAAGAATGTGCTATTTTATATAAGAATTCATTCTATGTAATGTTGTAAGTATACAAAAAAAATAAAGTTCTTTATAGAACGAAAATACATTATTTCATTTGTGATATATGTGAATGAAATGGTCTGGTACACGACATATACAGAATGGAAAAAAAAAATGTATTAAATTTAAGATATGAAATAGTTTTGTTCCTTATGTTTATTGTTTACGTGTATGATTTTCATTAAATGATGAGAAAGGTACAACCAGAAACCATTCATTGTAAAAGAGTGTTCTTGTATAAAAATTATTACAAAGTTAATAATTTCTTTTTTTTTTATAATTTTTAAATTATGAGAATTTCTCCTGTGGTTTTCCATTAAAATATTGCATTACTTTTCATATCTCAAGTGAATGAACTTTTAATGGAATAAAAAAAAATTGTTCAAGGTAAACAAAATAAACAAGGACATTTTTTTATTATTATTTTATTTTGTTTAGTTATCCTTTGTAGAAATTTAAAATTGCATTTTGATTAAAGTTTTTATTCACTGTTTATATGTCTTTTAAAATTTAAAAAAATTCTCTACAAACAACGAAAATATATTACACATACATATACATACTAAATATGTGAAATTTGTTATCCCTTTTACATTTCTAAAATTTGTTTCCGATTTTATTATATTATTTTTCGTCAATTTTCTGTTATAAAAATTTCATATTTATCATTGAAAAGAAAAAAAATTGAATTTTGTTTTTCAATTTTTTCAGCTGATGCCAAAAAAAAAAAAAAAAAAGTAAGAAATCACCTCACCATCGACATATCCTTAGCCAATTACCCTTTCTGTTACGCAGGATGTGTTGCTGTTGTTGTTTACAGAGAGAAAAAAAAATTAGTTTTTCGCTGAGTCAAAAACAAAAATAGTGGGTACCTCGAAACGAAAATAATATAATATTATTAAAGTAGATCAGATCAAAAATAACACATACATAATGTTAAAAGAGTGAGATTTCCCTAGACAATATCATTGTTGAAAATCAGATTTAGGTTTATTTTTTTTTTAAATAAAAAATATCGAAAATACTGTATAAACATGACGCAATGAATATGCTTAGGATATATGTAGTAACAAAATAATGGAATGTATGTAAATATAGTGGGTGGGTGTTGGTGATATGGAGTGTATTTTATTGAATACACTTTTACAATGTTTCTTAATGTCAGTGTTATTGTTGTTTTGTTGATCTCTTATAGTTTTTCAGTATAAATAAAAATAAAATTTACAAAAAAACATAGCGAAAATAAAACACATATCATGAAAAACATCTTAGAATTGGGAATTGGGAATATTAAGAATGAAAATGATGAAAAAATATGTATCATGTTATTGACGTCGTATAACAGTAAAACAAACAAAAAATTTATAAATGGGATAAATTATTGTTCTAAAGATACATCAACAAACATTCACCGTTATTTTATATATCATTTTAGTCGTATTTTTTGGAAAAATATACATTAATGTTATTGTTTGTGAATATACATACATAAATACTAAATTAGGAAAGGTGTAAGGTAGTTCATAAATATGAGTGTTCTAAGAGTCATCAATTTTCCTTACTTTTTTTATAACACTGACTGTGGTGAATAAAACAAATATGTCAGTGCTAATGTTCCATCAGACAAAATTTTACGTATACGTAATATTGTTGTTGTTGCTGCTGTTTTTGTTGTTTTGAATATTTTCCGAATAAATTCATAAGATGATTGAACTTGAACTTCTTAAAGGTTATTCTATTCCTTATCTGTAACAACTTTTTTTTTTTTTTTTTCGAGAAAAAAGAGATTGATAACTGAAATAAAATTTTGCATTTCTGTGTGTTGTGTGCTTTCCTTTTTCTTTGGAAAGTTTTTCATTCCTTTTTTTGTTTATTCGTTTGAGCTTTTTATGCGATTATCGAATAAAAATTTTTCCAAAAAGTTTGAATAACATTAACGATGTTTTCAAAAAATCATTTCGAATTAAAAAAATAAAAACATAGACCCCCCCTAGTCAGCCAGTATTCGTCTAAAATTATCCTGGAAGAAATAAATTTATGCAACGATAGATTTTCAAGTCAAATTTATGAAGCAATTGAATTTTAAGTTTTTATTTAAAAAAAAAAAAAATATATGAAAATAAAAATAGTAAACGAATAATGAATCTGTTTTCAAAAGTTTTTTTTTTCTCTTCTTCTTTTTGTTTCTTATATAGAAATAAAGTTGTTATATAATAAAAACGAAAAAGTTTTTTTTTTTCCATTTCAAATTATGATAAAAAAAAATGTTTTTTTTATGTTTATGATACTTAAAAAATTGAAAATTGAAATGAAAAAATACAGGATAAAGTTTTCATAAAAATTATGATGGATAATAAATTTTATGAATATAATGAGAATTGAGTCGTCATATACTATACTTCTTTTTTTTTTTTTTCAATTTTATTTTTATATTTCTTTAAAGGATCATGAAAAAAAACACTCACATACATAACTATTAATATATAAATTTATTCATTTTATTTTTCATCAATGTTCGTGTCAATATTTTTTTTTTCAATTATCCATTCAGCTTACAAAAAAAAAATAAGAAAAAGAAAGAAGAAGGATAAAAAGGACAATGTGTATACCTTGAAAATTTCACTAAATTTAGATCTTATTTTAAATAATTCATTGGTCAATTTATAGTTGTCCAAACGATGTCCTGAAATATCAATTTCATGTGTTATGCACAGACCGTATATATACTCGTATATATTCAATGAAAATTAAAGGATGAACATACATATACATATGTATGTATGTATATGCATGTTTATGTTCATAAAAGTAAGAACATAACATATCAACAACCCATATGTGTTTTTATGTTGTTGATGTTGGTCGCATTATTAAAGGACATCAGCAGCAGTACCAATATTGCAGCATCTATATATCCTTTTTTTTGTTTTTTTTTGTTCAAAGAAGCATAAAGTGGAAGTAGTTATCCTTACTTCCAGTTTTTCCTTTTTTTTTTTTATACATAACGTTTTTCTTATTTTTTTTATTATTGTACATATTTGTTTTTTATTTCATCTCATCCAGACTTAGGATTGTATTTTTACGGTATATAATACCTGGTCTTTTTTACGTACACACACATATTATTTTTTTTTTTGTTTATTTTTTTATTACTTTTTTTCTTTAGAAATATTATATGTTTCATGGTACATATTACGTACTTAAATTTGGGATGATGTCATTTTCATTTTGTTCGTTAGGAGGATGATATCGTACAGAACATGCAATATACAGACATAAAATGGGATTACGATAGAATCAGTATAATACCATACTACTACTACTACTACTACTAATACTATCAGTTATGGGGGTAAGAGAAGCTGTGCATGCATTGTTATCACACTTGCATATATTCATTTTATCATCTCAAATTGATTATGAAAAAAGAGAAAAGAAAAAACAAAAAAAAAGTAATAGTGAAAAACTATAGAATCTATCTAGCATGTAATTTGGTTCCCATATGAGGATTCATTTTATAATACGTGCTGTATTTTACAGTACATACACAATAATTTAATAAAAGTAAAACAACAACGTACAAAAAAAAACAACAAAAAAAAATGTAGTTATAACTTTTTCAGCAAACAAGCCAGCCACCCACACTTATTTACCTTGGTGTAGTTATTGATTATCGATTTGGGAATTCTTGTTTATATGATGCAATTTCAGTTTTTCTACAACTCATTAGTGTAAGGATAATAAAGACAATATCATCGTATCGGGTTTTTTTTCTCTATTTTTGGTTTTTCATGTGTTGTGTTCATGTATGAACAGAAAATTCATTGAGATGAATTTTTCTATTAAAGGTTGAAAGTAATTTTGTGTACAGTTTTATTATTCAAACGTTTTCGAAAAGATTAATTAATTTTTTATTGAATTTATTAAAGAAAAAAATTAAATATTTTATTTATTGTATTTTTTTTCTACTTGTATTTTTTATAGATGGAAGATGAAGGAAATCATGGTAATGATGAGACACGTCTTTTCATATTATCATCATTGGCACAAAATCAAAAAAGCCGTGTATCATGCATTCTATGTGAAGAAGCAATGCTTGTATTTGATCGATATCCATTAGTTGATGGAACATTCTTTTTGAGTCCAAAACAACATGCATCAGGCTGTATTGAGGTAAGAATTTTTTTTTTCGAAATTTTTTAAATCAAATATGGAAATTGTGTGTGATTTCAAATTTCATAATATATAAATCAAATACCCTGTTATTATCCTTAAAATAACTTTATAAATTTTTCATAATTTTATGCAGAATATAAATGAAAAAAAAAATGTTATTTATCAAAAATTTTATTTATTAAATTTTAATTAATTTAATTTTTTTTTTTATGTCTGACAACTTTTTTAAAAAACTTTTTTTCTACTGTTTTTCTTAATAAAAAATTTTCACACAGTATATAAATTTAAAATTGTTTTTATAACAAAATAAATAATTTTTTGTTTTGAAATAGATAAAAAAACACTTATGATAACTTTATTATAACCGAAAAATAAAATACGAAAAAAATAAAAAGGAAGATTAATAAAATTTAAAAAGTTTTTTTTTATATAAAGTTAAATATAAATACATCACTTTATTCATTTATTTAATTAACACTTAACATATGCATAAAAAAAAGTATCTTAAATCAAATAAGAATTGGATAAACACATTATCAAAAGATTAACTTTTAACGTGAACGTTATCATTGTACATAAATACATACATACATAGGTACATATAGTAGTCACATGTACATATAGTACTCTGTGGATTAGACTTCTACATAATAATAATATTATATTCTCTGTATATAGTCTCTTCATACATTTTCTATAATGGAATAAACTTAACTAAAAACACACAAATTCATTTATTTATTTATTTTCACATTACATACATACTAAATATATACATTATCATCGTCATCTATATATAATAAACATTTGTTATATCTCGTAAAAGAGGTTGAAAATAATTATGCAAAACTTTTAATTCATTAATGATGTTTCACAAGACATTTTCAATATTTTACTTAAATATTATGTGATGATGTCTACCCGGTCGAGAAAAAAATATACATATGTGGTGACAGGATATTTATATATGTATGGAAAAAATTATACAAAAGGAAAATGTAAATATTTTAAATATAAGTATATATTAAAAGATACAACAAATATCTTTTTTGTAGCATCTTTTTGTTTTTTTCTTTTTGTTCCAATGTAGAGAGAACAACCAACAAAAACATTGTCAGTAACACTAAGGTTTTTTTGTTTTTTTTGTGTCTGTCCCAAATGATTTTTACATTCATAATTTATTAGTTAAATTAAAGCTCTAATAATAGTAAAAACGAGTATATACAAATAGATAGAAGATAAAGTAAATAAAGATAAAATGTTAGTTCTACCGTATATGATGATGATGATGATGATGATGATGACGAAGCCTAAAAGTACAAAAATTAGATTTTAAGTAGATATACACGTTTTATCTTATATTAGATTTAGTTAGCGTTTATAATTATATTTCATTACGAAAAAAGGACGATAGAAGGATGATGAGAAGTGCAAATAATCGCAGAATAGGCTTTTAATTTTATCTTCCATTTTTAATATGTATATACTGTAAAGAAATGAAATCCTTTGGGAAAAAGTCATTTTCTCATTTAACGTCATCAGAAATTAAAACTATATGTATGTAAAATAAGGTAATCGTTTCTTTGTTGGTTGTTTCTTTTCTTTAATTCATGTTATGTTCTACAGAATGAGGAATAAATTAATGAAAAAGTGTGTGTTTACCTTTTTAACAGAAAAATTATTTATTAATGATTTAAGGATGACTGAGAATGGAATATTAATTTACGTAAATTTGAATTTTTTAAAGAAAAAAAATTTATAATTGAAAATTTGAGTTCAATAACAAGAAATTGAAAATAACGAAACAATTTATAGTTATGTCTTTTGTTGAATTTCTTATTATTATTGATAAATTTATTGAAGAACAAGAACAAGAATAAGAATAAGAATAACAAGAATAAGAATGAGAATAAAATGTCTGCGGTTTTTTGAAAAACAACCACAAAATGTTAAATTGTAGACATAAAATGTTGAAAGTATGAACTGAAAATCTTAAAATAACAAATTTATTCTTAAGTAAATTAAACCAAAGTAAAATAAACTATAAACAATAAGAAAACCAAGATTTGTATAAGACAAGAGAGAGAGTATGGCTTTTTAAAGAAACTTCAAAGTATGAAATCACAATCAGTGTAAATTTAAAAAACCATTCACTACACATTTGTGGTAAAGTTTATGTGGTTGAAAATGAATGACTTTGAAGGATGACGTTTTTAAATATTGGAAAGGGGTTTTTTTTGTTGTTGTTTTGGTTTTAATATTTATATGCTTTTATGAACAAAATATAGTTGTTCTCGTTCAGATTTTATACATTTTATTTATTTATTTTCTTCTTGTATTTTCCTTGTATGTTACAGATTCAGATTCACATCTCAGATTTCAGATTCATTTTAATTTTATAGTAAATCGACGTCAGCTTGTCTGTGTTTCTTCCGTTTTTTTCCTTTTTTCCTTTCATAAGCAATATGATCAAAATGTAATGATTTTTGTTGTTTAATAAATTTTATTGATTATTGATTAAATTCGATTTCTGACAAAACGTATTCTTTTTTTTTAAATATATAGCTATGTACAATTCTTAATTATTTTGTATTCATGTAATATTCTTAAAAATAATTCTATTTTATTTCATTTAATTCAGGTTAAATATGAAAGAAGTACTCAGTATTTAACAGCAGTTTGCATGGGATGTCTTGATGGAGGAACCGGTCGTACTATTTATTGCAGGTAATTCTCATTCCTTAATCAAGAAAATAAAATTTCAAAATTTCAACTTTAAAATAAAAAATAATAATAATTCAAAAATTTTTATTTTATTTACAGATTTTGTGGAGAAAAATGGGATGGTTCTTCACTTGTTCTTGGCACAATGTATTCCTATGATGTTTTTGCTGCAATACCATGTTGTACTGAACGTCTTAAAGTAAGTTTATTTCATATTTTATTTTATTTCAGTTTTGTTTTGTTTTCTTTCTTAAGCTCTAAATGCTAATATATGAAATATATTTTGTCTTCTTTTCTTACAGTGTAATGCATGTTTCAAGCTTTTACTTCATCCACAACAACGATTGAATTACTACAGTGATTACAGTCATGTCGTTGTTTGTCCATATTGTACAACACAAGATGCTCATTTTGTTAAACCATTGGCATACTGTTTCACCAAACAACCCATGAAATCGCTTCCACAGTTACCATAACATGAGGTTCTGTTGGAGTCTCCTCGGCTACCGATAATTTCTGGCGGAATAACATCAAATATATCAGCATTGCCCCAATCATTGACAACAGCAACCGCCTCTAATATGCAACAACAATTGATAATCTATCAGAAACATCAAAATCAGCAGCTTCAGCAACAGCAGCAACAACAACAACAACAACAACAGATTTCTGGTATAAATAATAATTTTAATAATCACCAGGTAAGAGGATTACAACAAAATTCAACAATTTCGGCAGCCACCTTAAATTCATCTGCTACAGATAACAACTTTATGAATACATTAATACAAGAATTAAACACAATGAAACTTAATAATAGTTGTAATTTAGATTTATTAGGAGATTCCAACAGTATTAACAGCAATGTTACAACAAACAATTATAATAATAATAATTCTAATTGTAATTTAAAACATTCAATTTGGGGCAAAAATAATAATAATAATAATTTAAATTCTATAAATTCCAATACAGTTATCCAACAGCAACAACAACAACAACAAAATCATAATCAATATTTACAATCCCAAAATCAAAATCAAAATCCCAATAATTTATGGGGTTGTCCACCACCACAAAGTCCACCCAGCAGCTCTTCACCATCCTCAATCCGTACACAATATCATAGTGCAATTAGCCATAGTAATAGTAAAGAATCCCTTTGGACATCAAATCAGTCCTCACCAAATAGTAATCTCAGGGAAAATTTTTATTCAATGAAAACTTCTTCAAATAATTCACTTTCATCTTCAATGACAACAACAAATTTATGGGAAATTCCAATTACGAAATTGTCACAGGTATCATCATCATTAATGATGAATAACAACAGTAACAATAATAATAATATTAACGGTGGTAGCAATGAGCAAAAGGAATCGATTGGTTCAATTTGGTCAGCTCCAGTACCACCATTAATGATGGGTGGGAATAATGTTGGTAATGGTGGTTGTGGTGGTAATACAGTAACAACAGTAACAGGTGCAGCATCATCGCAATTATCACCATCATCATCATCTCCACTTTCGTCTTCATTATCTTTTATTGCACCAATTGCTGCATCACAATCCACCACCACCACTACTACTTTATACAATAATAACTCAAATAATTCAAATAATAATAATAATAATAATTCAAAAATGAATAATATTTGGGATATAAATACTACAAATCATACAAAAACCAATGATTTAGTTGTAAATGGATGTAATAAATTTATACAACAACAACAACAACAACAACAACAACAACAACAATTATTACGTCCACATGATATTTTAAGTGATCTCTGGAATAATTCCAATGCAAATAATCATAGCATTAATAATAATTCAATGATAGTGGGTGTTAATGGTGGTTTAATTGGAGCATCACAACAACAACAACAACAACAACATCAACATCAAAACAATCATAAACTAAAAGAACCAATCAGTTCCCTTTGGGCTCCTTCACAAACACCACAAACCACAACATTTAGTGGTGGTAACTGTAATAATAATAATAATAATGGTAGCTTAAATAGTAGTATAAATAACAATAACAATAATTGTAATGTGATCAATAATAAGATAGTAACCTCAACGCCAATTAAGGCAAATCAAAATAATACAAATTCACAAATGTTGGCTGCATTACAATCATCACCAATTACTGCAGCATCAGCATCAACATTATTATCCTCATCAGCATCATTATCATCTTCACCAACAGCATCAGCATCATCATCATCAACAATAACAACAGACACATCATCCTTGAATAATACATCATCATTATCATCATCATCACCATCATCATCTTTAACGAATGCTATTATTGGTGGTAATAATGGTAATCTAAATTATCAACCATTACCATCATCAGCAATTAACAATAATGAAACATCAGGAAGTTCATCATGTCTTCAGCTATTCTCTGATGAATTTCTTAATTATTTAAATATGATTAATTAGTTAAATTTTTTTACTAAAAACAAAATAATAATAATAATGAAAAACAAACAAAGAGAGAAAATAAAAAATTTTAAAATTTTAAAAAAAAATAAAAATAAAAATGAAGAAAAGTAATTGAACTTTGATTTTATTAATTAATTAAAATAATTAATATTTTTTTTTTTTAAATAGAATTTTTATTATTATTAAAATTAATTTTATTATTAATATTGAAAAACAAACAAACAAACAAACAGAAAGAAAGAATTATTATATTGAATTTTGCATTTGATTTTTTAAAAACTTGTTAATTCATCTTTTTTTATTTTTTTCGGTTATCGTTTATTTTTATTTTTTTTTCTATTTAATTTTCTATAATTTTATTTACTAGTTTTGTTATTTTTAGAATATAATTTTATTTTATTATTATTATTATTTTTTTTTTTTTTTCAAAGAGAAAAAGAATAAGAATTTTATTTTTACTTTATTTTGTTTTTTTCTTTTTTCTTTTTTTTTTTTTTCAAGTTTTCTCCTCTCAAAATTTAACGTGTTGGATTTTAAATTGTTTTCTTTTTTGTCTTCAGCTTTTTTTTATGTGTTTTTTTTTTTAAATTCTTTTTCTTTAAAATTATTTAATATTAAATAAAAAAAAAAACATTTTTACTTATATTTTAAGGAACAGAAAAAAAAAAAAGAGGAAAAAAATAGATGTGTGTGTTATAAAAGATTTTTTTATTATTATTCTTATACAAGAAATAGCATAAATTTTTTTTATTATTATTAATTATTAATTAATTTTATTTCATAGTTTTGTTTATTTTAAATAAGTTGAAGAAGATGAAGAAGAAGAAGAAACTTATTCTATAGTATTGTTTTTCTTTCTTTCAAAAATTATTTAGTTTTAATTTTAATGAATGATGAAGAAGTTTAGTTGAAAATAACAGAAAAAGAAAATTGGAATTATGTAATTTTGTATTTTTTTTTGTTTTTTAATTAGTGTTTTTTTTTTTGTTCGAATTGTTTTTTTTTTTAAAAAAAACTACAATTCGATTTTTTTATGATTTAATTTTTTTTTTAATGTTTTATTTTTTTTTAAAGAAAGGATAATAAAGTGAATTTTAAAAATAAGAAAAATACACGCAGTTTTGTTATATTCACATGCACACATATCCTATTTGTTTTTTATAATTTTCGAGGTTTTATATTTTTCTTTATTTTAGGTTTGTAAAATGCTTTAATTTGTATCAAAATTACCATAATTTCATAAAAATGTTTGTTTTTGTGTTCAAGTTTTCGTCAATGAAAATTTGTTCTATTTTCGAAAAATCATTAAAATTTTATTTTTCATTGTCAGTCAGTCAATCAAATGGTTGTTATGTTGTTGTTTGTGATGTTTTGTATCATCAATAAAAGGTAGATTTTTTCCTAATTTTTCTTCAATAGTCTTCAATAGAACCGGATCCAGCCATATATTGTTGTGTTTGTGCATGAATTATGGTACTGCAATATCGGTTTCTTCCAGTTTTCTTTTTCTGTTATTTATTTAAAAATTGTACTTTCTTTTTTTTTTTTTTACAGTTGGTTGGTTTTTTCTCGTTTTTTATTTCTTTTTTTTTTTTTTTTTTTTTTTTTTGTTTTCCAACTTTGATTAGTAAAACAATATTATTTATTCATATCATGTAGTAAATTAGCTTTTTTTTGTTTTGTTTTTTTTTTCGATTGGAATTATTTATTTAATTTATTTTTGTTTTTTTTTTTTTTATTATTTCAATTTTTATTTAATTATTTAGAAAATTTATTTCGGTTTTTTTTTTTCTATTTCGTGTTTCGATTATTTTTAACATTTTGTTTTTTTTTTTTTTTTTTTTTTTGGTTTGTGTGATTTTTATTATAAGAAAATTTGAAATTTTTAATTTAATAACTTTTCTAAAAACAAGAAGAAAAAAATAAGACAAGACAAAAAAAATTAAAAGAAATCATTATGTCATGTTAAACCATCCTTTAAAAAAAAAAAAAAAGCATTAAAAATGCATAATGAAATTTTTTTTTAGAGAATAGTGTATAAAAAGTGATACTATACCTAATACTGCATGAATTGAAATAATAAAAAAGTGAGAAAAAAATAAATAAATAAAGTGAAAATAAAACTGAAATTGTTATTAAATTTCAGTTAAATGTAAATCTGTACATAAATATGTGAATTTAATAAAAAAATAAAAAAAAGTAATTAGTAATATAGTTTATAATAAATATGAAAAAAAAAAAAGAAAATTAATTAAAGGTTATACAACGCAATACAATTTATTATGAAATAAAAATAATTTTTTATATTATAATAATTATCCTTTTAGAGGTTGTATAAAATGAATATCTTGAATAAGAAAACAAAAAATTTATTTGTAAAATTATATATTTAGTGTGAAAAAAAAATATTTCTTTTGTTTTTGTGATCGTTTTTGAAGATGTGTTAATTATAATATAAAACATCGTTTTTTTTTTTGTTTGAATTTTTTGATAAAAAAAAAACAAAATATTGAATATATAGAAGAACGAAACTTCAGGAATAGCATTTTATTAAACAAACAAAAAAATAAAATAAAATAATTTTAAGGAATAAATAATTCATTTACCATTAAAAAAAGTAAGTGTTAAAATTTTACATACATTTTTTTATACATGCAAAACATCACGATAAATTTAAAACAAAATACGAAAATTTTTTATATACCTACAATAAAAACAAATAATTTTTTTACATTAACAAAAATAAAAACAATAAAACAATTTTTTTGATACGAAAAAAATGATGAAAACAAGAGGAGAAAATCAGTTAACTACAAATTTTGAATTGAAAAATAATAATTAGAAAAAGAAGGTGAAATATGATCAAGGATGAAAAAATTTGTAGATTAAAAAAAAAAGAGTAAAAAAAGTAATGCTGTGTCCTCAATAATAATTTAAAATATATTTAAAACTAAGTAATATTCAAGAAAACAATAAAAAAAAAAATATGTAATTTAAATTTTCCTTGAATATTTCTTAAATTAAAATTCAATTTTGTAATTAATTAATTGATTAATTTTAAATGATAATCAAACATAGGTTTGAAAAAAAAAAATAAGAAGAAAAAAAAGCAATTGTTTATGTTTAAATAATTCTTTTTCAAATTTTTGTTTTTTTTTTAGTTTAATATTTTGGATTGTCGTTATATGTGTGATTTTTTAAATTTCCTTTCTTCAAAAAATTAACTAAGAAAATTAAGTAATCATAGGTTTTACTTTCTATAATAAAAAAAAGAAAAAAGAACTACTTATGTAAATATAATTGAATTAACGTATTAAATTCTAAAAAGGAATTTTTTCGTGTATAAATAATCAATTATTTTGAAAAAGGATTAAGTAGTTTTATTGTTTTTTTTTTTTAATACGTATACGTATAATGTAGTTGTAATTTAGAACATAGGATATTCAACAAAATAATAAATATGTAACATATATAGTTTTTTTTTTCAATACCAAAATTTTTAATATGAAGAAAAGAAGAAATTCATTGATATTAGAGAAAACTAAAATTTATAGGGATTTTTTTTTCCTAGCAGAAAAGAAAAGAAAAGAATAACAAAAAAAAAAAAAAAAAGGAAATTGCTTTTTGAATACAAAAAAAATAATAAACGAAATTTTATAATTTTTCTTAAACGAAATTTTTGCAAATTTTAAAAATTTTGATAAAATTGATATATCGAGATTCTCTGACCAAAGAACAAAAGTCACCGAATTTTTTTTTAGAACGACGAACTAACGCGTTGTTTAAATCGTGAACGAAAAAAAAAAAAATGTTTTTAATCGTAAACGGTAATGTTTAACGACGGACGCTGAAACGACGGTTATATTATATTTTTTATACAATAAAATTGATACGAAATTTTTTTTTTTTTTGAATTTACCACAAAAAATTAAGCAATAAAATTAAATTTGAAAATAAACTAGTAATATAAAAATGTACATATATTTTTCAAGTGAAGAAAAAAACCACCATAAAAACAATATACACATACATACAAAAAGCACACATGCATAGCGAACTGAAAAAAAAATATGTGTAATGAAAAAAGATATAAAAAGGAGAAAACACAGAACATGTATAGAATTTCTTACTTTTATACTTTTTTACGTCTTAGATATTTAAGGGAAACATTTTTTTTTTTTTTATACATATTATATAATCAATATACGATGAAATTGGAAACAAAGCAAATTAAAATGTAAGAAAATTAATTAGAATAAGATTTTTTTACATTTAAAAAAAAAAGGTTATACAAAACAAAAATATTTGTATTATAAAAATTTTGAAAAATGTAAAGAATTATTCTGGATAATATCCCATCAATGAAGTGTATTAAAATAATGAATTGAAGAAAATTGTCATATTTTAATTCACACTTAGAAAAAAAAAAACCAAAAGCAGACATTAAAAAAAAAAAAAAAAAAAAAACACAAAAATAATAACGTGATTTCAGAATATTTCTCAAAGATAATGAATAAATTAAAAACTTTGAAAAAATATCTTGGAAATAACAGAAATTTTTGTGTAAATTTTCTCTCTTCTAAAGTTTATCTTCATCTTTAGGAGTAATTCAATTGTCTTGAATTTAAGAAGAAGACCAAAAGAAAATTAAAAATTAAAATAAAATGAAAAAATGAATATTGAATTTTAAAATATAAAAACGATTAATAAAATGTAAATAAAAAATAAAATAATTAATATATATCTAAGATCAGCCCAGCTTACCCATTCTACATCATTCACAATTCATGCATCTTATATTCATTCATTCATCTGCATAACAAATTATTTCATAATTCATCATTCATCATTATTATAATTTTTAATATTTTTTTTCTTTCAATATTTTAAATTTTTCATTTAAAAAAAATAAATAATAATTGAAATTTTTTCTGTTAAATTGTGCCAATTAAATTAATTAATTAAAATGACGTGATGATGAAAAATCACGAATCTACATACATAATTAATTTTATTTAAAATTTTTTTTTGTTCCCTAATTAATTAAAATTAAGAAAAGAAAAAGAAAAAAAAAATGATTTGATTAAAGATGCATTTAATTAATAAATAATTATAGTAAGCAATTTAATGGATTATTATTTTATTACATAATTATTCATTATATAAAAACAAAATTTACATAAAACAAAGAAAAAAACTATTAAAAAGAATTTTATTAATTAAATAAAAAAAATTCATAAACTTTTTCAATAAATTACCTCTTTTTGTAGTTTAATTAATTAGTAATTCATCATGTAGATTCATTTTAAGTAAATTCTTTATTAATCGTGTGTTTGTAAAATTTAATATGAAAGAAGAAATTACAAAAATCTTATTACATAATTAAAAAATCTATTATTATATTTAAAAATTGAATATATAATTAGAATAAATATATAAATACATACATACATACATATATATTAATACATACATATTATATATTTAATTGTTATTTACTTATTAACTTACCCATTCGATTGGTATCCCCGAAAAAATTATTATTTTAATTATTTTTTTTTTCTTTCTTAATTTTTTTTTGTTTTTTTTTTTTTGGTTTATTTGAAAGTCTTTTGCTCCAAAATAAGAAGAAGAAAAGAAAAAAGAAAAAAAGCAACAACACATATAATTAAAATAAACATAAAAATAACTAACGTTTTATTTAATTAATTAATAATAATAATAATTAATTTTAATTAAATCAATTTAATCGTACAAAATTATGTTTGTTTTTGTTTTTTGTTTTGTTTTTTTTCAATATTGTTGAAAAATTAATTAGAAAATCTATTACTTTTGTTTTTTGTCTTGTAAATGAGGAAAAAAAATACTAAAAAAACAAACAGAATTGTTTTTTTTTTTAAAAAAAAATTATTTGGAGCAGACCTTCACAGATCATCTGATGGATAAATGTACAAAACATGGGGATATACAGTTATGGTATAAGTAAATAGAATTTTTTTATTATTTTTTTTTTGTTTTAAATTTGAATTCTTTTTTTTTTTTTATCTTGTGTGTAAAAATTACTAATTATATTTTATCCAAAAAAGATAAATCTAAGTGTAATTTTCACAGTAAAGAAGTATATATTGAGAAAAAGAAAAAAAATGAATTATTATATAATTAAAAGAAAATTATTAACTAATTATTTGCTATCTCATTGAATCGAATAATTAAAAGGATAAATTGAAAATGATTAAATTTAGAATTAGTAATTTAAAAAAAAATAATTCACAAGAAAAAAAAAATATTTATACGAATGTTTTCATTAAAATAATATTAAAATAAATTAAATAAATAAATACATGTATAATAATTAAGTAACAAAAAAAACAACTAGAGCAATGCTTGAAAATAAATTTATTATTACATTCAATACATATATGAGAATATCCTTATTATTATTCAATTTAATAATCTCTATGTTTCCTGATAATATGTTAAAAAGGAAACAAAACAAAAAAAACTATAATGAAAAAAAATAAACGACAAATACAAATATAAAATTTGATAAGTTACAATTTAAAAAAATACCTATATATGTATCCCTGATTCAGTCCTTTTAAATGAACAAAAAAAAAAAACATTTTTTGTTTCTAAATAATTTTATTTGTTTTGTTACGATTTTTTTTCACATAATTTATCTGTTTTTGAATATTTAATTAATGGAAAAAAATTTAATAAACGAGTTTAATTAATTTTTTTTCTCTTAAATGTAATAAATGTGTAAAGAAAAGAAAAAAAAAAAGCAAAAGTATTTGAAATTTTTAATTACTTTCTACTTAACAAGCAATAACATTAAGCCAGTTTAAAAAACATACATACTTACAAATATTATGACTAGTAGTAATACAAAATTAGTTCTTCCACAAGCAAATTAAAAAAAATATAAAAATAAATAAATAAAATAAAACAAACACACAAATAAATAAATCATGTAGAATTATAATATTTGCATGCACCATAAATTAATCTAAAAATTAATTAAAAATAAAATTTTTCTTAAACTTTAAAATAATATAATTTTAAATTAAATAAAAGAATCGAAAAAGCCTTTAAATTGAATAAATAAAGCAATATAACAACAAAAACAACAACAACAAAATAATAAAAAGTAATATTGAGGGTGTCATCGATACAGAAAAATATATAAAAACAAAAATACAAAACAAAAACAAGAAAAATGTACAAAATATTTAAAAATCCTTTTTTTTTGTCGTTGATGATTATGATACATAATATTTACTTTGGGTCCGTTATTGTTTTATTTTTTCTTATTTTTCATGTTTCTAATTTTAGAGTTTTTGTTAAAAAAAAAAAAAAAAAAGAATACAAAATGAATGTGTACAAAAATGAAACAATTACAAAATGAGGAAAAGAAGTTTGAAAAGTTCACTTTTTTTTGTTATTTTTTTCCATTTAAAATTTAAAAGAAAAAATTATATACTAAATGGAATTGAATATAAAATCCTTTTTCGATTCTTCAAATCTTAAACTAATATTTAATTTAAAATAATAATAAAAAAAGAAAAAAAAAATAGTAAAATTTTAGCAATAAAAAATAAACAGTATTCTTTAAAGAAATAAATAAATAAATACAAAGTTAAATAAATAATGAAATGAAAAAGAGAAAAGTTAATGGAAAAGAGAGAAAAAATAGCACCATATTGTATTGTTGCCAAAATGCTATATACATTTATATAAATCTATACCTATATAAAAAAAATAATTTATCGAAAAATAAAAGTTAATTAATTATGAGCCAAAATTTTTCTTATACCTCAAATTACAAAGAGAATTAAAATATAGTACGTGAAAGAGAAAATCAATTAAATTATAAAAATTAAAAAAAAAAAATGTAATAAAACAAATTATCAAAGTTAAATTTAAAAACAACAAAAAAATCTCGTATTCGCAATCATCAGATTTTTTTTTTTTTCAAATTTCAGCATAATTAAAATTTTTTTTTTTACCGAAGTTCTTAAGGAAGAAGAGATTTTAGAAGGTCTGCGTGTAGCAAATTTTTGTATTTCATACAACCTTTTCATTTCATTCCAATTCTATTCAAGTTTAATAAAATACGAGACACATTTTGAATCTCTCTTTATTGAAAATTTTACATCTAATGCGATACAAAAGGGGTGGTCAGACATGAAGATCTTACTTGAATCACTTGCGCAGAACTTACTTAAAAACAAAAACTGCGTGATCGACTTAGATTTGCTGAAGAACTTACTTGCAGTTTCAATTTAAGACGTACTGCATGGGCAAATTTAGAGTTTTAGACGTACTGCAATTAAAAAATGCAGCATTTGAATACCCCAAAAATCTATCTTTGCATGCATCAAGTTTTAAACGTACTCTCTTTATTCTCAATCACGAAAACACCTACATACATATACATATACTTGACTAACAAAATAATATATATATAACCTTTGACCTCAAATTAAGTTTTTTTTTTTGTTTTATTGTTTGTCCTTTTTAATTTAAAAAAAAAAACAAACAAACAAACAAACCAAAATATTATCAGATTTTACTTTGTTTTAACAAAACTATTAAATTTTGTATAAAAAAAATATATATATTTAAATAATAAATTGTTTTCTTTACACATACATACTTTCCTAATGTTTGCATTGTGAAAATTCATATATTTAATTTTCATAACCTAATTATGCTTGAAGTACAAATTTAACAACAAAAAAAAATAATAATAATATACAAAAAATAAATAAATAAATAAATAAAAAGTTATTAAGTAAAATTTTTTTTCTAATAATTTCTCGTTAAATTTAAAAAAAAATTAAAAATTATTTAAAAAAAGTTCGTAGTGAAAAACTTAACTAAAATAAATTTTTTAAATAATTAAATAATATACTTAATTATGTAAATTTTTCTTGTTTACGTTTTCATTTTATTCATTTTTTTTATTGTGTTTTTATTTTTCTCGAATTTTTTAAGTTTTTAAGTATAGTTCATTTTTTTTTCTTTGAAACGTGTACCTTTTGAATAATAAAAAAAAACAACAAACAAACAAACTAAATAAATGATATTTCAAAAAGAATAAGAAGAAGAAAAAAGACAAATTATAATTGATTTATTGTAATATTTTATTTTTAAATTAAAATAAAAATTAAATAAATAAAATAAAAATGATTTAAATAAAGTTGATAATTTATTTAGAAAAATTAACAATAAAGGAGAATCAAATCACAAAAATTACAGAATAAATTTATTTAACTGGATTTTTTAATTCAGACTTTAATACAACCGAAATTTGAAAACAATTTTGGTTAGAAGAACACACATAAACACATTCAATTTTATCCTTGTACGATTCATGACTTCTAAATATTTTTTAAATAAAATAAATAAATTTTGTGTAGGGTAGTGAACGTTTTATTTTTTTTTTTAAATTCATTTCTTAATGTTATTGAATTTAAAATAATTAAAAAAAATACTTGAATTAAAAACAATTTAACGTAAAAAAAAAAATATTGTCTAAAATGAAAAACCAAAGTATTTGTTTAATAATACAAAATTTGAAGAACTATTTAAACAAAAAAATAAATAAATAAAATAATTAATTAAATGAACACAATTTTGCTTGAAATGTTAGCATTTTTAGAAATAAGAAAAGAAAAAAAAAACATTAAATGAAAATTTCTATTACAGATTATTATTAATTAATTATATTAGAAATAATAAAACAGAATAATAATAAATTATGATTATCATCAATAAATTCTACTATTTAAAAAAATAAATAAAAATAAAAATATTATTATTCAATTATTATCAATTAAAATATCACATTATTATCATTACTATCATTATTAAAAATAAATTAACAGTAAAATTTAATAAAAAATAAAAAAAAAATATATTTAAATATAATAGATTCACAAAAATGAGTTGGTTAAAAGGACCTTTACAATAAGTACATTAAATTTTATATTTAAAACAAACAAAAAAAAAAAAACAAAAGTTTAAAAGAAAAGTGATACATTGTTTCACTTTTTTTTTTTGTAATTTAATAATAATTAAAAAAAAAATTAATTACTTTTAATTGTGTAATGTTTAATTATAATGAAACAAATTTAAGTAAAGACACAAAATGTGTAGAGAAGAACAAATATAATATGATATTTTTTATTAATTAAAAAATATCAATTGTTCCTTAATTTTCTTAACAAAAAAAAAATTATAATCTTAATTATAAAGAATTGAATTATCTTAATTTTTGTATTTGTCTATGAAGATAATTTTTAAATGTCGTATATTTGAAATTTTTACCCCTTTTTTTTTAGTTTTTATTTTCCATCATGATGAAACATCATTCACACATTTCATTATTGCATTAAAAATTCATCATCTCATCAATTTCATCAATCAAAAACTTAATATTGGGCTGCACTTAGAATTTAAGGACTTTCTAATAAGTCCTACATAAAATAAATATTTTATATAAAAATTAAAATTGGCTTAAAATAAAATATTGGTAAAAAAACAAAATATTAGAATGTAAATTGTGAATTTCATTAGAATTAAATTTCAAACGAAAATATTTTGCTCTATCTCTTTTCATATAAATTTGCATAATTTAATCAAATTTTCGTTTGAAAATTAATTAACAATGAAATTTCACATTTAAACCAAATATTGTTTACTTAAAAAGTAAATGAAACAAAAAATTAATAAAATTATATGAAAAATTTGGCAAGAAAATAAAAATAAGAAGAAAGGAAAAACGAAAGATTATGTAAGAGGGTTGGAAACGAATTTTTAAAATAAAATGTATAAGGACATCACAATTTTGTGACAGGATGAAAAAAAAGAAGTTTAGACTATATAAGACAAGATTTAATTATTAAAGGAAAGGAATGGCATTGTTCAAAGGGATAAATTGGAATAAATCTAATAAATAGTAAAACAAAAAGAAAATTTGTACAGATTTTGAAAAAGAAAAAACAAAAACAATAAAAATTTAAGATAAGAAAAGAATTTAAAAAAAAAAAAAAAATTGGATAACACAATTTAATGAATTTCAAATTTGTTCTGAAGAAAAATATAAATTTTAAATATTTAAAGCTATTGCAAAAATTTGTAAAAATTACCAATAAATATTAATAAATTGGCATTTAATTGCAAAAAAAAATATATGTATATTTTGAATGAATTTAAATAACATTAAATTGTGAAATTCAGACGCGCACACATGGAAATAAAAAGACTGGGTAATGAAAATGTTTGTGAGGAAACTTAAAGTGATATCTAAAAATTTTGAAGAAAAAAATAAAATGAATAAGAAAAATAAATAAATAAATACACAATTTTTTTTTTACAATATTTAGGCATTTAAAAAAATTATTAAAAAAAAAAAAATAGCTATTTTAGTAGTTGTAAAATATAAATCATATAATTGAAATTTGTTTTTTCCTTGTAGTGTAAAATTTGAAGAAGAAAAAAACTAAATAATTAATAAATTTTTTAAAAAAAAAAATATTTAGATAAAGAGCTAAACAAAAAAAGCACAAATAATAATAATATGTAATTGAAATTTAGAAACACTGCCATTCTGAACTTATTACGCCACCCAATACCTCAAATCAGTATGAAAAAAAAAAAATAAACATTTTAAGACAAAACAAATTATTGCGGCAGTACAAAATTTTCAAACAACAAACAACAAAAATGATAAATTTTCGAAAATTTATGTTGCAAAAATTTTGTTAAATATTTTCATCGTACTGCCATGTCATAAACATATTAACTGTATCAGAAATACCTCATTAATAAGCAAATAAACAACAACAACAACAACAACAAAAAAACAATATTTAAAATTAAAATTATAAATTATAATAAAACAAACCACAAATAAGAAAAACAAAACGATAATTCAAAAGACTTGAAATTTTATTGAAATAATTAGAAAAAAAAAAAAAAAAAGAATTTAAAGATTTTTTCTTTTACAAAAAATATAAAAAAAAAGCAGTTAAATAAAATTTAGTAAAAAAAAAATATTAACTAATTTTTTTTCTCCCCCATTTAAATAAAATATTTAGCATGAATTTTACATTTATTAGATTAAAATAAAAAAAAAAAATAAATAAATGAAATTAATTAATTAAAATTAAAATAATTATGCATTACCACTTTGTAAAAAAAAAAAAAACTCTTACTAAAATTTAAAAAGAAAAAGAAGAAAAATTATCGTCAATTTCTTTCTGTATATAAACTGACGACTAAAACTTGTCTTTGATGTGTTAACTTTTCATCTCATTCGCCAATCGCACACTAAGTAGCAGTGCCACCGTCGCAAACTAGTTTATAACCGGTTTTAACAACTGCTTAAAATACACCTTATGGGTGGCACGACCAAGTTGTAACGAGCGTGAGTGTATTCCAACCGTCAGTTAATATTATTTTAGACTATTCTTATTATACCAAGTAGGAAAAAAATTGTTACAACTAGAGCATTGCTACTTAGTGTATTTTGGCTGATTAACATAAAAACTAAAATTTATAAAAACGAAATAATCATTAAAGAGAAAAAAGTATAATTTAAAAAAAATAAAAAGGACATTCGTGGCTGAAGAAATACAACATGAATGCTTTTCCACATATTCTTTCAAATCATTTTTTAAATTATGTTTCCAACTATTTAAATGTTTTTCCTCGACATACAAAAAAAAAAAAAAAAAAAAAAAAAAAAAAAAAAAAAAAAAAAAGGCAACATTAATTGTTTTTTTTTAAAAAAAAAATTCAGTAAAACATCGTGCCATAAGAAGAAAAAAAAAAAATCTAATAAATAAAAAAGTTTCAACCGTGTGAATCGAAATTTTCTAAAACAATAAAAAAAAAATGTGTGAAAATTATAAACGACGAGAAAAACTAAAAGAAAAACAATGTTCATTTGTAATTTGAATTAAATAAATTTTTTGTTTTTTGTTTTATTTTTTAAGTTTGTTCTTTGGAATAACAAAAAAAAAAAAAAAAAATTAATTAATTATCTCTTCCTTATTGATGTAATTTAAATTTAAATGAAAATAAAAAAAAAATTATTATTATTATTATAAAATAAATGTCGTAGTAGATGTTATTGTATTTAATTAATTATATTACTATTCGTAAGAACCCTATTTAAATACTAATTTAAAAAAAAAAAAAAAAAAAATGATAAACATTTAAAAAAAAAATTTGACACTAAAGAAAGAAAAACAAAAGTGAAAAAATTCATTAAAATAAAAAATAAAAATCTATTTCTTGTTTTAAAGCACGATTTATATTCCTATATTAATAATAATTGATATTATTATTATTATTATTATTATTATTCGTATTATATGAACACTTATCCTTAGAAATTAAATGAAAAATATAAAAAAAAGGAGAAAAAAGAAACAAACAAACAAACAAACAACAAACAAAAACATAATTAAAATTGAATGTTGAAAAAATAAATCATGTAATTTTTCTCTTTTTAAAATTTATTTTATTTTTAATTTGTGAATTATTTTTTAACTTTTTTTTTTTTGTCAATTCTTTTCATAGAAAAATTGATTTTTTTTTAAATTATTTTTTTCTTTTCTTTTCTGTTTTTGTTATTTAATATAAAAAAAAAAAAAATAAAAGAAGAAGTTTGAAATGAATAAAATCCCGTATATAATTTGTGTTATGTATTTTTAATTTTTAATTATTATTTTTATTTTTTATTTTTTTTTTATGATTTTTTTTTGTACACAATGTAAATAATTTTTTTATACTTTGTAACTTGAATATGTGATTTGAAAAATATAAACAAAAATAAAACAATGATAATATCAGCCACAAAACGAAATTAAAATGATTAGGAATTTTAAAAAATAAAATTAAGAAGAAAATGAAAAATGAGAGAATGAGAAAAATTTTATTTTTCTGTGTAATAATTAATTAAAATTTTACGAATTTTTGGACTTTGTGTATACGTGCGTTATGTAAAATTAATTATTTATCAATTTTTTTTTGGCATTTATGAAAAAAAAAAAAAAAGTACATTTTCAATTTATATTTTCTTTTTTGGTTTTTTTTTTTTCATATTTTTAATCTTGTATGTATAATTTTATGAAAATTTATGTTTTCATACAAGAAAAGTGTAAAAAAGCAATCAAATTATAAAGTTAAAAAATTGAAATAAGAAAACCGATGAGATAAAAATTTAATAAAATTTAAATAAGTATTATATTTTTGTATTAATTATAAATTATATTCAAAAAATTAAGTATAAAATTTGGATTTAAAAAAAATTAAAAAAAAAAGTAAAAACAAAACAACAAAAAGAAATTGAAGAAAAAATATTCTAGTTTTTTACAATAAAAATAATATCTATTTTTTCAAAATTTCAAAATATGTATGTAATTAATTTTTTTATGCATTAGAACCAAAACGAAAAAAAAAAAAACAAAAAAAAGAAAAATTGCTCCTCAAAAAATTTGGTATTTAGAACTCAAAAATGTGATATAGAAATTTAATTTTTCTTTCTTTTTCATGGAAAAAAAATAATATTATAAAAAGAAAGAAAATAAAAATGTGTGAAAATAACCAATGACGACCATGTCGTCGTTGAATATTCATTAAAAAAGTAGCACTTGTTTTTTTGATTTTTCCAGGTATGAATTTTTTTTTTTTTAAATTTTGTTTTTTTAATTTTTTTTTAGTTTTTGATAAAACAGAAATTTTGTTTGTTTTTTTTTTTATTTGTGTTTTAGGTTTTTTTTTTCTTAAAATAACTAAAAAATTTTGTCTTTTGTTATATTCACGTGTTGGTTTTTGTTTTGTTTTTTTTCTTTTTTTTTTTTTTTTTTCAATTTTTGGCTTGAAAATTATCTTTTTGTGTCCTAATTTATTTTTAATATTTTTTTCTGTAAATTATTTGTTTTTTTTTTTTATTTGGAAAGACTCATATCTGTGAACAGAATAGTGTGTAAGAGAAATAAAATATGTTTTGAAGAAAGAAAGAAAGAAAAAGGAAATAGTAATAAACCAAAATTAAAAATTAAAAATTATTTGGAAAAGAAAAAAAACAAAGTAAAAGTATTTTTGGATAACATTCATTATGTGTATTTTTTACTTAATTAATTTGGCTTAGAAATTAGGATTGATATTTTATAATCATGTTTGAAAGTAACAATGAAAAATTAATTGGCATTAAATTAAGAATTTATAAAAAAAAAAAAAAAAAAAAAATTAAAATAAATGTGTAAAAGAATTGAATAAATTGAAAATGTCTGCGAAATTTAGATTTTTTTTTTTAAATTTTTGAAAACAATTGTATATGTTTTCACTCTCTGTATCTCTCTCTCTCTCTCTCTATACGAATTTTGTTTTGTTTTTTTTTTTTTATTTGATAAATTAATGGAAAATATATAAAAAAAAAAACAAAACTTAAATAAGTGAAAACGAAACATAAATTATAAAATTTTCTTAGTTTTAAGAGTAATTAAATGTAGGATTTGTTTAAACAAAAAAAACAAAAAAAATTTAGTAATTAAAAACGCACACAAAATATAATTTTTCTAGGCTATAATTTGTTTTTGTTTTTTTTTTGTTTTTTTTTTAATTAAATTTCTTTTTAATTGTAAAAAAGAAAATGTATTGGGTTTAGTAAAAATAATTGGTAATATTTAATTTGTGGCTGAAAGGAACAATTTATATCGTTTTTTTTTTTTTGTTTTTTCTATAATACGAAAAAGAACAGAAAATACCAATAAAAACAAAAAATTAATAGATACACAATGAAAATCAGTGGAAAAAAAAGAATAAAACAGTTAATTTCTATTGTTAACGCATTAAGGATTCAATTTATTTAACTTTAAATAAGTATTTACAGGTGAATCGCGATATAGTGAACCCAAAAAAACAAGGCATATTCACTGCATCAAGCCGATTCAGGGGGCCTCGGTTTAGTGAACATTTAGAATTGCAAAAAGTATTTGTGCGTCACTGTCATATAACAAAAGAAAAAAATGTGTGTTTAAGAAAAAACTTGATTTGTTTATTCTATGTAATATTATATAAGTGAATTTGTTCTAATAAACACAAATGAAAATATGAGTGACAATGACCAATAGACAAATAGACAATATTTTTTTCTTATTAGTTTACAGCAAGATCTATAGACAAGTACAGACATTTTAAAACTTGCATAAAAAAAATAAATTGGTAACGAAAAATGGCATTTTCTTTAAATTGTTCATTCTACCGAGTGTTAGACAGTTTTAGCAGTTCACTCTATAGAGTATAGTCAATAGAAAATTCTAGACGTTCACTCTACTGAGTGTTCACTATACAAAGAGATCACTCTAGCACGATTCACCTGTATATCCTTTTACTTTATTTGAATTTTGATTTTGAATTTCTTAAAAATTTTTAAAACCAAATTTTAAAATAAAAAAACGAAAAAAACGCATGAAAAAGATGCTTCATTTTATTATGAAATAAACAAGGATTAAAAATAAAAACACCCATTAAAGGATTTAATAAAGAAAAATAAACTACAAATATTCCCCTTAAAAATAATACATATTATGTTTTAAAAAAAATAATAATAATTCTCAATCGTGTAGAATGCTTCTAAAATATCACATAAACATACATATACATACATATTTATTATTGTAGATCAGCTTAAAACAACAAAAAAAGAAAGTAAAAAAAAACAACAACAATACCATCAAACAAACAAAAATTAATATATAACATTATACAAACAAACAAACAAACAAAACAACAGAAAAACAAAACATATATTATACATAATATATCTATATTAAAATAAAATTAAAAAATTATAGAAATTTATGAAAGATTTTCAAAAAAAAAAGATACTTTCTTATTATAAAAAAAATAAATAAAATAAAATATAATAATATAAAAAAAAAAAACAACAACAAAAATGGAATTACCTCAATAGAATATCTTAGTCAAATTTTTTATATGATGAAAAAAACATAAATAAAATACAAAAAAAAGATTTAAACAATGCAAAAAAATAAATAAAAATTTAAATAATTAAATAAATCATTTAATAGACAATTACTTATTACATATGAGAAATACACAATATAAGAAAAAGAAAATTTTATAATATTATACAAAAAAATAAAAAATAAAAACAAAACAAAAAATATTAAAAAATAAAACGAAACAAACAAAAAAAGCATTATTATAACAATTTTCCTATAATTTGTTTCATATATGTTATTAAAATGACATTTCATATTTTATTGATTCTGTTTAAAAAATTTTTTTTTTTTTTTTTTTATTTTTAAATGTAATTTTTTCATGTTTTTTAATAAATTAATAATTATTTCATGTTTTTTAAATTCTAAATAAAATGAACAAATAAATAAATAAACAACAAAACAACAAAAATTACACAATGTTACTAAAAAATAAAAAAATATTATTACAAATTTAGTTTGAAAAATAAAACAAACAAACAAACAAAAAAAAAACCTATTAAATAATTTTTATATTTTAATAGTATTAATTAAAAAAGAAAAGATACAATAAAATAAAGAAAAAGAATAAAGTTTAAAACAAAAGAAAAAAAAAACGAATGGAAATAAAAAATAAAAAAAGAAAGTAAGAAAAAGAAGAAAAGAAAATTATGACATATTTGTTACATGATATATTTGTTGTATAATTTTATTTAAATGAAATAGTAAAGATTTGTTTTAGCTAAAATGTGTTTTTCTCATCTAAAAATAGAAATTATTTTGTAATTAATACATTAATAATGTATATTTTTAAATATTTTTATTTAAATTTTTAATTTAAATCAATTGAATTCTAGATATTTTTTTTTTTTCCTTCGATTAAATGAGTTTCCAAAAAAATGTATTTCAAAAACTCATTTCTTTACTTGAAAAAGATAAAGAAAAAAGTGTAATGAAGTGAAATATAGAAGAAGTGAATTACAAGCGTATACTATTTAATTATATGTATTAATTATAGTTTGAATTTTTAGATAATTTCAGAAAGTTTTAATGTCCCCGTCAGAGTATCATTGCAAATAAAGTCCATACCATGCCATTATTATGGGGTGTGGTGTGGACATAAAAGGTTAAGAGAATATATTCAAAAAAATTATTATGTACTTGATAAAACAATTTCAAATTACATAATTAAGTTTTTTGATTTATCAAGTAATAATAAGATTTTGAAATTTAAAAAAAACAGTAAAGGAAAAACTTACAAATTCATCGTTGATACATCAATAAACCTTGAAAAATCGCAACTTTTTTTCACAATTAAAAAATTTCTCAATACAGTCAAGAATTATTCCATGAAAAGACAAAGACGAATTGAAATTATTGTCCTAAATTAGTGGAATTTTTTATTTTCCCATTTTTAAATAAATTTCCTTGTTTTTTATTTTTTATTTTAGTAATTTAAACATTATTTTTTTCCCGTTAATTCCTTAATGCGCTTTTATAAATCCTTTCTTAAAATTCAACAAAAACAAAAGTGAAAAAAAAATAAATAAAACACCTATACACTCATTTATCCCACACATAAAATATCCAAAACATCCAAAATATATCTACATATATATGAAAAAAAAAATAAAAAGAATATAACGAAAAAATAAAAAAAAACAAAAATATATAATTAATTAGCCCCTTTTTAAATACCCAATTTTCGAAAGTACAAATTGTTTTTGATTAAGATTTTTATATAAAAAAAAAAAAAAATAACTATTATTACAATTTAATAAAAATTTAAATGAGAATGAGAAAGAAAAAAAGAAAAAAAAAAAGAATAAATAAATAAAAAAAAATGAAATATGAAAAAATAAAAAAAAAAATATAATTAAATTTAATTAATTAATATATACATGTTTACTTAAATAGTTTATTATGAAAAATAAAAACAAAAACAAACAAACAAACAAAAAAAAGTAATTAAAAAATAAAATTAATTACATTACAAACAATTAAATAATTTTTAATTATTATTGCAACAACAACAAAATATAATATATAAAAAAAAAAGAATGTGAATACAAAAGATAGAAGAAAAAAAGTGGTGTGAATTAATAAAAATTTTTAATTTAATTTTAATTTTTTTTTTTTTTAATTAATTAGTTATCATGAATTTTTAATTTTTTATTTAGATGTTTTTTTTTTTCATTATGTTTGTTTTATATTATTAATTATTTTATAAAAAGATATGTTTTTTTTTTTCAAATAGAAAAAAAAAAGAAATATAATTTTAAAAAAAATCAGGTTTCGAATAAGCAATAAATTTTTTTGGAACAAAAAGATATAAAAATTTGTAACATTTTTGTTTTTTTTTTTTTACCGATCAGATACAAAAATTACAAAACTAGTTTTATTTTTAATTAATGTTAAATTCACTTTATTATTACTCAAAAACAAAAACAAAAAGAAACAAAAATGGAATTAAAAACAAATAAATAATAATTATAAAAAATTTGTATCTCAGTTATTGTTCATGTAATTTAAAATAATTTTGTCTGTTTTTAATAAATTAACAAAAAATAGAAGAAAAAAATAATTTGTAACAATACTTCACTACCACAATTAATCAATAAAAAATAAATAATTGTAATTTTTATAATTATTTTTGCTTGAAAATTTCTATATTTCTGCTTTTTGTTCAATTTTTTTCCTTCAACTGCAATAAAAACGAACTCTTTTTTTTATTATAAAAGAAAAAAAAGTATATATTTGTCATAATTTCATATATACATAAAATATATAAATTGTATTTAAATTCAATGTTGTTTTTTTCTCTTGATTATTCTTTTATATAATTTAGTTAATTTTTTTTTTTTTCATAACCCATAGAGTGAAAACTTAAAAAAAAATAAATAAATAAAACCTCATATAAAAAAAAAATATATTTAAAGAGAAAAAAAAAAATTTAAAATAAATAAAATATAATAAAATATATTAAAATTAAAACATATAAATTACAAAAAAAAAAAAAAACAAAACAAAAATTTATAGAAAATAAAAAAAAAAGAAGATGAAAAGAAAAAACACTGTCGTACAATTATTAAAATATCTTTATCTATACAATATTTGAAAAAAATATAAATATAAAATAATCATTTAAAACAGAATGAAAAAGAGAAAAAAAACAAACGTAAATTTATCTAGAAAAATTTAAAAAATAGACAACAACAAAAAATAATTATAAAAATGGAAAAAAATACATAATTAAAATAAAATATAATATTGAAAGAAAAACAATAAACAAACAAACAAGCGAAATATTATAACACACACACACACACACAAAAAAGGCGAAAATTATTAAAAATATATATTTAAAACAAAAAAAAACAACATTAAATTTAAACTTTAAAATAATTTAAAAAAAAAAACCAAACAAAAATAAGAAAAATTCATTTTATTAACCCTTATGTTACTAACCACATACCTGGGTATGTTTTTCATTTTCAAACGTGAATAAAATTTTTTTTTTTCGACGGATCGATCTGAAATTTTCAGTAGTTTCCTAAATAATTGTTTTTTATTAATTTTTGAGAAAAAAAATTGGAAAAAATTCGGTGAAAAATATTTTTTTTCACAATTTTTAATATGAACCCTTCTAATTACTAACCAGCATACCCGGGTATGTATGCGAAAATGTTGAGAAAATTCGAAAAAAAATAAATAAAACCAAGTCATTTTAATAACTAGAATTATTTTTAATACAAAAAAGAAATATAATTGAAAAATTCATAAAATTTTTTATTTATTACATTCCATACAGTATGTTTTTTCCTTTGCATGCTGGGCACAAACTGGCTTTATACAGTTTTCACATGCTTTGCGAGTTGGCCTTCGTTTTGAACAAAGGTAGCAATTTCCCTTATGCTTAATTCTTCCACTAGCATCGCGTTTTTCCTTATTTGAAGGTCCTTCTCCAATCTCAGGTTTCAAGCTGTGTCCTAGCATACCTTCAATTCCATTTCTGGTACCAAAGTGGCGAGTTATTTGAGGATTTTCTGAACGTTTCTGAACTTCTGGCATGACTAGTTGTTCACACAATTGTTGTAAAAATTTGCGTCTGCGATTAGTTGTGTGCTTTAGATGTGGATTATTTTCCATATAAATGATGAATGCTGCTAATCCAGCCACGTCTAAAATATTATTAAAAAAAGCTAAAGGCCATCGGTTTGTTCGCCTCTTGCATGAATATTCCGCCAACAGTTTGTCCATATTGTCCACTCCACCTTTGGTCTTGTTATAGTCAATTATCATCCTAGGTTTTTCTTCAGAACCTTCAGTTTTTTTAGCATACTGCTTCGTAGACAAGAACAACTTTATTTTTTTTCGGAACATATGAGCACATGGTAATGCTATTGCTGTATCCAAAAACGGTTGAATGAATTTGCCGACCTTTTGCTAATGCAAATTGTGAAGGAATAAATCGCCGTCTTTTATTGACTGTGCCCAATATTGAAAGACCGTAGTCAAGCATCATGGTAGTCGCCAAATTGTAGCTCGTGAAAAAGTTGTTGCATTTAATATTACGACCACTTCCTTTGAATAGATTGCAGCACAGATCTTTCACGACTCTTTCGCCTTGATTTTTTTCTCGTTCTCCAGACGCATCTAATCCGGTATATATTTGGCCTTTTATGGAATATGACGATTTGCTATCACAAACCCACCAAACTTTGATACCGTATTTAGCAGGCTTAGATGGAATGTACTGAGTAAAATGAGTACCTCCACGATAGGGATATAACTGTTCGTCAACTGTTATATTTGCTCCTGCTACATAGCATTCTTGAAGATTTCTGTTGAGCATATGCCAAATGTCTGTTATTGCTGCAGCTTTATCAGTTAGTAAACGTTGCTGACGGCTGCCTCCATTATCAAATCGAACAAAGCGACTTAACGTGTAATTCTATGGAACCATGGTCTGTAATTTTTATTACTGTTGTTACTTGTATGGCCTTTGTGAGTTTCTGTTCATATCGATATATGAGACTTGTGTTATTTTTTATCATTATCGATAGAAATATCATATTATTGTGTATTATTACTTTTCTTTATTACTGCCTTTTTTTATTACTATCTTTTTTTATTGTTGTCTTTTCTAATTACTGTATTTTCTAATAACAGTCTTTATTTATCTTTATTTATCAGCTAGCCTGTTAGTATCGATCCTTATTTTGTATCCTTTTTTATTACTGATATTGTTTGTGGCCCTTCAGAAATTTGTGTTTTTCCAAATTTTTGTATTAAAATTTACGTGTGTCATACTTAAGCATACATATTCTTTAGAACATGTACACATATATCGTAATAAAACATGTAAGAGGTGAAGAATATGCTAAAACATAAGTTAAAAACCGAACTAAATATATTTTTAAATGCACATTCTATAGAAAATATATGTGCATACCCAGGTATGTTGGTTAGTAATATCCGCAGTTAAATTTGGTTAGTAACATAAGGGTTAAAAAAAAAAATAAAAAAAAGAATCGAGTTAAAAAAAAAAAAAGAGTAAAATTATGGCTTGTTCGAACGATTTTTTTTTATATTATAAGAGAAAAAAAAGAAAGAATTATTATTATTATTCAATATTATAAACCAAAATAAATTAATATGAAAAAAAAAAAAGAAAAACAAAAATAAAACAACTAAAAAAAAGAGAAAAAAAACAAACAAAAAAATTATGAAAAATAAAATAGATTTTATATATAGAAGCTTTTTCTACCATTTTTTAATTCAAAATATTAAAAAAATAAATAAAAAAAATTACACAGACAAATTAAAGAAATGAAAAAAAAAAAATTAAAGAACATTTAAAAAAAAAAAAAAAGAAGAAAAAAATGGTAATATGTAATACTATTACAAAAAAAAAAATATATAGGTACATATATATACATATTATATATTAATTTAATTAAAATGTGTATTTTATCCATTTATTATCTATTTAGACTATATTATATTATACACATTTATAATAAATCGCAGACTTTTCAAATAACAAATAAAATATTACAAAAAAAAAAAAAAAATATATTGTTAAAATTGTTTTATTTTTCATTCAAGAAATTCCTAATTTTATAATCTCCTTTTTTTCAAGGAGAAAGTAAGTTATAACTTTGATTGAATTCCAAAAATTCTTATGACCATCTTGAAAGTTCCAAAACGTCAACTATACAAAGCATCTCGTTTCAAAAACTCAAGTGTGATTTTTTTGACATCCAAATCTAGCAACTACGCAACATAAATTTTTTCAGTCTGTCATTTTTTCAACATTGTCATATTTCAAATATTAGAGGTAATCAAAAAAGGACATCATGATTTAAGGCTTGAAAATTTTTGAAGTTCTTGTTTTACATTTCATAAAATATGAAAATAACAATGGTCCAAATCAGACGTATCAGTGTCAATGTCAATAAAAGCCGGATTTTAAGAACAAAAGGACGAGGAGAATTACTTTTCATCTACAATTAAAGAGAAATGGACAGAAATTTTGTTGACAAGAAATGATCACCGTCCATCGATCATTAAACTAATAAAAATACAAAGTATACTATTTTGAGAGTCCCAACTCACACTCATTACGATTTACGATAGCCATCCTTACACGTACACGATTGACGGGTAGTAATATCAACATGAAAACAGAAAATATGTGTTAGCAGACAAACTTTTCATTCCCTTGAAAAAGTATGCTTAAATAAATCTTGCCATAAGACTGCAAATTTGGCTAGGTTTTCTTTGAAGGAAAAATTTTTTTTTTTTTTTTCTAGAAAAAGAAAAATATTTTGTTTTCCTCTGTAACACTCCTGCATTACAATTTTTGTTCTGTCTTCGAATATGAGTCACAATATTTGGATATTCTTTTACTGCATATTTGTTAGCACATCGTTGTCGCATATGAAGATGGAAAAAAAACTCTTTTTGACGTATTTTCTAGCTATTTGACTCATTGATTGTCCCAGTATACCATGCGAGATGGAGGCTTTCAGATTTTGTTAGTTTCTGAATTATTCAAGAATTTCGAAAAAACTATTTTATTTATTATATTAATTTGAAAATTTCGGAAAGAATTGCACACAATGATAAGAAGGAAATACTGAACACACACAAATATTATGTAAATGGGTTCACAGGATCCGGAAATACTCGAATTTAAAATCGATTTTGTTCACATTATGTCGATTATGTATACATACATTATCAGGATTCAGGACTAAATTTGTATATAAACAATAAAAACACTCATAAACATGGGTAACATTTTATTTCCACATTTTATTTCCTTCACAAAAACGATAAAATTTCATATACATACATAAAAATATAAAATAATTTTATATACGCTCTAATTACTATTTTCCTTTGCTATATCGTATATGAATCATGGATCATGAATCATCATCATTACCATAATTTAATCTTTATGATAGTTTAAAGTTAATGTAAAATTTCAAAGGACGCCTATATACCTTTCATAAAAGCACATGGTTATGAGTCAGAAATTATAAAGTTCAATAAGAACAAGGATATGAAGTGATATATGTATATTTGTAACATGTTGTAAGTATTGTATTTTACGTACATACGTATATATATGACTTTGTTTCATTTTCAAAGTTTTTTTTACCCATATGCACATTTTGTATTTTCATCTTATTACAATTTAAAACTAAATAAAATTATAACCCCATCATGTTTTGTAATTTAAGTTCAACTATTTTACATATTGTGTATTATTTATATGTTACACAATAACAATAATGAAAAAAAAAATTTTTTACTTTGAAGAAATTGGTTTCTTAAAATTCAAGTCATGTCTTACGGCCAATTTCCTTATTTTATACTTACATATATGACATATATGTATGTATATATGTATATGAAAAAGGAAAGTAAAATGAAGATGTATGTAAGTAGTATGTAATAAAATGAAATTGAGGTGGTTGACAACAACAAATTTGTATCTTTAGTTTGAAATTATTATTCATTTGCTTTTTAATATTTTAAATTTAAAGGGTAACTTGAATATTCTTCATATACGAGTATACATCATGTGAATATGTTATGTTTCACGGATATTCTTACATCTATGTACATACATATGTAGGTGAACTTTATGTATAATATTATTTGTATATATATATTTTTTTTCATTTTAAGAGGATTTTTACAATAATTTAAAATCTTTGTTGTTTTTTGCATGTCCTTAATATATCTTTTCTATCAATAGTTTCCCTTTTTTTAATAATAATAAAAATACAAAATTCACGACATGAGGTAAAATACAAATATTTACAATATTCTGGATGTAAACAATGCTTATGCTCTGAAATCTAAAAGGATATAAATAAATATTCGATATATGTACATATGAAGAAACATGAAAAGGAAAATATAAGGAAGGACAAACTTTTATATTTTGTAAGCTCCTTCTGCAAGAAAAAATATTTCAAATTAGAGGTATTGGAATAAATAAATTTTATGAAAATGTTAAAATTTTTATTTTTAAATCCTTAAAGATTTTTAAAGGATATAAGTATACCTATGCATGTTGATGTATGTGTGTAATTGCATATTATTCAAGAAATGCATATTAACATCAGTATCTACCTTTAAAAAATAATTGAAATTATTTATTGCATTTAGCCTTCGTGACGTGTTAAATTTATGTCCTGATTTTACGTGCTTATGTTTTATTTAGAAGGAAAAAAAATATATTCATTCTATGTTCTGTTCAGTGTTCATTCCTTTCAACAACGTGACGTTACATAAATAAAATTACATCGAAAAAAGTTCAAATAAAAAATAATAAAAGGTCAAATTGTTTGTCATAAAATGTAATTAGGCTATCGTTGCTTTATACGTTTTATATACGTCTATGTATGTATGTATGTACATCCTTTATCTAATACTATGAAAACTAATGTACACACATACAAATATGTACAGTCTTTGGGCCATAAAAAAAAAAATCCACCGCAAACAATATTTTTAGAGATATTAAACGACATCTATTAAATGAGGAAAATTGAAAATGAAAGTTCACCAGACAACAATGACGGCAAATAATAATACATACAAGGAAAAAAATTTAATTTTTCTTCTCAAACTCTATTTTATATTATGTGTCCAGTTTCAGTTATATGAAATGTTATAAAAAAATATAATTTGACATATGACAGGTATTTACAACGTAAATCAACAACTACCCAGGACAATAAATTGGTTGCTTTTTCAAAAGTGGGAGAGAAGGTGAGTATAACCATTAATTTTTTTTATAGCTGAAATTTTACATGTACACTAAAATGGAATTTTGTTGAAATAATTTAAAGCTAGTTTTATTTCAAAAATTGCATAAAAATAAAATGTCCATTTCGAAGGATATTCAACCCCTTAAACTTGTAAATTCCCTTTTTTGATTGCAATTTAAAACTTTCAAATCTTTTAACTTCCTTGTCACGTCATACATACATACATACATATATTCATTCTTACGAATATATAGTAATGACAAATATTTAGAAATTAAGGATTAGTCAGGATATTACTACCCTGTAAATATTTTATGTGATAAGAAATCATTCATTTATTGGAAAAATTTTACTAGGCTACTAAACCCATTAATGAAATGACATGCATTCATAATATTTATTTTTCTATTATGTTCAATACATAAAGAAATTTGTCACAAAATAAAAATATAATAATATGCCATTTAATATATTAAGAAAAATAAAAAAGGACATTTTTCATCTTTGTCGGCCGTAGAATGACAGATTGTCAACAGGACATGACAACATAAAACTTTATTTGATGCGGTTTGTCAATTCCCCTGACGATTTATTTGTCTTTCAAAAAATAAAGCAAAAATGAAGAAGAAAAAAAGGATTTGTAAGTATGCCAACTTTTTTTTTTCCTTTTTACAGGATATTATATAATTTAAGAAGTGAATATACATACAGACAGAGAGATCAAGCAATAAAGAATTCATCCGTCTTGTCCTTTTTTTTTTATATATCTTCATTTCCACATTTACATTATCACAGGACATCATTCCCTTTTTAAGAAATTCACAACATACTTAGGGGGTTCAAATACATAAAATACTTATTTAAGATTTTGATGGAAAGTTTTTTTTTTTTCCTGTGACCAAAATTTGTAAGGGTTAATATTTTAAAACGATTTTTTTTTTCGATTTTGAAATAAAAAAAGGTTGAAAATAAAAAATAAAAATTTCACGTTTGATTTTAAAATCCGCACATATGTGACCTGAATATGATTATATAATACATGATGTCCGTGTCCAGGAAGGATAAAAGAATAATATAGAAAAAAAATAAAATGCGAATTGTGGAAATTATTTGAAAAAAAAATTGGATAAGTAAAAAGAACGTGTAAACGTTAAATTCTTTACAATATTTGCTGACATTTGAACAATTTATCAAGATTTTGGTATAAGAATATTAAAGAAGATATAATATATAACTTTAGAATTGGCCAATAAAAAAGGATATAAGTAAAATTATGTTATTTATTGACACAAAAATCTATAATACATATGATAATATTAATGTTAATGTATAATGTACCCGATGTACCGTTACAAAGATTTAAATAAAAAAATATTTTGGCTTTAAATTATAGGTTTTCAGGTTCTTTCTGTAGACGTTTCTCTCTATCTTTTTCTTTTTCTTCTCCTCCTTTTTCTTCTCCTTCTTCTTCTATCGATGAATTTTCACTTAATTTTTCTTCATCATTTTCTTCTTTTGTTGTTTCTGTTTCCTCATTTTTCACATTTAAATTAATTGTTTCTGAAATTTCTTCAATTCCATCATCTGAATCACTTTCTGCATAACGATAACCATGACGAATTTTTTTCGATGGAACATTCAATTTAAATTGACCAGGGATATTTCCTTTTGGAAAATAATTTGCAACAACCCATGTCTTTTTATTACTGTAGATTAAATTTTAATTAAATAGAAAAAAACAAAAAGAAAAAGAAAGTTTTTATAAAATATTTCAAATGAATTGAGGAAAGCAGTGCCGTATTAGCCATATACCAGAAGTAGCAAATACTACAGGTACAGGCCCCGCCCCGCGTTAAGGAAAGACATCAAATTAACAAACAAAAACAAATTTTCATACATTCTTACTGCACCAACACCAATCTTGCTGGCCTCTTTCCAAATTAATTGTGTAAAATTTGTTGTTTTAGAATTATATCCAGGATTTTTGAAATCATAATAACGCATTTCTCTATACCAACTTTGTACAATAATTTTTGATTTGATTACATTTTGTTTTGAATAAAATAAATTCTCTCCAAATTTTGTATATTTTCGATGTACAACAGAATGTGAATGAGCTAATAACTTTAAAAAAAATTATATTAAAATTTCATATTTATTTATGTTTTTTTTTTAGCTAGATAAAAACCAAACTTACAACAGCCCAACTTCTTGCATAATCACACAAATTTATACTTAATTTTAATGGAGGACATTCATGTAATGCCCGATATCTGTTGTGTTCGTTTAGAATTTCATTTTCAAATTCTGAAAATTTATTTCCAGTTGATTTTAAACTAATTGTTATACAATCAGGCTATATTTATGAAAAAACAAAAATGATTTTTTTTTAAAGAAAATAAATAAAAGATAAAAAATGTTTCACCTCATCATCAATTTCTTCTTCAGGACTTGAAAAATCATCGAAAAAAATTTTTTCTTGAGAAATAATATCATTCATTTCAACATTTGACTTTTTTGTAAAGAAAGAAAGAAATTTCCGACATAAGGACATTTAGATAATAAAAAAAATTGATAGACCGAGATACATATGCGGATGGGCGAACATTTTTAAGGAAAACCTGATAAAAGTGAAATTTAAAAAGAAAATGAAAGTTTAAGAGAAAAAAAACAGTGTTGAGAAAAAACAAAAATGAATTTTAACAATATGACTTTGTTCAATGAAAGATCTCTGGGTTTAGTTGAAATTATTCAATTCGAAATCAAGTGGATAGGTAGAAAGCTCAGAGAAAAAAAATTAAAATCGCCAGATAAGTGCTAATTTGGAATTCTGTTTTTTTGTAGAGGAAACCTTTTAGTTCAGCAGAGATGCAAAAAATCAGCTTCATGGTTTAGTACGCTGAATATTTGCAAATGACGATCATTTGATGTTTTTGAATTCTCCAATACACACATGTATGCTAAATTAAATAAATACTCGAATGTAATTTAATATGACAAAGTTTGAAGAGATCCACTCCATTAAACAAAGCTTTTTTAAATAAATATTTTATGAATTATTAAAAAAAGACCGTTTTGATTAAGCTGTCTTAAAAATTAATTGAAATATGTAGCGGGTGTAATGTAATATATTTTAATTAATTTTACCATTTAAAAAAATTTTTTTTTGCAAAAATTAATTTTAAAAATTGTTTATTGTGGAAAAAAAGCTACAAAACATCAAATAAATTCAAAAAAAAAAATAATATTTATGCAAATTCAATAAAAGAATTTATTTTTCTCTATACGATTTTTTTTTATATTAAAACTTTTATATTTATGAAAACACAAATAACTCATAGCAAAGATAAAACAAAAAGGAACAAAAAAAAACAAACCCTTTTTTTTTATTTTAAATACACACAATGAAAGAAGAAAAAAAAAATAATTTTTTTTGTATTTCGTTTAAAAGTCCATTCAAAAAAGTTATGAAATATTCTCATCTCTGAAATCGAATCACGTCCTGCGGCGTTTTCAATTCTTTTTTTATTTTTCATTCAATAAAATTGCCTCCCTATTTTTTTTTTATTCTTATATGAATATTGTAAAAATCGCCAACAGTATTTTATTCATCACATTTTGCATTATTTATATAATTTTTCAATTCTATAATAAATATGGAAAATTGTAAAGGCAAAAAAAGAAGAAAAAAAAAAGTAAAATTGTATTTATAGAAAATTGAATATTGAAAATATAAAATATGTCCTTTCGTGGCTTTTTGTACATTATTCAGAGATAATTCTTTTGATGTCCGGACTTCTTTTTTTTTTTTAACTTGCTTTCAGAAAAAGGATATGTACAAGATGCCAAAATATATTTTATTTATTTTTTGAATATGTCATGTATAATTTTGATCCTTATATTTTCATATTGGCCACCCTTTAAAATAAAGGCTTAAATAAAGGAGATATACTGTCACACATTTCTTGTATTTTCGAATATATGTATGTATTTCAGAAAATAAGAAATGATAATATATTGATAGGAAGAGGAGGATAAAATATTTTTTTTTTTGTATTTTTGTATTTTTGTAATGTTACGTACGAATGAGTTTGTTTTCAAGTGACACGCGGGTGTTTCTCTGTTTTCTGTACGATGATTTAAAGTTAAAGAAAACACATATGTACATTGTTTGTACATACGTAATATGTATCAGGAAATGGATTTCCTTTAACGTAAATAAAATAAAATAAAATATAATAAGGAGATGACAAGTTTTATTCTATTAAAGAACTAGTGAACCAATACAGAAAATCAAAGCCTTTCGGCTGTTTGTTATACTCGTAACATCTTCTGGTTTATTTTGATTTAAGTTTTTTTTCTTTTTTTTTAAATAAAAGTTAAAGGGTAAAAGAGGCTTATAATATTTATTTTGAAAGGGTTTATAGTGTTGATATTACTTTGAAGAGGATCAATGTAGTATAGTATAGTATTTCATGGTTTTAATAATACACAGAACTTTTATTTTTATTTATTAATTTTTTTTTCTCGTGTTCTATATTCGTTTTTGAAAGATTTTCGATAATGTGGTCATAAATAAAAAATTTCTTGTCTTAAAGAATTAAATTTGACATGAACAATAAATTGAAAAAGAAATTTTTTTTTCTTTAAATGAATTTTTTATGATTATTAGGATGTATGTATTTAAGTACGTATGTTTTAATTTCAAAATTATTGATGATTTTTGTGTTTTTTTCTCTAACTCACAACATTTTCGAAGAAATATAGATTATTTTCAACCCCTTCTCTTGATTTGAAAAGAAATTGTAATTTTGAGTAGTTTTTTTTTAAAAAAATGTATTTTCAATTCAGAAACAAACAAAAATCTTCTTATATTGGTTGTGACTTGTTGTATATAAAAAAAAGAGTATAGATACTTAATTTAATCAGAAATAGCTCACCTTCAACTTGTTGTTATTTAAAAGTTAATCATTTATATCAGTACAGATTACAAATAAATCATATACACATGCACATTTAAATTATATACACTAAAGTATTAAATTATTTAATGTGGTCAATAAAACAAACAAAAAATTTTATTAATTGAAATGACGTGACTTCTCATATATGTATCACGTACTACAGATAAGTTAAAGTCCCGATAGTGTAGTAAAATTTATAAATTTTTTTCATATATACATATAGTACAATGTACATACCCAGTAGGAAGAGTAGGAAGGCCTTCCTTAGGAAGGCATCTAGAATTTTTGAAATATAAAGTAAATTGTAAAAAATTCCTGGGAAGGTATAAATGATGGTATTAGAAGTTTTAAAAATTTTTTCTAACCCATTTTTTCCGTTTTAGCTTCTCTAAGAGCTATTTGGAAGGTTTCTTTTTACCTCCTGTAGAAGGTAATGAGAAGAAAACGAAGAAAAACTGAACATATACCTTCCAAGCCTAGGACATGCCCATGTAAAAAAGATATTATGTGGGATACGGAAAGGAAGGCTTCCCACCGTTTTAAAACTTCTGCAGAAGGCTTCTGTAATGCTTCCTTGGAAGCATGTTCTGTTTTTTCTCGTTTTCTTCTCATTACCTTCTACAGGAGGTAAAAAGAAACCTTCCAAATAGCTCTTAGAGAAGCTAAAACGGAAAAAATGGGTTAGAAAAAATTTTTAAAACTTCTAATACCATCATTTATACCTTCCCAGGAATTTTTTACAATTTACTTTATATTTTCAAAACTTCTACATGCCTTCCTAAGGAAGGCCTTCTGACTTTTCCAACTGGGAAATTGTATGGTAAATACTTGAGAAATAAAAATGTATAACATACGTGTACATGATGTTTATTATGAGACGGAAAATTCAATAAATCATTGAAAAATTAATATTGATGTGAATAATCATGAACAGATATTGTGTATACAATTATGCATGATTACTCCCTTCAAGAGTATCTAATGTGCAAAATTTTTATAATATGTATTTATGAATTCAAGTGGAAAATATTTACATATATTAATTCAAAAAAAAAAAAAAAATCTAATTGCTTTTTGAAGAGTATGAATTTTTAATTATTTTTGAATGCAATCCAATAAATTAAATTTTTTAGATGAAAGTTTATATGATCCCAAAAAAAAATTAAAAAAATAAGTTAGAAACTTCAACGATTCATCTCTGTTCCTACTCACCGCATCCTTCAAAATTTGATGTTCAAAGTTTAATGACCACCATCGAAGAATGAAAATAAGAATACGAGTATACGATGTGTACATTATATACTTTTTTATTTTACCTAATACTTTTTGCAATTTTGATCTTCTTAGAAGCATCAGTTATAATGATGGCTTAGAATTCATTAATCATATATAAAAAATATCAAATTTCACATATACGTTTTGATAACCCTTTTTCATTACCTTGAACATGTTTCTTTTCTTTTTTTTTATTTCGAAAGCTTTATATTACATCATATGAATATCAAAACTAACTCTGTCTTTATTGGCTTCAATTTTAAATTTTTAACAAAAATCGAATGTATTTTTAAATGAATCCTGAAATCTAATAAAAGAGCACTCAAATCACAAACAAAAGAACAAAATGAAAATAAAAAGGAAATTACGAGAAACAAATATCAGGTACCCTCTTGAAAATGTTTCGAGTTAGCACTACCAGCACTACCCACTCAATAGTCAAAGAGTTCTTTTTTTTGTTTGTTATTTCAAAATCATGCAATTTTCATATCTCAAAATGAAGCAACGAAGACGTCATGAAAAAAGGATAATCGAAATATTTTACTTATAGCCATATCCTTGATTTTTTTCACGTTTCAAAAAGAAAACGAATTTTTTTTTCTTCTTAAATTTATCAAAATTCCAGTGTGTGTATGTATGTTTGTGGGTGTATATGCTCATGTGAATGTTTTGTTGAACGTTATTGAATCTAAATGAAATAAATTTTCCTTTTAAAATTCATATCACGAACGCAGTCCGAACGAGTGCTTACTTTTCTACAACTTGCTGATTTGATTGTATTTTTGACTATGTTATTTCCTTTATAAATTCTTTGATTTTTTTTTTTTTCAAAAGAAATTTTCTATTTTTTTTTTGTCATATTTTTGAAAAATTTATTCGTGAAAAGTTGTAAAAATTTTAAAATAATCATGAAAAAAAGAGTTAAAAATAATTTGAAATGAAAATGTGTTCTTATTTTTGTAGATAATTTTACTAAACTAAATTAAAATACAAGTAGGTAAGTACTTGTAGACGCTGTTTGACCCTTGTTATTATTGAATTTTGAATTCCCTTGACATTTTCATTTTCAAATTTACAAGTTGTTATTGAAGATGATATATTTTTTGTTCTTACATAAAACAAATATATAGTACAAGTGTACATAAATAAATTTTCTAAAAGTTAACACATAAATCAATTATCTTTTATTTAATGGCATCATCGTCTTTCTATAAACTTTTCTTATACATATATTTAATTCATTGTCCTTTTGCATATTATAATCATTTTCAATAAACAACAGAAACACAAATAAGTATAAAAGAAAAAGATGAAACAATAATTTAGAATCCTTTTTTTGGCGACGACGTATAAGTTTCATAGACGCGTGTATAACTTGATTTATGCATGTTTATTTCGAATTATTTCAATTGACATATGTGTGTTTATAGTGAAAACAACCATAGTACATATATGTATATTCTAAATAAAAGTTACATTACTTTTATATGCCCTAAATTTCATCATTAAAGGGTCAAACCGCAATACTACCCTTTAGCAAATTTATAGGCAAAACACATAAAAGGAATAAGTATGTATGTTGAATATTCAAAGTCCACTTTGAAGATTTGTAAAATGTAAGTTAAATACAAAAGGTTTCTTAAAAGAAGGTATCCCTTGGGGGCAGGGTTCGTAAATATTTACTACACTATCTCCCGTACACATAACTCATAACGTAATTGTAATTTATAATGGACACCAGCAGCTATAAAATTTTGGTGTTAACTAATATTGAATAATCTCTAACTTATTTGAATTATGTCTCTTCGATAGACTTTTATCATTGCCGTTCATCGCTAAAGGACGAAATTTTGTAATCGGGGTTTTTCAATTAGATTAAAGATTTATATTGGGGTCAAATTATATAAGTATGTATAATACATTCATATGCGTACATATATCGTAGATAGAATGTTTGGTAGGAGTATTATTTTAAATATCTACGTGCTTTTATTTGAATTTCATTTAATTTTGAAATGGACAAATTCCCTTGGGGAACAATAGAAACAATAAAGACCTTCTTTCGCTTCACTTATATTTCAAATTATCTTTCATTTCGTGTACGTAATAAAAAATATTAGAAAAAAAAACCACCAAAATTGATTCAGATTTCAAAGTTTTGAAAAGTAGGTATGAGTAATTGTGACTAAGCAACCAAAAAATCGAAAATTTTGTAATTTGAACACTTTAAAGGCATTTTTATAATCATTCCGAATTCTTTTCATTTTTCTAACAATTCTTTATCCTTTTCTATTCAACAAACAATATGAAGAAAAATGGCTTAAATACCAATTTTATCAAAGCCAGAAATATCTTTTGGGTCAGTACATGAAAAAATTAGTAAGGGCCATGAAAGAAAGAAACCAAAAAGTGTCGTCATAAAAGAAGAAAGTTTTAAACAAAATAATTCAGAGAAAATTTAACAAAAATTTGAAATTCTTCTCAAACTAATTTTAAAGAAATTCATACCAAAAAAAAAGAAAAAATGGTAGTACAGAAATAACAATATCGATTTTTAAGGAGTAAAAGAAATTTAGGATGCATAAGGTAAAAGTCAAACACAAAAAATATATTTTAAGATTTAAACTTTATTTAATCTCTTAACAATGTTACACAAAATGTTCCAAATAACTTTTTTTTTATACGGATGATATTACAAAAAATATCTAAATACATACTATATGATTTTATAGCACTAAAAAAAAAAAAGTTACATACATACGTATCATTGACGGATCACAGTCCTTCCAAAACAAAAAAGTTATATATAAAAAAAAATAATAAAAAAATTTTTCAAAAAAAAATCCAGTGTATCACTATTTTTTTTTTATTTTATTTGAAAAAAAAGAAAAATGAATCATCAAAATTAATAAATTTAAGAGAGAAAATGATTTAATTGGAATTTGAAAACTATTTATATAGAAATATCGTGATAATTGATCTTTTTTTTTATTACATATTATAAACTATATCTATATAAAAACTGTTTTGTTTATTTGTTTAAATTTATTTCTTATTCTAAAAGATTTTTATCGAATAAGAATTCTCCTAATTGACCGTGATTCTTCATCATTTTCTTCAATGTTGAAAGTTTGCCAGCCAATTCACGTTGACCTTTGTATTGTTCCTCAAGATAAACACCAGTCAAATAATCAACAAGCTATTGAAATATTGATAAAATTTAATTTATGTATCAATACAATATGATAAATAAAATGAGTATGTACTTAACATGTTTTTTTCTTTTTTTAAATTGATTAAAAAAAAATGTTATCTTTTCAAATGAAATTTTTAAACCAAATAAATTATAAATTATAAATGTGATACTTACGTGATAATCATTGAATTTTCCTTTTTCACATTTTGCAATGACATCACGAATGCTTTTTGTAACTTGTGCTTCAAGATTGAGAGCATCTGTTAATGCATGTGCTCCATCTTTCCATTCTTCTTTTTCAACGGTCTGTTCAAAAAAAAAAAAAAAAAAAACAAATTTATTATTTTCAATTAAATTTTTTTCTTTCTTTTTCGTATCAAATTGAAGTAGGTTTCTTTAAATTTTATTTTATATAAAAGACATTATTATTATTATTTGCTTTTTTTGTACTTACTGGAACTGTAATAAGGCCGGTAACTGAATCAGTCAATTGTCCACGCATTGAAAGATATTCAATTAATGTTGTTGCATGTCCACGTTCTTCTTTTGCTGAATCAAAGAAATGTTTAGCAAAACCAGGACGATTAACTGTATCACGTGAAAAATATGAAGCCATTGCTAAATAAGCAAATGATGCATCAATCTCTTTTTGAATTTGATTACGAAGAGCATTAACACATGTCGATGCCATATCGATCCAATCCTGTGGAATGTCTGGCTCTGGAAGACTGCCTTTAAATAAAATTCAGAAATCAAATATATATACGTATAACTAACTACTTAATTAGAAAAATCGCTTGAAAAAAGTAATTTAAAGGAAAATTTGAATAAAAAGAACAAAAGTAGTAGTAGGAGTTCCAGACGACATCAAATGGTTATTATTTTCATTAAATCGAAAATAAATTGAGTATCAAAGAATAATGGTATCATTTTAGACTTGTTTTTCTGTTGTTTTTATTTTATTCAAAAGGCCAATTTAATTTCAACATTGTTTCAGTCTAGAACAAAAATTGTATTTGAAAAAAATAAATAAAAGATAAATACAACATTAGCAAAAAAAGGACATTTACAAATCATTATAAAGACTTGAGAAATAATGCGTCTAATAAAAGTATTAATGAATAAAATAACAAGTAATTAATTTAATATAATTACGCCCACGTACACCCCTTACTCTTCTATTCAATCATCATTTGAACATGTTGCCATGTATTATTTTTCTAATTATAGCTATATGTGAATGTTTTCAATGTTTATCAAGTATTTACAGTTATGTATAGGTACCTACCATTTTGTTTGTATTGTAAGTATTTTTGATTTTGTATTATTGATAAGAAAATTTGCGTAATTGTTTTTTATTGATCTGTAATTACGAAATAAAACGAAATCAATTGTACATAATTGACAAATTATTTTTCGTTTTATTTTTTTAGTATTTAATTTTAAATATTTTCTTTAAAATTTCGTAGAATTGCATGACGAACAATAAAAATGAACAAAGGGAATTACATATCTACGAAATGCGGAAATGATGTTGATGCACTTTGATATCGTATTTTATTGTGAAATGAAACTAGGTACATTTATATGCAATGTATGTTAAGTACATATTTTATGAAATAAGTAATTATTTAACTCTTATGATTAACTAAATTGTAAAAAATGTGATACATAGGTTAAAAAACAATTAAACTTGAAAAACAGTGAATTGTGTAAATAAAAAGTACCAATGTACCGAGTAGAATACGTGGTTTTTGCACCCGATTTCAATGATCTTTAACGGGAATCCCGGTTTCGTAATTATGTAGGTATAATGTTTTAAAGATCTGATTTTAATATAATGTACGATCGTTTTTGTTACTTGGTAAATATGTAGATATTCATAGTTTTATTATGATTTAATTTAAGTGACAATTTTTTTAAAAATTAACTTGGAGATAAACAGAAAACTTTTTGCGATATCACTATGCAATCATACTGTTTCAGTGTTTCATCATCTCAATATCAATATGAATGAAGACATTGTTGTTTGAAAATAAGTTCAGTTTGGATAGTAACAAAGGACTGTGATTCATTGCTTTCTTAATTCTTTTATCATCAGTTTAAAAATTTGTTTTATTCATAATTCCAGATCACCATTGTTCAACAACAGAACAAAGGAAAATAAAGACGATAAGAAGGCAAACAGTTCTATTCAAATAAAAATGCTGAATATAAATTATCATTGTTTAATTTTTAGTTAAATATCAATAAATAATTTTACATATCGTACTATGCACCTACATAGCCAATATGTATCTACATTTTAATATTAATTTAAAAAAAAAAAAAGTAAGTAGATAAAAATAAACTATTTTTGTTTTCGGCTTCTGCTTACATAAAACAATTAATGGGTAGTGAGAAATGTCACGGAAAACAACCATGACACAGCATAATTATAAAAGTATCACGGAAATGCTAAATATAATAATTGACGCTACTAAAAACCACTGGCCCATACTGACCACTATGTTTACTCTTTACTGTATATTTTATAACAAATGTACCGAAAACACAGGGAAAAACAACTACGGCGCAGTCGTTTATTATCAAGGATTTTATCTTATTTTTTCTGATTTGTTTTTTGTTTTTTTTCTTCTAATACATAATACTTACAAGTAAGTGTTCCAAAAGCTAAAGATGCCATTGATAGCATGCAAATTATTCCAACAAAAGCCTTCATTTTTTGTTTTTTTTTTTTAAATTTAATTCCTAGGTAAAAAAAAAAATTTAAACAAAACTTTCAAACGTCTTTAAAAATATTAATCACCACAACTTCAGTTCACTTTCTTCCAATTTATTATTTTTATTGAAGTTTATTCTTTCACGTAATTTGAGTAAATGATTATGTTCAATAACCAAATTTATGATAAAATACGGGTTATACACTTGAATAATTTATCAAATAATCAGAAATAAAAATATTTATAATGAATTAAAAAATTAGAATTGAAAAAAAGTAAAAGTAGCTACGATTTAAATTGAAATGAAGTCAACCTTTACACAACACTGGCATAGAAGGCGACCAGAAAATTAAAAATATTTTATTACGTACAGTATTTATTACGATCGCTAGCGAAATAGTTCAAAATTATTGTATTTAATACTTTAAATATACAATTAGACAATAATGTAATTTGATTGATTAGTCTATTGAAATTATCTAAAAAATGAAAATTCTTCAACACAAGTAACTTCACACGACACTTTTATGAAATTGATAACAAATGTAACGCCATTTTTCAATATGGCGCATATAGTCAGCTGATTATCATATTTTTTCATTCAAAATATACACACACAATTCTACATATTTATGTCACAGAATTACCAGATCAAAGCTAAAATTAAAAATTTATCAAATTTTTTATTCAATTTTAATTGAAAATTTGGTAAAATCTTAATTTTCAATTAGAAAAAATGTTCTAGAAATATTAAATGTTATTTTGAAAAATAAAAATGCTTTATCAGTGCTTAAATTCAAAATGAAGTGGCTTTTATGAGTGAAAAAATGGGGAATTCATTTTATCTGAAGTGGAAAATTTTTATCTGGTAATTTGTGAAATCCACTTCCATATTATTGCACACAGAACGTAGTGTTGTGTGCGTGAAAAAAAAAAATGACGTAATAAATATGGTGGTATAGAAAAACAAAAGAACTATTGTCGCCATATTGGATTGTTTGTCAATTCATCGAAAATTGAAAAGGAAAATTATCTTTTAGTTTTTATCGAGCGAGTGCAAAAGTTAATATAAAGTAATTCGTCATTTATTTGCTGGGAATTATTTGAATCGCACGTAATTGTTAAATACATAAATTTAAAAGTAACATTAAATTAAAAATCAATTGTAATTTGAACATTAAAAGAGAAATAATTGAAGAAAAAAGAATTCGGTGAGCAACCATTGTTTTTGTTTTTTGGTTTTTGTGGTACATAATAAAAAATTATGCGTAGTGTATTAAATTAGATAAAATTTATTTTTAAGTTTTAATATTAGATTAAGAAAAAAAATAACAAAGAAAATTCTAGAGTGTACTAAAATAATTTTTTGTTTTTATTTGAAATTACAGAAAAAATGAAATTTTTAATTGCATTAGCCTTCCTTGGGCTCGTAGCTGCAAACGACTACGAAGTATGCCATAATGATGTTGTATCAGCTTGTAGTGCAACAGGAAGCAGAGGTAAGTCCTTGAATAAAATTTCATAAGTCATTAAAATTACATATTCATATTCATGTGACAAAATCGCACATTATATGCTGCAATCAATTAAAACAATCAGTGTATTTATTATTAAAATAATCTTGTTTTTTTCCACTTGACTTTCACTTAAATCAAATACAAACTTCACCCTAGTCTTCTTTCCTTCCTCATGTTGTAATGTTCTGCCAGAAACAACAGATAAACACACATTTATCTGTTTGATACATTATCATAAACACTACTCATATTCATTTCATAATATAATGTACATAAATGTTTTAAATTATTATCATACGAATGTTTTATTAATTTCCTATTTAAAAAAAAAAAAAATTAAAATTTAGATTCAGTTTCCTGTAATTCGATTCTTGGTGGATTTGAGCATGCCCACGCTGATTTACAATCATATGTAAACTCTCAATTGGCTTCATCATATGATTATATTTTACTTGCAACACATTTCAATTCATATCAAAAGAATCGTCCTGGATTCAATAAACTGTTAAATAAACTCTCTGACAGAGCATGGGATAAAGCTGTTGATTTAATTAAACATATTACAAAACGTGGTGGAGTTGCTAATTTTAATGCACGTCATGAAATACCATCAACAATTTCACATAAACAAAATAAATTGGAAGTTGATGAATTACATGCTTTAGCATTAGCATTGGATTCTGAAAAGAAATTATCAACTGAAGCACATCATATTCATCGTCGTGTATCACATCTTGACAGTCATGAACATTATGATCCAGAAATTACACAATACATTGAAGAAGAATTCTTAGAAGATCAAGCTGATGTTGTACGTAAATTATCTGGATATGCTAATGATGTTTCAAAATTAATGAAAACACCAGATCCATCATTGGGAATTTATTTGTTTGATGAATATTTAAGTAAACAATAAATAAATTTGAAATTAAAAAAAAAAAAAACTATTAAGCATGTATAACAATATGAATAAACAAATTTCTTTTTTTTTTCAATTTTTTTTTTTTTAGAAATTCTCTAAATTAAAATTAGAGTTCAAGAAGGTTATTTTAGAATTTGAATTTAAATAATAAAAATTGTGATCCAATTAAATAAATAATGTCTTTTCATATATATATTTTTTTTAAATTTTCTTCAGGGGATAAATTTTAATAAAAAAAAGAGGTTTTCAATCAAGAAAGTGTGAGTGTTTAATTTTGAGCATACACCTACTTTTTAGTTTATTGTCGACATTGTTATTATTTTCTTCTGCTTAGTGCTTATTCCAATATACCCGCCCCATGTAAGTTGGGTAAATTTCTTGTGTATAATTTGGTCAACGATTAATTATTGGCTTTTTTGTTTTAATTCTTGACTTTTCTGTGTTGGTGCAACTAATTATGTATGTTTTTCATCTCCATAAGTTTGTACTTTTACAACTAGTGAAGCATACTTGTTAGCGAAAAGTGCATGTTGGCTGTGTTTTTGCAAAATACCCTAATTTCCAGAAGAAAAAGAAAATGTATTAAACGATTCGAAAAAACAACCGTTTTGAAATGATAAAAAACCTGGGATTATTTTAAAGGCCGGCTACTTGATAACTTGAAGTCAATAATGGGGGGACGAAACGAACATTATTGAACTCACAAAGAAACTTCATTGTAATTGTTGTGCTGAATAACAATAAATTAAATCACAATGAATATATGGGCGATCTTTGTACTCTTGAATAATGATGTGTTTATTTATTTAGATATATTCAACGTTTTTTTTTCTTATCAGTCATGTGTCGTACATATCTTTCTCATTAAATTTTACTGTATAGCTTTTTTTTTGTATTATTTATTGCATTTCAGAATTTTTTTTTTAATCTGTTTACACATGTCTGTTAACATTGTGTACAAAATAAATAACTTCCTTAAAACTACATACATAATTTAAATCCCAAACACTTAAAAACGTACAAACAAAAATCTCTTTTCATATCGATGATAAAATAAATATTTGATATTTTATTTGTGTCCAATTTTAATTAATCGCATATTCTAATAAATATCAATTTCGATTAAAAGTACACGTTTACTCAAATTATTGGTTTCATATTCAAGTGCACTGATAAAATTAATCAACAGATTATATAGCACTTGTTTATGATTATAATTTGTCGATATTAAAAAATTTTATATGTAAGTACAGCATATGTACGTACATATCATATTATGTAGATTACATGCATGATTTTTCTAATAAAATTTTAAAAGCGTATATTTCAAGCTTAGTAACACGTATATTTTGTTTTCAATTAAACAAATGTGTTTTTTGTTTTGTTGTTTAATTTTATATTGAATATTTATGTCCCGAGTATAATACATACATACATGATATTTTTAATAGATAATTTTTTTGAAATTTCAAAGCAAAAGAACTAATCAACATTTATTAGCTTTAAGGGACTAAAATATAATTACATATTATACCAAAATGTACAATGTACAAAAGGATATTTTGTTTTGTGAACAATACATTATTAGCCTGTACATTTATTAAAAAAAAAAAAATAAAAGAACATCTTAACAATTAATAAAAGTAGATTATGATTTAATGGGCCATTTTGTTATGATGGTTGTATAATGTTTTTAATAAATAAATTGCCTAATGACACGTTATTTAGATTATATACAAAAGTGTACTCATAAAAATATAATGTATATATAGTTACATACAATATAATGCAGATGAAAAGCTCAATAAAATGAAATTGACTGAAATTTTCCTCATATTATCGTTAAATAATATTTCAAAAAAAAAAAAAAAGAAATTATTACATATATGCATGCATATGATGAATAATAAATATTATATTTTGAACCCCACTATTAAAAATAAGATTATTAGTATTAAATTGCTAGCCTATGGCTAATTGTTATATGACAACAGTATATATATATGTAAATATGTATGCATATACTTATTTTGTTTTTTGATCTATATGAGTAATTATTATTATGAAAAATAATCTTCAAATATAAACAGAACCCTCAAAGCTATCATATTGTGTTTTCATATTTTTCTCTATGATAATTTAGGTACTGTGTGCAATGACTAAAAATGATATGTGCATATGAGTATACCACAATTTTGATATGTGTAACTAAAATTATATTAATATATTTTTTGGGTAAAAATGGATAAAATGATGGCATTATTTTATATATAACAAAAATTAAATGATACTTAAATTCTATTGAACCATAAAAGTGGAATTATTTCCTTTATATTATTATTGTGAAGTATTGAAATATTTTATAATATGACATTTTTATAGAAGTAATTATTCTGAATTCCTTTAAGGATTTATGTACATATGTGATTTAATATCTGATGAATGTAAGTAGGAACATATTTTTAAATATGTAGTATGAAAAAAGTATTAAAAAGAAATTCATTTGAAATAAAAAAACATACTTATTATGCATATCTTTACTTGAAACAATCTGAGTGCTTTACTTTTAATTTTTTATTTAAATTAAAACGCTTTTTTTCAGAATATTAAATACAATCTAATCAAATTTATTTTATATCTACTACGCTATTTAAAAAATGTACACACACCATTTAATACGAGTAGAATATATGTATGTAAGTATATTTATACTTATATGTATAACTCATATGTACTCATTAGGATTTAGGTGTATCTGATGTTTATTTTTGCAAATTTCCACGCTACTGCTTAATTTAGTTAATATCAGTAACTTTTAAGGAAGAGAAATTAAAGTATTAAAAAAACAAAAAAAAAAACTTGAAAGAATAAAAAACAGAAAATTTGCAACCCCTTTTTTTACGTTTAAATTCTCTAGTGAATTTAAGGGATTTAAATCTTCAAGCATTATTTTACTATATAATCAAAGTATTTCATCGTGATTTTTGGCATCAGATCTATCACTCATACCAAATATAATTACTATATTACGTGTACAGCAGTACCTTTATTTTTAAAAATAAAATACATAATACATACATTCTTTGCCTGTCCATTGCATATAAATAATATGATCCCTTACTTGTATGTTATATCATTTTTTTCTTCTTCTTTTTTTAAATTATCATGCGGCATGGTATATCGTTGGGTGGTATTCAGAACGTGCATTTGAGCGCAACAAATAAACCAAAACAAAATGATAGCAAAACGAAAAAAAAAAAAAAATAATAAAGCTTCCTTTTTGCAAATACTAGAAGGGCCGTATTATATGTGAAATGAACGTTTTCACATCTCTGTTGCTATGCTGAAAAGACACAACATATCGGACGTTTAATCAATATAACTGTACCTATATACATAGAGTCAAACAGGAACTTATATAATTCACATACATTTATTTTATTAAAAAAAAAAAAGCAAATTCATAGTCCTGTTATATCCTGAATTTCGTTCATCATCAACATCATATCTATCATAAGGAAGAGCTAACCTATTCGTTGTTGCTTTATTTATTTATTTTTTTTTTAATGAATACTACATGCAAATTTCTAACAATATGTATAAATTTCTCTATATAGATTGTGTCTGCAAAATGCTTTCAAATTTTTGCATTGTGCAAAAAAAAAAAAAAGAAATTTTCGATTTAAATAAGGGTGCGGTATTTTATAATGTTTATGATGTGCGTTTTTTTTTTTGTATATGCAGTATCTCATTTCACTGATACCACCACATTATCATCGTCATCAAATGAGGGGTTTTGAACCCTTGAGCTTATGTGAAAGGGATAGAATAAAATCGATTTTCATTTTTACCACAATCAAATGTAATATGTACGTCACATTCATTTAATAATTTACGAATAAGGAACAAAGCATTTATATTTTATGTATACATGTATTTAGTTAATACAAGGGTTTTTACAAACCTATTGACCTTGAAAACAGGATTATGCAATCTGATGATGCATGTGTTTTTATTCTTTTTCTTTTTTCAAGGAAAAAAAAAATGTTTGTCATTTAATTTAGAAGGGCTACCTTTGGTATATGTATATGTATGTATTATCAATATATCAATTATTTCTATTTTGAAATCCTTTCTTTTTTGTAATTTCATAATGTTGTTGACAGAAATACACCATGATTTTATCAAAAGTAATTCAAGAATAAAATTGATTTTGTTTAATATAAATTTTTTTCAATATGTGATGATTTATTATTTTTGATTTTTATCGATGATTTATCAATTTCATATTAAATTTATAAAATTTTAGAGTCAAGATTAAAACACACAAAAAAAAAAAAGACTTTGATCAGAATATCAATTTTAAATACTGTATAAAATCAATAATAGATTTTATTTGGTTTTTGCCTAATTTTTTTTCGAATATAGATAAGTATTTGTTGTTTTTGTTCCAGTTAGACATTTCAAGATTATCAGTAATTTATTATTAAAATTATTAATTAAAAAAAAAGCATGAATACCACCATCATAAGTTTAAAAGCACAAATTTAAAAATTTAGAGTTTTGTTCACATTGAAGTTTATACTTTGGTGAAGACTTTTTTAAATACTCGAATGCGTAATTAAAATTACTTCAAGAAAAAATGATGAACATAACATTTTCACTTACTTCATCTTATAATTATGATCATTATATTCTGAGTCCTTTTTTTTTTTGGTTTTCTTTCTTTTAGAAAATGTTTTCAAAGTACGAGTACTTATGTTTTTTTTTTCCAATAATAAAAAATAAGAACTTTCATATTTACACAGAAAAAAAAAGGATTTAAAAGTTTTGAAAAAAAGTATATACACATATAAAACTTTTTCATAAGAAAATTCCTTTTTACTATGATGTATTTTTTACTTTCATTTTGTGATACTTTTCTTTTCTTTTTTCTTTTATTAAAAGTTCAGATAAATATTTCTGCAGTTAATTAAACTGCTATAACTTTTATATAAAATTTTCACAAACGAGAAAGACATTCATTAGAACATTTTTTTTTTCTTTTAAAAAACTTGTCAATCTCGTTTTTTTTTTTGTTGATGGTTTGTTTTATTTTTTATGATTTAAAAGAAGTTTGAAGAAAAATTTTCAAATCTGTGCATCCCTTTCAATTTGTTTGCTCATTAAAGTAAACATTCTAAAAACAACAAACTTAAAAATTAAAAACACGAAAAATGAAAGTTAAAATACAAAATGATAAGATTGCAATTGAAAAGTAGAAAAGAAAGAAAAAATAATATCGTCGGAAATTAAAAAGATAAATGTCAAAATAAAGTTGTAGTATTTTTCTTTTTTTTTTTTGCTTTGTTTTTTCTTTATTATTATTTTGTTTGATAAGAAAATTTTTAAATATATTTTGTTTTTTTCTATTGACTAAAAATTTACTTGTATAAAATAAAATATATAAACTAATATTCATTGAATCTTAATACTTTTTAAAATATTAGTACAGCAACTGTACAACTATAATAAATGTTCTGGCGTTTATACAATGAAAAGGTATTTTTTTTCCTCCTTTTTTTTTTTTCTTTGGTATTTTTTTCATTTTTATTTTCTGTTTAATTTTTCTGTAAAGAAATAAAGTTTAAGAAACTTTTTCTTGTCCTTTTTATAGGGAAAAGAAAAAAATACGTAAAAGAAATTGTTGTACACAGGTCAGAACGAAAAGAAAAAGATTGAGAAAAAATTCTATGAAAATACTATGTTTTATATGAATGAATGTACCTATATATTATATGTATGTACGAGTATGTATTATAACTTATACTACATACATATATTATTTTTCTCTTTCTGCAATAGCAATGAATAACAGACAAAAAACTGATGAAAAAAAAAAAGAATAAAAATACATAATAATAAAATTAGTTAAAAAAGTTTAAATTACATTTTGAGGCTAAATGATGTCGCAAGAAATGAAATAAAGAAGGTAAAATTATGGGAAACTTTCTCTTTTAGTTTATGAAAAAGACAAAAAAAAAAAAACAGAAAAAAAAACAAAATAAGTAAATTTTTTTTATTTAAAAATTTTTCTTTGCAAATTTAGTTTATAAAAGACGTTAAGACTTTTAATAATAAATTTATTTATTATTATTATTTTTTTTTTTTTTTCATAAATAATCTGAAAATTATGATCTATTTATGCGATATGTACTTTTAATTTATATTAAAATTTTAATCATATTTTTTTCAAGATGTCATTGAATAAAATAAAATTCATTCTTGGTATTTAATTATTTTTTGTTTTATATTTTTTTTTCATTACTCTTTTTGTTAAATTAATAAAAATAACTAATTTTGAAAATTCAATAAATAGAGTTTATGTAAATGGATCGATTTTCTATTTAGGTTTTCCCCTTTTTTTATAACATGAATCATTTAAAAAATGCTATCCACAGAAACTTTAGTTATATTCCGTCAAAATTTACAAAATTTTTAAATCAAAAAATCAAATGGTTCATTTTTGCAGGCTGCACAAATATTTATGTGTATACTTATTTTCGGATTTTAAACTCCTTCAGTTTTGTATTTTGTTTATAATTCAGTTTCATGAAAAAATAAAAATAAACAAGGAAAAAATAAATAGCTGTAGACAAATTTTAATTTAATAAAATTTTTTAAAATAAAAATCATGTCACCTCTATTGTCGAATAGAGAAACTCAGTGCCAAAAAAACGTGCTACGAAGCGAGAAATATCAGAATTATCACTTCATCAGTTCGTATAAAACACAGCTATATAAAAAGGTATTGAGTATTTTTCTCCAAAAACGTAATTAAAAAACAAATTATCTAAAATTTAAACATATAAACCAAAATTACAAAGTATTTTTTAAAATAAATTATATTCTAGGTATAGGTATGATAAATTCTTATTAATACCTAATAAGGAGAATAATAGAAATCAAATTTTAATTTCAATGGAAATGTTTAAACAAATTTATTAAATACTGAAAAATATTATGAATAACGTAGATTTATTGGTATATTTGATGTACCTGAATTTAGATATAATTATGTATTTGAATAAAAATTACCACCTTGTTGCTAAGAATAAGTATAAAACAATTGTTCATACACATTATTCAAAATTTGAATAAACAAAATAATATATTTTCCTAGAATTTAATCTTCATACGTGTTTCTTACAACAAATAAGTATATAAAGTGAAATCATATTTTTTTCAAATTAGTTTTAAGCATCTTCAGCTTTGTTCAAGATAATAAAAAAAAAAATTAAATTAACAATGAAAATAATTAACGTAATTTTCATTACTTTATTAATAATTCAATCATTTTCAAAAGCGTCAAACGTTCGTAAAGTAATTGAAGAACATAATAATAAATTAAATGCAAATTTTAGTTTAATTAATGAAGAATTTCAAAATGTCGTACATGATGTGTATTCGAAATTAAATAATTTAACAGAAAATTCATTAAGAACTCTCAATGGATCTTCAAGCGATGTTCAAGATTTTATAGAAAATTTAAAAAATGATACTAATGAAAAATCAAAAGAATGTGGTTTAACATATGAACGAAATTTTAATTCTATGATGAATGAATACAAAACTGAAATATTAAATTGTAGAAATGAATCTCTTCACAATTTAAATGAATTAGAACAAATAGTTGAAAATAATTACAATTTATTTTATGATGATTACCAATACTTACGTTCAGCTGAAAGTAATTGCTCGTCTCATTCAAATCAAAACGTTTCGACAGATTGCAGTTTACTTCAAGTAAGAATTTTTTGTTTTCTATAAAATTTAAATATAATATAGAATTTAAAATTTGATTTTTTGTCTCTTGCAGAAGTATAATTATGTGAAAACAACTAAAGTGATTGTTTCATCGTTTAATGTATATGCTACAGATGCTACAAAATATGTAAAGCGTTTACCAGAAGGCCACGAAGGTTGTTTAAATTTTTACGAAGAAGATTGTCACAGTGCAATGTTAGAACTTAAAAAGCAAATCGAACAATGCTTATCAAATAATATGCCCTCTAATTAATTTCAATGATAAAAATATAATCGATACAGCAGCTTTTAAATATTCTATTTATTCAATTGTTTTTAAAAATCATTTAAGTACTTCATTATAGCTTTTATTTTTATTGTTTTCTATAAAGGTGAAGAAATATTGAGAACTGTAAATATTTGTTTTCATCTTAGAACATAAAATGAATTGTTAATAAAAAAAATAAAAAATTCTTTATTTCTAGAACTATTCATAGATCAAGGCGATCGAATTCAAAATAAATCTATTTTTTTTTTTAAAGCAAAATGTAAGTTTTTGAATTAGAATTTAAATACTTAATTACTATTTTAATTAGAAATAAATTTTCAGTTGCAAAATTATTCTAATAGTTCGTCTGGTGGTTCAGCTTTTATTTCTGGTGGTACAGTATGATAAACTGAAATACTTACTTGACTATTAATTTTTTAAGACACCATAATTTAATGTTGGATCCTTTTTTTCGTCACAAAAAAATATTTCTTCTTGTGCTCTGATTGGTAAATTTTCAACATCTGATGTTCGAAAAATTGTTCCTAATAATCCTAAATGGCAAATATTTTCTGATTCACCAAAAAGTACATGATCATTATCTGAATCTGGAATTATTTGAAATTGTGATGTACCAGAATTGTTTAGAATTTTATATGTAAATTTTAAAAAGCAATATCAGTTTTTAGATCTTAAATTATTTATATTTTATGCTTAGAAAAACATAATTCTTAATGGAAAATTTGTAAAATTTGAAAAGCAAAAAATCAAATAATTTTATCTCCGAAGACTGCACAAATATTTATAATGTGTACATTTTCTTTTCTAAATGACTAATTAAATATTGACTTATTTTCGGATTTTAAACTTCTCCATAGTCTTGTATTTTGTTTATAATTCAGTTTCATTAAAAAAAAATAAAAATAAACAATAAAAAAAATAAATAGCTATAGACAAATTTTAATTTAATAATAAATTTTTAATAAAAATAATGTCATTAACTTGGAAATTTTTCTACTTAAAATAAATCATATTTTTTTAAATATGTATATACGTATATATCCTTCTGGATTAAAAGATTAAAATAAACATTTATATGTGCATTTGAAGTAATTAAAATGAAAAATCTCATCAATAATTATATTTGACATTTCAAGTTATCAAATCGTAGATAAAAGTCAGTCGTCTGCCAGAAAGAATTATTGATGAAGAAATTCATAGCATTAAGTCGTATCGTATCACATTTTTTAACTTTCATATATAAATACGAGCATCTTCATTCTCATTCTTATCCTGTAATGACGTCGACCTTTTTCTTTTCTTTGCTTTTTTAAATATTCATTTCTTGCTATCAGTATTATTCTCCCTGATGATGTATATATTGACTTAAGTTTGTTGACATGTTTTTTTTTTACTCCAAAATTTCTTCCCTTTCTTTTTAATTATTTTTAAAATTTTCATTCAATGTGTAATTAAAATAACTTAGTTTAAAAAGAAAAAAAAAAGCAGAAAAAGTAAAAATTCATTTAAAAATAAGTTGATAGGTACTACATTTAATTAAAATGTCAAATAAAACCAATAAAATTGTATTAAAATGAAAGAAAAACGAGAAAAAAAAAATAAAGGAAACGATGTAATGTGATTAGGTGGTTAATTGAATTTGTAAAAAATATGTTTGGTCTCTAAGGAGTGAAAGTATACAAAAACAACAAAAAAAAAGTTTATCATCTGTATAATAAAACTTTAATGAGGAGGGATTAAAAAATGCAAATGAGATTTTTTTACTCTTACTTTTTTTTCAATCTTTGTTGCTATGCTAGGAAAAATTCAAAAAAAAAAAAAAAGTCACATTGTCCGTGTAATTTATCTAAGAAAAAAAAAAAGGAAACATAACTTGCATAATATAACTGATGGATGATTTAAAATGGGAAATATTTGTGGCTAAATAAAAGAGCGTCTAATAAAATTAGTGTCGAAAAATTAAATCGACAAAAATATTTTATATTCTAAGCTATAAAATTGAATCTGTAAAAGATCTATAGATTAACAAATACCAAAATGATTATATGTATATTATATACTACTAAAAGATACAAGACTTTGATATCTTTATCTATCTCCAGTCTCCACTTATATATTTCTTGAAAAAGATGGTTTTTGCTTCCAAAATTCAACGATATCTACGATAGAAAGAACAGAAGTTCTAACAAGGAAACGCATATTTTAAAAGAGGTAATGTCGTGTACCATAATTTTATTTTCATTGTACATTTACGAGTATACGTATATGTACAAAGTAAACGAAAAAGCAATAAGTAAAGTATCTTCTTTGTTCCTTATTTGCATGCAAATTAAAGAAATCTCATTATCGGGCAAAAGAAAAACGAGACTTTGTTCTTTATTGTTTCACAAGATATTCTTTACTAAATTTTATTTTATTTTATTTTTTTTTTTTTTAACTTTTTTTTGTTGAAAATTTTTGCATAATTTTTTTTTTATATTTTCTTTCTGTGGAATGGCTCCCCAGACAATTAGATTCGTGCGGTGCAAATTTCAACTTGATTTGCTTTTTAGATATGAAAATAAATGAATGAATGGACATTTTTATGTAAAATAGAAAAACGAAAAATATATACGTATAACAAAAAAAAAAAATCTCGTTGAAATGAAAATTTTAAATTCACTTTTTGAATTAATTTTTCCAAAAAAAAAAAAAAAAAGAGAAATAGAATTTTCTATTACTTTACTTTCATTTATTTCTTTCTTTTTTTTTAAATAAAGAAAATTTTCCAGTCATTATGCAGTCGAACTTTAAATTAAAAACAAGATTTTTAATTATGAACTTGTTCAAAAATTATATTCGAATAAAATTACTTTTGTTAATGATTGTCTAAAGTGTGGAATGAATTGAAATTATCTCATTTTTTTTTCTGAAAAATATTTAAAATTCAAGTTTTATTAATTTTTTTTTGTTTTTTTGTTTTTTTTAGATTTTGTCTTTGTTGAGTATTCTGATGATTCAGCTACGTTGTTTATGATGATGATGACAAATAGAGGAAATTTTTAATAGCATTTTGAATTGTTTTACTAAATATCTGAAAATTTTTTGATCATAATTACTATACATTTTTATGTTAGATATTTTAACAACAAGAAGAAGATTTATTTTAATAGACAATATTTTTTTCTTTTTTGTCTTTTTTGGTAGTCTGAAAAAAAAGGTTGCTTATCTTGCCAAAAAATTGTGTAGACATTAAAATTTAAAAACACATCCGAAAAATATCCCAATGAAAATTTTATTTAAATAAATTTCTAATCTAAACATCTTATATTTCCTGTTTACGTTTACGTTATATATACCTATACATACTCGTATATATACGTTTGTTATAACAAAATAATAAGAAAAGAAAAAAATTTAAACATTGTAAATTTCGTTGTTACCCTCGAAAAACAGAAGTCAAAATATCTTCTATTTTTATGTTTTGTTTTAATCAGTAATTCACCCTTTTTTTCTTTCTAAACTTTGTTTTGTTCTTTAAAAAATAAATGAATATAAACAAGATTTTCGAAAAAAAAAAAAAGTATATCTTAGATGCAATTAGTGATTAACAGTATAGACAGTTTCTTTAAAAAGGAATTATTTGATTCACATAGAAGATGATTCTACACCGTTAAACATAAAACTGTTTTCTACCTATTGAGAGGATTAATTAGATACTTCTTTAATTGGTAATTTTAAATCCTGTTAACGATAGAAATTGTAATTAAATTTTTTTTTAACTTTCGCATAAAAGATATTGTTTTTCAAATGTTACAGTCGAAAAAAAAGCGTAATAATCGCTAAGTGGTGAAACGATAAAATGTCGTTAATGGGATTATGTCGATTTATTTTATGAAACGGTATATAGACACTATAGATAGGCTGAATTGGAATAGAAAAAAAAAATCCTTAAAACTGATTGTATCTTTGTTATATTTCTATATATGTACATACATTTTTTTTTTGTTGTTGTTGAAAAATTATAGAAGAAAATTTTCATTAAAACTTCAATTAGAATTATTTTTTAAGTGGACTTGCGTAAGTAGGAAACTACACAAAAAATGTCATCTTTTTCAAACAGTTTTTTTTATATTTTGTTTTGTAAAAAAAAAACAATTTCACCCTTGTTGATGTGCAGAAATTTATTAAATTTTTACAACAAGCATCACTGATAAATAAAATTGACAAATATGTATGTATGTATATAGAAATATGTATATACCCAGTACTAAATCGTCATAGTGTCCATAGTACGGAATAGATCCTTTTTTCTGGTCTTATAATTTAGTTGTTTCCCTGTGTGTTTGTTGGTATACATATGTACATATGTATGTACATATGTGCTGAAAAGAACATGTATTTTATAAAGTTTTCAATAAATGTTTTTTATGTTTTAAAAATTTTCACTTAAATTTATTCCCCCATCATCAAAAATATGCCGAAAGTCCAAAAAACTTAGTTATAGTGATAAAAAAGTTCATACATACATATGACACCAATTTGACCACAAAAGAAAATATCGTAATACCTTATGATATGATGGAGTGATGGATGGTTTTTTGTATATATTTTTACTTTTTGTAATCATCTTTTGAAATGTTATAATGTTAAAAGCTAGCGGGCATTGTCTAAAATTTGATTTCCGGTCAACATACTTTGAAAATTTTCTCCTTTTTGTTAAAAAACAAAGTATTTACACATGAATTTGTTTTGTTTTGCTGTTATTCATTTATTTATTTATTTTTTTTTCTTAGTATTTTAAAAGTATAAGATAAATTTGAAAAATTGAAACGGACATAGATTACATACAGCAGAGTGAAAAAAAATAAAAGAAGAAATAATTTTATAAAGGGAAGGATGGACATCATAAAGCTTTCAACATTATTATATAGGGAAACTGAAATGATGTCCTTTCTCATACTGTGCACATAACAAAAAAAAAAATACACATAATAATAATAATGAAAATTGCAACAACAAAATCAGTAACACAAAAAAAAAAAAAATAGCAAAAAATTAAAGAAAAAAAAAACCATATAACAATATTTCCCTTCATGTTTAAGAATAAACTCAAGTAAACTAATGGTGATTATTTGAACAGGATAGCCAAGAACATCCGTTTTTGGTTTCAATTTTAAATTAGTTGTGATGTATGTACGGTACGGGTACAATGATGCTACAGTATATATGTACATACGTACCACAAAAGAAAATTAAAGTGTGATATGTGATTCAATTTTGCAGAAATATTGGTGTTACAACTTAAAAGAGAAAATAAAAAAAGTCATAAATGATGAGGGTTTAAAATTGTGAAACATAAGAGAAAAATAAAATTAAATTACATAAAAATGATTTTGTACTTTTTGATGTACAAATTGAAAATTTTCAAATATTCTTCTTCTTCTTTTTTTTATATCTAATTTGGTGAATCTACGTGATCAAATTTCATATACTACAATTAAGAATTTCAAATATTTGAAAATTAATTTATGTTTTATTTGAATAACAGAGTAATATTTTTATTATAAAATTTAAATTTTGAATTTCTATTTTATTAATTTTTGAACAGTATAATAATAATTTTAATAATTTGTACAGTCGAAAAGATAATCAAAAAAAAACTCAAAAATGTTGAAGTAGTAAAATATTTTATCGACATAGTTTATTATTATGTAAGTTGAAAATTTAAATCAACTCGCATTATATTCATATTTCAGACTTTAATTTTATTATACAAAAGGTACGTGATTAATAAAAATATTTTTTATCCTTTTTTCTTTTATTATTTAGTTATAAGTACCTACGTATATATTTCAGATATTCATTTTCCTTTTTATTTTTGCTATGAACAGATACGATGTGTTTTGTGTACAGTGCAGGGTGATCAAGACAACCATTTCAATTTTAAAAATTTTCGATTTACGTTTTCTAAGTTAAATTTTTCGGACTAGAATTTTCAAAACAGTAGAAGGATTTGATTTTAATGAAGTCCTTACAATATACATAGTATTTTCTCATTTATTATGCATCTAAGATGATTTTTTTATGAAATAAAAAAGCACCCTATCTATCTGAATTGAGTTTTGAAGTTGGGTGGCGATTAATTTTCATTATTTTTTTTTCTATTAACATTATCCTACCTAGATCATACCATTTAAATTTCATAAGATGAGCAATTCATGTTGTTCGAAGTATTTTTAATTAGTGTAACAAGTGTCCATGCTTGAAATTTAGCCCTATAGCTTCAGGCAATGATTATAATTGTATATATAGTATATAAGCAAGTCCATCAGAAAAGGATTTTCATTTCAAATAAATATATTATATCTGATACTTTTATATGCATATACCATATGTACATACGAGTATATTATTTGAAAATATACAAAAGAATCTTTATTAACTAACCCTTTTTTGAATGACCATTGAATTGGACAGTTGTGTATGAGTAAAAGATGGGAGTTAAAGGACAACAGTGTAAGGTTATACAATTTTATACAATGTACATGTATCTTACAATATATGTACATATAACAAGAAGATAATTTTAGGTAATATACATACATATAAATATGTATATGTATATGAAAATGATTGAACTGTATGTGGTGTAAGTGGCGTAAAATGCAAAGCAATAAATAGAAAGGGTATTTTTTAGTTATAATAATATTCGTACATATGACGATGTAAAAATACATAACAAATAATAATGTATAGAGGAGGATGGTGAGAGTAAATAATTATTATGGTTGAACTAAAACAGAATCTGGACACTCTGATTCTGTTTTGTGTTGCTGATGCAATTTGTGGGAGATACTCTTCTTTTTTGTTTTCTTCAAAATAATGTTAAATTGTATGTGTGATAAATGAAAATGATGTTGAAACTAATTGTAAATTGTAATTGGTTACAATTTAATGATGATAACTGTACACACACATATTATACATGTCTATATTGAAAAGGGTTTTAAATTTCTAATGATCCTTAATTTTTGAATCAAAGCATTTTTTAGTTAACTATTTGATTGGAATTTATTGAAAATTAGCCTATCAATTTCTGTATACATACTGTGTTGGATATCGTTTAAGACAAATGAATTTTAATTGAATTTTAATATGTATGGAATTTGATTTGATTTTAAAATCATTTTGTTGTATGCCATAGAATTTAATTCCAATAAATTTAATAAATTCTTTTTGTATTTGAAAAATAATTGTTTTGTATTTTGTATTTTATTTTTTTGCAAATTTTATAAACGTATTTATTTGTAAATTTCAAAAGAAAAAAAATTACATTTTCTTATTTTATTATATTTGATTTTTTTTTATATGTATATGTATATATTCTTTCATTATTTAAATATCTTTTTTATGTATCTAAACTGTAATATCTGTAAGTAAACATTGTTTTTATGACTTGAAACATCAAAAGATATTATACCTATATTACCAGATAGAGTCAGTTTATTGAGTTTAGTAAACATTATACATATATGTAAGTAAGTATATGCAATTTACATATAGTTTATGGTAGCTTTTATTTTAATATTAAATATACGAGTATAGGGTAGTGAAAAGGTATGTACATACTGGCAAAAAAAAAAAACACATTTATCTTAAATTGGATTTTTGAATTTAATTCTCAATATAAAATAAAATCTGCAAGGGATTATGTACATGATGTAATATTTGTTATTGTATATATTCTTTTTATTTTTTTACTTTTTTTTTTTTATAGATAAAGATTGTTTTTAATACTTCGAATATACTTAAAATGTACTATAAAATTACGAAATAAATTTTAAATGGTTTATTTTTATAATGCGTATACATAAAACGTAAATAAAATATTGTTTTACATTTAAGTAAACTATTATGAACGTGAAAAATAAAACAGAAGCAATTTAATGTAACTGTATACGTTATAAAGATACATAAAATGTCCTTTTTTTTTCTAATAACCTATATTCGGATATTAAAAAAGGAGAAAAAAAAATATCCTACTGTTGAGCATATGTTATATATATTTAAAAGGGTGGTAATTGCACTTTAACTTTTTTTTTATATACATATATCGAATATGGTTGTACAAATATCCAAAAGACCTTTTTAGAACTAAATGAAATAAAATTTTGTCCACTTTTGAAGATTATGTACAACATAACAATTAGAACATAGCTAAATAGAAAAAAAAAAAAGAGAAATTCTATGGTCCTTAATATTTTAAAAACTAATTTTTACTTAACCCAATGTAATGTCACGATTCACTATCACCCATAATCATTAAGAAAATAATAATAACAATCTAAACGACCTCATAATTCATCTTATTTTTACCTAAAAAATAGACTATACTCGTATTTATAAAATAAAACAAAGAGAATTTTTTTTTCTTTTCATAAAATAGTTTTTATTAATGTAAAACCTGGTCTGGTCACATATGTACTAATTTCATATTAAAATATTTAAAATATAAAATATTCATTTACCATACACACACTCCTTAAACCTTTTTATCTTGAAAATTATAATAAAAACCATTTAAATTATTTCTAAAAAAAAAAGAAGAACATTCTTATACAATAATTTGCATAAAAAGGACATTTTAATAGTCTTTTAACCTTTTTATTTATATTCTTTAATATATTTATTCCACATTCATACGAATAAAATTATAGATTTACAAGAATAATTTTTTTTTTTAATAAAATTTTATAGTTTTAATTAATCCTTTTTTTTTACTCAATTACTATTCAAACAGTGTCCTTTTAACCACTTGTTTAAATGTATGTATGTCTTTTTATTTGTATATTATAGTATGTAGTATATATACAAAATTTCGTATAGGAAATATGTTTAATATTTGCACGCATTTCTAAAGATGATGTCTTAAAATATTAATTATATACGGTACTCGTATTCCTTTTGTAAATATTGCAAAAACTTAAAATTTTAAGCTATAAAATGGTTGCCTACATACATATATATATATCTATACATATCTACAATAATTATTATTAATATTCTCTGAAATCCTTTTTAGAAATCTTTTATGAAATGTGTGACATTTTCTAATATAAGTTTTTTTTTTTCCAGAACACAAACAAAATTTACCTTCAATTTTAATATATTCATAGGTAATACTAATGTTCAATGTAAACTACACACATGTACGATATTACAATAAAATAAACAGAAAAACAATGTTACAGGATTTCGTACAAACAAATAAATAATTTTGTATATAATTACGTTGTTTCAAGAATTGTATAAAGAACTTTTCGTTGTTTTATGTGTTTTTGTAGAATTAGTCGAATTAATATGATTAACTGTTTGGAATTAGGTGAACAAAAGTAAAACATTATATTGAATTAAGTTTGTAGAACTATATCTAGAGGATTCTTCTAATATAAAGTAAATTTGTTTTAATATTATTTGTATATTTTCTTCACATGAATAGATAGATTTTATAAATCTTTAGAAGATATTTATGAAAGTATCTTATCTATATAACTCTAAAAGTGGATTTTAATTGAATATTTTCATGACAATATAACTGTTTATTTTATTTGTACTTATAAATTTATTATAAATTCAGTGTTAATACATGATTTAAATAAACACAATATAGAAGATACAGTTATACAAATATATGTAGGTATATCATAGATACTTTGATGTTTAATAAAATTCCTACATAATTCAATTAATCTAACTTTTTGTTCATATTTGCATTCAATTAAATTATGAAAATTCTCTACTTGAAGAATGAGCTTTACACGTATACGATAAACTTAAATTAAATTTAGATGAAATAATTTTTTTTTTCACTTGAAGTTTACATACGAGTGTTTCTGTAAAAATTTATTACTTTTTTAAAATTAATGAAAATAAAATATAACAAAAAAAAAAAAAGGTTTGAAGAGCTTGAAACATTGAATGTCAACATTTTTAAAAATAAGAAGTAATCGTCGTTTTCAGTGTATGATCCACATAGGACAGTGTGTCCTTATGCTTAGAGTATATACGAGTATATAAAAATATTTAAACTATTACACGTATTTTGAAAATGTGTTTCTTATGTTAAACAAAATTTAAATCTTTTGATCCTTTAAATGGTCGTTATATGCAAAAATTTTGTATATTATCCGATATAAACTTGTGAGACTGAAATGTTCCGGTATTTGAATTTTCTTTTTTTTCCTTCAAATGATGCAGCTTTATAAAGTTTGGCACTGAGTGAATGTTTGTGTACAGTCGATTCTGTATAACAAAACAAATTTAAATTAACAGCAAAAAAAACAAAAAAAAAACAAAAACAAAAAGAAAATAAAAAGGATAAAATTACTATGTATTATATATATAAAAGGGTAAACTCCTTAAGGACTTCCGCTATTTCACAAAAAGGATTCTTCCATTTGAATGCATTTTCTGAGAATCAAGATTTTCAGATTTTCAGGATACGTGTAAGTATAGTAGCAGTATATGTATGAATGGTGTATCTCATTTACTATGCATGAAATAAAAGTTCACTATTTTATTATATATTTTTCTCTTACACATTTTAACTTTTCTATATTCAAAAATGCAATATATGTACATATGTATAAGTTTGTATAACAATTTCGACATGAGATGAAGAAAAAAAAAAGAGTTAACCACATGGCACTGAAAAACGATTTCATGTAATGTACGCTTTTTTTTTTTTTGTTTTTCGTTTTTTCATATTTTGTTTTGCTTCATGTATTCCCATTATCCTTTCTTATCGTCTTTAGATTTTTGTTTATTTTTTTTTTTTATTTTATTTTATATTTATTCTAAGTGTAAAAATTTATCCAAATCACACTTTAGAAAAAAGAAAAAGAAATAAAAGTCTTTTGAGGGAGATTAAGCCACGTCCAATTCGTTTAAATGAAATTAGCATTAAATGTTAAATTTAAGGGTGGCGTTAATTCGTACAATATGCATATTAGATTACTATTATATAGTAGGAATTACTACATACATGTACAAATATTACACTGTTAGAATCCTTCAAATAGTTAACGTTTTTCTTTTTTGATTTCTGAATGGTTTTTTTTATAGTAATGTCCTTTTTTTTTTTTTTTTTTGAAGCCTGATGTTTTTTGTTATTCCAACAGAATACGAAATTCATTTTTATATTCTTGTATATGATGTAATTATACTATTACACAAAATACTTTGTATTATAACAATGTTCGTTTTGAGTAGCTTTTTGTATTAATTTTTTCCAACTATACCAAATATATACAAATCGCAATTGATGGGGGGTTAAAATTATATACATGTACCTTATATATACATATGTATGTGTATGTATGTACATGAATGAGAATAAAAAACCATTTAAGCTTGAAAAATACTTAAATTTACCATCAAATTGTGCAATTTTTGGTTGAATGAGATTTTTGTGATAAAATTACGATTAACAAAACGCATTGTCTTTAAAATACTGTAGATACGTGCAATTGAATTTAATTATACGTATAAAATTTTTTGACTATATATGATCATATTGTAAATAGTATAGAGAATCTAAATGTCACTTACAAGCTAATTTGATAGTCTTAACGGTTAATTTTAATGTATATGGAAAAAATGAAGAAAAAAACCAAACGAAAAAAATTGTTTTACTTTTTATTAGCAGTATCTTTTTTTTTTTTTAATTAATTTAATTATAGATTCAATGGTTGGTGTCTGTAATGATTGTCATTTTGAATTTTATCTTTTGATAGAATGACTTTTTTTTTTTCCAAACTGCTTTTTTTTTCTGTCTGAATTTATATTTAATTAAATTTTAAATATATTGATATGAGTTAATGTATTCAAACAATTAAACCATATAGACATGATGAGATTATATAAAATTTAATAGTTTATTATCTATTGTGGGTAGAATATATGTACATATGTACTTTATAATATACTCGTACATCGAAATTCAGATATTTTCATATGTATAAAATATATAAATACATACATATGTACATATATACATAAAATTAAACATAAATGTGCTCATAATAAAATTTATAACATTATTGAAAAAAAAGTGGTAAATGCCTTCAACAATTTAATTTTCTCTTGAATTTGAAGTATGTATAATACAAACATCACAGTATAACTATAAACTATATATATATTTACGTACATATGTTTGTATATTGCTTCTGGGTATATTTATTAAGTAAATTATTGTAAGATTCATTAAATTATAATACTGCAACTGACAATTATGTCCAAAATCATTTATTGTTAAAATTAATTACCGTATTGAAGATCGTAAAATGCAGAATCTAATTGTCGTTATATATTATTAATTTTATTGTATCTAAACGAACATATATATTTCGAAATAAAATATCTTTAAATATTTTAATCTGTCACTTTCATTTTTATCTGTATATATTTCCAGTATCTATCGATATTTCATGAAATTGTGAAATTTGTATAACATAAAGTCGAATTGTATAGGTATAATTATAATTTATATATTCTAATATAATCTATTTAAAATATATTTAGATGACGATATATGTACATATGTATGTGCTATAACTACATATCATAATCATATGAGAACTACATACATATTTAGTTTGATATCTTGAAGATATTTCATATTAAAATATATTTTTTTTTTATTCATTTTATATTTCGTATTTTGATACAAAATTTATGGCAATTAATTTTCTTTTGATATCAAAAATATACATATCTAAATTTTTCCCTTTCCAATACTTTACATTAAACTACTAAACATTCATTACCTATATATACATATATGTATATGAATATAAGGAAAAGGAATACAAGACCCCAAATAATAATTATAACTACTACGGTAAAATGAATATAATATTTGATTTAACGTATATAACGTATGTATACAAGGATGTTATTATTTGATTTTAAGTGCCATACATAAATTCTTAGCATATGTTTACAACAACTATTTAATAACTAACTAACTATAAGAAATATATCTAAGAAGAATATGTGTACCTACCTTTAAAAGAATGGGGAATAAACTTAAATTTATAAAATTTGAAGACAAGTTAATGTGGTTCTTGGTATATTAGTTAAAAATATCATCATATCAAGCAGCGAGCGAATGTATTAGAGAGTAGGAGTATATTTTATTGTAGAATATTATTGTGGTAAAAGGATTTTATACTTCACTGAATTTAATTGAACATGTCGTTTATTTTGTATTTTATTATTTTATATACTGTTTGAATGTGTACTTGTAAGTAAAAGTTCGTATGAGGTACATATTACATTATCAAAAAGTATCTTCTTAACTAAAGGAAATAAAATTCAGTAAATATCAACACATATTGAATAACTTTATTTGAAGATTTGACTTCAAAACCTATTAAATTTATTTTTTTATTATATTTAAACTTTAAAGTTCTTTACTTTCAAAATTTAACCATCTAAATTTCCTTAAAATTAATTCTCTATGTAATTATCACATGAATATGATTTTTTTCAAATTTTTATTGAAAAATACAAAATAATTGCAAAATCATGATACATGAATAATGTGTGTAAATATTATTAAATCTGTTAGAGTAATCATTGTAGAATAATAATATAAGAAAATAAATAAAAGTAAAAAAAAAAGGATGAAGAAAATTGTGTCCTGGGATTTAACGATTCTTTTTAAAAATCAAAACACGCACAAGTCAAGTTATCTAACAATTTTTCTCTCATTCTCCATTGAATTAAGTGATTTGACTTATTTTCAACAACATGTATTATAAGTGGACAATAATATTTATTGTATATATGCTATATAAAAGAAGAAGAAAAATGTATATAAGAAAATGTATCTTTCAGTTGTAGTATTCTAGTAACGTTATCTCTATACATTGCTCTCTGTACCACCCACACGTACATATAAATCTAACACAAAGTAATTTGAACTATGACTCAGTAACAATTGGTCGACAATAACTAACGAGGTAACTTTGATTGATTAGGGCGACATGGGACTTCTTCAATCCAAATAAAAATCATCACAATTTACTTGGGGATATGAACTTTCAGTCTTTCAGTAAAATTGTTTAGAGAATTGAATTTTCTTAATAACTACGAGTACAATAGAATACGAAAATGAAATCGAAAACATGAGTATTTGGAATATATAATGAACAAATAACTTAAATTGTTATTAAAGTTTGAGATTACATCATCAAATATATAATTTAGTTTTAATCTAAAATTATGAAAGTACATTATAATATACAAAACTTTTGTAATGAAAATTCAATGCATCTTCAAAATGAAATTAACAAAGGATTCATTTCAATTATAGTCTTACATATAATTTATAATTTTTTATTTATTCATTTTGCGTTTTTTTTTCTACTTCCGGTTCCGTTAACATAACATTTTTTTCATAATTATATGACCTCAAAATTTTTATTTAGGTAATGCAAAAATGAATAAAATGAAATTTGTCCACCCATAATGTCACATCCTTTTCAATCAACATTTTTATTTTTCTTCTTTTTTTTCTTCAATTTAATTTAAGAAAAAAATTCATTTCGTATGCAGAATTGCTTCTAACGAAATTGTTCTTCATCGTTATATCTTCATCATCGTCATCATCATCATCATCATCATCATAACTTTTTAACCAAAGCACATAATGGTATAGAATTTCCTTGAATAGGTCTAATGAAGCATTAAATAACATTTTCAAGAAAATGATGGAACAAAGTAAATGAAAATGTATGAAAATAAGAAAATGAAATATATAGGTATTGAGGACTACAAGGATAAAAAAAGGAATTTTCAAGTAAAATCAAGAAAGAAATGTAAGGTATTCAAGCACGTGTATATTTCAAATATTTAAATCTATATAGCATGTAATTTAAGTCTGCATGGATAACGTATGGAAATTGATAGAAAAATCCTTGTTTTCTTGAATAATCTAACTGTACATGAAAAGTTATATATACGTATGTATGTACTTATATACACTACATAATACATACAAATTAAAAAGTTAACAAGAAAACTTTTTTAAGGACTTTTTCTTGCTGTTATCGATACACAAAAAAAAAATCTAATGTCACAAAACCTCTTTTATTTATCCGTTCAATCTATACACATGATTATATATACTGATACATAAAAAATGATATAACCAATCTATTTAAAATTTTTGCAGGTTGTTGTTTGTAAATCCTTCAATAAGGAAGACCTGTCGTTTACATTATCATACATATAATAAAGAATACCTATGTTTAGTGTGCACATTTTTTTTCTATTTTCAGAGAAATAAATATATTTTTAAAAAAAAAGGGAATAAGGCATGAATAAGTACCAATAAGTATGTGCAATTCGCATATGTGAACATGCGAGACTATTATAAACTGAAAAATCTTTAAAATGTCGTAAATCTTATTCTTGTTAGCTTAATTTTTTTTTAAATCGAGAATAAATAAATCATTCTGTCACTTTATTTAAATATTCTAACGCTTTGCAAACATGTTTGCACTCTCATATATCTTTTATACGTTATACTCCTTTTTAAACGTATGTACGTAACGCATGTATAAAATCATATATAGGTTCCCTGAGGAATATTGCTTGTCCGCATCGTTTATAGTGTGACATTGCGATTTTTTTTATGGATTTTAATCGAACTTTTCGTACTCTTGATGAATAATGGCATGTGAGATGAATTTTGATTTTTTCATACACTTCAGAACAACAAAATGAAATATGCATAGTATATAAGATACGTATTATAAAATAATTATAAAGTGTTCATTTTTCTTAGCCGTAAAATAGTTCTTTGCCTTTAAATTGCCTCTATTACCTTAAAATGAACTTTTTAATAAATACAGTATATTTATTTTTTTTTAAATTTACTTGCTTATTAATTTATTCTTTATTTACTTTCTTTTTTTACTTAAAAAAATTTTTCTCATAATTTGCATAGTAGATACACAAGGAGTTATTCTATAGTTTACGTATGTACATATTTTACTTTCTATATATTTTTTTGTATATGTTTTACTCCTTTCTCTGTTTCTTGACCAAATAAATTAGCTTGTTGTCGTTCTTTTCTTTATTAACATGATGCTTTATGTCCGTATTTAGTGAACGAGTTAAAGAGAAGAAAAAAAAAATACAAATAAGATACGAGCAAAAAAATATAAATGAAATTAAAAACGAAAAAAAAAAAAAAACAATCTGTTCGTATAATAAATTCAAACTTTTCCAGACGTATAATGTTTTTTTTTTCTTCTTAACTTTTAAAAAAACTTCTTAATTTTGAAAATATAAGGAGTTTTATGTACAATAGAGTAAAAGTATTAAAATAGTATAACTGCTTAATAGGATTACACAAATGAAATATGGTCGTTGCAATTTTTACGATCCCTCTGAGAATAAAAATTACTTCACTTTACTGCTTGTGAATAAATAAATATATGCATACAGATATTTTTATTCTTAACTGTACACAGTTATGTATTTCTACACTATAGAATAAGGAAAGAAAACATAAGTGAAGCAATTTACATTTTTTTTTTCAAAAATAGCAGGAGGAAAAACAAAATAGTGAAAAATAAAAAAAAAATTAAATAATAATAAACATTTTCTAATTATATTTTTCTGCTTAATTAAAGGTATGAAATTGATTCTGTTTAAACAAAGAAATAATTCTTAAAATATATTTTAATTGAAATAATTTTTATATTTTGTTCTAAAGTATAGAATGTATTCTATATACGGCACTAAAACTGAATTAAGGACTTGACAAATTTTCAAATTTCTGAAAATGCTGTAACATTTTGATTAGATTAATAATTCAAAATGCACTTTTTCATATTCTGTGTTCTATTAAGTGGAAGTGATCTCAAAATATAGAACAGGATCTTCTTTTTTCTTTGTGTTTTTCATTTTAACTATGTCCTGTTGATGCGATATATATATTTCTTAAATAGAAGAAACTTTCAATTGAACAAAAGATTTATATAAACTGTTGCCCAAACCGAAAGTCTCTTCTTAGCTCGTGTCTTTTTTAAATCAAATGAATAAGAATCTTACAGTTTCCATAAAAAATATTAAAATTCTTATACAGAATTAATCATAATTTCTAAAACAATTAAAATATTCAAATAAAGGTACATTTTTTGTATTAAATAAATCAGAAATAAAAGCTTACAAAAAATAATAAAATATCGTACTTTATTCTATCTTCAAAGTATTTGCAAAAATAGTTTTTCAACTGAATTGAGGATCTATAAAAATGCAGTGTTCCCAAGTACTCATTAAACAATTAACAATTTTTTTGTGATTATTGTGTGTTATTGGAAAATACAAAAATTTCTCTTATAATGTCACAAAAAGAAAATAATAAAAAATTATGATAAATTCATTTTTATTTCAGCGTCTGTTAAAATCATTAGACGAAGAAAAGTTTTTAACAACTTTTTATTTTATTATTATTATTATTTTTTTCAAGTACTTATCCGATATACGACATAAAAGAGAGAAAATAACAAAATAATCAATGAAAACGTAATGATTTCTTACGCGTACACACACAGAAAAAAAAAATGAAAGTATTGAAAAATAGTATAAACCAGAAAAGCGAAAAAGACAAAAAAAAATGTGAAGAATCATAACGAGGATATAACTATAAAATGAATATAGTCGTAAATCTAACTGTGTTTTTTTTTTTTTTTTTTTTTTTTCATATGAAAATGACATTTTGTATAGTCGTCATTTTACGATTGACATTAATTCTTAATTGCATAAATTTTCTTTTTTAGTACATAACTTTTGTATGTATTCGAAAAATAATATAAATATTTTTTTTTTTTTTTGTTCTATCGTAATATTTATTTGATATTTGATGCATTCTGTTCATGACTGAACAAAAATTTAAGGATAATACATAATAATAATATAATTGCAATATCACTATACAGAACATCCTAAGGGTATAAATGATTACGATGATGACGATGATGATGATGATGATGATTATATAAAATAAGGATATCAAACGCATATCCGAGTGTTTTATTAAAGATAACGATGTAAAAACAAATAATATTCCCTTGATATCAGTTACATGATGTAAAAGTATGTACATAAAATATTTTCTTTATGTTCCTCTATGTACATACAAACATTAAAAAAAAAAAATTGAATAAAAAACAATAAAAAAAATATCTGTGCTATATAAGATACCTTTAGATAACAATGTATATTTTTTGAATGGTTTTTTAAGTTTCGTATGCAGATTAAGGATATATGGATGTTCCTTATATTCATTTTTTTTTATTATTAAACAATAAAAACACAATATTTCTCATTATTATATACGTTTTTGTTTTCTTTTACTGTTTGATGTGCTGCAGAAATTGTTATATTATTTTTTAGATGTACATATCTGTGAATAAATGTGTTTTTTTTATTTTATTTATTTATTTTTACTGTTATTTCTTGTTTTTATTTTTTAATATTTAATTTTATTTCACAAAATTATTTTCTTTGGATTTATGAAGATTTTTCATATTGTGTGTTTGTGTGTGTGTATATATAAAAATACACGTTTTTTAATTCACTTTTTATATACTCTGTACATATACTTATACTTACATATATACATACATATGTATATGGAAACGTATAAAAATCAGTCATGTAGAATTTATGCAAAAATAATACACCGCGAAATGAAAATCACTTTTATGACCTTTGATAGAGAATTTGAATCCTTAAAATAGAAGAAACAACGTGTGTGGAAAAGAAGATATATCCTCCTCTTTTATAATATGAATGTATCCTGTTTTTTTTTTTTTGTTCTTATATTCATTTGTATTTAACTATGTAATATTTTTTTTTTCTTGTATTTCTCCCCACATTTTAATATAATTTTTCTTTTCTATCCTTTAGATTTTATTTTATTTCATTTTTATAGAGTGCACACAATTTTTTATTATTTGATCTTTAATATATCTTTATTTTATTTTTTATTTTTGTATATTAAAAATATATAGATAAGACATCTCTAAATATGTATTGAACGTAATATAAGTAAAGTTTCTCAAATAAAATAAAAAATAAATAAATAATAAAAAAAGAGGAGAAAAAAATGTGATAAACCACGAAACAAACTCTAAAAAAAAGCACAAACTTCTGACTTTGATGACTGACTCCAAAAAAACATACAAGAATAAAGTATATCCTCGCGTATACCACAAATTATTTTCATTTTTTTTTTTGTATTCATTTCATTTTGTCAAAAGAAAAGAAATATTTCATTTTCATTTTATCTGTTCACGTGATTAATATCGGAAAAGATGAATGTGAAATAAAGAATAAGATGAAAAAAAAAATAAATAAATAAGGAGAGTATCTAAGATCCTTTTACTTTCCGCATCGAAATACACAAAATACATAACATACTCGTATATCTAAATGAAATATTTTTCCTTGTATTCAATTTGAAAATTTTCTTTATATTCATATATAGTATTCATCTATCTCCATCAATTGCTATCTTCAAACTTTTATCCTGTTAAATTGAATGTTACAAAAATGATGAGCACATGATGTACGTGCATTGTACTTACAATACATATACTAAAATTTTTCTCGATAAATTTTTTTCTATAGCTCTCAAGATAAATTGTTAAAAAAAAAAGGAAAAATAAAACCATATATAGAATACACTCACATTATGTTTGTGTGTACAAATAATAATAATAAAATAATGTAGAAAAAATTACAATTCAAATTGATAAAAAAATCATATATTATATATTTTTTTTTTCTTATGTATATGATGAATTTCTGTTGTTGATTCATGATAGATACAAATTTAACTTAATAAAAATTTGACTTTTCACATATATTTATTTTCTTTTGATGTATTATTATATTTTTTTGATAAAATGAAAAAACAAAATACATACTTGCGGTTATTTTATGTTATTTTTCAATTTATTTTGCATTTAAAGGAACTTTTAAAAGAAATCCTTTATCTTAAAAAATATAACGTTAAGATTATTTCATTTTTTTTTCTTTCTAAATATTGATTCAAGGATTAACAACAAGAAAATTCAAGATTTCGAATATTTTTGATCACTTAATTTACCGGTCTAGTGATAAAGTCTTAAATAACAACAGGACTCATAAATAAAAATTTATTTTATTTTTATTTTTTTTCACAATGACAACGAAATTTTTACTTTGCTTTAATTAGTAAAAGTCATTAACTTAAGTGTAGTAGCAACCTACTTGAGTTTTTGTATTATAAGGACATCATGAGTTATGGTATACATCTTTATGCATTCCTTGATTCATTTTTCTTAAAGTCACATAATTACTAGATTTTCTTATCTATGTATATGTATTATTTTTTGTGTATTTTGCCGTAAATTAAAAAAAAAAATAAAAACCTTAAGAAATAAATCAAGGAAGGGTTTGTGTTTGTCCTTTTTTGTTTTGTATTCTTATCTTATATATATTGTTTAATGTTTTATGTGTACCACCTTTTTGTGGTTTCAAAATAATTTCTTAAGTTGCGGTCAGTATATATTATACGAGTACACAAATTTATAAGAAAAGGATTGTTTTAAGGAAAATAAAGTCATTGATTTTTATTGTATAAATTTATAAAGGATATATGTATGTACTGGATTACCTTCTATCCTTTTTCACGTTTTTTTCATGTTATTATTTAAAAATATGTATAAATTTTTATTCCCTAATGCTGTATTTCTCTTTTCTTTTTTTTTCTTCCTCCTTGAACATTTTTTTAATCATCCCACCCATCCTTGTTTTCATATAATTGATACATAAATCTTAAACATAAACGTTATAATTTCTTTCATTTTCACTTTATGACACACACAACCATAACGAAACTACGAGTACGGAAAAATTTTTTTTTTCATCGTATGTTTAAAATTTTTAATTCCGTTTTTGTCAAAAGAGAAAGTAGAAAGTTAAAAAAAAAGAAAAGCATGTAAAAAAGAATAATTCAGAAAAAAAATATGAATTGTGTGTCTTGAGGGTATATGACCTGTATTTTACGTTCAATTTGTTAAACTAAGGGCGTATATCATAATTGCGTGAATGTGACGGACGTCCTGTGGTGGTTTAGCATTTATGATACATGGAGTTTTTTCTTCTTCCATCTTTTCTATATACATATGTATGTAGGTACTCGTATAGGAAATATTTTCAATTTTTCTAATTCCTCAAAAATTCTACAAGCAATAAAGCAACAAGAAATTATTTTAAAAGTAAAACGATAACTTTGATAATGGTGTGTGTTCTATTCTCAAAAAAAAAAAAAAACAGAGTATGAGTTATTTCTAAATTTAGAACGATGATGCTTTTAATAAAAGTCAACAATACAAAATATAATCAAAAAATCATAAAAATAAAAGAAAATTTTGAATTGTATAGCTTTTTTCTTTTTTTCATAGAAAGTCAACGTGAACACTGAAAAACATTTAGAAATAAATTTTTCTTTATTATTATTATTTTTTTTTTCAAAGAAATTGAAAAGAGCCACCACCATAATTGAATATTAAAATTTTTTTTCCCTTTTCCTTTATTATTGTATATAATATGCATATAAAATCAGTACATAGAGAATACTAAAACTCACAGAATTATAATAGAATATACAGAATCAATGTATAAAATATGCGATGATGATGTTGAAATTTCATAAAATATTTATAAGGCAAAAGTTAGTACTAAATATACGAGTATATATTCTCAACTGGAAAATTATTTATAGCGTCTGGTTATGATATATGTATATTAAGTTATTTCTTAAATGCTTCATTTTTGTCTAGGATTATGTATTTTCATATGCAGTATATGAGAAGAAGAGAGTATAGCATATATTACGATATATTTAATAATCGCGTAACTTTAATATATTCAAAATTTCAAATAATATTAGCTTAAAAATCCCTTGTGATTATATAAATTGTAAGGATACTATACATACAGCGGTAACACAATAAACTAGCCAAATTAAAGGAAACACGTTGATTATCATCATCATCATCATCATCATCATTACTATTATCATTATAAATATCCTTTAGTGAAAATTATAATTGATTATCACACATTTTATATCGCATCAGTTAACATTGGATTAGCATTTTTGAATATTTCATTATTAAATTAAAATTATTTACAATCATGAAATTTTTATACATATAAGTACGAGTATGTATAACCTTAAAAATTTGTTTTGATTATGATTTTTGCAATATATAACAACGGATAAAGTTTTTAAATTTTCAAATTTATTCATTTTGATCAGGGTTTTTTTCTTCTTCTTTTTCCTTTTTTTTTGAATTCCTTTTAGTTTTATAAATTTTTGTTTATTTTTGAATACAAAATAGAATTTTGAATAATTGAATTTCTTTCTAAACTAACAAAAAAGAAAGAAAGAAAAAAAACTGTTGAAAAAATTAAAAATTCATTTTAATGATTTTCAATTAAAATTACTGAATTGAAAAATAATTTGAATGTGAATTTTAGTTATTTCATTTGTTCAATTCAAAAAAAAAAGAAGAACAAAATCGTAGTTGCAACAAAAAGTCATGGATAGATTGGAAAATATTTCAAACACAAAACTAATAAAACATATGCAAAAATCATTTAAAAACAAAGGGTGAAAGGTTGCACTGTAGAAAAAGTGCAATAGTGCACTTTTATATTTCGAATAACAGAATATTAGTACGTTATTTTGGATCTCTTACTGTTTCGCACTCTACTTACTGGAAATTTAGAAAAATAATTTAAAATGTGCTAAACAGTTTTTGACTCCAATGTTTACGTTCTTATGTTTACTGTGGCAAATGTTTTATATTCTAAGCGATCAGTTTTATGCAAAAAATTTTCCAGTATCATTCTGAACGAAATATTTTCGAGTATGTGATATCAAATGAAACAAAATTGAACATACGTAGAACCTAATCCAAACTACACCCTCAATAAAAAATTTTTCTTTTTGGGAAATACGTTTTTTTTGTTTGTTATATTTTTTTAAAAACTCTTTTGTATTTTCAAACAATTTTCAAGAGTTTTCAAATTCACTTATAAAAAAAAAATATTTTATTTTATTTACCCTCTTTTTTTTCTACATTCTTTTACATACATATATACATACTAAACACACGAGTATTCTCATATATTCATTTTAAATTTTATTTTATAACTAGTTTTCAACTTTTAAATTCAATTTGTGTTCCAATTTTTGTTTATTTTCAAAGGAATTGATAAATCAGTTTTTCAAAAAAAAAAAAAACGTTGTTTTTTTTCCTTTTTAGTATCTTTTTATTTTTTTTATTGGATAACATGCACATATGTGCTTGTTGTTATTTCTGTACATTTTTTTGAATATGTGGGATCGAATGTAGATATTATGTATTCACCATAGCATAAAAATCAAAACATGTAATAAAATATCCTTTTTGCCAAACTATACGTACATACATACATGTATACAGGTATATTCAATTTGCAAATTTATTTTATAGTTGATTATTACGTTTTTTTTTTCTTCTTCCTTTGGAAATTTTTTCAACCGAATGTAATAGGACTAAAAGAAAAATAACGAAAATTTCAACTTTAAAATCTGTGTGTGTGTGCGTTTCATTTGAATTAATTTAAAAATAGAATTCGTTTTTTTTTCCTGATGAATTTATAGGCATTGTATTTGATTGGTGTGTTTACGTTTTTTTATGAAAATTATTTTTAGTGGATTTTTTTTTTTTTTTTTATATTTTTGATATCAAAACAAGAATATAAAAATCATAAAATTATCTTTTTAAGGGACAAAAATAAAAATTTATGTCGCGTACATAGTGTATGTTTTTTTTTTCTTCTCCAATTCTTCCTTTTTCATTTAACAATGGGGTAACGATCAATAAATCATATTTTTTATTTGAAGCATAAATATGTATTTTTTATATTTTCGATAACAAGAGGCATCATATAGTAGCTTTAAAAAATAGAAAAAAAAACAAGTAACTATAAAGTATCTAATGTAATGTAAATGTTTATATAATGTATTTTATATTAGTTTCAAAACATACAAATCTATACATACATACCTACATATATGTATGTAAAAAATTACTAAATGTACTTTCACTTTTGATAATAAAATTCAAACAAAAAAAAAGGAAAAGGATAATATAATATCGTAAATTTACTCTTCTGGTCGGCTGAATTTTATGACATAGATTAAAAGTGTGGCGACATTTTACATATAAGTGTGGAAATATGTATATATTGTTTTTTTACTTTACACCGTTTGCATTTTCATGTAACACATAAAAAATAAAATCTATTTTTTTTTATATTTTTATCGCCATCCATCAATATAAAGTAGAAATTGTAGTTGGACTATAATCATTATGCAAACATTTATACTTATAGAAAAAACAAAATTTATTTAATGTTTCATGAGAGAATGTTTTTTAAGGATATTATAGTAGTTTTTATTTATATTGTAAATATTTACAACAGAAAAGCTTAAAAAGTGCCTCAAAAACATCGTCCTTAATTTTTAATTTTCTTCATGTGAATGTAATTTTTTAAACAAGAATCAAACTTTTTTTTTGTTTTAAAAAAAACAAAACAGTCTTATATATACTTAAAAATTATACAGGAATAAAAGGAAGAGATCCTATTTTTTTTTATGTCCCTTATGTCTTTCCTCTTTTGATCAAAAATGAAAAATAAAAATAATAAACATCGTTTCTATTAATTTTATTACTACACTCAGTCGCATAATTTAGTTAATGTTCACCAAATATACAAACATTTTATATAAACATATTTAAACATACTTTATATTCACACACACACACACACACCCTTTCATAAAATATTATTCAAGTTCTAGTATAGTGCTCTAACAAAAACTTCAAAATTTTATATTTCTCAATTTATTATAAAGTACTTTTGCATCCCAAATCAAACCACAAAACTATCATATTGCGTTGACACAAAATGTTCTCATAAAAATTACAATTCTATTTAAAATAACATAATTCTGTCGCCACCATAATTATTTAAATAGGTCCTTAAGGAAAATATGGTATTTTTAGTAATATATAAAATAAACGTGTTCACCCCGTCGCATATCATTCATTTAATATAAAAAGGTATATATCCTTCTATAAAAGTCTTTTAAAATTTCGTTATACATTTTAATACACCCTTCACCAAATCATCATCATTTTCATATCCTTTTTTTTTTTGTTCATCATCATTTCTTAGTATTTAATTCTACTCACATCTTATTACATATATTTGTATGTATGTATATGTAATTATGTATACCGCGTGACTTTTTAACGAAAACTTCTGTTTTTAATGACGTCATTAAAATTAATCGTAAAATACTTCTAATTATGATTATGAAGTGGAAAGTATTCAACTAAAAATGTTTTCTAACAATTTCACTTTTAATATTTATTTTTCTACAATTTACTATAATAAACAAAAAAAAAAAAAACCCAAGAAAATCAAAATTCACCGTCAAACATAATTTTCTTCAAATAGTATAATATTTTCTACAAGAGAAAGTATAACGAAATACAAATAAAATGATGATTGTTGAAGTTTAATTTGAAAAAGAAAAGAAGAAAAAAAAACATGAAATTGAAAAGAAGAAGAAGAAGAAGAAAAAACCAAACGTAATAATAATGAATAAAAGTTAAAAATTATGTTCATTACATTGTACTAATAATCAACAACTAAAGGTAACATGCTGTTATAATTTACAACTTCATAGCTTATTAAAAAATCAAAAGCAACAAAACAAAAAAAAATTGTTTTATTTTCCCGCATAAGAAAATCTTTTTTTTTTTTTTTTAAAAATAATATTTTCTACCCTTCCATAAAATTAATAAAGAAAAAAAATATTTGAAAAACGATTAGAAAAAAAAAATAAAATAACAGAATGGACTATGTAGTATACAAAAAAAAAACAAAATTTAATTGAATATCCTTGTTATCCTTGTTGTAATCTCAAAGATCCAAAAATCTTATGATACACAAAATTCATTTACCTCACACCTCACACCACCACCCACTAAAATTTAAAGTTAAGACAGAATGGTGCGGATAATTTCTAATAAACTAAAAATAAAAAAAACCGTGAATTAATAAAGCAAAAACGATAATATAGAAGAAAAGCTCCTGGCGAGTGCTAAGTACTGATAATTTATTACTTCTTGTGATTAAAAATTTTCGACCGAATTTGAAAAAAAAAAATGTATGTAGATATATTCTCCGTTAGAATGTAAAAAAAAAAAAAAAAACAATATAATAATAAGTAAGGGTTTTTGTTTCCTGTTAATTTTTTGTATATCATTTTTAATGTTATTTCTAAAATTTCATATATATAAAAATATTCAAAAAAAATTTTCTCCCCTTTTTCATGTTTTTCAAAAATTACTTTTCCCTTCAATATTATCATAATTTGATCCCTTTTTTTTCTTCTTCTTTTTCTTCCTTTCTTCGCATAGACTTAAAATGTGCTATATTTTGTTTTTTTTATCTTTCTTGGTTGGTATTTTTATAGTGTATATTGTTTTTGTTAATATCTCTCGATTTGTTTTTTTTTTTTATCTTCCTTGGAAAATATTTATGTACTATATATTAGATGTTTATGGAAAATGTTTTTACTTTTATTACATTTTCATTAAGACAAATCGATCAATTTTGTTGTCTTTGTACGAATAGTGTTGAACGTAAAATAAAATGTAATATAGCACTTTATATTTCATGTTATGTTGACATTTGCAAGATTCAATTTACAAAATCATGCAAGTTTTTTTTTCTTCTGTTTTTTGTATATAATTTCGATAAATATATAGAAAAGTTGTAAATAAAGAAAAATGTTTATGTTGAAAATGTTTTTTATTAATTTTGTTTTCTTTCTGAAGAACAAAATCATAAATTTTCCCAATTATTTTGAAATACGCCTCATTTTTGATTTTTCATGCACATACAAAAAAATAAAGTGCTTTTCGAGGAAAAGTCTTTCCTAAATTTGTTGGAGAATTTTAATAGAGGCCTAGTGACTAAAAATAGTGATTTTGACTAGGGATGATTAGAATTTAAAATGCTAAAAATTCAGACAATCTAAAATTCAAAGGATCGGTACAAAAGATCATTATAGGTCGAAATGCACCAATATAGCTCCTAATAGTCTAAATTGAAATGACATTTCAAATGGTTTTGTGTTATTTTCATAAGTCAAAAGTTTAACAATCCAAATATGTAAATAATCTTTAAAAATTGAAGAAAAAAAAAACGCTTGACCTGGTGAAAATAAATCATAAATTTTCTAGACAAAAATTGAAAATTTAAATTGTTTTCACAAAGGCAAAATAGTTCATATGCATACCAACGCATTATATCATTTTTTCCTTTGTCCCTTTTTTTTTATTTCTGAATTTTTTCTAAACAAGGGATGGTAAAAAGTCATATTTCAAAATAAATGACGATTAAATTGTCATTTAAAAGTAATATCAATCTGATAATGTTGTGTATGTACAAGTACACACTATGTATAGTTGATTATAATCATGGGGTGATAAAATTATTAAATCGACTGAAAATTTTAATTTTCTTTGATTTTATTTTTATGTTTTGTTTGCGTGTATTTTATTATTCATTTTTTTTTTTATCACATTTAAATTTAAAATGTTATTTTTTATTTTTGTCAATGTAAAACTGTGTTTTTTTTTTTTTTTAAATTTAACCAAGAATATTGAAATAAATCAAGATATTCAAAATAAATTATACATAAATTTTAATTTACGGGTAAGTAATTTATTTTTTTTTTTATTTTTCAAAGAACTTCACTTTAAATTTATAATTTTATTTTATTTATGAGGTTCAAAAGGAAATTAGTTATTTTGTGTAAAGTTCATTGTAGTAGCATGGTTGTATCGTTTTTTCGTCATATTTTTAGCTTTTTTTTTGAATAAAATTTTGTAAAATTTACCCAACGTTTTAAGTAACATGCAAAAAAGTACTAAAGTACAAAGTATCCTTTTTTTTTAAAAAAAAATAATTTCCACAAAAACCGAATGTGATTTCAAAATAACAATAATTATATTCAACTACACGTCGTTTTTGTAACTTTCATTTGAAAAAACAAAAGAGAAAAATAAAAGAGGATAACAATAAAATGAAGCAAATATCAAATATGATGGTTAAAAAAAATAATATTTTGTAAGCAGTCTTCAAAGTTATATGATTATTGTTTATTAAAAATTTTTTTGCATGTTTTTATGTCATAGAAAACACTTCATACACTTACTACCACAAACATACTTGTGTATTCGTAGTTCGTACATAAAAAAACTATTGTTTGTTAGATATTTCGTTCAATGCCAAAATTTAAATATCTAAATGATATATGACAAATTGTCATGTTTTTTGGTGTAATTAGTGATATTGTGAGTAAGAAACATTTAATTTTTTTTTTCCAACAAATCTTGCAACCAAAATGACAGGATATTCTAATTTATTTTTTTTTATATAACTTTATTTTTAAAGTTTTTATTTTGAAAAAAAAGGATTAATTCTGTATACAAACATATGCATTTTGGACACATTAATTCACTTAAATAGAAACAATTAAAAGGTTATGACCGTTAATGCTGTTGAAAAAGTAATGTTAGAGTGTCAAATATTACCATAGAATTATATTTATCAGGTCAAATATCATTTAAATTATTTTATTCTTTATTTGTTCTTCTTCTTCTTTTTTTTTTCCAGTGAAACTTAATATACATTTTTTTTTCTTCTTCGAATATTCACGAAATATGAACATTTCATTTAATGTGATCAATGTCTACAATCTTTTCACACAGTTTGAAATAATTTTTGAAATGAACAAAAATAAAATTACAAATAAAGAAAAAATGTAAAAGAACTTTAGGTAAATTACTTTGTAAGCACATAATTTAATGTTAGTGTAAACATTATTTTGAGTTAATGAATGCATGAATACTCGTATATGTATGTATGTTTAGTTCTCTTAAAATGAATAATTGCAATTTGCATAATTTTTTTTGGAATATTATAAAATAAATAATATACATACATATATTTTCTCCTAAGGAATAATAATGTTATCTTGGCTCATTAAAGAAAATTTATCACCTGCCTGGAATAACTGTTGTTATTTATTAAGAGAAAAATGTCACATTGAAATTACAGAATAAATAGATTTTTCTTGCCTTTTTGACATCATAAAAATTTCTTTGGAAAGTTTGTGACTTCTCATAAATCTTAGACAGATCAAAGATACTTTGATGTGGTTTAATAAATATTCTCATAAACTTTTTAGACTGGACCCTCTGATAAATGTTTTGTTTCTGTAAACTATGTATATAGAATTTTTAAAACTATTTCAAGAAGCCCAATATAAACATAATTTATAAAAAAAATAGTATACAAGCTGTTACTTCATAGATGTCCTTCAAGACTGTTTATTTAAAAAAGACTGATTTTTATTAATAATTTAAATTTTTTTAACAAAACTTCAATAGAAAATTACTAAAAAATTTAAAAAGAAATTATTTCTCAATAAAAATACGTATCTTTTAAAGTTTAAACATACATACACCCTCTTCTATTTTCATATTTTCTTTTTTTTTTTTACAGAAAATATCAAATGGTATAAAGTTTAATTCGTCGAATTCGACTGGTTGAAAACTTAACTAAATTAGAATAATGGTTGTGTGTTTTTTTTTTTGAAATCGTAGCTTTTGTGGAATCAATTTTTATTAGTTTAAAAATAAGGGATGAAAAATATGATGACACGACACGACACTATTATATGTTTTACACTTGGACAACACTTTTCATATTTAATGACAAGATGATTTTAGTTGGATTTAAAAAATCATTTTTCTACAATGCTGGTAGCATTTGAAACACATTTTTTAGGCTTTGTCAAAGCTTTTTTCTCATATCCTTTTTGGTTTCTATGAACCAAAATATTTCATAAGCAAGGACATTATTATTGAACTTTTCGCTTTAAAGATATCGCTTATAAATTCATGAAATAAGTCAATTATTTGACTGAATACCTTTTAAGTGAAGACACACTATTGGTTAAAACAAAGGAAATACTCACCAAACCACCCACTTACACCAATGGAATTATTTTATCCTTGTCACATCATTACTTTTCGTTCATTTTCATATTGTTGAAATTTCAAATTGACGCTTTTTTAATTGAAATTAAAAACTTGAATAAAGTTTTCAACCAAGAGTAATTCATTTTATTGTAAGGTAATTGTGACCTTAAGGGGACTTTAAGAATAATTTTTAAAATACATACATTTAAAATTATGTTGTAATTTTATTTCCCATTTAATTATGAACATTTCCTTCCGTTTCTGTTCTCTACAATAAATCTAAAACATCTAATCACTTTGGTCTGACGACATTTATATCCTTTCAAAGTGAGCGAATCCTTCTACAGTGTCGTCTTTCAAAATAAAATACAGTGAAGAGAAGATAATTCTGTGACACATAAAATAAAGTCTAAAAAAATAAAAATAAACAAATTATTTTATTAATTATCATCATCATTTTTGTTTTTTTATTTTCAATTTTTTTTTTTTTTCATTCAACAGAACATTTTATTTTTTATTTAATTGTATTAATCTTTTTTTTGTTTTTCTTCATCTTTTTACTTAATTACAAGTCGCATTTTAGCTGGTAACATTACATTTTAAGTGAATTACAACAACAATTATTTCTAAATTTAATATTATTATTTTTTGTATTTTTTTTTTTTTTAATTTAATATTTGTTTTTATTTTTTGCATATCATTTATATTTAAATGTAAATTTATTATATTTAAAAAATAAACAACATATTTGAATAACACATCATCTTGATTTCTGTTCTCAGTCGAAAATAACAAAAAAAGAAAAATAAAATTAGAACTAAAATATAAAAAAAAAATTTAAAAAAACAACAAAGAAATATGTTTTAGCTATAATTTTTTTTTTTGTTTTTGTATCAAAAAAATACACAGAAACTTGCTAAATCTCATTGAAATTACCTAATTTTTTTTGAAAATGAAAAATAGTATATAAAAAACAAACATCAACACTACTTAAATATAAAATAGTAGTGTGAACCGTTATTAATAATTACATTACTAATTTTGTTTTCAATGTCCTTTTTAATCTTTTCCTTTTTTTTTTTTTGTGTCTAATTTTATTTCTCATGAAGAACTCTTTTTTTTTTCTTTTTCATTTTGTTTCTTTTTTTTTTTTTTGTATTCAATTTATTTATACAAATAATCTATAATTAATATTAAATTTTCTATTCAATTGGGCTTTTCATTTTTAATTTTAAATTCATAATTTTCAATGAATATTAAGGATAAACGACAATTTACAATAATTAATTTTTTCTTTTATTTTGCAAAAAGCATAGAAAATGTTTTTTTTCTTTCTTCGTCTATTTCTTAATAATTAACCTTTATATACCTACAATATAGAATTCTATGAAATAATAAGAAATTTTAATCATTTAATTGACAAAAAAAAAACGGTAATTTTATTATGGCCTTATTGATTATATTTTACTGTGATGATGCTGGTTTTTTTTTTATATATTACTAGTATTTATTTATTTATTTTTTTTTAATAAGCAACAACTATTTAAACGGCAATTTCAAATATTTGAAAATTTCATATTTTAATTTTTAAGCAAACTGTCGACTCTACCACATGACTATTAATTTATTTATTTTAGATCTAACGCCAATCCCACTTTAGAATTGTGAAAAATAGGTAGGTAATTTATGTCATTTGAGTAAAGAAAATGGTTTTTTTTTGGAAAAATAAAATATGTTGTTGCTTTAATTTCCTTCTTAAAACGAGGATAATTTTGAATAAAAAAATTATAATAAAATAAATCAATTGCATTGAATCGATGGCTTTCTATTATTTTATTAAAAATTTTCATTTTTTATTTCTATTGAATTTTATTACAAAAATTTCTTACAAGCATCATCTTTATTTTATAAATTAAATTATTCAAATTATACAAAAAAAAAAAAAAAATAATGAATTTCAATTTGAAAAAAAAAAAAAAAAATTATAATTTCAATCTAAATTTACTTATTAATTTACGTTTTTATGGTTTAATTTTTATTATCGTTTTACTTTGATGTATGTATATGTATGTACTTTGTTGCTTTTTTTTGTATTTATTTTCTTATTTCTTTTTTTTTTGTTGTAGCTATTTAACTAAAATTAAATTATTTACATTGTGACTTATTACAAATTACATATATGAATTTCTTATTTACTTTTTCCTTTTTTCTTCAAATTACACATATAATGTGTATGATAAAAACAAAAAAAAAATTTATTTTTATACCTTGAACCAAAAAAGTTGAGAAATTGTATTATACTAGAAAAATATGCGCAGAAGAAAAGATACTTATACATATACATTTTTTGTTGTTGTAAATTCTAAGAAAGAGATTTTTTTTTTCGTATATGTATATCTACACAAGAAGATCACTACGACATATACATATGTAAAGTGAGGTACACATTATCATTTAAACTGACAGTTTTTTGCACAACTGTCAGTTGAAATGATAATGTGTATGTGTAACTGATGTTAAAACTGATGCTCACGAAATGATTTCGTGGTTGTTCAGTTTTTTTTCATCAGTCGCCGACTGTCAGTTTAAATGATAATGTGTACCTTACTTAAGACATGCGCGAAAATACCTCAACTTTTTTGGTTTTACTTATAATTATTTTCTTCTTTTTTTTCTTTCTCTTTAATGTATATAATGTTTGACTTAGTTTCAGCAAAATGAAAATAATAATAACAAAAAAAAAAAAGATTCTATGTATGTAAAAGCCATTTTTTTTTTTTTTTTGGCGAACCTGAGATCCAATATTTTTATTTATGTTTCTTAATTCATTTCATATTTTGTTTTTTTTTTTTTTTAATTAATGTGTGTTTTTTTTTATCGGTTATGGATAATTTATGTATTCAAAGAAAAATAAAAATATATTCCTTTAAGTTCAATTTATTCTAAAGTTTATTGAATAAACAAGAGAAAAAAAATAATTATTAACTACATTTTATAAAGCTTGAAATTTTTGTTTATTTAATTAAATTTTATTTAACATTATTTTTTTTTGATATTATGTTTATATATAATATAGTATTTTTGTTTATTTTTTTTCTTTTTCAATTTTTTGCTACAATTAATTAACAAAAAAAAAACAGAAAAAAAAAAAAGAATTTCATTTTACAATAATTATGACCTGAACTTATTAATTATGTAAAATTAAACTTACGTAAATTTATATTTTCATTATAATTATAATTTTCTCTCTTTTTTATTATTTTATTTTTATTTGTTTTTTTTTTTCATTTTTAAAATACAAAAAAAAAATTATAAAATAAAAAAAAAAATAATTACAAAATTAATTTCAACTTAAATAGAATTATTGCAGCATTTGTTTTTGTTTTCTTGTTAAATTTCCCTCTCTTTTTTTTTTTTTGTTGTTGATTTTTTCAAAAATATTTTAAAAACTAAAAATTGTGCTAGGTTTTTTTTTTTATTCAATAAATTTAATTTTAATGAATGACGTAATATTTTTCCATAGTTTAATTCAAGTGATCTCCAAAATGAAACCTGAAAAATACAAGAAAATTTTTAATTAATAAAAAAAGTAAAAAAACAAAATCAAGTGTTGTAGTTTTAAATAACGCATGAAGAACTATTTTGTGAATACTGTTTGTTGTAGAAGACAAAAATCTTAAGGATTTTCTGGAGGATAATTTACTTTTATCTTTGAATTTATTATTACGAAATTTCTTAAGTTTTTGCATCCTTTTAAAATTTTTCTCAATATTTCACATATCACCAGTCAACCATGTAATTGGTTATCCTTAATTATTAAATATACAAAAATGTACACCCGTACGAATAAAACATGCCAAATACATACGAGTACATCTATCATATAGCTATATATAATATACAAATATTTCCCTTTTTTTTATTATTTACAAACTACTAAAAAATTCATCATTTGAGAGTAATATCCTTTGTATTAAGAATTAAATTCATTCTGAAGTGATTTTTATTTCCATTTTTGCGCGTATTTCTTGAATAATTTTTTTTTCATCTTATTTTTTTTTTTTGTTCTTGCCTTTATACACTATTCTTAAGAAACAGAAAAGAAAAAAAATTCTTGAAATCCTTTTCAATTTGTCATTCAAATCTCTTGTTCATAAAATTCAATTACCCTTAAAGCTCAAAGAATATATCATTGAGGAAGTTATCTTGAACAAAAATCGTGGAGACTGTCTGGGAGATTTACTGAAATATGTATGTATAAATACAGTTATATGTATCTCATCAGTTCAAACTATCATATATACATATATGTATACTTAATAGCGTTGACAATATCTTAGGATTTTTTTTTTACTTACATATACTTTTTCTAATGATATTAGGTCCTATTCAACACTATATAGCGTATATAATAATAGTTTCTCGGTATGTACATACATAATATAACATACATAAAATAAATATGAGGATTTTATCTTTTAACTGAAAATTTGTGAATTAGATACGAGATATTAGCATACTTTTTTTTTTTCTTTTTTCTTTGTTGAGATTGAGAATAATATTCATGCGTAAATGAAGTGCCAAAAATCCTCTTTAATAAAATAGTTATCATATATTTGTCTTATTTTTTTTTTTTGTCCCCAATTTTATTACAATCGCAATCGTATGTGGAAATTCTTACAAATTTGAATGGTATAGTGATGAAAATTATCATGATGCCTGTTCTTAAGAATAATGAAATTAAAGAAAGAAAAAATGAATTTACATACTTGTACGCAAAAATAAGAATTTTATATATGTATATGTAAAATAGTGCGTCAATAAGGAATTTTTGACACTAAAATAAAATTTTATGATGAAAAAAAAAGGAAAATCAGTTAGTCATATACTCGTATGTTAATAAGATGATCTGATCCACACATAAAGAATATTACAAATTTATAGTATAATATTTTTCCATAAGAGAATAAATTTTCAAATTCATGTTTCATAAAATAAATTTCTAATTTATAACAAAACTTAAAAAGATTTTTTCTTTCTTTGAAAAAAAAAAAAAAAGCACGAATCCTTGTACAGATATTCGTTTATTTTAAATCAACAAAAAATTTCAAGTGAAATTATTTTAAAAATTTAAAAGATAGCCATCATAGTCCATAACGTATACTTAATTTGTTAGAGCTTATTTTATTTTATTAAGCTAATTGCATCTTCAATAATCTCAAGCGATTTCATTCACCTAATTAGACTTTTTAAGGGGGATTTTTAAAAGAATCTTCTGTGTTGTGTAAGTACAAAAAAAATATATCTATCTATCCATCGTGAATCTATTTAATGTTGTTTTTTTTCTTTTTATTTAATTTCTACTTATTTTGTTTCATTTTATTTTCTTGTAAAGTACAAATTTTCTTAGTTTATATTTTTTTCTAAATACACCTACTATTACTTTTATTGCTCTTTGTACATATTTTTAGCACCATTTACATGTTCAAGACATCATATAAATACTTGTCGGTAGCAAAAAAAAAAAAAATAAAATAAAATAAGAATTTATGTATATACTTCTATACAAGTGTAATATGGACATTGTGTAAATCATAACAGATGAAGAGGAACAAAAAAAAGCATAGCTATAGATACTTTTTTTTTCCTGTTCCATATCTCGAGGGATTATATGTCGAGGGTGAAACAGATTTTAAGTTATTATGTTGTAATGAGGCTTATAAATAATTCAATAAAAAAAAAAAATTATTTTTTTCCTTGGAAATACTTTAACAAAATAAAGAAAAAAATAAAATTTTTTTTTTTATTTCATTTTCTTTTTAAATTCTTTGTTTTATGTAACAGCATTTTTAAGAAAGATAAAAATTTCGAAATTATTTTTAAAAGTCATTCTAATTTTATTGAAGATACAAAGTATATTTTTTTTCTTCTCTAAATGAGAAAAATTCAATGTTTTTTGGATTTTTCATATGAGATTTTATTCTTAAGAAGATTTTGTTTTGCTTTGCTTTATGAAAATTTGAATGCATTATTAATATAAAATGTTGTTTTTTTTGTTAAATGAACGACGATTTAGATACTTGTAATTGTTGAAATTTTAAAATTGAATCATTCTCTTAAACGTTACATTTTAAATAATAATGATAAGTACGGAAAATTGATAAAAATTATTTATGTTTTCTTTGATGGATTTTCAAAATATTACAATGATAAATTTTTAATTTGAAAAATAAAAAAAAATTAAATTATCGAAGAAAGAAAATCGAATTATTTCCTGTGTACAATTTTTAAAAATGTCGCTAAGTTGAAATTTCTTTAAAAAAATATAAATAAATTGACGAAAAAACCGCTTCGGAATATTAAAAAAAAAAAATAAATTCCTCAAACAATTGCTTAAAATTAAAAAAAAAACGTCGCAATAATTTAAGCGGTATTTATGAAAAAATATACAAAATTTATCATAATTTACCATTTTCTAATCTATTACACGTGTCATTTTTTAACTTTTGAACGTATATTTTCTCAAATAAGTCGATTATTACAAAAGAAGTTATGGAAACGCTTTTTTTTTTTTTAAAGATTTATTTAAATATTATTTATTTTCAATGTCAAAAAAAAAAAAAAATAAGAAAATCTAGAAAGTGAAAAAAAAAAAAATTTATAAAAAATATCTAATTTTCATATAATTTTTTTGATGTCCTTTTTTTTCTAAGTTTACTTTTCTTCGAAAAATACAACTGATGATATGGTTCTAATCGGTCTCAATTAGAACTTTTTAAAGGCATATTTTTTACGTATTCTGATTTCTTATTAGATTTCTAATTTTTTTTTCCTAATACTTTATTTTCTTCTAAAAATCCTACAAAAGAACACAGATGAATACAACACAAGGCGACAAAAACCAAGTGAAAAAGTGAAAAATAATTGTTAACAAGAAAATAAACATTAAAGAATGATAAAAAAAACCTTATAATTATCACTAAGTAGGTAGGTAGGTACTGTATTCTTGTGAACACACATACTCGCATAACTCCCACATAATAATGAATAATAATAATAATCATTATCAATTGTCTGATACAAAACAATGTGTCTACACTATTGTATTCATTGACTTTCATATATACATACATATTCATTATCAATAGTGTAGATGGGTGGGGGTGGGGGAGCGGGGTAATGGTTAATATTTTATTGAATATTGTTTGAAAAAAAGGTAAATGTACTAATAGGTACATGTGTACTTCAAATTAATCTCATGAAAGTGAGCTATAATGAATTGTATTGAAATTGATTTTTACATCAATCATATAGAAAAAGTTAAGAATAGTTCATAATTCTTTTGAAAGCTCTTTTTTTTTTATTCCTTCCTTCTATTAAATTAAAAAAAAAAAAAGAATTACAAACGCTTCCTGTGAAGGTGCTTTGAATTTCTAATAAAATTTCAAATTCTTCTGAAATAAAATTGATGTATTCAATTTAGTATGTCACTTATCAAATTTTTATTTAATATTATCATTATCATATTTAGAACAATTCTTGTATCTATCACAAATTTTATTTCCGACAGATAACTTTTTTTTTTCTTTCTTCCTTTTCTCTATAATTTCATATTTTTTTTTTTATATTTTTATAAATGAATGACAAAAAATATAAATCTTAAAAAATTTAATAAAATTACAAGTCCTTCTCTCGTTGGCAAAAAAAAAGAAACAACAAAAAAAAAAAACGCTTAAATTAAGTAACATAGATTACAAAATTATATTATACATAAACCATACGGGACGGAATATTATCTAATTTTTTTTCCTCATACTAAACAAAATTAATTTATCATGCGCTAACTGTCATTTTGGTTATATGAAAAAAAAAGAAAAAAAAAGTTTTTATTTTACAATCTACCTGAGGCTAATTTGATGACAAATTTTTGTCAGCATCTATCAACTCATTCCTTAAAATCCTTATAGGATATCCTTTTTATTTTTATTTTTATTTTTATCCTCCTACAACACATCTGTGTGTTGTATATAGTCCATCTTAATAATATTCTACAGCAACAACAACAAAAAAAGTATAGGAGTAAAGTAAAATAAAATAGAATAAAATTTCATCAGTAAGACCAAAAATATAAAAAAAAAAAACAACAAGAATTTGATGATGATGAAGAAGAAGAAGAAAACAACGTAAAAGTAGAGTGACGGTCGTCACCATAACTTATTCATGCAGAATTTATTAATGACAAAAAATTTAGCATTAAAATTTAATCAGACATAAAAGTTGTCAACGCAAATTTAGCCACAAAATATATTTATATATCCCATATACATATATATTCTCAACCTTCTACAAACCACAATTTTTATCTGTAAGTTTCTCATTTGAGTACAATTTGATTGAATTATTTAAAAAAAAGAATCCCGAAAAAGTGAAAGAAATAAACAAAAAAAAAGCATTTGTCAAGATGTTAAAGAAAAACTTTTTTTTTTTTTGCCTCCTCCTGTGTGTGAATGTCACACTTTGGAACTTCTTATTATTTCTTTTTTTTTTTCGTTTTCTTTATAACTTATTTCTTTTTTTCTTTCAAATTTTCACTTGTTTCTTTTTTTTTTTTTTGCTTCTTCTTGTCTATATTCCACCCAAATATCCTTAAACAGTTTGTCAAGTCAGTGTACTTCAAATGTCAATGGGCTGATGATATATTCATCCCCTTGATAGCTCATACTTTTCACATAATCATACTCTGTGATTTCTTCTCACAATTTTTTTTTTCTTCTTATGATTTTGTCTTTATTTATTTTTTTTTTTTTAACAACAGAAGTAATGCGGTCTCTTTATTATATATTGTATAGTATGCAAGTCACCACAAGTATGTAAGTGAGTATGTAAGTAAATAAAGTAAGCTTTAATATAGCTTCGTTCAAAAATATTTCTTGAAAATTGAATGACTTAACCGGTGTCACGGGAACATCATCCATAAAGTTAGCTAGAAGCGAAATTCTTAAAAGATGTTACATATACTTATAATAATATAAAGAGGAGGCTAAAATTGACAATAATTTGGTGGTTGGATGGTTGGTTGGTGTGCACACAATGTGTCAAGAGTGTAACCGTATTATATTTTAAATGAAAAATGAAGACATACCTCATAGATATATTAGATACCAACAACCATCTTTATACATACTTAAATATCTAAGGAACAATGGAACAAAAAAAAAAAAAAAAATAAGAAAAAAGCAAAAGAACGTGAAGAAAAAAAAATGTAATGAAGTTATAAAATATTTGACATGAACAATCTGAAAGAATAAGAAAAAAAGTTAAATAAAATTAAAATTCCTGTTGTATCACAATGATGATGGTAGGTATTTAGGAGACAATCCGTCAAATTTTACCACTTGACAATTTCTATTTACTATTTTATGATGTATACAAAAGGAATTAAGTATTCAATTTTTTTTTCTTCTTCTTATTCTTTTATAAATGATATTTTCCAAGAAAATGTCCTTGAAGGATGTAAGAAGAAAATGTTAAAAATCAAATATAAAAGTTTTTTCGGTGAAAATTCTTTTCATTTTTTTTTTTTTTCAATAATTTTTCTCTTTGTATAATTTAATTTTTTTGATGATTTTTTTTCTCTGTTCTTTTTTAATTTTCCCCTTTTTGAAGAAAAAAATTCCTGAAACTTATAAGGGGTGACATATACATACATATACATATGTATACATTAAATATCTTTTTTTTTCACAATGAAACTTATACTTTCAAAATAACGAAAATAATGGTATAAATTTTTTAATAAAATACGTACAAAGAAAGTGTACAAAAAATTAGAAATTCTATGATTTCATTAAAAAGGAAATGTTGAGTAAAAAAAAAGATACATTTTTTTATCTGAAATCTGAACTGATGATGAAAACATTAAAGAAGTTTAAAAGACAAAACATAGAATATTTTTATTTTCCTTGAGTCAAATACACAATTCCTATACTAAAGAATCTGGAAGAAAGCAAAAAAAAAAACTTGTTCATAGGTAATTCATTTTACAAAAAGGAAGTAAACCCTTGGGGTTTTAACTGTGTAACATCACAAACATATAAAAATATCTTTCAAATATCAAATATTGTATGTGGATAATATTTGCTGAACCTTCTGAACCATGCAATAAATTTCCTATGTATAAAGAAAAAAAAAGTGTAACAGGTGGTTGGTTGGCTGTTAAAAAGATTGCACACAAAAAAAAAAGTCCTTTTATTTTTTATTATGAGAAACTGTATCATATGATGGATGATAAAAAGAAGACAATTTGACACGATTTAATGTTTGTAATAATCTTCTTATTAGGTTGTGTAAAGGATATTATGCTTTTACAAAATATAATTTACTGGAATAAATAAGAACACAAAAAACAAAAACAAACAAGGAAAGGAAAAGTCACTAAGAAAAATGAAGTTGAATGGAAAAATAAACATAAAAAAGCTTTAGATTGTAAATAAGCATTTTAAATTCTGGAAAATTTCATTTTTTTTTTGTTTTCTGGGAAAAAAGGTGGAATTTTTTCAACTTGAAAATTTTCCATTGAGATTTTCTATTTCTAGATTTTTTTTTCTAATTTTCTTCTGATTTTTAAACAGAAGAAAAATAATAATATTGTGTGTACTTTAATTAAAATGAACTTGTTGGAAAATTTTCTTTTTTCTTGTCAAATTAGAAACTTTCTTCATTGCAAGCAACAAGTTTTGTTCAATTTATTTGTTAATTGCTATTAAAAATTTTTCCAAAAAAAGGAAACAAGAATAATTTACATTTTTATCACCACATTTTTAATAGGTATATAATTTCATTCATTGTATTATCCTTTCACCCATATACTAATTTCTTCTTCTTTTTTTGTTTTGTTATTGTTACGAAGGTTCTTGTACTTTCTTTAATTTTTTTTTAGTTTTTTTTTTATTAAATGACTAGCGATTTAATTGAAGTGACATCCTTTTCTATATAAACAACAGTGTTCATTCATTTAATAACGATGGGAAATTGTAAATATGTACAAATCTTTGCACAATATAATAAAATATAACAATAACTTTTAACAAGTATACAAAGACAGATAATAAAAATGACTAAAGCAAGTATAAAAGCAACATTTTAAGCATCTGCGCTTTCCCATCATCAAAATCATCATCAACATCATTACACTTTACACGTACATTACATACTACTATATTCTCTATATACATATATAACTACGATTATATGTATATGTATGTATTCAGATGTACATATATATATATTTTATAAAATACCACTGGTTGCATTGTATTCCTTACATCATTATCATATTATCGCACTTCAAATCAATGTTGGTGAAGTGGTAATCTTTTGCGATAGTTCATTCAGTGGTCGATTTTCATTTGTCGTCTTGTTAAATTTTATTTGACACATTTCATGACAATATCTTTTTTGGTTCCCTTTTATTGTAAGCTTTAACTGTTTAAAATGCAGTGTGAATTACAGAATCGATAAAAGAAGAGAAAATAAAAATGAAAGAAAATAAAAATAAAAGTAAAAAAATAAGGAAAAGAATTTTAAGGACTTAATTCTTTTTTTTTTTCTTCTAATTAATCGAATCATTCATTCAGTTTTCATTATAAAAATTTGGAAAAATTATGGCATTTGTTGTTTTTTTTTTCTATCAATAAATTTTTTAAATTATTAATTGATATTTAAATTTGGGGTTTATAGGAACATTACATTTATATTTTTGTGGTATGTATACTAAATATGCTGAAGATATTTTATTTAATTTTTACCATAAAATTCAATTTTTTCCCCTCTTTATTCCCGAATCATAAATCACATATTTATTTATGTGAGAAAGTATATTCAATTCTTTTTGATGTTTTTTATGAAGTTTTTTATTTCTTCCCTTTTTTTTTTTTTTTCTAAAATACAAATATCAGCTTTTATTTTTTTGATATAAAATTTATTTTTTAATTTTTCTTTAAGCCCACAATTTTTTCATTTAGATCAAACATTTCCAGGAGAAAAAAAAACATACAAAGTTGTTCTTATTTCCTTTCTACAATATACATATGTATGAGTATATGTATATCTTAATGCAATCGCTAGAAAAAAAATCATAGGTTTAGTACCTTTGAAATACACCTGAAAATGATAAAAGCAAATTCCCATCTGAGTTGCTTAGTAACGTGTCTTTTTAATCTGTCCATTCAACTTAAAAAAATCTACTTAAATTTTTTATTTTATATTTTTCTTTTTTTTTTTTTTTAAATATTTGTCATACACTTTTTAAATTGTTTGGTATTTTTTCTTAGTATTTATAAGGAACAAAAATAACAACAAACATATGTATATACAGAAACATAGAAAAAGGACGAATTATAAAGAAGAAGTTTTTTTTTTCGCGATGGAAAAAGAAAAAAACATATTGAATGGAAAAACCAAATCATAAAAAGATACACAGATTAATTTTAATAAAGTAATTTATCAGAGAATTTGTGGAAAAACATTTTAAAAAAAATATATTTTCCACTATATTTTCTTTATTTTTTACGTTTTTTTTTTTTTTTGAATTTTCTTTTCAGATCCTTTCATTGAAAATTTTTTTTTTATAAAATAGAAGAATAAAAAAAAAATTGCCTTGTCAAGTTATAGATTCAATCTAATCATTTTAATTTAAACGTTTATGAATAAATTATGTTAATAAAAAAAATATATACATATACATGTATGTATGTAGATAATTTATGTAAAAGAAATACGTTTTAACTTTGAGAAATTTACCATTTTTGTTGTTTTTTTTTTTTTTGTTTTGTTGAATAGAGAAGCGGAAAGTTGATGTTTTAGAATCTAAAACGAAATAACTTTTTAATATTTTCCACTTCAGTTCTTTTCTTTTTCTTGTTCTAAATTATGACTGGAGGGGGTAAACAATTTTTTTTAATGGAAAATTGAATAAATTAATTTTTTTTTTTTCTTTTTTTACTTTTTTAATTAGATAAAGAAAGTAATAAATTAGATAATGACTTCTAAAACACGATATGGAAAATTTCTTAGAAAAAAAGGTTGTTTTTTTGATTGCTTGTTCTGATCGACACATAAAATACAATAAAAGGATACGATACTTTTTTTCTATCCTATAAGTGTTATGACAACCTATTATTGGCTTGTTTGTAACTAATTTTCCGGGTCATTATAAAATTTTGTAGAAGGATATCTCAAAGCACCTTATATGCCTGAATTTTTTTTTTTAAAGAAGATGAAAAATCAAACATTATCATGAGTTTTCACTATAGTTCTTCTTTTATCTTTAAAAATTTGAAAATAATAAAAAAATTTACAATGACTTACCTTTTTTATTTACGTAAAAATTAAATCAGACTCTTAGCACGACGACTGCAAATATTATTTTATAATTATTAATTTTTGTATTCGTTTTATATTTTTTTTTTTTTGCTTGTTTGTTTTTTATTTGTATATTTTATCTTTATGGTAATATATTTTGTTTTTTTTTAATGAACCCATGATGGTGGTGTTACATTCGCCGTTTGTGAATATTGTACTTTTGTGTGCGGATTTGTGGATTGACTCTGTTGTATACCAAGCGTACCTATTGAGGAAGTTGTTGTTGTCTGTTGAGAATTTGAATTATGCATTGTTGTATTTGTTGATGTTTGATTTGTTGTTGTTAATGGTATATTTATATCCAATAAACCATCTATGCTGAGTTCTTGTTGAATAAGCTAAAATTTTAAATAAAAACAAATAACAAAAAAAATTAAAAATAATAAATTATAATTTGTATATGTATTTAAAATATGAAAATTGTGAATAATTACAACTAATTAGGAATTTATTTCATTTTAATTTTCAAAAAAAAAAAAAAAAAAAAAAAAATTATAAACAATCCTCATTATGTATTATGATGAATTAAATTCATTTCAGTTGCATATAAAATATTACATTTATTACCTCTTCAATATTACATTCGAGTCCACCATGAAAACCTTCAATATTAAATTCTTCAATTTGTGTTTGTTGATTATTTAATGCTTCCATGCATTGTCCAATTAATGTTGAAGGACCATTACCTAAAATTATAAATAGAAATTTTCATATAAATGCTATAAATTTAATTCATCATCTATCTAATCATCCTCATCCCATATAGGTATATAAGTTCAGTTATAAATAAAACTGGAACACGTTTATAGAAGAAAAATTCTAAGAGATAAAACGTACTTTATGGTCGAAGAACAGCTTTTTAAAAATTAATTTCTTTTAATAAGTTACTACCTGCAGTTACAAAAAAAAACATAAATAATTTCAAAATGTAAGGAACCTCCTGTTCGTTTTTTTTCTTCTTCTTAGCTTTTTTTATTCTTATTTGTAACAGAATTTATGACCCGACCCGACTTTGTACATGTTAAATGATAGGAGTAATAAATAAAATAATAATTGGCGAGAAGAAGTTATGCATATCCTAGGTAATTAAAATTTTATCTTTACTAATTTTTTTTTTTTTTTTTTTTTAAGAAAAAACTCACCGCCTAAACTTGAATTTAATTTTTGTTGTTGTGTTGATGATAATGTTGTCCTATTACCATTATTTGATGTTCTTGAATCAAGTCCAACATTATTGTATGTACCTAATGAATCAGTTGATGGTTCACTATGAGGATATGATGGCGACATTCCAGTACCAGATGAAGGTGACATACCCTAAAAATAGATTGTAAATTTAAATTAATAAAAAACAAAAAAAAAACAAAAAAAAAAAAGGGTTTATAACTTAACAATAATTATATGCATCATATGCAAAATTTAATTTATGAATATGTGTGTTTTTGTGTAAATAAAAAAAAAATATCTATATATATATCAATTAAACTTTTAATATAATTAAATATATTATATATGTATATGTATATTTACTTCTCCTGAATTATGCAAGCAGGTGCAAGGCAGTGAACGATGAAGCGGACATTGACTCGGTTGAATTCCAAAAGATTGAGCAACAGTGGCATGTAATGAATACGGTTGTGGTGGTTGATAAGGGGGCGGTGGTGGTGGCGGATTATGTAAGGCAGTCGCTGCATTAAACCTACTCCATCCGTATGATCAGTAAATAGAAATTTAAAGAAAAGAAGAAAAAAAAAAAAAACTAACTTTGATAAAATCGTCCATCAAAAATTATATTATTTATTATAATTACAATAATGTGTAATATTTTTGTCAAATCATAAATTTTATTATAATTATTATTTTTTTTTTTTAAATTTTACACGAATAACACTTAAGAAATTCAAAACCACAAATGAATTTAAATATTTTTCAAGAAAGTTATTCGTATATAAAATTTTCTTCTACTGAATATACTTATTTTTTTTTATTTTTCAATACAAACATCTACTACATATGTATATGTATATGTGCAATAATTATAAGTAATTTATCGTTCTTAAAATATGCAATTAGTTCTTAATTAGCATGCAATTTGTAATTTTTTTTTTTTTTAAAATGTTAATTATTATTATAACATCAAATGCATTCAAAAGTCAGAGGATGCAAATTAAGAATATTTATGACAACATAAAAATTGATATTTATAAAGTAAAAAAAAAAAAAAAAAAAAAAAAAACCACATAAAAAAACATAAATAACATACAAAAAAGTAATAATAATAATAAAATCAAAAGAAGAAAAAAAAAACAAAATGACTGACCCTTGTAAAAACTCGTTGTGTAATGTTAACTCGTCTGCCAAAGATCCTGCCAATTGATCTAAGGCAGATGCTTGAGCTGCCGTTACAGTTGATGAATTTTGATTATAATCATTTGCTGATTGTGGTGGAAAACTCCAATCTGGTTCGACACCTAAAATTGCTGGTATTGGGCTAAGACGTCCACACGAGCTTGCATTTGATGAAGCTCGTTGCCGAAAATCAGGTGATAATTGAAATCCACCGCTAATTATTTATTTTTGTTGTTGTTATTGTTGTTATTTCATAATTAATTTTTGTTTTTTTATTGTTTCACGCGATATATTTTTGTTTTTGATCAATACGAATAAAAAAATAATTGAAAAAAAAAAAATAAACAAATTAAATCAAAAATAAAATTTAATAAAGCGAAAAATTTACTATATGTATGATAAAACTCTTTCTAAATTTTTGAATTTTGAAAATATATAAACGCATTCCAAAATTTGAAATTCTACATTAAATAAAATTTAAAATACAATTTTCTAAATATAAACTACTCGTACAAAATAAATATTTTTGCTTGAAAAATCAAACTAATTTTCTATCTCTAATACTATCAAAATTATGAAGTATTTTTTGCTGTTGAATAGCTTTTCAAAATTCATATTAATAATTAAATTAAATCAAATTTAAAATTTACCTATGCAAAGGACTTTCAGGAAAATGATCTAAACCTTCACTAACACTGCTACTTGGTGATGGTGTTGCATCATTTAAACCAGTTATACCTGCATTACGTAAAACTTCAACACGTTTTTTCGCTCTACCTCGTCTTTTTTCATATTTTGATGTTTCCATTGATGCAGCTCTTCTTCGTACTGATTTTCCTGGTTTTGCATCTGGATTTAACATCCACCATGATGATTTACCAGTACCTTCATTTTGTACTCTCATAAAACGATTGTGTAATGATAAATTATGACGTATTGAATTCTGGAAAAAAAAAAAAAAGAAAAGGATTATCATAAGATTCAGATTTGACCTATAAGAACATCTTAAAATTAACTTGAAGCTGCCTGTGTAAAACACGTACTTCGTGGTGCAAAACTTAAAGATTTCTAATACATGTTATTAGTTCATACTAAAGTAACGGTTTTTTTTTCACATGTGAAATTCATAATAAATTTTTCATATTTTCATAAATTTAAAAAAAAAAACCAAAAGTAAAAAAAAAAAAGAAATTGTAAGGGATGCTGACTATATGATTTAGAAAATTTGCTTTGTTATATATGATACCATGAATAATATATGATATTGAGTGTATATAAGGATATAATAATGATTGAAAGTTAAAAACCTCAGCAAGAATAATATTGTTCAATTTAGTTGTATAGTATACATATATACCTATATGTATGTCTATACGTATGTACGTGTTCGTAGTAAAATATTAAAAGAATTTCCCATTTATGTAGTATATTCGTACACATAATATTCATACATATATACATACATATTTTTATATATCTACTATATATTTTATATTAATGTTCCATTGAAAAGTGTTCCTTTTGCTGATGTTACCGTCAAAATCATCGCCTAGTTGGCGCCATTTATCACAGATGGATAAATCTTGGGGATTTAGAAAAATGAACTCAAAAATGATGGTGATATACATACTTTACTATAGATACTATACTATACACACACTGTGTGTATTCCTTCAGTTTAGATTATTCCATTCAATATTTGACAATGTAGTTTTGTAAATTGTATGTATCACTATAAAGATACTTTCAGTTATGTAGGCGTCCTTGTAGAATGAAACAATTTCTTATTATTTTTTCTTCTTCTTCGATTTAACTTCTTTGTAAATTTTTCTTTTTTCTTGTGTGCTTTTCAACATTTTATTCTTTTACAATTTTTTTTTTCTCCTTAGCCTTATGATGATTTTTTTTCTCATCTTGTTAAAATTTAGAATGACGAAGGAAAAGTTGATTGTATCGTATATATGTATGTTTGTATAAAAATGTGTAATATAAATCTTAAGGATATACATACATATGTGATATGTACAAAAATCGTATGTAGTGTATGATTATGATGATGATGTGTGTATACGCAAAATAATATGTGAAGTCAGTTTAGAGGTTACATTACACAGTATTATAGCTGACAATGCTATATCATATTTATAATAATCGTAACAAAATTGCTTCAAATTCATCGTATCGATACTCACACGGTATTATAATATCAAATTGTATCTATTTTCTCTATGTATCTTAAAGGAAACAAAAATATATACTACATATATGTAGAAATAATAATTTTTTTGTATAAACGATGAGAACATTGCCATTCTAATATTCGATACTCAATTATGAGAAGAAAAAAATAAAAGGAAATGTTTTTTTTTTCTATGTATTATAAATTTTAGTTTTTGCTTGCTTCGCAAAACTGATAACGGGTTGTAATCATAAACCACAAATTTTTTTCCCAATAAAAATACATATAGAGAGAGAGACCGAAAAAAATTTCTATATACATATTAAATGTACGTTAATAAATTGTCACATGTATTTGAAAAAAGATTTTTTTTTTTTATTATCATTTTATTATTTAAATAAATATGAAAATATAAAAATAAATTTCGTTTTGTTAATGTTAAATTGTTGTTAAGTAACTATATGAGAAAAATGAATAATAAAATATTGATGGTTTATAATTTTTTTTAGAAATTCTAAAAATGTGGGGTATCATAAAGTCAACTTTTAAAGAAGAAGATGAAGGAAAAACTGTGGTGGTCTGATAGTTAATATTTCAATTTGAAGAAATTTTATTTGAGAAGAAAAAAATAAGATACATAGGTAGGCATATGTATCTAAATTTCTATAACATGTGAATCATTTTATTTGTGTATTTAGATTTCAATCATAATTAAAAAAATTTTTTTATTTCTCAATAATTGTTTTCTTTGTAAAATAATGTTTGCTCTTTTCATTTATTTACTTAAATACTTTTTTTTTTTTTTTTGCTATCAAACTGATAACAAATCATATTAAAATGTTAATTACTAAGCAAATATAATATAGAAAAATCTAAATATATACATAATTACAATTGATAATATATGTACCTATATATTAATATATTTTATCAATATCTAACACTATTAACATTGTATGATCATAAGTGTCCTTGCCCCATTTCATATGAGTATTAAAAAAAAAAAAGTACAATGAAAAACATGAAATAGGTGATACTCATTGAAGAATGTGTGTCAAATTGTATGAAAAATTCTTTTTCTTAAATTATTTAAAAGGATTTTAATTTTAAAAATTAATTTTATATATATTTATATAGGTAAACTTACAAAAACGAAAGCTTAATTATTTAATTTTTCATATGAAAACAGCAACAAAAACACAACAGAAAATTGATGTAATTATCATAAAATGTTCATATTTTTAATTTTATTTTGAAGAGTTTTTTTTTTATTGTAATAATAATTCTTTTTTGATATTTTAATTACAATATTTTATTATGTCATTACTATTTATTAAAGCTTTTTTGCATAAAATATTTATTTTATTTTTTTTTTTGTATAGATAATGATAAGGAATTATACATTAAAATATGATTATTTAGTATTTAAAGTGAAAATTAATTTAACAAATACAATTTTTAAAAAATTATTTATTTATGAAATGTATAAGAAAAAGGGGCAGATAATAAATACTATATATGCGGAAATGATTTAAGTAAATTTATATAAATAATGTTTAATAAGCAAATTATCACATAATATTATCAAAATACATATTTGTTATTTATTTTTTTTTTTCATGAAAGAAACAAAAATTAGAATGTTATTGTATAATTTATAAATTCAAGGAAAATATAATTAAGAAATTTGCGTTTTACACATATGTAATAAAAAAATTATAAAAATATGATAAATAAAAAGAAATTTTTCGATAGAACGACTGTGTTGTATTTCTGTTTTTATCCTTTCTATTTATATCCTTTTTTACTGGACTGGACTGTTTTAAAGTCGAATAAATATAAGAAATTGCACCTCAAATGCAAAGAATAAAAGGAATTTTGAAAATTCAGTGTTTCAATTGTAATGTAAAATTTTTGAACTTTTAATTTCAACACTCAAAAAGAGAGAAAAATTCACATTCAGAATTAGGTAGATGATTTAATGGAATAGAAAATCTTGAATTTTTTTTGCTACTTTCTATTAACGAACACCACATTCGAATTAAATACAAAAAAATAGCATTTTTTTTTTCAAATGAAAATGTTTCACGTTCAATTACATAATAGTCTTTTCTATACAAATTTCTAAAAAGAAAAAAAATATATATTTTCTCAGCATTTCTCATTTTTAAAATTTTCCGTTTCAAAAAATATTTTTCAATTTAATTATATTCAAAAAAAAAAAAAAAACGAAGAAAAAAAAATTTTTGTTTCTAGTGATTAATTTTAAAAAATTTCCTTGAAATTAAAAATACTTTTACACATTCTTCACTGATAATAATATTATGTATACAAAAAAAAAAGTATCTACAACAGTATTCTCACACAAATTTAGAGAGGAAGTATTTGAAAAAAGAAGAAAAAAAAGAAATAGAAAAAGAAAAATTGTTTTATTTAAGCATTCAAAAGCAAAAAAAAAAAAAAAAAACTTAATTCAATCTATAAAAATGATAAAATGAAAAACTTTTTCAATTTTAAAATTAAAATTCATTTACGCGTGTTTATACATAAATAATCTATAATAAAAAAATAAAAAAAAAGACGTACATATACTTACTTTATCTATATCTATCTATATTTTACTATTTTAAGATTATAAAGTATAGCAAAAACAAAAACAAAAAATTTTAGTTATATCAAAGTAAGAAAGTATATAAGTATCGTAGTTAAGTTTTGTGAATTGTTCCTCTGGAAACTTCTTACAAAGATCAATCAAGCGAAAATGTCCAGTGAAACATGATAAATAAAAAAAAAAAATGTTAAAGAAATAGAATAAGAAAAAAAGTTGATTTCTTTTTTTTTTCTTTTTTTCATTTCGTGAAACAAATTATCAATGAAAAACTAAAAAGCATACTTGAATTTGTATCTAAATTTATAAAAAAAAAAAATAAATAAAATAGATCAGCGACAATATAGAACAATGAAAAAAAAAAAGCTAAGAAAAAAAAAAACGAGGCCTATTTTTAATGATTCTCTGCTCTGACCTTTTGACTGTATATATACTCTTAATGCAAATCAAGCATAAATATTCATTTTATAAGTGAAACTTTTTCTTTTTCCCTTTGTCTTTAAAGTTTTGTTGTACGTTTTGAATATATGTATATATTTTTTTTCTCTCTCTCTAAAATTGTTTCATAAAAATTTAAAATAAAATCTAATAAAAAAAAAATAAATGCTTTAAAGTTTTATCACAAATTAAGTGAAAAAAACTATCTAAATACGATTAATTATACATTTTATATGCATTCCTTCAATCAGTTATTATTATTATTATTATTATTATTACATATCAAAGACCTGTGTTGTAACAATCATCATCATCATCATCATCATCATCATCACAATTACAAATTACAATGTTCAATTGATCTCACAATAAAGAAGGTTGTTAACATTTTATTCTTATTTATATGTGTATCTTTTTATTTTTATAATATATTGTCAACTATATTTTATATGTATGTTAATGTATGTACGAGTACATCACATACATATGTACATTTTTGAGTAATTCTTCTTATTTCTTATATTATCTTTTATATCACATTCAATTTGAAGTACATTGTATGTATATTTTAATAAAATAAAATACTTGATGATGATCTAAAATAAGATCATTCCACTGCGTTTTATTGTATGATACATACAACCATACAATGATAATTTAATTTCTTTCTTTTAAATCTAAAAATATATTTCTGATTCGAAAATAAAAAAAAAAACCAAAAATAAAAAAGCCAAAAAAAAAAAAAAATAAAACAAAAAAAAAAAATGCGGTAATGCTTAAAAATTTAATTAGACAGAACATTTTTCTTCTTTTTCACATTTTAATAATATGCATATTCATATACATATATGTAAAACCATGTATGTATGTATTCTTCATGTTTCATATGTACATTTACTATAATAATAATAATAAATAATATAAAATACGTTATTGTTATAGCTAAACTCTACGTTGAGTAAAAGTAGTAAAAGTATCTTTAGAATTATATCGGTATTTAGCCATAGAGAAAGTAAAAATAAAAAATAAAATTGAACAAGTATATACTATATGTCTGTATACCTACATGTATATTATATTTAATAAGCGTTTTATGTCGAGGTCAAATTAAATTGCATTTTGTATATAAATTTTTTTTTTTTCAAGAATTTTTTAAAATAAAAAAAATTATAATAAAGTAGAAAAATAAGAAATTATTGCTTCTTTTTTTTTTTTTTTAATTTTTTAAATAAAACGATTACGTTATCATGTCAAGTACCTAATTGTCAGATAAATTATATGTATATATTAATATATGTACATATTGTTTCATACAGTCATTGTCCGAATATGATAACGATGAATGACGGAACCCCAATGTATGCAACTTATTCATCTCATATGTGAACTTTTCAAGTTTTTACTTGAGTATTTGTACAAAAGTATATAAATTAAATAAAATATGCAAACTTACGCATACCATATAACTTTACGTTTTCGAATCACTTACAACAATGTATATTTTTGTATTTTTGCAAACATTTTTAAATATAGTCATCGATCGTATACGTTTTTTTTTTTTCAAAATTTTTGGTCCCAAAATAATTTTTATGTGTACAAAACAAAATTTGAAAAAAAAAAAAAAAACAAAAAAATCTCCGTATAAATATTTTGAATTTCACCTTTCGAATATGTGAAATATATGCGATCGTTGTTTTTTTTTTTTTTAATTTCAAAAACGTATGAAATTAATTTTTAATTGTATAAATTGAGTTTGTGAAGTCTTTTTTAATTGAGAATTAGTTTGTGTCACTTTTTCCGGGTAATTAAACGATATTATGTAAAATTAAAATTTTAAATACTTAGCCTGAATTTTAATATATTTTTGTTTTTTTTTCTAAAAATTATACACTTTTGTCATTCAAAATTTAATTTCAAGTTCTGAACATTTTTTTTTAGAAAAAAAGAAAATTAAATTGTACTTTTTCCTAAATTATTTGCTAGTAAAAGTATTTTAATCTAAAATTACTTTCAGTTATTTTGAATTTAAATCAAATTTTTATTAGTTTTTTTTACAAAAATTTAGAATTCAGAAGAAAAAAAAGAGGAAAAAAACGGATAATTTCAAAATTACAATTCTCCGTATTTTTTTTTTTTTTTTTTTTTTTCAAATCCATTTTGCAGACCATTTTAATCTTAATAACGAATAAATTTGAATACACAATTTTTTCTCTCTCATTTTTTTTTATATTCTTTCTTTTATGTTTCAAATTTTAATCGTTTAATAGATTTCTTCATAAACCTGGAAAATTTCTTTTTTTTTTTTTGCATATATGTTCAATGGTAAAGTGTATTAATTTTTCCAAAACGATATTATACATATAAACCACCCACCCCACCCACATATATCGGTTCTTCGCTATAATAGAAATTTATTCACTTACGTTTTATTTTTCTCCTTTTTTTTTGTGTTTTTTCGTTTTTGTGGAATGTGTTTTTTTTTCTTTTCTTTTCTTTTTTACTTTTATTATGTCGAGTAATTTACATTCAATTTGGTAAATGTAATTCAAATTTTCTTCTCTTGTTCTTTTCTTTTCATCATTTCAAAAGATTTATTATATTTCTTTTGTGATTTAAACGGAAAGGGATTCTCTCTTATGACATTTTTAAAACTTAGAAATATATACAGTGAATAATAATAATAATAATAGTAAAAAAAAATAACACAATTTATATGAGAAATCTATGAAAAGTATATATATGAGAGGGAAATTCATGATTTACAAATCAGAAGGACACAACAATGAAGATAAACTTTTTATTATTTTTCTATTTTAACATTTTTTATTTTTCTTTTTTTGTTTCTCGTCCTTTCAAAATGAAAGTATATCAAACTAAAGTATATGTTCTTTTTTTTTTCATTTATTTTTATACGTAATATGAAAAGTTGAATTTATTTTAAAATTTTTTATTATCTAAAAAAAAAAATCGTATGTATGGTCGTATAAATTTTTTTTTTTTCAAAAATAAACACACATACATTAAAACAAAAACCAAAAAAGAAAGAAAGAAAGGACATTTATGTGTTGAATGTGGTCTTTCAGTTGATGTTATCATCATCTTAAACAAAATCTCCTTTTTTTATTCAATATTTTTGTTTCTGTATTATAGTTTATTTACTGCAGACAATTTATATACTCTCTGTTCAAAAAAATTCGAGAAAATTTATATCAAGATGATAGCAACAACACAAACACATTTATATATACTACGATCATATATATATTACAATTTTTTTTTTTTTTTTTGGAGACGAATATTTTTATTCACGCGACAAGTCATAAAAACCAAGAAAAACGATTTTATTCGACACTGATTTCCCAGATGCGATTTATGGTCATCATGTCTTTCAAATCATTTTTAATGGTGTTGAAATCATCATAATCTTTTTTTCAATATTTTTTCAACTTCACTGTCATTTTTTTATATCTTTTTAGAATATTTAATGATGAAACAATCATTCGGTTGTTATATCATTTTGTCATAATACTACATATATAAAAATTTATTTTTTTTAATGACTTTACTGAATTTGAATTAAGCGAATTATTATTATTATATGACTTTTACATATAAATTTTTATAACTTTTTTCATCTTTTTTTGTTTTGTTTAAAATTTTTAATTATATTATTATTGAGAAAAAAATTCAACTAGTAGCTTTTTGTCATTGTTAAAAAATTATTTTGCAAGACCAAATTTTTATGCATATATGAATGTGTATGGGTGATCATCGCGTTAGTATGATAAAAGTGAATTTGATAATTTTAAAATTTTTATGATTCAAAATTCAAATTGTTATCAAATTTTTGTTTTTTTTTTTTGTTTTTGAGAATGGAAATTTTACAAAAGTTTTTTTTATGAGTCACATTTCCTTTTTTCTATCGTATAAATTCTTTTGAAGAATCATTAAATATTTTTTTTTTAATTTTTTGGTCTGCGTAAATTTAATTTATTTATTTCATTTTTTTTTTTTTTACCGAATTTTTAAGGATGTCCTTTCATATTCACATCTTCAAAAAAAAAAATAAATAAAAATAAAAAAAACAGCAGTAACAAAAAAATCCCCTATATATGATGAGCGTTAAATTAAATCAAATTCAGTTTTATTAATAAAATAGCTATTAACTTTTTTTTGTTTCGCCTCAAGTAATAAATATGATACATACTCGTATGTATATGACGTATGAGTAATGATGACTTGATGAATTTTAATTTTTTAAATTATTTTGCCGAATATGAGATAAACTTTCTAGAAACGCAGACAAAGTTCTTATGAATTTTCATATAAATTTGTGTTATTCATCATCTTTCATGTTTCTTTTCTTTTCTTTTTTTTTGTCTGATTTTTGAAATATTATTATTTAATTATTTCATACGTTTTTTTTTGTTCTGCTTATTTTTAAATGTCTATAATCGGTCATATAATTGACAATGACCTGGCACCCACCTTTAATTTTTATTTTAGAATAAAATACATTAATAAAACAAGAAAAACAAAAATACTTCAATATAATTATTATTATTATCGATTAAAATGCAAATTTATTTTAAATATGAACTTCATTATCAAAGCCGTCTTAATAAAAAAAAAAAATAATAATAATAATAATACAAATTTAGTATTTTTTATTAATAAATTGTATTATGAAATTCTTTGCCATTATTAGAAAATAGAATACGATAATCATAAATTGACGTCATTTATTTCAAAGTAATGACATCAGATCATCACTTTTTTTTTTTTAAATAATTTAATCTCCATTATTACTTATAAGTACAATTAAATGTAAAGGAAAATTTCGATTTGGGTGTGTGTTTTTATAATGAATTCGAGAAAATATTAATTTTATAGTTATTAATTATTATACAAATTATACAATTATACAAAAACGTGGATAAACGAATCTAAATCAATATTAAGGAAAGGAAAAAAAAAGCATTTGACGCTTTATAAAATTTTTAATTAGATATTTACGAGTTATATCAAAAATTACTATACAGAAACCAGTTAGAATTGAATGTAAACCGCTTTTCAAGATTGTTTTTTTTTTTTGCTTTGTAAATCTTTCATTTATTCATATCAGATTGAATTAATATAATTTATTTTTAATAGCCACATACACATACATAATATGTACGAGTTTATATAATTTTCAAGTGTGATTTGTTTTTTACGTTTAAAAGTAAAAAATTTTATATATAGTTTCAAGAAACGTGAATTAAAATAATATGACTTTGCAATGGCTTTAGAAATTTATTTAATTGCGCATTTAAGAAATATTGCAAAAAGAAAAATTATATATGAATTGTATAGAAAAATAAACTAATGAAGAAAAAAAAAATTGCTATAGTATAATTTTTATACATACATATGTATGTTTATGCATATGCAAAAAGAACCAAAATACTGTTCTCTTAAAAATTATTTTTATCACCTTTTTTATAGAAAGCCATACAAGAAAAAGACGTTTTAAAAATTACGTAGGATGAATATATACCAGTTTTAAGTGTCCCAAAACTTAATGGAGATATTTTTAGAATTTTTTTTGAAAGTATTCGAATTCACTGTTATATATAGATACAGATACAGATACATACATACATGATTTTAAAAAAACTTTAAAAATAAACTAAACTTGAAATTAAATATAACAAAATTTCAAGCCAGACTTCAATTTCTAGAAATTAAAAAAAAATATATACATATGTATACATAAAAAATCCCTTACATTCAATGGAATTTAGCACTTTTCAATTAGATTCACAATAATTTCTCTCAACAAATTAATGTCAAAAGTTTAAAAATTGCAATGTACAATGACGCATTCAGATTGAAATAAATGTTAAACATGCAAATAATACAAAATGTGACTTGATTATTGATATATAAATTATGACAAAATGTACATATTATGTACATATGTATAATCATGTGATGATGATCTTCAAATTGTTGACTTGTTTTTTAATGAGGCCATCAAATTTAATAATTCAGAGTATTAGATATCACTACTAATCAAATAACTTCAAGTACTACTCGAACATTTTAAACTGTTCATTTCATTAAAAATTACATAATTCAATTACAAAATCTTATATGAAAAAAAAAAAAAAACATTATTCAAAATAAGATTTTTCAAGTAAAAATAATTATTTGAATAATTAATGGGCTTGCATACATGTTGCAAATTAATTACAAAGTTAAATACTTTCAATTAAATAAAAATAAAAATAAATCTACTTAATTTTTTCTTTTTTTTTTGCATTTCAATTCATTACATTCTGATTACAATTCAATTTTTAATCAGACGTCAATTTAAAATCAATTTAATAAATGCATTGCATTTAATACGTTTCTAATAAATAAAAAAAAATAATAATAATAATAATAAAAATAAAATAAGAATAAATAAATAAATTTTCCACTTAACAATTTAAAAATTCTGTTATACATTTATAATACGTAACATATATAGAAAAATAATAAAAAGATACGTCAATTATAATCATTCATCGTATACATATATGTAATGTATGTATGTATGTATGTTTATTGTACCTACATGTAATTTTATCGGATGATTTATTAAATCTCATCTAATTTCTTTTATTTCAAAGTCATCACTTAAATAACACAAAAAAAAAATACATAAATAAAATAAATAAAACAAATTAACGAATTTTTAAAAAAGTTATTATCAATTACATTTTTTATACAACGAATATACATATGTACAAAATATCTCATCCTCATGTATGTTGTATACACAAAATACAAAATACACACAATATTTGAAATTCACTGAAAAATAATAGCTAACTATCTAATTACTTCAAGGTTTAAAAAAAAAAAATTTTTTTTTTCTGTTGTTCTTCTTCATTTTTCGTAATTATTCACATTTTACACGTGACTACACTGATAAAATAGAATTTCATACTAAATTAAACGCATACATATATGTACATATGTATATATGACATCAACATAAAATATTTTTTTTTCATTTTACCAATAAAATATATTATCTATACATTTAAAAATTTGTTAAAAAGATGTTTTATTAATCGCACCATTAAAGATATGATATAATGGATATATAGGACATTTAGATACTATATATAAAACATATATCATTTATTTCGCTGATTTACAAAAATTTCACATTAAATAAATTATTTAAAAAAAAAAAAAAACGACAGAAAAAAAAAGGCAATATAATAAGCCAAAAATTAATTGAGTGAAAATTATGCATGATAAATGACACAAAACAAAAAAAAGGAAAATGTGTAGTTTTTTGGTGGAAAATTGGAATTCTTGTAAATAGGAATAATGAAACAGTTATATGATATGATATGTTGTTATATACATATGTATGTATATATTTAAGAGTTATTTGATGTCTATTATTCATATTTCATTGAAATATTAAACTAAATGGAAACAATATAAAATATATAGTTAATTCTTCTGCTTATTGGTTATCAATTTTTATTGAATTCATTATTCAGAAGATGTAGCTTGGTTGCTATTACAATAAAAAAAAAATATCTTTCTGGTCATTTTATATTTAAGACTTACATAATATTTTCGATACACGAGTATGTATATTTTTTTTCCGTTTTTATATCATGTTCAACATATTTTTTTTTGTAGTCAGTCACCAAAACTTATCTTTTTATAAGATATAAAAATAATGCTCATCAAAAGATCTTTTATGCCTATTAAGTTGTCATTGACTTAAGCGTTGATAATAATATAATAATAATTCTCAAATAATATAATATGTACATATATATATGTGGATGATGACTGTATCGAATCTAAAAGTAATAAAATTTAACTGGCTCAAATGATATTATACTATACTAAAATTTTACTTACTATCATATTTATTATATTATGTATTTCAGAGTATGTATTTACAAAAATGAAATAAAAAAAAACATTTTTTTTTTCATATAGAAACAGAGAAATAAATGAAAAATGTTCATATATGAGTATCGTATATGTGAAAAGTATAATTTTGTTATTTTTATTTATATTTTTCAGTAGTTTTAATTTTATAGTGCATATAAAATTTCGAAGAAAAAACAAAATGAATGAAAATATCTTTAAAATTATATTTAAGCTTAAATGGCATACTTAAAGTTCAAATAAAAAAGAGAATTGTTCTTTTAGAATATTTTAGCACTTTTAAATTTTATTATGAAATTTATTTAATAAATTTATTATTTTTATTGATATAATTATAGTTTGTTATTTTGTTACCAAGGTCCTTTACTGCGTTATTTGTGACGTAGAAAAATTGCAATTTATTATACTTGAAAATTTAGAATACATATTTGGGTTTTAAGATTCAATAAAACGTATTCAAGTTTCTATTGTTATTTTTTAATTTAATGTGTTATCATGTAGGTGACATCCTTTTGCTGATAACGTAAAGATTTAAAATAGAAAATTTTAAAAAATGTTGGGGTAGGAGAATTTGTCTTTTTTTTTTCTTTTTCTGATTCTCAAGTAATTATTTGATCATATCTGCACAAGATTTTAAAACTTCAAGATACAATTAAACATAAATCATAACGTAATCGAATATTTTTATGTTTCATTACAATTCTCACGAAGATTTATAACATAAATGATTCAAAATAAAACTGGAAAGAAAAAAGTAAAGTAAAATAGAAAAAAAAATTGGAAAAAGCAGATAAAAATGATAGATGAGGTTCTCATATTAAATGACATTCTTAAGCTTACGAATGTCCTTTCTTAATATTTGCAGAATTAATAATTTAATTCATATATTGATAATGTCATATATGTATACTAAAATATGTATTTTTATACACAATGTTCAAAATCCTTTTTAGTTTTTTTTTTTGTTTTCTTTTTCTTTGCAATTTTTTATACAAAATGACTAACTCTAATATAGTTTATGGATTATAATTTAACACCCTACAAAATAGAGGACAATCTTATACAAAATGAACTTCCTTTCATAAAAATAATATACACTATATCATTATATTATATCTTAATCATATACGAATATGTACATGTGTACGAGTATGGATGGATTTATTAAAACACACACGTATCTAGTATACTTGTTTGTACTTTATATACAATATAATAATATTTCTTAAATGCATCTTCTATCAGTTAAAAGGCTTTTAGTAAAATCAAATAAAGAAGAAAACTTTCATTATGCGGATTCTAAATATATGTTTGTATGTAGGTACCAAATGTATGGATAAATCTACGTTTATTTGTATCTACATGCGATAATATATAGTATTAAAATTTATAAGAAAAATATTATAACAAATCTTCACGGTCGTGTCATCAAGTTTAGTGTACTATAAGAAAAATGACTATATACAACTTTCTTAAAAATAAGAAATATGTATGTGAAAACTTTAAGAAAGTTAACATAAATATTTCAGGACGAAAGAAAAAAAAAATAAATAGTAAAACTTAATTTCATATAAAGATTGTATATTACCCTTCCCTCCCACAATAAGATAACTTTGTGGAATAAAATAAAAAAAGACTAGTAAGAAAATAGTAGAGATAGTGGCTTTGAAAGTTTATTTTTTTTTTTCTTTTTTTCTTCAGTATCATTTTAAGTAAACTGTTCGCGTGTTATGATGATATCCTATAATAGTTTTATTTGACTGGTTTACAAAAAAAAAAAAAAAAAAACAGAAAAAATCTTTCAGATATGGAAAGGAAGACGGAAGAATAATCGATTAATCGAAAATATAACGTCTAGATGGCGCCCTGACAAATTCAATATACGTTACGTATAGATTTTTATAATACTCCTGGCGAGATATGGACAAAAAAAAAAAGTTATTCATTTCTTTTGCCTGCATGTGATACTAGGATACTACACAATTCTATAAAACACAAAAAGATATGATTATGATAACGTTAAATACTGATATTGGGAATGAAAAAAAAAATTATAATAATAATATGTAGAATATCGTCAAATAGGATATATGTATATATATCTAAAAATTTCATCGCTATACACATCTCATACAAAATACAATTTAGTTATTTTATTTTTTTAGTAAAATGTATTTATAAAAAATAAAACAAAAAACAATAACCAAGAAAGAAAAAAAAAATCTCAAAGAGATATTCGTTATAGGTATCCAAAAATTGGGATGTCTGCCATCAAAAATCTGTATAGTTTAGTTGTTTGAAGTATGAATTTTAAGACGAAGAGAAAAAGGAAAAGAAAAAATTACAAAAAAAAAAAAAAAAAAATAAAAGATAACAAAGAAAGAATAGGGCAATTATATCCTTTTAGTAGTAGGGCAATCGAATTTTTTGTGTGATTTGTAAATTTGATACAAAATGAGAGAAAAAAAATAATATTAAAAAACAAAACGAACACACAATACACAACAAGGTCCTGAGAAAATAACAAAACTTTTTTTTTTGGAACTTAATTTACCAGACAGATGTCAATTTATCGTGGTTTTTTTTTTTTTTTTGTGAAAAGGAAGAGAAAAGAAAACAATTCTAAAATGATATAATCTTTGTGATAAAAAATATTTATAAGATTAAAAATCAAAAAAAACATATACATATACATACATACATATATATTTTTATATGAGTATGTTATTTTTATTTTTTTGTGTATTTATGTAATTGTTTTTTGTGAACTCATTACACGTTTTGATTTTATTAACCCTTTCTTTCTTCTTTTTTCACAAAATAAAAATATTAAACTTATAAATTTTTTCCACACAGATAAAAATCTAAAAATTTCTCTCAATTTATTAATGTTATAATTAAGCTTTTTGTTATTATTTTCTTTTTTCCTTCCATTTTTTCTACACTTAATTAATATTACGACACGATTAAATGACACTTTTACGTAAAATTTGTGTGCATACAGTTTTCTTTTTAATTTTTTATTATTCTTTTAGATATTTTAACTGAACAAAAAAAAAAAAAATGTAAATAAAAGATTTATTTTTATTATTATTTTCAGTCTAGTATTTTAATTATGTTTCCTTTTTTTTTGCACCATATTTTTAATAATACCAAAAACAAAATAAAATAAAATAAAAAAACGTAAATATTTTATCAAATAAAAGATATAAATTACTGTAAAATGACGATCGCGAAACGTGTGGATCTGTTGTGTATATTTTCTGTGTTTTGGTTTTTTTCTTTATTTGTATATCAACAACAAAAAAGTACTTATATACACATATGTACATATATGTATGTAGTTTAATATTTCTTAATAATATTTATTAGGCATAAAAACACAAAAAAAAAAAAATAATAATAATAATATTCAAACCAGATATCTGAATTGATAAATATCCATAAATGACTTCTCATTAATTGTTAAATTTTTTTTTTTAGTTGGAAAATTTTCAATTAACTAGAAATTAAATATTTAATTTTTCTGTTAGAGAGACATTGAAAATTCGAGTAAATAAAATACCATATGTTGTTTTGTTTTGATCTTGACTTTTTTTTTTTTTTTTGTTAAATTCATTTCAAAAATCGGGTATCCAAAATTTTAAAAATTGTTCCCCATGGGCGGGACATTTTAAATTTATTAAGGGATATAAATGTGTCTGTAGAAAATACGTTTTTTTCTTTTTTAAAAATTTATCGAAATATCCTTTATCGACAGCTTTAAAGGTAAATAATAACGTATATCATCATCTAAAGTCTAAAGTTCTAGATGATGCTATCTCAGCTATCTCAGTCGTATCGTAGCAATTTAAACGTAAATAAATGATACACGTGTTAAGTAGTCAATGGATTTTTTCTTCTAATAATTTTAATTCAATTTAATAAGAAATTATCTTACGCACATTAATTTTATATTTTTAAGTATATCTCTAGTATACGGAAGAAATTTGTATTAATTAAATAATACAAAAAATAAATTATGCTTTATTCAATAAATAAATGAAAAAAAAAAAATGTCTAGAAAGAGAATGAGCAAAAAAAAAAAAGTTGTTTTCCCATCATTATAATGACTTACACTTGTAATGAAAAACAGTATAATGTGTATTTTTTTTATAAACAAACATACACACATGTAGGTACTCGGATAAACCAAAAAAAAAAAAAAACACATCAGACATAAATAAAAATATATGAATTGTAATTTTTTACTCAGTTGGGAATTTTCAATTGTCTATTATAATGATGAATCAAAATAAAATGATATAGAAATTTCGTTGATTTGAATTATTATTGTATTAACATTTTACGTGATGTAACATATATTGAAATATGTGTATACACGTGTGTAGTTGTGGGTGAAACAAAAAACAAAAAGGTCAACAACAACAAAAATATCTTCTTTCTTTATCTTTGCTAAAAAATTAAATGTTAATATGTATGTACGTAATTATAATAACAATAATAATTGAATTATTAAATAGTAATAGAAAATTACATACATACATGTATGTTGTAAATATATATACTTAGCTATTTTTAACGTGTGAATTATAAAAAAATATTAAAAAAACCATCTATTCCACCACGTGCCTTAAAATTTATCCTTGAGAGAAAAAAAAACTCACTTCGAACATACTAATTTCTATGATCACATTTTATAAAAAAATAAAAAAACGATGATTATGACTTAAAGATTTCAATAAATATGATTATGTATTTAAATTTGAGAAAGATTAAAAGATATTTAAAGAATTTTTAGTTTTTTTTTTCTTTATTTACACTCAGAAATTTATGAAAAAAAAAAAAAATTGAAGTGTAACCCTTGAATTTCGATATTATAATTTTTTTTTTAGAATAATGTATTATACAAGATCTTATATATCTTCTAATATAGTAGAGAAAATATGTAGATACAAAATTAAACTATTATGTAATATATAAAATAGCTTTGTATTTTTGCTTCTGTTTACAAAAATAACTTGAATAAATAAATAATAAAAAAACAGCTGATTAAGTTCATATTTACCAGAAATATTTAATATATCTTTAATTTCTTAATTATTATCATAATTATGTATTTTTTTTTTCCTTCTCCGAAACTATATAATATATCTAGTTTTATACATCCGATTACAAACAAACACATATACATACATATACATATATATAAACATTTTTTTTGTTTTTTGCTAGAACAGTACGCAAAATGTATATAAATTAACTTAGTAGAAATATGTCTAGACGAAACTATTGTATATATAGTTTTTTCCAACATCCTAATTTTTATCATTGTATTTGTGCGTTTTCATTTTTCTAATATATAGTTTAAGATGATATGTGTATTATTATAGTTTATTTTTCTTTTTTTTGCATTTAAAAAAAAAATGGACACGATAAAGATAAAAATTCATTGACAAAATTACAATAAAAAAAAAAAAAACAAAAAAAACAAATAGAAATATCCTAACTCAACTCCTATTAAATTCTTCCGATTGATATTACAAAAGATAATAATGTTCTTTTACAAAATGTCCATTTCTTAAGTTTTCTGATTATTGCTTTTTTTTCTTCTCCAACAGAAAAAAAATTAGATCGTTTGCCATTTACTGTCGTCGTCTTCCGTGTTCAGTTTTTTTTTACATTTTACATATTACAAAGTTAGTTTTCTTCTTGGTGTATTTTTTTTTTTTTGCGTTTCCTTAATCTTATAAAATTTGTGTGTAATTCTTTTTTTTTTCTTCTTCTTTTCTTTATTTTCCTTTTTTATTTAAAAATTTATTGGAATGACTTTTATTTCTGTATTTTTTTTTTTTCTTTGAAAAAATTTTTAACATAAAACTGAAAGGAAAACTATAACATAAAGAATGGAGAAGAAAAAAAATCAAATGAAAATGAAAAATGTAAAATCATTAAGATGCTGAGAAAAATTTTAAGATAATAAGGGGAAAAAAATAAAAAAGAAAAAAAAAATTCAAAAATTCATATACACACAAAATATACATGTATTTAAAATCTATAACTTAATGGAACATATCAAAATAAAATTTCATTCTAATTGACTATCATTCTTATCTCTAGTATATACACGAGTATACTGAAAATATTTTGAGTTATAAAAAAAAAAAAAAAAAGGAATATAATCGAAGTAGTTATGACACTTTTTATGTTCAAATGGTGAAGATTACTGATAGAGATGGAGGACAAGATATAAAAATGACTATAATAAAAAGGATATTCAATAAAAAAATATTGTACAAATACGATATACATATACATACGTATGTAGGTATATACAACTGCTAAATATTTCTCAACTTTGACTATATTATGATTGTTGATAAAGTACTTCCAAGTTTGGAATAAACTTTTTTTTTTTTTTTTTTGATAGCTAAATTATGTGTGCTCAAACAAAAAAAAAAAACCAAACTACCCATCATATATGGATGATATGGTGGACAATATTTATTATATAGAAAGTCGATGATAACTATTTTATAAAGTATTCAAAGTTTTATATTATGTTCCAATTCAAATAAATGAAGAATATATACTTTTTTTTTTGTATATTAAGATATTTTTATTTATTTTATTTTTATTATTTTTTTGAAAAGTCAGCATGAAAGAATATTATATCAATTTTTAAATTAAAAAGTAAAATTTTCCTTTTTTTTTATATACATTATGTACATATGTATATAAATACATAGAATGTGTGGAACCAAATACGAAAATAAAAATAATAATAATTTCAATTGGTTTTTCTCTACATTTTTTTTTTTTTCAAAATTATACTCTAATAAAGTTTATTGTGAGCACTAACTAAATCTAATTGCCACTAACTTTTCAAATTTATGTACTAAATTTTTTTTTATGACATAATCAACTTGTGTGTAACACATTTCATGTTAAAAGATAAATTAGAGGTTTGTTTGTTGTTGTTGTTTTTTTTTTCTGTTCAGAAAAGTTTTAAAAATGAGATTGTCCAGCATTTTAATGTCCTTTTTTTGGAAAGTATGTAAAACTTTAAAACATTAAATAATCATGGAAATTTGAAAATGATCATCAATTTAAAATATTCTGATAAGTTCTTAGATCATGCATATGTACAAGTTTTCGTCCTTAAAGTGTTTATTAAACGGTTCAGTCGATAACAAAGATACTCTTTTATAAAAAACATTGTATCAACTCTAAGTTGTACTTATCAATGTTACTAAAAGAAATTATAAATCCTTAAGAACCATCTTTTATTCATTAAGAAAAAAAAATCGAGATACTGAGTATAGGTATACAGGGTTTTTCAACAGGGACGTTCAAACTTTGAGAATGTAGATCGGACATGTTGGTTAAGCTACAGCTGTCAAATTTGGAGGTTATACTAATTAATGCTGGTTAAATCATCATGGTTAAATTTACAGTGTTGAGCAACGCGTGAAAGTCATCAAATTTTACTATTAAAATTAGTGCTCAGTTTGAGCTACGTCCCGTGAGCTACGTTGTTTTCACACAATCATCCTGTTGAGTCGACTATTTGACGTTTGGTAGATAATAAAAAAGCTTCTTTCTCAACGTAAACGCACAATTTAAATATTTAAAATATTTTCTAAAACTAAATTCTTTATATTTTTATTTAAAAACAAACTCCTCGAGCTTTTATTTATTACAATACAATTAAAAACAGGAAACTATAAAATTCTGTTTTTAAGTGGTTTCTATTTTTTTTCTCAAACACTTAATTCAACAAAATATGTAATTTGATTGATATGCCGATCTTTTCTTCATTCTAAGAATGAAAAATTCTTAAATACATATCAAAAGATAAATACAATTCAATGCATATTCGTATAGAATTTAATCAATATTAAATTATTATTTTTATAATAGTAAATTGATAACAGAATAACTTGAAGAAAAAAAAAAGTATTGATTACGCGTTTACATAAATGTCCCCTCGTGGAAGTATATAAACTTTAAAAAAAAAAAAGCATAATAGTATAACAAAAACACATATGTAAATATGAAGAAAATATTGTTTTTAATAGAAATAAGAGAAAAAAATATTACGCAAGAAAAACCAATATCACAAGAAAATCATTGTGTTTTGTGTACAATCTAAAACATGTGGTCTAACTCGTGTATTATATACTTGTATGTGTATTTTACATTTATATATTTAAAATATAACAAAAACCATATGATAAATATACCATTTTTATAATATACATATACAATTTATTATTGTTATTAAAAAATATTTCCCCTTAATTTCATATTGAAAACAAAACAAATTTTCGAATAAAATTCAAACAAATGTTTATAAATATTTAAATTGTAAAAAGAAAAAAGATACTTTATGTTTTCGCATGATAAAATAACATGACTCCCTGATCTTTGTTTTGTTATGAATTCTAAGGAACGTCATTAATTTGATTTTATTGGAGCAGATTATTATTATTATTATATAGGACATCATAATATTATTGTTTAAATTTTTAAAACTGTCAAATATACGTTATCATCGTAAATTATATGAATTATTTTCTTGTAGGTATATACTCATGCATATGTAAATATAGTACCTACGTGCGTTTGATATTCATATTTATTTATTTTTTTTTAAATTATAGGAATTAAGTCCTAATTAATACTTAAGCAGTATACATAATATTTAGTTAGACTAAACATCCTGGGCTTCACTCATAAACAAATTTTAATTTCGAATTTTATTTATTTAGTTACAAATTGGAAATCACAGAGAACGGTCTAAGTTGGCACACAAAATTCAAACCAGAAAATATTTTCAAATTTCTTCATATATGCCTTCTGTGCGATTTCCAAGGTGTAACTAAATAAAAATCGAAATTAAAATCTGTTTATGACTAAGGCCTCCTGTGTGCATCAAAAACCATAGCATCATCATATTCATAATCATTTTTATCTTATCAAGAAAAAAAAATATTTTTTTTTATTATTTTGAATTTTGTTTTTTCTTAAGAAAAAAGATCGTGTCGATATCTTTTGTCATTCAAATATAACTCATTTGATATTTTCTGATGCTTCATTTTGGATGAAGAATTTTCATCATCTAAAAGTGATAATTGATTTGATAACTTATTCAATATAATGCTGATTATTATTATTAAAAATTTATGAATAATTTATTCTTTAAAGAAATTTAATGATTTAGTCTGTGAGTTAAATTAAAGAAAGCTTATTGTTATTTTATCCTGTAAACTTTGATCCTTTTTTAAACGAATATTTATCAGGAAAAATTTATGTAATAGGAAATCCACAATTAATTACACATTTGTAACATACTCAGACAAATAATACTTAAATTATTATTTTTTCTCAGAATTCATTGAAGTATTTATTAATGGACCGGATGACTCACATTTTACTTGTATGATCGAAAAGCAAAAGTAAATAAAACAAAAAAATAAATAAAATTTCAAATCGAATAAATCCACTCTCCTCTTAATTTTTTAATGACGTAACTGAAAATGGTATCTACTAGGTATGTATCTGTTATATAAATTGAATGTTTATAATAATTATATATTCAATTTATATTTGGCAAATTTCAATTATTTATTATTGCTTTATTGTTTATTATTATTATTGTTGTTGCTAAAATAATAATAAAAATACTTATATACTCCATACAATATGCAATTATTCATGAATATGTACTTTGTAGATTTTTTGTTTTATTTTTTTCCACTAAAGCTGGCCAAAGTAAGAGGAAATATTATTCACGTTGTAAACAATAATATAACAATAATTTGATGATGTTTGTTTGTTTATTTTGTACAAATAAACTAAAACTCTTCTCTGATGTTAGTTGGTCTATTAGATATTGTAGTGTTGTATATAGTAAACATTTTTCTAGTACAAACTGAGATACTAGATAGTTTTACTGTTTTGTACAGTATATATAGGAAAAACAAAAACTCATTGAATTGCGGCGCGATGATGATGATAGGAGGATGGGATGGGCAGAAAAATAGTGTTATGGATTCAACATTGAATCTTTGGCTATATGGTGATGATGTTTATATTATTGCTTTTCTATGTTAGATATCATTTGCCATTACTAGAGACACATAGGGTTATAATAATAAAAATAATAATAATAATAATATGGGACTAATACCATCGTCGACATAGTTTTTCATTTATTTGTTTACATTGAAAGTCAAGTTCATGGTCGGTTGTTATTCGCTATTTCATTTTGCCGGTAAGCTCTAGTGCACACACTACACAAACGGTGTATTACGTAATCATCATAAAAATGTAAACATAATAAAAGATGGAGAAAGCATCAATTTTTTTTTTTTATTATTTTTTTTATATATAAACAAACACAATATGTACTATAACAACAAAATATAGAGTGTTGTAGGTTCAAAGAAAAAAATAAATAAATAAAAATAAAAAAAAACAAATGATGAACAAATATTATTATTCTGTACTATTTTTTTTATGTATAGATACCACTCTCACTCAGTCTACTAAACTTACCTATTTATTATCTACACGATGAAGTTACTACTCGTAAAATAAACTATGAATGAAATCTTACAAAATGTTTAGATATATGATGTACATAGGTACCACATTGCATTGTTTACAATAATAATAATAAAAAGTTTTGTAATTTGTAATGGGAAAAAATATTTCGTCACTTGAATAATGAAAGCATATAAATAATAAATTTTACCGTTATACATACACTGAATGACGTTTACAAATAAAATAGAAAAAAATTTATTATTTTTTGTAGCAATTTCACCAATGAATCATGTTTTATATTGTAGCAAGATTTTTTTTTTAAATGAAAAACAACGAAGATTTAAAAAAATTAATAAAAGATAGTTTATACAGGTTACACCGTTACAGATGATGACAGATGATTGTTATTATGACAAGTTATTCCTAGATTAAAGCTCAAATGGTCAATAGTAGCTACAGATTTTTACAAACTGCTAAAAAGCTACTTTAATGTCCTCTAAAATTACAAATATGTATGTATTTTAAGTTCGTATACTATATAAATGATTTGTGGATTACAATTCATGTAGAACTGTATTGAAATATACAAAACTACAATGTCACATAAAATTGTTTTTAAGAAGCGTACTATATGAGGTTTGAATTTTAATTTAGTAATTAAAGATAATATTAACCAAGATTCAAATTACAAATAATATGTTGGTTTATCTTAAAAAATTTAAAAAATTATTATAAAGTAACAAAAAATTATGAATATCATTTTTATTTTCTTTATATCATTATATCACACATATGAAAATAATACACATTTATATGAAATATTAGAACGAAAATGTGAAAAAAAGAGAAAAGATATATTTTTTTAAATGATTAAAAACCAGATATTTAAATTTCATTAATTTTCCACACTGACAAGATCATTAATAATATCTCAAATGAAGGTAAACCAGTTAATTTAATATAGAGGTAATATTATTGAATACACATATTTATACATAAAGCGTTCTAGTTGTATACATGTATAACAGAACAGGTGATACAAAGAATTTCTATTCTTGGAATTTTCCTTTAGTTCAATTTTTGAAATTTTCTAAATAACACCGAACTAGACATTAAAAACCTAAAATTACAAAAAATTTTCTAATCTGAGCCTCGATCTGATGATCTCTGATAACAAAAAAGGATTAAATAAATTTTTTGAATCATCCTTTATAACCACTTTTACATTTACATGCATTTTAAGTTTGTATATAGATACACAAAATGATCGTCATTTAATTGTGATACATATTTCATCAGCATTTATATTTATATTTTGAAATTATACCACCATTTTGTCAATATTCTACAACCGGGATTCCCAGGTGTATATCCAGTTATTTAAATAACTGTTAATATCAAGTACTACATGACATGATAACCTTTGTTGTCAATTTTGCATTTACTATATATTGTATACTCGTAAATAAAATATTTTTTTTTCTTTACTTCGATTTCATAATAAAAATATAAATTGCGTATACTTTTAAAAAAAAAAAACATTAATGCCATTCACAAATACACCACCATTGAATTTTCATCGATGACCTTGAAATTAGGAGTCATATATGTCGATGAAAAGTCAAAAAACATCACAAATATTTGAATAATTATTATAAATTTAAAAAAAAAAAAATTTATATTTATAAGAAGAAGAAATATTTATATGTATGTGCTGGAAAAAAAAAATATATATAATATATTGACAGAAAAAATGTTAAATATGAAATAATTTTGTGGGGGTAGAAATGTATAGAATCAATAAAATTATACGATATTATTAATTTAAAAATTTACATTGGCGCCCGACATGATTTTTCAATACAAAAAAAAAAAAATGTATTTTATTACTTTTTAATATTATATTTTACATATTGTAGTATCTATAGTATATCTTTTTTTTTTTTTCCTTTTTAAATAAGTATATAAACTTATATATATTTTTTTTTACCGTGACATGTGCTGATTTCTATAATGAACGTCATTTATTTTAAACTACCGGATTACCTTGAAATTAAATAATCTTTTATTTTATTTTTTTTTTTTTTGAGAAAAATTACTCAGGTGTGGAAATCGACAAGTTTTTCACACGCTTTAAAAATTTTTTAAGTAGGTAAAAACTATAATAATATAATTTATAGTAAGTATTCAGTGATTTTTTTTTTATTGATTTTCAAAAATGCATATATGTATATGTATACAATATTATATGTAAAAGATGTTACAAATAATTAGAACATAATATTTAAAAAAGAAATTGTAATAAAAACAAGGTGACTAAAGTAAAACATATAGAAAGGTCTTAAATTTAAGATACATATATTCTACAAGACAATTGAAAATCCTTGCAAAGAAGAAAAAAAGATCTTTAAAAGCAATTCTTTCATTACAATCAATGTTTTCGAAATTCGAAACTTTTAGAAAAATTAATCTTATTTAGCAAAATAAGTGAAGAAAATCGTACGATATTTTTTTTTTTTAATAGAAAGAAAATAATAGATTTTCTTAAAAAGATTTTTGTGGTGTTGTAATAGTTTCATTTTGAACACCCTGTATTTTTCAGTTCAAAGAGAATGAAACAGAATCAAAAAGAAAAGCATTTATATTCCATAAGTATACATTTTTGTTGTGTACATTATATTCATTAGATATTAGGACAAATGACTAGAAAATTTATATGGCTTTTTTTGTAATATAACAATTTCACAATTTTAATAGGTACTTACAGTATATACATACATATTTTCAGAAAAGGATTTATTGTAATATAGAAAGTGACATATAAAACGATTTTAAATGAACTATTATTGACTTTTTAGTCATCATTTCAGAAGGTTTTGATTTTTTTCTTTTTTCATTTTTTTTTTTTAAACAAAGAAAAAGAAAAAAATTGAAACCGATAAATTGTAATTTTAAAAATCGGCTTCACTGATATGTATATTTCATCAACATACACACATATGTACATACCTAAACCTACGATACGAGTATGTGTTATATTGGCTTTTATGTGGCTTTATTATTATTATTATTATTTCAATACGTTTAATTGAATATTACAGGTAATTTATTACAATTTATTAGTAAACCAAGGTGAATGACAAAATGAAAAAAAAAAAAAAATACATAAGTAGTTTTTTTTTTCTTTCTTTCTTTCTGTATTTGAATAATGATAAACGATGAATAAAAAAAAATCACAAATTAATTGAATAATTTATAATAAATACATAATTCAAATCATTAGAAGAAAAAAAAATATTATATACATTGCATTTTTTTTTTACTTGATGTACAATTTCCATGACAGTCTTTATTTCATGATCATAAGTATGTATTTTTAAAATGATTAAAATGAAAAATGTCTTAAAAGGTGTTTCAAACATTTGTCATAATAGAGATTTTTATTAATAAAGAAACATTATTCAATACTTTAAAAAAAAAATTTACATGAATTGACATATCACTGAAATAATGATCATATGTATTTTTTTGTGATTAAATTATTAATATTAAATTTTTAGTATGTACATAATATATACTTTGCTTAAAAACTTAACTTTGTACAAAGATCAAATTTCATAATAAAGAAAAAAAAATACATTAAGAACTTTCGCTCAGACATTAGCGGGAACATTTCTCATTTAAATATGTGTTCATTAAAGTGTTTTACAAAATTAGTAGAAAATAAAAAAACAAGAGAGAAATAATAATAAGTAGATGATAAACCACCTTTTTCGACCCGTATTCGTTACCTCAGATGCTTTTATTATTTCAGGGAAATATAAAAAGAAGAAAAGAAAAACATGCAGAGAATGGTGATCTGTTCTCCATTCAAGCGTCAGAGAATGTTGTACGCAATCCACAGATCAAGTGGAGCATCAACAACATTTTTAAAAATGGTAAAAATATAGGCGAAAAAGGTATGCAGTATATCCATTACTTGTTGTTTATTTTTATTTTCTTCTTCTTATGTTTTTACTTTGTAACACACACACACACACACACACACACACACACACACACACACACACATGAATAAAAATAATTTACCTGTACTATATTCGCAATTACATTTACATTATTTAGTAAAGTTACGAGCGTGTACATTCATCATCAGATACAAAGGTAAGTATATGATATTCAAGACATTTTGTAATAATATAGTCGTTGTACCTGCAGTATATATTTTCATAAAAATATATAAGCCAGACATCTCACTATAAATATTACTTACATATGCATAGTATATACCTATATGTATAAAGGTTGAGGTTTTTATAAAATATGAAGAGATCAATAAACTACTTTTACAGGTAATACACATATTTTTTTTTTTTTTCTTTTAAAGTGCCATGAGATTCCAGTATCGAAATGAAGTGATCCAGCTCCAAAACAATTTTAAAAATGGTTAAAATTATTGTGGAAGAAAAAAACAAGAAGAAGAAAAAGAAGAAAAAAAGAGTTGAGAGAAAATTATAATGTATATAAGCCGCAATATTGTGGTCGTTTTCTTGGTCTGTTGAAGGCAAGTTAGCTTTTTCTTCTTGGCCTACTGAAGAGATTTATGCTACATTTTTATAATGTGTCTTAGGCTGCGTTGTAGTTTTTCTTCTTTGCACAATATCTTAAAGATTCATGTTTATTGCTGTAATATACCGAGTAAACAGTAAGATACTTTTTTTTTTTTTTTTGCTTTTAAGTAGAGAAAAAAAACAATCTTTTTTTCCTACAATAAAAACTTTTATTTATGATTCGTTTTTTTTTTTTTTTTTTTTTTTTTTTGCATTGCATTGCATTAAAAATAAGATAACTTTCTCGTTCAGAGCCTGAAGAGAAGTGATTGGAAATGCGTACACCTATAATATTATAGCATGACTACTTTATTTCATTATTCATTTTAAGAAGAGACGTGCGATAAAAATTCATGTTTTTTTTTTTTTTTTATATTTAAAATTCTATTTCACGGAATTGCTGCTGTAAGAGCAAAAAAAAAAAAATATATATTTAAAAAAAAAAAAATCTTAAATGTTTCGCAAGAAATAAAGAACATTGACCCTTTCTATTAGTTTCTATAATTACATATACGTGTGTTCTGAGTTTTATGTGTCTACAACTTCTTCAAGACACTTAAGATTGATAGATAAAATATAATAATTGAAAAAAAAATTAAAAATTATAATTAGTATAATTCATTATATATTAATTGATTTAGTAATTTATTTTTATATATATTATATAGTCATTAATCAGGTCATTAACCCAACTGATAAAATTCAAATAACAAACGAACAAAAAATAAAAGACACAAAAAAAATAAAATAAAATAAAGCGAAGTAAGAAAAAAAAAAGCGATATAAAATTAATTTCATTTAAATTTACCTTCCATCCAGCACTACTATTTGAATCTCCTTTATCCTTAAAATATGGTACATTTTGAACCATCCATTCATATATTTGACTTAATGTTAGTCTCTTATCAGTCGCAGAACCAATTGCGTGTGTAATCAGATCAGCATAAGATAAATTACCCCACGCATTACGACGAGATGAATTCTTTTTTGATGCTGCCACATTCTGTGCTGAAGCTTGTTGGGAGTCTAAATTAAAAAAAAAAAAAAAGAAAAGAAAAACCAGAAATGAATAAAAAAAAAATTGAACAAAAAAAAAAACACACTCATAAAGAAAAATGAGTATATATAAGATATAAACTACGGTTATATTATGTTATGAAAAGAATGTTGCTGATGAGATAAATTGAATCTAATTAACTGAATGGTTTATGACAATTTAGGATTATTATCTTGCAATGTGCCAGGAATTAGGTTGTCGACATTAAACAAAATAGAAAGAATGAAGAAAAAAAAAGATAGATATGTGTATGTATGTATGTAAAACTACTGACAATTCTTATTTTTTTTTTTTTTTTTTTTTTTTTTTTTTAATATAATTAAGAAAAAAGTTACAAAAGAAAATGTGATTAAAAAAAGAAAAGAAAGTAAAAGAAAAGCTAATAGAAACTATCCAATTTACTTATTGTAAAATTACGCATTTAATTTTGTAAAAAGCAATAGGAAAATTTTTTTTTTATTGCCATGTACGAGTATTTTAATTTTAATTTTAAATTACCTACTTTTTTTTCTACAATATAACATTTTTTTGCTTTTAAAAAAATTTCAATAAACGTATCAATTTCAATACGTACGAGTATGTGTACATTTTTTTTTAATAATAGAATATTTCCACTTCATAGAAAAATTGTTATTTTAATTGTTTTTTTTTTATTTAGATAGGTATTCAAGTATCTATCGGAATCAAATTTAATAAATAACATTTTTTTTTTGCAATTTTATCACACTAAAGTTACGTTTTTTTTTTTTGACTAGTTTAATTTCATTGACTTTCCCAAATATGTATGTAATTCATAATTTCAAAATAATATAGGTACGTATGTATTTAATCAATTGAAAAGTCAATAAATCTGATAACTACTACATATTTTGAATTATTTCTAGAAAAATATTACCTATGTACATATAAAAAAAGCATTTACATGTATGTGCATACAATATATATACATATTAAATAACATTTTCAAACAAAGAACAGCTGTTAATTAAGAAGAGTAAAAAAAAAAAAATTGAAACATGAAATATGATATGAGAAAGCAATTATGAATTTAATATACATATGTATACGTATGTATATTTTTTTTTTCGAATAAGAAAGAAAGAGATAAACTGAAAATATAAAAAAAAAACAAATAAATAAAAAATCAACTTAATTAACTTTCATGAAATGCGTTATCAGAAAAACCCTCATGTTATTATCAAATTCCAAAGTCTATTAATCTCTGCATTATAAAAGACTTTTATATTGTTGTAAATATAGTATAAGCTCTAATTTTGTTGTTTTTTTTTTAATATTTTCAAATTTATTAAGTAAAATCATTTGTAATAATATAAAATTTCCATGATAATATTTTTTATCTACATATACATATATATAATAAACATTCTATAGATGAAAGAGTTAATTTTTATATAATTAATATAATTAATAAAATTTATAAAAATCAAAAAATTATCAACTACATATTATTTAAAAATATTGAAAATTTTTTACATGAATCGAAAATCGAAAATACAAATTCAAATTTTTTATTTAATTAAAGAAGAAGATTTACATTGGTGCAAAACGAAAAATAAATAAGTAAAAAAAGTTTCAGCAATGCTGTACAAGGCCTAGAAAAATTCTTAAATTGAAAATTTACAGATTTTAAGTCCGAAACTATTTATTAAAATTTTAACCCGTAATTATTTGAAATGAAACTGTAATAAAAATTTCGAAATTTGAGAATGACAATTAAAATGTTGTATTCGTTTTCGAAAGTAGGATTTTTCCTTTTCTTTTCGTGTAGTTGGGCGATTTTTCGAAATTGGACCGTTTACGCCTACATACAGCTCCTAAAAATTACTGTTTTGAAAAGAAAAAAAATTGAAAGATTCGAAAAAATTTCAGTTTAATAGAAAATTACTTTTTGGGTAGTGGTTTGTTTCTCTGATAACATAAATTTTATAAATATGTAGTTGAAGAATATTGTTTGTTTTGTTTTAACTAAGTGTTAAAGAAACCTTTTTCTATTGGCAATGCACCACCCATAAAAATAAAAGGAACACAAGCTACAATATTACAAAAAAAAAAAAATATTCTTTCAATAAAAACAATTGTAATGTCATAACAATCTAATTGGCTACATTCTAGTAAGGATTCTATTTTCGAACAAAGAACATAAAATTTCGGGGAGTATGTTATCATTTCCTAAACCACGAAAAGTAAAAAATTTTTGTTACTGTTCTAAATTTACTTTTAAAAAAAACTACATATTAATTTTTTTTTTTCTTCAATTAGAACAAAAAAACTTATTTCTTTAAAATAACAATTAAATAATAATGATTTTAAAGTTACAAAATAAATACAGGTACCCCACCAGCTAGAGAACATTGTTCTTTTTTTTTTTTAAATATTTTTCGGCAATATTTTGAAAGGTTTCATTATAAAATCTATTTTTTTTTTTACTTTACACTTTTCTTTTTTTTGTATTCTTGATTTATTGATTTGATATTTTTTTTTCTCGTCACCACATTGAAGAAATCGAAAGTATGAAGACAATATCATAAATTTTTTTATGCTTTTTTTTCGTTTTGTTTTTGTTGTTTTTTATATCAACTCAAGTGTAATAATTGCTATTGTAATAAATAACATACCGAATAATAAAATATATGTAAAATAAAAATAAAGCATTTAAGTTTTTATTAAACAACGGTTTCTTTTTGTTGCTATAGAATTCTTTTGTTCAATTCATTTTCACAATAATAATGAAAAAAAAAAAAAGATATTTAATCAAAAAAAAAAAGGTCATGAGTAAAACATTTTGTAATATAAAATTAATAAACATTTTTTGAACCCACATACTGATAAGTGATATTATAATTTTTCAAAATAAATGTATACATATGTATGTAATCGAATATACGTGATATTATTATTATTATTTTTGTAATTTGAAAATAAAGAAGAAATGCTTAACTTTATGGGAGTGAAATTTATATGCTATCTCTTTAAATAAAAAACAATATACATATGTACATATAAGTAATGTATATTATATATTATTTGTTTAGATATACTACTTACATGTTTCATTCTTTTTCATAGAAAATTGAAAATTTTATTTATTAAATAATCATTTTTTTTATAGCGCCAATTTTTTTTTAATTTGTGGTTCATTTTATTTTCTGATAATGTGTGATTGAAGACGATGTCATAGGTCCTTTAAATATTTCAAAATAAAACAGAAGAAAAAAAAGGAAATTTCGGGATGTTTTGTTATTTTTGTGAAAATTTTCGTGTAAATACTTACAGTGAAATTTTCCTTTTTATTGAAAAATTGAAAAAGGAAAAATTTTTTTTTATAATTTTAGCTTGGAAAATTTGAATTTTGCTTTAAAAATAAAGCTTTATTTTTGTTCTATGCACCACGAAGAATTGCTGAATTTAAAAAATACGTTTTATAATATTTCTAAAAATAAGGACAATTATTAGATATCGTTTTTTTTGAAACGAAAATTGTTTAAAAAATAAATAAGTATCTCTCAAAAAATGAAATTTGTCTGATTTAAATTTTGTATTTTGTCTAGAATGAATTTTAGATTTTAGCAGTTTCATCTATTATCTTTTACAAATTAGAAGAAAAAAAAATTAATTCCGCTGTAAATTAAAAAACTTCCAACAGTCATGGAAGTAATAAAATTAACAATGACAATTTTAAAAAAAACTATGGGTAGTTATTATTTTTTATGAAATTTTTGCGTTACTTTTTTTTTTGCAATTTAACACAAAAAAAAAAAATGTGGATAATCTAAATTAGTATTTTCGATACTAAAAAATAATATGAGTCTTTAAAGCGATATAATAATAGATAATTATTTACAAAATATTCTCGTTAAATAACTACATAGGTACACACTATATAAAGATAATATGAATATTTATTTAAAAAATTATTCTAGAAATTATATAAAATACCTACGTGAGAAAAAAAAAAACATGAAATTTATATATTTTTACCTTTTGTCTATATAATGTAATACCTATAATAATAATGATAAGTTTTATCTAAGTCATGTAATAAACTGATAAGTGATACAGTCTAGCGAGCAAATTACATAAATATACACGCATATTTGATATCATATACATATCCATACATATGTAATAAGTACATACTATATACATGTATGTACATATAAAAATGTATAATTTTATAATGTGAGATCAATTAAATTGTTAATCATATCAATTCACTCTTCTGTGACCTTCTAAAAATACCAGTCGGTGTGCACAAGTGCAAGTTAAATTGTAAATAAAGAAAGAAAGAAAAAAAATATTAAGCACATAAAAATAATTAAAAAAAAAAATTAATAATAAATAAATAAAAAACAAACAAATAAATAAAAAAATGAAAGATATTTTTGATAGGTGATGGTGGAGTATTTTATTTTTTCTTTTCCAAAAAAAAAAAAAAAAAAAAGCAAAAAGTAAATATAAATATAAATGATACTCACCTGTTGCTAGATGTTGATTACTCGCTTTATTACTTTCAGATTCATCTGGTGGTTCAACAAAATTTTCCGGCCTTGGTAAAGGCCATGTATTTGAACGAGCTCTTGTTTGAGGCTCAAAAGCACCATCATGTAATTCAGATACAAGATCCATATGATGAAGGGTGTCTTCTGCCGTTTTACCGTGTGAAGGCCATTCAGTATTAAATGGATCCATTTTATATTATAAACTAAAATTTTTTTTTTTTTCAATTTAACTTTTGTTTAGCACTTATTTTTGCAAATCACTGTCTTTTATTGTATGTATATATTTTATAAGTCTGTATTTATGTAACTATATATATGGTGATATTACACTCTTTTTTTTATTCTTAGTACTTTTGTATCGAATCTTTTTTATTTTTTTATTTTTCACAATCTACACTTAATACTTATGTGTTATTTTGATAATATTTATTATTATCTTTTTATTGATAATCACTTTAATTAATATATAAGTGTATATAGCTTCTTTTTACTGGCCTTAAAATATGTATGTATCTATAAGAATGAAAGAAATCATATACATATATGTATCTACTTATAATTTTTTTTTTTTCAATTGAATTAAAATTTCAGTTAGTTAAAAATCTTTAAATCTTATCTGATCATTTTTGTAAGCTAATTTTTAAGTACATATTAGATATAATTAAATTTTTTTAAATATAAATATAGCTATACATAGATACAGATATAACGTATAATACATTCTTGATATCTCTATATTAAATATTATTTCATATTCTTGATATTGTATCTAAGTATATTAAAAAAATAAATATGAATAGCTTTATGATTATACAAGTATTTTATCTTTTGAAATTTCATTATGAAAAGTACTTATAGACAATAATTAAGTAACTTGTTGGCTTGTTATCATCGAAATAGCTGTTCTATTACATAATTATAACCTTAACTATATATAATACTGAATTATACAATAATTTAAAATCCATCTTACAATAGAATGAATCTTTTTGTTTCTTTCTATTTTTTTATTTTACGAAATCATCTTTTAATATACTTTATAATGAAAATAAAAATTGATAGCTACTGAATTTAAAAAAAAAAAATCTACTTTAAAAGAGAGAAATTATATTCGTTTCGCACGAATTAATATAAAATCTTATTTATGAATAATTTATTTCCTATTTTTTCTTTATTTTCGTTTTACACTTCGTTTTTTTTCTTCTATTTTTCGTTGTATAATTTCTAGCTATAGAAGTTCAATATCTGAGAACTAACTAATTCAAATTACTTGATTTTTAAAACAAAATTCAAACTCTGTACGTTTAAATAAAAAAAAGAAAAAAACGTGTTAAGTTTAAAAGCTATCATTTCAATTGACAAATACATATATCATAGTTACTATAATAATATCTTTTTTGGTTATGAAATAATGTAACGGGTGTTAATTTTAAAACGATTAAATAAAATCATCCTCAAATTAATACTTTCAATGACAGTATCGAACCATGACAATAACATTTTTCAGTTATGTAATTTGTCTATGGGGTTTTTTCGATTAAAAAAAAAAAAAATACAGTCTGTTTTAAAATAAAAAGATAGTAAAAAAAGCCAAAGTGAAAATGTAAGTATAGTACTAAGCACAGGAACTAGAATATCAATATAATCTGCAGTGACGTCAGACAAAAAGAAGAACCCGTAAAAAATTAAATAGCTTCTGAAATATTGTTTTCCTCATTTCATTTTTTTTAAATCGTCTTGTTTTTTTAAATCTTAATTTTCCAGTATAAAAATTGAATGCCCAAAATTCAACAAAAAGCTTGCCACTTTGAACTCAAGGTTTTCCAATTTTTGAACTTGAATTTTAGCAAAATGGACATTGACCCCTAGAGTTCTAAATTGAATTTTAAAAAAAAAAATGTTTCTCAATGTAGTAAGTATATCGCGTGAATTATTATGGACACACTGTATTTAAATAATTTTTTAGTATTCAAATATATGTACATATGTACATAACTTAATTTTTTTTTTTGCAATTATTTTACATTTTTTTTTTTTGAAATTCTATGACCTAGTACGTATTTAATTTTTGCATATTTTAAATAAAATGACATTTTTGTAATGCCAAATACTAGACCTCATTATTTTAAAAGCAATTTGAATTGAAATAAACTAGATTCGGTTTATATCAAAAATTACTATAAAATATTTTATGAATAATATGATTCTTAATAAAGCCGTTATTTAATGATCTACCATGTGATCTTCATTTTAACCAGTGTTGTTGGTTTAAAAAATAAAAATAAAAAAACCTTTCCAATATTAACTGGATTTTCCATTATTTTTATGACTTTTTTTGAAAAGTAAAAAAAAAAAATGTTTTAAGCGCATTTTAAATAAAGTGCGCATTCAAATACATTTCTATATGAAAAATTTATGTTTATATAGTATACACAACGTCATATGCAAATTACTTATAAAAGAGAAAGATTCCGGGCGACTTAATTTAAACGAACCGCGTCATCATTAATGACAGACGACAAGACAAGGTAAGGTAACGTTCGTTCGCGATCAAATATTAAGCAATTTTTATTAAATTTTTTTTTTTTTTCAATATATAACAAGCTCAATCATTATAATATTGTGTTGATATTGTTGTTACTATATATACATATGTTTGCCATCTATTAAGTAGTATTAGTTAGTCCAAATATAAAGTATATATAAATATATTATATTTAATTCATCGGATGGCATAGACGCCAGTGTATTACTAAATAATATTATATGCTATATGTGTTGTAAGTAAGAAAACTACGTCTTACTTTGTAAAATTAGCACAGCGTAAAGTTATTCAAAGTATTTAAATATCAATCTTGATGACTCTTCGTTCTGAAAATGGAGACGAAAAGTGACTATACAACTATGTATAAGAAATATTCACAATTTTTTTTTTCTCTGACTGCCGAAATAAGTATAGATTGTATTTTAGAACAAACTATATACACACATTTTTCGAAATCTAATACCTATGTACATTATTTTTTACGAGTATTCAAATTCAGTATTTTTATTCAGAGTAATTCAGTTTGAATATGGTAACTTAAATATACATGTGCTTAATTGACTAAAATGTTGATCAATGATCATATCATATCTATAATTATTGTGATGTGACACTGTTTACTATTATATTTAAAAAATAATATATACTAGCTATGCAATCTTTTTCAGAGAAAGAAAATTCTTTTTTAAAATTTGAATTTTTTATGGAATGACTAGGTATGCTAAGAATTTTAATATGGTGATTCCCATAGTAATGCACTTATGTGAAGAAGTAAAAAATTTTATTATTATATTATAATCAAATATCACAATCTTAAATTTATTGCCTGTTAAATAAGTTAATCGATTTTTTTATAAATTTATAATACGTTGGAAATTTTTTAGATATTTTTTTCCCACTTTTCTTAAGTGGTAGGTATACTTTGCAATTTCTTATGCTATTTTAGTAGAAAATTTAAGTCCCTATAAGTTCTAGAAAATATCAAAATATGTATCAAATAAATAGAAGCCACGACCAAAAATTATTGTTATAGTGGAATGTATCCTTTACAAATTACCAGATACATAGATGTATTTTTCTCTACAAAAAAGACTTACATAAATTTCAAAATTAATTTGGTTTCAAGCTAACAAAAAGCGCATAGAAATGTTTTTTTATTGATGTTTAACCAATAGTTAAAAAAATTAACATATGTTCGTTCACTGGATGACTTTAATTAAAATTATTATGAGCCTTCTCAGTGTCCTCATTCTACTTTTAATATTCTCAAAAAAAAAAATGCCTATTTATAAAATACCTACCTAGAACTAAAAGTTATTAAGGACTTTGTATTATAAATAAAAACCTACATTCCAAGTTCATAAATTATTACATTAAAAATTAAAACTTTTAGTATACAAAAAATTATTTTCACTTATAATTAGCTAAAATGAAATTTCATTTCCTTATTTTCTTCCTTTCTTAACATCTTATTTACATTTTTATTTACGCGTAAAATTTATTTTTATTACTCATATTTAATGTATATATTATATTTTATTTCATAGAAAAGTTCATGTACAGATAATTTTATAAAAACGAAAAAATTCAAAATATTTATCAATTTACAATAAGAAAGAAAAAAATAATAATAATGAAATATGACAACATTGCAATATTATTTAGTACTTTTAGCTTGTATATTATATTTTTTTACATTTATGCTTCAATACAACAATATAATAATGAAGAAAAAAAAAACCCAACTACTTAACCACCCATAGAAAATAAAACTGCGGCGATTAACTCCCCAATACATTCAAATTATCCGGACATAAAATATGTATTTCATGATCAAATTGAATGGCTGCTTGACCGATCCGACTATTATGATCAAGTTGCGATTAATATTGATCATCATCGAACGTCTAATTATTAAAATTAAAAAATAAAAGCATAATATGTAGGTACCCTACATGAAATAAAAAAAAAAAAAGATAAAATATTTTTAAAAATGAGTATTAAATTTTGAACGTTTTGTAAATGAGAGAATTGAAAAACAAAAAAAAAACACACTGCTAGTAAACATATATGATGATAAATTGATAAAATCAAAAAATATAAGAAGGAAAATTATTTTGCACACGTGATCCAATTACACCCAGTCAGATCAGATGGTAGGTGTGTTACATACTAGGCGAAGATTCACAAGTACCTATGCGAATTTTTTTGCTCTCGAAAATATATTATTAAATTTTTAAATAGTATCTTTGGTTGGTTTATCAATCATACATAAATTTTACATGATAAAAATGTGTGCGTGTCTCATCTCATCATTTTTCATTAGATTTTAAATTTTGTTATTAAAAAGCAATATGTACCTACTACAGAGTTTCAGATGGTAAAATTCAAAAACTGAATAATTACTCGATTGTATTACTTTTTTCTTAATGCACCACCTTGTTGATAAAGAAAAAAACCTGAATTATGAAACATAACAGTGTGCATTTCAGTATACAAGATGAAATAATTTTTTAAAATTAATTTTCTCATCAGGAGTTCAAAAAATAACCGACGCTTATTGATTGTTATTACTTAAAGGTCATACTGTAAGTATATAGCTTTACACATTTTTTTATTAAGTTTTTTTCCTAAATAGGTAATCTTGATTCATTTTACCGCTTTATTATACCATCTTTTATTCAGCTTGTTTTTCCTCATCACCTTTCTTTTTCTTTCAGATAAAAAAAAAATTGATCCAAAAATTTAAAAAAAAGAAAAAAAAAGTGATTTATGTTTATAAAATTTATTCAGATCACAAAATATGGAAGATCGAATTAATTCCAATCATTTTCCAAAAGCAATAACAACAACAACAAAACCGAAAAAGATAAGGAAAAATAAAACGGTAATAAGTGAAAGAGAATCAAATGATAATGATAATAAACTACACAAAATACGAGGTCGAATTATGGAAAAAAAAAAAAAAACCGATTTTATTTTAAACGATTTTTTTTGAACGTTTTTCTTATCAAAAACTTGTACAGATTAGCATAAAATATACATGTTAACTGTGTATTAATGGTTATTATTTTTATTTTAATATACATTATATGAAAAATGTATATTAATTACGTATCGAATTATTATAGGTACCTAATAAATTGGATGATAAAGGAAAAAAAAAACCTAAAATACATATCTTTAAAATATTTCACTTTTTTTTTAAATACCAACAAATAAAATACCCATTAAATGTATAATTTTATTACTGTCATGTCATTTTGGAAAATTTCAAAAGCAACTGATCACAAATGTGACAGTATAAATTTTTTTTTTTTTAAAAAAGAAGACAACAAAACCGTTTTTTTTTCTACTTAAAAAAAAAATTTAATAATTAATTTCAGAAGAAAAAAAAAAATTAAACAATATATGAAATATAATTACATAAAAAAAATAAAATGTTTGAAGAAAAATTAACAAATCATCATCGTTACGAAAAAAAATCCCCCAAAAACAATTCGGAAAAAAAAAACTAACACACCACAACTACACTCAACTATTATCAGAATTGATACATATTTTATTTTCCTATAATATAATTTAATTTTCATAAACACTTAATATGGTATAAATACCGTTATCACTAAAAAAATAATTAATTAATTAAAAAACAAATAAAATAATAATAATTCTCAAGAAAGAGAAGACGACAATCAAATATTTTTAAATTCAGATCATACTTGAATATGAAAAATCGTTTCAATAATTTTCCTTTCCCTTCTAATTCATAATTTCGGTTAAAATTTGAAATTTATTTAATTACAAGTCCTGAGTTTTAGAAGCTTTTTTAATTTAGTTTAAAATTAAAGAAAAAAAAAACAGTAATTAAAAAGAAGAAATATTTTGAAAAACAAAAAAAGGTTATTTTCCAAGTCAAAAAAAAAAAAAAAAATTCAAAATTTTTAAAGGTGATTTATAAATTTCACACTTTGTTTTTTTTAATGATCACAGTGAAGTACAAAAAAGTTACCCTTCTTTTTCGTTGTTTTTATGATTGTTTATATTATTTTGTTTTTATTTACACTTTTTGTTTGTTTATTTGTTTATTTTATTTATTTTTTTTGTTTTTTTGTTTTTATAAAAAAAAACTAACCATACACACTTTGATAAACATAAAATTGCAATAACTGTGTTTTTACTATATTTGAAAATATTGATGATGTTGTATTATACTTCCTAGAGATAAAATTCTACTATTTTCCTATACACATTTTTCTTTCAACTCTTTTTTTTTTCTTTGCAAATTTAAACACTATACACTATCTTGTACTATAATCTCACTATTTTTTCTATTATTTTTAATTAATTTTTTAGATAGCTCTATGTACATATATTTTTTCTTGTTAAAAAAATGTTTAACAATGTTTGTGTACAAGTGATATTTTTCAATGATCTTTTTTTTCTTCTTCTTCTTCTGATTTTTTTTTTCTACAATAATTTTATAGAGCGAAAAAAAAATGTGTTGATAAAAATGTGGAAAAAAAAAAGTATATTTTTGCCTTTATAGTTTGTAATGATGAAAAATGATGGATGTTGATGATGATAATATGGCGACAGTATAGTAGTGTCAGTGATATACAATTTATAATATTGTGGTAGTATGGTGATCGCGCAAAATATAGTAGCTTTTTTTTCAAAAATTTTTCTTCTCTCTGTCTTGATCGGGAAAAATCGCACCCGAATCAACTAAAATGACACTTGTTGTTACGTAAGTATATAGTATATTAAATATGTATGTACTTTCATTTATCATTTATATTTATATTTATTTCTATTTCGCTTGTTTTTCTTTTTTCCTATTTTGTTTTGTTTTCTTTTACACTATATATTTATTTTCTTCTGTCACTTCTGTTGGGTGTTTTTAATTTTTTGTTTTGCTTTTTAAACACACTTAAAAATTTACTATTCCGTTTTTCTTTTTTAACTAAAGAAATACCTATTTGATTACAATTTAATTTATAAAATACGCACATCGGCACATATCTAACTTTTCAAATTATATGCATGAGTACGTGTGTATTGTTTTTTTTTTTTTTTTACTTTGGAAATTTTTACAAAAATATTTCGGAATTTTCTTTTTGTTTCAAGTAAATTCAATTAAAAAACATAAAATTCACAAATTATAATCAAAAAATTAAATTTTGTTGTTGCTGACATTACAACGTAGCACTTAATTAAAATTTTATTAATATTATTATTAATATGTAATTACATATATGTACAAGAGTGTGTGAATGTGAAACTACGCAAAAATTATTTATTAATACTTTAATAGAGGTCGCAAGTAACACACAACACAAGTGCTTAGTAAAAAAAAATACTACTTTATATAAAAAAACATTTATTTTTCTTGCAACTTATACTATTAGAGAATAAATTTTTGCAATGTATAAAAATTTTTACCACAAGTATAAGTGAAATGTGTAAACGATTATTTTAAAAAGACGTAATATTTTCACACGAAAAAAAAAAATTCTTTTAAAATTTTTACCCCCCAAAAACAAAAATAGATTTTTTTTATTTTTTTTTTAGATGCAATAAAATTTTAATCGAATTTTTTTTATACTAATTTTTATTAATTATAATGATTAAAAATAAAACAGAAAAAAAAAACAAAACAAAATAAACGTAATATCAAGGTGGCGCGACCTCGTGGCTAAATTAAGAAATATTCTAGTGCAGTAACAACTTGCTTTCTAGCCGGATGTGGACACACAACTAAACATCAAGAACACGTTGCTGTTTGGATTTGGTTCAATTTTTTTGTAATCAAGATTCAAGTTTTGCTGTGCTGGCGGTTGTATCACAAGTTTTCTGCCTTTGGTAATATGGCTTTATTAAAAAATATACAAAACAAAACTTGCTCTCTCATCTAAGTATTTTGATTAATATATAATACAAAAAACAAAAAACAAGATACTATATAATAATAATAAAAGATACAAACAATATAGTACACAATACAACACACCAACTTTATTCATACTCAACCATATAAAGAACAAAGTTTATCTCTTTTTTTAGTATATGACTATATGAGTACAAGTTACAGCTATATATACAGTGTATTTCTATCAATTTGCTCCAAAAAATCCCCCCAAAAGCTCAATACAATCTCATTTCAAAAATACATACAAACAATCCAACAGCTCCAAAGCAAAAGTGACTGATACAACAATTTTCTTTTTGCTATGCGATGCAAGTTTTTTGTAATATAAAACCAAAAACATTTACACTAATAAAAGTTCAATATAATGTTATTTCAAATTGAGGCGAATTCAAAATATTCATTGAAATATTTATTAAGAATTCAACTCTATTGCCAAATCAGTGAACATTGGGGCACAAGTATACGATATAGGTATGTGATATGATAAAAAGAAAATTGTGCACATAAAAATGCAAAAGTATGAGGGAGATATTCTGTTGAAGGATGAAAAAAATCACTTACCTTCATTAATATGCAGTCAGAAAAAAAAAGAATGAAGCAACAGTGGCAAAAGGAAAGAAAAAAATAAAATTGAAGAAAAAAGAAATATGGATAAAAAATGAAATAAAAGAAAAAAGAAGAAGAAAAAAATACTGAAAAGAATGAATAATGAATTGGTGACCCCAAACGGAATGGGGAAGCCGTATTCAATATGCATGCACATATTGTCTTCTGGGTCAAAAAGGGGCGCCAGTTGTTAAAATCTATTGTTAAACGTCATCGAACTAATCACATTCAATTAGTACGACACCATGGCCAGAGATACTATATATTATGTAGTATGTTTATTAGAATTACTAAAGTACAGTAAAAAGATTTGAAAGAAAATTAATAAGAAAAATAAAAGAAAAAAAAAAGAAATTAAGAGTCAAAATTTTATGTTATTAAGATTATTTAACTAAAATTCTGAAAGATTTTCGGATTCTCTCAAGGTGTACAAAATTTAAGGACAAATAAAGATGCGAAGGAATTTTAACTTTATTTTTCATAAGTTTCATTTCAATTCTTATTGCCCTACTTTATTCTCCATTTTCCGAACATTTATATTAAAAGTAACTGTAAAACAAGATATAAATTTTAATTCAGAACAAAATTATCGAGATTAAATTTTAATATGTAGCTATATCTATATGTCACCTAAAGTTTATCTCATCAGGCGTTGAATTTAATCGACGCCTCTGTTAAATATTTAACTGGTAATAGGTGGTAATAAAATGGTAATTTCCTTTAAAAGAAACACGGCGAAAAATTCAAAAAACATTTGTTTGTTTTCTATAAGAAAAATAAAATATCTTGATAAACTTGTTTTCCCCACAATTATCATTTATGTGTATATATACAGTGTACGTTGAGTGTACATACATACACACATATAATATGAAATGCAATATATGAAAAAATGTGTAGCCATATCGCGCATGTAGGCTTTTGATTGTGGGGAGCTATTTACATGTGCTTCATTTAGTCACATTTTTAGTATTTGTAAATTTTTAGAAAAATTTTTATACACTATACTAGGCAAATACTCTGTCATTGATGATAATATGTTCAGTATCATACACGTGGCGAATAACTACGCAACAAAATATTACAAGTGTTGAGTATTATTATTATTATTATTATTATTAATATTAATTTCTTTCTTTTGAGAAAAAGCAAAACAATTTCTCACTAGAGGAGTGTGTTTTTCATTTCGCACGAGTCGCAACGCAAGCACAGTCCAAAAAATTATGCTTTCGCATTATTAACTGCCAGTATTTAGTATAATAATAAGGTATTTATCATAGAATTGTACATTTACGCCAAAAGTAAGTATAGAAATTCTACTATATGTATGAACTTGAGTTTTTAGAAAACCAAGAGGCTGTGAGATGGGTGGTAAAATATGTAATTCTCAAGTGTAAATGCGCAATGCGCAGTATTAATATATACATACATACATACATATACATATATTTTTTAAAATATATATACTAATAGCAGCTTCAATTTTCTTGGAATTATTGTTATAATCAGTGGCGGGTAGGCATGCATAAGCAGACTGTTGCTTCATGATCTCATCATTATCTACATAGTTTCTCTATGTCTCAGGTATGTTTCTTTTGACCATATCCATTTTTATCTATTAATAAGAAGTTTATTAGAATTGAGGAAGCGAGAAAAGCTCTTTGTTATCCTTTTTTCTTAAAATGAAATTGCCTTCCCTTTCCTTTATTCTTATCTTGAGTTTTGTTTTTCTTTTAAAGATACGAACAAGAAATGTGGGAGTTAACCGAATATTAATGTTGAATGTTTAAAGCGCCTGTCACTGCTTTAAAACTTTCTTATCTGATTGGATTCAAACACCCTATGAAAATGATGAAGATATTTTTAGTGTTAATTCAACGTTCAATGGTAACTCTTTTAATTCTTATTCAATTAGTACTTTTTTTTTTTTTTTAAAAAAAAGTACCTACAAAAAGGATATATAATCATGCATGAAATTATAATTTATGATTTAAAATAAAAATCATTTAAAAATGGAAAAATTATTATTAATTTTTTTAAGTCATGCCAATGCAATACCACATAAGTCTGGACTTTGCAACAATAGCATTAATAATTAATTTATCTTAAATATACTGAGTCAATTCATTAAGGCGTAAATAGAATTTAATTCACCTGTTGCAACACAAATAAAATTTTGTATGTTCAAATAAATAATACCAGACAACAAACGTTGTTAACGAATAAATAATATTTTTTCAGTGAATTATTTCATTGCGTCTTTTCTTTATAAATATTAATTTTAATTTCCAAAATTAAATGCAATATATTTTGTTTATTTATTTCATTTTCAATTTTAACACTTTGAATGATTAATTTTACGAATTAAATAATTTAAAACAATTTAGGAATAATTTAAACCATTTTTCAGTTCTCTTAGTACATATTATTTTTTTTTGGAAAAAATTGTTCAATATAATTCACAACAAATTTTTGTAAATCAAATTAGAACCCAAGTCAACTAAACAAAAACTGTAAAGGACGAGCAATACTATACACACTTAGGGTTTTTTAGTGTTTACTTTCGTTTTATGGTTTGAAGTAAAATAATGCTAAATATTATTTTACAAAAACCTAAACCGATTTTTAAATTAACTTATTCTGTTTCATCGCAAAATTTTAAAAACTCGGACTTTAACGTTTTGCAGTTCGAACTTATCATTTTAAATTAGCTGATTAATCTTTGTCAGTCCAAAGTTTTAAGGTTTGTTTTAAAACGAATATCGGTTTGGTTTGTGGATGGTAGATGCTGTCATCCACGCCGAGCACTCAGACAGGAAAGTCCATTGTAATCAGCACCCCATCTCTAGTAAAATCTTTTCGTTTTCCTGAAAAACGAGAGGATTTTTTCTAGAGGTTGAGAACAGATATCTTTCATTAACATTGCATCAGAATTCCATGTACGTAACCTTATCCTTGAAAATGCCGTGCATCGTGTTCTCTGTTGTAAATTTTATAATAAACAGAATTTTTAATATTTCGAAACAATAAAAATTTTTATCAAACATTATGTTTTGCAAAAATTGAAAAAATTTTCTGCAAAATTGTTTTGTGATCTTTTAGCGAATGTATATGTAGTCCTTTTTTAACCCTCTTGGTTATTTTTTCTTTTAAGTTTTTCTAGTTGTTCAATAAAAATCTCTAGGTGGGCTCCAAGGATGTCCTGAAATAGAAATAATTTTTGGGACCTCTTCAACTTTCATCCTAGAATAATCTTAATGTAATGTCTTGAATGACGTAATTATGTATATTTAATGGAATCTTCGGAATTGCTAGTGTTTTTTTCACCTTATATAAAAAAGAAGTTCAATATATGCACTTTTTTTTTGATTTCCTAACTAATATACATGCTGTTATTTTGTTTACTATCACAGAACTTTTAAATTTTTGCATTGTCAATCGAATTTTATTGTAAATAACTGATATTATTGATACAAAAATATTCAACTACAAATTTTTTAATCGTGATATTTTTTTTTTTAAAAAAAACAAAAAATTTGCAGTGTCGCCAATATCGTATCTAAATTTTTAAACTTCAATATTCTAAAACAGAATCAAATGAAGAAAAAAAAATCTTTTTAAACTTCTTGACATTTTGTAAACTTAAAATATTCTTAAAATTTTTATATTTACAGCTAACTTGTTATATAGTCGAAGTTATTGATAAAAATAATCAAATAAAATTAAGAAAAATGATGCAAAAAAAACAACAAAGAAAAAAAAAATTACATTGCATAAACAATAAGAACATTTTTTCTATATCATGAACAAGTTAAGTTAAAAATTCAAAACTTTTCTACCTCACTTCGACAAAATTTTTCGATATATACGTTAAGATTTAAAAAAAAAAAAAAAAGTCACCCCCTTTTTTGTAAAAAGATACAAGTTCAACAAAAAAATAAAAGAGGACAGGGAAAAATTTCTAAAACCTGTGTAATCGAATGAAAATATACAAACTAAATATATGTAAGTTGAAAGGATGATAAAATTATTAGTGGGATGAGTTTTTTTTTTTTTTTTTTCAGAAAAACTCATCTAAGGATAAAAATTTTCACGAGAAAAGAATTTTCTTTTTTTTTTGTCGTTTTTTTTTTTTTAAATCTGATGGAAGGAAAAGTTTTATAAATGAGAAAAGGGTTTTTTTTTCTAATTTTTTTTTTTATTTTATTTTAGAAAATCTGAAAACGTTTAAGACGTAGAGAAAAACTTTAAACATAGAACAGAGATAAATTATAGTTTGTGTGATACCTTTGGCACTTTTTGTTTCTCAGCACCAAAGATTGTCGGCGCCATTTAGACGACGTATATATCAGTCTAATGGATTATATAACCATTTAGTCCCGCAACTTTTATCTTTATGTAGATGGATGATTGCAAAAAGAATTGTCTGACCCCGCTTTTTTATTTTTTCTTTTTTTTTATATATTTTATTATTATCAATTAGATAGTACCATCAGTATATCGCGATTTGTGAGAATATATATGTATATGTAATAAATGTAATCTACTTACTTACTTACTTACTTAAAAAAAAAACTGAAATCATAAACGTTATAATAAGATCATATTATATGTGTAATGTATAAAGTTTTTTTTTTTCTTTTCAACCCTTTTTATATGTAGTGAAAATTTTTAGAGATTTTTGTTCAAATTATTATTATTATTATTACATATATAACAATTGTGCATATCAAGTATATAACATAAGGAATCATAAATGGTCAAGATATCATAGTCATTACCCCGTTTTATTACAAATGGAATATAAAATTATATGAAATTATACTGAAGAGTTTTAGAGCTCATTCAAGAAAACTAGAACATATCACAGTTATCATCATTTTCATTTTACACATACATACATATGTACATATAACTTTATAGTTCTATTGAATACGTGTATATTACATGTAGTAAAACTGCAATATGTAATCATATAAAGTTTTTAAACTTTTTATCTTTGTGATACTAAGATAAGAATTATATTTATCATTTTTTTTTTATTTTTATATCTTAATCAATTGAAAGAAATTTTATGATGGACAATTTAAAATAAAAAAAAAGAATTTATAAATTAAAAAAGGGTTGAATAAAATTTGATTGTCATGTATAAAATTATATAGTATATGTACATATGTAAGAATATAAAAATTTAATATTTTTGTAAAAATAAAATGATTTTTCACTAAAGCAATATGTATAATGTTGTTTTTTTTTTTTTTAATATTATGACTTTTAAAGTACATTACAACATTTCACAAAAATTATAGTATTGGAAGTTTCCTGGAAAATTATCTTTTTATATAGTTTTTTTCTTCTTAGAAATAATTTTTAAAAATTTCAAAATTTCTCAACCGTCAACATCTATAGGTATTTTATCATTTTTTCTTGTTGCTCTGGTTTTGTTTTTTGAAATATGTATTTAAAAAAAAAACTAAGATATTCCTTGATGAATAGTGCTGTTATATGTATATAGGAGAAAAAGGACATAAAAAAATATTTAAATATAAAATAAAATTCGTTTTAATAAAAAATAACACTCAATGTCACCTGAATTTTAAGAAAAAGAAGAAGAAAAAAAGTGTACTATTATTAAAATTTATTGAATCTTATTGTTTCAGTACTTTCTATACATATACATATATACACCTACACATATTTATAACATCTGCATGAAAAAAATTTCATTCAGATCGATTACATGTCATATTCGCAATATGTCACATCAAATGACGAAATAAATATTTTTTATAATGAAATCTAATACATTCTATTATTTTTTTCTTTTTTCTCTTTACTTAGTTAAAGAATAGGTGAAATGATCCTATTATATGAAATACAGTATATACATATACATACATACTTACATATGTATACACCGTAGCAAACTTTGTCACTTTCCATGATATCTAAACTATAGTATACTGTACAAGAAAACCTCAAGAATATTTAGATGTTAAATAACATACATACATATATCTCTTACCCATAAAGATACATATATGTATAGAAAATATACTGTATTATATTATATGTATACGTTTAAACCCTTTGATTTATTTAATGAAAAAGAAAAAAAAAATCAGCTACCAAATGTCACTATCGTCCGATAGAATTTCATATATTCTATTTTGAACACAGTCGTGATTTATATACTTTTCTCTTTTATCTATTCATCGTTTGGTAAAACTATCTGCAGAATTCAATCATATATCTAAGATACAATATTATACATACTGATGGTTGGTATAAATATACATACATATGCATATTCCATCTTATGTGAAGGTACTAAACATAAATTATATCAATTTTTTGAATAAATTACTATACTATAATATATCATCTAAATTATTATTACTCAAAATTCAATTTGTCTTTTTCGTTTTTTCTCTATTTTTTTACATTTATTGTATATTGGTTTTTTGTATCAATTTGAATTGATCTATTGAATTTGAAAAGATAAATGAAGGATATACGCGAGTATAGTACAAACATACATTTCGAAATAATGATGAAAAAAAAAATATTTTTGTTCTTAAATTTTTCTTTTTCTTCTTCTAAAATATAAAAGTAATTTTCAGAAAATTTTCCTTTCACTCATTTTTCCTCATTCAATGAATTAATCATATGTATTATATATTTTCTTCCCTTTAATAACATAATTCAAGTAGAAATTAGTGTTATTATCTTTTTTTTTTTTTTATAATAAGTTCAATTTCAATAAATTGAATAAAAATGAACTCAATTTCAATGGTAATTTAATCTTTAACCTATTAGCACAACGCCTTCATACATATATTGACGTCATTTAATAATAATAAAAAGAAGAAGTTTAATATAAAGATACAAATTAATGTGTGTGTGTGTAAACGAAATTTTTTCTAAAAATCTGAAATCTAATCCAAAATCTTAATTAGCCATTTCATTTATAAAAATTAAATAAAAGTATATTTTTTCCGTATCCATAACAAAAGACAAGATAATTTTTTTGATTCATTAGTTGAGGAATGGATCTTAAGGGATTATTTAGAATATTGCTAATGGCATTATTTTGATTATATTTAATATAATATTAAGTTCTAATTGATGATTTCTTTGTTGCATACCTTTATTTTATTTTATTTTTTTTTTTTTGAAGGAGAGTGAGAGAGAGAAAGACTTAAAGGTGAAATATACTTAGTTTTGAGAAATTGAATTTTGGTATTTAATTGAAGTCTCAATTTAAAAAATAAAAAAGGGATTTTTTTAAGGTTATTTTAAGGAAAGCAAAAAATATATGAAAAGAAGAGAAGAGTAAGTAGGGAGAAGTATAAAAGAAAATTTAAATTCTTATTTGGCAACTACTCTTATTAATATATCGTTTGACAAAAACTGGACAAAACTGAACACGGAATCTGTCACTTCTGTGTAATATGGGTACTTTCATTAATGCGTCGTCAACCTACGTCGACTACTCGAATGTATATTGGAATAGTAATCAGAGTCGTCAACTGTGCATGCAAGCAGTTATTAGAATAAATGAACATGATTCGCCATCTTCAAATATGACGTCAAAATGTTTATAAAATTTAATAATTTTTAATTAATTTAAATCTTATTTTAAATTTAAAATCGAACTAAAGAAATATCAGAAAAAAAATTGAATTTTAATTGAAAATAAACAAAATAAACAAAATAAACATCGCAGTCGCCTGAAAACGATTGAGTAATTTCAGCCGACTGCGCTACATGCTTGAATTAATGAACATGATACCATTCCACGACTGCACTGGAAAGTCATTTATGAACATAATTTTTACGCCGTCGCGTCAGCGGCGTCGACGCATTCATGAAAGTACTGTATGCTACAATAATTCTTAAAAGATTGAAACATTTTGCTCTCCTTGTTGACCTATAATCTTTAGCTCCTAAAATAATCATTAACTTTTCGTAAGTTTAAGGATAAACGAAAATGACCCCATCTAGTTATACAATACAATACAATAGTTTTGTTGCAATACTTAGGACAAAAATTCATGCAAAGATCACCAAGAAAAATAAAAATAAAACAAATTTGATTTGTTAAAAGGTCTATTACTACTCATACATTTATGAATGAATAAATTTACACTTACCCACTTTTTTTTTTTTTTTTTTTTTGATAGTAATAAAAACTTTTAAAAGGAAATTATTATTAAACGAAATTTTCAATAAATATTTTATAAGTTGAAACTTTTTCAAAATACTGAAAATAAAGAATTCATAAAAAATTTCATCATTAAATTAGCACAAATATTTGATTTACTTACTGAAAGTTTTCAAACGTATGTAACGTATGTACGAGTATATAAATAAGATGTATGTACAATTTAACATGTTTTCCCTTAACAGGCATCAATAAAATTATTTGACCTGATTTCTGTTATTCCCCAAGGTATTTCAAGTTAAAATAAAGAAAAAAAAACGAAATACAAGAACGAATAAAAAAGTTTAGATCAAAAATATTCTGAATATAAAAAAAAGTTCAAATTTTATTTCCTGTGTGTTATAATCGTTCACACTTCATTTATTCGGCAACATAAACTTTTCGTTGAATTGAATGAAAAATAAATATTAAACAAATGTTCAAATTCAAAGTTTATCCAAATAATAATAGTTATACACACATATAAAAAGAAAGAAAAAAATAAAGTAAATAAAATAAAAAATAAACACAATTCCACTTATGTACACATTTATAAGAAAATGAAGATAGAAAAAAAAAGTTTAATTCGAACTGTGATCCATCTTAATTATGGTAAATTGTTGAACTTTATTCTTTTCAACAGACATTCAATATAAATTATAATTTAAAGGCATTTTTTTATGTATATACACAAACACTAACACAATAAAACAGAATATACAAACAAACAAAAATGTTCGAACAAAATTTTGTCAAAAAGACGTTTTTGCCATGCAAAAAAAATATAACAAATTGCTTATTTCGATAAAATGTTGTTTGTGAATTTTTTAAACAAATAATAAAATTTGAAAAAATGTAATTCATTGTATTTTACCAAAAGGAATTCCTACAATTTTTACTCAAAACGGGAATTTTAGAGCTTTTTTAAAGGAATCAACGTCATCAGCAGCCTAATTTGTTCCAAACACTGAAAATTCTGTTTTTTATTATTATAGTTTTATTTTTTTTTTTTTTAAAAAAAGGAAAAAGCAAAAACAAACAAGATCATTCAAAGGACTTGAAAGTTGTTTTTTTTATCCTTAAACGACGTAAAATAATTTTTCACTTACAGTTATCTTCTCTGCTGTATATTTCCCATGCACATTTTATTATTTATTTCATTATATAATTCAACAAGTAATTTAATGAAATCCTTGTAATCATTGTTTTTATCTCTATGCTTTTTTTTAATCATTATCCTTACAAATACTGTTTATTAACTAAATTGAAAGAAAAAAAATGAATAGTCTTCTTTGATGATGTAATCACCTGTTATTTCAACCTTTCAACTAAACAAATTTTTTATTAAGTATACGTAACTCGTATATCCTTGAATTTGTGAAGGGGGATTTTTCAAACAGTTAGATATTGGTGACAATATAAAAATAATAATTCATTGAACTTGTTTAATTCTTCTAATTAATTTCTAATTTGTAAAAATATTTATCAAGATATTCTCTGTTTATTATTTATTCAAAAATAAACAGTTCTAAAAAAATACTAATTTTTAACACAAACATATTTATTTTTTTAACCAAAACAAAAAGAAGAAGAAAATATTTACCCGCCAATATAAAATTATGTTTATTTATATTTTCATAATATGTTTTTTTTCTTTTTCTCTTTAAGGATGAAAACATATACAAAAAAAAAAAATAACATATATTAAAATAACATCATAATTTCAAAGTTTTTAATTAGTTTTTGTGTATGACACGTTGTTATTATTATTATTATTATTTTTTTTTTCTCCCACACACAATTATAATTTTTCTTGAAAGCTTATATATTTTGTAATGAATTTATATCCTTTGAATGGAATGCCTTTGAGAATTATGAAAATAAAAAAATAATAAGAACAATTTGTCTGGACAGTGTATTTTTGTTACGTTTTTATATGTATATCTCAGAAAAACATGTTTACTTCAAGCTGACCGTGTCAGTTCCTTTGAGGTTGTTATTTATGCAAATATAAAGAAAAAAATAAAGAAAATAAATAATAACAAGTGAACAAAAAAAAAAAAATTGAAAATAAAAATGCATTTGTTAGTAAATAACTGATAGTATATATTATAGTATTCTAGAGTAGCGATATTTGTTTACAAAACATAAATGATTCTTGTATATAAACATCATACATTTTTTTTTTATACTATTTAATTTATACTCATTCAAAAACAATGAATGATAACATTTTTTTAAAAAAAAAGTCACATTCTTTGAGTATATATTGATAATGAAACATAATAAAAAATATTTCATGTGAATTAATATCTATGGATTGCTCTTATTTACACGTTTAAATTCAAATAAAAAATATGTATTAAAAAATTTCCCAGCTTAATTGCATTTTTTTTTAAAAACTCTTATACAATTAATTAACATTTTACAGAATATAACTTCAAGGCTTGACACAATTTACACACACACATACAAAGATATTATTTTCTATTTACCTGTCATGAATATTGTTTTACAAAAAGGACATTTTTTTTTTAATTTTTCGAATTTAATAAATATTTATTACATTTTTCTGTGAACAAAAAAAAATTATTACAGTTATTTAAAATATCCTATATAACAGCTATGAATTGATGTAAAATTAATTTATTTTAAATTCTAGATTCTCTAATGTTTTTTTATAAAATAAATAAAAAATGTCAAAATATTAAATTCACACTCTACTACTTTTTTGATCATTTAACAACCCTTTATATAATTTTTCGTGGAATTTGTAAAATATTTTCTACGATGAAAATTTAGTAAAAATACTTACATCATATTTTATTTTTTATTTTTCATATTTTATCTCCTTAACCCTTTTTTTTTTTCTTTCTAAAAATGTAAATAATTTGATGGTAAAGAAAAAATTGCAAAATTTGATTTAATCAAACCAAAATGTTTCAATGACCTAAGTCTTTAAGATTTTTACAATTTTGTATTTATTTAAGAAAAAAAAAAAAAACATATTTAACAAAATATTTTCATTATTTAAAAATCTACCAATACAATCACAAAAATTTGAAATTAATTTCAATATATAAAGTTTGTCCTAGTAGAAAAAAAAAACGAAACATTTTATTTATTAAAATAATCCAAATAATATTTGTATTCATTAATTTTTATTATGGTGTTTATGTCATGAACTTTGATATTATGTATGTATATTAATTTATTATTTAGCTATAAAATGTTTATTTCAATATTTGTATGTCATATGTATATATACTGTAGTATAGTAGTATACTCCCACTATATCAAATTTTTTTGAAAAAAAAAAAAAATTGTATGTATAATAAAACATTAAAATTGAGAAGAACCATAAAATTATTGAATTAAAGAAATGAATGAATGATGGAATCATTGAATCAGCAATCAGTAATATACATATGTATATGTACATACAATATACATACATATGTAGATATCATCACATTGAATGATGAAAAAAACAGTATGTGGTAGTAGTATACATTTATGCGACATAGATTTAGAAAAGAAAAAGAAAAAGAACTGACAGTTTTCTTTTTTACGATATGAATAGCAATGAGTTTGAAAAAAAAAAAAATAAAATAAAATAATGATCCCTTCAAAGAAAAATCTTTGACTTAATTCGATTGAATTAAATTAAATCGAATATAAATTTTGAAACAATATTTCATTTTTTTATATATCGTGTATATTAAGCTACTTAAAACAAAAAATATAAATAAATACCAAGAATATGTGCAAGGTTATATACTTACTATATGTATGTATGTATGAAGTACTATAGGAGCCTAGTGACCATGATAAAAATTCTATAATGCCCATCGTTTAATAATGTTGTGTTATAAACAATAATATCTATATGTATAAAGTATCTATAATAGTATGTTAAGAGAAAAAAAAAATCAATCTACAATAGAAAAAAAAATATAGGAGAAAGGAAAAGAAAAGAAATAATTATGGTAATTTAGTCCATCAAATGACGTCAATCAGGCAACATTTAACAACCTATATATACAAGAGTATCTTAAAAAAAAAGAAAAAAAGAGTATATATGTTATAAAAATAAAAAAAATGTATATATGCAGGATTTAAAGGACTTACAACAATTTATTTTAATAGATGTCAATTAATTCTGTCTTCAGCATTTACAATTTTTATATACACATGTATGTATATATGTATATTTAAGTACATATTTACTATTGTATGTATGTAAACTTAATATATTCATTCTTGTAATAGTTCAGAAAGCAAGTTAAGTCCATATGTCGGCCTAAATAACATTAATCAATGAATTACACTCTCTTTTAAAAGAGATATTGGATATATGTATGTATTTTATTGTACATTTAATAATAAAGAATGAGGACCACCCGCTATTTTAAATTGGTGACAGGATACTTTTCTCCATTTGCGTTATATATATGTACATATAGTATGTGAAAAAATGTTCATTACTAGACACATAACGATACATTTTTAGATATTATACTCGTATGTATGTATTAAAATTAAAGTTATGTGTATATGTACATTTGTTGAGAACAATCAAGAAATAAAATTAACTGTATTTTATTGAAAAAAATTAATATTCATGCGAAATAATGTATCTATACCGCAATTATTTAATTTTAATAATTTCCTAAAAATATTCTTGTAGTAGATGTGTTTGTGTGTATGTACAGAGATTTGCAAAATTTAATCTATACTTGATTTTCGCTTTAAAAAAAAAAACTTGAAACTAAATTCATATAGCCCGAAAGGTCTAAAAGAAGAGAGAATGTGATGTCTTTTCTTTTACGAAGGATATTTTTTCTTGGTTTCATCCTAGTGACACTGATTTAACAATCTTCAATACTTGAAAACAGTGTTTTTTTTAAAGAAAATAGATTTTCTTAATCCTAAAAAATTCACATTCGTTTTAAAATCGGCCTAGAAAAATCTGAAATAAATTTTTGATAAAAATTGTTAAATTTTAATGGTCACGAATTTTTGTAAGAGAGATAATTTAAAATTTGTAAAATTCAAAATAATTAATTTTATAAATTAAATTATTTATATCATGCAATAAATAAAAAATGGGGTGATTCATTTGGAAAATTATTTTTTTCATAGAGTAAATTTTTTTTTTTTTTAAAAAGGAAATTGTAACAAATTTTCACTTGAAAAATTTCAGTAAATTTAATTTAAAATATAAAAATTCGCATTTTAACACAGAATATTTTGTTTATTTTTAACTACATATTTTTTCCTTTTCTTCTTCATTTTCAGAATTCTGGAAATAAATTACTTATTAATACAAGGTAGAAGTACATTTGAATAATTGTCAATCATATAAAATACACTCTACACACCCTATACACCCTTCACATATACACATCAAATTGCATACGAAATTTGAATTTATTCTACATGAAATATCAAATAAATTCATTTTCAAGTTACAATTGCAATCCATATTTTTGCATATTTATAATGAAATTATAAAATGTATTCAATATTAATTCAACAAAAAAAAAAAAAAAAAAACCCCCCACACACACAAATAAAATATACTTAATTTAAAAATTAAATTTATTGAAAAAAAAAAAAATAATAATAATATTAAAGTTGAAAAATAATGTAAAGTAAAATTTAAATTTAGTTTACAGAACAAAGTAATTGTACAAAAAAACAAATAAATTACAATATATTTTAATGTAATTATACATGAAGTAATGGAAATTATTATTATACATTATATACATTCTAATATAGTATATAATTATTTTTTACTTAAAATAGCAAATATACCACAACAAAATGCATTATAAATATTTAAATAAAAAAATCAGTTAAAAAAAAAAAAAAAAGATTTACATGATCATTAAAAAATTACTAATGATAATTTTAAATGTTAAACTAATAATCTGCTTTGAAACATTAACTTGTCATTTTATTTTATTTGTGTTTTTTTTTTTCCCATATTACTATTATTACTATTTTTTTTTAATACTATATAAAAATTCAGTATAAACTAAAAATATGTCGATAAAAAATTTATAACATGATATTTAATGAAAATGAGGACCTTTATCCACCCAATTAAATCATGTATTTCACGCCCCATAAAATTATTTTCTGGTTACTGATGTCTGGAATTGTTAAGTAGACCTGACAAAGTATTTAAATCTTTTCCATATTAAAATTGTATATACGATATACAAAAATTGCAATATGTTTCGAATACAGTAGACTCGCGGTAACGTGAACTCATATCAGACAAGCAGAGTTCATGCTTACAAGATTGTTCATGTTTGTGAGACTTTAAAAATTAAATTTAAAAAAACATATTTGTGTTTGTAAACGTGTATTTAAATAATTATGAAACAAATTTCAGTTTGCAAAATATTGTGAAATTTTTGTTTGTTTTTGCTTCGCTTCAAGACTCTCCAATATAGCTCTTTCTCTTTCAGCATATCACCACTAACAGGCGTATTCTTAGACCTCATCAACAAAAACCATTCATACAACATTTTTTCCATTTTGGGCAGTTCTGATAATTTTAAAGTTTTTCTTTTTCCTAGCTCGAGAAAGGTGTTATTCACAGCGTGTAAAATTGCTTTTTGTTTTTTGTTTTTATTCTACATATTGTTGATTTAGCGACTCCCCATACTTACATGCAAGGTATGTTACCTTACTTCCTTTACCTATTTCTTCTAAAATAGAACATTTTTCTTTCAGAGTTAAAAATTTCACTTTTTTCGGTCCCATATAAATAATTTTTAAAATTTAATGCACGCACTAATGTGTATAACAAGCAACTGAAACTTAACTGCATTAAACTGACTATAATGCATGTCTGTAAGTGTTTTAAAATCTGAAAAATTACTAGAAAATAACGGTACAATATATTTTCAAACATTCATTTGATAGAATGTTATATATTACATATTCCTTTATAAGCAAATTTTCGTTCACGCTACCGGGCAGTTTTTTGTTCATATTATAAGGAATACAAATGGTCAAAATTTTTGGTTCACGTTAGCCGTAGTTTCACGTTACGCAGAGTTCACGCTACCGCGAGTCTACTGTATACATATGTATAAAACATAAAAACGAAACAACAAAAAAAAGTCGTATCTCCACTATATTAATTCATATAATGGTGGTATGCGATTTATGTGAAATAAATTATTGCATTTTTACTTAATGTTTATAAGCACGCAAAACTTATATTTCTCATAATCAACCATGAATTAATTAAAAAAGAAGACAATACTTAGACAAAACTATATAAAAAAAAAATTGTATACGCCTTGCTAGGTACAATTTTTTTTTTCGTTTTTTTTTTTTAAGTTTTAAATTTTATAAAATTCATAAAATATCGTTATAATTTAAATTGTAATTTTATGTCTGACATATGTGCGCTCCACATACGTATAATCAATTTTAAATTTTAAATTATCAGATAAAATATCTTTTATCTTTTATCTTTTACTAAAAAAAGATCAGAAAGAAGTTAATTTTGTTTCAAGAAAAAAAAAAAGTAAATAAATAAAATTTTTATACGGTCATTTGAAAAAATTGTATTTTATATTAGTTATGACTTCATTTTCATTTTCAATAAAATGTTTGCCAAAAATTGAAAATAAAAAAAAAAACATTTTTTGTAAAATATTTGGAATGAATGATAATCCATTAAAAATTTCTTTAATGAAACAAAAGAATTCGTATATGTGCAACATTTTCATATAAAACTTTTTTTTCTGATTATTATTGTTTCTCTTTTCTTTTACTTAATGAGAAAAAGTGTAATAATTTTATCGAAAAAAAAAAATCTACTACATATATATGATATCAAATCGAATAAAAGGGAAAAAAAGAACGGAAAAAAATATTAGAAAATAAAATTAAAGGAACAAAAAAAAAAAAAAGTAATCACATACGAAGCAAGAAAGATCTTAAAATAGCAAAATTTCCTATTTTCTATTGTTTAAACATCTTTAGAGAATATGCTTTATTCAGCCTTTGGCAAACTATTTTTTTGGCATCATTTTCACTTGAATTTCCTTCGATATATGTACTTTTTTTCTTCTTCTTTTTTTTCCCCCCATTTAACTCGATTAAATTTCATATTATATGTATATAAGATAACAAAATATTCTTTTGCTGATCTCGAAAGATATCAATTTTAATGAGAATAAATATTGTCAAATGAAATTATATAAAAATATTTCCAATATAATAATTTTATTCAATTTTTTTTTTATTCTTCTTACTTTTAATGAAATATATATTTTTTTTTTGGATAGTTTCTTTGAAATTTAAGTAATGAATTCATTAAATTATAGGAATACTGTTTTTTTTTTAATATCTTTAACAAAAATTACTGTACATAGATACAATTTTTCTTCTTTAATACAAATACAATCGATTTTCTGAACGTGATACTTTTAAATTATACTTGATACTTAATGTATGTATAAGTATTTAAAGAAACAATTAAATTAATTTCCTTATGTTTTTTTTAATATGTATATACATACATATATGTACATATGCATACTTATATATACTCGTATATTGTCTTAAAATATTATAAAAATGACCGAATTAATCGAAATCCACTTATTCACATAAATCTCAATAAAAAAGGATAAGTTGAAGATTTATTGTGAGAGAATCAACATTAAGCAACATGTGCTTACAACAGATTTAGAACAAAAAACAAACAAAAAACAAAACCACATATGTGTATCTTATTTTCGTTACATATGTACATATGTATTACATTTAACATACATATTCAAAAATATACATATATGTATATACTGAATGTGTATAGAAAAGAAGAGAAAAATGTGAATCAAGAACAATTTATATTAAAAAAGAAAATGAAATTTAGGATTCATTTCTTTCTTCTTCTTCTTTTTTTCTGTCATCGAAGATATGTAACACAAAGACCAATAAAACCGTAAGATAATTTTTCTGATATCTCAATTCATTCAATTTAGTATTTTTTTTGGTTTTTTTGTTGTTGTTGGATTAATTGATTGATTTAAAATTCTGAAAAGGACTACATTTTCTGTATGATTATAGAAATATGTATTGTATAATTATTATTTATAATTTTTGTAGACATGTGTAAAACGGAGAGAATGATTGATACGGAAAATATTTAAATTTATTTGTGAATGCTCATGAAGAACTGAATGTCCTTTTTTTCAAAACCACCCTAATTTACAAAATCAAGAAAAAAAATCTTAATCAGTTTTATTCAGTCTAAAATTTTTTTTTCAATAATTTTCAATAGATTTAGCAAAAAATCAATGAAATATTTATATGCTAATTTTGATGATATCTACCATATGACTTTTTTTTTATAGATACAAATTTAAATTTGAAAAAAACGTTAGTTTTTTTAAACGTTTTTTTTTTCTTCTACTGCATTTGATAGTGCAATTAACATAAAGACTAGTCATGTGTCGTATAGTTTAATCATTTTGTATTGTAATTATCTGCACGCAAAATAAAATGTCAAAAAAAAAAAAAGAGAGCATTTTGTTCGCTATCATAATTGATTGTGTGTTTGGATGTGTGTATGTGTAGAATTACAAATGACAATTAAAATAAAAAATCTTTTTTTTTTTTCTTTGCTTTTTTAAACAAAGATAATCAATCAAATTAGCCTCTATTCATTTGCATGTCAGTGTTTTTTTTCATATCGTGATCATGGATTTTAAATGACAATTTTTTTTTTTTGCTTTCATGTGAGTATCTTTTTGCATGTGAGAGGATATCTAAATTAATGTACAATAAGATTTAATATTTAAAAAAAAAAAAAGTCCTTTTAATCATATGGGTTTTAGGATGAGGTTTGTACTAATTTATTATTATTTTTTTTTTTTCAATAAAAATATTACTTTTAAAATTTCTGACTAACAAAATATAAAATATCCTTTAATTATGTTTAAGTGCTTTCTCATCCATATTACTCCTTAAAAAATTTCTAATTATAAATTAAAACATTTTCTATTACAAAGGATATTTATGTGAATCTTAAAGTTTTTTTCATTAAACGAAATAAATTACATATATAAATTTTTGGTTTTTTTTTTTGCTTTTACTTAAGAAAGGAAAACGTACTTCTCATTTTCCGTTCTTAAATCATTCGATAGCTATCTTCACTGAAACTTATGTACAATGTCATCAAATAAACTGAAAAAAAAGAAGAAGAAGCAGTATCGAAGAATCCTCATAAGGATACAATCCATATATCAGTTGAAATACCTATGACGCTGTTGGTATATACAATTCCAATAATATTTGGTATACTTTTGTATTTCTGTTCAATTTTTATAGGTAAAAGTAGATTTTTTTTTTTCTGTAAAACTTTACTATACATACATACATACATATAGGTACATACATTACACACATGTTGTTAAATTCATTTATAACATTATAACTTTGTCGATTTTCTTTTTCCTTTAGTTTCAACGATTCATTTAACGGATGTCTGAAACTTTGCGTTATTTTAGCATTTTTACCTTTTGTGTGAGAATGCTTTGTTATACACACACACATACATATATATAAAAAGAAACAAAATAGTAAAAAGGATTTTTTTTTTCTTCTATATATTTGGATACAGTTGAGAAAATATCATTGGCAATATTGGCGCCACCTTGACGTTCAAATCCTGTTAAATCGATTAATCTCTCTTTTGACTTCTTTTTCCCAGTTTTTTTGTTTTTTTTTTCAGTATTATTTCTATGTAACATATAAAACCTGTGTTCTATGTATGATATATCTTAATTTTACTTGCATATAATATTCATGTACCAAAAAAATTGTGTTAACGTATACAGAATGCGTATATATGTACATACATAATAATACACACATTATATTTTCTAATATAAATATAACAAAAAAAAAAAAAAACTATATACCATTTAACTTCCTTCCTTATTATCAAATTTTTTTCTTTTTTTTTTTTTAATATATTTTATTTTCCTACAAAATAAAGAAAGATCCATAAACTTTGGATAGTCATAAATAATCACATAATTTCATTCTCACATTATACAAAAGATTATAGATTCTTTTCTCTATTTTTTTTTTTTTTTTTTGAAAGTTTATTTTAGTAAGTAAAGATACTATTCGTTTTTACTACTATGCTCCATATAATAATCACTTATAAATATTTAGGAATCCTGTGTGTATATGTTATTTTATTTGTATAACGGTATTTTATGATACTTTTCTAAAATTTTTGTTACTAATGATAATTAATTATGATTATAGTCTTGAAAAGTTTTCTTTTTTTCTTTTTTTCTTTTTTTTTGGGAAAAGTACAAATACATAAAATATAAAACACCTATAAAAAAAAAAGGATAATCCATTAAATAAATTTTTTTTTTTGTTTTTTGTTATTGAAAATTTAATTGAAGCGTATATTAATTATTTTTAATTTTTCAATGTTATAAATTACGTATAATAATTTTATTCAATTTTTAATTAAATTGCTTTTCATTTTTTTCCAAAAATGCTAATGACACTTTTCTAAGAAAATAAAATTCTCTATAGGAGTCGTAATTTAATCTGAGACTTTTGATTCCGGGTGCTGTTCAATTGGACGTTTGTTTTATTTGGAGTGATTTCACTTCCGAACGAAGTAAATATTTCTGAAAAAGGATTATAGAAATTCACAATTGGATTCCTCACTTGCCAAATCGATTATTAACTCCATATAAAAATCGTCTTAGAAAAGTAATAAATTAGTTCCGATAATAAATTAATTATAATTCGAAGACCGAAAAAATATTTTTAATTTAGTAGTTTAACGAGTTCTGGGACTAGAACTTAAAAAACCTTAAAAATGGAGTTAATCGATTTGGCAAATGAAGCATCCAATATTATTTACTTGATTTTTATTTTCTTTTTAGAAAAAAAAAAGTTTTGAAGTTTCAAGTGGAATTAAAGGAATAAAAAATACAATTAGAACCTGCCTAGGTCTGTATAAATTTTAAAAATTAATACTGAAGTTTTGAGTTTTTTAAACAAATTTTCGCGAATACGTAGCTTAAGAAAAAAATCATAAATTAAATTCCAAATTCGAAAATTATTTAAAAAACATAATTTTTCAATTATTTAAAATTCATAATCATAAATTACGTAAAATCTCCTTTTATTTTTCTCCTTCTTCTTTCCTATAAATACATACATCATCATATTCCGACAATATTTAAACACATAATATAAAATTTATTAATCCAGTTATTCATTTAATATTTAAAATTCTTACTTCATAAAATATAATATAATTCAACAATAAATTGCATATTTTCTAGTAGAAAATTCCATAATAATTATATTAACTTATATGAATGCGATTTAATTTTCAGAAATGATTCTTCACATGAGAAGTTTCATTTTTGTTAAATAATAATAATATTCATCGCGAATGATATACTCGTATATACACATAAATTTTGTATATGGATAATATACTGTAGGCACATATGTATACGTATAGAAAATTATGTATATGACAAAATAATTAATATGTGTATACAAATTAAATACAACAATGTGGTGTGATATTCTGTGCAATATTATATATAGATTTTATAAATATCATTTTTTTTTTTTTTGCTTTTTTTGTTGTTGTTTGTATTTATATTTGTGCCTACACTTTATTTCGTGAAATTCTGATGAAAATTATTAATATCATCGGCAGCTAATGATGAAAATTTCAAATCATCTGGTAATTTATTTTGCAAAAAAATTAAAAAAAAAAAACAAAACAAAAAAAAAGCATTTTTGAAGTGTGTTTATTGATATTCAATTCGTGTACGAGTATGTTCGTGACTAATTGATTTCAAATTGAATTTAAAATTTAATACGTGTATGTATGTATATGTATGTATATATTTTTTGTATGATATATGGTACATATGTATTTATATAAAAAAAAAATCTGTTTTAAATTATGTAGTATTATTTTATTTAATAAATTTATGCTTCTTTGATTAAAAAATCCCTTTTTTTTGTTTTTGTTTTTTTTTAATAAAAGAGCACATTTTTATATTTTTAATTATCAATTTATAGTTATTAATTTCTATAAAAATTTATTTAATGGAATGAATATAATTAATATGACTAAAATTTACCTTGTTAATGCGAAACAACAAAAAAAAAATTCCAAATATTCAAAGTATAAGCCACAATGTAAATTAACAAATGAAAAAAAAAAGCTGTTATAAAAAATGTTGATACTCATTAAATCAAATGAAATTACATAATTGAAAGGATATCTACATATTTATTTGCAAAATAATAGCTCTTTTGTAACAGTATTAAATTTTTTTAAAGCACATTATGATGAGCTTAAAGGACTCATGTGAATTAGCTAGATATGTATGTATGTTCTCCCGTGCAACCAATCGATAAAGATAACTTTGAATAGCTATAATATAAAGATCTTTTAAAAGATTGCGAAGAGGATCGATATCGCGCTACAAAGATTTTTCACCGTTTTCTTTATAGGTAACTTTAAAGATCGTTATCAACGAATCCAAAATTATTTTTTTAAAAAAATTTTTAATTCCATTTTAATGCATTTTTCGTTATGAAATCAAAGTAATTTTACTTGTTGTTACGTATTGATAATTTAAAAACTGAAATTTTATTTACCTTACTTTTTTTTGGTTCTCTGGTGGTTCGAAACAGGGTCCTATGGTATCTAAGTCAGCCACCTCATGCACTGCACCATTGTACGTTTTAGTATTGTTTAAACTAAGCTCCACAGTTATCGACAAATAACGAATTATCTTTATTGATCTTGATTAAGATAGAAGACAGATCTTCGATATGTAGCTTTATACAACGATAAAGATCTATATACATAGGTACTGCTTTGAAAATCGTTGAAAAATAATAATTTGAAGCTATATCTATATAGAACTTATAGCGTCTTTATTTGTCTTTATGATCTTTATGGAGATTTATCTAACTACACTCATCTATATAGGAGAATCAAGTTGCTTAACGACAAGTTGCTCGGGATGTATGATATGTATGATATGTAATGCACATAATTATGGAAAAGCTTAATTACTGAAACACATCAGATTTAATCAATTTTTCTACACTTGGTGTGCTCTCATAAAAATTATATAATTTTTATATATTTTTTTCTAATTCATGGGAAATTTTTTAAATATTTTTCCAAATATGTAGTTCAAATTTAATTCTCATATCAATCACACAATATAATTTGAAAAATAAAATATCTTAAATATCAAATAACAAAGATAATTCTTATTTTTATCCTATATAAATATAATTCTTTTTCATACATCATAAAATAAATGTTTTTATCCTTGTTCAAAAATGAATTTATCCAAACACACACACACACACAAATTTTTAAAGTTATAACCACAGATCCCATAATGATTTCATTTCCTTCTTATTTATATCTGTCTTTTTTTTTTTTTTTTTCATAAAATAATCATGATCATGGTGATGTACATGAATTTTTACGATTTATTTGATTTTTATAAAAGATTTCCTTTAATTTTATAACTTTTCAAAATAAATGAAATAAAAAATTTCAATATACGACTATTATGCATATACATATAAATCTTGGTGTACAGATAAACTTCGAAAGGAAAAAAAAACATTAAATATATTGTAAATTTTAAATAAACGAGAATGTGTACCGATAATACGGATGTGTACTACTTGATATGATATAATACTATATATACAATATCTATGGTTTAATAAATTCAAGATAAAGTTTTATAAGTATCAAGTACTCATTTATTTCATGTAACTTATACCTTATTTCACTTCTGTACATAATCGTGCATACATATACAGAATAGAAGAATTTTATATTAGTAGAATAGGTAATCGAAAACTTTTAAATATTTTTACTTTTTTATGCGTGACAAATTACTTTTTCTTTTACACAACAATTTAAGAAAAAAGTAAAAAAGTAAAAAAAAAAAATATATATTACGTTATAAGAGATAGAAAAGAAATTATTTTAAGGACCTTTAGACGCCTTAAAGTCTCTCAATAGAGTAATGGGTCATATTTCTTTCTTTATAACCAACATTTTCCTGTTTCATATATAAAAATCTTATGTCTAATAATTTACTACTATACTGGCGTCTTTTATGATTCTTATATAATAAATCAACATTTTTGATATTGATATGTAACACATCTAAAATCTTATATATACGAGTATATATATGCATCTTAAATCTTTTTATATACAAAACAACTCTATTATAATAGTTAAACTTAACAAAAATTCTTTTTCATCAAGGTAAAATCTTAAAATCTAAAGAAAATTCTGATATATTTTGATGACTATGCTATCTATATTGTAAATGTATCTTTTTTAAATGTAAGTTTTGTTGTTAAGCAAAATGATATATGTATAGTACAAGTACATGTATGTTTTATTTTTATTTTTTTTTTTAAATTTTATTTTTCTATATATACGATAGGATTTTATATACTTACTAACATTCAATTTACTTAATAGATATAAATGTAGTATATGGTCGATGTGATAATATTCAAGGATAAGAAAATATTATGTACGTATTCAGTTCATAAATTTAACAATAATATAAATCAAAGATTTTTATAAAAATGTTGTAACATTTTACATTGTATATATTTCATCATCATCAAATTTATCTAAAGGTATACAATTTTAGATACAGATATTGAAGTATAGAAATAAAATCAAATGTTACAATTTCACTTTCAATATAAAAAAATTTATTTATTTATTTATTTTTTTGAAAAGCTTATTGTTACCTTGTGTGTAGTTTTTTTTTTTTTTTTGTATGAAAAAAACAAAAGTGAAAGTTATCTTGATGATGTTGAAAATAATGAAAACTTCTGGTAGATTTATATGTTATTTCACATATTTTTGAATTAATTCTTTTTGTAAAAATTATATTTTTTTTGCTGATCATAATATTTGTTTTTATTTTTGTTTAGTATAGAAAAAATAAACTTTTACAATATTATTTATTTTTGAGGAAAAGAAAATACATAACAATTTAGAAAAATGTTGTTTTCATTAAAAATAATATACAAATACATACGTAGTTTTCCTTTTTTTTTTTAACAAAAATAAGTTTATCGAAAACAAACAATATTAAAATCATAAAAGCAAAAAATTAATATTATAAATTGTTTTGTTTTATTGTATTTTTCTACCTGATGTTCTTATCGAATAATATGTATCTATTTTGTTAAATTAGAAAATAGATCATAAAGTTTTCTAAATGATTTCATTAATCAAATTTATTAAAAGAAAAAAAATAAAATAAATAAACAACATGAAAATTAAAAATAAAAAGTAAAAAAATACAAACTATAAAACTGATATTTTTTTTTGTTTTTGTAAAACTTTTCTTTTTTGTGATTAAAAATATTCTGGGAGAATTTATTAGATACTTTAAACTTTATACGTGAAATAAATCCATGTATACACATGCACATCCGAGTTTTTTTAATTTATTTCGAAAAAGTGTATCAGAAAAAATATAGGAAAATACTAATAATTTGTCAAACATTTTTAAATTATTTTTTTTTTCTTAAAAATTAAAACAAATACGTGTGTCATAGAATTTTTATAATTAAAATGCAATTCCTTTTGATGTTGATATAAACAAAAAAAAATATCTTCATATGAATTTAATGGAATTTTTTTCCATCTGTAATGCACTATCATCAGTACAAAACGAATACACAAAAACATTACAAAAAATTCAATAAACGGAAAAATGTTCAAATGATCATAGTTACAATTCTGTTCTTCTTTTTTTTTTCTCAATCAAATTAAAATTTAAGCTTTTTCCTTAGGCTATTTAGAGTTACAAATGAAAATTAATAAATACATAATATTGTCGATTGTGAGTTCATTTTTTCAATATTTTCCCCTTATTTTTCAATACGTATAAAGAATGATTAAAAAATGATATCCAAATAGAAAAAAAAGTGTAATTTTTGACATTATTAAAGTTAAATTCAAAGATTACAAGTACATACATACAGATACATATGTATATATGGATGTATGTAGTATGTACTTACGTATAGCTATTATGAAGTCATAAAAGCGAAACTTATTTGTTTTAATTGAATTTGCATACCCTTAGCCTATAAATGAAAGGATATGACACACAGTATTTTGTACAGTACCCCTATAATACATACATATACATATGTAGTATATTACATATGTTTTTGCAATTGTCAAATACCTCAAACTTCTCACACTTTAGTCCGATTTTTACACATTTCCTTACTTTGTAATTTTATTTATCGTAATTTTGCTATTTACCATTTAACAACTACATATCTTCTTTTTTTTCAATTTTCTCTATGATTTGTTTTTTTCTTAAATTTTCGTGAAAATTAATTAAAAAAGTTCAATTTTTTTTACCTAATTTTATTCTAAATATAAAAAAACCTATTTTACTAGAATTTTAATATTAAACGTAATTTACCTTATATGTATGTACACAAATATTTCAATCAATAAAACAATCAATCACAATATTCAAAGACATTATTGTATCACATAAATTTCTAATTCTATGAAAATTCTTGACATGCATACAAAGGCCAAAACATACATCATTTATTTAAAGGATTTCTTCTCCTTTTTATTTTTATTTTTTTCTTATACTTCATTTCCTAATGTATTTTCAGCCTTTAAGCGTTTTCTTTTTTTTTATTCAAGATAATAAAAAAAAATTTTCCTATCTAGAAAATGAAAATTCACTAGAAAATTTTTTTATTTTACGAATCTCTGAAATATTTATGAATTTACTTTAAATACAATACAATACAATACAAAAAAAGAGGATATTTTATCTATTGAATATCAAATCATATATTAGATCATACAAATTTATAAAAATTTTGATTCAAGGAGGAAAAAAAAGAAGTACAATATTTTTGTTTTATTTATTTATATTTTTCTTATTACATATTTTCAAAATCATCGTTTTTCCTCAAGCGATATTTACTCTAATTTCACTTTGAAATATTCTTCAACGGGAATAGTGTGTGAGCCACCATACCAATCAAGAACGATGATATTTTTAATATCGATTTTGTATATATTAAAACTATGAACTGGAAAAATTAATTTAAAAAAAAGGGATAATTGAAAAATCAAATTTAAATTTTATAAGAAAAATCTTCATATGTAATTTACCATTTTCCCAAGATTCTGCAGCTGGATGACGTTCAACAAATGATTTTTTGGCAAACTCATGTTCTTCAGTATTTTTGTCAATCTATAAAATTTAATTAATAAAATTAATATAAATTTAAAAGTAATTAATATAATCAAATGAGCAAACAACTAATTACTTTAACTACTGATCCACTAATTACTGTTCTTGCACATGTTGGTTCCATTGGATCAACACCATTTTCAGAACATTGTAAATCTTGTTCATTACTTAATAATACTGTTACGATATTTTTTACCTTCAAAAAAAAAAAAAATTTTAATTTATATCCATTACTTTTTGTGTTTTTTTAAATGTAAATTTTTAACTTACTTTCAAATTTTTAGCAGCTGCAGAAATATCACTCATATAAAAGTAAATATTACCTGTAGATTTACCATTACGTGGCCCATCAGAAATTGACATAACATTCAATTGTGGATATCCTTTAATAACATCAACAATTGAAATTGTTGCAAATGCTGTCCAATCTAAACGATGTACAAGTTCTCTAGCTACTTTTGCATGATCTTTTGGTGGACTATTTAGCATGGAACTAATAAATCCATCATCATTAACATTATTAAGAAATGATGAACGTCCAAAAACTTGAGAAGAAAATCCAATTATAAAACAAAATACAATTAAATTTTTCATTTTTTGTTAATTTTCTTTTTTTTTTTTTTTGGTGAAGTAAACGAAGAAAGTTCAAAAATGACTGAATTATTATTTTCAATATTCTGTGATTTTTATATTATCAAATAATTTTATTCTGAATAATTTGATAAGATATTTATGTTTATTTGTTGTTTCTAAACACTTGAAGACTTTTAAAAACCAATTGAATTTTATTATCTTGTGCAAATTTTTGAATTGAATTATTTATAATTCCAATCTTCGTACGTGATAAATTAATAATAATGAATACATACTCCTATTAATCTTATCAATAAACGTAAAAGAGGAAAAGTAATTAGAAATATTATTATTGATTCGATGATGATAGGTAAATTAACTTCTACCAATATTCTATCAATAAATAAATATTTCCTTTGTAACGGTTAAATAAAAAAAAAATAATTAAAAAGTTACAACTAATTTTAACTCAATTCAAATTTAATTTCAAAAATCGAATTTTCCAACAACAATAAAATTTGCAAAGAAAATTTAACGGTGAAAATTCAAAGTGATATTTCCTATCTACTTACTGTAGCGCACTCTCGTACAAATTTTGAGTCAAACTTCTTTCATTTCATTCAATCGGTAAATGGTAACACCAATTTTTGACTGAAAAAAAAAAACACCAGCAAGAAGAAGAAAACACTTTGACATTTGGTTGGTGTTAAAAAATTAAAATAAAAAGCAAAAGTGTACGGGGAAGTAGGTTTCTTCTGTAAATTTTTCATCTTTTCATTTTTATAAAAAGAGTTTTTTGAATGACTTGTATTTTGTATTGAAAATAATTTACATAATTTGTTAGTTTTAATTAATAATTTTAAATAAAATCAAATAAAAAGTAAGTGAATTATTTTTTGTTTGTTAATTTCAAGAAAACACAAAGTGAAAGTGATAAAAGTTTTTTTTTCTTTCCTTTCTTCTAAGTTTTTTGCTTTGTTCTGTCCGTTGCCGTGTGAAGAATTTCTTATTGGCACAGGCGTTGTCTGTCAAGAAATCACTCGATTATCCGCATATTATATTGTATATATCTAGGAATATTTTGTCAATCAAGATGATTTTATTTTTGGTTCATTTTATTTTAGAACGACTGGACACAAATAAAATCCATACAAAAAAAATAATAAGTCACATATTATCTAAATAGAAGTGATATAGCACACACCATACGTTTACATTCCCTTCATGCCTTTCATCGTTTCTGTTGTATTTTTATTTTAGACAATTTCGACCGTAGAAACAAGAATTTTTTTTTTCTTTTTAAAATTAAAATATAGGTTTTCTGGAAAAACTAATGTAGGTGGGCGTAAATGATGAATTCGTTCAACTATTTTGTATCATTTGAATAATCTTAATGGATTTTGTATTCAAATGCAGAAATTCATAATTTTATTCACAATTTTTTTTTTTATAGTCAGGAATTTTTCTTTCTTCTTTTTTTTATATGCTTTATTCTATTACCAATAAAAATAAAATGCATAAATTTTTTTCCTTTTTAGATGTCTTCCGGAAGACCAATTAAATGTGTAGTTGTCGGTGATGGTACCGTTGGAAAAACATGCATGTTAATTTCATATACAACAGATAGTTTCCCTGGAGAATATGTTCCGACTGTGTAAGATAATAAATTAATTATTAAAAAAAAAATTCAATAAAGAAAAAAGTGTGGTATTTATGTATATTTTAATGTATTTTAGATTTGATAATTATTCAGCTCCAATGGCAGTTGATGGTATTCAAGTTTCATTAGGATTATGGGATACTGCTGGTCAAGAAGATTATGATAGACTTAGACCATTATCATATCCACAAACAGATGTATTTTTAATATGTTTCAGTGTTGCTAGTCCATCATCATTTGAAAATGTTACATCAAAATGGTATCCAGAAATAAAACATCACTGCCCAGATGCCCCAATCATTTTAGTTGGTATGAAGTCAATAAAATAATTATTATTAAATTTATACCTAGTTAATTTACAAATATGTACCTACTTACTTAATTTTTTTTCTTATTCTAGGTACTAAAATCGATTTACGTGATGATAGAGAAACTTTAAGTGCATTAGCTGAACAAGGATTATCACCATTAAAAAGAGAACAAGGTCAAAAATTGGCGAATAAAATTAGAGCTGTTAAATATATGGAATGTTCGGCATTAACACAACGAGGGTTAAAACAAGTAAATTAATTTTTTGAAAATATAGAAAATTTCACAGTTTTTTACAAATTTTATTTTTTATTTGTAGGTTTTTGATGAAGCTGTTAGAGCTGTTTTAAGGCCGGAACCCCAAAAAAGACGACAAAGAAAATGTATCGTTATGTAAATAAATAAATATTGAAAAAAAAAAATAATTTAAAAAAGAAAAAAAAAACTTGAATCACGTTTCGTAGTTATTTAAAAATCGTAAAAAAATCAATTCGGAAAACAAAATTAACAAAAAAAAAACTACTAAAGATAGAGCAGCATATAATTTTTTTTTAGGCCTAAAATATTTCAGACAATTAAGATTTTATATATAAAAAAAAGTTTTTATAAGAAAATGAATTTTTTTTAAACCAACAGTAGTCTTAAAAAAAAAAAAAAAGAAAAAGTAATGTTTTAAAATAATTTAAAAACGAAATAACGAATACAACTGAAACAAAACAAAACTGAAAAAACAATAAAGTAAAATGAGACGGTTTTTTTCCAAACCAAACTGGAATTCATTTAAAACTTATTAAAACATCACAATTATGGCACTTAATCGATTTTACATGTAAATAATCTTTGGATTTGTTTTTCAAAAAACGAAAAAGGGAGAACTAAAACTTCCAACATTTGTTTTGCTTGGTGCTTGTGCGTAATGGGTAAGTTATTTTATTTTTTATTTATTTATTTTTATTCTCATTCACTTTTCAATTTCGTAAACTAAGAATTTTATGTAACGATTTTTTTTTTTTTTTTTGATTTACATATTTCAATGTAACAACATCAATAAATTTTTCTAAAAATTCCTAATTTCAAACCAAAGAAATTTGAATCGATTAAATGCCTTATAAATCAAAACATTATTCACAGAAAATAATAAGACGAATACAACAAATCTTAATGTATGATTAATTTCTAATTGAAAAAAAAAAAGAAGTAAATATGATAAATTTCTCATTATTTCGTTAAAAGTACGTTAAAAATCATTAAATATAATTTGCATTTACATTTCTTGTGCACTAAACAGTATTTTCGTACATTCCTTACGATAATTATGTGCCATAAATTTCAAATAATCCGTGGAAATAATTTTAAAAAAAATAAAGAATCTAAAAAAACAGAACATTTTTCTTGTAAATTAGAAATTTAATTGTGCATTAAGATATTGTTGTTGTTGTTAGGCCATTATACTTGTAACGAGGTGCAAAAGACTGAATTTTTACGGTCAAACACAATTCTAAACAAACAAATAAAAAAAACAAAATAAAATCAAGAAAATTATACGAAAAAAAATATTTAAGATTTAGAAAAAAACAACTCATAACTAACCTTTTAATAGGATGTTTTTTTTTTGTCTTTTTGTATAAAAAAAATTTTATATATAAAAGTAGCCATATTATGTTTTCTAATTTAGTAAAAAACAAAAAAACAAAAAGTATATAAAATCAATTATATATTATATTAAAGAATTTTTTTAAAAAAAAAATCATTATTAGAACATTTTTAAAAAGTTGATAATATTATCGAAATGTTTAGCTAAAATAATATTGAGAGTTTGTTTTTTTTTTTTTTTTAAATATAAAGTGTATGCCTAATCAACTTAATTTATATAAAATTATTAAAAGAAAAGAAAAAAAACAAATTTATCAAGTTTATATGTTGTAAAAAAAAAAAAGAACAAATTTTTTTTTTTTTTATATAAATTATTGTGTAATTCAAAAATAAGTGAATCTCTTAATTACAGAATCCACTTCTTTTTATTATTATTATTATTATTATACCAAAGCTAATAAAAATGCTGGCAAATTACTATTATTAATTAATTATTTAAAAAATACATACATAATTATTGAATTCTCTAGTCAATATACAAAAAATAATTGACTGATTTCGTATTTTTCTGATTTCTGGCAACCAACCATTTTTTTTTATATAAACAACAACAACAAAATAAAGTTTTTATCAATATTATTATTATTTTTTTTAAAATAAATAATTACATAAATATTTTATTTTTAAATATGATCTCAGTGGAATGAAATTTTATTGTTTTTGTTTCATTATTTCCAAATTAAACACATTTAAATCGAATTTTATTGCTCGAATTTGTAAAAACTTTAATGTAGAATTTTCAAGTTTTTGAAGATGATATTGATTTTGTCTGTTTACAAGAAAAGTGTAAAAAAAAAAGAATCTCATATGCTAACTTTTCAGAAGTTTTCAATATGATGAAGTCTTGAATATCCTAAAATTGTTCAAGATATTAAATTATTCGGTGTTGATTGAGAAAAGTTTTTTTTTAACATTTTGCAGACGGGGTGTGGTTTTTCATTATTGAAAATGTCGCGGGTTAATCATGTTATTTGATTTGAAATAAAAATATATAAGAGAGGAAAATTGACTAGATGTATGTATGTAGATTTATTCGTCATTTTTGTTAAGTTCTCGACTGGACTGTGCTTAGGATCACAGTGTCCCCCTTCTGAAAAGTGTTAGAAAATTCTTTTACAGAATGTACAAGACAAAATAAATAAATACAAAAATGCATGATATATTTCTCAGAAAACTTCACAACAATAAAAAAGTCAATTATTTTCTAAATTGTTCCTTAATCGAGATTTTCTAGCAAAAAAAAAATAATAAATTTCATTCCTTTTTTCTTGTATGTATTTTTATTTTCTTCATAAATCAAATTTATTTTAAATTAAAAACAAAAACAAAACACATTAATTTTTTTTCTCTATAAATAAATAATTTTTAAATGCAACAACGTAAATAAATATTTGTGATCAGTAATTTGTTCGTTTCTGTATTTTTTGATAATTTTAATTATTTTTAAACATTTTAAAAAGAAAAAAAAATTTATAATCTAAAAAAAATAAATAAATAATAATAAATTAAAAAAAACACGTAATATAAAATTGCATCTATATATAATTTTTAAAAAACATATTATAAAATTTACTTATTATATCGCACAAACGAAATAAATAAAAAAAAAATTAATATAAAAATGAAAATTTAAAAAAAAATATATTTGTAATACATCACGAAAACATTTATACATAATATATAAAACCATCACTCACAAATACACACTCATACATAATATGTACGTACACAATTGTTTAAATAAAAAAATAAAAAAACCAAAAAAAACCTTACATATTTTTTTAAATTTCAAAACAAAACAAAAATGAAAAGCTTTCAAAAATAGAAAATTTTTTTAAGAATGAAATAAAAAAAAAAGGATTAAACAAAAAAAACGAAAAATAAAATACTCGCTCGAAATTTTTTAGAGTCAATTTGCAAATACAAGGAAAATGTAATGTAATTAAAAAGAGAAAAAAAAAATTAATTTTGAAAAACAAGCAAAAAAGAACAGAAAACGTTTGGGGTGTAAATTTGATAGCCTAATAAATTCTACGTTATCATCAGAAAAAGATAATAATTAATTAATATTAAAATAAAATCCACCAAAGTCGCTTAAATAATATTTGTGTATGTAAATCTATTTTTATATTTAAAAAAAAAAAAAAAAACAAAAACCATTAAGAAAATGAAATAATTTTCATATTCTGAAAATAAATTAAATACAAAATTTCATTGAACTTAAAACGAATAAAATAAGAAAAGTAATATAATAATAAAGAAGAAATTCGGGAAAAAAAAAATTAAATTATAAAAAAAAGAAAGAAAAAAAGTATGTAACCTAAAAAAATATAATGATAATAATAATAATGAGATAACAATTGTTGTTTTTAGTAAGAATTTTTAATAACAAATAATAGAAGAAGAAAAAAATAAATAAAAATTAATGTGTGTGAAAATTAATAAGAAAAAAAAAACATAATAATTATAAAAAAAAAATTACATTTAAAAATAATTTAAAAAGAAATCAAGATTTATACATTTCAAAATAAAGAAAAAAAAAATTATAAAAGATAATTGAATTGTTTTTCTTTTTTTTACTGTTAGTCTTTGATTTGTTTGTAATTGGGTCAGAGCCAATCAGGGTAGGGGTGGTGGGTCTGACTCAGTTGGAAGAAAAGAAAATTCTTATAGTTTTGTTAAACCCCACATTTTATATGGTTTTGTGTTTTTTTCTAAAGCTAAAAAAATCAGTTTAAAATTCAAAACTTTAACCTTTTTCAATGATTTAAGCTTGACTTTTCATTTTATTTATTATAATTAAATCTGCAAGCACCAGAAAACTATGTATATTTTATTTAACTTGCTACCACCTACCAGCAGTAAGGTTTCTGATCACTTTCGTTTGTCTTGCCAACAATCTGATTTCGAATTGACAAACTTCACCTTGGCTGTGTTCCTAAATAATGTATATTTGCTTTGCATCGTGATTGCAATGTATACCATCAGTCAAGATAAATTGCTGGACAAATTTATGTTGCGTAGTAGCAATTATAAATTATTCACGATGCTCTAGTTGATGGCTAGTTGTTTGATTTAATCGTCAAAAAATCACATTTGAGTTTTAAAACGTTTGACATTGTAAAAAGACGGTCGGAGGACGTTTAGGAATTCAGCCCTTATCTAATTAAAAACGATCTCTACTGATTTTTAAATCATGAACAGATTGAAATTTGTGACAGGGCTAAAGACAAGCTTTTTGTAAATTATATCACCTGAAAGAAAAATATCAATTTAATGATTTTAGAATTTTGGAAAAGGGATACAATATCCTATTGAACAAAACAAAACGGTTTTAATTTAATTACATATGTATTATATATATATTTTTTATTTCCAATTACATTTTTTTTTATACATGAAACATTTTGCAGTATCAAATAGTGAAAATTCTAATAAACATTCTTTTTTTTTAAAATAATTTTCATTAAATCCAAATTATATTCTTCTTCTTATTTGTTTCCCACTTGAATTTAATAACAAAAATTCAAATTCAAGTTTTCAAAATACAATATTAAATGAAATTCACAATTTTTATGTTTTTTTTTCTTTCTTTTAAATAAAAATTTATAAAATCCTTAAAAACTTTTAATTTAAATGTAACACAAGTGAATTTTGAATTTATTCAAAAAAAATTACAATTTTTATTATGAAAATTAACGATTATATTCATCTAAAGTGCAAAATGATGTAAAAATTCCTAAATAAATTCTCTAAATTGTGTTGTACTAATTTTGATGCAATTTTTTTCTTAATTTTTTTTTTTATTAATTAAATTTGTGTTCCCATTGAATGATTCATTTTTCTTTAAATAATACTAATTCCTTATGATTTCATTAGGAAAGAGAAAATTTATCAATAAATTATCTTTTAATATAGTCTAAAAGGTTTTGGATGTATTGCTCTTCCAGTACTTTTAGCTGATTTTCTTCCAGCACTTTTTGGTCTTCCTGTTGTATTTAATGATGGTGTTGAAACAGATAATACAATACATTCAGTTGGTAATGACATACATGATGTTAATGTTGTTGTACGTGTTATACTTGTTATACTTCTTGGTGCAGCTTTCCAAAACTTTAAATTTTTTAAATGATATAATTTATTAAAAAAGAAATACAAATTTTTTTTTTTTTGATTAATCGAACATTTTTTTTTTTTTATGAAAATTTACAAAAATTTGAAAATTGATCTTTAATTTGAAAATGAAAAAAAAAATTATGATGATGATGATTTACGAAAATTGTGAATTTCTGTTTTTTTTTAAATAATTTGTTAAACTTACATGTTTTTTCTTTGCTTTTTTGGTTTTTTTGTTTGTTTTTAAATTGTGAAGCAGCGTTACTTTATAAATCTACTCCAAAGGCGTGCGTTTTTTTTGTTTTACTTTTTGCCATTACAATAAGTTGCGATGCTTTTGTTTTTTTTTGTATACGTAATTTAATTATTAAAAAAAGAGAAAAAAAAATATACTTTGATAGCTAAAATTTAAAAATTGAAGCCTAATTGATTTTACTTGTGCACCATTGTTACAACATTCCTAAAAAAAATTGTCTGTTTCTCTAATCGCTTGTTTGGATCCTTGAGGGTGAGGATAATTTAAAAAAAAACAACAACAACTAATTACTTGTCAGTAACATAATTGTTTTTTTTGTTTGTTTTTTATTTCCTTTTTAATTAATAAATGAATTTTATTTTATGTTTTTACTTGTATAAATTATATTTTTATTTTTCTTGTAATTCAAAAAACCTTTTCTTGTCATTTATTTTATTTTTCTTCTTCTTAATTTATAATAATAATTTTTTGTTTTGTTTTTAATTTCAAAAAATTTGAAGATAATACATATTATTACTGTTTTTTTATATATTTATTCAAAATGTAATTCATTCACAATAATTATAATAATATAATAATCATCTCTTGAAGTATTAAAATACATACGAATTTATTTTTTTTTTCTAATACATTATAACAGTTCTTTGGTAAAACTTTCAAAAGTTATGTACGTAAATATTTTCTTTTTTTATTTTTTCTTTCATTTTTGTTAATAATTTTCTACTTTTGGTTTTTTTTTCCTTTTCAAATACAAATATTTTTGTTTTTAATATGATTAATGTTTTTTTTTTTATTTCAAATTTAAATACTTTTTTTTTTCAAGCTGGTGGACAAAATTTTCTTAGAGATTATTTGAATTATTTTTTTTTTTTTTTTAGTTTTTCAAAAGCGTTTTTCTTTAAATTTATTCATTTTTTTTTTTAAATAAAATTTTTAATTTATTTATTTGTCATTCATGCGTAAAATGTGATCTTAAACATGTGCAAATTATTAATTTATTTGTTATCTATTTAAATTTTTATATATATTTTTGCAATTTTCAAATCTAGTACATTTACTTGTAAAAATGAAAAGAATTTTCCAACTAAAATGAATTTTAAAAAAGTAATAAAAATAAAAATAATTCAGAATTGAATGAATAATGGCAATGTTATTGTGCAAAAAAAAAATTTCTCAATTCGGATAATACATAGATAATTTTATTTTTACGTTTTAATAGTAATTGTTTTTTATATATAATTATATGTAAATAAATTGTGTACCATTCACTTATATATATTGAATTAGATAATTGGTATATAAAATTACGTATTTTATTATTAATAAATATTCGCAATTTATGTCCTTTTTTTTTTTTTTTGCAATTTTTAACATAAAAATAATTACGTTCGTTTTATATTTATATACTTTTTTTAATATATGACCTATATAATATATATTTTTTTAAATATAGAATATTAAAAGTGGTTTTATTTTTAGCTATTTCATTTCTCTAATAAAGCACCGGTAATTATATTTAAAAATGTATTTTTGTAATGCCACATTCCAATTATCAAGCATGTGAATATTAATTAATTTTCCTTTTTTTTTTCCTTATGAAAATTCAAAAAAATTGCTGTTTTTCTTTCTAAGTAAAAATTTTAAAAAAAAAGAAATGAACGCTATTTACAAGTCTTTTTTTTTTTGTTCTACGAAAAATACTTTTAGATTTTAGAACTTTTCTCCTTTGAGAGTTAATTTTTTCAACAAATGTGTTTTCCCGTGTAATCTCAACAAATTCATCCTAGCTAAAATCAATGTGAGGGTGTACAATTTAAATAAATTTGATTGTAAATAGCGTCTAAAAAATATTTCTAATATTTTAAACTAAATTTTACTCCTTCTTTTTTAGTGATAACTGAAAATATCATTAAATTTTTTTTTTTAAATATTTTACTATTCCAAAAATTCTAATATAATGTGAATGATAATAATTTTCTATAGTAAAATTTCAATTAAAAATTACAAAAAACAAATTTTTTCTTGTATAATTTAAATTCTAATTTTTTTTTTTAATTATTTTTAAAAAAATTATCCAAATTTTATCTTTTTATAAAAATTTATATCTTTGATTGGTCATACAAAAAGTGCCATCGCGTTACACCTCACATTCAAATTTGATAATTATTATTATTTTTTCTCCTATCGTATCTATAAATTCTTTCTTTCACATAAAAAAGAAAAAAAAGAAAGTAGAAAAATCCTTTATTCAAAATTATTTTTGTATTATATGTACGTATATATGTATGTATGTATGTAACATTATAGAAAGGAATGATGTTCGTTAACTTTGTTTTTTTTTGCAAAGAGGAATTAATTAATTTTTCAATAGAAATAATATATTTTAAGGACTTGTTCATTGCACAAAATTTTATTCATTTTGTCCTATCAATAAGAACCACCAACACATACTATACGTATTTACCGTTTGTATCTGTTCTTTTGTTCGAATAAAATTAAATTGAATAGATTTTCTTTATTTCTGTGCATGGTCAAGGCCTAATAATAAAGGAAATTTGTTATAAAACCTCATATATACGAGTAGGTATGTAGGTACATTATATCCTGTAAATGGTAATATGTGTACATACATATATGTGATAGTATATGATTATTACATTCACTATTATAATTGAATTAATATTTATTTTATTTTTTTTTCTTCTTCAATGAAATTTGTATTTTTATAAAAAGGTGTGTACATAGTATAGATTTTATATATGAAAAAAAAAAACATATTCCTATAAAGAAAACAAAAATACAAAATGTGTATGATATTATTATTGTTGTTGTAAAAAGTAACAGTATATCTATGCATGCATGTATGTATATGTATTTTAATTGAATTTTAAAAACAAAACGACGGAAAAAACCACATCAGAAAAAATTAGAAAATGTTTTCTGTTTTTTTTTTGTTTTACTCATTACAAGTTTTCATCTTACTATACTAAAAATATTGTTTTTTTTTTTTGTTTCTCATAAATGTATTTTTTTAAATCCTTTCTTTTGTTTTTTCTATTCTATTCATAATAAGATATATTGTAGATATTTTTTTTTTATGTTTATAGAAAAAAAAGATATTTTTTTTTTAAATCGTACAATAAATGTATATAAGTATGTATAATAATAATATAAACTCTCATTCTTAATGCATTTTAATAGTTTTTTTTTTTTTTTTTGTATATTTTTTCTTTTCATTTTTTTTATTTTTTTAAATAAGTATTATAAATTTTGAATAATTTAACTTTGCTGTTGATTTAAATTCTCATCAGCACCTGATGATGATGTCATCGATGGTGGTATTGGACTCTAATTACATGTATAAAAAATAAATTAAATAAAATACAGAAAAAAAAAACAAAGAAAAATTAAAAATTAAAATTAAAATCAATTGAATTAGCAGAAAAAATCAAATGTAATTTTTTATTCATACGAGTATTAGTAATATTTCATGAAGCACGTAAACGTAAAATTAACTTATTTGAAAGGAAAAAAATTAATTAAATTTAGAACATGTCAAAAAATTCATTCTCTTACAGATTTTCAGAATATTTAATTATTTTTTACTATGAAAAGAATGAAAATAATTACAACCTTCAAGCCTTGAAGTGTTGTAAATCAATGAGGATCTTCACAAAAATTAAAAAATTTTTTATGAGAAGTACCGCGGATATTTATTTTGCTAAAAACTTCAGGTTTTGATTTTAGTTGAGTACTCGAACCAACACAGGCAATTTCATTGTCCTGATCTCCTGATCTCTGTTGAATAGAACATTCTCTTTTTTCAAAAGCTCAAACAGGGGCTTAAATGATATCCTTTACCGTTCTTTCATTGAATGCACACCTTTAAATTTGTTGATACAGTGTTCTAGTTTTTTCAAAAACTGTAAAAGTATTTTTTGACATGTCATACAAAAAAAAAATTAAAGTAATTTAAATAAAATATTTAAATAAATAAAAAATTCAAAAATCAGGTATTTTATTTTTTTCCTCAACACTTCACAAGAACAAGTACAAAAATATTGCATTGAAAACACACTTAAAAGAAAATTTAGGTAATTTCACTAATTCACTTGTTTGTTTGTAAATTTACATGACTTTTGGTACATAAAATTTGAATTTTCAATAATAAAGTTTCAAAAAGTACTTTTTATTTCAGGTACGTTTTTTTTTTCTTCAAAAAAAATATTATTTTATCACATTATAGAATTTAATTGCACATTGCGATTCTATGAAAGTTCTTTTAATAATTTTTTTTATGGTGAAAATTATTTTATAAACTCCTCTAGAAGGAGCAAAAGTTGTGCAATTCATGTTGTACTTTGTAAAATTAATGTTAGATTGTTTATGCGTGAGAGAATATAGTGAAAAAAAAAGCAATTAATCTCCAAAAAATTACAAATACTTGAGAACAAAAAAAAAAGGATATTTGAAAAGTTATTTTTAGTATTAAAAACTTGAGTGTTTTTTCATTTGCAAATATTGCTGATTTAATTAAGTGATTCTCTTGAAGAGAAAAAAAAAGTTTTGCATTATATGAGGAATAAATTTGAAAATTATTTTTCATATTTTTAAGAAGGGGTGGGTGGTGTGTGCAGTGAATAAAAAAAAAAAATTAATTAAAAATAAATAAAAAAAAAAAAAGTTAAATGAATATTTTCATACATACGTTCCGAAATTTCATTTAAATATTACTCTTGTTTTTTTTTTTTAAATTTTATTTAGTTGGTTATTTTTACCTGTGAAGGTGGTGTTGGTGCAACAGGGTGCTCAATATTTTTCAAATATTCCTTATCATCAAAAATTTTTTTATCTCCTCCACCTGGTTTGTGCTTTACATTATCGAGTGATCCCACTTTACTTTGTGCCTTAATATCTAATTTTTGAGTTTGAATCTGTAAATGTACAGTTACGAGTATGTTATCGCGACAGAAAAAAAAAAAACAAATGAAAAAAAAACGTCCATTAGAGATGATTAATAAACTATAAAAACATAAAATTGTGCAAATTTCATCAGATTTTACGTATTTTTTTTTCTTTTTTTTTTAATTTCATACAACAAATTTTTCACATTCCTTTTTATATTTTATTTTTCACAATATAGATATTACACAGCATATACGAGTATGTATGTATTTATCTATCCAAAATTTCACATATAAAATAAATAAATAATATAGAACATAATAATAACAAAATAAAATTGAATGTCATGCACAATTAACTAAATATAGAAGAAGATGAAAAAAAAATGAGTTTATTAAAGAATTAATGTTAAAAAAATTGCAAAACATCTCAAAAATGCAATTTACTACCAATTTTTCTTTTTTTCTTTCTATTATTAAGAAAATTACTATAATTTGAAAAAATTTAAAAGCGGATATTACTTAAATAATTCGTTACATAGGAAATATTGTGATGGAGTGTGTGTGGGTGGTTAAATAAAAATATTAATAAAATGTGATTAAATGAAGCATAACAAAAAAAAGAAAAAAAACAAATAATTTAAATGTGAAATATTATATTATATATGTAATATGTGTGTGTATAATATGTGTGTTGTTTTACTTACGCTGTCATTAGTCATTTCCAGATTTTCCTGTTATTTTTGTTTTTTTTTATTTTTTTTTATAATGATTTTCATGAAGGAACAAAATTGTTGAATTTGTAATTTAAGAAAAAAATTATATTTTTTTTTTTGTTAATTAAAAAAAAAGCATTAAAAAATATTTTAATAGAAAAAAATTTTTGGTCAGTGACGACAACAAGTGAGAAAATTAAATATGAAATTTAAATGATTTAATTATGACAAAAATTATAAATGAATATCAATTCCATAGACTTTCGGATGTGAAAAATAATTCAAAATTGAAAATTTAATATTAATTAATTTTAGTACTTCACATCAGTATGCGAAATCAACATAATATGTACATACTTACACTTCTTGTCACGTCACGAAAAATATTATGTGAAATGAAATGTTGTTCGTTTACTGCTTTTCTTGTAAAATTTTAAAAATGCGAAATATTTAAAGCAATAAATTTAATCACGCTTAGCATTATGTAATTTTTAATTTAGCTTGCGTTTATATGTTATATCTACGCTAATTCTCACTTGTTGACACACAGAAAATACATATACTATATGAAAAAAATTCATTTATTTAAAAAATGTTTGTGTTTAGATGAAAGTTGTTCCAAATTTTTATTTAACTTGAAAAACTTAATTTTTTTGGAAGCTTTTTAGGAATTTTATAGCTAAGTTAAAAGTACAAAATATATTGGAACATCATTCCAATAAAAGCATGAAAAAATCACTTTAAAAATTTGAAACAACTTTTAATCCAACTCATATTCGGATGCTTCATTTGCCAAATTGATTAAAACCATTTTTGAGGTTTTTCAAGTTTTAGTTGCAGAACTCGATTAATTCTTGGATTTTTCATATTCGAAGTAATTGGATGTAATGATAATCCGTTAAACTACTAAATTAAAAAATATTTTTTTCAGTCTTCGAATCATAATTAATTTATTATCGGAGCTAATTTATTACTTTTTTATATGGAGTTAATCGATTTTGCAAGTGAGGCATTCATTTTATCAAAACTTACAAAATATTTGTTTAAAAAAAATTAAATCATTTTTACTATACAAAATACAAATTAATTCTAATTCTATTTATCACCTTTTCATACCTTTTTCTCATATTAATTTTGATTCATAGTTAAGTTTGTTTTTTTTTTTCTTAATTATTCGATTTTTTACATTAGAAACATTACAAAAAAAATTGCAATTCAAAAATTAAATTATTTTTCAAAATTTTTAATTAATGAAGGAAATGTATAAATGTAAATTACTTCTGAAAGAATGCTTTAGATACTATAACTAGCTTTACTTGTTAATGAAATTTTAAATGAATTGACTGTTAAAAATTAAAAAAAAAAAACTTTCTAGTTTAACATTGGTTAAAAATTGTAAAAAAAAAAATAAAATAATCCGATTTTTTTTTTTGTTTAGAAAAGAAAACTGAAAATTAAACATTATCCTTTTTAAATTGTAAAAGTTAAGCATTCGATGTGAGAAGAAGAAGAATTAAAGAAATTATAAAAGAGACACATTTTCAATTAATTTTTTTTAATTTGAAAAAAAATTTAAGAATTTATTCATGCACATTTTACGTCAAATTAGCATCTAATTTTCATTACTCAACAATTATTATTATTATCTTGTAAATGCGTCTTTTTGTTTTTTTTTCATCATGCAAAAAATTGTTAAATAATTAATTAATTAAAAAAGTACTTTTATGTACATTTAATCGCAAATTATGAAGTTTCTATTTTTAAAGTTCAATTTAAATTTGTTTTATTATATGTATTTTTTTTTTATCGGAAAATTTTTTTGTAATTTCATGCCTAAAAGTTCTTTTGTTTCTAGAACAAACAATCTAAACTAACACAGAATGACCGAATTAAACAACATTTATCACAAAATTAAGACGACTAATTCTTGAAGAAAAAAACAAGTATTTTTCTTCATTCATTTTTTTTTTTTTTTTTTTTTTGGTGTAGAATTTTAACAAAATCACATAAATTTTCTTAAATGCTTACCTTAATATCACCACCACGTGGTACATGTTTAACATTATCCTTAGAACCTACTTTTGGTTTTGCCTTGTCTTTAAAATCTGTTTTTAATGATTCAATTTTTTTATCTCCACCACCTGGTTTATGATGAGCATTCTCCAATGATCCAATTTTTGATTTTGCATTCCATTGTAATTTTGTTGAAATTATCTAAAAATTTTGTGTTTTCAATATTTAAAAAAAATATATATGCAAATAATTTCACATATATGTATATGTATATAGATTTTTTTGTTAATGAATATCCTGTTTAAATTTTATCTTCATTACGTTTATGTCACAATTATTTCATATTAAAATTAAGAAGAAAAAAAACTTAAAAAATTACATAATTATTATTTTGCATGACTTTTCCAATTTAAAATCCAGCATATTTTGTTTTTTTTTGAAAAATAATTTACCTAATTACTGAATTGAATTAAATTAAATCAAATTAAATTTAATTATGAAATAATTCTTTTAATTATACTATAAATTGTAGAGAAAAAAAAATTGTGTGTCATTCTAAAATTAAGATTTATGAATTGTCTTATAAAATTGCATTTACGTACTACTAAAAATATCTTTTGTTTTTGAAAAGAAGAAGAAAAAGGAAATTTTGTGTATTTTCTCTAAAGAAATTATGTGTGTGGATTTGTTGCTTTGAAATTTCTAAAATTTGACTTAAAATTTTCAAAATTGTGCTTCTAAATAATTTTTGAAGAAACAACCAATATTTAAAAAGATTCTATTTTACTAAAATCCTAGACTTTATTAGTCTACGACCTACGTGTTTATTTTGAAAAGGTGGGTGGGTAAAAAAAAAAATAACAATGCCATTTTGAAAAATGTTTGTAATGTTATATGATTCACTTTATCATGAAAAAAAAAAAAGGATATAGTGTAAATTTTGTTTTTTAGGCAATCACATACCTTTTTTTCTCCACCTTTTGGTATATATTTATCATTTTTAGCTTCAATTCTTGGTGTTGCTTTTATTTCAATTTTTTTAGTTTCAATTTTAACATTACCACCACCCGGCTTATATGATGTATTCTCCAATGAACCTATTTTAGATTTAACTGCTTTCAAATTTGGTGATGGTGCATTACCAACTTGAATTTTATTCATTGGAACTGTTTTGGGGTATAGAAAAAAAACAATAAAAATAGTAAGTAAAACATAAAAATCCACACAAAAGAAAATTTAAAATAAAAAATTTGATATTTTTTTAGAACCTTTTTTAACTTGTTCTGGTTCTGGAGTTTTTAATAAACGTGATCTTGATGCACTTCTTGATTTGTTTGATGGTGTTGCACTTGGAGGTCTTGAAATAGTAGATTTAGTTGGTGATTTGAGTGGAGAACCTGGTGATCCTGGTCCATTACGTTCCTAAATACACAATAAATATTCATTTATATTTCTTTTTTTTTTGTAACTCACTTTTTTTTTTGAAGTTTTAAAAATCGATTCAATTGAATGTCCTTTAAAACTTATTTTTTTTTTACAAATACCTCCACTCTACTTATGAATTTCGATAAAGAACTTTTTACTTGTAATTTTTGTAGAACCATTTGTATGAAAATTTTTAAAATACAAAACTTGACCTAAACGAAATAATATTATGTAGTTCGTTCACTGTGATATACCACCGATACCGTGTATGAAACAATTCTATTGTTATCCTTATAAGAATTTCATATTTTATCGATTTATTAAATGGCTTATTATAACGTGTCGAAATTTTGTATTAAAAAAAAAACAAACTTTATAACTGTATAAATGTTGAATTTTCCAAGCAGAAAAAAAAGAGCAAAGTATAAATTTGACAAAAAAAATTTATTATGTTTATGAAGAGAAAATAACAACACAAATAAAATAAAATATAATAATGAAACTTTGCTACTAGCTCGTATGTATTTTTTTAAGGCGCAGACAATACAAGTTACTTTATGGTCGCCTTTGGCAAAACTGATTGTTTGTTCAATTTTTGATTTGGAGACGATTGTGCTCCTTCAACCGTAGCATATTTATATAAATAAAAAAAGAACAAAGACAATACACATATTTCCTGTCTTATAAAAGTTGATTACACGTGAATATACTTATAGCCACGATATTTATATTAAAATCGAAATAATAACAAAATATTCAATATGATCATTTGAATTATGAGCAATATAATTTCATTTTAGATTCCAATTGTGTTCTTAACAAATTATTATTTGCGCGCACACATGTAAAAACTATAAAAAAAATTTAAATAAAAAAGAAAAAGAAAAACAAATTGGTATCATTCCGAGGTTAATTGCTTATTGCAATTTACAATTTATTATTTTATCATTAAATATTATCGTAATTATAATAATAAACAAGTAACAGTTATGTATTGAAGCGTTGAAGGATATCTGAAATATGAAATTTGAAATAAATTTGATTTAAAAGAAAAAAACTATTTTTAAAAAGCAATAATTTCGAATTTACTTCTAGAGCAAATGGAGCAGTTGTCCTGATTGATAAATCAAAACATCCATTTAATATGTCCTTTTTATCATTGAGATTTGTATATAGTTATTGTGATTAAATAGTCAGATAAAATAAAACATTAAATTTTCACAGAAAAATTCAAAAAAAAACACTGCTGACACTGGAAGTCTTCTGAACTGACTTAAGAAAAATGAAATATTTTAATGGGTTTTATATTCGAAAATAAATTTGATTTTTGTTTTGCATGGGAAAATGACATGTGAAATATAATTTGAAGTTAAGATACTGTATTTTTTTTTTTTTAAATTGAATAAATAGAAAACTAAAGAAATTCTAAATAGAATTCCTTTGATGAAAAACTTAGTTTACTTTTTAATTAAAAAGGATGACAATTCAAAGTAAAGTCTATTTTTAATTTTTTTTTCCTAATGCTCCCTTTAACCTAATTTCGAAACAAAGGTTAAAAAAAAAACAAAATTAATTATAGATACTTACATTACCCTGTGTAGATTCATCAACTCCACTATCATTATCTCCTTCTATAAATTAAAAATAGAGAAATTAATATACGAGTAACAATGAAATTCCATTTATAGAAAAAAAAAAAAGAAGAGATCTATTTTATGTAATTAATTTTTATATAGAACAAGACAAGTCAACTTTTTCAAATAAATTCAAATATGTTCAGTGATTAAAATAAATTTATCAATAAAAATACAATTCGAACAATAAAATAAATTTAATGAAAAGAAATAAAAAAAAAAAAAATATCAAAATATATGGGACAAAAAAAATCTTACTTTTATTTTTGTTGTGTAATTTTTGTTTTGATTCCAACAATTCATATTTTTTATTTGCATCATTTTTATTTTGTAATTCATTTTTCATATTTGTCGCATTTTTAACAACTGATGATCTTTGATGATTATCTTCGATTTTATTTACCATTGATTGCGGTACAACTGGTGGTTTATTCATTGTTACAGGATTTGGCATAGGCACATTTTGTTTAATTATATCCTTTTGTTTATCTTCATTTCTCATCATTGCAATATTATCATTTTGTTTCGTTGGAACATTTGAAATATTCATTGTTTTTTGTATATTTTGTTTATCATAATTTGACATAACTGATGTTGGTTTTGACTGATGATCAGCAGAAATAGATGATTTAAAGGCACTATCATTTATAGTATTATCTTTTCTTTCTTTATTTTGTTGATTAATTTGATAATCAGATTCAGGTTTTGTTTTAATGTCCTTCTCATATGATTGAATAACACTCCTTGACATATCATTATTTTGTAATCCATTTCTTGTTGAATTGTCTAAGAATCCGTATTGAGATTGTGTCATTGGATCAATTGGTTTCATTGATTTCAATGGAGTTGATGCTCTTCCAATGACTACATCATCATCATCATCGACATTAATAAGTGAATTAGTAGCAAGAGGTTTTGCAACTTCTGATGACATTTTTAAATTTTGATTTGGCAAAGCCTTTGCAGAAGTTGGTCTGAATTGTTGTGGTTGTTGTTGCTTCTGCTGTTGTGGTTGTTGTTGTTGCTGCTGTTGTGGTTGTTGTTGCTGCTGTTGTGGTGGTTGCTGTTGCGAGAATGGTGGACGGTATGGAGGTTGTCCAGGTGCTGTAACAGGTTGTTGCCCCGGAACTCGAGAGAAAGGTGGACGAACTTGCGGATTTTGTGGTTGATTAGCACCACCGTATGGTGGAAATGGGGGTCTATTTTGCTGTTGCTGTTGTTGTTGCCCTTGCCAATTTGGTGGCGGTTGTGGTCTTTGTTGTTGTACTCCTGTTGGAGGAGGAGGCCTATATTGTTGATTGATTGGCGATGGCCCGACTGGTCTTTGTTGACTAACAGGTGGTTGTATAGGAATACCTTGTTTGCTATCAACTCTACGTAGAGGAGGTGCAAGAGGTCTTTGTTGTTGTAATTGCTGCTGCTGTTGTTGTAACTGTGGTTGTTGTCCCTGTTGTAAATTTTGACCAGCAATCTGTGGTGCCTGTGATCGAATTCCACTCAAATTTGGATTTACATTAGGACGATACAAATTTTGATTTTGTGCCTGATTGGTAAACTGTTGGTTCGCCGAATCTTGTATCTAAGTGGTATTTGTTTTTGTTTTAGTTTAAGAGAATATAGAGCATTTTTAACGTTAGAAGCGTGCAAATAAAATGAAAATAAATAAAAAATAAATGAAATGATTTTACACATAAATAAATTTTTTATGCAATGACATTTTTTTTTCTCATTAAAATAAAAATACCAGGTACAGACATTTTTTTTTTAGAAGAATGTAATTAAAAGGTTAAAATTCTCATTATTTTCCATACTTTAGATGTCATATTTCTAACTAGATCTTTTGAAATAATGTTAACGTTTTTATTTTCTGCTTAATGTCTTGACTATCATTTAAATTACTTATTAAACGTTTAGGATCTTAGTATAGTTAAGAATATGTATTCCAATTTGTATGACATGTTATATAATTTTAGCAATTTAATAAAAGCGCATACATAAATAGAAATTATTCTATCCTTATAAAAAATCTACCAAACCAATGAAATATTGAATAATGAATATCATTGTTATTTTTGTTTTCTGTTTTACTTTTTTTCTACATATTTCAAATAATATCTATTATGCCTCATATTTCACGATACAATGTCTGCCTATCTACAAATATTATAAATATAAAAAAAAATTTTATAAATGAAAAAAAATTTATGTCTTATATTTCTTTGTCGTGAACTTTTGTCATTTGTAATTCGACCTATATTCAAAATCGTTTATTGATTATACAAAAAATGAATTTATATAACTAGTTTTTTTATTTATTTTGGTATGTGCGGTTATGTATGTGGGTTATAGGTAAATCTTTCATCGATACTGGTAACATGTATATATTTTTTTTTACCTTAGACATTTTTGTTGTTTTTCATTCTTTTCCCTCCAAAAATATCTTAACAAATTTCATGTTATTTATATTAAGTACATGTTTTTTATTTTTAATATTTATATACATATATAATTTCAAAATTGGTAACAATTCAATTGGTAAAGAAGAATTAAATAAAAAAAATAAAAGAGAAAGAAGATATTAATTACAAGATAAATGTCAATTCGATATCGATATTTCAATAAATTGGAAAATTATACAAAATTATAATACAATTTAGTTGTTTCAGTATTAAAATAATTATACTTTTATAGACAACATTTAAATATATTATTCATGTACATATGTACATATATATAATTTACATAATGTGAAAACGATATTTATTAAGAACATGAGAACGAAAAAAAAATTATAGGTAGATACTTATATGTACATAATATTGACTATAAAATACAAACAAAAATCGAATAAAATTAAAAATAAAATTATGTACAATATAATTGAAATTGTTTGTAAAGTCCTTGTTTTAGTCCTTTCATGATAGAAATGTCTTGGAATTCTAATGACACGTCATGCTAATCTAATTGAATGGAAATTATAACTACTTACTAAGAATTTGAAAAATATAGAAATTTTCTAGAAATTTTCTGAAGTAATTTCTAAATGATTTTGAAATCTAAAATTTCTCAATTATTTTGAAAACATTTTTAATATGGAATGCAAAAATTATAAGTGTATAGTTTTGCTCTCCTTGTCTTCATAACTCTTTTGTTTGTAATGAATCATCGTTTGACCTTACTGGTGCCCCTTCATATTCTAGAAAATTTCATTCAACTTCTAAACTTGAATTTTTACTTGAGGTTTTTTTGATCTATAAATTTTTTAAAGCTTTATTTTTCTTATCGAAATTCGTTGTTGTAGAAATACGTTGCGTAATTGAATGTCATTATGATGCAATTGCATTCAATGAAAATACGAAAAAAAAATTAATGAAATACGTTATGTATATTGAGTGTGAAAATTTAAGTGCACTCTATAAGATATCGTAATTTCTTATACACTATCTTACCGCTTCGGTATCCGTCATTTTCTATCTTTTTTTTTTTTACTTTTTAAACTTTTTATATCCACACAATTTTTTTTTTTTTTGCAATTATGTTTTCTAACAATGGAAAATAGAAAAAAAAAGAACGATTAACTTTCAAAAATTTGTTGAAAATATTTAATTCAAGAAATAGTGCACATTTTGAAAGTGAAAAATTTGTTAAAGTGTCCTAAGTGGATTGTTTGCACTTTTACGGGTAATTTTAATTAAATAATTTTTCTGTTTGCTTATTTTTGAGTGCAATGTGATTTATGTATAATGGACATTTTCCATTCAAAATTGTGATATTCGAATACAAAATTAAATCTAATTTCTAAACAATAAAAAAAATTTTAACAGTCAAATCTACAGAAAAGAAAACAGTGAAACTGCAGAAAAAAATTTTAAAAAAAGTGATAAAATACAAATTTTATTTTCTGCATTGCGAACTGAATATCCTTGTACCTTTTTGTTACAGTTTGAAATTACACCAATAAATAGAAGTATTTTTTTTTCTCTTCTAAAAAAATTGTTATAACTAAATAAAGTTCTAAGAAAATATTTCATTTTTAATGGTTCGAATTTGAAAATTTTTTCCAAATAATGTTTGTCCCTATAGAACTATTTTTTTTTTGGCAAAAAATTTTCAGTAAAAATTGATAAATTTCAAATAATACCCACATTTAATTTCCTTATTTTTTTTTTTGCTCTGTTTTACAACTTTTTTATGATTGTACTTATTTTTCCAACACACTCGTAAAATATAATTTCACCTATTGTATAGACAAAGTGTACAAAAAAGGAAGAACTATTTTTTTTCTTTTTTAACAACTACACCAAGTCAAATTTTTAAAGTATAATATACGAATGATTTTCACCCAAGAATCCTCTTATATGTATATATATATAAAGGATTCAGACTATAATAATATAAAATTTTGTATTTCTCTTCCTTATCATCATGTAAACAGTTTTTGTAAAAATTCTACATTTTCTGTTGTTGTTTTGTTTAAAAAGTAAACACAATTACATTGAAGACACTAAAATATTTTTATTTGTACAACCATTTACCTTATTCCTACTACATGTACCTACCTATACTTTTTTTTTTCAAATATAGATAAAAGGATGTTCGTATAAAAGTGTACATGATTGTAGTCATGCAGGTACCAGAATACTTTTTTTTTTCTGTTGAAAAGTTCATTTTCATTGCATTTTTACATGCAACCACTTCTAAATTGCGCAACAAAAGAAAAAGTTTCATTTTCTTTAATGTAAAAGATATTGTGGGCAAAAAGTTTTCAGACACAACCCCCTTTTTAATTATTTATTTTTTTTTTTAAAAGGATATAAAGGAAGATATGAATTTTAAAGCTTATGACTATACAATGCCTATAAAATATGTATGAATATTTTACAATGAAATATGATTTTGATACAATTGGACATGTTGGTAAACAATATATCTCATTATATAAAAGTGATATAATATGTACGTACATACGTGTATATTATAGTGGAGAAACAAAAAATTAAACTTATGATGATGAGTTTTTGTATTAATAGTGCAATGTGCGACCATTAGCGCCTTATTGGAGTGTGTGCTAATTAATAGTTGAGTAGTTCTTGTCTTTACTTGTCGTGTAACATGAATCCTCTTTACTATTAAAATTTTATTTTGTTCTATGTTGTTTTCTTTATTTATTTTTTTTAATATTTTATACATAAAAGTTTAAATATGAGGTTTTGTTGTTGTGTTATTTGTGGGCTTAACATGTCGACATGTTTTAAAATTAACATAACTCTAATATTAAATGAAAATGAAAATACAAAAAAAAAGCCAAACGTCAGTAATTTGTTGTTTGAATGAGCTTTAGCTACATAATTTGATGTTTATCAGTTTTTTTTTTTTTGTATAAAAGGAAATGTAGGTAAACCGCATTGTTTTACATATCAACAAAAATTTTATGGATTACTTTTAAGGTGATATAATTTTGAATTGTAATATGTGTTTACTTTAATTATTGTAAGAAATAATTTTAAGTAGTAATTTTAAAAGGTAAATAAAAGAAGTATTTAATGATATATCAAGGTTACACCATTAAATGAAAAACACAGTATTTATGCTTGTTTTTTATTAGGTGTGTATTTTTTCATATTTCTGGTTATCTCCAAGAGAGCCGTATAATTATTTTGTTTTTTTGAAAAATATGACCACCCTATTCATAAACTAAACATTTTAAATTAACAAATGAATGTTTATTTGTTTTTTTAATTAAATAAATTAAAATTACCACGTAGAAAATTTATAACATGAAATAATTTCTATTACTGGAAAAACCATGAAATTTGCACTTTGTAATTATAAACCACACCTTGAAAAGAAAAACTATACGATAAATACGAAAAAAAAAATATCTTAAAATTACTTCTGCGAAACTTTTCTTTGTTTAATTTAAAAAGAACTTTCATATCCAGCCCAGTAATCTATAATATTCTAAGTTTCAAGGAAATTATTTTATTATGTTATAGATTAGAAATTCTATATTTTGTTCTTAATTGAAAAAAGGTTGAGGATTTATTTTTGTGCATTTTATTAGAAAAATACTTTAAAAAACATTACCCTAGTCTTTGTTTGTTCTAAAAAGTCAGTATATTAGAAATGTTTTAGAATTTAAAAGCAATAATTCTCGTGTAGGAGCATTAAAAGTCAAATTATTATGTTTTTAATGTCATTGACTACAAAAAGTAAAAAAAAAAAAAAGAAGAAGAAAAAAACATTTGAATAAAAAAAAGGAAAACTTTCAAACTTTCAGAACAGTTTTTTCGTCTTTTTTTTGAATTATTGAATAAAATTTTTTCCAACTAAATTTTTTTTTTCAAATTTCATGTTTTTTTTTACATAATGAAGACTGTAAAATATCATGAAATTTTAATGAACTGAACAAGAAGCTAAAAAACTTATTTTTATTGAAAAAAATTCCTTAGAAAAGTATTGTAGCATTTTCATGAAAAATAAGGAGAAGAAAAGAAAATAATATAAAGAAAAATTCTTGACATAATTCATGTGATATGCACAATATGAATTTTTATTGTATAAGAAAAAATAACAAAAAAATATGAAAACATTTTCAATGATGATGTCTATACAATATGATATCGTAGATACTTAGATAATTTTGAATAGTCATATAAATTGTGATATAAAATTCAAAATTGATGATATGACACAACTTTTGAATTATGAAAAAAATGTATAGTATAGGTACATCATTTTCTAGAGCATTCTTGATGATGAATATTATAAAAGAAAAAAACAACTATAGACAATTTTTAAATTTACATACGTGTTCATGTTATATCTAATAAAAAATATATTGTCTACATGCGTGCTATATTCTTTTTTTTTTTTTTTTAATTTTAATATATTTGTTTTTCTTTTTTTATATTTTTCCCACACTAAATTTCACAGTAAATGTAATTATAATAATGTATGAAAACACTGCGTGATTGATTAATTATCTTATAAAAGCGTGTGTTATAGCTATTCAGTATACGAGTATGTATGTATAAATTAGAATACCTCTAGATACACTACTATTACAAAATGTTACTATACAAATGAATTAAAAAGGGAATCTAATTAAATGAATCAACATTTGAGTTTCAAAACATACGCAAAAATTTTTTATAATGATAATGATAATTTTAAAAAAAAAAAAAATATATATAATAATTTATTGTATCTATTAAATTTATTGTAATAATAATAAATAACTGTATGTTGCGTTTCATTGTCATTTTTTTTTTGAAAAGGAATCAACTGTCATCATACACAATACATCAGGAAATAATTTTGTCATTATTTTCTTATTTTCAATTTTATTATTTGTTAAATTTTAATGCACAAAATGGAATACCAAAAATGAAGTTTTTGATAGGAACTTTCATTTTTTTTTTAATAAAAAGGGTGTTCCTCATAAATAAAAATCTTTGATTACTTCTATTTGTAAAAGAAAGTTTAAAGTACAAAAGTTTAAGTAATTATTTGCTTGACTGTTTAAAATTAAAAATAATGAAAAAAATATTACCCTTATATGAATAATAATTGTTATGGAAATTTCGAATTTGAAAAATAATGTCTGGAAGCTAAAATGAAAGAAGTAAAAATTTGATTTGATTCTTTTATTTAACCGTCTTTACGCTACAATTAATATCTCCCATCAATTATCTGCCTTTTCTAGATATAGAAAAAGCAAAGAAAATATCCGTTCTAGGAACATGAAAGTTAAATTTATAAAATTCGACTGTAATATAATTAACATAATTGAAATTTATTAGGATTGCTCAAAAGAAGTTATTTCCATAAATTGCATAGTTCATCTCGAAACAAAATCACAACAAAATAGGGTAGAAAATTTCAATTATTTTCCAATTCATTTAACAAATATTCACGAAATACAGTCTCTCCAAGGACTTTCTAATGTATTTTCTTATTTCTTTAGAGAAATATCTATTTTTCTATCAAAAAAATACGTTTTCGGAAAAAAAACGAAGGGCAAATTTAATAAATTGAAGTGAAAATTATTTACGCATTTTGTGGAACACCCTTAATTCAATCGATTTAGATACGCAATATTTTTTATAGATTTTTTTTATAAATATTTTATGAATTATTTTCTAAAATTAAACCAAGTTTTTCTCATATTGATTATGTCTGGCTGGACTGTTCCAATGCTTATACATACATATATACAATTTTACCTCTTCAGATTTATTGATTTAATTTTTTCATACAAAAAAAAAAAAAAAAATATTAGAACCCATATTTAATAATATGTCCAACGACAATGATAACACTTATTTTTTTCTTTTCCCTCAAAATATTATTTTTTCTCCTTTCGCTTTTACTCGAATATCTTGTTTCTTTTTTTCACATCACATGAAACTTCAAAAAGTATATTTTTATAAGAAAAATAACCACTCACACACTATACATATTTATTTTATCCTGTGTATACACATACATTCACATTAGACGAAAAAAGAATATTATATGCTCTACAATAAGGGTGAAAATAATGATGATGATCAATAAATACAAAAATAAAACACCCCATATTTTTAAAATAACTTACAACACTTTTATATCACAAAGGTTTTAATGAAGAAACCAAAAAATAGAAGTTTTATTTTTTTTTCGTCAATTTTTATAAAATTGAAAAAAAAAAAAAGAAAATATTGTTCCTAAGCACTTTTCAGTTTTCACAAAACAAAAGCAGAAGAAAAACCAAAAGTATAAAGTTCATGAAACAGTTGATTCCATTTCTTGTTCAAATATGCTCTGATAGTTTGTCTATTTTCTTTTTTTTTTTAAATAAATAATCCGATCAAATAATAATCTAATTTTTTTCTTTTTTATTTTTAAATTTAAAGCGAACAATAAACTTTCAATACAAACACAATATAGTATAATAGATTTACCTGTTGGTTTTTTTTTCTCGAAATAAGAAAAAAAATTAATAAAAACTGAATAATGTTCTAAACTGTGAAATATAAAACACCAAAGTAATTTCAGGGAAGAAATTTTATACTTTTACTCACGTAGACGTATCACTCTCGACTGTTTGCTCTATAAGCGATCATTGTCCTTTGTATAATATAAAAACATATAATCACTTGCCTCCCTATTCCTCCAAGTACATTATTATTATTATTTTTATTACATTTATCTATGTATGTATTTATATTATACAGATAGTTAGCGTTTGCGCCCTAAAAATGTAAACTACACGGGGACATAATGTTCATATATTTCCATCGCTTTCCTTTTATTTTTTAATTTTTCAACAGGAAAAAAAAAGTACCAACAAGCGATTGTTTTCGTGCAGCAGTGGCTTGATTGTGGTTTATTCTTTTCCGTTTAAGATTATCCTTTTTTTTTGTTTAGAACACGAAAATAAAAAAAAAGAAATTGAATATAATAAAGATGACGTCATTTTTTCTTTAAGGCATTCAATAAAGGGTGGAAAATATTTTTTTTGGCGCGTAGTACACGAATTTTTTCTTTAATTTTTACTTTTATTTATTTATTTTTTTTTTTATAAAAGTAATCAAGCATTATTATAGTTAAATTATAGTTGGAAAAAAGATAAATCGATAGAATGAGGGTAAAACTGCTATTGTATACGTGTTTGTCGTATAATGTTTATTAATTTTTTTTTTAGAAACACTTTGTGACTTCCTCAATACTAAAAATAACCTCCGGTCAGACTACAAAAAAAAATATCAAAAATATTGATTCCAATGTCGCATATATGAATAAAAATCTAAATAAACTTATTAACGTTATTTTTATCTGGACAAATAAAAATTACTTGGATTAACATAAAAAAAAAAAAGGATATTCTTGAAAAAAATTCAAAAACAAAAGAATTCAATTACCGAAGAACAAAAATGATTAAGGAGTATAATTTACGCGAGTATATGATTAATAAAATTAACAACTTAGTTTGTTGAATTTACTTTGAAAGTAATAATATTGTCAAGTACGTTAATGTATTCAAATAAATTATCCTTTTTTATTATATGTATCGCCTGTCGCGGTACCGACATACATACATACATATATTTAATTTAGTAATTAGCTTTGTATTGTACTTTTTGTTATGCTGTAAAAGATTTTGCACTACACCTTTTTTTTTACTACAGATATGATTTAGTTTTTCTAATAAAAATTTTTGCGTAAATTTTGTAGGTTATAAATGTAGTTTGCGTGCCTAATTTCATTCAATATAATTTTAATCTGATCGCGACAATAAAAAATATATGTGATATCTTTTTTTTGCACACATGTGTAATTTTTTTGTTTTTTTATAATACAGGTAACCTCGTTTCAATTTAAATAAATAATAAAACAAACAAACCGAATAAAAAAAAGAGTCGTAAAGTTTATATGCATTTATATGTATGATAAGTTATGTTTTATTTCTAGGTGTAGTTAGAAGGCACGTGCAGCCTTTGAATTAAAAAAAAAAAAAGGATAAAATCAATACGATATATATACATATTATTGAAGTTCTAAAAATAAATATTATAAGACAAAAAAAAAAAAAAAATGTAAGTTCACTTTGTTATAATTGAATTAATCTCAATTTTAATATCATGTAGGTGGTGTATTTCTTTGAGTGAAAAAGGTTAACTTCAAAGGACAATATAACCTTTTTTGAACTCTAACTTTGAATATTGTTAATAAAGATATTCTATCACTTTTCCAAACAAGTATAGTCTGAAATTTTGAACACAGACGCGGTTTTACATGGTTGTTCAATCTTGTTTTCAATTTCTAGAACACCTTGTTACACAAAAGTTACATTATTTCTACTTTTTTTATTATAAAAGAAAAAAAAAATACAAACAATTACACATTTGAGATTTTTTTTTGTATCAGAACAACATAAATGCTTCCGATCAAACAAACAAAAGCTACAAAGGATAATTTTTATATATTATGCCTGTATTAAGGTACAAGGATATACAATGAGACTAATTTCTTTAATTCTATTGAATCAAGCAAATTATTTATAGGAAAAAATTCTTAAATGTGTCAAAAATTAATTTTTTTTCTTTTTAAATTTGTTTTTCAAAATATAATCTTCTTTTGACTAATAAACTTTCACTCATACTAAAAACATAAATTTTCGTTTACACTGTTAAAAATCATTTTTCAAATATTATGTTATACCTACAAAAATGCTTTACAAGTAAATACAATAACCTTCAAACTATTTTTTTTTTTCGTTTTTTTTTATAACAGATGCCGGTGTTTGCAATTCAATCACGTAAATTTTCTTTATTATCCTTAGAGATGAAAAATTTAACTTTTCGACAAAAAGGTAAAGAAAAAAAAATGTTAAATATACGAATTTCTTGAGAGTACTAACTGTTCTAATATAATTAATTGGATCTTGTTAATTTTAATTTCAATAAAAAAACAAATTTATGAATCCCTACCTCAATTGAAAAGTTCTAGAGAAGAAAAAAAACAAACGTTGACAACATTTGAAAATTATCATGAATTCTTTGTCAAGGTCCAATAAATAATGTACGTACATTGTTGGTTTTTTTTTTTCATTCATTTTAAATTAATTGCTTAAAATTATGAGTTTTTGTTACTAAACGCCTTCAAATTAATCTTAAAATCAATTTTGTGCAATCAACTGTAACTTCTTATACGTATATACAGAAATTAAAAAATAACAAAAAGAATTCATAATGTCAATGAAGGTGGTGTTATGATGTCATATTCTATAATTTCAGTTCACAAAAACATTGAATCTTTGATTTTTTTCTTAAATAAAATAATTAACTTTTGTTTTAATTTACCAGAGTGGAACAATAATTTTTTTTTTTTTTTGGAAGATTAATAATTATTTAAATATTTTACGTAAAATATAAATGCCACCCTATTGACCCGGCTTATGTATTATGACAACACAGTTCAGCAGTGAGATCTGTTTTCTAATGTGTCAGATCGTAGGATCAAGGACAATAACAATAACAAGATTTTTATGTTATTTGATGGATGAATTTATTTCTTTTCTATTTTATGCAATGAAATCGTTTTATGCACGTGCATGTATTTTTATTAATTGGTTTGTTTTTTTAATTATCACCATTATAAATGACCTCCTTGAGAAAATAAATAATTAAAACAATTAATAAATTAATTTTATAATAATGACATATGATGTGTTTAAAAAATTTTGCATTTTCATTATCTCATTAAAAAAATTAATTTGTCAATCAACTGTATATGACAGCATTACATTTAATGAAAACATAAATCATTTGCATCTACTTTTCTAGTTTTACTTTTAAAATGCATGCAATGAAAACAATAATGAAAAACAAAAAAAACAAACAAAAAAAGAATCGTTGACTTTTAATTTTATTAAAAGCATTCCAAATTGAAGGAAGTAAACTGTGTAAAAGCGACCATTAAAATCAATGAAATTGTATCCTTTTTTTTTCATACAAATATTTACTATTTTTGTTTTTTTCATTTTCCCCCATATTTTCCATTTCTATTCTGAATAATAGAAATATGTGTTCCTTTTAAAATATAATCAAACATTATGCATTATGCATATATGTGTTTTACCTCATATTTCATATCTCATGTTTAAAATATGCAAATAATATTTTTATTTATTTTTTTTTTTTTACCATAAATTAAAGTACATATGTATATGTACATACAAACCATATACCACTGAAGGGCGCTCAGATATAGGATTTTCTATGGAATCACTATAATAATGTAGGAAGAAAATAATGATAATCCCATAAAAAAAAAATCTAAAGTGAAAAAAGAAGAAAATTTATTTACATGAATTTTAAAGAGAAAATATACTATATATACATTACATACATTAACACACACCCATAATAATGCCAACATTATAAAGTCAATGTATTAAATAAACATAAGACGAGAAAAATTATTTTTTTTTATTTTACAAAGAAAAGACAGTGTTTTTTCTTTCTAAAAGAAAAATATTTTTCTTTATTGTTATAATCAATAACTACTCAAAAATAATTGCATTCAATTTTTTCTTTTAAATTCAATTTTTATTGGATTAAAAACAAATATAAAAAAAAAATCACATGAAAATTGAAAAAAAAAAAAAAATCCATATTTCCGTTTTTTACAAGTCAAAAATTTTTTTCATTACTTTCAAGTCGCGGCTTTATCATTTTTAAAGAGTTATTTTAGTAACATTGATAATATAAAATTTAAAAACAAAAAAATGTAATTTCGCAAAAGATTACGACAAGAATGTGTGTGTGTGTGTGTGTGTGTGTGTGTGTGTGACTCGGGAAAAATAAATAAATATTGAATCACACATCGATTAGGAAATTTCAAGAATTACATTAACTTTATGGTATGGTCTTCCATATCAATTTGACATTTTACAATTAAATTCAAGTTGTTTTTTTATATACAGAAAAGAGTTTGAAGATATCGAAAATATTTTCTTCTATTTTAGCATTACTACTTGTATATAAAATTTCAAATAGCTTGTAATGAAAACTTCAATCAAAATAATAAAAAAAAAAACCCCAAACATGACGTTCACTTTCGCTATATACCTTTTAAGGGATCCATTGAATATCTTATTACATACTATTTTTTTTTTATCTAACAGATAAATGTGTTGTATGTCATTTAACATTTTCAATAAATATTTTATAATTAAAACATAAAAAGTATAAAAAAAAAATTACAGTAGTCAGTTTTATGTTGTTTTTTTTTGAAAATCATACATGAAAAGGAAGGCTAAATATTTTTAATCCATCTATGAATTTTCTATGCCATAAAATTAAAGCATGGTATTAAGCAGACATTAACATGTATGTACATACATATAAATATATGTATATGTATAATCAGTTCATTGTAATTGTAGATAGGTACATATGTTGTTTATATAATCATAGACTGACTGTTAGGGCCTTATAAAGCACTTATAAAAAGGAAATTGAAAAAAATTAATATCTAAAGCTAGCTTCTATAGTGTGGTGTTGTTTTGTTGTAGCATTTTTTTTTCCAATTCTCATTATTGTTGTCTCGTTATTATCATATGTGAAAAAAGTATTAATTTATAGAAAAACATGAATATTTTTATCTTCCGTACTCTATTCATATGTGAATTATAATCTTATATTAATTCTATAAGATTGAGGTTACAATATGTTATCAATGCACAATTTTTTTTTTTAAATAAATACTCATGTAAAAAAATATGAAATTATTATTTTTTTCTTTTTTAAAGCTCAATTAATAAACAAACAAAAATATTCAAATAAATTTATCATTCACCGCAAGACATACACACAGGTATTTTTTATAAACTAGTAAACAAATAAATAAATAAAATAATTTATACAATAAAATTAAACTGATATTTTATTTTAAAATATGACCTAAAGTTTTCAAATGAAAAAACAAAATATAAAAAACTATCTGAGTAAGGTAAACCAGTTTCTGTATATATTTGAGTTAACAGTTTATCACTATTTTAATAACAAAGTATCTATAAAAATAATAGTATGAATTGAAAGTAGATTAAAAGCTTAAATGAAAAAAAGATATGAGTACGTAATCAATTATATCATCTTTCTATTATATTGTATTATGTTCATCTTTTGTTTGTTAGAAATGAAAATATTTAAAAATAAACACCTACATTTGACCTTGACATTAAAACATCTAAAGAGAAATAAAAAAAAATATTTCACCTGTATAATAAATAGAGTTATTACGTTTAGTCATAATTTTTTTTCATTATTACACAAAAAAAAAACAATTTAGATATTTTTGTTATCAAAATAAATTCAATGGCAAAAGTGACAAAAGTATCTTATTAGTTGGAATTAAATTATAATCATAAATAATGTAGATTTTTTATTATTTTAAAATCGTGATTGTTTTCTTCAATATAAAGTTCTACCTTACATTCTCGTACGTGTAATTTATCTAAATTATTTATCATATTATCACATTTAGAATTTACAAATTTACATCTACATATAGGTACACACAGATGATCTCCGATCCCAGTTGGAAAAATCGGAAGGCCTTCCTTAGGAAGGCATGTAGAAGTTTTGAAAATATAAAGTAAATTGTAATAAAATTTCTGGGAAGGTATAAATGATAGTATGTATTAGAAGTTTTAAAAAATTTTTCTAACCCATTTTTTCGTTTTTGCTTCTCTAAGAGCCTTTTTGGAAGGATTCTTTTCACCTTCTGTAGAAGGTAATGAGAAGAAAACGAAGAAAAACTGAACATATACCTTCCAAGCCTAGGACATGCCCATGTAAAAAAGATATTATGTGGGATAAGAAAAGGAAGGCTTCCAACCTTTTAAACTTCCAAAGAAGGCTTCTGCATGCATGGTGGAAGGCTTCCATTTCCAACTGGGATGTTCTAATCAAATTTATTTGTAAATGTTAAACACAACTTACATTATCTATTATTATTATATTTATCTTTATTATGAAGTGGGTCCCAATATTTCTACATTTAAAAAAAAAAAAAGATAGTTCGGTTTTATCTAGTTTGTTATCTGATTACATCATCGAGTATGAAGCTTTTAAATAAAAGTTTAACACACAAATCAACATTACTTTTTCCTGCATTAAATTTTAAATTTTAAAATATGTTTAAATCATGTGTAATAATAGAAAATGAAGAGAGAAAAAAATTAATAATAATATTTTTATACAGGGTATTCTCATAATGTTAACTAAGTTTTTGAAAACTTATTGAGGTTCTCGGTCACATAGCCGCTTAGTTATAGGGTGTTTTAAAGATCTCTATGTCGTTCAATTGTTCAGAATTGAAAGAACATATTGTAAAGCAATAGTTTCACACGAATAACGTACAATCACCCTGTCTGTATTTTTTTATTTTTTTATAGTATATAAAAATTATTAATATGTTCTTTCGTATCATCTGTACAATATACAATTTTATTCGAGTTTTGCATTTTAAATTAACAAAATTTATATTTGTATCTGTTTATTTCTCATATACATATGTACATATATAGCTACTGTATAGTGTAGTAGATATATTGAATTGACACACATATGGTTGATATTCTTTATTATTCATGCCTGTGACCACAATAAATGACATCATTTTGGTCATTTATAATCTCATATTATGACTTTTTTTTTTCTATTTATTGTTTTTTGTTTTTTCCTAAATAAACTCATAAACTTAAAACAAACTTGAAATTGCCATATAACAAACCATCAAGTTTTCAACATTTTTTTTTTTCTGTGATAAGAAAACATTTTTTTTTTTTTAAATATTGAAATTTATTTATTTTAGTAAATTTTGCAATTATTGTGATAAGATTTTCTTTTAAAAGATTACAATAGTTTATTATTATTTCGAGAAGAAGCACATAAAAAAAAAAAAAAAACAATCAAACAATATTTTTCTTGAAACCATAAAATTTAGTTCACACAAGATTTTCTATGCTTTGTTTTTTTTTTTTCTTGTTCATTTAACTATAAGGTCACCTCTCATATATGTACATATATTTGTTGGTATTCAAGAATTTTAATTATATGCTTATTTATTTAAAAAATTTTCAAATTTACACATCATATGCGAAAGTATGTATGTGTTTTTTTTTTCATGAATTTTATCTTTTGTTCATAATACCTAATTGTATACCTATACTATTGAGTGTTTGTGTATACCTATAATTAAAGGGAAAAGTATAAGAGTTCAATGACCTTTTTTTTTCAAAATAATATGATAAATACCTTCCTCGTGTTATGTAAAACACAATATATACATATACATACATATGTACAAATATGTACAAACATATTTTGCCTGTTTTCCGACAAAATGAGCTCAAACATAATTTATTCAGTTCTTTTCTATAATTATAATAAAATACTTTAAAAATTATGCAATTTTAATTTAAATTCTATGTTTGATGTCATGCAACAAAAATCAAAGATACAATTCAATTTTTCTTTCTTTCTCTCTCTCTCACCCCTAATAATTAAAATTTAGAAAAGAAAAAAAAATAGATTCATATATGTTGTAGGTATATACATATATATTATGTGCTGTAAATAAACAAGACAGTTAGTTGGACACCTAATGATGTTTTATTAATATAAAACACTAAAGTGCATTATGTTTCTTTTTTTTTTTGAGAATATGTGCAGTCAAAGTGATTATAAACAGCCACGTGCCCATGTCTAGAAACTTAAGAATAATTCCAAAACACTATAATTTATTATTATAATATGTCTGATGATGAGCTCTATACATGCATTCATATACCTATATGTTATTAATAATACACTATATGTATCTGCCCTACAACAGTTCATTTTCCATAGGTATACTCCCTAAAATAGTACATACATGAATGTGTACGAGTATATTTTAGTTTTCCGCTTCAAGAACCAAACTTGGAAACCCAACGATGACGATATTTTTTTCTCTTGTTATTATTTGTTGTTGTTTTTTATTTTTTTTTCTAGAAGTTCAGTCAGTGCATATAATTATTTTCAGAAATATCACCCGGAAATTTGTATTATGTTGTCTAATTAATAAATTATGCATAAATAAAAATTTGTTAAATAAAAAATAATTATAAAAAGTGTATTGTTATTTTAATCACTGAACATTTTCAAATCCTTTCCTTGATTATGTTCCAAAAATTATATTGGTCGAATTTGTATAAGACCAAAATTTTGAAATACGCGTATTGTAAAACATAATTTTTTTTTTTTCAAATATGTATATTGTATACATTACCTGCGCCATTTTGATTCTGTTCCTCATGATGTTGATCCTGATACGATGCTGAATTATCAAGTTTTCCAGCATCAATAGAGCTTTCTAGTATATCCGCCATATTTTATTTTATTTTTTTTTTATATTTGAATTTTAAGGATAATCTCTGTCAAAGATAATCCTTTGAAAAATGTGTATGTATAATACAATCAATTGCACGTCACTAATGTCACTGAACTTTTATTTTATTTTTTTAAATTTTCTTTTTTCTAACCTTTTCGCTTGATTTTTTTCCAAAAAAGCTAATTTATCCTTAAAATTCTTATCACTTAACACTATGTTCAGATGATTTTAAAATCCTTTGAAAGAAAACAAAAAAAAAAAACCGGTGAATTCTAATTCTACCCAAAATATGTCAGTCAAATTGAAGAAGAAGAGAAAAAAATCTTTCAACTATCAACTAAAAAACAAAAAAAATTCTAAAAAACTAACAAGAAAAAACCAAAATTAAGAATATTATTCAATTTTTCTAAAATTAAACTGACAATTTTTGTGACACTAAACAAGTTTTTGTTTTTGTAATCTATTCATTCGTTTTAATGACGATATTACAAAAAAAAAAGCCGAAATAATATAACGAAAATTTGTTGATTAATAACAAATTACGCTTAAGAGAGAAAAAAAATAAGAAAAAAAACACCGAAAAAATAATAAATAAAACGTTTTCTAGAACAGACTTTTATTTATTAAAATTTTTTATACTGTGCAGCACTTTTTCTATATAGATAATTAAATTGCAAAAAAAAAAAGGAAGAGAGTGAAAAAAAAAATTTTGAAATTACGTAGCTACGTAATCTAGCTGATATGTATGTATCTGTATATGTATATTGAAAAAAAAATTACAAAATGCACTTTATTGGCTGCAGTTAAAAGTCTTCACAATATCTTCTATACTTTTATTTTCAGTATCCAATTTATCGATAATTGAATGTCTAGTATTTTAATATAATCGTAAATACAACTCTTTACTATCACAATTTTTTATCTAATAAAGAGTTTAGAAAATAAAAATTACCAATTAATATTTTTTTTTACGATTGTGTGATAACCTATCTCTCCTCTGTCTCTAAGATATAAATTTTATCATTTACAGCTTTCAAATTGATGATATGAATCTCTTGCCCTCTTGTACAATGTGAAAAAAATTAAAGATAAAGAAAAACTTAATGCGATTAATCGATAGAGCTTTTTATTTAGCTGAATAAGTTTAGTAAATTTTGAAATAAATTTTCCTTCAATGTGAAAAATATAAACGAACCACAAACAAGTAGGTGGTTGAGGTGGTTTTTAAAAGTTCTTCGAAGCTTTAACGATGAAAATTTCACAATATTTAAATTTGTGTATGAGAAAAATTTCTCGGATATGAAAAAATATGCTATCTTTTGACTAATTTTTGAAATAGGAAAATATTTTCAAGTTTTTAAATAACGGCTTTTGAAGTTTAAAAAAGAAAAACAGAACCTTGTTTTCATATAATTTTTACAAATACAAAGTATAAGTACTTTATGACAGTAGAAAATAATCTTGTGCTTATTTCACCCCTTTTTTCTCATTCATGTGTTTGAATAATGTGCAGTAAGGATAACATCTTCTAAAATCCTTGAAATTGTTGATTATACAGAAATAATAACGTAAATTTGTGATTATTTTTTAAATTCACCTTCGAAACTACTTTCTTAAAGGGTTCCAGAGTATATGTTAAAGATTATGGGTTTCTTTTTATTGCTTTTGGAAAACTTCAAAATTATTTTATGAATTTTTATTTCTATTCTGGTCAAAAATATGAAAGTTATTATTTTCTTGTTCAATATAAGTTGAAATAGCGATCTTCAAGGACATCTACATAAATTGAAATTTATGTCAAGAGTTTTTAACATGTATTTTGGCTTTTTTTTGAATTGCAACGTATCTGGCAGAATATTATAGACTTCTTCTTTAATAAAATGGCTGAAAAAATTTCTTTGTAATATAAACCCACTCTAAATAATTATTTATGAATACAGGTGATTTTAAAGAATTTAAATTAGGTACTACAGTTGAACTCGTGTACATTTTTCCTTTTTTTTATATATGTAGAAAATATTTTTAGCATCTCAGCAACAAAAATATTTCTCATCCTTTTTAAATACGTACGTGTTTTTTTTTTTCAGTTTTTTTTTTGTTTTTTCGACGTTTTTTATTTTCATTTTATTTCTTTCTTATAAATTTTATTATCTAAACAATAAAATCATTATAAATTATTACAATAAATAAAATATACAATTAAAAATTGAAAATAATATATTTTCGAACGGATTTTATTTAATATATTTATTTATATATATATATATTTTTTTTTTTTTAATTTATGCTCATGACTTTATTATTTTTTTTTTTTTTTACTTTGCTTAAAATTTAATGCTTTAAATTGTTTCGTTATTTTGATTTGTTTCATTTTATTATTTATTGATGATGTGTTTGTAGATTTGTGTATACGCGAAGAAAAAAAAAACAACAGGGGATTTAAAAAAAAACAAAAATCGAAAATACATTTTTTTTTTCCGAAATAAAAAGATGGAATAAGCACATACGTAAAATCTTTCCTCAAAATGGCCTTTTTTTTTTTGGATATTAGTTTTCTTCTTAAAAAATGTTCTTCTTATATTTTTTTTTTGTTTTTTTTTCTTGTAAATTTATTACTTTTTTTTTTTTTTATCATTGAAGTTGTATTTTATGTACAAAATCTTATATATTACATTGGTGCGCTTTGATATTTAAAAATTTTTTATTTTTCGTTTAAATTAATTAATAAAAAAAAAAAAAAAAAAAAGAAAGAAAAAGAAATAAATACTAAAAATTAAAATATGAACAAAAACATAATTTTCAATTAAAACAAAATAAAAATATATATAATCCGGTATAGATGGATGAAGAAGTATGTTAAGGAAATGTTGTTGATGTTTTATGCGTTTTTTTTTTGTTTGTTTGTTTTATTTTAATTAAAAATTTTAAATTAATTTATTCTTGTTCAACTTCTCTGTTGCACATTCTTGCAAGGAACGCTGAAATATTTTAAGAAAGAAAAAAATATATATATATTAGAAATATTTTCTTGAAATAAATAAAACTTTTTTTTAAAAAAAAAAAAATCCTGCGAAACATAAAAGCAACAAAGCAAGTACATAATATGAGTGCTGGGAAATTAGGAAACAAATAAGCGTAGGTGTGAGTGTGCATAAGGAGTATGTATAAGCAAAATTATCTGGTTTTTGCAATTTCATTGGAAAATTATTTTTAAAGAAAGCGATATATGTATTTTCATAAATTTAATAATGCGCTAATGCAATAGATTTTAAAATCCTTCAGCTGATTTTGTAAGATTAAGCTTTGAATATTAAAGCGTATTTTCTTTATTCTTATATATTTTCTTTTACTTACGACACGCTTAATCCCATTTAATTGGTGATGTCATCATTTTCTTAAGGAACGCTACATTTTTCAAATTTCATATATACAAATTGTGGTGTGCAATTTTTTAAACATAATTTGTGCATTTTTCATAAAATTTTTGGTGAACATCAGGACAACACAATACAAAGTGGTGATGATTGGTGCATATATAGGAATTTTGTGTAAAATTTAAAATAACATAAATAATTTTGATGTGCCATGAAAAAAATATAGTGCAAAAAAAAATTGTTTATATATTTTAATAAAATAATTTCAACAAGTAGGTATTTTGACGAAAAATTTAATGTTTTATACAAAATACGAAATCAAAATGAGATTTTTTAGATTTCAAAAAAAAAAAAAAAAAATTCTTTATGCTTGTAAATGAATTCATAAAGTGTTTGTGATGTAATTTCTTATATGTAGGGTGTAAAAGCAAAGTCGGCAATCTCCCAATTTGATGTTTTTGAGATAACAAGCTTCGTTATTTTTAATTTTAGAGGGTATAGAGTCGTATATGAAATTTAATATTTTATTACAACCTAGAGTTTGACGAGTGGATGAAAATTACGTCAAAATCTCATTTTTCCAAAATTTGAAAATTACCGACTTTGATACTACACCCTTCATATGTATTTGTGAATTTTATAAATTTAATAAAAATTCATTCTCAAACATAATTTTTTAAAAAAGTTCTTTGGAATGAATTTTTATCAAAATATTTTAAATTTATTGAGAAAAAAAAATTATAAGAATATGAAAGTACTCACGAGCATATGGAATATATCCTTCATCATCTTCTGGATCCATACAATCTTTGAAGAGTTCGGCAACTTGATCGTCTTCCATTTGTTCACCTATATAAAAAGAAAATTTTCATGATGAGTTAATAAATTTAAAAAAAAAAAAAATAATAATCAACAATGTTTGTTTTTTTTTTATTTTTTACCAAGTGCAAGGAGAGCATGTTGCAATTCAGCCAAGGGCATTGTACCGTTCTCAGCTTTGTCGTACAGTTTTAAACATTCAATGAAATCTTCATAACAACCTTGTTCCTTTTCTTTTTTAACTTGTGAATAAATTGGAAGAAATTCTTCTAATGTGATTTTTTTCTCACCACGTTTTTTTGTGCCACCCAATTTTTCAATGAGTGCAAGTGTTGGGTTGAGATTTACAGCACGAAGGGCATCCGCAAGATCATAAGCATCAATACCTTCATTTGGTGTTCCCATAATATCGAATACGAATTCGATATCTTAAAAAAAATAAATAAATAAATAAGAAATTTAAAGTTTTTACATTCTGATTTTTTTTTTGTTTTTTTTAAATATCATGTAAAATTTTTTATTTTTTATTTTTATAGAATTTTCATTATTCTTCAAAAAAAAAAAAAAAAAAGAATAAAGTGCGATTTAATAAAATAAAACATGTGTATGTACATATTTTTTTATGTATATAAACTAATAAAATTTGTGCCAAAAATTCCACCCGTTCTTTTCTTACGTGAATCATTTTGTGTCTAAATATAGACTCTGCCAATTGTTTTTCTCTTATTTTTTTATTATTTTGAAATACATAATTGAAATATATTTAAATTGTATTATATTATTTGAGTTTATCTAAAAATAAATTTTATATTTTCTTATTATTCGATTTTACGCAAATTCTTACGATTGCATAATCAAAATCACAATTAAAACCGGAAGTATGTATAGGTATAGGTATTCATAATTAAGATTCGTTTTTCAACATTGATTCCATTTGAACATTTGAAAAAAAAAATTCATGGACCTTTGGTAAACAATTAATTAAGTCAATGACGTCATCTGAAATTTTGTTAATTATATCCAATTAATTACATCAAAATTTACGTAAATGCACGTCATTATATTCTCTCTTTACAAGTTTGGATTTTTTTTTTCCTTTTTTTTTTATTAAAACCAAATGAGAAAATTGTTTAAAAAAGAAAGTTTAAAGTCTTCTTTTTTGATTTTTTTTTTTTTGCATTTTATATTACAGATCAGTGCTGATCAGAGACAAAAATGAATTTCGAAAAAAAAAAAAATGACATAAAAAATTTTAAATTTACAATTTTCTCTAAAACAAAAAAGAAAAATTTCATTTTAGAAAATTTAATAAAATTTTCAAATTTCAATTTTTCTATTTAATAATTTTTTTGTTTTTTCCAACGAAATCCGACACCGATCGTTACAAGGCATTTTGTATCCCGAATTAGATCTTAAATTTCTCGATGATCTTGGTCCAACCATAAAAGACTTCACATATACATATGTATATGAACGCAATGAAATACAAACATAAAAATTAAAATCTATAAATAGAACATTTTTTTTTTTACATAGAATTTTATACGTCATTTATGTGTATATATATTTTTTTTAACTTCTATCTGTTTTAAATTATATATCTAGAACAATTTTTTTTTTTAGATAGAATCAAGGCACAATTTTTATGTATTTTTTTTTCTTTCTACAAATTATACACGAAGAAAATTATATTTTCTTCTTTATATTACATAATTAATATATGTATGTAATAATTTTATTTTTAAATCACTTTTCGCACTTTTATTTGCCATTTTATTAAAATTTTAAAATTTAAAATACACGTTTAAGGCACTTTCTTTTTTTTTTAAATTTTAATCATTATTGTTTCTTTTTTTCCTAATTATTTTCTAATTAGAATATTCTTTTCTTCTCCCAATTTTTTATTTTTTCAATTCATTTAAAAAGAAAAATTAACGAATTTATTGGAAAAAATTTATTAATCCAAAAGAAATTAACTTTATGCTTTGGAAAATTTAAAATTTGCAAACTTACTTTCAACTTCACGTCTTGGAACATCGGCCTGAAAAAAAATAGGAAAAAATTACACATTTTTTTTAAATTATTATTTCATTTTATGAAAAATTATTATTTAAAAATTAATTTCTTTTTAAAATTTAATTTAATTCCAAAAAAAATTGAAAATTATTTAAGAAAAAAAAAAAAAAGCTCCTCACCATTTTGTGGATGAATTTAACTATATGTAACTAAAAGATACCCTCGAACTCGACTGATCACAAATCAGAAGCTGTACGAACAAAACTGTGAAAATTGTTGAAAAATTTTTATATTGCGAAAAAATATTTTATCCTCGAATAAAATGTTATTTTAGAAAAAACAAAAAAAACAACAAAGCACGAAATTGTTTTAATTTCTTTTTCATTATATTATTCGTTAAAATTCGGTTGAAAATTTTCGGAAAATATTTTTAAATGAAAATCATTTATATTTCTATTTTTATTTTGTATACACATATATAATTTTCTTGAAACAAATAATAAAAAAAAAAAAAAACTAACATAGAATATTTTCAAGAACGTTATATTTTCTTATAATATACAAAAAAAAAAGATTTTTACAATATAGGAATACATATTACCATACGGTATCATCATCAAGCTTATGGTTTATTTGTGGTGTTATCCTCCCACAACATAAAATGTGCTTGTTATTCAATATAAATTTAAGAGACGAAAAGGGGAAGTTTTACACGAGATACATACATAACAAATACATGTACAAAAAAAAAGAAAAAATCTGGAAGACTTTTAAATGTATTTTTTTTTTTTTTTTTTTTTTGTATTTAAACGATAATGCCTGTGATCTATTTTTAATATTTTAGATGACATAGATACGAATGTATATATTTGTATCGACATAAAGATAATGTTGGTGAAAGAGGTGAAAGAAAAAAATAAATGAAATTATTGTTAATGTGAGATAATGTAACAATACAACAGGTATACAATTTTTGCACGTTTGAATCTCATTAATTGCTTCTTTTTTTTTTGCCTTATCTCATTATAGAATATTACACATTGTGTATAATTACGAGTACATACAACATATTTCTCGATGGTCTATTTATAAATTAAAGCGTAGATATTATGCATTCATTCACTTTTTAACTGAATATTAGTATATAATGTTGGACAACATATTAAAAACATTTTTAGCTGTTCTTATATGATTTTTTTTTTTTAAATCAACTTACACGAGCAAACATATAAGTATTGAAAAAAAAAAAGAAAAAAAATATTTAAAATTTTCTAAAAGAGATTTTTGTTATCGCTTTCACTTGATTGCTCATCTTTAAAAAAATTATTTGGCAAGGATCCATAAATTATAATCTAATATAAAAATTGTCTAGTATATTTACACCCATGATTTTTATTTTGTATGCCAAATAAAGGTAATTATTGCTCAATGTAATTTAAATAAACAAATTTTGCAATATTGCAAAAAGTATATGTATGTATGTCATATATATTATTATTTACAATTTCTCGATCAATCGAGTTTCAAATTTTGGCGGTCAACGTTTTTTTCTAAACACTGTAGCTTATATTACGTCTTAAAAAAAATTCAAGAAAAACCCATTTCTACCAATAACAAAATTTTCTAGAACATAATATCTAGAAAGAAATGACAAAAACATAAAATAATCAAAACTTTCTCATATTCTATATCGTTAAATACACAAACATCCTTTTTTTTCAACAAGTGTTTAATGAGTGGTTCTATAAAGAAAATACATTATCATCCTTCATTCATTCACAAAAAATATTTAAGAAAATTATATTCCAATAACACACTTTTGTAATCAATTTTCAACGGTTATGGTCCATTCATAAATCCGGTATTTAAATTATTTATCAACAGGTGATTACGAGATAAACATTTTCACTTTCATATGCGATAAAAACAAAAGGATAAAAAAAAAACAAAAACCTTTTCGTTTTTTCATTGTTTTTTTTATTCTTCGCTCTTTACCGGAATTTTTCTTAATTCTATTTGCGCTTGTGAAACATGTGCTCGTTTGTTTGTAAACAATTTTAACCAAGTACAGTTTTTTGTTTTGTTTTTTTTTAAAAGCCGTATTTCTAAATAAAGCGCAATCTCATATTTCCATGTGCTTTTATGTAACAACAAATTTTACAAAAATTCAAACTACATTTGCAAAATATGTGTCATTACACTTTATTGACATTATACACCCTCAACTATTAACAGCTGATTCTAAACTCTTCTTAACTCTTCTTAGCCCTTTATCATGAAATTTCTATCATTTCAATACCAAACCTTCATTTATCCTTAAAAATGTATTCCAGTTGTCGCCATTATTTCGTATCATACAAAAGTCATGGTATAGTCATTCACCAGTATATTTGCGTGTCAAACTACATTCATTTTTTTTTTTATTTATTTTTTTATTTTTGAATATATAAAAAAAAAAAATAAACAGTTTTGTAAACAAATTAACTAACAATTCGAAAGGTAAGCAATTAAATGGTTATTTATATTCATTGGTGTAACTAAAGTGTTAATATTCGTGTGCTAATAATTTATTATTAAAAAAAAAATGTATCAAATGAACAAAGGAAAATTTCAAATAGAAATTAGGGCGTGCCATTTACATATCATTTGTTGCTCTTTTACATTGTTAAATATTGAAACAAATCATTAAATCATTGATAATTGTTTCATAATAATTTGAAATTCTGATTTTTTTAAATGAAAGTATTTTCGAAATACATAAATTCATTGAAAAAAATTTATTTTTTCAAGATACATGATTATATAACGAAAAAAATCCTGATCCAAGATGGAGGATGTACAAAAATTTTTCATTACATCTGAATTGTGGAGTCTGCGTTTAAAAGGACATCTTGAATGATGAAGAAAAATCATATAATCATTGTATATTTTTTTTTTTTAAGATGTAAAATTACATATTAATGAACTTTTCAAAAAAATATATAAATAATTAGAAATCACCGGAATTTAATCTGAAATAAAATTCCATTAAATGATTTATTTCATTTCAGAAATGTAAGAAAATTTCGTAAAAACAAACTATGTAACAACAAACAACAACAAAAAAAGCAAAATAGTTTATACAAAAATATAAAAATAAAAAAAAGATGGGAACGTTAAATATTGACACATTTGATGGTGGAGATCCTCTTGATGATGGATTACAAGATCTTGGACTTCCAATTTCAGTTCAAACATTTTTATGGAGACAAATAGCACCATTTATACGTCCAAAATTAGGAAAATTACATGAAGCTACTTGTATGGTGAGCTTATATCAAAAAATTTTCCCCTTTTTTTTTAATTTTCACTTTTTTTTTTTTTGTCTTTTACATTTTTTAAAAATATTATGAAACGCTTTAAACGTTCTTATGCAAGAGAATATTATTTGAATATCAATTTATATTGTATAAATAATATGAATGGCTGAGAATTTTTTTTTTTTTATTAAATATATTAATTGTGCTAAAATAACGCAATATACAATAATACAAACATGCTGTATATATAAAATTTGCCTTTTTGTTGTATTACAATTATTCATAACAATACTGAATTTAGTTTTTTTCTTTACAAAATTTGAAAATAAACAAAATTGATGATTTTCATTAACACTGTGTGCCAAATTAAACTTTCAAAAAAAAAATTATTGCGATGAAAATGTACTACAACAAGATCATTATGATAAATATTAAACGTATACCATACATATATTTCATGTTATTTTTTGGGATGTAACTCAATAAAAAATTGACTCCAAATCTATCTTTACTATAGTCCGAATTGGCACATGAAGTTCATATAAATTTAAATAAATTTTCACAATGTTTCTTGGAAGTTGTTAAAATGAAAGAAAAAAAAAGTTCTAATAGTCTAATTTTTATAAAAAAATATACTAAAAGCAAAAAGTTGACTTCAAATTCAAACTGCTACACAATGTAGAAGTTTTTAATTAATTAATTACTCAAGAACATATTTATTGCACTTATTTAATTTATTTTAAATTTATTGATCAATTGGAGAACAATATACATATATATATTTTTTTTCTAAATTTAGCACGTTTTTTTTATCATACGAATATACTGATCACAATTTTCAATAATTAAAAAAATATTTGACAATGTTTTTAATAATTAAAAAATAATTTAAATGAAAATTAAATAAATAAAAAAAAATAAATAAATGACATATAAAAACAATTTTTTTAATTATTTATTTTAATACTTGCCAGTATATTATTTACACTGATGATGGAAGGACACTTTTAACAGTGTCCTTTTGTTTTTCTTTTTCATGCAAAAAATTTACTTTTCATAATCGCTTTTTCTTTTTTAAGTGCAAATTATTAAAACAAATTATTTCAATACAAAATTATATTCAATTTATTTATCATTTCGCTGTAAAAATTACGACAGAGAATAAAAAATTTATTTGCTGAAAACAAAAATTATACGTTAGAGACAATATTTACATACATACTTTTTTTTTTTCAATTATTCATTATTTATTTTTTCTCAGTATCCTAATTGAAAATTGAGCCGTTTATTTTGTAAGTGGGGTAAGTCCATTTGGTTTTGTTTCGAGATATTTAAGGTTTTATATCTAAGCTGCTATAGAAGTTTCATATAAGAGCTTAATTTCTGCTGGAAAATGCTTTACCTTAATATTATATAATAACTTTAATATTATGAATAGTTGAAAGGGCATATTGATATTCTTTTGAAAATCACTTTATCTCATTTTTTACCAGACTTAACTCACTTTCAAAATAAACGGCTCAATTATATTAAAACATGTTATAGTACGATTTAAAAAAGATGGCATTTCGTATTATACTAGAGAAACATGCGCAGAAGAAAAGATACTTACACACATGCATTTTTGTTTTTGTAAATTCTAAGAAAGAGGTTTCTTCCTTTGTATATGTATACACAAGAAAATCACTAACACATGTAAGATATGCGCGAACCTGTACCATCTTTTTTGAATCGTTCTATAAATGCCAGTTGCCACCATAATATTAGCCTAAAATTCATATTAATTATGGCCAAAAAAAAAGCTTTATAAAATCATTCAAATTTTTTTTATACATGTATCTGAGATTATCTTGATATTACATATGACAATTAACGTGTTAACCCTTTCTGTTAATTTTCTTCAATTTAATTAATTCCAGCATTCTTACACATACTCGCCATTACATTCTTAAATTAATTTGATTTTAATTAATTTTTTTTTTCTCTCTACCAAATACAAAATAATACTTGTAAAAATAAAATGCTAAATAAAAAATAAAAATTGCTAAAAAAAATCAACTAATAAAATATGAAATTGTAATTATATATACTATATACATATATATTTATAAATGTGATTATATTTGTATATTTGTCTTTTGCTTACACACACTCATGTAAAAAAATAATAATTTTATCAAAAATGCGTCAACCAAAAAATGATACAATAAAATAGTTTTGCCAACATGCACCAGGACATCATGTAAGTTGATAATATGTTGTTGTTTTTTTTTTTATTATTATTTGATTTTACTTTTTAATTATATTGTTTTTCCTTTATCAATTTTGTTTTTTTTTTTTTTTACTGTAATATTGTAAATACATAAAACAAATTGTAAATAGATGCATCATAGATATTATTTTTCTTTTCTCACTTTTTTTATTTGTTAATTCAAAAAAAAAAAAAAAAAAAACAAAAAAAATACGAATAATTAATTTTTTTTGTGTTAAAATATTTCAAATTTGTCTGAATTTTCAAATTAACAGGAACTGAAAGAAGCGTGTAAGGTAATTTATTAATTTTTTCTGTTAAATTAATTTTTGTCTGTTAAAAAAAAAAAAATTAAAATCACATTGTTTTGTTTTTTTTGTTTTTTTTTGCTAATTTTTAGTCATTCGAAAAAGTACTAGTACAAAATATCCTTTTTGGATTATCACCTTCTCTTACAAAAGGATTACAAGCTATACCAAGATGGAGATTATTACAAGCTGCATTACCACATATTATGCATTGTGTTGCTGCACTTTTACATACAAGGTTCGATTAAGTTTTTACGTTTATTTTTTGAATTTTTTTTTTTTTTAAATACAATTTTTTTTTTCCTTTTTAAATTCAGGGTTAAAGACATGCAAATGTTAGGTGCAACAGAGACGAAACTTCTTTATACAATGCAATGGATTTTATTATATGCATCTGAAGAATGTGCTGATGCAGAAGCTGAAGATAATACTATAGGAAATGATATTAGTAAAACGAATCAGTATTTATTTTCTGTGCCAACTGTAACGGTAATTATAAAAATATTATGCTTAAAAAATTTATTCAATGAAAAAACAATATTATTTTAGCTTTTTGTTTACCTCTTTGCACCAATTGTTCATCATTTAAAAGAATCAGATTTTCAAAATTTTCGATTAGAAAATGGAATTAAATTATGGCAAGGTATGTGGGAATATAAAGCACCGGGTGCATCTTGTTTTGTTGCACCAGTTAAACCAAAAGCTAGAAATCTTTTATGTACACCAAGTCCAAGAGGGTCAACCGAAGTATTTCCTGGAAGTAAGATATTGTGAATTTAAGACCAAAAATTATTTAAAACAAAATTAAATTATTTAATAGGAAAATCTTCAGGACCAGATGCCATGTCTCCAAATGGAGAATCTCCACAGAGTATGTCTTTTTCAGAAACACCAAAACATGATGAAGACGTAAGAAAAATATGAAATTAATTAAACTGCGGCTTTTATATGATAATAAAAAATTGATTTTTCAAAATTTTCTAATAAAGGGTTCGTGGGTTTCATCACCAAAGGATTTTGTATTTCCTGAAACTATACCAGAGGAAGCATCAAGTTTAGAAGAGGAAAGAGTTGTAATTTTTCGTTTACCAGCAGGTCCTTATTTGATGGATCCATCATTTTATACTGCTGATGCAAGTTTACTTCAACAATCACAAAGTAGAAGAGGTAGTAAACAATCTGTTCATTCACGTGAAAAAATTGATAAACATGCAACACGATTCGAATTTGATCATGACAAAATCCATGAGAGAGAAACAAGACAGCAACAACAGGCTGGAGCACCAAAAACAAGCTCATCAACAGAAAAGGATTCTTCAGAAATTGCTGGTGTGAAAAGTCCTTCATTGACTAAATATGATGTTGGAGCAGCAACTTTCTTAGATGTTGCGGTATTAAGGTGCCTTTTCATTTCACATTGGCAAGAGGAAGGAGTTTATTGGAGTTTACATTATTTATACAATCGGTATGTAAAAAATTAAAAATAAAATAATCGAAATTTTTGTGGCATTTTTTTTTTTGTTTTGAAATTTATTTTTTAAGTCTTCGTGAAATCGGTGAAGAAGCTGCCATTCCTCAATCACAACCAAGGAAACGATCTAATTCATTACCAATTCCACAAATTGAAATATCTTTGTATCAAGGACCAGGTACCAGTAGTCGTGACAGTCCGAGTGGTAGTACAACAGCAAAAGATTTCATTGAAATTCCAGAACCATCAATTTCAGCTATTTTTAATGGTATGTTCAAAAGTTGAAATCTTTTAAAAAATTTCAATTAATTTCTTATATACATATAAAAAAAAACATTTTAATGAAATAAGAATCACCATTTCATCCACTTGGTGGAAGATCAGATGATGTTACTACAACAGCTGAACGAAGAGGCAGTGAAAGAAAAAAACGTGTTAAAATGGCTGATTTAAGGGCATTTGTTGAAACGAAAATGTTTTCAAAATCAGATAGAGCTTTAGAAAAAGTCGGTCTAGAAACAGGAACAAATGGAAAAACATCAGCACTACAGCATGTTGTAAAAATATGAACATTTAATTTTTCTTCCAAAATTATTTTTAATATACACAATAATTTCTGTTTACACAGGATTATCACAGAAGTTTAGATACTGGTGAAAAACATTTATCACGTTCTGCTTCAATGATATCTCGTGAACCACCAAGTAATTTAACAAAAGGAAAAAGTATGCCAAGTTTAAGGTAAATATCATAAATTCAAGATTTAGTTAGATTTTTCTAGCACAAACATTATACATTTTCTATACTTCAGTATAACATTTTTATTCTACATATAAAATTCATTAAAAAACATACACACACATACAAACTCACTAACATTCAAACAAAACAAAATTTCTAAACAATTTTTTTCACTTCAACATTTCTTGATAAAATTTAAAAAAAAAAATCAAACTTTCCTTCTTTAACCAGCTGTCTTTTAGATAGCGGGTAAGTTCTTGCGCTATCCAACTCAAATTCTTCATCACTTTAATTTCTAAATTATATTATTAATTTCTAAATGATTTAAAAATTTCACACATTTGGCTTTGTCACCGTAGTAGTATTCAGTTTTAAATTTTGGCTTAGTTTTTTATTTTTAGCATCTTTATTTTAAAATTAATTTTAATTTTGTCATACATTTAAAATGCACTCATTATATCACTGATTCTTTGCACGATGCACCTTTCCATCTAATTTATGGCATTCGTCAAAAACGATTAAGATATTACAGGTATACTGAACCACCAAAAGTTATAAGAACATCACAATCAACTGGTCCAAGGACATCATTTTTTACTAGAAATCCAATAATTACTGTTACAGAACATACACCAACACCGTCTCCAGATTATTTAAAACGACAAGTATGTATATACAAGAATCAAGTTTAATCACGACAATTATGAAAATTTATTTATTGTTTCTTTTTTTTTTTTTTTTTAAATTTCATTAAAAGGGTTCAATAGATTCTCAATTAGATGTTCTCAGTAATGGTGGTAGTCTTGGAGGAGGTGGTGGAGGATTTAGAAGTCATATGCTTCGATCACATACTGATTCTCATATTGATTATAGCGGTGCTGATGAATCTGAAGCACCAGGATCATCATTTTATATAACTAGAGATGGTGGAATTGATTATGAAATGGTCCTTTTAGCAGTTTTTACTGTTTTCAAAAGAGATTCAAATTTTTGTTCATTACGTGTTTTAGAAACTGGTTTAAATATTTGTGAGTTATTACTTGATTTAGGTGTATTAAAATTAGGTGAACATGCACATGAAATTTCAATGGGAATTATCAGAAGAGCATTACTGCATCTTGGTTGCCCTCATGGATGCAATGACGGTAAGATGAATTAAACGAATTAACTGATTATTTTATCGATAATATTTTTTTTTTTTAGGAATCAGAGGCCCTCCCGCTGAATTTCTTAGAGTTCAATGCCAAAAAATTCTTTCTCGAATGTTACGTCAAGTATCATCACAAACGAAATCTTATCTTCGTAATATGATTAAAACAACACACATCCAGGAAATTGTTGAATTTTTCCACGCTTTTGTTGGATTTTGTGTGGATCCAAGTTCTTTGTTGTCACCGTTAAGTAAGTATTTTATACATTTCTTTAATAATATGTTTTTTATCATCTAGAAAAACACCTTGATTTTTTTTTTAATGTTAATTATGCATGACCAAAAAATTCTTCCATTTTTTTTTTTTGCTTTTACAAGGCAAATACATCTTTCATATTCGTAATTATATATCATAAACGCCAATAATATTAATTTTTTTTCACAAATTAATCAAAAATTTTTATAGTTTTATAGATTCGAAGTAGATTTCAGTGATTCATTATTTTGAACAAAACAAAAAATTATCTAGAACTCACCAGCTTGAAAGTAGTAGTTGCTTGCATGCTATTTTTTTTTTCATTCCTAATATATTGAATTTAGCCCATAAACGATCGACCGGACTTAAAATTCTTACTCCCGAATTTGGCGGTATATCATCAGGCGGTCAAGGTGGATATGCAACAAATTTTAGTGGTGGTCTTAGTGGCGGTGCCGAAAGTCAAGTGATAACAGCAGTTTTTAAGCAATTAGTTACCCGTTTTGTTGAATCTTATAAGGAATTGAGAACCCAAGAAAATATGTCCTTATATTGTGACATAAGACAACTGATTACATATGTTAAAGGAGCTCATGGTGGTCCATTCAGAAGAGTTGCTCTAAGTGGAATTTTAGCAGTTACACCTCGACCAAACAAAAAAGCACCATGTATGCAAACAACACGTGTAATAAGGTATAAAATTTAATTTATTATATTTTTGCAAGATAATATAAATTATATAAATATAATTTAAAATTTCAGACACATTCCTCAAAGTGATGCACAAAACAATCAACAAGAAGATAATCGAAGTCAAAGAAAACTTTTTTTCAAAAAACGTAGCACATCTTCAACCTGTGCTGTGGTATTTAAATTTAAAATAAACTGCAATAACTTTTGATAATTTTTCATTAATATTTTACAGAGTTTATTAGAAACAGAAACCTTAGAAGAACATTGTAGAATTAGTCAAAGTCCCCTTGGTAATTTACGACGTAAAGGAACAAGTGCTCGTCCAACTTTAACACCAAGACATAGTGAAAGAGCTCTACTCTCAGATTCTACTTCAAGTTCGGAAAGAAATTCAGTTGGCCGATTGAGTGGAATTGTTCGTTGGTTTCGTGGTGCAACAAAAGATCGTTGTTCTGTTGATTTAGAGTCTGGAGCCATTAGTTCAGAATTAAGTTCAACATTCATAAGACATGGTTCATTGAAAGTTCAAGGTAGACGTGGTGAAGGTTTAGGCCGTTCACTTCAAAGAGCACGTAGACGTGTTGAAAGACGTTTGAATCGATTGGGTATCGGAAAAGGAAAGAAGAAAGTTGGAGGAATCGAAGAAACTTCTGGAAGTTGTAATTTATCATAAAAATAATCGGAAAATAATTTTAAATATTTTCCTTGTTAATTTATTTTTTTAGATCTCAGCCGAAGAAGTTCTTCAGATCAAGGTGAAGGACCTAAAGAATCAGAAGTGGTTGTTTTAAAAGAAAGACGTTTAATACCTATTGAACCAGTTAAAGAAGGAATGCTAAGGCTCTCATTTTTATTGGAAACATGCGCTCCAGGATCTTTCCCTGATCCACAACTTATTGCAGCAGTTTTAGATCTAGTAAATATATTTTAAGCAATTTTACATCCTAAGTGTGAATAAAAATTATTTTGTATGTTTGAATTTTATTTTATAGCCCCAAGCACCGTTAGTTGCAAGAGCTGCATTCCTTTTAGAATGTGCACATTTTGTACATTTATGTAATCGTGGAATGTGGCCTACTTGGATGAAACAAAATATGTCAACTTTTCGACCTTCTGGTCCAAATATGAATCAAAAAACATCATTACCAACAGGAGCTAGAAGAACTCACATATTACAGAGAGCAGCAGGAAAAATGTTTTATCAAGTAAGATGGAAAAAAATAGCTTTTACATGTTTTTTTTTAAACATTCAGAAATCTAATTAAACTAAAAAATACAGATACCTATGTAGTATAAAATTAAGTAAGCAAATATTAAAAAAAAAAAAAACGAAAGAAAAAATTCACTTTACACTTTTACCGACGAGGATGGGATTCGAACCCACGCGTGCAGAGCACATTGGATTAGCAGTCCAACGCCTTAACCACTCGGCCACCTCGTCTTGTTGAATGCCTTCGTCTAACTTAGAATAAAACTCTTGACGTTTATTTTAATTTTCGAAAGAAAAAATCTATTTCAATTATAATAATTATCCCTTCAAGTTGAACCCAAAAAAACTCGAAATAACAATTTTAACCTTTTTTCATTTTAATTTTTAAAGTGGGCTGAATTATTAGGTGCCAGACTTGAAGATTTATTAAGTACTGAAAAATTAACATTTGAACAAGTAAGCATTAATTTATCTGATCCGGAAAAGCAACGAGAGCTACTACAACAAGATGAAGAAGAAGATTTCTTAGATGAATGTAAGTTTTTTTTTTTTCAATTATTATGTATTTATTTTTATTTTTATTTAGTTATTTAATGCACATACCTGTTTCCACTTAATAGCTTCAGTAAATCCTAGAGGAAATGATTGTCCACATGCATTAAAATTAATTGCTTGTGTATTATTATATGAAATTTCATCGTTTTTACGAGAAACATATCAAAATTTACCAAAAACATCAAAATTATTACATAAAGATAAACCAGCTCCATGGGAAAAAGTATACAGAGAAGCAAATCGCCGATGGTCAATGGCATTAAGTTCAATGGGACATTCACAAACTTCTGCTCAAAGTTTACAATCAATTGCTGGAGGAGATGGAGGTATGCATTTTTAATTAATAAAAAAAATAATTCTAGTTTTAATTTGAAAAAAAAAATTATTTAAATTTATTTTAGGTGCTCAAACTGAACGTAAAATATCCTTTGTATTACACGAACCAGACAATGAATCAGAAAACAGTAGTAATACAACTGTAACAATGCAAGGCGAAGAACAACCAGCAGGTAATTATAATTTACATATATATGTACCTATATGTATAGGTATATTCAAAAATATTTTCTTCCACTTTAATTTTAAATTACAGCAACGCAAAGAAGGCCAGTAGCAGCTGTTAGACCATTTTTATTAAGACGAGGAACAGCTGGTGCACCAACTGGTGGCTCCTTCAAACGAAGATCATTAAAACTTAGAAGAGGAACAAAAGATGGAAAAGAACTTGAAGCTGATTGTAAAATTTATTACATCACATTTACATACAATAAAAATAATAATTATATCAATTGTTTAAATTACAGTTAAACGTCTTGATTCAATTCAAACTCGAAGAAAAGTTTCATCATTATCAGATCGTAGTGATACATCTGAACCAGGTGTTGTTAGTGGTGGAGAAGAATCTCCAGGAATTTTAAGGTATAATTTTAATTTATTTATAAAATAATTAACTATTTAAATGAAGCAATAGTTCACAATTTTTATACAGTGATGATCAACCACCAGAATCACCAACAGATTCAAATGAAACTGATGAAACTGCAAAAAATATGCCATGGATGAAAGCCGTTATTGAAATTATGAATTCATATAATTTTTATTGTAGTCATAAGGGTGCATGTCATCCCTATTGTTATCGAAGGCATATGAGAGCATCAGGAAGATTAATCAAAGCTGTACGAAAGGTAAAGTTATTTTTGGATTACATTAAGTTTTTTTTTCTCGATATTATACATAAAAGGTTAAAAAAGTTTAGGTATTTTTTTATCTGAAAAAAAATAATAATTTAAGAACAATAGCCCTTCCATTATGAATATACTCAAATATGAACTTAAACAGTGGCATTACCACATGCCTCTTTAGCTCAGTGGTAGAGCACTGGTCTCGTAAACCAGGGGTCGTGAGTTCAATCCTCACAGGAGGCATATCAATTGATGATTTTGTCATTTTCATTTTAAACTTTTTATTACTATTTTTCCACTTTATAAAGGTATATGGCGAAGAATTCGGATTTTCAATCAATTTTGAAGATATAACAACTGAAAATCCTCGATCTAGTAAATCACAAAATCGTTCACGTTCAACAAGAAAAGTTTCAGAACAAAGTTCAACACAAACTTCACCATCAAAACGAAAAGATAGTTTGAGTAGAAGAGATAGGTAACAAAATTACATATTTTTTTTTTAAGTAAATTTACTTACATTCAATTTTAAATTTTTCTTACTACAGAATAATTCATGATGACCAAGATTCAACAATGGCTGAAAAAGTCGCTAAAGTTCTTAATAAAATATCTGATTCAAAGAAAAAAGATGTTCCACCAATTTTAAAATATGTTAAAAATCATATTCGTGATTTATTTCATTTTCCATTTGCGATATTAGTAAAAGGTGCTGCTATATTAACTGAAGAACTATTTATTGAAGCTTTACCAGCTGCATGGGAACTTCTTTTAGAATCGAATCAAGTAAAATTGTTATTGGAAAATGAATTTATCTTTAAATTTAAATTAAAAACACAAAATTTTTTTTATAGGAAACTGCTGCTGTTTCAGCTGCTTTATTTATCTTAGGATCTGTTAAAGCACCTACTTTTGCTTCAGATATTATGCAAAGATCATTAAAGCATAAAGATCCAGATGTAAGAATTGGAGCTATTTTAAGGTGAATTGATTTCAAATAAAAATTATATTTTATTTTTAAAACAATATAATATGTAATCTCAAAACTTTTGTAGATATCAAGTATTATGGAAATGTAGATTTCAAGTATGGCCAAGAATGGAAGAGGGTGCACACCAGGCATTCAAAGTTCCACCGCCTGGTATTGAATTCACTTTACCATCACCAAAAATTGGAATTGAAAGTTTACCTGTTGTTGATCCACCATGGAGTCCACGTCAACAAACTAAAGATATGGAAGTTACTTTAAATCAAGATCGACATGTATGTTTTTGTATTTGTATATAATTTTGTATACCTAAATTTTTAAATAAACTTAATTATAATTAATTTTCACTTTAAAGCGATCACTTGTAACAGCAACAAAAACACGAAAAAAACAACAAACTGAAGCATTACGACATGCTATTCAACAACAAGAAGATAAACAACGTGCTGAAAGACAAAGTTTCCTTTTAACAACAATTCCAATTAATCAACAAGCATCACATGAACCAGGTTTAGATCATGCACCTGGTGAGGATCATATCGAAGGTGAAGAAGAACCTGATGGTACACGTATTGCACCACATTTACATGCTGCTCATTCTCTATTCCCATCTGTATTGTGTTCATCTGTTATGCAAATTGTTTCATGTTTAGATGATGCAGCTGTTGGTTCAGATGGTAGTGCTGTTTATGAAGTTGCTTATCAGGTACATTTTTTTACAATTTTTGGAAAATTTTTCAAATTGAATTTTATGTTATATGTATTTTTTTTCAAAGGTCATTTGGATTTGTTTAGTTGAAGATTCTGCTCTATTTTTACGTTATGTTCTGGAAAGACTAACAAGAGATAGACAAGATCAAATGTTTAAATTATTAAGACATCTTATTAGATTTGTACCACGTCTTCCACAGCAAGCAGCATTTGCTTTATACAATTACATCATCGGATATGTAATGTTCTATGTTCGATCCTCCCATGAAAATAGCCAAGAGGTATAATTAGGTTTACTTACTTCTTTTTTTAAAAAAAATTCTTAAATTTGTCATGAATTTTATCATTTTACAGCTTGTTGGATCTGCACTTTCAATTTTATGGATGGTCGTTCATAGTGTCCATGGAATCATGTTTAAAGATTTAAAACAAATTCTTCGTAAAGAACAATGTGATGCATCAATTTTATTAACAGCAAATGTTCCGGCAGCTAAGAAAATTGTTGTACATGGACCATTTGAAGGTCGTACATTTTTAAATTCGTTTTTAAAGATTTTTTTTTTTCTAAAAATTATTTTTTTAAATAATTTCAGATGATGGCAATATACCATCACAATTTCCTGTTCAAGAAGACACTTTATTTTGTCAATTACTGAAAGAAGCTCTTGATTTTTATCCAATTGATGAAAAACATTATCAGCAATATTGTTTAGTGGATTACAAAACACGTAAATTTATGAAAAAAAAAATTTTTATTAATGCAGATTTAATTTTTAATAAATTTTTCTTTTCTTTTCTTTTAGAGAAATTATTAAATCCAAATTGGTATATTCGTGATTTATACTTTTTCAAGCGATCACAATATCCACAAGTAAGATTATTACAAATGAAACCAGATGATGCATTTAATGCGTTACAAAAACAAGAATTAATAAAAAAATTTGTTGAAATTGGTAAAGTTCATTTAACATGGGCAATATTGAAAAATGTTGATATGGTTGTACAAAGAGTTGTATTTTTACATGAGGAATTAATGAAATTACCATCATTTCCAAGGAAAGCACTTGAAGCTGATTTAGATTTACATCAAGGTGGTGAATTTGGGAAAGTAAGTTAAATTACATCATTGACAATAATTTTATCTTTGAAATCAGAAATTTACAATTTATTTTTTTTTCCTCTTTTATGTTTTTTACTAAAAAAAAAAAAACAGGAATTACTAGGACTCGATGTTTTACATAAATTCATGTGGGTTCGTTTAATTGCTAGAATGTTTGAAGCAATGGCTGGAAATTTTGCATATTCAGCTGATATTCAATTATTTTTAAATGTTTTATCTGGTGCAGCAATATTACATGCTGAAGATTCATGTATCATGAGATATGTTATGGCTACATTCATAAATGCTGCATTCAATTTTAAAAATATCTTCTCTACAAATGGGTCAGTAATTTAATTTTTTTTTTTTTTCAATTTTAAATATTAATTAACAAAATCTCTCTTTTTCTTTCAAAGATATTTCATGATAATGCCAACATTATTACAAATTTATTCTCTTCATCAAACAAATAAATTAATAACAACAACAATTGAATATGCTGTTAAACAATTTTATTTATTAAATCGTAAACCATTTATTCTTCAAATGTTTGGTTCTGTATCAGCAATATTAGATACGGATGAAGAAGGAACATATGGAGAAGCACATAAGGTATATGTATCCATTATTTCAATAATATTTTATTATTAAAAATTCTAAAGCTTTTTATTTATATTTTATAATAGGTTCAATCAAGTTGTCTTTTTAATCTTTTACTAAGTTTAGAAGATCCTTCTCCGGATCCTCTAAATATTGCAGAATTAGTAAAAGAACCTAAACCATTAAAAGCTATCGATTTTTGTTATCACGATGAAGATGGTGATGTTACTGTTTTAGATTGTATCACACTATGCGTTATGGTTGTTTCATATTCTGCTGAAAGTACAAGAGGTTATCAAATGCTAGTAAATTGAATCAAAAAATAAAGATTCTGTTTCAAAATTTACCAAATTCTCTCTTTCTTTTTTTCTTTTTTCTTTGTAAGATAATTCTTGAAGCAATTCTTCCATGTTACATGCAACAAATTCAATCACCTAGTTACATTGGTGTTGAAGGTAAATCTGAAAAAGATATTATATTGCAATTGGCAATTGCAATACGAACAATGGTTCATAATTGTGAAGGTTTAGCAAAAAGTTATAATGGTCCATATAGAAATAGTCCAGAACATAAAGGTTCTAGTCAAAGAAATTGTAGTCGTGGACCACCATGTTCACCTGGTTTAGATTTTGAAGATGAATCACATTCAAAATATGTTAGTGATACAAGAACAAAAAATTTAACAGATTCTGCTGAAGATTCAGAATTAGTACGAACCGAATATCGTCGTCCAAGAGATGTTCTATTATCATTAGTTGGTGAATTTTTGAGTAAAGCTTCAACCCGATTACAAGAAATATTAAGAAAACAAGGTGGTGATTCAAAACCAATTGAACTTTTAGATATTAAATGTCATATACGATTAGCTGATATCGCACATTCATTATTAAAAGTTTCACCTTATGATCCTGAATCGATGGGATGTCGTGGACTTCAACGTTACATGCAATGTATTCTACCGAGAGCTGAATGGTCAAATGATGCATTAAGAAATGCTTTAGTCACAATTTTACGACGTTTAGATAAAGTTTTTCTTAAAATTTCGAAAAAACCATCAATAAGACGTAATACCGATTGGGAAGCAGCTGCGGGATTATTAAAAGGTATTCACGAGACAGTTATTCTTCATCCATACGTGTTACATTGGCAACAAATTAAAAGTCTTATGAGTACTGTCCAAAACTTAATCATAAATGAGCCCGGTTCAGCTCCAGATGGTGTTTCTAGTGCTGGTGCAGCATTAATGTCACAAAGTCCACCAGCATTCTTTTGTTCAACTGTTGTACGTTTAGTCGCTTTACAAGTAGTCAGTCCAGTTGATTGTTTCACATTAGAACAAATTTGCGGTGGCAGTGCAGAGTTTTCAAGTCAAGAAAAGGCTGAAGGTTTTTTAATGCATTTATTAATGCCTTTATGTTTAAAAGTTTGTTCTGGACGTGGTATATCCGATATTGGAGAATTAAAACAACATGACATTTCTTACTTGGTCACGGCAGTTTTAAATGCAATGAGCCCACCTGCTGGACGAACTGGTCAAGTCGTTCAAATCAATAGGGTTGGAGGTGATCTAAGGGCGGGATCTTTAACTTTTACAGGTAGTCGAGATGCAAAAAGACCAGCACGTATTTCCGGATCTTTATATCAAGCAGCATTTTTGGGTATTATTTTAGTATTCTTTTTAACTTCATAATTGCATTAAATTTTCTTTTAAAATTTTTTCATAGCGCTTCGAATTCTATGTATTTGTTTTGAAACTCGTCTTGCTGATGAATGGCCACGAATGGTTCGTGTTATGCGTGATTTAGGACGAAGAAATGAAGCTGCACCAGATCTTTGGAGTTTTCTAGAATTCGTCGTAACTCATAGAACACCACTTTATATTGTTTTAATGCCATTTATTTTGCATAAGGTCCGTATAATAAGTAATATTTTTTTTCTCAATTTATGACTAATCTTGACACATTTTCAGATTTCTCAACCTCCTATCGGTGATCATGAACGTCATATGCAATTTTTAATAAGAGAGAGACTTCGAGGTTCCCTACCACAAGGAGGAATTAAATCTAAAGGTGCCCTTTTATTAGAATTAGCCCGTGAATTGAGAGATCTAAGAGATGAATTAGAAGAAAAACGATACGGTAAAATTTAAATTTGATTTTATATTGTGCAACAATATAATTAGTTTTTTTTTCTAAAGAACCTAGTAAAAAAGAAACTTCTCAACAACCTCAATCATCAAACGACGCCCAGAAACATCAACAACGTCCATCGTTAATTTCAATATTCACCGGCGGTCAAGGTCAGAGTCATTCTCATGTTTCAACTATTCAGGCCATAGACTCTAGAAGTGGTTCAGGTGGAATTTGTACACCAAGCGATACAATGTCACAACACACTTTACATCCACCAAGGGAATCACTTTCAAGTGGATCAACTGGTACAAATAAAGAGCATATTACTAGCGAAAGTCATAGTGTTGAATGTGCTGGCACATCAATTCAAAGTTTTGGCACTGGTGGACAAACAAGTGCTGGTGGCTCTTCAACAGTAATTACAGCCGTTCCAGGTGGTACATCTGGATCATTACCACATTTATCGCATTCACATTCCTTACAACAACAAACGTTTAAAATTCAACCACCTCGTTTACGTTTTGTTTCATCTGTTGAATTTCGTCATTCTTCTGGTGAAACATCAACAACACCACTTTCACCAGAGAGTCCAGCTGATGATAGTTCTGGTGAATATCAAAAACATCGTTTACAAAGATCAAAAGCATCAAGTAGAAAAACATTTCGTTTAAGAAGAGGTCGTCAAGGACACGCAGAAGTCAATGTAAGAATAGAAAAATAAAAAATAAATTATTATTGAATTTTTAATGATTTAACTTGTATTTTTCAGGTGCAATCACATCCAACTGAACATTCACGTGATAGACCAAAACCAGTTAATGAAATCTCATGGGATTCTGTATCTCAAACATCATCAACATCTGGTTATCGTGATAATAATAGTATACAAGCAGGTCTTTTATCACCAGATGGTTCTTTAGGTGGTCTAACATTAGGTCGATCACCATCACAACATTCTTTATTAATTCCATTTGAAGCCCAAGATGAAGATACGCTTATATAAGAAGTTCAAAATATTTAAAAAAATATATAACATATATATACTCGTATGTTAAAAATAATAATAAATGTAGTAAATCTTTAAGCATCACATGTTAACATATAAATGTTAGTTGTTGTTTTTTTTTTTGTTTAGAGAAAAAGAAAAAAAGAAAGCGAAAGCGTAAATTTGTTTAATAAATATACTAAACGGAATCTAATTATTATGTTATAAAAAAAAAATTTAAAAAAAGAAAGAAAGGAAATTTAAGTGTAAAAGTAATTATTTTTCATGATGAAATTGTTTAAAAGAATTTATAAAAACAAAAATGAACGAAAAATGAATTTGTGTCCTAATGAAAAAAAAATTAAAAAATTATTTTATAGAAAATTATATTTTAAATTATTATTACAATAATTTTTTTTGTATTGTTTTACAGGGTAAAAATTTAAATAATGTAATTATGCCAACAAAAAAATTAAATAAATTAAAACAAATTAATAATGAAGAGACGAAGTGTGAAAAAATATTTAATAGAAAAAAAAAACAAATTTTTATAGTAAATATAATTGTTATTATGTATCGAATACAATTTTATATATGTGTTAAGAAAAAAAATAATAATTATAGTTGTCGTAGGTATATATACCGATTCAATTGTGCCCATTACAGACACAGTTGCCCATACAGACACAGTTGATCGATCTACTAATGGTCTGAATCCGCCTCCGGAACGAGTACCATTCTGTTTGATGCTCTTGTTGCCTGTTGGTGCGCTTCTGCTGAGCGCGTATGAGGCGCCCAGGAAGTGAAAGGACCACCAGAGAACGAGACTGTCGGGGAGTAAGAGATCCTGGACTCATCCTCCGCTAACGCTTGATCGTAGGTATATATAACATACCAATTATTGTAATTTTTCTTTTTTTATATAATGCAGTACAGAACAAAAAAAGTTAAAATAAATAAATAAATAATTGTGCCAATATGTATATTTATGTTGTTATATGAGTATATAAGTAATTATGTATTTCAAGAAATTTCAATTCTTCCACACTTTGATATTGAAAAATAAAGTGAGACTAAAAAAAAAACAAATTAAACAAATAATTTCTATGTAAACTGATTGCCAAAACTACTAAGAAACTCTTTTTCTGATAAATATTCACATATAGTATATATACAAAAAAAAAAATCTAAGAAAAATAGACAGAAATCTATTTTATAAAAAAAAACCTATTAAAATCTATAAAAATCGTATTAAAAATTCTTGTTTGTAAAGAAAACCAAAGAACATTGTTTGTATGTTTAGTTTAAAATAAAATCAAATAAAATATTATAATAAAATCAAAATAATAAATGTTGATTAAAAAAAATTTAAAAAAATTGGTTTTAATATCACATACCTTTTGTTCCTGTTTGCTAGGAAATGTGTAAAAGATGAAATAATAAATAGGAGGTACCTAATTTAAATTTTCCTTTTGAAGAAAACAGGAGCAGAAAAATTTTGGTATGGCGATTAGAACAACGTTGACGTTTTTGTTTTTCATTTATATTATATAATTTAAAAATCTTAAAACAATCTTATAAGGAATCAATTTCATTATATTTTGAATAATTAATGTATATAGACAATTGAATCGGTCTAATGTGATAAGGTACGTATAAAGGTATGTGAAAAGGTATGTATAGATATCGAAAAGAAAATTCTTTTTGCACTTTAAGCGTCATTGCAATCGAATCGAAAAGATAGGTTTTGATTAGTAGATCGATCAACTGTATTGCACAATTGAATCGGTCTAGATTTTGATAGTGATACAAAATATGAAATTAGAAATGATGATTGTATGTGGTTAGGTTAGGACGGTCAGATGTATGTAGTAATTATATGCATCTGACTCGATTTCTGCTCACAATTTTATTTTATTTGATCTCCAAGAGTCAACCTTTTTTCAATGGTGGCTGAAGAGCTTGTGATCTAACAAAAAATCATCTACTTCTCGTTATGCGCGTCAGAGGAAGATTGTTGACAGTGGGCTTGGAGATCTATAAAATAAAAGTTGGTCTGGAAGTTCTTCCACCTGTAGATCAAGCGTTAGCGGAGGATGGGATTCCACAATCTCTTACTCCCCGACAGTCTCGTTCTCTGGTGGTCCTTTCACTTCCTGGGCGCCTCATACGCGCTCAGCAGAAGCGCACCAACAACAAGAGCACAAACAGAATGGTACCCGTTCCGGAGGCGGATTCAGACCATTAGTAGATTCGATCAACTGTGTCTGTAATGGGCACAATTGAATCGGTCTAGATTCAAAATTATCTCATCAAAAATATTATTTTAATTTTAAATCAAAAAAAAAAAAAAAGCTAGTACATAATTAATAATTTGAATTAATTACGTCATTGAAGACTTATTAACTTTAAACACTTGGTTGTTTTGTCTTTAAACGATTTTCTTTAATTGTTTTTCGCCATTCTAACCATACTTTAATTTGTTCATTATTTTTATCTCCATCTTCATTTAAATATGAATAATATGATTCACGTATTATTCTGAATGATTCTAAACTGTTATAAGGTGTATTTGTTGCAGGATCAATATATTTTGCTGGAAGTCTAAAAATTAAAAAAAGAATATTAAATAGTAATGTGAAAATTTGAACACAAGAAATTTACCCTGTGACTGGACACACATAAGTACGTTTAAAATATTTTTTCGGTTTAGGTTTAAATACTGAATTGAATACTTTATCATCGAGATCATCAACAAATGAAACAAATGTTCTTTCATGTTTTCCAACAACTTCAGTTTTTTTATATTTTTTTACTGGTACTACAGGTGCTGCTGCTGCTGCTGTTGTAATGTTACCTTTTTCATCTTCAATTATTTCTTTTTTTATTTCTGGAATATATGAATCATAATCATTAATTTCTTCAATTAATGGCATTGTTGTTGAATGATAACGAATCATTGGACCAGTAAAAACTCTTTTTGTTGGACGTAATTTCTTTTTTTCCAATTCCATTTTTTGATATTTCTCTACAAAGTAATAAAAATTATGATTTATTAAACTCATAATTTTCTATTGAACACTTTTTTTAATTTTTCATTACCTAATGATTTAAGATTTTCTTCTTCAGTTATAGCAGCTTCCTCTAACAATTCTTCTTGTGTTGGTATATAATCTTCAACTTTATATTGTCTTTTCTTTTTCTTTTTAGCCTCGTTCATTTCTTTAAGACGATGTCGTGTTGCAGCTGATTTTAATGCTGTTGAAGTACGTATGGATTTTCTTCCGCTATCAAAAATTGTAAATGTTGGTCTGGTAGTTCTCTTTTTCTGTTTCATTTTTGATTTTTCAACTTTTTTTTGTGCTTTCGGTTGTTCGACTTTCTTCTTAGGCTCCTAGATGTATTATAAAAATACAAAAATACGCCGATAAAATTCATTTGTTTTTTTCTAATTAAAATTCAATTATTTACCGAATATGCTTTTGTTGTGATACCTCGCCTGCTTTTACGTTTTGGTTCGTTTTCTCCATCGTCTGATACTAGTTCATCATTTTCATCTATACTAAAATCTGAATCTACGACATCTTCTTCTTCATCCTTTTGCCTAAAAGAATAATAATACAATTATTTTCAATAGAAATTTAAAAATTTTATATCTTACCTTACACGTAATCTTTATCATCTTCGGCTTCTTCAAAACCACCATACGATGTTTTGTAAAAATCATCATCTTCCTCTTCGTTTAGATCGATTCAATTGTGCCCATTACAGACACAGTTGCCCATACAGACACAGTTGATCGATCTACTAATGGTCTGAATCCGCCTCCGGAACGAGTACCATTCTGTTGATGCTCTTGTTGTTGGTGCGCTTCTGCTGAGCGCGTATGAGGCGCCCAGGAAGTGGAAGGACCACCAGAGAACAAGACTGTCGGGGAGTAAGAGATCCTGGACTCATCCTCCGCTAACGTTTAATAACTTTACAATACGATTACCTGCGTTACTTCTCTTTTTACTCGTTGCAGCCATTCCGAAAAAAATTTAATTTACTTTAAAACAAATGAATGTGTTCTTAATTTTTATACTTTAAGTCAGAAAAACAAATGAATCCTTCGGATCCTTCCACAACTAACTTAAGTCTTAAGCATTTAGCATACTAGCATAGATCTTAAGTCACCAATCACCATTCACCATCCTTCAGAATTTAGTTGCTCTTTTTCTTTCTCGCTTAATAATTTACTCGTTATTCAGCAAACAGAAAAATTCCAATTACTTTCAAAAGGAGATTAGTACATCTACATATAAAATTCGAAATTAAAAACCGGAAGCAATAAAATAAAACCGTTAAATTTTCTGTGAAAAAAATTATTTATCTAAAAATGAAAATAAAAAAAAAACCAAATTATCATAAAATTGGAACTTTATTATTCATTGTTTACAGTTAAATAAATAATTTAAGAAATAGGATAATTTAAAAATTAATAAAGCACATTTTGGATTCCTTTGGTGGACAAGTGTGATGTGATGTAGTATTTGAAACTTTTTTTTCGTTGTTGCCTATTGGTGTATCTTTTTTTTCTCACCTCCTTATTTTGTTTTTGTGTTTTTGTTTTTTTTTTGTTGTTCTAAAGCATTAAGTCGTGAAATTGAATTATGTATAAAAATACTAAGTACGTGATTTGAATTTAAGTTTGTAATTTCTTTAAAATTGCATCTTTAAAATTTTTATACTCTTGACTAAGTTCAATTTCGTTTCTACAAACACCTTGTATACGTAATAGACAACGTTCACAATTTGTTTTATCACCTGTACGTACTTGTAATCTTAAATCTTTTTCTAAATCATATCTTAAACCATTATCACTTAATGTAATTATATCATCTTCCGTTAATAAACGATCTTCTTTTAACATTTCATCACATAATTCATAAATACCTAATAATTCTTCTGTTTCGGTTTTATCACCTGAACGTATGTTCTCTAAGAATTTATGAAATAATTCACTGGCTTGTTTATTAATTAATGTTTCTTGTGCATTAAATCTATAAATACGTTTTATTTCATCTTCAGTTAATTCTGTACAACCGCAAAAACATTTAAATAAACGTTTTGTGGATTTTTTCTGTTCAAAAAAAGTAGAATTGAAAACAAAATATTATAAACATTACAAAATTTAGTGGGTTTATTAAATAAAAAAGAAAATATGTAGGTATTTAAATGAAATTGCACTTTACAACATTATGTTCTTTTTTAGCAAACAATAAAAAAAATTCAATCAGAACTTACACAGGTGCTAAAGGATGCCATTTTCCAAATGAGTCAATCAACAAAATATAGATAAGATTAGGGAGAATCTATGACGTCGACATCCAGAAATAAAAATTAATTTCATATTGTTCTAGGTCAGATTTTAAAATTGCATTTTAATGCGACTTAATAGCACCACAATTCCATTTAATTTAATTTGAAAATAAAAATAACACTTTGTTTATTCTAAATACTCTAAATTTCCGAAAATCAAATAAATACTTGCTTTGCTTCTTTGTTTTCTTCTTAAGTTACTTTACTTTGTTTTCCTTCACGAATTCTTTTGAAAATTTTTTAAATTACTCCAGTGCCAGTCCATCCATACTTAAGTAAGAGAGCACCAACAAAACAAAGTGCAGCCAACTTCACTCGAGTTAGTAATGTTAGTATGGATTAATTTTTCTTTGATTTTTTTTTTTTTATTGTGAAAAGATGACATCTTTAGAACCTCCACAAAATAAAACATGGGATTTATCTTTGTACGAATTACAAAGAAAACCTCAAGAAGTAATAACGGATAATACAGAAATAGCTGTTTCACCACGAAGTTTACACAGTGAATTAATGTGCCCCATTTGTTTGGATATGTTGAAGAAGACGATGACAACAAAAGAATGCTTACATCGTTTTTGTTCTGATTGTATTATAACAGCACTTCGATCCGGTAACAAAGAGTGTCCCACTTGCAGAAAAAAACTTGTATCAAAGAGATCATTACGTCCTGATCCAAATTTTGATCTTTTAATATCAAAAATTTATCCCAGTCGTGAAGAATATGAAGCTATTCAGGTAATGAAAACACTAACAATTTGTATTGAAGAAAAGAAAATTTATTGTGCCTATATAATTTGTTTTCTCTTTTTGTTTGTAATTTAGGAACGTGTTTTGGCAAAATTTAATCAAACTCAATCTCAACAAGCACTTGTTAATTCAATAAATGAAGGATTGAAACAACAATCACAGAATAGGCCACAACGCTATCGAAAGGGTAATGAAAGTGATAATCAACTTTCACAACATTCACAACATTCAAATCACAGCAATGCAAGTTCCAGTAATATGCATAATAATGGTGACAGAGATGCAAGTACATCAGAAGGACGTCAAGCATCAAATCCACCATCTGTACGTAGTACACCATCACCGGTACCATCAAATGTTAGTAACAGTAGTAAACCGAAAAGAGCAATGTCTGTTTTTACATCAGAACGTTCTGAAGAATCTGAGAGTAACAGTGAAATGGATTGTCGAACTGAAGGTGATTCAAATATTGATACAGAAGGTGAAGGAAATTCTGATCTTGGTATAAATGATGAAATTGAACTTGTCTTTAAACCACATCCAACTGAAATGGCTGGTGATAATCAACTGTTGAAAGCTCTAAAAGAGAATTCGATTCGTTATATTAAAACAACTGCAAATGCTACAGTCGATCATCTAAGCAAGTATTTAGCAATGCGTTTAACATTGGATTTGGATACAGAACTTCCTGAAGCTTATCGTCTTGTGAATTTTTGTATTTACATTGCACCACATCCATCACAATTGGTTGTCTTAAACGGTAATCAAACTTTACAACAAGTGAATGAGAAATTTTGGAAGGTAATTAAAAATTAATAAAACAAACAAAAATCGTTTTCGATTTTTATCAATATCACAGATATAAAAATTAATTAATTTCTTTTATTTAAGGTGAACAAGCCAATGGAAATGTTCTATTCTTGGAAGAAATCCTAGGGAACATTGAGTCACTCTCATCATCATTAAGAGAGAGAGAGGGTGTGAAGAAAACGAAAATATCAAAAGTAAAAAATAAAATATATAAAAACTTAATTATTATAATTCAGGTTATCCATTTAAAATGGTTTATATATATGATATAAGTAAAATTAATAAGAATGATATACATATTATGTATCTTCAATTTCTCTCTCAATTATAATTGTGTATTTTTCGATCAATTTCGATGTCTTAGAATAGATTAATGAATATAAATTTAAAATAAAGTATTTGTAAAGTGTAATACAATATCCTTCGTATGTTCAAGTATCTAATTAACTCGTTTTTTTTTTTTCTAATTTGAGTAACGAATGATTGAAAATATTTTTTTCGATTATAGAAAATATTACGATGTCATTTCTAATGGATGAACTTTTATTCTAATTTAGAATTGTCTCATATAGGAGAAAGATCCATTCTATTTCAATACATACATTCTTATGTATTTACTATAAATCACCCTGTAGTTTTTTACTGATTGATTTTTTCATCTTGCAGTCTTCTACAAAACTGCAGAAACGTTTTCAATCATTTCAACCGATTTATGAATTTTATTCTATTTTTTATTTTAAAAATTTTAATAAGCAAAACAATTTTAGACTTCAGTATTAATTTGAAATATCTCGCTTTTAAATAAATTAGAAAAAAAAATACTTTCTTCAAAATGTAATATGAATTGACATTATTTTTATATTTAAGATGTAATTTAATCCTTAAAAAGTATCATGAACATACCGTTATATTTTTTGTTGTTGTATATTTCTAACATTTAATTTAATTTTTTCTTAATTTTATTTTTCAATTTTTTTTCTCTACAATATTATACGATGTTGAATTTTTCTATTTTAATTCATAGAATTCTCATTCAATGTATAATTCCTTTTATAAAATTTCAAAAAAAAACATAGAAAACTAAAATCTAAAAAAAAAAAAAACCACTATTATATTATCTACTATTTTTTCTTAAAATTTATTTTACATTTAAAAATATGTAAGTTATTTTTAAACAGTAATAAAAATCAAATATCAATTACCATTTTTAAATAAGATACAACGTTATTTCTTAGAATTCATAATCCAAATATGGTTAATCATATCCAGTAAGATATTGTGGTTGTTGTATCACAAATAAAGTCAGGATCTTCTTTTTATATATTTTCACACTTTTTTTTTATTGTTTTTGTTTTTATTAAAAAATAAATAAAATAAAATAGGATATTATTTACACTTTAACATTTAAAATAAAAGGAGATGAAGAAGAAAAGAAAAGAAAAAAATTGAGATTTATTACCAAGAGTGTGAAATATTTCATATTTGGTTTGATAAATTAAATTAAGAGTTTTTCTTTTTGAATAATTTGATTTAGTAATAAAATAAATAAAGATAAGTTTTGTCTTGTCGGCATTAAATATTAAAAATAAAGAAAAAAAAAATATCATTGTATGTATATTATTCTTTTTATATAATACATAGTTCACGAGTTCCCTAAACAGACGTAGGAAACAAAGAAAAGACTTACTGGTGGTTATTTTCATGTTCCTGTGGTTTCATATTTTTGTGAGAAAAAACACTATGTTATAAACAGAGTATAATGAATACTTACACTTACTTACTTACTTACTTACACTTATACTGTAAGTATTCATTATACTCTGGTTATAAATAAGTCATACAAATTTTCCTAGAAATTAAAAACTACGTATGGGCATGGCCTATGAAGAAGATCCTTGGTGTATGGTCCACTAAAAATTTGTTTTTATATTTCATTTGAACTAGGGATTATTGAAAATACAAAATTTTCAGTCTTTATATAGCAAAAATCTCGCCTCATCACACGCACACGAGAAACTTCAGTATTTAAAAAAAAATAACTTCAACTTCAACCTCGATGTTATAGAAATTTCAAAGAAATCATTCATTCTCAACACATCCTAAGTTGAGCGTTCTGGATGAACTTTGGAATTTGGAACACAGGTTTTTCGGGCAAGCTTCGATTAAACTTTTATTTTTTATTCTATTGAATTTTGTCATTTTCTTCGTAATTTTTTGACAAACCTGAATAAAATTTAGAAACTTTTCTTTTTAAGAAATACGGGAGAATGGGAAGTATTTTTCCGAACTTATGTAAAACATAGCTAAGCTTTTTATAACTGAAAAATAAAATTTAAAAAAAAAAATAAGAAGACATCGAAAAATCAGTTGGTTTATTTATTATACTATAACTTTTGAATGACACAATAATTCTGCTATACGATTTCATTCATCATTCATCCTTCATTTAATAATTTTTCAACAACAACACAAAAGGCATAATGAAATTTAAAAGGAAATTTATCATAATTAAATCTTAGTTTTTATTACAGTTAAATTTAAAATTAAATAATTATAAATTCAATTACTCATGATAGAGTTCTTTTTAACGCTACATACATATGTACATAAGTATTTCATGCACAATTTATATGATAATTTCTTGGGATTTTTTTTTTCACTGTGCTTCTTCATTCTGGATTTTCTGAATTCATCAAAAATAGAATAAATTACTCAACGAATCAAATTTAAAAAAAAAAAAACACACACACACATTTTCTTTCTTTTAACGGTTGAAATTTATCAAAACAATATGACTTATTCACGGTATTCCATTTATTTTTCTGTATAGTAGCTACATACTTAAAAAAAAAAAAATTTATAGGATTACACAAAAAAAAAATGTGAAAGAAAAAAATGAAAATTTTTAATTATAATTTTATTAATTGGTTCATGATATTTATCTTTTCTATTTATCTTTATTTAATTTTTTTTTTCCAAAAAAAAAAAAAAAAAAAAAATCTTGTTTTTTAATACATAATATTTTTTTTTTTTTCTTGTTTAAACGTAAAATTAACGGCTTTCATATATTTTAATATCTAGATACACTATCTACATAAATCTGTTCTGAAAAGATTACCATTAAAAACTGGTCATTATGTTAGTGATATGATGAACAACTAAAAATTCATATGTTCCAACATAATTATATGGTGTTATAACCTGAATAACGTTTTCAATTTCATCATTCATCACATACTAAATAATTTTACAAAAACCAAAAAAAAAAAAAAATCTTCATATGAAGCTTGTAAAAGTCAGATATTTAATATTATTAATGATAATTCTGAATAATCAGAATACCCATTCTTTTTCTATTGGATTATTGTCTTTTTTGTTTTTGTACTTTTTATAGATATTTTACTTTGAAAGTATGTAGTAAAAAAGTAACTTATAATTAAGAAAAATGAATTGCATAGGGAGCGCCAGACAAAACAATAATAATTCAGCATGAGGAGATTAAAAAACAAGAAGAACATAATAACAATAAGAAACAATGTATGTATAAGGTTTGGAAAAAAAAAAACGAGAACAGTTCCAGAAGAAAAAAAAATGTTGAAAGAAAATCTAGAAAATATAAGAATTAAAAATGTGGGGAAAGCATAAGAATAAAAACAATAAATTCATCAATACAAATACTGCATATATTTTTGAATTCTTCCTCTTTACTATACCATCATCATCATCAGTATCATCATTATCATCATCTATGGCCCTTTTGGTAATTAATTGAAGTAGTCGTGAGGTACAAGTACAAATTCGATCTAAGTCATGTTCAAACTCCTACGGTAATAAATCTTAAACGTGATTGCCAACTGCAATTTTTAACTTCATCCATACGGTCATAATATCGCCATATATCGCCTTCTTTATATAATATGTGTGTACAAGGTACCTACATAATGTATATATTCACATTCATTCATACATGATTATATTAACATTTTTTTTAAATCTATGTTTTGTTTATATGAAGAAAAAATAAAAAAAAAGATATTTATGTGAGAATATTTGTACATCTGGAAAAATGATAGCCGTTACAATCTGTATAAGCAATATAGTCTATCTACAATTGTACATATTTTAAAATATACTGAAGAAACGGAATCAATATTATTTAGTGTACCTCCTTATATATATTCTTTTATAATAATTTATAAAATACCTCACCCGAGAGAGATTCCAATCCATTACTGGAACTTTGGTCAAAGTTCACTCACGTTGTCGTCATTTGGCGGAAAATATCTTTCATAAGATAAAGATGAATAAAAGCCTATATATGGCACCTAAAAATCTCTTATGAAGAATTTCGTTTCATTTTATTAATTTTATTTTTATTTTTTTGTAATGATGATGACATCAGAAGATAGAAAATTTCATTGCATACATTGTATTGTATTGAACTAGCCATCATCATTTGAACATCAAATTTAATATAATATCGATAAATTTTAGTTTTGTATTCGATTTCATTCGTCAGTGTTCACACAAAATGGTACTTATTTGCGAAATTATGATTATAATGTACTTTTTTTTTTTTTTTTCAGGAGAAGAATAAAACAAAAATCCTTAAGAAATTCTTTCGATGCGTTTGCGCAGGTAACACAACTATAATTTTCTCCAACTATCTAACATCTTTTTTTTTTTTTTTTTTATTCTAAAAGATAATTCTTTATATTAAACGTGACCATACAAATTTTTCTTTCAAAAATATTTATGTGGGTATATTTATTTATCTCTTTACTTCCTACATTTTAAATTTAATATTTTTGTTGTTGTTAAAATTAAAATAAGTAATTTTATGACCTTGAAAGAAATTCTTAAACTTTCATAAAGAAGAAGAAAGAAAAAAAAAACAAAGTACGTACATATATTCAATCTTAATGGACAAAAGTAAATTATTATTTCTTTATTAACATATTTTTACCTTTATTTTATTTTCATTATATAAATATAATATAATTCGTAATTCACACTTACATTTTTTATTGTTGACCCTTTCGACGCCATCGATCGTTACAAAATTATATATACATAATGTAGTTAGTATAGATACATTTTAAAGCTTCTAGTCTTCCTTAATAACACACATACATACATAAAAAATATCTTAAAAGAACTAATCTTTGAGAATTTTCTTTTTAGAATTTAAATCTTTCCAAATGGTGTAAGTAAAGAGCTCAATCATTGGGTGTTTCTTAGTTATTTTCATTTTTACAAATCCATTTAGTATATATAACATTAAACTATGTATGGTATATGTACATATGTGCAAAATATAATAGAAGGTGAAAAAAAAAAAAGAATTATCATCATTATCGCATGTTGTAGGATTTTACTGTTATACTTAACCAACCAAAGCTGATGAAGTACAAAATAGATTGACTTTCCTCTAGAATCTTTAATTTTCTTCTTTTCGTTTCTTCTTCTTCTTCCTTTTTCTTTGCTTTTCTTGTTGTTATTGTAATTTAAATATACATACATACATACATTATAGAAATGATGTAAGAAATATTTTATACTTACTTAATAGCAAAATAGAAAAATAGAAAAAAATAGAAAAAAAAGGTAAATGGCATGTACTTATAATAACATTTTTAACATTACAAAAAGAAACATAATAATAATAAAGTATTTACCACGTATTTACATACATCACATATTCACATATATTATTAAAATACAGTAAAAATTCAAAGACACATTTTAAATGCTTTAAGTTTATTAAAAGCAAAATACTTAGTTTTATTCAATTGGTCTTATCATCTTGGACTAGAGTGGAGAAATGGGTTTAAAACTTTTCCAGAAATTGATAGACCTGATCAAACAATTGAAAAATATACATAATGTAAGTCTCTCTGAATACAGTGTGTATGAAAGATACATATGTATACATATAAATTTAAATACAGTTGATTCAAAAAGACTTTGAACGCCTCTCGGAAATCAAATGGACTTTAACCGAAACCCGATATTGTGTCCAAAATTGCTTGTTATATACTTTAACAAACAATTCAATATAGCTTGTCATCAAGGATATTTTTGATTTGATTTTACTTTTGTTTTAAATGTCCTTCGAATTCAAAATTCACAAAATTATGAAATTTTCCGTTTGACCTTTGACCTTTCCTTGTATAAGGTATTTATCCTAAAGACATTCTTAAAATATCCTTAATTTTTTATTTTTATAATTTTTTCTGTTCAAAATTCAGCCAAATTTAATTTAAAAATTGCACGTTATTTTTAAAAATCCTCCCACATTCAGAAAATTTCACAAAACTATTGAAATCTTGTGTTTTTTTAGCTATCGTTGTTCTAAATACAAACAACAGTTGCTTCTAATTAAAATTTTCACCAATAATCTTCAAATTAATTTTCTATTTCCCCTAATTCTTGAAAGTCTAACAAAAACTTAAGAGAAAAAAAAAAAGAAAAACTAACGATAATCTCAAAATAATGAACTTCAAAATGAATATATGTTTCATTTAAATTTCATTGAATCACTGTCATTGCGCATATAATATATATTGAGAAAAATATACTCAAAGTTCCATATCCATTCAGAGACCATAATATAATAATAAAATAAAATGTATCGTCGTATATATTTTTGTTGTAGCACATATTCTTCCACTCTATAATATTATTATTGAGTTGGGGAGTACACCAACTAAATGTAGTTTATATTGAAATAAATATATACACATATATCTAAAAAATAATATAGATACACACATCAGAACATCACAGTCTGGATTTTGTTTTTATATGAACATCATCATCATCATCATGATGGTTAAGAAGACCGCAGGTGAAGTTTGATTCAGTCAGTCTGCATTTAGATTTTATCTGAAAACATACGAAATAAAATAATATTCGAAACAAAATAAATTCATCATCCGTTAAATTGAATTTATACCATAATTTCGATTATATACGAAATTTTCGTAAAAAAAAAAAAAGATTGTTCTAAAAAAAATTCTAATGTGTATGTGAAAGTTCTTTTGTTGTTTTTTTGTTTTTTTATATGAAAAGTGTGCAATTATTATTATTATTTTTTTTTCTAAAATCCTAGAAAAATATTCTAGACTATAATAAATAAGGAATAAGGATACTTTTTTTCTTTTATGTAAAAAGAAAAAAAAAATTCAATAAAAGAAAAAGAAAGTGTGTAAAGAGTAGTGAATTGTGCTAACATAATCAAAAAAAATTAATTTTCTGAAGTGTGCTTTTAAAGAGCCGGTAATAGTTTTTTGTTTTTTGTGTTTTCCTTTTTTTTTTCTCTTAATTTTGAAAATTATAAAGTAATATAATATATAGTCAACTTCAATTATCAGGATGGAACTATTATTGAAATTGTTCTTTATGAGGTTTGTATTATGGAAAAATGCCAATTTTTTTTTTTTTTTTTTTTTTTTTTTTTTTTTTTTTCAAAAATTTGTATTTTTGCTTTATGTACTTAGAACATACTCGTATAATATTTTATTTTCTTGTGAAAGTATTTGCTTTTTTTCCTCTTATCTATCTTTTCATATTATTTATTTGTTTTTTTTTAGATAATATCTTTTTATTTTAACATTGTACAGATATGTATATGTCTGGAAAATATAATCCTTCTTATTGGTTGATGTACCTACTTATCAAGATGAGAAATTTGTATCAAAAGGGATTTTGAATCGGCCGTATATAGCCCCCAGAGATTTAAAGTTTACGTGTGTTTTTTTTTCGGTTTTTTTTTTTTCCTATATGTATATATTTTGTTTTTATGTACTTGCAGATTATATTGATTTTGCAAATTCCAAAATGAATAGTAGTATGTATAGAATTTAATATATGCGAATGTTGTGTATAGCTAATAAATATAGGTATGGAAGGACAGTTTTTTTTTTGCTTTTGTACCGTCTGTTTGAAAAATGCGAAGGATCAATATGTTCACATACGACCGGATATTTTCATTTTAATTTTTTTTCTTCATTTTTTACTCTCTCTTTAATTATAGATATGTGTGGGGTATATACAAAAAGAAAATGTGCATACAATATATGTATGATACCATGTGCAATAAAATTATATTGCTAATTTGTTTTTGTTTTATATAAAAAAAATATATATGTATACGTTGTGTGATATATGTTTTTATTGTTCTCATAGGTCTTTGGTTTTGAATGTTATACTTAAAGTACTTTAAATTTGTAGTAGATTAAGTGGATACTCGGAAGTTATAAATAGTCCTTGCACGGTCAAGTACCTTTTATAGGATATATAAATTTCTTTTGATTATCATTGTTGTTTTGTTTTCATTTTTTTTTTTCTTAGTCTAAAAAGGAATAATGTGTTGTAATATGTCTTTAGCATTGTGACGTTTTTTTTGCCTTTGTGTGAAGAATTATAATGCAAAAAGGGTTAAAATAGTATTTTGGAATTCTGAATGAATTGAAAAATAAAAACAATTATTTAAATTAAATTAACTGCTAATACTTTTTGTATTAGTTGGTTGTTGTTTCAAGATCAAGGACACTATAATAAAATAAATCTTTCAATTGAAAAATAAACTCAACGTTCATCCACTCGATCCCTTTTTTACGAACCCTTCTTGCTTTCAAGACCGATAATATTATTATTTTGTTTTAAATTTTAATTTAATTTTCTGTTAAACTTAGAATGATGTCAAAACATAGCTTTACTAATTATTTTAGAATCTTGAAAATACTAGAATTGAAAAAAAAGAAAAATATATCATTAAATGTTAAATGTTTACCCTCCAAAGCCTTTTGAAAATTTGAAATTTATCAAAACTTTTACAAAACATCCAACGTTCTTAAAAGTATCTTAAAAATTACATTAAAATGATAATAAAAATTTTTCCTATTTAACAAAACCGAAACATTACAGTTTTTTTCTATAACAATCGTAAAATACTTTGAGTTATTTTAAAAATTAAAAATATTTTTTTTTTTGCACAAATTAGATTAAATTTTACATTTTCGAAAAAAAAAATCGTTTTCGCAATTTTAATTTTTTCTTCTTTGATTCTCTCCTTGAGGTTTCTTTAAATTCTTTTCCCTTTTTATTTTTCAATGTTTTTCTATATTTAACATAAAAGAAAAATTGCATATAAAAACCATGACAAACAATTTCATGTTAAAGGTTAAATTGATTCGTTAAACTTATGTACGTAATGCAGAAACTACAAAAACTACAAAAAAATAAAAATAAAAGAAATACGAAAAGAATCCATAACAAAAAAGAAGAAAAAAAAATAAATAAATTTATTTAACCATAAGTATAATTTCTTGTATAAGTTGTAGGTGAGTGAATATATTATGTATGTAATAATTCTTAAGAAGATTATGTGAAAGTTACAAACTATATGTATGAGAAGGATATAAATTATACTTGGGGATACTAAAGAATTGAAGTATAAGTATATAATGAAAAATAACATGCGAAATAAAAGAAAATAATAATAATAATAAAAGAAAAAAAAAAAACGGGAAAAGCACACAAGAACAACAAAAAAATTCTCATTACCCACAAGTTCTGTTTTTAAAAACACATAATAAAAAAAAAAAAAATAAAAAACAGAGAAAGAAAAAAAAATACACAATTTAACAAAAGTATAAGGAAAAATTTTATACTTATTTGTGAAAAAAAAAAAAGAACATTGTTGTAATATGTCTGAGAAAAATCTTTAAGAAAAAAAAATTAGCTACTTTATTATTACATATATACTCGTAGGTATGTATAGGTACACATGATGATATTATTATAGGCACTTAAAATATGAGGTAATCACACAAATACACAAACAAGCACAAAAATATATAATTTTTCGTTGATTTTTTTTTAAAAGATTAATTAAAAAAAAATAATAATAATATTTCCCTGACATTCTTAAGAATTAATTGTATATATAATATATGTAAGTAGCAAATATACCTACTTTTTTTTATATTCTGAATTTGATTTTGTTGTTTATGATATTATAGTTATATACTTGAAAATCATCAGTATATTATGAATATAATCATCATTATCTGAATATGGTAGTAGTAAAAATAAAAAGTACATACATCTTTGCATTTATAAAAGCTTAGTACTCCTATCTTTTATATTCAAAAAAAATATATATATACATATAGATAAAGATACTATGGTAATCTTGAATATGGGATACTCTGTCATTTTTAAAAAATTATCAAAAAAAAAAAAAATGTATATGTATATAGGTACGGTACGAATAGTATATATTACCACAATTCTAATTTTTTTTTTATTTTTTCATTTATGAGAAATTGCCTACATTTATTATTAATGTGTAAACATAAATCTAACAACGATTGTATTGTTTTGTTTAAGAAAAAAGAAAAATATACCCACTTTTTTTTTAAAGTTCATTCATTATTTTTTTTTTCATTTTAAACTTCTTTTTTTTCTCTGTATTTCTTGATTCATTCTGTTCTTGTTGTTGAATCAGGTTAAAACCACAAAAATAGATAAATAACTTTGAAAAATTAAAAAAACTTTAAAAAAAACTATATAGAAACTTTATGCTGCTTTTGTGCAAGCATCATCATCATCGTCATCAGAAGTTATTATTAATTTAATACCAGAATTATGTTATAGGTATATATGAAAAATGAATAATAACTTTGAGAATGATGTCAGAGCCTATGTATGTATGTATTTTTATTTTATGCAATGCATAATTTTTAAATTTTAAATTAATGTTTTATTTGACATTTTTTTTTTTTTTTTTAAATATTTTATTTAGTTTTTGAGGTTAATTCTAATAGAAACATTTTTTTTTTTTTGTAAGCATATTCTGATGTTTGAAATATTTTTATAAATTCAATGAGAAGATTGGTATGTGTACCACATATCATTCATATCTTATAAGTATCATATTGTGTGAAATATTCTATGTTAATTGATCGCATGGAAAAAAATATCTTTTGTTTTTTGTTTTTTTGAATACATTACATAACTATTGTTTTTTGTATAATGAAAAAACAAAAACAACAGATAAAAAAGAGAATTTTAATTTATGATTTTTACAATTTTTTTTTTCTCCCTCCTTGAAACTAAACGACGTACGCATACGAGTATGTATGTTAATTTTTTTTTTTTTGTTTTTTATTACACAAAGAATTTTGAATTTTTCCTCAACATTTTATCTGGTTACAGCATTTTTTTTTTATCCTTATAATTATTATCATTATTTATTAGAATAGGGTTACTGGGTTAAAAACAGTATAAATTAGCTGAAATTCCAAACATTACGTTTTGAATAATGTATAACATGGAAAATATTGGAAATTCTCTAACATTTTCAGTAAACTAAAATGTGTTGGGCTCCTTTTATGAAAATCTACAATATTTCAGAATGACAATTTTTGTATTAAACCACAAATATTCTTGATATTTTTTCACTAAAACTATAAATTTCGCTTTGCCTTTGACGGACACTGAATTTTTATGAACGTTTCTGGTAGGACAATCTGCTATATGGCAAAGTAGGATTGTTGCATAGACGAGACCGTGCTAGACCAAACTAATTACAGAATACTTCTAAAGAAACAGAAATTTTGTTTAAAATGTTCTAAGGGGACACAATATACTTGTTTAGCATGCCATATCATTGGAACGAACACGTAATAACTCGTATTGGCAGTTTTAAATTTCATAATTTAGACGTGAGTAGACGTCGTGTCCCACGGTAAACACTCACATGACGTCTATACACGTCTCTGTCCGCCAAAGGGTTGAATAAGTATATCAATCAAAAATTTAACAACAAAATACCAATACCTATAGTATCTTTTTCAGATTTTCATCAAAAATATCCCTAAAATTCTACGAATCTAAAACAATGAACTTCTGACCTTAATTTCTTATATATTTTAATTTAGTTGAATTTTCTCAGTTTGCGACGCATGAATACATACATACAAACATTTCATCAGTATAAAACAAAAAAAATTCAAAGTTAAATATAAATTACAAATAAAATTAAGAAGCAAAAAAGAAAGAAACAATCTAAAGAATTTATTAGCAAAATATACGCTATATATGCATGATTCTTAATTTAGAATAAATTCAATTTCTAATTGAGGAATTTGTGTCAGAACGATAATTTCCATAAAACGGTATATTTTCTAATATCTATACTCGTAAATAAACCATTTTTTAGGAGTATTTTTTTTTTTAGAGAATTAAAGTATGTATAGAGAAAAAAACCTTGCTAAATATAAAAAGCTTTTAGAATTATTTTATTTATTATTGCTGAAATCTTTAAAATTTGAATATTTTAATGATAAAAATTCATATTGGAATACATTAAAAAAATGCAAATCTTATCAAAAAATATTAAAATTTGACATTTTTTTAAAAAAACAAAAAATATTTTACAATAAAAATTATCGGTATCAAGGAAAAAAAAAAGTGGGTGTCATAAGTCGTTATAACAGATTTATCATTACTTTTTATTTATTTTGTTGTTATTTTTTTAAAATAAATAACACATATTTAATAACACACAAAAAAAAAGAACATGTTTGAAAATTTGAAAAAGTAGAAACATTTATGAATATATTATAATTAGAAAAAAAAAAAAGAAAAGTACATTGCGGTCATACAATTGAATTTATTATGCCATAATGGCATAGTTTTTGAAAAAGAAAGTTAAGATGTCCTACAAGTTTTCATATAAATTTTAAAATAAAAAACATACATATGTATACTCGTATATGCACAAATATTTTCATTATGCAGTATTTGTACATATAATTTGCAATGTGCACGTATAATATGCAATTTTAGCATTCCAATAATTTTGAAAAGTCATAAAATGTAGAACAGTATGTAAAACTAATTGACCTTATTTATTTTTTTTTAAATAAATAGAAAAAAACACACACATTTTGAATAATCATTTATAATATTTATATTGCAATAAAATACTCTCGTTATGTGAACATATGTATATATATTTTATTAATACTCGTAAATATACATAAATTATTATGGTTTACATCAACAAGATAAATTATTCGAGTTTCATTTTGATGTGTTATACACGATAAGAACGTCGAAATGTGTGTATATATATGTAATTAGATTTTATGAGAAAATTTTGTAATTAATTTTGTAATTTTAATTAATGTTATTCATATAGAGTTCATATCTGTTTATTATGTTAAATATATTTTTTTATTTTTTTTTTTTAAAAGAGAATTTCAGAATTGATTGATCAAATTAAAATGGCTTTTCAAGAGTGAAATACGTTGAGAATTTCTTTTAAATTTTTAAAAGGTTGAGTTCACTGAACATTAGAATTTTCTTGAGAATAGTTCCTAGAAATTAGTGTTATAGAACAGTGAACTTGATCTGCAGTGTCATAGACGATTTTTAGCTTCTAAGCCGTTCACAAAAAAAAAACTTGAGGTCAGAAAAGTTCCCATAAAATACTTCCATACTTGATCCTTCACTTCAACTATAACATATCCTGTATAATTTTGAATAATTTTTCTTTAATAGACTTCCAGTAATTTTCCTATTCTGAATATTAATTTTTTTCTAAATTATTCAAATTATTAATCGATTTGTATTGAATATTGAAAAAAAAAATCAAAACCTAAATAATTCCACAGTTATAAAATATATCTTTTTTTATTAAAGCAAATGAGCATTACCATAAAAATACATTTAAAATTGACATAAGACACGATCCATTCATTAAAATGAAAACACGACATACACACATATGTACATGTGTGAAATTCGAAAAGATACTTATTCCAAAATTTAAGATGAAAAAAAAAAAAAATAATCAAGTTTTACTAATTTTTATACAATTAAAATAACATTATTTAATGTTTTTGTCATTTTTACCGCTTCTTTTTCCCAGATTATACAAGCAACAAAAACTTAAGAGAGAAAAAAAAAGATTAAAAAATAAAAACAGAAAATTAATTTAAATATTCTCGCATTCTTGATGACATTAAATTTACTTTTATATGTAGATACATGTATTTGTATATTTTTTTTATATATATAAATTTACGTACATATGTAGGTATGTATATAATTTTTCAATTTTATTGTATTATAGAGGTGTTAAATTAAAACTATACCTTCTTGTTTGAAAGAATCATTTTACCGTTAATGTTTACACACAATCATACATATACGTAAATATATGTAATTGATTTTTGAATTTTGTGTTTTTTTTTTCTTCTTCTTTTGTTTTAAGAAAAAAATAAATAAATAAATAATCGAATCTGTAAAATGGAGGTACCTACCTGATGTGTTCACACATAAAGTAAGTAAATTCCATGAATATCTTGTAGTATACTTTTTGGCAAAATTTTTTTGTGTATCATAGCACGTATGTAATATACACATTATATGTATCTATATGCATACAGTAAATTAACATTACCTTTATATCTTAAGAACACTTTACACAAAAAATATAAAAAGAAAAAACAAACTGAAGAAAAAAAGCTTAAAAACTATACAAATTTTAAGAAAAAAAAAAGCATATTTCGTACAGGTAAAAACTTCAATGATCAAGCATTTTGATGTGATGCGATAAATTTGTATCTTCTTCGTTGTTTTTTTCACATTGAAAAAAAAAACACATACACACAATATAAATGTACATAACTATATAGCTACATCATATATTTTGTTTGCAAAGTTTTCAAACCGCCGGTTTTATTGAGTTAATTTTGCGGAACCAATTATGCGGTTTTTTATTTAAGTATATTCTTGTAAAAGGTCAATGAATAATAAAAAAAACACCTATTGTGGGGGTTCGATTGATTAAACATTACCTACGTGGTTTTTCTTTACACATTTTTGTACGTTTTAAATTTTTACAGGAATTTTACATTTTTTTTTTCTTTTTACATTTTTAAATTTGTAATTTCTGCTTTATTTTTACACATATTTATTGTTAGCCAGTTAATCGAATCTTTTATACTTCATTCTTTTCAACGAAAAAAACATTTTTTTTAAATAAAATATTTATGAATAACAGATTTATTATGATAAATTTTATAATTTTTTATCACTCATTTGGTTAAAAAAAAAAAAAAAATACAATATAAAAAATATTGGTTGAAAATTTTATTACAGATGACGATGCAAAAAATCAAAGTACTTTTATGTCAATGATAATGGAATTTCTTTAAAAAAGAAATTATGACAGTTAATTTTCTCCTCTTCAATATTAAAATGAAAAGAAATGAACCAATTTAATAATCTTTTATGTTAAAAATATTAAATACAGTTTATTTAAAGGAGAGAAAAAAAAAACGTTGAATATATAAAGCATTTTTCAAGTACTAAAAATGCCAATATATTTATTTTTCTTTAAAATGATGTGTTTGCCAATTTGTGTGAAAATTTCTTTATAATAACTTGAGAACGTTTAAAATATGTTAGGAAATAAAATAATGTATAAAAGTAAGCAGTATACCATTAAATTTATAATCTTTTATAGAATTATGTACTACTACAATGTATAGGTACTGCAAACATTTATGGAAAATTATTCTAACATTTGTGTCAGCACTGAGCCTCAATTGTGGTTATAAGTTTTTTGAAGTCTATTCAAATATAATTTTGTTGAGATTTTCATTTTTCTTTTCATAATGCAGATACTTAGCCTAGAAAAATTGGAAAATAATAATCATTTAGCTGAAGATTTCTAGTGCCACAGAGATTTATTTCCTTAGGAATAAAGTGGCTTTCTAGAACTTCAAAACGCAAAAAAAAAAAGTCCGTTTTATTAAAACCTAATCTGTCCTACAAAATATTTGTGCACAATATGTCAATATACATATTAAAGTCAAGGTTCAAATTCATTGGAACCATAATTCTGAATATATTTTGAAATTGATCACATTTTGTGACCAAGTACATTCCAAAATTCACTATATGTAACTTGATTACCTTATACACAACGCAACAACGGTTAAAAAAAATGTAAACAATTTTGAATTCCTCCCAAGTGGGTCTTTACATATGAATGAGAAAAAATAATATAAATGTGGAGCTTTGTGTTGTTGTATAAATAAAAATAATAATAATAATAATCCATTATCAGAATATAGGGGAGAACTCAGTCGAATGTAAAAATACTGTCGAAGACTAAACATAACATATATAGCGGAATGAAGTAACCTGAATGATGATTATGATGATGATGATGATGATGCCAAGCGCCAAGAGTGTAGTTGCTAATGCTAACAACTCTCTACGTAGTTAAGTTATTATGTGAAGAAGGAGCTTGTTGATTTTTCTTGTTGGCTCTTTATTTTTATAAATGAATGATGGAGTAGATTTTATTTTCCTTTCATTTGAAAAAAAATATAATAATAATAAGAAAATAAGAAAAAAAAGGAAAAAAGTGGTATATAGAAGGATTTATTTGACAAAAGCCTTAAGCCTTAAGGTATTTTTTTTTTTTTTTGCATTTTTCATGCTCATCATGTTAAGATTTAAAAAAAACAAAATAAATAAACAAACAATGAAAGGAAAAAAACAAACTTAAAAGCTTCTCATTTTAAAAATGGCATTGAAATGTAGTTGTAGTGTGTTTTATGGGTGTAATGTAAATTTGAAAAATGTCCTAATGTAAAGAAAGAAGAAAAAAAAATCTGAATAGTGTAATAAAAAAAAAACAATTTTCTGCTTGTTTTTAAGATTCTAGAATAAGAATAGTTCTTTAAGAGAAGTAGCATGTACTCTATATAATAATAAATTAAAATTAAATTAAGTTTTTGTTTGCGTTAACACAGTCTTTTTTTTTTTTTTTTGAACACCTACATACATCATTTTCTTTATTAAATTTTTTAATTTATTGTTTTTTCTTCTTCTTCTTGTATTTTTACAGTATCCTCATAATATCAACATTTACAATTTATACAAATTCAACAAAATTAAGTAAAGGAAAAGATTCAAAGATACTTCGTATTGTATCACTTCATCATAATAATAATCATAATCATAATAATAATAATAATTATTTTACACCCAATAAGGATGAAAATTCATATTTAGAAGAGAATGGTACACCATCTAAATATAAATTGTCCGGAAAGAAATCACATTTTAATAATAAACAGTTATTAAGGTAAATTTGCAATGATTAAATTAAATTAAATTAGATACTGACACAATGATACAATGAGTCAAATTAAGACTGATTGACTGTTATTTTTATTTTTTTAATATTATTTTTCTTTTTTTAATAATTTAAGCAAATTGGGATTATCAAAAATACGTGTACCGGCTAGTCATAGTCGGAAACGTCTGGCTGTTGAATCACGTCATCATGCAAGACCAGATGATTCACATATGTTCATTATAAAATTACCACCAAATCCATACTACTATAGTAATCAAATTCCAGTTGATTTCAAAAATTCTGTAGTAGATGATTATGGTAAGAATAAGGTAAGTTTTATCAATAGTATATAGAGAATGTTTGGAATTTCCCATAACCATCCACATGACTGTGTAGTCAAGTCATCAGAAAATGTTTCTTATTTTTTTTGTATCTTTTGTTTTATTTGATTTTTTTTCTTCTTTACACAAAAAAAGTAATATCCTACATAGATGGCTATCATTTTGTACAACATATTCTTGATACTGTAATGTGTGTAAAATATAGAAACTTTTATTGTAAATTTACCTTTTATATCCAAGAATATTTGTTTTTATAGGGATTTCATGTTATGTGCGGTAAGGAAAAAAATAAAATAAAAATAAAAGTACAAAGTAAGGGAAAAAAAATTGTTTCCCTTGAGTATTGCATGTTGCATTGATTTATGTATACGAAAACATGTAACGTACATATAGGTACATACGTGTAGTATGTAACGGAGAAGTTAAACATTTATAAAATATTGAAAAACTTTGAGTCATGACATAAAAAAACGTTAATATAACATGACTAACATATAAGAAATATTTTTCAAAATCATAATTTCCGATGTTTTTTAAATAATTCATGATATTCAATTTATTTTATTTCCCATACCCTTTTGTGGTTAATCTTTATATATTTTTTTGTTTATTCTTTCATTTTTAAGGCTTTAAGGATTAAAATAACGTTTTAGACAATTTAGTTTTTGTTGTTTAAGAAAAATGAAATAAAAGAAAAATAATGAAGTGAATAAAATTAACATTAAATGCGGTTCTTTTTTTATAAATTTATGATTTAAATCTGTCAGTTTTTTACTAATGAGAATTTTCATCACTTAACATTTTTTTCTGGATTATTTCAAGGATATATATATATAACAGAGGATAATGTGTTTCAATTGAAATATGCTAAAATCAGAAATGTTGTTTTTTTTGTTGTGGTATTTCAAGTGTTTTGTAAATACGCTAACGGAAATATTTATTTAAAAATAAAAATTAACAGAATAAATGATGAATTTTAAACGTAAACAATCGTAATCCTTTGTCTATAGTGCATGTTTTATTTACCGTTAGTGTTTAGTTTAAATCGTTTTATTAATTAAGGATATTGAGAATTAATTTTAATGAAAAAAAGGATATTTATGGAGCTTTGTCTAAAATGTAGTTAAAATCTGTATGTACCATATTAGAAAACATTATCCTTTTTATTGCATGTCTTTGGAGCATTAAAAACTCTTTCACCTATTAAAAGAATAATGATAAATTTATATTTAAAAAAAAATATGTACCTATATTAATTTGTTTTTTCAAATAATTATTTTTTCCTTTAAATTAGGTATCCTTAGGATTTCGTTCAAATGGTAAACCTGGAAAAATCTATCATTGGAATATACCAGCATTAAAAAAAATTGTAACTGGTGATAATGATCGTACATTATTATCTAGACAACATTCAAATAATATTTTAAATGATGATATATCAAAAATAATTGATATTAAAAATATTCCAACATGGTCAAAACCATGGGAAAATGAAACAATTGAAAAATCATATCGTAAAGGTGGTATACAAGCTGAAAATAAATCATTAAAAAAAAAATCACCAACATATTATGCACCACTTAAACATATTAAACAGCATAATAATAAAAATTTTAATAATATCAATCATAATATTAATACAAATAATAATCATAATAATAATTTTCATAAATATTTTCCTGGTAATGGTAAACCAAAAGGTTTTTATGTTATTGAAAAGAAAAGTCATAAACCAGCTTACTATAAAGAATTAATACCTTAAACAATTTTTTTATATAGATTTTTTAGAAAAGACAAAAAAAAATATTAATAGAAATTAAAAAAAAATGATAAACAAAAAAATCAATTAATTAAAAAAAAAATATTATTATTTTTTATGCAATAATCTTTATATAAACGGTAAAATAAAAATAAAAATATCTTATGCTGCGAATACAAAAACAAAAGTACACGGTTAGTTTATAATTTATTTTCAATCTCAGTGAGATGTGACTGACAAAAAGCAAAAAAATTAGAAGAAAAAAAAATATACTACAAAAAATAAATAACGATAATAATTACGATACTACATTTATAATATAAGTAATGACGGCGATAATTGAACTTACATATTATATGATAGGATGAAAAGAGGAAATAAAAAACGCACAATTATAATATAATTCATACGTGTACTACACCACTTTTTACGTACGAGTATAACATACAAAACATAAACAAATATCATACGTAGGCTGCATTTTAAGTTTTTACAAACGACTGTTAGATGGCACCATTGGTATGCTACATTTCTTTTATTGTACAATTTGACATTTTTTATTGCTAAATCAGTGAAATCTCAGAAATTCATTGATCAGTTTGTTTATAATAAGTGTTTAAAAAAATGAGGTTTAAGTAAAAATGGAAATTTCACGTAAAGGTTTTCATTGGATGATTTTTTACGATTTTTGTAAAGGCCTAAATCAACAAGAATGCTTTGAATAGCTTCGTTCAACTTTTGGCGATGAAGCACAATCAGAAAATACTGTTTACATAACTAGTTTGCAGAATTTCGTCGTGGTCGTGTCTTTTGTCAGTGATGAATATCGCGAAGCTCGACCAAAATCAGTTATGGTTTCCAAAAACATCGATGCTGTACGCAATATGATTGAAGAGGATAGGCATGTGACCTACCGTGAGTTTGAGGCATCCCTAGGCATTTCAAAGACTGCAGCGCATTCGATTTTACACGAACATTTAGCTGTGAAAAAGATCTGTTCTCGTTGGATTCCGCATCTTTTACCTTATATACACTAAAAAAAAAGGTCGTATTAAATGGTGTAAGGAAATGCTCAAAAATTCGATCGAGGAAATGCAAAAGTGTATAGATTTTAAAGGCGAAAATTTTGAAAAACAATAAAATGACTTTCAACCAAATATTTGTTTTTTTTTTTTCGTTATTTTTGTAAAAACTTAAAAGGCAACCCTCGTGTATACCTACTTATATTCAAGACTTTATTATAATAACAATAATTATATATTAATGATAATAATATACATAAATTATTTTTTAGTGCGAAAAAAAAATAAAAAATATTTTTTAGTGATAAGACAATTTTTTTAATAAGCTTTTTTATACTTTTGTACTTACATATATACAAAAATATAAGATAAATAATAACATAACATTAAATATACATATAATTATATACGGTATACATATATTGTAGTAGTATTAGTAAATGCATCTAAATAATGAGAAAAATGTATTTGAAAACAAACAAAAAAAAAACAAAAAAATGACAAAAATAATAAAGATAATAAGTAATAATATGTAATAATCTTGTAGTTCCGTCAATTACATTTATTTAAAATACATAAAAATAACTGTCATTTAAAATTATTACTATACTTAAGTTTATTATAAAGATATTAAGTATATACACATTTCAGCAGCATCATATTTTTTTAAATACTTAAAAAAAGTACACACACAGACACACCGACAAATTGGATTTAAATTTGATGATGGTAATAAACCAAATGACAAAATTTTATATTTTTAGATACAATAAATGTGAAAATAAGAAAGATAAAAAAAAAAAATCCATCTACTGATTACATTCTCTTTTTTTTTTATTCTCTTTTTTTTTTCTCTTTTATTTGAAGTATTTTATAAAATATATACTACATAAACATGCACCTATTTACTTTAATATAATAATAAATATAATTTTCTGAAAATTCTATAAATTATATAGCTATATATGTATGTCAATTCGTATTTTGTGAATTGTTTTTGTTATTATGTATAATGTATAAACTTTTATAAAATATGTTTTAATAAAAATAAAAAATAATTTCATAGTATGTATCTAGATTTTCTTTGTATGTATTCTAGAATTTTTATTTATTTGTGACTGTGTATAAATTTACCCTGTGATAATCCTTTGAAAAAAAAAATTGGAATTTATATACAGAAAAATGTTATTTAAAAAAATTAAAATATAGAAAGGCATCGTACTTGTTTTTTTCTTGGGATCAAAGTATTTTGAAATCTTTGATGTGTTTTTTTATAATTTTGTGAACTTTCTTCGTATACTTTTTTCTTTGTTTTTTTTTTTCTCAAAGGATTTATAAAATACGTACAGAAAAAAAATATTAATTTTATTTTGTCCTTTAAATTTTACAATTATTACAAACATGCATAGAAACTCTTCGTTTTTCCCTAAAAGGATATATAAAATATGGAAAAAATAATTAATTTTATTCTGTGTCCTTTTTATTTAAAATGAGAAAAAAATCAAACTTCTTTTTGGTTGAGAAAAACTTTAAAAGGTAAGAAATGCAAATTTTCGGAGTAACATTGAAAAAAACAACAAAAAATGGGTAAGTAATTGAAAATAAATTTTAAGATTTTTCATATTTCACATTTCACGGTGGTAAAGCAAAATTTAAAAATATCCAGTTCTAAAAAATAGGAAAAAAAGGACATTACAAATTGTCCTTTCAAATTAACACAAAAAAAGCATGTCTTAAAAAAAAGATCAGTTAGGAAAGGATGCAAAATACACCTTATTTTAACATTTTAAGTTATCACACGTTGTAACGGTAATTTATTCATATGTATTTTAATTATCCTTTCTGTGGTATGCTAAAAAAAATTGGAGAAATTTTCAGAATAGATTTAATGATCAATAAAAAGTTTAAAAATTGAAAATAGCCTAGTGTACTTTATTTACTTGAACTTTTTACACGATAATTTTAATTAATTTTAAATTATTCTTCTTTTGAAATAACACATTATTTTTATTTTGTTCATTTTTGTTCTTTCTTTTTTTGCATTTAATTTAAAAAGAGACCATTTATTGTAAATGAATTCAAGAAGTATCCATAATTTAATTAAAATTCCTAAAGGTTCTTTATTATGTTTAAAAAAAAAATATTTACTTCTGGGTCTGGAATAAATAATATAATGAATGAATTATGAAACAATACGATATTTGCGAATGTGTTAAATATATATTATTCCTGGCGACAATATTCTGATTCTTTGGGTGTACATTGCACAAAACCGTGATAATCAGTTATACGTGACATTTGTACTTTACCACTTTCTACTATATGTTGGGTTGTTTTTTTCTCTTTATTCTTACTTTTTATGATTATGTATGATTTAAAATAATAAAAAACAAGAGGAAAAAACAACAGAACAGAAAACAAAGAATAATTCATATGTATATTATGATTTACAATAAAATATCATAAAAGACATAAAAAATTCGATATTTCATTAAGCAAATATCACAGAAAAAATAAAGAAAAATTCTTAGTAATAAAATAATAATAATGATATATGTACTTATAGGTACATAAATTTACATTTACTCTATAATTTACAGTTATTAAATTATGTTATGGAATATTAATTTAATAATTGTTTTTTAATTTACTGTTTTTTGAATGAAAGAATTATTATTTAGACCACACCATATGATTTTTTTTTCTGATTGTGATTTTATTTAAAGTAATAAAGTGAATGTACTATACTTCAGACAAATATACATATCTGATTTTTTAATTAATACATACATACGAGTATATACATACATTATAGGTATATAGGTACTTTGTGATATTTTGAAAATCACATGTGAAATCTACAATACCGTAAAATATTATAAAATAAAATAAAAAGATATTTAAAATGCAAAAAAAAAAAATCCTCTTATCAAAGTGAAAAATGAATAAAAAAATAAATAAAACAGTTTAAATACATTATGAACACCTCTTGTTTAACTTATTAAACTAATAGATATAGATACCCTTTCTTTTACGTTGTTGTTGCTATACTTTTTTTCTCTTTTATAGAATCTATTTACATTGAATTTCATTTTTAAAATGTTCTTAACCCCGGAAGATTAGATAAATAATCTTTGATTAATTTTTTTTTTCTCTTCGCTTTCTCATTTTTTTTTTTGTTTTATTCATTTATACATGTTTAATTAGTTCATTTAAAGATCGTTTTCAAGATTCTTCATGTGTGTATTCAGTTAAGAAGTGTAATACATCAGAAACATCCTATTTCAAAAAAAAATTTTCTCCTGTTCTGTTTGTTTTAAGTATAGCTTTTTTTTTTTTGTTAAATCATTCTTATTGCGTGTATTATATCAATTTCATATTATAATATATGTATGTATAATTTTCACAACACTTTAATTAGGCTTATATATACATATTCTTTATATAGAATATCACCTATGACTTGGAAAAATGTAAACAAGTTTAGGACAAGAAATTCCTAATGAAGTGCATTTCACCGCGCTTAAAAAGAGTAATTGGTCGACACATTTTATCCGTGTCTGCAAATTAACGTTATATACACCTTTATATGTCATTATAAATATGACATACACTATGTAGATCTATAGATACAATAATATAGCTATATAGAAAAATTGTAATATGACTTGAAAAAAAATATATACATATATCTATAACAATAATAAGAGCTTTTTATACAAAGATATAATCTAAAAAGATCACATACCTTATAGTTTTTGTGTGAGCACGCGTTATTTTAATATAACATACACACATAGAAATACATATACACATGTATAAACAAATAAATAAATTTTACAGTACACATAGTTTTAGTTAGAGATAGGACCCCAAGAAGGTTGGAAAAAGTAGAAAAAAAGGAAAAAGCAAAAAAGAAAATTGTCAGTAAGATTGTATTTGAAATGTAGTAAAAGAAAAGAAGCATCTTCACCAATTGAAACTGCAATTTCACATATGATATCACATGAACTTTCTTATATAGTTTTATAATGCATCATTGATGATGCCAACATTAACCAGAAGAATCTTTCTTCTTTAGTTAAAGATCTTTATTTGCATTTTTGATATAATAGATGTAACTATCTATATACATATGTATAATCTTTGTTGCATAGCTACAATACTACATATGAGAGAGATGTGGTACATTCACAAAATTAACTGTTATACCTGATGATGATCACACGGATACGATGGAACGACCAAAATGCAGTACCGGCAACAACAACAGCAGCACATATAGTCAATATATGTTAAATAAAAGAATTCATATATGCATGTTCAATTGCAATGGTACACATATGAGTATATACATTATCTTGAACCAAAAACAACATTGATGAAAACACCTTAAGGAGAAAAGAAGGTGCATATAACATATCTCATTTTTCTAATTTTATTTGGTTCGCGGAATTCAGTTATATTATATACATACATTACACTGAATATATGTATATGCATTATGCAGTTACATTTAGATATGTGTATGTACACTTATGTGTATCATATGGGGCAAAGAGGGCAATCTTAGGGTGATGTTTATCGCACTTTTATAGAATTTGACTGAAGTTTATATACCTTTTTTATTTTATATCTGGTAAAATACAATGGATAACGAAGGTTATGTAATTTAAAATGTTGTACCTTTATGTTGTATGCATACATATCTTACATACCTATACATTCGTATGTACATAAGTGTTGTTAGATGAATATAAGTACATATAAAAAAAAAAGTAAATAATATAAAGAAAATATCTGATCATATGTTGTCTTTTAAAATTGTTTGTTCAATTTTAAAGAGTTAAACATAAATTCACATATGTTATTATGTGCATCACAGTACATATGAACTTTATGAATTTATACGGAACTTGAATTATCAGTTATTCAAAAGGATACAACAAAATATGTAGGTATATGAAATTATTATTAAGTATCTTTGCTATTATTTTTATTTTTAAACAATAATTTTGTATATATTACTCACGTAAAAAATTTTTTTTTCAAATTAGTAAAGGTATACTATTTATAGATTTCAAGTACATGTACATATATATTTTTTTTTTTTTTATTATAATGAAAAAAAAATATAACAATTTTATGTTACAAGTAAATAATAGAGAAAAAGAAGAATAAAAAAAAATATGTATGTAGTATAAAATTGTCTACTTTTATATTATTGTTACTTAGAAAAGAACACATAAAATTCATGTTGGTATAATAAAAAATTATTGAATATATACAGCATGCATCATAACTACAATATGTAGAAGAAGAAGAAGATTGAAAAAAAAAAACAATAATTCAAAAGAATTCTATAAATCAAGTATGTATTTTGTTGTTGTTGCTATTTTACCTTGATGCCAATTATTTTATAAATTTTATTAGATTTTAGAAAAGAAGAAAAAACAAAATATGTAGTATGCAATTTTATATCATAATTTGTCTTGCATACAGTAAATTTCCAATGGAATATTTTGTATTATAATGACATAAAACATTCAAGAAATTCTATGTAACTCGTTAGTATAATAATAGTAGGTGATTACATTAAAGTGTGATCCATGAAATTATGTTCTATAAATTTTGATATTAATTTTGGATGTTTAGGAAAAACAAAAAATGAAATGTATTTGGAATTCATCGTATCGTTAGTTCAACAAATTTGAATAAGTAGTGGCTGATAAATTATACAAAAGTCCTTTTCCAGATATTTTTTTATTCATATGACAACTTGTGTGCAACTATGTGTAATCATTTATAAATCTTTGATTTGAATAACGTGCCAAGATATATCGAGGTTCTTGTAGCGTCGTTAGTACGAATAATTTCGTGAAGATTGTGTGCTAGTCAAAAATGATTTATAACCCAATAAAAAGTGGCAATAATAAAATACAGGGATCTGGGATGAGATCAACAGGGTAGGTATTGACTGTCTGTAAAGGGCTGTGCCTTGTCACATTTCAGTATTGCAATTGTTGAGTTCGTGTGGTGGCCCCTTACTGACCTGACTGAAACTGACTCTGATAGTCGGGCAAAAATTGCGAGTGCTGTGGCCCTCCTACAGGGGGTTAGCATGAGTCTGACAACCTCATCTTATAAAAAAGGGACTGTCACGAGTAAGTAAGTAATAAAATACGCCATGCCAAAAAGTGTCTGGACACTGGGTACGATAAGCAACAAAATAGTCCTTTGAAATAAATCATATCCCATTTTAGAAACTCAAATTTGAACTAAAAACAAAAGTGTCCAATCAACAAATTTTCCAGAAAAAGTTTATTCAAATAAAATTTCATAAAATTTAGAACACAATATTCTTGGATAATTCCTTTATAATTGCAACATTTTTTTCTTCTTCTTCTTCATTTGAAATATTTAAAAGAATCTTCAAATGATTTTAAAACCTAATAGTCTAATAAATTAATTAAATTTTAATGAATAAAATTACAAAATGATATAATTACTTTTACTTGAACATAAGCATGATATAAAAATGTTAGATAAAATAAAGGATATTATATGAAAGGAAATGTAAAACATTTTAATGATGATAAGTGCGTTATTTCTGTTTACAAAAGAATATACGCAAATAAAATATCATTGTTGATTACAAAATGAAAGAAAAAAATATCCTTATAAAAAAAAAAAAGAGTTAAAATTTTAGATTTTTTTGTCATTCAAAAGAATAAGAAGAAAAAAAATTCTATTCTTTATAAAAATAATTTACTGAAATAAAAATTATTTATAAATAAACAAGATTCTTTTATATAAGAATTTATCTTAAAATAACACAAAAACAGAAAATAAGAAAGAAAAAAAATGATTATATGACCACCTATGTCTTATTTATTGTCATTATTATGTTTTACAATAAATATCTTTTTATTTAGTAAATATATTCGAGCAATTTAATTTGAGGGCTGTACTTTAAAACCGTTGATTTATATATCTTTAAAAAAGAAAAAAAAAAAAATGAAAAATACAACATTATATAGAACTTTGTTCATATAAAAGTATTAATGGTCCTATCAGGCAATTGTGCAATGTAATAAATATCGAATTGTAAAATAACACTGATGATGAATTACATCCGCGAAAGTTATTGCCTTTATGTCCACACATAAATGCAGCTTAAATAAATATGAGTGTACACGTACAAAAATAGTCAGATGTTTTATCTACATACATTACATGTGTATTTTTTTTTTTTTTTTTGCATATATGTACATATATGTACATACATAAAATAGATACTCATAATATATACAAATAATAAGAAAAAAAATTCAATGAGTCAAAATGCAATTACAAAAATCAAATTTAAGTAGAGAAGAAGAAAAAAATGCACATATATGTACTCGTACATACATAGTACATATATATTATTTTTGCGGCATATAACAACAGCCAGACACAACATGAAGAAATCATCCAAGAATCATGTTTTTTGTTCGACATGTATATCTACAATATTTTCTATAATATATACAATATATTTTTTTTTTAAATTTATTTATATTTTATTTTCACAATCTATGCTAGATCATCAAGATTCATTACAGATCACACAAATCTTCTGCAGAAGCTGTAAATATTTTTCAATATATATTTATCTTGTATATTTTATTATTTGGTATTTGATGAATGCCACAGCAAGTAAACAAAAATACAATTTAAAAAACACATGAAAAAAATCAACATTTTTTTAAGTTTCAAAACATTATTATCTGTTATATTCTGCAATGCAGATATGTACATACATGTATATACATAATAATATGTAAGTGCTCTTCTACAAATGATCATTATTACTCAATAAGAGTTATTGCAATTAACTTTCATTATCCGTGAATGATAGCACAACAAATTGATTCTAACGCCCATTGTTTATTTGTTATTGACTTTGTGCACAAGTATACATAATCATATATGGTACATTCTTTATACTGATGTATCTTTAATAACATGTACATATACGAGTATGTACCCATAAGTACTTTTTTTTTCTTCTTATTTTTCGAATACATATATTCTATTTAATGATGTTCTTTATGATGATTTGTTGAAATTAACCTACTATAGATTAATTTAATTTTAATTGAATTTTTCTACTTTAAATACATTTAAAATTAATTTGATGAAATTTATACAACAATATTCATACAAGGTGGTCTTGTTAAATATATGTAATATAATTAATATTATTCTACATTCATGACACACTTTAATGTCTTAATATCATAATTATAAGAAGATAAAAAAAAAAAAAAAAAAAAAAACAAGTTAAGAATAAAAAATTAAATATGATTATCTAGTAATTTGTTAACTTTCAACGACATCAATTTTTTTTTATTATTCCTCTTTCCTAGTCCTGTTTACTCGGAGACAGCGAAATAATAATTTCAAAAAAACAATTGTATTAACATTCTAACCCCATTTTCCCATTCTAAATGATCATTACTCTTGTAAACATTATTTTACTTCTATATTTATAATTATTTTTAAATAGCTTAATTCTTTTGATTTTGAAAATGTAACCATGGATGATATTTTATCACGAAAATACAACCTTGTGTGGGTGGGGGGGATGCGAATTAGGCATCCACGAGCACTCAGACAGGAGAGTCCATTGTACAATAGTATTTTTCTTTTTGGAAGTCAGTATTGTGCTTATGGAGGCAGTACCCGATGAGTTTTTCGCCTTGGTAATATTTAATTTAAAAGATTCACCTCGATTGAAATTGAGATCTGATCACCCCACACACGAGACAGATTTATTCTAACAATTTGTGAAAGAATATAGAAAAGTATGCCTATCTTGCCTGTACTGACATCCAAAACGAAAAATAGTATAATTGAAATAGAAGATATTTTCTTTCGAAAATTAAAATAAACGTTAAGAGTTTTATTCCAAGTTAGACGAAGGCATTCAACAAGACGAGGTGGCCGAGTGGTTAAGGCGTTGGACTTAAGTCCAAAAAATAATTTTTCAGTACTTAATAAATCTTCTAGTCTGGCACCTAATAATTCAGCCCACTTTAAAAATTAAAATGAAAAAATGTTAAAATTGTTATTTCGAGTTTTTTTGGATTCAACTTGAAGGGATAATTTTTATAATTGAAATGGAAGATTTTTCCTTTCGAAAATTAAAATAAACGTTAAGAGTTTCATTCCAAGTTAGACGAAGGCATTCAACAAGACGAGGTGGCCGAGTGGTTAAGGCGTTGGACTGCTAATCCAATGTGCTCTGCACGCGTGGGTTCGAATCCCATCCTCGTCGGTTCTAACTCGTGTAAACTGAATTTTTTTTTTCGTTTTTTTATATTTGCTTACTTAAAATTTTATACTACATATCTATCTACATAAAGCCACAGTCTATATAATTTCAGACAGCCAGGCAGCGATAAAAGCCCTCAACGCTCATAAAATTGAGTCGAGGCTAGTAATGGAATGTCTTAAGACTGTAACAAACAAAGTTTACCTTATGTGGGTTCCGGGACACGAGGGAATCAAAGGCAACGAGCTGGCGGACTCCCTAGCCAAAAAAGGCGCCAGCTCTAAGTTTGTAGATCCAGAACCCTTCTGTGGACTGCCTAAAAGCTACACCAAAGGTTCTATAAGAGAATGGGAGATGGAAAATTGCATCTCCTACTAGGAAAAGACTCCCAGTAACAAGCAGGCGAAGGAGTTTATTAAACCTTCGAAAAATATTGCTAGGAAACTGATCAGCCTCAATAGGAACGAGTTAAGGGCAATCACGGGACTTATTACTGGACACTGTCCACTCAACTATCACCTGAGCAAGATAGGGCTCAAAGAGGATGACAAATGCAGGTTCTGCAAAGAGGCCAAAGAGACCTCAAAACACATTCTATGTGAATGCGAGGCGTTGGTCTCAAAAAGAGTGCGATACTTGCACCAATTTTTCCTCAAGCCTGAGGAAGTTTGGTGCGCACCTTCGAATAGAATAGAGTATTAGGATTTGTTAAAAGCCTAAATCTATGAGAAGCACGGGCTGTACAAAAGATCTGCAAAGGTCGAAGTGCGACAATAGCCCTGTTTTCAATCTTAATCTTAATCTTATGTAGAATTGGGGGGTTAATGCCTATCTTGCATGTACTGACATACAAAAAGAAAAATAGTATAAGGTATGTAATTATTTTTGAATTAAAATAACTGTTGAAATATTTAAGTTACCGGATGTGAAAAGATTCATTAAATTACTTGACTTTAATTTGAAATATATAGCATATTTTTAGGCGATCTATGGAATTTCTAATTTATTAGAGGGGATTTACATTAAAATTTTACTGGTAAACTTTCAAAATATGTTACAAAAAATTAAAGAAATATTTAAGTTAAGAAATTAATTTCTATTCGAGAAAAAAAACAAATTGTGCCAATATCAATGATTTCAATAAACTAAAAGAATTTCTTCCTTCTAACCAAAATATTGTTCTTCTAAACATAAACTGAAAAAGCAAAAATCCTTTCCAAAACAAAGGATTTTCGTTTCGAATGGATCGATTTTTTGACATCCTCTCTCCCCTGAGAGATTATTATCGAATGAAAGTCTATTTTGTAATTTTTCAACATTTCATAATTTATTCAATATTTTTAATGATTTCAATTATTTTTTGTCTTCACCATTCTAATCTAAAACAAAGTTCATTCATATTCATATTCATATGTAGAAAAAACTGCTTATACTACAATCACACTCACACACCACAAAAAAGTAAACATTCACTCTTCATTCTTTAATTTTCTATTATTAATATCAAAGCTATTTATAGATGAAAGGGTTCTATCTATCTATACATACCTACATAAAAATACTATCTTGATAACAATCATTATTAATAATATTTCCATGAAATAATCTTTCAATAAAAAAAAAATAATAAATCTGTATACCTTTCCTTTAAAACAAATAATGAATTAATGATTTTTGTCACTTTCAAATTCAAATACCCATTTTATTTAGTTAATTGAGTACAATCATTTTATAATGACCATATTCGTGTATCTGACATGTGTCCAAACAAAAAAAAAAATATGTATGTATATCAACATGTAAAACGTTTATTATACTCCGCATATCATTCATGTTGTGCTTCCCTTCTATGTGTTCCTATGCAGACATTTAAAATCTCTGATATCTTTGTCTTCTTAGATATTTATTTATTTTTTTTTCCTTATTTTTTTTTCTATTATTTAATTTTAACTAGTTTAACGTAATTATTCTGACCCAGAATGTATCTTACCTAACTAAAACAAAAAAAAAATATTATCCATCAAATGAAATCGACTATTTTGACATCCTAAGCCTGATAATCCACAGTAATGAACATGTACACAAAAAAAATAATAAATTATTAATAGTTTCATAAGATACACGTCACAAAACAATGTCTGAAGGTGGAGTATAAATGAAATGTACTCGTATATATGCGTATGTGTGTAATTTTTAAGAATTTCAGAAAATTAGGCTAGGGGAGCTATAATAGGTCTGTTTATAGGCTTGAAATGCTCAACTTAACAGAAAAAAAAATTTTAAGAAAACACTATACAAATCTTGTATAAGAAATTCAATGATGAGTTTCTTTAAAAGAAAGATGCTTGGTCATGAGTGGCAATTTTCACAAAAGATTCTCGAGTAAAAAGAAATAAATTAATTTCCTTATTTTTGATTGCAAATTATATATTTTTATTCTTTAATTCTTAAATACTCCCACTCAATATAAGAAAACAGTAGAGGGTGGAAAATTTAATAAAATTATAGAGAAAGAGGCGTTTTTTAAAGCCATTTTTTTAATATTGTCAAGTAAAAGTTCTGCTACCTCATAAAGCTTAATAGCGATATAGCCTATAGGTATAACATTTCCACATTGAACTCTGTTTTTTTTCTTTTCCTGTGTTACTTTATGACAGGACAAAGAAATTTTTAAGAAAATAAATATACCCTGACCTCTTGACCTCTAATAAATTTTTTTTTTCTTTTCATAATGCAGTTAACAAAACCTGACCATAATCTTTATACAAAAATCAAAAATAATTAAACAGAAATTAAAAGAACACTAATTTTTTTTTGTTCTTTGTCTTTCGAAGAAAAATCAAAAAAGAACAAAACCAACAACTTTTTTAACAGTTATTTTGCAAAAAAAAAAATTTTAACTTATAAATTATAATTAAATTATATGTTAATGAAAATTTCTTCACCTTTTTTTTTTTGTTGTTGTCGAACACAAGCGTTATTATTTATGATTTTAAATTCTAACAATAATTTTTCATTCTATAAACAAACCTTCAACGTATAGGTACCTAATATTTTTTTTGTTTTTGTTTTGTTCTTAATTTGTTGTTAAATTGTTGTACAATACCTTAAGCATAATCCTCAAAAATATCTAACACTAAATATTAAATTAGTTTAATCAGTTATTTATTTTCACATACAAATTTTAACTGTTTATTATTTTTTTTCTTAAAACAAAAAAAGATACTAATTTTTTAAAGAACGCCTCTGTTAAATATATGTATGTTATACATTCAAATAGGTACATGTATGTAAAATTGTACATGCAACGTAAATAGCCAAATTATTGATATCTAGCTAATTATTACCATCTTATTCTTTTCTTCCTTTCCTTTTGTTTTAAAAAAAAAAATAGATACATACATAACAGATTCATAACTCATATATCATTCACTTAAAGACATATTTCTGACAGATAAAAATGCGAATGCTAAATTATAAAGAATATTTGTACTCCTTAAAGAGCAAAAAAAAAAAGATAAAAATTGTTACAACTAATTGCGGTATCACATACGAGTATAGGTATGTATCTAGACAATGTATATATTTATAGAATGAAAAGATATCTGATTTAGTAAATCAATTATGAGATCCAAAGATAATTGAAATCACCATTTTCCGTTGCACCTTACTGAGTAAGTGTACCATAATAAATTTGGTTCGGTTCTTATTAACATTTTTTTTTTTTTTTGTTTTAAAAAATTTCAGCATCAAGGGGGACATTTAAAATTGCGCGAATTGCAAATTTTTTAGATTTTTTTCTGGTTGGCTTTTTTTTTTTTTTTTTTTTTTTTTGAAACTATTATTTTCTGTCATATCCGTGCGCCCTACATTTTTTTAATTTTTTTAATGTTTTGTTTTTTTTTTGGCTTTATTATTTAACTTGACCAATATCAGAATCCCACCGAGAAATCATTTATTGAGATTTTTATAAATTTTTTAATACCTTTTTATAGAATTTGTGCTAATTTATTTGTACTTTTTTTTTTTTTTTTATAAATTGTTGTTATTGTTTTTTTTTTTTTTAGGTATAGTATCTTTTGCAATATATAATATTATTTGTATACATACATACAATATTTAAAGAATTCTGACAGACCACTTTCAGATCATTAGCATTTGCTACCTCATGCGCGACTCATGTTTAAACTTTAACAACTTCTTATATTTTTGTGGTGTTTTAAAGAATCTTCTTTTTTTACACACAGTATCTTTAATATACGTACATACATACGTACATATATACAATAATCTTATAGGGATTTCTGATCTAGAAGAAGTTTTTGTTCATGTTTCACTCATGAATGGAGTATAAAGTACGAGTATACATTGTTGTTGTTATCGTTGCTGTTGATGTTGGTTAGTTAACAAAATATATATGAAGAAAAAAAACAAAATAACAAAAAAAAAAACAAAAATAAAACAAAAAATTTTAAAAGACCACTACGGAAGATATCATATAAAGAATTATGGTACACTTGCCATGAGATTCATTTCAATTCTACCGGTTGATATAAGAAGATCAAATTTCTCTTTTTTTTCGGAAGTTGTTGACTTTCTTTTAAAAAAAACAGATGCAAATTTAGAATTTATTTGATAGTTTTTTAAATTTTTGTTTTTTTTTTTTTTTTAAAAAAATAAATAAATTTTTTTCAACAGAATTTCAAGTGTATCGCGATTTTTTTTAATAAAAAAAAAGGAAGTGAATTTTTTAAAAAATAATATATTTTTACTTATAGTAAATTAGAATTTTAATTAAAAGGTAATTTTTTGGAAAATATTTTTTTTGCTATGAACGGTCAATGTGTTTAGGAACTATTTTTTAAAAGAAAAAAATTGTAACTGTGGTGCATTTTAATTTAAAAAAGGATGTTTTATTAAATTTTAAAATATAAAAAATTCTTATTTAAAATTTAAAGAAAAAAATTCCTCTAATAAATCAAATTTAATTTAAATTTTAAAAGAAAAAATAATTAAATTAAAATAGAAAATTAATTTAAAAAAAAAAATTGAATTTTAAAAAATACCTCAAAATCATCCTTAATTATTTTGAATAATTAATTTAAGTCGTTTCTTTTTAATAAAAAAACAAACGAAAAATAGAAAAACTTATTTTAAATTAAATAAAAATCTTCCTGTCACCCATAAATGTATATAAATCAAAAAACTAAACAACAATTTAATTTGATACTATACGTATATCAGTAATTCAGTATCCTTATTTATTTTTAAACTTTCATTTTTATTATAATAATTCAATTTCACTTATTGTTCAGTCACGTATATTATATTAAACCGACACAGAAAATAAATTCAAAGAAAATATATAAACAAAAAAATTTACATTTAATTTATCTGATCATTTTATGTGAAAGAAAAAAAATAATAAAAAGATACAATCTAAAAGAATGATATGCTTGATAGCTACATCAAAATGTCATGATGATCAAAATGATGTGATTGTGATGATGATGATCTTGTCAGGTATATAAATAATAATGTATACCTTGTTAATGGTAAAAATTTATCTTCAACTTGTTTAACCAATTACCTTTCTTATATGTTACTTGTTTATTAATTTTTTTTTTTTTTAAATTTTATTTTAATTAAAACAAAAATAATTTGATTTATAAAATGACAAATTTATAATTAAAAATTCGTGATCATTGAAAAAAAAACCAAATTCAATATTACTGGTATGAAGATTTTATAATTTTAAGATTTACCCCTTTTTTTCAATTATTCTTTTTTACAAGCAAAACTAATTTGAAATTTCATGGTTATTATTAAGTCTTTATCAATTATTTTACACACAATTTACATTGAACAATTGATGTTTGTTAGTTTTTTTTTTTTTGTAGGTATTTTTAAATAGCAATCAAACCTGTTAATTTGATTTGTATTGAATTAAAACTCTTTCCATCATCATCATCATCACGGTAAATAAATGATCATTACATGTTGTATGTACTGTTGTACACACGGAAAAGTGAATTCTTTCTTTATAAAATTTTGTTCCATTGTTTTTTTCTTTCTTAAAGATTTTGCTTCTTTTACATACACATATAACTAAATAAATTTAATAAATAAATAAAAAAAAAAATTAAAATAAAATAAAATAACTGATTATACTCGTATATCTATATCTATAAATGTATATAAATGCGAATGGCAGCTAATTTGTAAACAAAACAACTTAAAACTGATCATCATCAATTTGTCGTGACAATCTTTTTACTACCTATTATAAGTATAATACCATTAAGACAGGTATTGATGACAGAAATATGTCAGTAGTCTTTTAACGTCTGTTAACGATCTTCTCATTATAATAATATGAAAAAAAAAATAAAAATAAGAAAAAAATATATTTTTTTTTACTTTGGAGGAGAATGAATTTGTTTATTTTCTTTTTATTCTTTTTGTCTTTTAACAAATTGCAAAAAAAGAAGGCTTAAAGTTATATTGGATCATTCAAGCAGAAAAATTCTGCTTATATGTATGTATTTTTAAAGAAGAAAAAAAAAAGAAGTGTTAGCTATATGTATACCTAATACATATTTGTGGTAATTCTTTTACTTCTGGTGTTATGCATATATGTATGCACAAAATAACGACAAAATGTTAATTTGATACAAAACTGATATGATGTTAAGATAGTTTTGGTTGTTTTTTTTTTCTTCTATAAGGAATGTCAAGTGCAGAAGAAAAACTAAGTATCTTTTTTATTTTTTTTTTTCTATATAAAAAGATACATTTTTAATTTTATATACAAAAAAAAAACACAAAATTACATTGTGAATCTTAAATTTTGACCTAAATTTTTGTTTAAATATTAAATTAGTCATTATTGTTGTAAATTCGCCGTTAAATTAAATGTATAATGCATTCAAGATCAATTGAAAATCTAATTCAGTTTAATTTGTTGTTTTTTGATTTTATTATATTTTTTTTTTGATTTTAATTTGGTCTTATTTATACATTTTTATTATTTTTTTGAATTTTTTTTTTCAAATACAGAACATAAAAATGTTTACATCAATAATTATCACATTATGTGCATTAGTAATTTCATCAACATTCAGTAATCCAACATCATCACAACAATCATCAAATTCTCAACAACAAAATAATGGAAATTTTATAAATGATAAAGATGATCGTAAATCAGAAATATTAGCTGAAGATCAAGATTCAATTTTATCATTAAATAATAATAATGATATTTATCAAAGAGATAATTCATTATCATTTATGAATCCATGGAATTTTTATCAGCAACAGCAACATCAACATTATCAAATACCATCACCTAATATTCTACCACAATTTAATAGATATCCATTCCATTCGCCTTCTCCAACATTATTTAGCATGTTAGGAATACCAAGTACATTATATATTCCATTTCCATTAGTTTTATCACCAGATTATCTATATCCATCATATTCTGGTAGTGTTACTGGTCCAACTGACAATGATGATGATTATGATGATCAAGTAATGTCACGTGCAAATGGTAGACGTCCATCATCTTATCGAAATTCTCCAATATATTATGTACGTATACCACCAACACCATATATGTTTGTTCCAGGATTAGGATATACTTCACAGCCACCAATGTTTACACCAATGTTATCATATAATCCTTTATCAGCATTACAATTTCAACATTCTGTTGCAATGCAAACCCCTCCACCACCACCACCACCTCCATCAATTAGTTCAATGATTAATTTACCATTAAATTTTCTTTCGAATGGTAAACCATCAAATGTTTATCAATTGGATCCAACTAATGGACTACAATCACCATATCAACCATTTTCAGCGCCACCACCACCACCAATTCAAAGGCCTATTCATCGACCACAATATATTCCTGCACCACCACTACCACCACCATCACCAATACAATCACCATCAATATCACAACATTCATCATCATCACAATTATATCCCGATTCAAAAATAACACATTTAAAACGACCATATTTATTTAATGGAAGACCAGAGGATATTTATTTGTTACCAAACAATTTTAATTCAATGCAATCAATTTACCAAAGTCCTCAACAAGGCTATTATTGATATAAAGGAAAATGAATATACATAATTAACAACAACAAATAATCTTAAATTAATTAAAAATAGATTAATTAAATGAAATATAGCATTTATACAGTATTATGTCGAAAATATTAGATCATTATTTTTTAATTTAAATTAATGGAAAATTCATAAAATATTTTTAAGGATAATTTCATTTTTTTTTTCAGAATCTTATGTAGTTTTTCCTTTTTAATTTTATTTTATCATTAGATTTAATTTTATTTAATTATGATGCAATAATTTTGGGTAGTATCTACAAGCGAATACTTTTTTCATTTTCAATTTTTCTCAATTTTTAAATTGAAAAATCGCTTGTAGATACAAAATTTTGGTGATGGTACATATATAATTTAATTTTAGCGTATAATAAAATTCCATTTAATTAAAATTTATTTAGATTTTAAATGCATTAAATATGTGCAATCTGTGATTAATTATAATTTTTTTTTTTCTTAAATTAAAATGAAATATTGTATTTTTTAAGATAATTTAATAAAAAAAAAAAAAATAATTAAAAAAAAAATTCTGTTTTAATTTATGACTGGAAAAATGATTTTAACAATGAGGAATTTAAAATTTACCATACTTTTGGCGTGAGTCGTGTTTTTAAAGAATTAAAGGTGATCTCTTCAACTAGGATTCCCACAGAATTATCTGTTTTCTTAGAATTTTTACCGTATTTTTGGCATGAGTTGTATTTTTAAAGGATTTAAAGTGATCTCTTCAACTCGGATTCTCACAAAATTGTCTGTTTTCTTGGATTTCTTTCTCAATTTTTTATTTTTGTGGAGCCTTGTTGTGGTAGATTTTTCACAATTGAATTCAATTTTTGGAACTCAAACACAAATTTAAAGCAATTGTAACATTTTTTTTTATGCTTGAAGAAAAGTGAACATTAAACTATTAATACCAGGAGTTGAGTTTGAAAATTCAAACGACGACATATGAGTGAAAAAAAAAAAAAGAAAATCCATTTTTTTAAATTCAACATGAATAAAATTAATTTATGACTTTGAAGTTTTTAATTAATTATATGTTTAAAACATTACCTTATATTCATCATATTATTATTTTGATTTCAATTTATTTTCTTTTCATGAACTTGGCAACGAAACTTTTTTTTTTTTATTAAAAAAAAAACATGTATGGATGTGAATTATTAAATAAAAAACAGTACATTACACATTATACACATAATTATATGCAAAAAAAAAAGAAAAAAATGTTTGCACCTTTTAATTACATATGCCAAATGCATTTTTACTGATAAAATAAAAATATATTTTCTTTTTGTTTAACAATTAACTTTATCTTATATTTAAAATCTATTTTCCCATGTAATTTTAAATAAAGTATGTAGGTAAGGTTTAAGAAGTAAGTACACCTTACTACATACATAGATGTATAAGTGTTGCAAAAAAGTATTTCTTTTTTTTCATTTGTCAACACGTTTAATTTTCTTCTTTTTTTTTTTAATTTTCTTTTTCGTACTTTTTCATTTGTTTCAATTTTAATTCATGCACAACAAACATAAATACACACACATATATGTGTAATGACATATTATTTTCTTTTAATAGCGGAATCTAACCTTTTGTTACTTTTAATTGTTCTCATGATGTGAAAAAAAAAAAAATTTATCAGAATATGCGCTAGACCATGTCAACCAACCAAATAAATGTAATATTTTTCATAAATTCTGATTTTTTTTTCTTCCTGCTTTTATAACTTTTTTTTTCATAAAACAAAAAGGTTAAAGTGAAAAAAAAAAAGGGTGAAAAGAAGAAAAAAAAATTGAACCATGTGTGTAATTACCAACAATAAATTATATTTAATATGCACAAAATTTAACTAGCAAACAAATTATGCTTTTTTGCATATGCATTAATTCTCGGTTAATAAAAAATAAATCATGTGAAAGTAACTACATTATGATAGATCATACGCATACATATACATACATATGTATGTTAGTATAAATATTGTAATAAATAGGATATGTGTTGATGATTGCATACGCGTGAAAACATGTTACATACATTATATGTACGTATAGTCTATATGTATAACATATCATGAAAGATATATATACTTTTTGATATGTAAAATAGAATGTGTGTAGGTTTAAAAATAAAATAAAATTAAATGAAATAAATTTTCTTATCTATGGATGATAATGATAATGATGATGAGGTAATGAACATTATGTACACATTAGTATAACAAATTTGATTATGTTGATGAAGGGGCATATACACCTGAAAAATTTAAATATACGTTACATATACGCATCTATATACGAGTATTTTGTTCTTAAGAACTTTAAATGAAATTTATAATTTTTCCGCAGGAAAAGAGAGGCAGATCTAGATAAATCTTTTAATCAGTAATTTTCTGAAGAAATTTAAAAAAAAATGTTTCTAGAATATAATTTTCATTATGAATAAATTAAAAATCTACATAGAATGTAATTGAAAAATCAGACATTGAAATTCCCAACAGACTTTGTAAGTGAAATTAGAATAGAACCTTAAATTTCTTCAACCTTGTAATAATTGTAGTAATTTCTTTACAAAATCTTTTAATCTTTTAATCAACTCTTTTCATAATTTTTTTTTTTTTTTTATATAAATTATTTCTCATAACTAAAAATTTTCTCAGATGCACACACCCATTAGAAAATAAATTTATATATGATAATGAATTTGCAAATGAATTTCTTTTATTAATTTTATCTTTTTTGATAATAAAAACTAAAAAAATGAAATGCGAATTAAATTTCCACACCATTTATTTACCGCAAAAGAATCTTAAACGGTTAAGAGTATATTATATTCTACTTTTTTTTTCTTCCTATTTTAATTTTATGTTATTGTTTTTTTTTTTTTTTTTGTTCTTGTCTTTTTATTATAACAAAAAATTTTAAAAGAAAAATTACAATGTTATCCTAACGGAAATAAGCTTGAATTCTGAGAGAATTAAATATCACATATAATTATTAAGTAGGTATCTCTACATACATGTACTTTTTTTTGTTTTTTTCTATTAAAAATATACTTCTATTTTTTTTTTTTTAACATATTCTATCTACTTTCTTCTTAATTCATAATCATGTAGTACAGTAATTTAAACATGATAAGTGAAAAAAAAAAACAACAACGTAAGCATGGAAATTAAATTAGAATTAAAATTAAAATATTTTAGTTGAAATATCATTGTATGTTGTTTTATACACAAAACAAAAAAAATACATATGATTTTTTTTTTCATTTCATCAAATTCATAAAACAAAAGAGCACAATATGTGAGAAATAAAATATGAGGAAAAAAAAGAAGCTGCAAAAAAAAAAAAAAACAAATTTAATTCAAATTTTTGAAAAAAAAAAAAAAAAAGATAATGAATTTGCGAATTTGTGACGGTTGTGTGTAAAAATTAATTTACAAAAGAAAAGATTATCAAATAATTGGATTAGAAAAAATTAAAAAAGAAATTAGTTAATAAATATTTATGAGTTTTATATTGCAAACAAACAAAAAAACGACATGTGTAAAATTAAAAATTCAATTATTCTCTTTGTTAAATTAAATTCAGGTTAAAATTTGCAAAAATAATTGAAAAAAACAATAAAATAATAAATTTACTACCTAATAGTGTTATTTGCTCACGCTTAAAAAGATTTTCTGTGAAATCATGAACATTCTTTTTTTGTTTTTTTCAATTTCTGTAAATTCATTCATAGATAAAAATGACTGCGGGAACATTCACTATAAGTACGAGGATAAAGAAAATTTCCAGAATAAAATAATTCAGACAGAAGATACTGTTAGAATGCAATCAGAACAGTCCTTTATGGAATTCGGAACAAGTAATTTTGAATTGATAGCGTATAACAAAGGAGATTAGAATTTTATGTAGGACATTAGAATTTTAATATCCATCTGAGAAGATTATTACCACACAAAACATATGTATCTTTCCCATCTTCAAATAACCTCTTTATTCACAATTGTTTAACTCTAACTTACTACATAGCACCACGGAAACAGAAGACTACAATTATGTATGTATTTTTCTTTAAAAACGCTATATGACTTAATTTTATTATTTAATAATAATTGAAAAATTGTAACAATTACATATTTAAGTATTTTTTACTGCTATAATAAATAAGTTTTACGGAAGATAAATTAGCAATAAATTCAATAAATTTAAAAACAAATCAAATACAATGAACAAATTTATTATCTGGATGTTCTTTTTTAAATTCTTTAAATTGCATTTTATACGTATAGTCAATATAATAATAGCCTTGCTAATTTAACTCAATTTGTCAAACTAAAAGTACATAATTACAATAATTATTATTATTAATAAGGTCTACTACGTTTACTTCATTTTTTTCACATTGTACTCAACAATCATTAATTTTCCTAAGAACATACTTTTTTCAAATGAAAATTATTAAAAAAAAAAAATAAACTAAAAGAATATTATGTATGAAAAAAAATATATATAACATAGTAATTGCAATACTTTTCTTGAAAGGGAAAATTTTTAAAGAAATTAAAGAATTTCTCATAGAAAAAAAAATGTTTTTCTAACAAATAAATGAATGACGGTGTGCATATAATATTGTGATATGTGATAATCATGTCATTCACCTTTTTTTTTTCGTTGTTGTTATTGTTGTTTTTTTCACACATATTTTTGTAAAAATATAATGCATTTATGCAATAATTACTAATTAGAGTAAAAACGCTAGAAGACATGATATTATTTTAACAAGTGTGACAATATATATGTACACTCTCTTTTTATTCCTTCAACTAAAAATTATCTAACATTCAACTAGCATATTGTCACCTCATCTTATTTTTTTGCACAAAAAACAAAAATTCACCTTTAGATACTATACAAAGTATAATAAGAACAAGAACGTGCCCAGAGAAGTAAACAGTCTTTCTTATTATTTACAATTTTATTTTATATCTTAGTTGACAAATATATAATATACATATAGTATATAAACATAAGGAGAAGATGTTACATATTGTCCTCTACAGATAAATATCGTTATCTAATGTTGTTTTTTTTCTTTCATTTTTCCACTGAAGATATACTAAATATACAATATACATAAAGATGCACATTGAACATTATATGATATTTGCATATTTTAAATTGCACACATATGTACATATGTATATGTTACATATAAATGTATCTAAACTTCTAATCAGATCTTGTTTAGAAATGTTGTATGAATGTCACAAAACATATTATATAGTACATAGGTACATATTTTTAACAAATTGTGTGTGAAAAAATTTTAATTATTTCACACCCATTACCAACATGAATACTTTATGAAATTATATTTAAAAGACAAAATGTTCTGTAATGTAATGTAACATATTCTAGGTACTATACAGATAGAATCAAATATCTTTTTAAAAACAAAACAACAAAAACAGAAAAATTGCAACCAATGATGTAAAAATGTTATTTGCTCTTGTTATTTACTGTATCCTGATCATGATCTTGATCTTGTTATTACATATATTGTATTTTCCTCTATACAGAAAAAGTTGAAAAAAATATTAAAGATTATATAAGAGTATTAAATATATAAAATAATGTAAGACCATATCTAATGGTACTTGTAGTAGTACTACTACTTAACTTGTATAGTATCTGTATTTATAATACATGATATTTGGATTCCGTTTTTAAAAAGAATCTCGTATCGATTGTGTTATGAAATTGCTAGTTTTTAAGTTAAAATAAACTTTTATTTCCTTTACACTTTTTTTTTTTTTTAAGTTTTAAATCTAGCTATTTGTTTCGGTCTTTATCCGTATATGAAACTGATACAATATATGAGATATTTGACGCATCTCGATAGTACTATTAGTGCTGTTACGACTATTATACATATATGTACAAACTTTTTACATATCGCCCATTCCACGCGGGCTGTTACATCAAACCTAAAAAATTTTTTCACTTAAGTAGGTTTTCGGGGGCTATTTTTTAGCTGAAATAACTAGTAACCAAATGCATTTTATGACAAATAGTATAGTGTTGTTTTAACTTCACAATGTGCATTATCAAAAAGAAATAAATATAAACTATTTAAAAAAAATTAATTTCAGTGTTTAATTTTATCATTTTCTTCTTTTTTCATTAAATGCATTTGGGACTTTTCAATTGTCTCGTCCGTCATGTCCCGTCCGTCAAACGACATGGCAAACATAATTTGTTATATCTTAGCTTGTACGAGTTGGAGAAATAACAAATTTCTGTCGTAGTTTGCTAAGACTGCCACCTAAAAATTTACCATGAAACAGAAGGTGTGAAGTTGAAAGAAAAATAATGTTGAATTTATAACTGTAAAAACGAGTGTCATTTCATGTCCCGTCCGTCATAGTCACTTATCGCCTTATAAAACTAAAACAAGAATTCTTGAAAAACATTTTCCTTTTCGGTTTGGTATAGGTTTTTGGGTGGATCATTATATTATTTACATTTAACTGGAATACATTTGAACTATGTGAAGGAAAAAAATTCAAAAAAATTTTCTTCATGTATGTCCCCCGTCTGTCATGCATGGAATGGGCGATATATAGATTTTTTTTTTATTTTGAGAAAAAGATTTAAAAAATATGTACTCACAATTGTAATGATATATGTATAAAATAAAATCAAAGTTTAAATGCATTATTATTGCAATGCCAATATTGTTAGATACTTTACGTATATCTAACGTATATACATACCTATATATTTTTTTTTTCTCTCAAATATACATACATATATTATTGTATCTAACTCCTATATTTAGCTCATCTTTTCATGGTCTGATGTACTTGAGTTAACCAGGGGTATGCAATTGGCATGTAAGAAAACAAACAAAATTCATATATAATGCACTTCTTTAAACATACTAGGATTCATTGTTGTTCAATTCACGAGACAGTTTCCGTCTTTTATTACAAAAAAAAAAAAAAAAGTAATAATAATAACTGCTACTTGTACAAATATTATAAACGACCAGTACATAAATATATATTTATTTTTTATTTGTGATTTTTTTTATTTTCTAAATAACTTTCGTTATCATTTTATAGTATTTTTTTTTTCTTTCTTAGTTTATATAAATTTTAAACATTATCAAGTCACACCTCATTTTATTTTAATCACGAAAAAAGTGTAAAATGTAAAAAAAGAAAAGAAAAATTTATTATTAAAAGAAAGTAACTGCATGAAAAAAAATAACGTGAATTTAAAATAAAAATAAAAGAAATTGAAAACGAAAAAAAAACGAATTTTTAGTGAACTTTTTTTTCTTTCTTCAAGTTTATAATTTTGTGTATTTAATTCAATTTAAAAAAATAAAATCATGTTCATAACAATATGGATATTTTTTCTAATATCATACGTTCAAGGATCAGAAAAATTATTAAAAACTTTAAATACATCACAAGATAATCCATTTTCATTTAGAATAAATGATATAGAAAATAGAATTAATAAAAAAAATTATATTTCACATAATAATATGGCACATGATAGACATGATAAACTAATAGAATATCATGGATTTAATGGACCATCATATTCAATATCATCACAACATCCTTTTATACATCCTTTAAATACATTAAATAGATTACATTCAATGTCAACATTAGAAAATCTAAGAAATGATGATACATTAAGAATGCAAACAATTCTTGAACCATCATCATCATTAACACAAAATATTGAAACCACATCACCAATCTATTACATTAGATTACCATCACCATCATTAGCATCACCACAACCATCACCATTATCAACACTTCCATATATATTTTTATCAAATTTACAAAATTCACATTCAGGATATTTATCACCATCATCATCACCATCATCATTATCATCATATCACATTCCATCATCAATATCTTCAAATTATTTTCTTAATACAATAAATCCATCATTAAATCTTCCTTTTACATCTAATGGAAAACCACATAATATTTATCAATTTGCTAGTCAAATTAATGGTAATAATAATAATAATCCTTTTATATCGAATTTACAAAATTTATATTCTCAAATGAATTCAATAAAACCATCAATTATTAAATTAAAACCAATAAATTCAATATTAACAGCATCATCATCATCATCAATTGATTCAAAAATAATGAATCTTAAAAATATTTTCCCATATAATGGTAAACCGGAAGATATTTATTTTATGGTAAATAGTAATGGTGGTGGTGGTGGTTCTGATGCTTTTGCTAATGCCGGTGATATTGATACTACCGGTGGTGCATTATATCTTTAATAAAAAAAAAATTAATAATAATAAGAATCTTATTTAAACATTGTATCTTTAATTACGCATATTATTTATATTAATTATTATGATATGATGTTAGATTTTTAATACATTCAACTAAATTGTGAAAATTATTTCAAATTAAATTCATAAATTTAAATAATAAGTATGTAATTAATTTTTTTAGTTGTTTATATTGTTGTTGTTATTGTTTTTTTTTTGTTTGTTATTATAAAATAATTAAAAAGTTACTATATTTTTGTATAGATGTAGATATATTTTTACTAACTACTACTATAATTTTATTTAATGTTATATAAATTTTGTTATGAATATGAGAGTGTTGTATTTATTAATTTATTTTTTCATATGTTGAATGAGAGAGTTAATAAAAAAAATAGAACTAGATTTCAAAAATTTTTCTTTCATCATTTCATATTTTTATTATTTGTTTTATTATCCTTATTATTAGCATTTTTGTTTTTGTTTTTTTTTTCAATGAAGGGTGATATAAAATTTTGCATCTAAATATAAATTCTATGATGTAATTAGAAGATTAACAAAAACAACACAAATAAGAAAAGATAGAAGTAGAAACCGACGGAAATCGTTTTATTGAATTACAATTACCATTTATAAAATCGATCATCAAAAAAAAAAAGAAAAAATTGTAAATTCATCATTTCCTTTTCGTTTTCATAAATTAACAACAAACATAAAAATATACTACGATTAATGTCTAGGATATTATATGATATTTTCATTTATGGCTCTAATTGCAATCATCATCATCATCATCATCATCATCATCATAGTCATCGTTATCATCACCATATGCATTCTTATGTAAATATTTTATATAACTTTATGTTTTTTTTTTTTGTTCTTTCATTGACGATGTAATATGGAATAATGAACCCTTTTTTTTTACAAATATTTTTATTAAATAACATTTCCATCAGCAAGAAAATCTATTAAACCTTTTTCTCGTAACTGGATCGTCTATTAAACTCCTCGGATTCTTCTATCTAATTTTATCCATCTATTATCACCTGACAGTTTTGATGTATGGTGCTAAAATGAATAATTTTAACTGGCGGCAGAAAAAGAATATTGCCTTAAAGAATGAACTAAAAGTTGATTCTCTCTGATTATTCATTGAGGACTTTGAGAACTGCGAAAACATTTTATTGAAGCTTAATTTTTTTACATAAATTTACCTCAGAATTTCCGAAATGGAGAAAAATGTAAACCGAATCCAACGGTTGGTTGGCCCTCGTTAAATCAACTATAGCTCGATTTAAAAAAGATGCCAAATCGTATTATACTAGAAAACCATGCGCAGAAGAAAAGATACTTACACACATGCAATTTTTGTTGTTGTAAATTCTAAGAAAGAGGTTTCTTCCTTCGTATATGTATACACAAGAAGATCACTAACACATGTAAGACATGCGCGAGATTCGCCAACTCATATTATTTTGACTATAGCAATGATTCTTACAACAAATTAAGGGTCCGCGAATATCTAAGATTCTGCGATCGTTTCAAAATTCAACATTTTTTTTTTTGCGATGATTATTGAAACATCGAGATCAGGTTTTGGTTGAAAGGTTGTACAACTTGTTGAATTTTGAAATGTGAAAATTAATTTCAATCATAAGATGACCAGCTACAGATTTATCAATTTATTATAATTGAAAAAAAAAAAATAATTGTTTGTTTTTGTTGACTTTCAAATTATCAAGGAAGAAAAATTTTTTTAATTCTGGTTTTCATATTATGTACAATTATAAAATTGCAATTAAAATTTATTACGTGTATGTAAGTAATTTTTTTTTTTTTTTTTTTCATATTAAATAACAAGAAAATATTCTTGATTCCAGAAGTTTATATATTATAATGATTGTAGTTTTGAAAAGTTATCTTAGCGCCTAGTGTTATAACGATTATTAAACATACATTAAGTCTTGTTAGTAGCACGTGTACGTATAAATATTTATATAAAAATAAAAATGTAAATAAGAGTATCTTAATTTGAAATATGTATACATAACATGTAGATTTTGTTTATATTATGAAAGCACATTGAAAATTACTTAAAACTATAAAATAATTTTATAAGTAGTTAAGATATAAAAATAAATGTACATACATATTTGTACGAGTACATGTGATAAAAAAACACATTTTCAAAGAAAATCATTAAAAATTTTGTGATTTTTTTTCAAAGACAACAAAAACAAAAAAAAAAAACACACAGTATGTGTACATTTTATTAGAAAAACAACATGTTGGTATGTTTCTTTGATTTTAAAAGAAAAATCAAGAAAGGATAAAAAAAACAGGATCAATAATAATAATTGTTAACAATTAGAAATAATAAAAATGATATAAAAGAAAGAAGAAAAAGAAGAAGAGAACACATTGATAAACAAAATTCTTAGAACAAAAAACAATATTTTTTAATTTTGTTTTTTCTGTAAATTGTTCATTTTATTTTATGAATGTAATGTAGAACTTTCATTTTATGAATACTTAATGTAAAATAATAGTGAATTTTAGTGGTAATAAAATTAATTTTCTTTTCCTTTAAATGAAATGATGTAATAGATTTTTTTCATTTATTATTTAATGTAACTTTATCGCATCTGAATGAATGTACTTATATGTACATATAGATACTTTCAATTTCATTCTCTTTTTTTATGTTCAAATTGATTGGAAAAATTTACATTTAAATAAGTGCTTAAAAATATCTTTAGAATGTTTTTCATATTTTTATTTATTATTATTTATTTATTTTTTTTTTTCTATATGTAATAATTTTTACTTTCAATATTTTTACATATTTAAAAAAAAAAAAATTGTTAAACTTATTAGGTTTCCTAGAGGTATATCTGTTTCTTTTTTTAACACAAAAAAAATAGTAATTCAATTTAAACTACATTTACTGCATTTTTAACTCTTTCTTTTCTTTTTTTTCGAAATTATCATTATTCAAAATGTTATGAAGTTTAGAAGAATTTTCGATTTTAAAAGCTCATAAACCTGAATTCTTTCGAACATGAACTAAAATCGTTATTAAATTTCTTTTTTAAAAAAATCTTAATTCTATTTACCACACCTATTATATTTTCCCCTTAATTTTTCAAGAATATATTGTATAACACACACAAACACACTCACAAAAACATAAAAATCTCATTAATAAGATATTTTATCAAAGATTTCCTGATTAGGATTATCTGATCAAAAAACAAACAAAAAAAAAAATTATTATTAATTAATTTAAGGCGCTATCAATTCAAATATATATGAATTTATTCTAGTTTTTACAATTTGAAAATTTTCAACCTTGCTCTGCAACATTGTGAATTTTCTCCTTTACGTATAAGCAAACAAAAAAAAAAAATGCAATAAAAAAAAGTGTATCTTTTACACATAAGAGTATATAAATAGAAGTATTTATTATAGATTCACTTGTTTGGCTTCAATTTGCAAAACACCATCAGCAAAAAATAAAGAACATTCTTTAAGAATTATTATGTATCATATATTCAAACACGTCTTAAACCTGCTGTACATACATACATACAGAATATCGCTACTGTTGTACAATTCTTTTCTTTTTTCTTTTTTTTTTGTCTCTCTTTTTAATCACCAAAATGATTTACCTTGTAAAGTATTCAACCTAAAGACCTGATATTATTTTACATATTTATATTCTTCATTTTATACACCACATGTACATATATGTATATTATGAATTTATTTATAAATTTCATATAAAAAAAAAAATGCAAAATATTCCAATAAAAATGTTATTAATTATTGATGGATTGAAAAAGAAATGTAAACTGATAAGTAAAAGCAAATAAATAATTTTATGAGATTTTTCTAATTAGCAATATGTATTTATACTAGATAGTAAATAGTAGTAATAAGTCAAAATACATATGTACCTATATATTTCTTAAATAAATGTACGTGTAGTTTTTTATTTATATTTTATAGATTTATAGATACTTTAGAATGTGCATATACAAAAATGATATTTTTGCATATAAAAAAAAAATCTACCCCACATAATACAGGTATAGTTATTATGTATACTTGTCTTTAAATATTTCTGTTATGTGTTAAATTAATGTATGTTTGTTGATAAATCAAATAATCATGTTAATGATAATCCTTTAACCGCAAAACTTTAATGTGTGTATTATTAAAGTATGTAGTATATAATTTAAAAAATATATATACAATAACAAAAAAATAAGTGGGTAAGTACATACATATATCATTTTATATACATAATAAAAGAAAAAGAGAAATCTTTTTAAGAAATATTTATTAATAGATATTCATAGGTTTTTTTTTTTCGAAAGAGAATATAAGCCATACATTAAAAAAACGCATATATAAAAAATAAATAAATAAAATACTCACTGGTGCTGCAATTGCACATCATCATCACCATCATCATCATCATCATGATCATCACATTCCAGATCAAAATAATATATGTATATACATAATTTATTTTAACACACTATAGTGTGTAAATAATTTTATATATATAAATATCAAATGTACATACATAAAATATACATATCTCTTATAAAAATATTGCAAACAGTAAAATAGTATCTTAAGTCGTGATTAAATTCATTTCATTAATTCATTAGATGTTGAAGAGTATAAAACAATATTTAGTTATACAAAAAAATTAAAAACTTAAAAAAAAAAAATTTAAAAAAAAACTATAAAAAGCACAAAATTTTATAATTATTAAAAGTGAATTAGCATTTTTAATTATAAATTTATTATTTTTTGTATACCTAATTTTAAATTAAAAACAAATAAAAAAATAAATAAAACAAAAAATAAACATATTTCATATTTTTTCTAATTGAATTTAAAAAAAAAAATAATAATAATAATAATAAAGGAAAATTCTAAATCATGCGAAATAAACAAAGGTGAGATACTTTATAAAATTTAAATAAACAGAAAGAAGAAGAAGAAAAAAAAACGCATAAAGAAAAAGAAAAATTAATTAAACAAGTTTCATAGTTCTTGAAAAGACAAAAATTTTAATTAATTAATTAATAAAACAATGTTTATTCTATACTTTTCTAAAAAAAAAAATTCAAATTCAAAACGAGATTATGGAAAAACAAAAAAAAAAACAGTTGTGTAAAAAAGAAGATGACATTGCATTGTTCTTAACGGGAAATACATAAAATAAATTACAAATCTTTTCGGTGTTAAATTTATTTTATTTACCAAAAGAAAGCAAAGAAAAGAGGAAATACAAAAAAGAAAAACTGATTTATTAAATTTTTTTTGATTTTCATATTTTCAATTTTTCTCTTTTTTTTTATTATTCGTTTAATTTACATGTTACTGATTACATGAGATACAAAATTACGAATTAGTTTATACACATGTATGAACGTACATATATGTATGTACACACAGTTTAAACGGTATTTTTGAACTGTATATATTTTTCAAGTTAAACTATATTTTATTTATTTTACCTGACTTCACAGATACAAAATATTATACTTACATGGTTTATTCTAAGATAAATTCGAAAGTGAAGCATTTTTCTTCAATAAAAAAAAAAAAAAAAACTTTTTACTTGTTATAAAAGTATCTGATTTCATATTCAAAAAAAAAAAAATTCCTTCATACTAAAGATAACTTGAAAAAATTGACTTTTATTTGTTTATTGATTTATCGACATGTAATGAAAAATGTTGGCAAAAACAAAGACATAACAGACGAACATTTAAAAAACAAAAAAACAAAAAACACCAATCCAATAAAATTTATTTTTGAAAACAAAATGAAAAAAAAAATTCTTTAGTAATTTTTTTTTTTTCAACAAACAAACAAACAATCAAATATTTTTTTTCTAATAAATTTTCTATTTTTTTTTTCCTTTTTTCATTTCTCTTCTCAATTTTACAGAATTAAAGGACATCTATCAATCAATATTGTGACATATTTAATTTTATTTCATTTAATTGCATTAATTCAAGCAAAAATCCAATTATTTAAATATAAAGAAGAACAACATCCATATGGTTTTAATAAAAATTCACCATCAATTTTATATCAAAAATTAACACAACCAATTAAATTTAAAATTGGAGATTCGAAAATTTTTTATATACGTTTACCACCTACACCATACATTTTTATACCAGGACTTGGATATATATCAAATCCACCAATGATAAAACCAATATCATCATCATCATCATCATCATCATCCACTTCATCTGAATTAAATAAACCACAAACATCATCATCATCATCATCATCGTCATCGTCATCAAATTATAATTATTTAAATAATATTAATATAAATTTAGAAAAATTAAAAATTATTACAAAATTAAATGAAACAAAAAAAATTAATATTCATGATAATGATAATAATGATAATGATAATGATTCAAATGTTTTATGGATTAATAATCTTTTATTTTTATCAAATGGTAAACCAACTAAAATCTATAAATTAAAATAAATTCATTTTTTAATTATTTAATTTTATGTGTGATATTTATAAAAAATTTTTTGTTTTTGGTATACGATAATGTAATGAATTTTAATAAAATTTACATATTTATTTTATGAAAAGCTTGTTAAATTTAATTTGAATTTTTTCACTGTATTTTTTAAAGAGTGTTTTTTTTTTAAATTTTAAATACCCAAAAGTTCACCCAAAATTCCAAAATTTTGTTCCAAAAGATACTTAAGAATTTTTTGTGTTTATTAAATACACCCCACCCCTTTGATGATTCTTGTAAAATTTAAAATGAACGAAAATAATTAGAATTCACAATTTAAAGGTTTTCAATCAATCAATCTAAATTAAATTTAAATACATATTTTTATTTTCAATTTAATTCAATGAAATATTTTTTTTTTAAATTTATTTCGAAAAAAAAAGAAGAAGAAGCAGAAAAGAAAGTTACACAGGAGACATACAAATTTTAAATAAACATTTTATATATACATAGGTAGATAGAGTTACTTTGTCATCAAGTTCTTTAATAAATTCACTTATTCATGCAAAATTTGTAATACGAACACCATTCATTATAATTATTGTTAGGTTTGTTTATATCGATTTTACTACTATTATTATTATTATTATTATTTTAATTCAACTTGATTGTGAACTTAAAGGTCGTGAAGTCAATAAATTCTCAAGACTGGCAGATAATGCAATCCTTCTTGACAACAAGGTTATGCTTATATGCTCATGAATCATTCTATGTACATCAGGTAGGTATTTTTTTTTTTTAAATTTATAGATACATAATATACCGTTGCTGTTGTTATACAATTTTTAGTATATATTTTCATACTTCAAAAGGTAAAGAAACAGTATATTATGTACATATGTGGCAATAAGCATAATACATATATACATACATATTAATAAATAATTTAAAATGCATATATGTTCCTCTAACTTTCATTATCCATTTGGGTATAATCTAGGAAAACTGCCTTAAATATAATGTGAAATGACCAGTCATGGACTTCTGGAATTTGATTAAAAAAGTATCATAAAGGTGAAAATATTTTTATATCCACTTTTTTTTTACCTTTCACGCTTGACTATATTTCTAAACGGTGATATTTTAAAACAAGATCATAGAACAAAACGATATTGTAGGGGCTTACATTTCAAATTTATAAAAGATAAATCTTGAAAACTAGATACTTTCAGTGTTCATTGAAGCTTTTATTTTTCTTTAAAAAAAAAAACCAGACAAAATAATAATGGACAATTTTCATGGATAACACCCCCATAGTTTTCAAACAGAAAAGAAAAAGCAAACAACAAAAAAAATAACAACATTTGAAAACAGTTTCTCATAATCAAAAGTACCAAGTACCACCCTATTTAGCATACATTGACAGAAAGAATAATTGCGTGCAAATGTTTACTCGATGGCTACCTTTTTTGCGGCTCCTTTTATACAAATCATCTCAAAATGCAAAATAAGACGAATGGTGATGGTGAGTATCTTTTATTTTTTGTTTTTTTTTCTTTCACAGATAGAACAGTGAAAATAGAATAAAAAAATTTAAAAAAAAAGACATTTGCTTGACAAGCTCGAATTTAAAAAAAAATGTTTGTGTAGATACTTTCATGTACCTAATCTAACTACCAAAATTGTAAAATGTTTCTCAAGATTATTTTTTTAGTTTAACAGCAACTTTTTATTTTTTTTTTTTAATCATGGCAACAAATTAAAATTTATTTATGATAAATAAATAAAATATCAAAGAAGCCTTTTTTCTACAAGAATTTACAAATTCACTAGAACCATGACTAGAACTATTTTTTTTAAATAAATCGTTTATCAACAACAAACAAATTGTATCACTTATTTATTAATTAGTATAAAATTATATTTTTTTTTTTTTAATTTTTTAAACTTAAATTCTAAAAATTTAAAAAAAAAACATGTCAGATCAAGAGGATATTTCATCACAAGAAGAAGATGACGACGATAATATTATATACGATAATAATCAAAATGTAACTGTTAAATTTCAAATATCTGAATTACAAATAATTGCACAAATTTATCCAATTTCAATGAATATAAATGAAATTAAATATGATATTGCAAATAAATTTGATATTAATCCACAATATCTAATAATTACACAATTAAATGAAGAATTAGCAGATGTTTGTAAATTATCGGATATTAATACAAATGAATTTGGTATAATTGAATTTGATTTAAAAGTAAATGAGAATATTAATACTAATAATAATGGATTAGTAACAGGTGAAAATATAAAACCAAAATTAAATTTACAAGCTTATTACAGGTAAGTTGAAAAAGGATTATGGAATTTTAAAGTTTGTAATTTTTGTTTTGTTTTTGTTTTTCTAGTAAATTTCGTTTAGCTGATTTTATAACAGTTCATATTCCGGCTGAAAATACTTTAAACGGAATTCCAAAGGATATTGTTGTTGAAATACAAAATCAAGCAATTAATAAACCATTTTTGGGTGGTTATAAAAATTCAAAAACAGGTTAAATTAATTAATTAGTAAATTATTTTAACTTTTTTTATTTTCGGAAATTTCTTTTAATCTTACAGGTGTTGAATATTTAGACGCTTACACACAAACTGGTCCTACACGTAATAAAATAAAAACAAGCGGAATTTATAGTAGAGATTCTCAAACTGTTCAACTTAAGGATAAAATTATTGTGAGTGGAAAACAAATTACTTTTTTTTTTCTGCAGAATTGCTTTATTTTTAAAATTTTTTAAAATAGGATAAAGGATGTGATAATGCAACACAAGCTTTTGGTGATGCTAAACATTTAATTAATATACCATCAACTAATGATTATATTATTATTCCACGAAAATATGAAAGTTTTAAGGATAAATGTCGTCGGGAATTTAAAGATGGAAAAATTCGTTTAATACAAAAAAATTGGAGACGTTATCTTTTATGGCGATACATTAAAAAATGTGCTGCTGAATATCGGTACATTTTTTTTTATTATTTTGTTTTTAATTATATATATATTTTGTATTCTGAAATCTTCTTACATAGTCGTTGTGTTGAAGATGATAAACATCGTCAAAATCAAATTACCGAAAATGATTTTGAACAATATCGAAAAGAATGTATTAAAAAAATATTTCCAAGAACTAAAGAAGATTTTGATTTACTTTATGCACAAGTACAAAAATGGAAAGAGCAAGAGGTTATTAAATTGTGTAACATCATAAAATTCTTTCTTCCTTTTTACCCTTTTTTTTTTAACTTTCAGGTTAAAAGAATTAATTCAACATATACAGGTGTATCAAGAACAATTGAATTAGGATGTTTATTGGATAAAGAAATTCAATTACTTAATGGTATTGAAAAGAAAAAGAATCTTGTACGAAAAGCATTACAAGAATATAAGGATGAGAAAAAGCTTAAAAAACTTGGTGAACCAGTAAAATGGATCGGATATCGTGGTAAGTTCAAATATCTCTTTTTATGAAATTTTGCATTGAAATCAAGAAGAAAAATACAAACGAATAAAAAAAAAATGTTAATCGTTTTGTCAGATATTGTTATTGAAATGGATTTATTGAGAACACAAAGAGTTCGATTTCTAACGAAATTTTATGAAGAAATGAAAAAAGATTTAAATACCGAAGAAAGAATTAAATTATTGAATGATATTAGTAATGTATTAGAGAATGAAGGAAATTTATCGGAAATTTATGAGGTTTGAAAATGAAAAATTTTAAAATATAAAAAAAAAGTTTTTGATAATGTTTTAATAAATTTTCAGTTATTAGAATTATTTGAAAGAGAAAAAAGTCTTTTGATGCTGCTTAATAATAAATGTTCTTTAGAAGCTTTAAGAAAACGTGAACTTGTACTATTTATGCAAATAATTGAATATCATAAAGGACATGAAAAACAAAGTATTATCCTTTTTTTGTTTTTTATTGTAAGCAAAAAATAATTATAAAAATTGTTAATTGGAATTTTATTTTTGTAGAAGAAGAATATCGTATGTGTGAAAAATGTAAAAAAGTTAAATCAATTAAAAATTTTGCATTAAGGACACGACAAAATACAGTAGATACTTGTAAACATTGCTTTTATTTGAAGGTTAACTTTATAAATTTAAAAAAAAAATGAATAAAACCGATTTAAATTTTTAATTTATTTTAGGGAACTGTTTCAGATAATTCATTATATACTGCAATTTTACGGTCTGTTCAAAGAGAAGAAAGAAAAAAAGGTGCACTTGCTTCATATGCTTTTATAATGCAAGAGGACGATATACGATATATAATCGATACTATATGGCATGGACATTCAATATTAAGTAAATCTGATGATGTATCTCGATTAAGGTAGACTAAAAAAAAAAAAACGAAGAAAAAAAGAATGAAATTCAATATTTTTAAAAGCTTTTTTTTTAATGTGGCATAGTATGTTTGTTATACAATTCATCAAAATTATTGATTTACAGATTACCACGTTGGATTAAAAGTGATGAATGGTCACCATGGAATTGTATTTGTTTAACTGAAACAGAAACTCGAGCTCATGTTAACATAACAAATCTAAAAGATGTTTATAAGGATGATATCATTCAGGATATTAATTCAAAGCATATGATTGCAAAAACAGCATTCAAAAAGCTTATTGATATTGATCGTGATTATGTTGAATCTGGTGATTGGTGGGAAGTTGGAATAAAGGAAAAAGTTGTTTAAAATAATTTATGTATTTAAAATTTTTGTATATGTATAGAAAACAAAATTTAAAAAAAAAAATATTCATGTGCATAGCTTAATAGTCTCTTACACTGATTCCTGAACCATTTCTGATTTGATTAAGTCCTAGGATTGCTGAGCCCAAACTGGTTAGGTTAAAAAATACTGTCGAACCAATTTTTATTTGAAAACAAAGAATTATAATGTTCAGATTTTTTGTTCTTTTGAGGTAACCAATTTTGGATTAACTAAGATATCTTACAAAAAGAAGAAGAAGGTGCTTCGCTAAAAATCCCATTGTAGTCTCCCAAAATTAAACAAATTAATATATTTTCCACATCATGTTCTTAATATTTTTTCAATTTAATATTACAATTTGTTTTTCTCTCTTTTTCTTTATGTGTTCAATTATTTTAAAATTAAATGGGAAAATTAAAGGGTCACAGTAAAATTTTAATGTGAAATTTTAAGCTAGTTAATATTGAAAATATTAAATAAAAATTATCTATTATTATTTTTAAAAAAAAAACAATATTTTTTTAACAAAACTCTCTTTTTTTCTTTTTTCTTTCCTTTTCTTTTTTTGTTGCTTTTCTAATTACTTGGTTTTACAATAATTTTTAAATTTTTTTCCAAATACTGAACTCTTTTCAGTAATTTTTCACTTGTACTAAATTCACTATATAGTACTGGTAAAATTTTATAATCACTTTTTTCCAATAAATCAAAGCACAAATTTGTTAAGCCAGTTACAGATCTATGCGGACCATGACAAGTATCATGAAAATCAACGACCATTATTGCTATCCTATTTATTCAAAATGAAATTTTAATAAAATACTTAAATTATAAAATATAAAAATAATTAATTGTACTCACTTTATTGCATCCTTATGCTCTTTCTCTAACGGTAGAGGATTCCTTTTAGAATCTAACGCACATTCAGCATCTTAAAGAAAACGAAATTATAATTATTCTCAATAGAAAATTTAAAAAATAATATGTAATTGTAAAATTACCAATTAGGAAACCCATTTTTGAATCTACTAAGCTTCTAAGACATGTTGTTGATGGAAAAAGACTTTTCAATGCATCCAGCATTCCATTCAAAAGAACTTGTTTTGATTTATTATGAGCTAAGGGGACAGAATAAACATCACTTTCTTCACTTAATAAAGTTTCCTTAGAACATTTCAAAATTAATTTCGCATAACCATTAATATTTAGCAATTTCATTTTTGCATTTGGTGTTAAAACATTAGTACCACCTTCTTTTGTAAGTTCATCAATAAAACTTTGACTGTAATCAAGTTGAAAATTTAAATATTTCAAATAAAGAATCAAACTGCATACAAAATATACCTGAGTACTAATTTAACATGTTTTTCTTCAGCAAGATTTGTCAATGAAAGAGCCCATATATAATTTAATAAATCATTTTTTTTTGAAAAATCACCAACAGTTAATGAATTGACTAGCTCTGATTTTAAAGATTCTACATCTGCTGATTTACAATTTAATGTTCCCAATGTTAAAAATAATGAACTGATATCTTGAGATCGACAAGTATCAAAATTTTTAGAAATCCAATTGGTTAATGCTTGCAAAACATCTGAAATATAAAAAATTTAATCGTTAATATTTTTTTTTTTTCAAATTTACATTTCTTTTCTTCAAATACCAAGATCTCTGTATCTCAATAAACCTAAACTGGTAAGTATTGAACCGACAACTGATGATTTCTCTGTATGTTTTGGTATTATTGCTAAAATATCCGAACAAATTTTTGCTGTTAGAACTGAATCAGGAAAATTTAATGATGCCATTGCATATAAAACATCACTGCATTGTTTTAAATTTAATTGATCTGAACTACTACTAATATTATATGCTAATGATCTTAGAAGTGGTGTACTTCTTCGTTTCTTTTGTGCTAATGATGCCATTACTTTAACCATTTGTGATACACTTATACTGGATACTAATTTAGCAGCTTCATCATCACCAGCAATACTTAAAACGGTATTTAAATCATCTCCTGTACGATATTCTGTTGATATTTTATTATTATTATTATTTCTTTCATTTTTTGGTACATTACGTCCAAGAATTCGACAAATTTTTAAAAATCGTGTATCACTTTCGAAATCAGATAATTTAACACGATTCATTGAACTCCATTCAGCAAGTATTGAAACAATTTTTAATGCATCCTTTCTAGTTAAAGGACCATTATTATCAGCAACAGAAAGTAAACCATTTACTGTTTTTGCATTCAATAATTTTTCACTAACGTTGTTCTTTTCATCTTTTGTAGAAGTTGATGATGACTTCTTTGATACTGATTTGGTTTTTGAAACATTATCAGAACCATCCAAAACAACATCCTCTTTGAGGGATTCAAAAGCGGCAGCCACTAATGATTCTGGAAAAAAAAATATAGATTTTTGATTTTAGAAGATATTCTGTCGATCTTTTGACGGACAATCACGGGACATGTTAGATCTTACTTCGTTCTTTTTTAGCTTCTTGATTGTTAGCATCAATTGTTAATTCAGATGTTACTTTGGCCGTTGCAGTTACTGTCGATGAGCTCATACGTTTTAGAAAATGTGTAGAAAGACCTTTCGTTAATCTTTGAAGTGACAACATCTACACAAAAAAAACAGATGAATTATTATTTATGTAACAGCACCAGTGAAACACTCCAACTATAAACTATTAATTAGTTTTTGTTGCATTGAGCAACATTTTACTTTACCTTTATTGGAAATTCCAAGTTCAGGAATTCTATCTGTTTTTTTATTGAACTAATTAATTTGTTGTTATAAAATAAAACTAAAAAAGGACAAAATAATTATTTCAATGAATCTATTCCGCCCGATATTGATGTTGCTGTCATTTCGGTAATGTGTTCCCCGCCGGCGTGAGAAGAATTTGACATTGACATTTCTTATAAGAAAATTCAACTAAAAAAAAGATGAAAGTATTCAGTAATGCCACAAAACAAATTCAGCAATCTATTTCAGAACTCTACACCGTTTTTTAGCATTGGCCATAATTTGAATATTTGAAAATTTAAATTTGTACTTTCAATGTTTGATTTCAATATTTTAATGAAGAATAAATTGAAAATATAATTATTTTTCCTGCAAGTGGTTAAGTATCAGTTTTTAACTTTCAAAAAAAATAGTAACGGTTAAAATATCTAAATCTTTTTCTGATTTTTTACTGTGTACAAATTATCTGACAACTTTTTATTTTCTTTCCATTATTTGACAATTGACATTTATCTTTATTCTTCTTTTTGATTTAATCACTGAACTTTTTCTGGTGATGTGTAACCGGGATCATCAATTTAGATATTTACCATTCAGTCTGAGTTTAAAAAAATTATTTTCTTAATTAGTTTTCCAGTGATTTATATTTTTAAATTTAATTTAATGTTAAATTCTAAATAATAAAAAAAAACAAAATCAAAATGAATTTTAATGCTACAAGTGGAGCACGTCAGCGTAAGTTTGAAAATCGTAAGGAAATTGGCAAGTACTGTGAGTGGTAATTTTCGAGTGTGTGATTTTTTCTTCCCTTCAATTAATTTTTGTTTTTTTTTTTTTTTTTTTCATTTATGTGATAAAGTAGACAAGGTATACCCTTTATTAGTATTTAATAAATTTTTAGTATTTTCGAAATTTCCATTATATCAAATAAAGTTTAGACAAGGGATTCTTTTTCAAAAGGAATTCCTTTATTAGATTGTGTAGATTGATATTGAATTTTTTTTCTTCTGTTCATCCCCCTTTTTTATAATAACTTGAATCTTTAAGCATGTGATTGTGTGTTATGAGTTGCAGTTCTTGCTAATTTGTTCATATTGTCTCGTAGTCTTCAATTTCAACATGAATGATTTTTTTAAATAATTATTTTATCTATTATTTTTAAGCTGGAGGTCGTCCTAAGTATGCAAAACATGTAAGTGATGTAAATGCAGTAGGTCCATCAATTCCGACGTCACAGTACATACCGTCACCATTTGATGCACCACTGCCACAACAACAACAGCAGCAACAACAACCACAAGCACCACTACAACCACCACAATCTGTACCATTTATACAGACTCAATTTGTAGGATCAACAGCAGCTTATGTTGGATTTGATGAATCTCTACAAAATCAAAATTACATTTATTCACAAGCTGCAATGCCAAATAGTCAATTTCAAAATTATCCAAATATGCCATCAGCACCACAGCACCAACAACAACAGCAAACAATGATGATGGGACCTCCACAAGGTTTCCCAAATAATAATCCAAGTGGTGGTGGTGGTAGTGGTGTAAATTTTCAACAACAATTTGGAGTTTTTCAACAACCAATTGTTCAAGATATGGCTGTTCAATATGGACAAAAATTAGCTGATCAAGGAAAACAATTTGTTGAAAGCAATTTAGAAAAATATGTTCCAATAACACGTCTTAAATATTATTTTGCAGTTGATAATAAATATGTTATAAATAAATTACGTTTATTATTCTTCCCATTTACACACAAGGTAAATTTTATCTTTATCAATTTTGTATTGAATTTATCAAAAATAAAAAAATTCTATTTTATAGGATTGGTCTTTAAAATATGATCAAGATAGTCCAGTTCAACCACGTTATGATATTAATGCAGTTGATTTATATATTCCATGTATGGGCTATATAACTTATGTTGTATTAGCTGGTTTTATGCTTGGCATGCAAAAACGTTTTTCACCCGAACAACTTGGTATACAAGCATCAAGTGCATTAGCATACAGCATATTTGAATTAATTTTATATTCAATAACATTATATGTAGCAAATATACCGACGCATTTAAAAGCATTAGATTTACTTGCATTCTCTGGTTATAAATATGTTATTATAATTGCTTGTATATTAATAAGTATATTATTTCAAAAATCTGGATATTACTTAACATTAACTTATTGCAGTTTAGCTTTGGGTTTCTTCTTGGTAAGTTTCCTTTTTCTTTTTGTAAATTTCTTATTTTTTACGTATTTTATGTTTATTTTTATTGAAATAGCTTCGAGCTCTTAAAACAAAAGTCCTAAATGAACCAGTACAAAATGTTGCAACAGCTGTTCCAGGTGGTATACAATATGATCCTTATGCTGGACCACAAAGTCAACATTTTGATTATAGTGTTGGTAAAAAACGTAAACTTTATTTCCTATTTTTAGTTGTAGGATTTCAAGTTTTCTTATCATTTTGGTTATCAAAACATCTTATATTGAGTTGAACAAATATGTATTTTTTTTTTAATTTTTAATATTTAAAATTTAATAAAAACAAGATAAGGGCAAAAAAAAAAAAAAGAGAATAACTAAAAAATCTTAGTAAATAAAAATAAATAATGTTTTAATGTTTTAATGTATCTATTATCTATTAAGTTTCTGGCAACGAGAAATTTTGAATCAAAGTAAAATAAAAATTGTTTGTATGTAAGTAAAAGAGATAAAAATATATCGTTTTTTAAAAATATTGTAGTTTTTAAAACAAAAGGAAATACACAATGCCTGTAAATGAGTTTAATAAAAATTTCGTGCTTTATCTTGATTGCCGCTTCATTAAGTGATCACATACAGTCAAGGTTGCAGAATTTGGAAGAGCAAATAACTCAATATATTTTTTATATGCAAATTTTTTACACATAATTTTTAAAGAATTTAAAGAATCAAGAAATTTCTGTTACTCCCAGAATTTTATAAATCATTTTTATCTTCATACCACAAAAAGTCGATTGCTTCAGGTTAATTTTTATTTTGTTCTTTTTTTTTTCAATGTTTCAAACTTTACACTTTTTTTTACATAAAAGCTTTTTATTGTTGCTTTTTTTTTATACTTTACTTTTTAATTCATAACTTTGAGATTCATTCATTAATAAAAAATAATAAATAAATAAAATAAACGTTTAAATACTCCCAAACAATTTTGTTTCCAGCTTAATTTAGACCGATTCAATTGTGCAATACAGTTGATCGAATCTACTAATGGTCTGAATCCGCCTGGTACTATTCTGTTTGTTGCTCTTGTTGCCTGTTGGTGCGCTTCTGCTGAGCGCGTATGAGGCGCCCAGGAAGTGGAAGGACCACCAGAGAACAAGACTGTCGGGGAATAAGAGATCCTGGACTCATCCTCCGCTAACGCTTGATCTACAGGTGGAAGAACTTCCAGACCAACTTTTATTTTATAGATCTCCAAGCCCACTATCAACAATCTTCCTCAGGCGCGCATAACGAGAAGTAGATGATTTTTTGTTAGATCACAAGCTCCCCAGCCACCATTGAAAGAAGGTTGACTCTTGGAGATCAAATAAAATAAAATTGTGAGCAAAATTAGAACAAACAAATTATTGTTTTTGTTCATTGAAACATTAATTTATACACAACTCAACGATTCCTTTTGTAATGTAATTTCTCTAGGAAACCAACAAATGTATTCTGTAGGTAAATGATTCTTTTCTTTTCGTCTTTTAATTACACCTTTCACTTTTTACAATTAATAAAAGTAAAAAAAAAAATATAAAAATAAATGTGTCTGCATACTGGAATAATAGAAAAATTTTCACCATAACACAAGCCTTTATTTTTTCTATGTAAAATAGTTCAGAAGTTAAATAAGAAAAAAATAAATAAAAGGAAAAGTTTTATTTAAATACAAGCTCTTGAATTAGTAGGATAATAATACCATTCTCGAACATTCCTTAGAACTTTTTTCTACGTTGTTGGCTTATCAAAATTGATACGGTTAGTGTAGAAAGAATCTATTGAAGGACAAACACTAGTAAGTCCATTGGCCTATCAATACGTTTTCTGGGTGCGAAAATGTGCCATAACACGAAAGAAATTAAAATTCGACTTAGGGATGCTCACATAACTGATACTCCACCTTAAGACTGGTGTCATCACCCTACAATAAAAGAAAATATGTAGAGGAAAAAATTATTCCACGTACAACAGTTAAATGTAAACAACAAAAGGTTGAACTTATAACATAGTAACATTTCTACTTAAAATACATTTGTATGCAAAATTTATGTTTTTTTCTCCCAGTATGTATTAAAAAATTTTACCTTTTTTATGTGAAGGAAAAAAAACAACATTTTCTTGTTTATGCAAATATTTCATTTGCTTCTATTTAATAGCTTTGCACAGGTGTTAAAATACATAACACAGTCCTTCATCAGGCATAATACCTATTAAATTTCGACTCCTTTTCTATATTTTATTTTATTAACACAAATGAAAATCAATCCTTTTGTATAATATAAGAAGATTTTATAACTATTCGTATAAGTAATATAAATTTTTTAAAAACAAACAACGCACAAAAAATAAGAAAAAGAATCATTTTGACGTCATAAGGATATCATAACCATATGTTGAATGAGATTAAAAAAATATATCTATACATACAAACATTCATATATTATCCTTTGTTTTTTTTTATGCGGAAATAAATGTTTTTTTTTCTTCCCTTCTCCAATAAAGGACATTTTATTACGAGATTGTTTGGATACCTTTTTTTTTATAATACTTTAAGATGATAAAATCTTCCTTTTTGGAATTTTATATTAAATTCATGTTTTTTTTTTTTTGTATTTTTTATTTCCTTATGAAATTTGATCACGTTGTAAAAAAAAAATTGTCTTATGTATTTTCAATAATGCATTACATGATTTCCTTAAGCATATATCTTTTATATTTCATAATCTTATAATCTGTAAAATGTTATTGAAAATTTTATAAATTTTTTATTCTTAAGAATTTAAATTGATATTTCTTCGAAGTTTAGAATATAACAGTTACTTTGTGTGATGTATTTTTTTTTTTTTGTCAAGGGTACATTTTTCACATTGATTGATATGAAATTATTGACATCCTTTAATGAAATTTTGGTTATCAATCGAAATAAATGCTACAAAAATTAGAAAAATGCAAAAAACTCTGATTTGGGTTCTTAAAATTTAATTTAAAAACTAAACATTTGAAAATAATATAATTAAAAAATATTATTCCATATTTAAAAAGGTTTTTTTTTTAAATTTAAAATGTTCATTTCTATTGAAAAACAAAAATTTACATCAACGCTTTCTTATTTTTTTTTTTTTTTTGTAATTTGTAAGAGGAAATTATTTTTGATTAAAATTACAAAAACACATTTCCACTTTATAATTGAGTAAAACAACAATTTACAATAATTTAATATTTTTCTCCTTTTTTTCATCCTTTGTAAATACCGTTTGTCCTTTTACTTTCAGTAAAGTATTTCACAAACACAAATTGATTTTTAGTATAAAAATAAAAAAACTAAAACTAAAATATCAAAAGTTTATTTTAAATGCTTTATAAATCTATAAAATATCCTTACAGTATTTATAAAAGTTCTTAAAAGAATATTCAAAAAGTTCTACTTAAATATAAATGGTATATAAATGGTAAATAAATGTTATTTTTTTCTGATTTAATAAAAATGAAAAAAGTAAAAAATGTGAAATTTCATGTGAAAATTCTACTTAAATTCTTTACCACTCTTTTATTTGTCATTTTATTGGGTTAATAAAAACCAAATCTATAAAAAGTTCTACGAAAATCTCAGAAAATGTCAATCATAGTAGTAGATTTATCCTTGAAGTTGTATTTGAATTAACTAAGTAGCTAATTTTTGTCATTTCTTAAGAGAAAGCATCATAAATTATTAAAACATACTAATTATATATAGAAAGTTTGTTTTGTTTGTTTATATTAAGTCAACAAATCAAAAATTTCAAATATGTACATATATAACCTTTGACATTAAAATCCTGAATTTTCAATGAATATATAATTAAATTTGAAATTTTTATTTTTAATTAAACTTATACATATACTGGAAAACATGAAAACATGAAATAAAAAAAAAATATGAACACACACAAAAAAAAAAAGAAGATACATATTTTGATTTAAAATTTGAAAAATTGTATAACAACTTTTCCATGGTCCAATTGAAATTCATAGAATTTGTATATAATGTATTCATTTTAAATTCAGGAATTAGGATGATAAAATTTTAACTATACAATAAATTATACTAAATTATAAAATTATGCTTTTATCACGAAGTTAATCATAATTATTATACTCGTATTTTTATTTAAATTGTCCTTTTTTTTTTGTTGACATAAAAACTATAACTTTTAACTGTTAAAATTTTCAATTTTTCATATTATATACCAACAACAACATACATTATTCTACATAATATTTAATGTACATACATATACTACATATATGTATAATAAAAAGTTTTCTTTCATGGAGAAGAAAACTTTTACATTCGTCCTCTTAAGTGTCAAAATTAACTTAAAAAATCTTCAATGAGAATTTTCTCAAATAAAAACAGTTGAGGCAATCAAAAAAAATTAAATAACAGACAGGTATGTCATTTAAAGCACGCGCATGGCATTTCTTTTGGATTTTATTAATTTTTTTTTTAAATTTTATAAATACATACATACACACATACTTATACATATATAGTCGCAATCAAAAAACTTTATATCTAATACATATATACTTTTGTATATATGCAAGACAAAAAAAAATACATACATACCTAGTTACACGTGCCAAATGGTCAATTTGTACAAAAAAATTTCCAATAACAACAACAACACAAAAACAAATCAACGCATCCGCTAATTAAAAAAGGAAAAAAAGCTCCAATTAATGAATAAAAAAGAAAGGATAAAATACAAAACCTATATAACTGAAAGCTCGCTTTTTTATTTATTTATTTATGAACTTTTTTGAATCAATAGATACACATATGTATATGTACATATATACATATTTTAATCACATACCTAATTATAATTTTAATTTTCCAAAATAATTTCTCATTAATTAATTTAAAAATTATATAATCGATTAAATTTAAATTTATAAAAAGTGACAATTGAAAAAAAAAAAAAATGGAAGAATTCAATTAAATTTTTCAGAAAACATATGGTTACTAAATAAATATCTACATACACCTAATATATACATATATTTTCTTCAAAATATCTATAATGAAAAAAATAAGGATGCGTATTTTTATATAATTTAAAAAAAAAAATATAGGAGTATTGTTTATGAACAATGATATTTAAAAATTGAGAAAAAAAAAAGGATTTATTCAAGAAAGAAAAAAGTTTCGTAACAAAAGAATTTATATAAATGTCACTTCAATAAGTTCAATATCATCTACATAATATAACAGACAAATTAAATACATAATATGTACGTTAAAAAAAAAAAGCTAAAAGGTCAATTCCACGCGTGACTTACACTACATTTGACAATAGTTTACTTATAAAACTATAAATTTCGAATAGAAAAAGACAAACGAGAACCACATGTTTTTACATAATTAAAGCAAAAGAGTGCTAGAATTTGAAAAAATATATATGTATATTTTAAATCAAATTGAAGGAATTTGGAAATTTCACTTATTTTATTACGAACGTGACTTACACTAAACGAAAGGAAGTCATTTCATAGTTTCTTTTTCAAATCTCGTTTTCTTCTTCGTTTTTGAGCTTTGTGTTGAAACATAAGTAAAAATATGTAGGGAAAGGATTAATTTTTCTAAAATATTAAACATAAAATAATTTTTCCATTTCTTGAGTATTTTATTACATATTTCCTTCGTGACTTACACTACACAACATTTGTGACTTACACTACATCTCACTTTTTTCATATATTTTTTCACGACACTTAAAATACAAATCAGCTACTTGGTCCTTATTTAGGATACCTGAATAATTTGAAGATTGAAATCTACATTTTGGAAACATTTAGAGACTCCCAAATAACGCAAGAAATAAAAATTTTGGATTTTTCACTTTTGAAAACTTTTATCAGGTATACATTTCCATGGAATTAGCCAAAAAACATTTTACTGACAGTGTTATTTTTTTAAAAGACACACAAAGAAATGAACTTTCGCATTAAAAAAGTTAACATACATAATATGTACATACAATACATCAACTGATTTTTTTTTTACAATAATTTTTTTTTTGAATTCAATCTGTGAATTTAAATGTGTTTCTTATATAAATGAAATATATACATATGTATATGATCCTTTCACGTACACACATTGAAGAAAAAGAAAATATATTTATCTCTTTGTTACATCGAAGAAAATAATATAAATATATCAGACTTTTCTGTAATATATATAATTTAATAATTTAATAGGATGACCTTGACTTTGAAGAAAATATATATAAACTATTTACAATACAATATATGTCTAATATGTACACATACTCGTATGTTTGTATGTGTATATGTGCGTACATATAAGAAAAGGTTTAAACCTTTTGTGCTATAATAAACATTAAAAAAACAATTTTTTTTTGTATTTTTTTTTTTCGCTTTATAAATATGAATTTTTTAAATAAAAAAAAAAAAAAAAAAGGATTCAGTATCCTAATTTTCTTTGAATATTTATTTCATATATATCACATCTACATCAGACGAATCATTATCATTATAATTTATTATTTGTCTCCTTTTTTGTTTTTTTTTTGATAAATTAAATCTTAACATCAGAAATTTTGTTTTACTTACAAGAAAAACGATGTTTTAGGGTTTTTTTTCTCTTTTTATTTTTTAATGTAAAATTTTGATATGTGTATCTTAATTTTTAATAAAATGTGGGCTTGTGTAATCAGAGATGAATAAATTATGTAAATGATAATAATGAACATTTAAAAATAAATTGTTAATTATTTCATCAAAAGATGTTGAAATCTTTCTCGTTTCTTCTTCTTCTTCTTATTTTTCTGATTTTCTTTGAAGTACGAGATTAATTAATCATACACACATTACTATAGGTACTTTTATTTATTTTATAGTATCTATCTTTTTTTAGATGGGGTTAAGGATTAAAAAATATTCAAAAAAATAAATTTTAATTATAGTCTGCTTTTTCATAATTTTTCATTAGAAAAAAATTCAAATATGTGAATTTTAAAGATTTATTTATTTTTTTAACCAATTTTTAACTCTCTTGAAGACAATTTTTATGATTCTTTTGAATTCCTGGGCTGTTACGCAGACTACAATGCAGTACTTTTTCTTTTCAATTCTTCTAAAGCAACAGTTTACATATGAACAATTTATTTTTATTTATTTATTTTTTTTTTGTTCAAATTCTACAACAACAAAATAAATCAATAATACGATAAAATTCAAATATCCTTTCAAGGAAATTTTACAACTTTTCATTCAATAATTTCAGTTTTTAGTTTACCAATTCATACATTGGTTATTTTTGTAAGCAACTGTTATTTATTATATTTTTACATAGCCCCCATGATGGCGGCTAAAAATTCATTAGATTTTCTTTATATACCTCATCAAAGCTCATTCTTATGTCTACATAATGTGTGTAATGTATAAAAACCCAAAAAGCTTTTAAGAAAACAGATGTAAGTACGCAGGATATGTATGTAAATGTATCTTTTTAGTTTTATATATACATATATGTATAGTACAGAAAATTTTGGTCATGTATACATTATACATTATTTTATATAAAAAAAAAATAAAATAAAGGAGAAAAAATCATAAAATAAAAGCTTTTCTCTGACTACTGAAAAAATTGATAAAAATGATGATTATAAAATATTATTCTATCGTCGTTGTCGTCTTCGTCGAAAGTATATTATTCAAAAAAATAAAAAGATTTTTAAACGAGCTCCGACGACTCTTTGAATGCAAAGTGTCGATAAATTCCGCTAATAAAAATATCATATTTTATTTTTCATATATAGTTTAATATTTTTAATTCTAAATCAAGTAAAAGAAAAATAATAAAATTTATTAAAATTATTCATTTAAAAGCAAAATAATAATAATAATACACCTACAAAATAAATAAACAATAAATAAAAGTAAATTCTCTTAAAATAAAATTGTTTTTTTTTCTTTTTCAATATAAAACGTAGTATAATTATTTTTCACTAAAAATTCTAAAGTTTTTTTTAAAGGATTTTTTTTAAATATTGCAAAATAATAAAAAGTTTTTGAATAAATTTTTAATAGAAATTTCAAATAAAATTACCTATACAATTTTGTTGGTTTGTTGAAAAAAAAAGTGTGAATTCATTTTAGTGAATTTAAAAAAAAAAATTTATTTCATTTTTTCTGAAGAGAAAAAAAAAAGAATTACTTTTATTTTTAAAGTTTGCTTTTTTTTCTTTTGTGAATTTTTAAGTTTTATTCTTTAGTGTAAAAATATTTCAAGATTATAGAACAAAGCTGGTGAAGAACATATACATACAATAAAAAAGAAAATTGTGAAAATTTGAAAAAAAAAAAGAAATAGAAAGAAAGAAAACGAGAAAAAAAAAAAAAGAAACTTTGAATAATTAAAACAACATCAGTACTGTTGCGGTGCAATGCCATTGACATGGTTTTCCCTTTTAGGGTTTATTTATGCGTCGGGACTGATTGTTTTAATATCATCAGCTTCAGCACCCAATAATAATAATAATGTGTTCACAAGTTCATTTTTAGTACGTTTTCAACGAAGTATAGAAAATGAATTGGCACATAAAATTGCAACAAGATATGGTTTTGATAATTTAGGACCAGTAAGTTTTCATATTTAAAAAAAAAAAAAATTTTAAAAAATTAATAAACCCATAAATTAAAACAATAAAAAATAAAAATCAGTACATTTTATTTTATTTTTAATTTTTATTACTATATGAAAAATGTGATGTATACAAACACATTAATTTAAAAAAATCTTTACAGGATTTATTAGTGTATATATAAAAAAAAAAAAAAAATGGTGACGTACATATACAACTCACGAAAGAATAAATATTCCTTTATTTTTTGTTCTCGTTTCTGTACTCCTTTTCTTGCTGACGTCTACAATTTAAAAGCTTTTACATATATAAGATTATTTTTTTTTTTGTTCCTTTTCATGTGTTTTTTTGCTTTTATTTCTTTTGCAAATCATATTTAGCAAGAATTTCCGATTTTTTAACCATATAGCTATATAATTTCGGATAAGCTTACGCCATATCCTTGATAAATTAAGAATTACTAATTTATTTTATAATATTCTTGAAAAGGAAAGCAAAAAAAAATAAAATAAAAATATTCTTTTATTATTAATAAGAGTTTTTTCTTTTGTTTTTTTCCTCTCTATGTTCTTTTCATACATCATTTTTGTGAAATATATTAAAAATGAAATAACATATATTATACATTTACATAATTTATCCTTTTTTTTAAGGGTAGCACATTATAAAACAAAATGCGTTGTTAACAAATATAGTATGTTTATGGATATGATATTTTATTTATGTAATGGATTATTACCTTAATTTTTATTTTTAGATATGTATTTTTGATCCTTGAAATTATATAAGCTAATGCTTTTTGATAAAATTTATCTCATTTTTTACTAGAACAATAGAAAGAATTAAAATAATCTTTTACTGTCGAAAATCATATATAACATTATTTATCTATACCGTTCGTCCATTATTCGGAATTGAAAAACCGGATTAAACAATTACGTATATGAATGTATTTTCAAAAAGGATAAAAACAAATTAAAATAATTCCTTTATAGGTCTTATCATTCTGTTTCTGATGAGAATTTTTCTTAAAGAAATAGTAGTATACCGGTTCAAAACATATGGGAAAATATTATTTCTATTTCATTCAAACATTCCACAAGTTTTCAAATAAAACCTAAAATTAAATCTAAAATTTGAAACAGGATCGCTTCTAAAAAAATACACTTTACAGAAAACATCTGTTTTAAATGTTATTTTTAATTCTGGATTAGTTTTAGTAAAATTGGTTTAATTACGTATAAGATTTGTATCAAGGCGCAATAGAATAATTTACAGCGCCCTATGCTTCCTTGACAAACGTTGAATTTATATTAAATGAATCTGGAGTTTGATAAACAAAAGTCCTTATTATTATCAACTTCAATTAAAACTCAAGAAATACAGATTTAAAAAACTCTTCAAACAAAATTTTTGTTCTTCAATGGATTTAATCAAACTTTTCATTTTAAAAACGTTGTTGAAAAGTTGAATTAAAAACGAATTTTTATTTTTTCCACTCTCAAGGACCTTCAATTTATTCTTGAATATTAAGAAATAGCTTTGTACTGTCTTACTGCCGGTAAAATTTCACAACACATCATATACGCATACATTCATATATGAAAACAATACAACAAAAAAATATCCTTTTTAAAAGCCATTAACTACACGTTTAAGTAGATGAAAAAAAAAAGTATAAAAATTGTAATTGCTTAAAGAACAATAAAAAAACCGTCATAATTCAATAAAAAAAAATATAATTTCTTTCATTTTTTTTTTTCAATTTTAAAAATCTTCGTCATAAAAAAAATTTTTATAGCAATTTCAACTATAATCACGTATCATTTGAAAATTTATTACCTTAAAAAATTAATAAAGAAAAAAAAAACGATAATAATAATTTGTGACTTATTGCATATTTTATCATTATAATTTTTATTTTATATTTTTAATAGCCTGAAATTTAATACATTATCATGTGCAATGGAAATATGATATTCAATTATTCCTTATAGTTATTACCGATAATATAATTTTTTTTTTCCAAGTAGAAAACAAAATTAATTTGGTTTAAAATCATTTTTTTTTGTTGTTGAGAATCTTTGACATTTGCAAAAAAAAAAAAAAAAAAATTATAATAATAATTCATAAAGGATCTCAACTAAAATTTATGGTTGGTTGAGCCCGTAGAGAATTTTTCCAAGGTTTCATTCAATTCGATCGGGACTATGTTTCCATATACTTTTGTGTGAAATCTTTTAATGAGATAAAAAAAAGAAAAGAAATATACTGAAGATCTAAATTTTATTATTAAAAAAAAAAATAATAATAATAATAATAAAATCCCGCAATGAATAATAGAAAAATTATTCTATTTTCTGTTCATTTATAATCACTATACCATAATTTTCTTGTATATAAAATAGTTCAATCCTCAGGATAAAAACAATATGTCTAAATTAGATTTTAGTAAATTTATTATACGGGTTTTTTTTTTATATATTATTATTAAATTACAGCCACATGTATTCAATCTAAAAATAAGGACATTGTATATCTAATTTATCTAATAAATTAAAACTTTAACAACGTGTGTGTATATGTATTATTATGTTGTAGTACATTTTGGACTTATTTTTGCAGCTAAACTAATGGAAAATGGAAAAAAATGGAAAAATATGTTTTGTTTTTCTTAATTTTACGGACAACTGAATTATGTTAAATTTTCCATTTTTTTGTCAGTTCAGCAGTGTCAAGATTTTTATAAATATTATTTTTCTAATTTCTGTTCTTTGTTTATATACTGTACATGAAATCGAATGCATGAGGGACACAAAATCAAAAAATACATTTTCTGTTTTCGTGCGATGTAGTCTGCGTTACATGTGTTAGAGTTAATAACACAAAAGCAGTGTTATAAATATTCAATTTTATTTCATGTATGATATATTAAGACATTAAGGTATATGATCTACTAAAATATTGAAAATAATCATCTTTTAGTACAAGTTTATGAAATACACGTTAAAACGTCGTACGATGTAGAGTCTGCGTTACGTAGAGAATTGCCCTTTTACAAAATTAAAATTAAATAAAACTGATTATCATGCAGAACTCTTATTTGTTTTATGACACATTAAAAAAAATTGATTTATAATCAATATAAAAATTCTCTAAGGATATTAAAAATATTTAAGGTAAATTAAATTTTCACCTCATATAATATAATGTAATATTGATTTTTCGGGCAAAATTTGCTTCTAGCAAAGTAAAATTAATTCTCATACGTGTTAACTACCTACATGCGGTTAATATGTATGCATGTACCTTTGAAGTGTTATTTATCGCATATGAATGTTATGTGTGTAAATTATATTTAATGAATTATTTTATTCTGTATAATCTATCTCAATTTTTTTTATAAGAAAATTTCTTATATAACCAAAATGTTGACCTAATTTCATTTGATTCAATTACGTTTATTCAATGTTTTTTTTTTTTTCCTTTTTTTGTTTCTATGAGTATTTTAAAGTTACATTCGATGTCACATAACTGAAATTTCATCAAATTAAATATTAATGACATTTAAACCATGAAAAATGATTTAGATTTTATAACATGAAAATTTCTGTGTAAGTATGTGTATGGCTGCATATTGTGTGTGACACTTATCAAGTTTTAACCTTTTTTTTTCCCTTACATATAAAAAAAAGGACAAAAAATTTAATATTTTTAAGTAAAAAAAATAATACATGTACTTTAACTTTCAACTTAAATGTGTTACTCATAAAAGCATTGTGTTATATAAAGAAAAATAAAAACACTTACAGAATAATTAAAATTTTTAATCCTTTAAAGGATAATCTCTAAAATATTATATATATATATATATATAACAGTTATAAGCTCTTCTATACATTATTATTACAATTTTTTGTGTTACATAAAGGATTAAAATTTCTTTGTATACTCGTATATTCTTTTTGATTAGAAAAAAACAAAAAATTTTTTAAAGTTATAATCTGCTTTAATTAAAATTCTTTATTTTTTTTTTAATAAAAACAAAACTTTCCACTTTTATTTAGAAAATATTACACAAGGATTTTTTTTTTCACTAAAAAAAGCTTCAGCTTTATAAAAGCATAAAAAAAATTTGATTGATCGAATGAAAAATGTGTATTTTATTTATTTTGCATGTTTTTCTAAAACTATTATAAAATGTCATATAATGGTGAAGTGTAAATAATTTTCTATTAAATTTGATCCTTTTTCAAAATAATTCAGTATGGTGAAAGAAATATTTTGAAAGTTCTAAAGAAAATATAAAATTATATGTTAGTTTATAATTATCAGGATAATCACTTTAAATTTGTTCCCAATTATTAACACTTCATTAACTGGGATGTCCTTAGAGACTTTTTAGGCCATAATGCAATTAAAATCACTTTGTCTGATTGTCCTATATTGTCATTTAATGTTGATGATTAGGTTAGGGTGGTACTTTTTTAGACCAATAAGGGAGACCCAGTGCCGGATTATTCATATAGTAGAACGTAGCAAACGCTACAGGTCCCGCGTTTTTCGGGGGCCCCGCGCATAGAGAAGAATTGACCTTTTTTTTTTACTCGCCGTTAAATAACATTTGCTACCGGCCCTGCGCTGGCTTTATCCGACATGTATGTAAAAAGCTCCAAAAATTTGTTGATATTCGCTAACACAATGAAAAATCTTTTAGAAACAGTGCGCTACATACATACGCAAAAGGGATTTCATTTCACGACATATTAAATTCAAAAAACCATAATTTTTAACTTTTAATCACATTTTCAGAAAATATTGAATAATTTCTAACATATTTGAATATAGAAAGTTTTACACAGAAGAATCCTTTTTTTTTTATGATTAAATTATTAACTTTTAATAATCCCATTAAAAATTCTCTACTCTATGTATATGTGTGTGTGTGTTTTTTTTTTTAATGATTTTTTTTTGTTAAACAAAAACTTTCTACATAATAATATAAACTCGTAGATAATTTCCCTACAGACATGACTGTTCTCTATACATAAATTTAAATTTTCCAATATAATTCTTATTATATATTTTTTTAATCGTATCTATTTTTTTTTTTTTTGTTTTATGAAACAACTTGTTTCTAGGTCACGAATAAAATCAATAAAAAATTCTTTTCTAAAGGTAAAAAAAAAAAAAATCCAGCAATAACAATAAAGTTTTATTTCATCGAACAGATTATAAATTTTAAATATGTTACCTGCATGTTAAAAATTTCAATTTAAATATCACCTATAGATTTTCTCACTTATTAACATTCTTTCTGTAGGTACTTTATTTTCCATTATAATAAAGTCAATAAGGTGAATTTTATATTTTATGTTGGAAAAGAAAAATCGATATATTTTTTTAATTCAAAAAAAAAAAAAAAATTTGTTCTTTGAATAAAAAATTCATAATGAGTGATTTTTCTTTTCATTTTAAATTTTTGATGAGAAAAGAACATTTTTATTTATATATTAATTTTCAATTTAAAAGTAAATTACTTATGTATATGTTCTAAGAAGAAATAATAAAAAAAAAGGACTAAAGTCCAGATTATATCGATAAATATTTAAGAAATCCTCTTTTATATATATTTTTTTTAACTTCAAAAGAGTGATTTGAGTGATTTTATTTCAAATTTTAAAAAAATGCTTATTTTTAAGTATAATTCCTTAAAATTACTAACGATTTATTTCTCATATATATTCATTGAAAATCTACTTACGTAGGCAGTTTACACGTATGCCTTTCAAATTTTTCATTTTAATAACAAAATACAAAAAAATAATAATACATATAATGTATCTTCAAAAATGAATCGTTGCTTTGTTGATGCGATGCTGATGCTTGTCACAAATTCAGAAATGCAACAAAACTTTTATGATGCGTTGTCACATATTCAAAAAAGCATCGCATCAAATCAAGTATTCGAAATTCTTTGTAATATTCAGCTGTCATGTAATAGCATTGCATCGCAAACTAAAAACTTTGCGTTGTCATAGCAACAAAACAAGTAATGTTTTTGCATCACGAACAGAAGAACATTAGCATCACCAAAGCAGCGATTCATTTTTGAAGATACACATACTTATGTACTGAAGTCTGAAACTCCCTTATTTTTTAATATACTCCTATTATTTTTCTTTTTCATTCACATATGTGGATTAAATTTACGTATATAAATGAAAATATGTACGAGTATATGTATGTTTAAAATATACTTACTTCTTTTGTAATTTAAAAATAATATTATCAAATAGATTTACATATTATACATATTATTAGGGAAGAGATAAAAAAAAACATGAAAAACATGTCTAAATGCAAATTAGTATATCAGAAAATATATAAAAAAGAATAAAAGAAAACAAATATAACACATTCAAATAAAATCATAGAATATGAATTGTAAATTCACGTAGATTCTGTAATAATAGGTTCAAAAAGGATTTGTTTGTTAGGCAATAAGAAATAAAATATGCCGTTATACGACAACAATGAAAAAATAAAAAGGAAATTTTTTTTTTGTATTCTAAAAGCAACAAAATCACTTAAATATTAAATCTATTCTCAGAATTGTTTTTTCTCGTTTTTGTTGACAGGAATTTTCTTATATATTTTTTAAACTTTTTTCTTCCGTTTTTTTTTTTTACCTTCTTTAAAGTTTGAAGAGAATGATTTACAAAGTTTTCATATAAAATGATAATAAAATTTTTGGAAGGAACAAAAACGAAATTAAAAGTTCGAATTTTTAGTGTAGAAAGTTTCAACAGAAGGGTAATATAATTATTTTCTAAATAGCTAAGCTTTTCTTAGAATTTTCCCTAAAATTTCGTGGAAAAAAATTTGACCTATGGGAAAAGTATAAATCAATTGTTTGGAAGTAAAATAAAAAAAATAGAAGATTTCTTTATCACAATTTAGATTATTTTATTCTACATCTAGCTTTCATTTTTCAAAAAAATTTTTCGAACTCTTTGAAAACAAAACAAATTCTGAAATTTTTAAAAAGCAATGTTTTCGAAACTTCGTCGGAGTTTTCGGAGGAAGCTTTATCTGAAGTTTACCACAAGGTCCACACAAAAATTATATAAGACTATAGAGGTTTTTAATGGTGCATGTATGACATCTTTGACTGACAACTGAGAGGTGTGTCAGAGTGTATGGTATCAAAACGACATGGTTGGTGCTATTTTGGTTTTCGGAAATAATCCAAAGAACCTCCACGTCAACCAGCCAAACAACCATCATAGAGGTTTAATGTAGTCGTTAAATTCAAATTTTTTTGTCTTATTTTTGTCTTATAGTCTCTTTTTGGTCTAGTCCACACAAAGATCTTATTAGAAGACTACTTACTCCTAAAGCTAACCGAATCCAAACCAAGCCAACTTACTAAAATACAAAAATTTCATTTCGTCCTTAAAAACAGAAAAAACGGCATTCGACTCGACTGGGAATCGAACCACAGTTCTCTTCTCTGTCTTTTCGGTACAACGCTGCTCTTAGTTACTACTTAAACATTGATAGTCAAATCTCCTACATATGTGAGCCACCATTAATTGTATTAGAAATTATATAGAAATTTAATTTAAAAATAAAAACAAATTACAATTTCATTTCAAAGATCAAACAAATGATTCTTTTTGAAATAATGATCAAACGCTTAAATATAATTTTTTTTTTTATGTTTTTTAAAATTATATTTTTCAAATAAATTTCATTTGAATTTTTCATCTTTGATTTAAAATATAAAAAATAAAAAGGAAAAAAAAATGAAAATGAAAATATAAGAAGAAAACATCAAGAACCTACACATTTTACTTACGAGTATATGTAAAAGGACATAACGTACGTGTATATGATAAGTCACATTATATTACATTACCATAGAAATTGAAAATGTTTTCATTCTAATGCAATCCTCATTGTTACAGATACATAAGATTGTTAGAGTAGAGTTAGTTGAGTGTCAAATATAATATGTATTCTAAGAAGACCATAAAATAGAAGAAGAAATAAAAAGAAAACTTTCATATACTATGTATATGTATATGTTAGATAAAATGTTCTAAATGTGATATATATCATATTATACGTAAGTTAAATTCTTCAATTTTCTATATTAGTTAACAATATCTTACAAGTTATATAGGTACAAAGTATATTATGCATACTCAATTACTATATTGTGTATAGATAGATATCAATTTCACTTTTTATCAACATTCAATTTACAAGGATAATTCATATATAATGATGACGTACATTTGATAAAATGTAATTTGATGTGATAGTGAAATCTATTTTTAAAATTAAATTATAAGTTCTTAGAATATTGGAAAATTGAACATAATAGATTTTTTTATTGATATTTTTATGATTTTCTTCTTAATACTAAAAAAATAAAAACTCTTACATCTTTTCAAAATTTTCATGAAAATATTACATTATTTCTAAGACCAAGAAACAAATTTTTTTTTTATTAGTGAATAATTCTTTCTATTCTTCTGTGTTGGTTGTAATTTTTAAAATTGAAGTGAACTTTTATGCTTTTAAGTGCCAAAAAAAAAAAAATATATATGAATAAGTAAAATTTAAAAAAATCATAAAAATAAACTTAGACGAAAAAAAAATTTTTATATATGGTTCTGTATCCTTATAGTACATTTTAAATTCACACATCCACCACCAATTATTTCTCCCACATTCTTTTGTTTTTACATTGAGACGAGATATCATTTTTAAAAAACGAATATTACTCTCTCTAGCGAGAATTCATAACTATCAGATTACAAAAAAAAAAAATGTTTTTTTCTACTCAAAAGTTTTATTTTAAGAACACAATAATTGGTAACATTTTTTTTTTTTTATTTAATATTTGAAATTATATCTGACAAGAAAAATTTCAAATTTAACTTGTATTTTATTTTTTTTTCTTTTTTTTTTCATTTAAAAAAACAACTTTTATTTCATTTCATGAGTTTGTAATATATTTCATGCGGTTGCCGCATTTATATGTGTATTATGTCTCTGTTGATTTATTTTCAAATTTCAATTTAATATCCTTCTAAAATTTCAATCTAATGAAATTAAAAAAAATAATAATAAGCAAACTGAAAATATATACCATATAATATATCTGCATTTACATATATGTATTCTACATATGGGAAATTCCATTTGTAACGGGTGTGACATCCTGACTCCTAAATATTGAAAAACTTGTACAGCAATTACATTCTGATTATACTTTTATGTTCTTAATATGCCTTCTATGGAAAAATGCATCTACCGATGGAAGAAAACCCCTGGAAATCTACAGACAAAGGAATTCATCTTCAGCTAGCATTTCCAGAAAACTACTCAACCTCAGTAGGAAAGAGCTAAGAACTATTACAGGTTTCTTAACTGGACACTGTCCTCTAAATTACCATCTAAGCAGGATAGGACTACAGGAGGAAGACAAGTGCAGATTCTGCAAGGAGGCCAAAGAGGCGTTGGCCTCTAAAAGAATATGCTACATGCATCAGCTTTTTCTCAAACCAGAGGAAATCTGGTGTGCACCTTCTAATAGAATTTTAGGATTCATAAAAAGCCAAAATCTATAAGAAGCACGGGCTGTACAAAAGATCTTTATTGGTCGAAGTGCAAATATAGCCCATTAATATACACATCTATCTATCTATCTAATATGCCTTCTAGTGAAAGCAAACGACGGTTACGGTTAAACAGAAAACTTCAAATATCTCTAATCAGAATCGTCATTTTAGTAGCGTAACTGGTGTGACGCTGACGATTTCGAAAGTCATAAATTTCCGTATAAATTACTGAATATCCTAAAATTTTCACATAAACAATTTCAAAAATTATTTTTAATTATACTGTAGAGACACTTGAAATAATCTTTTGGAAAAATTTGACTAGGAACATTGCAATACTTTTTTCATAATTAACAATCCCATCTATGTTAGCACGTTTTCGTGAAAAATCAGATTTCAAATTCGAATATCTCTGGACCTTGTGACCTACAAATTATTCTTTTAAACAAAAAAAGATCCCTGTAACAGGAAGCAAGCTACAAGGCTTCAAAGAAAAAAACTCCTTCCATCTATGTTAAGGAAATTTTTGTAGATCTTTTTGCCCCTTTAAAAAAGTATGTTCTCTTAGGAGTAGAAAGTTGAAATTTGTCCAGGATATTCCCTGAAGAGTTCTTTTTTTAATACTGTTCTCCATAGTGATATCGTAAATAATTTAACACTAGATATACCAAAAATTCATATATACCTATCCAAACCAGCTTCATTCATATTAATTTAAAGGTCAAAAGTGGTCGATTATTGCATGGAATTCCCAATATACATAACACATACACAAATAATTTACTTTTTAATATCAATTTAATAAAATATCGTATATATTTTTCAAAAAGTTTTAAATTTTAATTTGACAAGTAACATGAAATCTTTTCTAATGAAACAACACCCACAAATACATAATATTTTCAATTTTTTTGTATATACCTACATGTATATATATATATAGAAGTAGTAGTGCTAAGTTTCACAATCACATATGTATGTACCTATGTATGTAAAATTATAGAAATACGAAACAAAATTGAAACATAAATTCATTTTTCACCATTCATACATACATATGTAATGTACATACATCAAAAACAGGATACATCTCCTTTGTTTTCTGTTACACACTCATTTAAAACAGAGGGAAATTAAAAAACAATTAATTAATTTTTACATTTATAGTTTTAATCATTTATTTATAATTATGTGGGCATGATCATTAAAAACAGATATGTAATTATATATAAAATTTATAAGTTTTCAAACCTCAAAAATGACACAAAATTTGAAAATAGAAATTTAATTAGAAAAGAAAGAAACAATTTTTTCTTTTGTATATGTAACAAAATACGTCAACTATAATATAACCAACATACATAGTATATACGAGAATGTCCTTGTTATTATGATTTTTCAATTGATAAATTAGGATGACAATATTTCTAATCTACTTACTGTATATATACTTCTGTGTACACTATGTATCTGTGCGTTTTTTATTTATTTTTAACCTTTTTTCCCTCTATAACTTATCTTTTTTTTTGTATTTTTTGTTAACAATAGAAAATATCAGTGAATATACGAGTGGTTAGTAAACTTTATATGTATCTTCAAAAGGATATCTATATACAACTATACTTTTATATATTCTATTGTAAAAATCGATTTATCAAAAGGAAGTTTTTTTATTAATTGGAAAAAAATGAACAAAAAAAAGAAAAGATAGTATTTATTACGTAGTATATAATCGGATCCTTAAGAATTAATATAAAAAAGGAAAGAAGAAAAAAACTAGAAAAAAAGATATTTAGGAAAAACACAAAAGAAATCCTGAATTCTTATATCAAAAAGGTACAAATTAATTAATTTTTCTTTTTACTAGGAATTTAATTTTTTTATTTTATCAGCTTATGTACCTTCTCTACCTACATTTTCATTTTCAAATAACTGTGATGTAATCTAGCGCAGGAAATTTTTTTCTTTTTAATTATTTTAATTAAAGTTTAATTTTAAACTACATATACTTCCTTTTTTTTACCGTTTATTTCTTTTGTTCTTTAATTTTTTTATGTTATAATTTATTCATTAACAAGTTATTATTAAATTTTATCTCTTTTATTTTATTTTATCTAATTTCTTGTAAATATATGTAAATCTATACGTCAAACACCCACTATTGTAATATTTAAAAAATAATAATAAAAAATATGCGTATGATAAATTTATAAATTATTATTTTCACAACAAAAATGTATGTACGTATAAATTATGCACAACCTACGATATGACATTGTTTTATTATTAAACCAACTACTGATTTTATATTATTTTTATTTTTGAATATATGTTTAAATGGAAAAAACCGTGTAATAAATGGAAATTTTTGATTACAAGAAAAAATTTCATATAATTACATTTTGTCAATTTCAATTAATTTTTATAATCTTTTATGTCTGAAACTCATATTTTTTGCATCTTATTATATTATTTAATTTGAATAATCTTATCTACTTTTTTTTTAAATTTTATTTCGTCCTTTCATTATTTTATTATTCAACAATATTTCCTTGAATTTATTTTTATTCATTTAATTATTATTTTTTTTTTTCGTTTTGGTCATTCGATACATTTTTCTTCTGGTGTTTTAAGAAGAAGAAGAAAAAAAATGTATATAATAAAAAAATTGATATTAGGAATTAAGGTCAAAAGGATGAATAACATGAAATATGACTTAATTAACACAAAAAAAAAAAAAAAAAAAATGTGTAGTGTAAGTCAAAGCATAAATTAAAATTCGTTCAGAAAAAAAGTGATTATACATATACGATAAATAGGTAGTCGGTTTTTCGCCTGTTTTATTACGTTAAATAATTTTATTTTATTTTCATTCACATAGCAACAAAAATCTTATATTAATTTAATCAATTGTTTTCTTCAAAATCGACTTTTTATTATTGCTTTTTTTTTTTAATAATCTGACCCATTTTTGAATTTTAATTGAATTGTTTTTTTTTGTCTCACGCTTGAAAATTTCTGGCAAAGTAAAAATCTGATAAATTTACTTCATTCGTATAAAAAGGCTCTACTATTCTTAATTTTAATTAAATTAACTTTTAATATTTTTAATTTACAAAATTCCAGAATTACTCCTAGTTTATTTTTTAAAGAAAAACATCCTGAAAATTTCATTTGGAAAATATGTCAACTCCAAAGTAAATATTTTCTATCAATAAAAAAAAAAAAAATACGCGTAATTCAAAAACACAGAAATTCTTTTTTTTTTTTTCTAACGATAAATCAGTATTTTCCCACGCATTCTATTAAAATTTCAGAGAAATGATTTTTTTTCTTCTTCAAATAACATTTTTTTAATACGAGAAAAAAGCAACAACAACAACAACAAAAATATGTACTTGTATATGTAATATATTTATCATGACCGAAAAATGAACTATACACTACCACTCAATATCACATTATAATCGGTGTACGTCAATAACAATTTTTGACATGAAAAGTATATAAAAATGTGAACTTAATCAAATTTCGTATATACGTTTACATATATTCATATTTTCCATATATGAGGTTTTGTTTGCCTATGATAAAAAAAAAATATTATTCACTTAAAATGTAATAGATTTAATGGATTGATAAAAGATAATTCAATCAAAACATATTTCAAGCGACACTATAATGTATTTTTAGTCTTTTTGTTTGTTGTTTTTTAGCGAGTGTATTCTAGCTTTATGTTTAAACTTTTTAAAAAATTTTATAGTTTTTTTTCCACAATTTAATTTTTTTTTATAAATTTAAGATAAAAATTTTATATGCTGAAAATGGAAATGACAAGTGAGTTAGTGAAAAATATTCAGGTTGGTTGGTTGGTTGGCGTGGCGGTTTTCGAAATCTTTCGAAGACCCAATTAGCACTGAAAGTGCCGTTTTGATACCACACTTCGCGTAACCTTAGGCAATGACGTTCATAATACCCACTAGATCACTATAGCCATCCTGTTTCATTTAGGAATCATATACTATCTCTTACCGTAACTTTTGCTTATTCCTCAAGGTCCCTGAAGAATAAGCTCCCCATTGTCTGGAACCTGCTCTGGCAAGTGCTGGACAGTTGCAGAGATAGTGAGTGAGGGTTTATCTCTCATTGGCTTCTCTGCAACTAGTTAGTGAAACAGTGAGTTAGTGAAAAATATTCAGGACTAATAAGAGTTTATTTTTTCTTTTATTCTATGAATAGTTTTTTAGATAAGTAAATCACTCGCGAAATTGCTACTTTTTTTAGAAAGGATTTTTTTACAACTTTTTTATTATATGTAATCTCCTTAAATAAATAATTTTACCAATATGGACAAAGTGTATTCAATAAAATTTTCCACGTTTATTTAACGTCAAAAACTAGAATTCGAGAAGAAAAAAATTTTAAAACGAAAGTTACAAATGTCGTGAATTATCAGGACAATTTGCAAAGGACTATTTAATATGGAACACAATTAAAAACAAAATTTTTTACTAATAGAAATTATACTTCTACAAATAATTATTAGACTCATAATTCGCGAAACTTATTTTTTTCATTTTTGAAATCTCAATCTTCATGATTTTTTTTATTATCAAGTTTATAAATAAATATAAATAACTACTTTACTTGACACCTACACACATTAAAATTAATGATCCAAATAAATCATTGGTGTTTTTTTTTTGTTTTCTTCTTTTCTTTTTTTGATCGATGTGATATTCCAATGAATTATTATTGCTCATTATTTATTTTTGGTTAACGTATGATCCTTATAAAATATTATATGCATAATCTGTACATATACACATACTAACTTATTTATTTTTCTGTCATATCATTAAACAAAAAAATAATACAAAAATTCATTCATTGAAAATATTGCTAGGATCATAGAAATTTTATAATAATTATGTATACGAGTATATAAATATTTTGGTTAACTTAGTATATTAAATTGTATTTTTTATTTTTTTTTTATCCGTTAACATTTTGACGTAAATACGTGGGATTTATTGTATATATATATTTTTTTTAATGAATAAAGGAAGAAAGAAAAGCATTTACTTTCAAAATTTAATATTGTATTTATTATATATGTACATATGTAGGTATATACTATATGTACCTGTAAATAAATGTTTGTTAAATAAACATATGTATACGAGTATGTAGTACATAATAATAAATTTTAGCAAACGCCTATATTAAATTTTTATCTTTTTTATCTCATTAAATATAGCTAATATTATATTTTCATGAAATATATTTCAAAAATAAAAGAAAAACTGTTGATAGGGAAATTATTGAAGTGAAAGCAAAAAAAAAGATGATTTATCAGGTATATTCAATAAATAAAATTTGAATAAATAAGAAAAAACGATAATATTAATCCAAAATTTAAATATATCTATATTTTTTTTGTCACACACATATGTACATACATACATATATGTTTCATACTCTACAGACAAATACATATGATATCTATATATACTTATTTATTTGAAAATCTTTTCTATATAAAAACCGTTTAATAAAATAATAATAATAATTTGAATATTTTTCATATTTTTATGTTTGTTTTTTTCAAGGATAAATTTAAAATAAAGTGAATGAAAATGTTACTGAGATAAAAAGGAAAAATGATGAAAATTTTGAACACATAATATAAAAAGGAGTCCTTTGAAAACAAATAAAGCAGTTGGTACCTTTGTATTATGTTTCTGAATTAAAATTTAATATACATATTTAATATGTAAAATATAATATATTTGCAATACAATACAATTTTTCTGACACAACAACTAATGTGCCACGTTTTTTCGCACATTTTCCAGATACATACAAAAAAGTTATGACATGGTAGCTGGCATGTGTAGAAAAAGTGTTATAGTATATTTTCTTTCTTTCAATTAAATAAATAACATTTTCAACATTTAGTGTAATTTTTAATTTAAAATAATACTCCCAGGTTTACATCCTGCAGAATTTTTAAAAATAAGTTTACATAAAATTGTTTGTTTCATATAAGAGTTTTTTTATATGTATACGTATTTATTTTTTTTCTAAGGACGATTTATTTTTTCCAGCACGAAAACTCTACGTTTTTCCTAATTTTTTTTTTCTCTTTTGCATTTTTAAAGATGCAGATGCATGTAATCACTATGGCAGATGAAGACAGATGTCTGTCCTCAAAATCTGGCAGTCAAAAATTGCCCGAATATCTCATATCTGCCACAAGTGTAATCAGTCACACAAACATCTTTCCACGAAAATGGGCAGATATCTGCCAATTTGCCAGATCGTTTAAGAGCACCTTAAGACTTAAAAATTATTTATTTCGAAAAAGTTTCTTTATTAAATTTTCGAGAAAATTCCTTTTTTTTTCTTTATTCCGTTAAAAAAATTCAAAAGCGAAAAAAAAAAAATTTTTTGTTTTTTTTTTAACTATGAAAATTACGTTATATCTATTCTCCCCTTCTTTTTTAAGCTATATCAGTTTAGATAATTTTATGATTTGATAAAAATTTCAAAAATTAAAGTTTATTTTTGTCGTTATATTTATGTTTCTTATAAAAATTTATTATTGGTTTGGTTATCCTTAATTGAGCTTGTATTAAAAAATTTTTGTTTGGTACGCATTTGATGTTAAATTTCAGAGAGGATAGATAGGAGATATATTTTTTATATGTTAGGCTATTAGTCTAGTTTTCTTCTTAACATTAATTGAATTTATTGTTTATTTTTTGTTTAGAAAATTTTCAAAAGATAAATAAAAAATGAAAAGATAAATTTACGCAAGATCACAAATTAAAAATTTTAATTGGAAAAGGGGAAAATTTAAACAGTAAATTTAAAAATTTTTAATCTTTAAAATTAAAGTAAAAATAATATATTTTAATGAATTACGTCAGAAACAAACAAAAATATACATATATTAATTTTTTAAATTTTGTTTTCGAAAATAGTAAACAGTTCCTTTTTTTATTGTTGTTGTTTGAAAAGTTTCAAATTACAAATTACCATTAAAAATTTAAATAGAAATAATATACAAAACCCACAATATATTAGCATTTTCCATTCCAATGATTTTTATTTAACATAGGACTTGAGCTTTGAAAAATATTTGGAAAATTTTCATCTCTTGGACATTAATAATTTGGGTTTTTTTTGTTTTTGTTTTTTTATGTCGTTAATGAAAAAAAAAAATATGAAAATTTTTTGTTGAAAGGTTTTTTTTATATTTAAATAAAAAAAAATTCATGATTCCAAGGTTTAATACTTTTTTGTAATTTTCTATTTAGTTTTTGAAAAAAGGAAATACTTAGTCCTCTTGATAATATTAAAAAAAAAAAAACGTCCTTTTCTCTCTAATTTAATTTAATTTAATTTACTTTTTTTCATTCAACTTTTTTTACTTGAAATGAAAAGGATTATTTACATTGACTTCACAATAAATCAGCTAATAAGTGAAGGTCATTACCAGATTAATTTAAAAAACGTCCTTTATTTTTTATTTATACTTTTTTCAACAATAACAACAACAAAATTATTAAGTATACAATTTTACCGTATATAATCACGGTTCAACATTTTACTTATAACTAGATTTTTTTTTTTTAATTAATTATAATTAGTTCAAAATTTTACGTAACAGTTTTTATAAAATAAAAAACCACATTTTTTCTTCATTATTCAAATTTTATTATATTTTTTTTTTTTGTTCTATTATAATTCACAGTTAGCTGGAAGTAGTGGGAAGGAATATCATTTTAAACATAGAACTCTTCCACATGCAAGATCAAGAAGAAGTATAACTCATACACGTGTTCTAAAAAAAGATCCTTTGGTAAGTTTAGAAAAAGAAAATAAATATTACATAATTTAAAAATCAAATTTGATACTGAAAAAAATTTTTTTTATAAAATTATAGGACGATGATAAGAAGTATAGGACGTACGTAATTTTGAAATATTGTCCTTTTTGAAAATTTATATTTTAACATTTGCATACAATATTCATATTATAATGATAAATTATTATTGTGTTATTTTAAAATTTAATTATTAACCGCAAAAGTTAATGTTTATGGTAAAATTACTTTTATAACCACAAAATATAATTTATTTTACAGAAGTTGTAATAACTCAAAGATATTAAAATTTCACTGTTATGGCGTAGGATAGTATACGTAGTAGATATTTTTTATGTGTAGTAGTATTCGGTTAAGCTAAAAATACATCAATAAATTGCTATATGAAGTTGACAGATACGTTTGAGGAATCTAAAATCAAAGACCATACTAAAATTTCATTCTATTAATGAAAAATAAGCCCACACAAATATGCATTTATTAAACATTGTGCTAACAAGGATACAACCACTTCCTTTAAACAAAACAAAAATATATAAAAAATTCAATAACTGAAAAATCTAGATATGAAATCTCATTCGATTTTTTATTATTGTCCTTTCAAACCTGTTTTACTTGTTAAAAATATTTTTACTATAAATATAAATAATTAACATCCTTTCTGAAATAGAATTTTAATTATATAAAACTCACTATTTTCAAAGCTAATAATTTTTCATACAAATTCACACAAAAATAAACCATACAATTTTCATATTTTCCAATTGTTTTTCTTTTTCACTTTTTTTATGGAACTAGAAAAAATAAATAAATTCCCTACTACATCATAAACAGATTACTACCATGAATGAAATAAGCAAACACAAGATATCCTTGAAAACAACTCAAAATATATCTGTTTGTATATACAAAAAACCTTTATACAATTTTCAGAAGCATCATCATTATATAGTACATATACAAATAAAACATCATATGTAAGCTTATTTTGTATTAATTGAGTTTATAAAGTATAAATGGAGGTTATTTTCTCCCTAAGGTTCCAGATAAAATATTGAATTTATTTTAGGCACTCAGATATCTCTTCATATCACGTTCAACATGTAACAGGAATTAAAAAAAAAAAGAAAAGAAAATATTTTTCATAAAATTCCCTAAACAAAAGTAAAAATACTTATATCTGTTGACTGAATAACGGTACATTATTTTTGAGGTATTGTAATATGATTTTTATACTTTTAAAAATTTCATTTAAAATCACTTGATCATCACAGAATAGTCATTAAGGACTTACTGAAAAGTGGAAGCTTCAAAAAGCTGAAAATAAATATTCAAAAAAATATACATATGTATGTACAGCACCAAACGAAAATCTATAAGAATATGGAACAATTCAATTATATCTTTGAATATTTTTTGAAATATGTTATCCGGAAACTTCCTGTTTTTCCTTTGAAAAATGTTAATGAAATAATACAATTAATGCTGTGAAACAAAATAAAATCCTTGTATAAATTGAAATTTTAAAATTATTAAACATTTATTATCATTTAGTACTTTCTAGGACACATCATATATGTATTATATGTATATTTAAACATAATAACCCTTTATTTTGTATCTTTTGTTTAAACTTTTATAATAAAATAACAAAGTTAAAACTTTTCCGTACATAAAGAAAAATTACATTTATTTTTTTTTTCTTTTAAAGCTTCAACAAAAAAAAAGAAGATATCATTTTCTTTTATTTTAAAATAATATTCTATTGATGTTCTAATGTAATTTTGAACTACATATATTTAATTTAAAAATAAAAAATAATAAACCAGAGAATAAAAAAGTTAGAAAATTGACTTTAAAAAAAAATAAAAAGGAAAAAAAAAAACAACACAAAAACATTTTCAAATGAAAACCACATACACGTGTTGTAAAATACATTTTTCTGTTATTTTTATCCTGAAAGAAAATAAAAAATGAAATTTAAATTAAAGAATATTATTTTATTCTTTTGATGGTTTTTATTTAATTATTTTTTATTTCCTTTTTCTCTCTTCCTTTTTTTTTTTTTTCTAAATTTTTCAATTAAACCTTTGAACTTTTATATTACAAACAACATTGGAATATCTATAGAAAAGGGAGAAGAAGAAGAAAAACTAGCTATGTATTTATATTAAAATCACATTTCTAGTTGAAGTTTAAAACAATCTTTCAAACAAAATGATTAATTTTCTATTCTATATATATTCTATAATTCGCGAAATGAAAAATTTTCTCTAACGATGAAGAATTTTTGTATTATTTCTATTTTACATGTGTGAATATGTGTATGGATATATACACATACGAGTACTTACATATATGTTTGTTTGTATTTTTTTATCGATTTTTAAACAATTTCATTCTATATATGCTATTCATCATTATATGTATATGAATATGTACTTGTATAAGCACATAGACGATATGCATATATGTAAACAGACTATTGTACAATTTATTTTTAATATGGTTAGTGAACGTGAAATGTTAGAAAAAAAGTAGGTACATATTTGTTTTTTTTTTTGTTTTTTGTTTTTAATTCGAAAAAAAAAAGAAAACTAAATTCACTTTGAAAAATATGTATATAATCGTCTTATTGCTTTTAGTAGAACACATTATGAAAAGTAGAATTTTGTATTTAGGTCATTACTGTTGGCACAAATAATTCAACGGATTTTATAGAAATATGTGTATAAAAACGAGTTCATGAGGGTAGAAAAATAAATAATAAGCAAAAAAACAAAATTGTAGGAAAAAAGAAAACCAATATTGATTTTCTTTTATATTAAATTTTTCTAATTTTATTGTTACTAAAAAAAAATACAGTTATTAATTTATTAAATTTGAATAATAAATTATACATACATTGTTTGAAAAAATTAGAAAATGAAAAATTAATTTTTTTTTTTATTGAAATTTTTAAAAAAATATTTTTTGAAGAGTTTACTATAAAATAAACTTTGAATGATAAAAATAAGGGTTCATTAGAATCCTTTCAAAAGCCGATTCAAGATATATTACTATCTATACCTTTTTATTTGACGTACATCGATGCATTACAATCTGAGCTTTAAGTGTTCAAAATTAGGATGTCCTAAATTTTTTCATATACAATTTTGAAATAAATTCATTTATTTTTCTCAAAAATTAAAAAAAAAAATTAATAATTTGTCTGTAAATGCGGACAAGCATTGATCAGTGTAGTTTATTTCTTATTCGTCCTGTAACTCTTTTTCTAGGCGGCAGTGGACGAAGCGGTAGAGTGTTGGCTTCTAATGCTGAAAGTCTCGAGTTCGAGTCCGCCTGAGTTCACTCAGCTCTGAATACCAATTCATTTTGAGTTGGGTATAAATGCTCGGTACTAATATTAGTACCAAGACCTGTCATACGAATAAAAAATTCGTTCTCTACCAACGAATCTTAGTGGTTCGCATTCCACTTTAAAACGTAGGTGCATGAATGACAGAAAAACGGGGTGCTGAGTACAATGGACTCTCCTGTCTGAGTGCTCGTGGATGCCTAACCCGCATCCCCCCACGCACAAAAACAAACAAAACAACTTCTTTTCTATTGTACGTATCTTATTTAAAACAACTGTGCAAAGTATCGAATCAAAGGATCCACTGAAATTAAAATTAAAAATCGATTTTGTCTATTTTGAATTAAAAAAAAAATTCTAATCGATAAACTTTTTTTCATCAAAATAAACACGAGTATGTTATTTCGTGACAATTTAAAAGTTATTGTAATTAAAAAAAAACATCCTTTGTTTATTTTTAATTAACTATTTAAACTTCTACAATTTCATTATTGAAATTTTCAAACCTATTTTTTAGAAAATTTCAGTTATATTATAGAGGATTTTTATTTAAGCTCTGACATTTAAAAAATGATCCTATGAAAATACGTAGCAAAATTAGAACATGATTTTATTTCAAGCAAAAATATTTTCAAAATTATTTTCTATATCTGGTATAAATTTGTGTTGACTTTCGTAGTTTATAAAAAGATTTATTTTACTGTTCAGAAAATTTTATCAATTAAGGACAAGTTTTTTTTTTTTTGTTGTTTTTGTTTTGTTAAAAAGTTAGATAAAATCATACTAATGAATAAGGATTAGAGTAATTTCGTTTATTGCGTTGTTAAAATTTTGTTATTTGTTTTGTTAAATTTTTATTTTTATTTCCTTATATGAATTAATGTTTTGTGTACAAAATATGTATGTTATTTGATTATTATTTTTCTACCTAAATGGAATTCATATTTATGAAATGTCATAGAAAAACCTTAAAAATATTGTACATGTTTCTTTAACCTTCCAATTTTTAATATTCAAATTTCTGATTTATGTGACATATTCAATGATTTTTATATATTAAATAAATAAACAAACGCGTCAATATAAATATGTATAATAATATTAATTATACATATATGAATACCATTTAACCTTCGACTATTTACTTATGACCTTACTTCTAAATAAATATTAATTATGTGTGTATAAAAGTAAACATACACATAGAAATTTAATAAACATACATACATATGTATGTATGTCCGTCCATGTTTCACGTTTAGGGTAATTTTTCTAATGAAAAATTTATAGAAAAGTAAATCATCACACCTACCCAGGGACATTAAAAACATTTTTGTTATTTCTGTTGAGAAAAAAATTATGAAATTTTCGAAAATCACTTTTATTCGAACTAATAAATAAAAATGTTTTTTCATTCGAAAATTTGTTTATTTAAAATTTTTGAAAATACTTCAAAATTTGAAATCATTTTCGAATTTTCGAAATTATAGGAAAAAACTTCACTTATAGTTTTCGAAAAAGCTCAGATCTCTTCCATTCACAAGAGCTTTTTAAAGAGGTCCACACGAAGTTAATACTAGAAAACTAGTTACTCCTACGGCTAAATACAAAATTTTTCAACTTTAACCTCAACTTTATAGAATTAATTATATAGGAATTTAGAAAAATCATCCTTTCGGCGTAATAGCTCTGTTATAAATTAAGTGATTTAAATGAAATTCGGAATATAGATGCTCTGGATAAAGCTACAACCGTTCAAATGAGTTTTTTTTTAAATTTAGGTGTTCATTCAAAGCTAAACTTCAAAATCCAGCACTATAACATTTCAGCCACTGCACTGATCGCCCATAAAAATTCAGTATCTTCATTCATTGAGAGTTCTTTTTTACAAAAACAAATCAAGTACATGTTTATTTGCTTTTTTAAATATATTTTTTCTCCTCACGTATTCACCTTACATACTGATAATGTCCTTCATCAGATACTTTTATTTCTTTCATATAAAAAAAACATGATCTCATTAGCATTCTATACATATTCATATGTCCTATTTTTATTCACTATTGTTTATCATGATTATTTGAAAAACAAAAACTAATAATATGTATTTAATACTGAAATACAACAACTGTACATATTTGATCAACTACACCTACATACTTATACATGCACATACTATGTTTAAATAAATATACTCTATATGTATCTTTTTTCTTAGTATATACATATTAATAATTTACCTTGAAACGTTTACAACATCAAAAATAATTATGTATATTCTTTTCTTGATGACATAAAAAGCAAAAAAGAAAACATAAAAACAAATCCTTTATATATGAGAAATTATAAGGAAAAATAAAATAAAAAAATAAACGTTTAAACAACAACAACAACAACAACAACAAATTTAATTGAAGTAATTATGTTTGTTTAGTGAAAAGAAAATTAAATAAAAGAAAAAATTTATTGTGAAAAGATATTATACCAAATTAAAACCACAAAACAAAAAAACAAAAACAAAAAACCATTTATAATAATGTCCTTTAAGATGTTCTTCTATAGTAACTGAATATAAGTACTCTCTTGAAATACTTTATAGTCCTTTTAAATAAATAAAAAAAAAATTTCTTTATTGTATCCCGAGTATATGTACTTACTTAATAAAATCAAATTAATTTACTCTTCATAGAAATTATCTCACATGTGTGTAAACTGGAATTGTATAAATAAATCAAATTTAATTAATTAAAATTACAAATACTAATGAATTTTTATTCATTAAAAGATTATTGTTTATGTTACAGGATAATTCTTTCGAATAGAATTTATAAGAAATGTGTGTGTAGGTTTGAAGATTTTAAATGAGAGAATTAATGTTTTAAGTTGAATAAAAATGTTGCTAATTAAAATTATAATTAATTTATTGATATTTTTATTGTTTTTTTTTTTTTCAGATACATAGTGCTATTCAACAACCAGGATTTATAAGAGTTAAACGTGGTTTACGTCCAGCAATACCATCAATTCATGGTTTAGCATATTCATCAACAAATGGTGTATCAGATGTAAATGGTGTCGAACCAAGTGATCCATATTTTCCACTTCAATGGTATCTTAAAAATACTGGACAAAATGGTGGTAAAATAAGACTTGATCTTAATGTACAAGCAGCATGGGATCAAGGAATTACTGGAAAAAATGTAACAACAGCTATTATGGATGATGGTAAAAAAAAACTTTTATTAAATTATTTTTTTAAATGTTGTATATAGAGTACTAACCCTTTTTTTTTTCTAATCATATTTCAGGTGTCGATTACATGCATCCCGATTTAAAATTCAATTACGTAAGTTTTAAATACAATTTTCAGTTTTTTTTTGTTTATTACTTTTTCATTGCTTTTTCTTAAGCTCTAAGGATCATTACACCTTTTCATACTTTGATTAATGTTCAAATATTATTATCATTTTTCCTTTTTAATTTGAAGTATCGTAAAACCCACAAGCATAAAAGTAAAATGTAGTAGTCTCATAAATTTTAAGAAAATAAGAAAAAGTACCTACATACGAACATTTGTGAAAATTACAAAAAAAAAAAAAAAGAAATAACAAAAAAAAAGAAACATCAATTTGGATAATGGAAATGCATTAGTTTCCGTCTATCTTTTCAGATTTGATTACAAGAAAATGTAGTTAATATAATATGGTTTGTACTATGACCATGGGCGTAAAGTGCAGAAAATAAAATAAAAAAAAATTGTTTGTATAAAACCACACATCATAAAAAGAATGTAAAGTAAAAAAAAATTATTAATAAGAAAGAAAGTAAACAAGAAAAATAAAATAGCACACAACAAGTGCGTCATGTCAGGTTTCACAAGTTTTCCTTTTTTTTTTTTTTTTTCATTTTTTTTTCTTATTTTGTCAAAGAGAAAAGTAATAGCACAAAAAGAAAATGAAAGTTCAATTATCTTCTATATAATAGATTTTCTCACAACATATTTAAGATTTTTCTTTTCTATTTTATGTCGTTCTTATTATTTTTTTTCTAACTTAAATTCACCCTGAAGAAAAAAAGTATATAATTTTTATTTTTATTTTTTTTTTAACTTTATTTCCTTTTTTTTCTAACTTGCTTGACAGAAAAAAAAAAACTTAAATATTAAATTAATTTTCACAGAAAGAAAAAAAATTTTTTTTTTATCTTAGTATCTAATTATGTTTTGGCATATAAATTACCAGATAAATGAGCAAATACATTAGAGAAAGAAGAAGACAAAAAAAAAAGAACACATAAAGGATCCATTTAGATAGAATTTTCACGTATTTTATTTAATTTTTTATTATCATGTATTTTTGATTATGAAAATATATGGGCAATTCTCTCCGAAGTGAAACCTCTTAGTGATAATTTGAAAATTTAAAAAATTTACAACTAATTGTAGATAATGACATCTATAATTCTGATTATTCTTCTACAATCAATTTACAATCAAATAATTCGTTAGAATACATTAAAAAAATGTTTACCTGTAGTCTGCGTTACATCTAATTTTGTACCGAGGAATTTTTTTTGTTTTTTTAATAATATACAAATCTATTTAAGATACTTAGTATCTTTAAGTTAAGGACATTCACGGGACTTATCACTGGGCACTGTCCGCTCAACTAACACCTGAGCAAGATAGGGCTCAAAGAGGATGACAAATGCAGGTTCTGCAAAGACACACATTCTGTGTGAATGCGAGGCGTTGGTCACAAAAAGAGTGCAATACCTGCACCAGTTTTTCCTCAAGCCTGAGGAAATCTGGTGCGCACCTTCGAATAGAATCTTATAGGATTTATAAAAAGTCTAAATCTATGAGAAGCACGGGCTGTACAAAAGATCTGAAAAGGTCGAAGTGCAACAATAGCCCTATTTCGATCTAATCTAATCTAAGATACTTATGAATACCAATCAAAGAATATACCTTCTACTATAAAACCATATACATTTCAAATTATTATTTGTTGCATTCCAGAAAGCAAATGGGCAATAGAACGAGCGGGCAACAATTGGGCAAGAACTTGTGGCAATAACTTGGCAATAAATGGGCAATAGAAAGAGTGGGCAATAATATGGCAATAATATTTCTATTGCAGATTATACGACTGAGCGATAAGTGGGCAATAATAACTATTTTTATTGCAGATTATACGACTGAGCGATAAATGGGCAATAATATTTGTGACCTAACGGAATTGAGTGAATCATCATCGTTTTTTATTCTTGATAATATCGTTCAGTTTGTGTTTAGAAGTGAAGTAATTCAGTCAAAGACTTTTAAAAATGTTATGTTATTCACTTTTATGTTGAAGAAAAATAATAAGAAAATCACATAAATGTAAACTCGACAATCGAGTGTTTCCCATGTATTTCTATAAGTGTATCTTCGAAAACATAAGATGATCGTCAATTGATGAAATTCAGCAATTCAAAGTTTTAAGCTGACTTTCATCAATAGGCGACCATTTGACGTTTTCTATTTCCATTACTTTGTAATCGATAAAGTATCATAATTTCGGCTTGCTTTCTTATCGTAATGTCGATAAGAATGCGACACTACAAGGCAATAAGAATTCGAATCATCACTTTTATTGCCCTTTAATTACATTCTAAACGTATTTTACTTACATTCCTATTGCTTTTTTAACGAAAAAGTATCATAATTTCGGCTCGCTTTCTTATCGTAATGGAGATAAGAATGCAATAGCTCACAACAATACGAATGTCTGTCAACCTTTTCTCAAGCAAACCTTATTGCCCTCGATAAGAAAACTGCTATTGCCGCAATAGGCAACACTTGCCACTGTAATACGAAAACACTATTGCATTCTTATTGCCATGCTTGCTGGGATTCAGTTAGCAGAAAATTTCAATGGAAAATAAAAAAAGGTACATTTTCTGTTTTCGTGCGATGTAGTCTGCGTTACATGTGTTAGAGTTAATAACACAAAACCAGTGTTATAAACATTCAATTTTATTTTATGTATGATATATTTAAGACATTAAATTATTGATCTAAAATATTGAAAAAATAATCTTTTCTTAGTACAAGTTTATGAAATACACGATTGTACGATTTAGTCTGCGTTACGTAGAGAATCGTCCATATATGTAAGCCGATCATTTGAATTGAAAAACATATACAATATCTCTTAAAAAGACCAAAAACAAAAACAAAAACAAAAAACAATAAATTACAGCATAAATATTGTGCAAAAATATACTTTTGTCATTTTGTTTGTTATCCTGGCTTGTCGGCGTATTTCATTATATGTACTATATAGGTACTACAATAATATTGAACTTATGTACTTCAATATTATGTTTGCTTACGTGTACTATTTAATTTTATGTAATAATAACATCAACATCACATAATTTATTTATTCGTCCATTTTTTTTAATTTATTTGTAAAAATCCTTTTTTCTCTCTCTGTTTTTATCGTTGTAAATAAAATAAATATTACAATTTTCACATGAAATAATTACAAATGACAAATAAATATACTTAAGCGTTTTTAAAATCCTTTAAAAAAATAATAATAAAAATAAAACAAAACAGTAAATTTTTTTTTCTACAGAAAAAAAAAAAAACAAATAAATATTGAATAAATGAATTTAATCACGTTTAACAAATATTTGAAAATAATTTTACTTAAATATAATTCAAATGAATTGTTTACATGAAAAAAAAAAATTAAATTAAATTGTATTTTTAAATTTACTTGTTGCATTAATGTGGAAAAAAGAAAATACAGATGAAGAAAAATCTAGTAAAATTTTTTTTTCTTCAATTTAATTTAATTTTTATTCCATCATATGTTTTTTTTCATTTTTGACTTTTTGACATACACATGTAATCCGTAATGTAATAAATTGTAATATACTCGAATAGTTTTACATTCATTTTTCCTCTCTTTTTTTTTTCCAAATGCAAAACTATATAGAATGACTTAAAAAGTAAGAGAATTTTATATAAAATCTGACAAACATATGGTGATATATTGCACACTTATTTACAGTAATATAATATATGCACACATATGTACGAGTATGTAGTTTTTTTATGCTTAGAATTTATATGTAACAATTACTTTACATATTACATTTTCAGTTATATTATCAATTTCAAATAATATTATTCATATTCACGTATTATATTATATCTAAAGATTACATAAAATGCAACAAATTATGATTTTATAACATGTCATATATGTGGAATATGATTTCTATGTATATATAATATGAAATATTCAAATCATATATTCTCTGTCATCATATCATTTATCTATCATATTAACTTAACAATCAATTAAATAAATCAATTTAATAAGTTAAATAGAATTATCTTTTGCTACTTGAAAATATTTGATTTCATGTGAATTTTTCCTTTTTTTTATTTCAATTTTTCATTTAAGTGAAATTAATTAAAATTTCCTATTTGTTCGATAAGCAAAAATATTTTTAATTTTGAAAAATGTAACGTAGAAAATTTTGCTCAAGTGGAGTAAAAAATAGCACGGGACCGACGGGGTTGAAATTTGACTTTTATTCATTGAACGTTGGCGTTCTTTAATCTGAAATATGATTTATGTTTAGGCGTTATGTTTTACGCCTGACGCCCAGTGACACGACAACTACAACGTGTCGTTCAATTAGAATCAATAGAACGACTGTTGTTCTCGCCCAATGACAACGTTGACGTTCACTTAGATCTATTTCTAATTTTGTCGGTGTCGGAAGCAGTTGTCGTTGTCGTTAACACTGGGCGTCAGGCGTTAGTTTATTTTTATTTAACATTCCTTTTTCATGCTTTATCAAGTATTTTAAATTCAAATTAATTTTTCACTGATTAATTTTTTCTTCTTTGTATCTTTTCAAATGAACTGATGATGTGCTTTTCATTGTAAAAAAAATTATATTCTAATTTACAATAAAAAATCCTAATGAACTAAAAACTAGTAAAGCGTAATTTTTCATATTTGAAAGTAGAAAAATATTTAGGAAAAGTTTTTCTTATAAAAAATTCTATTTTTCACAAAAGAAATTACAAGTTTATATACTTTTTTTTTTCTTTTCATTTATTCTTGTGAAATTTTGCCAATTTATTCACATAAATTTTCAAATATATATTTGATGTTCATTCTACGAAAAAAATAGACAAATAAAATGAGAAACTTTGTAAAGAATTTTATAAGAATTTTTTTAAAACGAAAATTCTGATTTAAAAAAAAAAAAAGAGAAAAAAACAATAATCAAAGAAATTCTAGAATTCATGCTGAATGAAAAAAAAAAAATAGATCAAATAAATTCAATAAAAAGAAAAGAATATTATACGAAAAAAGATATGAACGTTCTTGTGTTATTTTTGCTTAGAAATGAATTCAATTTTTATTTTATTTTCTTCAATATACAAAATATCGTCCTTTTTACATCAAATTCTTAACTTGTATTAGTAAATTCTTTTGAATTGTTCTGAATCAATAATAAATTTTCTTTATCATTTTGTTTTATCTTCTTTTTTTCATAAATGTAAATTATTTGCAAACAATTTTAAAACAAAACATACATCAGGATACAATAATATGGACAGAAACAATCCTGAATAAAAAAAAAAATAAAATACATATTAAAAATTCATTTCAAAAACATTGATTATTATTTTTTTCTTAAAATTATATAATATCTTTTGTGTTTTCTTGCCCTAATTTTTAAGACTTTGTTGTACTACTTTATTTGTTCTATATTTTTTTCGTTATGTTCTATTGTTTAGTTTTTCTTTTCTTGTTAGTTTTTTTTTTCTATTAAGCTTTGTTTTATTTTAAATATTTGTTTTTAGTATACTCCTTTTGGAGCAATTGTATGTACACAACACTGTACAGTAAAATTATAAAAAATAAGTAAAAGGATAAAAAAAAACGTTTTTTAAGTAAATTTTCAAGAATTTAATGTTTAACAAAAGTATTAACGTGAAAAACTTATTTCACACATACATAATATGTATAAATGTACGTGAAAAAACAGGATAAAATTACGTAATTTAAATTTTTAACATTCAAAAAACCTTCTATGTACATTATGTATGAAAACGGAATTTTAAAGTTTTTGAATAAATGAAAACTCATAGAGGTATTATACAATACCATCATGTGTGTATAATAATGATAGAAAAGTTAGACATATAATGTATATACATATATATATAGATATTCTCGCGTTCATATATACATACACATGTATATAAAACTCACTAAAACTATAAACTTAAAATATTCTCAGCACGTACATTTTGAATATATTTTCTTCAACAGTCCTTGACGTACTTTTATATACATTTTTTCTTTCTTCCTTTATTCTCTTAGAAAAGTACAAAAAAGCAACAACAACAAAAACCAACAGCAACAGAATAAAACTTTATGATATTATGAGAAAATGTAGAAATATTAAATTAAGGAAAAGAAAAAGTTTGATATTATATTTTTTTTTTTTAAAGTTTGCTAGTAAAATGAATAAAAAGTCATTAGGGTTCTTATCAGTATAAAAAGAAGATAGTGTAAAAGAAAAAAACCTTTAAAAATTTGAGGAACAATTTTTGGAATTCATTTAAATTTTAATTCCATAAATTTTTTCTTATGAGAATTAAAAAAATTCATAGAAAGATACCAAATTTAAATATGTATTTATGTCCGAAAATTTAAAACAGGATCATCTTTTTTCACTTAACAGGAACAAAAACTATAATTAAAACCTTGAGTCCTTGAAAAGAAGAAAAATATTCCACGAAAGTGAGCAAATTTGCTTCCCTAACAGAAAAAAAAGCTTTTTGTACTTTTGTAATTTTCGTTTTTAAGTTAATGAAATTTTCTTCACAGGAATAAAAAACTACAAAAGAAAACCTTAGTAACAGGCTTTAATGAAAGACAAACTCGGTGAAAGTCATCTGCGTTATTTTTAATCCTTTTTTTCTTGACCTTCTTACCTACATACTACAGCTTAAAAAGAGTTGTGGAAACTTCACAAAGAAAATTTCTGGAAAGGTTTTTTGCCACAGAGCTCCAAAATTTGGGAAAATTTTAGTTTTTGTTGTACTCTAGTCAAAGCTACTTGCAGGCCCGTCTATGCTATAAGCACAATAGGCACTGTGCTTAGGTCCTACGATCCTACAAGGGCCTACGAAAGTCTAAAAACAAATACATATATATGTACCTACTTGATTTTTATAATTGCCCTTTTTTTTTGTTCTGCTCGTTAGAAAATTAGACAACTCTAGGGCCCCGAGTATAGACAACAAATTAACCTTTTTTTTTTTATTTTGCTCTTCTTAAATTCTTAATCATAATCCAAAGTGCCTACGGCCTACGACGATCTTAAAACGGCCCTGGCTACTTGTACTGAAATTTTGAAAATAAGAAGGATCAAGGTAGTTATGATCTATGGAGCCAACAAAAAACTTATAATTTTAAGGATACTTATAAATTTTCAATCTCTGAAAATCTGTGTTCTTTAAAATCATTTAAAAAATCAATTTTTGACTTCACTTTTACGTAAAAAATACTCCTAATAATTATTTTTAAAAAAGAATTGAAGTATAAAGCTTTTTATCATCTTTTATTGCTTACATATGTTTGCTTTTTACACACATGTACAATTTTTATGCTATGTGTAATAAATAGATAATTTTTTTTAATTTCATTTTCTAGTGTGAAATAAATTTTCTGATTTTGATAATAAAAAAAATAAAAAAAAAATTTAATTTATAAACATATTAAATTATGAATTGGATTAATCAAAGTTTTTATTATCACAAAAGTTTTAATTACTTCATAAAATGTACTTTAAATTTATATATCATAAAAAAAGTCTACTAAAATCTCTAAAAAGTCATAAATAATAATGAATCCTTATACTTTTAACATTTCATAAATGTTATCACTCTGAAAATAATTTATTGTATTTGTACGTATGTCATAAAGTATATCTACATACTTGAATTAATCAAGAATAATATGTCAAATGAGAAATACTCGTATGTTATATTTTATTTGAAAATTCTATTTAGCAATAAAAAAAAATATACATAGGTATATATATTAATAATAATAAAAATTTGATTGAAGAAGCATAACACATACACACACAACATTTATATGTACACAATTGAATAAAATTAGATTTTTAACCACAAGAACCATCATAAATATCAAATATTACACAATATGTCATACATTTTATATGAAATTTCTTCAAAAAAGTCATAATTTAACATTATTTTTGTATCTAAATGTACTTAAAATTTTGAACAGAATATTAACTGTATACCCTTGTCTTATTTCATTTAAATATAATTATAATCCCTTATGTCAGGAAACTTTTGTTATCTTACAATTTTCTGACACTTCAACCTACATTCATTCAACAGCAACAACAACAACAAAAATGTTTTGAACTTTAAGTCCTTGGGCTCATTCAATCTTTGTTTTTAATTTCTTCAACTTTTTTTTATAATAAGTATAATTTTTTTAACCTCTTTTTTTCTGCTTTGTCGGATAGAAAACTGGAGCTTTTTATCAAATTGAAGAAGTGAAAATTTCAAAGTTTTTCTTTGTTCTTTAACAAAATGTTAATCACGATCAATCAATCATTTTGAAAATATGAAAAACAATTTTAATTATTAATTTGTGTATTTTCATTTGAAAAGTTATACAAAAACTTTATTAAAGTTTTTTCTTAGATGAAAAAGAAGAAAAAAAATAATTTTTAATATTTCATCGTAATAACCCCAACCAACCGGAGGTACTGTTCACAACCCCCTCCTTTACTGCCAAGGTTTGAACGCGGGTATACTCTTAGCTCACCAAAGAAATTGTCTGATATTTTTTCGTTATAGATATACTCAAAATCATTTACAAAAAGTCTCTATGAATCATATTCAAGTAAAAAAAGCCCTACAAACATAATTATCATGTTAGGGTCGCGGGCTCGAATCTCATCAATCACAATCTTTTTTATTTTTTCTTATCACACATTTGTCATATGTGGCTCGATGATATATGTATGCTACGGACTATCATGCTACAGGTTTCGGATTCGGATTCGCATTCCATCGCATCCCATTTTTTCTATAAATTTTAATTTTTTATAAATTTTTCATCGTAATAAAATTCATCAGGATTCAGTATATGTCACATATACATATGAAATTTTACACGCGCTACGAAAAAAAAAAGGCTTCATCGGATGCAATATTATTTTATTGTTATATCATAAAAATAAAATTTATGTATTTCATAACACTTCAAAAAAAAAAAAATAAATAAATCTAAATAATATTTTTTTATTTGCTCTTGATTTTTTTTTTTCTCTATTTAATTTTCTTTTTTGATAAAAAATCAAAGTGCTTTTATAATTTAATTCCATTCGATTCATTTTTATGTTGTACATTATTCATTTTTAAATATCCTTAATTTAAAATTTTCATGTCAATGAATTTAACTCTTTTTATTTATTTATTTACTATTTTTTTTTCTTTCAATGACGATGTGTGTATGTTATAAATGCTTGCATGGGTCACTTAACATTTAAAAGAATTAATGTCATAGCTGAGAGAGAATGAAAGGATTATAAAAAGAAATCCAATTTAATATTGAAAAGAAATGCTTTTTTATAATTTTTTTTATTCTTCTTTTTAAATCCTTTTTGTTAAATAATTTTTCTTGTTAAAGAAAAAAAATCAAAGAATCCTTTAAGAATCGTCAAATTGGAAAATTAATATAAAATGTAAGAAATATAACATGACGTGATACATGCTACCATAGTGGAAAAATATTTTTTTCATATCCTTCACACTTCACAATATCCTAATTATGTTACACTTATTATGTCAATTTAATAAATAGGTCAAATATAGAAAAAAAAAATATATATCACGCTTTGTTGTCAGGACATATAAAAGTGTAGAACAAAATAGTTTTAAAATAAAAAATGAAAAACGTGAAATTTTTTTTTTTTTAATTTCAGAATGCAGAAGCTAGCTATGATTTTAGCAGTAATGATCCTTATCCGTATCCTCGATACACCGATGATTGGTTTAATAGGTAATGAAGTCAATGATGTAAAATGTAGAAATTAAAAAATAAATATCATTATCTTATCTACTTTATTTTATGTGTAGTCATGGTACTAGATGTGCTGGTGAAGTAGCTGCAGCTCGTGATAATGGAATATGTGGTGTGGGAGTTGCTTATGACAGTAAAATAGCAGGTATGGATTTTCGATTTTTTAAATTTTATATAAAATCTAAAAATGAATTAAATAATTACAAGGTATAAGAATGCTGGATCAACCATATATGACTGATTTAATAGAAGCAAATTCGATGGGACATGAACCACATAAAATTCATATATACAGTGCATCATGGGGTCCAACTGATGATGGTAAAACTGTTGATGGACCAAGGAATGCAACAATGAGAGCCATTGTACAAGGTGTTAATGAAGGTAGAAATGGTTTAGGAAATATTTATGTATGGGCATCAGGTGATGGTGGTGAAGAAGATGATTGTAATTGTGATGGTTATGCAGCATCAATGTGGACAATATCAATAAATAGTGCAATAAATGATGGACAAAATGCACATTATGATGAAAGTTGTAGTTCAACATTAGCTAGTACATTTAGTAATGGAGCTAAAGATCCGAATACAGGAGTAGCAACAACAGATTTATATGGTAAATGTACAACAACACATTCGGGAACAAGTGCAGCAGCTCCAGAAGCGGCGGGTGTTTTTTCATTAGCATTAGAAGCAAAGTATAAATTAATTTGTGTTCTGATGTGTTTTGTGCAAATTCTTATTTTCCTTTTTTTTTTTAAATTTAATTTTTAGTCCTAGTTTAACATGGCGAGATATACAACATTTGACTGTGTTAACATCAAAACGAAATTCGCTATTTGATGCAAAAAATCGTTTCCATTGGACAATGAATGGTGTAGGCTTAGAATTTAATCATCTTTTCGGTTTTGGTGTTTTAGATGCTGGTGCAATGGTAACATTATCAAAACAATGGCGAACTGTTCCACCTCGGTATCATTGTGAAGCTGGTGTTATTTCAGAATCACAGTAAGATATTTCTGAAAATTTTTTTTTTTCTATTTTTTTTCTGGAGAAATAATTCAATTAATTTTTTTTTTCTAGTCAAGTTATATCGGGACGTTCACTTTATCTTGAGATCGATACAAATGCATGTAAAGGAACTGATACAGAAGTTAATTATTTAGAACATGTACAAGCAGTTATAACAGCAAATGCAACACGAAGAGGTGATTTAGAACTTTTTCTTACATCACCAATGGCAACTAGATCAATGATATTAAGTCGAAGATCAAATGATGATGATCATAGAGATGGTTTTACAAAATGGCCATTTATGACAACTCATACATGGGGTGAATATCCTCAAGGAATATGGAAACTAGAAGTATGCATCTATTACATACATTATTATTTTTTGTTTCATATTAAAATATATTCAATTTTTAAAAAAATTTATTATAGGCTCGTTTTAATTCACAACAACCAAGAACTGGATGGGTTAAAGAATGGTCACTTGTTTTACATGGTACCAAAGAACCACCATATAGATCATTATCACCAGCTTCACCACATTCAAAATTGGCAATTGTTAAAAAAGCACATGAGGATAAAAAAATGCATAAAGAATCATAGGCTGTGTACAAAAAAATTTTCAATTGAATTTTAAGTTTTTAAATAAATTTTTTTCTCTTTTTTTTTTTCAACTTTATTTGAGTTTTGTTAGCCAAAAAAAAAAAACATTTTTCTTTAAATTTCATTAATAGTTGAAAAAGCTCAAGTAAAAAATAAAAGTCCTGATGTATTTAGTATATATTTTATTATTTTAATTAATTCTTTGAAGTAAAAATATCAAAAAGTAGAAAAATGATTATTTTAAAGGGAATTGGGGGTGTTGTTATAAAGGGGAAATTATGTAAAATATTTTTTAAAGATATAGAAAAATATTAAATGAGAGGATTTTTGAATGTAAAAAAAAAAATATATATTGTTATGGAAGGAAAAAGCTACAAATGTTTAAAAAAAAAAAAAAAGAAGAATTTATAAAAAAATTATATGTTAAATGAGCTTATAAACAAAATCATAAATTTTATTTTACTTTTAAAAATGTTATTTTCCAAATTATTTCTTAAATTTCTTTTAATTAAATTAATTTTCATGCTTTTAAAAGCGGTAAAAATTTGTTGATCTCGTTTATCATTTTTTTTTTAGACTGACATTTTTAAAAGTTTACTGCTTTTTACAAAATGGTTTTTATGAGCAATAACTACATCGGAAAATTTTTTAGATATCTACTTTAGCCAAATTATTAGATGAATTGTACACTTATTTCTGTATTCGTTCAGGATTTTTTTTAGTATTGAAAACCTTGAATTTTGTTGAATTTTTCGGTGTAATTATTGTAATAATTTTTTTTTTAAAGTCCCAAAATGTAAGAATTTTTGTTAATAAATTACAATCTCTGTATACTATTAAGTTCCTCCTGAAAGTGCAGGGAAAAGATAATGATGATGATGATGGTGATGATGATGATAAGAATGTATGGTTAAATAAAATAAAACAAAATAGAAAAAGGAAAAGGGTAACATTTATTGAATTAACATAAATATAATATAGAATAATCATTATATATGTATGTACTACAAAGTACACACACTTATGTGCATCATATTGTTAGATTAGAAGCAACAAAAAGTAAATCATACCAAAACAAAAAAGATGAAAAATAAAAAATTATTTAAATTATTTACACAGTAGCATTATATATTTTAAGCTATTTTAGTTAATTATTTTTTTACATGAAAAATTATTCAATTTAAGTAGCAAAAAACAAAAAAAGGATTCATGTAAATTTGTTTTTCATATATGTATTAAATTCAACCATCAGTTATATCACCAATACTTCATTTAATTTACTGCCAAAATATATGAAAATGTTTTCTTTTCTTGTAATTTTATTTGATTTGGAAAAAAAAATTGTTTAACATTTACATTAAAAGCTTTAAAACAAAAAGGATATGATTTTATAACATTTTTTTTTTCATTTTGAAACTTTTTCGTTAATAAAATGAATTTTTAAATATTTGAAATAATCATAATCACATACATTTACAAAGGCGCACATTAGAAAAAAAAAATCAAAAAATTAAGTAGATTCTGTAGAACAAACAAATTAAATTTACTAGAAATGAAAAAAATAAAATACATATAATTATGAATCTGCTTCTCTCTCAAGTATTCTAAATGCATTGAGAACAAAAAAAAAACTTGACATATTCCATTAATTTTTTATGCTTGCGTCATATTTTAATTTTTTTGAAACGGTTTCATTTTTCAAAAAAAAACACAACTTTTTGAAGATCAAGAAATATTCAAAAAAAAAAAATAATAATAAAAAGGGTTAGACTTTTCGCTTTTAAAAAATTAATATGTATTTTTTGAATGCCTCCTAATTTTTGTTTTTGTTTTTTTTTTTCATTTACATGTGAACATTATCCTGATCTCATTTACTAACATTAATGTACACTTTCTATAGGACAAAATTTAGAACAAAAAAAAAAGAAAAATTTAATGAAAGAAAACAAAAAATCTACAAATAATTTAGCTATTTTCTAAGCATTTATTATAGATATACTATTTCTTAATGATTTCATTTTAAAATCTATATCATACACTTTACACTCTCTATCACTATTTACAAAAAAAAAAAAAAAAATTTCAAATTTCATCAAAAAAAACTATTTAAAAATATTTAAACAATATTCAATCCTTTCTTTGAATTTAAGAGAAAAAATTATGTTTTTGTTTTGTTTATACTAGAATATTTTTATATCAGTTTCAATAACAAAAAAGAGCATTGAGGAATATTCTAGTGGTTATTAAACAGAAACAAAAAAACAACATACACAGAAATTTATTAAGTTAAATTTAAAAAAAAAAAAAAAAAAAACAATGAAAATACAAAAACTTTTATAGTGGATACCATCCCAAAAATAAAAATAAATATTAAAAGTATATAAAAAAAAAGTATTATTTAGTAAAAACGTAACGTATGAAGATCATATTATGTATTTATATCTGACAACACTATAAAATTACATAAATTATATCAAGTATAGATCATTGATGTATTAGAAAAACAAAAAACTATAACAACTAACTTACAAACTAATTTCAAACTTAAAACAAACCAAAAATTTAAAAAATATCCTTCACTTATATTTAAAAACAAATATCTACTATATACTATATATATATGTATATGAATAGACGATAAAGAAAGAAAAAATTATCTAAATATAAAAAAATGAAAATTCTATATATGTATACATTAAATGAAAATTTAAAAGAAACAAATTTAAAAAAATAAAATAAAATAAAAATTAAGATAAATTTTAATAAAAACCTAAAAAAAAAATATTTTTAAAATAAAACAAAAAACAACAGCAGAACATAATAATATGTATACACATGCATATAATATAAAATTATAATAAATTATAAAATATACATCTATACATACACAAAAATATATATATTTATTCTTATACATATGAATATTAAATTATTATTATTATTATTAAAAAGAAAAAAAAAAGAAAAAAAGAAAAAAAGAAAAACTAAAAAGAATAGAGTTTATATAATTTCTTGTTATAAATTTATGTAATCTGAATATTTATTATATTTATACTACAATATATTATAGATTTTATTATTTTAAAGGACATTATGGAAAAAAAAAGAAGAATAATTATTATATAAACACTTGTTTTTTTTTTTTTCAGTTTACAACATAGATTTTACTCTTTTTAATTATCCTTCTACAGTCTACTTTTTTTTTATTTTTATTTTTTATTTAAAAGCTTCTTAGTCTCCCTTTTTATTTTCTATTTTTTTTTTTTTTATTTTCACTTCTAATTATTTTAATTACATGTATATTTAATTTTATTGTACTTTTTTTCACTATCTATCTACTATTTAAAATTATTTTTGTCTTCGTCAAGTAAATTTTTTTCTTTTGGGGGCCAAAATGAGTAAAAATTTATATATAATGATAAAATACATTAATAAACTTATTAAATAAATAAACAAAGATAAATAAAAAAAGTAAAGTAATTATGATCACTATAAAATGTATAAAAAAAAAATAATATAATTTTATTACAAAAACAAAAAAAAAAAAGATATAATATTTTTGTTGATATTTATTATTACGATAAAAAAACAAAATAATAATAATTAAAAAGAAAAGAATTATATGAAAAATTAAAAAAAAAAAAAAAAAAAATATTAATAAAAAATAATAATAACCTTTGATGTTGTAGATATTTGCACACACTATTGATCCTGTTTTATTATTTAAATTTTTTTTTATTTTTAAATGTTTAATTTTTATCAATTTTCCGTTATATGTAATTCAAATTGGGTTTAAAGAAAATTTTTATTCATATTTTACAACCAAAAAACATTCAAAACGAAAATTTTTCTTTTAAGCTTTATTGCAAAGCTTTTATTTTCATAGAATTAAAACAGAATTACCAAGCTAAATAAAATTATTGGTGTTTGAAATGATTTTAATTTCTATTTTCAAGTTGAACTCACAAATTTGAAATTGTTTTTTTCTTGTACGTTCCTTTAATTTTGGTATTATTTAAAAACTCAACAGAAAGAAAAACCAACGTACATTGAATATTTCCTTTACATTTTGCAACAGCTGATCAGTGCTGGACTTAAGCTTAGGCCCGTGAGACCCGGGTCTAACAAGTAGAAGAAAGAAAAAAAAACGTCGTCACAGCTCTGATCCCAAGGGGCGCCATCGAACTTAAATCCACCACTGCAGCTGATGTAGATTTTATATGAGTTTTTATAAATTTTACTTTCATTTCTGTATAGAATTAAATTTTTCAAAGAGTTAATCCTTTAGTGAACCCTTTCAAGCAAGCAGCCACAATAAGTGAATAAAAAAAAATTTAAATAATTTATGAATATAAATTTACAGTAGACAAAGCAACGAAGACCATTGATTTTATCTATGCTGAAAATGATTAAAAAAGGATATTTAAAAAAAAATAAAGAATAAAATAGAATCTTAATAAAGAAATTTTATTTACACATGTGTAAGACAAGAGTACATTACAAATACATATTTACAAAAAGTGTATAGAATATAAATTCAAAAAATTTCAAAATTATTTTCCTTCTTTTTTTTTCCAATGGAATTTTTAATTTAATATACGCAAAATTTAAAGATTTTTCTACAAAACATAAAAAAAAAAGATAACATACAGAATATATCTATGAAATTCTAATATGGCAGATTTAGAACTTTTTCTAACCCTAATTGATAAAAAAAAGAATAAAAATAAAATAATAAAATATGAAATTATTTTAAATGATCGCTAATGAAAATGAAAGTACTACTAGGCCAATTAATCCTTATTAATCCTTATTTGGAAATTTTCAATAAATAAGCAAAAATAAAAAATAAAAATGTATTCATGAGAATTTAAATAAATGATTTTGTAATGTTATTACGTAAAGGAATACTTTTAGCGACTCTTAAATTATTATATGTAACATATTCTGGATTAATTTTTGTATAGAATGTATCATAAAATGTAACTGTTGATGTTGATGGTGTTGGTGATAATGATGATGTTGATGATGATAGTGATGATGGTTTTCTTAATTTAAATTTTTCACCAGTATTTAAAGCTGTAAAAGGATTATTTAATCCTCGATTTATTAAACCAACTGGTTCATATTGATATGGTTGTCGTATACTATTAAAATATTGTTCAGTAAATTCAAGAGGTTTTACTTTTGGTATTAAAATTTGTGATGATGTTGGTTTGGTTACACCAAATGATGAAGGTAATGATGAAGGAAATATTGATTTTGTTGGAAATTGATAATATGAAGGTGGTGTAAAAAGTTGAATTCTTAAAATTCTTGTATTTATTTCATTTGGATTTAAATTTTTCAAGAAAAATCTTTGAAATTTTGATGTAAGAATATAAAGTGCACCAGGATCGGCTCTTGAAAATATCAAATCAGCACCAAATTGAAGATTTTCTTCGTCATACGCAAGAACCCTAGTTTTAAAGAAAAAAAAAAGTAATTTTATTATTAGAAATAGGTATAGGTAAAAATTTATTCCTACCTTTGTTCATTTGTAGTAGGATTCCATTGTGCTATTGCAAGTTCTGTAAGAGGATTGAATATTATACTACCATCTGCTGGAGATACAGCCAATGCTAAACCTTGAGATGATTTTTTACCAACAAGTTTAACAGGTAAAACTTGATTTATTGCAATTGGACCAGATCGTAAGACTTCTTTTGTAATTGAAAATAGTCTTTAAGAAAAATAAGAAGAAAAGGTAAACAAACAAAGTTTTATTTTAGAAAAAAAAAATTCAAAAAATAAAATTTGTTTTACCGATCAGTAGCGAGTGGTTGAAAATATATAATTCCAGTTATTTTATCGAAAGCTAAGCCTACAACCCCATCCATTAATATAAATTTATCACCACGAATATCAGATTGTGCAAAATCCGGATCAGGATACATAGCTGGATGTGAAACTCTCCATGTTAAATCTCTTGAACTATCATACACAACAATGGCTAAATAAAATAAAACTGTTAATAATTTCAAATTCCATATGAATATTTCAAAGACTTATATTTTTACCTGGTTCAACGGTATCACTTATGTAAACGAAAACATCATCACATTTACCACCTGGATTTGAAGTTGTTTCATCAATAATTAAATTTGTAAAAAGTGTTTCACCTCTTCTTACTTCTCTTGGAAAATCTATTCTGAAAAATGTAAATTATTTAGTATCAACAATATTTCTTTTTTTGTTTTTTTGTTGTTTTTTTTTGCAAAATAAAAAATGTAAATTTATTAAAATGAATTTACCTTCGTACAACTTGATTCGTATTAAGATCAAATACAAGAATTTTTGGTGGACATGTTACTTCATAATCTTCAAGTGATCTTGATATTCCGGCATCTAAAGCCCAAAGTCGATTACATGAATCAATACGGAACCTATAGACAGATACTAGACCAAGGTCACTGCAATTATAACTTTTTAATGAAACCGTGTGGAATGACCAGTCAGGGTATGCCTAATTGATGTTATGTTGTTATTGTTGTTGTTTATGATTTTTCAAGTAGCAATAAAAAATAATAGCGTAGGCATTGAAAATTGAAAAGAAAACAAGAAAAAGAAAATTAAGAAAATAAAAAATTTCTTGTAAAATGCCGTAATTATATTTAACGATGTACAATTTTACATAAATGTAGCACAAATCAATATTGAATGTATTCTACATTTGATACACATACATATATACATATGTATCAATCAACATTACGACTTACGAGTATCATATTTACCTGGTGTATATTATACAATGCAGTGGCGTATAAAAGTTTCGTGTAATACAAGTATTTTTTTTTCTTCAACTTTACCATCATTTTTACACTCCTACACATTTCAAAGTGCCAAGGATCCATTAATTATATTTTATATGTCTCAACCTTTTCAAATTAACATCATCTACACACATTTAGCCTTTTTTTTTTCGTGTAGATATGCTTTCGAAAATTTGTAAAATTACCCCCGAAAATATACTTTAAAACTTTTATACGCCACTGTATTAAATATGATTACGTATATTTTGAACTTCATATCTTTAACCATCAGGTGTATTCAACTTACTTGTAAAACAGGTGATGCATTAAGTTGATTACGTGAAAGTGTACTTAATGTTGCCGGTACCCCAGAGAAAAGACGCGGTGTTGCAACAAATATTTTATCATGTGCTATTGCGATACCGGTAGCAACAACATTTTCTGGATTATAATAATCTCTATCATTAACCGGTGCATTCCATTCAAAATTAAAATCAGCAAGATTCCATTGTGTTATAATTTCTAATGGTGATACTTGTGATATTTGATGTGCACCATTAACTTTACTACCAGTTATTACAATAAAACTACAATAAATTATGATTTTTATCCAAGGTATCATTATCACCTCGAAATTTCTGTAATTTAAAAAAAAAAAAAGGTTAATCATTAAAAATAAATGATATAAGTCTTTTTCACATTATTAATAATAAATTTTCAATTAAATGCGATGATTGACTGTTTTCTTCTTTTTTTTCGTATAGATAAAATGCACAAATTTATGTTTTTTGTTAATTTCTTCATTTTTTTTAAGATCATAAAAATTTTCATGGACAAATGGATTCTTGGTTCCTTAGCTTTTTTTTTGATTTTTTATTACTTGTTTTTTTTTCTTCATAATTTTCATAATTGACCTTTTGAACACTTAATCAAGGTTAATGTCTGTTTGGTATAAACAAAATGTTATATAATATTATAACTGCAAACAAGAGAAAATAATTAACAAAAATGACTTTTTTTTATTTTGTTAAATTTATGACAAGCCCCATTTTCATTTTCATTTTATCTTGAAGACCTCTTACGGACCTCTTGAATAATTAGTAATTTGTAGTATTTTTTTAATAATGAAAAAAAGAGTTAAGAAATAAAAATAGTGACTAAAAAAAAAATCATACATATAGAAAAAAATTAATTAAATTGCAGGATACTTTTAAAAAGTGAATTAAAATATGAATGAAGAAAAAAAATAGGTGTTAAATGAAATATACTCGACCTTGTTACATTTAATTTCATAAATTTCATTCCACAAAAAAACGAACTAAATATGTAATCCTCTTATTTAGCTTATACAATTTTAAAAGTGTATTATGTATGTACATTCACATTTCATCATTTGCAATTTATCCAAGATATTAACTCTTTGATACCTTTATTTTGCAATAAAAATAAAACAAAACAAACAAACAAACAAACAAAATTATGGTTATTCATCATGTCAAAAATGCATTAAATATGTATGCAATAATTCCTAAATTTTTAAATGCATTTTACTTATTGTTATTTCCTTATTTTTGTTTTTGTAATCATTAATGTACATTTTATCGCATATATACATTATGTACATATACGTCATACATACATATTTGATATTTGAATAGATATTTGAAATTTGAAAGTGAGCAATTATGCAAATTATTTGACCCTATCAACAGTTGGATCAGTCAATTAATTTTATGTTTATTATATTTCATCATGTACAATAATTTTAAAAAAAAAAATTTTATTTTGCATAATTTACTAATAAAAAATTTTGCTAGACAAAAAAGTGTAATTAACCGTTTCTTTTACATATATAGAAATCCTCATGAAGAATATTCCGTTGAAAAACTTTAACTTTCTCTTCCGACAACAAAATGTCATAGAAATTGTTAAATTCTAAAAATAATGCATCTCATCTGGAAATTTGAAAGGCTCTATCTACTTAGAAAAAAATTCCTTTATGGAATGTAGGACTCAAGACTTTGAAGAATAATTATTTATAAAGTATTTAAAATTTTCCGGTTTCAAATGCAGTAGATGAAAGTAATTTAATAAATTATATTCAGATTATTAGACTTATGACGATTACCTATATTCATTAAAGTTTAAATAAATTCTTCATGTTTCTTCAAATGAAACAACTAGAAATTTATTACTTACATTCATCATATTTTAATTATACTTTCGTATTCCACTTTTTTTTTTAAATTCACAATTTTATTGACATAAAATTAGATTAAGAGGGTATTCACTTCCACAAATAAAAAAATAAAAAAGAGGTAAACACGAAAATATTTAAATCCTGAAATATTTTAAATTTTACTAAATATCAATAATTCTAAAATTTTATAATATAGAGAATGGACAATAGCCGGAATGGCCGAACAGTTCAAGTGAACTAATTAAGACATGACGTGTAGAGGAAGGAATCCGGAAAATTCATCGCCAGCAATTCTTCGCCAGCAATTCACCGCCAGCAATTCTTCGCCAGCAATTCATCGCCTCAACAATTCATCGCCACAGCAATTCACCGCCAGCAATTCTTTGTCAGCAACTCGGCGGTGAATTGCTGTAGCGATGAATTGTTGAGGCGATGAATTGCTGGCGAAGAATTACTGGCGGTGAATTGCTGGCGAAGAATTGCTGGCGATGAATTCTCCTAGACCCGTAGAGGAATTAAGTAAAACTGTCATATTCTTCTTCACATAAAAATTTTAGGTTATTTATATATTTTACAATTTTTTAAAGGACTAAAAACGTTTTGAATATTTTCTTTTAAAATAAATTTGAAACTTGAAGATTATACCACATACCAATAATAATAATAATTATTTTTTTAAAATATATGTAGATGTATGTATTATTAACAGACGGCGGGCAGTGGACGAAACGCTAGAGTGTTGGCTTCTGATGCTGAAGGTCTCGTGATCGAGTCCGCCTAAAGTTCACTCAGCTTTGAATGAGTACCAATTCATTTTGAGTTGGGTATAAGTGCTCGGTACTGAAATAATTTGGGGGCCCTGCTTAGATACCATAAGCTAAGTCCACAAAAAAAAATTACAAAAAATATTAGTACCAAGCCCTGTCTTATGAATAAAATTTGTTCTCTACCAACGAATTTAGTGGTTTGCATTCCACTTTAAACTGTAGGTGAATGATGTATGACAGAAGAGCTTACAACTTACAACCCTTTGACTGACAACTGAGAGGTGTGTCGGTGTGTGGTATCAAAACGGTACGGTTAGTGATATTTGTGTCTTCGGAAGTAATCCAAAGAACCGCCACGTCAACCAACCAACCATGATTAACGGTATAATAACAACTAATTACATATATATAGTACATATGATACGTATTATTAAAGAATGTATCTATCTAACAGGACACATGATTCATAAATAAAGTTATGTCTAAACCTTTAGAAAAATCTGATAAATAAAAAATATGAAAGATTTGTAACATTTTTGAATAATTTATGTGTGGTGTGACAGATATAATTTTGTATCGTATCAATCGCCGCACCTTTTATAAAAATAGTATTTAAAAATTAAATAATATAGGTACATAAGTAGATATGTATGCCTAGTAATATTTCAATTTCAATATTCAAAATGCGTTCCATGGATAAAATTTTACCAAACTATTCTTTTTTTTCTTTTGTTTTTTTTTTTGCAAAAGTCTAAAAATAATATACTGGCACAGTTGAAAAATAAAGTTAATAACTCATTCGTGTCAAAATAAAAACAACAACAACAAAATGAATATTCATCACATATTTTTGTTACACATAAATAATTTATATAATTTTTATTATATTCAATTCATTTGTTAAAGAAAAAAATAAATTTTTTACACAAGTAAGTACATGCCTAAATTGATTACATACTTGTATTCTAAAATATTTGAAAAAACTCGTCTTGTTGGCGCTACAGACATATTAAAATGGGGATCTGTATCCATACCAGCTATATCATGATTGTACATATACAATGCAATTTAATTACAATAAAATATAATAAAAACAAATAATAAGTGTAATATTTAAACTGGTTTAAAGTACATACTCATACCCTTGTACGTATAATGCAATAACTGAAACTGTGGCGGGTTCCTTTCAATTTTTGTAATGTTCGTATGTGAGTATGAATGAGTATAGTGCACAGTAATAAAAAAGTGTAAATTAGTTGAATTAATGTGCATGTAAAAAGACAATATTTTTTATCCAAAATAAAATAGTACTAATAATCATGAATAGCCATAATTTACAATTTTTTTTTTATGTTATAAAATGTATCACACTTGAAGAAAAAACACTACAAATAATTTATTATTCTGTACAAAAATTCATTCTTATTTCTCATACATGATAGCCCGGTTTTTTAAAGATTGAAAATTAATCACTATACAAACTGTACACTGTTCTTTATTTTATCAAAAATAACCTAAACTAAATAGCTATGTGTTTCAAATAAACCAAAAACATTCGATAAATTTATGAAATAAATCTAAAATTGAAAATTATCAATCTGCTACTACAATTTCAGAAGTGGGATAAAGAATCCAGGTGGTTCGGCATTTGAAAGATGTGTTGTCATAGGGAAGCTTTCTGGTTATAATTGATAGACATCTGAGGTAGATGTGTCATAAGGAAGATTTCTGGTTATGATAGACATTTGGGGCAGATTTTCTGTCAGGTTGGCCGAACTGTAGGAGATTTTAATATCAATGTTTAAGTAGTAACTATAAGAACAGTGAACGGCATGACATTCGGTGGCGCATTGGTATTGGTAAGCGCACTATCCCGCAAGATAGAGGACTGTGGTTCGATTCCCAGTCGAGTCGAATGTCGGTTTTTCTGTTCTTAGCTACCAAACCACCAAAAATTTAAAAATAACAACAAAAACAAACAAAAAGAGAAAACTAAAGCTTTGTCCCATAGGCATAGATGTAAATTTTTTTCGCACTGTTTCACAATTTTTGCTACAAACACAATATGTTCTAAGTTTTAACAATTCGTTATTCTTCCGCAGAACTTTCGCATATAGTGCTACGGCTAAATAGGTTAGACAGAGAAAAACTACACGAATTTGGTTCTCTTTTTTTAAAGAAATATTTTGGTTTTCCAAAAAACCATATTTTCTTTTTGTAACTTCAAAACTAGAATCCTAACCATTTTTCACTCCAATTTTTAAATTCACCACTAAAAAAACATGTGATTTAATTATAAAAAAAATAAAAAATGTTTTTTTTTTAATTAAAAACATGAACAACAGTATGTTGAGTAACTTGATGTTATGTTGCATTTTGTAAACACAAAAAATTCATTCAAAGTGCATTATTATTATTGTCTGCACTATGATGCACTTAAATTTATTGTGGTTAAAGAATTAAGTAACTTTTACTTCTTTTCTTTTTATTTTATTTTTTATTTTTGTTTTTTTTTTTAACTTGACTGGCACCACATTGAAAGCGAAAGTGCCCTCATTTAATGCACCAAAAAAAAAAGTTCATTTACCTGTAAAACTTGTTAAATTAAAGAGAGAAGAAAAAAAAACCGTATCAGTATTCAATTCCTCAGGTAACATCTTGTCAAAAAGTGTATTAAATACAAATTACGATATCGTAAGTTCTTTTTTTTTCCTTTTGTTATTTTTTTTTTATATTTTGTACTTTTTTTTTTTTCAAAAAAGATAGTTCCATCGAATGTGATTTTTTTTTTAATAGACATGTGCAATTACATTTTAATCTGACGTTTTATTACCCCTATATACAGGTCATATATTACAAATGAATTAAGTGAGAAAACATTAAATTTTTGCAGCATAGAGACAAACAAAAACTATGTTTTCTTCGATTTTAAAATCAAAGAAAAAAAAACAACGATGAGCTTATAGTTCATCGTTGTTTTAAGTTTTTTCTCTCATTTTCGGTTTTTTCTTACAATTTTTTTCTATATTTTTATTATTGGCTATTAAATTTTAAAGATATTTTCAATTTTTTCCACAAAAAAAAATGTATATGTAGGGTAGAGTTGCCTTTCGTAGACCACATCCTAAGTTCGACCACTGTAATAAAAACATGTAAAAATAGTGTATAAAACTACCTTTTTTATTTATGACGATTTTATTAGTTCCCTGTAAAAGTATTTTATCCTTTTTGACTAAAAAATGCATATTCTAATTTTATTTTGAATTTCAAATTAAATCATGGTCGACTTTAGGAAACCTTGTGGTCGGAGATAGGAAACAAGTGATCGAACATAGGCAAAAAATACAATTTAAACTTTTTGATGAAAATTTTATTATCTCGACCTAGTTTATTGCTTAAACAATTTTATACTATTTTAAAAAAAAAAGGTTTCATTTTAAATTCCGTTGAAAAAAACCAAATAACTTCTGTAACGAAAATTTTACATGAAAATCAATAAACATAAACCCTTAGGTGGTCGAAGAAAGGCAACTCTACCCTATATATAAAGAGCATGCCACGAATTTCGTGTAAATTCAATCTATTTCCATTCAAATTTTACACATGTTTTTATCACAAATAAAATAATACACATACTTCAAGTTCAAAAATCTATAACTTATTATTAAATATTTGAAAGTTTCCTTTTATCGTATGTTATATTTCATGCATAACAAAATCTTAATATAAATAATAAATATTTTACTAATTCAAGTAATATTTCAAATAATGATAAGTTTGACAATAAATCAATAAGAAAAATATATTATAATTCATTGATGCTGAACCTTTGATCACGTTTTGTTTTTTTTTTTTAAATCAACACATTCAACGTACCACACGTTATAAAAACGAAAAGTATCTACTCACCTAAAAATTACTTTAAAAAATGATTAATCATGACTTATCAAAGGATATAATAAGGTATTAACATACATATTAAGTGTGAACGTAATATAATCGATAAAAAATATATATTCAAATTTTTTAAAATATCTTTTAAATTGCAATTTAAGTTTTTAGATTGTTTTTTTTTGTTTTCCACTTGCATTCATAAATCTTAAAAAAATTATAACAATATTGTTTGTATCGATTTTAAAATTATAATATCATGTATCTACTATCTTGATACTAGACAAAATTTCATAATAATTATTATTGTGGGTGGTTTATTATTACAATAAAATATCTGATGTAATATGAACAATAAAAGCTTAAATGAGAAAAAAAAGGTGTCTGTCTGATGATATGAAAATAAGTCAATTTATTTTTTCTCGAACCAAATGCAGTAACCTGCTAAAGTATAGTAACTTTTTCATACACACATGTGTGTGTTTGTTTTAAAACATGTCATAGAAAAATAAACATAGAAAAAAATCATTAACTTTCTTAAATAATGGTAATCATTGTATCTCTTTGAATATACATTCAAAAGGTATAACATACGTTCATTGCAGTTTTTATCTAATTTAAAATCTGTTAAAAAAGAAAGAGAGAGTTAACATACAATTTTTTTGAAAATTTTTAAAAGTAAACTCATTTAAAATTATAGATATTGATCACAATATAGTATAAAATATGCAAATGAATTTTTCTAATCAACCATAGATAATTGCAATAATTGCATAAATTGCAATTTTTTAGATATTTATCTATATACATATTTCCCTTCAATATTAAAATTAATTGCATTAAAATATCTTGAATAATATATACGCAATTTTTTTATCTTATTTTTACAGATGAAACCACAAAAATAGATACTTGCATTACTTAAATATGTGATTTAATTATGTTTTGTAACAGTTTTTGATTTACAAAATGTCATTGATAATGAAAATTTTAATTTTGATCTTGTTAGAAAAAAAAATGTTGTTTTCATAAAATATGTATGTATAACAGGTATTTTTGAATTACATTGACCGTTAAATGATATTTTTCATGTTCATATAAATCGTTTAAATGCATCAAAGAAAAATATCATAAAATTATATTTATAAGGCGTATCTATATAAGAAAAGAAATTAAGATTAATTGAATATGACAAGATCAAGATTTTAGTAAACTACACAGATAATTTATTAGACATGTAGTATATAACGAAGCTTATAATACTTATATGTATCTTAACAAGACGTACATATGTCAAATGTAGCTAAGCTATAGGCTTCTGTGTAATATATAAATAACTTGAAATTTTTCTTAAATACTTTTCTTTAGTTCCTGAATCTCAGGATTATTCACTCGTTTGAAATATCGGTTTCGAATGTACCAAATCACACATAGTACATATATTGTAAAATGTTACAATAACGTTATGTATCTACTACTTTCGTACAGGTTTATCTACTTTTGTTTAAAAAAAATTTTCAAGCCAAAATCTATAAACATTAAATTACAAAACATAACTTTAGATTGAATATTTGACCTCAAAAAATAATTTCTTCTTATTTATCGTTTAGCAGTTTTTAAAATCGTCAAATGATCATAATTTTAATACATTTGAAAAGTAATAACTTATTTATACTATCTAACATGAATTTTTTTCAGAGCAAATCAAATTAATTGTCTACAAATCTCATTAATTTCTTTTTTTTTTTACTTTTCTTTTATAATTTCTTTTTTAAATTGAGTTATGAATTTTTTGCTCTCGATATAATTATTTTTTTTTAAATTTTTTCTTACACAGAAACAAAAACTCCAATCAACTCCAATATAGTTTTCTCTACAAAGAAATTTTTATCAAACATAATTAGATTTGTTGTATGTAATTTTCAACTTAATACACTCTCCTTTTACCTTTTTTCATATTTGTTCAATAATAAAATGCAATGTTACATAAAAGAAAGTACATATAACTTTTATTTTCATTTATATGTGCTCTTCATTTCATTTTAAAGTAATCTTCAAGAAGATATAATTATCTACATTATGTTTTACACCTTTCTTTAAAATCAAATACGGAAATCGATACTTTAATATCTAAATCATTTTTTTGTATTAATTTGTATCTAACAGTAGATGAAAAAACTTATACATATGATTTTATACAATTTAAAATCTAACTACACTTACACATACGAAGGTATATCCACATAGCTTATTTTTCCCCATTTTTCAATTGTTATTTTTAAGGAACGCAAAATATGTAGATACACACATAAATGAAATATTTTCTTTCGATTTTTTTTATTTTTTTGTAGAAATAATTTCTCTTACTATCGATAATTTTTTATTACTTGAAACATTAAAACAATGTTTACAATCATTTTTCATTAGTTTTAATTTTCTGTTGTTGTTTTTTTCTTCTAAATATTGTATATTATAACTCAATTACAAGATCATTACACAACCTTGTCTAGTCTTTGTGGAAGGTGTGTAGTATTCAAAAAAATCTAATTCGTTGTTGTTGTTTTTTTTTCTATTATCTACTTTTGATACAATTTTATGACTGGACAACAATTACTTTGATTGGCATCTTTTTTTTTTCTCTTTATCTTCAATCTGTTTTTTTTTTTTTTAAATATTTTTGATCATTGGGCGTAATAATAATTCAAGATCAATTGATTATATTATTCGATTGATCATGTTCCGCATAAATGAATATATAAGAATTTTTATGTATAGCAGCGCGCATGTACTGTAATTAAACTTTATTAACTTTTGCTTCGGTAATTTAACATTATAACTTCTAATTATTTATCATTATTATAAGATTAAACAGAAACGAAAAAAACAGCGAAAAACTAGGTTCGACTTATTCCTAATCTAATAAGCATTTGGGCAACTTTCAATAAAAGAGCAAAATAAATAAATTCCTCAACTACATACATTTTCAAATATGTACTAATCTCATTGTGTTATTTTGAAAAAAAAAATAAATAAATAAAGTATATATGGAAATACTCTTGAATGCCAAAAACACATTCATTTTAACAAAAACCAAATCAATATATGTATATTTTAAAATTACAATACACAAGTAAATTACATACTTTTTGATTTTTTTATTGTAATTTTTTTTTTTTTTCAAAATCTACAACTACTACACAGGTAGTCATAATCAGATATACCATATATACATATCTCTAAATCTCCCCCATTTGTTAACACCCGGTATACACGATCGTATAATAATAGGTGTTCCAAAGTATTTTAATTTTTATAATATTGCAATCAGTTCAAGGTCAATATAATGAGGAATTTTTTTCTTAAGATCTTATTTAAAATTTTATAAAAATAAAAAAAAAACTATAAATAAGACAACAAAATTCAATAAAGAAAATATGTTTACATTATTAAAGGCTATAAAAGTAATTTTTTTTTATTGCTTATAAGTGAAAGTTGTTTATTGGTATTCTATAAAATCAATTTTTTTTAAAATGAGTTTTTAAATCAAAATAAACGTTTGTTGGTGTACCGGATTCAAAAATCTCTTGAATTGCTTGAATCCATTATGGAAGAAAATGTCCGCCTTTTATTACATAATTGAACAAACAAAAAAATGCGTAATATTTGTATCGGAATTTATTTTTAAAAAGTGGACAAAACTATCTACTGTGATCAATTAAAAGGTATTTAATGTCCTATTGGATTGGAACAACGATCATTTGTCAAAAGTATTAAATATGACGTTTCATATTCAATTAATAAATTTAATTTAATTCTATTTTTCAGGATGTGTGTGCTGTGAATAATAAAAATCTTTTGAAAATCATGTAAGTGTAATTTTCTTGAGCTAAAAAAGTCTTGGGTTTTGTCACGGCCCTAAAACTTTAAGTCAAGCAGTAGGGTATTACAAAAGATCCAAACGGATCGCAGAAACAAGGGAACAAAATCCCACCTCTAGGCTAGGCTGGTACTTTAATCTAATCTAATTTAATTTTCTTGAATAAAACTGTATTTTTTCTGATTTTAAATTATTGTTTCGCTTAAATAGAAGAACCTATTGAGAATGTTAAAATACATTACATTTAATCACCTAATTTACCAGTATTCTTCAAACCCACAACTTAAGACGTTAATTGTAAATCTAAATATAATGTGTAGGAAAAAATACTTTCAATCCTCCACCCACAAGAAAATGGTAAAAAGCAAAAATAAGTAAAATAAAAAAATTAATTAGATGTGGCATACATAAAATGTCAATTAAAGGATTAAAAATCTATGAACTTATAAAATTTATAATCTCATCTAAAAAACAATCATTCATTTTGAAAATGCAAAGCAAGGTCGATTAATAAAATGTGGAATTTAATTATCATGTTTTTGTTTTAAAGGTGAAACATATTTTGACTTATAAAATTATTAAACATTCCAATTTTCACGGTATTCATAATCCCAGCAACAATTAAGCTAAAAAAAAAAAGTAAAAATGTAAAAATAAAAGAATTTAAAAAAACAAAAGCCATTTATTCTAGTCTATCTACATCTTTGTTTTTTTTTTTGTTATTCTTTTTAAAAATCAGAAGAAAAAAAATTAACTCGTATTTTTACAAGATTCTTAACAACTTTTTAGATGGTGACAGAACGTGAATTGTTTCAATTGTTTTTTTTTTTTTTTTTCGAATTTATGTAAATTATGTGTTATTTCATTTTTAGACAACACTTATATTTAATAGCTTAAACCATTAACCAAAAAAATAAATGTATATTATTATAAAAAAAAAAAATAAATAAATAACCCATTAAATATGAAATCTACAAAATATGTAGAACATAATGTATTTTGCCTGAGAATAAATTCCAGTTAAAAACAATAGGCAAATTTTATTTTTTTTCTCCTTTTTTATTTTTTAAAATTATACACACAAAGTATCTATACAATAAATATAGTACTTTATTATCTCACGTTTATGAAATTGAATATACTGTCTTAAAGTATTGTATTAAATTTCACATATACCTGTAATTTAAGTAACACATTGTGGTTAAAATCATATTTTTATTTTTTTCATATGAATAGGTAAAATCCACAAAATTTATATATTTTTTTGTTATTATTGTCTTAACAAAAGCTTTGTTTTTTTTTTTGTTTTTTGTGTTTTTTTGTATTAGTTTTCATAATAATATATTTTCTTTAAATTTGTTTTGATAAATTTTTTTTTTTCCCTCTTTAAATGTGCAATTTAAAACTATAAAATGCTATTAAGACAAAATCAAAATAAAAAATAAAAAAAGGGGAAAAAAATAATATATGAAAACTACTATTAAAAATTTTATCGTGTATAATTACATAAATTTTATTTTTCTTCAATGCTTTTATAAAAGCAATCATGTGGAACATTTTACACATAAGCACTATATTATAAGATACTTTTTTTTTTCTTTATGAACATAAATATGTGTATTTCTGATAGTACATACTTGTATGTATATATGTAGGTAATAAAATATTCCTGATAAAACATAATGAACTATGTTTCTCTGATATAAAAAAACAAAACTATAAAAATTTATTCTTATCGATTATCGGTTTTCAAAGTACTCATAAAAAATATATAATCATGATTAAATTAATATTTTCATTAAAAATATTGAATTTTCATGTGAATCTTGTGAAAATTATTAAAAATAAATTATTTTGTCATTAAAAAAAAAATAAAAATTTCTTTACAATTATTTAAATTTTTCATGGTCAAGTTTATTGACTTTTTTGAGATTCAAAAAAAACATCTTATTTTAAAAAAAAAATTGTAGTTATTCATGTTTTTAAAAGAATGAAACGAATGTCCATTGAATTAAAAAGTTATTTTTCTTTTAAAAAAGTCAATTTTTCAAGATTATTATGTTATGAAATTTTTTTCTTCATACAATGCAACTGTGTAACAAAAAATAAAATAAAATTATTGAATGTAATCTTTTCACACTTTAAAATATCCAAAATACATCTTTTAAAAGCTCATGAATTATTATTAAAAATCATGTAATTACTTAATATTATATCTGCCCTTCAATTGAATTTATGGAAAATTTTTAATTAACCTAAAATAATATAATCAAATGAATTTTAAAAGAAAATAAAAATAAATAGGTATACATTGCGTGAATTGAAAAATTACATTGTCGTTACATGTGTAAACAAATTATTCAACCAATACAATACAACAAATGCAGAATAAAAAAAATAAAAAAACATGTAAAAAAATATGAACTTATTGAAAAACATTGTTTTGAAATTTGAAATTTGTAATTGTGGAAATTTGTAATTGCGGATATTTTTGAAAAAAATACGAATTTGAAATTTTCCAGGATATTAATCGCGTAAGTCGATCGATCCTTAAGAAATTGTTTTTTTGAAATTTATTGTTTTGTTTTCGCCAGAATTATAATCAAAATAATATGAGTTGACGAATTTTATGAATTGTAAAGAGTCAGATTGATCAAATCATGTTGGCTGAATAAATAAATTAAATAAATTAAATTTCGCGCATGTCTTACATGTGTTAGTGATCTTCTTGTGTATACATATACGAAGAAGAAACCTCTTTCTTAGAGCGGGTTTACACGGTCACTTTTTTCAATGGCATTGACGCCCATTCCGCTTTGTTAAATAGGAAAGAAGTAACAAGTATGTGGTGGGAAGTCACTCACGGGATAATCGAACTTTTTCTTCGAGCACGCCTGTTCCCTTTTATGCTATATTCGTAATTTTGAATTTTTTTTTATATTATCGCATCTCCTTTTCATTTTATATTTGTAGTGACACAGCTCATATCTATCTTTATATATGGAGATGAAACATACACAACATATATTGTCGTTTCATCCCACCTAACAAGAAATCGGTATAGAAGAGAATGAAGAGAATTTGAGCTATGGTAAAAAAGTGACTGTGTAAACGTACGTACGACTTTTTCGTAATTTAACAAAGCGGAATGGGCGACAATGCCATTGAAAAAAGTGACCGTATAAACCCGCTCTTAGAATTTAACCAAACAAAAATGCATTTGTGTAAGTATCTCTTCTTCTGCTCATATAGTTTTCTAGTATAATACGATTTGGCATCTTTTTTAAATTGAGCTATAGCATAGCATCCGACTGCGCTCTGGATATATGAAAACAAAAAAAAGTGTATGGCAAATGGGATCGATACCAAATACCAAAAGGCGGTTAAGAGTGAAAATAGCTCTGGATATAATCGAACTGAAAAACCGCCTAATACATAATCCGTAATGGAATCTGAACGTTCATACAAAAAATTTCCTAAAGCTAAAATACACATCGAATAATTTCGAAACCGCATGTTTGAAAAATATACGAAAACAAAATAAGTAAAAAATGTGATATTGTCCAGTATGTAATTATAAAGAAAGTACGATATATACTTTCGGAAATCATGGAATATAGAAAAAAAAAATATTTTTACGCTTCCTTAATCCTGATATAAAAATGAACATAAATTTTCCGGTGATATAAAATTTATTAATAAAAGTGTCGGAATATTAACAAATTTTTCTAATATTTCACTTTAACGCCTGACTAATTATCTAAAAACACACACATATGTACATATGTATTTATATAAATTTATCGTGTGTGTAATACACAATAAAAATTTAATAATTCACTTGAAAAACATGAAGTAATTTTGAAATGTATATATTTTTAAGTTCGTAAATAATGATAAATGAATTTTCACAAGTGAAATGTTAATTTCTTTCGATTTCTTGTTGGTTTTTAGTTTTTTATGTCTTGTTAAACATAAAAAACGATTAATTAAAAAGTACTGAAAAAAGTGCATATATGAATGTGTCATATGATGTAACATATGATAGATTCCTGTATAAACTACATTTCGAATTATTGAAGTGTAATTTTTCAAAACAAAAAAAAAATGTATAAAAGTAAACGTAAAAAAAAATATCATAAAATATGAACTACAGCAATCAAACATCGCACTTAATCAACATTTTAAAAAAAAAAAACAATTTTTTTTTCTAGTATTTTTTTTTTTCACAATTTTATTTCCTTTGACATTAAAATTTTTCTGTTGGATTATTTCAAAAATTTTATATTGTTTTGTTTTTCCATTAACTTACGCACTTTAATTACAAAAAAAAAAAAAAATGCAACCAATAAAAATTAACCAGTTAACACTTTTTATTATTTTTTTTTGCTTTTTTATTATATTTTTTTTCTTCTTAAATTGGTAACTTAAAATTCACTTTCTCTTGGTATGCAACACTAAGTATATCTACGTACGTACCTTTGTATGTATTTTAAAATTGCAAAAAAAAAAAAAATGTATATCAAAATCCAAGGTTGTATTTTGATTGTTATTTTTTTGTTTTTATTTTTTTTTCAATTTTTTTTCTCTTAAGATCTTTAATTTCACATATAAGACATGTAATGAAAAAATAAAAACACTACCGTACGTACATTAATATACGAACTGAATCTCATCGAACTCTTTAATCAACTGTTCGGCCAAAAATTATATTACAAACCTTTATAGAAGTAAATATCTCCTATTTTACGGGTCTTAAGCACATAAAACACCACACATCATAACATAACGTCATCATAAGATTCAGGTAATGTTAACACGGATAAAAACAAAAAAGATCATATGAAATTAAAAAGTATGCTATATGTAAGTATATTTTTATAAAGTCTGTCTCTAAAGTGGAGGTTTCATCGACACCACCACCACCACCTGGTCAGGTATTATATGTTGGGTATCTCCTCTAGTGGAGTGTGTTGCTTGGCAAATTGATCTACAAAAAAAAAAACACACAAAATAACAAAAAAAGACTATCGCATGCAGACAAAATGTATATAAAATTGAAATTATCCAGCCAGAACGTAAAAATGTATATCAGTAATGAAACATGACTAAAATCTATTTTTTTTTTTTTTTTTGTTTTGTTTTTTTTTGCCTTCAATATGGGAAATATTTTTCTAACAGAGCTCTAATAAGCGTACAAGAATCGATTTCATTTGGAAAAATGATTTTTAAATATAGCTATACGCTATTTGTACACTCAATTGTTGCACTTTAAAAGAATATTAGGAAAAAAACAACGACCACATACAAACTAGTATGTACAAAAATTTTATTGGAACATGGAAGTTGATTTTTTTTTTTTTTTTCAATTAATTTTTGATTTTTGTTTCGATATTAATTTTTGAATTCAAACCACATGTATGCTACATTAAAAAGAAAAGAAAAAATAGTGACAGGAAATTTTTGTTTTCAATCAAGCAATAATGTTAATGAACTCCTTCCTTTTCAATTTATATAGCATTGAATTATTATTTATCAGCAATATTTCATTCTTCTAATTGAAAATTTCAACTCCCGCAAACAAATACAACTTTCAATATTTTTTTTGTTTTTCATCTCTTTATTTTTGTTTGTGCAGAAATAATCAATGACTTGTCAAAATAATAAAAACTGGATTCCAAAGAAATATTTTGATTAAACATTTTATAAGGAGAATAATGATATTAGCGCATTCACTATATCCTTGATCTTTTGGGATTTTCTTAACACATCATCTACCCATTACAATTACCTATAAAATGTTATTATTGGCTTATCTCACTTGTTCACTGCTTTTGTGCTTGATGAATGAAACAAAATATCAAAAAAAAAAAAAAAAAACATTATTTTCTATAAAGGTTATCGTGCAGCGATGCAACAAAGTGCAATGAATTTGAAAATATTGTTTATTGTTAAGTACCACACCTCTTTTATAGGATTTAATGTAAGGGCTATTCCAAAAGTTTTTAGCCGTTGAAAAATGAAAATATTTCAACTGGAAAAATTCTTTTGATTCACATTGTGACATTGTGCTTTTAAGCTTGTCCAAGGACTCTCTGGCAGAGCTGTCGTTTTTACTCCGATTTTAATAACCGTATTCCCGTACTACTCATTTTATTGTAGTTTGGTATTGTGGTTTGTTAAACTTTAAACTTAAGGAATTAAGAGAAAAAAGGATCATACTGGATATTGTTTGAAGACCAAGACTGAAGCGAATACAGAATATTATTTCAGACTTATTAGTACAGAACTGAAAAGTATTGCAAACCGATCGTTGCAAGTCGGATTTAGAACTTATTTCGCTAAGAACTTTCGAAATAACCCTCTCATCATAAATATGCATTGATTATTACAAAAAAAATAACAATTGATGAATTAATCAATCAACACAACATTATTTTATAATTCATCAATAATTTTTAATAATTTTGCATGTAATTCAACTTCATATTCGATTATTATTCGAATTGAAAATTTTTTAATTACTCCAATCCAATATTAGATTGTAAATTAATACAACAAAAACAAAATTGAAAGCAAAAATAAAGAAGAAGAAAAAATTAGCTTAAGGTTAAAATTCAATTATTATTTTTTTTTTATATATATAATTTTTCACTTTTTTTGTTTTTGCTACAGTTTGTATATTGATAATATTCGTTTGTACAAAAAAAAAAACTGACGAAAATAATTGGACTACAAAAGGTGTAGTAAATGAATAAATTTATACGAAGTAGCTACATAAATACATATGTATATTTGCAAATATTTTTTTTTTTTAATTTAATTTAAAATTACGAATATGAATTTTTAATTATTTTTATGAATTTCAAATTATCAATAATACTCTAAATAAAAATGTAATCGTATTGCTTATAATTTTTTTATACCAATGTATTTAATGATGAAATCCAAAAACTTGACCAATTTTTTTTTAAATCACCTTTTTCCACTTTTCATAACAAAGAAACTAGAAAATTTTTCTACTATGGATCATCTCTATAAGACTAGAATCGACATACGTGACTTAACTATTTAATATCAATTTATTTGTTGTTTTTAATTGTTTTGTTATGTTGGTTTTTTGTTTTTTTTTTTCAAAACAAAACTGGTATACTATAATGTCGATAATCTTTCATGTAGGCTATCACAGTTCCGTTTATTTGATCTGATTCCTTCAGATGTATTTTTTTTTGTAGATATAAGAAAATATCTGTAGATACATTTTTATATACACTACATGTAGAAACGAATAACAAAAAATAATAATTAGTAAATAATTATTATTAGTACATTTAGATTGTGTACAATTTTTAAAAGCCATTCACTTTTTCAAATTTAATTTTTTTAATTTACTTATTTTAAAAAACACGCCCTAGAAAAAAATATTATTCTAAAAGTTTTACTCACCTTTGGGAATTAATTATTAATAGTATTCTTATTTCCTTTCTTATTATTTTTTTGTTCAATATCCTCACCTTAAAATATAATAAAAAAAAATTCGATTTTAAAATTTCCATTAAATTTTCTTTGAAATTACGTAATTCTAATACTTTACAAGGATCATATTACAAAATCACGAAATTATACACAATTTTTTTTTCTAGAAAATTACCATAACTCAAGTCTCAATTACCATTTTATATACCATTTCTATAACAAAAAGTAATAGAAATTCTAATATTTTATTATTATCTATTTTATTTAATTTGATACTGTATGTTTATTCCTATCTATAAGAAATGGGTGCGGAACATATCCATCAAAATGTTAACCTTTTTATTTAACATTAAATTGTATACACAACAGACTATACAAACTTTAAACAAAAAATAAATACAAAAAACATATCAGTATTTCCTCTTTAATCGTTAAATATACTGAATTTGAATTAAAATAAAATAAATTAAAAAAATAAAAGAGATTTACAAAATTAGTATCTTCTAAGAGTATTTTACAGAATTTAGATACACATGATACTTTAGAGCTTTAAAAACAAGAAACAATTTTAGGTCTTTGAACATGATTTATAATTATAATGAAGTTTACAATAACAACAAAAAAAACATATCACTTATGCCCAGTATTTCAGTGTAAGTTTAAACTGAAGTTAAGTTAAACCGACAAGTAAGTATAAACTCTTAGTTTAAGCCGAAGGTGTTTCACAGTGAAAATTAAAACAAAGTAATAAACTACAAGATTAATTAATTACAAAACTAATATAAAATAAAACAAATTAACTCAAATAAAAAGCGACTGTTTTGTTTATATGAAAAATGTCACTACCGCTGTCATTAGAGTCATTTGACAGCTTAAACCGTTATCGGCAGACGTTTAAGATAAACTGAGTTTAAACTGTCATCAGGTTTAAACTACCACTGAAAAACACCATTTTGTCTTAAACGTGAGTTTAAACTCAATGAAAGTTTAAACCCAGTTTAAACTTACACTGAAATACTGGGCATTACTGCAAGTATCGAAAAAATAAAAATAATAAAATATATACTAGATCACATATGTATGTATGTCAAATAGATACTTAAAAAATATAAACAACAATCGATAACAACTACACAATTCTCTAAGTAACAAATTATGATTTTACTTATGGGATCATTATATAAATTGTTAACTTTATAAACTTACTGTGTATATGAGAAATCAATTGACTAAAATCTAGATCAATATTTTTTTTTATCTTATTTTGTTGTACATATATTAAATACTAACGATATCACAATACGATGTTTCAGAGTATATTATTGTATACAATTATTTTTTTTTGCATACGTATATACCATATGTATAAAGATTTCCTTTAAATCAATCTTTCATTCAACAACAGTCCACTTGATGTTTGTTTACAGTTTTTTCCAACAATTTCCTTTCAATAAATTTTATTTGATTTCACAATATTACACGATTACCTGAAGAAAAAAAAAACATATACAACATGACATTAAAAAATTTTTTAGAAGAAAAATAAAAATGCATAAATGCATGCATGTTACGTATAAATCTATATGTACATACATATTTATCTGTTAAACTGCTGTCCCAGAGCAATGATACTGAATATACATATTTAATATACATATTATGTATTCCTTTATTTTATTTTTTTTTAAATAGAAATATATACGAACTTATTACACCAAACAATTCAATTTCAATTTATAAATAATTTTTCTATAACTAATTAATGGATTTTTATACATTGAAAACGTTCCTTTGATATTATTTTCCATTAAAATAGATTTTGTTTCAATTTTGAATGTAGTTTTGTCGAAAAAAAAATAGTGTTTAATTCACATATCAGAAGAAAAAAAATTAATGTTAATGTGACAAATATTTAGTAACAGGGCGATTCTCTGAGTAACGCAGACTACATTGTATACGACGTTTCAACGTGTATTTCATAAACTTATACTAAGAAAAGATTATTTTTCAATATTTTAGATCAATACCTTAATGTCTTAATATATCATGCATGAAATAAAATTGAATGTTTATAACACTGGTTTTGTGTTATTAACTCTAACAGATGTAACGCAGACCACATCGCACGAAAACAGAAAATGTACCTTTTTACTTTCCATTGAAATTTTCTGCTAACTGAATGCAACAAATATTTTGAAATGTCCAGAAGCCACACAAAAAACAACATCAAAAAATGGAAAATGGAAAAATGCATCTCCCGATGGAAGAAAACCCCTGGAAATCTACAGGCAAAGGAATTCATCTTACCTTCAACTAGCATTTCCAGAAAACTACTCAACCTCCAGTAGCAAAGAGCTAAGAACTATTACAGGTTTCTTAACTGGACACTGTCCTCTAAATTACCATCTAAGCAGGATAGGACTACAGGAGGAAAACTAGTGCAGATTCTGCAAGGAGGCCAAAGAAACCTTAAAACACATTCTGTGTGAATGCGAGGCGTTGGCCTCTAAAAGAATGTACTACATACATCAGCCTTTTCTCAAACCAGAGGAAATCTGGTGTGCACCTTCTAATAGAATTTTAGGATTTATAAAAAGCCTAAATCTATAAGAAGCACGGGCTGTACAAAAGATCTTTATTGGTCGAAGTGCAATTATAGCCCATTACACATCTATCTATCTATCTATTTTGAAATGTATATGGTTTTATGGTAAAAGGAATATTCTTTGGTTGGTATTCAATAATATCTTAAATAGTTTTGTATATTAATAAAAAACAAAAAAATTCCTTGTTACGTACAGGCTACTACTATAAAATTAGATGTAACGCAGACTACAGGTAAAAATTTGTTTAATGTATTCTAGCGAATTATTTGATTGTAAATTAATTCTGTTATTTAGATATACATATTTGTTCTCTTATGTTTAAAAGAATAATCAGAATTAAATGTCTTATCTACAATCAGTTATAACTTTTTTTAAATTTTCAAATTTTCACTAAGAGGTTTCACTTCAGAGAGAATTGCCCAACAATGTTTTCATAAGGATATTTTTATTATTACAAAAATTTTTTTTTTTTCATGTGTGGAAATAATTAGTAAACTTCTTCCAATTTTGATATGAATTTGAGCAACAACAACAAAAAATGATTTATTTGGTTATGCATTTGGAAAAATTTAGAAATAGTTATCAAGCATGTCTAGTCTATGTATATATAGTATAGTATAATATACATTCTTTAATCATAAGCAAAATATTTTTAAATCCTTTCTAAAATTTCCTGTATTTTATTATGTATTTATGTACGGTAGATATGTATATAAAATTTGATTTTAATATTTATACTAATTAGTAGTTTCAAAATGAAAAATAAAAATTGTTGTTCAAAAAAAAAATATGTATTAAAAATATTGAAACATGAAAAATGTGTGTATTAAGAAATTACAAAACTGATAAGATATAATATTTATTATAGGTCAAACACTTTTAAATTAAAAATTCTAAAATTTAAAAAAAAATCAATCAACCGATAAGCGACACGAAAACCAAAAAAATAATAATCAAACATTAAAATAATTTCATAAGAACATGTTTCCTTTTTTAAATGCATAAATAATTTATTGCTTTATAATATCACAACTTTTTAAAAAAAATATATATGTAATTATATGTATTAATTAGTTGGTATAAATAAATAATTAACAAATGTAAAGGAATGCGTATATAAATCTTACTTTTAATCACCTAAAACGCAATATTATACCAAAAAAAAAAAAAAAAAATCCATTAATCTTTTTTTTTCCATTCTATAAAAATATTGTAATTGAATTTTACAAGCATTTTTCAAAAATTACATAAGTACTATATACAATGTTAAAAAAACATATATCTGATTTAAAAAAATTTTGACATTTGAATGAAAAATTTGATATTTAAACGCAATTTTCATGCAAAAAATTGTAAAATTTTAAATTTGAAGAATAGTACATTTTTTTTCCACTTAATTGTTTTTTAAAAAATTTAATTTTTATTAATTAAAATAAATATATTGAAAATTATAAATGATATTTTCACATGCACATATAAATTCCAATTTAAAAAAGATTTTCATTAATAAATCAAAAAATAAATTTTCCTCGAATTAAATATTTCCTTTTGTTTTTAATTAATTATAAAAAAATATAAAAGGGTATTAAACCAGAGCAACAACTTTTAAAGTATGTACAAAAATAAAATAGGACTTTTAAGATCCAAATTTCAGAAGCTGGAGAAGTAGGAACTAGGAAGCTGAAAGGATTTCCATCGAATGATAAAAAAAAGTTCTTGTATGCTTTTTATTAAATAAGTTGAAACCTACTATTTTGTTTTTTTTTTTGTCATTTCTGGGATCGAAACCGTGAGTTATTGTCGTTCTATGTTTTCATTGAAAACTACTTAAGCCCAAAATAATACTTTTAAAATACTGAGCTTCTAATTTAAACTTCAGACTATAAATCAATACTTAATTTCGATTTTAGACAACAAATTTCTTTAAATAACAAATCATTTTCTACTACAGTTATGGTGTTGAAGTTTAGGCATCATTTTGCTATATTTTATTTATTTTTTCCAATAATCAACTTGTTATTGTTGTTTGTTGCTTGTGTGGGTGAGGAGGATGCGGATTAGGCTTCCACGAGCATTCAAATAGGAGAGTTCATTCACTCAGCGCCTCTCATTTCCCGAGAGGGTTTTATCTAGGGGTTGAGAGCATATGTCTTCCATTCTTATTACATCAGAGTTCCATGTACGCAGCCTTATCCTAGAGAAAGCTGGGCAACAGCAGAGATGGTGCTCTGTTGTTTTCGCCTCCTCCAGGCAGGCCCCACACGTTTGATCCCTGACCACTTTCATGACCGCCAGATGGTGATTACACGTGTTATGCCCCGTGATGAGCTCAACGAGAACCCGATAGTCCTTCCTACTAAGGTTTAGGAGAAATCTAGCCGTCCTTTTCTCAGGCTTTTTCACAAAGCGTTTCGTACCACTGCAACCGGATAGGGCAGACCATCTTTCCGCATAGAGTTTCTCCATGTGTTTGGTGATCCATCCACTGATCGAGGTGTAATTGATACCTATCGTTGGTTCCGGTCCCCATACAGAGTTAAACGAGCCCTCCTTCGCTTAATAATCAATTTAGTTAGGTTCTACATAACGATAAAGAATTGTTTATTTTTTTTTTTAACAAATATTGCAAGGTTATGATTCCTTTATGGAAAAAAAGTTTCAAGTGAAGATTTTATATAATGCGTTTACTGAACACAAGATAAAGTCAGATTTTTTGATGATTTTTTTTTCGTTTTACTGAACAGAAAATATCTTTGAAATAAAATAAAAACCACCTACATAATTATGCATCTAGTATTTTTTTCTCCTTTTTGGTCATATTGAAAAATTACATTACAATGTTAAGATGTCTTGCATATACACCAGTTATTTCTTCTTCTTTTTTTTTCAATTTTTAAACCATCTTCTACACTTATGTATGTATGTTTTTTAAAGGTAAAAACTGCATTATATTTTCATTTTTTTTTAAACTAAATAAAATACTGCATACTGATTATATGTAGTAATTTTTGTTCCTGTAAATTTAACATTTTTCACATTTTTACGTTATTTAAAAAACAATTTAATACAATAACACCATTTCATACTAAACATGTTTTTTTTCCTTCTAAGTCACACTGGTTTATATATATACCTACATATGTATGTACAAACCATCATCATCTAATGTGATTATAACCTTGACCTAGAAACAAGATTTGTTTTTATTTCTTACATGACTTTTCATTTATTGTAGAAAAGATAAACATCTCGTGTATGTATTGTAACAGATATTTAAATAGAAGATGAAATAAACGAATAGTATAGTATACTCGGGTGTACATGTTTATCAGCAGTTATTTTTTTTGCTCTTCCATCTGATATGCATATAATGATGATGTATCTTATGTGAGATACAAGATTATTTCTTTATTAAAAATGAATTTAATGAATATTAATTTAGTGATTAATTTTATTTGAAAATTATACATATTTCAATATGTTTCTGGGTATATTTGCTTCCGAAAAAAATAATAATAAATTAATTTTTCAAATAATTATTTTATAAAAATACTATATATTAGTACCTGTTAACTGTTCTTTATAATTTAATAATTTTTTTTTTTATTATTTTGTAACATCCATTATATTTTTCTTTCATGTGCCTGTTTATTATAATTTCTTTCTTTATTATTTTAATATGTGAAATATGAAAAGAAAAAAATAAATAAACGGATTTTTTTTTCACGTTTTGCTCGAGTACTTTTGATAATAATTTATGTTGTTTTTTTTTTTTCTTTTTTTCTTCATTATTTTAATGTCTTTATAAATCAAACAAAAAAAATATAATAAAATGTAATTTATTGTACATATACATACGAGTATATGTATACTTGAAAGAAAAAAAATAGTATTTATTTGAAGGAAAACAAATAATGAAAAAGAAAACAAAATTATGTTATTAAATTGTCTGATTTTCTTTTTCTATTTACTTTATGTTTTCCCATAATTATGTATGTCGTTCAAATTAGAAAATTTCATTTCTATGAAAGAAAAATAAAAAGTTTCTTGAATGAAAATTTCACGCTTTTAGATGTTTCTTTTAGATTTTAAAAGTATTTTTTTTTTCTTGAATTAAATTAATTTAAAAAAGCAAGGGAATTATAAACTTTTAAAAAAGTAATGAAATTTATAAACTTTTATAAATGACTATAGAATTTAAATGGTCAATTCTCTGTGAAATGAAACCAAAATTTTCACTTTCTTCAGGAAAAGTGTTCGAAAGAGTAACTAAATATGTATAAAAAAAATTCTTTGTTTTTATAGGCAGCTGACCTGATATCGTTATTGATTTTTAGTATATTATTACAAATACAATATAGTACATTTTAAATTTTTTTTAATTACACTACAATGTCTTCTGCGTTACCTTTTTTGTCTTCTGCGTTACCTTGAATGTCCTCATAAATTTTTATTGGTTATTGTGATAGATCAATTTTATGGGTTTTCTATTAAATACTTTTTTAAAGGACATGTTTCTACAACAAAACTATATATAAAAGTGACAATTCTTAAATACTTAACAATTTACAGAATTCTTAAAAAGAAATATTAAGAATGTATTAATAAGATTGCGTACGAGTCTTCTGCGTTACCGCCCTTTTTTCAGATAAATTTAAAATATAAGGTCAACAAAATATAGGAATGTGCTATTTAGTTTTAAAGGCAATTAAGGTAAGTTGTAATAAATGTAGAAGTATCAGAGAATTGACCAAATATTTCATAACAAGGCTGTTACATAATACATACATTGTGTTATACAATTGATGGATTTTATTGAATTTTCTTTGTCATCCTTGACATCATTGAATTCGCATAGTCACATGAACTTCCTCCAAAGAAAAAATATTTTTTTTAGTCACGACTGAAAACAGTTCTGTTCGTTCTTATTTTATCAATCAATTGTCTTAGGAGAAAATAAATATTTAAAAAAAAGACTAAAGTGTTTATTCATGTAAACAAAAACATTCAAACATATTTCATACCTTATTAATTAAAATTAATGGAAAACTCTTGTTTTTCTCATAATTTTTGTTTTTTTTTTTATTTTTCTACACTCAATGTGTCAATTCATTCAAATTGAAATTCATTCACCATAAGATAGGTATGTAAAATCAGTGTAATATCTTGAACGTTATGTCATTGAATTTTTTTTTTTCGTTTTAAAGAAAGTCCATAGGCTTTTTTGTTTGTTTTTTCAGAAGTAATTTGGACAAGTGATTTACTATATGACGTGACCTGAAACGATAAAGATTTTTCAAATGTGATAACTATCAGTCTTGCTACAAATAAATCTTAAGTATATGCACCAAACTTTACTATTCAAGCAAAATTCAAGTATTCAAATTTACAAAGAACAAACACCAATGGGTATATAATTCTGAAAATGGTCACGAAATCTCTATAGTTAACTTGAGGCGGTCAAGGCTCCAAAAGGCTGCTGTTTCAAGAAGATTGATTTGATTGATAATTCTGAATAGAAAAAAAAACAAATGTCTTTAAAATCCTTAATGTCCTTGATATAATCGTATGTATTTTAAAGTCATTTTACCTTTTAGTGCTGAATTTAACAAATTAATAGAAAGAAAAAGCATCTTTGAATATTTAGCTTAAACTTCCGTATATGTTACATAAGATATACGAATGAAAGTAAATATTTAAGTTGCCTCTATAAATAAGTCGATTCAATTTTAAAATACAAAATACTTCATATTTCCTTAAATTAACTTCTTTCTATATAGGTTACAATTTTTTAACTGAATAACTTTTTAATTTTAACATAATATTTTTGCCAATAATAAATAATTAATTTTTCCAACAGTAGACAATATGCAATCTTTTTCTTCTTTTGTTTTGCTGTAGAAAATCTTTTGCACCATCAATTCATATGTCAAAACAATTAACAATTTAATAAATTTTATTAAATATACAGTGAAACCCCCCTAATCGGGACAGTCATGGGACCAGCAAAATTGTGTCCCAATTAAGAGGTGTCCCGATTTTGATGTGTTTTTTTTTTTCAATTTATTAGTTGTGTGTTGTATAGATAAAACCCTTCAAGAGATAAAAGTGGTTAGGAGTTGGAAATTAAGATGTAAAAGAGATGAATTATTTTAATTATACTATTTTTTAAATCGAAGTCAATGTAATTTTTGTATAAATCTATCGTTTTTGTAGTGTGATCAGATATCAATCATAGATTTACTCATTGCCTTTTATGAGAAGTTACTTATGTTGTAAAAATAAAACAGATTAATACTACATATACATACATCTCGTATAAACGTATTACTGAATTCAGTTAAAAAAAATAGCATAGCATACACTTTTTAAACTTTTTAAAATGGTACACACATATTGGGTTGAGTAAAGTTCACATGTATATAGCACATGCACATATGTATGTAAATACAATATACAAATAAATATTTAAAACAAAGTGAACACCTACATATGAAACAACAGTTACCATTAATTGTATTTTTTCGCAAGTGTTCAAAACAATATACATAATATACAACGATAAAAAGTACGAAAACGTTTCAAAAAGAATTTTTGTCTCGATTACGAGGTGATTCTTTCAAACTTAAGTACGGAGCACTACTGTCCCAGTCCCAATTCCGAGGTGTCCCGATTACAGAGGTTGATTTATATGGCAGACCAAACTAGTTTTATAATAGTGTCCCAATTTTAGAGGTTGTCCCGATTAGAGAGTGTCCCAATTAGGAGGTTTCACTGTATATACATATTTAGGTATGTACATCATATGTAACATATTATCTGACAGTTATAAATGCTATACATTTTACATTTTTTTTTTATATTGTATTAAAACAAAGATACAATGGAAAAAAAAAACATTACTTGCATAATTTCAATTAATTTTTTTTTTTTAAATGAAATATAAAAAAAATCACTTTCAAATTCTGAATTGAATCCGGCATGCAGAATTTAACATGATCATGTTTTATTTTTGCTTTAATAATTGTTTAAGATACTCAATCTTATTTTTATGTGCGGTTAACAAAATGATCTCTTTTCAGTTGAATTTATTCTTTTCTAATTAATTCCAATTCATATAAAAGACCTTTAATTAAAAAATCATTCACCAAATAAGCTCACTGTCAGTATGTACATAATAAACATAAAAGTCATAATATTATATTTTAAGTTTTATTAAGTTTGGACAATAAAATCTTTTTTTAATAATAAAAAATAAACTGTGTGTGACCTGTTGGTTTCTAGAATAAATATCAAACGAGACTCTCATTAAATTATTTTGTATAATTGAATTAAATTATAGGTACCTGTATAATCAAATAATGAAAAAAAAAACATTTTCTATTCATGGGTTAAACAAAAAAAAATCATAAAAGAAAAATAAACAATAAAATAAATCACCAATAACAATTTTATTCAATTTTTTTAATGTACGTTATTTTATTTAATTTAAAATAATTTATAAAATGTACGCGGTGGTCAATTATTTAATTTTTTTTTTGTTTACTATACAATTTTAAAGACCGGCACGAAATATATTGAAAGGATTTTTTATTATTATTATTTTTTTATTGTTGAAAAATTGAAGATTTTTTCATTACATTTTTTTCTTTTGTTTTCAAAAATGAAATTCATACTTTCTCTGAATACATAACGTATATTGTAAGGTTTTTTTTCTTCCTCAAATCAAATGTCCATTTCATGACTTGAAAAAAAAAAATAATAAAACAAATAATTATTTTCTTATTTTGAATTCAAAATAAAAATGAAAAAGAAAATATCAATTTCCACAATTTTTTTAATAATTTCTATCATCCTTTTTATTCCTTATTTGTGTAAAACTTGTACGTGCTATGTCAAAATAAATTTTTTTTTCCGTTTTACAATTCTTCATTGAAAAAAAAAATTAGTATGAATTTTTATTATTGAAAAATATATCTTTTGGTAAACATTACCACTTTTATTATACTCAATTAGAAATAATTATAAAAAAATTATAATAATAAATATTTATGATACCATATGATCATGTACATATATGCTATCAAAGTCCATAGATACTTTGTGTTGAAGTTTTTATCATATCAAAAGATAACCGCACTTGCGTATATGTACATTGTACATATCATACTTGCGTCTTGTATTAAATCATAAATGCATAAATGAAATTAATTATCACCTGTTCACTGGATTTTTTTTTCTTTATTGTTTTTTTTTTATAATTATTCACTAACGCAAAAAACGGTTTAAAGATACACAAAATTGAAAAATTTTTAATTGAGGCGTTGAAACCAAGAACAACCCATTTATTCGCGGAAAATTGACTACAATTTACATATATTATGCCATAATTTGTACTAAACGTTATTTGTTTTAAAATTTCACATATTATTAACAACATTGTATCAAAAAACATGTATAGAAAAAGTAATAAACTATACGTAATTACCAATATGATCAAAATCTAAAATTGTATCTTTGTATCTGAAACTATTTTTATTGTCACTTGTCAGCATAAAAAAAAAAAACATTTATATGTCGGTAATTTGTCAATCATTCGGAAATGTTTAAAATTTTCATCTCAATAAGGAAGTATGTTTCTATTTCTAATAGGTACCTCCTTTTAAAAAAAAAAAAAAGAATGTATGTATGTGATGTGAGTGATACTTTGTAAAAATATTATAAATTCAAATCGAATAAAGTAAAAGTTGATACTTGTAAATTTTGTAAAAATGTTATAAATAAAAATCTTATTTTATTTTATTTTTCTTAGATTTTTTTTTTTTTTTTTGTTCAGAAAAGGAATAAAAAACAAACTCCACCTTTTGAATTTTAACATTGTAATTTACTTTATGAGAAAATTAATTTTTATTTTAATATAAAAAATAATAAAACTGGTATCTAAAAATATCAAAGATGAAATTAACTGGACTTATGGACATTATTCAATTACTTTTATTTTTTTTTTGTAATGGTTAATTATTTTGATTGTAATTATTTTAATTATAAAGGTTGTACACGATATCTATATTTATTAGAAAATACATTTTTATTATCTGAATAAATGTGGCGGTTTTTTAATATGCATTCGCCATCATAAAGTTCAAAAACGAAAAGTATAAGACAACCTTGAAATGGAACTTTTGATTTAAGACACATTGACAAGGTGATTAATGGATAAAATAAGAGGAATTAAAGTTTTTCTTTTTCTTTTTTCTTTTTTTTATAACATGTATTCAGTAACCTGTTGATAAAGTTTTTTTTTGTATATTTTTTTATTTTTCTTTGCTTTGAAAAATCAAATTTAAACTAGATTTGTAAGTTTTTTTTTTTTTCTAAAATTTAAACAGTCAAAAAGAATTAACATTGATTGACACGTGTATCACGTATAATTATGAGACAATGTCATTGTAAAAATCATTTTAAAATCTGATCTTATTGTCAAAAATTGTTGTAGAAGTAAAATTTGCAATTCGTTATACTCAATATACAAATTTGATATCATTAAATAAAAAATAAAAACCGAAAAAATATAAAGGACATTTTTTTTCCCCTTCTTTTTATACTTTTGCAACATACATATCTTTTCCGTTAAATTAGCCTAAAGCTATATAAAAGTCTAAATCATACGATGCATGTTTAATTCTAATATAAAATTGACTATTGAAAAATAAAAAAAAATTTATAAATTTTTAGTAGTACTTGAAAATGAAAAGTTGTATACAGGCATGAAAATTAGACCATTAACCTCGTACCCTCGAGTACTAAAATGAACATTTCACACACATGTAGTCACTATAAGTCACCTATATAATATACTTTGACCAACAGAACTAAAACTACAAATTGCATTTGCCAAATTTCTTCATCAATTCTGTAAAATTGAAATACATAATTGCATTTATTGTAATAATTACAATAGATAATTATTTAAATTACAAATCAACTTTAGATGCATATATGAATTTTTAATGCTAATCTATATAATTTGCAGGAGATCCGTGAAATATCATGCAACTTCCCTATCTAGATGTTGTGTTTTTTTTCTCAATTTTTCATTCAATTTAAATATAAAATTGCCACTTTCCATCGTGTTATCGTGGACAGCTGCTATAAATATATAAATAATTACTGTAAAATATAGAATTATACATTAATTTAATGTTTTTTGTTATTTTAATCGTATATATGATTAAACAGTTATGTATTATTTAAATATTTTAAATGCAAAAATAACTTACCTTTCCATATGAGCAAAGGTAAATTGCAGATATAAATATATCAGCATACTATAAATGTTGTTCAATCAGCAGCAAGAAAAATATTTTTATATAAATACATAGTTAACAATTTACGTAGGAGCGTTACCTCTATAAAGTGGGTGTGTCAAAGTTTACGTTTTCTTAAACTTTAGTTCTTTATTATTATTTCTTTTTTTTTTTTTTTTTCAATATGATTAAATAGTTTAATGTAAAGGCTTGTTCAAAGAATTTCGTAATTAATTTCTTAAACGTTAGAACTTTTCTACTTTTTCCTTTTTTTTAAGTTGAATACCACAATTTTTCTTGCTGATTATATGGATCCTTTTAATTTTTTTTAAATCCGTTCTTGAACAACAAAATGTACTGATTAAAGGCTTTAGTTTCATTTTGTTCTCTGCTTTGCTTATCTTCAGTTTTAAGTTTACTGTACCATCAATTTGAAGACAGAATATGAGAACATTTGTTATATTTTTTTCAATGGTGAGTACATTCCTTTTGAACATACCTATAACCTATAAGTAAATCTGGTCTGCACAAGTTAAACAAAAAATTGTACATATAATTGTATAAATACTCTGTTATTGTATCTTATATCGCGTACGAAATTAATTTCATTGCTTTTTGTCTTGGATACATATACTCATACATACATATATTTAAATTTTCTTGAGGTCAACTTAATAAATTCCCGCCATACAGGGTATGTATCTACTAGTATACATCTATATGTATCATTTAACATAAAAACAAGTTATCTGAGACATTGGAACTTATAATACTCACAAAAATGCACTGTTTTTTAGCCCCTCCGACTTTATAATTTACATACATATTTTCTTACTATGTACCACACCACATCACACATTAATTGAAAAGTACATGTACCAATATCTACTCAAAACAACCACATAAAAGTGAAAATGAATAAGGAGACTTAAATCCGGACATGTTAGCTTTAAATCAGTATATTCACCCTATATTAACAATCTGATCTAATTAAATATAAACTGTACCACAATTCAGTTAAAATAAAACTATAAATAATTTAAGAAAAAAAATAATTGTTCTTTACCTTTTTATATGATTACTAGTATAAAATGTCTTGCAAGTTCTGTTCTTTAATGATTTTATAATTTCATTGAGAATAATGAATTATAGGCATTAATTTTAAAAATACAATCAGTTACATATGTCCACATGTATATGTATATATTATATGCATGTATTGTTTACGAAATACAGTCGTTGAGGTAATATTTTTAAAAAAAACATATAAGGTATTTTATTTGCTCTTTAAAAAATGATTAAAAAATTCATAAAAATAATGAAAGTATAAAATACATAATTCTGAACTTGATACCATAATGTATATACAAAATTTATCTTTACTCAAACAACATAATTATTTTTGAAAAGAGATCTACATTTATTTACATACATATGAATATTACAATATATGGTAGCAATTATACCTATTAAAAAACATATTTTTCATATTTATTTTTTCAAATGTGTACAACTCAATTATTTTATCATTGTTTTACATTTATTTTCTTGTTTTCGTTTCAATATAGTAGTCAATTAAAATCAGCAATACTCTATTTTTATTCATTTTTCTCACCTATAAAAATACAAAACAAAAAAAAAGATTTTTTTAAAAATAATTCTTGACATTTTAATGTCGAAATGCTGCAACTGCTGCAATTTTACCACAATATAACATATCTATCGAAAAAAAAAAAATTTATTTTTACAGTTGAAGTTATTACAATTACAGTTCCACAGTACCTATCTTAATAATTTTAAATAACAATTGTTATGTAATAGAAATATTGCAACTTTGCACAAAAAAACATACATAGTACATACATATGTAAATACTTATATTACAATAAAAAAAAAAAAAAGAATAGGTCAGGTTCGATTTGTACTTTATAGATACTTCAGATGAATTGTTTAAAAGACCAAATTACATAGGAATTTTATGTATTGTATTGAATAAGATCAACTCTTGCACATTTTTTTTTGCATGTTCCTTAAAAATACACAATATTAAATATAAAATCTTGATAGTGTATTTTGTTATTGTATGTTAACTAGTTGTTCAAGTTTTTAATACCTGATTTTACAGTTACATTTATATTATATACATTTTAATAAATTTTTATTCTTTTAAATAATTTGTTTATTTTTTTTAAATACTTATTACATATGCAATAAAACATGAATAATTTAAATATTTTAAATAATATGTAATTAAAAACAAATATTAATAATTTCATAATTAATTCTAATTGGATAATAAGCTACTTTCAAAACTTGTATACGTGGGGATGTCAAGATTTTTTGCGGAGTCATATACTTTTGTAGGAATTTCCTAAATCTTTTTTTATTCTTATAGTTAGATCAGACTCTCAGAGGCATAAAAATAAAGTTGCAGTTCAATATGTTATTTAGTAATTTTTTGACAGTAATTTAAATAAAGTGACCTCATAGTGAAAGTTTTACCGTCATAAAGTTTTTGAAGAAACCGGCTGATATCCACAGGGAAATGTTGGAAGTATACGGTGATCTTACACCGTCTGTTGTCACCATATTTAAAGATGGTCTAGATTATTTAAACATGGCAGAGAATCACTAGAAGATGGTCCTCTTACAGGAAGTCCAATTAAGGTAACGAGTACGTTTTTGAAAAAATTGAAAAATTTGTACTGGAGGATGCTCGTTTAAAAAAGAGAAAACTTCCACGAATGTTGTGGTGGGTATCTGAAACGACAGTACTTAATATCCTCCACAATCATCTCAATATGTCAAAAGTGTCCGCAAGGTGGGTCCCAAAACTTCTGTTGCTACACGATAATGCACACAATTCATCAATAGTGAAAAGCGCTATCGAGAAATGTGACTTCACAGAAATTAATCATCTGCCCTTCCAGACCTCGCTTCTAGTGACTATTATCTATTTCCAAAACTGAAAAGGAAGCAATGTGGAAAGCACTTTACTGATGTAGAGGAATTTAAGGAGGCCATAAATGACTATTTTGAAGCTAAAAATGCAACTTTTTTTTAGAGGTCTTGACATTCTTTTAGAACGCTTTAAAAAGTGTGTTAGCAATAAAAGCGAATATTATATTGAATAATAAAAATAAAAGTTGTCATTTTTATCTTTAAAAAAGTATACCATTCCGCAAAATTTTTTGACCTCCCCTTTTATAAGTAATTCAGAAAAATTTATAACTGATAGATATACTCGTATGTAATTTATTTTTTATTATTTTGTATTTTTGCATAAAAAAATTTATCAAATTTAATCCAAAATTTTTGAAATTTTTTTAAATTTTTTCTAGCCATTTTATAAACAATTAATTCAATAATAAATACATATATACTAGTTATTAATAATAAACCATCTAATAAAAATATACCTTCAGTTTGTTTTAAATTTAATGCAATATCTTTTTCATAACGTATAATTTGTTTATATTGTTCATCTAATATCATTTTATGATTTAAATCTTTTATCCATTTTTCAATTAAACCAGATTCTAAAATACATCGTATAATATTATTAAATTTTTTTAATAAATGATAATTTTTTGGTACAATTAATGTTATTAAATATGAATAAATATTTTCAGTACGATCAAAACAATACATAATATTACGTTTAACACGTGGATTAAATAATGCATGTTGTCTTGATACAGCAACTGCAATACGATTATTATACGCTAAACTATGTAAACATTCTTCAGTATTATAACAAATTGCAATACGTCGACGTAAATATTCAAAAATCTGTAAATTATATAGAAAATAAAAATTTGTATTGTGATTTCGAATATATTTTACTAAAAAAAATCAAAATAAATTATATATGTATAAAAGATCTGTAAACATTCATTGTAAATAAAACAAAAGAAATGTAAATAGGCACGTGGTATACATATTTTAATTTAATCAGACATATCATGAACGTAATTTAACTAGCATCAACAAATTATTATATTTTGTTCTCTTTGAATTCAAAATAATAAAAAAAATATATACATATATTTATGTATATAAAGATTCAATTTAAGTTACTTCCGAAAAATACATAAAAAAAAACAAAACAAAAAACAAATGAAATATAAAACAATTCTCATTTTATTTAATTTTTGTCTTCAATTTACTTTTACTTTTTCGTGTTATTTTCTTTATGTTTACTTCATGTTTGTGTTTAACAAAGCCAAAACAAATAAAATTAAAACTACCTACTTTTTTTTTTGTCTAAGTAAACAAAAGTAATAACAATTTACATAATATTGTACTTATATAGTAAAAGAAGCACATACATACATGCAGACAGATACAAAACAATTATTTTTATCATAAATTATTATAAAAGCAGCACGTACATTAACAAAAAATAATACAATAAAATGCAATGCATCTAAGATTATCTTTATCATTTTAATTTTGTAAAAATTACAGAAATGAAGACATTCATTTTTATTGTTGCACTTTTAGCAACTTATTCGATTGCAGTAAGTATTTTCTTTACTCATTTATTATTTCTTCTTTTTTTTTCTCAATAAAAGTGAAAATAACAAAATTTACAGAAATTTTTTCGTAATTTTTATAGATTGCTGGTGATACTGGATCTTCTTCTTCAACCAACACCACCACCACTAGTACTAACACAACAACAACACCATCATCCCCCGAAAAACACACATCGAAAAAAAGAAATCCAAAAGAATCTGAAGAAAAATCAACATGTTCAATGGAAAATACATCAAAAACACGAACAGTACCCGAGGGTGTTTTAAATTTGATAAAATTCTTTAGTAAACAAAATACTAAAACCGTTCATAATAATAATATTAACCCACCACCACCTTCTGTAACATTAACAAATTCTACATATGGTACTTTATTTACATATCAAAGTTCTTCTGGTGGTGAAACTATAATACATAAACCAGCTCCAATTGTTGTTAAAAGACCACCAACAAATCTTGTAATTAAACATCCACCAATCGTTGTTAAACCTGCACCTGTTATCTTTCATAAACCACCACCAATTATGCATAGACAATTTTTTTATAAACCACTTCCACCTAATTTCAATTTAAACAATTGTAATTGTAATACATATCCAATTAAACAAATTAATTCAAAATCAATTCAATACTATCATTGAATTTATGTAATATATTTTTTTTTTAACAGTGATTTAATAATAAGGCTGTTCTCTAAATTTATTTTTTATTTAATTGTAAGTTTTATTTTGTAGATTTTGCAGAAATTAAAAAGGAAACTTTTGAAAAAAAGTTAAAACTGTGTTTCTAATTAACTAATTTTCAAACTTTGAATAGAATTGGAATTTTTTCAAAAGAAGAATTTATTCAGCCGTTATAAACTTCAAAACAGGATATAATTTTTCAAACAACGGTAATCAATAAACGGAAAACTTTTCTATGATATTGCGCTAAATAATTTGACGCCTTACTTGCGCAGTTAATATAACACGAGTAATTTATGTTTGACCACAAACAAAGTTGTGTTGCTGAGTGACGTTAATGTCAAACTTCTTGTAGTGACATTGAAATGTGTCATGTGGATGTGTGTTCGTGTTGTGAATTTAAACAAATTCAGTAAATTTTGTGTTTTATTAATTTAATTTTTCAAAATTTTCTGTGTTTTTCAAGAAAAATAATTAAATTTAATTTAAAAAAAAATGAATTCCGCTTTAGCAAATTTAACAGCAACATACACAGATTCCGAGAATGAAGGTGATGTTTCTGATGAAAGTCCTCGTACAGAATCTTCACAAGATTCTCAGGTAAAAAAATCATGTATTTAATTTTTGTTATTTATTAAATAAATATTTAAATTTGTATAAATTTCAATTGTAATTTTTTAGTTCTTTCAACCTATAAAACCAAAATCATCATCATCCTATACACCAATTAAAAAAAGTCCAACATCAAAAAGTGGTGGTAGTTCAAAAAATAATTCATTACGTTTAGTAAATTATCATGATGATACTGTTGTATCAGATGATGAAAATATTAATCAAGAAACAATTAGTATGGATATATCTGAAGATGAAGATGAAACAAAACAACAAACAATAGAATCAGATGATGAAGATGATCCATATAAAGAGAAATATTTACATTATGGTTTTTCATTACCACCAATACCAAAAGGTAAAGTACCAATAGAATTAAATGAAAAAATACGTAATTTATATGAAAAAATGGAAAAAAATAATATGGATATGAATAAAATAATACAAGAAAGAAAAGAATTTCGTAATCCAAGTATTTATGAAAAATTAATACAATTTTGTGATATAAATGAACTTGGAACAAATTATCCACCAGAAATATATGATCCATTACAATGGGGTCCAGAATCATATTATGAAGAATTAGCTAAATCACAAAAAGTTGATATGGTTAAAAGGCAAAAAGAACGTAAAGAAACAGATAAAGTTGAAATAGCAACAGTAGCAGCTAAAAAAGCTGAAGAAGAAGCAAAGAAAAGGTTAATAAAGATTATTTGTAATTTTTCGATAAACTTAAAATATATTTTTATTTTTAGAAAATCAAAATGGGATCAACCTGCACCAGTTCCTAGTACAAATACAGTTAAATCAACAAATAATGGACCTACATTAACCACAACTATAACAGGAACTAAAGGTACAGTTATATCAGCTTTTGGTACATTACCTAAAAAATTAGCAATGTAATATGTTTATCTGTAAATTAGTATTAATTAAATAAATTTATAAAAAAAAACTGTGACAAGTGCTTAGAGAAATAACAAAATAAAAATAATTAAATTTCATTTAACTTACTTTTCCACTTTTTGTCAAATGTCGAACAACTTCAACACCACCAGTTACTTGGTAATTCCTCTCATAAATTTGTTCAATACTTGTTATTTGAATTTCCATTTGTGGATTTGTTAATGAACTTATTAAAAATGATTGATATGCACTATTTATAACAATTGAAAAAAAAAATACAAAAGTCATTAATATACGTGCTGATCCTTTTGGTAAATATAAATTTGGACCTTGACTAAGAATTATTGATGAAATATTTATGAAAATTCTTATAAAACCTGGCAATTGATCACTACGTTTTGGATAAATATATTTCATAATAAGAAATGATGATAAAATTAATGCAGTAAGAATTAAACTCCATGTTCTTAAATCGAATAATGATAAAAATCTGAATAAATGTTGTAATATTCCAGCTTTTGAAACACACCATGTCATATCATCTTGAAAATATGGTATAGATGATGTTATTAATTCACTCATACTTGGATCTTCATCAACACCACCAATTAATACATCTAATTCTCTATAAAAAAAATTTAAGAAATTGCCATTTTTGTCTAACACAGTAAAATCATAAAATTGGCCGTTTTCAAAAATTTAAACTAGATTGTGCCACACGATGCATTTATGAAGTTTTCTTACAGTTTTCTAGATTTTCACAGGAAATCAATTTCATGTAAACTAAATTTTATATACTTGATAAATGTATAAAAAATTGTTAACTCACAACACTCTTATAGTAACACACTTCTCCTTATTCAAAATTTTAGACTTCAAACTGCAAGTATGTAGTTCAAAACGCTTGCAGGATTGACTCAAGATTTTCTTGTAAGCTTGATTTTATGAAACCTTTGACAAGTCAAACTTGCGACAAGCTTAAATTTTTGAAAACTACCATTATTATTATAAATTTTTACCTTTCAATTAAATCCTGTAAAATATGATACATTGAACGATTTTCTAATGTTATTATAGCGCTCATTTTTAAATGTTTTGATATAATTTCAATAATTTTAATATCAATTCCATGTAATAAATGTGTTTCAGTATCATGTATAACATATGGTTCCCATTCTCTAGCTGATACACGTAATGGACAATTATATAAATTATTTGGTATTTTTTCTTTTTTACCATAATCAATATCATTTAAATTTTCTTCAATTAATTTCAATTGTTTTTCATTAAATTTACAATTATGAATTTTTTTTATATTTGTTATATCATGTCCACAATTATTTTCATCATATGGAAAAAATGTAAACATTTCAATTAGATTTTTTTTTAAATTATGTAATAATACATAAACATTTAAAACATCATATTTTAATAATATTTTACCAATATCTTTAAAATTATCTTCAAATTCAGATGTTAAATCAATTTTATCATTATATATAATATAAATAATAATTTGTGCTAATGGATTCCATGTTGTTATTGTTTTTAAATCACTAATAACATTATCAATATCATTTGGATCATTTAAAAATATTAAATAATTTTTAGCTTTATCTTCAGATTCAAATGTTGTATTTGTTTGAATATCTGTATCAGCATTTATTATAACAGTCCAATAATAATTTTTATTATCAAATAATTTTAATATTATTTCTTGTATAATTATTGTATCATTTAATTCTGTATTTAAATTAATTACCGTTATTGAACCATGTACTGATGTACCTAAATTAAAATATTTTTCAAAATAATTTTTAACACATGGTATATTATATTGATATTTTTCCAATGGATTATTATCAAGGATATTAAAACTTTGAACATTTGAAATATATAATAAAAATAAAATTAATTTTCCGTACATTTTTCGTATTGTTTCGATTTGTTACCGTTATTGAATAATGAAAAAAAGAAAAGCCACTAACGTATAAGAATATTATTTCAATTGTTGATGATTTTATAGGTTTTTTTTCTTTATTGACATGAAGTCCTTTAGGGAATTCCAAAAATCGAATGGATTCAATCTGATTGACTATGTAAACACGCAAGTGATTTACAGATTTCTATCAAATAATAAATAAATTAACGTGTAGTGCATGAAGATTGATTTTTTTGTAATTTAATTTGGATATACCCAAGCTACTCAACTAGCAACTAGGAAATACAAAAATTATATTCATTAAAAGTGTATGGTTCCAGCACCAGAAGTGAAGGTTCACTAAGACTGTATGTATGTCCAGAAGAATTTTACACAGGTACTTAAATGACGAGGATTTCAAAACAAAGCATTTAACACAGTCTTATTTGAAAAAGGACATTTTGTTGTTGTTTGTGCGGATGGGGAGGGGGGGGGAATACGGATTAGGCATCCACACGAGGAGAGTCCATTTCTCAGCGTCCCGTCTCTAGTAAAATCTTCTCGTTTTTCTAATAAACGAGAGGATTTTGTCTAGGGGTTGAGAACAGAATATGTCTTCCATTCTCATTACATCAGAGATCCATATACGCAGCCTTATCCTAGAGAAGACTGGGCAACAGCAGAGATGGAGATGATCGCCAGATGGTGGTTACACGTGTTATGCCCTGTGATGAGCCCAACGAGAGCCCGACAGTCCTTGCTACAAAAAAAAGGACATTGTTTGAATATATCTTTAAAATAATTTAAATCGTGACATCTGTATTTAGAAAAATAAATTTACTTACAAAAAAACTCATTTGTGTGCCTTAAAAACTCATTTTTATTTAAATTAAAAAAATTTTTCAGATTTTTCGCAATGTAATTCCTAAAAGGAAACATAGAATTTTCCTAAAAAATTCAAATAATAAAAAAATATCTTGCAATTAAAAAAAAATGAAGTAGCTAAGTAAGAAAAACAAAAAACCATCTAAAAATTCATCATTTTAATAAAATCTGTGAAAATACTAAATAAAAATCCAAGATCGTTACAAAAAAAAATTAAAAATATAAAAAAAAAACAACTGAAGTATACTTTTTCTATTTTCTTTTTAATCTATTTAAAAAAAAAAAAAGAAAGAAAAAAAAGTGTTACATCTGCACATAAATGAGCCATAACACACTCCTTCGCTATATTTGTGTACGTACGTACATGTACATACAATAGAAGTTTTTCATCTCTTTTATTCATTTTTAAAATTCTCCTTTAGTTTATTTTTTCAAATTTTTGAAAATACATATATATGTATTCAAATATCATAAATATATCTTATATTCTTTTAGAAAATTTCTAAATATAGAAATTTTAAAGTATGCGTCGGTTCATCATGAAAATATTCAAACGCCATCATAGGATATATTATAATATGATATATACAACAACACACACCCCAGAGAATGAACATATTAGATTTTCTGGTATTAATGTACTTTATTTTTAGAATACATTATTTTGAAAAAATTTAATTTTTTTTTTTTTAGAAAATTATTCCCAGGAATTTTTATTCTTTCAATGTGATCTCATAAAAATCAACAACAGCAACAAAAAATAGTAGGTGTATTATGTATACAATTTCTACATAAATGAAAACAAATTTTCAAATTCTAGCGAATCACGCATACATTGTAAAACGAGAAGATCCAGAGGAAAGACAAACAAAGATTTTAGATATTTGAATGTTTTAAGTTCCAAAGAAGATTTTAGGGAGTAATGAACGATAAACCAAAAATTTTACCACAAATTAATCAAAGAGAAATGCTGCAAAAATTACCAATTTACAAATAGCCCCAACATTTTATATGATCAATATAGAAAATATGATAAATGAAATAGAAGAGACCTTTCTTTGTGTAAAAAATATGTTCAATGAAATGATTTTATATAAGTAAAATAACCAAATTTCAAAAATTTTGTTTTGTTTTTTTTTTTTCCTTTTTTGTATATTTTCCTTTATCAGTGCACATGAAAAATGTCAAAAGATGGTATAAAAATAATTAAGGTATCAAAGATATTGATGATATGATCACTTGATAATTATTTCCGCTTCCTATATACCTATAGATGTTAAATATGTAGTATATAATTGCAAAAATCTTATCATCTAATTTTTCTTGGAAATGAACAGTCATTAATGTTTTTTTTTTTTTTTATATCAATCGTTTAATATTATTTTTTTTTTTTTATGTACAATGTGTAAATAAAAGTGACCATTTATAAAAGAAATAATTAATTTCCAAAAAAAAAACTAAAGAAAAATATTTATAATTATGTAAAAGTTTTCACGTATCTTAAATGGTGTCGTTTTTTTTCCCTCTCTAGATCTTTATCGTAACATTATTATTACAATTATTATATTATTAAATTTGTTTATAATTAAAATAATAAAATTATTAAAATGCTTAGAAGCACTTGCGGTGGACAATACCAGGGCCGGATTCATCATATTCTTGTTTAGAGATCCACATCTGTTGGAAGGTGGAAAGTGAAGCCAAAATAGATCCACCGATCCATACTGAGTATTTACGTTCTGGTGGGGCAATGATTTTAATTTTAATGGTTGATGGAGCCAAGGCAGTGATTTCCTTTTGCATACGATCAGCAATACCTGGATACATTGTGGTACCACCAGACATGACAATGTTAGCATACAAGTCCTTTCTGATATCAACATCGCATTTCATGATTGAATTGTATACAGTTTCATGAATACCGCAGGATTCCATACCCAAGAATGATGGTTGGAAGAGTGATTCTGGGCAACGGAAACGTTCATTACCAATGGTGATAACTTGACCATCAGGAAGTTCATATGATTTTTCCAATGATGTGGATGCGGCGGCTGTGGCCATTTCTTGTTCGAAGTCCAAAGCAACATAACATAATTTTTCCTTAATGTCACGGACAATTTCTCTTTCAGCTGTGGTTGTGAATGAATAACCACGTTCAGTCAAGATTTTCATGAGGTAATCAGTCAAATCACGACCAGCCAAATCCAAACGGAGGATGGCATGTGGAAGAGCATAACCTTCATAGATTGGTACTGTGTGTGATACACCATCACCAGAGTCCAAAACGATACCAGTGGTACGACCGGAAGCGTACAATGAAAGCACAGCTTGGATGGCAACATACATAGCTGGTGCATTGAATGTTTCAAACATAATTTGTGTCATCTTTTCTCTGTTTGCTTTTGGGTTCAATGGGGCCTCAGTCAAAAGAACTGGATGTTCTTCTGGGGCGACACGCAATTCATTGTAGAAAGTGTGATGCCAAATTTTTTCCATATCATCCCAGTTTGTAATGATACCGTGTTCAATTGGGTATTTCAATGTGAGGATACCTCTTTTGCTTTGGGCTTCATCACCAACGTATGAGTCTTTTTGTCCCATACCAACCATGACACCTTGATGTCTTGGGCGACCAACAATTGATGGAAATACGGCACGTGGTGCGTCATCACCAGCGAAACCAGCCTTGCACATACCGGATCCATTGTCTACGACTAATGCAGCAACTTCATCGTCACACATGTTGGCAGATTTAATTTATTCTGTTTGTGAGAGAGAGCAAAAAAAAATTGATGTTCAGAAACTAAAATTACGTCAAAATTATCGTGAAAATATTAAACAAAAAAATACATATCAGTCCCCAAGAGTTATTTGAAAAATTCCCTCCTACAAATTAAATTACTTTGGACACGTACAAGTGAATTATTTCAACAAAATTATAATATGAAACGAAAATTCTTCTTTTAATCCTTCTTCTTCTTTTTCTTCTTTAATCTAAAGAACTAAACAGAAGAAATCTATTCAAAATCTATTTTTGTATATTTTGAATTTTTTTTTTTTTAAAACAGATTTAATACCGCACCCATATGAATTATTTAAAACACGTGCCCTCCGCTTGAGATCTTCAATTTAATGTTTTTCTCATTTTTAGAAAGAAAATGTTTACTTTTAAAATGGAAAAAACAAACAGGAAGAGAAGAAAAAAAAAAGTATATGTGACTAAGATAGAAAAAAATGAAGAAAATTTACATATATGACGCGAAAAATTTCACACAGAAGAAAAACAATTTGAATGAAAATTTTCTTGTTTACAATTTTCTTTTTTCTTTTTTTTTTTTACTCGATTTTAATTTAATTTTTCGTATTTTTATTTTTAAATATTTTTTTATATATAAATTATTCTTTTGAGTAAAAAATATATTTCCTTATTAAAGAGACACAAAAAGCTAATAAAAAATTATGAATGAAAAATTATAAATGACGTAAAAATTGAAGAATTTTGAAAATTCACATTTTCAAGAAAATTCGTTATGAAATATGATTTGACGTATTTTTTTTTTTTTTCGAAAGGTAATTCGATGAAAATATATTAGAAAAAAATTTTTTTTCCTAATTTGAAACGAGTTCGTTTTATTTTTTCAAAGAAAATTATATAACACTAGAGAACTGATATTTTCAAAAAAAAAAAAATAAAATAGCCGTTAACTTTTGCAAAATTATATGAAAATAATTAATTGATCAGATAAACGTGTATTAAAATTTAATTTTAAATATTTTTTTTCGTTCTTTTAAGTTTTAAAATTTGATTTTTCACGTTAAATTTCAATTATTTTTCCTAATTTTTCAAAATTTTTTTTTTTTAATTTTAAATATTCCAGTGAATTCCATTTGATTGCAAAAAAAAAATAAGTAATCCAATTTGTGATTTAATCCACGTTTATCCTTTCAACTCCTTATCCTTTTTTTTAGCACTTTTAAAATATCAAATTTATTCAATTAAAAAATTAATTATTATATTTTTCAAAATAAAAAAAAAATGCAAAAACTAAAAAAAAATCACAAAATTTTGAAAAATGTTTTAAAAACTAACCGTTTATAAAAGAATCTAAAAAGCTATATCAACACTTTCGCTGTAGAACTGCGAGTGATTCCTGGATTCGTTTCATCTAATATTTATATCATTCGAGTTCGGGTCAGAAAATTTTTCAAAAAAATAGAAAAAGAAAAGAAAAAAAAACGATCAATTCTTCGGTAGAACAACGAAAAGATGGATTTTTTTTTTTTTTGGCTATATTGAAAAAATTATGTGTTGGATGGAAATGAACAGAAATAGAAAATTTCACAAATACAAACACATAAAAGTTTTCAAAAGTTTTTTTTTTTTTTTTTTAAATTTTGTACAATGAAAAAGAGAAATTATGAAAAATATATTAAATGATTTTTCAAGAGAAACATAAAGTAACGTTATATGTATATACATATATGTATTTTTCTTTTTTTTTGTGTAGATATTTCAAAGTATTGGGAGGGTAAAAAAAATGAATTTTTTTAGGCATCCCATACATGGATTGGTCTATGAATTTTTAAAGTTAAGAAGGAGGAGGAAAATTAAATATATTTACAAAAAAAAATATAATGTAAAATACAATATTTTTTGAATATGCAAATTGTGAAAAATTTACACTACCATATATGATCGTCAAACGAAATATCAAAAAAATGAATGAATTTTCCTCGGAAAACGAATGGTTAGATTTTTCTATTTTATTTTTATACAATACACATAAAAAACAAAAATAACATGAAAATTTTTCTGTTTTCAAAAAAAAAAAGTAGACAAAATTTTTTTGAAAATTATTGCTAGCGGTATTAATAAAATGATCGATCTGATCGATCAATTGATTTTTCAAAAAAAAAAAGAAAAAAGTGATAATAAATAATGAGAAAAATTTTTTTTACAGGGAATGTGATTTTAAAAAAAAAATTGTATTTTGAAAGTAATTTTTTTTCGAGAAATTTTCTTATTTTGGTATTGAAAAATGTCTGCAGAGAGAAATTATTTTTCTTTATTAAAACAAAAACACAAACAAAAAGAGTATTTTTGGACCTTCATGATTATATATTCATCATTTTTTTTTTCAAGTGTTTTCCAATGTTTTATGTGGTTAGTTTGTTTTTTTGTTGTTTTATTAGAATTTCAGGAGTGCATCATCATTTGTTATGAAAAACGTTCATATGTGATAAATTACAGAAATTTATGCTAGGCTATATGGAAATCATAAATTATAATTTTTTTTTGTTTTGAATATTTTACATTCCAATGTTACATTTAAAAATTCTAGAAAATGAAAATGAAAAAATTATTAATTAGAAAAAATTATGTAATTAATGTCTTTCGTATTGTTTTAAAAAAAATTCTTTATTCTTTTATTTCGATTTTTCTTTTAAATAAATTATACAAAAACCGTTACAATATTCAATACATTACATACGCAAAAATTTTTTATTACGATATTCAATTCAACAAAAAGCTACAAAGTTCCAATCTACAAAAGGATATAGAAGATAAACATTAGAAAATTTTCAAATTAAAAAAAAAAAAAACATGAAAATTATGTTTGTTTGAAAAAATTTCGAAACAAGTGAACTTTTCTCTTGATGTTTTCTTCTTTTCCGAAAATCTTTTTCGATTTTCAATTTGTTTTTCGAAGTTTTTCTCATTAGTCTATTAAGACGTGTTTCCTTTGAAATTTTCAAAAATATTTTTTGTCCTTATAGAAAAATGTACCTTGAAGTCATTTTAAACCCTTAAATTACAAAATTTTAAACATTTCATAATCACCATCAACATTTTCGTATTATATTCGGTTTCAATATCATAAAAATTCAAAAATAAACCTGAAGACTCCTTAAATAAAAATTATATATAACCAAAAATGAATTTGCATATATAGGTGCATTGTACCTTCATGAAAAATAATAACCAAAAATTAAATCATTACTCATTTTTTTTTTATTTTTATTTTATATGTTTTTCTCAATTTAAATATTTTATCATGAAGAAAAATTCATTCGAAAAGAATGCATTTTTTTTAATGACTCATATAATAATAATTACACTTAAGAAAATTATTTCTATTTTCAATTTCATATCCTTATATGGTAAAATAATAAAATCAAAAATTCTAGATCATAACGTGATCATTTTAGAAAACAAAACATATATGTACATCATGGGCGCTCTTCTGCTCTTGGTTCTGTCTTATTTTAACGAAATTTTGTAAGAAATTCTTGTTGAAAAAAAAAAAAAAAAAAAGAATACAAAAACAACAAAAAAGTAATGAAAATTTTGTTGATATATTTTTGAAAAGATCAGTGTTTTTTTTTATGTCATCTAGATAAAAAGCATAAGGAGATTATATAGTATGGAAATAATCATATTTGAATAAGAAATTATTTGTAGTTTTAGTTGTTTCATTATTTCTTACATTTTTCTTTTTTTTTTTGTAAATAATTTTTTCATATGTCTATGATAATATGTATTTCCTTAAATTGCTCATAAGAAAAACATTTTTCTTCTTCATCGTTTTTTTTTTAATTATTTTTTTTCTCTATACTCAAATATATCTTTAACTTGTGATATATCTATATATGTACACCTATACATATGTATACATATGTGAATAATTTTTTTTTTGGAATATTGCCAAAGATTTGTTAATCTTCGAAAAAATTAAATAAAGTAAAAATAAAAGAAAAAATACTGAAAGAATGAACAAAAAATAAAGCATTTTTTCTTTTTTTTTGGGAAGAAAATAATAAGAAATATAATAGAAATTTTGTATACTGAATATATTAATCATATATGTACATATTTACTTTTATATAGGTGTATTGAATCAAAAGAATCTGAAAAGAAAAAAGGAAGAACAAAAAAAGCAACATCAGATCAGATCAAGTGAAAGTCTCTGAATGAGGGATGATTAATGTACATATATATACCACGTAATTTTAAAAGAAATTTTCCCAAAATATATGTATGTATGTATCATACGATAAAATTTCTTTATATAGTTTATAATTATTAAATAATATTTAATTTAAAAAAAAAAAAAACAAATTTAGTATCTACATAACAATGTGTAGGCGTTATTGCTACATAATAATAATGTAATGTGTATTTAGTAATGGTTTTCAACGTTTTAATTAATTTAATTTACAGTTATAAGCAAATACATATGTGTACTATATGTATATATACATAATAAATGTGCATATATGTATGTATATATGCCTTTTACCGATGTATCTTTTGTATTCAAAAAATTTATTTTTACCATGTAGGTATACATATATACACAATAATATTAAAAATTAAATAGTATTTTTTTGGCACAACCATAAACGGTTATGATTACGGTATTCTATCATTATATTATGAAAGAGATAGAGGTGAAATAAAAACAACAAAATATACAACCACAACAACAAAAGAAAATTAATGGGGATTTTCTTTCGATTTTTCATATTATTATTTTTTTTTTGTCTTATTTTTCTTTTTTGTCAGATACATATGTTCTTTTATATCACCTTTAATGAAAATTTCTTTTTAGAATAAATCTTCATCTATTTCTAAATGCCAAAACGACAAAATATAGGTACAATAAAATACTAAAACTAATGCAAAAAAACAAAAAAAAAACAAAAAAAAAAAAATAATAATGTATTTGCATGTATTAAAATTAAATTGAAATAATTTATTATTATTCTGATTACAAATGTATCTAATAACAATACAATATATACTCGTATGTACTATATTTCAATATACTACACACATATTTGTATCAACGCTCGTCCACATAATTATGATCAGCCTCATCAGGCCTCTTCATCATCATCATCATCATCATCATCCTAGGCATATCTTTTCATATTGCAACCAAAAATGAAGTCAATTTAGAATAAGCGATCTAAATTTAATATACGTCATATAATTTGAATATACACAAACAAACATAAAAAAGAAATATGTATGTATGTGTCTTGAAAATGTGATTTTTATTTTTTATTTTTGCTCTATGAAGATACATAACACAATTTACAAAAAAAAGAACATATTTTTAGAAAAATGTTGTTAAAAATAATTTTTTTTTTTTTTCTTAAATTTTATGAAAAATTTTCATGTATATTCGAATTTTTATTAAAATTTCTTTAAAAATACAAAAAAATGAAAAAAATACATTGAGTATTATTCCACTGTATATTATTTTAAATTACAGAAAAAAAAATTTGATCTTTAAATTAAAAAATTTACCATTCTTCTAATTAATGGACAACAATGGATCGATAGGGATGAAAAATAATGTAAAAATTTTACAAATGATTTATTAAAAGTTTCGTAATCGATGCAGTAGAGGAGAAAAAAATGGAATCACCCATATACACTCATTATTTTGAAACATATGAGGGGTATAAAAGCAAAGTCAGCAATCTCCACTTTTATTAAATTTCAATAAACGCCATTTTTCTTTTCTAACGATTTTCAGTTTCTACTTTATTTGTATGGACCGGCTAGGGAAGTAGGGTTTTTTGAGAAAGATTTGCCAAGAGATTTTGTTGTCATTGCATTCAGTGCTGGATTTAAGCTTAGGCAAGTGAGGCATTTACCTAGGGCGGCAAAATTTAAGGGGCGGCAAATTTTGCTAATATAAAAATAAATCTTTACCCTAACAAGCAAAAAAAAAAAAAAACCCTCACAACTTTGCTACCACAAGGGCGCCATATGGGACAGTGCCTAGGGCGGCATCACAGTTAAATCCGCCACTGATTGCATTATAATTATAATTATTACTAAATCTTCATACATTTCTCATGTTTTTTGCACTCTTTACTCATTTTTTATCAAAATTGGAGATTGCTGGCTTTGTTTGGCTTGGCTTTTACACCCCTCATATATGAAATATGAGTTAATAAAAAATACACGTTTTTTTTTCTGATCTAAATATCTCTCATTATTGGTGTATGACAATATTTATAGAAATTATCAATTGTTTATGTTAAAAAACTAATTTAAAACAACAAAAAAACACATGATTTAAAAATAAAACGAACAACAACAACAACAACAAAATAAGGAGGTTATTATGAAAATACAATTTTAATATTGTTGAAAAAAAAAACGAAACAGATTTTTGGAAACACGACCATTTGGAGCATAGAATATAATTTTCGAAAGAGAAAAAAAAAACCCTGAATTTAAAAAAAAAAAAAAATATGTTTCATTTATTTTTAGATTAAATTTTTTCTCGTTTAAAATGTTTTTTTTTTTTGATAAAAAAAAAGTATGTGATTTTATGTAGCAAGCAATTCCTCTTTAATATAATGACGACAAATATATCCCCCGCAATTTTATACCATCGCATGTATCATTTATTATTTAGTTTACATTTTTGTTGGTTCTTTTATATTTTTTTTTTTTGTCAATTACAATACGTCTGTATTTTATTATTAGAAAAAATTACTCTAAAGTAAAGGTTTTACTTTTCAAAACAAAAAGAAGAAGAATCTTATTTTACATTTGACACAATGCTTCATGAAAAACAAAAAAACGGATCCAGTTTGCAATTTTTCTGTTATTGTTTTCAGTCTTAAAAATAATTTTCACATAGAAATATTACGTATATTTTGTTCACGAAAAAAAAAAAATTATTTCTAAATAAGTAATTGGTGTGTGGTTTAATTAATTTTTCATTTAAATATTTTAAATTTTTTAAATAAAAATCTAAAATTAAATTAATTAATTTATAATTTAAAAAATTGTAATTTAAAATTTAAAAATAATTAAATAAAATTTCCTTTAAAAAAAATAAGTATTTTTAGAGCATTAATTTAATTAAAATATAAAAAATCTAGAAAATCGAATTCATTTATTCTATCAAATTATTTTTTTTTCTCTTTTTCAAAATTATTGCGCTTGTGAATTGAAATTAATTTTTACTGATTCATCATCCATCATTAAAACTAAAAATATTTCGCGCCAAAAAAAAACATTTTTTTTTCAAATATAACTTGCACTCTCAACAACATATTCCATTACCATATACATATTTATATGTACATTATGTTGCAACGAAAAAAAAAAATAATCTATAAATACAAAAAATTCTAAAATGAATAATTATAAAAAAATTGCAAAAATTTTAATACGATCTAAAAATGTACTTTTTTTAAATAATTTTCTAATTTAAATTGAAAAATCGTTTTTCTTCTTCTTATTTTATTTCATAAATGAAATTTATTTAACGTAAATGTTTACCTTGAAATGGAAATTTTTCAAAAATTGCAAATCAAATGATTTAATTCAATTCAATTAGGGGGTTGAGGGGTGTTTAGAAATTAAGAACTATTTTTAATATACTACAAAAAAATGGCATTTAAACGGTCATTGTGTTTTGCATTTTTATCCAATAAAAGGTTTTGATTACTAGATCGATCAACTGTATTGCACAATTGAATCGGTCTAGATTTTGATTTTGTGGTTAGGACGGTCAGGTGTATGTAGTAATATGTACATCTAATTCAATTTTGCTCACAATTTTATTTTATTTGATCTCCAAGAGTCAACCTTCTTTCAATGGTGGCTGAGGAGCTTGAGATCTAACAAAAAATCATCTACTTCTCGTTATGCGCGTCAAAGGAAGATTGTTGATAGTGGGCTTGGAGATCTATAAAATAAAAGTTGGTCTGGAAGTTCTTCCACCTGTAGATCAAGCGTTAGCGGAGGATGAGTCCTGAATCTTTTACTCCCCGACAGTCTTGTTCTCTGGTGGTCCTTCCACTTCCTGGGCACCTCATACGCGCTCAGCAGAAGCGCACCAACAAAAAGAGCAACAAACAGAATGGTACCAGTTCCGGAGGCGGATTCAGACCATTAGTACTAGCTCCGATCAACTGTGTTTGTATGGGCACAATTGAATCGGTCTAATTGCAGTGCGTCTAAAAATCTACATCTGCCCATGCATTAAAGATTAACAGATTAGTAATAAGTAAGTTCTGCGCAAGTCTTCAAGTAAGATCTTCATTTCTGACCACCACCTTGTTTTTTGCTTCATTTTTCTACAGAATTCAAAAGTTCAAGTAAAAATAAAATACTTTTTGCTATTATTTTGTTTCATTCAATTATATTTCTTTTATAATTCCTATTTATTACATAAACATAATACATAAGCATCATTTCATAATAATAATCTAACTACTATTTTTAATTATAAATTCTTCAAATACAATATTTAAAAAAAAAAAAAAAAAAATTTGATGTACATATTATAGAGTAGATAAAATTCAGTTGAACATTTTATGAAAAATTATGAATAACAAATTTTCCTTTATTTTTTATTAAAAGAATTTTATTTAATTCTATTTTTCTTCTATTTTCTTCCTTATTTTTTTTTTTTACAAATACTATCAATGTATGTATTTTTGTTATTAATTAATTATATTCTATTAAAAAATATCAGATATAAATATTCCATGTTTTTTAATATTAAAAAGAGAAGAAAAAAAAATGCAATATGTATTAAAATGCTATTTTGAGAGAAGAAAAAAAATAAACAAATGGCACTAAAATAACATGTGCCTCATTTTACGCTATATTATTTAAAAAAAAAAAAGAAAAAAAAATATAATAAAACATTATTCAATATTATTAAACATAGAAACATTTGCTTATTATAATTATAATAATTTTTCTGTCTGTAAAAATTATTTAACTCTTTAAAAATTCTGTTTCATTTTAATATATTTGATTTTTTGTTATGATTTTAAAATACAATATAATAATAATAATAATAATAATACATAATGATAAATAATAAACTGATGCTATTTAATAGAAGAAAGAAAGAAAAAAAACTTTATATTTTATTTATTTATTTTTATGTTTTTTTTTTGTTTTGTTTTTAAAATTGTCATCTCATTTAAAATATAAAATACGATCCATCCATCCAGTGAGCCAATTATAAGTGCAAAATTAATTACATATTATACTCGTATAGCCGTATGTATATTTTTGTTTATTTTTTTTTTCTTTATACATATTATGTACGAGTATATATATATGTTACGTATCTATATATGTACATATATAAATATATATATTTTTTCAAGATAAAATTGCAAATGAGATCACATCATTTTTAACTAATTTTAGATATAATATAATATACATAATATGTATAATATGTATTTTGTATATCAAATTTAAAGGAATGTACTTGATTTTTATTTTATTGTTTTTTTTTTTTTCATTTCATTTTGTTCCTTTTTTTTATTACTATTAAGTTGATAATAATATGTGTAAGGCATTACAATATTTTTTTTTTTCCTTTTTGTTTTTTAATTATAAAACTAAAAGTCAAAGTGTTGATATACATATTGTGTAATTTTAGATAATGTTAAAAATTCAATTTAGAAATTCTTTACAGGAATGTTTTACAGGCAAAAAAAAAAAATACGAAATACGAAATGATCATGAGTTCATGTTATTTAACCCTAAAAGAAAAATTTTTATGATCATTGAACTCTTGTTAAAATATTTCTTCATTTTGTACTTTTGTATACAGTACATTTTTTTTGTTCTTTTTTGTTTCAATTTAAAATCAATATACAGTCGAGCACAGATAAGTAAAAGCGTCTGGGGCACAATTTTTGCTTGCAATAATCCGTCATTTGCACTTATGATTCATGCAAATTTTGTAATGCATTTTAAGTCCCTAAAAAGTTACCCTTTTTTTAAAAAAAAAAAACCAAAAAGATTTAATTTTCTTAAATGATGAAAAATTTTGTTTTTAAAAAATATAAAAACATAAAAAACAAAAACATTCTTTGACAGAAGTATGTATTCTGTAAGTATGTTGACAAACTTGAATAAGTTGAAACCGGTTTAAATAAACTTTACTAGAAAAAAAATGTTTGCACTTATCCGTCTTTGATTCAATATAAAGTTATGATTCAGGACTTTTTAAAACTTCTTGCACTCATTCAGTTTTTGCACACATTCGTTTTGCACTAATGCGTATAAAATTATGTACATTAGAATATATATGAAAAGAAACGGGACATCGAAACTTCTTGCACTCATCCGTCTTGTACTCATGCGTGCTCGACTGTATATATGTATATACTGTATATTTTGTTCCTTAATTAATTAATTAATTATTTTCTTTTAAAATAAATGTACATTAATATAATATTGTCTTAATTTAATTTTGATTTTTCGAATATTAAAAAAAAAAATTTATCTTATTGCACTTTGGCAAGATTTCATTATGTATTTTTTTTTTTATAAATTTAATTTTAAGATAAGGCACCATTAATATTTTCTATTTATTATAAAAAAAATTTTTCTACAAAAAAAAAAATTCAATTTCCAAAAAAAAAAAAGTGAAAATGGATGTCTCACTTGCCAAATCGATTAACTCATAAAAATCAACTAAAAAAAGTAATAATTTAGCTCTGATATAATAAATTAATTGTAATTCGAAGACCGAAAAAATATTTTTAATTTAGTAGTTTAAGGCCTTATCATCACATTCAATTATTTCGAATATGAAAAATCCAAGAATTAATCGAGTTCTGCAACTAAAACTTAAAAAACCACAAAAATGGAGTTAATCGATTTGGCAAATGAAGCATCAATTTCAATTAAGTATAATTTTTTTTTTTTTTCAATTCTAATTTAATATCCCTATGCACTATTCGGTTACTCTCTGTGAAGTAAATCAAATTAAGATTCTGACTAAAAAAAATAATCTTAAAAAAATTAATTTTCATATGATAAATATTCAACACAGTTTAAAATCTGTTTTTTTTTCTTTTTTTAAACTATGAAAATCTTTAAGATTAACATGAATCCTGTATTTATTGAATAGGAGTGTAAAATTAAAAAAGAATTTAGTATTATAGAGAAAAAAAAGTATCATTCTATTTAAAGAATGAGCCAGAGAGCAAAAAAAATAAATAAAATCGAATTAAAAAAAAAACCAATTCAACTGACACCCTACAGGCTATTTTTTTTTTTTTTAGAGTTTAAAACGAAAATATTTAATTATTAATATCATTTTAATACCGATTAATAATAATAATAATAGAAAATAGCATGTGAAATTTCAAAAAATAAAAAAAATTCAAAAATTATTTTGAACTGATTAAAGAGTTTAATTTGAACAGTGCATGTGGACGTTGTGTAAGTCTCAAAATATAAGTCTTTGTAAATACCAGTGCAAAAAATGGTTTTTTTTTTCTACCTTTTTTGGCTTATATATCAAAATATACATACAGTGAAACCTCCTAAATTGGGACAGTCATGGGACCAGCAAAATTATGTCTCAATTAAGAGAGGTGTCCCAATTTTAAAGATTTTTTTTAAATTAATTAGTTGCATGTTGTGGAGATATAACCCTTCAAGAGATGAAAGTGGTTAGGGGTTGGAAATTAAGATGTAAAAAAAGATGAACTTCCAAGTGGAAGTTTTTGTCCCCATTACGTGGTGATTTTTTCAAATATAAGTACGGAACACTACTGTCCCAGTCCCAATTCAGAGGTTTCACTGTATTTTAAAAAATTTTCAGTCGAAAAAATGTTTTTTTTTTGCTTTTCTCCTTTAAAAAAAAAACGTTTATAATTCCTAATTCTAGTATTTAAACTTCAATGATTGATCCCAATTGAAAAAAAAAATGTTAGACAAAGAGAAAGAAAGAAAAAAAAAAAAGGAAGTTTTACGTACATAAATTTCCTCCACCTACATTATAAATCATATCGGATACATTAATATTATTTTTAAATTAGAATCAATTATTGTAGTTTTCCTTGTTTTTTTTTTTATAATTAAGAACATATGTGTATGTATTAATGAGTTTATATTTAAGTACATAGATACAAAAAAAAATTATTATTATTTTTATCACTAAAATGAAGTAACGAATTTCATTTAAATCTAATAAAATTAATAATATTCCATTTGTTTTTTTTTTTCTTTTCTACGTTTTCTTATACAATTTTGTCTTTTCTTTTCTGTTTTTTTTTTTTAGGAATGTAATAAAAACTAGTGAAAGGAATACAAATTTTTTGTTTATATGTATTTTTTTCATGCCTTTCTTTTAAAAATTTAGAATATGATACGATATAAAATGTAAAATATTTTAAAATATGTATATAAATTTTTTTTCATATAATGTAAAATGATAACAGCCTAAAAATATAAAATAAATATTGCGTTTATGTACTTACATTGTTAACTACTTGTTTACGTTTTTGATTTCGTTGCTGATCTTTATTCATCTTTTTTATTTTATTTTTTTTTTTAAATAATAAATCGTTCGAAATTATCTTTTTTAATTGTTTTAAAAATATTATAACTGAGTAGTTATAACCGATTTACGTATTATCGTTGGCTCCTTACCTTTTGGAGCTGATACAACTTCTGATGATACTAACCATGGTGAAACCATTTCATTAGGTGAATTCATATTATGATTAACAGTATTCTGAAATTTATTAAATAAATAATAATTTAAAGATACTATTTAAAACGATTTCATTGTAAATATTTTAAACTATTTTATTACTCAACAAACAACAACAAAAAATAACATTCTTCAAAAAGCAAAAAACAAACAAAAAAAAAAACTTAAATATATACTCACGTTTTTAACAGTAAAATCTTTTAATTTAAATTATTTTTTTCTCACCTTTTTTTCATTTTCTTGTAAAGGAGGAGAAAACACCGTTATATTATTTCCGATAGTTGTAATTGTTGTTGTTGATGGTGGTGTAGGTGTTGTCGGTATTATCCTTGTTGTGGTTGGTGGAGGAGTCGGTGGTTTGTGTTGTTCTGGTTGTGTTATATTAAGGGTGAGTTTATCTCCTCCCTTTTGGTTTTTTTTTTTTTTTTTTTTTAATATACATATTATACAAACAAGCAAAATAAAATACAACACAAACATAAATACAACAATAAAATAATTCATGAAACAAAAACAACATGAAACGAAAAATTAAAACAAAAGAATGATAAAAAAATAAAACAAATCTAAATTTAGCAATAAAATACAATCTAAATTACATTACTTACCACTGATATGTATGTGGCATTTAATGAATCTGGACCAGAATCTGAATGATTAATTGCTGAAGGTACAAACATTTGATTTGTAAGTTTTGCATTTGATGCACCCATTTCTTCTTCAACACGAGCTATAAAGTAAAAACAACAACAAAAAAATGAATTGTTTAAATCAAAATCAAAATAAAAATATATGTAGTTGAAAATTTATTAAATTTTTACCTTTAAGTATGTTACATTTTATTTGACCAGGTGGTAATGGTGTACCACTAATATTCGATAATTTAACTTGATTATTCGGTTTCTCAGTAGATGAAAGTCTTTTTAATGTTTCAGTATTGTGCTCTAAATCTGATGTTTTATTAATAGTTACTCTATTCATAAAAAAAAAAAAAAAACAATGAATTAATTAGAAAAAAGAGAAGAAGAAAAAAATAGTTAGAAAATTAGAAATAATTTTTAAATTGTTAATTAACAGAAGAAAATAATGATAAAAAAAAATTTTTTTTTTTTAAAATTAGATTTTTCTCCTTTTTAAATTAATGTTGTGTTTGATGTTTTTTTTTTAAAATGAAATATCTACCTGATACTGTTAGCATCATTAATAGCCTCATTAGCTAGGATAGAGGGAGATGGATCTTTAACAATGGATTTAAGCAGTGAATCTAGCTGATTATCTTTATCCGATAAACCACTTTTTATGCTGTAAAAAGACAAATTTCAATACAAGAATACAAAATTATATTACAAATACATAATATTAATACAATTATACAAATGAAAACAAATATATGAATCTAAATCTAACAATTCTAATTTATTTTAATTTTTTAATACCTTGATAATTCATTTGAATAAAAATTTTTAAAAATTACTTAACAAGCATAAATGATTATCTACAAAATATCGTTGAAATAAATAAGAATTTTTATAAAGAATCATTTTCTTTTTTACATATACAAAAAAAAAACAATACGACATAAAAACATTAATATTACAGCAATGTCGGCAATGCAAAACATATTATACACAAATAAACAACATAAAATTTTCATGATAAATGCTAAACAATTATTCTTATTGAAAATATCAAGTACCAAGAACAACAAGAAAAGGTAAAATTGATTATTACATGTGTTTTTTTTTTCTTTCTTCCTTTTATTACTTGGCTAGCGTACAAGCTAAATAAAAATATGTACATGATAAAAATCATTTTAATATGAATTTATCAATTTTCTTATTTTTTTTTTTTTTTACACAATTATTTCTTATTCATGATGCAAAATATTAATAAAATTGTATTTTAAATAAATTTTTAAATACCTTTTCATTTATATTTTAAAAGTTAGACAAGATACTTAAACAAGGATTAATTTATCAAAAATGAAATTTTTCAAAATATAAAACAAACAAATAAAAAAAAAAAACAACAAACATTATAACAAATTTATAATGCGACTAATAACAAGATGTTTGCTGTATGTTATGCTAAATGAATTAACAGTTAATAAAGCGTATATTTAAATAATCACTAAAATAATTAAATTAAAATGACAAACAAACAAATAAACAATAAAAAATACCTGAATGATGAACTAATTGATGATTTTCCAAATGATCCATGATGTGATTGAGTTTTTGTAAAAGGAATTTCATCTACTACTTTACATGAAGTGTAAGTTTCTGGTTCCAATCTTTAAAAAAATAAATAAAATTAAGCAAAATGTTTGAATTGAAAAAAAAAAAAAATAAATAGTAACACTTACTTAACAGACAATCCACTTTTTCCAAATGAACCAATTTTTGTATAACCACTTTCTTCATTAGATGAAGTTGATTTTGTTGAGCAACGACCAAGTGATGCTGTTGAATTTATACCATTTACAATTGGTGTTGAACAATCTGAATCAGAACCTAAACCGATATTATTATGAATAACTGTTTGAATTGATGGTGATGGTGTTATTGATTTAATTGATGGTACATCAATTGCTATTGGTGTTGTTGATCTCAAATTATCAGGAACTGTTTCGGTATTTGTATCATTGATGGTAGTATTTATTATAGCATTATTTAATTGTTTATTAGTTAAATTTTCTTGTTCATTTTGTAATTGATGTTGTTGTTGTTGTTGTTGCTGTTTTTGTCTTTCACGAATCACATGTGATTGCCGTCCAGCGTATCGTTGTGATGGTCTTCTTTCAAATTGTACTGTTCGACGAGCTCTACTCTGTTGTGTCGTTTGAAATTCCGTTCTTCCTGAATAACGAAATCTTGAACCCATACGAAAGAAATTTTGTCTTGCTGATGGTCCTTTAACAGGTGCTCTTAATCTAAAAAATGTATGATGTTCAACAGCACATTTCCATAGATGTTTACATGCTTTTTCATTATATAAACGAAATACGAATGTATGCTCTTGTTCTCTACCATCATCATCATCTTCAACAACTACTAATGTTAATTTTTTCTTTTTAAAATCCAATTTACTTATTTTTGGCCAAAAGAATAAACCAATTTTTTGTTGACCTTCAAATACTAAAATTCCAGTTGGTGTTAAACCTAAATGATATTCACAACCATCCTTTCCCTAAAAAAATTTCTTTGATTAATTTTCTAACTATTAAAAAAAAACAATTTTTTTTTTTATCTTACAAGGACAGTATGCATATCAACACCATACATATCCAACCATTTAGCTTTATTTAAATAACTAGTTTCTGCTTGAGCTGGATTTAAACCACTACAATTTTTATATTCTTCCAATATGGCAATTTCCATTTCTTCCGTTTGATTTGGAACAAAACGAAATTCTGATACTGTTGCTGCTGTATGAATTTTATCATCATAATTTCCTAATTCCGCTTTAATTGAAAAAAAAAAAAAATATTTTAATTTAATATTATTACTTTAACAATAATAATAATAATAATAATAATAATAATAAAATTATTAATTACATTGAAGTGCTAAAGCACAAAGTTCTACAGCTTTATCTTCTGGACAATCTAATCTTCCTTCAAGTAAATCTTGTTTCAATTGTAAAAAGAAAAAATATCTTGTAAGTTCTTCTCTTAATGTATGTGGATCAGAAGAATAGAATTTTACTTTTAAACGAAATGTATACGGTGGTCCAACTGTAAATTTTGAAGAAGAAAAAAAAATTAATCAAAAATAAAATCAACTAATGATAACGTTAAACAGTTAAACTTACTTTTAACTTGTTTTTTGATTGCTTTTGTTGGATCTAACCAATGTTTAACATGATTTGCATCAGTAAATTGTAAACCAAAATAATCCTTTTCAACCAAATCTAATGAATAAAATACCTGCTCATATAATTGACTTCCCATTGCCTTTTTCTATAAACAAAAAGAAACGAAAATTACAAAAAATTTTTAAATTAGCAATTTATTAAAGATTAGAAATATTTGAATAAAGTTTAAAGATATATCTACATATAAGTAAAATAAGAAAATATGTTTATAATTTGAGAAAAAAAAAAAAATAATAAATAAATAAATAGAAATAAGTAAAGAAAAAACAAAATATTGCACAAATAAATACAGCGTTACCCATGTACACCTACAAGTATTTTGCATTTAAACAAGAAAGCTTATAAAATCCTCTTAATAATACTACTTAATAAGAATGTCTTCGTTTAAGAAATGCTAGGCTATTATAATACCTAGCGCATTCCAATGACATTTTTATCTGTCGTCTGTCGTATATATACTCGTATTATAAAAGACATCTGTCTCCTCAATATGCACATAAACTTTTTAACACTTCTAATAATTTCACCTTTAGTTATTGTCGTTTGGTCGATTCTGAATTTATAAAATACGCTAAATGACATACCTATTTACTACTTATACATATACTTAAAATTATTATTATTAAAAAGAAATCAATAATCGTTTTATTTTTTTCTTACAAAGAAGACAAGCTTTTTTTTACAATCATCGATCGTTTTTAGAATTCATTGGCTCTCTAGTTCATTATTGCATTTATGTATATACGTATATAAATAGGAAAATATACAATATCAACCTGCAAAAAACAACACTCCTTCTACCCAACGCTGTAACAATATTATAATCTACATAAGGGTAAAGCATATATAGCTAGTTAAAGACTTATCATGTTTATAAGTAAATTATGCATTCTATTTTATTTATAAACACAAGGGGAAAGACAAATAACAGAATTCAATAATGAAAATAAAGTAAAAGTTGATTAAACTACATAATATATCTCATTAGGTAATAGTTGATTAGCTTGTATGTTTTTTGTTTTTCATTTTATTAAAGAAAAAAAAAAAAGGTCATAAGAAAATATTTCCAATAATATACATCCATTCTCATGTACTCAACATTTTCAGGAAGAATTTACATATATGGATGTATATAATAGCTTTCTATTGATAACACAAAAAAATTTTAGATACCAGATCAAGTTTTTTGTTTTCTAATTCTTTCTCCTTCTTCATGTCCTTATTTCAATCTTTTACATGACGACGGCATTATCTTTTTAATGGCAATCGTGCATTAGAGGTATAGACATTAGACACGACAACAAAAAAATATTTTAGAATAGATATAGACGGTAAAGCACCTTCATCTTTAAGTAAGTATAGGTATATACATATATATATGCATATAATATATCAGTATATACCTACAGTTACTTGTAAAATACATACTTACGATTTCTTCTAGTTTATTATCTTAAATTCATTTATTTTAGATAAATTTAAAATACATACCGACATCACAATCGATAGATCACCACCATCCAATAGGATAACACGACAATCAATTTTATTTTTATTGATTGCTGTACCGCCTTCATTATTTACATTATTTCGTACTTTACGTCGACTCAAAAATCGCAACATTTTACATTGATATGTGCTTTTTTACTTTTTTTTTAAATAATAAAATTTTTTACTTTAAAATATAAATTTTATAACTCAAAATCCATGAATTAATTACATGTAAAAATAAAATACAGAATATTTTAACATTTTTCTTCACTGTGAGACACCTGAAAACACCTTCAGAAAACCACACACACCAACACAACAACAAAAAAAGGCACTAATTAAATTAGAAATTTGTTTTTTGCAAACATATTAAATAACTAATATAATATATTTGAATTTTAATTAATTTATAATTTTTAGATTTGTAATTTACACAAAATTATAATAAAATTAATTTGAAGAGAAAAAAAAAGTGTAAATAAACCACACTCAGCCAAATTTTCGATTCGACGATAATGGCGTTTAATAACCATAACCAAGGCTGCCAGCTTTTACAATTTTTATGACACATATTCGTTTTTTAAAATTAAATCTACTATATTTTTTACTAAAGTTTTACAATTTTGACATACGGTCGGTCGTATTTATTGTTGTGTGTGAGTGTGACTACCTAATGAAAAATTATGTTATGAACTTGGGTTTTTTTTTAAACAACCAAAAAAACAAATAATAAAACTAATTACATTATTATTTAATCTGTTAAATTATTCATTGCCATTAAGAATCTTAATGAGAAAAATCATGGAAAACCTGTATTTAATTTCTAAGAATAAACTTTCACTTGGTTACACTGATTAAAGGTGCTCCTACACGATCTGGCAAATTGGCAGATAGCTGTCAATTTTCGTGGACAGATGCAAAAAGTATCAAGTATGTGGCGGATATGAGATTGAGATATTCGGGCAATTATTGGCCAGTACCAGACCTGTCTTCTTTCAGCTTCAATAACCGGTTTTTTATCCCCACTTTTGGATAAAATGTACTACAACTCGCCTTCTGTCTTAAAAAAAAAACCGGTTATTGAAGCTGAAAGAAGACAGGTCTGGTACTGGCCTTTGACTGCCAGATTTAAGGACAGACATCTTCATCTGCCATAGTGATTACACGCATCTGACCACGAAAATGGGCAGATATCTGCCAATTTGCCAGATCGTGTAGGAGCGCCTTAATAGATAAAAGTGGTTTGAAATAGAAATTAGCGTATTCAAAAATTTCAAAATAAACAAAAAAAAAAATTGCACTTTTGCATTTTTTTTTGTGGTTTTCGTAATAATTTTTAATTTTATCTAATTTCAGAACATAATATGTATTTATTTAAGTTTAAAAATTTAAATTTTCATCAAACTTTATTCTCTACTGAATTCTAATTCAGCTTAAAATTACATCATAAAATATTATTCAAATAATAATACATAATTAATAATAATATGTAATAATAACTAACAAATAGTTCAGTACATAATAATAATTTTCCTCCGTTATTTTTTCTTTTTTTTTTTTTTCAAATAAAATTAAAATTATTGCAATACATATTGAACCTATGAATAAGTGAAATGTAATAATAATTAGATAAAGTAAAAATTTAAAATATTAATTTATGTTCATTCTCATTCATTTTCCTTGGCATCGTGACATTATTATAGTTTCTCTTTATTTTATTTTTTATTTTTTTAAATAAACATTTTTATCTAAATCGAATGCACTTCATTATTTTAATTGAAATAATTATGAAAATGTGTATTATTCCTTTTTTTTTTTTCTAAATTTAATTTTCTGTATTCAAGTTTGTTCATCAGTAATTTCAAGAAATTGAGTGCAAACATCTCTACTACATTCTCCTTTATTGTTGAATGCAAATTTATAATAATGTCCATCAGCACATATCACTTTTTGAAACGAAAATTTAAATTTAAATTCTTTGAAAAATTAAATAAATCAAAACTACTTACCAATAACAGAATTTGCATCATTTCCAAATGCACAAATACATGGTGGACCCTGTGGTATCGAAAATTTACAAAAGCTCCATTGACTTGAAAAATATTTTGGAATTATTGGTAATGATGATTCCTTTGGTTTTGGTTCTTCCAAATTAAATACATGAATTGTTCCATGATCAGATGATACAACTAACATTGTTGATGAATGATTAAAATTAATACAATAAATAGTTGCCTACAATAAAAAAATTAAGAGAGTATTTTAAATAAAATTAAAACAATTTGATAAATTTTACTTACTTGATTGCTTCCTCTCCGTAGTTCAGCTACTTTTTTTCCACTTTCTGTATCAAATACCCTAATTAATGTTCCTTTTTCACTTGCAGTCGCTAAACGAGTTCCTTGTAGATTTAATGTGATACAATTAACTGTCGCTTCGTGTGCTACAATTTCAAGAGGAGCTCTTTCGGTATTTGCCAAATCGACAATCTAAAAAACAAATGTCATGCACATATGCATATTATTTTAAAGTATTAATATTAATATAACTTGAAAAATATATTATTTTTACTTGAACATGTCCAGTTCGTCGTCCTGGAAAGGCAAGAAGAGATTTATTACTATGCGGACACAGAACACACAATCCCGATGGATTTGAACTTGTTTCAAATACATGCAATTGTTTTGGTTGTTGTGTAAAAGTATATACTTTTATAATTCCTTCAAGTACAACAACTATACGATCCCGTCGTAATTTTACCGCTTTAACTGGTTGATTAAAATCCAATGAAATTGCTGGTGCCTTTTTTAAATCATCCCAAACGATAACTTTATTTGGCGGATATAATGGACGTATTCCTCCACCGACAAGAGCTAAATAATTGCAACGAAATAACATTTCAACATGTCCTAAACCGCCTTCAGGAAAATATTGTCGTTCTTTCTCTTTTAGCGGATCACAATTATAGACACGAAATCCAGTATCCGTGGCACAAGCAAAGCATCCTATAAATTTTAATAAAAAAAAATTTTTTTTGTTTTTAATTCTTAGTATATATAACGGGAATATGTACACATTTTTCTATTCTCAAAAGTATTTAATTGATTATTTTACCTTGATCTTGATTGAAACCTGCATAAAGTAATCCATTTCCGTAAGGATTTAAATCAACAATATTCATTTTATTGAATACTTCATAACAAAAATAAACTTTAAAATCAAAAATTTAATTAATTTTCTAAAAATGATATTACTTTTGACATTCAACTTTGATGGCTGTCAAACTGAAGTTTATCAAATAACCTAACCGCAAAATCAGTTTCAAATAACAATTTTACTTCAAAATTGAATTTTCTTATTACATACATATTTCGATATTTTTCTTGGATCTTGAATACAAATAAACTATTTATGTTTTAAATCACGTTTAATAAATATCTGCAATTACAATGTCTCAGTGCTTTCGAGAGGCTTTTAAACTTACAAATAGAAATATAATTCAATGGTTTCCTGGCCATATGGGAAAAGGATTACGACAGATGCAACAAAAACTAAAACAAGTTGATTGTATCATTGAAGTTCATGATGCACGAATTCCATTCTCAGGTAGAAATCCAGAATTTAAACATACTGTTAGTGGTGTAAAACCACATATATTAGTTTTAAATAAAAAAGATTTAGCAGATAGAAAATCATTTCGAAGGATAAGTGAACGTATTAAAAATGAAGAAGGTATTGATAATGTAGTATACACCAATTGTAAGAAACAAGAATGTAATGGTATTAAAAAACTTATGCCAATAGCAAAAGATCTTATAATAAATTCAAATAGATTCAATAGAAGTGAAGTTAAAGATTTTTGTATAATGGTAATAGGAGTACCAAATGTTGGTAAATCATCTATATTGAATGTAATGCGTAACAGACATTTAAAAATGAAAAAAGCTTCAGCTGTAGGAGCAATAGCAGGAATAACAAAAAGTGTTCTTAATAAAATTAAGATTTGTGAAGATCCTTTAATATATATGATAGATACACCAGGAATATTAGCACCACGTATTAAAGATGATGAAATGGGAATGAAATTGGCATTGTGTGGTTGTTTGAAAGATAGTTTAGTTGGTGAAGAAAATATTGCTGATTATTTATTGTATTGGTTGAATAAAAATGAAAACTTCGCATATGTAGAGTTGATGGGAGTTGAAAAGCCAACAGATGAAATAACTGAAATACTTGTAGCTGGAGCAAGAAAATTAAATAAAACATTAAAAGTGAAACAATCTGATGGGACAATGGTTATTATACCAGATGTTCTAACTGCAGCGCAACATATGATAAAATTATTTAGGAATGGTTATTTCGGAACAATGAATTTGGACAAAGATAGTTTTAGATAATTGTATTATATTTTAAAATAAAAAAAAAGTTTTTTTTAAATTGAATTTCAGAATAAAAATAGTAAAATTTTTATTTAACCGATTTTATTTTTCGTGTTTTTTCTTGTAGTGGACGTGTTCTTTCAATTACTTTCTTATTTAGTGGACATCTTTCTTCATAAAAAGTAATTACTGTATCTGGATCATTTTGATTAACTTCTGAAGCAGGAATTAAATCAAGTTCCTCACAATCATGCCATTTTACTAAATACATTATGTCACCAGTAGAATTTGTAGCCCCAACAATTTTCTCAATTAGTAAATTACGTTCATATCCTCTTGGCTTAACAATCTCCTCAATTTTACTTTTTTGTTTACGTTTTCGTTTTTTCTCCTGATATTGCTTGGTACGTTCTGCCTCAAATGCTGCTATTAGATTTGGACAACTTAAATTTTCTTCTGGCTCCCAAGTATTATCTTGACTGAAAATAAAGAAGTTGGAATAGGAAGAAAATCAAAACAATTCGAATGTGCCACTTAGTACTTACTCTGAATAACCCTTCCACTTTAAAAGATATTCAATCTTTCCTTCAATAGTTATTCGTTTGTTAAGGACTTTCTCAACGGAATAACCACCTCCTCGCCTAGGACTCATTTTATTTTTTAATTGGAAATATGTACTTTTCTTTTATAAAATATCTCAAAATAACTAAAAATATATCGGAGTCGATCAAATATAAACACAAGTACAAGTACAAGCCGTAGAGTAGACTAGACGAGACGAAAAATTCTTTAAAGTAGGGATGTCAAATAACAATCGATTATCGCGTTATTTTATATTCGATTGCTAGACAACATCGATTATCGTAAATTCTCTGATAATCGATTATTTTTTCTTCGATAATCGAGCAAAATGTATTTGCTATTTTGGTTTTGTTTTTAGCAATTTGTACTAAAATTAACGTACAGTTTGGCATCACCTATCACATCATAATTATTTAATATTTTCATCCAATTCAGTACTTCAGAATAGGTGAAGGTGAAACAAAATTTAGACATCCCTATGGTTTATGTGTGGTACACCAGGTATAACCATTAAACACATTATAATTTGTATAAATTGCTCTTATCTCTTTCTTAATTGTAAAATGTAAAGTGATGTTGAGTACTTGTTACAATTATGTACAAGTAATTCTTATCTATAAATATGATTTGAGGGGTATAGATTTTAAAATAACATTTCAATATGTATTTATAATTATTGTTTATACCTGGTGCGGTGCCGCCACAATATTGTTATATGTTTTACCTGAATTAAATTGTTTTGTTTTCTGATTGTATCTATTTTATATTTTCAGTTATTTAAATTTGCTTCATATATGAATTGTACCATTTATTTCATTTATGTCTTTTTTATTTTTTGATATTAATTATTATTTTGTATGAAATAAAACAATTTATTTTGTATTGAATGGAACTACAGCTGCCTATGTAATGATTATTTTGTTTGAAAATGTTTAAATATTTTACTCCCAAGCAAAAAAGTAAAACAAATCGATTATCGATGGTATTATTAACGATTAATCGAATAACGATGTTTTTAAAAATAAAATATTCGATGTTGAACAATCGATGTTTTTTTAAAACTTTTGACATCCCTACTTTGAAGCAAACTTTTACTTGCCTTGCCGCTTTTAGACCGATTCAATTGTGCCCATTACAGACAGAGTTGCCCATACAGACACAGTTGATCAATCTACTAATGGTCTGAATCCGCCTCCGGAACGAGTACCATTCTGTTTATTGCTCTTGTTGCCTGTTGGTGCGCTTCTGCTGAGCGCGTATGAGGCGCCCAGGAAGTGGAAGGACCACCAGAGAACAAGACTGTCGGGGAGTAAGAGATCCTGGACTCATCCTCCGCTAACGCTTGATCTACAGGTGGAATAACTTCCAGACCAACTTTTATTTTATAGATCTCCAAGCCCACTATCAACAATCTTCCTCTGACGCGCATAACGAAAAGTAGATGATTTTTTGTTAGATCACAAGCTCCTCAGCCACCATTGAAAGAAGGTTGACGTCTACAACGTATTCCTTTTTTACTCCTTTTTTTTGTGGCATACTTCCTTTTTTATAGCTTTGTACTTTTTAGGTACTGTACTATTCAAAAATCCCAAACGACAGCCCTGTTTTAAATATAATATTTTCATTTTCAAAATCGAATTGTGATGTGATTTGTGAATTGTGTTATGTGTTTAAAATTAAAAATGGAAGTGGAAGATACAGGAATATGTCGAACTTGTTTGAATCGCGGAGAATATACTATTTTCTCCTCGATTCCATCGTATTTACATGCTAGTCAGAATGAATTTTTAAATTTTAAATTCAAAAATATAAGTACATTGCTAGAAGAAACAACTGGTCTTACAGTGAGTTTTATATTTGAATTTTTTATTATTTTAGATATTTCATATTTTTCTATGTAAATACCTTCTGAATAACTCTAGTTCTAGTTTTCTAAATTATTTTTTCCATTTTATTAACTCTATCCTTATCTACCCTTTCCCTTTATTTATGAACAAGTATCAAAAAACCAAAATAAAATATTTGTATATCTTCTCAAAGTCAAAGGAATCAATTATTTAATTGTGTAATTTACATTTTAGGTTGCACCAGATGATGGTTTTCCAGATAAAATGTGTGCTATATGTATATCATATTTGAAACACGCAGTAACTTTTCGACAAACAGCAATTGAATCAGCATTAAATTACAAAGCTGGAAATTTAATACGTTTTGAAAATTCCAAAATTTCAACATCTACAGGTGTATGTGTTACAGAAGACGATTTAGATTTTCATAAAACACGTAAGACTGATACAATAGATTATATAAATAATATTTTAAATAATCCAACAAAATTCAGTGAATATAAACGAAAATATTTAACAACAACAAATCTTCAACAAGAACAAAATAATGGCACAGCTGATAATAATTTAGATTTTATGCTTCTGAATTTACTCTTTGGTAAAGATCAATCAAATGTAATAGCAGGAAATGGTAATACAAGAAAACCAACATCATCATCTAAACAATGGTTTATTAGCAATAATCAAAATAATAATAAAGATACATCAACTATGAATTGGTATTTTGGTGAAGATTTTAATGATGATTTTCAAAATAATTCATCAAGTTGTGAGGATGATATGTATCAAGAAAATGCTAGAAATAAACAAATCAAATCAACACCAACACAAGCAATAAAATCAATAGAAACAAATTCGAATAATAATAACAGTAATATATTTAATTATAAAGAAAAATGTTTCGAAGAAGATGATATTATGGATTTACAAATATTAAAAGATGCAAATATTGTTATAAATATACCAGAAGATTGTAAAGAACGTAAATGTCGTGCATGTTATCGTCGTTTTATGTCTGATACATCATATAATGAACATATGAGTGATTGTTTAGAATTAAAATTTGTATGTTTAATTGAAGAAAGTAATCGTTTATTACGAATAAGACATAGTAGAACTATATCACCACATGAATTTATAAGACGTATGATATTCAGTTTAAAAAAAGCATATCAATGGTTAATAAATGTTGATGATTCATTTACATTTATTGAAAAGAACAATAATAATGGAGGATGCAGTATTAATAGTAATAATGATATTATTAATGAAATACAAAACAATAAAGATGATTCTAAATTAAATATGTTCAATAAATTTAGTAATGATCTCGAAAAAATATCAATTAAATCAGAAAAAGTAAATAAATTTCGAAATTTTAATATTAAAAAAAATGAAAAAATGATAATCAATGATGATAATTCACTTTTACAATTACTTCGTAAAAAAATTGATAATGATAAAAAAAAAACTTTTAGTACATCATCGTTATTATTATCATCATCATCATCATCTTCAACATTGAAAAATGACCAAAATTTACAATTAAAATTTAATGAAAATAATAATACATTTTTTGAAGAAAATGATTGTTATAAATTACTGCCAAATAATTATTGTGATAATAATAAAACAACATTATTAACAACAAATCAAACGACATCATTAATTACAACAATGACTACTACTGCAACAAATGCAACATCAACAATTAATAATGATTTTCATCATAATAATTTTGCAAATATTTTAACAAATAATAATTCATCATCATCATCAACATCATCATGTATAAAAATGAATTTTTCAGCACATTGTAATGCATGTGATACAATTTTTAATTCGATTGATTCACTTGAACTTCATAATTTAAAATATCATAATTTAAATATAAATTCAAATTTGAATACAATTAAACCTGATGATAATAATGATCATCAAAATGATATAATTAATTTATTTGAAGATAATAATTCAAATGATATTGAAGGTACTGTTGATTTAATGAATATTTTAACTTTAGAAAAATTTAAGTAAAAACAAAAATCGATGCACAATTAAAAATCAGTATCAAATTATTATTAATTTTAAATATTTATCAAATATGTATTTGTACATACTATACCCTGATTATGTACCGTTATAACTAATACTAACAACAACAAAAATAATTATCTGCTCTAATACTAAAAAGAGCAATCCTAAAGTTAAAGAAAAGTATTACGAATTTTCATTCCAATTTAAAGTTAAATTTTTTAAAATTCATCATCAAAAAGTTGGACTGAATTTAAATTCAATTCAATAAAAAATCAATGTGGAAGTTACTGCCTTTCCAATTTTAAATATTGAAAAAAATTGTATTTAACACAAAAATGGAAAGAAATTTTTGTTTTAAGATTCTTTTTAAATTGTTAGCCTCTCTATAAAGATTGATTCACACACATTCGTTTCGGTTCTTCTTCGCCCGATTATGTTCAAGAATTACTTACATATTTGTAAGTGATTTGAATGTATCTATTCACATCCGGCCCGGTTCCGGTCAAAAATTATTTACAAAATTATGGACAAAGATGTACCGGATTGGATATGTATGTGGATCGACTTTAAGCTGGCATTTTTTTTTCTTCTGCTTCAATTTTATAAATTTTGACCATTATGTTTTTAATTTAAATAAAATTGTTAATTGTGTGAAAAATTATCTTGAAACGCACGTTTTTTTTTTTTCTAACTCATTTTATATTTCATATAAAAACTGTTTGAAGCTGAAAGCTTCTTGACTCACATTTTGATGTTAACCGTCTATCAATTGCTACTGAGGGTAAGGAGTATAGGATATCAAAATCACGTACTTATCAATATGTTCGCAAAAGATCGAAGATGCAGACTGCTGAATCAGCTGCTGCTAAAAAAATTAAGAAGATAGAGATACTTGTTCAAGGGTAGAGTAGGTTGAGGAGTAGGAACAGGCAGAAGCACTCCTTCGCTAACATCTGTCTGGAAGGAGTAAGAGTAATTATGTTCCTGCATTACTCTATCTTCTCAATTTTTTTAGCAGCAGCTGATTCAGCAGTCTGCATCTTCGATCTTTTGCGAACATATTGATAAGTAAGTACGTGATTTTGATATCCTATACTCCTTACCCTCAGTAGCAATTGATAGACGGTTAACATCAAAATGTGAGTCAAGAAGCTTTCAGCATCAAACACATCAATGTTATTTTCTAAAATTTAAATTTCCAAATTTTGGTACTTGATGTGTGTTAGTGTGTATCACTGTCGTGAGATTTTCTAACCTCATCTTAAATATTGATGTCGCTTACTACTCATAATTTTCTTGATCATCGAATTCCAGATTTCGGAAATCGTAATCTGAATAATCACTTTCAAGTATTTCAGCATCATATATATTTTCAACATAATGTAAGTCATAATTTTGTTCATAAGTGGAGAAAAATAAAAAGGAAAGTCTAAAACTAGAGCTGAAAAAATAAAACAAATATTCTCATTTTTTTTTTTAATTCGAAAAAAAAAAGTACAAATACAAATAACTAATTACTACTTATATGGTACTTAATAAATAATATGTGTTTGACCACCAGTTGATCCTGCTGATGATGATGTTATTGCTTCTTCAAGATTTGTATCAAGTTTTCTATATCCAGCTAAATGTTTTCTACGTGTTTTACCATGTTTTGATTGTGAACGACGTCCTTCAATTACTAATGCTAATATTTTTGATTTATTATGATATAGAACATATGATATCATACAAATAAACATTGCTATTAAAAAATATACAAAAAAATTTGATCCAGATTCTTCATAGAAAGGATCTGTTGAAATAACATTTTCACTATCTGAATTTTTTTTTTTTTCATAAAATGATGATGAAACTGATAATTGATCATCATTAATTATTTTTTGATTATTTCGTTGTTCAATTTCTGAATTTTTATTATTCAGATTTGTTTTAAATATATCATTTGTTGTACTATCATCTTCTTCATCTTCACTGTACATATTTAAATCTTTAGTTTTTAATGAATCTTCTACTTGTTCATCACCTAAGTCATTTAAATCTGGCCCTTGTGGCTGCTGATCATCTTGCTGTTTTTGTTGCGGCTGTTGCGGTTGTTCTGGTTGTTGCGGCTGTTGTGGATGTTCTGGTTGTTGCGGCTGTTGTGGATGTTCTGGTTGTTGCGGCTGTTGTGGTTGTTCTGGTTGTTGCGGTTGCTCCTGATGATTTTTTGTTTGCTGTTCTTGATTTATTGATTGCTGTTGACTTTTTTGAATTTGTTGTGAATTTATATTTTTTGGAGCTTGTTCTTTTTGATTCTGTTGTATTTTGTTTTTCATTTCTTCTGCCAATGCACTTTTAACACCATTATTTTGTGATTTATTTTCAATTTTATTAATTTGATCTTTATTATTGACATTTTTATTAACTGATAAAATTGAATTTGTCACTCCTTCATCTGTTCCAGTTTTAGCTAGACTTTGTGTTGAATTAGATACTTCTTCATTTTTTGCTGAATTTATATTTGCGTCATCTGATTTAATCTTTTGTGAAGTTTCTTCGACAGGTTTTATATCTTTTGGATAAATACCAACAGAGCTAATTGTAGTTTCAATTGCTTTTTGACTTGTATTTGCAAGTGTTAATTTTTCAAACATTCTTGCTACAAGACCACAAATTGGTTTTATTGTCAATCGATTCTTAGGATCTCTATTCCATTCTATTTTGGTACAAAATAAATCACAAGATTCATTTAAAAGTTCAATAATTTCATTTTGTGTATGTTTTGATGTATATTTTGTATCTGGAATACATTTTGAAAATTTCTTACAGAATTCATCAGTATTAATTGTAGAAGATATTTGTTCATATTCTTTGATAAAATTCTGTTGATCGACTGTACTTATTAATACATTACTTTCATTAAATTGTCTAACTAATTCAAAATATGATGGACATAATAAATCATCATTTGTTTGACAGCAATTTGGATTATAACAATACTTTAAAAATGGTAATACATTTTCATTGAGTAAATTATCACGATATTTTGTGAAATTATTTTTAAGATCTTTAAAATTTGTTGTTTGTAATGGAATTGGATTACCATTTACAAAATATGATGAAATTGTAAAAAATCCTATTGTTGTTAAAATCCACCACGACATTTTGAATTTTTGTTTTAAACCAGTTTTAAAGTTCTGAAAATAAATTTTATAAATTTATATTTATTAATAATTATATTAAGTAATCAATATTTACAAATTTCAAAAAAAAAATTAATTAAATAGTGAAAAATAAATGAGCACCTAACTAGGCTATGTAAATGTATATTATTTTATATGAAATTTTACAGATTTTGTTTTAGTTGTAATAGCGTAATAGGTATACACGGAAAGTTTAAATGTTTTTAAATTTATAATCAAATCGAATCCAGCAATTGTTTACGTGTGAAACTCAAATCTAATTGACAACGAGTTCTGAAACCTGTTACATTTCAAATTCAAAATTATTTAATTAAAATTAATTTATTTTCAATTTCCAAGAAATATTGAATATCGCCACATAATATGTAATAAATATCATTATAAATCATTTTTATTGTTTTTAAGTTTCACTTCACGATCCTGGAGGTCATGTGACCTGAATACACTGAACTTTGCTCTTTCAATTTCCTCACAGTTCACATATCACATATAGGTAATTACTAATTAGGTAAAAAAATTTTATTTTCCGTTTCGAACTGAGTAGTGAGTACAGTGAACATATTAATTCCGTGCCATCACAGTACATACAATACTTAAAGTTCGTTGAACAATTGAAATCTTTAAAAAATAAAAACTCTAGGAAAACATTATTTTATTATTTATCATAGTGTATTTTATTGTAAAATAATATCACAAACAAAATATTTTAACAAAGCATTTTTCAAATACAAAAAAAAAACAAAATTTTAATTTTTTAGACATAAAAATTTTAAATATACATTCCTACTTAATACTACCATTTATAAGAAGGAAAAACTAATCTAAACAATTAATTTAATTTCAATTTAATTACTTTTTGTTCCAAAAAAAAAGTCCTACTTTATATATAATTATAATTATATATAGGTATATATTCCCCTTTTTTTGTTTAAATTTTTAATTTTTTCTAATTGGTAATGGATGCGCTTCAGTATTAAATACATATTTTTCTAAATCAATTTCATTAATATTATCACTAAATAATAAATATAAATATTTTAATGTTTCACCAAGCCAAAAACTTTCCATCATATCACGTGGTCTTGTATTTAATACATTACGTACATTACCAATTGATGTATAACCACCATTTTGAACTTTGGTATATTTTTCAAATGCTTGAAATATATTCCATCCCCATTCTTGATATGTTTTATTATTTGTTATTACATAAAAATAATATAAACTTTCAACAAATTCAGGGCGTAATAAATTGTGCGCATCATTTGCTTTAACTTGTATATCATCTTGAATTTCGTCATTATTATTATTATTATTATTATTCGTATTTTCAGTATTTTCATTATCTTGTAAAAAATATGTTATTTCTGGTGCTAAACCAGTTGGTTGTTTTATATATGTTTTATAACATGTTTCTAATAAATTATTAGCTAAATTTAAATGAGATTCTGGCATTTTACCATATTTATAGCCGAGTATTAATGTACCAGGTAAATAACATACTAAATGATCCATTTTAGGTTTAAAATCTTTACCATTTATTAATTCACCAATGTATGTTAAATGCTCTTTTGGTGTTTTTCTAACTAAATTTGATATAACACCATCAATAGCTGTTTTATAATCTTGAATTAAACTGTTTAGAGAAAAAAAAAAAAAAATGATGCATTAAAAAATCATCAGTAAATCAAGAAATAAAAAGTAAATTTTAAGATTTTTTATTCTTACATATCATCATCTTTTCGTCCAGTTTGAATCCATTGCTTTAATAAATATTCATAATAAGAATCACCTCTTGCACCTAATGAGATTGTCGCAAAATTTCGAAATGTACCTGTATTTGCATTTATAAAAATTGGTACTAAACCCTCCATTTTTTCTAATTCATGAACTTTTTCATTAACACGTTGTACAGCCTATATTTACAATTTAAAAACCTCATTGAAAAAAAAAAAAAACAGAGTAAATTATTTACCTCTTCAAAACTAGAAATTCCCGTAATTCGAGATAAATCTCGAAATTCTAATTGAAGTGTTGTTACTTCACTAGTTGAACTATCTGGTGACCATTTTGGTGAGTGTGCACGCATTGATGATAAATTCACATCAGAATATGGAATTCCTGATGGTGAATTGAATGATGGCAGTAAACGATTACCTAAATCAAGCTTAAAAAAATAATAAAAATGTTTATTTAGTAAAAAAATTAAAAGGAAAACTGATTAGTAAAGTTTTTATACTTACAGATTTTTTTAAAAACATTTTATCACCACTTAAATGGTATGCACTTAAAAGTCCACCTAATACACGAATAGTTACTTCAAAAAGATTTACATCACGATTTATATCAAAATGAAGATAATTATCAATCCAATTTCTGGCTTCATCAAATTCTAGAATTGAAAACAAAAACAATTATATATACATACATTATCTTTTGTATTAAATTTTATGTAATTTAAACAATTTTTACCCTCAATTAAATTCATTATATAAATTGTATCTAAAGAATCCACAATTGTTAAACCGAGACCAAACCAATCATTTGCACTCATTGATATTGGCTTTAAATTGTCATGACCCCAAGCAAATTCTTTATAACCTTTCCATGAATGTTTAAATGCATTTACTACAGCTAATTGTCTTGAATTTTTAGGTCCATCAAATTGTTTGAATGTACTTTCATCAATATCTGATTCAAAATTATTATTTTCTTTTAATTGTTCATTATTTTGTAATTCTCGTTTATCAGGATTTTTATTTAAATCTTTTTCAGATTCAATTTTATTTAATGATTGATCAATTTGATGATTATTCGAATTTTCAATAACACCGGCAGCAGCATTATTATCAGTTGATAAATGCATTTGGACGCTATTATGTGATTTTGATAATTTTTCTGAATCATGATGGGAATTTTGATGTTGCTAAAATAATAAAAAAATAAATTTACATATTAATTAATTAATACAGATTATAAATATAAATGTATCTATGAGTATATGGATATGATGTATATTTACATCATCTTTAAATGCAGAAATTTGAATATGTTGTGTAAAATCTTTTAAATTTTCATCATTATTCACAACCTTATCTTCAGCCGATGGTATTAATATTATTAATGTAATACATATAAAAATTATTGCTAATATTATAAGATTCCTTTGGCAGCGAGATAACTGATTCCAATACTGAAAAAACAAAAAGACACATGAATTTAATTGGCAAATAAAGATTAAAAAATAATACGTGTGTTCTTATTATACGTTCAGATAATTAGTAAAATGAAATACTAGACAAAAGAAAAAAAAAATCAATGACCTGAAACAATTTTCAATTCATACATACCCGTCGACATCGTTTCCTTTGTACTGGATTCCGGTCTGCTGACGGTAAAAGTAAAGAAATATGATCTTTATTTTCCATTACTAAAAATGATGAATTTTCATATTAATGGTTTCATAAATTTGGTTTTTAATTTCGTTGTGAACATGTATCTGCTGTTATGTAGTTATGTTCTGTTAGAGAAGCACGGGGCACTGCCACTGTTCTGTACACTGTCTGTAATAGAAAATAAATTGATTTTTTTTTTCTTCTAAAAAAAGTGCGTGAAACATTTTCATGAAAATTTAATTTAATTTCAATTTAAATTACACTAATAAAAAAATTTCTAATTATAATTAACTTTACTACAAATACTACCTACAATTTACAAACAAGTACAACACGAAATGCCACTGACGGCAACGGCACTGACTGAACTCAACGAATTAATGAACGTTTCGTTCTTTTTGGGTTAAATTAAAATAATAAAACCCAAAAACAGTGCTTTAACCCTTAATTACGGCAACACATACCTATGTAATTTTATACATATTTTCAATAAAGATTTTCTCTGTTTAAATAATTAAAGCTTAATTTTCAGTAAAATTTAATCAAAATGAAAAATTTTAAATAATAATCCACTTTTAAGTTATAGAGTTTAAAAAAAAAAATAAGAAGATATTGAAGAATTTTCCACTGCTGAATTTGAATTCAGTAAAAGTTGAAATATAATAAAGGGGGTTAAATATAAATTTTATTTATACATAATGGCCCAAACCAAACCAGTCTTCTTTCAGCTTCAACAACCGGTTTTTTATTTCCACTTTTGGATAAATACCACGTATACATGATGAGATCCAAAGATCCAGCGATTGAAAGATCGAATTTCGATCTGCGTATTTCAGTATCCTGGATCGAAAGATCGAGTTCAATTTGAATTCAAACGTGGTTCAAAATATAGAAATCACAACCAAATAAATTCTTTTTGCCATTTTATTTATTTATTTAAATTAATTTAATTTGTTACATCTAAATAATACACATAAATAAAAGTTTTTACACACTTCGATAAATAACAATAACCTAAAACAATTTCGATCTTACAATCTTTCAATCTGTGTCTGTACGTTTATATTTCGACTCGATCCAGGATAAATGGCTAGATCGGATCGGATCATTTATTATTCTTTGATCTTTCTTTCTTTTCTTTCGTTCGGTTCGAATTGGATGTGCGTGCTGTTGTGTTGCTTGTGAAATATTTGTTTGAATATTAAATTGTAAGTAAAATTAAACTTTTTAAATTTTGTTTTTAAAAAATATTTACGCAGTCATAAATTGCGGATAATTTGAAAATAAATTTATTATTTTTATGAAAGGATGGTTGTGATTAAAAATTTTTCGTGTATTGTATTTTCTTCGTCCATCTTGTTAATAGGTGATACGAAATACATATGTATACTAAAAAATTTGTACATTACATTTTATTTATTTTAAAGGATTTTTCATACCAATTTACCATTTTATTGGATATATTATTGGCTCCATACGACTCGGTCCGAAATTCAGAATTTCATTTGTAGTGGTTTTTTTTACTTATAAAATAATACAATATGCAGTATGCACATGATTTCTCTTTAATCGTGATTTATTTGTTTTTATTTGTGTTTTTTGTTTTATTGTTTTTTTTTTCATCATCATTTTTAATTTCAGAAAATTGGACGTGTATAATTCTTATAATAAAGCAAAAATGAAACCAAAAAAAAGCAGTAAAAGTAGCCGCCGCGAAAAGCGGTTGCAATTGAGACTATATCCTGTAGCAGCTCAAGCTGTTCCTGCTACTGCTGAAGCTGTTCCTGCTTCTGTAGCAGCTCAAGCTGTTCCTGCTACTGCTGAAGCTGTTCCTGCTTCAGAAATATCTTATCGTCCTGGTCCTGCAGCAGAAATATCTTATCGTCCTGTTCTTCAGGATCTATATGAAGAACGATCATCAAATCGCCGTGCTTCTGCAGATGAAATGATGATAATGTGGTTTAACAATTGTATTAGCGCAACTAGGCGGCTTCTTAATGAGGATTGTTGAATTGAAGATACTAAAGGAAAAATGTATTAATTTTAATTCAAAATAATAAACTCACTCAAACAGACAGATTATGTGGTTGAATAAATTATACTTACAACACTCCATACCCTCAGGTTTTAAACTTATTTTTATCATGCAATGAAAACCAATCTTCTGCTGTAACTGTGGCAATCCATGTAACTCTCGTCGGTGGAAAGAGATCATCTTGGAAGAGTTCACTCTATTACAGGAGAAAAAACACAATATCAACATGTACCTTTCCAGTTGTAAAAAGTACTTAACTATCTTCATCATAGTATGGAATCAATATTTCATCTCATAGAACATCTCCCTGTTTATTTCATTAACACGTTTTAAACCATTCTCTTCATACAAATTGAACATTTACAAAGATTTTTACGCCAATCACCAGTCCAAAAGACACCACCTTAAAAAAATATTTATATATTATTCTTCGTTCGTTATTTTTTGTTTGTTTGTTTATTTTTTTTACCTTTCTTTACTTATACTCATTATATCTGAAATACTTTTATCCAATTAATCCTTTCATCCTTCAGATGTTACGCTTATATCTGCTGCAGGACCAGGACGATAAGATATTTCTGCTGCACGACCAGGACCAGAAGCTAATTCTACTGCAGGACCAGGACGATAAGATATTTCTGAAGCAGGAACAGCTTCAGCAGTAGCAGGAACAGCTTGAGCTGCTACAGAAGCAGGAACAGCTTCAGCAGTAGCAGGAACAGCTTGAGCTGCTACAGGATATAGTCTCAATTGCAACCGCTTTTCGCGGCGGCTACTTTTACTGCTTTTTTTTGGTTTCATTTTTGCTTTATTATAAGAATTATACACGTCCAATTTTCTGAAATTAAAAATGATGATGAAAAAAAAAACAATAAAACAAAAAACACAAATAAAAACAAATAAATCACGATTAAAGAGAAATCATGTGCATACTGCATATTGTATTATTTTATAAGTAAAAAAAACCACTACAAATGAAATTCTGAATTTCGGACCGAGTCGTATGGAGCCAATAATATATCCAATAAAATGGTAAATTGGTATGAAAAATCCTTTAAAATAAATAAAATGTAATGTACAAATTTTTTAGTATACATATGTATTTCGTATCACCTATTAACAAGATGGACGAAGAAAATACAATACACGAAAAATTTTTAATCACAACCATCCTTTCATAAAAATAATAAATTTATTTTCAAATTATCCGCAATTTATGACTGCGTAAATATTTTTTAAAAACAAAATTTAAAAAGTTTATGAAAATTGAATTAATCCCATAACTAATTGTTTTATCCGATAACTTAACTTCTTGATAATTCAAGATGATACAGATTACAGAATATCCATATATATGTATCCTTTTTTTTTTCTTGTATCTTCATCTTGACCAACATCTTTATTTGTTTTGCACATACAATACTAGATAATTCTTTATTTCTGCAATTAATTCAGAATGATACAATATATCATTTCGTTCCATTTGAACCCATTTGAATTGATGGCCATATCCTTTTTTTTATTGTATCACATTTTTACCTCACTAGCAATAAAATCAAGCAATCTAATCAAGCAACTAATAGCTATTTCAATATACAGCTTGTATTATAATTATATTATAATATATAATACAATTATTATAATTATAATATTCTTTTTAATAAATTAATTTAAATTAACCCCCCAATTCTACATAAGAGACTAAGAGACTCTTAGCCTCATAAATGCAATTAGCAGACACTTAGCAGAAATTGCTATTCTAGGTAAGAGGTAAGAGATGTCACCAATCAGCTGATCTCTTAAAAATTGTGGTGAGTTTAGTTAAGAGAATTTGGTATTCTGGATAAGAAGATAAGAGACGTTTCTAACCTCGAAAGTCTCATTAACTTAGCAGGTCATTGGTGTGGTCCTCTTATTGTTATTGTGTAGAAGTGGAGTTTTTAAAAAGTGAAGAAATTAAAAATTAAAAAAAAAATTAATAAAAAAAAATAAAAATAATAAATAAAATGGAAGAAATACTATTATTAATTTTAAATGAATATAGTATTATATTTTATATTATATATATGTATTATATATTTTCTAAATACGCGGGAATAAAAATGTAAATCTTTCACTTTTTCTTTTTTTACAAATTATTTAAAAGTTGAGTTATACTGTTTAAAGTTAATTAAAAACCGTTTAATCAAAAATCAGTAAAAACTATGCTATATGAATAACATTTAAAATATCTAGTAACCTATGATTTCAAATTTTTATTTAAATGAAACAAATAAAAGTTTTTACACACTTCGATAAAATAACATAGCCTAAAACAGTTTTGATCTTTCAATCTTTCAATCCGTATCTGTACGGTTATATTTCGACGTTGGATCCCATATGGACTCGATCTCCGTTTACATGTTTTTTTAAAGGAATTCACACCGGATTAAATTAAGATTCAATCCATCATGTATACGTAGTTACTACAATTCGCCTTCTCAGTTAAAAAAATGGTTATTGAAGCTGAAAGAAGACTGGTTTGGTTTGGTCCAATAGGATTTCCTGATTGTCAAAAATTGTTTTGTGTAGTTTTTCAATAATATAATTAATTTTTCAAAAAAATATTTCATATATTCATTAATATAAAAATATTCCTTTCTATGTGACGTTTCAGTTTGAAAAGTGAAAGTAAAAAGTTCATTATTTTATTTACATATTATTCAAATTTTCGTAAAATTTTATATGCACAAAGTATCCGCCTCCTCTAAGATTGTTGTTGGATTGGAATGCTAATTACTGAACTGACTGACTTTTCCTTATTAAAAATGAATAAATAAAAATAGAATTGAGTTTTTCTATAAGTATTTTCTTGATACTTTTTATATTGTGTTGTGTTTAGTGTTCAAATTATATATAAAAGAAAAAAAATGACAGAAAATATTAGCAATAATTTGTTAACGAGAACAGGAAGTGAAGATGATTCTGGTGGTAGTAATTCACCATCACTTTCTTCATTAAATAAATTTCGTGATTCTTTTCGTAGATGGGATAGTGATTCTTCAAATTCAAATGTTATCACTACTGCTACATTACGAAAAGTTAAAAAATCTGGTAAGTTTATTTTGTTTTTCTGAAAATGTATTTTTTTGGCTTAATTTTTATAACAAAATCATTCATCAAACAACATAAGGACCATATACAGTATAGGATTAAAATTTAACATCTGCTTAAAATTTAAAATCCTCTGATTTTCCCATCCCTCTGATAGAAAAGTAAAATCTACAGCTTATCATCTCATCATCAACCGTTCATCGAAATTTGTTTACAAAACTTTTAAATCCTTTAAGGTGGATATATTTTAGCTTTTCCTTTATTTGTATGTAGTTGTATCACCACCACCACCCACCACATCATATATTTACAGAGCTTTTTTTTAAAAAAAATAAAATATAAAATCGATATCCGTATGACTGGCTGGAAATCAGTCCTTTTTTTCTTCTTCAGAGTCAGACTGAGTCTTTGTGCGAGTGTCAGGAAACCACTAACAAGAAATTTCTTTTTTTTTCTTTTAAATAAAATAAATTGTGATTTTTATCCTCAAAAAAAATAATAATTGGTTATTTCAGTTTTAAATAAATTAGGAAAAAAATATTTTAAAAAATTTCAATATCTGAAATATAAACTTTCCTATTTGAATATTAATTTTCTACTTACAATATTGCAAAAAAAATAAATTGTATTTTATCGGCTATCGATTTTTCGTAAAATTTCAAGACTTTTTTTTTTTTTGCAAAAACATAAAACAACGTAAATAAATGAAAAAATCAATGAAAATGATCTCGAAAAAAGGTATTTTTTAGTAAAAAAAAAAAAAAATTTTATTTTTTGAGAATTAGAAAAAAAACACCAAATATCTATTATTTCTTTTTCTTTCTTTCGTTTTTACAAAATTTACAAAATAGAATTTTAATCATTATACAGAAAAATAATTAAGAAAAATATTAAAATAGAATAAAATGCATGGTTTTGAAGGAAATACAACTAAAATTGCTGATACTTTAAATTCAAATATTAATAATAATAAAAAATTTTGTAAAACAACAAAAATAAATAAAATGCAATCATCATCATCATTGAATAATAATTCAACAACAACAACAACAACAACAATTGCATTACCAAAAGTACAACATGAAAATAATCCAGCTGAAGATATAAGCGGTGGTGTTCAAGATACAATATATTTATGTAATTTTCGTGTATCCGTTGATGGTGAATGGTTATGCTTAAAAGAACTTCAAGATCTTGACATCCAAGATGGTTCATCTGGAAAGAATATAAAATCTGGTATAGAAGAATGTAATTCTTCATTAAATCCTGGACAAATAGCTAATTTTGGTATTGAGTCAAATAATCGTTTTGATGGTGATGGCTTTAAACGTGATTGGGTTAATTATTATTGTAGGTGGCTTTTTATTATCTTTATTAATTTTTTGTTTGTTTGTTTTTTGAAAAAATAGTATTTTTACGTTTTCATAATTTTTTTGCATTTTTTTTTAAATTACTTAAAAAAAAAAAACTGAATGCAAAATTTATCACAAGAAGTGTTATTTTTTTTTGCAATTATTTTTGGTTTATTTTTATTTTTTTTTCTTTGTTTCATGTTATGAATTTATTTTAATGCAACGCAATTTGAGAAAATTTAATGCTTTCAGCACAAGCACTTAGTCCGCAAAAAAAAAGCACTTCTTGGGGTGAAAATACACTGGGGATGATTACAACCGTCTGAATCCAATTAAAAACCGGTTATTATAGGTAAATCAGTTGTAATAACCGGTTTTTAATTGGATCCGATAGTTGTAATCCTACCCGGTGTATTTTGGCCCTTGTTTAGTTAATTAAATTTTTGAAAAGTTATCGTCCAAGATACTAGACAATATCCTGTCTACAGTTAACATTTTTTTCCTTCGAAAGTGTTGAGAATTATTTCTTATTGCTTCATTAGATATGACAATAGCTAACATAAGAACTTAGTTATCAATTTAATAGGGCTAACGAGTGATATTCGAATTCGTTTATATGATTACTCATTGAAATACTTTACATCCTCAAAAGTACCAAGATGCAATTTATCAGATATTAGATAGTACCACTTTTTAAGAAACATAAAAGTACATATATTTCGAAAATCTCATTTATTAAAATATATTCATCCAAAGAAATATTTATAAAAAAAAAAAAAAAAAAAAATCAAAATCATTAATCTAGTTTACTTTCCATAGTTTCCCAACTTATTGATGTACATAATTTACCACAATTTGAATGTGGTGCTGGTCTATTAAATACCGGAGAATTTGGCCATGATGAAGATGTAACCTATAGAAAATTAGAATTTTATTTATTTTTGTTTTTTTTCGATACAAATCAAATGGAATATTATTTATTTTTTTTCATACTCGATGAATATCTGAATTTTGAGATTTTGATAATTCTTCATCTTTTCCTTTTCTTGGTGAACTATTTTCTGCTTTATTTGATTTTTTATCATCTTCTTTTTTCGTTTTTGAACTTTTATTTTTCTTCGAAATACTAAATTTTTTCGTATTAGGCTTTTCATTGATTGTAACTACCTTATTGAAAGGTAGTTTTTTTTTAGTCGGTTTAGTTTCTGGAGCTGAAAGTTTATTGGACTCATTTTTATTTAAATTATCTTCTTGATCAATTTTTGGTTCTTTTGATTTTGATTCATTTGGCTTCGTTGTTTCTGTTTGTTTTGATTGTTTTCCTTTTCGACATGGAAAACATTTTGTAGTTCTTCTTGAATCTGGCGAAGATTCTCTTGAGGTATCTGAAAAAAAAAAATATATATACATATTTAAAAATTTCATTATTACTTTTTTTCTTTTTTAGATATACCGCTGTCCATATTATTATCATGTCTTTTCTTAGATTTTTCCATTGACATAATTGAAGGACTATTATTATCTAAATTATATTTTTCATCATGATTTTCAGTATTTTTTCTTCTAAAACAGCAAAATATGGCTTTCAATGCTTTAACAATTTTATGTTCATTTTGTTTAAAATTTTTCTCATCCCTATTCTTATCTTTATCTTTATTTTTTTTCTGTTTTTTATCTTTAGCAACTTCATCACTCATATATTTTGTAATAACAGCAACAATTAATACAAATATAAGTAATGCAATTACAATAATTGAAGCATATGTAATATATTTTTTACGTGTATCATCAACAATTGATTCTTCTTCATTTTCATCAAAAATTGTTGATTCTAAACTTGGTGTTGTAGTATCTGTGGTATCATGTGATCCAAAAATACGTGATAAAAATGATTTATGATGATAATTATGATGTTCATTATCTTCTTTTGTATCATCTCCTGATATTTGTGCTGTTTCAATATCATTTGTTTTATGATGAAATTTCATAAAATCAAATAATGGTTTATTTTTATTTTTATTATTATTATTATTATTATTACTATTTTTTAAATTATTTTCATATACAAATTTTGAAATACATGTTATATTTCTACCATTTGAATTAAAAATACTTTGTCGTATTTTTTTATTTTGATAAAATATTCCTTCCATATAATTAAATGTTGTTAATATTCTTAATACTGATCCTAAACCTGGATAAAAAATGTTATCAAATAAATGATTATTAATATTATTGAATATCCATTTTCTAAATTTATTATTAAATTTATCTTGACAAATATTTTGAAATTGATAACATTTTGTAACAGAATCAAAATAACGTTCTAATATACATGATGATTTTATTGATTTTAAATTATAAATATTTTTACGTTTTAATGGTAACCAAATATTTGATAATGTATTATCATTTTCATTATCATCATTCATTAATTTTGGTAATGATACAATCATATCATCATCATCATTTATTTCTGATGTTCCATCAAATAAATTTAAATTTGTACATGGTGGAGCTTGATAAGCTAAATTCTTTTGTAAAATAATATTATATGGTTTAATTTCTGATAAATCGAATTCATTAAAATTATGTGGTAATTCACGCCATCCATTACCATTTGTATTTAATATATATTTACATGATGTAAGCATTGTTAGAAGTGTTTGTGGCCATTCAACAGATACAGTACCAGCATAACATGATAATTTTGTAACTGGTATAAGATAGCTACTTAAATAACTACAAGAAAATACATATATATGTTATATTATTATATAATATGTTGTATTATAATATATTATATATAGATATACGACTTACCCACCAAAGGTATCATAATAAGCCATGCTAGTATATGTTATTGCATTACCATTTCTTGATTTTTTATAAGTTTCCTTAACTCTATCAAAATATTGCATAATGGTGGTAATTGAATCATCGTTTAAAAGACATTTCGGTAAATTTTTTGGTAAAATATACTAGAAAATAGAAAAAAGAATAAAATATGAATTGGAATTTTTTTTTTGTTGTGACAATTTTCAATACTTTAAAATCTTTTCTAGTTCGTAAAAAAGCAATATCTTCAGCAGATGAACAATTTTTCACTACACCAACATTTTCGGTTAGATTTATTCCAACAAAATTTCGAATTTTATTTACAGACTTTATATGATCTATATCATAATAGTTATAATCATCATTATCGTTATCATCATAATAATCATAATCATCATAACCGTCATAATCGTCATAATCATAATTATTATTATTATTATTTATATTGTTCTTGTAAATTGTATTAGCGCTTCTAATTTTTCTATATTTTTTCGGATATTTCATTGAAATACTTCTAGCAAAAATCTTTTCAATAAAACTAAAAATTAATAATATATAAAATAAATAAACTATACTTTTCATTTCTTGACAACAAAAAATTATCAAATACCAAAAAAAGACACATTTTATATTAAAATAAGTCTTAATAAAAAAAAAGACTTTTCAAAATTGTTGTTTTTTTCTTTTCTATTTTTTAATTTTCAATGAGAACTAGAGCCATAAATTGCCATGAAAATGAGTATGTTTAGTCTAAATTTATGAATTTCATAAAATTGTAATGAAATTGTCGTCGTATTTCTGACAAATTTTTTCATTTTTAAACTGAGAGCTAAAAATTTCTAGGCTTTGCTATTCAAGACAAATTATAAATTTGACACAAAATCATCAAATCATCTTTTGAAAATAATAATGTAACAAAATTTTTCGAAATTATCTATTTTTTAACGGAATTTTTCATATTTGAAAATTCATAAACATTTTTGATTTTTTTAATTACTATTTTTTTATTTATTTATTTTTTTTTTTGAAAATAAATGAAAAGATAAAAGAAATTTCCATAAATGTTTATGAAATTTCGATAATAATCAAAAAAATTTTTTTTCCATTAATTCATAAATTAAGTGCACAAATTTAAATTTCAAAATTTTTTTCATAGGTCGTGATCCAGCTGCAATTGAACGTAGTAATTTGGTAAATATTTGTAAACTTGTAGTTAAAGAACTTTTGGAACAATCTTTAAGATTTGGTCGTATGCTTGATTCTGATCATTTACCATTACAACATTTTTTTATTGTATTAGAACATGTATTAAGACATGGATTACGTCCTAAAAAGGTAAAAAAATAAATAAATAATTTGAAAAAAAAAAAAAGTAAATAAATTCATTTAAAGGGTTTACTTGGACCAAAAAAAGAATTATGGGATTTATTACAATGTGTTGAAAAATATTGTATTGAAGCACAAGATATAACAGCAAGTGTTAGAGATTTACCAACAGTTAGAACACATATGGGACGTGCTAGAGCATGGTTACGTATTGCATTAATGCAAAAAAAATTAGGTGATTACCTTCAAGCATTAATTGAACATAAAGATGAAATATTATATGAATATTATGAACCTCATGCATTAATGATGAGTGATGAGGTACTTAAAATATTTAAAAAAAAAAACCAAAAAAACTTTCTACATCATCGTGATAAAAAAAATCTTAATTTTACACTTTTAGGTTATCATCATAATGGGAATTTTGGTTGGTTTAAATGTAATTGATTGCAATTTATGTGTGAAAGAAGAAGATTTAGATTCACAACAAGGTGTTATTGATTTTTCATTATATTTAAGAACAAGCTCTAGAACAAGCCCAGAAGATGAAGTTAATATTATTGATGGTCCAGAAGGAAATATGACAACTGTATTAGATCAAAAAAATTATATAGAAGAATTAAACAGGCATTTAAAGTAAATTTTTTTTTTTTTTTGAGAATTAAAAAACCGACAAAAAATATTTTACAATTATTTTGTTTTTTGTTTTTTTTTATTTTTTTAGTGCAACAGTTGCAAATCTTCAAGCAAAAGTTGAATCTTTAACAACAACAAATGCTTTAATGAAAGAGGATTTGGCAATTGCACGAAATAGTTTATTAGCTTTACAAGCAGAAAATCAAGCTTTAAGACAAAATGTTCAAATAAAAAGTATGAAAGGTTTTCTATTTTTTTTTTTTTTTTGTAATTAAAATTTTATTTTTATTTTTAATTCTATTTTATTTTTTATTCAAATAATAGCACAAAATTATAATACACCAACACATCATTCGATAAATGATAATTCTAATTCTTCTGATAATAAAAATTTATCAGAAACAACAACAACAACAACAACAGCAGCAACAAAAGAATTAAATGAACAATTATCTGAAGAAAAGAAAAAGAATCAAGAATTAGAAAAAGAACTTAGATTACAGATATCATTAAAAGCTGAAACAGATATGGCAATGAAATTACTTGAAAAGGATATTCATGAAAAACAGGATACGATAATATCATTACGACGACAATTAGAAGATATTAAACAAATTAATTTGGAAATGTATAAAAAATTGCAGGTTTGTTATTTTAATTTGTTGAATTTTGTTGTTTTTTTATTTTGATTTATTTTTAATAAAATACAGCAAAAAAAAGAAAAAAAGTACAAAGATTGTGATAAAAGGAAACCCTTTGTTTTTGTTGACATTATTGGTATATGGTTGTCCTTTTAAAACATTCTTATTATTTGCTTTTTCTTAGCTAACAATGCTAACACAGCCGTATTTTCATTTCTTTTTAAATATCAGAATATTGATGAAAATGATATGTGAAATAAAGAATTGAAAATACATGCTTTTAATTTAATTTTTATTTAAAATGAAGTGTAATAATCTTTTTATTATTATTATTATTATTATTCATAATCATAGTATGATCGTATGCTTGATTTAATTCACCGCTTAATGATATATATTTTCTTTTTTTTTTTTTCCATTTTTCCCTTTTAACTCGTAACAAATAATCGAAAAAAAAAAAACGATCACTAACAAAAAATTAATTAATAATAAATTGCTTAATTAAAAAATTAATAACAAAAAAAAAAAAATATAAAAAAAACCAACGTAGGAATGCGAAGATGATTTAACACAAAAAGGTGAAATGGTATCACGTTTACAAAATAAAGCATCACAAATTGGTCAAATTTTACAAACATTAGAAAAAAAATATGATACAAAAGATGTTTTATTAGTTAAAAATGTTTTAATTAAATCAAAAAATCAATCAGCATCATCATCATCATCATTAGTAGGAACAACAACATCAGGAACATCATCAAATAATAATAATAATAAAAAATATAAAAATGATTATGGTCAACCACCATTAAAGAAACTTCATTTAAAAATTGATCCAATACCACCATTTAATGCAAATAAAATTCGTAAATCACCATCTGATACAATTAATAATTCTTTTAATAATACTTCAATAACAACATCATCATCAACAACAACAACAACAACAGAATCTAATTCAACTAAAATTCCAAATGTTACTTCTGATAATGTTGTTACTACAACAACTACACCAAATACTGTTGTCCCTATCAAATCTACAATTATTAATAAGGACAATAAACAAACTGATTCAAAATCTAAATTAAAATAATTTAAATTCAAATTTTTCATCTATTTTTTTCTTTTCTTATTCTTATTTTCTTAAAATTAAAATTTCACAGCTTACAAACTAAAAAAAAAAAATAATAATAAAGCATTTTAGTGAAAAAAAAAAGTTTTAAAAAAAAACTACCAAAGAAAAATAAAATCTTTTTATTATAGGACTATTTTTTAAGCTAAACTACATACTACATATTTCGTATTTATAATTAATAAATGAAATAACAAACAAACAAAATACATACATACATAAATATCAATTTATGGCATAATTACATATATTTATTGTGCTTTGTTATGCAAAAAAAAAAAAAAAAATGTTGAAAATTATCTAGAAAATATTGCATTTTATGTGAAAATAAAAAAAAAATATATATACATATATGAAAAAAAAAAAACAATTGCCATGTAGTAAATTTAAAATATGAAAAATTAAACTAATATCTACTTAATATTTTATCCTGAAAATTTAACTGTAATTTCTTCTTAGGAATGTGAATCATCGGTTAAGCACAAAACAGAATTACTTTCAAAACTTGAAACACAAAAGGAAGATATGGCAAATGCAATTCAAATGTTAGAAAAAAAGTAAGATTAAATAAATTTTTGAAAGAAAAATATAATTAAATACATTTATTTATATATTCATATATACATATACATACATATATATATATTTAATAATTGTAATTAAAAATTAACTAATAAGAAATACAACAAATATTAACAATAATTGCATTATTAAAACAGAATAAAAAAAAAATATATTATGTGTATTTTATATAAAAATTGCTTACTGTTGTTTCATTATTTTCTTTCAAAAATAAAACAAAAACAATAGAAAAGAAGAAAAGAAAAAAAAAAACAAAACATAAAATTGGCAAACATTAAAATAAAAATCTAAGAAAAAAATGTAATATTTCTCATATTTATTTTTTTTTTCTTATAAAAAAAAATGTAATTTTGAAATAAATAACTAAAAGTATAAATTTCAAATATTATTTCAAATATTGTGTATCTTCAAAAATGCATCGCTGCACAATTGATGCCAATGCTGATGCTTGTCATAAATTCAAAAATGAAACGTAACTTTTATGATGCATTGTCACATATTCTAAAAAGCATTGCATCAAATCAAGTATTTAAAATTCCTTGTAATATTCAGCTGTCCATGTAATAGCATTGCATCGCCAACTTAAAACATTGCATTGTCCTAGCAACAAAGTAGTGTTTACGCATCACAAACAGAAGAGCATTATAGCATTACCAAAGGAGCGATGCATTTTTGAAGAAGCACATTATCCTTGAATTGTCTTTTCCATAACATTTTTCTTGTGTAGGTAAATTGGAATTTCTTTCTACACAAATTTATCTTTGAAAATTTTGAATTTGATGAAATTAAAAAGAAAATTTAATCAGAATAATTTTCCATTAGTTTGAAATTAACCGTTATTTTGAACATTGTATATTCAAACGAATTTTCTTGTCATTTTATTTCTTATTATACAAGTAATAGAAGTAAGATGAAAAGCAAGATTTAAAAAAAAAAATAAAATTTAGAAAAAAACTTTCACATTTGCATTTAAATGAAGAAGAAAAGAACAAATATTTAAGAACCCCGTCTTATTAGAATTCTTCTTAAATGAAGTACATTCTTTTCTTCTTCTTTCCCAATTTTAATGAAATATTAACGGTAAGTTTATACGACAGAAGACTTTGGTTTCTAAATACACAAAAAATTGTATCTGAGGATATGAAGACTTTCGGGATCGGTCCTACATATTTTTAGGTCTCTTGAAGAGATCTACAAGATCTCATACTGTCTAGAGATCATTTTTTTTGTATATTCTGAAAATTATAGTCTTCTGTAGTGTGAACTTACCATAAAAATTTCTTTAAAAAATACATCATTTCATTATTTTTGATGAAAAAACAGGTAAAAATTAAATTTTTCAAAAATGTAAAGAAATCAAGTTTGAACAACAACAAAAAAAGTATTAAAAAAAAAAAACATTCCTTTACAATTATAATTTTCAGAAAAAAAAATAGAAATATTAGAATTTAACTATGTAAACTTACACTTAGGAATAATAATTAATAGGAGTATTTTGAAAAAAAAGTAAAAGTAAAATAAGCAAAATTTTTTTATATAAATAATCTGATATTTTTTTGCTTTATGAAAGCCGCCATTGTACTTATAAAATGTACACTTTCAATTATAATTAAAAAAAATAATGAATTTAATAAATATTTATTATTGCTTCTTGTTTTTGAATAAAAAATTTTGATAATTTTAATGTCAAAACTAATATATGAGACATAAAATGTTATTTATTATACTTAAAAGAAATAATATATAAATGAAAATTAAATATATATAAAAAATACATAAAATAAAAACAACAAATCTGTGTTTTAATATTTTTAATTAGTTTTTTTTTTGTTGTTGAAAATTTTCTCTATTGGATAATTTTCTTTTTTTAATTATTAATGTTTGCCAATTTTCCCATAAATTGTTTTTTTTTTAAAAAATGGTTAATTTTTTACGATTTCTATTTGTATTTGTTTTTATATTTTATTATTTATTTATATTGTTTTATTTTAAATATGTAAATTTTTCTATTGAAAATCTAAAATATCAGAAAATTTTCATTACTTCTCTGACTTCACCCTTTTTTTTTTTGTTTCAATCAAAAATTAAACATAAAAGAAGCCATTTAATTTTTACCGTTTTTTTTTTTTTTTTAAATAATGAATGACCGTTATTACTTTGGTCGTTAAATTCATTTATTTATTTTATTTTTTTTCCAAATAAAATAATAATCTCTTAAATTTTTTTTAATATTTTAGATGGAATTTAGATAAAACAAATTTAACTGCATTACAAGATGCATCAAAAGCATTATCATTTCAAGCAACATTAAATGATCAAAGAGCAGCACGTGCTGAAGCTGATGTACGTATTGAACGTGAATGGCGTATATCATTACAAGATAAAGAAGTTAAATTAAAAGAACAAATTAATAATTTACAAACATATATACAACAATTAAATGAAGAAAATAAAAATAATAAAAAATTAAAAGATGAACATGATAAATTACGTAAACAATGGCAAGAAGCTCAAACAACATTAGAAGAATTAGGTATTCAATTAAGTGTTAGTAAATTAAAAGTATCTGAATTACAAGAAAAAGTTTTAGATAATAAACAACAAAATTCAAATACAATATCAATAACAAATTCAAATGCTAATGAACAAATAGCATCTGCAGGTATTTGGACACCAGATAATGCAATAACAAATTGTAAAGGTTGTAATCGTGAATTTAGTATAACACGTAGAAAACATCATTGTAGAAATTGTGGTTCAATATTTTGTAATAATTGTTCTGAACATACTGCCTCAATAACAGATGAAAATGGTAAATTTAATAAAGCTGTTAGGGTCTGTGATAATTGTTGGAAATTTTTAAATGCAAACAGAAAGTAAAAGAAAAAAAATAATAATGATATAATTTACTTTGAAATTAGAAATATTTAAGACGATTATTTTATTTTGAATATTTTTTTGCTGTATTGCGAAAAAAAGGATATGAGCGTAAAATTTAATTCAAAATTTTTTATAAAACAGTATTTTTTTTTTAACGGCAAACTTTTAAGTTCAGTGCAAGAAACGTAAATTATTTTTAAATATTTATTCAAGCATATAGTAATATGTATAGTATGTGCAAAAAATTTATGTTTTTTACTTTATATATACAAAAAGAATCTAAAGATGGTAGAATAGATTATTTAAAGGTGTTTTTTTTAAAAATTGTAAGATAAAATGTGTACTTTGAAATGAGATTATGATTATATTTATTAAAAATATTTTATTCAAACTGAAAAAAAAAGAATTTTTTTGAAAAATTTCATCTTTAAAAAAAAAAATGTAGAAACATCCTTAAAATTTATTTTAGAAAAACCATAAATCTGAATCAATAGTTGGTTGATTTACATGGCGATCCCCGAAAACTGCCAAGAAGAATCCAATTAGCACCACGAATGCCTGTTCTACTCCCAGGATATTTATAGCCATCATGCCATCATTCAGGAATCGCACATCCTGATTTTTATATTCGCTGTCTTCCAGTCGATCGATCAAAAAAAATCGTTCATGGAATGGTTTTTGGTTTACGTAAGTCGATATTATGACTTTCGTCGTCAGCTGGAAAACGATATGTCAAACCATCGTAAAATTTTAATCGAATGTACGTAAAAAAGTGGTATTTAATTTTAATTCTTTTAAAAATAAAAGCTATTCGATTTACAAAAAGCAAAAACGATATTGAAATTTTCTTCATCGTTTTCAATATCGTTCGACGATTGCTCGATCGATAGACTTCGCAATTAGTACCCTGGTTCTTTAACAGGATTATTAATTGTTTGGTACCTTGTTCTCACTACTGGGTAACTACAGATATAGGCCGTTTTAAAATCCAAAAAGTTGCGCAACCTTTTCACCAAAATCTTACTTTGATTGTTTTAATAATCACCACTTCACCGTAAAATTCACCAAAAATGTCATATTTATCACACACCCGGAAACACCAAAACAGAACTAATAAAATCATGCAACCAAGAACAATTCACCATTTTGATGTGGTGCTCAACAATGTTGAATTTTGTTCTGACTGACCTCCCTGTCAGTAAGTATGGTAATTGGCATTAAAATGGATATCCATCCAGTCTCAGTTTCTTCGATTTCTATTGGATGAAAAAAGTTTGGATAGGGAAAAAAAAAGCATGCTAAATAAGAATTTATTTAGTTTTTTCATCAATTAACACTTTTTTTTTTCTCCAAAATGTATGATTTTTATTTAAAAAAATAATAATTAAAAAAAAAAAAACATTAATTCGAAAGAAATAAACAAGAAATTTTACATTTAAAAAAAAAATAAATGATAAATCATATAATTAAATCCATTTTGAAAAAAAATGGATACAATTTAGTAAGAATAATAATAATAATAATTATTTTAATTTTATTATATATTTTTGTATATATTTATATTTATATAATATATAAACAGTCACTTAATTATTTCATTTTAATTCATTTTACTTTATTTTTATTTTTTATTTTTTTTTTTTCATTTAAATGTACTTCGAAATACAAACACATAGGCCAAATTGTTACATTGTATTACAATTTTAATTTTCAAAAACAAAAAATCAAAGTTACTTTTTTTTAATCCATTAATTTCAATATTCGTAAGGGAGATGTGTCTACTTTTTTTTCTTTCTAATATAATTTTTTGTTTTTTTTTTTGTTTTTTTAAATTAAGATTTACATTCATAATAATTTCTTTTTGCTTTTTATTTTTTTTTTATTTTTTTTTTTATACAACATTTATTTTATAAAATAATAATTTTTAAATTACATAACTAATTTCTATCTTGGTTTTTTCTTCTTCTTCTATACACTAATATTTAATTTATCATGGAATTAATTAAAAAAAAAAAAAAAGGAAAAAAAAAATTCAAATAAAAACGATAGAAGAAAGTAATAATAATAAAATTAAAACAAACGAAAAATTCATATAATTCAGTCATTACACAACAATCATTTTACTTTTCTTCATCATCTTGTGGCACAATAATATTTGTTTTTTTTGAAATTATCGCTAACGTTAAAAAAAATTGTGTTGAGAAAATACATAAAAATTATTAAAATAATATTAATTATTTTGTTGTTGTTTTTTTTTTCATTTTTTTTTTTTTTTGCCTTTAAATGAATCACTCATCAAATTTTAATCATCTTTTATTCAGATGTTCCAGCATATTCATTACGAATTGAATTTATCGTAGGGCTTGTTGCATCGGTACCAGCAATCAATAAATCATTATTTTTAATATTTTCTGGTTGGTGTTGCTGAGATGAAAAAAATAAATTTCTTAGTACTGATGATTTTGACATATTTGATGATTTCGTCATGGTTTTATCTGATTGTTGTTGTTGATTTTGTTTTTTTGTTGTTGATAAATCAATAACACTTGTTGATGATAAAACATTACGATCAATTATACCAGTTACAGTATTACCACATAATTTATATTGTTGTGTTTCTTTTATTAAATTTTTTGAATCTCTTTCTTCTTCTTCTTCAGCTTCTTGTTCTAAACTAACATTCTCTGGAATATTATCTGTAACAGCTGTTGTTTCACGATCAAGTGATAATGTTTTATGTGTTGCTGCATTTAGTTTTGGAATGCGTGAACCAAATGCAAAACGTTTTGTTGAACCTAATGTTATCATTGATGTTGTTGCTGTTGTTGATGATGTTGATGTATCAGCAACATCATCACGAAATGATCTTTCAGAGCTACGAAATGAATGACTACTTCCAATACTTGTTTTATCAGCAGAAAATTCCTTTAAAAAAAAACGATAAAAGAAAGAGAGGAAACAAAGAGAGTTGGAAATGACTTTTAAATAAATTTTTGTCCACAATTTATTATGAAAATCTCTTACTTGATCTGATTGATTTGGAAGAACATCGATATTTTCTTTTTTTATTTCAGTTATATAAGAAATTGTATTGTCGAAACGAACCTTCTCAGATATTCCATCTTCACTAACATTGGATGAATCTAGATGCTGTGGCAAAAACATTTATATATGTATTTTATCTTATTAGTTGAAAAAAATTTTACACTACATACCTGTTTGCTACTTAATATCGATCCAGCTAATGCACGTGTTGAAGCTGTATCATTCAATGTATTACCAGATTTTTCACTAACACAAGTCACTGCTGATGCTGTCTCTGATGAACTTATATCAGCTTGAACTTCTAATCGATGACCAGTTATACTACCAGCTAGTGCCGTTGTTGATTCACGATTATTGAATGCATGTACTGTTGCATTATGACCAGCGGAAACTCCAACGTGACTACCACTTGCAACACTCAAACTAACTTCACCGATACTTGTTGCACCAATACGTGATACAGCATCAACGCTAGCACCATCACCTTGATTACGTAAATTATTATCAACTTCTTCATCAAAATCAAATTTAAAACCATCACGTGTTGTTGATACACCACATCCAGCACGACATAATGATACCGGTACAACTCCATATACATAAAATAGAAGAATTGGTACACCAATAGCAACAGCTAGGCCAGCTAGCACTGGTGAAATCAAAATCTTTCAAAAAAAATAAAGAAAATATAACAAAAATTAAATATCAAATTAAAATAAAAAGAAGAAAAAAATTAATGTTTACCGATGTAGCAACACCACCAAGAACAGCACAATTTCTCTTATGTTTTGTGGATGTCTTGTAGCGGGCATAAATTTTTTTTCCAACCCAAACAGGTATTCCTAAACAAAGAAAATAAAATAAATCAAAAAAATTAAATATGAAATGTCGTACAAAAAAAATGAAAACAGTTACAACCTATGATCATTGCAGGGACAGCAATTCCAGCTACAAGAGCAATACCAACTGGTGCTCCAACTAGAATTCCTAATTGCCATAAAAGTTTCTTCTTTCTAGACCATGGTTTTTTACCCCAAAATGTACAACCAGAAGGGCTAAAATTAATTATTTAAAAATGAAACAACATAATTAATTAGAAATAAAAAACTTTTCCAAAAACGATCATACCTTAAATAATGTAAATCGCTAATTTCTTTCATGCATAACCAGCAAAATTCAGAACCACATACTGAACAAACCATGTGATTGCATGAACCATCATCCATTTTAACAATTAGTACTTGACATCTTGGACATGGTTTTATATCATCACGATGTTGTGAATCTTGACTTGTACTACCGGATGGTGCACGAGTTGGACTCTGTCTTGATGCTCTGGCTGCATCACATGTCTGATCTGGATGCCATTCAGCTTTACAATGATAACAAAAATGTAATCCACATCCAGGTCTTTGACATCGAAGTCTTGGACAAGAAGCACAACCAGATGCTATAACCGCATAACTGAAGAAATAAGAAAGAGAAAAAAAAAACTTAAAAATGATAAAAAAAAAAAAAGTGAAATAAGAAAAAATGTTTAAAATTACCTGCAATCTGGTGCTGGACACCATCTTGAGTCTGGATCAGCTAATAAAAATCTTCTTACCATAAAATCTTCATATTTATTTATAATTTCTGGAAATTCTTTAAGTAATGCTTCAATATTACTCGGATGCATTGCTTCTGAGCATTGGGGACAAGCTTTTGTTTTTTGTTTTTTTGAAAGAGAAAAATATAAATATTAATATGGAATACAAGAGGTAACTTAGAGAATAAATAAAATAAATAACTTACCAATATCAGTTCTAGATTCGTTGATTTCATTCTTAAGATATCGTTCTAAACACATACGGCAAGCTTTATGACTACATGTAACAAGTGTGAAAAATAATTGCGGAGATAGTGATACTAAACAAATTGGACAAATATTTGTTTGTGAATTTTCACTATTTTGTTGTTGTGATACTGTAGCAGATGAACTAGCTGAAATTGTATTATTAACTGTATTATTTGTATCTGCTCCATTTACTGTACCAGTAGATGAAGATGATTGTTCTTGTAAATATTGTTGTGAATTTTGACGTAAAATTTGACTTGTTGAAGAATTTTGTGATGCTGCTTCAGCATTATTACCATTCTAAAATAAAACAACAAAATAAATAAATTCAATTAGGAAAAAAAATAATATATTCAAATACAATTCTATAAATTATTTTACCTTGCTACTAGTACTACTTTCACCCACCACAAATTTTTTATCATTTTTTAAATTTCCTTTTTCGACATCACATGATCTTAGACCACGACTTTGTCCAATTGGTGAACTACCATGTGCTGCACGTGCACCTTGTAGTAAAAGACGTCTTATTGAAAATCCAGCTGGAATAAAATTACGTCTACCGTTTCTACTCATACCTAATTACTGCCTTTTTTTTATTTTATTTTTAGTGTAAATTAGAAAAAAAAAAAATTCTGTTTTTGAATAAAAAGAAATAGAAAAAAATTCGATGAAGAGAAAATATTACACTTTGAAGGAAGATAAATTTTTTTTTTTTAATTAATCACATACAGAAATATAAATCATTATTAGTAAAACATTTCTTTTTTTTTTTTTTTTTTTAAATATTTTTAGGTAGTTTTTTTTTTCTTTTTTGTTAATCAAGAGAAATTTGTCTGCTATTTCTCTATGATGGCATACATCTAGGTATTTTGCATATTATTTTTTTTTTTTTTTTTAATTTTAAAACTAAAGATATATATTTGCATAAAATTATATTACACAATGTAGGTACAATACAAAAAATTTAACATTTGTTATTAGAAATCAAAACAAAAAAAAAAAAAAAGCTGTAAAAAAGAGAGAAAAAAAACCATTATAAATTTAATATTTTTTTTTTAAATTTTTATATAAAATAAAATTAATATCATTAAATATATCAGTCATTTACCCTGCAAAATATATTGTGAAAACAATATGAATATTTAAGAGAAAAAAAAAAGGGTTGTGTTCGGTAAAAAAAATTTTCTATTTTTAAAATGATGATTGATAAAATAAATAAAATTAAAAAAAGAAAGAAAAAAAAAACATACGAAAAATGTGTCACACTTTTCTTGTTTATTAATTCACTGGGCATATTTTATGATAAAACATTAAATGCAAAATATGTACCTATATAAAAACGAATCTTTAGATTAAATTTTTCTAAAAATATTTTCTTGAAAAAAAATGATAGTTTTTTTCTAATTTTTCATTTAACATTTATTTAAAAAAGCTAAAAATTCTTCCCATTAGTTAATTGTGTTGAATAAAAGTCATAAAACTTATTTACGGAAAACAAAGGGTTGTTATCTAATGATAAAGTTGCAAATCAACAAACTTTTTAACTTCATAAAAATGATAATTATATTTTTTTCCTAAAAAAAAAAACAACAACAATACCTTGATTTGATAATTATTATGTTTGCCTTGAAGATGAACTATAGACGTTCAAAATGTTTTGTTAAATTAAAAATAAAAAATTATTGAACAAGAATAAAAGGTGATATGTACTAGTATGTAATTTATTATTTTCTTTTATCACTACCTATTTTTTTTTTTTTTTAAATAAAAGATAAGAATCTTGTTTATGAATTTATTTTAAATACATCTATTACAAGTATGTAGTTAAGATTTTCTGAAATAATTACTATTCACACGGTTTTCCAATCAAATTCAAGTTAACAAAAAAAATATAGGTGTAGAGAGCTATATAACAAATTTTGTAATTTTGAATAGAAAAAAAATCACATAGGTATCTACTTATTATTTTGAAATTTGTAGATAACTTAACTACTATCTACTATCACTGTCTTACATCTGAATTGGTAGTTTCTTTTTTTTTCTCTCCCAGATACGGTTTTTTTAAAATAATTTAATATCTAAATAGCACAAACTTTCATAAATATAATATAAATTTAACCTTGAAAAATGATAAGCTCTCGTTTCACAGATTTTTATTTTTTTAAATTAGGTATTTGTTAATATGTAATTAAATTTAATCTTTTTTAAAAAATTGTTTTTTTTTTTTTTAATTTTTATTTTCAATAAATATGAACTATTTTCTTTTTCGTGTTTCCTAAATAAACTGTTTTATTTCTATCAATCCGAACTTTTTTAAATCAAAAATCAAATTAACCATTTTTTTATGTTTTTTCTAATTTTTTTCTTTATATGGAATTTCTATGAAGATTACAAAAAAATACATATATGAGTAAAAAAAAAAAAAAGTAAAGAAAGAAAAAAAAAAGACATCAATTTTCTTAAGAAATTTGAGATGTGTTTTCAAGAAGAAAAAATTAAAGTAAAATATTGGAAAATATCTATTTTAAAATAAATTTACTTACGAATTATTATGAATGTAATCTTTTAATTTTATTATTACAACTGTTATCAAATTTATTTTGATAAAAAAAAAAAATTTTTTTCTAAAGTTTCTTTGGATCAAATAAAAAAAATCCAACACCTCATCAGTTTTCTTATATTTGAAAGTCGATGGGTAAAACACAATACAGCTATGACAGTACAGTTGTTCGTAGTTGCTGCTTTCACTTGGATTTCAACTTGAAATTGAATGTAAACGCAGTAAAATTGGTTGGATATCAACTAGTCTTCGATCAAGATTAGTTTACCTTATTTGTAGACGTATATACGTGATTAGAATTTAAAAATAACGACTTTTTGTATGACAAAAACATTCCCCTTACAATTTCCTTTTTAAAGAAAATCTGAAAGTCTTTCAACAACAGAAATAATACTTAAATTCTGGTTTAAAAAAAATTTTTTTTTGATTGCCAACTTTAGTTAGAAAAGATTCAATACTATAGTTTCAAAACAGGAAATTTTAAAGAAATCAAGACTGTTAGCTGTTAGCACAACCATTTTAAATTACACACCACGACGCCAAATCAACAATTTTCATCACCGTTATCTTGTAAAATATGTTCAAAAACATTTAAATACTTATCAAAATTAAAACAAAATATTAAAATTTATTCAGACAATAAAGAATTTAAATGTCATATTTGTGAAAAAGGCTTTCATTTAAAAAAAAAAAAAAACAATTTAAAAAATCATATTTATATTCATACGCGAGAAACACCATTCAAATGTCGTTATTGTACAAAAGAATTTAATCAAAAATCAAATTTAACAGGACATATTATAATGAGAAAACATTCTGCTTCTGTAAGTTTTTAAATTTTAATTAAATACTATACACTTTACATAATAAGATATATTGTTTTTTGCGAAATGAAAATTTGAATCGCTCTTTATTGAAGTAAATACATACTTGACAAGACAATTCATTGTTAATTATTGTGATCATTTCACAAATTCCAAAGTTATTTTGATGATATAACTTCAACAAGGCGAATTAAATTCTCAAATATACTTAAAAAAAAGCCATTATCAAATTTTAATTATATTCTATTTTTATTTTACTAATTTATCCATTAGTATGATCTTCCTTGGAAATGTGATCGTTGCATTGATAAAGCATGAAATTGAAAATCATTCAATTACTAGAAACATGAATGAATAATTAAATTATTTTTATACAAATGAAAATCAATAAAATTAAAATAGTATTAAAATTTTACTGACTAATTTTATTTTGTGTGTGTGTGTTTTTTTTTTGAATTTATATTTTTATTAATTAAATAAAATTAAATATTGTAAATATTTTTTTTTATTGATAATATATGTTTAAAACGTGTGTTGATGATCTTCTTAAACCTTATTTATGAAATTGTTGTTTTTATAAAGCTTAAATTAGGTTAGGCCTATTTTAAAAAAGAATATAACTGAACTGATTGTGAGCTCAACTGCAGTGAGAACATTTCACTATTTCAGTTCTAATGAAAAGAGTGAGGAAATGAATAATATTCCAAAAAAACGTAGTGATCCGAATTTTAAATATATCGATTCCACACTGTGAACATAAAAATTTTGTGGATTTAAAAATTTCTAACTTGTTCCGGACATTTTATTTACTTTTAATTTGTTAATAATTAATTTTAATTTTAATTAATAAATTACAAGTTTAACAACACCAGCAATTTTTATGGTTTGTCCTTCACACTTTCTTTTGAAATCGATTGAACTTCAATTCCGTATTTTAAAATCTAATTGGGAGTAGAATCAATTTTTGCAACAATTTAAAATTTAACTGAAAAGAGAAGAAAAGAAAAGAATTGTTACTAATAGTGATTTTGGTTGAAAACAAGCTGCTAGTCCCATTCTCGTTGCTGTTGTTGTTGATGTTGGTGCTGGTGCTCTTCCATCGAGCGCCTATCCGGCGCCCAGGAAGTGGAAGGATGTGCCCTTGAACAAGAAGGTTGAGGAGTAGGAGATTTTGGGATCTCATCCTCCTCGACCGCTTCTTGTACTTCGTATTCTTTATTCTGTATTCTTTATAAACAGGTTCGTTTTCCAATTTACTTATTGGTTTTGGTCCACTGTCATTAGACATGTTGTATTTTTTAATTTTCTTAAATACAAAATATTTAAAATTTAAAACCACCTTATATATAATTAATAAAAAAGAGAGGAAACAAAAATTAGAAAAATAAATAATTAAAATTCTCGCATTTATTTGTAACTCATTTTGCGTTACCCAGAGAGCACCACGTGGAGGCGAGTTACTCTGCTCCCCAATTTTTGTGGTGTCAGGAAAGTAGCACTATACAAGTAGTAAGTATGACGATTTAATTAACTACTATTTTTGGCAATGTTTTTTTTACAATTTTACAATTAAAATGGCATTATAAAAATTGACTTATGCTACTTTTTCTTGACACCACAAATAGACCATATCCTTGATCGCAGTTGCAAGTTTACCATTTCAATTGATGGCGATTGCGTGGCGAAATTATTAAAATTTTTCTTTCTTATTGCCCTTGATACCAACATTTTAATTTAATACAATTTTTATAGAATAATAGATCAATGAAAGCATTGGAGGGATAAGCACATTTAAAAAATTATTTTTAATTTCAATTTTTGAATACTTATTGCCCTCATACTATCATGAAATGAACTATTATTTATTTTCAATATTCATTATAACAAGTTTTTCAATTTATTGTATTCTATGAATGAAGGTGTTCTAGGGATAAGAAGCAAAAAATGAATTCGAAAAATTCATTCAAGTCATTTTATGCTTGATTTGGGAAATTGTTATGTTATTGCATTTAAATACAAATCATAAAAAAGTATTTAAAATCAGAGTTAACTATATAGAAAAAGTAACATATAATTATTCTTTCAGAGTGTTTCTATTTAGTTGACTGTAGCTGTACAATCAAACAAAATGGGTATATCGCCTTTAATTACCCCGATAATCGGCCAACAATATGCTCCGCAGCTCTTCGAACGAAGAGTCAATACAAATACAAGCCGTAATCGCCGGCGGGCTAGAAGAGCGCATATTCAACAAAACCATAACGCTCAACAAACAAATCAGCACGAAGCACTACAAAAAAATCAGGAAGTAATACAAAATCATAACAAAATACTTCAAGACCAGCATGAAATATTACAAAGTAATCATAAACAATTACAGGAAGAGCATATAAAACTGTATAAATACCTTCAGGATGAAATAAAACTAATCCGAGAGGAGATATCCAAAATTACAGATAAGATTTAGATAAGAATTACAGATTATTTTTAGTAGAAGTAGAATTGGGCCGATGAAAATCGAAATACATAATACGGCCCAATAACAATAAAATTAATCGCCCGTGTTTTGATTAAGATTGTTTTGAAAACGTTATTTTCCATTTCGTTTTTTTTCTTTAAATGTTGATAGAAATTTTTTAATATCATTATTATTCTTTTTTTCAAATGATGAAAGTTTTTAAAAATTATAAATGTTATCTAAGAAAAATTTTTTTTAGCACATAAAAAATGAATTACAATGCTAAAAAAAGAAATAATTTTTGTAATTTTTTTTTATTTCTTAAGGAAATGAAATAAGAAGATTTTTCGTAATGTTCTTAAAACATTTCGTTTTTCATTAATTTCGATACTTACACCGAATTGAGAGATTTCTTCGGTTTGCCAAAGTATGATTGCAAACATCGTAATGCAGTCATACAAGAATCAGTGAGACAACTGAAAACAAATTTAAAAACGAATATTACGACCCACATGTATTCAAGGGTCAGGTATTATTTCGTTTTAGAATTCCACCTACGAATTCCTTCTTCTGCGACTCCAGAAGAAATAAAACGAATTAAAAGTCTAGCAAACGATAATGCTTCTGAAATAATGAAACGCCTCTTTGAGGATAATTCTAATGTCCTCAATGAGGTATGTATGAAGGCCATTGATAACTTTCGCGCAGAATTTGGACTTGTTCCAACTTTCTCCTTTAAAGAAAGTGATGTGCGCTTGAAATGGTGGACGTACATTGAATTTTTGCAGAAATTGCAGAAATTCATGTATTATATAGGAAGAAGGTCTTTTATTTTCATTCCTATACACAAGTATGGGAGACAACATACTTTGTTCACAAATACGGGTTTTAGAGAGCTTCTTTTAAGTCTCGGTTGCCCAGTTCCTAAAAATGTGAACAAAGACCAATTGCAAGATTATTGGAAAAAGATCTTCAATATTGATAAATTTGCTCGTAGAGATATGAGATTTAGGTGTTGCTCTACGAACGGTGTCGACGTTTCGATAATATTCGAACGTCCAAAGAGGCAAGCTTCGAAAGCGTCGAAATTAATGAAATACTATTGAAAAAAGCTGGAAAAACGCTTGAAGATAAAAAGTACTCAAAAACAGTTGGAATAGACCCTGGTTTGAAGTGTTTATTCGACATGATTTCCATAGATAACAGTAAACCTGTTATCAATAGAAACAGTAAAAAAGCCCTTCCAAGAGGACAGCGGCATTATAAGAATTCTCTTCTGAAAAATGAAGTTTATCGAAAAATGATTGGGGAGGACAGTCGTAAAAATAAACGTGAAAGGTTCGTGGAAAACGAACCTGTTTATCAAGAATATCTTCGTGATACTGAAGAACTATCCCCCAAGTCACAAGAATACTTTAAATATATAAATGTACACTTGAAATATTTTGCTGAAATCCAGAGATTAGAAAGTAACGCGAAAGTGAACCGGCTTCAATTCGATAAATATATCAGAACTCGCCGGGCACTGGACAAAATCGCGTATTATATTTGCAAGCCAAATAAACCGGGCACAAGAACCTTAGTTGGATATGGTAACCAGAAAATTGAAAAACATATTCGTGGTTACCGTCGAATATCCAACAAAGGTTTTTTAAAAGCCCTGAAAAAAAACAAAAATGCCGATGTGTTCATGGTAGATGAGTATGGTACAACAAAGACCTGCTCAAAGTGTTTCCATACTCTGAAAGTTTCTGAATCACCACATCGTTTTGCCGAATGTTTGAATTTCAAAACGATGTAGAACAGAGACATAATCATAAATGCGGGTAACAATATGATACACATTGTTCTTGCTGAAGTGCAAGGAAAACCACGGTATCCCGCTTTCTGCCCTAATTTCACTCTACAGGCATTACGAAATTATAACTTACATCATGTTGGAAATACACATGAGGCTGAAATGGCCGAGCCTGAAAATGAGGTTGCAAGTCCTCACATCAATAAAAATACACGTGACGCTAAAAAGGTCAAGCCTGAAGATGAGGTTGCAAGTCGTCACATGAATAAAAATACACATGAGGCTGAAATGGCCGAGCCTGAAGATGAGGTTGCAAGATCAGAAAATGAAGCACTTGAAATTGAAAGTGATGATTCTGATTATCGAAATATGTATGTATCTGATGAAGAATACTCTGACTTGGAAGCAAATAAAGATGAGGTTGAAAATCCTCACTATGACTTAGAACATTTTGAAAGTTTTATGCGTGATGCTCAAGAATACTTTGGCTTGGCAGTAGATAGCGGCAATAAAGATCCTGAAACAGTAGAAGAATATTCTGATCAAGAATATTTTGAAGTAGCAAGCGACTTGGAAGCAAGTGAAGATGAGGTTGAAAATCCTCACTATGACTTAGAACATTTTGAATGTTTTATGCATGAAAAATACCACGAAATACAAAGGGACTTGGAAACAAGTGAAAGAAGCCTTGAAGATGTGGTCAACAATCGTTCAGTTGCGACTGAGGGGTGTGTGATACCAAAATCACCCACTTCTTATTCTCTTCGCAAAAGAAAGGTTGTTGACCAAGACGTCTGCGATTCTGCTACTGCTGAAAAGGTCAAAAAAATTGATCCTGCAGCTGGAGGCTTAGTGCAAGAAGCGGTCGAGGGGGATGAGATCCCAAAATCTCCTACTCCTCAACCTTCTTGTACGAGGACACATTCCTCCACTTCCTGGGCGCCGCAAAAAGTGCCAATCACGATAAAGTGAGTACTGCAAAAAGTGCCAATCACGATAAAGTTAGTACTGCAAAAAGTACTAACAGTACAAAAGTGAGTACTGAAAAACGTACATATGAAGCAAAGGCTGGTACTGAAACAAGTACATATAAAGCACAGGCTGGTGCTGAAACAGATACGCTAGTCTGCAACAGACAAAAAAAATTATAGTTATTGGCTTCAACAGCATGACATAGCTGATATTGCAAGAATTGAATATCGCTATGGCACTGCTGAAGCTAATACATCGTTCGAAGTGGTAGGATCACTTCAACAGATGAAAACACAATTCGAACAGTTTAAAGAAAGCGTAGCTTCGAGAGATGAAGAACGGCCATTAACTTTGATTGTTAATTTAGATAATAATCATTGGGTTACGTTAGTCATCTCTCATCAAAATGGGCAATATCACGCATACTATGTAGACTCGTTAAATAGAGGTGTTCCACATATGATTCGTGAATTTTCAAAACAAACTAAAATTGGCAAGAAGATGGTCACAAGTGTGGCTTATGGGCATTGGAAAATGCCAGAGATGTTATTGCTGTATTGCAATTGCAAGAAGGTAGAAGTTATATTCCTACTGGAATTCGTATAGGTGATCATCTTCTAAATCAATTTCAATCAAAATTGAAAAATGAAGATTACTTTATCCGTCTGAGAAAAGACGTTTCAGCAAAATTAAATGTAGATTTACGACGTTCAGAACTACGAAATATATTTGCTGGAATGCAACAACTTGCTGCCGGTACTGAAACATGTACAAACACAAAGCATGGTACTGAAAAAAGTACTAATAAAGCACAGGCTGGTACTGTAGAACGTACAAAAGCTGGTACTGAAAAACGTACAAATGGAGACAAAGACAACAAGATGGAAACCATTACTATTAAATGTGGGTTTCCAAAGTTTTTCAAAGATCTTGGTGAATTTTCTAATTTTAAAGAAGAAAGGAAAATAATCAGGATAGAGAGAAACATAGAAAACTTGCCTACTCCAGATTTAATTTACAACAAAGTACAAGATACCGTAGACCTCGTATCGAAGTTGATGATCGAGGTTTCCTATTCCTTGTACCTTGTTGTAAGTGAACAGCCAGGTATTATTACAAATGAAGAAAAAGAACCTAGTTTATTGGCCTTTTTCTATCATTTGAAAACTGTTTTCAGAAAATATGCAAATTAAAAGGTGATTCATTTCAAAACTTACACCGAATTGAGAGATTTGGTCGGTTTGCCAAACTACTATCTACTATCACTGTCTTACATCTGAATTGTAGTTTTTTTTTCTCTCCCAGACACGGTTTTTTTAAAATAATTTAATATCTAAATAGCACAAACTTTCATAAATATAATATAAATTTAACCTTGAAAAGTGATAAGCTCTCGTTTCACAGATTTTTATTTTTTTAAATTAGGTATTTGTTAATATGTAATTAAATTTAATCTTTTTTAAAAAATTGTTTTTTTTTTTTAATTTTTATTTTCAATAAATATGAACTATTTTCTTTTTCGTGTTTCCTAAATAAACTGTTTTATTTCTATCAATCCGAACTTTTTTAAATCAAAAATCAAATTAACCATTTTTTTATGTTTTTTCTAATTTTTTTCTTTATATGGAATTTCTATGAAGATTACAAAAAAATACATATATGAGTAAAAAAAAAAAAAAGTAAAGAAAGAAAAAAAAAAAGACATCAATTTTCTTAAGAAATTTGAGATGTGTTTTCAAGAAGAAAAAATTAAAGTAAAATATTGGAAAATATCTATTTTAAAATAAATTTACTTACTTTTGATAAAAAAAAAATTTTTTTTTGTAGTTCTTTGGATCAAATAAAAAAAACTCCAACACCTCATGGCCGCCGGCCGGGCCATATGATAAGGCCTGGCCAGTCCCAGTGGCCAGTACTAGACCTGCCTGACCTGTCTTCTTTCAGCTTCAATTCAATAATCAATAACCGTTTTTTTCGTAGATAGATACCACGTATACATGATGAGATCCAAAGATCCAGCGATTGAAAGATCGAATTTCGATCTGCGTATTTCAGTATCCTGGATCGAAAGAACGACTTCAGTTTAGATTCAAACGTGGTTCAAAATATAGAAATTATAACCTTGAATTTTTTACTTTTCCTAATATTTGAATGTAAACTTAAATATTAGGGCAAGTTTAGAGTTTCTTAATGTCCCCAAATATTTCTTTTTGCCATTTTATTTATGTTTTCAATTTTATTTAAATGAAACAAATAAAAGTTTTTACACACTTCGATAAATAACATAGCCTAAAACAATTTCAATCTTTCAATCTTTCAATCCGTGTCTGTACGGTTATATTTCGACTCGATCCAGGACAAAAGGCTGAATCGGATCGCTCGATCTCCATCTACATGGTTTTTTAGGGAATTCAGACTGGATTATTTGAAGATTCAATCCATCATGTATACAGGGTAAAAGGGCGAGTTCTATTGTAATTTGTAGGAGCGGGTTTATACGGTCACTTTTTTCAATGGCATTGACGCCCATTCCGCTTTGTTAAATAGGAAAGAAGTAACAAGTATGTGGTGGGAAGTCACTCACGGGATAATCGAACTTTTTCTTCGAGCACGCCGGTTCCCTTTTGTGCTATATTCGTAATTTTGAATTTTTTTTTATATTATCGCATCTCCTTTTCATTTTATATTTGTAGTGACACAGCTCATATCTATCTTTATATATGGAGATGAAACATACACAACATATATTGTCGTTTCATCTTACCTAACAAGAAATCGGTATAGAAAAGAATGAAGAGAATTTGAGCTATGGTAAAAAAGTGACTGTGTAAACGTACGTACGACTTTTTCGTAATTTAACAAAGCGGAATGGGCGACAATGCCATTGAAAAAAGTGACTGTATAAACCCGCTCTAGTAGTACATTTTATCCAAGAGTGGGGATAAAAAACCGGTTATTTAAACAGTTTATACGGTGAAAAAATAATCCGAATTTTGGATTAAATTGGGAGTACCCTAGAAACGGTAAATTGGGATTAAAATAATACATGCAAACCTTGATACTTTTATACACTTATAGCATACATATTCTTCTTTTTTCACATAAAAAAAAGAAGAAGAACGTGTCAGCTTCACTTTCCCCATAAAAATTAGAATCCGCCATATTGCATTTTACCTCACACATACATATAAATAAATTAAGCTTAAGCCAAAATCCGAATTAGCGAGTTTATACCACATAAAATTGGGAGTAAAGAGTAAACCAAAATCCATATTAAAAGCGAATCACGCATAAACTCGTACATTGAAGCTGAAAGAAGACAGGTCTGGACTTTGGACGTCTGGTACTGGCCCATCAGTTTTCTTATTTTGAAAGTCGATGGGTAACACACAATACAATTATGACAGTACAGTTGTTCGTAGTTGCTGCTTTCACTTGGATTTCAACTTGAAATTGAATGTAAACGCAGTAAAATTTATTGGATATCAACTAGTCTTCGATCAAGATTAGTTTACCTTATTTGTAGACGTATATACGTGATTAGAATTTAAAAATTACGACTTTTTGTATGACAAAAACATTCCCCTTACAATTTCCTTTTTAAAGAAAATCTGAAAGTCTTTTAACAACAGAAATAATACTTAAATTCCGGTTTAAAAACTTATTTTTTTTTTTTTGTTAATTGGCTAAGATTCTATACTAATAGTTTTGAAACAGGAAATTTAAAAGAAATCAGGACTTTTTTAAATTGCTGTTAGCACAAAACATTATTCCACTTTGAGTGTGTGGAATCGAGTAAATTTTTACTACAGTAGTAAATTTTGACATAAAACGTGGTGAATTTAACTGTCAAAATTTACTCTGGCTCTGGGGCTAGTATAAATTTTGACAGTTTGATAGTAAAATAATGTAAAGATTGTAAAGTCAAAATATCGAAACAAGTACACAATTTTGTAGCTTTTAAAATTTACTCCATTACGCACAGCAAATGTGAAAATTTTTTTTTACCAATGTAAATTTTGTTCTACCACAAAATCTAATGTCAAAATTTACTACTGTAGTAAAAATTTACTCGATTCCACACACACTCTTTGATGTCGAGAATACGTGAGGTGAGTCTGTTCTCAAAAGGAAGATAACACTGATTACTGAACTGAGTTCAACTGAAGTGAGAATATTTCACTTTCTGAGTTCTAATAAAACACAGCTAAAATGACTTTACTGTCTTTCGAAATCGATTTAACTTCAATTCCGTATTTTAAAATCTAATTGGGAGTTGAATCATAATGTATTTTTCCATGTGTACTTACTCATCGTTTATTGTCAACAACAGTCAACAATGAACAAATTAATAAAAATTTAACTTTTCACTTGTTTTGTTAACAGGCAGGTTTAAAGGACTTTAAAAGAAATGTACTTGAAAAAATAAAAATAACAATTTTATTTTATAATAGTTGAAAATTCTTAAAATACTTTTTATTTTTAAAGAAGTTATATTTTATTTTTATTTTTTTTTTCAATCAAGTTTTTTTTTCTTCGCTTTTTTATTTCAATAACAAAGGTTTGTTTTGCATTTTTAAAATTTTTAAATCATAAATAATAGTAGATAATTGATATATAGTAGTGTGTGCGGAGTGCAAAATTTTCATCCATATTGCGAGCGACATGTTTTTGTTTTTCAATAGTTTTTTTTATTCCAATTGATTTGTAATAATTTTTCGTTGGAAGTTCATTTAACTGAGTTCTCTTTATCATTATAAAAATTTTAATTTTACATACATAACATAAGTGTATATACATAAATAAAAATAAAGTACATATGGTTGATTATATTATTCTTTTATAACACCACACCAATAATTAATTTATAAATTGATAAAACAATAGATTCTATGCGCCGTAATTGATACGCACATAATATAAAGGTGGTTTTTTTTTTCTTTTTTTCAAATATATAAGCATAGTGATAACGACATACAACAGCCGTGTGTAAAAACTTATGGTTTTGACAACAAAACTGCACTACAGGGTAATTTATAAGTTATAAAATTTTATAATACAAAATATTTGTACAATATACTTAATTTCTTATTATTTCAGACTTTTCAAAAATTCAAGTGTTAACTTGTTCAATAAGTAAACTTTGTTCCTGATAAAAAAAAAAAAACTGATAATTAAGTACGTTGCATAATTTGAATGCATGGAAGAAGCTAAATATTTAAAAGAAATTTGGATTTTATGTAAATTATAAAAACAATAGCAAATCAAATGAAAATTCAAATTGAAATTATTTTTCTATCAAGTAGAAATTTTTAAATGTATGAATCGAATGTGTTTAGTTATACATAGTTTCAAGGTTCATATTCTAATGTTTTGTATTTTGTCACGAGATTTATCCATGATTCATTTTTTTTCTTCTTTTTTCAAAACAATATAATTGTTTGTCTTAAAAAATTCAATTAGCAATATCAATGAGATCACTTAACTTTTATTACGATAATATAATACTTTCATTGATAAAAATTGCAACAAAAACAAGAAGAAAAAATTCTTTAAATTTTTAATGATCCTCTTTTTTTCAACATACTCAAATATTCTTTAATTATTCTACAATATAAATTATGTATGTATACATTTATACATAAAAACACATCTGATACTATAAATATAAAATAGATATATACTTCCGTATTAATTTCAATAGTACCGCTTGCTATTTCATCAAATAATTTATTTATTTACTTTAAGAGAAAAAAAAAACTACATTTTATATCTTCAATTGAAGTGATTATGTTTCTTTTGTATTCAATACACAATAGGGATATACTTTTTTTTTTTTTCAAATAAAGTGCCATTTCTTATCTTTTACATATATGTATAAAATTTCATAGTCATTAAAAAGTTGTTTTTTTTTTTTCATTGAGTGGTCATTTATGTATTGATGATGATTTTATTAAATAGTTGCCAACTGGATCATTTGATGATGGATTAGTTTGTGATAAATAAAAGTATATATATGTATAAAACAATATTTAGTACTTATATACTTTTAATTTGAAAAAAATAAAAAATAAATAAATAAAAGTATTGGGATTATAAGAAATTTATAAGCATAAAATTACTTTAATTAACAATTGACTTAATTCTTTGTTATTTGGTTCAAAAATTACAAATTATTTCCATGAGAAATTCTTTTTATTTTTTTCTTCTTCAAATTTATTTATTTATTAGTCACCTACGTAATTACTTTTTTTTAAAAAAAAAAAAAAAAAAAATGTTTTTTAATCGTTCGATCACATCACAAAATTTCAATTACATTTTGTTTATTTTATCGCATTCATTGCATTTAATCACATAATGCAAATAATAAATTAATTTTTTTTTTTTTAAATGCAGCTCCAAAGTCAAATTTAAAATGATAAACAAAAAAGAAATATAGATAAAATGTACGATACAATCAGCTATCCATGTTGTAAATTGTACATATACATAATGACCATTGTTATTTTATGGTTTGATATATGTACATTATATCTAAATATAAAATGTATCTATGTATGTATGTATATAGAATTTTCAAATGAAAAAATATATTTTTGTTTTTCTCTTTGAAATTTTTTATTTTTGATTTAAGTATTCACCGATAAAAATAAAAAATAAAAAACATGCAGAATTAGCTTCTATAGTTGATTAAATACGATAAACATACGTACACACACATAATCAGACGTTACAAATTTTTATTTTTTCTTTTTTTCTTTTCATTTTGCTTATCTTATTCATTTTATAACATGATATTATTCATAAATTATGATATCTAATTGAATTGTGAATTAGAATAAACTTTTTGATTAAGTATGGTGTGGTATGATATGTTTTTTTTTTATAGGTATTTTTATTTTGGGTTTTTTGTTTATTTGAAATTATTCAAATTCAATTCGGATAACGGTTTTTTTTATTTATTGATAACGTTTAAAATTTTTAAAAATTAAACCGCAGTTTTATCGTGATTCAACAACAGATTCATTTTTTTTTTATATTGTATTTTCGTTTTTATCTAAAATTATTCATATTACAAATCAATTGGAAAAATATATTAACAAAAAACTTATAAATAAAAACTTAATTATTTCAAAATACTCATTAATTTTTAGTTAGTTAATTAGTTTTTTTTTTCTTTTCTTCTGAATAAAAATAGCAAGTAATTGTTCATTTATTTATTTTTCAGATTGTTGTAGCTGTGATTTAACATTCAATTTTGACAAAGAAAGTAAATTGTAGAAATGACTTGGAAAATTAAGTAGTTTTTATATGATAAGGAAAAAAAATTAAAAATCAAGGAAGTTAAAAATAAAATTAAACTTAAAAGTGTACAAATACTTAGTTTTTTTTTATACATATATAATAATACATTTTTTTACTAAAGATAATAACTTTCTAATGAAAAGTTATTTTCTCTAAAAAAATAAAAAAATAAAATAAAAGTATTGTGATTACTTCATTAAAAGAGGAGGAAAATTTTAATTAAATTGAAAAGTTTATATTCGATTTAAACAAAATTCAAAAGAAAAATAAATAGATAATAATAAAAAAATTATGAATATGTCTACATCAATAATTGATGAAACAACTCTTTATATTTATAAAGAGATAATGAATAATTATATACCAGAATTTGTTAAAGAATTCGAATACACACCATGGATATTCTCATTAATTGGCGCAGCATTAATTGGTCTTAGTGGAATATTGCCTTTAGCAATTATACCAGCAACTGATGATGAATTAAAAGGAGGCAATTTTAAAGATCGTAAGGATTTTAATCCAGAAATTAAATTACTTTTTTCTGTTTTTAAATTGAATACAATTTAATTATTAAAAATTATTATAGCTGCTGAATCGAAATCATTGAAAGTATTGCTTAGTTTTGCTGTAGGTGGTTTATTAGGTGATGTATTTTTTCATTTATTACCAGAAACATGGAGTTATGATAAAAATAATGAATGTAAGTTTTATTTTTTTTTTATTTTTAGAATGAAAAAAAAAAAAAAAAACTAAATCAAAACTTTTCTTTTCTTTATCAGATACACCTGGTCATCCATCATTACGTAGTGGTTTATGGGTATTAGCTGGTATATTAATTTTTACAATTGTTGAAAAAATATTTTCTGGTTATGCAAATGCTGATGAAGATAATCCACAACCGAAATGTGTTGAAATTGCAAATTGTTTATTACGTAAAAGTGGTGGAAAATTAATGGATGGACAAAAATCAACTGGATGTTCAGCAAATGGTGCATGTGATATTGAAGATGTACCAAATGGTTGTTATTTACGTGAACGTGAAAAAAAAATTAAAGAACAACCAAGACTTGTTGCAGGATATTTAAATTTAATGGCAAATTCAATTGATAATTTTACACATGGTTTAGCTGTTGCTGGTTCATTTTTAGTATCATTCCGACATGGTGTATTAGCAACATTTGCAATTTTATGTAAGTTTTTTCCTTGGGGGAATGTTTTTATTGGTCATTTAAGAAATAAGCATTGTCATTTTTTTTCCATGAATAGTACATGAAATACCGCATGAAGTTGGAGATTTTGCAATTTTATTAAGATCTGGTTTTAGTCGATGGGATGCAGCACGTGCCCAACTCTTAACTGCTGGTGCAGGTTTAATTGGTGCTTTAGTTGCTATTGGAGGAAGTGGTGTTACCTCAGCATTAGGTAGATGAATCTTTTTATTATTTTTCTTTTTTTTTGTAAATTATTTATTTAATTAATCTTGTTTTTATATAAATTCATTCCAGAAACTAGAACATCTTGGATTATGCCATTTACAGCTGGTGGTTTCCTTCATATTGCAATGGTAACAGTATTACCGGATCTGCTTAAAGAAAATGATCCAAGAGAATCTGTAAAACAATTTTTGTCTTTAGTTGCTGGTATAATTTTAATGGCAATCATGACTATACTTTTTGAGTCGTGAAATGTTTTTTTCCTTTTTTTTATAGTTTTTTTTTTCTTTTCTTTTCTTTTTTTAAATATTTTGTTTGAGATTATTTTTGTTATGACTATTATTGATGTATAAAGTGAAGTGTTATGTTAAGTTGTGAGAAAACAGAAATAATGAACTAAAAAAAAAAAAAAAACGAAAATTAGCACAACATGAATTATGTGAACAGATAGACTTTTAAGATTTTAGAAATATATAATAGATATTGTATTAAAAAAAAAAAAAAAAGAAAGAAAGAAAACCTTCAAAACAGATATTATTTTTAGATTGACCACTTTTCGTCAGAGATACAAATAAAAAAAGTTAATTTTGTACATAAAATTGCTGTTAATTTCTTTTTAAGTAAAACAAAAATTGCATAAAATGCAGTGAAAAAAAAAAACTAACAAAAAAGTCTTTAATGACAAAATTTAAGAATGTAAGAGAATTTTTAATTGAAGAAAATTTTAAATGAAAGAAAGTATGATAAAATGTGAGGTAATAAATTATTATTGTATTTACAATAATACGGAAATTTTTCCGCCCACCAAAGCAAACAAGTAGTTTCCGCCTTTGAAAAAAATAAAAAAGTAAATTCAAATTGAATATTGTTGTGTCTTGAAAGAGGACAACAATAATTATAAAATTTATTTAAAAAAGAAATGATCGACATTGGCTGTATATTCGCCTCATTTTGAAATGTATAATAAGTTAATCAAATTGAATCTTATGAACTTAATTTTTTTTTTCACTAAATTTTTACGAAAATTTCTTATAAAACAACTTTATTTTAAAAATTTTCTGGTCTTTTTTTTTTTTTTTAAATTAATTTCAGTATTTCAAAATTATAATTATTAAATATAATAGAATTATGATTTATGTCAATCGAAACAAAAATAATAATAATAATTATCCTAATTTGAGAAATAATTTTTATCTCATTAATTTAAAAGATAAAAAATGTATAAAATTTATAAAAATGAAATTTATCAATGTATTTTGTAATTTACATTTAATTTTTACCTGATAAAAAAAATGAAATTTTTTGTGATAATTAAATGTGTATGTAAAACGAAAAATACATAAAATAAAAATAAAATAATAATAAAAATTATAACGATTTAATAAGCCATAAAATGATTATTTCTGCTTTCAATTTTTTTTGACAACAAAAACAATTTAGATTTAAATCTTAAAATTCACTTTTTATTTTCTTATATCTTTTTTTTTTTTTTTACAAATTGTACCTATTTTTTTTTTTTTTTAATTCAAAATTTCAGTTTATTAAAAAATTAATTAGATTTTTTATTTGCAGGTAAAAATTTTGATAAAATATCCATAACTGTATTTGAATCCAACGGACATGAATTATAAATTTTATCACACTTTTCACCATCAATATTTTTTCCATTTTCCAATGCTTCTTTTATTGCAGTTCCATCTAACATGTAATCAACTAATGAATTCCTATAAAAATCAAATATTAAAGATGTATTAAAAGAACACAAACAACAACAACAACAACAACAAAAAAGTGTAACTTACTCAGATAAAGTATGTATTAGATCATCAACTTGATCAGCAGATCCACCTTTTACATTTGATTCAGTTGTTCGAACATAAGTACAAACAGCTCTTTGCATACAATTTGTTGAATCAATATTATTTTGTCCGAGTATATCATCGATACGATTTAACATATCAGAAATAGCTGAATATTCACCTTCTGCACCTATTTTGCAAAAAAATAATAATAATAATAATCAATTAACTGTTAATTATCAAATTTATTGAAATAAAATTAGAAATTACTTCGAGCATAATGTCCATAATTTCCAGCAAAAACGCTTATTATTTTTGGTATTATTAAAATTGCACCAATACCAACTAGTGTACCTAGAACAATACCACCTAAATCAAGTTTAACAGGATTATAAGATGAAATTCCAGTACTAGAGCCGGGATATCCCTAAAAGTAGTAATTTTTTTTTTTTTTTTTTTTTTTTTTTTGATGAAAAACAGTAATGAAAAAAAAAAAAAAAAGAAACGAACTTTATCATACTTACATTAATTCCACCATATCCTGTAGTATAACCAAGTCTTTGAATACGATCTTTAGTACTATCTGAAACAGTATCATTCAATTTTTCATTAACATAAACTCGACGCCATTGATTTTCTTGATTAGAACTGAAAAATAATTATGGTACATATTTTTAATAATCAAAAGACTATAAATTTATATTTTTAATTTTAGTTTTTTGTACAAAAATATATGAATTTTATTTTATTCACAATTGTCCTTTTTTTTTTTTTCAAATTCACTACGATTTAAATCCTTTTTTACATTTTAATTTTACAAGTTTCACATAATATATTACTCACTTTTTATTTTCATATTTAGGAACTCCTTCGATACACTGAATTAAAAATAAAATAGCAACTATTAAAAAAATTCCAAAATAAATTTTCGACATATTTTTTTTTTTTCTGTTTTAACTTTCTTTTTTTTTGTAAATTTTATTTATTTCTGTAATCCTTTCTAAAACTTTCAAACTACTGAAATAAATTTATGTTTTGTAAATGCTTTTTATATGAAAAAGTTATTTTTTTTAAAGGTTCAATATATTTTAAAATAATTGTAATATATGAATGGGGGATGGGTGGTAGGATAATATCTGTATTATTTAATTTGATTTTAAATAATTTTTATGCACTACAGAATACTATAGATAATAAATAATATAAATACGTTACGGATACGTAAACAGAAAGAAATATTATAAAGGTACATAAAATGTATTTTTGAAAGCATATATATTGTTTGTTCCGCTAGTAAAAGGGTTTATTATTTTTTTTTTTTTAAATAATAAAAATTGCAATTATTAAAATCATTGTAATGTGCAAAACTTATAATTTTATTCATGTATATATTATGTATGTGCATTCATACATATTTATGTCAATGGAATTCTCCAAAGACGATGTCTCTTCAAAACTTTTTAAAATCATATTATGTGTGTATGTAATTTTGAAGAAAGTTTAACTAACTATATGTAATAATCATAGAAATCCAAATCCCGTGACGATATGAAATCGTAAGTGACAAAAATTTACTTTCAAACGCATCAACAATTGACAAGGTAACATATCACCATTGTTTTTGGGATTATCATGAAATTTTTTACGCTATTATTTTTATAAATAAATTGCATCATAATTATAATTTGTAATGCCTATTATGTGCTATTCAAAAGAAATATAAAAAATTATTAAAATTTAGGAAAAAAAAACACAAGGACATATACATACATATCTACATATCTAAATAAAAATGAAGTACCTTAAATAATTATTTTAAATTTTTTTTCCATTTTTATCAAAAAATTTGATTTCAGTTCAATTTTAAAATAACGGTTACTTTTAAGATTTAAAAATGTGTGTCCCTGTTCTATTTCCGGATGACCAACCACTCGATCGATTCTTCATTTCGATTATTGTGACCAACGAATCGATAATGAACAATACAAACTGTCAAGTTTACTTCAAGTTTGCTCCTCATCCTCATTCATTCATTCAAAGGTGAATCAAAGGTCATCTAAGATTTTTCTGATTTTTTAATTCATAATTAATTTTAGTAAGAACAGTAATTTCTAAATAAATAAAAATGGGCCGAAAATTCTGTGTTGGTGGTAACTGGAAAATGAATGGTGATAAAGCAAGCATCGCCGAGATATGTAATAATCTTAAAGCTGGACCTTTAGATCCAAATACAGAAGTTATTGTTGGATGTCCGGCTATTTATATTTCATATGCTAGAAGTTTATTACCAGAAACAATTGGTGTAGCCGGTCAAAATTGTTATAAAGTAGCAAAAGGAGCATTTACTGGTGAAATATCTCCAGCTATGCTTAAAGATGCTGGAGCCAATTGGGTAATCATTGGTCATTCAGAAAGACGTCAAATATTTGGTGAAACTGATGAATTGATTGGTGAAAAGTGTGCTCATGCTTTAGCTGAAGGACTTAAAGTAATCGCTTGTATTGGTGAAACACTTTCTGAAAGAGAAGCTGGAAAAACAGAAGAGGTTGTTTTTAGACAAATGAAAGTACTGTCTAATTTTATTAAAGACTGGACAAATGTTGTTGTTGCATATGAACCAGTATGGGCTATTGGTACAGGAAAAACAGCTACACCCCAGCAGGTAAATTAAAAAGCTATTGAATATCTATAAATCAATTATGTATATATCTAAACATTAATTGTAGGCACAAGAAGTTCATGCTGCTTTAAGAAAATGGCTCACTGAAAATATTTCTCCTGATGTGTCAGCCACTTTAAGAATTCAATACGGTGGTTCCGTAACAGGAGCCAATTGCAAAGAATTAGCATCACAACCGGATGTTGATGGTTTCTTAGTTGGTGGTGCATCATTGAAACCAGAATTTATTCAAATTGTTAATGCAAAACAGTAAATAAGAATGAAATACTAATTCATCATTTACTCAGGAATTCGATTTTGAAATTTATGAATTCGAATGGATTTATCCATTACAAATTTTTGAATTTACCATACATTACATATATTGTTATTGAGATACATACATACATCATGTAGAATTATTTGATTTGTAAAAGGCCTTTTATTAGGACGTTAAACAATATTTGAAATTATTAAAAATCATTATTAAATTAAAATAGTTTTTTTTTTTTTTTTAATTTTACAGATTACACGATTCATGTAATTTGAAATTTTCGTGGCAAAAGTATTTTTGAATGAGATTTGAATGCTCGTCGGAAAAATCGTTTTTTTGTGAAAATTTATTGAGAAAATACAAAAATTATATAAATAATTGTTTTAAATTATTTTAAGATAACTTTTTAATTGAATTTAAAAGAAAACCGAAATTTTCTAAAATAGTTGAATTTCCCTTGTTCCTGTTATCATATCCTTTTTTCCCAGCAACACTGTCATTTCTTTACATCTTTTTTTTTTTTTGATCCGCACTCCGCAACTTTGAGTGGAAATCGGCTGCGCAACGAATAAAATAAATCAGTTGACAGAAATATGATTTTTAGAATTTCCTACAAACAATTATATGTAAAATTATCTATAATCCATAAGCACAATACTGACTTTTATTGTTAAATAAAGTATAGGTTAAAGTAATATTTACTTTTTAGTCCGTCTTAAAAACGTGGTATATTGAAAATTCTTTTTTACTTAAATAATTATTTTTTGTATTACATTCAAATAAAAAAAAGTTGAAAAAAAGTACCTATTACAAAGGATTAAAAATTATAATTAAATATTAATTATTATAAGAAAATATTTCATACTTCATTAAGTCTTACTTAAAAACCTTCACCACAAATTTTACAATATTATACAGTATTTGAATGAATCTTCATAACATGTTCATTTAAAAGTTCTTTACGTGCAAATTTTGAATTACATATATCACATGAATATGGTTTTTCACCAGTATGAGTCATTTCATGTCGTTTTTGTGAACGTCGTAATGCAAATGTTTTATCACAATAATTACATTTATAAGGCAATACACCAGTATGTTTATAGTTATGTACTTTTAATTTATCATTTGTAATAAAACATTCTCCACATTCTGTACATTGATACGGTTTTTCACCAGTGTGTTCACGTTCATGAACTTTCAATTGAGATTTTAATTTATAATATTTTCCACATTGTGCACATTGATGTTTTGGTTCTGAATGAGTTTTCATATGATTATATAAGCCAGTACGTTGTTTAAAACCTTTACCACATATTTTACAATCATATGAATTAGTATCTGAATGAAGCTTCTTGTGTTGATATAAATTAGTTGAATGTAGAAACTTTAAATTACATATATCACATGTATGTGACCTTTCACCAGTATGGGTTGTTTCATGTATTTTCCTACTTGACGATGATGAGAACTTTCTATCACAATAACTACATTTATAAGGTTTCTCACCAGTATGTTTACGTTGATGTTTTTTTAAACTAAAATTTGTATTGAAATATGCACCACATATATCACATTGGAACGGTTTTTCTCCAGTATGTATCCGTTCATGTACATTTAGGTAACCTTTCTCCTTAAAATATTTTCCGCATTCTGCATGTGGACATTTATGTAGCGTCTTTTTTTGTAATCTATGAATTTTCTTATGTCGGTATAAGGCATTTTTTGTTTTAAATTTTTTCTCACATATTTGACATTGATATGATTCAATATCCGAATGAAGCTTCATATGTTGATTTAATGTACTTTTAACTTTGAATTTTGAATTACATACATCACATGAGAATGGTTTTTCATAACTATGAGTTGCTTCATGTTCTTTTCGATATTTATTATCAGTAAATCTTTTATCACAAAAATTACATTTATGTGGTTTCTCTCCAGAATGTTTATAACTATGTCTTTTCAATTGAACATTTGTGAAAAAAGTCTCATCACATTCCAAACATTGAAATGGTTTCTCACCAGTGTGTTTACGTTCATGAACTTTCAATTGAAAATTTGTTGTATAATGTTTTCCACATTGTGTACACTGATATGGCTTTTCCCCCGTATGTGTTCTTTCATGTCTTCTTTTTGCTACACTATCAACAAATTTTCTGTCACAATGTTCACATTTATAACGTTTATCACCCATATGTCGTCGTACATGATTGTCTAAATGTTGTATCTTATTAAAAGCTTTACTACATAACTCACATTTGAAATTTCTTTCATTTTTATGAACTGCAATATGTAGTTGAAGTCCACTGTAATGACGGAAAGGTTTATGACAAATTTCACATTGATAAGATTTCTCGCCAGTATGTACACATTCATGTTCAAACTTTTGTGCTCGTGTAATAAGACGTTTTCCACAATATCTACATACTAACGGATCCTCGTTCTCTTGTGGCAAATCTTCAATATTAGTTTTTCTATTATTTTCATCATCATCATCTATTGTCTTCAATGAAACTGAATCTTGATTTGCTATACTTGTTGTCGATAGTAAAGGATTTATTGGCATATGATCATATTTTATGTGACTTTCTAATGTAGATTCAGCTTTTGACTTCATTTTCCTTGTATTAGTCTTTTTACCTGAATCAATTGTTTTACTTCTTGTTTCTACTTTTTCAAAATTTTCATCAATTTCATAATCATTATCATTTTCTTCATTATCACTGTAATTTATCTCATCTATTTTCAAATCGTCTTCAGTCCAATCATATTCTTGAGCATAAACATTATTATGTATTAAATCTATGTTATTTGGGGAACTAGGCTCTAATTTAATTTCTACCTCTACTAAAGCGTCTTGAATTGTTTCATTTTCTTGTTGAGTATTATGCGATTCTATGATGTGTGCTGTAAATGCTATGAAATCCTCAAATAATGTGCTACAGTATGTGCATAGAAAATTGAACATTTCATCGTCTACGTTTCCACTATCAATTTTGAAAATTTCTCCACATTTTTCTCTTGGCCTTCTTAAATTTTGGTCTAAAAAAGGTTTCATATGTTCTTTTTAGATTGTTAGCCAATGAAAATTGCAACTGCGAGTACATACTTACCTTGTATTTTTGTAGATGCACCGTCAAGCCCAAACGTGGTTTCAATATTATCTCCACAAACGTTCTTATGATCTTCATCTTCCTCCAACTCCATTTTTGTTCCACAATATTTGTTAAAAACCAAAAGAAAATAATTAACTCGTTTGTTTTAAAACACAACACACAAATATTGATTTCACTTCAACTAAAGTGAAGTGTTTGTGTAACTCGGGAAATAGAACCTCGCAGCAACAGCATTTTTTGAATCAAATTCTAAAAATGCTGTCGCCGTTTAAAAGATGGCTACATTAAAAAAATAATTTTTTTTCCTATTCCTCAATTTAGTGACATTGGCTATAAATTCAAATACTGTTTTAACGTTAAACTGAGAAAATTCAAATTAAGCATTTCACAATAAATCACCTATACCAGACCTTTCTTCTTTCAGCTTCAACAACCGGTTTTTTAAAAGAGAGAAGGCGCGGTGAAGTAGATTTTATCCAGAATTCTATTACTAATACAGTCGACCACAGTGTCAGTTTCAGTAATTTCTTTCAGTAAACAGGTTTTTTCTGTCTACAATACAGTATAGCTTGTCCCAAAAGAGTTGAAGTTTCGTTTTGTACTACGTTGGCATGCATTTTTGTTGTTGTAAATTCTAATAAACAGATTTCTTCTTTCGTATATGTATACACAAGAAAATCACAACGCCATGTAAAACATGCGCGAGAAAACTTCAACTCATATTATTTTGACTATACCACACGTAGTTTTCCTTACTTGTCGTCAATCATATACATACATACATACGTGTAAGAACATACAGTACTTTCATGAATGCGTCGACGACGCTGACGGCGTAAAAATCATGTTCATAAATGACTTTCCAGTGCAGTCGTGGAGTGGTATCATGTTCATTAATTCAAGCATGCAGCGCAGTCGGCTGAAATTACTCAATCGTTTTCAGGCGACTGCGAAGTTTATTTTCAATTAAAACGAATAGTGTTGTACATTTTTTTTCTTATATTTCTTTAGTTTGATTTTTAATTTAAAATAAGATTTAAATTAATTAAAAATTATTAAATTTTATAAAGATTGTGACGTCAAATTTGAAGATGGCGAATCATGTTCATTTATTCTATAAACTGCTTGCATGAACAGTTGACGACTCTGATTACAATTCCAGTGCATTCGAGTCGTCGACGTAGGTTGACGACGCATTAATGAAAGTACCGACAGTTCAGCGATGAATTCTATCGGTACTTTCTTTCCATAAACAGGTTTTTTCTGTCTTCGAGCTGATACTACAGTACCACACGTAGTCGTTATTACGTCTTGTCGTCAATCATATACGTGTAGGACATATGCTATCGTAGTGGTACTAGTATACACTAGTACTAATGGTCTGAATCCGCCTCCGGAACTCGTACCATTCTGTTTGTGCTCTTGTTGTTGGTGCGCTTCTGCTGAGCGCGTATGAGGCGCCCAGGAAGTGGAAGGACCACCAGAGAACAAGACTGTCGGGGAGTAAGAGATCCTGGACTCATCCTCCGCTAACGCTTGATCTACAGGTGGAAGAACTTCCAGACCAACTTTTATTTTACCGATCTCCAAGCCCACTATCAACAATCATCCTCAGGCGCGCCTAACGAGAGATAGATGATTTTTCGTTAGATCACAAAGCCCCTCAGCCACCATTGGAAGAAGGTTGACTCTTGGATTTCAAATAAAATAAAATTGTGAACAAAATCGAATCAGATGTACATATTACTACATACACCTGACCGTCCTAACCACATTTGGATTTTCAAATTGTTCTTTTTTTCTGTTTTTTTTTTTCAATATTTAATTTACTATACTAAAGATTAAAAATTATAATTAAATATTAATTATTATAAGAAAATATTTCATACTTCATTAGGTCTTACTTAAAAACCTTCACCACAAATTTTACAATATTATACAGTATTTGAATGAATCTTCATAACATGTTCATTTAAAAGTTCTTTACGTGCAAATTTTGAATTACATATATCACATGAATATGGTTTTTCACCAGTATGAGTCATTTCATGTCGTTTTTGTGAACGTCGTAATGTAAATGTTTTATCACAATAATTACATTTATAAGGTAGTACACCAATATGTTTATAGTTATGTACTTTTAATTTATCATTTGTAATAAAACATTCTCCACATTCTGAACATTGATACGGTTTTTCACCAGTGTGTTCACGTTCATGAACTTTCAATTGAGATTTTAATTTATAATATTTTCCACATTGTGCACATTGATGTTTTGGTTCTGAATGAGTTTTCATATGATGATATAAGCCAGTATGTTGTTTAAAACCTTTACCACATATTTTACAATGATATGAATTAGTATCTGAATGAAGCTTCTTGTGTTGATATAAATTAGTTGAATGTAGAAACTTTAAATTACATATATCACATGTGTGTGACCTTTCACCAGTATGGGTTGTTTCATGTGTTTTCCTACTTGACGATGATGAGAACTTTCTATCACAATAACTACATTTATAAGGTTTCTCACCAGTATGTTTACGTTGATGTTTTTTTAAACTAACATTTGTATTGAAATATGCACCACATATATCACATTGGAACGGTTTTTCTCCAGTATGTATCCGTTCATGTACATTTAGGTAACCTTTCTCCTTAAAATATTTTCCGCATTCTGCATATGGACATTTATGTAGCGTCTTTTTTTGTAATCTATGAATTTTCTTATGTCGGTATAAGGCATTTTTTGTTTTAAATTTTTTCTCACATATTTGACATTGATATGATTCAATATCCGAATGAAGCTTCATATGTTGATTTAATGTACTTTTAACTTTGAATTTTGAATTACATACATCACATGAGAATGGTTTTTCATAACTATGAGTTGCTTCATGTTCTTTTCGATATTTATTATCAGTAAATCTTTTATCACAAAAATTACATTTATGTGGTTTCTCTCCAGAATGTTTATAACTATGTCTTTTCAATTGAACATTTGTGAAAAAAGTCTCATCACATTCCAAACATTGAAATGGTTTCTCACCAGTGTGTTTACGTTCATGAACTTTCAATTGAAAATTTGTTGTATAATGTTTTCCACATTGTGTACACTGATATGGCTTTTCCCCCGTATGTGTTCTTTCATGTCTTCTTTTTGCTACACTATCAACAAATTTTCTGTCACAATGTTCACATTTATAACGTTTATCACCCATATGTCGTCGTACATGATTGTCTAAATGTTGTATCTTATTAAAAGCTTTACTACATAACTCACATTTGAAATTTCTTTCATTTTTATGAACTGCAATATGTAGTTGAAGTCCACTGTAATGACGGAAAGGTTTATGACAAATTTCACATTGATAAGATTTCTCGCCAGTATGTACACATTCATGTTCAAACTTTTGTGCTCGTGTAATAAGACGTTTTCCACAATATCTACATACTAACGGATCCTCGTTCTCTTGTGGCAAATCTTCAATATTAGTTTTTCTATTATTTTCATCATCATCATCATCTATTGTCTTCAATGAAACTGAATCTTGATTTGCTATACTTTTTGTCGATAGTAAAGGATTTATTGGCATATGATCATATTTTATGTGACTTTCTAATGTAGATTCAGCTTTTGACTTCATTTTCCTTGTATTAGTCTTTTTACCTGAATCAATTGTTTTACTTCTTGTTTCTACTTTTTCAAAATTTTCATCAATTTCATAATCATTATCATTTTCTTCATTATCACTGTAATTTATCTCATCTATTTTCAAATCGTCTTCAGTCCAATCATATTCTTGAGCATAAACATTATTATGTATTAAATCTATGTTATTTGGGGAACTAGGCTCTAATTTAATTTCTACCTCTACTAAAGCGTCTTGAATTGTTTCATTTTCTTGTTGAGTATTATGCGATTCTATGATGTGTGCTGTAAATGCTATGAAATCCTCAAATAATGTGCTACAGTATGTGCATAGAAAATTGAACATTTCATCGTCTACGTTTCCACTATCAATTTTGAAAATTTCTCCACATTTTTCTCTTGGCCTTCTTAAATTTTGGTCTAAAAAAGGTTTCATATGTTCTTTTTAGATTGTTAGCCAATGAAAATTGCAACTGCGAGTACATACTTACCTTGTATTTTTGTAGATGCACCGTCAAGCCCAAACGTGGTTTCAATATTATCTCCACAAACGTTCTTATGATCTTCATCTTCCTCCAACTCCATTTTTGTTCCACAATATTTGTTAAAAACCAAAAGAAAATAATTAACTCGTTTGTTTTAAAACACAACACACAAATATTGATTTCACTTCAACTAAAGTGAAGTGTTTGTGTAACTCGGGAAATAGAACCTCGCAGCAACAGCATTTTTTGAATCAAATTCTAAAAATGCTGTCGCCGTTTAAAAGATGGCTACATTAAAAAAATAATTTTTTTTCCTATTCCTCAATTTAGTGACATTGGCTATAAATTCAAATACTGTTTTAACGTTAAACTGAGAAAATTCAAATTAAGCATTTCACAATAAATCACCTATACCAGACCTTTCTTCTTTCAGCTTCAACAACCGGTTTTTTAAAAGAGAGAAGGCGCGGTGAAGTAGATTTTATCCAGAATTCTATTACTAATACAGTCGACCACAGTGTCAGTTTCAGTAATTTCTTTCAGTAAACAGGTTTTTTCTGTCTACAATACAGTATAGCTTGTCCCAAAAGAGTTGAAGTTTCGTTTTGTACTACGTTGGCATGCATTTTTGTTGTTGTAAATTCTAATAAACAGATTTCTTCTTTCGTATATGTATACACAAGAAAATCACAACGCCATGTAAAACATGCGCGAGAAAACTTCAACTCATATTATTTTGACTATACCACACGTAGTTTTCATTACTTGTCGTCAATCATATACATACATACATACGTGTAAGAACATACAGTACTTTCATGAATGCGTCGACGACGCTGACGGCGTAAAAATCATGTTCATAAATGACTTTCCAGTGCAGTCGTGGAGTGGTATCATGTTCATTAATTCAAGCATGCAGCGCAGTCGGCTGAAATTACTCAATCGTTTTCAGGCGACTGCGAAGTTTATTTTCAATTAAAACGAATAGTGTTGTACATTTTTTTTCTTATATTTCTTTAGTTTGATTTTTAATTTAAAATAAGATTTAAATTAATTAAAAATTATTAAATTTTATAAAGATTGTGACGTCAAATTTGAAGATGGCGAATCATGTTCATTTATTCTATAAACTGCTTGCATGAACAGTTGACGACTCTGATTACAATTCCAGTGCATTCGAGTCGTCGACGTAGGTTGACGACGCATTAATGAAAGTACCGACAGTTCAGCGATGAATTCTATCGGTACTTTCTTTCCATAAACAGGTTTTTTCTGTCTTCGAGCTGATACTACAGTACCACACGTAGTCGTTATTACGTCTTGTCGTCAATCATATACGTGTAGGACATATGCTATCGTAGTGGTACTAGTATACACTAGTACTAATGGTCTGAATCCGCCTCCGGAACTCGTACCATTCTGTTTGTGCTCTTGTTGTTGGTGCGCTTCTGCTGAGCGCGTATGAGGCGCCCAGGAAGTGGAAGGACCACCAGAGAACAAGACTGTCGGGGAGTAAGAGATCCTGGACTCATCCTCCGCTAACGCTTGATCTACAGGTGGAAGAACTTCCAGACCAACTTTTATTTTACCGATCTCCAAGCCCACTATCAACAATCATCCTCAGGCGCGCCTAACGAGAGATAGATGATTTTTCGTTAGATCACAAAGCCCCTCAGCCACCATTGGAAGAAGGTTGACTCTTGGATTTCAAATAAAATAAAATTGTGAACAAAATCGAATCAGATGTACATATTACTACATACACCTGACCGTCCTAACCACATTTGGATTTTCAAATTGTTCTTTTTTTCTGTTTTTTTTTTTTCAATATTTAATTTACTATACTAAAGATTAAAAATTATAATTAAATATTAATTATAAGAAAATATTTCATACTTCATTAGGTCTTACTTAAAAACCTTCACCACAAATTTTACAATATTATACAGTATTTGAATGAATCTTCATAACATGTTCATTTAAAAGTTCTTTACGTGCAAATTTTGAATTACATATATCACATGAATATGGTTTTTCACCAGTATGAGTCATTTCATGTCGTTTTTGTGAACGTCGTAATGCAAATGTTTTATCACAATAATTACATTTATAAGGTAGTACACCAATATGTTTATTGTTATGTACTTTTAATTTAATATTTGTATTAAAACATTCTCCACATTCTGAACATTGATACGGTTTTTCACCAGTGTGTTCACGTTCATGAACTTTCAATTGAGATTTTAATTTATAATATTTTCCACATTGTGCACATTGATGTTTTGGTTCTGAATGAGTTTTCATATGATGATATAAGCCAGTATGTTGTTTAAAACCTTTACCACATATTTTACAATGATATGAATTAGTATCTGAATGAAGCTTCTTGTGTTGATATAAACTAGTTGAATGTGGAAACTTTAAATTACATATATCACATGTATGTGATCTTTCACCAGTGTGGGTTGTTTCATGTGTTTTCCTATTTGACGATGATGAGAACTTTCTATCACAATAACTACATTTATAAGGTTTCTCACCAGTATGTTTACGTTGATGTTTTTTTAAACTAAAATTTGTATAGAAATATGCACCACATATATCACATTGGAACGGTTTTTCTCCAGTATGTATCCGTTCATGTACATTTAGGTTACCTTTCTCCTTAAAATATTTTCCGCATTCTGCATGTGGACATTTATGTAGCGTCTTTTTTTGTAATCTATGAATTTTCATATGTCGGTATAAGGCATAATTTGTTTTAAATTTTTTCTCACATATTTGACATTGATATGATTCAATATCCGAATGAAGCTTCATATGTTGATTTAATGTACTTTTAGCTTTGAATTTTGAATTACATACATCACATGAGAATGGTTTTTCATAACTATGAGTTGCTTCATGTTCTTTTCGATATTTATTATCAGTAAATCTTTTATCACAAAAATTACATTTATGTGGTTTCTCTCCAGAATGTTTATAACTATGTCTTTTCAATTGAACATTTGTGAAAAAAGTCTCATCACATTCCAAACATTGAAATGGTTTCTCACCAGTGTGTTTACGTTCATGAACTTTCAATTGAAAATTTGTTGTATAATGTTTTCCACATTGTGTACACTGATATGGCTTTTCCCCCGTATGTGTTCTTTCATGTCTTCTTTTTGCTACACTATCAACAAATTTTCTGTCACAATGTTCACATTTATAACGTTTATCACCCATATGTCGTCGTACATGATTGTCTAAATGTTGTATCTTATTAAAAGCTTTACTACATAACTCACATTTGAAATTTCTTTCATTTTTATGAACTGCAATATGTAGTTGAAGTCCACTGTAATGACGGAAAGGTTTATGACAAATTTCACATTGATAAGATTTCTCGCCAGTATGTACACATTCATGTTCAAACTTTTGTGCTCGTGTAATAAGACGTTTTCCACAATATCTACATACTAACGGATCCTCGTTCTCTTGTGGCAAATCTTCAATATTAGTTTTTCTATTATTTTCATCATCATCATCATCTATTGTCTTCAATGAAACTGAATCTTGATTTGCTATACTTGTTGTCGATAGTAAAGGATTTATTGGCATATGGTCATATTTTATGTGACTTTCTAATGTAGATTCAGCTTTTGACTTCGTTTTCCTTGTATTAGTCTTTTTACCTGAATCAATTGTTTTACTTCTTGTTTCTACTTTTTCAAAATTTTCATCAATTTCATAATCATTATCATTTTCTTCATTATCACTATAATTTATCTCATCTATTTTCAAATCGTCTTCAGTCCAATCATATTCTTGAGCATAAACATTATTATGTATTAAATCTATGTTATTTGGGGAACTAGGCTCTAATTTAATTTCTACCTCTACTAAAGCGTCTTGAATTGTTTCATTTTCTTGTTGAGTATTATGCGATTCTATGATGTGTGCTGTAAATGCTATGAAATCCTCAAATAATGTGCTACAGTATGTGCATAGAAAATTGAACATTTCATCGTCTACGTTTCCACTATCAATTTTGAAAATTTCTCCACATTTTTCTCTTGGCCTTCTTAAATTTTGGTCTAAAAAAGGTTTCATATGTTCTTTTTAGATTGTTAGGTCAATGAAAATTGCAACTGCGAGTACATACTTACCTTGTATTTTTGTAGATGCACCTTCAAGCCCAAACGTGGTTTCAATATTATCTCCACAAACGTTCTTATGATCTTCATCTTCCTCCAACTCCATTTTTGTTCCACAATATTTGTTAAAAACCAAAAGAAAAGAATTAACTCGTTTGTTTTAATTGACTTCAACTAAAGTGAAGATTCCGCAGCAGTTTGTGGTGATGGTAACTTTTTATTTTTAAAAAGCACTAAACTTGTCTTAAAAACGCGTATTTCAGACAAAAAAGCACTATTCACAAATAAGGAAGAAAAATTGATTGTACTTTTATCAAATAATTAACTTAATACTTATGAACTAATGAACACACAACACAATATTTATGAAGCTTCCATTTTTGAAATGCGCCTTTGAGTTTTGTTTTGACAGTTATCTTGTTTATGCTAAGCGTTACTTCGCATTAACTCACTCTGCCTTGTATTAATACGGATGCATAAACCAAATTTCAAAACGCTTTAAAACGCATTTTGAGTAAATACACTATTAAATCCGCATTTAAAATTTCATTTTAACAGTTTATACGCACAAAAATAATCCGAATTTTGGATTAAATTGGGAGTAGCGTAGAAACGGTAAAATTGGGATTAAAAAAGTACATGCAAACGTTTATATTTTTATACACTTATAGTATACATTTAACAGTTTATACAGTGAAAAAATAATACGGATTTTGGATTAAATTGGGAGTAGCGTAGAAACGGTAAAATTGGGATTAAAAAAGTACATGCAAATGTTGATATTTTTATACACATAGTATACATATTATTCTTCTTCCACATAAAAAAAAGAAGAAGAACGTGACAGCTTCACTTTCACCATAAAAATTAGAATCCGCCATATTGCATTTTACCTCACACATGCATATAAAAAAATTGGGATTAAACCGATATAAATTGGGCTTAAGCCAAAATCCGAATTATCGAGTTTATACCACAAAAAATTGGGAGTAAACCAAAATCCGTATAAATTCGGAGCAGGCATAAACACGTAGCATATTATTCTTCTTCCACATAAAAAAAAGAAGAAGAACGTGACAGCTTCACTTTCTCCATAAAGGCCCAACCACAATGCTACGTAACGTAACGTAAGATTACGTAACGTAAGGAACGAGAAATGTAAAATAATACATACGGCCATAATGAACATAGGGTTACGTTCGTTAACTTTCGTTCATATTAAAATGTCAAATTTCCGTAACTTAACCTGCCGTAAGCTTCGCACTTTACGTAAGATAAGTGAGGTTATATTAAAATTATTGTAAAATGTGTAAATTCTCCAGGTTCCTTTTATTTATAGAATTCATTTTCCCTCTAATCCATTTTTCTTTTAAAGTTATTTTTAAAATATTAAATACAATTTAAAAAATTTATTTATAATTACAATAAAAACTTTTCACCAAAAACTTGTCAAGTACACATTACACAAACAAGCTACGTAAGTGACTTTTTCTATTGTGGTTCATTTACGGAAAAATGACAGCCGTAAGCTTACGTTCGTTCACTCTTACGTTACGTTACGTAGCATTGTGGTTGGGCCTTTATTCATAAAATTATTTCAAATAAAAAGGATAATCTGGGCTTTCCAATCCAAGTATCCTTTTTGTTTTTAAACACCCATAAAAACAACATACAGGTCATATAGTCAAATTTCATTCAAAATAAAATTCGAAATAAATCACAAAAAAATATATGATGTATAACACTGTATGAACAACAATACCAGAACAACCAGATGACATTACTCAAAACGTTTTGAGTAAGAACGAAATGTAGTACTATGCATAAACACCAAGCAAAATGTATTATCTCAAAACGATGTTTAAAACGTTTTGTCGTTAAAACGTTTTAACCTTTGTGCATAAACAAGGTAAGTGATGACATAAAAGTAACAGGGATGACACACAAGTAACAGGGATGAGACAAAATGAACAATTAATCAATTAAATGTACTTAAAATGAAAAAAATAAATAACAGTAGTACATAATTTAACTAAAATTTTAAAATTTCGTTGTATTACATTGAAAAAATGAATAAAAAAGTGGAAGTTAAAAAGCACCATAAAAAGCATTACGTCGCTTCGCAAAATTTGCTCCGCGTTTTTATTTTTAAAAAGCACTACTTTTAGTGCTTTTAGAAAAAGTTACCATCACTGGTAGTTTGAGAGTCATGTCATGTCAGTGCTGAAGGTATCTTTATTTGCCTTTTATACTATACTTATAAAATTCTATATACATACATATTTATATATTTTATTTAATAAAATATAAACATAAAGTAGTTAGCAGCACTAGAAGGACAAGGTGCATGTATCAATAAAAGTGGTGGCTGGTATTAATAATTGTAAAATATTAATTTTTATCGGATAGAGATAAGGTGAAATTAATTAAAATAAAACATTTAAAAAAAAAATGTGGATTTTAAGTGTAATTGCAGAGGCTTTGGGCGCATCTGAAGCTGCGTTCAAACTCTTATTAACAATTTTAGCTGGTAAGTATTTTGAAGCTAATTTTTACAAATTTTGTACTTTGTACACAATTTCATTCAAATTGATTTTATCTTCATTCAAAAGATTATATTTTTAATTGAATATTATTACATTGTAATTTTTCCACCTTCATTTATTTTGAATGACACAACAAAAACAACAATAAAATTAGTAAAAGAGACAAAAAAGTTATTGAACCTTGATTCAATTAAAATGCAAATATGTAAATCAATAAAAAAAATGTGATTTTATAAACTGAATGATCGTCTATCTATCACACATGGTTTTTAAAAAGTAAAATTATGAATGAATATTTGATATTCAGGTAATAAAATACGATCTATGATATATGAAACGTAACGTAAAAGAAAAGAAAAAAAAATCGATTATGTATCAAATTTACTTTTATTGGTTTTTTTTTATTTTTTTAAAATGTTTGACCTAGAAAAATTCATGTATGTATGTACACCAACATGTGGTAGAAAATTATATTTTAAAATATAATTATTACAATTTTTTGTAAATATGTATGTGTAACGATTAAAAATAATTGTAGAATTTTCAATTAAAAATACAAATAATCTTTATTATTTATTCATTAGGCAGGCCAATCCAACGCATTAGAAATTACGTTATATTTCTAGTTTTTCCTTGTTTTTATTTATTTTCTATTGTTTTCTCAATAGAAAAAAAAAATATGTACAAATGAAAATATCTATATTTAATATTCTACGCTTTGATAAGAAAAAAATTATAATTTAAAAGAACAGGATGATAATATGTAAAATGTGAGAGAAATAAAATTAAATAAACAAACAGAAAAATAGGAAATGTTCAAATACTTTTTTTTTTAAAAAATTTAAAATAAAGAAAAATAATGGCAATGTAGTTGAATAATGTCATGAACAAGGGAAAACAAAATTATAAATTTATTAATGTACAGTTTATTTTAAATGGGGTCTTCAGAGAGGCAAGGACAGCAAAACAAAATATTATTAAGAGAAAGTGAAGGTTATTTTGAAAATTTTGTAAAGGAAGTAACAATTTAATGAAGATACAGAAGAAGAAACAATTATTGAATTAAAAATGAAAGTATTATAATTCATAATTTAATCAATTCAAATTTAGTGTAGGTGTTAAAAATATCATACGTAAATCTAGAATCTAAAAGAAACATAAATCTGAAAGAATCCATTAATGCATTAAAATTTACCTAAAATTTCAAATAATCTAAAAATTTAATTTTATTTCTTTTTAATTTCAGGATATCCTTTAGCTGCAATTTATCATAAATTTATTATAAACAAAGAACATATATTTCATCATTTATATTTTGCTTTATCTGGAATAATATTATGTTATTTTAATTATGGTAATGATCTTTTTCACAGTTTTATATCAATCCTAATCACTTATGTATGGTCACATGTGGCATATAATTCACGTTTTTTGGTAGCTGGTAATTTTATTTTTCACATGGTATATTTATTAACTGGTTATTATTATACTGAAAGTGAAACATATGATATAAAATGGACAATGCCACAATGTGTATTAACATTACGTTTAATTGGTTTTATATTTGATATATCAGATGGTAAATTATCAGATGATAAATTATCAAAAGATCAAAAAGAAACAGCATTAAAAGAAATACCATCATTAATTGAATTATTAGGATTTTCATATTTTCCAGCTAGTTTTATTGTTGGTCCACAATATCCATTTACACGTTATCGTAAATTTCTTAATAAAGAATATTCAATATATAAAAATTCAAAAAAATATGGTCTATCACGTTTATATTATGGTCTTATTTATTTGGCAATAAGACAAATTGGAACTAGATATTTACCAGAAGAATATTTATTAAGTGATGAATATAAAAATTTTATATTCATTAAAAAATTAATATTATTAGGAATTTGGGCTAAATTAGTATTATATAAATATATTGCATGCTGGCTTCTTACCGAAGGTGCCTTAGTATGTTTTGGTAAGTTTAATAACATAATAACAAAAAAATTATATGGTTATTTTCAAAAATTTAAGATTTCTCGCACTATCTTACATGCATGCACATTGAAACTGGGAAGTTTGCAAGCAATATTACTAGCATTTATGAAGTATTTTCAGCATTTTTCAAATTTTTAAGAGAAATCAGTGCTGCCGCTATAAATATTGTTTATATTTCATTAATTTGTTGTTAAACTGACTGCCCCGAACTCACATGATAACAAACTTTATCAAAGTTTACAGTGCAAGTATTGCAAGTAGTTAAAAATGCTTGTTGCAGATCTGGTGCAAGATTTTCTTGCAAGTCTGATTTTATAAAGTCTTGAAGCTAGCTTGAATTTTTGAAAACGGCCTATATAATACATAATTAATTTTAATTAAATTTCTTATAACGGTATTTTCTTTTAGGCCTAACATTTTTAAAAATAAAAGAAAACAATGAAGAAGATTGGTCTGGATGTACAAATGTTAATCTTTATATATTTGAAACAGCATCAAAACTTGGATGTTATGTTCATTCATTTAATGTAAATACAAATGCATGGTTAGCACAATATGTTTATAAACGTTTAAAATTTTTGGGTAATCGTATGATAAGTCAAGCAGCAGCATTATTATTTTTAGCAATATGGCATGGTTTTCATTCAGGATATTATATTAGTTTTTTATTTGAATTTTTATTTATAACATTTGAAAGACAATTACAAATTGTCTATGATAAATATACAGTTAATTATCAACAATTTTTACAAATAAATTATATAAATACATTAATATTATTAATACGACAAATATATACTGTTATATTTTTAGGTTGGTGTTTAGTACCTTTTGTATTTTTCAATTATAAAAATTATATTAATGCTTTTTCAGCAATTAATTATGTTGGTGTTATTTTCTTAGGTTTATGGTTTTTAATAAATTTTCTTCATACAAAATATATAAAAATGAAAAAAATAAAATCAACAACAAATATTATTAATAATATTGATAATACCACAATAAATGACATTAAAGAAAAAAATCAATAAATAAATGTTAATTAGAAATTTAATTCTTTCTTTTTTTTTTTTCAAATTTAAAAAAAAAAATAGATTAGTACAATAATTAAAAAAAAAAAAAAAATTTCAAATAATAAGTAATGAAAGACAAAGAAATATAAAATAAGAATACAAAAATAAAAATTGTAAAAAAATTTGTAAATAATTTCTTAAATTTTCTTGCATTGTATTTTAGGAAATTAAAAAAAAAAAGACCTAAGTCAATTAAATACATATATTCTTTTATTCTTCTTCTATTCGAATTTTCAATTTCTAATTTCTTTTTTTTTTTTTGTACAGTATTTAATTTAGAAAATTTCTAATAAATTTATTTAATTTCACATATCTCGGAAACTGCTTTAGATATTTTAATTGATATTAAATTGTATTAAATGAATTGAAGATAAGAAAATGCTCAAAAAATAAACTTTATATCAAATTTATTAACAGGATTAACAAAATTATACATTTTATACTCGCCATTTTTTTTTTTTTTCGAATATTTTATTTTTATTTTTGCACTTATAATAATGTATACTATATATACTAGTCATTCAAATAGAATCAATTATACAAATTTACTTTTTAGTGAAAATACATACATATGCAATGATAAAAATATATAATATATAGAATATTTATATATTTATTTGCTTCTAATATGAGATAAAAATAAAAAACTAATAACATTGAAGAATTAAAAATAGTATTAATTTTTAAAATGATCAATTTTAGTCTGATATTATGCTGTAGAATTTTTTTTCTTCTAAAGATTTAATGTATAAAAGTTTGAAAACAAAAAGTGTAGCAAAAATAATATTAAAATTATGGTAGAAAAAATTAAAATAATAAATTCCTGTTAAGGGACGTTGTGAGTTTAAAACAAAAGCAACACAAAAAACATGTATACAAATGTATTTATTAAACAAAAAATACAATAACAATAAATAGTTTAAATTTTATTTTATCGCTTTATAATGAAATAAAAACCCTAATTGAGATAGTCACCTCGTCTGTAAAACTACGTGACTCGTTGTAGTCACATTATGTATAACTTCTTAATTGTAAATTGGTATTCTAATACTCACGTGAGCATGGTGTTCTCGAAAATGCAGTGATGCTGCCGTGACACACAATTCAGCTTCGAAAACACCATCCCCATATATTGTGATAATAAATATGGATACATGAATCAGAAATATTTACATCAATTTAACTTGAATGAAGTCAGTGAATGTAGAGTAAAAAGAAGGATGATAAGCAAAACTATCTTATATACAAAGCCCTGAACTTGATGATAAGGAATAATTCGAATATGTATGTATTTCTTTAACTCGCTTGATTTACAAGTGAGGTGACTGTCAGAATAAAGTCTAAAGATTCTTTGTAATTTTCAAAAGAAAAAAAGAGCAGCAATAATAAAAAAATAAACAATGATATTAAAATTTTGGTGGTTTTTTATTTGGAAGATATATTTCTCAAACATAATATATGTATTTTAATTCTAAAAATGACGTTTATAATTTCATGAAATAGATTTTAAAAGTACAATTTATTACAATTTTTAAATACTGACTTTTAAAAATAATTTAATTAAAAATCATAAAAATTTATCTAAAAAAAAAAACACTATCTTATTTATTTATTTTTTTTTTCACTTGTAGGTACACAAATATTTAAATAATAATAGTAGGTAATTCTTTCTTGTTTTTAATTTATCTAAAAGAAAAATAATGTAATCCAAAAAGGAAAAAAAAATTCTTTTTTTTTTTTCTCTCTTTTAAATTTATTACACACTTTTTAAAAAATTTTAGCTAAAATTATGAATATATAAACATCTAAAAAATATTTTATTTTTAAAAATTTCTTTGTAAATTTTATGGCAAAACATTTATTTTATTTTTTTATTTTCTTCAAAATTACTTTTATTGTCTGACAATATTATATAGAAAATTAAAAAAAAAATAAAAAAATTAAATTATTACAAATAAAAATACTCAAAAATTGAAATATTGTATATTTATTTTTTTCCTTTTAAACTTGAATATTTTATTATTTTTTTTTTTTGTCTAAAGAGACAATAAATTTTCTACATAAAATATGAGATATATTCATGTGGCATAACACCACGTCTTGGATAGAACGTATGTGATGTAGAATATCTTAGTAAATTTGTAATATTACTTGTGTAAATATCAGCAAAACGGAAGAGACGACGTGAAAAATATGTTGGATTATGGTATGTACGGAAGACACTACCAAATTGTTCATTAAAAACTCTTTTTGTTTCATTTCTGTTTTTATTTTAAAAAAGAAAAATGAAATTAAAAAGATTGATTTTAACCAACATTCAGTTATTATTCATAAATTATGAATTCTATAATAAAAATCAGAATCAATTTTTGAATTGAAATGATTTATTATGTATATTTTTTCATTTTATCTAAGTATAAGAAAAATCATTTTTATTCGAAATTTGTTTCTGATAGAATTCATAATCGAGATATACATATTAATTTTAATACCTTAAAAAATCTCTTTCTTTCATCCATTCTTTGAGTGCTTCTTGAGCTTCTGGACTTTCATCATCTTGGTAATCTTCAATTAATTGCGTTAACATTTGTAACCAATTTGCATTCATTTTAAATTTTTCATTATTTAATGTGTTTATCTCATGCTGAAATTATATAATTTTTCCTTCAATTAATTATTTTACTTATAGTCTGGCATTACTTACAGTCAATTCACTGATTATTGCTCCTGTCCTCCATCCATGTTCTAAAGTAACATCAGCTAAATCACTATACGGATGATCACCAAAATATAAAACAGAATGTCCTCTCCAACCAGTCAAATCTTGTAGTTGTTTTACTGTTCCCTAAATACATATTTTAATTAATTTAAATTTAATTTTAAATTATTATTTTTTATTTCTTTTCGTAATTACTTCATAATAAATTTTTCCTTTTTCCAATTTTGAGATTCTATCCCATAAATATGATTTAGATTTTTCATCGTATAATCTTATTGGACGAGATTCATCAGTAAAAAATTTTGGTTTTCTTGCTTGTACTATAATTATATCAAAGAAATCTCTCCAGTTATTTCCAACAATCAAGTTCATTCCTTTATTGCTAAAATAATTGAAATAAATTGAAAATTATAAAAAAAAAAAAAACATTTTTTTTAAAACTTACACAAAATGAAATGGACTATTTGTAACAAGAAATAATTTTTTATTTGCATTTACTAATTTTTCAAAATATTTTGTTAAATCTGGATGTTTTTCAATATATTTTTCAACATCATTCTGTACAATTTGATGCATAATTGGATGACATTGTTGAACAGAACTTTTAACATCATGAAATAAAATTTCTGGATGATAATCAATATGATTTCTTTCAAAATATTCTGCAACTTGACAAAGAAGACACATTTCAGGTACAGAAAATAGATCAGCTAATTGAACCATTTTTGCTCTGACATCCTTTTAAAAAATTAAATATAGATGATTTTTTTTTTTTTTTTTAGTAATTATTTATTTAGTTAATTATTTCTTACCTGATAATTATTTCTAGATTGACCTTCAACATATGCAATCGGTATAATACGATTTTTATATATTTTTAAAACTTCTTCATCTGGAATTTTTGTTAGGCCACGATATACAGAACCTAATTGAATCTGAAGGAACGAATCTAATTTCAATAATAAACCTTTTTCAATATCATAATGAAGACCACGAACAGCAAAACCAGGAATATATTCAAGTTTTGATATTTCCTTTGGATACTAGAAAAATAATTAATGTACATAGGTAATATATGTAGGCATATAATTGTGTATATTGAAAATAATTAGTTTGCAATATTAAAGTAATTAGGTAAGTAACAAAGTAACAAGCAAAGATAAAGATCATTGTTAGGAAATGGGATTATTTATTTGATTTTTTTTTTTTTTTTCAAGGAAATTAATATAAATTGTAAACTAGACCAATGATTATCATTTAAGGACAAAAATATATTTAAAAAAAAAAAAAGAATCAAGCAAAAACATAAATATTGTAGAAACACCAAATTTTTAACGTGCGAATTATTATATAATTAATTAAAAGGATTTCACATAAAAACATAAATGTAATTTTATGCAAATTTTTTTTGTTTATTTTCCATTATAATTATGATTACCTCTAACCTTATATTTTTCAATGAGCATATTTCGTCCTAAATCATATAAAAGATAATTCAAATTTGGTTTATAATGAGCTAATGTATAATCATAATCAAATCCGTATACGTCGACCTCCGACAAATCAAGCTCATTACATGCGAATACTCCAAAAAGATTAACATCTTTTGGTAATTTTTTTGCTATAAAAAAGTATAATCATTGGAGAAAAAAAAATGTGTTATTAATTAAATTTTCTTTTAAATGGCTAAGTACATAATTTTATGTTAATCGTACAAAGAAAATAAAAAATTATTTTTGTAGGAGGACAAAATTTTATAAAAAATAATAGAACGTTAATAAAAGAAAAATTAGACAAAAAAAACATAATGTACATATGTATGTTTACACAGGTAAACAAGTATAATCACGTAAAAATAAATATATACATAGATTGTGAATATGGTGATAGTTATATTTATCAAAATCACGCTGTTTTATTATACTAAAAAAGATTGCCAATTGTGTGTTATAAATTAATTCATTTTTAACAGAAAGTACCATTTGATTCGTTGTATATACACGTATAAAAAATAAACATTTTTATTTTCAATAAATTGTGATATAAAATGAAATTAATACAAGGTGTTTCATATACAAAATTCAAACAATTGTTGAATACTTAAACAAATATGTAGTTTGATCCTCTTCTTAATTTAAGCTTCTTGTTTTCGAACCTTGATATGTTATTGAAAATATTTCAGTACTACTAACTGATGTTGAAAAATGAAAGATTTTTTTTTTTAAAAATCTGTAAGTACCTACATGAAACACCCAGTATTTCAAATACGTTGTCTTATCTATATATGCAATATCATAAAATCTTAATTTATTTATATTATATAGGTACCTATAGATATTTTATTTTTAAAATATTGTTTACAATATCAAGAACACCCACAATATCTATACATATATATTTATATATAATTTAAAAGAAAAAAAAAAACTCTAATGTCTCTAATAATGTTATAAATAAGTTAAAACAATAAACTTAAGAAACTTACATCGAAATTTATCCTTCGTTTGTTCATAAGCGGTTTTATATTTTATTTTATTCTGTAAATTTAATGAATAATTTCTTTTATTTATCACAGAAAAATTAATAAAATTTTTATAAATTGAAGGTGAAAATAATTTAAAAGATATTTTTTTAAACATTATTGCAAAAAAAAAAAAAAAAAATTTCGTCACTTTTATCGTTTTACTTATCGTTTATTTGAAATTTTAATAAAATAAATTTTAAATGTATCTTATTTAATTATTTTCAATATTTTTAAAAATGGAAAAAAAAATGCAATTTAAAAACTAGATTTTGTTATCCAACAGCCAGAACATAACAGCGCAACAACAATATGAATATTATATTGTGATGTGATGGCCCTGTTGTGGGTGGAGAGTTGTCAAAACGTCAAACGTTGTTAATATTGTTGTTGTTATTAGAAAAATAACCTCAATTCAAATTCAATGAAGATGTCGTAGATTTAGATTTTTCAGTACAAAATGAATTGAATTAAACTAAATTTAATATTTACATATTACATACATTCCACTTGTTACTATTTCGATACATGTTGTATTCACAAGCCTCTTTTATATAATAACATTTTTTTTTGAATTAATACTCGAAATTTTATTGATCTTCAATTGAAGACAATGTTTTCTCAACTGTATTTTTTGTTGATGAATTTTCTTTGATTTTTTTATTTTCTAAATAAATTTGTAATTGTTCTTCTAAAAATTTTCCATATTCTTGTTTTTGTTGTGAATTAGCTGGAAAAAAATGTCCACCAGGATGTAATATAATTTTTGGATCATCAAATAATAAAGATAATTCTTCGCTCATTTCTTTAGGAATTATATCATCATTTTCGCCATAAATATGTATAGATGGAATATCAAAATTTTCTTCATAGAAATTTTTATGAACTAAACTACCAGATCGGAATCCAGATGATATAATTACAAATTGTGGTTGAATAGATGTAACTATGTATAAATAAAAAGGAAATGTATGATTATTTAAACATAAAATTACACAATATGTCAATCATTTTGAATTAGCCTGACCCTGAAATAAACTTACAATGCTTAAAACGTAATCCACAAAGTAATCCCACGAAACAAGCACCTTGTGAAAACCCTAATAATCCTTGGAATGGTCCCTCATTTTCCCAGACTTGTTCAACAAGTTTAAGACTTTCTTCGAAACCAATTGCTGGACCATCTTGATTCGTACCTTTGAATGTCCCATCATCTTTATTAAACCACCAACTTTTTTGTGAACTATATTCTGGTTGATCAGGTAGTGGTGGAGCTTGATGTGGTGCAGTTATGAATATAAATTCAGCGTATTTATTTAAAGTTTTTCTAAATGAACCAAGTTTTGATCTGAAAGTATCACCACTTTGCCTATAACCATGGAGACAAAGCACTTTCATTTTTTCAGGAGTTGAATTCTGCATTCTTACTACACTTTTTTTCGTTTAACTACTTTTTTTTTTCAAAATAAATAAAAAGTTTAATTACTTCTTTCCTTTTTCTTTGAAATATTTCAAACTTTTTATTAATATAAATACTTAAAACTTAAAAAACTACTTTTGTAATTTGTTTACCAAAAAAGTGAGGTTGAATTTGAACACAATGAAAAAAATCATTGAGTGCTGCCAAGTCTTGAAAATTTTCCATATTTAAATTAGACAAATCAAAAAGATCAAAAATAAAAGAAGAAAAACAACAAAATTTAAAAAGAATTTAATGAATTTTGCAAGTGGTCAACCCAACCTTATTTTAATCAAAATATCTCATTTTAATTTAAATGGAAAACTGCAAATGTTCTTTTTATTGGGAATTAAACTCAAGAGTATTTAAATTTCCTAAGGACAAAGTGTTTTAATGCTTACAGCACTTAAATTTTTTTCAAATTTCGTTTTTCTAACCGTAACTCACTTCATAGCATTTTATTTGCAATAGTGATCTATCTATAATGTATTATAATCTGTGGTTTTGTTCTTTGAATTTGGATTAACGTCCGTTAATAATTAATGTCAAAAGGTCAGTTGGTGTCTATTGTAAATTATTTTATTGGAAAAAAAGAAAAAATATATAAAACAAATTCATTTAATTCAAAAAGTCGATTTTACAATTGATGAATAAAGAAAAGAGGTCAATTAAAATAGGTGTTTAATTCGGAGTTCTTGAGGTATTTAATTAATACTTGTTTTATTGGGCGCCAATTTGTGGTTGTGACAGATAAAATTTCTAAGTTTTTCTTAATATTAATAATAATTTCATAAGTTTCAGAATAATTATGGAGGAAATAACTCCAATCCGAAGTAATCCTAGCATAGATAGTGTGGATATACTTAAAAAAGTAAATTTAATTACGACTGCAACAGGAGGAAGTCCAAAGGTAAGACATCTCCAAGTCTAGTTTATCGTTTTATCTAATTTTTAATACTTATTTGTATTCCCTATTATTTCATTCACATACATATATACATATACCTTTTTTAGATACCAACAATAAAGGATTTTTCAATAATTAAACCAATAAGTCGTGGTGCATTCGGTAAAGTATTTCTTGGTTATAAAAATAATGATCAACAAAAGTTATTTGCAATTAAGGTAAATGTTACAAAATTATATTTAGACCTACATTTGTTTTTTAATTAAAACTAAATTTAACAATTGATAACAGGTTATGCGAAAAGCTGAAATGATTAATAAAAATATGGTATCACAGATAATAACTGAAAGAAATGCATTAGCATTATCAAAAAGTCCATTTTGTGTTAATTTATTTTATTCATTACAATCAACATCATATGTTTATTTAGTATTAGAATATATGGTTGGTGGTGATTTAAAATCATTATTAAGTGTTTATGGTTTTTTTGATGAAAATACTGCAAAATTTTATGCTGCTGAAGTAACATTAGCATTACAATATCTCCATAGTCATGGTATTATACATAGAGATATAAAACCAGATAATATGTTAATTTCATCAACTGGTCATGTTAAATTAACTGATTTTGGTTTAAGTAGAATTGAATTAAGTCGAGGTAAAATCAAAATATTAATCGAAATATTCAAAAATTTCAAAATTTGTTTTTATTTTTATTTTTTGTAGACCTTGAACTATCAGATTTAATAAATAATTCACCAAGTTTTATTAATTTACGAACACCAGGACAATTATTATCATTAACATCACATTTAACATTTGGTTCATCTGAAAAACAATTAAATGGTGAACATGTTTCAAATTTTATGACAGTTATGAATAATTATCGTAAGTTTCTATTGAAGAAATAAATAAAACCTTTGTTTAATAATTTTACTTTTTTTAAATATAGGTTCATCAGATGTTGATATTGATGTGTCAGAAAAAGCAAATGAAAGAAGAATGTCTGGAGTATCTCCATTTTTTTCAGCTGAAGATATTAGTGTGTCTTTGATTCATGTTCATTCATCAAAATCTGAATGTACAAAATCATCATCTTCATCATCATCATCTACATCTGCATCATATCACACATGTAATTCAACTCAATCTTTAAATAAAAATTCAGATGTAACCGATTCATCAAGTGGAGATTCTAAATTTGATTCTAACCAAGAGAATCATTCAAGTGATGATGCATGTAATGTAAGTATAAGGACATAATAAGGATTTTTTTTAAACTCATATATTATTATTATTATTATTTTTTTTTTTAACAAAAACTTTCCTTTCCTTTGATTTAAGGATACTCGATTTTCAAAAGCTATAGAAGATTCTGGTGTTTGTTGTAGAAAATTTGATTGTTTCAATAATACAAATTGTGAGATGTCAATATCATGTGGAGATAAATCTATGAAAAATAAAAATAATTCAATGGAAACTTTTAGTTGTTCAGATTATTCAAATAGGTAAGTTTTAGAAATTAGGAAAAATTTCTTAAATTTAAATTAATATGTTGAATAATTAAATTTTAGTTCTGAAATGAGTAATTTAAGTGAATGCTGTGATAAAAGAGATAAAAATAAAAAATACTATGAGCTGCGAAGGTTTGTTTTAATAATGATTTAATAAAATTTTACAATAAATTCATCATAAATTGTAAAATATTTTATCTTTAGAGATGGTAAACGAAAACGTACTTTAGCAAGACAATTAGAAAATACTAATGACAACGATATAAATTCAAATCAAGAGAATATTGCACCATTACGAAGTGGATTAACTCAAGAGTTAATTATACTTGATATTAAAGATAGTACACCGAAAAAACGTAAAGTTCGTACACCAATGAAGGAAATTTTTAAAGAGAGGTAAAAACAGTGTTAATTTTAAAAAAAAAATTTGAATAAAAATATTGTTTTTCTAATTAAATTTCTATATATGTATTTCGTAGAACACCGACTGATAAAGAAATTACAACAATTAAAAATCCAGGTGGAAATTTAGCATATTCAACACCAGTTTCTTCACAAAAACCACCAAAACGTGAAACATTATTATTAAGTAAATTGAAAAGTACACGTTTTATGCTTCCATCACCAGCTGCGTTTGAAAAACAGGATGACACTCCAAATCACAATAATAATAATAATAAAATTGTACGACATATTATTAAAATTGGGGTAAATTGTTAAAAATTATAAAATAAAAAAAAAATGAAATTTTAAAAATTTTAATTTTTAGGATGATTTAGCAGTATCTCCAATAAATGGTGATAATGTACATAAAACTCCAAAAATGATGAATACTCCATATAGAACACCAAAATCAGTTCGAAGGTGTGAAGCACAATCTGGTGAAAGAGTTTTAGGTACTCCAGATTATTTAGCACCCGAATTACTTTTATTGTAAGTAAAAGTGTAAATATTTTATTATTATTATTTTTTAAATCTTGAAGTTAATTATTTGTTATCTTTAAAAAGACAAGGACATGGACCAGGAGTTGATTGGTGGGCACTTGGTGTTTGCCTTTATGAATTTTTAACTGGTATACCACCATTTAATGATGAAACTCCACAAAAAGTTTTTGAAAACATATTAAATAAAAGTAAGAATTTAGAAAAAGAAAAACTATAAATAATTATCTTTAAAATTTAAAATAATGCTATTTTCTTTTTTTTTCATCTAAGATATCGAATGGCCACAAGATGATGAAGCATTATCAGAAGAAGCTGTCGAAGCAGTTGAACTACTTTTAACAATGGAACCAAATAAACGTCCTAGTGCTAAAGAAGTTCAAAAAATGAAATTTTTTAATGATATTGATTGGTCAAATATGGAATCAATTGAACCACCATTTATCCCTACACCAGATAATCCAACTGATACTGGTTATTTTGAAGCACGTAATACAATGCAACATTTGAAATTATCAAATTTTACTATGGAAGATTAGAAAAAAAATAATAAAAATATAAGAGAAAGTAAAAAGAAAAGACAAAAAGGAAAGGAAAGAAAGGAAGAATGAAAAAAGTGGATAAATGGGAAATTGTGACAGATATTTTTTTTTTTAAATATTTTGATATTTTTTTACATAATCGTTTATGATGTCTAGCTACTTGTTTTATTTTTAGAAAAATTTTTTTTTTATAACAGTATACTCGTAGATAAATAAATAAGCATTATAATATATACAAAAGTGGAAATAATTTTCGTGCCATATAAAAAAATGGTAAGTGATTTTTTTGGTTTATTGCACATTTTTATTATATGTACATATTAACGAGATTTCTGAGGTTTATTATTTTTTTTCTAAAATCTTGAGCTATTTATTAAAATTTTTAAATTGGAAAAAAAAAACAACATTGCAATTAAAAACAAAGAAAAACCTGCTATAAATGACCCGCATTCAAAATTGTGAGACAGGAAAATAACCTTAGCATTATGTATTTACATATTTAAATTCTCCATAAAACGAGAAAATACCAAAATATAGAACATTTTTCATACTTATGTATTTTTTTTTTCGTTATTTTCAAAACATAAATGACTGGATTGATATCAATCTGAAAACAAATATAAATTTAAAAAGACAGAAAAAAAGAAAAAAACGTTATAATGACGATTTCATTTAGAAATGACATAGACGCAGATGGAAAAATTTGATAAAAGAAAAATTCTAAAGAGAAATAGTAAAATATTTTTTCTTTTCTTTATTTTCTTTAAATATGGCTTTTATGGTTTTTGCTTATCAATATGACCCATATCTCTTGTTCATATTGACAAAATAAAAGCGAAAAACTTATAGGGAAAAATATTTATTTGCAAATAAATAATAAAAACTGGCAAATAGAAAGAGCTTCAAGGATTTTAAAAAAAAAAAAAACATAAAGGTTTTTATCTTATTTTTTTTTAAAAATGTTTTGTTGCATACAAATGCGACTATTGTATTAAATTCAGTGCAAAATATCTAAATATACTACTTTTTTTTTTAGTTTTTATGGTATTTTATGGCTTCCTTAATTCTTCATTTCAAGTGAATATATAATTTATTCTCAATTTATTATTGTTATGTGTTCTATTATTAAAATAAATTTTAGAATATTTTTTCAATTGATGGTACCCTTAATTCATTCAAAAGAGATTTATACATGTAATTTTCTATAAAAAAAAAATATATTCTAAAATTTATCTGAAAAATAAAAGGATCTTTTTTTTTTTCTTCTCATAAGTTTCAGTTTTTCTTATGAACATGCCTATCCCAAACATTAAATTATATTAGCCTGAGGGATTTTTTTGCTTTTTGCATAAAAAACTTCAAAAACATTTTACTATATATTCTTTGTTCTACATGTTTTTTTTTTTTTTTGTTGTTGCTTCTTTTTTTATTTTCTTCTTCTAGAGAAGAACATTTTCAATAAAAAGAACTGAGAAAAAGTTTAAAATATATTATATATTGTATTTTTTTTTTTTTTTTGCATCAAGATCTCATGATGAAGATCTTTGTTACATACTTTTGTTTTATTTTTCTACATTTCATGGTGTAGTACACAAACTAATTCAACATTTTTAAAATTTTAGTCATCACCATCATTATCATTTTGTTGAGTGTATATTCTTTCTTTAACCGTCGTCATCGTTTGTCTTTTAAAGTCCGTTTCTTGTACGATCTCTAATTCAAAATAATTTTCAAAAAAAAAAAAAGTATTCACAAAACATGTAATTTAATTCAAAAAAACAAAAAAAAATGCAACATCCAAAAAAATAAAAATTAGACATCATTTAATATGAAATATTCACCAGATTATCTTTGAAAAAAAACAGAAAAAAACAAAAAAAAAGCAAGAAAAGATTCTTTTTCTTAAGTAGAAAAATTTAACCTGAAGTTTTTTTGTTTTATTTTTGAATTTGAAAAGAAAAATAACATTTTCTGTGTTGCATTTTTAGTTATATATCAACTTTTTTTTTGTTTGTGGTAATTACTGCTTTGTTTTAGATTATTTACAAGGAATAAATATACATATATATGAAAATTACTTTTACTGTACCATCTATAAGTATTTATTTCATTTAAATTGTATAATAATTCATGTTTGTCGGTTGGATACAACACGAAATCTTCTTCTTTTTTTTTCAATTTGCACTGTGTAATAAAATATAAAACATTAAATAAATATGAATATTCTTCTTCGAGATGAGGGATAAATGAAAAAAAAAAAAAATACTCCTATCAAATAACACAAGAAATCACACACAGTGCTCAATTTTCAGCACTTTAATATACGCAGAAATGAATAAGTTAATATTATGATACTATGAAAATGTACAAATAAAAAACAAATAAGATTACAATTTAAGTAAATAATTTGAATCGGAAATAAATAATGAGAAAAAACAAATTATTATTATTTTTTTTTTTTTCATTAAAATGTAATTTGTATTTAAAATTGCATGTATTCATAAAATTTATTTATTGAACTGAATATAATATCTCGTTAACCCTTTTTATTTAGTTACTGATTCTTTTCTTTTTTATTTTTTATTCATCGTTTTTTTAAGTTTTAAAATATGAAAAAAGTACAAGAACAATCAGTATTCAGCTAACTAACATTTGAAGTTTTTGAGAATGAAATCATGTTTTTCAATTTTTCATTGAAAATTTGAATCCGAAACGTTTCCGAAGCATTATTAAAGCGAAAGAAGTGATATATTTTTTTGTCAAAGGTTGGTTGGTTCAGTTGATTATGGTTGACGTGGGGGTTCTCAGAAGATTTCGAAGACCCAAATAGCATACCGAGAGTTTTGTTTTGATAGCACACCTCGCTTAACCCTAGGAAACGTTTGGCATACCAGTAGGAGTGTAGAAGATCTTTATAACCATCCTGTTTCATTCTGACCGTGAGTTTCGCTATTCCATTAAGGAATCAAAAAAAAAACGTTAATACAGGAAATTAAAAATTTCTAATTTTTTCTGATTTTATTTTATGACAAATCCATTCAAAGTTAGCCTTACTTTTGTGAACTATAAACTCTTTCGAATTTATGATTGAGAATGTACTTAAATTGTCGCATTTTCTAAAACATTTATTCTCAAAATTTTAAATTGGCCATTTTGACGGGCTTTCACGTACTTTTTGTAATAAAATCCAAAACATTTGTATAAACAAATTGATGATTGATAAGAACAACAAATTTTTGTTTATTCATGTCAACATCTTGTTATAAATTCAATGTTTTTTATACCTAAAAAAAAAGCATATTAAATTGAATACGTGCACTTTTTATAATGCGGTCCTTGATACATAATAGCATTTTTATCTTTGTAGAACACTATATAAAACCGGTAAGGATTTTGTATCAAAAATATTTAAAATTTGAAAATCATGTCACATTTTTTTTCTTTTTGTTTTAAATTTTTATTTTCTATTGCAGTATTTCACAAAAAAATTTAAAAAAAAAAAAAAGAGGAAAATTGTTATTATCTACCATTACATTACTTGACTGAATATGAAAAATATACATATGTATGTCGGAACAATTATTTATGTAATAGCTCAGTGGGATTTTAAGATTGAAGTTAAAAGACATAATATATGAAAAGAAATTTTACATTTTAAAGTATCAAAATAGCGAAAAAAACAAAACAAGATTACAAGAACAATTTTTTATTTCTTAAAATAAAAAGAAAAAGAAAAAAAAAAATCAAAGTACAGAAAGTCAAGGAAGAAAAAGTACATAACTTGGAAAAATATGTAAAAAAGTTATAAAAAAAAAGCTATTACTGTATTTAGTAAGCAAGTATGTAATCTAGTGTTTCATTCTATTGCTAGGTATGTTTTTGGTACTTTGAGAAAAAAATTTAAAAAAAACAAAAAAAACTATTTTATACCTTAGCAGCATACCTTTAACACTAATCTTCAACATTTCTCTCTAGAGCTGGATGTTAAAGTTTATTATTATCATCATGTTATTGTATATAATATAACATGACTTATTTTTATACTCACAGAAAAAAAAAAGTAAAAAAAAATATGTACTTCTTGTATCTACATAAAACGGCGACGAATGTGTATCTTATGATGCATGTACAAAGCGCAAAAAAAAAAAATTATATACATATATTTATATTTATGTATTTTTAAAAGTATCTACAATTATACTGAGCGCCTTCTTGATAGCAACGATAGCACATTTACCTTTTGTAAAGTTTTTAATTTTTTAAGGAAAAAAAAAAAAAAGAAAAGCTACAAAACATGAGCCTTATTTATATGTGTATAAATATTCAAAAAGTTCTATTCCAATATTATAAAAATGCTTTTTTATAGTTAAACAACACCAACAACATAAAAATGATAAAAGCTTGCAGCAGTACTAAAAAATCATTGCAATTGCAAATGATCATACAGTTTCAAAGGTGTATAATATATGAGAAAAATATCTTAGCATATTTCTTTACTGTTACTGATGCTGATGCTTGGATGCTGCTTCTGCTATTGCAATGCAATTGTTACTTTTACACATTCTTTTTTGAAAAATGTAATGTTTTTGTAGCTAGCATAGCACTAGCAGCATTAAGCGTTAATACTAGCGCTGCATAAATATGTGATATGTTATTTTAGCTATGTGTAAATGCATACATATTATAATATGTATGTATAAATAATAAGAAGGCTCAAAAAGGTATGCAAGTTATGCTGTTATACTGTTGTTGGTGGAGCTGTAAAGCAAAAAACATCAAATAAAGTACAAGTACTGTATCAACAACAACAACAGCATCAGGCAGGAACATAAAAGTGGAAATGGAAATGGAGTACATATATTTCATGTGGATGATGTTGATGGTGATTTTGATTTTCTTTCTTCATCATGTTGTTAATGGATTGCTTATACTTAGTTATAAAGTTTGGGATAGGGTAGGAGTATTGTATTATAGAAAAAAAAATTTTAAAAACTCTTTATGGTCTCGGTCTCGACTCCATCAGCTTGAATTTTGAATCATGTGGAGCTGTTGGTGTATTGTAGATACAATATTTGTCAAGTTATATCTAGTATACTTGAATTGTAGTAGAAAATAGAATATACGAATTGAATTGATGATGATGATGTTGTTGGACTGCGCTCTGTTCTGAATTTAAAGTCATGTCATTATCAGATAGAGAAAATTGTTACTGTTTGTTGTTTGTTATTATAATTTAGTTGCGTTAGCTTGAGTTTTGTTTTGTTTGTTTGTTGGTGGTTCAGCAACATTAGCAACAACATCAGCAGCAAAGCAATCTATAAGCATAATAAACAGCAACATAACCATCATCATCATTGTGGTCGTCGTCGTCATCATCATCATCTCCATCCATTCATTCCGTTCGCATATATTCATTTTTAAATTTGAGCCTAGTACTAGTCTTAGATTGAGCTGTATACTGTGTGTAAATATAATATCTACCAGCTAGCTAAGATTGTTTAACTATCATCAGTTGGATACTAGTGTTTGACCATTAAAGTCACATAAAAATTATACGTTCTTTTTGTTTATTTTGATTTTTTCTTCGTTTTTGGGGAGCATTGTTATTTCTTTCCCCATTTTTTTTTTTATTGCTATTACTTTGTTGTTTTGTTTTTTCTTTGCTATTGAAAAACAAAAATTGATGATGGTACAATTTTGGTTGTTATATCGTGTTCACTTTTGGTGATTTTATTATTATAGGTACTCAATATAGTCAATTGTCGTGTCGAATAAATATAAAAAAAAAAAGATAGATAACAACAAAGAGTCGACGGCGACGACCGTGGTATATTCTTGTTGTATCTATTTTGAAAAAAAAAGACACGAAAAATAAAAAACGCGCGAGTATATTTTAAATTATGTATCTATTTCGGTAACCGTGTGTGCAGTATAGAAAAAGGTTTTTAAACTTTTTTTTTTTTTTTCAAAATAAAATAGTTAAGTAAGTTCGTTATTGTTAAAACCTTTTTGTGTACTTTATATCTTATTTTGGATTAAAATAAAAAAAAAAAAAAAAAAAAAAAAAGTTTAATACTTAAGCATAAAAGAGATTTCCTTTTTGTTTTTTTGTTTTTTTTTTGGTTTGTGATTTCTGTTCTTCTTGTTACATGAACACGTACCGTCTATAATAATGTAACTTACCTTATTAAGATTGGTACATTGTTTTTATTTTATTTTTATTATTATTATTATTATTATTTTATTTTATGTGTATTATAATTCAAGTTTTAGGATAATTCTTATACATAATACAATATAATGTGCATAAAACACAGCTTGAGAGTTTAATCTTTTTTTAACATAGTGTACACACTTATAATATATGTAATAACTTTGATACAGATGAAGTCGTGTGGTTTTCTTCAAGATATATAATATATGTAATATAATTGTAATATATACAATGTGAAGAAAAAATAAATAAAAAAAATAATAGTGAAAACAAAAAAAAAAATAAAATAAAAAAATTAAAATAAAACCGCCAACTTATAGCAATTGTTATGAACCGAAGGTCAAAAGTTGAAAATCATTTCAATTCAATATAAAAAAAAAAGATTTAAAAAAGAAATCATTCAAGTTTTAAATATCTCTATTTTGAAAAAAAAAAATAAATAAAATAAAATAAAGATAAAAAGAAAATAAGATATTACTTGATTGTTTTGAATATATAGTAACTGTTGAATAGAATTATTACTTAAAATTTAATAATAATAATATCGTTGTCATAATATATTGAAATGTACAACATACATACTATACTACATATGAGATGAAGAAAATATTATAATAACGTATTTATTGCTTATTCTACATAATCTAGGTACATTTTGTCTAATGTATAAAATCCAACAGAACACTGATTGATGATGACATATTCTGCTGTTTTCCTTCATTAAATGATTTCTTACGGCATTCATAAGAAGAAATACAGGTAGGTTTGTTGTATCTATATCTTACATATATTTAAAAAAAAAAAAATAAAATATATAAAATAATTATATACCTATATATAGGACGGTATATATTGGAAGTTTCATCTATCTTGACTATGTTATGGATAGATAGGTAAAAATTCTTATTCTTTTTATACTTTCATTAAAAAAGTCTATTTAGAGTTATTGTTGGCATGTTTCTGTTATGTATGTTCTTTAAAAAAAATAAAATAAAAATTTCTGTACTTTAAAATGGGGTGTTAGAAAAGTTGAAAAAAAAAAAAAGATGATTTTGAAAATGTTTTCAATATTGTATTTAAGTTTATTAAATTTAAATAATTATATAGTAAACATTTTCAAATTTATTATAGGATTCTAATTTCATTCACTATATTTCCCGCCATTTTTTTAAATATACTTTTTATCCACTCACTATTCCTTGAGTAGCTAACTTTGTGATAAGAGTGAAATTTTTGGGAAGAGTTTTAGGGTAGTAAACGTAAACAGATTTACATGGGGTTTTTGGATTTAGGATGAGAGAATAGAAGGCTTCCTGTCTAGATTCGATCCTTTCGTGAAAATGATTAAATATAATGGAATATTCGGAAAATATAAATTTAAAGAACAAGCTGTTACTGAGAAACTTTCAGTACTTCCTCGAACAACTCTTTACTCGAATATCATCGTAGTTACACTAGTTACAGAGGCTTTATAATCAATTTTTAATTTTACATTTTACAGTGAATTTTATTTATAAAAAGTATATGTTTTGAAAGTTTTTTTTTTTTTTTAAATTCAAGCTTATTTCTTCTCTAATTAAATTTTGATATTTTGATAGATTGTTATACCATAAAAATATCCTTGAAAAATTCAAATTTTCAATTGATTTATTTTGGAAAAAATTCTCGAAAAATAGTACTTTTGTTGGTTGATTATTTTTTGTTATTAAAATTTAAAATCCTTTTGATCTTTTTAAAAATTGATTCCGATATATTTCCGAGACTTGTCTAATAAATAATTGTGATGATTACACGTGGTCAAAGAATTTTCAAATTTTCATCGGTTTTTGAAATTTTTAACAAATGAAATCATGAAAATATGAAAATATCTTTTTCTATTTTTTTTTGTAAAAAAAAAAAAATAAAATAACAATTATAGTAAAAGCTTGAAAAATTATAAATTTATAAAATCAGTTTATGACTTATTCATCACCTTGTACATTTATCATACGATACTATATGTATAAAGAGGCGTTATACTATATACTATATAAGTATAACTGATTCGACCAACTGATCCTATAGTTTACCAACTTTTTATATCTTTATAATATAAATATGTACAATGTACATAGTATATATTTTATTTTCTTTGTAAAATATCTATATATGTATCTATTTAATATATATTTACTAACTTAAACATATATCTATACTTAAATAATATCTATATATGTAGTAGGTATATAATATTTTAAAAAAGGTGTTCCTATTGCTATATATTACATAGAATATGTATCTATATAGTGAGTGCATGATATGAAATGGACCACTTTGAAAATAATGTTGCGGATACTCTTCTATACTAGTAGTGCATTGATTAGAATTTTTAATGCAGAGTTCTAACGGTATTCAATACTTCTTTTTCAATTCATTTCTTAAGATTTTTTCCTTCATTCTTTTTATACATTTCTTTTATTTTATTTTTGTAGGTATTTTTTTCTTTTCTTTTCTTTTCTTTCTTCTCTTATTTAATTTTATTTTCTTTTAATCGATGTATCATACCGACAACGACAACGATGATGACGACGACCGCGCGATTTACTACTTGAAAAAAAAACAAAACAACAACAACAACAAAAGTATAAGAAAATTGACCGATACAAGATCATCGTTGATAATAATATCTATATACATTTTATAGAATTCTAAAGTTCATTGTAAAAAAAGATTTTTTTTTTTCTTAAAGAAATGAACTAAAAAAAAAAGTAGAAATAGAAAATAAAATATAGAAATAAAAAAAGAAGCCAATTAATTCTTTTTATGCTGTATTAATGTGTAAATGAATTACTTTTCTACTACTGATTTCTTTCTATAATTTCTTTCTTATATCAACATTTTGTTTTTATTATTATTCAATCTTTTTTTGTTTCCTTTCTTTTGATTTGTAATCCATTAATTCATATAGAGGTGTATCTATATATGAATAAATGAATTATATATTTATATTTTAAATAATTACTTAAATAGATTTTAGATGGGATCATTTAAAAAGCTTTAAAAAATTCCCAAAGATACTTAAGTAATAAAATTGAAAAACAAAAATTAACACATTAAAAAAAAAAAAAACTAAAATATTTAAAATTCCCATCATGAAAATTAATTAACATTAGCTCGATAATTAATACAATTTTTTTTTTCTAAATTTTTATTCTTTAAGATAAAAGGAACCGATATATTTAATAAATTTTATAAAAAATTTTTGTTCAAATATTAGAATTATTATGGACATAAAAAGGGACTTTTTATTTGTGTATAAGCTGGATTTCCGTTTGAAAGATTGTTTTTGTAAAAAGTATTAAGAATTTGGAATTCTTGAATTTTCCTGTAATACAGTACCTATATATTCGGGAAAAGAAATGTAAATGGATTTCTAAGACAAAATAAAATAACAACAAAAATCCTGTGAGTGCTGTGTATTTAAATTTCTTTTAGAATGTTCTTTTCAATTGAAAAAAAAAAAATTGATATCCAATAGCTTCTTTTTTCATAAGTAAAAATACCGTTAACAGCATTATCCTTGATCTAATCATAACCTCATTGTTAAGTCATGCTTATAAGCTTTCACATATGAACAAATCAACACCGACCATACACACATTTTATTAATGATTCAAAATCTCAACGAATTATGTATTATTTATTTGAATTTAAAAATTTTCAAATCTATCAATTTAAAATTGATATCTAATGATAAAATTATTCTTGACAACAGCGATCTTTCCCATCAGATTCTACGATGTAATAAGAGAAAAGTATTGAAAAAAAAAAGGTACATACTACAAAAAGGTAATAGGTGTATAAGATCATTGAGAAAAAATATAAAAATTAAATCATTATCCATGGTTCAACAAGACAGACTTTATAGACAGGCATTTCCTTGTGTCTGAAATTAAAAAAAAAAAAAAAAAAACCATACCAATATTAGGAAAATATTACAATAATAGGTATTTAGATATATAAAATTTATATCTAAAAGATATATTGTATATACCTGTGTGTACATCAATTATATTATTATTATTTTTATGTAACCGTTGTTTAACTACAACGTCTTTCGTTATACGTAGGTCACTCTATAAGTTTTGAGATACAGAATATCAGCAATACTTACATTTGGCTACCATGCATAAATAGGAACGTTAGTCTTTGGTAACATGTGTTTTGTATTCAGTTTTTGTTTTAACTTGTTACAAGTAAAGTTATAAATAATTATTCAAAGTGAACAATTGAATTGTCACGTGAGCATTACCGTGTTATGATTTATTATGATTTTAAAGTCTGTTTAAGTGAACATGAGTGCATCGGACGACTGCAACAAGCATTTGGCGAAAAAGCTCCATCCAGGGCGAGTGTGTTTAGATGGTATGCCGAATTCAAAAGAGGCCGTAATTCTTTAAGTGGTGAAGCACGTCCGGGAAGACCGTGTTCAAGCGTCACCCATGAGAACATTGCAAAAGTTCAGAGACTAATTGAAGAAGATCCGCGATGCACATACCAAATGATAGAGGAAACACTCGGCGTAGGGTAGGATCCGCAACGGTACATACTATCTTACACGAACACCTTCATTTAAAAGAAGGTTTTAATGAGATGGGTACCACATTATCTTACTGATTTTCAAAAGGCAGAACGTTTAGACGTTCTAAAGAGCGACTGACTAGAGGCACTCCACTTGTGGAAAATTAGAATGCAGCAGAAGTGCTTTGATGTTGGAAGGGAGTATTTTGAACATCAATAAAGTTTGTTTTTCAAAATCATTAGTAGTTTTTCTGTATCTCAAAACTTATAGAGTGACCTACGTATTATATTTAGATCTCATTTAAAAACCATTAAAATTATCGACAAAATACTTCCTACTTTTCTATATGTACCTATATCTATAATATTAAAAAAAATGTAATTTTTATTGACAAGAAAAATACTATCAGCTTCTTTTTAACTCTTTTCTTATCTTCTTTTTATTTTTTAATAACACAGGTATGTACTTTTTTTTATATTATTATTATTTATATAGTCTTACTTTTTAACTCTATCATAAAATTTATTTTTTTTATGCGGTTATTGTTTGTTAATTTTGTAATTATATGAAGAATGATTCGTAAAATTGCGTGGATAGTAGATTTTCTTTTTTTTCTTTTTTTGTTGTTGTTGTTTTAATGTTATTGAGGTCTCTTGTATTATTTTATATACTTGCGATGTAATCGAATTTTTTATACATACTTTTTTGTTGTTGTTTTATTTTCATTTTATTAGAACAATGATGAAGCAATATCAAAACATTTTACACATATACTGCTTAATTCATATTACTCGTATGTATTTTTATGTACATACTTGTTGTTTTTGGTAAATTGTAGCCGGCATTATTTATAAGAAACTGGTGATTTAATAAATTCGAAGTTTTATTTTTTAATTTTATTTTTTTCAACGTTTTTCTTAAACGATTTTTATGACTTCTTCGACGACTTGGCAGTAGTAAAAGAAGAAAAAAATAACAACAACAACAACAAAACATGTAATAGAAGCACCTATATCATTTATAACTGCCATCAACAGATACAGATTATATCTTTTTATGTAAGTTTAAAAAACAAAAAAAAAACCAATTTAAAAAATAACGTGATTTGTCCAAAAACAGAAAGGTGAAAAATTAGATAGTTCGTTGTGGTTAGTTGGTGACAGATTTATTATGTTAAAGATTAGTAGTTTTTTTTTTCTTCTTTTATAGACATGCATATCCATATGTACATGTATACGCATATATGTATGTATGTACGTATCTTTTTAATTCATTGAAATTAAGTAAAAAGAGATTTTTTTTTTTTTTAAATATAATTATCTCGAGTATATTGATGGTGTGTTATGTAAGACTAAAGTGTTTAAAGGTGTCTTAATATTTTTTTTTCTTTCTCAAAAGAATTAAATATCACCAATTTTGGTTTAGAGCGCATAAGCATTTATGCAAAGTTGCTGGTCTACATATGCATATTTGTGAGACAGTTGGGGGTCAATCAATTGAAAAAAAATAATAAAAGAGAAAAAAAAAATTACACTACATAGGTAATTTCAATTTCATTTTAAAATTCACTTTTCATATTACATATATGTGAAACTTGTTTTTAGACCTTTTCTTACACCAATAATTGATGAATTTAGTAAATTTATTCAAAAATTTTAAGAAAAAGAAAAGGTGATTTTCTTTTTAATTTTTGAGTGCAAGATTAATTAAGCTCAAGGATACAAAAAAAAAAATTAGTTTTTAGAAATTTAAAAGAAAAAAACGTATTTTTTTTTGAATTTTTTTCTAACGATTTCAGAATTGAATTAAAAGTACAGCGAGCTTGAACTGCCACTAGCTCAAAAAGAATTTTTTTTTTAAATTTTATAACACACAGAATCTTTATCTTTCTCATCAGGAAATATATAAGTTGTTTATTTCAACTTTGTGAGTTTAAGAAAATTTATTTTTAAATTACATATATATACATATCTACTACTCGTATTTTAGTAAAAGTTGCAAAACTTCCTTCTTTTTTGTCTTATTTATTCTTGAATTAGTAACAAGTTGTGCAAAAAATTTTTTTTTTCTTTTATAAAAAATAATGTTTAAGGTAATTAGCGTGTTTTTCACTCAATGGTAGAACAATTGAATTACTATTAAATTTAATGTTACATATACTCATCATCATTAGATAGATAGATTCATAGAAGCGCGTATTAAATGTATAATTTCTCTTTTCAAGATTTCTAATTCTCATCAAACAAAAGAATTAGAAAAAAATAAAATATTCAAGAAAAAAAAAATGATATGAGCATAATTTATTACAATTTTATGTTAAAATTTACCCCCATTAGTCAGTCATTTTTATTTTCACACGATTCTTCATTATAAATTTAATTTTTCTTTACACATATTTTTAATTATAAAAAAAATTTTTTTTTGTGTATGTACTTTTTCTCATATCTAATGGGAATTTTAGTTTATTTTTTTTATTTTTGTAAATTAAATCAAAAGTAAACTAATATTTCAGTTATTCAGTTGCTACACTTTATTTCATATATGAAAAAATTAAAAATTAAAAAAAAACAAAATACATGTGTGTAAATTATTTAAGAATATAATTAATTCAATATAAAAATTAAAGATGTATGTGTAACTTATACTTCTAATATATTGTTATTATCATTATGAAAGCAATTGTATGATAATTATTTAGCATTGATATAATTATTTCTGAAGAGAAAATATCCACATAATATGATAAAATGCATATATGATGGGAATATGTAGTTAGAAAATAAATAACCCTTTTTTTCTTCTTCTTTGTTTCTTCATGTATGTATAACAATTACACGAATAAAAAAAATAATAATCGGTGATGAAGAAAAAATTAAAATTATTAAAAATGAAGTAAAAGATTGAAATTGTATCTACACCATGAATTAATTAATTTTTTTTTTTTGATTAAAATAACGTTTTATTAACGCGTTGTGAAGATTTAAAAATTTATTTTTCTTTTAAATTTTTTATATATTTATTATATAATTCAGTGATTAATTTGTTAACTACCTACTTTTTTTCTTCAACAAACCAAAAAAAAAAAAAGTGCACTTAATTTATAATGGTACACACGCAATATTCTTTCTTTTTAGTTGAAAAAATTCTGGAAAAAAAAATATATATGTATTTATTTTTCAAAAGAAAATCGGTACCATTACACTTTTAATATAAACCAACCCAACCTTATTATTTGATTTAATGAATAAAAAAATTATCCATGCTCTAATTATAAACAAATTTTTTTTTTTTTTTTTGTATTCCAAATCCAAACACACACAAATACATTACTTATACATAATTTTTGTGAATAAATATAATTCTAAAATTAAGTATCTGGAAATATTTCAATCTTCTAAAAAAAAGAATTACTGAAATGAAAGAAAGAATTAATTATTAAATATATGAAAATTACATATTTTGCATTAATACAGTTTCAATTAAAATATAGTTTTATTAACTGTAATTATTTTTAATTTGATTTGATTTGATTTTCTTTTTTTTTTTTTGCAAAGATTTGATACGGTTTATAATGAGGAAACAACATTATGGAGAATTATTAACTTTTTTTTTTTTTTTCAATATTATCAATTGAATTGATTTTGTTTTTTCTTCACTATATATTAGAAAAGTATTGGTTTTTTTGCAGATTAAATTTTTTTTTTAAAAAAAAAAGTCATTCCCACGCATTTTTGAATATGCATATCAAATATGTATATTGTATTCGAGAGCTTATGATATATGTATGAAGGTATGTATGTATATAATTGTACATGTACAGTACTCGTATAATGTTTGAACAAAACAGTAACAAAAAAAGGCAATGAAATCATTTTGATTACGAAGAAACAATAAAAACATGAAATATGTATACATATAAGGAGAATTGCTAGTGGGTGTTTTTCAATATGTAACCGTGCATCGAATATTTAAATGAACCTACTATATTACGTCATTGATTTTGAATTTATTTATATTTTTGTTATTGTTGTTGTCTTTATATTCTTTTAAATTGAATATAAAAAAAAAAAAAAAATATGGTATAGGTACAAGATTAATTTCCTGCTTGTTGTTGTTATACCAATATCTCTGACTAAATGTAAATTTAATCTAAAAAGTAATAAAAAAAAATGTTTTTTTTTGTTGTTTGGATTTAAAAACAAATATATGATAGATACACATATGTACGTTGCACTAATTGATGGATATTTAAAGAATTCAGAATCAGAAAATATACATAGCTTTACAGAACGATTTTTGTTTTAAAATAGGGAATATATGTAGCGTAGGTATGTATGTAGGACTGTAGGTATATAGTACATTAAAGGAAAAAGGAGGTGTAATTTTTATGTTTTAGGAAATTACAAATTTTTCATAGTTGTGTTTTTTTTTTTGTAGCATAAATGTATGTTATGGACTTTTTGAATTACAAATTTTTAAATTTTTCATATTAATTATGGTAATAAAATTTTTTTTATATAAGTGTTTGCTGTTACTTTTTATGACTATATTCTGAGGTGTTAACAAATTATTTTGAATTGATGGAAAAATTATACAAACATACAATCTTTATCTAAGATTTTAGAATCAACAATTTAAGGGACTTTAAATTGAATAAAATGTAAGATTTTTCTGAAAGGTCATCTACATATTTGATAACCTTTTTAAAGATCCATTCGTTATTGTTGCATTTTGGTGCTAGATTTTCTTTTTTTTTTCTACATATTTTCGTTAATTAGAAAAATCTTCATCTATATATGAAAAAAAACTATGTTTTTTTTGCTTTTGTTGTTTTTTTTTTAATTCTTCGGTTTATGTCTATATGACAGCCATGAAAATTTTAAATAGAAAAAGATTATATATACCAAAAAGTATCTATCTACCATCAACATTTTTATGAATGTTTTATGTTAATGTGCGTATTATATTGATTATATATGTATATCGTTTTTATTCATTGCGTATGTAATATACCAATGTTCTACAAATTTAATCTTATTTTATCTATAAGTTTTCCTAAGCCAATGTATACATGTATGTATATAACTCTTATAAAAATCTATCTGATATCTTGTTACTTTTTTTCTTTTTTTCTTTTTAAATTTTTGTTGTTGTTATATTTTTTAAATGAAATGAGTTAAGTTCAAAGAACTGAATTGTGCTTGGGTTCTGGTTAAAAAAAAAAAATAAATTATGGCGAGAAGGGAATTAAAATAAATTTCAATAGCAGGCACAAAGTATTATTACTGTGTATACAGTACTGGTCAGATAAAACGCACCACCCATAAAAATTCAATATTTTCAAAAAAAAAAAAATGATTTTATTATCCAATTTTTCCAAAAATTTTTACCTCCAGGTAAAGGCTTGTATGCAGGAAGATAAATACCGAGTTTACCTTGTAGTTGTAGGACCCTTGCAAATTATTATCCTTGAAGTATTAAAAAAGTGAAGATAGGTCGATAGCTATCTAGTAAAAAAAAAGTGTAATTTCTTGCTTTAAAAAAGAAAGGGCTTTCTGTGCGTGACATAGCAAGGAAAGTAGGTTGTCACCACATCACAATCTCAAGATTTTTAGAAAAAATTCAACAATCTGGTTCCCCAGAAAGAAGAAAAGATCAAGGTCTAAAAAATAGGAAGACCAGTGATAGGGACGACCGATTTTTGACATATTTTTGCCTAAGGGATAGGAAAAAAACGGGTCTAGGAAAATTCATCGCCAGCAATTCTTCGCCAGCAATTCACCGCCAGCAATTCTTCGCCAGCAATTCATCGCCTCAACAATTCATCGCCGAGTTGCTGGCAAAGAATTGCTGGCGGTGAATTGCTGTGGCGATGAATTGTTGAGGCGATGAATTGCTGGCGATGAATTTTCCGGATCCCGAAAAAAACATCTAGAGAGCTGCAGCGACATTTTATCGAGGCAACAGTTACAAAAGTTTCGCAAGAACTGTGCGAAAAAGACTTCAAACTATGGGACTAACAGCCCGAAGACCTCGAAAAAAGCTTACTTTGAAAAAATAAATGAAGACCGCTCGGCTGAATTTCGCCAAAGTACATAAGGATTGGACGGAAAATGATTGGAAGAGAGTGATTTTCACAGACGAAACGAAAATTAACCCGAACGCGTCAAACGGTATGCGGTACTTGGTTCGACGGACTGGAAATTTTATATTAACTTCCTTTAGTGGCAAACTGGCAAAATAAGATTTCGTACAATTCTTGAGATGGTGCGTTTTATCTGACCAGTACTGTATGTATGTATGTAGCTGCTGTTGCTGTTGTTGCTGATGATGATGGTGTCTTGAAAAAAAAAAAGAATAATAAAAAAAAAAAATTGAAACTTTTTTATAACTATTCTATTCTTATTTATTTTTTCATTCATTTAAAATATCGTATATTGTACGTCTGTTTCTGTAATATATTTAATTTTTTTTATTATTAAAATTTTTTTAGTGCTTTAAATATGTCATGTATTACTCTTTTGCTCCTACATACTACTTTTATATACTTAAGTACCAACGGCGGAGGGTGGTATGGTTCAGGGTGTTCAGTGAACACCCTAAAATTGTTATGAACCTGATCATTAAAATTTTCTAATTACATTCGAAAACAATTTTTTTTTTGTAACAAGAAAAGTAATTTTTTAATATGTATATGTATTAGTAAAATCATCATAATATATCAAAATTATCAAAAATATTTTTTTACTTTTCGTTTCTCTTTTTTTCTTCATAGAGTTTTGTATGCAAGGTGTTCACATTTCAAAGTGAACATTAGAAAAATCGTACTACACCATTATATTCGTTTATATTTTTCTCTTTTCAAATTCGTTTTTTCATACATCAGTCAGGCAGGTTCATATTTTAAAATGAACCCAGTACAAAATATACAATACAGTATCCACAGAAAATTACAAGAGAATAATATTTGGTTACTTCATTTCGTTTCTCTTTTTTCTTCATAGAATTTTATATGCAAGGTGTTCACATTTTAAAGTGAACATTAGGAAAATCATAGTACACACTACACCATATAAAGCAATAATATTTTTCTCTTTTCAAACTCGTTTTTTCATACATCATCAGTCAGGTACAGGTTCATATTTTAAAGTGAACACCAATACCATAGTAGAATATTATGAGAAAATATTTTTTTTTCATTTTCGTTTCGTTTCTCTTTTTTTCTTCATATAATTTTATATGGAAGGTGTTCATATTTTAAAGTGAACACCATAGTAGAATATTATGAGAAAATATTTTTTTTCATTTTCGCTTCGTTTCTCTTTTTTTCTTCATATAATTTTATATAGAAGGTGTTCATATTTTAAAGTGAACAACATAGTAGAATATTATGAGAAAATATTTTTTTTTACTTTTCGTTTCCTTTCTATTTTATCCTTCAAATAGTAATACTATTCATTTTTTGAAAATGAACGTTGTTATTTTCCTTACTAGATGTTACCTTTTTTATTTGAAGAAAATTAAAATTAATAAATTCAATTTCATTTAAATTTAAATTAATCAACTTTTTTATTAGATAATAATTCAAATTGTGTGTGTCGTGGTGAAAAATTTCTTTTAGTTGAAGCTGGAAGGTAAAAAATAAATAGATTGTTTTTCTCGGGGTAAAAATTTAAAAAAATAGTTCGAATTTGAAACGGAATTTTTTGTCGTTGGTAGTTTAAAATTTTGAATATTAAAAATTTCACATAAAAAATTAAACAGTTTTTTTTTAAATTTTGTAAAGATGGATAAGAACGCGGAAAATGCTTCTCTTTGTAATTGCGTCATTGAAAATCTTTTATGTATGTCTTTTTCAAGACAAAACATAGAAGAAAAATCGTTGATAATTAAAAACAGTAGACCCACGCATATTATGGAAAATTTAAAGGCAGCTTTTCAATGAAATTTTAGACACTATTATAATGCAACTGGAAGTACGCTTTGAAAATATGAAAGATTTAAATTTTATTGAGTTGTTAGACGCTCAAAAATTTCATAAGTATTCTGAAATCTTCCCAATAACTGAATTAAATGCGTTAATAGCTGCATACCCAGAACAATTTGATTTTTTAAAATTGCAAAATGAACTTACTGTCATTTATAATAAAAATTCCTTTTTTTCTAACCTGCCAGTACCTGAAATTTAAAAAAATATTTTACGCAACAATCTCAAAGCTACGTTATCCGAAGTTTTCAAATTAAGTTGTTTAATTACAACTATTCCGGTAACTACAGCTAGCGCTGAGAGATCTTTTTCTTGTTCAAAGAGAATTAAAATATATTTGCGAAATTCGATGGCACAAAATAGGTTGACGGAGTTAGCTTTGATATCCATTGAAAAAAAATTATTAAAAGAATTGAGAACTAGGCCAGATTTTCACGAAAATGTTATTGAGAAATTTTGCGAAAGGACAAGAAAAATTGAATTTGAGATGAACATTGAAGTGCAAAAAAAGTGATATTTTCGTTTATTGTATTTTTTATACAATAATGTATATTATTATTTTATATTTTTTTATGCTTTGTTTTTGTTATTTTTTTTTTTTGTTATATTTTTATTGAGTTGTTTAAGTGGGATAGGCCTAATGAAAAATTGGAAATTTTAAACGGATTTTTGAGTTTTTCTTTCTATTTTTTACACATTTTTCTCTTTAGGGAAACCGATTACTTTATATCGGTTAACGCTCTGACAGCGATACCTCTTGGGTGGAGTGGAAACTCGTGTTTTAAATTATTTTGAATAGAAACAAAATATAACTTTCATTTCTTTTAGAAATCTGAACACCCGGAAAAATACTACTGGCTCCGCCACTGTTAAGTACGCTTTTCAATGTCATTTTATCTGAATTTATCTGACTTATACTTCATACTTAACTAATTGATCATGGCTGCTATAAATGTATATTTTATTATTGTGTTCTTTTTTTTATTTATTTTTTAATTTTTTTGCAGATTTAATGTCAAATTTCTTGTTGTTATAAATTTGTTTTTTTTTTTGTTTCTTTCTTATCTATATATTTTTTATTTTTATTTAGTTTATTATTATAAAATCTAGAAAAGTCATTTTTTTTTTTAAAAAGGAATTTTTTCTTTCTTTTTAATTTTACATATATTTATTATTCAAGCACTTGAAAAAAATTACTCCTATCTTTTTATATATTAAAATATTTGTTTTTTCGATGAACGTGCATATGAACTGTGGTTTTTCCTATAACAATAATAATAGCAGCATCGACCAAGACGTCGACGACGACGACGGCATCAACAACATTGAATATCAAATTGTTGATCTTTATCCTGACAGTATTTAATTGATTTATTTCGTTTTGATTTGAAATTAATCACGACTAATATGAAATAGGAAAAAATAAAGCTATCGAAATAAATAAGAGAAAAAAAAATATGTAAAAATGATGCATGTAGGTTTTAGGAAAAAAACAAAAATTACAATCGAACAAACAGCAGGTATCTGTGAAATAATTGTTCAAATTGTGATATACTACATTACTACATATTTATTCCTGTAAGAGTAGGTCCTTGAAGTTTTTAAAAATAATTTATGAAGAAGGAAAATCCATTAAGATGATGGATTATTCACATGTTTTTTTTTCTTCTGAATGTAATTCATGATCTCCTCGAAACTCTTGCGAAAGAAGGTGTTTTTTCCTCCCTTATGAAGAAACATATATTATGGAAAAAGAAAATCTGACATATTAAATGCAGCTGACGGGTTAAAAAAGCCTTTAAATTTAAAATTTAAAATTATTAAGGATAATTAAGTGTATTTTATATGAAATCCATTCTTCACGTATCCTTAAAAATTGCAGGAAATTAACAATTTCCGATGAATATTTATTCTGCACAAAGTAGGTACTTGTTGAATGCTGAATTTTTCTTTTTAAATCAAAGAAAAAAATAAAAACTATAATAAAATGGTGTGAAATTTATGCGGAAGAATAATTTTCATATACATACATATATTTTTATCTCATAATTATAACTGTTTAAAATCCTACTCTGTGAATTATACATACATATTTTACATATTGAAAAGAAGAATAAAAGAAAATGAATAAATAAAAAAAAATGTTATTATCAGTATTCGTCTACATTCATGATAAAATTTATTAAGAAATGAAATAAGAATTTTTTTTTTTTTTTATTCTTTTTAAAGTGAAATTATAAATTCTTAAATATTTTTTTTTTTAAAGAATATTTTCTTTTTGTACATACATGACTGACTACCTACGAAATGACATGTACGATTGTACGTACGTTCTTATGTATGGTATATAATATTTACGCATTGTATAAAGGAAACATGTTCCACCCAGGTAAATATGTATATAAAAATATTCACTTGTATATTTATTTATTATTATTATTATTTTTTTTATATATTTTTGATATCTCAAATATATGTAGGTATATGAAGAAGAAATAAACAGTAGTACCTATATAGTCTATAGTGTATATTATTATTATGTAGATATGTACTTTAGGTAGTTTTTATAATCATTTATACAACACGATGAATGTGATGAAACACAGATTGAATAATTAAATAAGATTGACTATTTGCTTTTCTTTATAAATATCATACATCATACAATATATATATGTACATATGTACATACATATATGTATGATAAACATACAAATTTATAAAGTTATTTTTTTCCCTCTTATAATATCTTGTATCTAGATAGTACACATTATTCCCTTCTAAAAAAATTTTTTTTTATCTGTTTTATTATTATTTATATACATATGTGTATTTTTTTTTTAATGGTTTATAAAGTTTTTGAAATATATTTTGTTAAAGTGACGATGACTCAAAAAACATTCAAGAAAGAAAAAATAAAATAAAACAAATGTATGCAGAAGAAAAAGATTATATACATATATGTATGTACATGTATATGAATGATGTATTTGGAGTCTTTGGGGCTTCTTCTTTTAGGCCCAAGAAACATTGCCACGGTCAGGGGTACAAACAATAATCGTCATCAACATCATCATCACATAGGCATCAGCATACATCATCAGAGTCAAAGATTTGCTGACGTATAGTATACATACGTACATATATACGAATGTATATATACATATGTACATGTGTAGCTTTATATTGCATGTAAAGAATATTAAATATGCATCTTTTATACAACTGTTAAGGTTGATACACCTTTAACATTTGAAAGAATTTTTATTTTTCCTGTTGTAGGATTGGGTGCTATTTGTCTGAATTTTTTTTCTACTTCTTCATTTTTATTTTTTTTTCAAATTTTCCAAGATTTCTTTTCTGTTTTTATTATTATTTTTTTTTTATAAACAGAAAAAAAGACAGTTTATTATATTGTCGTATCTGTATATTATAGTATATAGTATGAATTATCTGTTTCCTTAGGCGCAATTCAGTCTGTTCTAGACTTTGTTAGTTCATCATCAGTTAATAGTCATCATCATCATTTTCATCATCGTTGTCGTTGTTGTCGTCCTCTCAGTCATATATGTTAAAAAGTATAAAAATAATAATTGAGCCACATCGACATCGTTAACATTTTTAACCATTTTGTTTATTAGATGTAAAACTTTTACTTAGTACATATCACATATTTATTTATTTTTTATTTTTTCATATTGAAAAGAAAAAGGATTAAAAAACAAAAAAATAATAATAGACAATGTTAAGGTTGAGATGTGCAATTTTTCTGTTAACTGCATCTTGTTGCACTTTAGTTTTTTTTTTTTTTTTTTTTTCAATACCAGTTAGCGCAGTTACTAACTATTTACTAACTATATAGCATTAGAATTCATGTAACGTATTTTACGAAGAAAAAAAAAAATATAAAAAAGAAAACAATAACGAAAAAAGAAAAGTTTAATCAACTTTTCATCATTATCATCATCAGAACTTGATGGTACCCTGGCATGACATTGTGCAGCTCTGTATAATGCAATTTTTTATTTGTTAGTTTATTTGTTTGCTGCTACTACTGAGTTGCTACTGCTATTTTACTACTACTGATTTTCTACCCGTGTAGGGTGTTTTTTCTTTCTTCTACTAGTAAAAAAAATGAGTTTTATAGTATTCACATAAAAATAGCCAAAAAATTTACTGTTACTGTGTACTTACATAAAAAAAAATAAGAGAGCAAAGATTAATGGTTAGAAAAAATATAGTTTTAATGAACACCTTTTTTTTTTTGCTGAACATTCATAAATTGTCACAGACAAGGATCAAGTGCACAGTAAAGATATAAGAAGTATTGCAACTTTTAGGTTTAGTGTGGGTGAAAAAGGTGGGTTTTGGTGATTACTCAGAAGTATAAATTCAACAGTTATCTATAATTTTGATTTAAAAAACAAGTAAATTAACTCTTTAGGCTCTGTTTATAATCAAAGTGAAAGTTGAAACTGTATATAGTTTTTTTTTCCAGCTGTTAGAAATTATTTTCTTCTATTTTTATTATAAAAAAGTTTATTACTTTCATCCTTTACACCCTATGTAATTTGAATATGTGATATTAAAGTAATCATAGAATGTTGAACCAATTTCATTGCTATTTTTTCTAACATATGTGCGTATATAACATACAATGTATGTTACTTTTATATCATAGGTTTAGTTTAGGTTTGTTAAAAGTTAAAACAGATGTCATCGTTTCTCTTTTTACACAATCTATGAATTGGATACCTTAAGAAGATATTTTCATTTTTATTCGTTTTTTTTTTTTTTGTATCTTTACGATGTCACTATATGAACTTATTTTCCCAGCATTACGCGAATATAGTCATTTTCTTGTTATATGATGTGCGATCCTTTATTATAGTTTGTTTCTTATTTATTTATTATTATTTTTCTTTTAATTTTTTATTTTTTTTTGTTCTTACGTTTTCTTTTACCTGTAAATGTGTATTTCTTTTCATTTTCGATGAGAAAAAGTTTTTGAATATAAAAATGATATCTGTTTTTCTTTTAAAGCTTTTTATATCTATAGTATGTATGTAGTACAAATGTATGTAGTTTGTACTTTTCATATTTATGTAATTCGTCTTCTTATTCTTGTCATCTTATAGTTTTTTTTTTGTTTTTGTTTTTTACATTAGAATTTATGTGTTTTTTTTCTTTAATATTTGCATAGACAAGTATGCACTTCTTTTTTATCTCTTATGTTTCCTTTTTGCATATAATATCAATTATAATTTCACTTCGTATCTGTGTAAAGGGTTATATACTGTATATGTATATAATATGTATGTATATGTATAATCTAACTTATTCAAATTGAAAAATTCTAAGATTTTAAATTTTTTTTATATAAAATATACTTACTTATATAGAAAAAAAAGGAAAACAACCTTTAGAAAATTATTTTATGAATTTATTACTTTTTTATAATTCAAAACATAAATTTACAAAAAATTCATAAGAAAAATCTCTTTTGTTTTATCGTATTGTGTTTTTTGTTTTCTTCTTCTTGTTTTTAATTTTAAAAAAAATTTGTACTAACTATCAAATAATTATATGAATGATAGAAAAGGTTGAAATCAATTATTGAAATTTCATTGATGCATACCATGAAATGGTATATTGTAAGTACACATATATGAGGTGTCAATTTTGATTGACATGATAGAGGAAATGTATGACTGTATAATGAATTTTTGTTGTTATTGTTTTATGTTAGATTAAAATAAAAAAAAAAATATATTAATAAATTTTAAAATTCTATATATGCAAAGTTTTTATAGTCATGCTTCGTCTGATCTATTCTTTTTTATTAAAATTTTTTTCAAAGAGTTAAATGCAAATACCTGAAGGATATTTTTACATGTTCATGTCATGCAGAATATTAAGGCTATTACTTTTATCATTTACATATGATATATGGGGAATTCCATTTGTAACGGGTGTGACATCCTGACTCTTAATTATTGAAAAACTCGTACAGCAATTGCATTCTGATTATACTTTTCTGTTCTTAATATGCCTTCTAGTGAAAGCAAACGACGGTTACAATAAAACAGAAATCTTCAAATATTTTTAATCAGAATCGTCATTTTAGTAGTGTAACGACTGTGACGCTGACGATTTCGAATTTCACGGATTTCCGTATATTTTACTGAATATTCTAAGATTTTCATATGAACAATTCGAAAAATTATTTTTAATTATACTGTAGACACTTGAAAGAATCTTTTGGAAAAATTTGACGAGGAACAATGCAATACTTTTTTCATAATTAAAAAAAAAGAAGTGTAACGGGTGTGACATATTTGGTAGCGGGTGTGACAGCAATACGAGTTTCCACTGATAAGTAGCAAAAAAATTTTTTTCAATACTGTTCTCCATAGTGATATCGTAAATAATTTAACACTATAGATATACCAAAAATTCATATATACCTATCCAAATCAGCTTTATTCATACGAATTTTAAGGAAAAAAGTGGTCTATTTGCTTGGAATTCCCCATATACAAGCTTGAAACTTCAATGATAAAAAAAAGTAATTGAAGATATTTTTAGGATTTTTTATTTAATTGCATTTTTTTTTTTTTAAATCGGAGTATCTTTTGACATCTATAAAAATTACAATTAATTTCAGAAATTGTTATAGCTACGTGTCTATTGAATGATTAAATATGGAGTTGTGTTTTTTTTGCAAAAAAAATATCTTTTCAATTATCTAATTGGAAAACATTCATAAATTTAGAATATTCATGGTATAATTGAGGAAATTAACTATAATGAAATTTTATTTTTCTAACGTCTCAAAATCACGATTTTAGAATAAACAAATTTTTTTTTTTAAAATGTATTCTTCAAAATTGGTTCACCTTTCACATTTAAGTGAAAAGGTAAAAATGACCGTTTTCAATTAGGTGTAGATTGTAAATATGTATATATGTATGTACATATGTACATACAGGTCATCTTGACATACCTTTTGAAAATATAAAAGTCGACTTCTCAAAGAAAAACTGTTGTTTTTTCTTTTTTTTTTCAAAGATTCCGCAATTAGTATAATATACACTCTGCAGTGTGAAAAGCTAACAAATAAAATGTTCACATAAAATATTAATTTTTTTTTTCTTTCTTAACGGAAAATTAAAAATTTAAATAAGATTGTATTATGTCTTTATAGAAAAGTAAACATTTCTGTGTATAAAGAAAATTCTATCTAATCTCTATAGTAAAGATATAAATCTGTATATATATGTACATACTAACTGTATTTAATTGGTTTTATGTTAAATATCTAACTTTTGAATCATATTTCATGAAAGGACTTCATTTTTTATATCTTCTTGTATGTTTCCTTCTTATTTACAATCTTTTTCTTGAAAGAATTTTTTTTTCTTTTTTGTTGTTGTTGTTATTTTCTTTTCATTAATGAATGAATTATGCCACAGAGAATAAAGATATAATCTATATTAATTCAGTTTTTTTTCCTCTCACTTAAAAAAAAAAAAAAAAAGAGAGAATTTCAATTGAATACCAAAGTTATACGAATATGTGAAGTGAAATGATTTTCTAATGCACGTTTCATGTCACATGTTTAATTTTTTCATAATGAAATGAATTTATTTTTCTTTAAAATATGAACAAAACTACATTTTTCGCATTCTTTTTAAAAGAGAAATAATAAAAAAAAAATAAATAACTTTTAAATCATAAATAAAATAAAAAAAAACAAGTTTTATTTTTTTCTCTTTCAAAGGTGTTTTCTATATTTCATAGTTTAATTTAAACTATGTATTTTTTTTTCTTTTCTTTTCTTTTTTATGCGTGCTCAAAATATATAAAATGTCGATATTCATTGCGTTGAAAAAATTTGCTTTTTATTTAAATCTTATCTTTTATTTTCTTTTCTTTTAATTGCATATACCTGGTATGGTCTACCACCTTCATTCATATTATGACGGATATTCTACACTATAAACATACAAAACACATGATTGGAAAATAAAAGGATAAGTGTAACAAGAAAAACAGAGGGAAAAAATATAATAAAAAAATACAAAAAAACTAAAAGATAAATTTGCATCCATCAAAAAGATTCTTCTGGCATGGATTCATCATCATCATCATCAACAACATTTGAGTTTTAACATTTTCTCACTTTTATTTAATATATACATTATGTATTTATATACAATTTTTATTTCATAATGCATAATACATTACACTCACTTTAAGGTGTATCATATGTTTATTGTCAGTATATACAGAAAAACAATAATAACAAAAACAAAAATATCAAGAGAGAAAAAAAAGTAAGAATTTTATTTGAAAATTTTTACTAAAAAAAATTAAAACAGAAAAGATTTTCATCATCACATCATAATCCAAGTCATCATCATCATCATCATCCGTATCAGTATCAGAAGAGGAGCCTTAGCACAATCACTATAGACACAACATCATGAGGAGTCTGATTGTTGTTGTTTTTATAAAATGATGTGCAATTTTTCTGATTATGCATTCACACGAATATCATTCATTTTTTTATGTTATTTTTGTTATTGTTTTTGGAGGAGATGATACTGATGTATGCAATAATTTTTTATATATTTTTTTGAAGTAAAAAAAAAAATAAAATAAAAATAAAACAGAAATCAGAGAAACATAATTTCTTGATAGTCCATTAAAAATGTGTATCTTTAGACTTAATTTACATTCAGAATACTGAGAATAATATATACATATGTATGTGTTGATGTTATATGTGTACATATAATATAAAACGCATCATTGTCACCATTAACGATAACCAACCATAAAAAAAAAAAAATAATACGAGAAAAAAAAAAGAATTAATGCTATATCAACATCCTCCAGATACATGTATCTATATAAATGAACATATGTATGTATATTTGATGACATCCAGAAGACAACAAAGCAATTACAGACGTGTGAAATTATAAAGTTTAAATTCTTGAATAAAAACAAGATACAACAGATATAAGTATGTACATATGTACTTACATATAAAAAAAAGTATCTACACATACTACACATTATATACTATATTTCTCAGATTCAGTCAGTCTCATCATCAGTTGAATTCGACTTGACTGATTGTATGTAATGCAAGTAAAAAAATTACTGTGATGATAATCCTTTACAACAATACATAATAATTGTACCTATCTATGTAATGTTATTTAGGTGTATGTAATCGTAGGTATTCAATGCACCATAAATATTACATTTTTCATATTAAATGAAAATTTAAATGATTTACGTTATTAATCGCACTCTATGTGTAATATTTAATGTGTATACATGGAATGTTTAATGGTACAATGTACAATTATCATAACACCATCATCATCATCATCATCAACATTATCAAGTACATTTTGTTATAAATACAACAAATCAGGAACAAAAAACTGTTAAAAAAAAATTGAAAAAAAATAAATAAACAAAGAAAAAGAGGAAAAATAAGTTTTATAGTTGAAGTACGAAAATAATAAAATATTTGAAAAAAAAAAAAAAAAAAAGTGAGAAGAATAAACAATAAACGAAGAAGAAAAGGTGTAACTTATAGCAAAAAAAAATTTATAAGGATGAATTGTATATGTAGACCTCCAAGGACGATAACAGTCCGTATTGTATTATTAGATGATACTGATTTTACTTATGAGTTAAGGGTAAGTTATATTTTAACAATAATACATATATGTATGTATGTACAAAATTTTAATTTATATTTATTATGATTTTTGTTTTTGTAGGTACTTTTAAAATTATTACTTTTCTTTTTTCTAATTTCAAATATTAACCACCAAAAAAAAAAAAATAAAATTGTATGTATGTCAAGTATGTAAAAGTTAAATCAAAATTATGAAAACAAATTTAAAAAAAAAAAAAAATAATATATTAAACTTGTTTTTGCAATTTCATTAAATTATGTTTGCGAAATGTTAAAGGACTTTTTACTGGTTGAAGAAGCAGTAAAAAATAAAAAAATTAATTGATAAATTTTGGTTTCTGTACAGTTTACATGATAAATTTAATGAACTTAATGAAAAGTTTACATTTTTTTTTTTTTGGGTGGGTATCGTTAAAAGTTTTATAGCACACTTTTTCATGTTTTTATATTTTATAGGAGTATGTTTTTTTATGGATATTCCTTTAATTAAAAGAATTTAAATTAATTTTAGTGAGTAACGGTTTTTAATTTTTTAAACAACTTCAAGTATGGTCATATGAGTTTTTTTTCACTTTAAAAAATTAATTAATTAAAGAAAATAAATAAAGGACATGAAACGATTCCCCCTTTTTTTTTTTTCTCAATTGAAATGTTGATAATTTTTAAAACAAACATAATTTTTTTTTATTTATTCAGACGTATATTGTTTATTTATTAAGAAAAACAATATTGGTGCTTATTATGATTTTCGTCAAATGATCGAAATGATGATACATACATTATTTATTATTTTAATATGAAAAATACCAGGTATGTAATAAGAAACAATTAGAAGAGCTTGTGAATATCATGAAAATTTTGACATAAATTAATTTTTCTCACAGAAATCCCAAAAATTGTTCTAAAACAATAAAATACTTGCTTTATTAATAACATTTTTTTAAAGTCGAATTTAACATAATATGTCGACTCTAAAAACTGAGTATGCATTGAAGTTCTGTACACGAATATATACTTGTAATAATAAAATCTTCCAACATATTTTGTAAAATAGCATACTCAGTTTTTAAAGTCGACTTTTGTTAAACCCGACTTTAATAAAATGTTATTAGTAACTTAAAACAATTTATTCAAATATGTATCTTCAAATTTTAACAGTTGAAAAATTGTTCAAAGAAAATAGACACAATAATTCACGATAATGACGTTTGTATCCAATGTGGATATGGCAACGTTTTTTGGTTCGATCGATTTGAGTTACATAATACCGAAATTAAATTCAGTCGAATCGAAGAAGGTTCTTCGATCAATCTACGAATCGAAAATCATAATAAGCACCATTATGTTTGTATTCATTTATTTATTTTTTTTTTAAAGTAGAAAACGTTCAATGACCTATTCTTTGTACATACATTTTTTTTTCTAAATAGCATAATGTGAGAAATCTTATCAATTTAAAATTCATCATTCACATAAATTCTTTTGGATCCTTTTTATTTTAATTTTTTGTTACATTGAATTCATATGGAAAATAAAAAAAAAAACAGTGACTCATATTACAACTACGTGATTAAAATGTGGCATATTCACAGTTCACCACACAATTGAATTATTTAATATGTACGAGTATGTAGCAAGAAAAAAAAAAAAGAAGAAATGTAAAAAGAAATTCGTTGCAAATTCTAAAGAATAAAAAAATGTATATTGCAATTACGAAAATATGAATTTATTTAATTTACAAAAAAAAAATTTTGTCGTTTTTTAAAAAACAAAAGACAAATAATGTCAACATGTTCTTTTTTTTTCTTTTCTTTAAAATTAAACTTATTTTTTATTTTGTTTTATTATTAAATGTATTTTTTTTTAAATACCCAACCCAATGCATGCATCATCAACGTCATTTTTATTATGTTTTTTTTTTTCAAATATTTTAAATACAGAGTGACTTACCAGGCCAAGCACTTTTAGATGTAGTTTATGCTCGTCTTGATCTAAATGAGACAGCATATTTTGGATTACGTTATATGGATGAAGATAATCAAACGGTATGTACTTATTTTAATTCAGAATTTCTACATCAGTTAGATATAAGATACTATAATAAAAAAAAAAAAAAACTTATATTGCTATATACCTACATATGTACATCTATGTATGTTTATTTTTCAAAAGAATCTTTTATTAAATGTATATATGCGATAAAATAAATTGCAAAAAAGAAAGCAAAAACAACGAAAAAAAAAACCGCACATTTAATTAAAATTTTCAAAAATTTCAGCATTGGTTAGATCCGTTACATCGTATTTCAAGGCAATTAACAAAAAAATGTGAACAAGAATTATATTTTGGTGTTAAATTTTATGCAACTGATCCATGCAAATTAGAAGAAGAAATAACAAGGTAAAGTATTTAATCGTATATTTAATATAAAAATTTATTGAATTATTTTTTTGAATTTTGCATTATTCCAGGTATCAATTATTCCTTCAAGTTAAACAGGATGTTCTACAAAGACGTTTACCAGTTTCATTTGAATTAGCTTCAGAATTAGGTGCTTTAGTTGTACAATGTAAGTAATTTACTTTTTTTTTTTTTTTTTTTTAAAAGAAAAATCACAGAGAACTTTTTTTTTGTTGTTGTTTAAATTTTTTAACTTTGAGTTGTTTTAATGAAAACTTATACATATTATCATTGACACACATTGTGGTGACACAAATAATTAAAAATTCTATTTATATGACACGCTAGAAAATAGAAAGAAAATCGAAAAAAAACCAATGTTTTTCTTTTAAATTGTGAATATTTGTCATTAGTCTCTTCTAATGAAAATATCACTTGAAAAGGAAAAAAATTAGAAAAAAATAATAATTGTACAATAATGTCTAAGAAAAAGAACGTTTCTAAACTTGAGAAACCCCTTAAGAATTTTTATCTAAGGTAAATTGTGTCAAAATATTATATTATAGACTTTGTTATTTGCATTAGACCCGTCTTTAATTTTTTTTTCATAAGAAAATAAAAAAAATAGTTCATATTATTTTTTTTAAAAATATTTTAAAGCAACAGTTAACAGAGTAAAACATCCATTTTTATGTTATCATACTTATAAAGGTTATTGTCCTTCCTGTTAGTCTCATTAAAACTATACAATATAACTTCACAATTTCACAAATATAGCGTCAAAGAATTTTTCTACATTTTCCATAATAAAAAAAATTGTTTTTCCTTTTTTTATGAGTCAATGCGAATATAAAGTAGAGACAATGTACAGGTATCTACAAACTACACACATGTTCATACATATGTGCATACTATAAAATCAAATTCCGTTCGCTTTAAGCATTTAAGTGTCCTTGAATTTCATTCAACCTCTTTTTTTTTTAATATATAATTTATTTTTTCTCTCCCTAATTCCCTTATTCATTCAACGCTAACAATTTTTTCTTTTTTTTTTTTTGAAATGTTACACAGCGGAGTTAGGTGATTATGATCCCCGTCGTCATACAAAAGGATACGTGTCAGAGTTTCGTCTTGTAGCCAATCAGACTGTTGAACTAGAGTCACGTGTCAGTGAATTGCATCAACAATTAAAAGGGATGTCTCCTGCTACAGCTGAATTTAATTATTTAGATAAAGTCAAGTGGCATGACATGTTTGGTGTAGATTTGCATCCAGTTTTAGTAAGTGAAGAAAATTCGTTTTTTTATTAAAGATCTTCATTTTTTTGTTAATTTGACTACTAATGTAATTAAAATGAATTTTCCATTTTTATCTTCTTTGGTTTCGATAGGGTGAAGATAGTGTTGAATACTTTTTAGGATTAACACCTAGTGGAATTTTAGTTTTAAGAAATAAAACAATTGTTGCACATTATTATTGGTCACGTATAGCAAAAGCATATTTTAAAGGACGATATTTTATGGTAAAAGTACGTGATAAAAATGTAAGTTTAGTGTTTTTTGTTGTTGTTTGTTTTACATTTCAAGAATTTTTTATAAAAAAATTTTTTAAATTCTGTAGAAGGAAATTAATACATATGGATTTGAAACACCGAATAAATCAGCATGTAAGCATTTATGGCGATGTTGTGTTGAACACCAGACATTTTATCGGATGTTAAGAGCTGCACCTGTAATGGATTCATCTAGTATTGCTTCAACATTTCGTTCAAGGTTTGTTGATTTGAATTTTTTAATATTATCTTTTTTGTTTTTTGAATTCAATCAAGTTGTTCATTTTTGTTGTTGTTGTTGTTAGAAATCATTCAATTGAAAGTGATTTGAGTAAAAGTTCAACAGTTTTTAAGAGGATACCATCAAAAAAACAGGCAAGAAGAACAAGCTATGACAATTTAGATATGGACATTTCCCGTAGAACCAAAGGCAATCAAGAACTGAAAACAATTTCACATTTATATCCAGGACGAACGTAATTTTATAATATTTCTGTTTAAGAACCTAATTTTATTTTTTATAACTTCTTAATTATTTTTTAGATTTGATGAGCCATATCGTTCTTTAGCTAGCTTACCAACTGTTTTAGGAATTAACTCATATAACAACAATAACAATTCAAACATATCGACACCAGATTCACCTCGCAGTACTCGTAGTGCTCCATGGCCACGTTCAAAACAAAAAGGCTTATTTGGTAATCCATCTAGTCCACGTTCAGTTCGAAGTGCTTCAACAACAGCAACAAAGAAACATAACGTTCATCATCATCATCATCATCACAATCAGCATCACTCACAATCTCACACACCAAGCGGTGCTGGTAATCGATATCGGTCCAGTTCCGTTGAAAGTCATTCATCTACAGATTCTCGTTCGACTCGAAGGCATCGTAATCGTCATCGTCATCGTACTTCAGATAATGAAAGTGAATTGTCTCGTGGCTCCGGACTTTCATCACGTTCACAGAATTCACATCGGAGATATCGTAAATCACGTGTTAGAAAAGATTCTGGATCAGAAAATGATAGTGTTCGTGGACGTAGCTTATCTGGTTATCGATTATCTTCAGGTTCCTTAGAATTAATTGATTCAACAAATCAATGGAAAGAAGTACAAAGACGTCGTGCAGATTGTTCAAGTCAAAATTCTGTACAAAAAGCTTCAGTTTCAAAAAGTAGTGCAATTACAAGAACACATGGTGATAATAATTCTGATAAAGTTTCATCAAATCACAAGGGTAAAAAACATAGAAAGGGAAAGTAAGTAAATTTATTGAGAGACTTTTTTAAAAAAGAGAAAAATTCCTGTATTTTTTTATTGAGTAGAATTTGGTCCAGCGAACTAGCTAGACATCTACAGTTCGACTTAGTTGATACTGCAGGAATGACTGAAGATCAACTTAGGGAGATTCCTTACACCGTTGTTGAAACGACAGTGGCAAAGAAGTCCGGAGGCTCAAATCAGAAATTACACAAAAAGAATAGTATAGGAAGTCAAGGGAAAGATCGTGTAGATTATATTCGAGGGTGAGTATAAATTTAGGATGCAGAAAACAAAAATGGCTCTTAGAGCTCTTTTTTTTTTTTTCTCTTCAAAATTTCACAGTCTTTATTTTCAAAGAGCAAACGTCAGTAGTAGTGAAAATGCCATAAGTGGATCAACTAGGTCGGTTAGCACAATGTCATCACGTGAATGTTCCGATTTGTCAAGGTAGAATAAAATTTGATTCAAAATGTTTTTTTAATTACGACATAATTCTCATATTTATAGACACATGACAAGTGTTAGCATAGCAGACCTTGCCTCTCCAAGAGCAACTAGTCTTAGTCCTTTTGATTATCCTGGATTACGAGTATCACATGAGCATACAGATTCTGGATTAGGGGCTGAACAGGACTACGCTTACTCATCAGAAAGGTAATAAACTGAGAAAAAAATTTTCTATGATTTTTGAAACCATTCTCACTTTTTGTTTGTTTTTTACTTTAGATCTAGTGATAGTACACGTTATGGTACAAATAAATCTTCCGGTGCTTCATCAGGAAGCCACTATAGATTGGGACACTATGGACGAAATCAGCAGCAAACTCAGCTATCGTTACAGCAGCAACAACAGCAACAACAAAATCCTGTGAGTAGTAGGAAACCACCAATTTGTCCAAATCGTCATCAATACCAACAATGTTTTACTAAAAGTAATTCATCATCATCGGTACCCATTAATAATTATGCTAATATTAATAATTGTAAACATATCATTCCTCCTGCCAATGGTATAAATTCTTCTAATAATCAAAATTCTTCAGTGCCATATTATACCTCGTCCTCTTATACACCGGATACTTTTAATAATATCTTCCCATCAGAAGCAATTATTCCCTCACCTTATTCTTATATGTCTCCGTACTCTGATAATGATCCAATTAGAGTGGTCCGTCGAGCAAAATCTGATATTGGTGTTCCTATTCAAAGACATAATTCATCGAAAGCTCTAATAAAAAATAATATGTATCCAGATCATAAATCACAACTTTCATCAATAAAATCTGATTTAGTTTTATCGTATGTAAACACATTTGATAATAATTTCCAATCGCAACCTCCAAGTACAATATCGAATTCATCAAATGATGTTTATGGGGGTGACATGAATCGTTATTATCCGCAACAGCAACAGCAACAACAACAGCAACAATACACTCCACCACGAGGTCTATCGTCTTTAAATGATTTAAGGTCGATGATAGGTGGTGTCGGTGGTGGTAGTGGTGGTTGCGGGAGTGTTGTCGGTAATGTTTGTAATAGCAACAATAAAAGTACAAAATTTAATAATTGCCTTCATTATATTGGAGAGAAGCCGACACAATCGAATCTTCAGACAATAATGGAAACCAAATCAAAAAATCCCTTATCAAATTATGATTTTACTGTAACTGCAACACCAGCAGCAGCATTATCAACAACAACAACAACAAAAGATTTCATATCTAACAGTAATCGAACAGCGTCATCAATGATGATGACGACAGGACCACTCGTTTATCTAGAAAAAATGAATAATTTATACAATACACCAGCATCAGATGTAAGTATTTTATTCAAAGATTCAAAAACAAAAAAACATTTTAATGCATGCTCAATAAAAATGATACAAACAAAAAAAAAGGAAAATAAATTTGCATGCATTCGGAAAAAAAAATGTGTTTGTTGTTGATTTTCTGCATCCTTCTTTGTTTATTTGTGTTTTAATTGCATTTTTTATATTATTTTTTTTTTTTAAAAAAAGTGTATTTTCACTTTTACGAAAGAGTTTATATTTTGTTTTTTTTTACTGTTATGGAATGGTATAATGTCTATGTATAAGAAAAATAAACGGAAGTCTACTAAACATTCGAGGAAAGTGATTGTTAGACAAAACAATATTTTTTTTACAATAATAATAAAAAAAAAATCGACAAGTCCTTCTTTGTTTTGTGTATGTGTAAAGGAATCAAATTGCATGGCATGAATTCTACATAATAATGTCTTCCTTATTTTCACTTTCAATTGAACACCTTTTTTTCATCTACTTATATACATATTTATTTTTAAAAAAAATTATTGTCCTTATTGCACGATGCCTGCAGTCTGATATTTATTCCTTAAAAATTTTGTGACTAACTTCATGGATTTTTATTTAAAAAAAAACGAAAAAAAAATTTAAAATTTTTAAATTAATTTTAAATAAAAAACCATAAAATTTAGAGAATACCTCCTCAAATTTCTTCTTCTTCTCAACTTCATGGAAAACCATCAAATAATGAGATATTAAAATATAATCATCATCAATATCATCAACAATCACATCAACAACACCAACAAAATATGATGCATCATAATACCGAAAATATGACAAAAAGATCATCTAGTTTAGAATTAATATTAACACCAATTTTACAAAGTAGTCAAGGGTAAGTTTTAAAATGGATCCTTTTTGAAACAAAAAAAAAAAAAATTGATGTGCATGAAAAATTTTGGATAACAAAAAACTATTATTTGGGAAGAAAAATGGCCAATAAAATTTCAATTTATATTTTATTTTTCGTTTTCGTTTTATCTTTTGTGATTATTGTGCCCCTGAACGTCTCTATATAAAAAGTGTTCCAATTCTTGTTTTTTTTAAGCAACACGTTCTATTATTTATAATTTCTCAAAATAGGATAATAAAACTGTTTTAAAAATTTTTAACTGTGATTATTTCTAACACTAACTGTATCTTTTTTTTCTTTTCCTTTGTGATTTTTTTTTTCATGCAGAACAAATACAAGGATGCTGGAGAAATGAGTACTGAACTTTAACAGTAATTGTTTTATAATAAATTTTTTTTTTTCATAAATTTTTAATTAGATAGAAACAAAAACAATAAATTAATTAATTAAAATGTATTTTAATGAAAATATAGTAATTTATTATAATATTTGTAAAATAAAATGTAATTAAAAAAAATAATTAAAAATTAAAATTAAAATTCTATTAGTGTTAAATATTTGATAAAATAAAAGTGGTTGAAGATTATGGAATTATTTTTGGTTTTATTTTTATTTTTCTACATTAAATATGAAAGAAGAAATAAAACCTTTCTTTTTTAGAAGTGGAAAAATTTTATGACATACATATATAAAGCTTTTTGGCTCGAACGCATTTTGTCCACACATGTTATGAGTTTCCAGTGTTCCGAATACCCGGACAGGTATGATTGTGTCAGTTTGTCTTCATAGTTTATACTGGTAATTATGGTAAGTATTGATTGTTTTAGATGTTTTTCTCAGTAAAGCTGGATTATGTTTAAAAAAATTGGCAAAAATATCTCTTTTTTCCGTATTTCTTACAAGGGAACATTAAACAGTTTTTGGTCTTAATTCAGGTTTGTCAAAATTCTATTTTTTGAAGGATTTTGATAAAAGTTTGGAAAAACTTTTTCGCTGAACGGTTGTGGCTATGTCCAAAGAATCTATTCTCCAAATTTTATTCAGTTCGCAAAAAGTTTAGAAAGTTCAAAAATTCAAAATAATTTTCCACGGAAATATTTTTTTTTTCAAACTACGAAGACAATTTCCTTTAAAACTTTTGAATGCATATTTTCGGAAAATAAAATTAACAACAATGTCCATAGGGTGGAGTGGTGGATGGGAGACTAAGTAATAAAGTAAATATAACTCAAGGCCGTATTTATAATTGTTTTAAGTAAATAATCATTTATTTTCTAATTATTCGAGCATGTTGACCAGCAATAAACTTGGAAAAACAAAATTTATACGCTTTACAATTTTCTTTAATTTCTTGTCTAAATTACATGTAGGTACATAAATAATGTTTTGAATCAAATACCAAAAAAAAACATTGTATGATAATTGATTAATTATAATAAAAAATTCATGTTAATTAAAATGTAAATGTGTACACAATTTTATCCTTCATCAGTAATCTAATCCTCTTTTTTTATTTTTTTATATTATTTTTTCAAGATAAAAAAAATCAAAGTACTTAAGTGCTTTTCCTGTACATTTCATTTCTATTCATTTGTTCAATCATTCAATACGTCTTTGTACATTTTTAAAAATTCAATACAATACCCGAAAAAAAAAGAAAAAAACGTGAAATAAAAATCATCAGTATAATGATTGGTGGCGATGGAAAAAATAAAAGTAAATCTAAAACTCTTTGGTGGATAACTAAAAATTCAAAAAATAATCAAAATAAAAATCGTAAAAAAAATACATTTTGCACTGGTTTAGTTGATTTATTAGAGAATACATCAATGCATGGTTATTCAAGGATTGTAGAACCAAATCGAATATTTATTGAAAAGTATGTATATACAAAATCTAATTAATTTTTCATATATTTTTTCTTTTTTTCTTTTTGTATTTTACCAAATATGAAATCAAAAGTTTATTCTAATTCTACTTTTTTTTTCTTTCTTTTTCAAATTGTAATTTTTTTTTACACTTTTCTTTTTTGAATATTTTTTCAAACTAGAATTATTTGGCTTGTATTTCATATTCTTGCTTGTGCTACACTTGCATTTGTATTAATTCATGCATGGAAAGAATTTACATTACGACCATTATCAACAGTTTTACAAAATCCTTTATATCCAATCGATAAAATATCATTTCCTGCTGTTTCAATTTGTTCAAATAATCGAATGTCAAAGGATGCTGTAACTGAATACGCGAGAAAATTGTATGTCATCATCATCATTGTTATTTTTGAAGATTTGTAAAGGATTTTCTCCTTTTTTTTTCTTCTTTGTTTTTGTTTTACTTTGTTTGGAATATTCTTTTATTTGGATAAAAAAAACATGAATTTTTTATTATTTTATACAAAAAAAAATTTATTTGTTATATACAGAATCGAATTGGATCCTGACAAACGAAATATTTCATATTTTATGGAAAATATAAAACGTTTAAGTTCACTATACAGTTTTGATATATCTGAAATTGATAAAGCACAACAATTTCAAAGATTTTTAGATACATATGATTTAGGTGATATAGAAATATTTTATAATACAAGAATAAGAATGCGTGAGGTAAATGCAAAACAAAAAAAACAGAAAGTATTTGTGTGAGTGTCATAAAAGGATTATTGAAATTTAAATTTTCTTTTTTTTGTTTTTCTTCTTTTGAAATTTTAAAAGCTTACACCGAAATGTTCAAATTTAATATTGAAATGTTTATTAATGGGTGAACCAATTGAATGCATATCAAATAATACATTTGAAATGAAAATTACACAAATTGGTTATTGTTGCGTTTTTAATGTAAATCAAGGTGATAATTTACAATCGTGAGTATACATACATTTTTTTCTTTTGTTAATTAGAATGAAAAAAATAAAAAAAATTTGTTCTTTTTATGAGAATAGTAAATACAAAAATAAGTTTATGGGACCAGAATTAGGATTAAATATTGTCCTTAATACAACAACATCCGATGATTATTATACTCTTTTCAATTTAAATGGATTTTTGGTAAATAATTATTATCTTTTGTTATTTTTCATGATAGCTGGATGATTTTTTTTTTAAAGGTTCACATTTATGATTCAGAAACATTTGATGACATCCTTTCGGGAGGTATTCAAGAAAGATTCGTTTTTAAAGGTCGAGAATCATTAATTTCCGTTGTTCCGAAAGTTGTTGATAGTGATGATGAAATTAAAAGATTTCATCCAAGAACGGTAAGGTTTTTATTTTTTAGAAAATAATTCGGATATTAGAATTTTCACTTCTATTGTGGATTCCGATTTCAGATCGAAAGTTTATTTCGTTCAAATCATTCCTCCCGAACGAAATTCGAAAGGACATTGTGAAATATGTTGCGGAAAATGTGTCCGATTCGAAATGTTAATTTGAACGAAAGAATTCTGTGAATTTGAAATTCGAATGGAATTGACAATGTAGTATTCGTTCGAACAGTATCCTATTCGATCGGAATCTACAATATAGATTTGTTTGAAAATATTTATGAAATGAAAAGATAAAATATTTAAAACACGGTGTAATTTTTTTTTAGAGAGATTGTTTATTTAAAAATGAGCTTCCTGAAAAGTATGAAGGTAGATACAGTTTAACAAATTGTATTACGAAATGTCGGATAAGAAGTATTCGAGTGTTATGCAGATGTATTCCATTTTTTATGCCTAAAGCAAAGGATGATATAGAAGATGATGTTGTTCATTGTACTTTACAGCATGTTGATTGTTTGGATAGGTATCGATGTAAGCGAATATTTTCTAGAACTTGCACTTTTATTTGTGCATTTACATATTTTTTTTGCTCAATTAAATTTTTTTTACAAGTTAAATGGAGTAATGTAGTAACAATACGAAAAGCTGTTGAAGGACTAGAACGAGAAATGGAAGATGCTCTTTATTGTCCAGAATGTTTACCATCATGTTCTCAAACACATTATAGTGTTAAATTAATGACAATGCCACTGGATCGTTATCAAGTTAATACGACTTCAATTGTGTATGTTAAATTATTCAATAACTGTAAAATCATTTTTATCCTATATATGAATTGACATCTAATACTACCACAGTATAAATACTTCGATGTCTATCCATAGACCATATAGCATCATATCCCTTTTTATGCTCTAAAATACTAGTACTATAAAACTTTTTCTTTATACAGAAGCGAATTCCAGAATTTATCAGAAATAAGCATCCTTCGTGTTTATTTTGCAAATCCTACAGCAAAATATTATACTCAAATAATAAAAAGTCCTTGGTTTGAAGTATTTAGTACGTCTTTAAAAAATTAACTAAATAAACTATAAAAAAAAAATCTATACCTAATTAAAAAATAATTTCAGGTACGATTGGAGGTGTTTGTGGTATCGTAACTGGATTTTCTTTAGGAGCAATTTGTGAAATTATTTATTTTATAGTTAATGAAGTTGGAACAACATTTACAAATGCATCAACCAATGATAAAAATAAGAAACGTAAAAACAAACTTTTAATATATCCATGAAAAATTTAATCTAATCTATTTTTTTTATCACATTCATTCAATGAATTATCTTACATTATTTTTTGATTGATAAATTGAAAAAAAAAATGTCAAAATAATGAAAATTTATTGAAAGAATCTCAATTAGAATACATTAAAAAGAAAAGACAAAAAGAAAAAAAACAAGTATTGTTATATTTTAACATACTATAACTGCAATTAAAGTAAATCAAAGTAGCAAAATTTAATTAAAGCAAGTTCAAAAGGTGAATATAATCATAATATTTTAAAATAAAAGCTATAGATGTTTACATACGTACATTGGTACGTTTTCTTTGTTAGATACTGATATCGTACATTACGTTCTGAATATCTGTTCTTTTAATTTGTTTAATTTATTTTTTTATCTATTGAATCAATTAAAATTGAGGAAAAGAAAGTTTAATACGCAGTCCAGACGAGACTTTTTTATGTCAAGACTTATGTATGTCTTGACATCGAATATGTCTCATATAGACCGCTTATGTCTTGCAGACATAGGGTGAAAATACATTAGGTACTAATGCGCTGGTTCTAACAATTTTTTTCCTACTTGAAATAATAAGAATAGTCTAAAATAATTTTAGCTGACGGTTGTAATACACTCATAGAGCCAAAATAGGCTAGGTACTAGTGCCACCGTCGCAAACGAGTTTATAACTGGTTTTAACAACTGCTCAAAATACACCTTATGGTGACACGACCAAGTTGTAACAAGCGTGAGTGTATTACAACCGTCAGCTAAAATTATTTTAGACTATTCTTATTATACCAAGTAGGAAAAAAATTGTTACAACTAGCGCATTACCACCTAGTCTATTTTGGCTGATACTCGTTACAATTTGGTCGTGCCACCATAAGGTGTATTTTCAGCAGTTGTTAAAACCGGTTATAAACTCGTTTGCGATGGCGGCAGTGGTACCAAGTCTATTTTCAGCTATAAATGGCACGACATCGATGTCAAGACTTATGTCTTTGCTACGATGTCTGCCTGACATGAAAAAAAAAATGGCGGTTTCAGATGTTTTGTGCAAATGTATCAGTTATATCATATTTTTATCGAGAGAAAAAATTGTAAATATATGGAGTTTTTAAATAAATTTAAATTATTTTTAAATTTACAAAGTTATTTCGACAAAACTTCAAAAAAATATATTTCAAAAATTTTAAACTTTATATTCACTTATTTGAAATGACAAGACATGAAATGCCCATAGACATGAAAAAAATGTCAAGACATAAACAATGTCCTGACACAAGTCTTGACATAAAAAAGTCTCGTCTGGACGGCGTATAAAATAAAAACTAAATGAATTTTTTGTGTTCTTTTGTACGTTTTTTTTTTCTAAATAAAATATATTTATTATCAAGACTTACATAGTTTTTATACAAAAATATATTCACATATATATATAAATAAAAAATATAAAGAAATAAAAATATTCTATACAAATAAAATCTTTATAAATTAAAAATTTACACAAATAGTAATTAAAAGAAAAACAAACATTATATTTATTTAAAAATGAAAAAAAAAAATGATAAAAATAACAAATTGTACCCTATAACAAAATTTGTAATTAAAATTTAAATAAAATTTATCTGTTTTTCAAAAAAATAAAAAAGATACAAAAAAATATTACCAAACACTACATTTATGTGAAGGATTCATTGGAGAACCAATAGGACAATTAAATTCTTTTGCAAAATCATCAGAATTTGATAATGTACCAATAACACGAAATTTTCCAGGACTATGTACAGCTGTTTTTAATTTATTTCTAGTTGCTTCTGGTCTCATAGCACCACACCAAACTTGTGCAAAATTTAAAAAGAATAATTGTTTATTAGTCATATTTAAACCAGGTAATGTTTCATTTTCAATTAAATTATGATTATTTTCATTACGATTTAACCAATTTTCATATGCATAAAATGCTTGTCGTATTCCACCATTATCAGCAATATTTTCACCTTGTGTACTTTCACCATCAACTGGTATTCCAACTTCTGAAACTGTATAATTACCATATTGTGATATTAAACATTTAGCTCTATCATGAAAACCATTTATTGCATAATCACTCCACCATTTATGAATATTACCATTTTTATCAAATAATCTTCCTTTATCATCAAAACCATGTGTTAATTCATGACCAATAACAACACCAATTCCACCATAATTTAATGATTTTGGAAAATATCTATGATAAAATGGTGGTTGAAGTATACCAGCTGGAAACATTATTTGATTTTTATTACGACTATAATATGCATTAACAATTGCTGGTGCTGTTTGCCATATTGTTTTATTAACTGGTTCATTAAGTTTTGATTGTTCAGTAATTGCAACATGTCTAAGAACATTTAATGTATTCTCAAAATATTTATATGGATCAATTTGTAATCCAGAATATTTTTCATTTAATTGTGTAGGTGATAAAATAAAATCTGGATAACCAATTTTTAATGACATTGATGCTACTTTTAATTCAGCTAAATGTTTTGTACTAGCATCTAACCAATCAGTTTCATTTAAAATTGTCTTGAATGCTTCTTGTAATTCATTTGTCATTTTTAATGTATCACGTTTACTATTCTCATCAAAATATCTTCTTACAAACATTGCACCAACAGCCATACCCATATTTGAATTAACTTGTCCAATACAATTTTTCCAACGTGGTGGACTTTCTTCACGTCCAAATAATACATTAAAAAATTTTTGTTTACTTTCTTGAAAACGATCATCTAAATTATTTATACGATGTCTAACAAAACGCCATATTAAATAATTTGATACAATTTTTGAATTTGTATTCGATATTAATTCAACTAATTTTTTCATATATTCAATTGCATATACAACAATCATTTCTGTATGATTAACATTACGTTGTTGTACAATTGATAAATATTTTATCCAATCAATATCCGGTACTTGATTACTTAATTCATTAATTGTCATTTTTTTATATAATACACTTACATTTGCCCTTTCCTCTGATGATGATGTAATTTTAGCTAATTCTATTTCAAAATCAATTACATTTTTTGATGTTTGTTTAGCAATATCATCACTAGCACCTAATAAATTCATAATATTTGACATGAATGTTTTATATGCATCTAAATATTTCATATTTGATTCATGTAAAAAATAATCTCTTGTTGGTAAACCTAAACTAGTTTGATCTAATTGCATAATATTTATATCGGAATTTTTAATATCTGGTCCGACCCATTGTACAATGAATATATCATTATTATAAAGTCGTAATTGTGCTGTAACATTAATCCAATCGAATTGTTCTTCATCCCAATTTGAATCTAATAATGGCCATCCACCAAGTTTTTCTAAAAGTTCTAATAATGGTTTAACACCACGTTTCTCTAAGATTCCTGCATTCATACACGATTGATATAAGTACTTTGCTTTTGTTTCAGCATCAGGTTCATTATCCATTAATTGTTTACTTCTTGTTTGTCTTCTAATTACTCGAGAAGGACTCAATTTACGTCGTTGTCTAATCATTGGTCTATTTCTTCTGTAAGTGCGTACATAAACATGACGTTTATTTATTGATTTTTTTCGTGGTCTATTCTCTTGTCGAGTACTTTTACGAAATCCTTTTTTATTCTTTCTTTTTGAAGATGATTTTTTATTTTTATGTAAAACAGATCTTGTGGTTCTTTTAGCTCTTGTTTCTGTTAAAAGATCTCTAAGGACAATATCTAGATTTTCTCTTAATATTTCAAATGTATCATATCCAGCTTTATCTTTTGGTATAGGATTCAATTTTGCCCAATTACCACAAGCATATTGATAAAAATCTACACAAGGATCTGTTGTTGTATCCATGTAATTTTTCATAATTTCAGCTTGAGTTTGTCTGATTGTTGTTGGTGATTCTATGCCTTTCCAAAACAATTGAAAAGCAATTGAAATCGATTCTGTATCAGTTTGTTGTAGTTTATTACCTGAAATTCCATTAGCTTCTAGATGAATTTTAGTTATTTCTTGATTGGGTAATGAAACGCCAACACTAAATTTATTTTGATTTATACTTCTGCTATTGCTTCTATTGGTATCATCATCAACTGGTAACAAATCTGATTTCTGATTATCAGTTATATCTATTGATGATCGACGTGATCTGCTCAGGATATCATGAACATCATCAAAATCATTTTCATCAACATCAACATCAATTAATCCTTCTGTTGCTGTTGATTTCTCATCATCATCATCATCATTATCATCATTATCATTATTATTTTCACTATTTCTTACACATTTTGGTGGAAATATAATGAATTTTGGTGGAATAAATGATGTTCGTACATCCTTTAGAATATTATGCCTTTCTTCAGTATCTGCTATTTCAGATATACCATATTTAACAGCAATACATTTCATTGTTGTTTCAGTTGTTAATGATGTTTCATCTTCTGGTTCAACTAAAAGATCTGATGATGGTTCATTATTTATGATCGATTGTGAATTTGTTTCAATTATATCCACATTAATACCATCATTATCATAATCATCATCATCATCATGTGAAATCGAAGCAACAGTAGATGAAACAACAATCCTATTATCATAATCAGATGTAATTAATTGTCCATTAAAATCAATACTTATATCTTCATCAGGAAAATGAAATACATTTAAATTTCCATTAATTGCACCATTATTAATATGCTGTTGTATTTGATGTATTGCATCAAGTTTTGTTAATAAAAAAAATACAACAATTATTGGCATCATAATTATTGGTATTAATATAGCAATTTTGTAATAACCACATCCTGGACACCACTGTAAACGACCACTTTTATGATTAATACCTAATGCACATTTACATTGATTATTATCAATCGATTCAGTATCATGATTCCATTCAATTGCCGTTCTCATTTGATGAGATTTTTTTTTTTTATTTATTTTTTGTTTTTTTTTTTTTCAAATTATTATTATTGAATTTAAATTAAAAATGATCAAGTATTTATAAGTATTTATACTATGAAAATGAATACAACAATTAAACAATTTTATTTACTTATGTAAAAAAAAAAAAAAAGATACTTTTTAAATATCTTACTAATTAAATTTTAATTTTCTCAATTAAAAAAAAAAATAAACAAATTACACACATAGAATGCACGTTTTTTAAATTAAATGATTTTTTTTTTTCAAATTAAAAAAATTTCAATTTAAATTTAAAAAATATATAATTAAAAAAAAAAAAAATTTGTTTTTTAAAAATTTTTTCTGTTTTTGCTAATAAAATACCGCCAGACTAAGAAAAATTTCGTATATTAACCATCACCATCGATAAAAATTTTTTAACAACAACAGTATGTTTTGTACTTTTAAAACTGATTTTCATTTTAAATTTAGAATATGTACTAAATGAAATGAAACTCTGATGAAAATAAAAAAGAAATAATAAAATAATGAACTAACTAAAAAAAAATAAATAAATAAAAATATACGTATATGTATCTATATAGATACATATGTATATGTATGTACATATTAATACACCACCAATAAAACGTATCTCATATCTTACTTAAATTTGAACTTGTTAAACCAATTTAATTCAATTCTCTTGGTTATATTGTGATGATGGTCGTCCAGAATGATGAATATAATAATAACAAAACAAATGATAATAATAACAATGTAAAAATGAAAAAAAAAAAAATTTAAATTAAAAAAAATAAATAAATAAATAAAAAAGAATCATTTTGTTTTCATTTTCATTATAAAATAGAATTTGCCACTGAAAAGATTGATAAAAATCTTCTGATGATGTTGATGATGATGATGATGCTTTTTTATGTTCTTATACATTGTTTTAAATGTGTTCTAAAACGTGTGTAAAATACTCATGCCATTATATTTGTATATATAGCATCATCATTATCTATATTCATATACACATAAGTACAATAATTCTAAAATCTTATACATATTATAGGGTGAATTGTAAGTAATCAATCAATTTTTAGTCAAAATAAAGCAAACGATTTAGCAATAGTATCAGAAAAAAAAATGAACTTAATTATAGTCTTAAGGCATCTTGAAATAGATTAAGGATTTGAAAAACTGTACATAAAGTGTCATGTTATAGTTATAAAGGACTTATTAAATTCTTACGTAATTCAGTTTAAGATTTGGGGATCTTCCTCTAAATTAGATGAAGTAAGAATTTCGTAGTTCACATATTCCACATATTAAAAACTATATATAAGTGTCAACAGAGGACCCACCATATCTGCTGTTGCCCAGCCTTCTCTAGGATAAGGCTGCGTACATGAAACTCTGATGTAATGAGAATGGAAGACATCTGTTCTCAACCCCTAGACAAAATCCTGCTTCTGAACCAAAGCAGATAGAGTCATAGCGTAGAAAGATAATTTGTAGAAAAAGAGTTGCGCTTTTTATTAATCGTAAAAAAAGGAAGGGTTTTTTCGAGAAATCACTGGATTTTTCCAAAAATTTAGGTAAAAAATTGCAAATTTCTGATTTTGATCGCTAATAACTTCTGTAATAAGGGGACTTAGGAGATAGTGCTTATGTTATTAGAAAGGTAAAAGGGTTCGCTTTTGTTAGATATGTGTATCATTACTGCACAAAAAGCAAAAACGAAAATACAGGGTGTTTTATAAGAAAAGTCACAAAAACTTCAACGCCTCTAGCGGCCAAACCGTTGAGATTACCACTCCCCCGTCATACGATTTTTTTCTTGTCTCGGTGAGACTTATCTGTGGTTTCATTTTGTTATCATTAATATCGGACACCCTGTATTGTATACCTAAGTGCAGTACGAAAAAACGATAAGCGAATTTTGAATTAACTTGGAAAAGAAGATTTAGACTCGAATTTGAGCTGTAATGCCATCGAAGAAGAAGAAGATGTAATGAGTACCAATGAAAGGACATTTTATAAAGTTTGTCTGTGTTTATAACCCTTCCATGTTAGTTTTATTGAACAATACTTTCAGAGAGAAACAAAGAGTATTTTTCAAGGCAGAAATATATACTTTTGTCGGAACTTCCATTAAAAATTTATACATAAAAAATTATTTTTATATTTCAAAAGAAAAAAAATTGAATGATTACTCTTCTATACACCCTGTGTAATATGTATATGTATTTTATTTATAAACTTACAAACTTAGTTGGTGTCCATTGATGATTAAATTTGAATCTCGCTAAATTTTTTGTTTTGTTTTATCTTTATATTAATTTGGAAGCTTTTTCTGTTGTTTTTGTTTTTTTTTTTTTTACCAGGAGTACTTTTTTTGTTGTCTCTTCTGTTTTTCTCAAAAATTCTTATTCATGTATTCACAAATAATTAAGGAAGCTGCAAATTTATGGTAATGAATAATTGCAATTATTTTATTAAAAACAAAAAAAAAAAAAACAACAAAAAATAATAATAAAACACTACAAATATAATTTTATGTATCTTTTTTCTATGTATATAGTTCCTCTACTAGAACGCTTTTTTTTTTAATACTATTTATTGTTATTTAGCTAACAATTTGCAAATTACCATCACAGTGTACATCAAAAGCGTAGTATATTATAGATATTTTGAAAAGAAAAAAAAAATGAACATAATTTGTTTTTTTTTTTATTCATGTCAAAAATTAATGTCATGGCTACTTGCGTATAAAAAATTCTGAATATAAGAGTTCTATTGATTCTGTAATTCTAAGTAAGTTGTTGTTGTTTTTTTTTTTTTTTTTTTTGAAAAAAAGCTTAGATAAATTCTTTTGTATTAAACATAAAAGTTTAATGGCATAGCTATTACTGTTTAAGAATAAAATTACAACAAAATAAACAACAATAAATATATTATGTTGATTTTAAAGGTCTATTATTACTTGATTATAATTAATTAAAATATCAAGTTTATTTGGAACTTGAATTACGATGAGGTGATGATGATGATGATGATGATGATGATGTTTTAGAGAATTTTCAATATCAATAAGATAAAAAGAGGAAAAATCTTTTGAATGATAGAATTTTCAAAATCTTGAATGATGGAATGTATATTAAAAGCGATGGTAACGTATAGAGAGTGATCAAAGGGTTTATAGAAAATAAAAGTGAGTTGTTGTATATGACGAAGATTAAACTTAATTTGAAAAAGGATATATCTATTCACCATTAGGATTTTTCAGGATAATTTTAACTTTCATTTTGTTAAGAAAATTTTAACCGTCCGTTAACAAACCGTATGGTTTGATTAGAGAACTATACCTTTATATGTATCTGCTTTGTAATTGGAACGAGTTAAGGACAATCACGGGACTTACCACTGGGCACTGTCCGCTCAACTACCACCTGAGCAAGATATGGCTCAAAGAGTATGACAAATGCAGGTTCTACAAGGAGGCCAAAGAGACCTCAAAACACATTCTGTGTGAATGCGAGGCGAGGCGTTGGTCTCAAAAACAGTGCGATACTTGCATCAATTTTTCCTCAAGCTTGCTGAAAATCTGGTGCGCACCTTCAAATAGAATCTTAGGATTTATAAAAAGCCTAAATCTATGAGAACCACGGGCTGTACAAAAGATCTATAATGGTCGAAATGCAACAATAGCCCTATTTCAATCTAATCTAATCTGCTTTTTAAACGTATGAGATAAATTTTTCGAAATGATTTCTTATATAGGCATAAATTATTTTTGCATATTTTGTATTTATCGATTTTTAAATTTTTTTATTACACGTGTTCAACTTAAAAGAAAAAAATACTTTTTCTTTTGTGTGTTTCAACGGTTTGTTTAAGAAAAAAAAAATAAACAGGCATTAAATTAATATTTCCAAATATTTAATTAAAATATTTTATTTTATTTCCTTTTTTTTGTGCCAAAAAAAAAATTAATTTTTATTTATTTACAAGCAAAAGTTCAACATTATTTATTTATTTTTATTTTATTTTTTTTTTTTCTTCAAATATTTGAAAAAGTGGTTAAGTTACTTTTTCACTATCATTTTTCGTTTAAGTTGTTGCTTGTTAATTACAAAAAAAACGGAACATGTTCAAATATAAAAAAAGACGTATTACCTATATAATGATCTTCAAATATTAATTTTATGATTAATTATTTAATTTATTGTTATTTTTTTCTAAATACATATCTACATACATACGATATATAGTATACATATATGTATGTCCATTCAACAATTATTGCATTTTAATCACACAAACAAAAAAAAGCAATAACAATTCCAACAAAATTTTTTATAAATTAACCTGTTGTATCGTTAATTTTTACACAATATGAAATAACTTGTAAAAATAAAAAAAAAAAAAAAAGATAAAATATGATAATTAAGGTATACCTTATTGTATTATTTATTATAGGTAATAATTAATTAATAATATCAACATCATCACTGTGTAAGATGGGTTGGGTTGGGTGTTTTGTTGTATTTATGTTAATGATGATGAGTGGTGAAGAAAACCGGTTAAAATATTTTTATTTGAGAAGTAAAAAAAAAAAAACAAAAATAAGTAAACTTGAAAAAAAATAATAAACATTGATAAATTGAATCAGATTATTCAAATTCAGAACACATCACATTATAAACAAATTATATAATTTGATCATTCATTAATCTTGATTTTATATTCGAAAATCGAACTGTTTTTTTATTTTGTTGAAAATCGATTAATTTTTTTTTCGAAATTAAAAAAAAAATAAATCCCATATTTGTCGACTTTACCCTATCAATATTTAAAACAGAAAAAAATACGAATTAGCTCATCAGTTAACAAAAAATCCCTGATGTGGTTTAAACAAGTGTTTCAAGATTTTTATTTTTGTTTTTTATTAAAATAATTAAATATTTTAATTATATTATCAGTTTTTAATTTTAGTTTTAAAACAGAAAAAGTAAGTGAAATAATTGAATTTTTCCAGTAATTTTTTAATAGTTTTTTTTTCTTTTTCAAATAAGTAATTTATAATTACCGTTATTTGAATTTGGTTATTTTGCTTTTCGTGAGTTTTAAAAAGTTTTGAATTATTTTTAGTTTTAAAATCAATTCTTTTTTTAGAATAGAATAGAATAGAATTTTTATATAATTCTTGAAATAACGTAAATTCAGGTTGTTGTCATATTAATTTTTTTTTTTTTAAATCTCATGAATTTTGAGTCTAGACAAAATGTTTTTTTTGGCGCAATATTGTGTGAAAAATTTTATATTTTTATTTTTAAAATGAATTTAAATTGATTGTATGCGTACATACATATGTGATATGTACATATGTTTATTTGTAACAGTTTGTTTGCTGCATTATTGTGTGTAGTGTATCTTCAACCGATGCCGCGTCACAAATGAAATGTATTTTTTAATTACATAAAAAAAAAATATTTGTTGAGAAAAAGTTGAAAAACTTGTTTTTTTTTTGTGTTTAATGTTTTTATTTTGATTTTTTACAGTTTTTTAAAATTTTATTTAGGTATTTTTTAAAAAATTCTTTAAAAGTTCATCGCTTTTGTGTCCAATTTAAAACGACACGTTTCGCAGAAAAAAATTGTTTCTTTTTTTTTTTTTGTTATTTTAAAAATTTTGCGACCTTTGATATTTAGCAGTTAATTCGAATTGCAAAAAGGATCTGAAGGAAAAAATGTTAGTTTATGGTCAAAGAGTATTTGAAAAATATTTTAAATTAATTCCTTTTCGGCGGGAAAATAACACGAATAAAAGTTTGTTTTTTTTTTTTTTTGAAAATATTCCAAAAACAAATTATTACTGAATTTTCTTTTATATATTTCGTTTTTTTTTTTTTAAATTTCAGTGAAAATATTCAAAAACAACATGAATAATATGAGAATAATTCCAGTAATTTTTCTTTTAATTTTAATAAAATTTGCATTCACACAAAATATAACGGATATAACGGATATGGATGAAATTTCAAAAGTACGAATGTATTTTCAACAAATGAAAAATAATATAAATAAATCAATTGATCCTTGTGATGATTTTTATAATTATGCATGTGGAAATTGGCATTTATATAATCCTTTACCAGATGATAAAACCCAAATTGATTTATTTTCAATTTTGCAAGATAAAGTTGATGAAATTCTTAAAGATTTGATTGAAGAAAAATTGAAAAAAGGTGAAAATAATAAAAGAGATGCTTTATATAAAGCAGCAAAATTTTATGAATCATGTTTAAATGAAGAAAATATTATATTGAATGGACAAAAAACACTTCTTGATATTATTGAAGAGAATGGTTGTTGGCCAGCATTATATCCTGATTGGAAAGAAGAACAATTTGATTGGTTAACAACTGTTGCTAAATCATCATCATTGGGTGTTAATGTATTAATACGTGTTAGTGTTGGTGAAGATTATGATGATTCAAATTCAAATATACTTTATATAATTGAACCAGATGTTGGAATGTATTCAGGAAATTTTTTAGATAAATCTAAAAAACATATTTTAGATGCTTATAAAATGATGATATCAAAAATTTTACAATTATTAAATGTTGATAAAATAAATAGTGATAAAACAGCTGATGATATTGTTAAATTTGAAATAGAAATTGCTAAAATAATTGTTAATCCAAATGATGCAATATCAATTATTGATTTATCACATGTTATGACTATAGATAAATTACAAAATAAATATCCATTAATTGATTGGATTAAATTTTTATATGTTGCAACTGGTAGAGAATTTGATAAAAATACAAAAATAAATTTATTAGAAAAAAATTATTTTACAAAATTTTTTAAATTAATTAAAAATACAAAATCAAAAATAATTATGAATTATATTATGTGGAGATTAACACAACAATTTATACATACATTAGATGATAAATTTCAAAATATTATTGAAGAATTTAATAATATAATTATTGGTAAACATAAAAATGAAAATATATGGAAAAAATGTATTAAAATAACAAGAGAAAAATTAGGTTTACCATTATCATTATTATATATTGAAAATAATTTTAATGAAACAAGTAAATTAGAAATAATAAAATTATTTGAACAATTAAAATTAATATTTGTTGATATATTAAAAAAAAATGAATGGATGGATTGGAGAACAAAAAATTATGCAATTATAAAATTAAATGGAATGCAAATTGATATTGGTTATCCAAAAATATTAGAATCATCGATAAATTTAAATAAAAGATATATAGAATTGAAAATAAATGAAAATTATTTAAAAAATATTATTAAAATAAATGAATTTGATTTTAATAGAGAAGTTAATTTATTAAATAGAGCTGTTGATAAAAATGAATGGTATCAACATCCGATACAAATAAATGCTGCATATGATGTTAGTAAAAATGGTATAACTGTAAATGCTGCATTTATACAATTACCAATATATTCAATATATTATCCAAAATCATTATTATATGGTGGTTTAGGATCAACATTAGGACATGAAATAACACATGGTTTTGATGAATTAGGCAGTTTATTTGATACAGATGGTAATAAAAGAAATTGGTGGAGTAATTCATCATCAGAATCATTTCAAGATAAAATAAAATGTATGATTGAACAATATAATAATTATAAATTAAATAATTTTAATATAAATGGAGCAACAACAAATTCAGAAAATATTGCTGATAATGGTGGTATTAAAGAATCATATTATGCATATATTAAATCATTAACATTATTTGAAGAAAATGAAAATTCTACAGAAATTGTATTACAAAAAGAATTAGAAAATTTACTTCAATTAACAGATAAACAAATATTTTTTGTACAATATGCACAATTATGGTGTCAAACATTTAAACCAGAAGCAATTGAAAATTTTTTAAATTCTGATATTCATGCACCAGGAAAAATTCGAGTTTTAGGTGTTCTATCAAATTTTAATGAATTTAGTAATGCATTTAAATGTCCTTCAGGATCTAAAATGAATCCAAAACATAAATGTGAAGTATGGTAAACCATTTTAAAATTTTATTGTTTTTAATTTATAATTATTTTATTTTTTCAATTTTTTTTAAATATTCGGTGTTCTCGAAAATGCAGTGATACACAATTCAGCTTATTATATGCTGAATTGTGTATCACGACAGCATCACTAAATTTTCGAAAATACCGATTTTATTCACTATTTTTTTAAATATTTTTTAACAAGTTGTTTCAAAAATCTTGTATAAAAAAAAAATAATCATATTTATAAATTAATTTTTTCTACATAAAAAAAAAAAGAACCAAAAAAGAAATATGTATGCAATAAATTACTATTTTTAAGATAATTATTGTCACTTATTTAAAACAAAATGACAAATTATTCAAAAATATATATTTACAAAATAAAAATCAATTTTCACAATAAATCTATATAAAGTTTGTTTCATTGAATAGAATATTGAATTCGAAAACCTTTTTCTGGAATCAAAGTACTGTATAGATTATCACTATTGAAATATACAGCAAATGGTCCTGGTGGTGCATCTATGTATAAAAATGAAAAATAATCCTTCATTTATACTTCATTTACATATATAAATACAAAAATAGTATATACTTACGGAATAAATCTCCAGTTTGTAAACTATTTCCACAGTATCGTGTACCATATAAAGGAGGTGATGCTGTTAAAACGGATTCTGGTATTAATAGATAATCATTTGATGTACCTTCTGTTTCAACAACATTATGACAATCTTGATCTAAATATTGATTTCCATCTTCGCGTGCACCAATTTCGAAAGAATCAGAAGAAAATCTATATATGAAATTCAATTGAAGTTAATTTAAAATATGAAAGAAAGGAAAACTTTAAATAAAACTTACTGAACTCCTGTATCAAAACCAGCTCTACGGAAACAAATTCCATATCTCATATTTCCTATATAAGGACCTTTTCCTCCATTATAATTGAATGATTCAAAAACACCATCTGTTTGTGTGAAATATTGAAGACAACCAGGTGGCGCTAATTGTTGAATATCATTAAGAGGTGGACGAAAAAATGATTTCAATTCCTGAAGACTATATTGACGGAAAAATCCTAATGAATTTTCAGATCTTTTCACTACATTAGGACATTCCAATTGTGTTACAATCATATTCCATTTGGCAGCCAAAGAAGGATTACTACTTCGATTGGTTAATGTGAATGATAAAGAAACATCGCTTGCTCCGTTTGCCACATCAAACGGAATGTAAACTAATTAAAAATGAAAACAAAACAAAAATAAAAACAAGAAAAAGAAAACGTAAGTAAAATAGGATTTGAAAAAAAACTTACTATGCTGATTCGTATTCGTTCCACACAATCTAAAATCACCAACTTGAAAAACATCTGTTATACATGTTACAGCTTGAAGATTATTTTTTATTTGATCCGGAATTGTTGGTTGTGCTAACATTATATCAAATTCAACTTTTAATTGACAAACATGTTGACTAAATGACCGAAAATGATATGTACATTTTGTTGGTAATTGTGTAGGATTAATAATTGTTGTACGTTTTAATTTTGACGCTGAATTACAAGCGAGATTTACTATTGAAAACGATAATACAAAAAAAAATTATACATATATGTACGTACATTCAAAATATAAAATTTGATAAGATTTTTGAATATTTAAATTGATCTGTACATTCACAACATACTCCAAAGGTACCACAATATCCTGATGCAGTTCCACCATTTTTCATACATTCTAAACGTCTCATACATGTTCCTCTTATATTATTAATACTTGTACAATCCTCAATAATTTGTTGTTGTAATGTTCCGGTTCCACTTTTTCCTTTACGTTGATTTAAAGTTGAATTTAATTTTGAATAATCATTTGCTATGACAAAATTAAAAATCACAACTATAATAAAAAATATCCTCAATATCATGTTGTTAGAGAGTTCTTTGAATAACTGAAAACTATTTGTTAAATGAAGTTTCTATATATATGTATTTATACTTTTTTTTTTTAGGTGTTGGAAATTCTTACTGGAGTCGTTATTTTTTTATTTATTTAATTTTTTTCTCTTCTTTCTGTTAATAAAACTGTTATTTTGTCAGTGTAAAATAAATAATATTGATCCAGATTTTATAATATTTTTTTCTTTAAATTTATTTAAGAAGAGTAAATACAACTGAACCAAAAAAAAAAATCAAATATCAGGTAAAAGTATCTTCTTAAAAATTAAAGCCTTTGGTGGACGCATTGTTATTATGTCTTATATGTATGACGAATGTTTAAAAAAAATTTATTTAATAGTGAAGAAAAAAGATACACTTATATTCTTTCTACTCCGAATTTTCATGATTAGGTGTTAAAATCTTATCCAAATAATTATATGTGTAACAAATACAAAGCAATATCAATGGTAACGTATACATATTTGTACACACGAAAAATGTTTAGTGTGTTAATTTGTAAATAATATAAAAGAATTTTGGTCAAAATACTAAAATTTTTAAATATTTAAATATTAAACTGTAAATCTTTTTTTTTTTTTTAATTTTTTCAACAGAAAGCAGTTATTTTTGACAATCTTTAAAGTTTCTTGACCAGCAAACTGTGAAAATTCCTTGTTTTTTTTTTCTTCAATAAGTCCAAATAAACTCACAAACACAGCTAAATTTTTAAACTAAAAAAATGTTTATTTGTTTTCAAGCATATTTTATTTTTTTTTTAAATAAATATAAAACAATTAATTAATTAAAATAAATTATTTATTGTTCTTGTATATGAGCTAATGAAATTTTAAATTGAAGCAAAATAATCAGATATATTGCAATCGTACTGACGGTCTACAAAGAAAAAGATAAAAAAAAAAAAAAAAAAATATTTTTAATTTTGTTATAGTATTTTTTTTTTAAAAAAACCAAAATTTCAATGATTACCGATGCTAATAATTCTCTGTTAACATTTACATATCCTTTTAAACTAACAACAGCTGGATTCATATTAATGGCTGATATGAATAAATCAATTTCATCTCTTGTATTTGAATCTGTTTTTAACATATCAATAGATAATAGAGTATCTTTAACTTGTTGTCCAACTTTTAATGTTGCTTTATGTGAACAATCACAAAATATATAAAGTAATGTTGAACAATAGATTGTATCAACAATTAATCCCATTTCTTTAAATGAAAAACGAAAACCATAATCAAGTATTTCAGATATTGCACCATAAATTGCAATTGTTATGTTAACGGACCTTTAGAAAAAGATATAACAGTGAGTTTAAATTCAAAAAAGAAATAAAATGAAAAAGAAATCCTTACATAAAGATACAATATGTTGAATATGTTCGTGCATATGCATTTCCTAATGCTTGTAGCAATTCACTTAAATTCAACCATAAAAATCTATATTGTGAAATAACCGTTGGTGTACATTCCAGTTGTACATCTCTATTAAAACATGATGATAAACCCTTTGAAGCAGCTTTAATTGCTCTGGCATTTATATACCATAGTGCACAATTCATGTTAATCATTGTGATAATATGATAATAGGCTAAGGTATGCCAAAGAGGATAACCTATATGAAAAAAAAAAAAAATTACACTAAAATTTAAAAACCAAAAAACTATAATTAAGAGTTCACCTTCTAAAAGAGCACTCAATGAAAGTAAAAATAGAATAGCTAATAAAAGACAACCAACTGATAGAATTTTTATTAGAATTTTCAATTTAGGAAATTTTAATGAAGTTCCAGTTATACGATAATAACGTACTTGAAATGATCCCCACATTGTTTTATATTTAGCAACTTCACTAGCAACACCCCAACCAACAAATGGTATCCAAAAATGTGGTATTAAAAATACTAAAAATAATATTGCATAAATATAATCATCAAAATTATATGTTGTTTGTAAAATTTTAAAACGTTCCCTTCCAACAATTAAAACAATAATTGTCATTAAAATATAAAAAAATATTGCATAAATTGTTGCACCAGATTTCCAATTAAATGTAATACGTCCTGGTGATGATCTTAATATTGGCATAACACCTAATGCACGAAATAATACAAGAAGTAATTTATGATCTCTGTAGAACTGAAAAAAAAAAAAAGGATTAAAAGAAATAAAATTTTAATTAAAAATTAATTACTTACTTGATCATGTACTTCAGCTGTATACCCATCAGTTGATTTTAATTGAGATCTTAATACACGTTCTTTTTGACGTTGTAAAATAAAAGGATCCAAATAATTAATATGCTGATAATGTTGAAATATCATATTTGAATTTGCATTTTTACGTTTTGTTAGATTTTCCATTTCACGACGAAATAACGTAAAATTAATTGCTTTTTCAAATTCATCTTCTGAAATTTTATTCATTTTTTTTTTTGGTGTTTTTGAATTTTTTTTCCAAATTGAATTTATTGAAATTTTTTATGTTTCAATTGAATAGAAAATATTGATGCATGTATCTCATATACTCGTATTTATATACAAAAAAAAAATATCTATAGGTCATTAGTGAATTTTATTGAATATATATTTTTTTTTATTTTCAAATTATAAATTTTTTAATAATAACCTGTAATTTCTGTATTTTTTTTATGATGTGCATATTAACAGTAAACAATATAGAATATTCTTTAGTTTTTATTTATTTTTATTTTTATTTTTTTTGGAAAATAAAAAATCAATAAATTGACTTATGTATAATACATACTACCTACATTGTTCTATTAAAACTTTTACCTTTTGTTAATTTTCTCCTATAAGTTTTTTTTTTTCATAGTATAGAATATATGAAAAAGTATGTATCACGTACTTATGTACCTACATACCTACATACATACATATACCTATGTACATATAAAACGCCATTTTTGTAACAGAAACATATAATTCATATGTTTGAAAACAAAAATATAAAGTTGGTAAGTACTTATATTTCATTCAAAAGATAAATATAAAATTATAGGTTTGTATGTTTATATGTTTATTAGTGAGGAATTAAATGAAATCAATCATCCTGAATAAAAATAAAAACAAAAACAAAAAAAAAACTACAAAACAAAAGAAAAGAAAAAAAAAAAGTTCGTGTAGGTAGAGAATAATATAGAAAACACATTAGAAGGTGTACGTACAACGTACACGTATGTTGTATTATATTGTAGAAAAAAAATATATTGCTAATATAAAATGCAATAATACACAATGTGGGTAATTATAATATGTATATGATGCACAAAATTACATATATTTTACATACAGTTACGTTCGAAAAAATAGCAGTGCCTATAGTGAAAAATATTTTCATCGTGAAAATTTCATATAATTCAAAGCCGCACAAAGTATTGAAATTCACATAATTTGAAAAATTACTACCCTACTGCAATATTGTATATATGCATAGATGTCCTTTTTAATTACCTCTCATTCTATTTTGAGTTGTGCATATTTTAGGTGTTCGAAAAAATAGCAGTATTAGAATCATGATATAAGAAAATTTCTTGAAATAATTTTTTTAGTTAATAAATAATATTAAATTTTTAATTTAAAACGGTGAGTGGAGTATGTGTTTTATTTCCGAATCATGAAAAATCATTTTAAAAGTTTTTTTTTTTTTATTTGTAGTGGTCATAAAATGGGAAGAGCTTCTCATTATTCTGAAGAAACAAGACATTTTAATAAAATAAAAATGCATGAGAAAAAAAAAATTAATAAGAAAATCAGGAAATCATTAGATGCTCTGCCAAAATAAACTTCAAATGCATTAAAGTGGAAAAAACAGCAGAAACAAGAAGTATAGGAAGAAAAAAACAACGAATAAACAAGAGCACTACATTATAAACATGATGAAGCAAAGCCCATTTGCAACATCTAAAGAAATTATAAACATTTTAGGCTTACCTATTTTACCTTAAAGTGTAAGAAAACGTTTTAATAAAACCAAATTTGCCAGCCAGAAGACCTGCCAAAGTTCCATTGCTGAACTAAAGACATATAGAAAATCGATTAGAATTTGCAAGTGAAAAAATAAAGTGGAACGAGACCAAGTGGTCCGACGTGACAAAGTGCGGCTTTGAATTATATGAAATTTTCACGAGGTAAATATTTTTCACTATACACTGCTATTTTTTCGAACGTAACTGTATGTATCGTATTTATGTACTGACAGACTACATGTATATAAAAGTAATAAAATATGTATGACTTGATATTTTCAAATATAGTTAATTACGAATTGAAATTACACTTCACTTTACATGCATTAAAAATTCAAAATAATGATAAAATTAATTAAGTTATTTTGTAAAATGAAAAGTAACAGAAAAACAACACCAACATTTTAAAAAGTGACATTAAAGGTTATTAGATTTTATACTACATACTTAGAATCATTTTTCGTCCTTAATTTTTTTCTTATATTATAATTAGATGTTTGTAAGAGAGAAATCGAGTTTTTCTTTTTCTTTTTTAAATTAGAGACAATAAAGGTAGGTACATATTTTTTGATGGTTTAATTAGTAGATCCAATTTTAATTTTAGTGAAAAACATTTTTAAAAAAATTTTAGATAAATGTAGATTTTTTTAAATTTGTTGAAAAACCTAATAAACTATAGAGAAAATACTTAAAAATAAGATTTGAGTTAATTTTTTAGTTAATTGTTTTTTTTTAATTATATCCAACTTAAATTTTATTATTTTCTATTAAATTTTTATGCTAAATTTTGTATTAATTAAAAAATTAAAATTTTTTCTTTTATTTAAAGGTGCAGATTAAAAAACTTAACACAAATTGTGAGAAAATTTAAAAATACATAAAAGTACGTATTTTGCATAAAATAACTTTATTAATTAAATTTTACCTGTAAGTAAACTTATTGAAATTTATTGCACGTTTTTTTTTTAAACCCCAAAAAAAAAAAAGTCAATTAACTTTTTATGTTTTTTTTTGGAAAATTTAAAAATTTCTTTCGATTTTGAAAATCCGATTATTTTTAAAAACAGATTTGTTCTGCGTTACAGTATTTAATTATTTTTTTTTTTTAAATTTTTCTTCTAACTTTTTACTTTTATTGAAATTTAATTTTTAAAATAAAAACCCTTTTTTTTTCAAATGAAATAATTTAATAACAATAACAGTATTTCAAAAGTGAAATGATAAAATGTGAAGAAAATTACACCGATAATCACAATGAATTAGGATGTAATTTCTAAAAAAATTTCAAATTACTTACGCATATAGATCCATATGATATACATATGTATATTTATATGTTAATATTCATACAGTAAATTTTCATTGAAGCTATTCAAAAAATTCCAAAAAAAGGAAAGTGGTTTACATATTTGTGAAAATAAGTGTGATAATAATTGTAATAATGTGTTGTAGGACCTCATATCATATTTATTTTATTTTTTGAATTTCTTCAAAAGACATTAACGTGTACAATAGAAGTACATACATTAATTATACCTATACAATCATTCATATAGAACAATTTGAATATATGTATGTAGATGTCCTGATGATGACTTTTAAAATTATTTATTATCACGAAATGTTCAGTTTTTTTTTTGTTTATCTCTCTACAAATATTCTGTCTACATTTTCTGTACAAATACATAAAAAATTTATTTTATTAGGTTACCCCTTACGCGTTCTCAATGGATTTCATATACTTATGTATATATGTATTTATTATTTTCTATTTTCCAATAAAATGCGGGGATTTAAATGAGGTAAAAAGACATAAAGAATTTACCTTATAAACGTTACAAAAATTTTATGGTTTTTATGTGTTCTAAAATTCTGTATACCAATTTCCAATTCTGTCTCACATATGTATACCATACATATATAAGGACTGTACACGAAAAAATTGACCTGTTTATTTTTTTGAATATTTTAAAAACTAAAGGACCGATTTTATTCAAACCAAATTTGTAACTTTATTATTTAGTAACTTGTAACGCCAAAAGATCCATAAGGGTCGTGGTGATATTTTTGAGGTGGCCACTGGTCTTGTCCCCTACATACCAGTGGTACACTGAGCAATAAAATAAAATAAATAAATCAAACCAAATTTTTTTTATTTCTTAAAATGTACTTTACAAAATGTGTTTTTAAATTTGACGTTGTTATTTTTTAGTATAAAAATATTTTACTTTTCTATTCAGTCCTCGCATAAGATTTTGTATACAGTTGTATTTGTCACCGTACTGTAGGCTCTTTTCCACTTATTATCAAAGTCAATATTGTTTTTTGCTTCTTTTTTAGTTCTTTTTAAATTCCTTTGCATAAGAGACTAATATCTTTCAATTGGCCGTAGTTCGTTGCAGTTTGGTGGATTACCCTCTTTGGGCACCACATTGATGTTATTCCTTTTGTACCACCCCATTGTTGTTGAAGCGTAATGAGATGTGGCCAAATCAGGCCAAAATAGTACAAAACTATTATGCTCTCTGATAAACGGCAATAAACGTTTTTCCAGGCATTCCTCAATGTACCTCTGTAAATTTATGGTTCCTGTTGTCACAAATTCGCGGCTTCTTAGGCAACATGTGCAAATTTCCTGCCATACCATGTACTGTTTTGGGAATTTCTCAATTTTTTTTTGTGGAGTATTGTTTGTCTACGTTATTGTTTGTTGATGTATAAAATTCATGGACAGCTAGTGACTTAAAATTTGCTTTGCAATAAGCCTCGTCGTCGTCGATTGAGTTTTTGAAATATTTGGACAAAATTAATTTTTGAGTATCTTCTTCCTTACACTTGATTTTTTATTTTCAACGCGCTTGAACTATAAAATGAAAATACATTTTTGTTGTCGCTATATAAATAGAAAAATTTGCAAAAATAACCCCTATCTGTCTATCCCCTCCCAAATTTAAAATACAGACCTTATTAAACAGGTCAATTTTTTCGTGTACAGTCCTTATATATCTGCTGTAACATACATACATACATACATACATATATCAAATTGTTGTCTACTCAATTCATTCACCTACAAATGTATATATCAGAATAAAAAAAAAGGTGATTAAAATGTCTTTTTTTATTTTTGTATAGTAACCATTAGTAAGTGACCACAACATATAACACATTAAAAGAATTTATACCTACATTGTTTTTTTTTTTATTATTTTTTTATAAAAGTAATTTTAATGTGCAATTGATTAACTATATCTGTATCTTATTGTTGTTGTTGTTGATTGTTATTATTTCCTTTTAAAATTTGTTATGGAATAATATTTTTTCTTCATGTGTAAAATAAATTAAAATGTTTTTTTTTCTAAACGATAAAATGTGAAATAATAATAATTGTTATTATATTTGTTTTGTTTTTTTTTTCGTTATAAATGAGGAAAAAAAAATAATAGTCGTATGTTAATCGTATTATCCTTATTGTGGTTTTTTTTCCGAATTAAATGTACGCCGTACGTGCAATAAGTCACTTGGATAACGAAACGACTGTTGAATTAAGTCGTTACATATTTTTTTTGTTTTTTAATTGACTGATTGTAATTTCTTGACCTTTTTATTGTTTTCTTAGTTTTTTTTTTCATTATATTTGAAAAGTGCATTAAAGAAATAATTGTGATTGACGCATAATAATCGTAATTACTTGATTATGAAGTGTATATGTTATATGTATAAAAATGTAACAAAATAATAACGACGTGAAAAAGGATTAATTTTTTTTTTTTAAAGAGAAAATTGTGAACTTCCTTAAAATATATTTTTTAATTAAAAATTAGTTAATTTATATGAAAGTGCTTTTAATTTTCATGGTAAATCGACTTTTAAAAGTGGAAAACAAAAGAATTGAATTGGAAAATTTAAAATAAAAAAATTGTGATCAAAAAATTAAATTAAAATTTTGAATGAAAAATGAAGAATTAATTTGAAAAAAAAAGAAGAAATAAACAGAATATTGTACAAAAAAGTTTACCTACATAAAAAGTGAATCATTATCATTTTTTATACGGATCATAAATTCATTAAACATTTAAGTCACAATTAAGTTGAACTATTTTTTTTTTTGTTCTTTAATTATTTATTATTGTTGTTATAAGTGTGGGTGGATGTATCTAAAGACAGACATAGTATGTATATAATACAGAAAAATATATATATTTTTTATTTATAGTTATTTTTTTTAATTATGCTTTTTTTTTTAAATCCATATATTTTAACAAACAAAAAAAAAATGTACAGTATCTAACGTACACACGTGTATATTATGTCGTTGAAAAAAATATTTTTTTTGTTAAATTTAAAACGCGATTCATTTGAAAATATATATGATAAATCATAAATCGAAAAATAAAACACAAAAAAAGGAAAAAATAAAAGAATAATAGTAGATATACCTATGTATTAACAAAAAATTTGTTGTCTTTGTAAAATTATGAACTCATAAATAATGTATAGCTATATCTACTTTTATTTTCTAATCTAGAGGGTGTTCAATAACTTGAAAAAATTGAATTAATATTTAATACTATTTTAAAAATCACAAATTCGGCAATTCATTTCTGCCGTACAAAAATTGAACTTCATAATTGCATTTTTGGCGAATTTCGTTTTTGTTTACATTTTCCTATTTTTTCTCCTTTCTTTTGGTCTATATAGCATTTCAATCGTAGCAATAGATCCGGAGTTTTCACTTTGGCATTCTTCTTAACTGCTTTCATTTCACACTGTCACAATGGTCAAACTTCATAAGTTCTCATACAAAGTCTTCATAATGAGCACTTATGAAGTTTTACCATTTAACAGCAAATTTGTCCACTATGTTATTTCTTTAAAACACTCTTCTAACATGTACAATTTCTTTTATTTGTCCTCAAATCCTTTAATCAAAAAAAATCACACTTACGAGACTTACATACATCCTTTTTGTTTGTCACACACAATTCACGTCATCTTTAAGGTGGTTTCTTTGGCATATAAAAACATAAATAATTATGTATATGTATTATTTGCAAATTTTTTTCACATGAAATTATTCGGAAATGAATCATTAATAAACATTTTCTCATATCACGTTACTAACTACAAAAAAAATTGCTTTTTATTACCTTATATCACCCTATGTATGGACTCGTATATATCCTGTGAATTATATAAATTGTAACTGTAACATATTATTATTTAAATTTGTTTTTATTTTATTTATGTATACATTCATTTTTCTTATCTATATATCTGTTGTTTTTTTTTGTTTCATGTGTATATAATACACGTACACAGGACATTTGTACATACATATATCCTGAAGAAAAAAAAAAGTTATAACCAAATTTTTTTATGTTCTTTTACACACAATTCTAATAATGTACGTTTATATTTTATTTTCCTTTTTTTTTCGACTTTTTCATTGTTGTTGAAGTATGTACTACATTAGTAGATATAATTTCTAACAATTATTATTTGAATTGCGTGAGAGAATAGTAAGATAGTTGCGTCATATTTTCTCAAGGATATTATAAAAAAAAAACAAAAAAACAAAAAAAACAAAAAAAAAAAAGATAATTGTAATTAAATCTTCAATAGATAGGTGATACGGAGAAATAAAAATAAATAAAAATACATTTAAAAAAAAAACTTTTATAAAACAAAATAAAAAAAGGACTTTCGGAATTTTTTTTTTCTTTTTTCGAGATAATATTCATGTTGCTTAGTCACGTACTAGAAATACTCTGATCATTTATGTACAAATTTTTGCTCTATAAGTCACCTACCGAAGACAAATTTTAAAGCTATCGTTCAAAAGAAGTACATATTAAAATTTTACCGATTTATTAAATTATACGAATACAACAGTAAAATTTCATACCTAAAAATACATAGCAATAAAAATGTAAAAAAAGAAAACAAGGGAAAACAAATTGTCATGCATAATACAAAAAAAAAGTGAAAGTTCATAAAATATTCTGCAGAAAATAATAGCAAAATATAAGTGGCACGAGGAAATTATATTTATAGTGAATGCCCTTTACGAATAAGAAGGTAACAATAAAATTAGAAAAATTGGTCTATAAATAGAATAACTTTTGAATTTTCATTAAAATTGAATATTGTGTTCTATAAATTTTTAAATACGTACGGTACTCCACAAAATTGACTCATATTCTAGATTTCTAATCAATTTTTTGTTTTGTTTTTTTAATTTATAATTTCCACATTTTATGTGGAAGGTATTAAATTAGAATATAAGGATAACGAAACAACGTAAGACCGTATCAGGATATTCAATGATCAATGTAAGTTTGGAAAATTGTTTTTAGAATTTTGAATAAGTATAGAAGCACTAAATTAAGAATTTAAGAAAATTTTTAATTGATCCCAAGCAACATTTTTTGTATCCCGCCTTGTGGCTGCCACCAAGAAGAATTTAACAAAGTGGCAAACACCATCAGAGAGGGGAACGTCTACGATGCGTAGCAGGAACGTATTCTCCACTAAAATTAGGAATGGATCGATACGTGCTTGCAACAAAATTGGGACGATATTCGGTCTCGTGGTAAAAACGTTCCAAGGTAGTTGTAAACACCACCCAAATTCGTAAATGGAACTTGAAAGCTACCTTCTCTCATTAATAATAAAAAACAATTGAAACTGTGTTTGAACTTTAAACTTGGGATTTATAATAGTTCCCATACTCACGTTTCAGATACGTTCTGAATGTATCTATGGAGTGCCAATTAACAATATAGTGGCAAAAATAGTGTCAAAAACGTACCATTTACTAAATTTCGTGGCAATTCACTAAGTTTAGGTAACTGGATCTAAAAATGTTTCTTGGGGTTAAATTCACCTTTCAGCTTTTCTAATCAGAAAATATTTTCAATTGAAATTATCTGTAAGTAATTTAGTGAATTAATTTATTGCAAAATTTCATTCCAAATAAAAAAAAGGTGTTAATAATCTGAATTTTTAAAAGCTAAATATACGTCAAATTCAAATGAATATTTTTTAAATTAAAAAAAAATGAAATAAAAAGCAACTATCTTACAAAGGTCATCAAAAATAATAATTTAAACAAAAAAAAAAAAAAAAAATACTACAACAAAATAATAAAATAATTGATAAAATTTTTCTATTTTACAATAAATATATTTTAATTTAAATGTAATTTGATAATATTCAAAAGCACCAAAAACAAAACAAAAACAATTTCATTTTCAATCGATGGTATCTTATCATTTGAATTAGCTTTTTATTATATATATTATTCTCTTGTTTAATATATTTGATAATAAAAGTATCCACAGGTGTTTAATTTATGGAACTTATAACAATATTTTGAAGAGAAAAAAAATAATAATAATCATTTTTTTTAAATTTGTAATGTATCGTGATACTAGAAATAATTATTTAAGCATTTTTAATTTTGTAAAATTTGAAGTAAGAGTTCAGTAAATTTCGTTTTATCTTAAAAAATTTTAAAATTAAAAATTGCAAAAAGAAATTTAAAAAAAAATGATTTTAAAATATTTAAAAATTCATATAATTTTAATTTATTTAAATTTTCATATAAAAGGTGATTATTATTATTTTTTATCAAATTTGACGAATAAAAAAGCATAATTTTGAATATAAAATATTTTTTGAAAAATCACACACTAGTTTTTCAATTAATTACTTTTTTTTTTTTTTTTGATAAAAAAAAAAAATAGGTGCTAAAAGTGTTATATGGCCATGCCAAGAAATAAAAGATTGTAATTCAATTGTAATTAATTCAACTTGTATACTTGGTAATTGTGTATGTCCACCTGGACAAGTATTCTCAACTGATTTAACTAAATGCATTCAAGCAGTATTATATGGAGATTATTGCACTGAAAGTGTTCAATGTTCTTACATGCCATCTTCTGCAATTTGTAAAAATGGTAAATGTCAATGTGATGACGATTATACATATATTCGAGGACGTTGTAAATTATTAAGTCCTTTAAACGGTACTTGTAGTGAGGTATGATTAATTCATTTACGAGTACTATTACTTTTATTTAATTCATTATTTAATTTAATTGTTATTTATTTTTTATTTTTTGTAAATTTAAAACAGACAATAGATTGTAAATTTGGTAACGATCGTGAATCTGTTACCTGTAGAAATGGGAAATGTTTGTGTGCCGATGGATATTATCAAAGATCAACAGATAATTGCCGTCGAAAATCGATGGGTATGTATATAGATTTTAAATAGTATCTTAATAAATTGTATATTATAATATTCTTTAAATTATTAATTCCAAGAATTTAGAAAAAAAATCAATCATTTTTAATTCAAATCACGTTATTTTTATTCTTGTGTCGTTTATTATTTATCCGTATTCTTTTTTTTTTGGTTTAAGATTTTGGAGATAAATGCGTTGTTGATTCAGACTGTGATAGCATTGCTGAAGGTGCCAAATGCGAAAATCTTACATGTAAAAATAAAAATAATATAAATAAAAATAATAATAGTTATAATAATAATAATTTAAATAATGGTAAACAACAACAACAACAAGAACAACAACAAGAACAACAACAACAACAGCAACAACAAAAACAACGTAATTCAAATTATTCACTAAGAGAGATTGCAGTTCAAACAAGTTTCAGTTTTGCCGATTTAAATTATTATCCAGAACATAGAAGTCATTCAAATATATCATCATCATTATCAGCTGATAAAAATAAACATGATAATGAAGAGAATATTGAATTATCAACATTATCACCGGCATCTGAAATTGAAATAAAAAAATGTAAATTTATAAAAAGATACTGTTTTTCGTTTTTTTTTTGTCTTTTTTGTTTTTTTCATTTTTAATTTTTATTTAATATTTATTTTTACTTTTATATAGATGGAGATCCATGCAATAATCCAGGACAACCATGTGAAAATTTACATCATTCAATTTGTGTTGAAAATTTTTGTCATTGTAAACTTGGTTATTATCATGATAATGGAATTTGTAAAGCGGGTATAAAAAAATTTTTTTTTGAAAAAGTAAATGAAAAACAAGATTTCATATAAGAAATTTTTTTTTCTTTTCAGAATTGGGAGAAAAAGCTGATGCAGCTGAATATTGTGAAATTGGAGATGACACTGGACCACAATACAATAATAAAACTTCACTGTGTACATGTCCTCGTAACTTTTATTATGAACCAAATTTACGAAGTTGTAAAAAAGGTTAATATGGATGCCTCCTCACTTGCCAAATCAATTAACTCCATATAAAAAATGTCTAAAAAAGTAATAAATTAGCTCTGATAATAAATTAATTGATTCGAAGACCTAAAAAATATTTTTAATTTAGTAGTTTAACATCCAATTACTTCGAATATGAAAAATCCAAGAATTAATCGAGTTCTGGAACTAAAACTTAAAAAATCTCAAAAATGGTGTTAATCGATTTGGCAAATTAATCAAATTTTTAGTAATTTTAGTTATATGTATATAACAACTTCTTTTTATTTTTCAAAATGTATAGCTATACCGATTAATGGTACATGTACTTCAAATTTACAATGTAGTCCATTTGGTGCATCATTTTGTAAAGCAGGATTTCCAAAAAAATGTCATTGTGAAACATATGCTGAATATGATGAAAAAAAACAATTATGTGAACCAAAAACTGGTTTAGGATCAATATGTAAAAATAATAGCGTAAATAGTTGTCAAATAAAAAATTCTGTATGTTCAACGGATAACATATGTGTATGTAAAACGAAATATATTGAAAAAGATGGCGTATGTTTAGCGGGTAAAAAAATATTATTTAATGAAAAATGTTTATAATTTAGGCTAATATGTACTAAAATTTTTGTTTATCCTTTTTTTAGATGTAAATACTGAATGTAATACAAATGATGATTGTGCTATAGAAAATTCAGTTTGTATTACTCCAAATACGATAAATACAAAAACTGAAGGAAATAATAAATCATCATGCCAATGTAAAAAAGGATATGTTCATTTTGATGATCAATGTTTAAAATCTGGTATGTAAGGACTTGCAATTTTTTTTTTTTTGTAAATTGTAAATAAATTATTATTTTTTCTTTCAAATTTACATATACATAGCTACAGAATACGGAGACGATTGTATTGTAAATGAACAATGTAAACCATTATTAGGAGAATTAGGAACATGTCAAGAAAATAAATGTGGATGTGATCCGAAAAATCATTACAATTATGGAAAATGTGAAGAGAAAAGAGGTTATCTATTATTATTAATGACTTTTTTTTTTTTGTTAGAAAAAAATATAGTTAGGAGAAAATATAATTTCATATTTTTTTATTATAATTCTTTAGCTATCGGTGAAAAATGTATTAGAGCTGGCCAATGTTATACACCAGATGAATCAAAAGGTACTGAATGCAGAAATCAATTATGTAAATGTCGTTTCGGTTATGAACATGATCCAACAACACATATTTGCATAAAACCAAAAGCCAGTAAGTTTTAAAAACAAAAAAAAATTAAATAAAATGTGTTATTTTTATCTTTTTTTTTTTTTTTTCACTTATTCATCTTTTTAAGATTCTTCCTCGAGTCGACCAAGTATATTAAAAATAATTACATTCATTTTAATTGGATCAGCATTTTTTATAACGAGTGCAGCAATAAAACAAGCTTATTATTAAGTTTATTTATTTTATAGGTATAGTATCTACATATAAATACCATTTTATATGTACTAATGCTACATAGGGATACGAGTAGATGATTTGCATACGATTGTTGTAATACCTATAAGCATTAATTTGCTATTAAAATACTATACTACTAGTACATAAACGATATTTAAAATAATACTTTTTTTAATAATATTTGCTTTTACGATATCACACAAAATATATTTTTTAATTGAAATATAATAATTAATTTTTTAAATACAGAATACGATCATAAATATATTTTTAAAATTTTTAACAACATATTTGCTTTCAAGATGATGTTTTGAAATTATCACCACAACATTTCACGTAAATATTCCAGCTTTTCTTTATCCTTATAATTATCAATTTGAAAAGTACATAATTACAGTATCAAACAATTTTTTATATTCATTTATTATAGAATTAAAAGATAATTATTGTAAATTTTTAAAATCTAAAAATCATTAAAAATAACTTTATATATACTAATACTGTAAATGTAATCAAAAATTTATCTAAAATCTATAATTGTATTACAAATTAGAGAAAACAAATAAATTAACTTATGTATGTATTTGTAATTTATAATTAATTTTATTTAGAAGTTAATAAAATTCTTTTAAATTTAACTTGCCTTTTTGTAATTGTTATGTATGTTAAACTGCCCGTTTTTGCCAGATTGCTGCAAGATTGAATTGTCAAAAACTTTAGAAAATTAAGCTTGCAAGTAAATCTTGTATCAATCTATTAATTTTTATTTTTTTAAACAGGTCCTGCACATCTTAACTATCAGCAATCAGTTTATATGCAATAAAACTATCAAATTATAAAAATTTTAAGAAAAAATACTTATATAGCGGCAGCACTGGTTTTTTTTTAAATCAAAATTTGGAAAATGGTGAAGACTTCATAAATTCGAATATTCTTATTATTGTAAGTTTAGCTTTCATGCGTTCTAGTTTAATATGGTATGATGTTTGATGTTTTGAAAACATTCTAAATTTTAGTACATGTTATTTTTTTGAACTTTCACCCTCTTATGACCCAATTAACAATTGAATTTGAAAAAATCCTTTCTTAGTGGATGTCAACGTCATAAAACGCAACTACTTTCCAAATTTAATAGTTCTAGTTTTAGCGGGTCCGGCTGGGCAATGATGAATGTGCAGATTATTGCATTATTCATCATGCAAAATTTATACTGTGAAGTATTTTCAACAAACAACTTTGAATCCAAGGGTCTTTTCAAAATCCAAAACACCACCCAGATTCTTAACAAAAACCAAAATCAGTTCAATAAAACACTTTGTTTTTACTTTTTTTTGTATATATATACAAGGGTATATATATTTTTTATTTTGCATTTTATATCACACTTAACTTTTTTTTTTTCGTATTTTTTTATTTTAATTTTTTTTTCTTTCTTACTTTTTATTTTTTTTAATTTTTTTTTTTTCTTTTTTTTCTTTTTAAATTATTTTTTTTACATCAAGATCTTAATTAGGAATTTGAATTACATATAATGTACTGATATAATTATATTTTCTACAATATATTTTTTGAATATTTGTTTTTTTTATTATTTTTCTTTTCTTTAATTTAATTAATTTTTGAATATGTTAAAATTTCTTTAATTTTTTTCTTTAAATTTCTATTAAATTTTTTTTAAAATAGAAAGACATAATTTACGTGCTATTAAATATTTTTTTTCCTAAAAAAAAATTAAAATATTAAAATTGAAAGAAAACGATCAGTATTTTGTATAATATAAGAAAAACTGCAATAGCAAAAATATAAAATAATAAAAAAAACCTATAAAAATAAAATAAAATAAAAATTCTTTATAAATTTATTTTAAAATAATGGCTAGTTTTGTCTTTTCGCCTATATATTTTATTCCATAATTCGAAATTATTTAATTAGATTCAAGTTTTATTTTTATTTTTTTATTTAGGAAAAAATTCAGAACAAACAAAATTAAAAATATAATACATATTTTACGAGTATATATATTGATATTGAATAATGTGCATTAATTAGTGTAATTAAAAAGGAATTAATATGATATTTAGGATTGGAACATAAGTTTCTAATAATATGTAATTTTGATTTAATTAAATCTATATGCATTAGAAAACTGAAAATAATATTTATATTGTACTTTTTATACTATTTTAATATATTTAATAATTAATATATAATTGTATTGGAAGAAATAGATACAATTAAAAATGTTAAAAAAGCTTCTAGAAACTTTGGCACGCCAAAATAAAATTTAATTATGAAAAATGCATACTACTTTATTTTACTCTTTTTTTTTTTTTTCACTCAACCATTAATTAAATCACAAGAAAAAAAACAAATAATTTTCTATTTTAAGAAGAAAAAAAAAAATATTTGATAGAAATAATTCGATGTTTATATGTTTTTCTCAATTTCTTGATCGTCAATAATAAAATTATTTAATTTCTATTCTTGAATAATATTTCTAATTTTTTTAAAGAACATTGAGGATTACTGTACATTTTTTTTTTTAAATATTTTTCTTTATATTTTTAATTTCGATAAAAAGAAAAGCTATAGAATTCTATTTATTCTACTATTTTACTTCAATTTTTAATTTACTAATATAAATCAATAAAATAAAAAATAAAAAAATTATTGAAAATATCTGTGATGTGAAATAAACGAAAAAAACTATTTCTTAAAAGAGAAGAAAAACAAAATTAAGTACAACTTAAAACTAAAAAGCTAAAAATATTTTTTTTCACTACAACAACTCTACTACAAGTCTATATTACAAGAGAAGCGAGAGTTTCAACACATTTTTATTTAAAAAAAATAAAAATTAAAATCAAAATTAATAACTAGAAAACAAATTAAAAAAATATATATATATCAATTTCATAGGATTTTAAAAATAATTTCGAGAATTTGAAATTCCTTTTGAATTAATTAAAAAAATAATAATAATAATAAGCAAAAAAAAAAAACTATATTATATCTTTTGTAAAAACTTTATGTAAATAACATTTTACTAGTCATTTTATATTTTATAAATTTCAGGGAAGAAAAAAAATATAACAATTATGTAGTATAAAAAAAAGAAAATAATAACGATGAAAAGTGAAAATATTTGAATTCTAAATTAAAGAAAATTAAATAATGAATTTATATAAAAACATCATTCATAATAAATGTGGCTTTTTTTAGTTTTTTTTTTCTGTTTTTATGTTTTTTTTTGTTTTTTTTGTTTTTTTGTTTTCTACTAATTAGATATAATGATTAAGTAGAGAAATCAATAATATATAATTTGTGTATTATATTTCATTTCACCATTTTATCCATTTTTTTTTTATATCATTTTTATTATTTTGTTTTTACTACATTGTTTAGGTTGTTGTTGGTGTAACAACTAATGAAACAGCTGGAACAAATTCAGCTGCAAGAGGATTTAATTTTGAATTTTCAATATTTGTAACGGTTACTGTTTCTCCTGATGGTGGTGTTGTTGTTATTGTTGTCGTAGTTTGTATTATATTTGATACAGATAATGAAGATAAAACATCACATAGTTCTTCTGTATTGCTATTTGTATATATTAATAAAAAAAAACAAAAACACAAATTGAAAAGATTAAAAAAAAAATAAATAAATTAGAGATAATTTAAAAAAAAATAAATCTCACCTAGCATTTTCTAATCTAGCTAATTCAGCTTCAAGTTCATCTTCAAGCATTGCTTCAACACATTGTCTCATAAGTTCTTCTTCTTCTAAACGTTGCATTTCCTTAAAAGATGATTTGTTTTTTCAAATTTAGTATGAAGATATGAAACTTCTTAACAAAAAATCTTACCAATTTATCAAATTCTTCTTGATTTTCCATCCATAGATATTCAGAAAAATCATTATCATTTTCAATGTCAGAAGGCACCTCTAAGTCATCATCAAATTCATATGCAGAGGGTTCATAACAACCATTTCCTACTGGACTAGTGGGTATCTTCATCTTCATTATCCAATATTAATTAAATTCAAAATTTTTTCACAAACAAATGAATTCACTGAAATTTTACAAATTTTATTTAAGAATTTTTTTCTTCTTTTTAAGGTACTTTAACAGTCTAAAATTAAAATATTAAAACGCATGCGTTTGAATAATATTTAAATTCAAATATTATACAACAATGTCAGGTTTATCCAAAATATTGAAGAGAAAATTCAAAATAATAATCTAATCCCAGAAGTACCGGTACACATATGGAAAAATTAATTCACACAACGATTTTTTTTTTCCTTAACTTTATAAAATCATAATTTTCGAAAAAAAAAATAAAAAATGTCTTTTGAACTTTGTTTTGTTTTCGAATATGTTCAAAACAAAGAAAGCTAAAAATAAAGGCCAAGACGAGGTCAAAAAATAAAAAAAAATAAAAATTATGACAACTTTGTGTATCACCATAAAAATCAATACAATTTTCATCACATCAAATTTCAATTTCCTTTTTTTTTTTTTTGGTTTGCGAGATTGAATTTAAATTTGAATAAAATTATTTCAAATTCATAATATTTCAATACATTTTTTAAAAAAAAAAATTAATTCCAATTAAAACTTACCTTTTTTTTCATTGACAATAGGAAAAAAAAAATTATAATATAAATGGCTACCAAATTTCGTTTCGTTGTTGTAGTAGTGAATTTGCGTCGCAAAATCTTTGAAAAAAAATTTCTCAATGTCAAAATAGAAAATAAAAATCACAATTTAAACAATTTTCTTATTTAACTTCAAATTTATAAAATATCACATAAATTTTGTTTTCGAAAAAAATCAAAAAAAAGAAATTAAATAATTTATTATGAATTAACTTTAAAAAATAAATCTGATCTAATTTGATTTGTTTTGTTTGATGTTTCTTTTCTTTTGTTTTCTTTTGTTTCACTTTTGTGTTTCTTATTTCTCGTTTCAATTCGTTTCAAAAACTTTCAAAATTTAATAGTGCTGCCATTAGTCATTAAATTTTTTTTGACAGCTATTCAAATACCGGAAGTTATTGTGATGAGATTGAATAGGAGTTGAGCATAGATGGGGGAGTAGGTTCATCTACGCAAAAAGGATTGAAATATAATAGAGATCCGAAAAGGAAATGAAACAAAACCGTAAACAGGCCCTGTGCGGGCAGAGAAGGAGGTATCACATTTGTCTTTTTTATGAAAAAGAAAAAGCTTTCAATAGTTAATTTTGTGTTCTATACATATGACTTAAATTTTATTTTACTTATATATGCTGAAGATTAAATGCACACATACAAGCGAAAACATTATTTGTTTATTTTTATACTTTATTATAATATATATATGTATATATATATTATATATGCACAAAAAGTATTAAAATATTTTTTTCTTCTCCCTTTTTGAGATTTTTAATGTATATTGAATATACATATATGTTGTTATACATATTATATGTATACATTATGCTTAGAACAAATTTAATGATTTTAGTTGTTGTGTTTTTTTTTCTTTATAGTGCTGTGTCATTTTTTTGCAGCTGAAAAAAATGATATTTGTTGTTGGTATTTTTTGGCTTGATTTTTTCTTTGCTTTTATGTTTTTTCTTTTTTCAAACATTTTTTATTTTTGTTTGCTTATTTCGATCCTATTCTTGACCTACCTCTTACAAATCTGTTTTACATTGATATTTAATTTTATGGAATTTTTAAATGAATTTATAATTATAATATTTTTCGTTGGTCAGTAAAATTTGATAATTTAAAAAGATTATTTTGAATGAAAATTTTAAAATATTTATTATGATGAGCTCTAATTTAGCATTTTGTTGAAGGGGCCTTTTTAAAACTATCCTTTACGTTTTTTTGTGTTTTTTTTTTGTTTTCAAGATTAATTTCAAAACAAGACAAGAAATACCTATAAAAACATTTAAATTAACACTTCATTCTATTTTTGATCGTTTTCGTAATTTTTTACGGATTTTTATCCGACTTGAAAGGTAAATATCTCGGGACCCTGTAAAGGCATTGACTTAAAATTTCTGCACAATATTCTGCTTTTCATTCTCTACAAAACTCTTTATAACACAAAAAGATCACTGCAACAGGGCGCAAGTTATACGGCGCCAAATATAAAACTATTATGAAAAATTTGTGAGTGGCCAAATTTGAACTCTTATATCTCAAGCATTGTTGCACCGATTTAAATCAAATAAAATGTACTAGGTCGAAAACTGTTCAAGAATTGATCAAGTATCAACGTATGAACTAAAAAGGGCCCCATATAAAGGAAAAAAAGTTTTTTGTTAAAAAATAACTTGTTTTGTATATAACCCTATGACTTTTGCCCTAGATAACGGATTTACACCGCTTACAGTTTATGCAATGTTGGACCCTTTAAGGAATATCCTGGTCAAATTTCAGCTTCCTAGTCTCAAGGGAACATACTTCTCTAAGGAGTCAAAAATGTTACATTTTGTTTCTAAAAATTGATGAGAGGAAGTTTTATATTTGGCGCCGTATAACTTGCGCCCTGTTGCAGTGATCTTTTTGGTGTCTTAGGGAGTTTTGTAGAGAATAAGAAGCACAATATTGTGCAAAAAGTTTAAGTCAATGCCTTTACAGGGTCCCGAGATATTTACCTTTCAAGTCGGATAAAAATCCGTAAAAAATTTTAATGCCCCTTCAAAATTATCTTTTTATATTATCAAATTTTACTGACCAACGAGAAATAGGTATTATACTTATAAATTCATTTAATAATTCCATAAAATTAAATCCATATCAATGTAAATGAGATTTGTAGAGGTAGATCAAGAATAGGATCGAAATAAGCAAACAAAAATAAAAAATGCTTGAAAAAAGAAAAAAACATAAAAGCAAAGAAAAAATCAAGCCAAAAAATACCAACAACAAATATCATTTATTTCAGCTGCAAAAAAATGACACAGAACTATAAAGAAAAAAAACACAACAACTAAAATCATTAAATTTGTTCTAAGCATAATGTATACATATAGTATGTATAACAACATATACATATGTATAGTTTCATTTACAATGGTTTTGTTTTTTCTTATTTTTCATATCAATCATAAACTCATAAAGCAATTTACAAACACATTCATCAATCCTCATTCATTCTATTCAATTCGACAGAGCTTCAGACCAGAGCTTTCTCAGACCAGTTTTTGAGCTTTCTCAGATAAATTTTTATAAAAATGTAAAAACTATGAATTTTGACGTTCCTCGTGAAGGAATCTCTTAATACTTTATACTTTTTGTCTACGCTTGAAATCCCAATGGAACGCGCAGCTAATAAAAAACTAAACATATTATTTGTTTATTTATAATTTTAATAGTTGAAACAAAAAAAAACAAAAACAACACTAATCGATAATTTTGACGGATATTTACGCGCCATAAAATTCGAACGTATTAGATTATGAAATATGTTTCCGGTTCCTGTAACAGTTATTTAATTTAAAACTGAAAGTTGTGATCATTAATTTTGATCTTTTAAAAATGTATTTTTATTTTTAATTATATAAATAATACAACTAATTTTTTAATATTAAAAAATTGAAGACGTACATACATAAAGAACGGGATAAAAAACAGGTAAGTAGAAATAATTAATTTGGTTATTGATTCATAAAAACATAAGTTTTTTTTTTATTAGGATATTCAATTTTCAATTAGAAATAACTTGATAAAATAATTTAAAAGCCTTGATCACCATTTAAGATTGAAAAACACAATTTAACCACAAATATCGGTTCCAGAATCTCTTACTCCCTGACAGTCTTGTTCTCTGGTGGATGTCCTTCCACTTCCTGGTGCTCAGCAGAAGCGCACCAACAGGCAATAAGAGCAACAAACCAGAATGGTACCAGTTCCGGAGACGGATTCAGACCATTAGTAATAGTGTATATTATATATTAAGTATATATTAGTACATAAACGGATTAATTATCATCAATAATAAATTTAAAAAGAATTGAAAAGCAAAGACAACAAAAATTAAAAACAAATTATAATCAACAATAATTGCAATTTTGCAAAATGTCTATCTAAACATGACCTCTTTTTAAGATTTCTCTTCCAACGGTAAATAAATCGTTGTTTATAAAATATTATTTATTTTATTTAAATTTTGAACTCTTTTGAATCTAAAAAAAACCGTTTATATATTTATATTTCTGGTTCTTGATAAAAAAAAAAAAAATGAATGAGATTCTTTCATGAGAACTAGTTACATATATTAATATTTTCGCATTGCATTTAAGTAGTACGTTATTTTTTTTTGTAAATTAACAAAGGAATCATTATTATGAAAATTTATATAATTTTTCTTCGTATGATTTTTGATTTTACTATGCACCTTTACCTTTCATTAACAGAGTTTGTGTAGTACCATGCATTCTTAAATAATATTCAATATTATATTCGCAAGTTTTTAAGTATGCTATTTAATTTTAGTATTAAGACTCATCAGAAAAAAAAACAAGCTTTCAATCAAAATTATAAAAAAAAATAATAATCCGTAAAAAAAATAAAAAAAAAAAACATGTTAATCATATTTTATAGAGTCTTTTATATAATTTTTATTGAACTTGTTCAGTTTAGTTTATGTTGATAACCTGTTGAGAAAACACCGTAAAAAAACGATCACCAAGTATATTATTTAAGATTTTTATTTTATTGATGTGATATTTTATTGAAAAAAATTTTAATTATTTCGTCGAAAAGAAAACAATAAAGTTTTTTTTTTTTTAAATATTTATGATTAAAAAGTGAAAGAAAAAAAAGAAAATAAAATAAAAATGGTTCTAAAGTTTGCATTTTTAATTGTTTTTTGTATTTGCTCAGATGATGTGAAATCTGAAAAATTAATAGAATTATTTAAATGGAAACAAATTGAATTCGATCATGCAACTGGTGGAGGAGCTTTGGGTAAGAAACATAAACATAAAAAATAATTAAATATTATATTTATACAAGCAATTATCTTTATAAATTAGTTTATTTTATTCTTTTATCCAATTTATTTTTATACAGGAAATATAAACAGAATTTCTATTTGTATACATACATACCATACATAATATATAATTATTTATTTAAATAAATTTCTAATTATTCACATTTAATTTTACACAAGAGAAAGAACATTGTTTTTTTTGTTTTTGCATATTTGTGAATAAAAATTAAAAATTCCGTGGTACTTTTTTTGTTGTTTTTGTAGCAATTAAGTTACTATGTAGTCACGATTTACGAATATTATTCATAATTAGGTACATACAAGTATTTTACGTAAATTATTAGTTTTTTTTTTTTTCAAGAAAACATTGATAATTATTGAAATTTTATTGATAATTTGTATATTTTATTTTAATATATAAAAAATTAATAATTTAATTGATAATTTGATTAATGAATGGTTTTTCTGAAAAAAAAAAAAAAAATGATAGGGATTTTCTGGTTCAAAATAATTTTATTTTTACAGTAATTTCCGGATTATATTGATTATGTAATTATGGAATTTCGAAACGATAACTTCATCAGCAGGTTCATAATCTATAGATGAATGGATTTTTTTTTAACTGATAAAATTTAAAGATGACATGGATTCATTTGTAGGAGGAAATTAATTTGATTATTTTCATAACTTGTTTCTCTATATGTAATTAATTTTTTTTTTTTTTATTTAGGAGACAGTTATTTTTCAAGTGATTTATTTTAACTGAAAAAAAAAAATATATATTCCAAATAAAAAAAAAAAAATGATACACTTGAACCTAAACAAATTTTATCAGCTGTCTAATATTTTTAATTTATAATTTTATTAAAGCTTAACTTTTAAAAGATTCTTATCAAATGCACACGCATACATTTATTTTAATTATTTTTTATTTTTTTAAATTGGTAATAAATCTTTCCCCAGCTGGTATGTTATCATTTTCCGTAACAACAAAAAAAATATTACTATCTTAAAAAAAAAAAAAAAATTTCAATATCATAAAAAAAAATCTTATAATTTTTATGACCATTTTCTAATTTTATATTTTTAATTAAATTTTGTGAAAGTATATGTTATGTATAATAAATGATTTTCAATTATGATTTTTATAGATCCATCTGCTGTAATATTCCCTGATCAACTTCATCAACTTCAACCGCAAAGTTTTGATTATATTCCATATAATAATGTTCCAATGGGAGTAACACATTTTAAGGATAAATTATTTATAACATTACCACGACGTCGTCCTGGTATTCCTGCAACATTAAATTGGGTTTCAACAATGAATCCTTCAACTCAAAGTCCAAAATTTAAAGCATATCCAAGTTTTGCAATGAATAGACTTCAAGTGATTAAACATTTTATCTTCTTTTTATTTTTTTATTTTTTTGTTTTTAATTTCAATCTCTTTGTTTATTCTTCGCAGATGAATGCAAAACCGGGTGAAGAAACTTTTATTTCAGTTTATCGAACAAAAGTCGATTCTTGTAAACGATTATGGTTTGTTGATACTGGAATGCTTGAATATCCAGGAAATTTTACACAAGTTCAACCATCAAGTATTTGGATATTAGATTTGAAGACTGGTACAAAATTGCATAGATTTGAAATACCTTTGAGTGTAAGTAATGATGGTCGTGGATTAGCAAGTATTGAAGTAGATATTGATGATGGAAATTGTGATAATGCTTATGGTTACATTCCAGATCTTAATCAAAGGGTTCTTCATGTGTTCAGGTATCAATTTATGGATATAAATTTAAAGAAATTTTACTAAATCTATTTTTTTTAAATTATTTTTAAAGCCTACAACAAAATCATATATGGACTTTTAGACATAATTATTTTAGTTTTGATCCGTTATGGGGAAATTTCAATGTTGCTGGTCAAAGATTTCAATGGAATGATGGAATTTTTTCAGTAACTTTAGGAAAAAAAGATTCAAATGGTTGTAAACCAGCATATTTTCATGCTATGGTTAGCATTTCAGAATTTTCAGTCTGTACAAGTGTACTTCGAAATGAATCAAACTCTCTAAGAACATATCAAGGAGATGATTTCAAAGTATGTATGAAAAAATTCATACAATCAAAAATTTTATGATTCATTTCAATTTTATTATTGTAAATTTTTTAGTTTTTAGGAATGCGTGGTCCATTAAAACAATCCACAAAACATGATTATGAACCTAAAAGTGGAATTATATTATTTGCAGAGATGGCAAATTCTGGTGTTGGTTGTTGGAATACACATAAAAATTTATCAGAAAATACTTATGCAACACTTCAGAGAGACGAAAATATAATGATTTATCCAAGTGATTTAACGGTAGTTTTATTAAATTTTTATTTTTTTTTTCACTTTTAATTGATTTCTTTTCAAATGTAAAATAGATCGATTTAGATGGACATGTTTGGATTATGACAAATTCAATGCCACTTTTCATATATTCATCTCTGGATCCGAATGAATACAACTTCAGGGTTTGGACACAGTCTGTTGAAAAACTTACACAGAATACACAATGTGATATGCATTTTAATCATGCAAATGGAGGTTATTCATAAGTGTAAAAACAAATAATTATTAAGAAAATAAAACTTAATACTTTTTTTTTAAAACAAACTGGACTTTCTGATTTTTTGTTTTTAAGTATTAGTCTAAAAGTTACCATTTTCCTTGGCTTTCACATTTTTTCCATTTCGATTTCTCTTAACGTTTCAAAAAATTTAACAAAAAATCATCTACTTCTCGTTATGCGCGTCAGAGGAATATTGTTGATCGTGGGCTTGGAGATCCATAAAATAAAATTTGGTCTGGAAGTTATTCCGCCTGTAGATCAAGCGGTAACGCTTGAGATTCCAGAATCTCTTACTCTCCGACAGTCTTGTTCTCTGGTGGTCCTTCCACTTCTTGGGCGCCTCATAAGCGCTCATCAGAAGCGCACCAGCAAGATCAACAAACAGAATGGTACCAGTTCAGGAGGCGGATTCAAAATAATATTACTTTTTTCAGGAAAAAAAAAACACAATAGCTTCTTGTAAAAATTTTGTTTATTATTAAATATATATGTAAATTTTCTTTATTATTTTTTTTTTGATTTTTCTTTGTAAAAATGCTATTATATAAAATTAATTAATATTATTACTTTAATAAAATATGTATGTATATATGTATAGTAAAAAAAAAATAAAATAAAAATTATTAATTATTTATTATAATTAAAGAAAGCACAATTATTATTGTTGTTGTTGATTTTGTTTTGTGTTTTTATAATTAATTATTATTCAAAAAATTTCATTAAATCATTTGAAATGATAAATGATGATGATAATGATGATTAAAATCATTTTCAATTAGTACGTATCGATTTTATTAAAATGTGACATTACAAAAAATAATAAGAAATAAAAATAAAAAAAAAAAACTAAAAAACCAAAAAAATTTATGTCATTGAATAATATAATCTTTGAAACTACGTATAGATTTAAGTTGTTTACGTAATTTTGTTATTAAATCTAACGGTTGTACTAAAATAGATATATCTCGACCAACTGAATTTAAACGATCATGTATTTCATTATCTTTACAAAATAAATTTAATGGTCTTCCATTAATTTCAGTTAAAACCCAAAAAGTTAATGATAATCCATCACAAGTTTTTGCCTATAAAAATTTAAAAAAAAAAAAAGTAAAAGAAATACAAAAAAATTTAACAAATTATGTTAAACACCATGAATGATGTTGAAAATTTTACCTTTGGAGCAAGTCCATGACGAGCAGAAAGACTATTTGGTACAACATCAACAATTGTTGCACTATTACCATCACGAATTAAACCTAAACATTGACCTTCAATTTCTCTTCTTATTGCATAAACCCTTCCAAATGGTATTCTTCTAATAAGTATTTCTATCTGTAATTTATGAAAAACAAAAAAAATTAATTCAAAAATCATTAACACAAAAAAAGAAGAAAAAAAAAACAACATACAAAAAGTGTATTAGAATTTCTTATAATTTTATTAGCTTCAGCTGCAGTTTTAATTGTATTTCCTGCAATTGAAATCAATTGATCACCGATATGTAAGGCATTATAAAGCATTGGATGCTCCTTTTGTTTCCATCCCGCAATCCTATATAAAGAAAAAAAAAAAGTAAAAATAATTTCTTTTTCAAAAGTTTCTAAAAAAAAAAAAAACAACAAAATCAATTTACCAAACAGTTCCAAATATATCAACCCATGCAATTGAACCTAAACAATCTTTTCTACGTAATTGAAGGCGTACACCTCCTGGATGCATTATTTCACGTCTTAATTGCATCACTTGTTGTTCACGTAATGTTAATTTTTTAGAAATATTTATTAATTTATTTTCATGAGCAAATCGAAAAGGTTGAAGACGTTGAATTTGTTGTTGTGATGAATGAGATGGTGTTTGATGATAATGATTTTGTTGTTGTTGTTGTTGTTGTTGTTGTTGATTTAAATCAATATTATTTCTTCTATCTGTCTCAGATACAGATGAACTTCTTCGTCTTCTATCAAGAGATTCAGATCTTGTTCTTTCATTTGTCGTTTCATGTAAATTTGTTGTATTATTATTTATTATTACAGAAGATGATGATGAATCAATACCGGCTACATTTCGTTTAATTAAATCAATACGACTAGGACGTGCAGTTATCACAGCTTCAGTAGCACCTCTAGTCAATAAGGGACGACGTATAACTGGTGGCGGAGGTGGTACATTTTCTCTTCCTCTTTCAATTGGTTTTGGTTTTTTCCTTTCAGCTAAAGGAGAATTTTGTTTTTTCACAGATAAAGATATGTTTGAATTTGAATTAGAAGGCCCCGCTGTTATCACTCTATGATGTAATGCAATATTTTTATTATTTTTAGGTATAAGAAGTGCATCCTGATTTGTTTTAATTTTCTTTGATTTAATATTGGAAGATGATGATGGTACTACTGAAGTTGAGGATGATGGTGATAATGATGTGTTTCTCAATAATGGACGTTGTTGTTGCTGAGACTGAGACTGAGGAAAATTTAATATTGCTGGAGGTGTGTTCGGAGTTGAAGGAGAAGATGATGATGATGCAAGAAATACTTTATCATAATGTACTGATATATTTGAAGTAGCGCCAGCAGAAGTAGAAGTAGTTATTTCGTTTCCTACTGAAATATTTGTAACACCTGAAGTGTTTGTTGATAAAATAATTTTTTCAGGAGCAGTTGACCATTTTGATATTTGATTTAATATACCCGAAGAATCATCAGAGATTTGTTGTTTAGTTGTGCTTAACAATGTTTGTGAATTACTGTTATCGATTATATTATTGCTAACTTTTACAACAGTAGTTACTTGTTGTTGTTGTTGTTGTTGCTGCTGCTGCTGCGGCTGCGACTGGGTTAAATCTAAATTATTATTTTTATTGCTGATCTTAAGTGCAGATGAGTATTGCGTTACGTCATCAAGACACGATGGAATGATATGTACATTACTTTTAAAATTTTCTAAAGAACCTGTTAAATTATCTGGAGGTGGAAATTTAAATATTTCACCACGATTTTGATTATTATTTATTGATAATGATGATGCTGATACTGATGGTTCAGGATTTGATACTTGAATTATCATAATATTTGTTGTTGAATCACTACAATTATTTATATCACTGTTATTGCTATTACTGGTACAAGGTTCATATTTATCAGTATTGTTTGATGTATCAATTGATGTTGATGTTACAACTTTATTGAATGCTGTTGACGGAGTTACTTCAGGCCTATAAAATAAATAATTTAATAAAATCACATAACTTTGCGAAGTGTTAGAGATAAAAAAACAGACACCTCTCTATTATAGATTCCGATCGAATACGAAAATGTTTGAACGAATACGTTCGATTAATTGCTATTACATTATATAGATTCTGTTCATAGTAAACTATCCGGTAATTTTTAATGTGTTTTATATTTGTGCTAAATTAAATAAAAATTTTTCTTAAATTTGAAAATGTATTATAAATTTTTTTTTTTTTTTAAATGATAAAATATTAAAGCACGAACAATGCAAACAAGAAAAAAAACATCAACTTTCCATAAAAATAAAAAAATAAAATTTCAAAATACATATTAAAAAATTCAAATCATATACTTTTGATAGTTATAACAGTGATTTTATGTGTCAACTATTTTTCGAAATTATCCGATCGAACACATATTTTCGAATGGATGGAACGATTCAAACGGAATCAACTTTCGATTACGGAATCTAGAATAGAGTTGAGAGAGTGTAGACTGCTTTGATTAATACTATTTTTTTTTTTCAAAAATTTATGTCAAATGTCTGATTTGTTTATCATTAATCATTCAAGAATTTATAGTCCTTATTTTTATATATTTTTATAGAATTATACATTATAATTTCTTTCTCAATGGAAACAAAAAAATGTGATACTAATATAATAGATTCTTTGTATTATGATTATTTAGAAGCATTTAAAATGGTTGTAATAAAACTTCAAGATACAGATGATATTGAATTATGTAAAAATTGGTTAAAAAAATTTAATAAATGTCAATCAGATCAAAAACTTGGAAGAAATTGTTTAATGTCATTACTTTTTCAACAATTATTAAATGATGAACATTTATCAGAACCATTTACAGATTCATTAAATTTCAATAAAAATTTTATTGATATTCTAAAAGAATATGATGTTGGAGAATATTGTTCATTTAATTTAATTCCTTTAAAATCATCATCAAAATTAATTTTAAATAAAAATGATTATGATAATGATGATAATGGTCATGAAAGTGATGATGAAATATCAAGTGTTAATTTTGAAAAAAATTATGAAATGAATCAAATAATAATTTCTTTAACAAATAAATCAAATAAATTAGAAAAAGAATTAATAAAAATTACTAAAGAAAAATTAATTTTACAAAATGAAATTATACAAAGAAAGAAAAAATTTAAAGAATTTTTAAAATTACTTCAAGAACAACAACAACAACAACAATATCAACAAAAATTACAAGATAATAATAATCGTTATAAAGGTGGAGAAGATATTGAAAATTTTATTAATGATCATAATGAAATTATATTACGTATAAAACTTGATGATATTCTTAAAACATTAAATGATACATTAATAGATTTAAAATTAAAATTAAACACGAATAATTCATCACCATCATCATTTAATATAAATTTTAATGATTTACTATTACCTTTTATTGAAATATTTGAAAAAGAATATAATAATAATCAAATAATACCACAATTACGTTCTTTAATTGATAATATTAGAATTATAATAGAAAAAATAAATGATAAAAATGAAAAAGGTAATGAATTAAAAATGAAATCATTCATATCAAAAACATGTCAAACTGAAGAAAATATTTCAAATTCTTCATTAAATATAAATTCATTATCATCATCAACGGAATTATTAAAAAATAATAATTCGAAATTAATGAAAGTAAAAAAATTGAAAAAATATTTATCAAAAATACAAAAATCACGACAAATGTTAATACAAGAATATGAATGGAAATTAAAAGAACAAACATTACGTAATGAAATTCATCAAAAAATAGCTAAATTAAAAATAGCATCAATAAAAAGTTATTCAGGTTTTAATAATAAAGTTAAAAATCATGAAGATTTTGTTCGTTTAATAAATACTCTAGAGGATAAATATAAATGTATTATAATTGAAACAATTGAACAAATTAAAATTGATTTAGGTATTTCATAAAAAAGAAAATTACTATTAAAACTGTTTTTAATTTACATAAAAAATTTTAAAAAAATCAAAAAAAAGTCGTACTTACCTTAAAATTGTTTTTGATTTTGATACAACGTAATGAAAAGAGTTTGAGCCTATAAATTGAAGGAATGATATCAGCAACGAATACGATTAACAAAAAAATAACAATGAATTTACCTGTAGTTTCAGAATTAGTAGATGCTGTTATATCAACTCTTATACTATTTTCTGAACTAATAATTGAAGTATTAATAGTTTTGTTCACAGATTCTGTTTCTAAATTATTATCAATTATATCATTTTCAATTTCAATAGTAGATAAAGATTCAATTGAATTATTATTTTCTATATTAACTAAATTTTGTGAAGAATTTGAATGTAATTCTGTTTGTCTACTGATATGTGGTGAAATTTGTGGATAACGTTGCTGATGACCGGTAGTTTCTGGATGGATAACAGCTGAGGTCTGAATATTTGTAGAAATTATATCTGAATTAGCTGATGATGATGATGATAATGTTGATGTTGAGCTTTCAAATGAATTTCGAGATGGTGTAGGAGTAGTATTTGAATTTGTTGTTGTTAATGATGTTGCAGTACTTGTAGCAGTAGTAGTAGTTATTACACATTCAACACCTGGTACAATTGCTGCTGGAACTGGTGGTGTTGCTGGTAATGGTGATGTTGGATCTCGTGTCGGTAATAATGGTATACGTCCTTCTGGCATTTTTGTATATAAATTTTCACGTGGTGAAAGAATTTTCATTTCACGTAATTTCTGTCGTAATACTTCTACCCATTCTTGCATAGTTTCCCTAAAAATGAAAAATAATAAATACATTCATTGCATCAATTAAAATTTAATTTACCATGAAGCAGCATGAAATCTAACAACACCATTATCTAGAGTTATCACAAATTCAAATTCTTTTTCATTATGAACAAGTGAATGAGATATATGTTGGGTGTTTTGTAATGATAATGTCCATTCTGGATTATGTGAAGGTGCTAATCTTGGTTCTGCGTATCCCTCTAATAAAGCATCAGTGTCATCATGAACACAAAATACCACCCACGAACGATCCGATTTCTTTTGTACATAAAAAGAAATATTTAACATTCCATTGTCACAAAGAATGGCAAAAGTAAAAGTTTACAACACAACATCAAAATTGCATACCTTTGGACCGATTGTTATTCTTCTCCCCTCAGCTGTTAACCTTTTCAACCAACTATTTTTATGTATCTCACGAAAAAATGCTCCTCTGGGTTCCATTTTACACACTGGAAAATTATTTTTAATTATTTTTTAAAAATAATTGAAAAAATTTTAATAAGAAAAATATTCATCCTTTCTGTTTTTTTTTAGTAATGAAATGATTAATGAAGTGACACTTGACAGTAAATAAATGTCAAAAAATAATGAATAAAGCATATTTCACATGAACATGCACATTGCACATATGGTACGTGCGCGTCACCATGAGTGTAATGGAGATGGCAAGTATTTGACTTAAAGAAAATAAAATAAAACAAATTATGCTTTTAAACATTTAAATTCAGATTTCAGACTATAGCAGTTAATTTATGTAGGTAGCTGACAATAAAATTTAATTGATTATTGATTAATTAAAAACCGTTATTTACGTTTTAAACGTGAACAAATTAAACTATCGCGGTTTTTGACGCTCACCTTCCTCTTGATTTTTATTTGTAGTTGGCTTGGCCCAATGTCATCTTCATCTCATCTTTGCCAATTTCTATTACGGAGTAATCTTTAATCTTTCGTTCGTACGTCTGCCATATTTATTAGATGGTGTCCGATTTGTTTTTATCCGGATAGTTTTTTTCTTAATTAAAAATATTACAATTGTATAATTGAAATATATTTTGTAAAGTTTTAATAAAAATTATTTGTTTAAAACTTCTACAATTAATTAATAATTTAAAAATAATTGTGAAAAATAAGGATGGAAGGTACTACTTCTAATTCTAATAACGAGCGGTCAATTTCTAACAACAGATTTGAACTTCCAGTTAAAAAATATATACCAATGCATGAAATGTGTCGTAAGAATGCAGATTTAATAAAAGATTTAGTTAAAAAACAATTAAATCAGGTAAAAAAAGAATACATGGAAAATTTTTTTTTTTCTTTACACAACATTCAATCAGCTCACAAAAGAGTTACCATTTTTTATGAAAATTCTACAAAAGAAAAAGTGATTTTTTTTCTTTTTTTTTAAAAAAAAAAAATATTCTTTTTTATAGGGTCTAAGGATCAGTGATAGCGCAAAACTTAAACATCCTGAAGATGAATTTTGTATTGTTTGCATATGTAAAGAATGTCTTCATTATAGAGATCTAATACAAAAAGTTATGGTTGATTCCATTAAAACTAGAGACATGTGGAAAGTTTTACAGGAAACTATGAGAAAATTTTATGAACCAATTATTAAGTATGTGTTCAGTGATAATTTAAGTTGAATTTTCAAAAAAAAAAACAAAAATAAAGAAAAATAAAATGAAATATTTCGTATTAATTTTTTAATGTAGGAAAACATCATCAAATGCAGCTAAAAGATTTTATGAAGATTTATCGAATGATGTTAAGTTTAATTGGCTTTCAAAAGGTGTACTAGATAAAACAAAACTTCAACATATTGATTTTATGTCAGATCTTGCTTTAACTGATAATATGATATTCGTTTTGTTAAGTGCTTTGTAAGTAAATATTTTTGATTTTTAATTATTTATTTTGATTTCTATAAATGTTTTTTTTTACTTAATTTTAAATGTATGTAAAGATTGACCGTTGATGATGCCCATCAATTATTTGAACTCTTATGCTACCAAATTGAATGTTTTGCTAGATCTTATGCTGAAGGGCTTACAGAAAAAATTATGTCCTCCAATGAAGAGCTTAGTGCAGAATACATTCTAACGTGTATGATATTATATAAAATTGCTTAAGTTTTAATATATTTTAGTGTATTTTAAAAATTTCTTATAGATATCCTTAATGGCTATGAAGAATTGAATAAAATTGCTGAAACAACATCAAGTTTTTTATTTACTTTTGAAAGTAAATATTTAGAGCAATTCTCATTATCATGGTCATTACTTAATAAGAAAATGTATCAAAAATGGGTTCATTCTGAATTTGCTGCAACAATGCCACAATGTATAATTAAAGTATGTTATTTTGTCGGTTTTTTTTTTATTCTTTATTATTATGTTTTTTATATTGCTTTAGTTGAAAGACGAAGTCGATTCAGATCGTTATTCAACAATAGTTAAAGATTATATTAGTCTGGATGAGGAAATGATGACAGTTGATAAAGATTTTCAAATGGTTTGGTTTGCATTAAATCGGTTTTATTCATTTCCAAAAGAAGAAGAAAGACAAAAACGTTTAAAAGATATTTACAACTTATTCAAAGGAATTAAAAATGATATTATAGCAACACAACGTAAAGCAGAAAAATTAATTCATATCAATGAATGGGATACACATAAAGATAGAAAATTGGTATGGGAAACAATGTTGATGTATATTAAAGAAAGATGGCCTTCAACAGATGAAATACGTTTTAATACAAAAAATATAAATCATTTTTGTAAGAATTGTAATACATCAGGAATTCAAATATTGTAAGTATAAAATATTTTAAAACTACATACTTGCAATTTTATTGAATAAAATTTTTTAAATTATTATTTGCTTAGACCATGCAATTGCATTACATGTCTGGTAATGGGTGGACCACCAGATTTATCAAAAATGTCTGGAGATTCGGGAAAAATAAATGAATTATGTTTTAGATGTTCATTAGCTTCAGGAAAGGTTCAAATTTTTCCACCACCAAAATATATTTTGAAAAGACCACCTTGTAAAAAATTAAGTGAAATAAGACATCCAAGATCATTAGATGATGATGACGAGGATGATGAAGATGATACAGATGAAGATGAAGATATATCTGATAGTGTACTAGATTCATCTATAATTTCTGAAAAGTATCATTTATCGTGGGCTGTATTCAAACATCTGAAAGGTATTTTATAACATTCAAAAGTTACATTTAATGGTTTGTTTGATTTGTCTTTTTTTATTTTTCAATTATTTTTTCTAGATCGTAAACCATATCCATATGCAACAGTTAATGAAATTTATTTCTGTTCATCAGCTAATTGTAATCGTACATGCTGTTTATTAGCAAAGAAAATTCTAAATAATGAAATGGCATTCGGTTTATCACAATATTTAGTTAATCATTATCAACCATTTTCAATGACGCATGATGAAATGGCTGAAATGTTACCAAATATTATGTTATATAATCGTAAAGTGATATCAATGAATTTACAATATGATCCACCAAGTGATGATATTGTTGTAAAAACATTTTGGACATTCATTATATCTGCATTTGCTAGTTATTTTGTTGATGCTGAAGCTGATTCTAAAAAACCAAATTTCAATAATTTGAAATTAAATAATAATGATATTGAATTGCCAATGGAATATATTGATTTAAATAATAAAGCAATAAAATTTTTAGATTTTATTGAGAAAATTAAAAGGTAAATAATTTATTTAAAATTTCAAAATATAAATATTAATTAACTTTCTATTATTTTTCTATACTATTTTCTCATTTTTTTTTTGTTTTTAGTCTTTTACAAAATGATTCGCAATCTCAAGTGTAAGTATCAATTTTTCAATAGTATTATTTTTGTTTTTGTTTATTTAATTGTTTTCTCTACAGACGTTCAAGATCTGCTCAAAAAGATTCAAAGGCAGTTGAGACGTAAGTATTTACGATTACGGTTAATTTTAGTGATTTTTATACTAATGAATCTTTTTTTTTTTCCTAGTAGAAATGATTGCAATCATGAACCTACAAAAAAAGAGAAGCCGAGGTAAAAAATATATTTTTTTTTTTTTCATAAATGTAACCGTTGTTACTTATCGACTTTTCACATTTCCATTTTTTTACAGTGTAACTCCTCCTGAAAAACCACCAACAAAAACTCAACATAAAACAAACTCAAATGAACAAGCAACAAAAAGTTGGGAAAAAACATTTTCTAAAGCTCTTAGCAAACATCATCAATGTAAAATATTTTACAATTAAATTGTTTGATAATATTTTAATTATTATGCATTTTCTTTATAGGTTGTTCTGATCATTTAGAAGAATTAGAGGGTTGTAAAGAAAATCATATAAGTAAAATGTGTTTTCATGATAAGGTTTGTTCTTTTTTACTTGTAATTTATATATATTTTTGAATGGTAAGATAAGTTTTTTACATTTTATTTTTTGATTTATAGGAATGCAGTCATGCTCGAGCTAATGAAACTCGTGATAGACTAAGAAAAAAGCTACATGCTACTAAAGCAGCTATTGAAACAATGTCATCCAATCCAAATATTTCTCGAAATTTAGTTAAAGTTAAAGCATACAATAAATCCGTCAATGAAACAACAACATTAACAGCTAAAGAAAATGTGATAACAGGACGAAATAATAAAATTGATAAAAAAGAAATATCTGTAAATGCAATACAGAATAAAACAATAACAAATGGAGGAAACGGTGGAAATAATGAACGACGAGAACAATCTGCTGCTAGAAATGTTCCATGTTGTGGTGATAAAAATTGCTCATCAACTTTAAGATCATTAGGATCAAATCTTAAAACGGATGTGAAAGCAATACCATCGACATCAGCAACAGCATCAGCAGTAGCATCAATAGCAGCAGGTGTATCATCAATGGAGAATTCTAATAAATCGTTGGGTGATACTGATTTAGAAGAATGGGTTAATGATACATTAAATTTTATTGAAGGAAATAATAGTAGAGATCCAAAGAGAGGAGCTGATCGAGTGGTTAATAATAAGAAAGCAGCAAAAAAATTGAAACAAAAACAAAAGAAAGAAGAACAAAAACGTATCGAAGAATTACAAGAATTACGTTCAGAATTTCATGAATTATATTTCAAAGAATATATTGGAAAAACTGAATTGAAAACTCAAAAATGTTCAAAAAAGAAGGATAAAAAACGTATCACTGAATTAGAATCAAGTATTAAGAAAGTTAATAAATCAAAATTAAAAATAGAAGCCAGTATTTTAGAATTAATATCATCAGTAAAGTCAATAAATCCTGAATTTAAATTTTCATATTTACCAACCAAAGAACAACAACAAGAAATGCTTTCGAAAGCATATCCAGATGAGACGACATCCTCCGTAACGCCTGCATCGACTGGTAAAGAACAACAGCAACAACCACAACAGCAAAAATCATGCTCACCTGCTACTGCAATGTTACAACAACAACAACAACAATTTCAATATCCTCATATGCAAGGAAATTTAATGATACAACAACCCTTTCAATCGTCACCAACTTATGCACCACCAGATGAATTTTCTGCAGATTCGACAAAACGTATTGTAACAATTCGACGAGTTACATTACCTCATGCTACTGAACCACAAGTGACTGTTACAGCTAAAGGAGATTCTCCAGATAAAGACAAATTATTATATACATTTATTAATGGTCAATTAGTTCCAGCTGCATCATTAGATTCTCAAACATTAGATGCGTTAAATCCATCGTCATCGTCATCATCATCTCCATCATCTAGATTATCGAGAAAAGCACAAAAGAATAAAAATAAAAATATTATAGATGATTCACCATCGCAGCAAGAGGATACTGTGACAAAAACAAAAACTCAATTGAAAAAAGAAAGAAAACGAGCTAAGAAATTACTTGAACAAGAACAAGAACAAGCTGTAAATACTGTGGTCGAAACCAATGATTCCTTGGATTCTAAAAATAGTCGAAACAACACTAACAAAAATATGAAATCTGTGAATGAACGAAGTAAGTCTAATGAAAATTCAGCAATAAAAGATAAGAAAAATAAAAAACCCGATGCACAAATCGTTAAGGTAAGCAACAACAATCAAGGAAATGAAATTAAACAAATGAATTCAAAACAAACACAGCAGACTAAAAAAACACATTCATTGTCACCAAAAGTACGATCCGAAAAGAAAATAATTGAAACGTTAAACGAAGTAAATGGTAATAAATCAGGCAAAAAAAATAGTTGCAAAGTGATTGATAATGGTCAATTTGATAATAATCAATTTAAAATGTTGCATTTAGATGAATTTGTGGAATCTGATGATTATGACAGTAAACCAACTACAATGGCAACAAATGGTGGTAGTACACAAAAGACGGCAACCAACAACATAAAGACGAATGTTCCAATTCCAGCAAAAAATAAAACGCAGCAGTTGAATAATAATGCATCTAATAATACTAACAACAGTAACAACAATAACAATAACAACATCAGCAAGAAAAAGAAGAATAATGAAAAACCAACACAAAGTCAAAATACGACAAAAACGTCAATTATTAGTGATGTAGGACCAGTAAAACGAAACTCTATTGATCAAAAGAATCCTGTAGCTACTACAAACGTTAAAAATAATCAAAAGGTTCCTGTAACTGGGAAAAATAATGCGAATGTAAAAACGTCTGTTACTGTAACATCAAAGAAACCCAACAATCATCCATCTAATCCAGTCGATCAAAGAAACAGTAGAAAACCAACTAGAACAGTATCAAATCTTGAGCCAATGAGGAATAATTCTAATGCTACTACAGACAGTATAGCTAGAAATTTGCATCGTTCACTGCAGAAACTTCATCTTAATGCTGATACAACTATTGAGCCAGCAATGAGATCTAACGATGAATCAAATAATTTACTAAATCCGAATATAAGTATTATGGAACAATTGAATCGTGGTGTGCAAGTTGAAGATTTAACATTACCGCCAGGAATTACATTAACGAAAGTCGATCCCGGTAGAGCTGAAGCTCTTCGAGCAAAAACCGAATCAATAGGAAAGGTAGCACATTATTGTGTTTAACTTTTTTTTCTTATCTTTCTTTCTTAAATTAAATTAATTATTTTAATTTTCTAGCTATCTCAACCGATGAAAAATCAACCTCAACCAAATCATATTCCACCCCCAATGATAGCATCATCAATGATGTCACCACATCAATATGGTAATTATTCATCACCTGATCAGAGTGGTGTAATTATGGTCGATGCAATGAATTTAAAACATCGGACAAATCAAAATGATTTAATATTATCATCTGCTGATGCCGTTGAAAATAAAAACAAGTTGAAACGTATGAAACGTAAAAATAAGAAGAAGAAAAATGATGGAAATGAAATTCAAAACCAACCACAACAGCAGCAACAGCAACAACAACAACAAAAGAATATTAATGCTTCATTCAAATCGAATGGTAGTGGTAGTGGTGGTAGTGGAAAAAAATCGAATGAACCAAAAATGATAACACTTCGTAATCCAATGTTTCATAATGCATCAACAGCAAATGCAGGATCAAATCTTCCTGTATTTCCAATACAAAATAAAATTCCAATTGCTCCATTAGCAACAGTTGATCAACCTGCAGCCATTATCAAAAATGAGAATGGTATGTTTACAATACGTAATCCTGCTTTACATCAGGCATTCTTAAATGGTTTACAACAACAAACATCACCAGTAATTCGTCAAAATTATAATCCATCATTTATACCAGCACAATCTGAAGATAATTTTATTGGTGAATATTCATATTTTTCGGGTAATTCAACAATGCAAAATGGCTATTATAATAATACATCTGATAATAATGATGATCATAACAAGAGAAAATGTTTATCAGCAATTGGTAGTGAAATTAAAAATGCACAACAAAAGAAATTAAATAATCAATGGCAACCAACAGCAGCAGCAGCAGCAGCAGCAGTAAATAATAATGGTAATCATTATCATCATGCACCACCACCACAACATCAACCAAATGCTTCAACATCTTGTTACAATACACAACGTACTGGTAATTATAGATTTGCTTCTACATATTCATGAATTTTATTTTTATTTTATTTTATTTGTTTGCCTCTTATAGGCTGTAGCGGCTATTTGAATCAGTGTAATGATAATTATCATCATCCATCATCAAATTATTTCAATGGTTATGATGTATTCTCATCATCATCATCTTCGTCACATAATACAGTTGATAGTCTTGGTGGCGGTGGAAGTTTATTTAGCAATTCAACTCATCATAGTTGTGGTGATGATTCTCCTCCACCATCTGTTACAGGATTTAATCGTTATTTAGACGGATTTTCATCTGTAGAAAATGATAAATATGATGATGTATCATTTTTAAAAACTCTTATACCAGGACAACGTTTAAATAGCGAGGTTTGTAATTTTTTTTTTTTTTTTTTTTTTTGTTTTTTTTTTTTTCAAGTGAAACTTCTTTTCGCACGGCTATACAAGAAAAATATATAGAAATTCTGATGTAATTAATGAAAATGTGAAACGGCTTATTAATCAACTTCTATTAAAGCTATAAACATGAAATTTTGTCATTAGATTTATTTTATAATGTTAAGGTTCACTAAAAAGCTATCTTCTACGAAATTCATCCCCTAAAGGGCTTAAAAAAAGATGTACAAAAATTTGTATGGAGACAAAATATGAAATTGTACCATAGATTTGAAAGTTTGTAGAAATGATTTAAACTATTTCGTATTTAATAAAACATTTTTTTATTTATTTAATTTATTTATTTTTTTTTTAAATACATAATTTACAATTATAAAGTTTTTACTTACTTTTTTTTTTTTTTTCGTATTAAGGTTACAATTCATAATATAAATGAATCAAAATTTAACCGTAATAACAATATTTCACCAATTTCCCACCGTGTTGAAATTACACCAATTTCTCGTCCATCATCAATACCAAATAATACCATTATGAGTGGCGAAGTATCAGAAACAATACCAGCAACTACAGATATTCGTGCTGGCTATGGAGGTTAGATAAACAAAAATGAATTTTTTATTACTTTTTTATTTTTTATAATAAATTCATTTTTAGACAATTCCTTGTACAATAAACCATTACTTAATATGAATAATAATAAATTCATAGATAATGATACAACAGCCAATCCATATAATGCACATTATAATTATGGATTTGATTCAGCATCATCATCTTCATCATTATCGAATGATTTTAAACAACAACAACAACAACAATGTTCACCAAAAACAACAGCACAATATCAACATAATACAAATAATAATAATAATAACAGTCAACGTTCTTCACCATATTTAAATAATAATGAAACAACAATTGATAATTTTGTTCATTCAATGAATTCATTAAAATTATCATCAACATCATTATCACCATCTGTATCAGATCAAAATGGTACTGGTGGTAGACAAGCAGCAACAATTGCTGGTGGATGCGGTGTTAATATCAGTAACGGTAGAAACAGTTGGTGGTAAAGAAAAGAAAAAAAAAAATCTTAATGATATAAAAATTTAAATGACTTTAAAAAAAGATAAATATTATTAATTTCTTAAATTTAATTAAATATGTGAAAATTTATTAAAGGTCATTAAGGAAAAAAAAAAAAATAATATAATTAATTAAAAATTTCCTTTTTATTTCTCTATATATATATATATATACATATATAATTTTTACTTCGGTAATAAATGTGCAAATAAATATATAAATGTAATATGCTTAATTATTAAAATAGTCAGAAAAGATGATGAAAGAAAAAAAATAAATAAATAAATAAACATCAGTAAAAAAAAATCATTGATTAGAAAATAAAAAAAGTAAAAAAAAAACAATTTTAAGAGAAATTGTAAATTCAATTATAGAAAGAAAAATATTTAAAAAAGAAACAAAAAAATAATGATTGAAAAAAAATAAATAAACGTTTGTTTTGTACGAAACAAATGAATTATATAAGATTTAAAAAAAAAAAAAAAAGATAAAAGAGTAAAAAAAAAAATTATATATTATATAAAAAAAAAAATGTAAGAATCAATAAAATGTGATTTTGAATTTTAATTAAAAATAAAAAAAAAATGTGTTTCTTTTTCCATTAGGCTTTTATATAAGTTTTTTGTAGGATTCATTCATAATCACCAATGTTTTTATATTATCAAAAATTTTGCATCTTGGATACGATAAATCAAAGTTGTAGTTTGTTAAACAGCAGAAGTAAGTCATCATAACTGTGTATTATAGTCAAAACCAAAAAAAATTGAGGTATTTTCGCGCATATCTTACTTGTCGTAGTGATCTTCTTATGTATACATGTACGAAAGAGGAAATCTGGGGGCCTTACCATGAGAATCGATTTCGTTCGTTAATTTACGATAGTAAAGTAATAGATAATGTTTCTATGATAAACGATAGTCGTTTCAATTTCGAAGTTCCATTTTTGTTCAAAATTTCAATTAAGTTTTGTTCATTTTCATTTTGTAATGTAATTTGTAGACGTTTTAACCGTTAAAACATGATTTTACAAAACAACGCTATCAAATGAGTAGACATAGAAATTACGAAAATTGCGTTTCTTTTTCGATATCGTTTCTTAAAGTTTCTTTCTTAACGTTAATTTTAACGACTTCGTAAGTGATAGTAGGAATAATAACATAGAAACGCCTGTGTTACGGTTACGAACGAAATCGATTCTAATGGTAAGGCTCCAGTTACTTAGAATTTACATCAACCAAAATACATGTGTGTAAGTATATTTTCTTTTGCGCATGTTTTTCTAGTATAATACGATTCTTCAACTTTTTTGGTTCAAGCTATATTATTATTATTATTTTAATATAAATAAACCTTATTTGTTTTTGTTTTTTTTTTTCATTACATTAAAACAGCAAAAAAAATTAAAGATTATAATTCATTGAGAGAGGCTTGGTGTTACAAATTACATAAAAATTATAATAAATGTTTGTCACTTGTTGAATTATGGTGTTAAATGTTTTTTTAAGGTAATATTGTTCAACACATAAGGTGTCTGAACACTTGACAATAAAGGTGTGTCAATGATGTATAAAATATATAAATATTACACTATCACACATTATATAGGTAATTTAGAACATTTTTTGGGAAAAAGTATACACGCGGAAAAAATATATCTATATATACAAAAAATGAATGTATATGTATGTTCCAAAATACCGTTACAGGTTTCGTAACCGGACACTGTCCTCTCAATTACCATCTAAGTAGGATAGGTCTACAGGAGGAAGACAAGTGCAGATTCTGCAAGGAGGCTAAAGAAACCTCAAAACGCATTCTCTGTGAATGCGAGGCGTTGGCCTCTAAAAGATTGTGCCAAATGCATCAGCATTTTCTCAAGCTAGAGGAAATCTGGTGTGTACCTTCTAATAGAATTTTATGATATATCAATAGCCTAAATCTATAAGAAGCAAGGGCTGTACAAAAGATCTTTACTGGTTGAAGTCAATTATAGCCCATTATATACATATATCTATCTATCTATGTATGTTCCAAAATAAATAACTGGAGCAATTTCAATCAAAATTACTTCAATTGTACACTAAAAGAAGAATTCATTCCTTTTCCTGTTTAATAAAAAAATTGGATTGGAATAAATAAATACCCAAACAACGCCGGGTAATCAGATAGTATGTAATAATTAAAAATTAAGTAAAAAAGATAATTTTATTTTTTATTTATTTAAAATTTACTTTTTCATTCCTTATTATTTTTTCTTTTAGCAAAATCAAATACATATATATTTTTTTTTTTTATTAATTTAAAAATAAATCTTGAATAAGTCATTGTATATGATATAACTTTATTTACCGTATAATAAATCTTCCGAAATATCTTCAGAAAGGATCTTTATGCTGAAATTATAAGACGCCTATTTTTAAAGGTCAACAATTATATCGTACATTAATAATTTTCTTTTTTTTTTTAGTAAATAAAAAAAATTAGTTGTAATATATTTTATTTAAAATATTTAAATTTTTTTATTTCATAATAATTGCATTTTAAATGAAATGCAATCATTTATTTTTCTTTTTCTAGAATTACTTTACACAGAAGCTTAATAAAAACTTAATGAAAAATAATTAGAAAATATAAAAATAAAAATAAAATTATAAGTAATAATAATAATAACAGTTATACTGCATGAAATAAAAACAAAATTACGTAATCCATGACCATTTTTTTTTAAATAAAAACAAGAAATGGGTAGGATAAAAGTAAAAAAAAATAATATTAAAATTAAAACAATCTTCATAAACTTTGCAAATATTAAAATATAAAATAAAACTAAATTTTAGTAAGTTTAAACAGAATATGATATAGACATGACACATTTTGTTTTAGGTATATGAAATCAAGAGAAAGTCCTAAAAATCATAGTTTTAATTGTTTTATTTAGCTGGTTTTTGTTTTTGAAACACTACGCGACACCCGATTGACCATCACCTATGATTTTCATATTTTTTTTCGGAAGAGTTATTTTAAAAAGGACTTCTTTGGTTTTATGATATAGGGATTTCCAGATTACTATACTTCATAAGAAACCAGTTAAATATCCTGATGTTTTATCAGTTCAGGCAACACTTGATTGATTACACTGAGTACTTTCATTAATGCGTCGTCAACCTACGTCAACGACTCGAATGCACTGGAATTGTAATCAGAGTCGTCAACTGTGCATGCCAGCAGTTATTAGAATAAATGAACATGATTCGCCATCTTCAAACATGACGTCACAATCTTTATAAAATTTTTAATAATTTTTAATTAATTTAAATCTTATTTTAAATTTAAAATAGAACTGAAGATATGTCAGGAAAAAAATGTACCTACAACATTATTCGTTTTAATTGAAAATCAACATTGCAGTCGCTTGAAACCGATTGAGTAATTTCAGCCAACTGCGCTGCGTGCTTGAATTAATGAACATGATACCATTCCACGATTACACTGGAAAGTAATTTATGAACATGATTTTTACACCGTCAGCGTCGTCGACGCATTTATGAAAGTACTCACTATTTAAAAATCAATTTACAAAGTGTAAAAATTAGTGAATTTTGAAAAATTTAGTTGTTTTTAGTATTTTTGAAAAATTTTCAACAAATTTCTAAAAAATAAAAGAAATGGGTAGTGGCAGACGATTAACTAGTGGAAAATTGGAAAAATTAAAGTTCTAAAGAAATTGGAAGAAGATAAAATAGAAGTACTAAAGTAATTAATAATTTTTCAAAGACCCAGAATCGCAACCACAGAGCAAAAACACAAAAACACCTCAGGAATTTTTTCAATTCCAAACGGCCAGATTAGGACAATTGCAGTTCTGTCTTCACTTACACTGAAGTATATAGAGAAAAATTCTATTTATCAATTTTTCCTTTGAAAAACCTAAAAAACGTTATTATTTTAATTACAACGCTTTCTGAGAAATATGAGAAATTATACGTGAGGTTAATCATGTGTCGCGTAGTGTAGGTAAATTTTAATACATATATGTAATTATTTTTCATATTTTATTTTAAATGAATACATGAACATTGAAATAAATATAATAATTTTGAAATGAAAAAAAAAGGAAAGGGGAAAAATAAAATATAAAAAAATATTTAAAATGAAAATAGCTGGACAGAAAAATTTTCTTGTTCTGACAGTTTTGTAATTATAATAAATTTATTCGTTATAAAATTTTTATATTATAGTACATACATAATATAACGTTAAATATACATATTTAACCTAATATAAATTTTAGTACACACATATGTACATATATACATATATTGTTATATAGCTATAATTTATATTAAAAGTAATTTTTGGTCATAATAATTAGGATTATTCACGCACTTCATTATTTTGTGTTCATATATGAAATATATGTACAATATGTGCTTTTTAATAGCTCTTCGTGTTAAGAAAAAAAGAAAATAATAATAAAACGAAATAATATAGTATGTACATATGTACTAATGATATATTTTTCTTTGTTGTTTTTGTTTTAAGTAGTTAAATTTCGTTTTATTTTTGAATACCAATGCACAATTATTATCAAAACATAATTTTCTTATTTTATTTTATGATTTTTCTTTTTCTAAATAATATAAGTATGTAATTTCAATTCATGCATAGGAAGGATAATTTTATTTATTTCGGAAAAGTAGAATTAATTTTTTTTAATCGAAATTTAATTTTTTTACTTCCTTTTCTTTTTTTCCCCCTTTTCTTTTATTTTTAGAATTATTTAAATACAAGAAAGAGTGTAATTAGAATAATTTCGACAATTTAGTTGTTAAATAGAAATTATAGAAATTATTTTATGCATAATTTTTGTTTTTTTTTTTTTCCTTCCATAATTTCCAAAATCAGTAGAAGAAAAGAAATAAGGTGAAAATAGAAAAAAAAAATTTGATTTCACAAAATACGAATATTAAAACATTTTGAACAACTTCATTTTCCCAATTTCCTTTTTATCTTTTTCAGGACATTTTATTTAAAAAAATTAGACAATGTAAGGATAATTGGAAATGATGATAGTTCAAGCGGGTTAAAGAGGAGGTAAAGTAATATTTCTCCTGATTTTTTCAAAACAAGTTACTTATTTTGACGTCATCTTTCAAACCTTATATCGTTTTTGTTTGTACAGATGATTTAATTTTGTAAATACAAATTTATACAATATAAAAAAAATTCAAGATTTGTGCCAGAATACATACTATGTACATGGTCAATTCTCTGGTAACGAAGAAGACATTTTTGTGAGGAATTTTATTAAAAAATTGTTAAATAATAAAAGTGTATAGGGACTTAATACTTCTACATTTATTACAATTAATCTTCACTTTTAAAACTATATAGTGCATTCCTATTTTTTTACCCAATGTTTTAAATTTATCTGAAATAAAGATTTTCTTTCTGTGAATTGTTAAGTATGTATATAAGAATTGTCACTTTTATAGTTTTGTTGTAACACATGTCCTTTAAAAAAGTATTCAATAGAATAGAATCCATATAATTGATCTATCACAATAAGCAATAATAAGCTTAAAGGTTAAAAAAACTTTTAAAACATATACTTTTTAAAAATTAATTATAAAACCTCTGTAACTGCGATGATATTCAAGTAAAGAGTTGTTCGAGGACGTTTCGGAAGTTTCTCATTAACTTTCCCCGTTCTTTAAATTCATATTTTTCGAATATTCCATCATATTTAATTATTTTCAAGAAAGGGATCGATTCTAGACAGGAAGCATTCTATTCACTCATCCCAAATCCGAAAATCCCATGTAAATCCGTTCACGTTTACTACCCTGAAACTCTTTCCAAAATTTCAATTACGTCACGAACAACACTCTTACCCACAAAGGAAAAAGTAAGTGGATAAAAAGTATATAAAAATGTATGAAGACATTCCAGATAACGCAGAAGACAAAAGAAGGTAACGCAGAAGACAAAAGAAAGTAACGCAAAAGACATTGTAGAGTAATTAAAAAAAAATTAAAATCTATATTGTATTTTGTAGTAATATACTAAAAATCAATGCCGATATCAGGTCAGTTGCCTAAAAAAACAAAGAATTTTTTTATATTTAGCTATTTTTTTCAACACTTTTACTGAAGAATGTGAAAATATTGGTTTCATTTTACAGAGAATTGACCACATACATAACATTTAGAGCATGCATAACATGTCCATATTTTGTCCCTTACATATTATGTATCAATTTTTTATAATTTTTTTTTTTTGTACAAAAACCCTGTGTAGGTCGATAAAAATTCTGCAGAACGTACATACTATGTATATGTGTCAAAAATACTCTATAGTTTTATTGCATTTGCCTCAAGGACTTTCAAAATTTCACAGGCAAAAAATTTACACAACGAAAAATTACATTAGTTCTTATCCAAAGATTTGCCAACTCACAGGAAGTCAAATTCATCTTTATTTTAAAAATCTAATGTCTAATTGACCAAAAAAAATTCAATCATTTAGTTTATCCTTATTTCATTTATTTATTTCGAATAACAAATCTAATATTCAAAACTATGAAAAACAAAAAAAAAATTCAACACCTTGTAAAATGTAAGGATGTATTTTTGTTATATAATCAATCGAAATTGACCTTATACTACTTTAAAGAGAGAAAAAAGTATATAGTATTTTATTTATTTTGAAAATGCAGTTAAAATTTTAAATTGATGGGCTATGCTAAACAATTTCAAAATTAACAAAAAAATTTATTTTCTTTAAATTTGATGTAACGGTATATATGTACATAACTATAATAATCCTTGGAATTTACATATTTTCATTGTGTATATATACTCGTATATGTATAGTTATTTTAGTTGATAGTGTGTTTTAACAAAATAAAAACAAAATAATTTGTTGCTCGTCGTCGTTTATTTCTTTTATTTTAATGGTTTTTTCTTTTCCCTCTTAATATATACATATACATATACATATTTTTTTTAAATTAAAGGTCACCTTTTCATGTTGTTCATGATAAAATGCTTGACCTTATTACACACATTCAAAATAATACCTATATAATGTAAGGAATTGTGGTACTTTTTTATTTTTTTTTTGTTTTTCCTTTCCATTTTTTTTGGAAGGTTTTTAGCCTGTATTTTGTATTTAAAAAAGAAAAATATACAATACAAGTCAATAAATATATTTCTTTCATTTTCACCCTCAACCTTCGTGTTTGATTGATATCAGACCATCATCATCATCATCATCAGTTTATTCCTTTATATTTGGCAAAAAAACATATATACATACATACATACATATATATATATATATGTTCACATAAATTTTGTGTATAGTTTTTACGTAATTGAATTCATCATCATTGTGAAAACGATGACGTTATAGTTTGCGTGTTTTAGAAACATTTGAAAATGAAAATAACGAAAAACAAAAAAATATATATATGTAGTTATATTATAATATACTATTTCGTATTACATATATAGATAAGTATTACAATCACATTTATCTTACCTTATAATTAAAATTCATACATTTTTAGTTCAACGGTATAATATTTCTTTTTTTATTGTAATCGCACATTGGATATAAGTATGTACATTATGCCGTATGTGAATATACCTATACAGGTATTTAGATATACATATATATATTTTTTTTGTTGGACTGACTGAATATACTATACAATTTTATTTATTTATTTTTTTTAATTTTAAGATATGATTTCGTGCATAATGTACTTAATTATATTAAGAACATAACTATGAAGTCATTGGTATACAAATCATTTCCTTATCATGGACAAATATTTTTCACATGAAATGTAAAAAAAAAAAAAAAAAAAAAAGAAAGTAAAATCGTAATTTAATTTTCAAATTAAAATGTAAAATTCTTCTTAATAGTTTGAAATAATTTTATAAAATTTAATAACTAGAGAAAAAAAGTTTTAAAAAAGAATTTAAGTGGATAATTGAAAATATTTACAAGAAATCATTTAAATTCTTATGCAAATAAGTAACAGAAAGTTCATTTATTTATTTTTTTTTGAACTGATTTAAGATTAAGAACTTTTTAATATCATAACGAATTGATTTTTATTTTTTCATATTCCATTTATATGTATATTTAAATTGGTAAAAGATGTTTTTGAAAATATAATTTTTAAATTATTAGAGGTGGAAAAATTAATTTTAAATATAATTTTCGAATATTATAAGACTCTTTTATCTACAGAGAAATGTTTGGAACGTTAACGTATATCTCTACTTAGAAGACTTTTTTCGGTAGGTACCTAGTGTAGCAGCTATAAGAACAGAAAAAACGACATTCGGACCACAATCATCTGTCTTTCTGGGACAGCGCGCTTACCAATGCGCCATCGAATGTCATACCGTTCACTGTTCTTAATCATTTATCTTGTTTATGCTAAGCGTTACTTCGCATTAACTCACTCCGTCTTGACTTAATACGGATGCATAAACCAAATTTCAAAACGCATTAAAGCTCTACGTCGTTTTGAGTTAATACACTATTAAATCCGCATTTAAAATTTCATTTCGTTTTTAAAATGTGCATAAACACTTACTTCGTTTTAAGTAGTTGTTATTACACACGCAGGTGTTCAACGTTTTGAGTGAGAACGAAATGTTGTATTACGCATAAACACCAATCAAAATGTATTATCTCAAAACGATGTTTAAAACGTTTTATCGTTAATACGTTTTAACCTTTGTGCATAAACAAGATAATTGATATTCAAACCTCCTACACTAGTTTTTAGATTTAGAAATCGTCCTCACAAACTTAAGCCTTAAGACTTCCCAAAAAAAATTGTTATAACTTGCAATGATTTTATTACAATTACTATAGCTTCACTTATCTGTTTTGAAATTTTTAAATTAAAAAAAATATTCATTGATGCGGTAATTATACGCGTAAAGAGATTTTCCAAATAAATCTAATAAAAAGTAAATATTTTGGAAGCTTTCATTATCGAAAGCTAGAAAAACAAATTGTTACTTGGTTTCTTTCTTTTTTTCCAAATTTATAATATAATAAGTATAAAAAATTATCAAAATTGTACGGTTTAGAACGCGTATTTTGTTTCTACTTCGTACAGAATTTAACACAAACAACCTTGAATTTTTGATTAAACATTTTTAATTAATCACAAATTACATGCGCAATTTGAAGTTCCTATACGGTTTTAATCTCAATTTTATTCAGCTATACAAAATGTGAAACTGCAATCGAAAAAATTTAGATTTAAAAATAATAATTAACATGATGTCAAACATGATGTATACCTATTAAAAAAAAAAAGATTTAAAACAAACAAAACGGGAATCACAGAAGCAACTTTACTGTATTTAATTTAATTTCTTTTTTTTAGTGGAAGTTAATTAATTTTAGAGTGTACATGCAGCATTTTATTTAGTTGCCTTCAAGTTTTAAATTTTTTTTTTTTCAATTTTATTATTCTTTTTGGAAAATTTTACTTCGAGAAAAAAAAAATTAAGGATTTATTTAAATAATTTTTCAACAAAACAAATCATTCAATTAAAAACAAAATATAGTAAAGTTTCAGTTTCGTGGTAAGTAACTATTAAACGTAAATGTCACCAGACGTAAATCCAGATAATAATAAATACATACCATACCTATATATCCCATTGAATTTTAACGCAAAAAAAATATATAAGAAAAAAAAAATAGAAAACAAGAAACATGTAAATTTTTAAAGAATAAGAGAATAAAGAATCGTTCTAATTAATTCAAAGAAAACAAAATTATTTGTTAATTTTTATGTATAGAAATTTCTAGACGTATACAAACATACTATGTATTTATAGTCCTTTTATTAAATAACATATAAATTCGATGATACATTTACATACTACACACATTAAATTATACGTACATATACAATACATAATTTATATTATATTAAAATTTAAATGTCCTTATGAATATATATATTATGTATGTACATTAATTCGGTATAGTAAAATTATTATTCTTCAAAAAAGTAAAAAAAAATCATACAAATTCAATGTCAAAGGGTAAAACATTTAGCGAAATTTAAAAAAAAAAAGTAATTGTAATAATAATAATAAATGCATAAAAAAATGGATAATTTTTAACGCATTAATAATTTGGTATTTTTCTTTCATTTTCATTTAAAACTTTCATTTATTATTATTTATTATTTTTCCTTTTTCATGTTTATTTTTATATAAATGTAGTATGCAAGTGTTTTTATTCCTTTTTTTTTCACTTCAAATTATATTTTAACTTTTTGTTTTTTAATTATACATTTTTTTTTCTTCTATATTTTTATGAAGATATACTCGTATATGTGCCAGTATATTAATAGTTTTAATTTTTCTTATTATATGACAACTTTACCTTCAACACTTCTGACCATATTTTTATTATGTTACATATATGCAAATTATAAAAACATAAAATGGAAAAATAAAAAGAAAATGAAAAATGAAAGTATAAATAAAAAAATTCGAGATTAATTTGTACTTTTTTTTTTTTTTTCCATATAATATATTTTTGAATATTTTTCTGTGTCACAACACTAGAAATTCAAAGAAAATTCAACAAAAATACATACGAGAACTAAGTGTTAGTCACTAACCTTAAGGAATTTTTCTTAAGTTTTTTCATATAAGTATAAAACATACATATGAGGAAATTATTATAATAACGGGCATAAATTATTTGCACGAATAAGCAACAGAGTCCGAGTGGTAGCAAAAAATAAAAAAGTAATAATAATAATAAAAATATTATAAAATAGTGTAATGTGTAGTAAATTGTATAGTAGGTTCAATGTTTTTTTAAAAAAAATAAATAAAAATTTACCAGTAAAAAAAAAAAATTAATGCAGAAAAATTGTTAATTATTTTGAAAAATTTACTTTTTTTAATTAATTTCTTTTTCAAGGGAAAAGTTTTTTTAATGTAAAAGAAAAAGTGGTGTGGTATCAAAACGGTACTTTCAGTGCTAATTAGGTCTTCGAAAGATTTCGAAAACCGCCACGTCAACCAACCAACCAAAAGAAAAAGTGAGTTGGACATTCGTTAAATTTGAAACTATTACAAATTAAAAAAAGGTCCAAAATTGTACATCCTGATTCCAATTTGTTCTGAAATATATGAGGCTTACATCCTTATGGGGTCATCTAAATTATTTACATAATTTATTATTGAGTTCTAAAAATCTTCAGTTTTCATGGATTAAGCCGTACATACATATGCATAAAAATATTTTATGATCACAGGCACAGGTGAAGGTATGACACTAGTCAAGAAAAATTATATAAATATTTAACCAAAGGAATTATTTTTTCTTGTTTTGCAAAATTATAGCTTACTTTTTTATTTTCATTTTATAGCTCCTACTTTTTTTTTTTTTTTTTTTAAAAAAAAGTAGAAACACCATTTACATATAAGTACAAACTCGTATAGTAAAAATATTCATGTTTTTTAGCAATGTTATATATTTGTATAAGAAGACATGCGCCCTCAAGAATTTTTTCTTGCAAGTTGTGATTTTTTTCTTTTACAAACAAACACAAAAAAAAAAATATAGCTACTTAAATTTGTAAGGTACCATATACACTAAGGCCAAGAAAAAAAAAGAAAAAAGAAACGAACAAATATTTTATTTTATATATTTGACTACTTTTTTATAATAATTTTCATTCTTATTACATCCTGTTACTGTGCAGGTCGCATGTAATAATTTAGTACCCCTTTTAAATTAAAAAAATTATATTTGCTTTTTTCAAGAAAAACGAAATTTACAATTAATTTTTTTTTATAATTATTTTCGAACATATGAGAAATATTTTTTTCTAAAAAAAAAGGGAATTAAAATTTAAAAAAAAAACATAATTTTTCGTTATTGTGCCTCAATTTTTGTGCCTTATTTATTTTAAATATCTAACAATATTTTTGTTTTTCAAATTGTGAAAATTTTACAACTGAAAAAGACGTTTTTCGAATAATATTTGTGATTTTTCTGTGACAAAAAAAAAAAACATTTTTTAAAAAAAAGCTTTATTAAAAAAGACTATATACTTGTTTTGTTAAAAATTATTAAAAACTATAAAAAAAAAATGGAGCCTTTAAAGCGTTTTACGCAATGTGGCAGTTTAACAATGCTTTTTGCTATTTTCATTGTTTTATTCGGGGTTAGTTCAACAGCATTAACAACATTTGGTAAGACAAATCCAAATAATAATCAACAGTCAACTCCACCACCAGGTATGTAATTTTTATCTTTTTTTTCTTCTTTTAATTAAGAAATTGAAAAAAGAAACTAATTGCCAAAGCTTTTTTCAAAGTAGAAGTTTTTAAGTAGATATTACCAAAATAACTAAGAAATAGAGTTTTTCAAAAAATTATGAAAGTATTTTCTTCGAAACTTAAGAATGAGTAAATTTTCGAAAACTAATTATTAAAATTGTAATGTATTATAAATGAATTCTTTTGACGATGATAAATCGTTTTTGTATTATTTTAGAAACAGGTAATTTGTTGAAAAAAAAAAATATTAATTGTTTTTCTCTACTTTTAGTCTGGAAAATCTTACTATTTTCAAATTATATATGTACATCAAATCACTTTGAAAAAGAAAAAAAAATGAAATTCATTTTCTCCTATAATTAATTTATGAACAGAAAATTACGCAGAAACTTCTCAAAAAAAAATTAGTGAAATGTCCTTAGAAGAAGTTTTATAATTCTTAAGAGCCCAATTTAGTGAAACGGCCTGCAAAGTGACCGCCTACAGCCTATATTTCTCAACCGATTTTCATGAAATTTCGAATATAGATAGTTGGAAGGGGAATTGTGGTCCTTAAGTGGAATGGATTTTTAAAAAAGTCCTTTATTTTAAAAATACACGGATTCAAAGTGAGGCTGTTTTGCGATTTGGGCCTTCAAAGTGATCACCTACAGCTTACAATTTTTAACTGATTTTCATGAAATTTTGAATATAGATAAGTGGAAGAGAATTGTGGTCCTTAAGTGGAACAAATTTTTTAATTTTAATCCTTAAATTTTTTTTATATTCGATTTTCGAAGGTACAGACAAAACAAAAATTCACTAAACTTTTCACACATTTTTCATGTATTAAAACGTTCAGATATTATATGATTTCTTCTTATATAGGATTTAAATTCAACCTTTTTCAAAAAGTTTAAAATAAATTTTAAGGAAATTGGTTACGTAGTTTAATTATTATAAATAAAACAAATTGTTAATTTAATCATTTAAAAAACAATTTTTCAAGTACATATCATGTTTTTGTAATTAACAACACTCATATAATTGAACAATAAAAAATATCCTTCGTATGAATTAAAAACTTATACACTTCCATAAAATGAAAAATAAAAAAAATCCCTTTTCCCGATGTTGTCATAGACTGGAAAATAAAAAAAAAACGGAAACCATCATTCAAATATCTTAATCATGGTATTTCAGGATGCCCTTCTATTGTTACTTATTTTTTAGTAGTAGTGGTGGGCACATAAATTTTTCTAATTTCTCCTTTTTTTTTTTGAACATTTCTGATGTCATTTCCGCTCTGAAAAAAAAATTGTATTTTTTGTAGACACCTCCTTTTACTATACTTTTTCCAAATAATTTCGTCATCATTTTCGTAATTATCTAATATCTTACAAAAAAATCACGTCATTAAACATAAATTCGTAATTTCCGAATTGTTAATATTATTTTTATTTTAATGATATTAAAAAAAAAAAAAACAAACATATTGTTGCCGAGGTATCAAGTATAATAACGTGTATAAATTTTCGTCTGTTTAAATTGTTTCCGTTACAAAAATAATTTTATTTCGAAAAATAAAAGTTCATAAAATATATATACGATGTCCTTAAGTTTTAATATACATATACATAACAACATAAAGTCGGTTTATCTGTTAATTTCAATACAAAGACAATATAAAAAAAAGTTCATAAATTTTAAGTTAAATCGTTAGAATAAAAGGTTTAGATTATTATTTCTAATGTCAATTTAGTTCTTAAACTTTTTTTTATGTGTGTGTGTTTATATAAAAGGTTTTCTTTGATTTTTCTTTGGATTTGGGTAATCAATAGTACAAGTTTGTACCTGGAAATAGCAATAAAAAAAAAATACACAAAAGCACGATATCATGCTGTCCCACGAGTGTTTTTTTTTTTTTTTTGCTTTAACAAAACGTGAATAATTTGAATTAATTAAACATATTTAATGTAAAAAAATAAAAATCTATCAAGGACCTTAATACATATAGTCAACGAGTCAATATGTTGATATGTTCCAAAAAAAAGTTCAATTTTATAAATAGCATTATGAAGAGAGAAAAAAAAGTGGAACAGATAATGTTTTTTTTAAAATTATTTTAAGATGAAATTAAGTACCACTAAGAAAAAAAAACCCCACACAAAAGACTTATTGGACTGTTACATTTTCCTTTAGTGAGTTCGTTCCCGAGAACTCTTCTCCAATTACATATATTATCTGCAACAGCTCATCTCTTTGGCGTCATTCTTCACTTCTTCCTTCTCCTACTTCGCTCTAGACCTTCCTTGTGATGTGTTTTTCCCCCAATGGAATTGTCTTTAATTATTGGAATTCAATTCAATAATTTCTTTTAATTAAGTTCGACTTTTTCTATTTTTATTTTATTTGTTTAAACGAGCAGTATTGCATTATTAAAATGAATTAATGTCCAACAAATTTCAATTTGAATTAGACTTGGTGCGTCATGCGTATGAAGTTTATCAATGAAGTGTAATTTATTTTGAATTCTTTATCACTTTTTGGATATTTTTTTATTTTCTCTTCAATTGTATATTATTATCAATAAAAGTATAGGTATACTTACGTATATTGTTAATGCATCAAATTGGCTGTTTCTATATAATTCTTTTACAAAAAAAAAACTTTAATATCCGTGTGAGACTTTCACGAATACATTTTTCATCAATCCTTGTAATCAATCATAAACACACGTGTTTATTCATGGTTTCAATTAAGCGTGTCGAATTTTTATTGTTAAAAAAAATGTATATTTTTTTTCCATAATTTATTTGTGTAAATAATAAAATACATTATTGTAAATTTGTATCGCAAATATTAAATTCAAAATTTATTTAGTAATAAGAAATCATACTTCAGTATTTTTTTCAATAGAAAGTTTCAAGTATTTAGGCACGACACGTGAAAAAATAACGATTAAATAGTTTCAATTCTTTTAATTTATTTAACAATGGACACAATGGATTTTTTCAAGAAAAATATTGGTATCAAATCAAGTAAAAATCATTCAATTAAAAAGGCAATTTTTTCCCATGAGATAGATAGATACACAGATAGATAGATTATTGGGCTATTATTGCACTTCGACCAATAAAGATCTTTTGTGCAGCCCGTGCTTCCTATAGATTTAGGCTATTGATAAATCCAAAAATTCTATTTGAAGGTGCACACCAGATTTCCTCTGGCTTGAGAAAATACTGATGCATGTAGCACATTCTTTTAGAGACCAACGCCTCGCATTCAAACAGAATGTGTTTTGAGGTTTATTTGGCCTCCCTGCAGAATCTGCACTTGTCATCCTTCTGTAAGCCTATCCTACTAAGGTGGTAATTGAGAGGACAGTGTCCGGTTAAGAGCCCTATGATGGCTCTTAGCTCCCTTCTACTGAGGTTGATTAGTTTTCTGGAAATGCTAGCTGAAGGTAAGATGAATTCCTTTGCTTGTAGATTTCCAGAAGTTTTCTTCCATTAGGAGATGCATTTTTCCATGAGATGTGTTTTCATTATCATCAGAGGCGCAACAGCTTGATGTAGTTTTCGAGACTAGACCTTCCTTCCTGTAATATGTATTTTGTTCTGCTTAAACTTCTTTTTGAACTTAAAAAAAATTAAAAAGGATACTTTAAAAAATTTCAATGATTGTGGAGCAATAAGGGAATTGTGGAGCACATTTTTTAATTTTGATCATTAAATTTTTTTTATATTCAATTTTCGAAGGTACAGACAAAACAAAAATTCACTAAACTTTTCACACATTTTTCATGTATTAAAACGTTTAGATATTATGATTTCTTCTTATAGGATTTAAGTTTAACCTTTTTCAAAAAGTTTAAAATAAATTCCAAGGAAATTGGTTACGTAGTTTGATTATTACAAATAAAACAAATATAGTTAATTTTTCATAAAATTTCCGATTTATTCTTGAGAATCGTTTAAATCCAGTTTAAAAAATTTTTCAACTAGAAAAAAAAAACAGTAAATTATTTGAATGTGAACATCTAACGAATTTTATTGATTTACTAATTTATTTGCTAAATAAAATATTTCCAATGAATATAAAAATAGCAATAACAATAACAATAAAACGATATTTCCATTAAAACACTATCAAATTTATTATTCTAAATAGTTTCAAGAATTGATAATCAATTTTCATATAAAAATTTATTTAGAATTAAGCAGTTTATACTGCTTTCAAACGAAATTTTCATAATATAAATTATTATTATTTTTTTTCTTTTCACAATTTTATTTTTGTAGTCAAGGCTTAATAAATTTTTCGATAAAACAAATGATCATAGAGCACGAGTAAAAAATTAAAATACATTATATGAAAACCTTTTTTATTGAAATTATTATAGCAACTAGAAAAAAAAAAAAAAAAAAATTAAAGAAAAATAAATCATACAGTAATGCATTTTTATGTTCTAGTGATTTAGAAATGATTATATACTTAATGTTGACGAAATTCATGAAAAGTTTAATTAATTTAATCATTTTATTTTAAGCTATATTTCATTAAATACATATTTATGTAAATAGTTTGTCCTTTAAAGTTTATTTTATCAAAGGTTGCAAATTGATTGATATTCAAGAAGAAAAATAAAAAACAATTTCAAGTTAAAGTTGCATTAAAATTGCATTTAAAAAAAAAAAATTAGAAAAAAAAATTGGTTAAAAATATGAAAATACTAAATAGTCATACAGAAAGGACATTTTTTTGTTTGTTTTCTAAGTAACACGAACAAGAAATACTAAAAACACGAAATAGATGTTGTTGTTTTTTTTGTCGCTTTCATCGATAACACGTGAATGTTATGAAATGTTAAATGTCATGGAACTCTTTTCAACGAAAATTATATAAAAAAAAAAAAAAACCTGATTAATTCTACTCATGGTTATTTCTTTTATAATTAATCTAAATAAATTTTCTTATAATTATCCTTTTTTTTAAATTAGAATTATTGTAAAAAAAAAAAAAATGTATATATTCTAAAAAATAAAGTGGATATCGTGTGGTGACAGAAAGGATAATTATTTTGCATTATTCCTATACATACATACTCGTATTGTGTACATACATATTTGTATTGAACGTGTAAAATCATTAACGTTTATATAGAATTTATTTCCGATTTATTATTAGAGGAAGTTCGGGTATTGTGGACTGGTCGGATATTGCGGATCATGATATTTTCTTTAAAATGAGTAGTAATAAAACATTTAGTCAACATTTTTTTTTAACATCACCATGTTTAAAATATAGTCTATGTGCAGTTATGTTTGAATTTGCTTTCAGTTCTAAGAATTTTTTTATTTTATGTTTTGCGTTCATATCGACCTTTTTTTTTAATTGAGAAAATAAATTCTTATGACTCAGATATTTCGTCTCCAGATGATAAATGCAATTTTTGTTAAAATCCTGCAAAAGAAGACATTTATACAATGAAATGGATCCAATGTATCCAATGTGAAGTAATTTGGGCTCATCAAGACTGTATTCTGGAAAACAAGGGAGATTTTCTCCACTTTTGCCTCTAATATATGCCACATTACCCTCCACTTTTTGAAAATAGTAAATAATTCTTGCTTTTTCCTTTCAATTGTTATAAACCTTTTGAGTTCTTGTAATAATGTAGCATGCTTTAAAGAAGTTTCTATGAAAATTTTGGAAAATTAACGCTGCTAATTTAGGAACTATACACTAGAAAATAAAAGTAGTGGTCTACAATACCCGAACTTCCTCTATTATTATTATTTTTTTTTTCAATTATTTGAAATGTAATTGTGTACTTTTTATTGAATTTCACTATAATGTTGTAATAATTTTTTTTTTTTCATGTTCACACTACTTGTATGATTTACCTGGTGATATTTAACGCACATAATATAACAGTAACTTGCTAAGTACAAAAGCTAATCCTAATCGCATGAAGACAACAAAAAAAAATCAAAGAAAATATAATATTCGCGCAAAATAAAATAATTGCATGTTGAAAAATTTCAACTTCATTTATAATTATTATTATAAATTTCTAATTTCCTTTATATACCAACATATTTTTCTATTTCACGTTAAATAATGAAAAACGGTAGAAAGCTCTATAGCTTTATTTTGTTATCCTGATTTTTATTCTGTAAATATATTTGTGTATGTGTGTAAAAAATACCATCGTAACATTTTTTTTTTCTTTAAATTTATTTCATGTTTTTTTTTTCCTATTCGTTATATAGGTAGGTACTTCTCTTATTTTTTGTCATATTTATTTATTATTAATCCTTTTTTTCGTTTAACCTTGAGCTTGAAAAAATTTATATAAAATTATATCCATATTTGTATAGGTATATACAAAAATTTCAAAAATTCTTTCTTCCATATTACTATACAATAATTTTCAAATTCATTTTTTTTTTTTATTCTGCACGTGTTTAAAGTTTATGTATAAGTCTTAGGTATGTGTAGTATATAAATTCTTTTGCATATACTTATTTATTTAGATAAAATGTACTATGTAGCTAAGCCACTTAAAAAATAATTTTTACATACATGCTTATTGAAAAGAAAAAATCTAATTATTTGTTTATTTTTTTTCTTGAAGATTTTATCGCATTTACATAAATTTTTCAGTTGAAATTGGAATGAAAAAAAAATAAATAAAAAAACTTGAAATTGTATTAAGGAAAATGGAAATTATTAAAGTAAAATACAATTGCACACAAAATTAAATAATAGTTTAATGTTAAAAACAATTTATTATGTCAATTATCAGGGAAATCAAAACAACAAAGCAACAAAACAAAAAAAAAAACAAAGAAAATTATTATCGTTAATACTTATGTAATAATTTACGTTTTTCTTTTTCCTATTTTTCCATCTAACTTTTTTTTTTTTTATTCACTAAATTTTCTTATTTTATTCATTTGCAAATAAATACATAATATGTATGTACAATGCAGCAATGAAGTCAATTAAAATAATTAAATAAAATTTATACCTAACTGATGATGATGATAAAATGAATTGTATATACTGCATAATTTCAATCTGTTATTTTTTTTTCTTTCAATTTTATTTCATTATTTATTTTGTCATTTTAATTGAATGTTTTGAGAATTGATTTTTTGTTGTTGTTGTTGTTGTTGTTGTTTGTTAGTCATTTTTAATGAAACAAAATGTAATTTTTTTTTTCAAAGGAGAATTCTTATTCTGGTATACATTTTTATTGTTAAAAGTGCAAATTTTATTAGAAGGCCAAAATGGCAAAATGTAAAATATTTATATAAATGCAGAAAACTGACTTTATCCAAGTAAGTACATCTGAATTTTAAATTTTACTTTTAACTGGAGCAAAAAATTTGAGAAAAATTCGATAAATTCATAAGCAATCAGTAAAAATATCATTTTTATTTTATCATTCCAAATTTTCAAGCTTCGTAACGCTCTAGACTACATCAAATTTTGACCTTTTCTTTCTCAAGTTTTATGAACTTTTATTCGAAGCTATAAAATCTTAAAAAAAAAATTTCCGTTGATTTTTAGCAATCAAATTGCAAAAAAAATTAATTTAAAATTTGGAAATTATTTTTAAACTTTAATTTGAATTATTTTTGTAAAAAAATTCATTAAAAAAAAAAAACACTGCTCATAAATTACATATTTTATTTGTCTAACCAAAAAAAAAAAAAAAAAACATACATTTTTATATTTTAATGACCCTCACAGAAAAAAACATTTTTTTTTATATATTTCCAACTTTTCTGTTTATTTCTAGAAAATATTTAAAAAATTATACTATTATAAATATATTGAAAATTTTCCTTGTTCTTAATGTGTATTTTCTTTTTTATTTTCATTTTATATTTACACAAAATTGAAAAAAAAAATTTTCTTCAATTTCTTTTGTTTTAAATATTTTCTTTTTCTTTCCGTTTTTATATAATTTATTTATACAAATAAAAAAAAAAGTATATTTATCAAGAAAAAACATATATGTATTTTATATTTTTCAAGCATATTTCACATGTTTTCCATTATCAACAACAAAGAATTTTTTTTCTTTCCCTCTCATGATTTTTAATACACAAAAAAAAAAATTAATAATAAACCGAGGACAAGAAATTGATGACGAAAAAAAAACAAAAAATTAAAAGAGAAACTGAAAAAAGACAAAAAAACAAAAAAAAACGAAATAAAAGAAATAAATAAAAATTCTCATCATTAACCAACCAAACCAACACATTATTTTTCTAAATTTAAAATGAAAATTATGAGAGAACATGATGTCAGAAAATGTAATTGACATTAGAAAAATTCTTAAAAGATGATACATGAAAAAAAAAAAAACATACAAAATTAAATTTAATTAACAAAAATATTAGGAAAAATAATTTTTTTTTGTTTTTTTGACCACTTGAAAATTTTTCCCATGCATGTACTTTTTTAGGACAAAAAAAAAAAAATGAAAAAATGACGCATTATAACTCTGACGTATTTCTTTTTGTTTTCTTTCAAAAAAAATAAGAAAAAACCATTAGTTTTTCTTTTGTATCCCTCATCTTAAATCACACACATACTTAATTTTAAAAAAAAAATTAAATCCAAATTATTATGAATGGGGGAGATGACAAATTTTCAAAGATAAAGAAAAAATTACATACATATTTTCTTATATTATTTTACGCAAAACTTTTTATTTTTACTCTTTTTTTGTTTTCTTAAAATTTTTTAATTTTTCTTTAAACTTTAAATATACAAATAATTGTATGATTTAAAAACAAAAATAAAATTAAAATTAAAAAAAAATAATGAAAAACAGAATTATAATGACGTGATTATAAAAAGCAACAATATGTAAAATTTAAAATTAAAATTTGAAAACTTCTCTTCAATATACAAATATACATTTTTTTGTGTTTTTGTGTTTTTAGACAAGTAAAAATTACATTTTACATTAATGATATAACGGTACACAAAGAATTTTAATTTAAAATAAAAAAAAAAAACATTATTTTTTTTTTCTGTTGCTTTTTCTTTTCGTTTTAAATTTAAAAAAAAATGTTTTTAATTATCTTTCCTTTTAACAAATACATAATAAAAATGTCAAAAATTTTGAATACATAAAAATAAAAGAATAATTCTATATGGGGAATTCCAAGCAAATCGACCACTTTTTTCCTTAAAATTCGTATGAATGAAGCTGATTTGGCTAGGTATATATGAATTTTTGGTGTATTTAGTGTTAAATTATTTACGATATCACTATGGAGAACAGTATTAAAAAAAAAATTTTTTTGCTACTTATCAGTGGAAACTCGTTTTACTGTCACACCCGTTACACTTCTTTATTTTTTATTTATGAAAAAAGTATTGCATTGTTCCTCGTAAAATTTTTCAAAAAGATTCTTTCAAGTGACAACAGTATAATTAAAAATAATTTTTGGAATTGTTTATATGAAAATTTTAGGATATTCAGTAAAATATACAGCAATCCGTGAAATTCGAAATCGTCAGCGTCACACCCGTTATGCTACTAAAATGACGATCATTCTGATCAGAAATATTTGAAGATTTCTGTTTTATTGTAGCCGTCGTTTGCTTTCACTAGAAGACATATTAAGAAAAGTATAATCAGAATGCAATTGCTGTACGAGTTTTTCAATATTTAAGAGTAAGAATGTCACACCCGTTACAAATGGAATTCCCCATATGCAAAATATATGTATTTTTTTAAAAACTTCGAACTTGTTGTGCAAAAAAGAAAAATTAGCAAAATAATATTTAACAAAAATAAAATAAAATATCTATTATCAAATTTTGTCAAAATATTGAAGCCAAATGTTTTTATTTTTCTGTTATAAATTATTTTTGAAAATAATAAAAACAAAAATAATGTAAAATTTTGTAGTATGTACTTAATTAATTTTCACATAATTATAACAACAATAATACAAATTATACAAAATAACAGAATAACAAACATAATTTGCATTTATTTTTTATTCTTTTTTTTTTTTTTTAATTTCTTTTTTTTTTTTTTTCAAAATATGTATATTCTTTTCAATTGTGTTTTTTAACGCTTCATTATTTTGTTAATGAGAAATAATTAAAAGAAAAATTCAATTAGAAAAAAAACAAAAACAGGAAAAAAAAATTCTATACATGTAATACAGGTATTTTTATATCTAAAAAAAAAAAAAAATGGAATAATATAATGTTTTTCTTTAAAGTGTTCTTTTTTATCTATAATATTAAAATTACATTATACGTTAACAATAATAATAATAATTTATATTTATTTATTCTTTTATCCTATTTTTTTTTGTTTTTCTTTTGTTTTTTTGCAAACTTTATTGTCCTTTGTTTTTTCATGTTATTTATTTTTTTTTTCATTCACATTTTTAATTTTGTTTAATTTTTTGAAAATCTTTTCTTGCTTTAAAACCACGAAAACTAGCTTGAATTTTTGTTGCAGCTTCTTGTTCACGTTTTTGATGTTTTCTAACTAAATAACCACGAATACCAGCTTGAATTTTAGCTGCAGATTTTTCTTCAACTGTTCCATTAATTTGATTATTATTTTTTGTTGTTGATGTAATTGATGTTGGTGGTGATGATGATGATATTGTTGTTGCTATTGCTGTTGGTGCTGTAGATGTATGAATACCATTTAATCGCGATGATGATGATGATGATGAAGAATCATTTGAATTTCTATTTGAATCCATAATTTGATCAATTTGATTACGTCCAACACTTCGATTACTACGATTTTGATTTGATGGTGATACAGAATTTTGTTTCAATTGTTTTCTAACACGATATCCACGAAAACCAGCTTGAATTTTTGTAGCAGCATTCTCTTCCGATGATTGGGAAGAGTTTGGTGAACTAGGATGAATATGCATTGCAGTACCCGTTTTTGTGGTGATTTTTTTTTTGTCTTTCAAATTTCTTAGTTTTTCAAATTTTATTTAGTTATTAAATTCTAATAATGAATAAAATTAATGTTTATTATGTTAGGCACCTGATAGTTACACAAAAATTTAAAATGTTTGCCAAAGGAAAGGCTTAATTTTTACTTTTTCAATTATAAAGCACACAATAAGAAAATAAAAATATTTTTTTTGTTGTTCTTTATGACCTAACTAACACAGTTTTTTTTTCTAGTTTAACTTTATAAATTTTCTAAACGAATAAATTTTTAAAAGTAAAATTTCGTTTAATTTTAACAAAATAGAAAAAATATTGTCAATGAATATAGTGCAGAAACTATAGTCTTTCACACTTTTGTGTTGTGTATATAAAATGCAATCAACAAATGAACTACAAGATACTTAAACAAAATTCAAAAAAGATACATTAGATTTTTAGTTTCACCATCAGCAAAACAGAAATATCATTTGTATAATAATCATACTATAAAACATTAAAATATTTATTTATATAATTATATTTTTGCTTATTTAAATTATGCTTCAGTATATCTTTTGATAAATTACACACAAAACTGACGACAACGATGACGACTATAACAAATTTAACCAACAACTAAACTAAAATATAAATTTGTGATCTCTATTATATTATTATTTTAAATTGAAAAAAAAAAAAAATAAAACAAAATAACAAAAAAAAAATCACCAAAAGAGATCTTAAATGATTTAATATTAAATGACCGCACTTAACAATAACAAAAAACACATAAACTCTGATTTATAAATTGAATTGCAACCTCATTCAATTTGAAAATTTATTTAAAATACAAAAAAAAAAAAAGTGCTCTTTTCCAATTACAATTCATATATACGAGTATATATTGAATCTTTTCACATGTATGCAATAAAAAAAAAATTTTTTTTTTCATTTAATTCTTTTATACAATTGTATATATGTATGTATCTTTAATGTACATATATCTATTTTATTTTTTTAATTTTTTTTTATTTTTATTAAAAGTCAACCAACAAAATACAGACAATAATAATATTGTTGTTTTATCCGAACGAGAATATAATTCTGATTGAGAAAAATTGGATGCTGTTATAATATTAAAAAGCACCAGAAACTATTATAATATTATTGTGTTACGTTACTTGTTGATGATGATGATGATGATGATGATGACCTGTTGTTTTGTTTTTTTTTTAAATGTATTTTCATCCTATACTATTATTATATATCATATAAGATGTATATTAAAAGATATTCAAATTTAACATTCAACCAATATGTACAATATAACCATTGATCTCTTTAAAGAACATATTTTTCATTAAAAAAAAATACATATGTATATATAATATATGTACATATATATGTATGATATTTATTGAAAAATTCCTCTCTTCTTGATTTATTTTTAAAACTGGAGCTATATGAATATGGTATATACGAGTATGTTATAATTTACGTATTTCTCAAGTAGAAAAGAAAAGAAAAAAATACCAAGAACATTGAAAAATATAAAAATCATCCAATATATGAATATGTACCTCAATCTATTAGATATAGAACATATAGAATTTATATAGCTTGTTAAGATATAATAACGTATATTTACAAATCATACGAGCAACTTTTACTTATATGTATATAAGTAGTTATTTAGTTATATACAAATGAATACAAAATAATAATAATGATATTAAATCGTCTGACAAGACACTGGTTAACAAAATTTTTTAAATATAATTTCAAATTTTTAAAGGGGTAAAACACTTTTAACCAATTCAATTCAGAATATCAATTACAAACAATATAACTAAATAAAATAAGATTTACTAAATTGCTGATAGATTGGGACAAGAAAATTGTCAATCTATAGCCCTAGGATTTGTATTCCTATTCACAGTAGGAGGACTAACTGGAGTAGTATTAGCTAATTCCTCTGTAGACATTATTCTCCATGACATATAATACTATGTTGTAGTAGCCCACTCTTCCATTATGTTTTATCAATAGGAGCAGTATTTGCTATTATAGCAGGATTCATTCACTGATATCCTCTATTTACAGGACTATCTATAAACTCCTCACTTTTAAAAAGCCAATTCTTTGTATAATATTTGTAGGAGTAAATTTAACTTTTTTCTCCCAACATTTCCTTGGATTAGCTGGAATACCCCGTCGTTACTCAGGACTAAGTGATCTAATATGCGCCTTTTTTTACTTTAATATGTTTTGAACAATCACACATTTTGTTAATCAAAAACTTTTGATTTCTGGAATCTTTCAAGATCTATAAATCTATAGGTTTTTCTCTATTTTAATTTTCCAATAATTTTTCAGATTTTGTTAAAATCCTCGTGGAATCTTTAAAATGAAAAGTTTGCGAAAAAGAACAAACTTTTTAAAATAATGTAAATTCAAGAAATGTTTTCTTTTTTAATAGTTTGATTTATAAATTTTCTATCTATCACCTTAAAAATACACCTATAGCCCCTTGATCTTACAGGATACCTCAAGTTAATTTTTACTTCATTTTTTTCTATCATATAGTACATCCACTTACAGTTTATAGTGGAATGTGAACCACTAAATTCGTTGGTAGAGAACAAATTTCTTCGTATATGACAATATTGGTTTGGTTCGAATATTTGTGTATGTGATTGTTTTTATGTTTACTTGATTATGTCCAGTAACGATATATCCAATATTAGAATATGTTTATCAGTGTTACTTTCAATAAATTCTAATAAGGTAATATTGAACATAAAAAAGCTGTGATTTCTCTTTTGTATTACATACAAAAATATATATACCTATATGCTATGTTTAATTTTTATTTTATTGTTAATGTAATATTTGAATCACTTACAAATTGAACGTTTTAAGAACAATTTGTTTTTATAAAAAAGAACATAAAATAGAAATCTTATATTGTCAAAGTAGTAGAGAATAAAACCACTTGCATAATAAAACAAATTTCTAATTTATACGAATTTAACTAATAAATAAATTCATCAAAAATTCTATAAATCCGAAAAAAAAGAAGAAGAAAAATGTTTCTATGTATATGTATTTTAAAAATTGATAAATTGATAAATTAATTGGAAGAATAATAAATGAATATTATTTATTTATCGGGTCTCTTTAAAAATTAAGTATTACAAAATTGAAAAACACGAAATTTTTAATTGAACAAATTTACTATATATTGGAAGACTTATTAAAAAAAATTAATAATAATTAAAAAAGAGTTTTCTTTAAAATAATTAAAAGCCAAAAAATAAAAAAATAATAAAAAGAATACACACATATACTCGTATACATAAATTCTGTTTTAGGATGATAGACGAGAAGAAGATCAAATCATGCGATGAAATTTTTATAAATGAATAATTTTTTTCACATTAGTCTCGTATTTTGTCCAATTTACATTTACGTCATTTTTTTTAGTATATAAAAAGAAATTTTAATTTTCGTTTTAAAAAATTATATGTATGTACATATTCAAATATTTTTAAAAAAATAAAAAACAAAAAAATAGAGCCCATACTAATTTTCGTTTCTTTTTTTTTCTTCTTCTAAATATGATCTATGAGAGAAAAATAGGGGGTGGTGGATGATTTGCTCGTATATACTTAACAATTTCTTAGTAATCACCTCCTCACCTTAACAAAATATGATGCAACAGAAAATTAAATGAATTTTATTTTTTTTTGTTTTTAATTTTTTTCGTTATGGATATTTGCAGTACAAATTGATGAGGAAAATTTGTATGTAAAAAGCAAAATACATAAAACTAAAATATAAAGCAAATGAGTGAAAAGATGAAAACAGAAATTTTTTTTTTTTTTTAAAATAGATTTTATATGTAAAAAAATAATTATATTGTCTAGATATGTATGTACCTATATATATTTTCTTTGCATTATTAATAAATTCATTACGAATGATACATTTATTCTCCAGCGAAAATAGTCTTATTTTTAAATAATTAATACAGAAAATATTTTGTTTATTCAAAGATATTTACAGAAATTTCTAAAATTTCGATTTTAATTTTAAATATCATGCCTACACACCTACATGTTTTTTAATACGTAATGTAATAAATATATATGTATTTTTTTTGTAAGAAAATTCTTTGCATAATTTTAGAATTCCCATAACGTACGTAATATACGTGCATATTCATTCTTTTCAAATAATAGATACTTTTTTTATTTATTTTCAAATTTATTCATTCCTTTTTGTTTCATTTTTTTTTTTTTTTTTTTTGTATTTCAGTTAAAGGACGAGAATGTAATAATCATCCAGATTGTTCAAGTTTACAATATACAAGCTGTGTAAGAGATCCTGGTGATGGAAAAAAACGATGTTTATGTGGGGATAATAATGCACCGATAAATGGTCAATGTCAAACATATGTTAAAGGTAAAAATAAATTAAATAAAGAATTATATATTTAGAAGATTAAAACAATGTGTAGAAAAAATTAAATTACATATTTGTGTATTTGGTTTGATTATACATATATATAGGATTACGACATTTATGTGTAAAGGATACTGATTGTGAAGAGGGTATGATTTGTGCAGTAGATAATTCTACATTAACAACAGGACTTTCAAAACTTACAACAACTCAACCTTCAGCAAAAATATGCTTATGTGATACAGAAAATGGTTATGATGAAAGTTTTCGAGATTCTACATGTAACGGAGGTATATGTCATAAAATGAATCCTTTATATGATATACAATATCTATTATTTTATTAATTTTTTTTTTCTTCTATCTACTTTTTTCAAAGCAGCAGTAAAAACACTTATTAATAGTTTTGTTCCATTGGGATGTATTTTAATTTCATATATTTTTTCACAATCTAGAAATCATTTAAATGTTAGTCACTAAATTATATATGTATGTATGTAAATTTAAAATTTAAAACAAAACTTTATTTAAAATGTATCACACATTTTTTCTTTATCAAATTATAATTACGTTAATTTTAGATTAAAGAAATTTTTAAACGAATATCATTTTAATTATTAAATAAACAATTTAGAAAATCTATATTAAAAATAAATTATGTATAAGTTATATTATATACCTACCGTAAAACGGGGTGAAATTGGCCCTTTGCAGGTGAGTTTGGCCAACATAGTAAAAAGATTGTTGGTAATTACAATATACGCTAGTCAATTGCAAGTTCGTCTGTTTTGCTTTTACTAGTATGTTCATTGTACTTTTTTGTACTCCTGTTCATGTCTAAACCTGTTTGATACATAACGGTATCTTTCTAATATTGCGAAGAACGATGTCAGTGTCAAGTTGAATGTTATTGTGATAGTTTAAAATTTGCTAGTAGAGAAATATTCAAGACACCTCAAACATTGGTAAGTACAGCGTGGGAAGACACATCCACATGGATGAATTTGTAGGAAAAAGAGTGCATTTAAAATGTCTGCTATTTAATATAGTGATAAAACACACAATGGGACAAAGTCACCCCAACCCTGAGGTTACTTTGGCCCAAGAGAACAAAACCTTCTGTAAGCAGCAGCGGTACCAATAAAATTGTATATATTTCCAATTTATTATGTTGAGATAAGCCAACTGAACGATATATGATTTAAAAACTATATCTTATTCGAATAAAAATAAAACTTATAAGCTACAAAGCCACAAAATAAAATTGTATAGGGCCAAACTCACCCCGTTGTACGGTATATATACATATATAATATACATAATTAATAATTGTATCAAGTTTTCAAATATTTTTAAGAAAAATGAAATGTATTAATTCATATATGTAGTTATAATATATTATTATATGCTGTGTGAATAATCAGAACTCATATTCATAATATGTACATCACTATTACCGTTATTAGTTTGCAAGTTTTTTTGAAATTTCCCCTATTTAATATTTGTATAATTAAATAGAATTAATAAAATTATTAATTTCTTTAGTAAATTCTAATATTTATTGTCTTTGATTAAGTTCAACTCATAAAAACAACTAATGCAGCACTAATAATTTCATATGCCTATGATGATAAATTGAAGAACAAAATCTAATTCAAACCACATTGTATAAATTGTAAAAATTTATACACTCTAAAATATTTTTATTATAAATAAATTATACAAATTTTCACATGATCTTTATGTAAATACTTATATCAATAAATAAAACACATAAGAAATCACTTTCTATACTTATCGAATATATCTTTTTGTTTACTTGTTTACTTTTTTATTTTCTAAAATATTTAATATTAAAGTAATTTTAAATTATATATAGATCATAGATTATACATAATATATAATGTACTAATTTAGTTTTTAGATAAAAAAAAAAAACAAAAAAGAAAAATTCTTTTCTAATATTATAAAAACAACGATTTAGTGTTTCAATTATAGATTATTAGTTTTAATTAATCACAATATCTTGTATGTTATTTTCTTTTTTTTATATTTTAAAATATTTTTCTCATATTAATTAATTGTAATATTTTTTTTTTTTAAATAATATTTAATGTATACATACATATATGTATAATCGAAATAATAAATATATATTTAACTATGTTTAAATTTCCTTCAACTTCAAACAATAAGATTTTTCTTTTTTCCTTGCCGACGAACTTGCCAGAAAAGGATCCGACACAAACTCTGACTTTAACGCTGTACAGGTTGACGACCCTCCTCTCAGCGTGGTAAAACATCTTATAGACTGTTATTTCGAAAACATGACTGCGGAACAATGGAGGGCCACAAGTGGTTGCTCCATAATCCGTAGAATGTGGCCGAATATAAACGTAAAAAATACCGCAACTCTACTATCGTTCCAAAGAAAACAAGCTCGAAAACTTGTCGGGGTAATTACTGGACACTGCCTAATCGGGGCTATGGCCAATAAACTCGGCACATCATAGAACGATTTCTGCAGAAATTGTAGAGATGAAGAAGAAAAAGAGCCAATAGTGCATCTACTCTGCGAATGTCCAGTTCTAAAAGAACGAAGGCTCGCTTGCTTGGGAGCAAGGTTCTTTGACGGTCTAGATGACTTAGCAGGAATAGCAATAAAAGTCTTGAATAAATTTATACAAAAATCACAATGGTTTTCAGGATAAGCCAACTCCCACAAACTAAATTCAAGGACATTCACAATGGGCCCTTGGGCCTCCGAGTGAAATTTTTTCTCTTGAAGCAAACAGTCCTTCATATCGTACCATACCATTGCCAGAAAAAAAAAACGATTGCACGTATTTGAACTATACTGTTACAAAAAATAAAAGCTCAAAGAATCTCTAAAATCCCAAGAAAACAAGAGTCAAAGAAAAATCATAGTTAAAGACAAAAAATTAAAAAAATATTTAAAAAATATAGAAAGTTCGCAATGTATATAATTAAATAAATTTCACCAACATATTTTTCCCATTAACATGAAATTTCTTTCTCTGATATTTTTTATTCTGAAAGAATCCGAGATTATAATTATTGAACATTATTATATTTGAAAACACATTGACATGAAACCAAAAAAAAAAGCAGCAACAAAATCTTAGTTTTTGATAATTAAATTATATATTTGTGAATCTTTTTAGTCAAAAAACATTTTTTTTTTTATAAAAATCATTCATGGTGTAATTTTCTTGAAATTATTCAGTGTTTTTCTACTATGAACATATTAAGTAAGAAATTATGTTTTAGATCATTTTACCGGGTGAGTAAAAAAATTACAATGAATTTGAATAAACAGCTGTGTTGTTAATTGGTCTACAATATTTTAATTTACAGTTATTACCCGTTGAACTTAAAAATCGATATTCAAATATTAAATTTCAAGGTAGTTACAGTAATTATTTTATAAATCCAAATCCAACTGGAAAAATGTTACAAAAATTTGTAACACCGACACTTCCTTTTAAAAAACTACCTAATAAAGTTGAATCAATTAATGAAAATATGGAAGAAATTACTTTAAAAAATAAAAATACAATAACAAAAGAAGAATTTGAAAAATCTTTTAATAATTTACCAAAAAATAAAATTTCAATGTCAAATTTCAAAATATTAGATTTTAGAAATCCAAATTGTAAAAGATATGATTGGTCACAAATGAATATACCATTTTTTTACAGTGATATTAGTTCTTCTACTGACAAAAATAAAGATCCTGTAGTTATAAGAATATTTGTTGAATTTGAAGAGCCAAAATATAATGGTGATTACGATGATAACAATAATAAAAACAATAAAAAATCTAAGAATGAAAATAAACCATTTCTTTGCGTATGTCCCTGTAATTGTAGGGATATAATTAATCATTTAAGACGCAGACCATCATTATTTCATCCAAAAACAATTGGTACTAATTATGAGGTAATTATATTGAATAGAAATAATTATTTCAAATTCATATGTATAAATTCTACATTTATACAGGTGATTCCATTATTTTTATTAGTTGGCACTTTCTTTTTTTTAACATCAGTATATCTCGCATTCTTCTGGATACCAACAAGAGAACCATTTAGGTGATTTCTATTTTTATCTCTAACATTTCAATTATAATTTTTTTTTTAAAATTAAAGATTATGGAAAACTGTACCTGAGGATAACATAGATTTATTGAATCCCGAAAAACGTAAGGTAAATCTTGATTGATAATAGGTTAAGTATAAGTAAATACATAATTAAATTGGTAAAAGTTTAACCCTTTTTTTAATATTTTAGTTTATCGTTATCAATCAAAAATACAAGCCCATGGTTGAATTGCATGAAATTCTAGAGGATTTGAAAAGAAACGAAAATTTGAAAGAAAATAATTAAGAATGATGTTCAAAATATTATAAATTATATGGAAAAAAAAATTAATTTTATAACTAATTAATTATCCTTATAAATATTTATATTTATATTTGTAACTATACATACATTATAAGGTACATACTGCAGTTTACAGTATTACAAACGTATTTTCTGCCTTTTCATATGTTGTTTTTTTACCTCTGAAATTTTGTCCTCAATTTTATATAATTTTAAAAACTGGAAAATCACTTAAAAAATTTAAAACTACCAAAAACCAGCGAAATAACACTAAACAAGAACCAAGGAATATCCGTATCCGTATTACGTCCGTAACCACAAATTTTACCGCGTAAAACACTCTATCTAATACCACTACCAGTGCTGTCGAGTTAAAAAAAATTATTCTCTATTATAAAATACGAAACATAAGAAAAATCTAAAAAAACATTAAAAAATACGTATTTATTCAAAAACAAAAAAAATATACAAATTAAAACTAAATTTTAGTCATCTCAACTTAATAATAAAATTTAAATCCAAATTACTAAATTCTTGACCCATGATAAATGTATCATCCACTGAAATAGCATTACCACATTGAAAAGTTACTTTACAAATAGTTTTATACAATTAATCCGGGATAAAATTTGAGCAATATACAATTTATTTTTTAGTTTTAATTTTCTTAATATATTTTTATATTTTGCATTTATATATTTTAAGTCAAATTAATTATTTAGAGCGAATAATTTAAATTAATTCAAATTGAATTAGAGAAACATATATTTGGCAATACTCAAATAGATAATTGTCAATTTATTTCAATATTTGACAAAACTGTCAAACATAGAAAATTTATATAGTGATGGTGGTGAAAACGACTGACAATATTTTATAAAAATTTTTTTTTTTTTTGGTAAAAAAAGAAAAATGGAATTACGGAAAATTCAAGAGGATGGATATTTAAATATATTCTTTCCTGAGTCAAGAAATATAATTTATCATGCAAGTTTAAATGTGATACTTGTATTTAATCAAAAAAATGAAGTCAAAGTTATAGATGTTCATTCTGGAATCGTTTTACAGTCATACATTTTATCAGGTAATTAAAATTTCATAGAACTTAATTCGCAGCAAAAAAAAAAAAAAAAAAAAAAAAGATTTTTCTTATTTAATATTAGAATTATTTTCATTTTACCTTTAAAAGAAATAAAAAAATAGTTTTACTTGAAAATTGATATTTCTGGAAAACTTGAAAAAAAAAATTCATGAAAAATTTTTTTTCTTCGTACATATGCGAGTACGAAGTAAAATTTTTTTTTTTTTTTTATTTTATTGTATGTAAAATTTTGAGTGGAAAATTAATTTTCCAATTAAATAATTATTAAATTTTGAATCCTCGGATTTTATTTTTCCTAATTAGATTTTTTATAAGAAATTTATATACCGGTGTAGAAATCCGTGTTTTTTATTCAGTCTATTCATAATGCTTCCAATTTAAAAAAAAAAAAAAAAAAAAAAAACTTTTTAAGTATAAAATAGATGAATTTTATTTTTGAAAACAGATCAAATAACCTCAAACTAGAAAAAAATTTATATCAATTGAAAAATGAGGGGAAAAATGGTCTCAGTATTTGGAATTGTTGAATGAGAAATCAAATACATAATTATGTATATCTAATTAATTTTTAAAATCTAAATTAATCAACTATTGAACAGGTGTTTTCGTAATTCCTGATTTTCATTGATTCTAATTGGAAAATTGTTGAAATTAAAATTCTAAATTGATGTATATTGTGTATTCTACATTTAATATTTATATATGTAGGTACATAAGCAGTTAAATATCTAAAATATTATATTATTTAATACATAGAAATAGACTAGATGTGCGAAATTTACCAAGTACATGTAATCTATACCTGCTACATATAACATTAAATCAAACAATTCCCATTCAAACTCGTAGATTCTAATAAGCAGTTAAGTCACATTAAAAAAAACTACAATAATTTTTAACAATATGAGCGATCGAGTTTAAATTATAACTCATTTCTGATACAGTAAAGAAAAATACATAATTATTTTAAATTCACAATTTTATAGATACTAAATCATAGACTATAATTAGAAATCAAAACTTGTCGTATATTTTACTTAAAAACGTCTTTAATTAAATAATAAATTTTGTTTTTTTCAATTTATAAAATTAAATATTATTAGATGACGATAAAACAATTCATGGTAGATATTTACCACTCCAAGATAAAATTTTATTTTGGGATGGTAAAAATATTGGACTTCGTGGTGATTATACTGGTGTACTCCTGTTGGATACAATACTTCAAACACCTGTTGAACAAAATGAATATATTATAAAATTAGAAATGTTGTTAAATGAAGCAATTCTATTTCATCAAAGTCTTCAAAATTTAGAAGAGCATGGAGTTGAATGTCCAAGTGATGTTGTTAATGAGCTTATGGAGAAAATTAAAGAAGGTCAAAGTAATATAAAGAAAGGAGTTAAAGCGCAAAGGGTAAAAATTTACTTTATACATATATTATATAAATTGTAAAATTGAAAAACACTTTTTTTTTTTTTGTTTCAATTACAGTGGAATACGATTTGCTTGGAACTTCCACATTCTAGTTTAAAATTGGTAGCAAATAATGTTGTGTTCAATTTAAAACGTTTAGAACGTCACATTCCAGCTTTAGCTATTGCATCTGCAATTAATGAAAGACTTACTGATCTTTTATGTGGTTCAAGAATTGTTGATACATGCAATCCAGATAATTTTCAAAGATTCCTAATGTATTCAGAAGCTGCACGAAGACAAACATTTGAAAAATGGCCACATATGGATTATAAATGGGCATTACCAGATCAAATGGCTCAAGCTGGATTCTATCATCAACCAAGTGTAAATGGTGAGGATCGTGCAATGTGTTTTACATGTAATGTTTGTTTAGTTTCATGGGAAAAAACTGATGAACCATGGAGTGAACATGAACGTCATTCACCAAGTTGTCCATTTGTTAAAGGTGAATATACACAAAATGTTCCTTTATCTGTAACATATGCAACAAATCCAGCAATTCAAACAACTGGTTTTGATATAATATCAAATAGTGAATATACTCATGTTCTATGCACAAGTAATACACAAACTGGTGAAATAACAATTTGGAGTATTGAACGTCAATTAAAAATAATGCATCAGTTTAAAATTTCAAATTATACAAATATGATGTTACCCGAAATAGCTGCAATAAATGATACAACAAATGATAAAACACATATTAATTCAATAAATGTTAATGCAATTTGTGCATTACCAAGATTTGTACAAGAGCAACAGCAAAACATGATGATGTCAGCATCATCAACAACATGGAAAAAATCATCACCTGCCATTAGTGTTAAAACAAACATTATTGGATCTCAATTCATAGTTGGAGTTTCAATTAAAACTCAATTCGATTATGATGATAATGATGATGATTTGAATGATAGAGAGAATAATTCGAGTAGAAATGTAACAAATTTATATTTAATGACATTTGAGATTGTTGATGGTAATGAAAATTGTAGTAGTAGTAGCGATGAACAAAATAATAACAGTAACAGTAATAGTTCCAATAGTATTAGTAAAACTATAGAATCACCAAAAAAGATTCAAGATATTTCATCAGGTAATGAAAGTGGTGGTGGGGTAGGAGGAGTAAGTGGTAGTGGCAGTGGTAAAGGTACAACAAATATGACGGCATTAACGACAACAACAACATCAGTTGATCAGCAAACAGCAGATACTTTAGATGATTATGTTGAAATTGTTTCAGTTGAAATTCCTTCAATTGATGGTTCAAATGAAACACATGTTTCAACAATCTTAAGTGAAAGTTTAGGTGTTGAAGGAGCAACAAATTATATAAAATTATCTGATATGATATGTGAGGTATATTCAACTGAAAATAATCATCATGAAACACCATCATTATCAATAAATTATATTGAAGATGAATTAACTAAAATTGATAGCATCACATGTAAATTAATACAAGATACTGAAAAACTATTTCAAGAAACACAAAAAATCAAAAATGAAAGTGGTATTACTGATTTAAAATTAACAACAACAACTACAACAACAACAACAGCAGCAGCAGCAACAGATAATGATTTTACAACTGACATAAATGTAATACCAATAAATTGGCAACCAATTATATTTCCAATGAATGATTATAATGATGAAATTAGAGACATTAAAATAAAAGAAATTCTTGCTTTACCAAGAAATCAAATTTTAGTTCATGTTCAATTTAATGAAGAAAATCATAATGATTCTGCAGAAAATAAAACAATTGAAAATGATATTATGATGAAAGAATATGATGATGATTCTTTTGAAAATATCAAATCCCTATTATTAATTTATTCGTATGATGAAAATGGTATTATAAATTCATATCCAATTACTTTTCGAACATTTTCATGTAATAAAAAGCCAAAAGAAATATGTATTTTACCTGTAAATGTGTCAAATAATAATAACAATCTTTATAAAGCGAATAATCAGACTAATATTAACAATAGTATTGGAACATTGTGTTTAATTTGTGCAGATGGTAGTTTAGAATTAATCAATATTAATGATTTACAAACTGTTATGATGGCCAAACGAGATAATGAAAATGAAAAATTTGTTTCGGCAACATTTTGTAAAAGTTTAGAACGTTTATGTGCATGTACTAATAAAGGATGTTTGATATTCTATTCACTTCATGATGATGATCTTCCAGATGAAATAATGAATTCGAATGGTAATTTATCAACAATAGATAATAATGAAAATATCAATACTGAAATGACTGGTGTTGAAATAGAAGATTTTTGTGAAATTGATGGTGGTGGTGAACGTCCAAAAATTTCAACAACTAAAATAGCAGATGAAAAATTATCGTGTAATCAAACAAAATCACAATTTATTTCAACGGCAACATCAACTGCAACAGCAGGAGGAACAGAAAAATTCTATAATAATTCAAACTGTTTATTAGTCAATAAAAATGAATTAACAATTAATGATTTAAGAGATTTATATTCTCTGACATTATTTGAAGATGATTTAACTCCTTATACAGCTGAAGTACCAAATTGTTGGAATGAACTTATACAAGCACAAAAACAAAGAAGAAATCCGCAATGTTCAAGATTGATCGATGATTCAAATTATGCTAAAACTTGGCGTCTTCATAATGATGCGTAAGTAAATTTTTCTATTCTTGAATAATAATTCACTTATATAATCATGTTATTTGATTTTGTTCTAAAATAATTTTCTACAGCACTACTTGGGACGAACATTTAATTGAATTATCACTTCCAAAGCCATCTTCATTGGGTCATATTGATTTTAGATTTTCATTATATCAACAATGTCCTAATCCACCAGCAATACAAGTGACATTATTGAAACAGAACACCTATGGATTTAGTTATAGAATGAAACCACCCAATTCTTCATCTCTATTTGCATCGGATGATGACAATGCCTCAGTTGATGATAACATTGAATTTCCATTATCAGCGAATGAAGGTAAAAAAATTAGGGAAAATAAATAAATAAAAAAATAAATCTTACTTGCTTACTTATAAACTATTAAATTTTCATAATTATGATAGGAACAAATGAAAATCCAGTTTTATGTGACGATTATTTACAAGCCCATAAAGCTGAAATATTAGCTGGTCCAGTTGAACTTTCATCATGTATGGATTTATGTGATCAAGGTGGCTTAGTAACATTAACAAGTCCAAAACTCTTTAAAACACGTGCCAAAAATTTTCTATTGCACATTAAAACAATGACAGATCCATCGAAAGAAGGTCGAAGTAAAACAAGAGGTATGTCAATGTTTCCCAGAATGATAATGTTTGATGATGATAACAATAATAATTTTTTTTTTAAATAATTTTAGTTCCTGTTAAGAAAAGAGGTATAATGCGTTGTTTGTTTTCATCATTTACAAATAGTGAAAATTTATCTTGCCCAACATCCACAAAACAATCACGAAATGATTATTATATTGGTATGTTATCCTTCTTTTTATATATCTTTAATTTTAATGAATAATTATTTTTTTTAAAAAAAATTCAAATTATTTAACAATTCAGGTTGTGATTGGTTACATGAAATTTCAATTGCTGTTCGAAGTACTAAACATAATTCAAATATACCAAATGAAAGAGCACAACGTATAGCAATGCTTGAATCAAATAATTTTATTGATAATTTAATAAAAATTATGACTAATCCAAAATCAACAAATATTCAAATTAATTTATCATTGGATATATTAAATTGGATTTGTTCTATACGTTTAATGAGATTCAGATCACCAAAACTTTCAATGATTGATCGTTTAAAACAACAACAACAACAATATAAAATTAATGAAGAAATGCAACAAGATAATTCATCATCACAAAAATCTTCAAATTTATCAAATAATTTTGATTTTCAAACTCAACAAAAAGAATGTATTTTATTAATTGAGAAAAATTTAGAATATATTTTAGAACAATGTGCATTACGAGGAAATCGAAATATTTCAAATAAAACCGTTAAACTAATTCTGCTCGTATCAGAGTAAGTTTATTCTACATTTTTTTTTTCTACAAATTTTTTCTCACTTTTTTTTTTTTGATTTTTTCTAAACAGCGGTGTTAGGAATTTACCTCATGATTTACAATCAAAAATGACATTCAATGCATCATTAATGAAAGCAATAATTACTTGTATACCAAAATTACATCAAGCAAAATATGCAAGTGCAATACGTTGGTTTTCATTATTGGTGTGTGCAGTTGCATCATCTGAATCACATCAATCAATATCTGAAGCATGTATTAATTTATTGGTGGATATAACAAAAGAAATGCAAACAAGATGGAGCCCATACTGTTCAATATTGAATTCAAGGTAAAATAAAATTTTTTTCTTAACGTTTGAAAATTGAGTTCAGTAAATTTTTTTTTTTTCCTTACAGATTTGGTCTTTATGGAAGTCCATTTGAACCAATTTTATTCGATACAGAACTGCCACAATTTAAAAATCGTAATTCAAACACTCCAAGTACTCTTGTGAACATAATAAAATCAAATACTGGAATAGCACCGCAAAGTTCATCAATGGATTTAAAAAAATTAAGTTCAATTGGTAATTTTTTTAAAATTTGATAGGATTTGTAAATATGTATATATTTATATATTTTTTTTGTTTTTTTTTCAGATGGAATTGAATTTCGATCATTTCCTCATTTAATTAGAGCAAAAAGTATTAATAATCAATTACGTGGTTTACTTGAAGTTGAACCATTACATTTTACTTGTTTTGCTGCATCCGAAGCAACACGAATTGAAACAATTGATTCATTATCATCAACAAGTACATCAGCATCAAATATTAATATTGAAGATTTAATTGTAACTCCACCACAAAATCAAAATCATATTCATGCTGTTAATAATAGCATAGAAATATTATATAAAAATAAAGATGTAAATATAATTTATAAGTTTTTTTTTTTTTTCTAAATTAATTTATTTTTAAAAATTAAAATAATTTCTAGGCTCAATATGACATTGTAAACAACATGAAAAATATTTTAGTTGATAAATTAGTTACATTTACAAAGAAAAAATATGCAACAGCAACAGCCGCTACATTACAAAAGAATGATGATGATGATGAAAAATCTAAACCAAATGGCTTTGGTAAGTGATTACTGAGAAAAATTAGTTTTTTATTTTTATTTTATTTTTTTCAAAAAATTGACTGACTTGTTTTTCTTTTCTTTTTTAAATTTTCAGTTGAACATTTAGAAAATACCCATATTGGTTCAGAAAAATTGAATAAATATAATTTACCAAAAATTAAAGCAATTTGTAAATATATTGAACAATATGATGAGAATTTTAGTTCTGAACAAGCATCATCACCAAATAAAAATTCTGAAGCAGCTGTTTCAAATGATTGGAAATATGCTTCAGATATATATACTGGAAATTATAAAGATGATGATAAAACAAAAACAACAACTAGTAGTTCAGCAACACCAATTGAAGAAAATAATCATATACTGCCATGGCATAAACTTCTTGTACCACCACCTAAACAAATGGTTGTTATTGAAAGAATCAATTCTGGAGCACGTCGATTTGTTGTCATTGATTTTGGTTCACCTATTGTATTAACTGATTTAGTAAGAAATTTTGATTATTTAAAAGTGTTAAAAAAATAAATTATATTAATTTGATTTTTTTTTTTTTAAGGTAATACCAGCTTGTGATGAATTATCTTCACTTTTTATTGATATTTGGTGCTTTGATGAAGAAAAAGATGGTATAAGACTTGTTGCTACACAAGATATTGGAGTTAAAACTTTGGTGCTTAGTGATATTCAACCGGCACCAATATGCCGTTTTATGAGAATTACAATTGTTGGTCGTTATGGTATGTCAGCAACTAGATGTAAATTTCCAATTGGAACATTTTATGGACATTTAATTGTTCTTGATAGTGATATATATTCTACAAATAATTGTAAGTTCAAGTATAAATATTTTTTTTTTTATGAATAAATTAAATATTAAATAACTATTGTTTTCATTTTATAGCAGCATTAAATTGTATGAAAGCATCACCTTCAAATATGAAGTATATAAATTCTCAAATAAAAACATTAAATGCATTGTATGAAGATGTTAATTGCCGTCATAATTTATCATGCAATAAATTAATTGAATTATTAAAACCACTTTTGAAAGGTGATTTATCAAATTTGGCTCATATGCATGCATTTGTTAGTAAACAACAAAAGGATTATGAATTTACTGATTTATCAACAGCAATAGACAATAACAAAATTATGTCACTTTATGAGGTAAAAAAAAAAAAAAAAGAAGAAAAATAACAAAGTAAAAATAATTATATAATTATTATTTTTTTAATTAACAGGAATGCACCACATTACAACATCAAATGAATTTAATTCGTAATGTTATAAATCGTCTTGAAAATTCTATAAATGAACAAAAAAACAATGATGAAAATGATAAGCAACAGCAAAAGAATACACCTACAACATTGAAATTAGTATCAAAGGATAAATTACGTGTTTTAAGTGAATCTCTGATTGAGATTTTATTGCATCTATCGATAGAATATGGTGTTAAGGTAAAAGAAAAATATATTCTTCATCAATTTTGTCTTTTTAACATATAAAAAAATTCTCTTTTTTTACTTTAAGAATGTATTTTCATTGCATTCGTATTTTACAATGGATGTTGCTAATCGACTTTTCAATACACTTGTTGTTTGTGGAGATGGATATATTCAACTTTCAACATGTTCTCTACTTGTTCGTATGTGCTGTTTTCAAAATTGGTGGGGAGATTTTGTCGCAAATATCTTTTGTAACTTATTTTCATCACAGAATACAAAAGTATTTCCTCAAGATAGGTAAATAAAATTAATATTTAATTAAATTAGAAAAAAAAAATAATAATAATAAAATATAATGCATTTAAATTATTTACAGAATATTTTTCCTTTTAACATATTTGGGAAGAAGAAGTATTGCAATGGGTTCATGTCGTTCAATTATTATTGATGCAATACTTAAAACAATTGCAAAACTTTTAGCACCAATTTCACCAAGATATGATCGTGCTACAACATCAGCTGCATCTGCAGCTACCACAGAAGGAGGAGGAGATTCAGATTGTACTGGTGCTGGTGGTATTAATAATAGTGGTATTGGTGGTGTAGAAATAGAAAATAATTTATGGTTAAAAACTGATTTACAATTGATAACTTGGTTAATATTATTCTTGAGTATTTGCTTAGATGAAAATAATTCAGATAAACGAGACAAATGTAAGAATATATATTGCTTGTTTTTTTCAACAAAGTTTTGTTTTTTTTTCTTTCTTAAAGTCAAATATTTTGGTATTTTATAGCTGCAAATCGTTGGGAATTTATGTCATGTGAAGCAGATTTTACAAAATCAAGAACACAATCAGCAAATAATAATGGAAAAAATTTTCAACGTTGTTTAAAGAAACGTAATATTCAACAAACTAAATATAATGGTCTCCAGCCTTATACTGATTGGGGAAAGAAAATTTATATGCTACAAAATGAGGTTTGTAATTTTTTATTTAAAGTATTTTTTTACATAATTTTTTATATATATATTTTTTTTGGCACAGCTTCCAGAAATTTTTATGGAATTAACTGGTAAAACAAAAGCAACTAAACCAACAGCTGCTTCTTCAAGTTCATCAACTGGTGGAGGAGCATCAACAATGAAATCAAATTCTTCATCACCAAGTTCATCATCAGGAAATCAAAGAATTTCAAGGGAATCTACACTTTCAGCTGAATCAAGCGATAATAATTCATTTAATAATGGTCTAAGATCAATTAAATTTACAAATATTATTGTCGTTATTAGAGGACTAATTGCTTTAATATTAGAAATGGATTTTACCGTTAATATGGATTTATTCTTGCTCACTTGTAAAGTAAGTTCAAAAGAAAACAACAACAAAATTTAACTTTGAGAAATAATACACAATTGTATATTCTATTTTTATTTAGGTTGTTGCTAGACTTGTTTCAGCATGTCGTCCATCAATTCAATTATCAAAGGTCGTAACTACACAACAATTAGAGCAATTAATTCGTTTAGCAGTTTGGAATGATCAACAACAACCCTGGGCAGTTCATGCAATTACATGTTTATTACAGGCAATTTGAGAGAAAAAAATACGACTTTTTTCAAAAAAAAAATATATTGATTGTTTTTTTATTTTTTTATTTTTAATTGTGAAAAACAGGATTTATTAGATGCAGATAAAAATTTCAAAGAAACACATGACACGATGATGACAGACGTTGGTGGATGTGGATGTTCAGGTGGAGGAAGATCAGGAGATGATGTTAATATTATTATACCAGCAGATGAAATAATAGAAACAGCTAATGCAAATGATAATGAGTCTTCATCACAAATGCATCACAACTCTCATGTTGTCAAAGATATAAGTTATGCAGATAGTAAGTTTTGATCATGTTTTTTTTTTTTTTTTTTATTGTAAAACTAATTATTCGTGTTTTTTTTTCTCTTAAAAACAGCTGTTAGATACGGTCAATTACCATCTTTAATTGAATGTGAGGATAATGAAATTGATGAACTATTAAATGAACTTGATAATCTTGATCGTACAGTTGGCAGTAATGGTAATGGTGCTATTAAAAATTTGAAGAAAGATGGTACCGGTGGTATAAGTTTACATAATAAAAACAGTTTAAATTTCTTTTGTAAAGGCATATCAAGTGCATTAGATTCACGTTTAAATTGTGGGCTTGATACAAATATTCAAATTTTAATACGTCGTCTAACAATGATGTCATCATTAGATTTATATACATCATTACCTCAAGTTCCATCAACAGATATAATAAATACACCAGTTGAACAAATACCTGCATGGCCAGAATATATTATAAATGCATGGTCTGGACCAGAATATAATTGTGGAATACGTACTTATCAAATGTTTAGAAATGTTTTTGACAGTATTTTTACAGATCTTCATCTTCAAGTTTGTATTTAAATATAAATTTTTTTTACTGAAACATATTTTTAATTAAAAAATCTTGATTTTATTTTTTCTTCATAGGATACATGGGTTCATTTACAACAAGTCTTACAAATATGGTTAACATTGAATAGTGAATTATCTGATAAACCATATTCAAATTCATCAAATTTAAATCATAATTCAAATAATGTACCAAAGATACCATTCGGACCAAATGCTGTTGAAGGTTTATTAATGGCTTTAGCATGGCATAATGATATTAAATTACATACATGGTGTTTAGGATTTCAATGTTTAATTTTAGCATGTAATATTCATTCGAATTTAGATAAAAGTAATAACTGAAGAGAAAAAAAATTTTTTTTTCAATGTTTGTCGAATATTTTAATGATAATATATTAATTATTTATTTTTTAGATGATGAATATTCATATGATCAAAAAATAGGATATGTTATTATTATGGATGAGAATTTTGAAAAAATGCTTTTAAGATTTTTCTCTGGTCATGGAATGAATTCACCAACAGCAGCAAATCGTTGCGTAAGTATTAAAAGTTAAAGAAAGATAGATTTTATTCAATCTATAATAATTGTTATTATTTTTCTTCATTTGTTCAGGTTGGACCAACAATATGTAAATATTTACATGAATTATTATTATGGCTTCAAATGAAAGCTGAATTTGCAAATCAAAATTCAAATATTAAACGTAAATTAAAAAATACATTATTAAATGTTGTTTTACAATTAACACAACCCGGTGGAGCAATTTATAATCAACAAGGTCCAATTGATGCACAAAGTCAATTAATTAGAGATCTAATATCAATTCAATATGATAAAGCTGATTTAACAATTGCAATGAATATAATTGAAAGTGTTTGTAAGTATTCAAATCAAATTGAAAATAATTATTTAATGAAAATTTTAATGTTTATTTTTTATTTCTTTACAAAACAAAAAAAAAGCATTTTTGGTATTCAATAACATCGCAAATTCTGAAAAAATTCAATGTCGTCGATTACCAGATATGAATAATTCAAATAATGCATTTGGAAGTTTATTTGCAACTGTATTAGGTTCAGATAATTCAAAACAAAATATGCAAGTATCAGATAATTCATTAATAATAAGTTTATTGAAACTTTGTTCATCATTGGTACAAACTGAATTACAATGTCGTGATGATGTAAGTATTTTTTTATTTTAATTTAATTTTTGTTTCTTATAAACTTTGCTCAATTAAATTTTTATTACAGGAATTAAATATTAATTTAGAAATGGAAAATGAAAGTCAAACGGATGAAATTAAAGCTGAACAATTGAATAATGAGCAAAAGAAGAAAGGTGGATCGTTTGTCGTCGATCAGGGTAAAATTGTTAAATTTTAATTTAATTTTAATTTAAATTATTATTTTTTTTTTAAATAGTTCTTTTGCATTTCCAAACGATGAAACGTTTGTTAAGTTCCTTATCACATTGTTCAAGTTCTTCATTTACAATGTTAACTCCACCAACAACTGCTGTCTATTCATCAATGAAAACAACTTCAATTGATATAAATTCTTCGATTAATGAACCTCAGACAACAGCTGATGCTGTATTTCATTTATTAATGCTTCTATGTGAAAAAGCATCACATCCAAAATTAATAGTTACTCCAATTTTTCATTATTTGGAAGCAAGTAAGAAACCATTTATTTTTTAAATTTTATTTTTTCAAATTTTTGATTATTTATTTATTTATTTTTCAAGATTCTTCACAACGTAATGTTTTGCCACGACTATTATTATCTGAACCATTAATATGGTATATTTTAAAAGTATTGGATACACCGAGTACAGTATCAATTTTTAATGAATTAGGTGGTATACGAATAATATGCCAAAATTTAGTTCAATGTAAAAGATTTTTAGTAAATATGCAACCAGGATTGGTATGTTAAATTTTAAATATATTATTTTTATTTATTGTTGATTTTTTTTTCTGTAATACGTATTTGTTTTTTGTTTAAATAATTTGATAGATTTCCTTAATTATGCAACATATGACAAAAAATTCAAACTTAAATGATTTTACTACAACATCATCAACTTCAAAGAAATCATCAACTCAATTAGGAATAAGTAAAACAGCCCAAGAAAGACTTGTTAATTTTGCACCATTTTGTTCGATTACATCAGAAAATACAACCGCTCAACCAGCAAATGTATTATTACAAGCACCAATGAATGCTCATAGACGTGCTAGAACACCAGCTTGGACATATATGTTTTATCCAAATGAATCTCATGTTGATCTAACAATTCAATTACCAACAGCTATACTATTATATGAAATACAAATTCAACCTCATGTACCAACATTGGCAACATGTCCATCAGCAGTTGCTGTTGAAATATCAAGAGATAATGGTTTAGGACCAATACCATTTGGACAAGCATTAACAACAGCTGGAATGACATGTATTCGTTTGAAATTATCACGTCCAGAAATTGCAACTGGAATTGTTTTGCGATTATATCGGTAAGAATAAAATTACAAAAAAAAAACAAAAAAAAAATCATTATAGAAAGAAACTAACCAATTTTTCTTACTTCTCTGTTGTTTTTCTCTTTTAAAAAAAATTTGTGGTGAAAAATATAGACCAAAAGATAATTCAAGTATAGCACTTAATCAAATTAGTGTTTTGGGTACAACAATTTTCCGCACTACCACCAATAATCGTATGGGAAGTGGAAATGAATTTTTAACTTCAAATATCGGAGAAGATTCTTTAGCAAAAACAAGTATCGGTTGGATTCGTATTTTAGCTCGATGCTTTAGTGTTGCCACATTTAATCCTGATAGTGATATATCAAAATCAGTAATATCATCTGCAATTCAATATCCTGGATTTTTAGAATCATGTTGCTCTCTGATGAATATAATGCCATCGTCATCATCTTCGGCATCATCTTCATCATTGAATCAACCCACAATTATTGCAATGCAAAATTTGGAAACAGTTCTTTTGAAATTAGCTGAGTATAGTAAAGATGTATTTTTGTCATTGATTAAAATTCTACTTTATGATACTGTACCTCAAAGTAAGTTTTCTTGTTTTTTTTTTTATTTAAAAAACAAAATAATATATTTAATAATTCCTTTTTTTGCTAAGCTTACCGACTTTGTAATGATGCGATTTGTGATCTTTTGTATGATCTCTGTATAAGAAAGGATAATTTTGTATTGGAAAAAATTAATGTACTTTTAAACTGGATAATAAAATTACGTCAAAACTATGGAAATGGTAGTAGTAGTAGTAGTATTAGAAACAGATCTACAGCTACAGGATCAACAACTCAACAACGTTGCACAAATCCACAATGTGGTTTTATAAAATGTGTTGCATCAATATTATGGACAATTTATACAGAAAATACTTTATCAACCATACCAAATTTACCTGATGTTATACAAATACATGAAGCATTCGAATCATGTCTTTATTGGATTGATATCCTAGAAGATAAAGAAGCATTAAAAGTTGCATTTGATTCATTATTATGCTCATTATGTTGCATAAAACCAGAATTATTTAATGTTCTATTGAAACGTGTCGGTGTGGCAGTTGTTACAGGTAATCAAACCGCAACAACATTAAGTGTTGATCATCAATCTACTATGATGGATTCTCATCATTATTTGCCATCAACATCATCTTCAGCATCAACATCACAAGCAGGAAGAACAACTGAAGGTATAACCGATGATAATAAGACAGAAAGTGGAAGTGAATGGTTTAAAAATGTCGCAGCACAAAATCTATCACAGTTACTACAAAAGCCAATGTATTTAGATACTTTAGCTGCAGCATGTCAATCACCGATGGCTATTTATCAATTAGTTGATTCTGGTCTACCAAAAATGTTATCCTATGCACTTTATGAATATTGTTGTTCATTTTCAACAACATCAAATATACGAGAATCAACTACACTTCCAAATGAAGGTCCATCATCAGCATCATCATCATGCCTTACCGATTCAGATAAAGTTGAGAATAACGTTGAAATGATGACAGATGATAATTCTTCTACAACTGCCAATATTTCCAGTGAACCAAATTATTATCAGCGTCATAATCAAAAATCATCATTGATTAGTATAAATCATGTACCTCAAATATTAGATTTCTTTACTGAATGTTGTTCTGAAGGTTATATGCGTGATTGGTTAGGTTCATACCAAGGTTCAATATTTTGGAAGCCACTTTTAGAATTACTTTCAAATTATCAACAAAAACAACAGCAATTATCATCAACAACTACTGGCATTGATGCTAATATTACTGATTCAACTGATTCTGAACCAGAAGAATCTGTTCAACAAGCTTTCATTCAAATGGAAAGATCAGCAATAAATTTCTTTTCAAAAGTAACTGCATGTCATCCAAAGAATCAAGAAACATTAACATCAATTTTAATTTCGGTAATTAGTCAACCAAAACAACAAAAACAACATGGTATGACCGTACCTCCAACCAGTAGCACCGAAACTAGTTTTATTAGCAATAATAAAAACAATTATAATAAATCAATAATATCTGGTTTTACTCGACGATTAGTTTTACAATTATTACTTGAAAGTGAACGTATATTAATTTCAGTTCAAAGTAAATTATCTATGCAAAAGAAAGATACATATTATAGTCATAATACAACAACAACCCTTATTAATAATCATCCATCAAAAAGAATCAATAATCATCATTTATTATTTTATTTAAGTACAAGTACAACATGTCAAGAGATTTTACAAAATTGCATGTCAGGTAAGTTACACTTTTTTTTTTCATCTGATAAATTTCAAATATAATTTATAATAATTAATAAAAAATTTATTTTATTGCATAAAAAAAAAGTTTACAACAACATTTTACCTTCAACAACAACAACAACATCAGCCACAACCGCAAATGAGAACAATAATCAAACAAAACAACAAACAGAATGCACAAATTCAACTACATCAGCAGCAGCAGCAGCAGCAACAACAACGTCAGGAAATTATTCTGGAAGCGGTAACGGTATTAATAGTAATGGTGGTGCTCAATCTTCTTCATCTTCATCAGAAAATGCTTCAGTTAAAGGAATTTTCGATCTTGAATTCGCTAATATGGAATTTTTAAGTGTTGCTGCTGGCGTTACAGCGAAAGATAAAAGATTAAAAGATGTTAAAAATCAACATGCAGCTGCAGCATCTGCATATAATTCCAAAAAGGAATTATTCCCAAAATTCATAAGTAATTAAAAAATAATAATTAGTTAAAAAAATACATGGACAAATAATTATTTTCTATTATTTTTTTTTTTCAAACAGAATATTGTTCAATTCCAAAAGATGATACACCGATGATGAATTCATCATCTAATGGCTGTTGTAATAATCCAATGACAACAACTAATTTCGTTGAATTAATTTATCCAGATTGTCCAGATGTTGTGTTAACGAATGATACAACAATTTCACAAATATTAGCTATGCTTTATAATAGAGGTTTTTCATTGTCTACACCATGTTTAAATTTAACTTTGGTAATGTTTTTTTTTGTTTATTTAACTCTTTTTTTTTTTTTTTTAAATTCTAACCTACGCTTCTCTACATTAACAGATTCCAAGTAAAGATTATAATGAGCTTACAATGACAACTACAGCATCTGCTACAACATCATCATCCTCATTAATTATTAATGATCCATCAACATCATCACGTATTAAATGCAGCATTATTGAACCTTTACCATCACCACTTCAAAAATTTTCAAGTCGTGGTGGTCTATTACTTTTAGCACATTATTTACCAACTGTTTATCCTGATTGTGCATCAAAATCATCATTATTAGGAAATTATATAATGATGAATAACAATCATAATGATAAAGAAAAAAGTCCACCAATGAGTGATTGGGTTAAAGTTGAATCAAATGATGATGTTTATGAAGATCTTGAAGAAACATTAGCTGAAGCATCAGCAACATCATCAAAATGTCAACCATCAATAACATCTGTACCACATCATTCATTAGCTGCATTCGGTTTATTTTTACGTTTACCAGCATATTCAGATGTATTATTACGTGATAAAATTAAAGCACAATGTCTTTTACGACTAGTTTTAGGTGTTACTGGTGATGGTGAAGGAAGTATGTATCCAATGATAAAATTAAATTTTCACATTTTGAATTATTTTCTTAAAATGTTTTTTTATTTTGATTTTCAGATGATATTTATAGTTTATCACTTGCTTCAACATTACCAACTTTACCATTTGAAGTATTTCGTCAGTTATTAGATAGTTCACCATTAACAACCGATGATGGCTTATTATTAAGACGAATGACCATTGAAGTTGGTGCTATGCATTTAATATTAAATTATCTTGGAATATTTACGCATCAATCACAAACTTATCAATTAAATGGACCTCATACTGAAGTAATTAAAAATAATCATGTAATAAAAAGTGTATTTTTTTTTATTATTATTAAAAATTTCTTTTTTTTTTATCTTTAACAGAGTGCAAATGGTGTAAAATCAGTTACCAATAAAGATGATAGTCAAATAATTTCTGATGATAAAAGTCATGTTTATTGGGCTAAAGGTACTGGTTTTGGTACAGGATCAACACAAAAATCATGGGATGTAGAGCAAGCATTATTACGTCAAAAAAGTGAAGAAGAACATGTAACGGTCCTTTTACAAGTAAGTTTTATAATAAAAGATATAATTTCTGAATTGTATAATTAAAATTTAAAAAAAAAAATTCTTTATTTCTTTTCTGTTTTGTTTTAAATAGGTTTTATCAAGTTATATAAATCCTGGAGATAAAATTCCTAGAACACTTAAGTGTGATAATGATGAAAATGTAGTAACAGATTGTCAAGATCAAGATATGATCAATGATGATGATAATTGTGTATGTGATGATGATGATGATGATGACGATAATAATGATGATAATGATGATGACGATGATGGAATTATTGATAGTGATGTACCAATTGGTGATCAATTATTACCACCAATATTTACAGATTTATTACAGCAATCATGTTTAGTACCAGCATTATCATCATATTTACGGAATGATTCTGTTTTGGATATTACAAGGCACATTCCATTATACAGATCAATATTACAATTACTTCGAGCCATATCAATTTCAAAGCAATTACAAATTTTATTAAGGCCATCCAATGAAAGTAGTAGTAGTGATTTAATGTCAATATCATCATTATTGGCAAATATGAAACGATGTGTTGATACATATGCCAAAAGATTAAAGTAAGAGTCTTTTTTTTTTTCTATATTAAATCGAAAAATAAAATTTCTTTTTTATTTGTAGAGTGAACAAAAAATCAAATATCAAAGGACAAACACAAAAAGTTACAGTTAATATCGATGATGGTGATGATGAGGGTTTAGCTCTTTTAATTCCCGATATTCAAGAAACTACATATCTTGTACAAAAAGCAACTTATACATTATCATCGTCATCTACTTCAACAGCAGCAGATTCACATAGTCGTGATTCTGCAAGCGGTGGTAGTAGCAATGATAATGGTAGTAAATCACATATAGCAGATGGTAGTTGCTTCGATATTGAACGTCCTATTTCTAGTATCTCAATTGAACAAAAATATTTAGAAGTAATGAAAACACTTCAATTTGATTCATATGATATGATTGTTGAAAGTGATAATGGTTTTCGTTTTGTTGTTTCACATCATTTTGAGAATAATGTAAGAATGGCTGGTGATCGAGGTTATCGTGGTAGAACGAAACGTTTAGCACAAGAGGCTGTTACAATTTCAACAAGTTTGCCATTATCCTATAGCAGTTCAGTATTTGTACGCTGTGATACAGATAGAATGGATATTATGAAAGTAATTATTGAAATTATTCAAAATTATTTTTTCAATTATAATTATTTTATTTTTTTATTTTAATAAGGTACTTATAACGGGACCAGCAGATACACCATATGCTAATGGATGCTTTGAATTTGATGTATATTTTCCTCCAGATTATCCAACTTCACCAATGTTAATTAATTTAGAAACCACCGGTCGTCATTCAGTTAGATTTAATCCAAATTTATATAATGATGGTAAAGTATGTTTATCTGTATTAAATACATGGCATGGTCGACCAGAAGAAAAATGGAATGCACAAACATCAAGTTTTCTTCAAGTTTTGGTCTCAATACAATCATTAATTCTTGTACCCGAACCATATTTTAATGAACCAGGTTTTGAAAGAAGTCGTGGTACATCAAGTGGTACATATTGTTCAAAAGAATATAACAGTAATATTTATCAAGCATGTGTTCGTTGGGCAATGCTTGAACAAATACGTAATCCTAGTCCTTGTTTTAAAGAGGTAATACATACACATTTTTGGTTAAAACGTGATGAAATTTGCGCACAAATTGAAAATTGGCTTGATGAATTAAATAAACCACAATATAATGAAAAAAGTGGTAGAACAATATCATTTAATGCAATGGTATTAAGACGTCAATATAGGCAATTAAGAGAAGAACTTGCAAAATTGCAACCACCAAAAGGATTAGAAAATTTTAAATTACCACCATTTAATGCAAATTTATCATCTTTTGATTCAATAATATCTCCAACAACAATAACAACAGCAACAACAACTACATTATCATCATCTGCAGAAGCTTCTTCTTCTTCTTCTACAACAACAGCAACAACAACAACAATTATACCAACAACTTCAATTAATACAATTTCAACGACATCATCAACAATACCATCAGAACAATCATTAAATATGATGAGTAACAGTAGTGAAAATGAAAATTTGAATACAATATCAAATTCAAATCTTGAAAATTCAGAAATTTCATCATTATCAGATCATCAAGATGATGATATTATCATGAAAGATGCTTCGGCAACAATAACTACACCAACTTCAACAGTTTCAAATGCATTTGATAATTTAATTGAACAAATCGAATTACAACAACAGCAACATCAACAACAACAAGAACAACAACAAGAAATAACTTCAGAAAATATTGAAAATTCTGATAATGATAATGATGATATGTCATTATTAATTTCAAATTGGAAAGCAAATAATAAGGACTGATTTTATTTCAAAAATAATAATCATATAAAATATTAAAAACAAAAATTAAAAAAACACACACCCACACACACAAAACCATGTATAGTTCGAAAAAAAAATAATTCTAAAGAAGGAAGAAGAAAAAAAAACACTACTGTCGCTCTTATTATTATAATAATTAATTTCTTACATGCATTAAGAAAATAAAATGTAAATGATGATGTCTTTGAAAAAACAAAAAAAAAAACAACAACACAAAAAACAAAAATATATTTAAAAAAATAATAATAAAAATTGTGAATGAACAGAATTAAAAACGCTCACACCACCTTTGTATACATACATATACTACAAATGTTACATTTAAATGAAAACAAAAAACCTAATGATTGAGTCATTATTTAAATAAATTATTGATTTCATATAAAATATACTTAAAATATTTTTTTTTTCTGTTTTGGTGTGCTATACATACAATTGGTGTTATGGCGAATAAAATTGGGGTACTAGCTACGACATAGCTGAGATAAGAGTGATAAGACTAAAGGACTTGTACAAATTTATTTGAAAATCTGTGATTTTCAGGATAGGCCATGTTTATTCCCACTATTCACAATGAGCCCTTGGTTACGCGCAGACAGAAAGCGGAGCTGAGCTGAACTGAACTGAACTGAACTTATAAGTACCGATCAGCTCAGCAAGAATATATTCGACTGCGCACATAGAAAGCGGAGCTTATTCTATGAGTGAAATGAAGTGAATGAATTCTTCAATTTTCACTCTCTGTACACTTTACTTTTTACAATCAGCAACTGAATCTGCTGGTCGAAACAAACAATAAGCAACTGCAGAAATCAGCAACCGAAAAATCAGCGCCGATAAGTTCAGTTACGCAGTTGGTGTGCGCACATAAGCTGCTTATAGTATTGCTTTCAATACATTGCCTGTTTCATTCTAAGCTGATAAGTTCAGTTCAGTTCAGCTCAGCTCCGCTTTCTGTCTGCGCGTAATCTTAGATCTAGTTATCTAGTTATAAAAAGTTGGGCTTTTATTTTCGTCAATTTGAGACAATTATAGTAAATATTCCCAAAGCCAAAACACTTGAAGTTCATACAGAAAAAAAAATAAAACAGTTCACTTTGAATGTATTTTTGTTGCCTTTATTTACTCAAATCAACTTAAAAATATTAATTAAATTTACAAAATATAACAAACAATTTTTTTTTACAACAATAACTTAATAAATATATATTTCATATATTTTTCTCGAGCTTCAGATGTTTTTTGTAATTTTATTCTTGAAAATTGTATTTGGTTTGTACAGAGTTATGAAGATTTTTTTGTTTGACGAATATCAATTATCTAATTTTGTTTATTGGCTTTATAGGTCGGTAAAAATGGTACATAATAAGTCCATTTCCATCTGAAATATTTAAAAGTTTAATACAATACAACAATCACAAAAAAAAAGTGAACTGTTTACATACTTTCGAAGTAAATCCATTCCATATGGAAAATCATAATCAGTAGTTTCAACAGTTTCTTGTGATTCACTCAATGGCATTTCTTTAGCCCAACCAACAAGACCACGTTCTTCATCAGTTCCTGAAATTAAATTAAAATTTATCATTAATTTTTATTTAATTTAAATAAATTTTATCTTAGAATTATTTACCTGGAATAAAATTATCTAAAAGACAACCAAGTACTCCACCAACAAGAATTGTTGTACCAAATAATACAGATAATGTTGCATCAACAGTTTCATTACCAGTTTTTATAACACCAGGATGATTTTGCATCCATTTACATAGAACCATTGGAAAGAATAATGAAAATCCGATAATATATAAATTTCTTGGTGAACGTAAATCAACATAATGTAATGTGGATAGACCAAATGCTGTAATCATACCAAACATAACACAAAATATACCACCAACAACTGGATCAGGAATTAAAATCATTATTGCTCCAAGTTTTCCAAATACACCTTGAATAACCATTATGAATGCAGCCCATTGAATTACACGTCGACTACCAACCTAAATAACAGAATATATATTTTTTTTTTAGTTTCTTTTTAAAATTTAAACTTCACTTGAACTTATAACAGACCTTTGTTACACCTATCGCTCCAACATTCTCTCCAAAAGTATTTGTTCCGTTACCAGAACCCCATAAACCAGCCAAAACTGTTCCTAGTCCTTCTGTTCCAATACCTCGATTTATTGCATGCAATGGAGGAGAATCAGCCTCTGAATAAGAAATGCAATGCATAAAAATTCTATCATTAACATTTTTTTTTCTGTAAAATAATTACCGGACATTTGTGATACTGTTGGATAATAGCTAATCGATTCAACAGTACAAGCTAGAACACCAGCTAGCATTCCAAGGACACCTTTAAAACAAATTTAATTTTTAAATAATAAAATTTATGAAAATAATTCGTAAATAAATACGTTACCTGCTAATGTAACTGTCGGAACACCAAATTGACCAGGATATGGCACATAAAACCATGAGGCATCATTTAAAACCCGTATCCTTACATCTGTTCTAGCAAGATGTCCTTCCTCAAAAACATTTGTAACTGTTAAAATTCCACATAAGCTCCACATTATTACAACAGTTAAAAGAACCTATTAGAATTATTTTCAAAAATTTCTTTCTTACAAGTATTGAGCCCTCAATAATATTTACCGGAAATAATTTGAATAATTGAAAATAACGAACTTGAAAACCAACTGATTTACGATACACTATAGTAGGTACATTAACATTAACCAAAACTTGAGAGAAGAGAGTTAACATTGCCGAAGTTCTGTAAAATAAATTTTTTTTACTAAAGGACTTACTATTTTTTTTTTTTTTTTAACAAGTTACCCAATTGCAATTCCCCAATGTTTTGAAGCTGTTTCAGCTGCATGTTCAAATAATGTTAAACCAACCAATGATACAGTTGGTACAATTGTTAATGGTGTTATAATTTTTAAAATTCGTCCAACAAGACCAGTATATCCTATAAAAACTTGAAATAGAGCAGAAATTGCAATAGCTCCAGAAAGTTCTCTCATTCGAACTTGCCATAATTCAGTTTTTTCATCTGGACTAAGTACTGAAATATCTTCTTTTGATGGACATTTCCATGTGGGTAAATTTAATATTGCCAATGTTGGTACAAGAAATGATATTGTTCCACCTTGAACAATTGGTAAACGTACACCCCATGTTGCTTGAAAATATGTTACAATACCAGTAACAAAAATCATTGTTGAAATAATAACACCACGATTTGGATCTTCATCTTCCATACAAAGTGCAGGAGTTAAAATGAATGGAATTGATACAATTGCTCCTATCATTGTTAAATAATGTTGAATTGCTAAAAAAATACTGAGATACCATGGTGGAATATCATTAATTGCATAAAGTAATTTTGATTTCTTCTGATTAACATTTTCTGTTTGTTGATTTGTTGTACTATTCTGTTGATTATTCTGTAAAATGCACAATTATTAAATAACTGTTACAAATTATTTTTCAAAAAAAAAAAAAAAATACATAAATTTGAAATTCAAACAGGAAGAAGAAAATTCATAATTCAATTATCTTTATTCTATAATTAATTCAATATTACAAAACCATGCAATTTATATTTAATTTTATAATTATTATACTTTTAACAAAAAAATGTTGTAAACAAGCATCTAAAGTATAATCAAGTTAAATTGTTGCATGCTCCTTTTATATGAATTCACAATTTGTATGAAAAAAAAAATTATAATTTATTTTAATATTATTCAATTTTGTCTCATTTGTTTTTTTCAATATTTGCTTTTTAAACAAGCTATGATGAATTAATTTTTAACACATTTTATCATCGAAACACAGCTAAAAGTTTGAACAAATCTCCGTATAGATTTAGAGTAACCGCAAAAAAATAAAATCAATCAATCGTGGAATTAATTTGAATATTAAAAAAAAAAAAAAAATGATACACAAGATATTATATATTCACATAAGATTGATAATTATTGTGATTATATAATTACTTGTAATAATAATTATTTATTATTGGATTCACAGATTTAATTTTAAGATAGAAGAAAATTTCAATGCTATTTCTGTCTTCACAGAATGCAAATTATAAGAATTTTAATTAAAATATCAAGAGGTAACAAAAGATTGATATCTGATACTTTTAATTTTAATAATTAAGAAAAACTATTAATTTAGAGCTTGTTTACTTGTATTATAAGTACTTTAGATATTAGGAAAAACAAGTAAAATCATAAAATTGAAATAAAATAACAAGAGAGCAATTAATTTTAAGGCATGTTTTTAATTTTTATAAATTAATTTTCAGTTTATTGTTTTTAATTGTTGAAGCTATTAACAATTTTTTGTTGTTGTTGTTGTAATAATCCCGTTATAAAGACCTATATGAAAGAATATATTATTTAAATTGAAACGATAGATCTTGAAAAAAAAAATTAAGTAGGTAATTAAATATAATTAAAAAATGATTTAAAACGAAATGAAAAATTCAAAAATACGATCAATTTTTTTTTCAAGAAAAAATATTGGTTTTTAGAGGTTTTTTATTTTTCAAAAAAATTCAATTGAAATACAGTGAAACCTCCTAAATTGGGACAGTCATGGGACCAGCAAAATAATGTCCCGATTTTAAATAATTTTTTTTTTAATTAATTAGTTGCATGTTGTGGAGATATAACCCTTCAAAAGATAAAAGTGGTTAGGAGTTGGAAATTAAGATGTAAAAAAGATGAATTATTTTAATTATACAATTTTTTTAATCGAAGTCAATGTAATTTTTGTTAAATCTATCGTTTTTGTGATTAGATATCAATTATAAGTTTATTTATTACTTTTTATGAGAGGTTATTTAGATTGTGAGAAATAAAACAGGATAATACTACAAATATATCTCGTATAAGTATAAGCGTAATACTGACTTCAGTTAAAAGAATAGCAAAGCTTACACTTTTTAAACTCTTTTAAAATGGTGTATTGGGTTGGGTTAAGAACATACATAGCATATGTACATATGTAAATACAACATATACAAATATATGTACATACTTAAAACAAAGTAAACACCTGTATATGAAACAACAGTTACCATGAATTGTATTTTCTTTACTCACAAGTGTTCTAAATTTTAACATAATATAATATACAAAAATAAAAAGTACGAAAACGTTCCAAAAAGAAGTTTTTTGTCCCGATTACGAGGTGATTTTTTCAAATATAAGTATGGAGCACTACTGTCCCAGTCCCAATTCAGAGGTGTCCCGATTACAGAAGTTGATTTATAGGCAGGCCAAAGTAGTTTTATGATAGTGTCCAAATTTTAGAGGGTGTCCCGATTAGAGAGTGTCCCAATTAAGAGGTTTCACTGTATTTTGAAAATATGAAATTCAATTTTTCTAATTAAAAAATTGTTATATTTTTTTTACTAAAATTTGGATGATAAATTTTGAAAATTCCATGAAGCCAAGGTTCGATATATAGATTGTGATGCTTGAGATATGATTTTGAAAATTAATCGAATTTCACCTTTGGAATAAAATTTAATGTTTCTAAGATTTCGTTGAAATCAATTTTTATAGTACCTAATTCGAAAAGAATATGTATAACGGATTTATTAATTAAATTTCAGCTTAGCATTTTAAATAAAATTCTTAAAAATCACTTTAATTTTTTTTTTTCGTTCATATTTAAAATTTTCCATAACACACATTGTAAAATAATAAAAAAAAAAAACATAGGTAATAATTATTACATAATAATACGGAACAAAAAAACAATTAAATGATAATTGTAATAAAGATAATTGAATTTTTATGATATTTATTTTATTTTAAATTAAAAAAAAAAAAAAAGTGACACTCTTTATTAAATAATCAAAAAAAAAAAAAAAAAAACGAAAAAGTTTTAATAAGAAATCACATTTCGTAACCGAAAAAAAAAATTCTTAATTGTTTAAATTAAATCAAAATTTGAAAACATTAAAAAAAAAAACAATTCCTTTAAGGTAGGTACTTACTGAAGATATTGTAACCTCTGATAACTCCATTATTAATTAAGTAAAAATTTTGTTTTTTTTTTAAATACTGATAAATTAGAACTACACAATAATTTTATTTAACAAGAAAAAAAAAAAAGTTCTAAGTACTTCTTTGAAAAAAAATTCAATTTTCAACACCCATTAAACTGTTAAAGATGGACCTTTTTTTTTTTTGGTATGTAATGTTGTGATTTATATTTTTCATAAATATGTTTTTTTTTCTTAATCTTATAATTTACTTATTAAAAAATTGTATTCAATTGAAAAAAAAAAAGGAACGTTACTGACAAGTTCATGTTATATTGTTTAGCACCTCAACTCAATATAGACTGATTTTCAGACACATTAGAGACAAGAGAAAAATGTAATTCTTCTCTATATTAAATTGCATCAACAACATTAATTTCTTTTATCTAAATAAATGTACAAACATAACATAACGTACATATATCTACATACATATATAATTTTGTACTTATTTTTATCTACTAACATATTATATGTATGTATGTAGATAGCAACAATAGAAATAATGTTAGTATGAATATACAAGAAAATATATTTGAATTTAATGAATTTATTTCTCAATAAAGAACAATTAGTGAACAGTGAGAATTTATTGCAAACATAATAATTCGTTATTTTCTTTTTATTTATTTATTTATTTTTTTCAAATAAAACAACGCGTCATTTAATACATAGGAATGAATGATTTAATTAAAATCAAAATTTTCAATGTTAATTAATTATTTTTAGATTCGATCATTGAAGAAATTGAACATTCTTAATCGTTAATAACGTGTGTTTTTGTTTTTTTATTTTCTGAGCAAACAGAATAAAAAGCCTTTTTTTCTTTGGCCATCTTCAGTACATAAATTCCAAATATCAAATTTACAATAAATCTAAGGATAAATTCGATGCTTCGATAAAAAAATATACCAAAAATTATAAAATAAATGAAAAATTTAAAAATCTCTGTGATAAAGTATGAGACTGAATATGTATTTAATCCTAGAAACTTCATTAATTCTTTCATTAAATAATTCTACGTAACGAATTTTCAAAGTTCTATCTCAAAATCTGTATAACAAAATATTGTGTTTTCCTGGCAGTGCATATCAAGACGTATGTATACCATATACATAGATACATTTTGTATAGGAACCTAAAATTTTTTTCCGAAAAGCATCTCGTGAATCAAAAACTGTAATTCTTTTACCCAATGTCCTTTTCAAAATTGTACATATTATACGATTATTTCTGTATCTATCACACTTCTTAAAAGCCACACCAAAAATTCTATAAAAACATGGGAGTTGGAAAGGTGCACCTCCTTCTGGGAAAGACTCCCGGTAACAAGCAAGCGAAGGAATTTATTAAACCTTCGACTAATATTGCTAGGAAACTAATCAACCTCAATAGGAACGAGTTAAGGACAATCGCAGGACTTATCACTGGACATTATCCGCTTAACTACCATCTGAGCAAGATAGGGCTCAAAGAGGATGAAAAATGCAATTTCTGCAAAGAGACCAAAGAGACCTCAAAACACATTCTGTGTGAATGCGGAGGCGTTGGTCTCAAAAAGAGTGCGACACATGCACCAATTCTTCCTCATGGCTGAGGAAATCTGGTATGCACCACTTTATCGAAAAAGACAGACAATTTATCATTGACGGGATGACGCTTGTAAATATCTCGAAAAGTAAAAATAAAATCCAAGAAACTCGTACAGGACAATTCAAGTTTTGAAAAAGAAAGTTTTTTTTTAAAAAAATGGTTGGTCAATGGTAAGGGTTAAATTGTAACAGAAAATAGGATATAAGATTTAAATTCACACAATTCTTTTTTTTTTCCTTTTTTTTTTTGTAAAAATCAAAATATCATTTCATGTTTTCTGTTTCAATGTGACAAATATTATTTTATTTAAAGCAAAAAATATACAAAAATAACAAAATGTACGTTTGTATTGGAAAAACAATTTTTTTCTATTCATAAAAATATAAAAATTATCATCAAAATAAAATTTTCGATTTTCTTCATTTGACGACTGTAATAATGATAATATTATAATAATGATTTTAAATTCAGATTTTAATTTATTATTATAATTAAAAAATGAAATATTATAAAATTCAACTAAATTCATATGGTGTAATGATAATAAAAATATTAAATAAAAAATAATTTTTTTGTTTACAATTATTATCATTAATAGAAATTGAATAGAAATATTGATAATAATTTTTATTTTATTGATGATATTTATTATAATAATAATAATAATAAGAATAATAATTTTATTTAGAAATTTTAGAAATTTTTTAATAAATTGAAATCAAGATAGAATTGTATCATCTAATTCTTCTTCTTTACCAACTGGTTGAACAGCAACTTTACGAAGTACTTTACTAACAACTTCACTTAATGAATCACGAGCACCAGGCTCTAAATATTGTAAACATTTTGAATATGTATCTTCACCATTTCGTAATCGTAATATGGCAATTAATGCTATTTCTGAATTTGATTTAACATAACCATTTTTCTCTTTTGTTCCATTGACTAGCATCGGTATTAACAATTTAAGAAGATCTGGATTAATTTTTTCTGGTGGTACAATTTTAGCTAAATAATTACATGTTTTTGCCACAAGCTGTTTAACTTCATTACTATTATGATTCATTGCACGAATAAATGGTGCTACAATTGTGCTAGGTACCGTTTGATTTTCAGTTAAACAATACAAAAGTAAATAGCCAGATGCACGTACTGCATTACTAGCAATCGGTATTTTATCGGATGTTATACAAGAAACAATTACTTTACAAATTTTCAATTCATAATTTGGTACATAAACTATACTTGGACTTTCTTTTAGAGCAACGAATAATGCCACTGTTCGACCATGTCTTAATGTCCAATCATCATTAGAATCATCATTTAGAATATGATTTTTCATAACATCGTCCAATTGATCTGGTGTTAAATATTTGCATAATGCACCCAAACATCCACCAACAGCACTTCTTGTCACTTCTTCAGGATGCCCAAGCATTGATGTTAAAGTCGAATAAATTTGTCTTCGTAATGGTTCGGTCATTTTATCGCCGGCTGGTGTTATAATACTGCGCAGAGCTTGTAACATTGTTTCTCTTACAGAAGAATCATCGGCACTCTTGATACCATTATGCATTTCTACAAATAAAGGATCAGCTCGAGTATGAATTATAACAAGTTCTGCTAATGCTTTGCCAGCCTTCATACGAACGGCTCGATTTGGATCATGTAAAGCTTTCAAGAAAGTTGTTTGAAGTTGAGGTAAAAATTGTTTTAACATTGCACCAACTTTATGAAGTAGTATAGCTAAAGTTTCTAAAACAGCAGCTTTTACTCCGGCATTGAAACGATCACCAAGAATACGTATAAGAGGACCTGTGATATGAACAACTGATGGTTGAAGGGATTGAGGACTTGTTAATGATATTACTTCTCCCAGGCCTTGTGCCGCATTTTCTTTTTCTTCTGGTAATCCATTTAGAATTGCTTCTCGGAAAACAGGTAGTAAAGGAGATATTCCCTTAGGTAAACAGAATCCAGGCAATTCATTACTTTTTAGATCGCTGGCAGCAAATCGTACAGCTTGTCTAACGTCAGACACATGAGCAATTTGTTGAGCAGAATCTAGAGTTTTAATGACGGCATTCAATGCATCCCAAGAACGCTGCAATATATCCTTATCAGAATCAGCAAATAGTCGCAATAAGCCACGCAACAATTGTGGGACGTATTGAGAGTAATCGCCTGGAGAATGTGTACAGAAAACAGAAAGGAGAGTTGCAGCTGCTTTTCTGGTAGCTAAATCATCAGATTTTGTTGATGTCATTAAAGTATCCATAATAGTTCGAATTCCTGTCTCGTCACTAACAGATAAAATAACGGCTTGACAGTATTCAAGTTCTTGATTTTCATTTGGCGTACCCTGGGCGTTAGCAAGTGCTTGTAGTAGCGCTGCTAAAATTTTCGGTAAATATTTTGTCAAAGCATCTCCAGCCACAGACACCAGAATGGAAAGAGCTTTAGTGTTTACAGGTGATGCTGTTAATTGTGGTACAAGATATGGCAATACGACTCGAGACTTTATGGCCATTACCTGACGTAAACCGTCTAACGTATTTTCTGCAACTTCTTTGTCAGGATCTGATAACCCTTCAAGCATTGAGGGTAATATATCATCTAATGCTCTTGAACCAACAGTTGAATGAAGTGAATCGAATGTTTTTGCTGCTGCATGTCGCACTTCTGGCAATGGATCACTTAATGCCTTTCGTACTGTCGGTACCAAACTATTCACAAATGTAAGTACCATGTCTTTCGATGTCGAAGCCATTATTTCTGATAATCCAATACAGACACCTTGTCTTTGATCAGCTTGATCTGAATTCAAACCACGCTCCAAAATTGGAATGATTTCAGGCAAAACCCTTTCTCCTAATTTCCTTACAAGATCACCTAATGTACGAGCTGCAACTTGACGTTTATCGTAACTGGTACTAGCTAAACAACCAAGCAAAAGACCAAAAAGTGTTGGTAGAATTTCTCGTAGAGTTCTTGGAGTATTTGTTACAACAACTTTCCAAACATGAAGTGCAGCTTGACGTACCATTAAAGAAACATCACTTCTTCCCATATATAAACCAGCTAACACTCGATTACGTCGTTCAGCACCAAGAAATTTTATTATAGCTGAATGAGATTGTTCTGTTCCAAAATTATCATCTTCACTGGCTGTTTCTGTTGTCATTTTTCCAGATACACCTGAGATTCGATACAATAAATCACCAAGTAGTTGTACGGAACTGAATCTGATGCGCCAGTTATCGTCGAACAGACCTTTCTCTAATTCTGGTAATAAAAGAGCAACGGCAGATTCTGCATACATATTAACAATTCTTTGACCAGCTTTTAAAGCTGTATCTCGGACGTATTCATTTTCATCAGCAAGTGCTTTTAAAATTGGATTAATAATTTGACCAATGTACGGAGTGAAATCATTTGGAAATGCTCCTGGCATGTAAATAAACATCATGATATAGCCATCTTTAACATGTGGTGCTATATCTGTCCTTTCTGCAGTTGCAATTATTTCTGGCATCAATTTATGCAATTTTTCAACACCTAAACCACCAACAACTTCTGAAAGACCTTGTGCAGCACCACTTCTATCCACGCTACTTGTCTCTGAAGTTAATGTCTGCATCAACCATGGTAAAAGATCATCGAATGATGATTCTCCCATTCCTCTTACCATAGCTCCTAATGCTCTGGCTGATACTGCTCGAACTTCAGGAACAGGATCCAGCAATGATGTTTTTAGTCCTGGTATTATACTTGGCAAATATGGTGTAAGGTCTTTTTGATCAGTAAGAGAATACATGTTTCCAATAATTTGAGCGGCCATTTTTCTAGTTTCTGTGGATCGATCCATAAATGCTCTTTGAACAACAGGCATAATTAATGCCAATGAAGGAGCATCAATGAAATGTACAAATTTTGTTTGTAATAAACTATGAAGACAAGCAGAAGTATTTTTAGAAGGATCTTCTAATGCTCGCAAGAGTACTGGAACAATAGCTTGAATTTCTGGATTTTTAATTACTGATCCAATTACTTTAAGAGCTTCAGCTCCTGCTTCCTGTACTTTAGTATGAGAATCACCTAAAACTTCAATTAATTTTGGGACAATACTTGGTAGGCAAGATGATAGTTGTTTTGGTGCACAATATGCCATTGCTCCTAAAAGTTCAACTGATGCTGTTTTTGTTCGCCATGAATCTTCATCTAGTGCATTCAAAAGTGATGGTAGAACCAATTTAACTCCATGGGCTGATAATTTTCCCATTACAACTTTTGCTGCATCATCAGCAGCCTGGCGTACATATTGTGAGGAATCACCAAAACACTGTAAAAGATGAGGTAAAACGTGAACAATATACGGCTCAAAAAGTCTACCAAGAGTTTGACAGAGCATTTCAAAGGCAAATAATGCACCCTCTCTGTATTTATAGTTTTTCTTCTCCTGAATGTATGTTGTTAATTTCGACATAATATCAAGTTGTTTCAATGATAAAATTCCTAATCCTTTAACTATACCTGCAATACCATATGCCGCGCCTCTTCGTTCACCGTATTTATCGCTCTTAACTAATTGTTGCAATAGTTTTTTAACAATCGCTGGGGCTTCTTCTTTAACTGATGGCATTAAATGTGGCAAGCAATTAGAAACCGCTTCTTGAACCTGTTGCGAAGGAGTAGACAATGCAGATAGAAGTCTCTTGACTATTGGATCAATTCGTTTATCATCTTTATCTAAATGTCTAGCTAAAGATCCCATTAAGATGACAACAGCTTGACGAATATTATCGTAATTCCTTGTATCAGGTGCTTTATCTAAAAATTCTTCAAACACTGGTAACAAATTTGCAATCGTTTCCTTCCCATGAAGATCAACAATTACTAAAGCAGCTGCTAGCATTTCTTTATGAACAATTTCCTCTCTGTCGCCAAGACCATCAGGCACCATAAACTGAATTACACGATAAACATCATCTGTCGAAAAGTATGGTGCAATTTGTGATAACGCGATTGCAACTCCTCGTCTGGGGCCCCATTGATCAATAGCTGGTTCAATTTCACGATTAAATTGATCATATTTTGCTGGTATCATTGTTAATCTATCATGATAGATTTCTAAAAGCTGATCAAGTATTGGTTGAACTAGATTTGAATCGTCTTTTAGAATTGATGTAAACGCAGATGCAGCTGCTTTTTGAATACATGGTTCTGGATGAATAACATCATTCATTAATTCTTCAAACATTGTAATTGGAACATCAAAACCAGCTTGTTCCCATAATTTATCAGCTAAAAATGCATTCTCTTCGACAACATCATGTTTTGCAATCCACAAACGTCTTATTAAACGAATTCCTAATTCGTAATTATCTTCAATTGTTGGTAAACAATTCACAATTATTGTAAGTGCTCTTAAAGCAACATCTCGTACAGCTTTTAAATTATGTTGTAATGCAGTTAATAAAATTTCAATTTCTTGTTTTGATGCTTTTGCACAATATTCATTTCCTGAACTGCTTATAGCTACATCTAAAAGTGCTGCAACTGCTTGAGTTTGAACTATACCACGATATGTTGCAACTAAATCAATTAATAAACGAAACATTTCAACGCGTGGCATATATTTTGGATGTCTATAATCAGTTAATTCACCATCAACAGTATCTCCTTTTATTTGTGCGTGTTTTTCAATTATTTTTATTCCCATTAAAAGTGAATCATCATTACTTACAATCATTTTTAAATTAAAAGCTTTTTTTAAAAATTCAAAAGCATAACAAAATGCTGGAGCTTCAAATAAATAATTTTCATTATCTTCCCAGTCTTCTTCAGAATTATTATCTTTTACATTTGCAACAGTTTCAATATAAAGTTTCTCCAAAGTTTGTTTGATACTTTCATCTAGATCATTTTTTGTCCAATTCTCTTTCAAATCGCAATGAGGTTTGTACATTCGAAGTGTAGTTATACCTAATAAATTACTTAAGTCTTCGAATTCGCCATTTTCATCGAAACAAGTTTGTCGTAAATTGTAATAGACTTCTGTAAATGGTGATGCAGCTAGAGGAGATTGTAAAACTTGTAGAATTGAATTTAATAATTTAGAAAAATGTAATGAAACTTGCTTTGGATTTCCAATGCAAATTGCTTGAATTATTGAGACAAGAATATCAATTTTCTCTTTCATTGTCTTTAATTTTGCTTTTATAGCATTCTCTTTTTCACGTTGATTTTTAATGGCTTCTTGTTGTTTTGGAGTTAATTGTGGTGGTTTAGCTTTACCTTCTTTACGACGTTTCTCTTCAATTTCTCTACGTAATTGTAATTCTTCTAATTGTTCTTTATAACTGTAAACTTTATTTTCACGTTTTAAACCAGCAGTTTGATATATATCTTCATTATTTGGTATAACACTTTTATCATATAATTCACCATCTGGTGTTAAGAATGTGAAATATTCATCATCTGTGACATTCAACATTTCTGGATCATTCAAATCATCAATCACTTTTTTTATAATTACTGGTAATGCAATATCTGGACTTAAACGTGCAATACACGCCATTGCATTTTCATACATTTTATTTGCAATATAATTATCAATTAATAATTCTTTAATTTGTTTCATATTTAGTGCAACAAATGATTTTGGATCACTATCAAATTTAGTTTTAACAATATTCTCCCATAAATCTGAATCATTTGAAGTAACAGCTGGATGATGACAGCATAAAAGACTATTCAATGCTAAAATTTGACCATCTGCATTCGATATATTTTCAAATGAGCATATTGCTTCTATAGATTCAACAAAAGCATAAGATGGAATACTATTCATGTCATTACTATCTGTAGCTGCTTCCATTTCATAATGAATTTTTGCATCCTGAATATAAACTGTCAACTCTTTAAGTAATTTTTTTGCATATTCAACTCCATTTATAGGATGTGAAATTACAGATGGAATAAGATGAAGACAATAATTTCTCACTTTAGCAGAATGTGAATTTAAACTAAATATCATAGCTTTGTAAAGTGGTTCAGAACTACCTTTCAATTTTTCATAATGTTGAGTTAATAATCTTTCAGACATTAACATTACATAGCATAAACTATCACATGGTGCTGCTGATAAAAATCTATCTGAAACAAAAATTTGTTTATTCATATCTGATACGATATTCCAGAAAGAATGTAATTTTTGTGTTGTTTGTTCAGAATTTGTATTTGTTTCAGTTTTTAAAATTAAGCAAGCAGCACATACAGCTTCAGATAAAAGTGGAATTTGAGTTGTATTTTGACTTGCTTTTTCGATAGTCTTCAAAAGAAGCGGTGATAGATCAATATTACTATTTAAATGAGCATTTTCTAGACATGCCAACAACCATTGTAAATAACTTACACGAACTGCTTGAGTAGTTGCTTTTAATTCTAATCCTTTTTTGAATATATCGATTATATTTTTCGATAATTCACCTTGAAAATTAACTGACCATAAGCTAAACATTTCTAGTGCATGACATAAAACTTTTTCTTGAATTTCAGTTTCTAGAGCTTTAGAAAAAAGTTCTGTAACAGTTGATAGTATTGAAAAAATTTCATTTTTTGGAATATTATTGAAACTTAAATTTCCAGCAGCCTAAAATAGAAATTTAAAAAAAAAATTTAATACAATTATATTAAAAACAAATTAGCTAATACTTTGAAAAACTTCACCTGTAATATGTTCATTCGATATTCGGCAACCGTAATTTTACCATCAGATCCATTTAAAATACCGAAAATTGTTTTTAATAAATCCTCAATGGCTTTTGAATTTTTACATTTAACTGCCAATTGTTTTAATGATTCAACTGATTCACTTCTTGCAGCATCATCTTTTGAATATAAATTCTGCATTAACGGTTTTCCTAATGTCATTGCATGTTCACTAATATCCAATTCTAGTTCTTGTACAATTGCTCCAACTGCTTGTAAAATTATTTCTGGATTTCTTAACATACCACGTTGTAATGCAGATAGTACATTTTTTTCAAATTCATCTTTTTCTAATGATTTCAATAAAATTCGGCAAGCTAATATCCAGTTACAATTTGGTTTTACTTTAACCGTTACTAAACCTTTAATGAAATGTTCAAGTAATTTCGATTTATGCTTTTGTATTAATGAATTATCTTCTTGAAATTGATTTTTAAAACGGCAAATTAACATTAAAAATACAATAACATTACTGGATGGTTCCATATCAATAAATTTTTTGAAATATTTTTCAATTAATTGATCATTATCTTGCCATGTTTCAAAAACTGTTTTATCAGCAGCTTCAACTATTTTATATTTACCACTTAAAAGTGACATTTGATAAAATAGTGACTGATATTCCATTAACTTCGGAAATTCATTTTTAATTGTTGTCTCTGTTGCAGTTGATTGTTCATATGATTCTTCTTCAGGTGGATAAAAATGTTTTACGATTAATGTTGTCCATCCTAATGCAATAACAGCAGCTTTTGATGCCTTTAATGCTGATATATTTGATAGATCTTTTGATAATAATGATTTAAAAACACCATTAAAATGTTCAAATGTTTGTTCTGGATGTTCATTCAATAGATCAACAATTAAATCACGAACCAATATTTGTGAATTCGAATCTTTGTATTTCGTTAGTGTTGTTCCAATAACTTTACATATACCTCGTACTATAGTGGCATTAATACCTGTAAGTACGGTGAAAAAATAATTAGGATTATGCGTATTAAAAAAAAACTGGACTGTCAAGAAAGATCTAAAAATTTTATCATATACTGGAGTTCTTTCTTTGTTCAGTAATTTATTTTAAAAATTTGATTATAATACGAAAATTTGACTTTTATTTAAATTTGCAAAACCACTCTATAACCTAGCATATTTTTTTTATTTTTAACATGCTTTTTTATCATTCCTTTATCCCATAAAAGCTAATTTTTTCGATACATAAATTAATATTTTTAAAAATTCTTGCAAAAAATTAATATCATTCAAAGTTTTTATCTTTATTTTAATAATAAATTTGAATTTACGCAATTTATTGAAATACCTGGGTTGGACAACACGGCAGAAACATTATGAAAAAGTTCAGCCCTTTCCTCAATTGGTACATTTAAAACACGATTGGGTAGATCTCGTAGTGCTTTAGCTAACTGGAAAAAACAATTTTTAATTCATTAATTTTTATATATTTAACAAATAATTATATTATTTAAATATTAAATTAAAATAGTATAGAAACCTCAGTATCTGCCATATTTTCACGTTCAATTCAATCTACAGTTTGAAGTTACGTTTATTACCTTGTTTAGTTGTTTATGCGAAACGTTAATTCGCATTAACTCACAAATCCTGAATCCATTTGACTAAATACGACTGAATAAGTCAAATTTGAAAACGACTTGAAACTCGAAGACGTTTTGTGTAAATACACTTTTAAATCCGATTTAAAATTTCAATGCGATTTGAAACCTATAAACAGAGTAAATTTATCTGTAAATTTGGATTGAGTTGAATTGAAAAAGCCGGAAGCATATGGATGCCGCGATAACCAAGCAACCATCGATTTAATAATCAAATAATTTTGTTTATTTAGTAAATTTTCGTTATGATTTAGTTTTTCTCATAAAAAATAAGTTTTATTCATTTAATAAAAGTAAATTAATTTTAAAAATGTGTGAAGAAGTTTGTCAAACTCAAGAAAAAAGTGCTCAAAAATTATTTCAAGAATATATGCGAAAGAAACCGGAAATAAATACATCAGAAATTTATAAAACACTTAATTTACCGCAAAGATTCGAAAAATCATGTAAGTTTCGAAAGTTCATTTAATTTAAAATGAAAATATTCATAATATACTTCTTTTACTTTGTTTGTTTTTAGATTTATTTCAAGGTTATGGTATTCAGAATAAAAATTTGAATCCTTTCTATAAAACAATTAATTCAGAATATGGATATTATTCACCTAATCCTCATACAGTACCAACAAGATATTTTCCTCGTAGTCAGAAATTTTCAACTAATTTAGCAAAATTTGGAATGTACAGAAATTATTCATTAAATACAGTTTTGGAAAAAACATATTATTAAAATTGAATATATGCAATAAAAATTATATTATAAAACATCTATATTTGATTTTGATTTCAATTTATCGTAAATTGTAATTTGAAAATCTTAAAATTGATTTCAAGATTTACCGTTTGCTTAATGTAAACACACACACTCAATAATTGTCAAGGCTTCGGTCGGAATTCCAATTTCCAAGAACTGTCAAAATCATTGAGAAAAAATGGCCTGGGCCTTTTAAAAGGTGCTTAGAGAATAAATAGGTATTAAATTTTTAAACTAATTTAATGTGAAATAAATAATAAAGTGAGCTTTTAATTAAAGTAAAAAAAATAATAAACTAAATGCTTATAATAATTAATAACATAAAATAATTAAATTTATGAAAAAGCATTATTAAAAAAAAAAAGGAGTTGTAAACACGCCTTCAAGAATGTAACATTAGAATAATTTTTTTTTTTTAAAAAAATTTATTTTAATTCCTTTTTATTTTTTTTTCTTTTAGTTTCTTAAAAGTATAAAAATGTTAATGTTACACACCATAGTTTAATTATTTAAAGAAATTTTTACAATAATCAAAAAAGAAAGAAAAAAATTGCTGTGATTTTAAAGTTTTATTTCAGATTAAAAAAGAAAAAAAGCAATAATCTTTCATATAGGAGTGGACGAGTAATAAGTAAGTTGGTCTTTTCTTACCTAATATAATATTTATTTCCTCATATTTAAATATTATTTTTTAAATTAATTTTTTTCTCATTTCCCGAAATAGTTTTATTATTATTTTTTTTTTTAAATTTTACTAATCCCAATTCTCAGACTTAAATTGGATGAAAAAGGAGAAGAAAAAAAAAAAAAGAAAATGAAGAAAAGAAAAAGTATCGAAGAGAAAAGAGGGGTGTAATTAAGCAATTAAATCTTTTTTCTGCAAATTTTCATTTTCTTTATTTGAATTGAATGCTTCATTTTTGTTTAATATGTACATATCTTTTTTTTTTTATTCAAATTAGGTAATGAGCTTAAAGATTTATGTGAATTTTTATGATTTAAAATTTTGAATTGTAATATAACCTACTATACTTAAGATGCACTTACACCATTCAAATATCTAAATTACATACCTACCTATACATAATGGTGATGATGATTATGATGATTTCTACTGTAACCTATTATAAAATGAATAATAAATGATTTATTGAATTTAATTTTCTCTAGATATATACATTTTTATGTGGGTTAATTTTCTTTTATAGTATGAATGATACATACACACGTTTGAAAAATTATTTATATATTGATAATATATACAGTTGTACATACATAATATGTAAATATGTATATGCCATTAGCAATTTTTTCTAATAAATATAAGATTTCTATTCATTTTACAACAATTTCAATTTTATTATAAATTTTGTAAATGAATATATTGGATGAATCACAAGAGGCATTTAGAAAAATAAAAATTCTAAGAAAATTTAAACAAACTGAAAATTTTTTAATAGATCTTTAAATTACAAAAAAAAAAAAAAAAAACAAAATGATAAAGTAAAAAAAAAATGATCTGAAATAATTGTAAACAAATTTTCTGTTGATACCTACTATTATTTTTCGTGTCTATGAGTAAATTTTAAGAAAAACAGAAAAGAAAAATAGGTTACAGGGGTCATCGTTATCAAATTATGCATTTAAAATTCTTCAATTATCGAAAACAAAAACAAAAAAATGAGTTTATTAGAATATTTATTATTCATTTGCCAAATCGATTAACTTCATTTTTGAGGTTTTTTAAATTTTAGTTCTAGAACTCGATTAATTCTTGGATTTTTCATATTCGAAGTAATTGGATGTGATTGTAAGGCGTTAAACTACTAAATTAAATATATTTTTTTGGTCTTCGAATCATAATTAATTTATTATCGGAGCTTGAGCTAATGCATTACTTTTTTAGAAGTTTTTTATATGGAGTTAATCGATTTGGCAAGTGAGGCATCCATATGTATGTATTTCTAAAAAGTATGGTGGAAATTTGTATTGTATATCTTAACTAATCAATGTTTTTTTTTTAAGTAGGTACGTAAGTAAAAGCAAAATTAAAAATTTTCATATTCTTCTTCAAATTTTTGAATACTCAATGTAAAAGTTTTGAATTTGGTTTATATACATTTTTTTTTTTTTAAATTTTTATCCCACTACTGTTCAAACAAAAAGGTAAACCCCACTTTAATATGACTATTTGGTCTACATTATTTTTTTTACGATAATATCAAAATATGTATCTAGAAAATATTACATACTTGCAATATTGTATATTTTTAAATAATAATCGCATTACCAACAATAAAATTTTATATCTTGAAAAATTATATGAAAAATATTTCAAAATGCTTAAATATTTATTATTATTTATTTTACTTTTACATTTTAACCCTAGGATAGATAGCCTGATCGACAATGTCAAAATTTTGGCCGTGAGTATACAAATGTATACCATACATTTTATATGGAAATTTGGAAATTTTTTTCTTCAAAGAGCTGTATCTCAGCATCCCGTGGATCAAAAACCGTAATTTTTTGACACTGATATTTGTTGAAGTGTCTTTTATAAAATTGTCTTCTACGGTTTTCCTGTAACTATCATAGTTTTCGAGGTAAAGGACATACTTAATAGGTAAAAATACTCATGGACAAATTTGTGTTTTTGCACAAAAAAGAATATTTTGTTCTACCGATTTTGAGCTACTTAGAACCTTGAAAATTGGGATGTATTGGGAGAATCCTCCAATGGAGGAATTGGTGAAGGTTTAAGTTCCTAGCTCAAAGGAATCATATTTTATTAAGGGTCAAAGTCCGAGTGTATACGTATGTATACGATTAGGCAAACCTAGGGTTAAGCAATGCAATTAGTAATTCAATGTTTGTGAAAATTTTCTCTGCAATTGATATACCAAAATGTAAAATAATATAATAAATGTATGGGGATGTACATATATACTTACATCAAATTGTTTCATAGTATATTACGGACGGTATATTACGCAGTCTAATCGTCTAAAAGAAAATAATAAAATAATTTTATTGTTGATCCACTTTAAACCATTTTCGATTACGCATATATTATATGTATATTGTATATAAAAATACGCACAGCTACTAATTTACATCATTTTATTTATTTATATATATAAATACTTTGTTTTATCTTTTTTTTTTTTTTTTTAAAAAAAATACATTCAACATATTCATTGAATACATAAGTACATACATATTTACAATGTAAAAAGGTAATTGAATGATAAAGAAATAACAAAATAATACCTTGATATTATTTGTCTTTACGAACTTGACCTAGGAAAAATTTTGTTGGTACATAATTCAATTAAAATTTAAATAAATGAAATCTTTTAAATAATAAAATACATATATAATAATATAATTGAAAGATACTTTTTTTTTTTGCGCATATTTTGTCAAAAAATTATATTTCATAATCATTTATTACATATTTATTATTTAAATAAATATTCTGAAGAAGAAAAAGAAAAAAATATGTAATTTAGATACTTTTTTAAACTATAAATTTGAATATATCATATGTATGTATGTGTATTTTAATCTTATGCGGCTATTTTTTGATTTGTCAAACTTTGTTCTCATAAGAATTTAAAAAGAAAAAGAAAATAAAAAAACTAAAAAAAAAATAAAAAAATGTAAAAGAGCAAGAAAAAAGCAATATAAAATTGGAAGAAAAGAAAATTTGCCATAATACTTTTTTAATTTTCTTAATAAAACACGCTATATTGGATTTTAAATATGTATAAAGTATATAATATATTTTTTTTCTCATATAGAGATCTATATAGTACATATATGTAGGTATATAAATATATAAAAACATTCATGCACAAAACATGAGATACAAAAACATTATAAATTTTGTATCTGTAAAGAATTTTTCTCATCTGATTTTATTTGCTAATTTTCTTTTCTGTTTTTTTTTTATTTTTCATTTTTATTTTTTTCATTATAGGGTGTTTTAAAAAGATTTCAAATGTGTGAAATTCAGTGATTTAAATTTTTATAGAAGATTTTCAAAAATTGAAAGATTTTTAAAGAAAATTTCAATGCATAAATAAAATTATTTTGTAACACCAACTACACACCAAGTAGCATTGCCACCGTCGCAAACTGGTTTAAAAACGATTTTTACAACTGCTCAAAATACACCTTATGGTGGCACGACCAAGTTGTAACGGGTATGGGCTAAAATAGACTAGGTACTAATGCGCTAGTTGTAACAATTTTTTTCCAATTTGGTATAATAATAATAGTCTAAAATAATTTTAGCTGACGGTTGTAATACACTCATAGGGTAAAATAGACTGGGACTGCTGAGACCGTCGCAAACGAGTTTATAACCGGTTTTAACAACTCCTGAAAATACACTTGATGGTGGCACGACCAAGTTGTAACGAGCGTGAGTGTATTACAACCGTCAGCTAAAATTATTTTAGACTATTATTATTATACCAAGTTGGAAAAAAATTGTTACAACTAGCGCATTACAACCAATGTGTTTTCACCCATACTCGTTACAACTTGGTCGTGCCACCTAAGGTGTATTTTCAGCAGTTGTTAAAACCGGTTATAAACTCGTTTGCGACGGTGGCACTGCTACCTAGTCTATTTTCAGCCTATGAGTGTATTACAACCGTCAGCTAAAATTATTTTAGACTATTCTTATTATACCAAGTAGGAAAAAAATTGTTACAACTAGCGCATTACTTGCTGGTGTAATTTGGCTGTAAGAAATGAATAAATTGAAAAATTTTTCACCCTATATTGTATTTTTTCAACAAAACGATCGTTTAATTTGTTCGTTATTATTTCGAATGGCAGCGGTATATACACCGACATTTTGCATCCAAAAATAACACATTCCCTTTCTAGATCTATTTTCGGATTTTTCAGAATCAAAAATCAAAATTTCGTCTACGCACTTAAAAATGTAAAGTGTCAAAAAATTTTTTGTATTTAATATTTTGTCAGAATTATTTAGAAAAAAAAAAAAATTAGATTTTTATATGAAAGAAAAACTATAGTATATTACTTCCGTTAACCAGTTTTTTTTTTTTTTTTTTGAAAAATAAAATAATATATAAATTTATTAGAAAATGCGTTGTTTTTCGAATATAATTTTAAATTTCAATTTAAGAAAGAAAAGAAAACTAATATAATATAAAATAGACTTCTTTTTATACAATAAAAGTGAATATAAAAAGACATTTTGTGAAAATAATCGAAAAGTTATATTATAATAGAAAAAAAACAGTGATTTTTTCCATTTCTTAGGAGAATTAAACTCCTTTATATAAAATTAAAAAAAAAAAAAAGAAATAAAAATAAAAAATGAAATAAAATAAGAGTTTTCTTGCTTCATTCGTAATTTGACTACATATTCGTTTTTTTTGCCAAATTGAAAAATGTTAAAGTGTAAAAAAAGATTATTTTTTTTTTTTTTTATCAATGACCTCTCAGATATTTAAGAATAGTTTTGTTTCAATATTGTTCGTTATTTCTCCGTAATAGTGTGATGAATATCCACAAGAGAAAAAAGAAAAAATAAGATTTTGGAAATCATTTTAGTCATCAATTTATTTTAAAGTGATCGAAAAAAAAAAACAGAACAACATAGCTACTTTTTTATATAGGTATTTTCAAAATTTTATAAAGGTATTTAAAAAATAAATTTATTTTAATTAATATGTAACCTTTTTTGAATGATGATCACATTTATGTATATAGTAGAAAAAATAGATCTTATATATGAATGTGTGTATATATGAACTCTAAAACTATGGATATTAACAATATTTTCTTAGATTTTTAAGTTAAAAAAAAATTATTTTTTCTAAAATACCTATTGCATTTCTAAGTATACTTTAGATACATATTCTTTTAAAAATTTAATATCTTATTTGAAAAAAAAACCAGGAAGTATAGCAATATGAATGAGAAATTTTATCCCTCTTTTAAAATTTTTGATATTTAATTCAAAAAAACGAAGAAGAAAATTCCACTAATTATAGAAATTTGTCATAATGGAATGCTTTACATTTTAATAAACCTATTTTAATAATAAAAAAATAAAAAAAAATGAGTTTGGGGAAGATTTTTTTGGGACATGAATTGAGGTTATGTACAAAAAAAAAAAAAATTGAAAAAGAAGAAGAAGAAAAATTAAAATTTTAAAAATTAAATAGAATTTTTTTTTTTTTTTTTTTTTTTTTTTGGGAGTTAAATTTTAAATAAGAACAGATGATTCAATTGATATTTCTTTTTTTACTTCATAGAAAAATTTTGTATTTATTTGACTTAAATTAGAAAAATTTACAACATTAGTTAAATAAATTTTTTAATGGCCACATTATGGAACCTAATTAAAGGTCAAAGACATCATTCATTGATTATATTGGAGAATGTGTTCTTTCTTAACAGAATAGGATGTTCATTTATAGAAAATTAATAAAACAAAAAAAAAAGGAATTGTTTATTTTTAAAATTGAATCATAAAGAAATTTTTAGATTTTCAATTACTATACAATATTTTGTGTAATTTACTTTTTTTTTTAGATTTGTAAAAAATGGTTGTGGAAGAGGTAACTCCAGCTGGTGCACCACCGGTTAAATCACCGGGTGTACCACAAGATCAAATTGATAATATTATGGGTGGAATAAGTAATACAGGAAGTGTTCGAATGAATAATCATAGGAGAAGATTAAGACAGAGGTTAGATTATAAATATAACAGTTTTTTTTTTTTTATCATCGAACTCGATAGTAAAAATAAAAAAAAAATACATAATAAATTCATTATTTACAGTTTTGATATAATAAAAAGATTAGGACAAGGTACATATGGTAAAGTACAGTTAGGTATTAATAAAGAAACTGGTCAAGAAGTTGCCATTAAAACAATAAAAAAATGTAAAATTGAAGCTGAAGCTGATCTAATACGTATTAGACGTGAAGTTCAAATAATGAGTTCAGTTCAACATCCAAATATAATTCATATTTATGAAGGTAATTAAATCTAAATAAAATATATTAAAATATATGACTTATTAAAAAAATGACACGTTTAATTGTATAGTATTTGAAAGTCGTGAAAAACTAATATTGGTAATGGAATTTGCGGCCGGTGGTGAATTATACGATTATCTATCAGAACGTAAAGTTCTTTCAGAAGGTGAAGCACGCAGAATTTTTAGACAAATCTCAACAGCTGTGTATTATTGCCATAAACATAAAATATGCCATAGAGATTTAAAATTAGAAAATATCCTTCTTGATGAGCATGGAAATGCAAAGGTAAGTAAATAAATAACAGTAACAATTGTGACACACTGAACTGAGGTGAAGAAAAAAAAAGTACAATTTTTACTTTTATTTTTCTTAGATTGCAGATTTTGGATTATCAAATGTTTTTGATGATCGAAGACTTTTATCAACATTTTGTGGTTCACCATTGTATGCTTCACCAGAAATTGTCAAAGGTACACCATATCAAGGGCCAGAAGTTGACTGCTGGTCATTGGGTGTTCTTTTGTATACTTTAGTTTATGGCTCAATGCCCTTTGATGGTTCTAATTTTAAAAGACTTGTAAAACAAATTAGCACGGGTGACTATTATGAACCAAAAGAACCTTCTCCAGCATCGCCATTAATTAGAGAAATGTTAACAGTCTGTCCAATTAAAAGAGCTTCGATAGAACAAATATGTAATCATTGGTAAATATGAATATCTCAAAAGTGGAGATTGTATTTAGAACTATTTTTAATGCTTTTTTTTAAGGTGGGTAAACGAAGATTATAAGGAATCTTGTTTAGATTTAGCTGAAAATTTGGCAAATCAAACACCAGTTAGATTAGATGTGCTTTTATCATTATCACCAGCAGCTATTACTGCTGATCAATTAGTTGTGCCTTCATCTGAAGCAAAAACAAACGAACGCGTTCCAAGAAGCCATTCAGTTGGATCTATTCGTGATATAGCACCACAACCTACAACTGAAGCTGAAAGGCGAATTTTGGATATGGTTGCAGCTGGAGGAGAAGCTGCATTAATGCCATCACCAACACGAACAATAACACCAACTCAAAGTCCAGTTCAACCCAAACGTAAACTTGAAACAACTGTTTCAACAGATAATGCCGCAGGCGCAATTAAGAAGAAAGAAAGGCCTGCAGAGCAATCAACATCAAATATGAGGATGGAAATTGATCAAAGTGCTGAAGATAACGTAATGCCATCACAGACACAAGAAGAAGAAATTGAACCTAATGAAAATGAAAATACAACTCAACAATTAGATTTAGTAGAAAATATGTGCGATGAACTTATGCAACAGGAAATTACTCCTTCAGTTGAACCTAAGAACAAACAAGAAAAGCCTGTTTCACGACAAAGAACTGTAACAAAACTTGATGCGGTTAAAGAATCAACAGAAGAAGAAGTGAATCCAACGAAAGTGATTAAAAAATTTGTGAATAAACATAAAACAGCTGATTTAGTAGCTGCAATCACATCATCTCCATCTGAAAATACGACTGAACAACAACAACGAACAACAGAACCTTCACGTAAAAGTAGTCTAACTGATGAAAGTGGAGTAAAAGTGCCAACAGAAAGACGCCGTTCGAGAATTTTAGAGACGGCAGAGAAATTCCAAAATTTGACTAATGCTAACAACGATAAACAGAAAAAGATTGTTATTCCTGGTGTGAGTGTAGGTAATTTTAAGAAAGAATTCGAAAGAAGGGCATCATTGACGGGTGTACCATCTAAGTCAACTAAATCTTCTGATGAGCAATCTGAAATTACTGCAGAAACAACGAAAGATGATGATAATTCTTCAGAAGCAATTACTGGTGCTACAACAAATACTATCGAAAATTGTGATTCTAAAAGTTCACTAGTTAATTTTTCATTGGAAGAAGCTAGACGGTCAATGGAAAACTCAATCGCTTTACTTAACCAAGCAAAAGATGAATCAACGAATGAGGTTGAACAATTATGTGCCAAAACAGAAAGTGTTGCTGTATCAGATCCCACGACAATTGTTAATCGCGATAAGAAACTTCGGGCTCGTGAAATAATTGGCAATGCCATTCAACCTGGTGGCAGATTATGCATGGGTTAGCTTTGATTTTAGTTTAATAAATTTCCATTGTCAGTTCTTAAGAAGAACTAATTTGTTTATTTACTTTTTAAAAGGTGCACGAAAACCACCCGTACCGTATGGAATGAATGGTCGATCAGTATCTGGTAGTGTTGTACCTCCTCCATCTAATTATTCGGAAAAAGTAGTAAATCGTCAAGCATCTGTCGGATCGGACAAGGAAGTACCGACGACCAAATGTAAATTACACAAACAAACAAAAATTCATCAAATTGTTCACTCACTTTATTTTTCCTAATTTTATAGCGGCATCTCCTCCTTCACAACAACAAGGAACTGTAAAAACCTCAAAAGCCGAGATTATATTGAAATCAGCAACTCTTCCTCGTCGAAAAACTGCAAAAGCTGAAATTCAACTTGATATTAAGCCAAAAATATCCGAACAGCCAACAATGCGTTTTTCAACAGAAATGCATCATGAAATGCCAGATTTACGTAGTGCTCCAATTCGTGAAGGTCCATCACCATACAGTCCACCAGTTTCAAATTTCCATCAAAGAGCAACAAGTTTGGAGCCACAAACAAGAGAACATTTTATACCAATTCAGAAACCATCTGTTTTTACAAGAGCTAATTCAAATACTTTAAGGTAAAAATAATTAAAATCATTTTAAAATACATAATTAAATAGCTTCAATTTTCGAAATTTTATTTCTCTAAACAAAATCAGATCTGGATCATCATCTCGGCAATCGACAATAGAATCTGAAGGTGAAACAACACCATCAACAGTCACTTCATCTCAATTTAGCTCCACATCACAACCAATTAAAAAGAGTCCAAGAGAATTCATTATACCAATTGCTGTCGAAGGCGGAGGTTATCTTACACCTCGTAGTGGTAGTTTAGAACCAAGTGAATCGAATCATACAACAGCAACAAATTCAACATTTAGTCATATTGGAAAGCCAAGACGTTTTGGGTACCATTTCAAATTTTTTAATATAATTTGAAATTTTTTTAATATAATTTTTTTTTCTTTTTTTTAAAATCGATTTTTAGAACTTTGTTGTCAGAAATGGATTCTGAAGAAGAATTACCATTCCAAAAATTACGAATAAATAGAGATGGACAAGATGATCCTCGATTTACTCTTCATCGTTTAAGGTTTTTAATTTAATATAATTAATTTTTTTTTTTTTAAATTTTTTTCCTTCATGTGTAATTAATTGAGAATTATGTAATATTAACAGGAGCTCACGTCCAGTTAAAAAATTAAGTCAAGATACCAATGATTCTCAGAGTTCTGGTGAGGATGATGATGAAGATGGTTTTGAAATTTTAACTGCAGAGAATCTCTTCTCAACACTTTTGCAACGGGTAAAATATTACATGAAATTTTTTTATATTTAGAGAAATTGTTTTATTTATTTTTTTTACATTTTTTTTCTCTCTAGGTACGCGCCTTAACTAATAGACTTAATGTAAACAACGATATTGGCTCAAGTTTTGGTAATTCAAGGCTTCTAGGAAACATGAGACAACCGCATAGTTCATTCTGGAATCATGATCCGTTTGGCAGGTATGATGAATTTATTCTCTAAAATTTTGGTGAATTTCATTTTTTTAAAAAAAACTAGAAAAATAAATTAATAAAATTTAGTTTGATATTATAATTTTTTTTTTTTTTTTACCTTCTGATTGCTTCTCTTAACATACGTTTGCGTGTGTGTGTGTGTGTATGGTGGAAATTTAAAAAAAAAAACTCAATTACTAACAAAAATTCACACATTTTCTCACAAATAAATAATTAAATAAAAAAAATAAAAAATGAATAACAGATCACAATTCAGCTATTCTTACAAAAGTGAAACAATTGAAAGAAAACAAACTTCGTAAGTATCATAAATCATATTTTACATAATTTTTTTTTTTCATTGAGCCTGATCACGAATGGCGATAATTGGTGTTCCCATTTCCCAATCGACAGAATTAAGACGAAGTGAAGCGATTATAGTTTTTTATTATGTAAATTAATTGACTCGCCTCTGGTATAAATATCATGTGTTTTTTCTAAATATGCATACTTTTTATCTGTGCAAAAATGATTTTTTATTGAGTAAAAGTAATTAAACTAATAAATTGGCTTTAAATCATTTTTTATTAGAAGAAGATGAAGAAGAATAAGAAAAAAGAAATAATTTTATTAGAACATCAATAATTCTAAGAAAAACTCGATAAAAACGCCAAGAATCGACTCAAATCGTCAAGCATGATCACAAGTTTGACCTACTGTCGCATCGATTGGTGATATTATAGCCATTCATGATCAAGCCCATTTTAATTATCATAAAAAAATTACAAAAAAAATTTCACTGAATGCAATTAAAAATTTGATTTAATAATCATTTAATAATATTTGAAAAATATAAAAGAAAAGAAAAGAAAAAAAAAACATTTATAAAAACGATCTAATTATTTTTGTTTTTCTCACTATTTTCTAACTCTAATTACAGTCGTTTAAATAATAAAACTGGCAATAATAGTAGCAGCAGCACTACAGCAACTGGCGTCCCATCATCATGGAGACAAAATTTTTCACGTGATTTAAACACTGATATGGATTCAATGTTCACACGACCAAGTGCAACATTACCAAGAGGTGAATATCACAGATTAAAAAGTAAATTTTTGTAAACAAAGAAAAAGAAAAAAAAAAAAAAGCATAATAAGAAACAAAACAAAAAAAACAATTTAAGAATATGAGCGAACAAATTTTTAAAAAGAAAAAATATATATATATACATATATTCAAATACATATAGTATATTTAAAAAAAAAAAAAAAAAACAATTACTTAAATAAAATATAGCAAAATGTTTGTTGCAAAGTCAATATAATATATTATAGTATATTTAAATAACATCAATATTCTTTTTTTTTTTTTTTTTTTTTTTTTTTAAATAGAACTTGGCAAGTTATTTAATTATTTTTTTTTCGTTAATTTGAAAGAATTTTCTTGTGAATTAATGTTTTTTTTTTATTTTTTTTTTTTAAATAATAATCTAATATTTAATATTTAGTTTGTTTTTTTTTTTCTCTTGGAAAAAAGTAATTTTGTAATGAAATCTGTAATTTTTTTTTTTGTTTTAAATCTATTTGGATACATCAATCGTTCTATTTTTTTTTTGTTCTAGAGAGAAATTTGTTTTTTTGAATATTGTTTTTTTTTTTTTGCAAAGAAAAAAAAATCTTTCTTAGTTTTTTTATTTTTATTTTTTATTACTATTTAAAGTTTTTTTTTTTCTCTATATAAATGTGTATTTTTCAAATATTTCTTTAATTCAAATTTTACTTTTTATATTAATTATATACATATATTGAATAACGGATTTTTAGAAGAATATATTTTAGAATATTAGAAAAATTTTATTTTAAATAATTTAAAAAAAAAAACAAGCCGAAATTAAATTCATCATTTAAAAATATTTGTTTATATTTTACACAAAAAGTAATTTAAAAATCAAAAAAAAAAAAAAAAAAAAAGTAATATTATTTACAATAACTAAGAATGAATCAAATTTATAATTCATTAAATTTTTTTTTTTTTTTTTTTAAAAGAACAAATAAAATATTTAATTATAAATCAGTTAATTAATTACAATATTATGAGAATAGAAGAAAATTTCGTATTCAAAGTTTTTTTTTTTTTTTACTTTTAATTTTATTTTTGTATTTTATAATTTTTTTTTTGTTTTTTAAAATTTTAATCATAAATTTTATTATTTTGTTTGTTTTTAGTTATTAAGAAGATTTTATTAATATTATTATTATTATTATTGTGAAGAAAAATCTAGTGTTAAGCCAGAGCTTCATTTGAAATTTTTTTAAAAGAACATAAACAAAAGATAAAACAATGATTTTAAAATATTTTTAAATTAAATAAAATGAAAATTTCCGAAAAATATAAAAAAAAAAATGAAGTTTATTGATATATTTGTTTTATTATTTATTTTTTTTTTCTATTTTTTTTTTTTTTACTTTCTCGAATTTCCTACCATTATTATTATTATTATTATTGTGTATAATTTCTTTGTATTTCATTTACAACTATTTAATTTTTTTTTTTTTTCAAATTAATTATTAATATTTTTAAATAATGTACATTTGTGTTATACTTTCTTTTAGAAATTCACAATTAAAAAAAAAAATAATAATTATAAATAATACGCATGTGAATGCTTTGTGATATATATTTAAAAAAAAAAAACAAAACGTAAAAAAAAAGTTGTTCTTCACTAAAGAAAAACACTAAAATATCTTCTTAAAATTAATATTTAATTTAAACACACACAAACTCACATTATTATTATTCATTGTAGAGCTTGCTAATTACTATAATTTCCTTATTTTTCAATTACTATCTTGTTTTTTATTTTATTTTTATAATTATAGCCATTAAAAGTAATTAATAATCACATTTAATTAATTTTTTTTTTAATTATAAGACAAAAAAAAAAAAAAAAGTTATATATATATTTTCGTTTTCAATTGAACAAAATTTAACATGAAAATTAAAAATAAAATAAGAAAATTAAAAGAAAATATATGAAGAAGAAAAGGCAAAATTTTAATGTGATAAAATGAATCAAAATTTAAATTTTTTTTCGTTTTTTTATTTAATTAATTGAAATTATTGATAATCCAATTTAATTAATTATTAATTATAATTGTTTTTTTATTTTATTTAAATTTTATTTTATTTTTTAATATTATTTATTATATAACTTTGAATACGAAAATTTATATTGAATTGATGTTTCTAATTAGAAAATTTTTTTTAATTTTTTCTTTAATATTTACAATTAATTATAATTTGTGTAATTTGTTTTTTTTTTTTAATTTAATTTAATTTGATTTTTTTTTTTTTACATTATATACAATAATGTTTAGAATTTTTTTTCTTTGCTACAAAATAGTTTAATTTTTAATTTTATAACAACAAACATACTACATACTACATTTTTTCAATTGTTGTATGATAAAACTGTTTTTTTTTTATTAATTAATTAATATTAATTACATGTTTTTTTTTTCTTTGGTTTTTTTTTTTTTTTAGTGTTATGAATAAATCTTAAAGTAATTTTTGTTTTAAGGACATTTTAGAAAAAAAAAAAGATATTTTTGGAAACAACAAAAAAAAATTGACAATATTTTTAATCAATTACTGACAATAAAGACTTAAAAAAAAAAATATTAATTGGAAAAAAAGAAAATTTGAATTGAGCTTCTTAATAACAATTACCTGCTAAATTTTTCCGTTTTTTTCTTTTTCATGTTAAGAATTTTTTCCCAGAATGCTTTTTATTACCAATTTTTCAATTGAGTTTTCAACGGATCTTTGATTTGATTCTTTAATTTCTTTTTTCATACACATATACGTAAAGTTCCAATGTTTTTCTATTGTTACTTAAAATTTCATATAAATTTTTGTTTTTTAAATTTGGGGTATCTTAAGATATATTCAAAAGGATCTTGTTGTAGACAGATGAATAATTTTAAAAGACTAATTTACATTTAATTAATAAAAAATTAAAGACAAAAAAAATGTTTTTTGAAAAATTTTAATATTAAATTAAATTTATTTTTTATTATTTTTGTTTATTTATTAAGTTTATACATGACAAAATTCTACATTAACTGTTTTTTTTTTTTTTTTAATTGAAATTAAATGAAAAAATAATTACGCATGTGTGTTTTTTTTTTTTGTAATTAATTATAAAAATTCTAATAAAATTTTTTTAAAATTAATAATATATTGATAAATAAAAGAAAATAAAAAAAAAATAGTGTGTGCAAAAAATATATATTCATATACCTACCTACATAATATATTAAAAGCTATAGTTGTGATGTTTGTCTTCGTTTTTTTTTTTAAATGTTACTTATATATACATATATACATAAATTTATATTATGTACTAATAAATTAAGAAAAGAAAAAGAAAAATAGTTGTATAATCATTTAATTGATAGTTGATTTTAATTAAAACAAAACATTAAAAAACAAAAAAACAAAAAAAATTCACATCTACCAAAAAAAAAAATTATGGAAAAATTCATTTCTATTACACATCTTTGAAAGATTGAAGATAAACGGAATATGGGTAAGTAAAATAAAATATTTTTTTTCTTCTTCTTCTTATTACATATAGATATACAAATATTTAAATTTTAAATTACATTACATACATATATACATACATAAAAAATTATAATATTACTTTGCTTTAAATACGAGACTTCTAAATGCACTAGAGATAATTAGACAAAAGTCAAATTTAATTGATTATTCCATAAACAAAGAGAATTCAATTGAAAAAACAAAAACATTCCATTACAAACAAAAAAAATCTCTTCCATTGAAGTTTAACTGAAAAAAGGCAAACTATATAAGTTTATGGTAAGTTTACACGACATATAAGACTTTGGTTTCCAGATACCAAAAAAAAAAAATGGTAGTTGAAATCCATGGAGACTTTCGGTCTCTCACATATTTCTACATCTTTTGAATATTTTACACAATATCTCCTTGGTCGTGTAAACTTTTAAAAATACACAATTTACATACATTTTATAATTTTAAACAACATAATGTCGCAAAAAAAAAAAAAAAAACTATAAGAGAATGTTAAAAACAATGGAAGGGTTTAATTGTTGAAGGTAAGTCTTTTTTCATATTAATTGAAATGGCTTCGAATTCCGTTTAAGAATGCTGTAAAAAGTTGAATCTATTTTTAATTTCATTTTATATATTTTGAATTGTTTTTACACTTATTTCAACAAAAAAAAAATGTAAACATTATCAAGATTTTAGAGATGGAAAATTTTTTAAAATAAAAATTTCAAGTTATTTATTTTTTTAATTTTCTTATTCAAATTAGAATACCTTAATTTTGTCGTTTATCTTTTAAAATTTACTTATATTTTTCTCTCAAGAGAATACTTTAAGTTGAATAATATGAAATATTCCTTTTTATATGTATGTATGTATTTTTTTTTTTTAGGTGGTATATAATTCATTTAAAAATTTTCAATTTCCATCTCCAAAATCAACGAAAATTCAATTTGGGATTTCATTATTTATTTTTTTTTTTTTTGTATAAATACTGTTGTTGTAGAACAAAAATGAAAGTTATTTTAATTAATATTGTACAATACAGGTAATTTATGCAAATAAAATAAATATTTAATTTTTTTTTTATGAAAAGTTATTTTAAAATCCAAAAACAAAAAAAAGTAAAAAATAAATTCAAAATTATTTATTGATTATTATTTACAGGAAAAAGTAAATCAAAAAATAATCGTAAAACAATACCAAATAAAGAAAATAATATCACAGATATAGTTAAAGAAGAAGATGATGAAGCATTAGATTTAGCTGATTTAGATCTATCACGTTTACGTTTAACAAAAAAAGATTTAGAAACATTATCAACAATAACACCTGTTTTACCAAAATGTTTTCAAGAGCAGCTATTAGCTAAATTACCACCAACACAAGCTCGTAAATTATCACGTACATTATCAATGCAAAATAATTCATTAACAGCACCATTTGTTAATGTTTATAAAAGAAGTTTAAGCGGTGGACGTGAACTTAATAATGAAAATAGAAATGAAAAAAGAAATGATACAACAACAGAATTATATTGGGATAATTCTTCAAAACAATCACATCAAGATGATATGATTGTACAACAACAGCAGCAACAACAACAAAATCAAAAACAAAAATCATCATCATCAAATTCACGTGAAAATTCTTTAGATGATCGTAACAATCAATCGTTCAGACGTAGTACAAGTCGTAATAGATGTGATGAAACTGATTCAAAATCGGGAAGTTATCGAAGTTCAAGTGAATGCAATAAATCATTTTGTATTCCATATTCAACAGATATTAGCGATAAATATAAATACTATTCACCGTATTTAGGAAAAAATAATAATAGTAGTAATGAGACCGTTCGTCAAATATCACCATATAAAAGATATGATAGTAGTAGCATTTCACCGATAAGTCCACCACCATGTTTAAGTCCAACAAAAGAAGTTTGTGGTAGGCCACCAAGTGGTTGTTTATCTCCGCCACCAATTAATTCAGATAATTTAAATCGACGTCGATCATCGAAAAGACGTTTTTCAAGATTTTTAAGACAAGATATTTTTGATATGCCAGATTCCGGAGCAATACCAGATAATGCATATTTACGAGAAAAAAATTCACGTGAAAGAGAAACTCAAAGTGTTTTACGTGAAATACGTGAAAAAAGTCGTGAACGTGAACGAAATGAAGAGAGAAAACGTTGTAAAAGTGTAGAGAAATCAATAATGTATGAAAAACCGTTAGATTATAATAATTCATCTTATATTAAAAATAATTCTCAGATTGATAAAAAACTTCCTTTAGATTCGGATAGAAAAATTAATACACGTCATGTTCGTAATAAAAGTTTAGAACGTTTTTGTGATTTATCAGAAGCAGATAATGATCATACTGAAAAGGCAAGACGACGTAGAAGTTTCTCTAGACCAAGAGAATTAGATGACAATAATTTAGATCATATAAATAAATGTGCCATTGCAAATCAAATTTTAGAAGAACTTCAAATATTAGCTGCTGCAAAAAATAAACAAATAATAAAAGATAAATCAGAGATTGATTCATCTAACAATTATCAAATTCAAAAGCCAGAAGAAAAAGTTAAAATCAAAAAGAGTCATTCAAAAGAGAAATCAAGTAAGAAAAGTTCTGAACGACAATCTGAAGAAATAAATTTGAAACCATCAAAAAGTACGAAAAAAGAAAAGAAAATTGAAGCGACAATTGATAAAAATAATGAAGAATTGAAATTTGATATAGTTCCTTCAAGATCAAGCACAAAATCAAGTGAAAAATTAGAAAAATTAAAGGATAGTAAAAAGGGATCAAAATTATTAAGACCTAAATCATATCCAAGTAAAGAGCCAGCAACTTCAATGTTACCATCGAATAATATAATAGAAACACTCGAAGAGAAGAATTCTGATGCCATAAATTCAAATGAGAAAATCATAAAAGAAAGTAGTATTGTACGACCAAAAAGTTATCCAAATTCAAAAATTACTCCACCAAAAGAAATAAAAAAATTTACTCGTAGTGGTCCTGCAATATCAGCAGTTATGGAAAAATTAATGGAAAAATCTGAAAAAACATTGATTAAATCATTATCAAGTAAGAATAGTCAATCACCACAAAAAGAAGTTCGTTTTAAAAGTAAAAAGAATTCTGAAACCGAAAAGAAACAAAAATCTGAACAAGAATTGAAAACGAACAAATCATTTGAAACAACAACGTTCATTGATCAAGAAATTTCAAAACAACAAATAGAAACTCCATTAAATAAAAACCAAGAAAAAGAAAAATCACCAGAAAAGAAATCTAGTAAAGGATTGTTATATGCTTTGGGTCAGAAATTTGAAAAATTACGTGAAAATGCTAAAAATAAAGAAAAGAAATCATCAAGTACTAAGAATATTGGAAACAATTTAAAAGATCAAGAAAAACTTGATGATCAGTCAACAGTTTTAGTTCAAAAATCATCTCCAAGCAGTAAGAAAAAGACAAAAATAAATACTGAAAATGCACAAAATATTTCACCAGAAAAATCTGAAGAGAAATCATCTAATAAAGTGGATAAAAAATCTAGAATTGATGCAATGATAAAATCATTAAGAGATAGATCTTTAACTCGTGCTCCAGTTATAACAGAATCTGGTTTAATAAAAAGAGCCATAAGTGTTGAAAATTTACCAGGTACAATGAATAAAAGTGGAGTTAATAAAGTTCTCGGTCTATTTAAGAAATTTGAAAAAGATGATACTGAAAGAAAAGTTATGAATACTCGTTCAACAAGTAATATTGAAAGACAAGGTAAAGATTGTATTTCAAATTATAAAGAACGACCAAAATCTGGTGGTTTTGTTAGTCGTTTACGACATAATTCCTCATTATTATTGCAAAAGAAAGAAACGCCACAAAATCAGGATATATTGAAAAATGAAAATCAGAACAATAAGAAAAAGAATGATGAATCTCATTTACAACCTCAGGATGTTGTTTGTGCTGATTGTGTTCAAAAACAAGAACAAGAAACAATAAAGCATTGTTTAGCAACAGCAACAACAGCAGCATCATCAGTTCCAGTGGACTTCCTACCACCACCACCAAAATATAACAATAATAAAATCGATTCAAAAAATTGTGCCAAAGAGAAACGAAAAGGTTTAATGTTAGATTTTTCCAAACTTGACAATACTGCCACACCAATTAGACGAAATGATGATAAAAATTTAGTAGAAAATTATAATTATTGCGGAAATTACAATAATAATAATCCATATTCGGTTGGAACACATGAAATAAATCGAAATCATTTATTAGCACCATCATCTGAAAATATTGCATACTATTCATCAGATTCAAGAAGTCCTTATGATGATTGCGCTTCATCAAGTACATTCCTATCACCAAGTGAAGAGCCTGAATTAAGTTTTGATAATTGGTCAGTATGTTCTGAAGATAATTTTATGATTCCTCCACCATCACCGAGTATATCACGTGTATCCCGTGGATCTCAACTTTCATCACCAATTAATTATGATACAAATCATCCAGAAAGTGTTATTGATCGTATTAAAAGAAGAAGCTTTTACTGTCGATTTAATGAGAAAAAACCAAAAAGACAAAGTAATATTGTAGGTCCAGGTGCTAGAGATTATTATAGAGAATCATCAGCAAGATTACGTTCTCGTCCAACAGAACAAATAAATTCTCCAGATAATGATGATTTACAAACAACAAATGATTATTTAAAATCATTTAAACCAGTTACAACAACATATACAGATTTAAGACCACCTCCAGCACATACAAAATCATCAACAATAACATCTGATTATTTAAAACCACGTAAAAGTCTTAATGATATATTTCCTACATCAACATTAATTACAAAACGTTATACAGATAATGATTATTTACGATCTCGTACACAAACTAAAGATAATGGTTCATATAATTATAATAGTTATAATCCAAAAAGACGTTGTTCATTTACATCGAATGGTGTAGCACCAATAACAACAAGTGCAATTGATGGTTATGCAACATTAGGAAGACGTTCTTTACGGCCATATGAACATCGAAGTATTTCATTATTGGATTCATCACCTCATCAACCATCAAGTATTTCTTCAACAATTTCATCATTAAAACGTGAACAACGACAACCCACCGATTTAAGGAATCTATCAAAGTAAATTTATATTGTTTTACTTTTGAATTTAAAATTAAATTTTTTATTGTATTTTTTTTCAGATCCAGTTCACATTATCGAAATTCTTCGATATCTCGTAGCCCAACAAATATATGATGTGAAAAAATACAAAATACATGTGTATTTTGCTTATATTACGAACTTATTAACGAACTAAATGTTAAAAATATCACTTTAAATAAATTAAATAATAAAAATAAGACAAAAAATGTTAATGATAAGTGATATTTTTAGAAGAAAGAAAAAAAAAACTAATTAATTATGAACTTAAAAAAAGAAAATTCAAAAAAGTAGCAAAGATACAATTCGTAATTATTTTTATTACTTTTTTTTTGTTTTTTTGTAAATCATTTTTTGATTACAAATTCATGTTGAAATTTAGAAATTTTTAACAATCATTAAGTACGACAACATTAATAGAAAGTAGTTTTTTTTTTTTTTAAATATTTTTTTCTAATTATAACGGTAATTTTCCTTTAAAGAGAAAACATAAAGTAGATAATGATATAGCTCGATTTAAAAAAGATGGCATTTCGTATTATACTAGAGAAACATGCGCAGAAAAAATGATACTTACACACATGCGTTTTTGTTGTTGTAAATTCTAAGAAAGAGGTTTCTTCCTCCGTGTATGTATACACAAGAAGATCACTAACTACTAACTCATGTAAAACATGCGCGAGATTATGCCAACTCATATTAATTTGACTATAATAGTACACCCATCATAATTATTTAGTCAATATGATTTTGTAATCATTAAAATTTCATAAGTTTTTAGAGCCTTATTACCGCAAGGATTAATTAAGTAAATACCATTTAGTATTATTAGTTTCATATACATACATTATATAATATTTTTTCTTATGAAATTTTAACTGTAAAATTAATTTTTAATTTTTTTTTTTTTTTTTGAAAAAGCATGTAGTTTCAAATCGAACGTTGGTTATAAATTTTTTTTTGTTTGTTTTAAAAACTGTATCGTATCTTGAAATAAGGCTCTAAAATACAAAATGAATTTAACGTACTTACCTATATATATTTTTTTTTAAATTTTCGTTATAAAAATAAATATTTATACAAAATTTAATAAATAATCAAAAAAAAAAATAGAGGCCTAAATTAATATTCTATGGTATAAACATGATAAACAGGAACTATTGGACTGGCCTATAGTAACAAAATAGTTAACGAATCGTTTCAAATAGAAAATCAAAAATAAAAAAAAACAAACAACGGAGTAGATAATAAGTTCTTGTATTAATTTTTTTTTTTTTGTCATATGAGAACTTTAATTTTTACATTTTTTTAAATAAATATTTAAGATAAATTCATATTTCAACATGAAATGAATTTTGTAAGAAAATAAACACATAAATTTTATAATTTCATTATTTATTTGAAATTTTTAATTAGAGATTAAATTCTCGTATATTAAATGAATTTAAAAAAGAAAATTAAAAGTATACACACAATAAACAATGTACTTAAATGTATTCAAAATTTAGAGAGGACAAAAAAAATTAATAGTGTAACGTAACGTGTTATATTAGAAAAAAAAAATACATAAATAAATAAATAAATAAATAATACAACAAGCAATTCTTCCTTTTAGTGTAGTTTAAAAAGGAATAGGAAAAAAAATATATATAAATTTTATTTGAAGAAATTTTGTATTCTTAGGATGTTTTTAAATAAATTGTGAAAAATATATAAATAAACATAAAAGGGAATAAAATCTGAACGAATAAAATACTGTAATAGGAGTATGATTGATTTTTTTAAAAAAAGAATAATTTGAAAATAATATGAAGGTAGAAAAAACGGAAAAAAAAATAAATAAAGTGAATGAGTTGTTAAAAAAAAAAATCAAAAAAAAAAGGGAAAAAAGAATCAATAATATTGTGCAATTTAACTTTTAACTAGATAGTTAGTAAAAATACGTTTGTGAAATGTTTTCTTTTTTTAATATGAAAAAAAAAATATATATATAAAAATGAAATATTATAGAAAATTAAATTACATTTTAATTTGTTATTTTAGTTAATTTTTGTGAAAAAAATCAAAGGAAATCTACTGTGTTTTCTCATAATTCATAGACAATATATCTCAGCGGAATTGTGCCATTAGATTCATTCTTCGAAGCACCTAACACTTAACATCCAAGCATTTGATAACAAAGCAAAGGAAAAAGAACAAGCAATTACAATAAGACCAACATTATTATTTATTTTTTAAGGTTTTTATTTCAACAACATATTTGCTTTTTCACTTTACTTTTTTTTTTTTAATAATTAAATTTTATTTTTCTAAAATTTAAAATAAATAATGGCAGCATGAAAAAAAAAATGAAGAAACAAAGGACAGACAGTCGACAGAGTAATCTACAAATAATTTCTAAATTTCAAGAAAATTTATTGAGTATTCATATCACATGTTTTAAAAGCCATTCCGATACCCATGCCAGTACTCAAATAAATAGGCCAACTTTTTCTTTTGAAGATGATTAATGATAAAACAGCTCCTGTTAAAAGTCCAGATGCTATAAATAAATAAAATTAAAACGAAATATTGTTTTAATTATTTTCTTTTAGCTAGGTATTCAAAACCTATTTTGAAATGGAAATAACGTCTAACATGAAAAATATGGACAAAAATCCAGTGGAAGTTTCTTGAGAGAATAAAAACGACAGATTTTCATTCAAAATTCAATTTTTCATTATACCTAATATAAAACCAAAAAAAAATATTTTAATTCATTAAAAAGCCTATTTTTCAATTAACATTTAATTTTAATTGATTTCTAAATAATAATTTTACAAAATGACATAATTTAAACAAAATTTACTACAAAATTAACATCAAATGCGAGAAAGGAAGAAAAAAAAAGAAAAGAAATCCAAAATAGTTTTTTTTTTTTAGCTTAAATCATACATTACGAAATTTTCTATTTTTAAAAATTATAACAAAACAGAAGAAAAAAAAGGAATATATATATATTTTTTAAGTGTATTTTTAAAATATAAAATAAATTTTATTAAATAGATGAATTCAAATCATTTTCGCATGTTTTATATGATGCGCCAATACCAAAACCGATTCCAGTTAAAATTGGCCAACTTCTTCTCTTAAAAAGAAATAGAGAAAATACTGTCCCAAGAATAAGTCCACTTGCTGAAAATGAAAATGAAGAAGTATAATTTGGTTTTTAAATATTTGTCTTAATGGACAAATAAATAAATAATAGTATATACATATATGTGAATATATACATACATTTATATATGTATACATATTTAATTAATCTAATAATGGTACATATTTAGTTATTTCCATTCCATTAAGATTATACCAAAAGCTAATTGATTTGTATAAAGGATATTGTTTTTGTAACAATTTATTAAGCAGAAGTAATAAAATGCTAAATATTAATAAAGCAAAAGTTAAGGAAGACTATTTGAAATTATTCTAACAGATCATTATAGCAAATGATTATATAATTCTTAAATCGATAGAAATTAACTTACTTCCTTTAACTATAAGGTCAGTTACACATCTATCCATTCGTTTTCCAAATTCTTCTTCTGAGAATGGTTGTAATTTTGGTTTTGCCGACATTTCGAATATTTTATTAATTTAATTAAATTTTATTTTGAAATTATTAACCTAAAATGAAAAGTATGAAATGGTTTTTTTTTTGTTGAAGTAATAAAAAATTGGAAGTGATGTTTTTCTCACTCACTTTTAAAACTTTCGCTTATTACTATTTTTAAATTTGTATTTTATATATTTTTTTTTTTTCGTTAGAAGAATTTCTTCAATAATTATTGAACTCCTGATTCTTGAATTACAAATCTCTTCAAGATGTCAAATACAATACAGCAACCAATGCCCCAAACCAAACCAGTCATCTTTCAGCTTCAACAACCAGTTTTTTATTCACACTTTTTGATAAAATGTACTACAATTCGCCTCCTCTCTAAAAAAAAAACCGGTTATTGAAGCTGAAAGAAGACTGCTTTGGTTTGGGCCAATAACCACCACCATCGATTTACTTTCGTATAGATTAGTGTGTAGAGTAGATTCGGCTTAACACATCGTTTGGCCAGTACCAGACCTGTCTTCTTTTAGCTTCAAAAACCGGTTTTTTTTAAGACAGAAGGCGAGTTGTAGAACATTTTATCCAAAAGTGGGGATAAAAAACCGGTTATTGAAGCTGAAAGAAGACAGGTCTGGTACTAGCCTTTAGGTTTAACAGTAAAAGTGGTGAACAATTTTTGCCTTTTTTCTAAATTTTATTGCTTTTTTCCACCCCATATGCATTATCCCTTATAATTTATTCTGTTGAAAAAAAACTCTACCGTCAAATACATAATCAATCTAGTCAACCATAATTGTTGAATCGATATTTCTCATCAACAAATTAAAATTCGCATCCATGACAACATTGACATGACAACTTCGAAAATCGAAATTACTGAAATTAGTACATTACTATTAGTAGTCTAGAAATTTTGAAAAGAATTTGTTTAAAAATCGTGTTTTTTTGTTGGTGGTATAAATATAAAATATAATAATCAGAATAACAAAATGAAGATTGAAGAAGTTAAAAGTACTGTAAGGACACAAAGAATAGCTGCTCATAGTCATGTAAAAGGACTTGGGCTAGATGAAAATGGTTATCCACAACAAATCGGCGCGGGTTTAGTTGGTCAAATATCTGCCCGAGAGGTTAGGTTTTTCTTAAAATTTTCAATAAAATAAATGAATTTTACAAAAATTTTATTTTTTCCAGGCTGCTGGTGTTGTTGTTGATTTAATAAGAATGAAAAAAATGGCTGGAAGAGCATTACTTTTAGCAGGACCTCCAGGTAAATTCTATTTAGGAAAAATCAGATGCAAACCTTAAAACAGCTATAGCTTCATCCACATTTGTAGCTACTGCTGTATCTTGTATCTGCTAAAAGTCTATTCAAATTTTCATTCATATTTTTTTAAATTAAAGGTACTGGAAAAACAGCAATTGCACTTGCGATTGCACAAGAATTAGGAAATAAGGTACCATTTTGCCCGATGGTTGGATCAGAAGTTTTCAGTAGTGAAATCAAAAAGACAGAAGTTCTTATGGAGAATTTTCGACGATCTATAGGGTTAAGAATTCGTGAAACAAAAGAAGTTTATGAAGGTGAAGTAACCGAATTAACACCAGTTGAAACAGAAAGTCCAATGGGAGGATATGGCAAGGTTGTTAGTAATGTTGTCATAGGATTGAAAACTGCAAAGGGAACAAAACAACTTAAATTGGATCCCAGTATTTATGAATCACTTCAAAAAGAGAAAGTCGATGTCGGAGATGTAATTTACATTGAAGCGAACAGTGGAGCTGTTAAACGTCAGGGTCGAAGTGATACATTTGCAACAGAATTTGATTTAGAAACAGAAGAATACGTTCCGATTCCGAAAGGTGATGTGCACAAGAAGAAAGACGTTATTCAAGATATAACATTGCATGATTTGGATGCAGCAAATGCTAGACCACAAGGAGGACAAGATGTGCTTTCGATGATGGGACAATTGATGAAGCCTAAGAAAACCGAAATTACAGGTAACTATGTATTTGTGTAATGGATTATTTTTTTTTTTGGTCTAATTATTACTTTTTATTGCAGATAAATTACGAATGGAAATAAATAAAGTTGTTAACAAGTACATCGACCAAGGTGTAGCTGAATTAGTGCCAGGTGTTCTTTTCATTGATGAAGTTCATATGTTAGATTTGGAAACATTTACATACCTTCATAAATCCCTTGAATCTCCGATAGCACCAATTGTTATTTTTGCAACTAATAGAGGTCGTTGTGTTATAAGGTATGTTCAATGTTTTACCTTGAAATTTAAACGGTTCACTGAAAAAAAAAAATTCTTTTTTTTTTCTTCTTGCAAACAGAGGAACAGATGATGTAGTTTCACCACATGGTATACCTCTTGATCTTCTTGATCGTTTGCTTATAATTATGACATCTCCATACAGTGTTAATGAAATTGAACAAATAATTAAATTAAGAGCAAACACTGAAGGTTTACAAATTGATGATGCTGCTTTGAAAAAATTGAGTGAAGTTGGAAAAGAATCAACACTTCGTTATGCTGTTCAACTTTTAACACCAGCTTATCAAATGTGTAAAGCAAGTGGACGTTCACAAATAACAAAAGAAGATATTGATGATGTGCAAGTTTTATTTTTAGATGCTAAACGTTCATCAAAATTCCTTTCCGAGAAAAGTGCTAAATTTATGATATAAGTTCTGATGAATTTCAAATAAATCAACTAAATTTGTAAAGAAGTATACATTTTTGTTGTTTGTTATTTTAAGGACAACAAAAATTATAGGTGACACATTTTATTTCAAAATTTGTTTCACTAAAAACGTTTTTTAATTATTTTTTTATTGAATATTGAACAAGACTACGATCGATATTTGATTGAAAATTGCATTTTTGAATCTAGAAGCATTATGTTGCTTTTTTTAAAATCAACCATTGCTTTGACTTCATAATCTCCCGCAGGTATAACTGATGGAAAAATTGATAAATCCATAGGATAATTTATAAGTGAAAAATTTCCCTGAAAAAATATATATGTGTATGAGTATTAAATATATTCACAAGATAAATTCAAAAATATTTTTTTTTTTTTTACATGAATAGGGCATTTCGGTATGCTGGCGTATTGTCTTAACATTGGCAGTAGTCTTGTTAGAATTGGTGAATATCCTTCAGCGTTTATTATTGCACAAATGTCTTCGTTCACATTAACTATTGGTGTTTTGTATTCATTTCCAGTTTTCTTTCTAATCGTAAATTTCAACTATCAAATATTAAATTATTAAATAAATCAAAAAAAAAAAAACAAAAACAATTTTTTTTATTCAATTACCCAAATATCTTTAATTGGTTTTAAAAAAGCTACAGAGAAATCCATTACAGATATCCTTCTGTGAATTTTCTTTGTAGAACATTCTATATTTGAACAGAATTTCTTATTTGCTATACAAGAAAATTTCGTTATGTTGAACGGAACTGAAGTCTGCAATAAATTAAAAAAAAAATGAAACCAAAAATTACACTGGAAATTCAATTTTTCTTAGATTTTTTTGTTTTCTTACACAAACTGCGAAAAATAATAAAATAATGTAAATTCCTAAGGAAATATTTTTCATTTTATTTTTAAAATTGAATTTTATATCGTAAAAGTAATTGTTGGTTGTGTTTGTAGAACTGCAAAAGTAATAAACTTTCATTTTTAATTTTTTTCTTAAAAAAAAAAAAAAAAAAAAAAAAAAAAATAAGCTTAATGACTGTGAAAAATATGATTTTAAGATAAATATCAGCAAACGAGCCATTTTAAATATAAGATTAAAATTAGTTACAAAAAAAAAGGCTTGTAAATGAGGTGTGCTGGAAATGTGTGAATTTTTTTTAAGTGAGTTTTTTTTTTAAAAATTATTTTTGAGAGAAATGTTGATGTTTTTTCCTGTTTTTTTAGTATTATTTCTAAAAAACAACAACCTCGAAAATAATTACATTTGAAACTCAAATAATATTTTTCCATATTTGTAGGTAATCTGGTAATGCTAAAAAAAAACTCTGATTCATGTTTTTAAATTTGAAGAAAAAAAAAATTTTTTTTTATTATGTTTTTGGTACAAATGATATTTCAATTTTGATAATCTTCAATCGAAAAATATAATTTTGCATCTAAAAGTGTAATATTATCGTTTTTAAAATCAATAAGAGTTCTAATTTCATAATCACCTTTAGATATTGCGGATGGTAAGAATGAAAAATCCAAACGATAGTTAACTACTGAATAGTTTCCCTTTAAAAGAAAAAAAAAAGATAAATTAAATTTTATAAAAAAAAAAAAAAAATTATACATAATTATTTATAAAAATTTACAGAAAATGGACATTTATCTGGTACACGTCCATACTTTTTGATACTTGGTAACAATCGTGATAAAGTTTGAGAATAACCAGTAGAACCTAGAATTGCACAACGATCTTCACGTACATTTACAATTGATTTTCTATATGCATTACCAATTTTCATTTTAACAGAAAACTTCATCTAAAAAAAAATAGAAAAATATTTTTTAAAAATTATATAGGTACTACACATGGATTCTATATTATTGATTTAATTGGTACATCTCATATAAGCTTCAATTTAAATTTGAGTTTTTTGTCTTGGTAATATTCAATTTAAAAGATTCTCCTCGATTGAAATTGAGATCTGATCACCCCACCCCACACACGAGACAGATTTATTCAAACGAAATGTAAAAGAGTATAGAAAAGTATGCCTATCTTGTCTGTACTGACATCTAAAAAGAAAAATAGTACGTGTACCAGATAAATGTCCATTTTCTGTAAATTTTTATAAATAATTATGTATAATTTTTTTTTTTTTTTTATAAAATTTAATTTATCTTTTTTTTTTCTTTTAAAGGGAAACTATTCAGTAGTTAACTATCGTTTGGATTTTTCATTCTTACCATCCGCAATATCTAAAGGTGATTATGAAATTAGAACTCTTATTGATTTTAAAAACGATAATATTACACTTTTAGATGCAAAATTATATTTTTCGATTGAAGATTATCAAAATTGAAATATCATTTGTACCAAAAACATAATAAAAAAAAAATTTTTTTTTCTTCAAATTTAAAAACATGAATCAGAGTTTTTTTTTGGCATTACCAGATTACCTACAAATATGGAAAAATATTATTTGAGTTTCAAATGTAATTATTTTCGAGGTTGTTGTTTTTTAGAAATAATACTAAAAAAACAGGAAAAAACATCAACATTTCTCTCAAAAATAATTTTTAAAAAAAAAACTCACTTAAAAAAAATTCACACATTTCCAGCACACCTCATTTACAAGCCTTTTTTTTTGTAACTAATTTTAATCTTATATTTAAAATGGCTCGTTTGCTGATATTTATCTTAAAATCATATTTTTCACAGTCATTAAGCTCATTTTTTTTTTTTTTTTTTTTTTTTTTTTTAAGAAAAAAATTAAAAATGAAAGTTTATTACTTTTGCAGTTCTACAAACACAACCAACAATTACTTTTACGATATAAAATTCAATTTTAAAAATAAAATGAAAAATATTTCCTTAGGAATTTACATTATTTTATTATTTTTCGCAGTTTGTGTAAGAAAACAAAAAAATCTAAGAAAAATTGAATTTCCAGTGTAATTTTTGGTTTCATTTTTTTTTAATTTATTGCAGACTTCAGTTCCGTTCAACATAACGAAATTTTCTTGTATAGCAAATAAGAAATTCTGTTCAAATATAGAATGTTCTACAAAGAAAATTCACAGAAGGATATCTGTAATGGATTTCTCTGTAGCTTTTTTAGAACCGATTAAAGATATTTGGGTAATTGAATAAAAAAAATTGTTTTTGTTTTTTTTTTTTTGATTTATTTAATAATTTAATATTTGATAGTTGAAATTTACGATTAGAAAGAAAACTGGAAATGAATACAAAACACCAATAGTTAATGTGAACGAAGACATTTGTGCAATAATAAACGCTGAAGGATACTCACCAATTCTAACAAGACTACTGCCAATGTTAAGACAATACGCCAGCATACCGAAATGCCCTATTCATGTAAAAAAAAAAAATATTTTTGAATTTATCTTGTGAATATATTTAATACTCATACACATTTCAGGGAAATTTTTCACTTATAAATTATCCTATGGATTTATCAATTTTTCCATCAGTTATACCTGCGGGAGATTATGAAGTCAAAGCAATGGTTGATATTAAAAAAAGCAACATAATGCTTCTAGATTCAAAAATGCAATTTTCAATCAAATATCGATCGTAGTCTTGTTCAATATTCAATAAAAAAATAATTAAAAAACGTTTTTAGTGAAACAAATTTTGAAATAAAATGTGTCACCTATAATTTTTGTTGTCCTTAAAATAACAAACAACAAAAATGTATACTTCTTTACAAATTTAGTTGATTTATTTGAAATTCATCAGAACTTATATCATAAATTTAGCACTTTTCTCGGAAAGGAATTTTGATGAACGTTATAATGAGGCTCGTAACATCTTTTTTTACTGTCCAAATTAAAAATAATGACTTTAAGATAATATATGATAAAAAAATGATTTATAGTGATAAATATTTATTAGCAGTGTATTTTGGAGATTTTTTTGTTTGTTTTAGAATAGAACTAAAAGTCTCTAGGGACCAAAAAAAAAAGTTAGATTATTGCCTAAGTAATTTAATTTATACCTATTTTTGTTTTTATAAAAAGAAGAAATTTCTTTTGGTATTTAAACTGTTTAAAGACACAATTCAAAAATGATATGTATTTTTTAATGGATTTCGACTGGAAAAACTTATAACTGGACATTAATTAATTAATTACATCCATAAATAAAAGAAGCTATATAGCCAGATTTACTATTAAATGTATAGAAAGTGTCTATATGTTTGTCTTCATGTAAGTATTTCACTTATAATTTTATTTTACTCTCTTTATGAACATGAACATAGTTTGTTTATTTTGTTGCTATTCAAAATTATTAAATGATTGATCTCTATAAAGAACGTAAATTTTCTATATATTTGAAATCATCTCAACTGATAACAAATTGACCTTTATCAAGCTGTATTATAGCTTAATAAGACTTCATGATCTGGTACTATACACGATCAGTTGATTTTAAATTGCCGTTTAAGCTAGTTGTTTAATTATTTTAAAATTTAATTTATATTAATAAATTTAAAGAAAACGTGAATATATTGTGAATAACCATTAATAGTTTTTTTTTTGATTTTTTAAATATGCATAGATTAACAGTAACAAAAAATTTATCACATATAATAAGGATAAATAATAAAAAACATATAATTCGTAATGGTGATATACGTTTATTGGCATCAATTAATGAAATTTTTCCAAATAAAACTGATTTTCCTACACGACATATTGGTCCAAGAAAAACCGATGTTGTTGCAATGCTTGATCTACTTGGATTTAAGGTAAATAATGCAATTGAACATATTAAAATTAATTTAAAGTATATACATAGTATGTATATTTAAAAAAAAAAAATTTCGTATTTATTTAGTCCTTAGATGAATTAGCTGATAAAGCAGTTCCTTCTCAAATTCAATTGAAAAGAGATTTAAAACTAGATGAACCATTGAGTAAGTAAAAATAGATATTTTTTTGTCAAGATTGTATTTTGTTTTTCCATGAATTCTTTTTAATAAAAAATTTAATAAATTGTACCAAAACACATACAAAGTATTTCAAGTTTAAATGATTAAATATAGGAAATTGTATCAATTGTATGCTATATAATGATAAATAAAATTGTATTTGTGCGTCACATATAATTATAAAAGCAAATAAAATATGTTATCGTGTCATGTAGTGAAAATATGAAAATGTTTTTAAGATAAGAAAAGGTCATTCATTAACGTTTACTATACATATGTATGTTATGCTATATCAATACGTTATCATTTTATTATAATACTAAATACCCCCAGCAAATATTGCTCTCGGTTTTCCGTGGACCGTGATCTTTGATGATAACCTATTGTCTTTATATTTTTTTTGTCGTCTGTTTATGACCACCAGCAAATTTTTAAAATTATTTTATTGTTTTTCTTATTTTTATTGCTTTATTATTGATTAATTTTATTAATTTTATTTATACATATTCTTATTTGTTTTTCTTTTTCCTTATTTTCTTCCTCTTTTTCCTTATCTTTGTTATTCTTTTAGACGAACATGAGCTCATTGATAGAATTAGAGGTATCGCACATAAAAATGAAATTTGGAGATCATACATTGGCATGGGATATCATAATTGTTATGTACCACACACAATTCTTCGGAATATTTTCGAAAATCCAGGATGGTAAATATTTTATTAAAAAAAAATATATTTTAGGTATGAAAGTATATTTTATGTTTGAAATTATTACAGGACTACACAATATACACCATATCAACCAGAAATAGCTCAAGGACGTTTAGAATCTCTATTAAATTATCAAACATTGGTTTCTGAAATGACTGGTTTAGATGTTGCTAATGCTTCACTTTTGGATGAAGGAACAGCTGCTGCTGAAGCAATGTGCCTCTGTACAAGGTATGAGTTTTCTAAAAAAAAAATATATATATTCTTAAATCTCACCAAATACTTAAATTGTTTCTTCCAGACACAATAAGAGAAAGACATTATATTTATCAGATAGAATTCATCCACAAACATTATCAGTCGTTGAAACCAGAGCTTCTGCTTTGAATCTTGAAGTAATAATTGGTCCAATTGAAAATGCTGACATTTTAAGTAGAGAAATTTCAGGAATCCTTATTCAATATCCCGATACATATGGTGATGTTAAAGATTTTACAAAAATCGCTCAATTAGCTCGTAAAAATGGAGTAAGTTTAAAATTCTCATAGCAAAAAAATTTGAGCTATTTAATTTTAATTAATTTTTTGTTGTTTTAGACTTTGGTCGTTGTTGCAACTGATTTATTAGCATTAACATTATTGAGACCTCCAGCAGAATTTGGAGCTGATATAGCTATTGGAACAACTCAAAGATTAGGTGTTCCATTAGGTTATGGTGGACCTCATGCTGGATTTTTTGCATGTAAACAAAATTTGGTACGTTTAATGCCAGGAAGAATGATTGGAGTCACAAGAGATATGGATGGACATGATGCATATAGACTTGCACTACAAACACGAGAACAGCATATTAGACGAGATAAAGCAACCAGTAACATATGTACAGCTCAAGCTTTACTTGCAAATATGTCAGCTATGTATGCAATTTATCATGGTCCAGAAGGACTAAAAGAAATAGCAAATAGAATTCATTACTCGACATTAACATTACAAACAGCTTTAGAAGAAGCCGGACATACAGTTAGAAATAAAAATTTCTTCGATACATTAACCGTTGATCCTAAAAATATGTCACAATCAGAAATTCGTTTAAGAGCTCAAGAGAAGAAAATCAATTTTCGATATTTCGATGATGGAGGAATTGGAATTGCACTTGACGAAACAGTCAAAACGCAAGACATAGATGATCTATTATGGATTTTTAAATGTAAAAATGTGGAAACAATTTTATCAGATCACGATTTTGCGAAACATGCCATTGAGAATACACCATTCCGAAGAACGTCTTCATATTTAACGCATCCTGTTTTCAGTAGTTATCAAAGTGAATCTCGAATGGTGCGATACATGAAGCAATTAGAGAATAAAGACATTTCATTAGTACACTCGATGATTCCACTTGGATCTTGTACAATGAAATTGAACTCTACAACGGAAATGATACCATGTTCTTTCCGATATTTCACTGAAATTCATCCATTTGTTCCAACTAGTCAAGCTCAAGGATATCATCAGATGTTTGAGGAATTAGAAAAAGATTTATGTGAAATAACTGGATACGATAGAATATCGTTTCAACCAAATAGTGGAGCACAAGGAGAATATGCTGGTTTGAGAGCAATTAGAAGTTATCACGAAGCTCGAAACGAAGCAAACAGAGATATTTGTTTAATTCCTGTAAGTGCACATGGTACAAATCCAGCCTCAGCACAAATGGCTGGAATGACCGTTGTTCCGATTAAGATTCGTACAGATGGTAGTGTAGATGTAGCACATCTGAGAGATATGGCTTCTCAGCATGCAGACAATTTATCTTGTCTCATGATTACGTATCCTTCTACAATGGGAGTTTTCGAAGAGACAGTGGCCGATATATGTGATCTTATTCATCAATATGGTGGACAAGTTTATTTAGATGGAGCAAATATGAATGCTCAAGTAGGCCTTTGTCGTCCAGGAGATTACGGTAGCGATGTTTCACATTTGAATTTACACAAAACATTTTGTATTCCTCATGGTGGTGGTGGCCCAGGAATGGGACCTATAGGTGTAAAAAAGCATCTTGCACCTTATTTACCTGGTCATCCTGTTATTAGTCCATTAGAAGATGATGCTCAAAGTTTTGGAGTAGTAAGTGCAGCACCATTTGGAAGTTCTGCAATTTTACCAATTTCTTGGTCATACATTAAGGTGAGTTTAACTATAAATTTAAAAATAGAATTAAAAATGTAAATTTATAAATTCTTATCAAATTTCAGCTTATGGGAGCTCGTGGTCTTAAACGTGCAACTCAAGTTGCAATTTTAAATGCAAATTATATGTCAAAAAGATTAGAAAATCATTACAAAACATTATATAAAGATCCAAAAACCAATTTAGTTGCACATGAATTTATATTAGATGTAAGAGATTTAAAAAAATCAGCAAATATTGAAGCTGTTGATATTGCAAAACGTTTAATGGATTATGGTTTTCATGCACCAACAATGTCATGGCCAGTAATTGGTACATTAATGATTGAACCAACTGAATCAGAAGATAAACAAGAATTAGATCGTTTTTGTGAAGCTATGATATCGATACGTTATGAAATAAAAGAAATTGAAGATGGTCGTATGGATAAAGTAATTAATCCATTAAAAATGTCACCACATACTCAATCACAAGTTATTAACAGTGAATGGAATCGTCCATATTCTAGAGAAATTGCTGCTTTTCCAGCGGTAAGAATTTTTTTTGTTTGAAATTTTTTAAATTGCAATTTTTGTTTTTTTGTTTTTGTAGCCTTTTGTTAAACCTGATTCAAAAATTTGGCCAACTGTTGGAAGAATCGATGATGCTTATGGTGATAAACATTTAGTTTGTACATGTCCACCAATTTTACCAGAATTTTAATTTATACAATTTTTTTTTTTTTAGTTCAAGTACATTATAAGTTTTTTTTTTTAAATTTTAGATTTTAGGTAATTTAAAATTTTTTATTTTAATTTATGAGTTTTGATTATAATTTCTGAATGAATGAGGTTTTTTTAAAGCCAAATAGTGGAAAAGTAGGTAGAAAAAAAAAAAAAAAAATAGAAAACAATAATTTTATTAATAAATTTTATTATTATTAATTTTTTTTTTTTAAAACAATGCAATAAACCAACCATTTTACTTTATTTTATTTTATTTTTTTAATTATTTTAATATTATTTAATGTAATTAATAGTTTGTCATTTTATTACTTTATTTTGTATTTTTTTTTCTTCAAAGTTTTTGTTTTTTTTTTGGTTAAGTAAAATGTTAACGAAATATTTTTTTTTTTTTTGTTAATACATAATTATTTTAAGAACTAAATTTAAATTTAAAGTCAGTCATGAACAAGAAACATTATAATAAATGTTAATTATATAGGTAGTTAATTATAAATAATTTTAAATTATAAATAATTATATTTTAATTTTTTTATTTCAATAAATTAGGAGTTTTTTACCTTTTTTTTTGTTGTTGTTGTTGTCTTTTTTGTATTAAAAAGTTACATTTTTTTCTTTTAAGGCGCCATTTACATTTGCGATTTATTCCTGTTGTGAACAAAAATATCTCTCGCAATTTTGTTTACATTGAGACAATCGAGACTCGAGAGTCGATATTTTCTTCTTGAATAAATGTCTAGAAACAACTGTCTCTATTTCTTTTATGCTGTCTTATTATTTCGCTTTTGTTTTGCTACTATGTATTTAGCACATACTATTATCACTATTATTGCATAAGTATTAATATTTTGTCATTATTATATTATATTTATATTTTTTTATATTTTTATTATGTTATTATTATTTTTATATTATTTTTATATTTTTTATATTTTTATATATATATTTTTTTTTTTTGTTCTTTTTTCCTTTCTCTCTTTTTTTTTTTTTTCTTTTTAACTTTCATTCATTAACTTTACCTCTACTCTTGTTTTTTTTTGTTAAATTTACTTTGAGCTAATGTAAAAGATGTTCAATCTTGTAGCTTATTTTATAATGAATAAATAATAAATAAATAAATAAAAAGTATGAAAAGTAACTGTCGTGAAAAAAATGTCGGTTTACACTGTACCAAATACTTCAAATGTTCATGGAATTTTTCCAGCAGCAGTGTTTACATTATATGGACACAATTTAAAAGCAATTTCTTGCTTGAATATTTTAAAAATATCATGAATAATCTTCACGACAGAAAACTTTAGAAATAAATCGCAAATGTAAACGGCCCCTAAGGTTTTAAATAGAAGTTATGAAAAAAATAAAAATTAAGGGGGCCGATTATGAAATTCTATTCGATTTAATAGACTTTTTATCAGTTTTTAATATAAACAAAGCAGGTTTTGTATAAAATTTGATCGACTTTTTTCTACTGAACTATACAAATTTTTCTACTGATTTCACCTAATAGAAATTCATAATCGGCCCCTAAATATGAAAAAGTATACAATAAAAGTACAATATAATAATTAGAATTAAATTTGTTTAATAATTAGTTTAAATAAGTCTTACATAATTTCTTTATATTTTTTCAAGAATATGAACAAGAAAATATTATTTTTTTTTTCGCATTGCCTAATTTTACATTTTGATTTTTAAATTTCTCATAAATTATGTTTTTGATTTTTTATAATAGTTTTTTTTTCTCTTTTGAAATTCAAATAAAGCATTTCATTAAATGGCGAAATTCTAAAAAAAAAAAAAAATATATATATTAAAAGGTACTTAAGTATATAGCTATATGTAAATAAATTTTACTAATAAAGAATTTCAGCTTTTTGGCAAATCTTTAGATAAATCTTTATATGATAAACCAAGTGATAAATCATATTCATTTGATTTTTTTGTTGTTGTTGTTGTTGATAATGATGATGAAGATAATGAATGAATTTCATTATTAATTGGTGATGTTGGTTTTAATTTTGATAAAATATTATCATAACTATGACGATTTGTATCTGATAGAAATTTTGAAGAATTATTTATATCTGAATTTAAATAATTACGTGATGGTGAATTTTCTGTTGATTTTGAATTTCTATCATTAATTGTTGTTATTGTAATTGGTTTTAATAATGTATCATCATAATCATAATATGATGATTTTGTTGTTTGTTGTGTTGAAGATATTGCTTTAGCTGCACGAACATTACGTTCCATTTTTTGTGATAAATATCGATCATAAAAGGTACATGTGACTGTTGTATGACGTAATTCAAGTTTACTTGGTTTATAAATAAATGAACGATATGAAGATTTTTCATCATCATCATTTTTAGTAAATGATGATGATGCTGCTGTTGTTGAGGTGTGGTAATAATTATCATCTGAAATATCAAAATCATAATCTTTAAATCGTTCATTATCACTTTTAAATATTTCTTTGTCAATCATATTTTTATCATCGTTATCATTGGAATGTTTTTGTAAATTTTCAATATTATTTAAACTATTGTGATCAATTGGTGAAGATGATGTTAAATATTTTCCAACTCTATCTCGTCCAGTTCTACTTTCATATTCTTCACGTTCTTCATCTTTACGACGACGTGGTGATAATTCTCTTTTAAAATCTCTTGAATATCTTGATTTCATGTATGATGATCTAAATGTATTATCATTTTCATATGTACTCTGTTCAAGCTCAATAATTGGTGTTATATTTTTAATTTTATATTGATCATTTGAATTTTCAAAAAGTGAATCAATATATCTTTGACATTTATCTTTTCTAAATGAACTTCTATCCTCACATAATGAATCAATTGATTTTATTGTATTTTTAATTGATTCTAATCGATCAGTTATATTATCATCAGTTCTTAATGAAGTATTTTTTATATCAGTTGGCTTTGATTGAAATCCAAAATCAAGTTTTTCATTTAATTCTGTTTTTTTAATTGAATCTTTATCTAGCTTTGAGTATTCATTATATGTTGATATTTTATCAATATTAATATCGGACTTATGTATAGAAGTTTCTTCAGCTGGTAATGAATTAGTATCGGTTCCAAAATAAGATTTCAATTCTGCACCAGGTGAATTATCTTTATAAATGTTATTATTAAAATTTTCTTCATTTTGATTTGAATTATTTTCTGATATAGTTTTTCTTAGAATTCGATGTAATATCATGGAATTTTCTTCAATTATTTTGAGTACTCTATCAGTTGGTATCCGATTATTTTCTTCATTATTTACTTTAACTTCTGGACAAGATGTTGGTCGTATTTGAATTTTCTCATTTGAAATTGGTTTATTAAATGAAAATGATTTTTCAATTGTGAAATTCTTATTTGTAATTGATTCGGTTTCATGTTCAATTTCATCAATTATAAAACTTGTTGAAGTTGTCTGTGAAATATTTTCAATTTTTGTTTCGTTACTTATATCATCAGTTAAATTTGAAATTTCTTCTTCAGATTTCAATTTTTCAGATATTGAATCATTTTCAAAATGATCCTGTACAGAGGTTATTTTCAATATTGAATCAATTGTTGGCGAAGATTTATCTGAAATTTTATCAGGACTTTTTTCTAATTCAGTTTCTTCTCCTTTTTCAATATTTTTATTTTCATTTGTAAATGAATATGATAAATCTAAATATTTTGGTCGTTCAACAAGATTAACTCTTTCAAAATATTCATTTGTTACACCTTCATCAGTTATACGAAATTTATTTTCAGAATCAATTTCATTATTTTCTTTTTTGTATGACATTAAATTAGAATAATCAAAATTTAATGATGGGGTTTTTAATGGACTTATACTAGAGATACTTAAATATTTACTAATATCAGCGATAGGAGATAGTTGACTTGTACTTGTAATTTCTAATGGGGATTGTGATACACTTAAATAGTCATTTTGATGTTTTTGTTTTTGTTCTTGCTGCTTTTGCTCAGTAGAACTTGAAATAAAAGAATATTTATTAACAGAGGCACTAAAAGAATCACTCTTAGATGAAATATCTTCAACAGGATCAATTGAAAATACTTCTAAATGTTCTTTTGGTTTTGAAGTTTCATTTGAAATTTTATTTGAATTTGCAAATGTAGTTTCTGTGAAACGGTCACATTCCGTGGAACTATCTTCATCGATTACAACATCTAAATGATTTTTTTTAGAATCATTTAAATTATCATCAAATGTAAAAGGAGTTGGAGATATAGAAGTTGTAGGTATTTCATTTTCGGATTTTGCAATATTTGAATCAATATAAAATTCATAATTATCAATTGTTTTTGTTGCACTTTCATTTTCATCATTATCATTAGGCACTTTTTCTGTTTCCATTTCAGGTGTTTTTTGTTTTCTCAATGGACTAGATTCAACCGAAGATGAGAATACATCATGACTTTCGTTCTCTTCATCACAAAGACTTGTACTCGTACTTGAAGCATCACTATCTTCACTGTATGAAGATGATTCACTTCTTTTTCTAGGTTTTGAAGATGTTGTTACACTATGAGCTCTTTCCGATCCACTACTTAATGAAGAATTTGCACTTTCTGATTGTTTTTGAGTTTCAATATCTTTACTTCGAGTTACAATTCTCCTGCGTTTCACCATTTCCGGTTCATTTCTTCGAACTGTTTCATTCTTCTTAATTTGCCTCGACATTGTCATTGGGGGTGATTTTCTTGCTGGTGGTATTGCACCTTGTGGAGGACCTATTCTACGACCTTTATTAGTTACAATTGCATTACGTCCCAATAATAATTGATTCATTTGAATAGTTGGTGCTGACGATGCATTAACGGCTTGTCTTGCAACTGCTGTCGTTAAAATTATATGAGCTTGTCGTTGTCTTTCACGTAATTTTTCATATTGCTTTTTAAGAATTGAAATATCTAGAGCTAAACGATCTTTATTGTCTGATGTAGATTTACTACTGGATGTAGGACCGCTAGAACCTCGACGATTGCCACGTATTCCCCAAGCTGTTGTCACTGCAAGATGAGAATCATCATCCGAGTCTGCTTCTTCATCAGAATAGTAAAGCCTATCGAAATAAGAGAAAAAATTTAAAAAAATTACCAAACAATTTTTTGATTAGAATTTTACTTCAATCCTTTTTTATCTCTCCAAGGAGCAATATTATAAAGGTGTTTATCTCTTATTTTCTGTAGATCATCAATAGGCCCTAATTTAACAACACGCTCAATTAAACTATTTGAATCAATTAAATGTCCATTCAGTAATTCTCCAGATAAAGTACCCATCTTACAGTAAAAGTCATCAGCACTTTTTATACTCATTACTCTTCTGCAATATAGAAAAAAAAAATTAATTTTTAAATGGAGAAAAATTTATAAAACATATGAAATATATATACTCTTCCAAAATACTCCAAATTGAAAGTGCTGTTCTCAAAAGTACATCACTACCTTCAATTAATACTAAATCCCATACTCTCAAAACACAATTAATTGGTAAACATGTACAGAACATTGTTAGAAACCATTGCATTGTAAATACATTTGTTAATGGTGGTTCAAATGAACCTTCACCTAAAGGTCCCTGCAATTTTTGTAAATGCTTAGCCAGTTTTGGCAATCTATTCGACATTAATTCCCTAAAAACAGCCATATCAGCTTGTAAACCTCCAAGTGATCCACTAAAATATCCTTGTGGAAGAACACCTTCAACAAGATAAATCATTACTTTCATTGATTCAATCTCATTTTTGTCCATCACTTGAAGAATAAGTGCACCTAACATATTAAAACCCTGACAATAACCAACTTCAGGATTCCATCTTGCATATCCCAGAAGGATCTTTTTCAATTTAGCTTGATTAATAGAACCGGACGGACCAGAGCATAGACTTGAACCAGTTCGATGAAGATCCTAAAAGAAAAGAAAAGTAAATATTTCTCTAATACTTCTGAAAAACAAAAAAAATAATGGACAATTTAATGATACACATGCCTTAACAATTTGTATCCCTAATTCTTCATCATCCTCTCTGTATGTTTCACTAAAACATTTTTCTTCTTCTTTTTCCCAGCAAACATTTTTTGTTTGTAAATATTTTTCAGATAATGCTAACCATAACTGTAAATCAAATATAATGAAATTATTTAATTTTATATATGATGAATATTCTATAAAAATTTAAATTTACTTTTCTTCTAAATTCTGGTGGCATCCCACCCTGAAGTCTTGCAACCATTTTCATGGCTTGAAGCCATTGTTCAAAATCAGATGAATCCATTATTTTAACTGATGCTTCAATTTGTTGTTTAATTAAAGGCGCATTAAGGCTAAATTTCATTTCTGTTGATTCACCTACACAATATATATTTTTAACATATAAAATACAATATATGATTTTTGAAATAGAAAATTCAAAGAAAACAACAAATACAATAACAAAAAGGATAATGTATAAAAATATAAATTTCAACTAAATTTAGAATATCAACAAATCATTTTTAGAAAAAAAAAAAAGTTAAAATTAAAATATAAACCAAAAAAAAAAAAAAAAGGAAAGTGTTTGCTAAAAGGAAGAAGGAAAATGAAAAGGGTTACCAAAAATTGATTTTAAAATGCGCAAGTTGATATCAAATAATATAAATAAGTATATGACAACAGGATAATAAACTGTTGAGCTATGAATGGCTAATATAATACATATACATATAATAAAAAGGAGTACAAAAAAAAATAAAAATAAAAAATGAAATGACTATCTATAAATAAATTCAATTTGGGTTAAAAACATTTTTTTTAATAGAAAGTACGTGATGACGAAAATATTAAAAGATTTTTTATAAAGATATTTCCATCACATATCACATAAAATGCATACTCTAAAGTGCAATGACTGTTTTATTGTGAGTGACAATGTATGTATATACATACATACTTATGTAAAGAAGACTATGTGCATTATCTAAGATACGAGTAAGTAGGTATAGTATCTATAAAAGGACCGGATAGCAGATACATCGTCAAAAAAAAAATGAAGAAAATTAATTAATTATTATGTAATATTAATATATACTTTATTAACCTTATCATTTAGATTAGATTTCCTTTCCCAGATAGCAATTATTTAAAAAAAAATATACATACAATGAAAAAAAAAAGAAAAAAATTATTAAAATCCTGACGCATGAGATCTCTTTGACCTTAAACATAAAAGTAATGTAGGTGGTAGGTTGTTTGTACATATATTATGAATTATGATATCTGCAAGAATAAACTTCTGAAAAATTTTTAAAATGAAGGTGTATCAGTTAACTGTCTAAATTCTAAATATATATGTATATAAATGTACATACATACATATACATATACGAGTATATATGTATATGTAGATAGAGAACAATAATAGGGATAATGATAATATGTAGGTATATGATATATTACATTAGTAACACTAACAGTAACAGTATAGGTATGTTTGTAAGTATATCCCTATTCATGAGTTTGATATCATAATTATATGAATATGATATAAAAGTAAAAAAGAAAAAAAAAAGAGGAAACAAGAGAAAATTAAAAATGCGTACGTGATGAAAATAATGAGATGATTGGCTTTTATAAGCTTATTTATGAAGAAAATATGAATATATATAATAATTAATTACCTTTTTGACTTTTTAAACATTTCTCTTCAGACTCTAATTCCGTCATTTTTATTTTTTTGTTTCTTTATTATTTTTTTTTATATTAAATTAATTATCCTTTTTTTTTTTAAAATATATATGCAAATATGTATGTATTATGATATTGAAAATATATTATAGATTTTAATATTATGATTGTAAAAAAAAAAATTTTTTCTATCACACATTTAATTTACACAATAAATTTTTCAATAATATTTTTAATTTTAAAAAAATTTTTATGTTTACTTAATAAATAAAAAATAAAAAATGCATTTTCATAAATTTTTACAACCAGCATTTAAAATTTAGAAAAAGCTATAAAAAAATTATCATGAAAACTATATAATGTAGGACGTAGGTACTTATATATTAATTGCACTACATTATAATTACCACACATTCACTTATTTATTTATTGTAAATTTCATTTACTAAAATTTTAATTGCACAACACGTAAAAAAAAAAAAAATTTATTCCTATTTAAGCCAAAATGAAAATTATCCTCCTTTTTCAAATTCAAGGATATTTCATACTTTTATATATCTCTATCTAAATAAAAAGAAAAAAAATTGCCTATAAAACAGTAGTTGACCTTTATTTCGTACTTATATAGTTATACATACATACATAAATATGTATGAATATACATAGTGTATGTACCTATATAGAAAAAAAAAAAAAAAAGAATCACTGTAGGAGGGCTTTTTTCTTAAATGCCAGCATTAAGTACTATAGAATTACCAATAATAAAATCATCATTAAACATCACCATCAACATCATCACATGAAAACAATTATCATAAGGATATCATATAATCCTTATTGATGTAAACATTTTTTAAATTGTAAATTTTTTTAATATTATTTTGTTTTTTCGAATTATGTACATCTTCATTTTTTCTCTAAATTTTGATTAGAACGCTTTAAACTGAGCAATGAGAAAATAAATTTACATATATGAACGCGATTTACAAGAAATAGGGTTAAATTATATTTTATCAAATATGAAAATAACACCAACAATTGAAAAAAAAAAATAAGAAAGAAGGAATTTCTAATCGATTTGATTTGGTGTCAAGGATATTTGTGTTCTTTTTTTTTTTTTTTCATATACGTATTTGAACTTTAATTGCACATCATATTTTTGAAAAATTAAAAAAAAAATAATTTTAATACTCAACAAAAAAAAAAAGAAAAGAAGAAGGAGGAAAAAAAAAGGAATATAACAAATTTTTAGATTTTTCTTTCAAGTAGGTAAGGTTCAACCTTCAATTTCCATTGTGTATTCTTCACTTAATCACTTTTATAACACTAAAATTCCGACACAAACTGTGATTATATTATGGATAATACATATTATAATTAAGTAAAATCTTATGACCGAATTTTATAAAGAAATTTGACATAAAAGAAGCATGCGTATTGTAAGCAGGTATTATTCTGAATATTTTATTTGGAAAATAAATACCTAAAATTCTGTAATTGCTGTAACAGAATTACAATTCTAGTAAAAGTTCAAATTTGAAAAAAAAGAAGCGATTTTGTATGAAATTTGTCGAATAACCGTTTTACTTGATCTATTTAACCCTTTGCTTTAAAACAACGTGTGGGAGACGTGATGCTACTTTTGTGTCTAAAACGAGAATCTCGTATCAGACACGTGATGATTTTTTCTGGCAAAAAAGCTCGTATTAGACACCGACACGTGATGTCTTGATGAAATGAAATATAATTATCAAATCCTGTTTTTTTTAAATACATAAGTAGTACCTAAATACAGTACTATTAATGTGTCCACTGGTTTGCTCACAATTTGGCCTGTGATGAAACTGCTTCTCGTCACGACGCATGAGAAAAGCTTTCATCGAAAGTGGCACACACAATCGTCACTCGATTCATCAGGCAAGGGGTTAAACGAACGGTACATGATTTTGTATATATTGTTTTTATTTTTTTTTTTTAGAATTAAAAATATTGTATACGTTACCTATTTCTTTTGCAATTTGAATAACACATCTTGTGACTATTTCACAAAGTATTTTTTGTTGTCTTTGATATTTATCACGAAAAATTAAAACTCTTTTTAATACTGAACCCATAATTTGAATTTCCATTTGTAATGAAGATTGAATCTGTTTTAAAGAGTAGTCACCTTTAAAGAAATACATAAATACATTTTTATATCAATTTCAAAACTAAAATAATTTAATTGTTTTTTTCTTTAAACCTTGAGAATTTAAAACCTTTTCAGAATATTTCCATGAATGTTGATTTTCATCTTTGTAATTTGAAAGTTTATCACCATAGATATTGATAAGTAAAGCATGTAAAAGCTGTTGAAGTGTACTGAAAATTAGGTTGTTTTTAAATTCAATAAATATAACACGATAAAAACGAATATATGTATGTATAATAGAATTTTACGTACCTCATATTGAAAACGAATAAATTTTCATTTTGTAGATTTTTAAGATAAAATAAAATATTGAAATTTCAAAGTATAAAATTTTAAGGATTGTTTAGTGAATGTCATATTCAAAACAAACAATCATCTGAATTGCTTGATTTATTATCCATAGCCAACTGAGATTTAGTTATAATTAAGAATGAAAATCATTTTGTAAACTGTTTTTAATAAAATATTTTGAGTAAAGGCTTATTTTGGCATGAAAGATCTGAAATGCTACAAAAACCACTAATTATCTAAAGAACTTATATATAAACAGGGCCGTATTTAAGCATAGTCTACATAGGGCTTATGGGCCCGCACTATAAAAAATGAGTGAGTTCTTTTTTTGCTTGTTGGAAATATAACCCCGGTAGGGCCCGCACTACAGGTCTAGCATATTCGGAGTCTACAGATCCTAAATACGGCCCTGAATATGAATATATTAACACTTAAGTAAAAGGTAAGGAATCTACAATAGAAAAGTTTTTCATTTATCTATACAAATTTATATTTGAATTAATAACTTCAGAAAAAGGAAAATGAATTTTATTTGTTTTCTGCTACCTGTTGAATTTTTATTTATTTTTTATTGAAGCAAATTAATCGACAATCAATTCAATTTTTAATTCAATGTTTTTAATATTTATTGCAATGATTTTGTTTTTTTCTTCACAAAATCTTTCTAAATATTTTATTTAATAAAGCAAATCATATTTGTTTTTGTGTAACGATTCAGAAAATCTTAATATTTTTGATTCATTTACTTTCATATATGTATGTGAACCACCTTACAAAGTATTTAATTTGATAAAAATGAAATTGTATCTAAACGATGAAAAAATAAGTGTAAGCAGTCAACCTTTTAGTGCAAAGCAATTTTATTGTTTTCCATAAATATATTATTATTATTTTTTTTTGCATTATAAAAATACTTATTGTATATTACTATACCCATACCAACATTATTATCATCATGAATATCTTCAAATATTTTCTATTGTAAAAATACATAAATATTTATTTAAATTGAACGAAGAAAATATTTCTTAAATCAGTTAAATTTTTTATTAAAAACGTGTCACATATAAAAATTTTACTCTCAGTGGAATTTTGTAAAAAAAAAAACAAATTTCCCTTTTGGTGTAAGAATTTTACAAGAAAAGAAAAGAAAAAGAAAGTTAAAGAAAATCAAAAATGGAAAACTTATTAATTATTATTGTACTAATTTCTATATTTAATCCTTTTGTTTTGTGTGAAAATTATATTGATGAAGAAATTGAAAATTCAAAACCTTCAGAATGGTTAAAAAGTGCAAAAAATATTTTAGCTGGTCCAGCTGGTCAAATGGTTGTTCAAGTTGCAAAAGAATTAATTGATAGATCAACAGGAAGTAGTCAAGTAAATAAAGGATTTTTATTATAATTTATTGAAAATATTTAGGAAAAATAAAACCAATTAAATGAAATAATTATTTTTTAGATTCTCAGTTTGAATCTTTCAAATTTTATCATAATTGTTTTATTGAAAGCATTAATTTTTACGGCTGGTCTTTTAGGAGCAGGACATTATGGACATTATGATAGAGCAAGAAATTATGATAATGGTAATGTTTAATTTGATTAAATTGAAAATTGTAAAATAAAAAAAAAATTAAAAAAATGGTTTTTATTTTAATTTTAGATTATTTTTTAAGCGAAAGTGAACCGTTATTATACATGGGATTTCTAGAAGCACAAGGATCAGGAAATACTAGTTGTTTGGAAAAAGCTGCATGTCAATCACCAGCAATGGCATTTGAATATATACGTGCTGCTAGAGCTTTATTAAAAGGATTACAAAATTTTTCTGAGTATGTAGAATTATGATTAAAAAAATGATTTACAGTAAAATTAAAATGTGACTTTGTATCTAATCCTCTCTATACTTATTTCTAGGGTTGTTGAGAATCAGGAAAACTATGAACATTTGATAAATGCAATAGAAAGAGCTGCATATGAAGGATATCGAGGAATTCCGTGTGATTTGTTTGATAAATGTGGACTGTGAAAAAAATATATATTAAATTCACAATTTAAAAATAAAAAAACCAAACACATTTTAGGCATTTTATAAAGTTTTATTGAAATTGTTTGTTTTTTATACGTTACACATAATTTTTGTTTTTATAGATATTAAAAAATCTTTTATCAGAAAAAAAAGAAAAGAAAAATTAAAAAACAAATAATTATTGATTATGAAATTTTAAAAATATGTATGTAGTTTTTTTGTTGTTGTGTAATTTCATATTTCTCCATTATCTTCAATTTCATTATTATTATTTACAGCTTTTATATATTCTGGATATTGTAAAAATCCATCATTATTTAAATCAGCAACATCGATAAATTCATCAATTACTTCTGTTCAAAAAATTAAAAACAAATAATATAAATATCAGGTACTCTTATAAAAATGTGCACTTATCACTACACACAAGTATATGTATGTACACATATGTATATATACACTTACTTATTATATGATTTAATTCATTTGTTGCATTTTCAAGATAATTATTACGTTGAAGTTTTTTAAGATTTTCATCTTGATGTAGAGCAGCATGTAACATTTCTAATCCATCAAGAGCATTATTATTGTCATTATCATGAATCTAAATTAATAAAATAAATTATATGTTGAAAAAAGTGAAAACAATATACATACATGCGTATGCATACCATTTTTTTTTTTAAATTACCCATTCAGAAAATTTTTATATCTACATAATTTTTTTAAAAGTATATAGTTATGGGTAATGAACTTACTTTAAAATAGTAAAAGTGTTTTTCTTCTTCACTCATATCATCTGGATTTATATTAACACCCCACTTTTCTAAATCTTTCTCAATATGACTATGATGATGATATGACACAATAGAAGAAAGTTTCATAGAAAACAAAATAAATAAGAAAAATTGAGAAAGTTATGACAAAATATAATTATAAAATGAAAATATATGAAATTTTTTTAACTTACTGTTCTTCATGCGTTAAATGTTGATCAATTTTATTTTTTGATAATTCACTCTTAGGATGATGAGGACCACGTTTTGTTAATGAACTACAAACAAGTAAACTACTTGTTACTATGAATGTAATAATTCTAATTAAATTCATATCTTATTTATTTTTTTAGTTAGATTTTTAATTTGAACAATTAAGTTAACTACAAGTAAAAAGATATATATAAAAAAAATTTCAAGGAATATTTTATTTTATCACATTTTTATTGATAATAATAATATGTAGGTAGTTGTTTTTTAATTCATTTTCAAATGAACTTTTAAATTAATTAAACTTTCAACAAGTGAAAAAAAAAAAAGAAAACATTTTGACATAAGACAATCGATAATATATGGGGAAAAAAGTGTTAAAAAATTAGCGCATGCGAATTTTTAGTGCATAGATTTAAATTTCTTGAAATTCGTTAGATTTTAAAAAAAACTTCAAGTGATTACAAAAAGAAAAAATACATATTAATGTTTTTTTTTATAATTATTGACTCCTTCAGCAATGTTAATAATCTATCGACAAATTAAAATATTTATATCAATACATTTTGAATGTGAGTAAATACACTAGCTCTGTTTCTTTTTTTCCTTTTTTTTTTGTTTATATGAATATGCAAATGTTACTTATAGATTTTCATATATGTAGGTACCTTAATAAATGTACTGACAATGAGATTGAAACTCGGTAAACCCAAGTAACAACGTTCAGCAGTATTAGTTGCATGTTTCAAGTAATTGCATTTATCGTGTCAAAAGAATAGGGATATACATATGTGTACATATGTACATTTTTTTGTATATGATTGCACCTTCAATTTGTTAGAATTTGGCTTTTGCACCTGTTGCTGTTAGAGTTGCACGTATCGAGCGTTGAAATTATACTGTATTTCGTTCAATTGAAATTACTTCTTTAACTAACAAAAAAAATCCCCAAAAAAAGAAAACTTCCAATTTTAGGTCAATTTCTTTTTTTGCGTTACTTTCTTTTGTCTTCTGCGTTACCTGGAATGTCCTCATAAATTTTTATTGCTTATTGTGATTGATCAATTTTATGGGTTTTCTATTGAGTACTTTTTTAAAGGACATGATGTTACAACAAAACTATATAAAAGTGACAATTCTTAAATAATATTAACAATCCACAGAATTCTTAAAGGAAATATTAAGAATGTATTAAATAAGGTTGCGTACGAGTCTTCTGCGTTACCGCCTTTATTTCAGATAAATTTAACACAAAAGATCAAAAAAATTGGAATGTACTATACAGTTTTAAAAGTGAAGGTATAGATTGTAATAAATGTAGAAGTATCAAGTATCTACACTTTTATTATCCAACAATTTTTTAACAAAATTCCTCCCTCACAAAAATATCTGCTTCGTTACCAGAGAATTGACCTTTAAAATAATGAAAAAAGGACATGTTATTTTTATTTTAACCAGAGGAATTTCAAAACTATCTACATTTTCTTAGGGATTGTATATAGATAGATATTACAGTCATTAAAAAATAAAAAATTAATTGTAAGTTTTAAAAACAAAAAAATAATAAAAACATCGTATTTTCAATTTTAGAAATTTTTATTCAACTCATTATGTACGTTACACAACATATACATTAACATATTCAATATATTTATAATAGTATATATAAGTAATAATAATATTATAGATTTATTTACTTTTTTTTTTTTTTGTATGGGAATAATTTTTTTTTTTAAATTTTCTTTTTTCTTTTCATTTCAAGAATAATTAATTATGAAGGTATTCGAATAACAATTGAAGCATTCTGTAATGTATGTATGTTTATTATTTATATTATAGAATATAAATTTCAAGTCTGAGAAACAAATAAAGCATTAATTTTTCACTGTAATTTTTTTTTTTTTTTCTTAAACAATTTTAAAAACATGACAAAAAACATATGCATAAGTAATTTCACATCTAATATGATATATTTTTTTTATTAATAATTTAATTTTCAATTTATGAATAATATTAATATATATATTGTAATTAGATTAAAGTGTTTTTTTTTAAGCAATACAATTAGATATAATTAATGTGAATTAAGTTTATATCTGTGTGTTAATTCGAATGTGAGTTGTTGATTTTAATTATTTTTCTAAAATTTTTTTTTTCTTTTTCGTTTTTTTTTTAATTTTTTTTAATTTTTTGGTTTAATAACATAGTAACAAGTTAATTATAATAATAATTATTTAATATTTTTTTCTAATTTAATGTATGTAGATAAAATGTACGTATATATTTATTTTTAATATAAACAATAATAATACATATATATAGGTAAGTAGTAAGTGTGTGTATACATAAAATGTCGAATCCGAAAATCACAGAACCATTATCATCAAGATAAAACAAAAAAATTATATGGCAGATTGGGATAAATCTCAAAAAGTTTGAAAGATGTTAGACACTTCATTCATATATCATCTTGTATCCCATAAACTGTTCATCATGCACCCTTTGTACTTCCTTCTTATAAGCTCTTAAACACTCTTCTATCAATCTCCTATAATAGAAGCTATACGATTCGCCAAAACTCAAAATTTTGTCATTTTTAATCCCAATTTTTCGTAAAAATACAATTTTTTTCAAAATGTCCTCGATAATATAACAGCATTTTTTTTTTATCTCGAAAATTAAAGCACATTCAATAATTTGCTTATAACGAATTTTTCGGGGAAACGTAAAGTTTTCAAGTTTTGCTTCGAAGAAAAGTCAAAAAATCAAGAATTGATATATTTTTACGAGAAAATGATTTAACAATTTTTTTTTGTCATAAGTAGTCATTTTCACATAATTGAACCGTTAATAACATCTAAACTAGATGAGATAAAAGGCTCGACGACGTGAAATAAAAAAAAATGCATGTTAATAACGTAGTTATTTTGAAAAATTTTGATTTTTCTCAAAAAGTTGGATAAAGGTCCAGAAGGTTTTCTGTGTTAACTTTGAACATGATGTGACCGTAAAATCCTATCCTTTATTCCAAAATTCCGATTCTCTCTATCATAGCCAAATTGTTGAGATTAACTTACCTCTAACCGTATATAATTTTTGTTTTTCTCGATTAGAGCTATCTGTGTTTTTCTGGTTTGAACACCTTATGCAGAACATCCTTGTTTATATTTAATTTCATGTAAATTATAACAATACACATACAGAAAGTTTCAAGAAGCGTATTCCAAACTGGAAAATAGTGGTAGATGTCTAAGAAAAATATAAAAAAAATATTGTAAAGCAATTTTAAAGAAATTTTCGAGATATTTAAGAGTCAAATAGAATTTTTTTTCTTCAAAAATTTGACTTTTTCCAACTTATTTCAGAACTTAGGCAACGTATAAGTGCCAAATAAGGATAATAACTCATTCTTATTTAGTCCTCAACGCAAATTGAAATATATTGGAAAATGTGAAATGAAAAAAAAATTTTTTGTTTGATCTTGAATATCTCGAAAACAATTTAAAATGCACTTCCTCCTTCCTCGTACAATTTTTTTTTTCATTTTTCGTCGAAATCTACCACCATAGGTAATTAGTTTGTTATACATTCCGTAAAAAATCCTGTATGATGGTATTTTGTTTATTATCATTGTCCTTTTTTCATCATTTACTAGTTTCATTAATTGTATATTGTTTTTTTTTTTTTGTATAATAATATTAAATATTATGTAGAGTAAATGTACGAGTATATATATATGTAATAAATGAAAGTATATATGTATTTAAATAATTTGCATAATTTGTATTATATAAGTTCATAAATACGATTATATTATATAGTTATAACTTTTTAAACATCTACTTCTATTTTCTAATTTTCTATTTTTTTTTTTTTTTTGCATCCTGAAATGCTTTTTTTTGTTCTTTTTTTTTCTTTATGGTTAATTTAAGTACTTTAAGTATATGTAACTTGTTTATAATATACATATATGGATAATGTATATCATGTATACATTTACTAATAATAATTCTAAGTAAATATTATATTATTTTTAATTTAATAGTTTTTTTTTTTTTAATTTGTTAAATTTATAATTATTTAATTTAATTTATTGGAATATATATCCTTTTTTGTCTTTGTCACATGAACCGCTGGTTTTTAAGTTTGTGTGCGTACATATCCAATATACATAATAATGTTATTATACAGTTTTATTATTTATTTATAATTAATTATTTTTCTTACACACTAATTAATTATAATTTTTCATAATTATTTTTATATTTATGCAATATTCTGTTATGTGATGTTTTTTTTTTTTTTTATTGTTCAAATTTTTGTTTCATATTTATAACATTCATTTTGTATAAATGATGTTTTCGTTGTTAATTATAAATTTAATTAATTTTTATAATTAATATATATATATATATAATTTTAATTTAATTCTTATAATCTAAAATAACCTAATGTTATTATTATAACTAATTTTTTAATTAATTATATTAATTAAGTGATTAATTAATTCTTAATTTATATAGTAATAATTTTTGTATTTTTTTGTTTTTGACAAATATGTAATTCCACGAAAAATAATTATGTTTCTTATTTTTGTTGTTTTTTACTTCTCTTTTCTTGTAAATTAATTTCACAATAAATGATTTATTTTTTTTATTTTGTAAGTTTTCACTTTTTTTTGTTTTTTATTTCGCCGTTTCATTGGAAATTAATTCAACAATGAATGTTTCATTATTTTCTATATATAATAAGAAATTTAATTCTCAAATTTAATAATAGTTTAATTAAGATATAATATGTATTTATATTTTTATAATTAAATTTTTCTTTGAATATGTTCTAAATTATAAGTTTAATTAATTAGTATTTTGAATGTTAATTATTTTTATTTTTAATTATAATTTATATAATTAATGAGTGCTCAAGATCTCTTGTTCACCCTTTAATTTATTAATTATTTAATCAGTAGATAATTTTTTATGTATATTTAATTCATATTTACAAATTTTTTTAAATTATTTTTAATTTATATAATTATAATGAGTGCTCGAAGATCTTATTGTTCACTCTTTAATTCATCATTAACTCAATCAGTAGGTAAATTCTTATACTATTCAATTCATATTTACAAATTTTTTTTTTAATTATTATTAATTTATAATTAATGAGTGTTTAAGATCTCTTGTACACCCCTAATTCATCATTAACTCAATCAGTAGGTAATTTTTTATGTATATTTACAAATTTTGTTTTTTATTATTGTTAATTTATAATTAGTGAGTGTTCAAGATCTCTTGTTCACCCTTTAATTCATCATTAATTCAATAAGTAGTTAATTTTTTATATATTTAATTAATATTTACAAAAATTTTTTGTTATAATTATTTTTAATTTATAAATTAATGAATGCTCAAGATCTCTTGTTCACTCTTTAATTATAATTATTAATTCAATTATAATAATATTTAAATTAGTAATTCAAAATTAATTTTTATAATTATAATTTGTAATTATTTTATTGTGAAAATTTTTAATTAGGATATTATTAAATTTTTATTTTATTTAATAAATTGTAAAATTATATTTTTTAAAATAACATAATGATTTATTTAATTTTTTTTTTTAAATGTGATATTAATTAATTATTTATTTATTTATTTATTTTTTTTTTGTAACAATAAATATTTGTTATTTTGATAATATATATACGTACATTGAATATATTTATAATATGTATAATATTTATTTAATTATTATTTAATTTAATTCAACATATATTTCTTTAAATAAATCTTTATATTATTATTATAATAATGAATAGATATATAGAGTATTATTGATATTTTTAAATATTGTCATGAATGATATATTTGAATTTATTCATCTTTAGAATGTTTGTAAGTATATTTGTAAACAAAGAATTTATTTTCAAAAATTCAGTAAAAATTGTAATTGTAATTTTTTTTCGTTTTAACTTTTCTTTATTAAAATTAAATTTTTAAAATTGCAGAATATTTATGCTATGGGATTTTTTTTTTGGTATTTTGAAATTTGGAAAATTTAAATTAACTAATTTTAATGCAAATTTTGTTATTGTTGATAATTTTGTTTGTTTTTCTAAAAGACACCAATATTTTGTTTTTTAAATTTTAAATAGCAATTTTTTTTTTTTTATACTTTAGGTTAAATTGTGATTCTACCAAATACATATATAATAATTAATTTATATAATAGTAATTAAATCAGTGTTAATAAAAATTAATGCTTTGAATCTCAGACAGAATGCTTCTTTTTTTTAATAATTTTCAAAATTTTATTGCATTTTTTTAATAGTTTTTTTTGTTTTGTGTTTTTTGTTTATAAGTTTTACTTTTTTGTTTTGTTATTGTTTTTTTTTTTTGTTTTTTTTTTTTGTAAATAATAATTTAATAACTTATTACCTATTCTAGGTGGGTGTTAATAATAATGTTCTTTTTTTTTTTTATTTTCAATATATTTTATTTTATTTTTCAAATAATAATTGTTTTGATAAACTTTGTTGCTTTTGTTTTTAATTTGTTATTTTGTGAATAATAAGAATTTGATAATTTGTTTTTTTCAGTTTCAAAAAATTCTATTGAAATGTGTTTATAAAGTGGTTATACAGGTTATATATGGATTTTTCAGAATTCGTTTATATGAGTATTGTGTGAATTATTTGTTATTTATTAATTATTTATTTAATTTTTTTTTGTAAATTGAAATTTGTAACGGAACTATTAAATACATACATATTTCATAGATAAAACGTTTCAATAAATCATTTTTGAATACGATTATTTACTTATCATATGAAATAGGCCTTCAGATTTTCAAATTATTTTTATCAATTGTGATAGGCTTTTAAATTTAAATTATTCAATTTTTCTTCTTTTTTTATATTTTAAACAATAAATAACGATAGATTTTTCATTACAAAATAATAAAAGTACGAACATATTATAAAATAAAATTTTTTTAACCATCATTATTATCAAGCTTTTTAATTCATTACATGCGTTCTATATAACAAATGACTTCTGGATTAAATAATTATGTATATATTATATATTTTTTTTTATTTTTGCAATTTATTATTTTTATTTAATTTCATTTTTTATGACTTAAGTTTATCACGAACAAAATGTTTAGGTATATATGTTATGAATATCACAATTAAATTAAAGATATTATTTTTTTTTTTTACTCGTAAGTATCTGGTATCATAAAAGTTTGGTGTATCAATGTTGATTGTTGTATTTATTTATGATAATTCAAAAAAAAAATTATATTTAAATTTGATATGGAATAATAAAGCAAAAAAGTAACGAAATTTTTGTTAAAATTTAATTTTCATTTGAAAAAAAAAAAACACACATTTTTTAAGTGTGCAAAAAAATCTAAATAATCTACGAATTTTTATAGTTTAATTTTTTTTGTTGCTTGTAAATCACGTTATGCAAATTGCTATAATTTTCAACTACATTAATTTTTTTTTCCTCTACGTATTTGCGCTACTAAATAATATTTCATATATGTATGATATTAATTTCATGTAATGCTTCTTTTTGGAAAGATAAATTTAAAAGTATATGTGCTCACAGATTTATTGATATTTTTTTTTTTTTTTCAAATTATTTTATATGAACTTTTAAAGTTTTTTTTTTTCAAATTTTTTCCAAAAGCCAAATGTTACCAATTTATAAATATCCATTCTAATTGTGGTATATATATACTATATATTTTTTTATATATCTAGAGCATCATAATATTGCTTAATATACGAGTACTTAAGAATAAATTTTTCACTAGGTGCGAAAGCTGATGTATGTAACTATATGTAAATATGTTTTAGTCTAAATTCATTTTTTTTATTTTTATTTTTTTTCAATGATAATTAATCAATAAAATACAACAATTAAAACAAACATAGAAATTTTTTAAATTTTAGTAAATAAGTTTAATTTTTTGCTGTTGGTACCTTGAGTAATTTAACTTTTTTGTTTGTTTGTTTGGTTTTTTTTCTTTCTTGTTTTTTGTTTTTGTTAATGGTTTTGAATTTCATTTTAATGAAACCAGGAATTATCCAAGGCTATATTTAAAATTCTACTTTATGTATATTTGTATATTTGTATATTTGTTTTTTTTTTTTGAATGTATATGTTGGTATGTTGTGTGTTTATATAATTATTTATTAATAAAAATTTATTTTAAATCGAAATCATTATCTTCGGATTTCCAACGATTACCACTTGTTAGTGTTGTTGTAGATGATGAATGTTGTGATTTCGTTGGAGAATCATAATCTTGAAATGCTGCATTCTGAATACCTTCATAAATTCTATACGATGGTTTTGTACGATCACTGTAATTGGTTTTATCAGATGTTACGCTCATACTTTTCGATAATACAGAAGTTTCACTTCGATATTTTGAAGTATAACGATCCAATTTTTCTACATCATCAAATATTACATCAGCATCAGATAATGAACCACCGGTACGACTTAATCTTTCTGAACCACATACAAATGGTTTTTTATCACCAAAAATTAAATCAGCATCAGAAGTTTTTCTTTCAAGAGTTGGAACTGTTGCACTGCTACTCTCTGATCGATTATAAATTGGTTTTTCTAATACTGGTTCGGTAGATCGTGTAGAATAATTTGAATCTATAGATGATTGACTACTACTAAATGCTGATGATGACTTTGTGGTAGATTTTAATGAAAATATTCCTGATGTATTAGAAGTTGAAACATTTGAATTATCGAATGTTTTGGTGGATTTTTTATCGATTTCCGAAGTGATTTTATAATCAATTGGTTTTTTATTATTATCAATTTTAGTTTCGATTGATACTTTCTTTTCTAATTCCGGAATGGAAGTAATTGCCTTGTAAATCCCAGATGATGGGGATGATGACATGCTACTGTGAGCAGATGTCGTTGATGATGAACTTGTTGCTTTGTTCTCCTTATCGAATGGATTAATTCGTTCTTGTGATTTAAAATTTGTAACAGGTTTATATTTATTCTCCTGTTCAAGATTGCCTAAAACGTTGGAAGGACTACTAGATGTACTGCTACCATATCCATTACTAACTGATGGTTTTGAAGTTGATTCAAGTAATTTTTGTTGTTGTATTGTTTCGGTTTTCTGTGCAGTATTTTCTGTTGTAGAGTTTGTTTTCAATAAACTATTTGCTAATTTACTTATTTCACTTGTAGTTGAAGAAGTTTTGGGTGGTTGTGTTACAACATCATTTTGACTACCAGAAATAGAAAATTGTTTACTGAAAAATGAAGTTCCTGTATCGCTAGTAGTCCTTCCACGTTTTTTCATGGCTATTTCCTACATATCACCAAATATCCCTGCAAATGTTTTTCTCAAATTTTTCATGGTATCTTCAGCATCTTCAACGACAGATGTTTGAGATGTTGGAGGCCGTTGAGATGCTTTAGATCCGGTTGAAACGTTTGAAGATTGTGAAGCTAAAAAAATTGAAAATTGCATATGATTTTTGATTTATTTATTATGTGTTTGTATATTTGTATATTATATAATTAAATTTTGTTTTTACCTTGAGAATCACGTCGCCCAGTTTGTCCGAGAACTGGTGCCTTTTCAGCTGGTGGTTCATCAGTTATATCAGACACACTGCTACGACTGCTCAAACGACCAATTGAGCCGATAGCAGGTGAAGTACGCTCCGGAATTGGTGGTGGTCCACCCATTGGAGCTGGTCGTGGTCCTACTGGAGCTGGTGGAATCTCCTCAGTGGGACTTCCGCCTCTTGAAGATATTGATGTTCGTGATGTTGCCTTCGACATCGGTGGGCGGCATACATTCTAAAATTGAAAAAAAAAACATTATTCGAATTTATTTATAATAAATAAAAAAATCAAAAGGGAAATTTATTAATTACCTGCATTCTTGATGTAACCAAATCAGCAATTTGACGACGATCATCCTCTTGTGAGTCTCCCATTAAAGGGAAAGTACTGTCACATGCGCTTATAACATGTTCACGTCCATCTTTGCCAACTACCACAGTTAGGCCACATACTTCCATTCCACCAAATAATTCTGAAATCTAATGAACATACATAATACATATATGAACTATTATTATTATTATTATTATTATTATTTTTTCAAATAGTTGTGGCTTTTAGTTTTATTACGGAAATGACATGACAAAATAAATTCTATGGTGAAAAAAATAACTTTTTAACAAATATCGATTATAATCTTTTTCAAATTATGAATATACATAATATAAAGAAAAAGTGACAACAATAATAAACAATTCATAATTTTTGAAATGTCCATTCAAACGTGCGTCAAATTCGTGAATATTGTACATCATTATATTATTTTATTTTTTGCAATAGACAATAAAATAACAAAAAAAAAAATAAGCATATTTTATCTTTATTGTGTTGTGGTTAAATCAAATTTAATTACTTTTTATTTATGAGCACTTCATGAAAATCTTAACAATAAATCCGATTATACGTTTAATATTACATTATAATCTTTTTTATTGTTACTTTTTTTTTTTATTTACCATTCGTAATTCTTTAAATACACTTTATGTTATTTTTCAGTCATCAAATTTTCTCTGAAATTAAAATATGTAGTATGTATGTACATACAATAATTGTGTATTCATATTCAAATTAAAATTATTACGTTGGAATGTTATATTTAGAATTTCACTAAGATCGTTTTCGTTGAATGAAATTGAATATAAGGTATTTCTGTTCAAGTATTCACATTAAGAATTTTTTTTTTTTTTTATAATATCATCACCATATGAGTACCATATAATTTGATCTAAATTCTTAACCACAATATCCGTATTTGTGTCGTCATCTCTCTTATAAATATTATGACGAACCAGAATTAAAAAGAGGAAGAAAAAATAAGAATACACACGTAATCAACTTGTTTTAAACAATATTTGTTTTGTTGTTTTATTAAAAAAAAAAGTTCTTTACGATGAAATCGAAATTTCCAATTAAGGATACGAAATTGTAACTTCACATCATTCACTCTCATTCAGCCTCTCTAGACTCTAGTGTGTTTACGCAACAGGTAAAAAAATATAAATATGTACAAACCTATAAGATATTTGAATTAAAAGTAAGAAAAAAGGTATGTATATATTTGTAATGTTCAATAGAAAAATAAATTGAGATTTTGTGTAAACAACTTATATAAATTGCAGAGGCGTTTAAATTAGAATTTCATCGTTATCATCGTATACATTTTATTAAATGCGCGAATATATGATTTTATACTTTTTATTTTTTTTTTAATTGAATTTTGTTGGCAAACAACCATGTGTTGAAAATACTCGTATATATGTAATTTTATTTAAATTAAATAAGAAAATATGACTCAAAAAAAAGCTTACCTCATCCACCCAATGCTTATATTTATCTGTCATTGTAATTTGTTCAAGCATTGCTGAGCCTTGATTCGTCTTCCAATTACCTGAGATCGATTTTCGCCTGAAAATTTATAAGTAAAAAAAATATTTTCGTATATTTACATATGTATACATACATATATGTAAGTACATTTAGTAGAACAGGTTAATTTGTTGATGTTGTTGATTATATGTGAAATATGTTTTTTTTTTTTTAAAAACAAAAACCAGAAAAAAAAACAATAAACCATGAATGGTGTTTTAACACGCAACATTAATGCATTTAAAAAATAAAAATTAATAAAAATAAATAGTACGTAAGCATTACAGGTAATGCAAGTCAATTAAAATTCTCTACACGGTAATTCTAACGAAAATATATTTTGTTTTATGTAAATTAAAATGAAAAATGAAAAAAAAAAAAGCTAAAATATTGTTCATTTTCACATACAAAACATTTTAGTACTTAAATTTAATAAAATAACTTACATAAAAGCTTTATAATTATTCCCAATTTTTTGAATATGAACATCAAATTTAGCATCAATGTATGGTTCGATGGTACAATAACATTGTGAATCATTAATAACGGATCCAGTAACAAGGCCGGCTGCATCTTGTAATGCGCTAGGATTATCCAATCTTGCTGTAGCAACACCACCATGACAATGACCCGCTTTTAGAACGCATGGGAATTTGGACCAACTGAACTGAAATTTTTTTTTTTTTTTTTGGGAAAAAAAGAAAGAAAAAAGAAGAAAAAACAAAAACAGAAAAAAAGTTCAAAATAATAAAATTTTATTAAAATTAAATAAACAAAAGAATAATAAAATAAAAAAAAAAAATATCATCATTTATAAAAACAAAAGCCAATCATACAAATTTTTATGGGAGTTTTGTAATATCCGTATGTGGGAAAAGTTATTTGTTTTATGTTTTTTTTTTTTAAATTAATTTTAATAATAAATTCAATATAAAAATGATGATGACATGTACAATTTCCTTTTTTTTTGTAATCATATAATTCAATCGAAAAAAAAAATTTATCTACGATTATATCAAGTATATCTACATATATGACTTTTTTAAAGGTCATCAATTTTTAAAATATAATAATACAAAATGTATCTATTCAGAAAAAGAATCTTTTTTATTTTAATATCAAATAAATAAAGAATTCGTTGACCTATAATGCTGAGTCAGTGAACTTGTGTGTGTTAAAATTAAGATAAGTACGCCCAACGCATTTTATTGAATGGTATCCATTCATTCTAAAAAATTTGCCAATAAGTTAGTTTTTTTTTTTTTTTCATTATATAACCAAATCTTTTTTATACATGAAATTTTTTCAGAGACAAAAAAAATATTTTATTAGTTTTTTTTTTAATGCTTTAAAAATGTCTTTTTGCAGATTATGGTATTGGCAAATAAATAAATAATTGATGAATGAATAATGTAAAATATATATAATGTAGTTCATACATCATGGTAAAAGTCACATACAATCTTGAAGTTTTATTTTGTGACTTTTTTATACTTTTTTTTTATTTATTTTGTATTTATTGATAAATGGATTTACGTCCCTAACCATCAGCATATTGATACATTTTTTATGTAAACACCTTGACTGTTAAATCAACAATTTAAATATGATTTTTTAATGTTTTAACCTCTAGAAGATTTTTGATATACATATAGGGAAATGTTTTTCATTCAAATTTTTATCAGGAATTAGGATAAGAAATTTTTAAGAGTTTCCAGAAAGGATATTTTCATATTTTGAATTTTTTTTTGTTTGAAAAATTTAAAATTTCAACCTAAAGAATTTTAAATATTCTGTACAGTAGACTGTCCCTTATTTTTCAACTTTCACATTCTCAGTGTCTCACCCCCTAAATATTTTTTATAAAATAAAAAGGTAAAATAAGGGGGGTTCCAGTAGAAGGGTAAAAACGTTAATTTTTCGGAAAATGACGATTTTGTGCATTTTACCCTATAACTTTTACCCTAGTTAACAAATTTTTTTCGTTTAAACTTTGTTTAGAAGAGAACCCTTCAAAGAATATCCTGCCCATATTTCAACTTCCTACTACTACGTAAATTGATTTTAACTAACAAAATTAGGTAGTGTATACTAGTACATCCTTGTCGGTTGCCCTCTTTTGATTTGTTTTTTATACATTTCTCGCAATATAAATCAGATTGGTAATTTAAATAAATTTTATTTCCTTTTTTTTTGTTTTTAAATAATAATTTTATTTGAACAAACATGAAATTTTGACTGAAATATGTTTTATTAGTTTATATAACCCTTTACTTTTGTTGACCCGATTTAAAGTTTGCATGCTTCCATTTACATAATTCATATATATAAACAAAGTCTACCAAATAAGGTATAAATTTGTATAGGTATGCAAATTAATTGTCTTTTTTATTTTGCATACAATTTATACATACAATTTATTGTAATTTACACCATATAAACAAGTATTATAATATTATGAAAATATTTATTCGCATATATACATACAACTCGTATAAATATCATCGCATGAAATTTTTCTGATCTGTTGATTGAATTGATCAGATTCCAGTGTCGTAGATATAATAATTATGTATAGTTGTTCCACAACTAAATATTTAGCACTTTTATATTTTTCTATAGTCTACCATTTCGATATTTAAATATAATATCGGGTTTTTTTCGGTGTATTATATGTTTTATTTTAACAAAATCAAAATCAAAATCAAAAAAAAAAAAGAAGATACTCTAGCAATATTTCTTTAAAGTATCTAGCAAGTTTTATACTTCTAGTATAGATACTATAAAGTGAGTAGGTATATATAAAAATATATATACAAATTTTTTTTTTCTATAATTTTTGACTTCATATATATTTATAACAATTTGTTGTACTATACTTTAGTATACGCGGTGCTTTGCTTGTTTGCTTGCTCTTGATGTTTTGCTATATATACATATGTATGTATAGTATAGAGTCTAAAAGACCTCGTGCAGTGTATTAATTCGTTTAGTACAGATTTTACAACGGCGGTAACCGGAACATAATATCTAGTAAAACGCGCAAAATATATATACATTTTATTTTCAATTATTCAAAAAATTATCGCAAGACACGATTTTAATGTTTTGATTTTAAAAAAAAAAATTTTATTATTTTTTTTTTCAGTTCATATTAAACAAATTTTTTCAATAAAATTTACACTTTTCGTGTAAAATAGATACTTTAAAGTGAAAATAAAATTTTAAACATTAAAAAAATAACTCAATAAACCAGTAAAAAATAAATAAAAAATATATACGTGATTTTAAGTATAAAAAGAGGGTGGTGTTATTAAAGGCAAAAAAGGTGATGTTTACAATTTTTCTGTGAAGGCTAATCATCAATCGGTCTTCACTATAAAATAAAATTTTGAATTTTTCGTTTTTTAATAATTTAAAATGACGTGTGAAAAATATATGTGGTAATATACTCGTATATGTATTTTTAAAGATTATATCAGAGAAAAAGTAACAACAAAATAAAGAAATAAAAAAACAATATTGAGGTGAAAATACAAAATAAAGAAAAAATAATTAAAAAAAACAGAAAAAAATATTACAAACAAGTAAAAAAAATAATAAATCACATCATCAGTAATTTTATAAAGTGAAAACAGTTGTACATCATCAGATACAGTATATAGAAATTCTTATTTTATTCATTTATATTTTTCAAGTCAGGTAATTTGAATAATATTCGTTTTTTCTTAAAAAAATTTCAATATGCATCTATCTATATCTATTTATCTATCTATTTTTTTTTATAATGAGATACATTCGAAAAATCGTATTTATATATACATTATATTGTTTATATCCGCTAAAACAAGAACCATTTCAAAATGTGATATATGTGATATCACATACTTAGTATAAAATCTGAAGTCAAATATTTTTATTTGGCGACAAGAAAAATTAAAAAAAATCAAAAAAACAAATAAACAACCGAAATGTTATGTTTCATCGAATGCAACATTTAACAGTGCACTGACAACAGAGACATTTATTTATATACATATAGTATGTATGTATATAAATATATCACACATAATAGATAGTATTTTTATTATAATGTATTTATATAGATACAATTTTAACACTTTTTGGTCATATAGCGTAGGTGTTGAAAGATTATCATATAGCAACTTACTTACTGTTTAGTTAATAAAACACAAAATTCATGTTATATTTGAGTCATTTTACCGCCGATATATAAACTTATAATGTATATACCTAGTATCACTTTTATTATTATTTTTTTGTTTATTTATTCTAGAAAATCCATTAAAACAATTACACGAGATGAAAATATCACCTTTATGGAAACGATATTTTCTCACTATCTCTTCCATATATGTAAAAATGCATAAATTATTAAGATATATATTTTGTTTGTTTTTGTTTATATTTTCTGATGTGTGTTTTTTGTTTTTTTTTTTTAAAGATATTTTCTATAAAATATTGCTTAATTAAGTGTATAATGTCCATATATTATACAATCTATAGATCTGAACCTTAATTTTATTTGATTATACTCCCAACCTGTCAACAATTAAAAAATCAAAATTATCTTTAAAGATACATACATATATGCAAAATGAACAACAACAAAAAAAATAAATACTTCTAATAAATATATAATTACATATATAGGTCTGTTCAATAGAATTTATTTATTCATAAAAGATTTCATAATTTTTATTCATGTATGGTGTATGTTGTATGAAAATTATACAGTACTGACTCGATATTTGCAATATTCGTTATTTGCAATTATCCATTGAAAAAAGTTACATTATGTATTCTATATTTGCAACATAAGGCAACATATCATAACCTCTTTATTTGCAAAAACTTTCATATAGAAGATATCCATATATAGTGTTTCTATCGAGGAAGATGAAATCCAAGAACCTAGTTGTAGCCAACCAAAAGTAAAGATAGAGAACGCAATTAGAAATATAAGTACAGTTTTAGAATGGGCCAAACAAAACGAAGTTTCCTTTGAAGAAATCGCTCTTCTTCAAAAATTGCGTGAAAAGGCAATATTCACAAGTTTGGCATGCACCAAACAAACAAAAATTTCAAATTATATTTTCCAAAAATATAATTTTATGTATTTTATTAAAAAATGAATTTTGAAATAGTAGATATGTATGTATGTATATGCATTATATGTATTTTAGCAATTTAATAAGTTTTGGTTAGTATTCGGTAATTAATTGCCACAAATCCATTAATTGCATTTCGCCTTGGCCACTATCATGTGCAACTATCGAGTCAGTACTGTATATGTATATTGAATAGTCAGCAAAAATTAAATTATATACATACTTATTTGTGTGTACACATATGCGTTTAAGCAGTTTATCTTTATATTATAATTATATATTTTTTATATACGAGAGTAAAAGGTGGTCGGTCTATAAACATTTAATTTTTTTTTTGCATATATGAGCATAATGAATATCAATTTTCTTTTTCTACTCATAACGACAAAATAAACATTGTAATTTGATAATAATAATAATAATAATAATGATTACACTTAATAATGATTTTAGCGGTTTTAATACGACGTCTATGAAATTTTTCAAATGTCTACGTCTGCAATAATATGTTAGTCTGTTAGATAAATTTAGAACAAAAATATAATATGTAAATATGTATGTATGTTTGTTTGTTGCGCAAAAAAAAAAAAAAAATAAAGAAAAAGATTGTTCGATAAAAATGAAATGATGCATGAATAATATTGAATTTAAAAATTGAATGCACGAGTATAATATAATAAATTCAAAAATTATTGATTGATTGATATCTTATGTGGAGTCAATGATTAAATTATTATTACAATAGTTTTCAGGGTTAATATATTATTATTATAAGATAAAAAAAAAAAAAAAGAGTTTTAATGTTGTTATTATTATTTTTGAAAGTTTATATAGAAAATTAGGATTAAAATTAGCCTAAAGAAATTTAATAAAAATGCAATTTAACGTTTTTGTTAGTATATTGATTGAAAATCCATATCATTTTGAAAATATCATGAAATTCATGTTTTACTAATATGCCTTTAGAGTATTTGTGATATATAGTAGATACATAATTTTCTTTTGAATTTTATTTTAAATATAATTTATTTGTGTGTACATGTTATATACATTTATCAAATAAACTAGATACTTATTTATTCCACGAGAAACATTTTTCAAATATTTCTACTTATTGTATGTTTTTAAATTTTCCTTTATATTAAAGTGAATAATAGTAGGTATACCAACATACATTTTTTTTTGCTTTTTAAATTGTAATTTAAGAAGTTACAAATGTCTCAAGAAGGCTACTTACTATCTTTTACATTATTATTATTTATTTTTTTTTTCATGTAAATTAAAACTTTGGTGTTTATAAAATATGACGATTTTATTTTTCCTGAAGCTTGGAAAATGTTATTTTTTTTTTTTCAATTTGCTTTTGGCAAATTTTTTTTATTTTTATTTTCATTTTTTAACGTACAGCAACTAATAGGTCACCTCTAGAGAATCTAATATATGTATGTAATACACATATTATTTATGTATCTGAACTGAATCAGAAAAACTAACAACTATACTATTTTAAAGTTTTCACTTGTGGAACAATACATACATATATATCGTAATATATACCTTTTTAGATATAATAGTCCATTTGTTATTTTTATTTTTTTATTTTATATATATTATATTTTTTTTCTTCTCCACTTATTCATTTATTTTTTACTTTTTGCTAAAATATAATTTTAAATAGAGTTTATAGAATAAACAGATGTAAATTACTTAAATGCTCGCGGGAAATAAGTATCTTATTTTATTTATTTATTTTTTTTTTTTGTTACACATCAGATGTGTTGTGCTGCTACTTACTTACGATCGATATAAAAGAGATGTGTTTTATATTGTGAGAAAAATAAAAAAAATATGTAAATGGAAATATTGTTATTTTCTTTTTTCTTTTTTTTAAATATGCAAAAGAGTACATATACTACATTGAAAACTGCTAATTAAGTAAACCATATACTATGCTATAATAAATGCTACTAGATATGGTTATATTCTATAATAGATACATTATTTATTTTACCTTAGGGTATTTTCAATATAGATACATGTATGTATGTATTATAGGATTTGAAGAGTTTTCAGTGTTTAATGTGGTTTAACTCTATTCGCAACAAATTAAGTCTTTTTGGGTGGTCTTGGGAAAGTTTTCATTATATATGTATTTTTTTTCTTTTCATTTTTGTTTTTCAGATTTTATTGAAAATTTGTGGTCAATTGTTGTTAAATTTTTTTTTACAGTTCAAAAAAATGATTGGACGTTCAAATTGATTTTTCTTTTTCAAGATAAATAATAATTTTTCTATAGTATTTTTTTTTTTTGGAAGTCAGTATTGTGCTTATGGAGGGAGTACCCGATGAGTTTTTTGCCTTGGTAATATTTAATTTAAAAGATTTCCCTCGATTGAAATTGAGATCTGATCACTCCACACACGAGACAGATTTATTCAAACAATTTGTGAAAGAATATAGAAAAGTATGCCTATCTTGCCTGTACTGACATCTAAAAAGAAAAATAGTATAAATATAGTAATTTTTACAATGAAGCTTTTATTCAATAGGACTTTATTTAAAATTTAAGAAAAAATTCTCAAGAAATATCTTGGAGAAAAAAATAAGCTTGAATTGATAAATGTAGAAGAGTTAACTGTAAAAGTTTGATCATGTATGTAATTTGAAAAAGACCACAGGGTGAATTAAGTTGATTTTCTTTCTTTAATAAAACTTCTTGATTGTCTTGATAAAGTCTATCAGTAATGAAATCGAAGATTGTCAATCCAAAAGATTCAACATGCATTCCATAGAGTCATTATAGTTTTTTTTTTTCTTTTTAATTTCAAAAAAATTATATACAAACAATTTTTTTTAAATTTGTTTTTGCTTACTTATTTCCTACCTTTTTACAAGAAAAATTCGTTACAGAGAATTCTTAGAAATTTTTTTTAGAATGACTTAAGCATAATATTTATAAATTGTGTTCATAGTCATCGTATAATAGAGAAAAAATTACAATTCAAATAAAGTGTATCAAATTTAAATATGTAATTTGCATACAAAAAGAAAAATAATTTTTTTAAATTACCGGAAATGCATATTTAGACAGCTTCGTCTACTTAATACTTATATAGTTTTGTGTTTAATAATCAATTTTATTTTGAAATTCAGCAGAAGTAAACTTTAAATATCAAAGTAAATTTATATACAATAAAAATTATAGAAAATAGCTTATCTTTTTCTTATTTTCTTAAGTAGTTTGCAAAAATAGACCTATGATAAATATTAAATTCAAATGAAATTGAACTGATCAAATAAAATTATATTTTTCTATATAAGTAGGTATGATATTGTATATACGAGCCTATACCTATATTTAATACATGTAATAAAAGTCAATATCTGTATCTAATGCCATATATTATTTTTATATGTCTCTCTAATGATATATTTAAAGTATATCTTATGTTTGGTTTAGTTTGCTGATATACATATTTCCGTCCATCCGTTTATTCTTCTGTGAATCTCTATATCACTTTGAAATTTAAATTATACTTTGAATGCAACCTTTGTAATTAATCATCGTTGCATTACGCAATTCACTTTATTAATAAGATGTATCAAGAATCAAGAAAAAAAAAAAGAAGCAAAAAGTAGAAAAAAAAAAAAAAAAAGCAAATAAAACGTATATGTAATTTACATGTAATTTACGGTATATGTGTACACTGAAAACAGTAGAATTTAAATGTTTGTAATATTTAAGTAATTACTCGGAACTCTCTATATAGCTAACGTATAAAGAGTGTATATAATAAAGATGATAAGATCTTTTTATTCTTTTATTTTGTACTAAATGTTTGCTGCATAAATTGAATATGCTGACATAAATCAATTAACCCCAACAGCATCAATATAGCAGCATATGTTGTATAGATATATTACTATGTTGTTGATTTGTTATTGTTGGATATGCAGTATATCGACAAAGTCAAAGAAACGATCAACATCATATAAAGAGTAATAAGAAGATACATACATATACATTCATAGATTTCTTAATTAGCAAAATTGTTCTAAAGAATGATAGGAAATATTTTAAAAACTTTAAAGCACATCAAAATATTGCAATATACATATCTACTCGTATGTTAGTTCTTTTTTTTTTTTCCCATTTTTATTTTCAATCTCTTATTATAGAATCTGTTATTGTATATAAGAAAAACATAGTGGCTGTCATTATTTGCCAGCAACTGGTCATTTTTGTGTTCAAAAACAATCTTCAAATGAAAATGTTGATGATGATGAAGACCTTTTCGAATTGTTCAGAGTTTCATTGATTGCCATTTAAAAAACAAGAAAAACGCTAAACAAAAAAAAACGCTAAACATTTGTTAAAAAAATTCCTCTGATGTGTATTCATTTCAAAAATATGTGCCATAATTAATTAGAGATTTGTCATTTTTTTAAATTAAAAGATTGTATAATTGCACATAAGGCGAGAAAAGAAGATTTTACATTATTGTTTTTTTTTTTTTTTTTGAGGTTAATGAAAATATCAAGGAAAACATAAGTTCATTGAGAAATGAAAATGTATATAAGTGATTTCTTGGACACAAATCATTCTTATAGATTTTGAAATTATTCATTTTTTGTTTTGATGAATGATTTGTTTCACGTGAAAATTACATGCATGATATTTTTTTTTTAACGTGTTTTTGAACAAACAAAAAAATGTTATGAAATAAATATTTTTTATCTTTATAATCCAAAAAAAAACAACATAAAAGAGATTAAATAAATTATTTAAAAAATATATACATATATAAGTATCAAAGTTTATTATGATTCAGAGCTTTTCTTGTTTTTTTGCGTTTTTTTTTTCTTTTTTCAAAAATCGCCAAAATATAATATTTTATCAAAACATAAACAAAACAGTATACAGAGTATATTTTAACATTTTCGTTGATATTTACACATATACATATAATTAAGTGTTCTGAGTCAATTTTTATTTTGAAAATTTTTTCCCACGAATTTCATTTTTTTTTTAACACATCATAATTTTCTTTGATTTTTTTTTTTTATTTTCTAATTTCAAAGAAAACAAAAAAATTTATTATACTTAATTTCTCTGAAAAATTATTACCATCAAGTGTAAGTATAGTGTAGAAAATTAATCTATTTTAAGAATCTAAGATTTAAGAAAAAAAAATTACCGTGAAAATACGCATGTACGAAAAATTACACAATTATACAGTAATTAATTTTTCTTTCTGTTTTTTTGTAATACATATTATTTTTTTCATTAAAATAAGAATTTTATACAATTTTATTATTGTTTATTAATATTTTATATTTAAATTTCGTTTTTATTAGATACTTTTTTTCTCTCTATATTAAATACTGTGAAAAGTCAGTTTAATTGAAATTTAGGTCAATTTTTCTGTTTGTTTTTTCGTGAGAAATAAAATATGTATGTAACACATGTCATATATACAAGAAAAAAAAATTATATAAAATACAAACATTTTGAAAATAACAAAAAAGCCTGAATGGATATTTGTTAAATATAAAATTCGGGGAGAAAAAAAATTTTTAATAAAGATAAAAATCAACAACAAAAAAATAATAATCTGATTTTTGAAATAAATAAATGAAAAATGTATTTTAGATAAATTTCAAGGTATGGCAAATATTTTGAATGATAAAGGTAAAACTTGAGGGTATATAATTCTCTATAGAGATAATTCATTAATAATTAATTAAATAAATAAATATTTTATGAATTTGTTAACATAGTATAGAAAATCAAATTAAGTATTCAAGATTAAAGTAAATTTTATCCGACTTTTGATGTAGTCTTATCCACCTTACACGAAATGTGACGTAGTTCAAATATTATTTATTTTGTTTTGTTTTCATTTTATTACAACTGAAAATTAATTAAATATCAAGAAAACAAAAAAACAAAAAAAAATCAATATAGAATTTAATTAAAAAATTCTTATGTGCGAGTTTAATTTTATAGTTTGTTAATTTATGGAAATTTTTTAAAAGAAATAAAAACAAGTTATAAAAATTTCGACAGAAAAATTTTCAAAGAAAATTGCACGTGGGGTTTTGCAAAACACTACTTTTATGTCATAATAACGTGAATGAAAAAATCTCTATAAATGTATTTTAGATAAATTTTCACATTCTGGGCACAATATCAGTGGCAGCTCGTGAAGAAATCACTTCTATTCTATCTAATCTATTATCACTTCTCTTTCTATATTGCATGTACTTTGAAAAACGATTTAAGAGCAAATTATTTTGGATTTTTTTCAAATTTTGTTGTTTTAAAATAATTTTAAATTTAATTTAATGAAATTATGTAATTTAAGCTGAATTTCTTGGTGGGGCTTAGCCCCATTAGCCCTTAAGGTAGAGCCGCGTCTGCTCAATATTCTCTTGAATATTATTTTTTTACTTTTCTATAACATAAAATTTTCTGTTCTTGCTTGTTTTTCACCATGAAAATTACATGTGAAATATTAAATTTTTAAAATGACAATATATTTAATGTATTTTTGTGATGTCTTATAAATTTTTTTATTAACTGTATCACAATCGTTAACCTTCAAATTAATTTCTAATTTTTTTTTTTTTTTATATAAGATTTATTGCTTTTGAACAATTATCATAAAAAATCTAAACGATAAACTATTTATATATGCATGTACTCGTCGTATGTACATACATATATGTGTGAATACATAATTTTATTGCATTGACACTTATGATCAATTAAAAGATATTAAAAATTGATTCAATACATGAATCTTTTTTTTCTTTTTTCCAAACATGATCAATAAAATTATTTGAAATTTAATGTCAATGTTAGTGAACGAATAGTTTAAATTATTTTGTGTGTTTTTGCTATTAATTTAATATCAGATAAAATTTTTTATTTATTAGTACACATGAAACATATAAAACAGAATAACGGAATATAAACATACGCGCATACGAATATGCAAGTAAATAAATAGAGAAAAAATTAAATTGAATTTAATATAAAATTGTTTTTCACACATGTAATAAATTTTATTTAGGATTTTATAATCATATTATAATTCTTTAATGTGGATGGTTTTTTTTTTTTTAAAAAACATTTTCACACAATTTGTACGTGCAAATATGTACGTATGTGTGTATGTGTAGAAAACAAAAACAAGATTAAAGATATTGTACATATTTTCATGACAAGTTTCCTCATACGATTATTATTCATTCGTATTCAACAACATTTGAACATGCACACAGGAAGTTTGGAATGTAGGATAATCATTTTTGAACAAATTTTTCAAGAGATAAAGTATTTAAGTATAAGTAAAACAGGATAGACAAAAAAAAAAAAAAATAAATGTGCACAATATTTGTGCAAAGGGTAACTTAAATATTTTCAAATGAGGGTTGTCTTACCCTCTTTGATTTTACTCGTTATTTTTCATTTAAAATTTACTTGTATTAAATTTAATATTTTTTTTTTTTGAAAAAACATTTCAACCATAAAAAAAAACATTTATTCCACATCCTAATTGATTTAAAAATGTTATAATCTTCAGAAGAACTTCTGATTAGAGGGAGCTATTGAAACGGGGCTTTTCTCAAACGGTATTCTGAGATATCCTTTTCAACATGCCATAAATGTCTTTTTATTGACGAAAATTTTATTTTATAACCGAAAAGTATCGTTTAAAATTTTGTGAAAAAAAAAGACATATTTCACAAAAACCGTTATTTTTCTGTTTTATATGGCACGTTGTAAAGAACATTCTGAAGTTTTCATATTTGATTTGCGGAAGAAAATTTAATTATTGTCATCGCGTTTAATAAGTTCCTATTTTTCCGTATTTTCTTCTATTTTTACATTTTTTAATCAATAAAATATTATAGAATATTTAAAAAAAAAATGGAAAAGATGAAAATTACTTTTTGGTTGTCCTCGGCTCGCCTAAACATTTATTGCCATTCTCCTGCGTATTGTGTTGCTATCTCCCAATTAATATCTTCAACATTATCTAACTAGCGTATTTAAGGTCTTCCTGGTCTTCTACCGCTTCAGGAACATGAATTTACGATCGTTTCAGGTCTTCTTAAAACGTGTCCCATCCATTTCTGCTCACTCCTAATACGATGGACTGTATTCATATCACTGCACTATAGAGGTCATATACAATTCATTATTGTACCTTATCCTCTTCATACTCCATTTTCTTGCACCTCTCCATAAATTCGTTTCAGAATTTTTCTTTCAAATATCTTTAGTGCAAGAAACAAATATTACTTAAGGTTATTCTTCGATTAATTGCTTCACTTACCTTATTCTGTTGTTCCCCGAAGCTTAAGTATACAAATTCGGAAACAACCTCAATATATCCATTAGTTAATACATGTTCTGCTCTGTTATGATGTTGCATTGAATCTTATTTCTTTACCGGTGATATCTGCTTTGTAATTCTTACAAGACATCTGCTAAACTTTTCAGAGCACCTGAACGGTATAATGACCTATCCTATCCTTCAACGTAAATAAATAACCTCAAAAATCATTGTTGTTTTTCCCTTTTCCTTTGTTGAGATATCAGTCCATTTGATGATTCACTTGATGCTTTCTGAGCAATCTCGGAGAAAGAAATAGGTTGTTGACCTTCTATCTCCAAAGTCTAGTGGTAGAGCTTGCTACCTTATGGCCTCTAGACTTGCTCTTGTACACTTCAGTTTCTGGGATAGAATTACCTTAACAACTCTATTAAGAGTCTATCTCCGTACTCCCTAATTACCTGAGACGCCGATTTTAATGGCCATTCAGGCTGCGTACTCCCTCCTCCTTTATCCGGGCTTGGGACCGGCAAGACCAAAATTTGATCTAGGCGGAGTTTTATACAGCCATTACTTTCTTTTCTATATACATATTTCTCGAAAATATTTGCTCAATAAAATATTCGTTTCGTAAATTATTGCTAAATCAATAATGTAAATGCCCTAAATTTTTTTTTTTTTATTTTTATAAATTTATGAAAATTTTTAAAATTCCAATAATAAAAAAAAAAATACTTAATATTTTTTTGCTTACTTAATATTGTTGTTCCAATTTTTCTTAAAATCTACACTTCAGATTATAATTAGAACAAGCAGCTTTCTTTTTTTTGTTTTTTTTTTCGTGTATGAGAATTTTCGTTACAATTTTGAAATTTATTAAAGACATTAAAATCATCTGTTGTACTATAAGCAATCCGTTGTTTTATTTTTAGAATAAAGTCATTAAAAAAAAAAAATCATCTTACATTGAAAAAATGTCAAGAGTATAAGTATAAAATGTAATACAGAAGAACATGAATTATAAAATCATTTATTTTGTAATTATACGAAAGAAAAAGGCACGTTTCTAAATATGATCCTCTTATTTTTAATTATTATTAGCTATATATTACTCTATAGTCATAAGACAATCGATATTAATTGATTTTCATGTCATCTAATTAGAAGTATAACATCTGACTAATTTATTTATCATTTTGTACGCATATGAAAGTCATTAAAATAAATCAGAAAATCATTTTTTATTTTTCTGTTGCAAGATAAATAATATCAAATTTCGAAAAATTTATTAACAAATTTACATTTACGAGTGATTTTACTTTTTTTTCTTTCTTCTTAAAGTTCCAATTTGTTTTTTGTTGTTGTTGTTTTTGTTGTAGAATATAAAAAATTTTTTTTTTTTTATTTATTCACGTGTTAAAAAGATTTTTTTGTTTGTTTAAATAACGAAGATGGAAAGTATCTGTTGCGTGTACACATTAAATTCAATTTTTTTTAATGAAATGAGATGAAATGAAAGAAAAAAAAAATAATTTTAAAGAAAAGAAAAATGAGCAATTTACTTAAGGCAAAAAAAAATATAAATGTATGTATGTAAAAAAAAAAGTTAATTCATAATATGACAACATAAGATACAGAAGGATATATACAAGATTTTTTTTTTTTATTTAGGTACATTATAAACGAAAAATAAAAAAAAGAAATTCAATTTCTTATATAAAAGTAATAAGTGGAGATATACCATTGAGAAGAAAATGAAAAGTGGAAGGAAGTAAGGAAGTCATAGATGTCAAGTTATTTTGTCGTATTTAAAAAAAAAGAAAAGAAAAACAATTTGATAAATATTATATTTCCTCTTTAAAAGAAAATTTATACATTTTTTTGTGGAAATTTTTAAACGTTTTAAAGACGTGTAATTTAATGTGTTGAGGGATCTACAAAGTGACAATAATGAATATTTTTCTTTTAAAGTAGGTACTATATTCGTGTCGTTTTCTAGATTCTAGAATATTATTTAAATATTGCTCATGTCATTACTATGGAAAAAAAAACAATGTAAGTAGGGTCAGAATTATTAATGGTTTTTACACCATTAATTAGTATTTTTGTAATTTTCTATAAAATTCATTCAGAAAAAGTTACTTTTCAGAAATTATTTATTCATCATTTACAAATAGAAATTCATTTCATTGTTCTTTTTTCTACTTTATCAATGTTCGCGTTTTGTAATTATATAAAGTATTATGTACCTAGTATTTAGTTTTTAATTACTCATGAATTTAAAAAAAAAACACTTGTAGATTTTTCACCTGTAAAAGGTGTTCATAATGAAAAATAAATTGTTTAACTCATAAAGTGAATAACTTTTCTATATTTTTTTCTAGTTGTTGTTTGTTTAAAACTGACTAAGCCTCATGTATTTTATCACCTTATTTTTTTCGTAATAATGTCGCAATTGTACCATATTTAGTTTTAATTTATATTGCAAATATATATTACTATTTCTTATCTCAGTTTATTGCATATATGTTTATACAAATGTACATATATGAAGTAGTTTTCACTGCAGTAAAAATGATTTTTTTTCCAAACATCTGTGTAGAAACTAATTGACAACTTATTTCTTGGAATTTCGATTGTTTTGAAAAAAAAATAAAAACTAAATATAAATAATAATCAATACAACAGTAGCTTTATTGTATATTAAATATATAAAAAAAATTGTATAACAGTTTTTTAAGCTACCACAGATATTTTTCAAAGCTGAACATTTCGATGCCAATTAAATTTCAAACACTTTATATATACCTTAACTAAGTTACAAAAATCATATAGTACATCTATACGACATTTGTTAAATCACATAATAATTTAATGTCAATTTAAATCTTATACATATAAATTTTACGTGGGTGTAAATTTAAGGTAATAATAATAAATGTACAAGTTTGACATTAAGGTACCGCATATTAAAAAAAAACAACATCGATTTCTATTATTGATTAAAAATGTTTTTGATGGTTGCACTGTAAACCAATAAGTAGAGATACATACTATATATTATAATGTGTCTTAAAAATCTTATCTTTTTCACATAAAATATTCAGTTTTATTTTTTATTATCATTTATATATTATTTACTATGAACATAAATTTTTTTAATAAACTCATAAAAAAACCACATACTCGTATACATATATGATATAAAAAAATAAGTACTTATTTTGTTTGTAACTAAAAAATTATTAAATTAAAAAAATGTAGTTTTTAGATCGTGAAACTCTAATTAAAAAAGAGTTAAATATAATGTTTGTAAAATGAGTTTAAAAATATATATGTATGTATATATATTTATCCACCTTCTAGAAAAAAAATTTACTGTAAACAACATGTTAGCTTCTGAAAAATCTCCATGTGAAATTTAATAAAAAAAACAAAAAAATGTTGTGGAAATATAAAATACGCGCAATAGAAAAAAAAAAGAAGTGGATGTTTTCATTAATTTATTAATGCCCTTTAATGTGTTTTTAGCACTTTAACTTTGGCTCATTAATCTATCAAAAAGCGATTAAATTATTCATTAATTTACCCGAACATCAATGTATGATCATAAGTATATAATATACATATATATTAGACTGTCCCTTATTTGTTCTACGAAAATTAAAAATTAAAAAATAAGGAGGGTCGTAGTAGAAGGGACAAAACGCAATAATTTTTCGAAAAATTACGATTTTTTGTATATTTTACCCTATAACTTTTGCCCTAGCTAACAATTTTTTTTCTTTTAAACTTTGTTTAGAAGAGAACCCTTCAAGGAATATCCTGGCCACAACTCAACTTCCTACTGCTCTGGCAACATATTTTTTTAAAGGCACGAAAGGTCTACAAAAATTTCCTTAACATAGATGGAAGGTTTTTTTCTTTGGTGCCTTATAGCTCGCTCCCTATTGCAGAGATCTTTTTTGTTCAATTTATAGAGAATGACAATAAGAACGCCCTGCAAATATTTCAAGTTATTCGGATCACGAGGTCCAGAAATATTCAAATTTAAAATCTGATTTTTGACGAAAACGTGCTAACATACGAACTTATAATTTCAGTACATTTTCTTAGGTAAAAAGAACCCTTGGTCGGCAAGGGTAAATAACTTCCAAAAATTATGAAATTTTAGGATTTTAATTAATATTGGAATAACTAAAAAAATTGAGGGGTAGCACACAGAATTTGAAAGTTGAAAAATAAGGGACACTCTAATATATATGTACTGTACGAGTAGTACCTACATATTATGTATATAACATATTGAATGATAATAATGATGTTTGTTTTTCTGATTTTTATCTAAAAAAGATAAAAAAGATATTTTATACACTTTACTATATATGTTTATTTAATAGAGATTTTCATAATTTTATCTTTATTTATTTAGATACTTAAATTATATCCTTTTTCTTATCCATTCCATAATAAAATATATATATATATACACATACATTCATATGTACATACGTATATATATAAGAAATATAGTTAATAAAAGTATATATCTATTCCCAGATAGATACATGTACCTATTCTGTTAGTGTGTTTACTTTAATGTATCTCTGGCTTGGAAAAAACAATAATTATGAGTTTGCATTAATTTATAAGGATATTTTGTACGAAATGTAGTATGTGTGATTTCCTTAAAAATGAAAAATATCATATTATACTGTTGACAAATTTAAATAAATCTATTCAATTTTAATAAACCTCAGTGTACATACATACATACATACATATATATACATATGTATGTACGTATATTAGTTAATATTTAAAGTATTTATAACACTATTCTCGATTTATGCTGGATTTCTTCAGTCTCAACTTTCTTGTCCCTAACTTTAACAGAAAGATAATAAAGAGATTTGCATTTCTTCACCTCTGATTAGCACTTAAGTTTAGGTGGCAGATTAAGTACTGATTATTTATTTAGGTGCTGCCTAACTATAGATAGTTACGCATATTTACATTTTTTTTTCTTGTCGAATTAAGTAAAGAAAATTGATTTTTAAATATTTTATGAGAAAATAAAGTTTTTTGGTGATTTAAAAAATAAAAAAATAAAAAAGAAATGGATTATATATTATTCGATCCATTTTACTAATATAGTAGCATGTTAGATTTTTATGAAGATGATGAACTTGAAAAAATGTCATATTTATTGAGACCAAGAATAAATCACTTTGAGTTTTGAGAAGATATCTAGCATAAAATTCTCATTAATAAATAAATATATGTATGATACATACATTTATTTTTTAAATACTAGGATTACAATGAATTGATAAGAAAAATACAAAAATTGAATTAATTTGATTTATTTTGTATCAAATTAATACAAAATAAACGTTACAGCATCAAAAATATTCAAATAATACGTTACAACTTGAAAAATACTTTAAAAGCTTTAAAGTCTCGATTAAAATTTCATGCTTTCAGAGTTGGGTATCAAAAATGTATGCTGACAGCTATTTAGCAGAATTTTTTAATGAAGAAATCCAAACCTCTAGCTAGGTGTCACCTACACTTAGGTATAATACCCAGCTAGCGGAGACTTCTGAAGAAATCCAGCATTAGTGTCCTTTTTATCGTACGTGCTCTAATTAAATGTCACATTATAAACAAATACATACACTCAATTATAATTGATTCACAAAATTCTTGCATTTCTTGTTACAATTATGTACATATATTTCGAAAAAAATACATATATGTATAGTATATTAAAAACGTACACCAATCACCTACATTATATGTATGTATGTATGTATGTTTGTAGGTGAATGGATTTAATATTGATTTTAAAACTAAGTACATAATATGTATAATGTATATATGCGTATGTCATAATTTACAATTCAAAATAGGTAAAGGTTTGCTTTGTTCTTATATTTAAGGGGTGGTTAATATGTAAAAAGGAAAAAAAATGTGAATATAGGGTTTTGCAAAATGTGGTTTGTAAATTACAAAATTTATTCAGTGGTAAAGCAAAATGCATATTTTTAGAAAATATTTTGATTGAAAATTCTTTTTTCCATTTAAATAATTTGAAAATTTGTTGTTGAAATTTTCAAAAACGACAATTTTATGGAAAATTTTACTAATTATAAATTTTTTCATGACTTTGGTAATTGAAATATTCTAGTAGAATTTTATTAACTTTTTGTTTTTAAGGAATACAGGTTTTTCATAATTGGCTAGTTAAAATTAAAATAATACGCAAAACATCAAAAAAACAAGTTGTTGATGTTTTTTCAATAGGTACATACATATTTGTATTTCATTTGAAATTAGTATTTATGTATTTTGAAAATGAACAAATTAATATTGTTTTTTCCACTGTCATAGTGAAATCAACGTTTTTGTTTTAAAGCGTATATTTACTTTCTAATTACTTTATTTACTAATTTAACATTTTTTTTTTTCGTTTTTGTTGTTTTGTTTAAAAATAACTTTTTATAAGGAGAAACATACGAGAAACACAATAATATTGAAAACAAAAAAAAAATAATATAGTGCTTCTTCAAAAATGAATCGCTGCTTTGGTGATGCTAATGTTCTTCTGTTCAACGCAAAGTTTTTAGTTAGCGATGCAATGCTATTACATCACAGCTGAATATTACAAGGAATTTCGAATACTTGATTTATGCAATGCTTTTTTGAGTATGTGACAACGCATCATAAAAGTTGCGTTGCATTTTTGAATTTGTGACAAGTATCAGCATCGCATCACCAAAGCAACGATTCATTTTTGAAAAAGCACATATTTCTAAAATTCAGTTAGATTCAATCTTTTTTTTTGTTGTTTTGAGAAAAAAAAATTATTACATTTGAGAAATTTTTAGAAATATCACGTGAATCTTGGGTGAAAATAAATTATTTTTATAATCGTTTTTTTATATACTGTGAAGCATAAAATTCATATTTTCCAGATATAAAATATAATTCTTTTTTAATGTATTTCATCTTCTGAATACATACATATATACTCTTACATGTACATTTTCAGATTAATTTTTTACATTGTGACACTATTTTCACATTAACTTTTTTTTCTTTTCTACGAGACATCAAACAAAGTTATAAAATTCTACTTTTATTTTTATTTTTATTATTTTTTTTCTCCAGATACATTTAGTGTACAATAAAACCACACAACAATGGCTCTACAAATACAAAATAATATAAAATTATTTGTATTATTTTTCATATTATTCGGAGTCGTTTATGATTTAACAGAAAGTTGTTCATGCATGCCTTCACATCCACAAACACAATATTGTAATGCTGAATATGGTATGTTAGTGTATCTAAGTATTTTATTTTTTAAATGTTTTTTTATTACACAATCAAATAATAATTAAAAATGAGAAAAATTTATAAAAATATTTTCTAAAATTTGAATTTCAGTTATTATTGCACGTATACTAAGGAAATCTGCTGTTCGAAATGAAAATTTGAATCAATATAAAATTGAAATTAAAAAATCATACAAAGTAATTTATTTGGAAATTATTTAATTTAAAAAAAAAACAATTTTTTAATTGATTTTTAAAATGAAATTATTATTAAAAATTTTTTTTAATTTTAAAGATGTCTGAAAAAGCACATAATTATTTAAAACATGGACGTATATTAACACCAAATTCTGATGCAGCATGTGGTATTAATTTACAAGTTGGTAAATTATATGTAATAGCTGGACGTGGACCACGTTTAGGACTTTGTAATTATGTTAAAGAATATTTAGATATGAAAACATTTGAAAGACGTGGTTTTGCTGGATTATATAAGAAAGGATGTGTTTGTGAGGTATAATATACGAGTATGTGCTTGTATTGCAATATAAGTAATTGATGGAAAATTTTTATTTTCAGATAACTCCATGCTTCAGAGGAAATTGTCCATTAGAATATGGTACATGTAATTGGTCACCATTTGCAAAATGTGAAACAAATTTCAGTTCATGTGTACCATCACGTAATATAACAACACCAGAGGGTATCGTAAGAAAATGCCATTGGAGAAAAACACCAGCATATAAGGCATGTTTATCTGAACCATAATAAATATTGTCCTTATATCGTATGTATATCGTATATAATATGTCTTATATATAATGCATATTTAAAATAGATTTAAAATACATTTAACATACAAAAAACACAACATACAACCACCATCAACACCATCTTCATCATCATCATCAAAAATATCATGATGACTGTATTATGTAATAATAATAATAAAAATAATTTGTAATAATTTATTATCATATATATGATACAATCATAACAAAAGATAAAAATTAAATACATACATATAAAATATTTGTTATAATTCATGTTAATTTTCATATTATGATTTATAATTTTTCTTCTTAAAATTTTTAATTTTTTTTTTTGTCGTTGTGTAAGTAAATTGATGAGAATTTTAATATATTTGTAATTTATTTAATTACTATTTTTATTATTTTTTGTGGCCATTTTTTTTAAGTACAAAATAAAATATCATATATATAAAAAAAAATATATAATAAAATACATGTCATACTCACACATTAAAAAAACCATATTTGGAAAAAAAAAATTATTTGTTTATAATTTATTTAAAGAAAAGAAAAACAAAATAAAAAATTCAAAAAAAAAAAAAACAACAAGAAACTTACCAAATCTCTTGGATTGGGGAAAAATGTTTGTTCAATCAATGGGAAAGCATCTCTGCCTAAACGTCGTTGTAATTGTAGAAGATGAGCAAAAACCCATGGTTTATCCTGTAAAACATTAAATAATTAAAGTTAATTACAATATTTTATTTAATTGCATTTCAATTATATATACAGATAATTTACGTGTCAATCAAATTAAACAATAATAATCAAATTAGACAGGGTGTTTGTTTTTTTTTATATCATCAAGTAATAAAAGTAGGAAAAACAGAAAAAAGATTGTTAATCGTTATTGTCTTTTTCTGTGGTTTTTTTTCTGAGGTTTCATTTGTAATCTTTTTTTTGTCTTAGAAAATGTTGAAGGTTCTATTTATTGTTTTTGGTCCTTCCTTAAATTAAATTTCATGAATATCTCATAAACTGTGTAAGGTAAGAAAAGTCATAAATTCAATAACTCTTTTCAGTTTTATTTTATCAATAGTTCTATTAGTAGATTGGTCGGTTGACGTGGCGGTCCGAAGACCCAATTAGCATATAGTGTCGTTTTGATACCACACACAGACACACACCACTTAGTTGTCAGTCAAAGGGTTGTAAGCCTATGCACCTACGGGTTAAAGTGGAATGCGAACCACTAAATTCGTTGGTAGAGAACGAATTTTTATTCGTATAACAGGGCTTGGTACTAATATTCCTTGTAGTTTTTGTGGACTTAGGTTATGGTCTCGAAGCAAAGCCACCAAACTAATTAGTACCAAGCACTTATACCCAACTCAAACGGAATTGGTACTCATTCAAAGCTGAGTGAACTCAGGCGGATTCGAACCCGAGACCTTCAGCATCAGAGAAACCAACACTCTACCGCTTCATCCACTGCCCGCCTCTTATATTCTTTCTTTTATACAAATCAAAGGGAATACCCTGTGTGAATAGTAAGTGTAAAAAAATTCTGCACTATATGTTTTAATTGGCATAGAATTCAGACAATCTATATAGAAAATAGTCAGATGAAAATAATTTATAGATGTAAAATGTAAAATAAGAAGAAAAATGCTGTCAATTAAAACATTTCAAGCGGATCGATAATAATAAATAATTTATCATTCGATCATTAAATTGCTATCAGCAGGTATCAGCCAACATATACATATACTTATAGTATATACATAAATGTATATTTTTTGTTTTTTGTTTCACTATATAGAAGTATATTTTGTTATGTTCACTGAACTAAAAACACACACAGTGAGACAATATAAAGGTTTTCTTGTTTTGTCATTAAAACGTGACTACTAAACTTGAACTTTTATTGTCGTTATCGAAAGTAAAATTATTACAAATTACATGCTGTTGAATGGGTTTACAATATCCAACGACAAATTGTGAATATTTAATATTTTAGCATGTATCACGTGTATTTTTTTTTCATGATGAAAATCTATTTTCGATAACATAATCATACCGTCTGTATAGATATTTTTAATTGAAAAATAAACAAACAAAAAAACCAACAATAGAAGTATTTAAAAATGATAACATAAATATTGACATCTAATATTAAAATTGGTTGATAGATAATATTTGAAAAGTAATTACTCTATAATTGTGATAAAACTATATCATTAAATAATTTAAAAAAAGGAGACACAAAAGCAAAAAAAAATAAATAAATAAAAAATAAAAGTACCTATATATTTTTATTTTTTTTTTATAAATAAAATGTAATGACATCATGACAATAATATTAATTAAATTTCATTTTTTCACTTTGACACCTGTCGGTCAACCAGTCTGATGTGTTTTGCATAAATTTTTTTTGAAAAAAAAAATAAATAAAAAATAATATAGGTAAATGCAATTCTGTTGTAATTGTTGCTCACCTTCTAAACAACAATACATCATGTTCATCGTGAATTGAATGAATAAAATATTGAAAGTTATTTTGTGAAAAAAAAATAATCAACAATTATTAATTATACACTTATGTATAAGCAGTATAAGTAATATTTTTATTGATGGATTGCTATTCACAATTTGTAATAAGTATCTTATATGAAGATAAACACTTTAAACACTGTCATTGTATCTATTACATACATATCAAAAAATTTTATTATTCTCTAACACTAATGACATTACAATTTGACACATTCAATAACATTAATTGTACTTAATTTTTAATTATATGTAAATTAGATTTTAAATTTCATTATAAATATACGTACTTCATGTTATATTGTTTTCTCTCATTTCATTTCAAATTGTAATTGATTTGTTACTTGGAACATTTTCAAGGAAGTGTTTAAGTATAAAAAGAGGAAATTCTCAGAAAATATGCGGGTAAAGAGTTTCTTGAAGGGAAGTTATAACAAAATAAATGAACAGTGGCGAATTATTATAGGGGGCATTATAGTATAAATTTTATTTAAAATTTAAAACAACAAAAAAACATTTTTAAAAAAAAAAATCACATTTTATTTACCTTACCTGAAATTGATAAATCGAATTTAATGAATTTATACTTGGAACACCTCCATATTTTAGGCAAAGTAAATTTGAACGATAATCTTGTGAACCATTTCTTGGTGCTTGTCGAATTAATACAAAATCTGGTCTAAAGGATCGTGCTACCTATAAAATGAAAAAATAACACATAAACAAAAAGAAAAAAAAAAATTAAAAAGTTTTAAAAAAGTTATTGAAAAAAAAAATTTATTCAATCAAAAAAAAAAGTTGTAAAAATTCAATGAAATAAAATGAAAGAATTTTAATTTTATATGAAATTCTTGTATACTAAACTTTTTATTCAACATTGATTCTATTCTATGTGGAAAATCTTTCAACAGGAAAGAAAAAAAAATTCTGCACATTCAAACTAAATTCCATGAATGTACAAACTCTCTAGAGTTGTTCTACTAGAGAGTGTATTTGATTAAGTTTTAAATTTAATTTTCTCACATAAAGGATACAAAAAAAAAAAAAAAATGAAGAATCAAAAGCATAGAAAAAGTACATGAATTTAAATTCTGCAGAAAAAAAAAGTTCTTCATTTCCCTTTTTTTTTTTTTCAAATAAAAAGGAAGACACTGTGAAAGTAGAAAAAATGAGGAAAAAAATGAGCAAAATATAGTACATATTTCCTACCTTGGTTCCTCCACGGAATACTGCCATTGATACAACAACTCCACTTTCACCACTTGCAGTCAAAGATATTTCCTGTTGAAAAAAGATACACAGATATTTGTAATTATATATATAGAGAATTCGTATTCATATATGCATTTAGTTGATATGCACAAGTACATGTACATGCACGAGTACATACATATAATACAGTGTATTAGAAAACTTGTTAATTGAAATTCAAGAAATTTGTTTAAAGTATGAACTACTCATGAATATTGAATATGTTATAGCACATAGCTATATTTAAATAAAAAATGTTGTATATAATATTTACTCTGAATTCTGCTTGTTCTACACGAATATCGTAGTCACCATGTAAACGTTTTCCTCTAAAGTATTTCGACCAATCTGTGTTTTGATCATCAAGAACAAGTAATGTAAAACATTTATCCTTATTGAAAGCAGGACGTGTTGCACTTTGTACAGCAGCGCCTGAAACATTTAATTTAATCGATTTTCATTATACGAGTACATCAGACACACACTTTTGTAATTAATATAATTTATCGTAGCCATTATCATATTATGATATGATAATGATAGTAGGTATAATTTTATCGGTTTTATTTTTATATTTCAAGGACATCATATACTATATTTTATGATAGTTACCGATAATTGATGCTCCTTGATCTCTTGCAGCACCAGTTAAACTTTGAACACGTTGTAAAAGACTTTCTCTAGATTTAGCTGGACTTGATGGTGCACTTGTACCTCTTGTTGTTGGTCCTTTACCAAAACTTAAAGATAATTCTGGTGCTGCAGTAGTCGGTTGTGGTGGAACATTATTGCCAGCTACACCGGTTGTTGGTGGTTGTGGTGGAGGTACATTTGGTGGTCCACTTTGTGGTAATGGTTGCTGTTGAAGTGGTGGTTGTTGTTGAGGTGGGCGTGCAGCTGGTGGCAATTCATTTGGATCGATTTCATCACACTCGGAAGATAAATCTCCCGAGCTAAATCTTATTATAAAAATACAAATAAAAATATCAAAAAAAAAATAAATGAAAAATAAAAAACTATTGAAAAATAAATTTTTTTTTATTTTATATTACCTTCTTTTCAGGTAATTGACATTTGAAGTAAAGCTAGTACGAAACGATGAGAAATTCAGGGTGCCGGCTTTTACTTCCTATATGTAAAAAAACAAACGCATAAACATATGAGTTTTTCATTTGAAATAAACTTAATTAAAGTTTACATTTTATGAAGCACTTAAGAAAAAAAAAATTATGTACGAGTATGTATAGAAGCAAATAATAAGTATGTACAATGAAAAAAAGGGGTTCACTTAAAAATTATATTCGTACGTCGTACGTCTTACGACATTCCTTTGGAATAAATATGTAATTGAAGGACAATATAATGATGATTGATGCATATGAATAATCGTCTTCTAAACATTTTCGATACTTGAATCTTTGTTGAAAACATTTTAAAGGAATTTAAGGTACAATAATTTAATGAATTTATCGTAAAATGTGAAAAACTTAATCAATCAGTGACGTGTTATTCACAAGAAAGCCAATATATATATTTTTTAAATTTTATTGTGTAATGAAAGATTTGTAGTACATGAAATTTATAAGTAAGTATGTATATGTATGTATGTATAAAAAAGACTAAATAACGTGGGTGGGATATTCTCTTAAAAAAGTTTCTACAGAAATAAAAATGAATGTTAAACATGATCATTATAATTTTTGAACAATAAAACTTTTCATATTTATTTGTTTTTCTACTTTAAAAATAATGAAAAATTTAAAAAAAAACAAAAATAGAAGAAACTCTCTAAAGTTTTTAAGGATTTTAAATGAAAAAAAAAAATTAAATTTTCTACAAGGAAATTCTAGAAGGATTAGTCGTTTTTTTGTTCTCTTGAATATAAATCTAAAAACAAAAAAAGCTCAACCTGAATAATGAAAATAATAAAATTTATTCAGATTTTAATAAATATTTTTTTTTCTTTCTCAAAAATTAATCTTCTTAATTATGAAATTTATAAATATACACTAATAAATCCCTGGGGGATTCATCTAATGGAGAAGGGAGAAGAAGGATAGAAAAATATCAAAATAAGAGGAGAAAAAAATATAGATAAAAAAAAGTAATTGTTAAATCCTTCGAGATATTAGGAATGAGTATTTTTTTTACAAAGGATACACATTATACATATTTTTGATTATTTTCCCGAATTTTCAACAATTTGAATTTTATTTTATGTGAAAAAAAAAAAGTTGAATATTTAATGATATGGAAATACTTATTGTGACAAAACACATACACAAATGTAAAAGAAAAAAAAAAACGTAAAATTTATTTTATTTGTTTATTTGTTCAGATTTTCATTATTTAATGTACTCTCAAGGGCAAAATGACATACCATACTACAAATAAAATGAAAAAGAAAAATGTCAAGTGGATGATATGTACGAGTAAAATATGTGTAAAGTTTGAATATATAAAATAAAATTTCATTTTGTTTGTTCATTGGTTTTTCAGTTTATACATAACATACAATAATAATTATGTAATAAAAAATATTTAAAAAAAAAAAGGATAATAGAATTTGACATTTTGTTTTTGGCTTGTTTTTTTATTTCTATTGGCAATGAGTTAAAATTAATTCTTTTTATATGCTATAAATATCATATTTGTTTTTTCTTCTTCTTCTTTCAATAAAAAGGAGTAAAAAAATTCAAATCACAGAGGGCAATGAAAATATTTAAAGTTTATTGACATTTAAAGAAGAATATAGAAATATAGATATAATAATGAAAATGTAAAGAAAAAGGGTTAATTGATTTTTATTGTCAATATAGTTATGTGTCCTGTTTCTTAAATATTTTATTAAGATTTTTGAAAAAAGGTCGTTGAATATTTTCTGAATCATAATGATACTGATTTTGTTAAATTAGATACACATTACACATATACATAAACAATACATATAAAACGCATAAAAATATGTATATACATAAGTATAAGAATGTTGAATTGATTAGTATGATTCAAGCCAAAAAATCATATAAATATATTATTATTATCCTATTGATTTTCTCTCATGCCAAAAATTCTTTATGGCTTATAAAATTTTTTGTTTATCATTCTTTTCACTTTTTTCTGCTTTAAATGTATGTTTTTTTTTCTTTTTTGGATCCTTATTTTCTGTCTGAAACACTCTCACCATTCTGAATATAAATTTTCATCATCGTTCCAAAAGAATGCAAAAAAAAAAACGGAAATTTATTTTGTCTTATATAATGTGTGAAAATATACGTACATTTAGATGTATGTATGTAGAAACTGTATGTACTATAAATGTGGTATAGGTATTCTTATTAAGGAATGTATTTTTTTTTATACAAGGTGGCCCAAAAAAAACTAAATTATTTAAAAAATTCATAACTTTTGTATTTTTAATTTATTTTTTTGTTTTTCTTTTTTGCATGTTACAAAGCAATTTTTGGAGATTTAGGATGGCTACGTACAGTGTACAACAATGTGTGAAAATTATTGAATTTTTTTATTCTTCTGAAAAAATCGATTATTTTAACTCAACGAAAATACCGTCAGCAATCTTATAATGAGCGATGAAGCTTATTTTCATTTAAATGGTTATGTAAATAAGCAAAATTGCAGATTCGGGGGCACCGAGAATCCTAGGGCATTACATAAGCGTCAATCGCCTCCTTCCAGATGCACTGTTTGGTGCGGTGTTATGGCTGACAGGAGGAGTAGGAGAAAATCAGGAAGGTTATGGCCAGAAACCATCACCGGGGCAGTGTGATTGACAACTTTTTGCTGTGTCCAGCTGTGGAGACTAATCCTAAAATATGGTTCCATACTGCATATACAGAAACAGCCATAATGGAGCTTTTTCGTCAACTTTTTGGTGATCGACTAATTTCAAGAAATTCAGATTTTTCTGTGCTTTCACGTTCGCCAGATTTGAGGGCTTCTGACTTCTTTTTGTGGGGCTATTTGAAGGGGCTGGTTTATGTTAACAATCCTCAGACAATTCAGCAACATTCAAGCAGAAATAAGAAATTTTCTTTACGTTTAGTAATGGAAAATGTTCTTAAAAGAGCCAATATGGTGCAACAAGACAATAGAGGGCATTTGAGGGTACCTATAATATTCCATATTTAGGTTTAAAAAATTTCCAAGAATTATATTTTCATAAAAAGTAGAAAAAATTAAAAAATAATAATTATTGCAAAAGTTATTTGTGTTGTGTTTTACATCGTTCAGTCTTATGTGGGCCACCCTGTACATATATCAGCAGAAAAATAAATAGTATTATAGAGGTGCCAAAACAGTAGGCGTGTAATGAAAATGTAAAAATGAACTGTTTTTTCGGTATATTGGAAATAATCAATATTATAATATCGATAAATTTATTACAAAAATTAAATGAGTTTTTCTCTTCTCTTGTATTTCTTTATTATTTTTTGTGTTCGAATTTTCACAGGAAATTACAGACAATTCGTTTTTAATAAAATTACAAAAGAAGAAGAAAAAGTTTGTTTAGAAAACATCGAAATTAATTTTATCTTCTTCAAATTTGCAATCAAGGACTAATAAGAAGAAGAACAAAAAAATAAAAATTATTTTTTCCATTAACACTCTACTGAACACGTGGAAATTTTATTAAATAAAAATATCTTTTTTTAGCTTTTTGTAAATAAATAATAAAACAGAAAGTAGAAAAAAATAGGGAAAAAAAAGATAAAATAAATAATTACATAAATTTTGTACTTACTTGTGGCGGGGCGCAGATTCGCCCACACCCAGCAGCAACTATTGCACTAATATTGACTATAAAAAGAAATTTACTGAACAGTTACTTCTGTTCAGTAATTAATTTTTTTCTTCTGTTTTTTTAAGCTTTCTAGCTTTTATATTTTATTTAAAAGGAAAATGTACTCAGGTTTTCTAGCACTCTAAATGGAAACTTTATTTCTGTTTTTTTTATGTATTTGTTGTTTTAAGTAGCTTACTTTAAATTTTTAATAAAACTTTTTAAAGTTGAGCTTTTACTAAATTGGTATACATATATACAAACTAGCACAAATTAAAATTAACCATATAAATATATCCTTTGTTCCTTATATAGTAATAATTATTATATTTTATGTTTTGTTTCCTTTGCCTTATTTTTTTATTATATTTCCTTAGAAGATTTAACAATGATTACCTGGAGGAAAAAAAAAAGAAGAAAGAAAAACAGAAAAGTAAAGTAAAGTTTTGTTTTTTTTTTTATAAATTTTAAGTTGTGAAGATAAATAAATAAATAAAAAAAAATTAATAATGAATAAAGTGGATTTAGAATCAAAAAAATTTTAAATTTCAAATTATTTCTTAGAAAAATAAATTCATTTTTTAAAAAAAAATATATCTAGAAAATTATGCTGATTTATTTTATCTTTCTTAATACTTTATTTTTCATTTTCAACCCCCCCATCCTATAGCATTTCAATCTTTTATTTCTCCCGAAAATAAAATACAAAAAATAAAACTTACAGATGAAAAATACCATAGATACTGAAATATTAATGTATAAAACATATTTTATGGAAAATACATATAAAAAAGCGCCAGTATGTCTAGATTCCCTTGTACATATTACTCACAGATACTGATTTTTTCGTATTTAATCTTGAATCTTAAAATTTTTGATAAAATTATGCGATATTTCCTTTTATATATTATATACAAATTGGTTTTATTTTTATTTTATTCAATATTTTTTTTTGTTTGCAGACATTTTAGTATACATATAAATTTATATATAATATACATGTGTATATAAAATGTATTAATGTATCTTTTCTGTCTCTAGCTTCGTAACTTGGAAAAGAAAAAAAGATATAGCATTAAGTAAAATGGAATTTTTCTTTTGCTACACGTGGACTTATGTATATTCTATTGAAAATGCTCTCATCATATTAAAAAAAATAAAAATGTTTATGGGAATTTTAAATCAATGAAAAAAAGGAAATTTTGTTGGAATTTCAACTTTTTTGACATCGCATATCAGTTTTTGAAAGCATAGACACTTATACGTACATCATAATATATTTTTTTCGTATTTCAAGAAAGAAAAGGAGAAGATTCTTTAAAAAAAATTAATTATTTCCATTGTATATCTATTTTTGAAAAATGGTAAACTTATTTTTGGGGTTGGTCAATAATGTAAATTCATTGTATGAATACAAAAGAATATTTACGCATCACGTGATGAAGAAATGTTTATAATGAATTTTGGACATATAAAAAATCTGTAAATGATATCGACTTTTTATTTTTTAAAAAAAGAAGAAAATAATTACAATTGAAGAAGAAGAAAAAAAAATATTGTTAGACAACTTAAAAACAGAAAGAATGGAAATAAAAAAATAAGATTTTTAATTTAATTCTTATTGATTAGAACTAGAAGACATGATGAATGGACTTGACATTTTCAATGGTTATGTAAAATTTTTATATACTATGATATGTGTGTATTTAATTAAAATACAAAAAACCAAACAAGCAAAATAAAATGTTAATTTAATTAATTTGAGTTCGACAAACAAACAAAAAATTACATTCACCATATTATTTTATTATTTTATGTATGTGGGGAATTCCATTTGTAACGAGTGTGACATCCTGACTCTTAAATATTGAAAAACTCGTACAGCAATTTCATTCTGATTATACTTTTATGTTCTTAATATGCCTTCTAGTGAGAGCAAACGAAGGTTACGATAAAACAGAAAACTTCAAATATCTCTAATCAGAATCGTCATTTTAGTAGCGTAACGGGTGTGACGCTGACGATTTCGAATTTCACGGATTTCCGTATATTTTATTGAATATCCTAAAGTTTTCACATAAACAATTCCAAAAATTATTTTTAATTATACTGTAGACACTTAAAAGAATGTTTTGGAGAAATTTGACGAGGAACAATGTAATACTTTTTTCATAATTAAAAAAAAGAAATGAAACGGGTGTGACATATTTTGTAACGGGCGTGACAGCAAAACGAGTTTCTACTGATAATTAGTAAAAAAAAAATTTTTAATACTGTTCTCCATAGTGATATCGTAAATAATTTAACACTAAATACACCAAAAATTCATATGTATATACCTATCCAAACTAGCTTCATTCATATTAATTTTAAGGTCAAAAGTGATCGTTTTGCATGGAATTCCCCATATGTATGTATAATTAAAATTATTCATGCATCGCGTACTGCGTATTGATTTTCAGAATTAAGTACTGAGAATATAGCGTTTATTAGCAAACATTGAAAATCGGAATCTTGAAAACTAGAAAACTAGACTCAAAAGATCCTGAATTGTCATTTTTTTTTCGACTGATTTTTGAGAAAAATACAAAAGCATTTTTTTGGATCAAAAATTTGAAAAACAGAAAAACACTTAAGGTGCTTCTACACGATCTGGCGAATTGGCAGATATCTGCCCATTTTCGTGGTCAGATGCTTGTAATCACTATGGCAGATGAAGACAGATGTCTGTCCTTAAAATCTGGCAGTCAAAAATTGCCCGAATATCTCATATCTGTCACAAGTGTAATCAGTCGGACAAACATCTGTCCACGAAAATATGTAGATATCTGCCAATTTGCCAGATTTTGTAGGAGCACCTTTAGAAATTTGTGGAATGTGGATTTTTCTTTTAGATGATTTGCATAATTTTCAAAAGTGAATTTTCATGAAAAAACGAAATATGAAAATGTCCTTTTTGAATAAATGTATGTATTTTAACAGAATTCTAATTAATAGTTGCACAAAACAATTTTATGATGAACAAAATGGATTACATGAATTAAAATTTAATTATTATATTTTCTTTTTAATTACTGTTATCCTATTATATATAAACATAAAAAGTTTAGATGAGTTAAAAGTTTTCGTTAGTATAAAAAATTCGTACAAAAAGAAGTAATAAAAAAATTATCCTGAAAATTGTGCTGTAGAGATATATATGTATATAAATTTATCCATTACATGGTTTTGTATTCTTTAATTCTTTTTGTTTTTTAATGAGTAGTTTTGAAATGTTCAATGAAATTTTAATGGCCATATAATTAAAATATTAAAATTTCAAAACATATTTTTTTTTTTTACAAAAGGATGAAATATTAATAAGTTTAATTATAAATCAACTAAGGAATTAACAGGCTACAAATTGATATAAAATTCTATAGTTTTATTATTTTTAATTCGTTTTATAAATTAACTCAAAACAAATTTTCTCATACTAGAAAAATCTTGGAAAATGTCTTAAAAATAAAAAAAAAATATTCAAAATGAAGAATTTTTCTCAATCCTTAAACTTTTTTAATTCTTAAACATCTGTGAGTTTAAATTGAATGTAAAGAAATAAAGGATATACAAAGATAACAATAAATCGCAAAATTTCCGAATCTGTAAAGGGTTAATGAAGTATTAAATTCAGAAAAAAGAATTTTATTGTGAAATTCGGATTTATAAAGGAAAAAAAAAAAGAGATAATATTATTTTTAATAAATAATTTCAGTTTACATAACTTTTAACACTCCATTTCCTATTCAAATTTCAATAAATACAAATTTCATGAAAATTCATTATTAATCGAGGCAAAAAAAAAAGAATAAAACAAATTTTACATTTTGTGAGTTTAACAAACAGTTTGTTTTTCCCTTGTTTTTTTTTTTTTCATATGGATTTTCATAAAAAAAAATATAAATATACATATTAAGAATTTTTATAACTTATTCATCATTATTTTATCAGAATTCTGAAGAATGTATATGTATATGTGTGTTTTTCTGTTCATATATAGAAAACTTTTATCTACACCCCCAAAAAGTTTTAGTTTTTTTTTTATTTTTTGCCGATTATGTGTGCTGGGGGTTTTTCTTCTTATTTTATTATCAAAATAAATGAAATCGATTTTTATATTCATCCTATGAGTCATAGTGTATGATTATATACGTAATCATAGAAAAGAAAATTTTCGCTATAGATTATGTTGTAGCATCCTCCCTTAATGGAAAAACAATATATACTTAGAACAATACTAAAATATTGATATACAACATTAAAAATAAATAAGATGTATTAACTTATGTAGAGATTTTTTTTATTCCGTTTAAAAGTTCCTTTGAGACATATTGTGATGCGTATCTCATAAAAAAAAAAGGAAGCAAAACGCAAACGAAGAACAAAAAAAAAAAAAAAGGATCTTGTGTGTCTAATAATAAATTGATAAAAAATCGATTTTCTCTAAGATTGTATCACGTTGTTTCCTGACATTACAAATTTGTATACCAGAACATAAAATTAGATTCTACAAGGAATTGTTTTTCGGTACACATAATTTTCAATATACACATTATGTGTGTGTTTTACATGAGATATACACGTGTATACAGGTATAGGATACCTTATAGATATCCTACATATTTATTATCCTTTAAAATTAACTAAATTGAAATTTTGGGTAATTTTAAGTTACAAAATCCGATTAAAAAGAATTAATATAATATGTATGTACTGTAGGTACATGTATGTTATAGTTACCATAAAACTTTCATACAAAGTTATACCAATCATGTTTTTTTCTTTTACAATATATATTAAAAAAATAATAATTGAATATTCATTTATACATATATGTATGTACATAATTCAAAAAGTTATTCATCTGCATTGTAATCAATCAGTTTTATGTAACTATAATGTACATATAAAAAAAAAGAAAAAAAAGGAGCATAAAATGTATTTATTTTTCCAATATAAAAAAAATTATATTTCCTTTTCACAGGTGTCAAAATATTCAAAACATACATATGAAGAATAAAAAAAAAAGAGCAAAACTTAATAAAAAAGTATCAAAAAAAGGAATCCTATTTTATGAGAAAATTATTTATATGGGGATCGTATACGCATCCTTTTTTTTTCTATACTTTATTTCTATTTTTATTTTATTGTGACCTTTTTTTTTCTTTCTTTATACATATGATCAGTATCCAAATAATGAATAAATCAGCTATATTCTCTTTTTTTTTTTCTTTTTTTTTTCTATCTTTTCACGTCAAGTATCTATTGTACTTAGAAATGATTTCTATTTAGGTTAACAAAAAATATTCTTCTTTAAGTGAGATTTTAGATGTAAAAAATAATCTAGAATCTGACTTACTTTTTACAGATATCAGATTGACGCAATGTATTTTAGTATTTTGAATTAAATAAATTCAATAAGTAAAAAAGGACTAAAAAAAAAATATCGATTAAACTTATAAGATTAAAATAAATATGTACTAAGAAAAAATAAAAGAAAAAAAAAATCTATAAAATCTATAAAAAGAAAAACTATTTGGTTTAGAAAAGCTGCAATTGGTGTTAAATAATTTTTGATAAAAGATAAAATTAAAGGAAATTAAAAAAAAGATATTGTTTTTGTGACGATTTGATTTTATTAAAATTAGATCAATAAAAATAAGATTAATAGAACTTAAAAAGTCTTTAATTCAATTAGTTCATTCTAAACCTTAAAGGTATACGTTGTGAATAATTTTAAAATCCTCGAAATTTTATACTAAAGGTTATGGTTAAGGATAAGGTATTATTTTAATAACAATCTATTTCCGAATAGGATAATTGGCCTTATGATCTAATTAAATTTACCTTTTTTTCTTTTTGAAGTTTTTTGATTAGTTTTTCAACAAATTGGTTTAATTTTTTAATTTGCTATTCTTTAATTACCCTTTTTTTTTTTTAATTTTCTTATTTATTTAAAAAAGAAAATTCAAATGAGGTCAAGTTCTATGAAAAATGATTTAGATGTTTTTTTCTTTACCTTTTCCTACCCATTATATAAAAATTTACAAATATATAGATACAATTAAACATCAGACATAATAGTTCAAGTATAGGTTTTTGAAAAGACACTTATGCGAACTTTATTGCATAAAATATAGAATTTTCTTCTTTTTTTTTCAATTAAGTACTATATCATCATTATGCTGCATTTATAGTAGATAATCCTATACTGCAGAAATTTTTCATTCCAGACAAAAATAAATATTATAAGTGTCATATGAAAAAAAAATAAAAAATTTTATGAAAAGAAAATCATAGAAAAATATAGAAATAGGAAAAAAAAAACAAATAAACGAAATTGAATAATGCAAATAATATTATTTTAGCATTATTAAAGCTAAAAATAATGTGAAAAGTAAAGAGAGAAAAAATAAAAAAATGAACTTCAATATACATGACATATTTTGTGATGAAAAAAAAAAAATAATAGAATAAATAAGAAAACAGTAAATAGAGGTAAATTGAAAATATATACTTGAAAATGAAACGTGCTTAAACTTATCTCTATACTCGTATATATATTTCATTTGAACAATTGACATTAAAAATCATTGATTTTTTTAATGTATTTTTTATTCTCTCGATTTCTATTCTAAATTTAATTTTTATATGATATCAATTTCTTCAATAAGAACATTCTATATTTATTCATGAAATTATATACATACTAGAAAATTTAAATAAATTTATTTACATGACAAATGGCTTCTATTTCTAGAATAATTGAAAAATCATTTCTTTATAGTATAAGATTTTTCTACAATAATTTAAATATTTTTTTTATATTAGATAAGAAATCTATTAGAAAAAGGTCCTCCAGAAAATAGTCCTTAGAAATTTGTCAAATTGTCATTTAGCTATATTTATTTATTTATGTTTTTTTAATATTTAGACAAAATTAATTTCAATTTGATTGTTTTTTTATTTTGAAAATAAAATCACATCATAAATTATTTTAATATTTTTCAAATCTTTTCAAAAATTAATGTTTAAAAAATAACTGAAATTCAATTAAATTGAGATTATTTAAAAATGTGCTTCTTTTAGGCTTTACTTTAACGTTTTATTGATTTTTTTAACGTTAGAACAAATAATGTTTTTCTTGGAATTATTTATTGGCCTAAAACACGATGTTTTTGGTTAATTAATCAATTTTTCACTCTTTTTTGTTTTTCCAAATTAATAATTAAATATTATATTTTAATTATAATTAATTTCCATTCCTATAGAAGAGTGTAATAATATTTAATATTGTGACATAATTCTTACATGTTTGTTTGATAACCACTAAAAGAAAAATCAATTAAAAACCCTCGATATACATTTTTAGTATTATTATTTTTGTAGAATGAGGAAAAGAAAATTTGTAAGCATATACCCTTTTTTTAATAACACTAATTTATTTATTAAGTATATTTAAATTTTATTCAGACTTATAACATTCCGTTAAAATATATATAAAGGATATTTTTTTCGTTATGCGTGTGAGCACAAATTTTTTAAATAATCGCATGACAAAATTATATTGTGTCAGAAGAAATCAATATTAAGTTGAAAATTTGGAATTATTTTATGTCAAAGAGACCTTTTTTTAATTGAAAATTTTCAATTTGATTTAGAACTTTTGAAATTTTTAACTTTTTAAATTGATAAAACACCCACACTTTTCTTCATTGAAAAGAAATATTTCAATCAGACTCAATTAAAAAAAATATACGTTCGTTGAATTAATAAAATAAAAATCTAAAATGAAAAAGAAAACACCACCTACAGAAAGAAAATTTTCATTTTCAAAGGAAATATAAAACTAAAACTTAAAAAAATTCATTAAAAGTAAAATTCTTTTTTTTTTTTTACTGTTCATCAATTTTAATCATTTAATATGTATTTCAAATAATAAATTATACTACATTTGATTTAATAAGTAAAATTCACGTCCCTAAAACACAATTTTTATTTTTCATATTGTATTCAATTCATGAATACTCCTCAGTCCTCGTAAACGTATAATTTGCATGATTTATACATAAAGCAAAAACCGTGAATGAAAATATCTATAATTTTTTTTTATTGATTAACAAAATAAATGTTACTGAATAGGCTTTCAAGCACTAGTTGAATGCCTCTATATTGTATACGGTTTTGTTTTTTTTTTTTGCTTTTTTTATGTGTGTACTCATATGTTAATTCTATAGTAGAGGACGAGATACATTCATAACATTTTCTTTTATACAAAAGGTAAATGTTTGTAATGTATGTATGTTAAAAAATAAAAATGAAAATGAAAACCCTCGAGAAAATCTTTTTAAGTTACTTCTTCATGACACCTTTTTAAATATTATTTTCATTAAGAACGCGCATCATACACCTACATACAAAAAATAAGTCAAGTTAAGTCACAACTAAAACTCATCAAGTCAGCAATATCTACGTTCAGTAAATTGGGACAATATACGATTACATAATAGATTCGCAGCATAAGCAAAAATTTAAAAAAAAATATATAAAAATGTGAAAAAAAAATATTTCAAAGAGAGGATTCTCTTTTAAAATTTGTTTAAAAAAAAGGCTTGCTTATCCTATTTTATTTTCATACACGAAAACAGGAAATTAATGTAAAAAAGGATTGTAAAAAAACGTAAGTATGTATAAGCTTTTTCAACTGACAAAGTATGTACATACATTCGACACAAATTTAAAAAAAAGAAGAAAAAAAAACTCGTGGGAAAATTATGAACAATAAATTCAGGTCGTGCTCGTGGGAAGAAATGAAGTAAAAAAAATAAAAATGAATTTTTAATGAAATTCTTGAAGAATAGAAATTTTCCTTAGGTATTTTTAGTTTCACTGGAAAACAAAGTATTCAAAAAAAGAAAGTGTATATCGAACATTCTAAATTGTATCGAAAAAGTTGTTACTATTATTATATCGTCGGTACATTTAATGCGTGATATCGATTTTTTCTTCCCTATATTCTTTATTTTTTTCTACTACGAGAAATTTCTAAGAAAAACAATTCTTATGATATATAAACGCGATGACAAAATAGGGGTGTAAATAATTTTCACATCGAATAAAAAAGTTAAAATAAAAAATAAGGTAAAATAAAAAAAGAAAAGAAATATAGAACAATGCAATGGTAAGCAAATAAAATGCCAAATGTTAAATATTTGTTTTTTAGTTCCGTTCAAAAATTTGTATTCTGATTGCAATTAATTGGAGCCAGCCACTAGCAGCAGAAGAATTACTAAATTATTATCATTCGTTTTTTTCGTTATACGTTTGCATATGATATGACACACACTCATATAAATTATAAACCCACACTCTTTTCTTTCTACATCGCAGTCGCATTAATCATTTTGTTGGCTCCGAATTTTATTTCTTTGTTTTTTTGTTTGTTTTTTTTACTTCATTTTTCTATTCTTTTACACGTTTACATAACAACGTAAAGTATAGGATACCCGGTGGCGGTGGTATTAGGAAAAATGTCTTCGACCTTTTCCCATTCTGACCTAGTATCCGGCTAATTCACAAACTAATGATTTGTAAAATGAATAAGAACATTTATTTTTAATTTTTTTTTTTTGTGTGTACTCATAGTATACATATAGGTAATATATTAAATGTGGGAAACATAAATATACTAATCCTTTTAATAGTTTGGAAAAAATTGTAAAACAAAAAAAAAAGTTAAAAAAAAAAAGGACATGGAATTTTCTTCCACTTACAAACATAAAAAAAAAATTAAATTATACACTCACCGTTTAACATATTACGAGTAATTCAATTTTTCTTTTATAATTGAATCATCCTTTTTTATTAATCCAAAAAACTGTAAAAATAAAACTTATTATTTTTAATTTACCAAATTTTCACTAAAAATTTGACAAAAAAAAAAATATTTTCCTCCAAAAAAAAAAAAAATGGTGTTTTTTGATAAGAAAATTCCCACGTTTCTTTTTTACTAATTTCAAATTTTTTCTACACAAATTTCTTACAATTTTAAAACCAAATTTTTATTCAAAATTTCTTTATAACGGATTTATTTTTAAGAAAAAGAAATTTTTATTTCTATTTCTAAAAAGAAAAATTATATTATTTCACTAACCGGATGGGCACACACGATGTTCCACCTAACTTGTATCAAAAATTGAGAATGATTTTCATTCTAAATGAAAAACTACATTTTGCAAAAGAAAAAAGGTTCAATAAAAGGGAATAAAAAACGTTTTTTTTTGTATTGAATTGTTAGTATAGTATAGTAGGATAATAAGAGCGCATGACAATTAATGAAAAATCAATCAAAAAATGTATTTTACGGAAATTATTATTGTGAATGATTTTTACACAATGTAAATACATATGTGAAAGCCCTGTTGAAAATTTATAGATTTTCCAAAAGAGAATTTTAAGGATTACTTGAAAGAGAAAAAAAGGTTTTGAAATTAGAGGAAAAAAGGAAACAGAAGTAAAGCTTTTTATCCTTAAGGATGAATACGAGAACAGTTTTATTTGTAATTTTAATTTTTTTATCAAATTTTTATAAAATTTGTTCTTGGTTTTGAAGGTAGATGTATTCGCTTAGCGCTTTTTGTACAATTAAAAAATAAAACTTGATAAATTACGATGAAAAGCTGTGATTGATGTTTAAATTTTTGTTTTAATTTAAATCACTTTGTTCGGAGGAGATACAGATAATATATTTAAATATCATTTATATTTTGATAAAGGATCTTTATTCTATTATCTTTGATATTTATCAATTATAAAGATAGATTACAAAATTCAATAATAACTGACGTTCATAAAAATAATAGCCTATTGTCCTATAAACAATTGTCATTTAAAATTTTGATGTCTTATTTGCCAAATCGATTAACTCCATTTTTGGGGTTTTTCAAGTTTTAGTTCCAGAACTCGATTAATTTTTGGTTTTTTCATATTCGAAGTAATTGAATGTAATGTAAGTAATCTTCGAATCATAATTAATTTATTATATCGAAGCTAATTTATTACTTTTTTAGACATTTTTTATATGGAGTTAATCGATTTGGCAAGTGAGGCATCCAATTATTAAAATACATAGTTTGGAATTCCTTGTTAAGATACAAATTTAAATTTTAATTAAATTCATATACAAAGATACAAATAAATATTTTCAATTAAAATTATTTAACCGTTTTTGTATAATGATTTTTTGAGCTAAATAAATTTTGAGCTAAAAGTTATATAAGCTTTTCTTACGATCTCGTAAATTCTATCTTTTTCATTTTAAAATAGATAGTGTATCTTTTCTATATAAAATAATGACGCAAATGAGTAAATACACCATTGAATATCATCATCACCATCTTTTGAAGGTAAACCATATATAAACAGAACAGGTAAACATAACACAAATACATTACCAACTGAACATACAATAAATAGGGGAGAGTGGCCTAAAATGACACACCACTTTTATTTTTGACTGTATTTTCTTTGTTTTCATACTAAGCGTACGGTACTTTCATTAATGCGTCGTCAACCTACGTCGACGACTCGAATGCACTGGAATTGTAATCAGAGTCGTCAACTGTGCATGCCAGCAGTTATTAGAATAAATGAACATGATTCGTCATCTTCAAACATGACGTCACAATCTTTATAAAATTTTTAATAATTTTTAATAAATTTAAATCTTATTTTAAATTTAAAATCGAACTAAATAAATATCAGAAAAAAAATGTACAACACTATTCGTTTTAATTGAAAATAAACATCGCAGTCGCCTGAAAACGATTGAGTAATTTCAGCCGACTGCGCTGCATGCTTGAATTAATGAACATGATACCATTCCACGACTGCACTGGAAAGTCATTTATGAACATGATTTTTACGCCGTCAGCGTCGTCGACGCATTTATGAAAGTACTGGTATTTTTAAAGACATTATTTAAAAATTGAAAACAATTCTTCCAATTTACAACTAATAACAACTTCTAAATCAGTAAGATACATTACAAAAATCCTCTTTATTCTCAAACAGTCTAATGTTACGTTTTAGGACAGGGCAAGGGTAAATACCTTCAATACGTACTTGAAGCGCGGTACGACTATTCTTGTAGGAAGCAGAATATCAACCGAGATAAGAGAAATTAATACTTTAGTATTAAGAAGAGAAAAGGCTGGCGTGTCATTTTACCCTAGTATGTTATTTTAGGCTACTCTCCCCTACATATATTCCTACCGACATAAAATGAATAAAACAACTCGAAATGAAATAAAAACCATGATAACTCTTTTTCAAGTTAAATGTTAAATAAAAAGAAGTTAGAATGAATAAAATACATCATACTATTCATATTTTTTAAAGTATTAGAGTAAATATATGTACATATGTATGTGTCATTATAAATAATATAATTGTTAATTTTAAACATGAACAGGTAAAAATACAAATACTTTGTGAATAATAGTTTGATCAGTTATAGAAAATTCGCTGAGTGTAAACGTTCATTCGGGAATAAATATCAAATGGTTTTCCATTTTTTAACAAAAGATTAAAAAACAACAAAAAAATTACATATTATCTTTTTATAAAAAAAAGTACAATAAAATTGACGACGATTACGCGAAAAATCATCCATAAAATTTATAAAAAATAAAAATTCAATTTATCCTGTCAATTGTTTTTAAAAAAAATTGAAAAGTGTGAAAATTTAATAAAATTCAATTTTTAACTTACATATTTTTCTTTCTAAATATCTTTTCATTTTAAAAAAAAGTATTAGATAGAAAAAAAAATTATGCAACAAAAAAAAATTTCTTTGCTAGAGTGAAGTGATATTGACGTGATATGATGAAGTTTCTCTATTGTTTTTGTTGTTATTTTGTTATGAAAAGATGATGCTTATTATTTTCTAAAAAATTTTACTACAATATCATATATTATTTTTCTGTTTCTGTTTTTTTTTTTTTTGGCTTTTGCTTTTAAGCTTGAGTTACCATAAAATTGCAAAATCCGGAAAAGAAGTTTTATTATAATTATTGCTGTTGTTAGAAAAAAAAAATATAGGTACATATATATGTATATATTCTGTGATTATTAAATTGTAATTAAACAAAAGATAAAAGAAAAATAAAAGAAAAACACAAACGTAAAGGGCAGAAGAAAAACTTCATAAACAAAAAAACAAAAAAAAGCAGCAACAACCAAGAATTGATGTGAAAAAGAAAAGATTTTTCTTAACGGTAATTAACAATTAATTTTATATATACATATTTTTTTATTTGCAAAAGAAAATTAACTAAATTTTAACAATAATTACTTTTTCATGTACTGAAATGTCATGGATTTTTTTTTTTAAAATTCAGTTTTTCTTTTCACCAACAAAAAAAAAAGTAAAAAAAGAAAACTGATTATTGTAATTTACATATATGTACAAAATCACATATCTATGCGTATTTTTCCACCTCTACATTTTGAAATTTTTTGCATTATTGCATTTGCATTGTACTTAAAAAACAAAAAACAAATGAACAAAACCCTTGCAAAAAATTTAAAAAATTAAAAAAAATAACTGTCGGTTGTCGGTGATATACATACCGCTTTTAAAATATAAAATCAACTTCACGTTCTTGTTTATTGATAAAAATCGACTTTTTATTGTGTAAAAATTTTTTTTTTCATTATTAAAAAAAAAAAAAATAACAAAAAATATGAACTATAAATTCAAGTCAAATAAAACAAAATCAAAAAGACAGAACAAAAAGATGGAAAAAAAAATTTGCATTGCGAAAATTTTTAAAAAGGCGTAAAAGACCAGTTTTTTGGTCAAGTAGTCGCCGCCATTCGCTACACATTTTGTACAGCATACAATTTTTAAATAGATACGAAGACGCGAATGTTGTACAAGATATTTTTTTTTTCTTAAAACATGATTACGTTTTTTTTTTTTTTTGTTTTAAATTTTATAAACTAAAAAATAAAAAGTAAACTACAAATAAAAAAAAAATATTTAAATAAAAATAGTTTGAGAGAAAAAAAAAAGGACAAGGCTTTAAATATATTATTAACTGATGTGTGTCTGTTGAGGGGTTAATATATATATTTTATTGGACACAGACATACATATTTGAAGTTTTGAATAAGATATTTTTAAAGATAAAATTTTAAAAGTTTTAACATACATGCATTTGCACAAATCTACTCCCACTACTTTATTTTAACAGTGTTTTTTTTATTTTTCAATTAATTTTCAATTGAATATATTGTCATTTCATGTGTGGTGTGTGACTCACTAAAAATTCAATTTTAAAAATGAAAAACAAAAAAAAAAATTTGTTTAATTGAAAGTGGAAATGGAAAAGGTTGGTGGTCTTATCACAAAAATTATTCAAGGACGTTGATTTTTTAATTGTTCAGAAATCTTTTAATATATAGACTTTAAAACAATATACCACGTAGATTTGGTTTAAAATTATTAAAATAAGTACTAATAAAATTAGCCGTTTGTTAATTTTCATTTTCCTGTTAATTTAAATTTTACAAGTTCCAAAATTTCCAAGTTCCAAAAATAAAGAAATATTCCGAATTTTGTAAAGTTTGAGCTTTTCTGATATAGGTACATAATTAAAACAAATAAACAAAATAGAGGTCGTAATCCTTTTGTTTTACTTTTTTTCTTTTTTAAATTCATGGTAACCTTGAAATTTACATTATTAGAATAATATTAGAGAAAATAAAAAATAATAAAAATAATACGTTGATCCATTATTTTTTGGGTGACGTAATAATTAAAAAAAAAAAACAGACGATTCACCATATTTTTATTTTAATTTTTATTTGAAGAATTGTGTGTTTTTTTTTCTTCTCTTCTTTAAAATTCCATGCATAAATTATTTTGTATAATCGTTTTTACAGAATTATTATTAAATAACACATAATACTTTATTCATAGAAAATTGAGTCACTGAGCACACAATGTTTATTAATTTTAAATCACAGCAAATATTTTTCTTTACTTTTATACGTGTTTTCGCAAAAACAATCATTTAAAAAAGGGTACTGTCTTTTGGAACCTTTAAAGAATATTCTGGCCAAATTTCAACTTTCTAGTCTCACGGGAACATACTTTTCTAAGGAATCAAAAAATGTAATATTCTGTTTGAAATCCTGTAACTTGCGCCCTATTACAGGGATCTTTTTGATGTCAAGGGAAGTTGTGCAGAAATTTCAAGTCAATAGGTTTACAGTATCCCGAGATATTTAGCTTTGAAAACGAATTTGTGTATACCATATCCCAATTTTGAGTTTAAAAAAAAAAATAATAATAAAAAAATACTATTTTGAAGCTAGAACTTTGAAAAAAAAAAAATTGATTGCGTAGAATCTTTTAATAAAAAAATTGAAATTTCAAGATTATAGCTTCATAGGTCAAAAAGATCTTGTTTAAAATAAGGCTCGAACTCGTAGTGTGTATACGACGTTTGTATACAATTAGTTCGTTCTCGTGTTGCACATTTGGTTTCATTTTTTAATAATTGTACTTGTTTTTCTTTTTTATTATTTTACAGTGCGAAAACAGAGAAAATATAATTTTTTTAATACAAAAATATTAAAAAAAAAAAAACAAAAAATTTAAAAATGGAAATCAACAAACTGTATTCACATGATCTTTGGCTGTGGGTGGTAGCAATTCTGTTTGTGGGATTAGTACGTAATGTAAGTATTTTAAATTTTTTATTATTTTTTTTTCTTTTTTATAATTATTTAATTTTACCATTCTTCCGAGTAAAAAGAAGATTAATCCTTCTAATAAACAAGCAAATTTTCTTTTTATTTTATAATCCGATCTATTTCCTTCTTAAATAAGTTTCTAAAGTATAAACAAAGGTGTTTTTAAGGATACCATGATAACATGATCTTATTTAAATTGGTAATAAATTTACGTAATTATCCGTTCATTTTTATGTAAAGAATTTAAGCCGAATAAATCATGCATTGAACATAAAGAGAGAAAAAAAAAGAGAGTATAAATTTATGTACATACATGATAAATGAATGCATAAAATGCATTTAAATTACTTCTATGCTCCATGCAGATGGTTAACAGTGCATAGGTTCTAAACGAACAAACACCCACTAAAAAATTTACGAATAAATATGTTTTTTTTTTTTGTTTTTTAAATAAAAAAGCAACAAAACGGATTAACAAAATTGAAAATTTAAATTTTGTTTTTTTTTTACAAATTTACCGTATACGCGTTGTACTTACACAATTGAAGCATTCATGACCATTTGTGTAACTAGAGCGTAGCATATAATGTATAAGTAAAAATTAAATGCAACATAGTATCTGTAGAATCTTTAGATATTTTCAATATATATATGGTATATGTGTAGATTCTAATATAGTCAGAATCAGAGTACATTAATAATAATATTATAATAATAAGAACAATAATTCTTTTTCTGCATGTTAAAATCGCGACCCTCATGGTTCAATGGGGGAACAATGAACTTATATTAATTGAATTTAAAAAAAAAAAACAAAAAACAAAAAAAAAAACAAAAACAAAATGAATAAGATACATTTTTCATTGAATTTTAATCGAAACATTCTAATGGTCCATAAATTGTATATTGCGTGAAAATATAAATTAAACATTTTTCAAGTTTTCAAAAAAATTTAATGTTAAATTAATTTTTCTATTTTTGGATTTGGAACAAGAACATGAAAAACAAAACTTACTACATTCTTGTGGAAAAACAAAAAACCAAAAAAAAACGTTGTTTTTTTTTTTGCCTTAATGGGATTTCATTCTAAGTTTAACTTTGTGTATAGAAAATAAACTATAAAATGACTCAAATTAGGTTTTTTTTTTCTTCTCTCAAACCATTTGAAAACAATTTTATATGTACAATTTATTTTGATATGAATAAATGGAATTTTTTGAACACCTGTGTAAAAATATACAGAAATTGTGTAACAAAAAACCGAATATTTTATATATTATAAAAGCAAACAAATGTAAAATAAATAAATAATATATGAAAACATGTATGTATATAGGTATTACACCTTTGTAATTGCGTATCAATATAGGTAAAATAGTGACAACAATTACTTTAATTGAATTCCAACATAAAATTTCAAAATAGAATACATATCTAAAAGATTAGCATTATTATAGATGATTGTTTTATATTATTTGAAATGAAAATGATGATTTGAAAGATGTATGAAGAAATCTAAAAAATTCCATGAAGGACGGAAGTTTACTTTGACAGGAAAAAAATTAAATAAATATTTAAAAAAAAACTAAAATAAAACAAAAAACAAAAAAAAAAAGTTACATCTAATTTAATTTGAAAGATTATAACGTGACAAAATATCGAGTATATACATATGAAAAACCAGTTACTTAAATAAATAAAGATATTTTATAGGGTGTATATAGGAAACTTCATAAATAATATATTTACATAATTTGTACAGAAAAAAAAAAACAAGTATACCTACCTAATTAAAAGTCCATGTTTTGTCATTTATCTCTCATTTTTCCAGTCAATCAACTTAAAGTCCTTAAATCATATTTTTTTTCCTGAAGATTTCTGTAGATACTATATGCGGAAATATGTACTTCAAAGTTTTTCTTTTGCGGATACTCTTCTCACTTTACAAATTATATTCAGAGAAATTCTGTAAATTCTGTAGTCTCAACAATTTCCCAGGACTTTGTTTAACTTCCGGAAACAGTTTGGAAAACTCCATGGAACTCATTTCCTCTACATCTAGAAGTGGAAAAAGTAATTTTACAAGTATTCTACACATTATTTAAGAGTGAATTTATTTTCAAGGATTTTATTGACAGTCTTTAAAATCGTCTTTTAATAAATAATTTTCTTTTGATACAAAATTATTCCACCCACGATTGTGTCATTGAATATTTGATATTTATTCACCCTGTATGAATATATATGAGTCAGATATAATTTGAATCGTTCAAATAATATCGAGTTGTAGTAACTATTTTATTATTTCAGACATGATAGAGTTGTTTACCATGAAGATACTTAATCAAGTAAAAATAAGTTAATTTTTTAGTACACCCCGATACCGCCTTGCTAAATACAGTTTATATGTACGTAAATCACAAGTATAGTTTTTAAGTACATATACACATATTGCCTACATTAATAAATACTATGCCAAAAGTAATTGCTATTTTAAAGTCAATGAACATTTATAAGGTCTTTTATTACAGAAATAGAAAAAAAAATAAAAAAATTCAAAATCAAATCGTTTAATACAAAATAATTCAAAAAACTGATGCCCCAAGAGCTGTATTTAATATACACGATATTATAATGTATGTAAGTATGTACCCTACTTATTGTTAGTATATGTACATATGTGTTTTAGATGTGCCAATATAAATAATAAAAAAATTGATCAATTACTATTATTATCTTATAATTTTTTTTTCCAATTTGAAAGAGAAAACTAAAACAAAAAAAAATAAAAAAAATGGCGTAACGACTTTTCATATTTCAGATTTTAAAACAACAAAAAGAAAAAAATTAACTTGTTATATTACATAATAATTCCTTGTTGATAAAAAAACACAACACAAGTACTTTCGATTTGTTCCAATCCCCCAAACTTCATGCGTTTGTTACCTATGGATATGTATACAAAGCGTATACGTAATGTGGCGATCCAATGTTCATACCTGGGGTAATTGTTGGTTATTGGAGATTATTTTATTTATAATCATTTAATAAAAATATACATAAATGTGCAATGTAAATATTTCAGGTTTCACATTTTTATATTATGATGATGTTAGATTATGCACATTTTCCGTATTTCATTTAAAAAAAAAAAAAATGCATACTAATAATAATAGTGAAATTGATGTGACGACGGAAATATTATGCGTGACGCAAATTTTATACATATATTTACGTATAACAAACTGGTTACTCATTCGCATTACCTAATAATTATTAAAATGCAACTTTTTTTTCTCTTGTTATTCTTATTTTCAATTTTCTACTGATTATAACAACATTTCCGATTTGTGATTCGTGCCAATAAATCGTGCACTTTCCTTCAACAGTCCCAATGACTAAAATTATTATTTATTTTTTTTTTCTCCAAAAAGATGTATCTTTACTTTTCCTGTTAATTAGTTAAGCATAGTACTTAGATCGACCTGAATTCAGTTTTTAATTTTTACTATTTATTTCTACACCTACACGGAAAAGTTTTGTGTAGAGTGACGTAGAAATATTTGGAGAAACGTAAATTAAACGACATTTTTGTTTAAATTTAAATTTTAAAATTAAAAAAGCATCCATAAAATATGAAACAGCAGGTGTTGTTTTTCAAATTGTTGTTGACAACAACTGTCAAATTTACCACATCGCTTGAACGGAATAAATGTCTGTACATTTATTTTGTTTCAATGGTTGCGGAAAATTAGTGGAGAGTGATCGTCAGCGCCACGTCTTGAAAAGTTTTAGAAATTTTAGCAGACAATTTAAACTTATTTTCCGTCTCGAACTCAGTACTGCAAAACAAAAATGGAACGGAATATTTTCTTGACGGAATTCAGTCACCTTTTTTTACATATATTTTGAATAGGAAACTGAATTCAGGTCGATCTGAGTACTATGCTTTAAAAGTAATTTAAAAAATTTAAAAAAAATGGAAATTTTTTGAATTATTGAATTAATTTTATTAAAAAAAAAAATCCATGTCATTTTCTAAATTATTACACATTTTACTGTTGCATCATAACACGAATTTTTTAACCAATCAACAACGAAAAAAAAATATAAATAAAAAATTAAACTTTACCGTAATTTTTTTTTCAAAGCAGATATTTAAATTTAAATTTCAATTAAAAAATTTCCTTGTTTATCAATCGATTTTTTTGTTGTTGTTTTGATTGATCAAAGCATGCCCTAAATTGATTTGAAAAAACAAAAAGAAGAAGAAAAATTCAAAAGATAATGCATTTTATGCGCCAGTTACTTAGTTACTGCACCTATATTTTTCGTACCTTTTGATATTCTTTGCGGTGATGTACATACTGTATGTATGTAGGCACTATCTAAAGGTAAATTTGCTTTAAGCCAAATTTATTATAAACTTTGTGTGTTTGTGCTTGTGTTTTATTCTTCAAAAGATACATTTCATGGTAATCCCAGCCTCAATCATATATCGTCGTCTTTCAGACTTTATACTTATTTTGATGATGATGAAAAGATGAACTTGATATTGTAATGACGTTGGATGATGGTGACGGGCGGGCGTATTGAATATCGTGAATTTAACTTTGGCATGCAATTATGAAAATTCTTCTTCTTTTATTTTATACAAAAATATTTATTCTAAAAATGTAGGTACTTGAAGCTCTTAGTGCTTTTTCAATAAATGCTCAGCAAAAAAAAAAAAAGGAATGTAAATTTAAAAAAAAAAAAAAAAATTAATTGAAGAATTAAATTGAAGATCAAATACCATGAACTTGATGATGATGATGATGTATCTATTCTTTAATACATATATTTTTTTTGTTCTTTTTTTGCATTTTACAACATCATCCGCATCCGTATGTACAGATTAGATGATTGGTATTTGTATTGTAAAAATTGCTATATTTTTCAATCATTTTCCGGTTACTTTTTTTATTTCAAATATCTTTTATCTATTCATAAAAAAAATTACTACATATTATAACTAAATGACATGGTAAATCAATCTTTCAATCATCTCTATTGACTTTTAATAAGTATCCGCAAAAAGGTTTTTTTTTTTGCTGTTGTACTCTTTTAACTCTTTTTTTGTTCTATAATGGATAATGGATTTTAATAAATGTATAATTTGCATATTTTATCGACATTTTAACTGAAAATTAATGATGATAAATTTAAGAAGAAGAAGAATAATATAATGATATCTTGATCATCATAATTACAATCGTTCTTTTTTTAATTATAAATTCCACATACTTTCTTTTTTCTCTTTTTTTTTCAATGAAATGAAATGAAACTCTCAGTCTTAATTGAATGCAATTGAAATCTTATACTATACGGATGATCTATCATCATAAATATGATGATCTTTCAAAGATGAAATCAATTCAATTTACTCATTATTCATTGTTTTTTTGGTTTTTGTTTTATTTTTATTGTTGTTTTATTACTCAATTAAATAATTTAAATTAAAACAATAAAATGATGATACTAAATTACTTATCGTTATTTTATTTTATTTTGTTATTTTTTTTCTCTAGGTATCATCACAAGAAGCCACAAATGTTGAATTTGCTCCACATGTTACCGCAACATGTAAATCTGGTACAATGAATATTAAAGTTGTATTTAGCAGCCCATATACTGGAGCAGTACATGCTAGAGATTTTCGTAATTCAAATTGTATGGCATACGGAAATGGTTCAACATCAGTAGCATTAAGTTTAAATATCCTTGCTAGACAAGGGCAATCAGATTATTGTGGTATTCTGGTTAGCAACGTGAGTGGTGATGTAAGATATTATTTTGCTGTTTACTAAAACTACTAAAACAATAATAATAATAATTAATTAATTATTTTATTTTTATATATTAGAAGAAAAAAGACGAAAATGAATTTATTTTTCAATTTATAGGTTCTTAATTTATTATGAAAAATTCTCTAGACTTTTAAAATAGATTAGATTAGATTAGAGTACCAGCCTAGAGGTGGGATGTTGTTCCCTTATTACTGCGACACGTTTGGATCTTTTGTAATTCCCTACTGCTGGTTTTGACCTAAAGTTTCAGGGTTTTGACAAAACCCAAGACTTTTTTAGGTGGTAGATGCCACACTTCGTCCGGTGTTAGGTACATTGGGTCCATATGCTCAAGCCTAGGACGTATTACGCCTTTACACCCGCACAAGATGTGCTATGAGGTTTCCGGTTTCTCTTCACAAAATCTACAATTTTGCTTTTTCTCCATTCCCATCTTTATTAGATGGTATCGTAGAGGACAGTGTCCAGTAAAAAGTCCCACTAGTGTCCTTAGTTCATTTTTTAGAAGCTTTAGGAATTCCAGCGCCTTGCCCTTTTTGGTTTTTATGAGTTTTTTGGCCTGTCTGCCACCTTGTGTTGTTGACCAGTGCGAGGACTTTTGTTGTTCCTCCCATTCATTGATCAAGTTTGTTCTGTGAGATTTGGGTAATCCACAGAAAGATGACTTTTAAAGTAAATTTTGTTTTAGATTTTCATGATTAATTGTGTGAATTCCATAGATACTCTTATTATTGTACGTTTAAAACTGCAAGTAGAAATTGTATCTGATCTGAAATTATGATCTGAAGGTTTATTTTTCACGGGAAATACAAAAAATGTTTTCATTCACCTTTCATTCATTCTTTAAAGTAAAGAAAAGATACAAAGTAACAACTTTCCTGCAAACTTTTTTTTTTTCCATATGGCAGATCCCTTTTTCTATTTAAAAATTGTGTTTAATTAAATTGTGTCAACTTCATTTATTTTATCTATCAATTATAATTGTATTACCATTTAATATAAACTAGTTTTTCAAACCACTTCTTATCTAAAATAGAATATTATGCATATTACCTTTTTTAAGAGATACGTTCACATAGTTGCAGAAGAAGAAAAAGAAAAAAAAAATATATCGAAAACTGGAAAATCAGTGAAGTTAGTTTAAAATTTTTTTAATTTTCAATAGTAAAGTCAAAGTATTTTTATATTTGAAAAAAATGAATGTGTATCGTAGTTTCACTGTATAAAGAATCTGGTTTAATTTATAAAAGATTTAATCAAGAATCATTTAAATATTCTAAATTAGATCACCAGTTTCAAGTAGTTAAGAAAACATACTTACCTACATATAAAAGAACTTATAGATGTATAACGACACATTTGTTTTTTTTATAATTTGTCATTCATAAAATGTAATTTGGGACGGCAACCTAATTATATTATACAGAAATTTAGAATCAATCGCATTTTATGAATACTAAATTATGCGTGAGCCTATTAAGTAAAAAAAATTTTTTATATCTATGCAACAATGATCAAAAGTGATACTTTTTCACTTTAAAAAAAAAAAATCTTTATCTGAATATTTTATTCTATATTCGGTGCATTTAATTAATAGATACTTGTTGCTACTCGTGAATATTTATATTAAAAAAAAAAATCAAAAAGGGAACCGGATATTATTGGATATACTCTATGGAGTCCATATATACATGTCGGATTTTTCAATAATAATACTCTAGAAATTAGTCAGTAGGTCAATACTATAAATTTATTGTTAGGTTGGTTATCTTTGAGTATCTTTTATTACAATTTTTTTTAAATTATTCAATATAAAATCATTTAATTTATATGCAAACAAACATGTGAATTTTGAAAAAGAAGAAGAAGAAGAAGAAAAAAATTACAAAATAATAAAATAGAAAGAAAATTCTAATAATTTACATATACGAGTATGTACTATTTCTAGATAACTATCTTTTACATAAACTTGAAGAGTACTTAAATCGTAAATAGTGCCGATATATTTCTATAGAAATCTATTCATTTAAATCTACTCTACGCACATACATACTACATATAGGTATATTGAAGAAAAAGAAGAAAATAAATAGTTATACCTTTGTTTTATTTTGAATTAGTTATTCTGATCACATGCATTTTGCATGTAAGTAACCCAGAAGATAATAGTTTATTAAGAAAAAAAAATAATAAAGCGTCACTTTACTTTTTTTTTCTTCATTTTCTAAGAATTTTAGTTAACTCATATTTTTTTTGTTGTTACTTATTTAACCCGATTGTTCTCAGTTTATTTTTATTTCAAAAGAAAAATGATATTTCTTGAAGAATGTAGATTTTTTTTTCTTTGAAGGATGAAATTATAAGTAATTTTTTAACACATATGATAAATAGTTGACTTGGAATCACAATACGATTACAAGAATTTTTATTTTGGTATTGACTCATCACCATTTGATTCAGAAATTTTTTTTTATGGAAATTTACTTTCTCATTCTACATAAAATCCGAGTTGCTTCTAAAATGAAAGTAGATAGTAGATGTGTTTTTTTACCATTAGTTCTTGCAGTGCCGGATTGAACCAGTGGCGGGGCCGATAGCAAATATTATTTTACGGCTGTTAACTCACTGTTTTAATAACTCATTGGAAAAAAAAGGTCAATTTCTCTGACGAATGTTCTAAAGAGCAAAAAAAAAAGTTTTTCTATCTGCGGGACCCCAGAATTTTCTAACGAGTAAAAAAAAAGTCAATTTGTTCTGTATGCGCGCGGCCCCTAGAAGTGCGGGGACGGAAGCACTGTTATATGGTTAATCCGGCCCTGAGCTCTTGAGCAGAGAAAAAAAGATACAAATTTTTTAATTTTTTTGCCTTTAAGAAATAGCTCTAAAGTCTAGATACATTCTTTCGCAAAAACAAATTAATCTAAACAAAATCTGTCTAAATATCAAATTAAAAAATGAAGTATTTGGAACATCAAACAATCACGATTTTGTCACTTATACATTGACGGAATATTAAAACAAAATATTTTGGAGCATGTTCCAATGGGAGCAAACGAGTTACATATTATGAATTTATGAATTTATATAATTTATCTTTTCTGAAGACAACGACGATTTTGATAGATAACACTGAAGAGTAAACTAAAACAATTTATTAATATCTCATGTTTATTATGTTTACCTGATGATGATAATATAACTGTCGAAGAGTCACACCTAAAAAGGTATCTGTTAAGGTTGAAAAAATAATATGTACATACATGAGTTATGTATTCGATGTGAATACTAAAGAAAAGAGAAAAAATATGATTATGAAAACGATTAAAAAAAAAAAAGATACAAAGAAAGAATATTCGCAATCAGTTGTTATGGTGCCTACATTTTATACATTTTAAGAAGGCTGAATGTGGGTAGAATTTAAAAAAAAAACAACAAAAACATACACAGATAATATTAGCTATGTAAGAAAAAAATTTTTAAATTTGAATAATAATGTTTTAGGTGTACATATGTTATAAAATTTGTACCATCATAATTGGCTAGATGACAACAATTGAATGCATCGTATTTTCAAATTTAAATATATGTAAAATTGTATTATGTAGAGATGCTGAAATAATATATTATTAAAAATACTAAAATGAAGAAAATATTTATATAAAATTTGCATTTAACAAAAATTCTTTTAATCCTTGAATAAAAAAAAATAATAATAATTTGCTAATTTTGACATACATAATTTTATTTTACAACAATTTTATGAATAATAAAAAAAAAAGTGCACCTAAACCATAATAAAAAAAAATTTATGAATTTAGCTTGATTTTAATTTAAAAATATAACAAATTAATTCAGATATAGTAGTTAATTTTGTATAGCACTTATTTTTAAAAGGCTTTTTATTAAGACAAAAAATTACATGTATGAAAAATGTACAAAAGAACGTACACGAAAAAAAAAAAAAAATAAATAATATGAAAATAACCAGTCTTTTAGAATTTAATTTTATTGCAATACTAAATAAGTCTAATTTTTCAATAACCACTCACGCAGATGATTTCACCAATTAATTTTTACGTTTTTTTCTGTTTTTTTTTTTTTTTTTTTTCAATTTTATATTTTTTTCTTGAACAAAAAACAATAAAAAACAGCGAACAGAAGAACGATCAATTCAACTTGCTGTACGTGTTCATAAAACTTTAGAATTAGCCGATGATAAATTTTATGTAATAACTTGTGGAAAAACTGGATTCGCTAGGTAAAGTATGAGAAGAAGAAAAATTCGAATTGAATTCAATAATAGAAAATAAAAAACCTGTCGTGAATGAATTTTATTCAAATTAAATTTCGAATGAAATTTATATGCTTTCACTTTCATTTATAGAATGTTTTCAATCAGCCAAAATACACCGGGTAGTAATCCGCTAGTTGTAACAATTTTTTTCCAATTTAGAATAGTCTAAAGTAATTTTAGCTGACGGTTATAATACACTCACATTCGTTACAACTTGGTCGTGCCACCATCAGGTGTATTTTGAGCAGTTGTAATAACCGGTTTTTAATTGGATTGCGACGGTTGTAATCCTACCTAATGTATTTTGGGCCAATAAGAGTGAATGTGATAGAATACAAGTTTCATTCGAAAACTGTAAAAGATAACGATTGAGTTTTTCACAAATAATTTAATTTTTTCCTTTTCAGAGACGATAATGCACATGTGACATTGAAATTTTTAGAAAAAGGACGACGTGTTAGGGAAACAGTTTCTGGTAGAGAATATACAATAAAAGCTGAAATGACCCATCCAAATGGTATAAGAAAAATATTCTTAAAAATTAAAAAAAACATAATTAAAAAATTATTTTGAATTCTATAACAGGATCTTATGGTATTAAAGTGAAAAATTGCTTTGCCTTTGATAAAAAGAATGTCAGTATACCACTTATTGATGATCGAGGGTAAGATTTTTTTTTTTTACAAAATATATAATTTATGTATGAACATATTACAACAATAAATGTTAATTTTTCATTTAAGATGTCCTCTCGATCCACAAATAATTTCAAAATTCATTCCAAATTCAGAAGGTACAGCCGCAAGTGCTGTTATACATCAAATGTTCAAATTTCCAGATGGTTCAGAAGTTCATTTACAATGTGATATTGTTCAATGTTCAGGAAAATGTTCAGATAATGAAAATTGTAATGGACCACCACCACCATCAGCGGCATATACAAAAGGCAGACCATTAGGTGAACCAGAAGAAGGAATGTTATTGGCAGCAACGACAGTTTTTGTAGTAGATCCAAAAGATGCACCATGTAAATGATATATATATATTTTTAAATCGTAATTTTTATTGTCAATTTTCCATTTAAATATTTCGTAGTGGTGTCAGCAATTTGTGAAGAAAGTGGTGTTCGACCAGCATGGCTCCTATGGTTAGCCATTGCTTTGGGAGTTCTCTTTTTAATAATGCTTTTAATGAATATTTTCCTTTGTACAGCGATGAGTTGTAGTTGTGCAAGAACCGAGGTATGTAAATTTATTTAAATTTCAAAATTAAAATTTTACTATTCGTTTATTTTTTCTTTCTTTTTTGACATTCAGATAATTGAAAAAGAACCATCAATTATCGAAGAATACGATCCATACAGAAGTTGGCATGGCAGTCAATATGGTTCAAGATATTCACTTCATGGTCGTGATGGCCATAATAAAGGATATACAAGTGGCGGTTCAACAATACATTCCAATAGGTCTGATAGATACTAAGATAATATCTTTTTTGTAAATGTAAAAAAATAAAATAAAATACTTTTGAAAAGTAGTTATCTTTAAAAAAGAAAAAAATAATTCAAATTAAAATTAAAATTAAAAAAAAAAAACTTCTGTAACTTTCTTCTAACATTGTTTGTAAATTAATCTATTTTATTGTTATACTTAACGTGTTCTTGAAGGTCGTTACCAATTGATACCGATCATTATGCAATTGTTCATTCACGTCCAGGATCAGCATCAGTACATGGACATCGATCAAGAGGGCCATCAAGTAATTATTGAATAATAAATTAATTCATTTTTTAAACAAAAAAACAAAAAAAAAAACCGTAAACGTACTTCATATACGTAATACAATTTAAAATACATTATATAAATATAAATAGACGTTAAATCGGTGAAGAGTCATTTGAAAAATTATTCTAGTTGAACAAGTGCACATATTTTACGAAAGAAAACAAAAAACAATTAATTAAATAGATACAAATAAATAAAAATCGAATAAAATCATTAAAAAAAAAAAGCAAACTTTTTTTTTTTTTAAATTATGGTAACGAAAAAAATAAGATACTTTCGAATAATACGTAATATTTTCGATTAACGATAAATAGATTTTATTTAAAAAATTTAAAAAAAAAATATTTTCTTCTTACAAAAAAAAAAAAAATATACATATATCTAATGACCTTTAAGGAACAGTATTTTAAGTATATAAGCTTTACTGCCTTTTAATTCTAATGTAAAAATTTTCAAAAAAAAATAAAAAATGTTTTTTTTCCCTATCTCTAAATTTTTTTTTATCCTTTTCGAATTAAATTCGTATATTTCGCGTTTTTTATTCAAAATTTGTTATTCTAATTAAGTCATTCAAATAATATTTTTTTTGTAAGTCATTAGTAAGTTTTTTTTTAAAAAAATAAATTAAATCTTAAGAAAACAAAAATGTAAAAATTAGAAATTAAGAAAGAAAAATTAAAAAAAGAAAATCACGAATTGTAAAAATTGTAATAAAATAAAATAAAAAAAAAATTCTCTAACGATCAATTTGGTTGGTTTTTTTTTTGTTAAATAATTTTTTCATCATCAGCAGTATGAGGAATTTCGGAAATTCACCATAGGTAAGCATCATTTTGGTTCTTCTACCATTAAAAAAATTTGATTACTGTAGTAACATAACCTTTACCGAACGAATAAATATTCGAATATAGTAACTGGTAAATTATCGAATGATCAATTTTCGAAAATTGCTCATTACAGCGCTAGGTGAGCGGGTGAGCCTATGGTTGGACTTTTTCCAAAAAGTATCGAGTATAAGTATTTTAATGAGTACTTTTGAAAAGTAGCGATACTACTTGGTATCGACCGAAGGAAGTATCGAGTATCTAACCTAACAAAGGCAAAACCTGCCGAACGAGCAAAAAAAAAAAACCTCGCGTGCTATCGAAAACCGCCATATCAGTACGTGGATTAGGGTGCCGCCTGATCTGAGTATATATGTATATATACTTACAAAACAGTAACGAATACCTAGTAAGTATCGCAAAAAAGTATCAAGTACAAAAGTATCGAAGTATCGAGTGAATGTACTCGATACCAAGTACTACTCGAGTACTTTAGTCCAACCATAGGTGAGCCTCATCTTGCTTTAAGATTTTCTCCCAGATTTATATACTTTATTATGATCTTCTTTGTCAAAATTTTCATCTGATCTTCTTAACACATGACCCAGCCATCGAATTATCCTTATCTTTATTCTTTAAACAATATCAATGTCATATATTTCGCCATTTTACATATTACATCATTCTCAATGTACCAAATAATTTTTTAGTTAATGTAAATGTTACTTACCGTTATTCCGTTGCTGCTCAGACTTCTGCTGAATTTTGTGCATGTAAAGCTGAATCGTTGAACGATTTGTATTGGTCGTAATTATATTTTCAGTATGAGAAAAAATTATGATCATTTTCAAAAATTCAAGCTTACTGCAAAATTGATTTGAAAGCTTCATAAAACCAGATCTGCAAGTATTTTGAACTACATATTTACTTGTACTGCACTACAAATATCACACTACAACGCATTGAGTACACATAAACAAAATTTTAATTGAAGTCCTTTCACAGTTAAAATCAAAAGTTTACAATTAACTTTCCTTTTTTTCTTCTTTCAAATAAAAAATCATTGAATTTTGATGTTAAACTTGTTATATTTTATTTATTTTTTTTTTATTTTCTTTAACTTTCATTAATTCATAATTTTGATTATGCAATAAACAATCCGAAAAAAAAATCAATTATTAGTTTTCATTATTAAAAAAAAAAAAAAAAATTTACAAAAATCATTATTTTGCTTGTTTGTTTTTGAATTGTAGAAAAAAAAAAAAACAAAAACCAAAAATAAATTCTAAATTTTATATGTTTGTAATAAACGTTGACAAACGATTGCTTTAAATTTAATACTTAATGTTTCGAATATGATATCAGTATTATCTAGTTTAAATTCATTTTGTTCATGTTTTTGTGGTTGTTGTTGCGGTTGCTGTTGTTGTTGTTGTTTAAATACATTATTATCATTATCATCTAGATCATTCATAAAAAATATTTTAAATTTTTGATTTAATTTATGTTCTAAATCTGTATTATTATTATTAAAATACATTATGTATGAAAGATCAAGAAGATAATAATCTAAATTACATAAAAAAAATTTTTCACAATCTAATATATCGAAATTTTTTGAAATAAAATGAATAAATAAATGATATATAAAATATTTAAATTGTTTACGTTTCATTGGTACAATACTTGAATCTTTAGTAAAAAATTCAAAAATTTTTAATGTTTGTTGTGCATTATGACATTCTTTTAAACATTCTAAATATGCATTAATATATTGATAATTAAGCATTAACATACGTATACGATATTCAATATTATTATTTGATATTTTTATAATTTTATCTGGATCATATAAACCATGAAATATATATAAACAATAATGTATATAATTACGATATTCAGTTAAATCATTTGTATCATTTGAATTTGTTAATGAATTATTCATATTATTATCGATATTATAAAAACTAATACAACGTTCATCATCATCTGGTGATATATCATTTGAACTTAAATTACGTAGACCAGTTAATGCTGAACATAATGAATCTTCATCTAAAAAACTTATATTTTCAATACTTGAAGCACCACCATCATCATCATCTGTTAGACCACTAATACCGCTCGGTGCTGATTTTGATGAATCAATACCAAATGATATATTCGGTTTTATAACAAATGATTGACGAAATTTTGGTATACATTTTAAATAACGTGTCGGTTCAGAATCCATACGAATTTGTGGACGTGGTAAATTAACATCAATTGGACTTTCAACACAATTACCTTCGAAACGCATCAGTCTTTTTGTTGTTGGAAGACAAAATAATTTTGCTGGTTTTTTATCTGATGGAGGACTTGTATCACGGCCACACTAAAATTTAATTTTTTTTTTAGTTTTCAAATATATAATAAGGATTTTTTTTTTTAAATAAATTACCTGACCATTAGCATTTCCACCGAATGCCTTTACAACATAATCACGTGTTATAACAATTGTAAAATCTGCTCCACATTCAACATGAAGTGGATTTTCAATACATTCTAACGGTGTCGGCTTATTAACTGCCTTACGATCTTTATCTTCTGTTCCAAGTTGATGTTCCAAATTTTTACCCCAAGTGAACAGCATCGAAGTTGATGAGATCAATGCAAAATGAAGTAGTCCACTTGACATCTGAAATGCAATTTGTCAAATTAAAATCAAATTAAACTTCATTTATTGAAGAAACAAAATTACCTGTAAAATTTGTCCTGAAACTTCACTTGTATCAACCTTTTGTGGTATCATATATTCATAACTCTCAGTTTCGAGAGTATTTTGAATTTTTTTATCACTCTGATCCTCAGATTTTCCAGTTTCTTCTGATTTTTGATTTTCTTCTAAATTTTTTTTATCTTTTTCATTTGATATCAAAATTTCTAATTTTTTTAAATTTTTCTCAATAGCTTTAGGCGATAAAACTTTTTCAGACTCAATAGGTTTCATAAAACTTTTTAATTTATTTGATTCCAATCCAGTTGAAATGTTTGTACTACTTGAATCAGAACGTCTTCTTCGGAAACTTGCTAAACCTTCATTTCGTCCTTCTTCTAATTCTTTTTCTTTTTTTAATCCATCAATTAATTTTCCTGAACTTAAACTTCTTTTTAGATTTTTTACATTATTTGAAGATTTTGAATGACCACCAGATAGACGTGGTGGTTCAGGAACAATAATATTCATAAAATTATTATTATCTAAACCAGTTTCTGAACGTTTATACATTTCTTTTTTTAAAGTTTCTTCAATTTTTATTTTTGCATTTGCACGACGTTTTACTTGATTTGTTAATCTTAAAGCTTGTGGAGATAGACCCCATGTGTATAAATAATTATTATCATCAACAGCAAACTTGAAAATTTGAGAAAAATAAAATGAAAAATTATTGAATATTAATTATAGAAAATAAAATAATAAAATTAAATTAAATTACTTACACTACAAAAAAATTTGGTATGAATCAGTCTTATATTTGTTTTACTAACATCTATTTTAATTGGGACTAGACATTTAATAGGATATGATGTAGTTGATGATGATTTTTGTTGCTGTGTAACGCCTAATTGTCCAAAATGATTTGAACCAAATACATATAATTCTGTATTGCCATTTTGTTGTTTACATAATACTAATGAATGTGAGTGTCCTAATGAAATTTGAGCAACTTTCTATAAAACAAAAAGAATACTTGTAAAAAAAGTTAGAAAAAATGACATTAAGTCTTATATATAATTACTTTTCCTATAAAAAATCTAACTAATTTTGGTTCAGGAACGTTTTCAACATCACCATGTCCTAACTGACCGTATGCACCCCATCTAATTAAAAATTAAAAATAAATTATAACTTATACATACATATTTTTTTTTTTAAACAATATTTTTGTTACCCCCAAGTATAAAATTTTCCATCAGCTACAACTGCATTATGATATTGTCCAGCTTCTAATATTGTAATATCCTTACAATCTAAACTTTCAACTAACATTGGTTGTAAAGCAGCTTGCATTTTTTTATTAATACCAAGCTGACCTAAATTATTTAGTCCAAAAGCGTATAACTATAATGAAAAAAAAAACAATAATCGAAATTTCAATAAATTTTAAATCAATTAAAGGTAGAAAGAAAAGAAAAAATTCGACTTACTCCATTATTTGTAAGAATTAAAGAGTGTTGACGACCACATTTTACTGCATGCACTTCTAAATTTAATTGAGATAAGATTTCTAAGTATTTAACAACATGTGGTGGTTCTGGAGGATCTAAAAATTTAAGATAAGATTTATTTTTTAAAAAAACTTTGATTATTGTAAATTTCTCAATGTAAAACATACCAATTGGTTTACCAACACTATAAATTAATGGAATACCACTTGAACCCCAAAAATATGCATAACCATCAATAACACAAGCACTATGAGAATAACCAACAGCAATTGGTGGAAAATTTGATGTTTTTATTGCAAACTTTAAGAATAAAAAGTAATAAATTTTAATTATTATTTTCTTAAAAACATAAATTCGAAAAGAAAAGAAAATGTATATGTTACCTGATTGTCCTCATATGTTATTCTATGACTATTTAAAGCATTTAATATATTCGATGGTTTCATTTTTATAGCATCAATTTGTATTATAATTGATAAATATGTTTCAATTAATAATTTACTAAATTCTATTAATTCAGAATCATTTTCATCAGTTGTTGTTGATATTATGTAACGGTGGGAAATAATTGGCCTAAATACTGGTAAAAATGGATTTAATTGAGCTTCTAGGCGCTAGAAAAAAAAACAACATAATAAAAATTGAAAATTATCAAATTTGCAATAGAAAAAAAGGATACCCACTTGTAAAACAGTCTCATCAAATTTTTGCAATTTATTTTGTATAACATCAAAATAATCAGCTGATACATGACGAAGATATGTGATGCATTCACAGAATAACATTTCACTGAGATTATAAAATAGTACATTTATTTCAGAATACCATCCTGGAAAGTTTAAGAAAAAAAAATAAAATAAAATAAAATTAGGGAAAAAAAAAAATATTCTAAAGAAGAATTTTAAATTACCAAATTCTTGATGACTAACACTAACAAAGCCAACAAATATATCAATAGAACATCCACGAATCATTGCAAGTAATAAAGCTGCCATATAAAGACCACTTTGGCATAATACAATACTTGTCATGTTTGTATGAAATTTCGAATTGGCTGTGATAAAATTCCTTTAAAAAAAAAAACAGAAAAACGTAATATTTTTCATTTCAAATACTTAAAAATGTATGTACTTCTAATATTACTTACCATACAGCAAGATTATAAATTTTCTCCTTAACTGCATGCTCAGTTAATGTTATCAATAATAAATTTGATAAATGAAATTGTGATGATACTGACATTTGTAATGTTCCAATTTGTTCATTTGGATCATATATATAATTACTACATAATTTACCAATATTTATAATTTCATCGGATTTTCTAGTACGTTTTGGTATTATTGATTCAATATCATTACAATATCGTCGATTACAATCAACAATTAAATATTTAATAAATGGATTAATAATAAAATGACTTTTTAATATATAACCTGATTTTAATGCTGTTGCACATAAATGCATTAAAGCATAATTTTCACCAAACATTGCTAATTTTAATGCTGTACGAACTGGTGGTATATGTCCAACATTATATACACAAAGTGCTTTTGTTACTTTTTTTTTACGTAATAAACAATCACCAGCAAATTCAATACATTGTGAATATGATAAATCAAATGTTGTACAAAATTCTTCACATATTTTCCATTTTTTATTAAAAGCAGCATTTAAAAAATATGTATGAGGTTCTTTGCTAAAAATATACAAACAAAAAATTGAAAAAAAAAAAAAATGTACATATTTTCAATATTAAAAAATTTAAGGAAAATAAATTCTTACTTTAAATCGATAAAATACGTATTTTTATTTGTTACTACGATACAAGGATCATAATTAATTTTTGGAAATTCTTTTTTCATATTGTCGACATCAAGCTTTGTAAATTCTTCTTCTGTTTTAAGATTTTTATGAAGACGAATATAACTAATCGGTGTTCTAATTTCATTCATTTTTATCATAATTTCATCTTTATTATTATCACCAACATTATTATTTGTTGATGTTATTACTGTTGCCGATTGTTGATTTATATTATCTCTTTTATCAAAAATTGCCATACGATGAATATTTATTATATTTTCATTTGGAAATGTGAATAATCCAAATAATGCACGTTCATTAAATTTTGATATATCACCATTTTTAATTGATGCCATTGCACTACTTATAACACCAACAGCATTTATTAATTTATCATTATCAATATCATTTTCATCATCATTATCATCTACTTTATTGACTCTATTGGTTGTTGTTTCGGCGGCATTATCATTATCCATTTCGATATTTTTTAATGCATTTTGCTCTTTGTTATCATTTTTTTGTTTAACTAATTGTATTGAATATAATAAATTTGAACTAATCATAATTTCTAAACAATTTTTTGGTATTTTATAATGAAATAATGGTATTAATTTTAAATCCATACGATGTATTGATAATATATCAGAATATGAATGCAAGGCACTTAAAAGTAACGTATTACGTAAATTTTGTGCATGATAATATGGTCCAGATGATGTTGTTAAAATTTCTGGTACTGTTGTTGGTGAATCAATCATTGTAAATGAATTTAATGATTCTTCAGAAATATCTGTAAGAGAATTTGTTTTTTTCTTAATTAGAATTTAAAAAAAATAATAAATCTATAAACTTACATCCATCTAATTTGGATCTAGCATCTGATAATCTCATTTTGAATGCATTCAATTTTTTAGTACCTAAATTTTTAAGTAATGAAAGCCGTGCTCTTGCTGCTGGTAAAATTCCTTTGCTTACAGAAATATTTTCATTATTTATTGTTTCTAAAATAATTTGATTTTGATTAATTGCAATTTCTGATGGCGATGGTTTTGTAATTTCATCGTTTTTTGGTAGATCTGATGTTACTTTTTCAGTTACACCAACAACTGATGGTAGACAAGTATTAGAAGACAAATTATTGTTTGTATTTGTCAACGGTATTTGTTGTTGGATTGGCATCACAAATGTCCAATCCTCAACACCACTACGACTATTATCACTATTCTGTGATGTTGTTGGAGATAAATCCGCAGGGAATATGTATTTTATTGATTTCTGCTCAAGCAACAACTTCCATTGCTCTTTGCTTGTTGAATTTATCTTGAAAAATATTTTCATAGAAAAAAGTTGTAGTTTTTATATTTACCAATACCAATATAAATTTAATACTTACCAAAAGTGTAACATTTTCATCGTTATTGTCATGACAAATAATCAATTTACAAATGGCACCATTTTCAATTGAAGTATTACCAATAAATGGACAATTTGGTGTTAAGCCAACAAAACAAATTGAACCATCTGAATAACCAATAATTGCTCGATTACGTTTATCAATTGTTTGCCACCATATAACACACAATGGATATGGACAGGTGTATGATGATCGAAATGATTCGCTTGCACCACCACCGCCACCACTTTCATTACTACTTGATGCTGTTTGATTTTCAGAATCTTTTAATAATCTTTTAGAACTTTTACGGCTTGTTGATGTTGTATCTGTACTTATAGAATTGGTAAATGTCTCTGATTCTAGTATAGAATATGGAATATGTTCAATAGTATCTAAACTATTTTCATTAATCAAAGGCACTGCAATCTGATTTAAACCACCAATTGTTTGTTGTTGCAGTTCATTACTGTTGGATTCTCTTTGGTTTAGCGGATCAATATCAATTAAACGAAGCGGAGATGATGAAGTTGTATTACTTGCACCATTATTTGGACATGTTTTTGAATTTGGACATTCATGTGGTCCAACGAAGGGTATTACAAATGAAGTAATTTCTGAAATACTAAAGGCGGTATTGTTTACCGATTGAGTAGGATCGAGTAATTTTAAAGCAGGAACTATATGAAGAGTGTTATCGAAACCTGTAAAAATTTAAAATGAATTTATGATAGTATTTTTTTTTCTATTTAAATTTCTAAGAACCTTAAAATAAACAAAGAAAAATACCATATTATAAAACATAAATGTTGCTTTATCAGCGGTTTTTATGAGATGAATGAATGAGTCATAATAAATAAAATAACTCAGAACTTTAAAAGCATAAAAAATAAACAAAGAAGTTTCTTATCGACATAATGACCCAAATAGAAAAAAATTAATGCATCACAAACATAAATTAGTTTTTTTTTGTTCATTTAAAAGATAAAAATGAAAGGAAAAGAAGAATTCTTATATTTTACTTACATAGAACAAGTAACCATGCTCCACTAGGATCGAAGCACACGTCATGGATAACTCTTTCTTTTTGTTTGAACCATGATATTACTTTATAAAGATTAACATCTTGATTATTTGTATAACGTAAGAGAATTTCATTATCCTCTGATACTAAACATAATATTTGTTTATTTGCATCGTATGAGGTGCTGGTTGATAATTTGCATCGAAAATTTGTAATTAAAGGTTTTATATGAAATAAAAATTGTCGATTTTCGTCAACATGTGACGTCATTTCAATAAATATTTTTTTTGATTTTCAGACAAATATTATTATTTTGATATTCTTTAGCGTTTTATTTTTCTTTTCCGTATAAAAATAGAAATTATGGATCTAAATAATAAAAAAACAACAACAAAAATCAACTTTGTTTAAACGCAATTTCACGATATTCTTTTGTTTCGAATTTTTCGCAAGTAATTTAAAATTAATTTATGCATTCACATTTTTTAATTTTTTTAAATATAATCACAATAAAAAAAAAATTTTTAAATTGTTTTCAAGAAATTTTTGATCCTGTAAAATAAATGAATAATTTCACTTTTGCCAAACGTCAGAATCAATACAAAAAAAAATTAAAATTAAAATTGATGTGACATTTCATAGACTGAGTTACCGTTTGTCTTATATTAGTTATAAGTTAAAACGATGATGGATGTTGACATGTCAAAAATCAAAATTTGACTGACAAGGTCAACAATCGATATTTTTGTCAACAATTAAAATTGTCAACAATGTGTCAATAATCCTATCCTTTCCCTAACCGTAAGTCGTAACGTAACTGACGTAAATCTAATCTCTAATCAAATTATTTTAACTAAGCCAACCTAACCTTAAAAAAAACTGAAAATTTGAAGTGATTATATTTAATAATTTATAGGTACATATACGTATAATATAATAATTATATATAATAAAATAAGAATAAAAATTTATAAATATAAAGTATAAACTATAAATTATAAAAGCAACTAAATCATTTAGCTGTAAAATGGTTGGACGTCCTAAAAATGTTATGTTTAAAGAATTTTTTTATGTTTATAAATTTTATTTTTTCTTATTTTGTTTTGAAATTTTTATTTATGGAATATTATTAAATAAAAATGAAATCGTTAACTTGACGTTAACAGTCAGTGTCAAAAATGTCAACAATGCTAAGTAAACAATTAGTATTGTTGACACGTCAAATTTACAATTGTTGACGTGCCTATCGCTGAGTTAAAATACGGACCATTTGGATCTATGAATGTAATTTTCTTTTACAGGCCAACGTCACAGATTTTTATTATTATAAAATAATGTTTTTATGTTACAAAATATATCAATTTATCTGTTTTCTTCAAAAAAACGCTCTTATAATGTGAGAGAGAAAGAAAAAAATGTTAGAATTCTCACTGCTTCAGTTCCAATAAAACACAGCAAGTTAAACAGTAGTTGGAGTGGATATTGGATAATATATGAAACGGTAATATTTCAAAACAAATGTTTTTTTTGTAAAATTAAAGATGGGAGTCTAATAGCTCTTAAATTTTAAATTTAAAAATTAACTGTTTTTTTATTCTACCAACCGTATTTAAATAAAATTTCTACGGTACATATAAAATGTAAGCTTCATATTTTTTCATTGAAATTTAAAAAATTTATATTTAAGTACCATAATACAGGGTTAATGTTAAGTTATTTAAGTGCAATAAGTAAACTATCTGCCTTATTACATCAAGTCATAACTTGTGACCAGTCATAAGTATATTCACCAAACTAGTTTTATGACCGTCATAGTCAAGTTATGACCATAAAATTCTTTTAACTGTTTTGCTGACCTATTAGCTTTGCTACTAGCATTTTGAACCCAACTTTGAACTTGATTATGACGGTCATAAACTAGTTTGGTGAATATACTTATGACTGGTCACAAGTTATGACCGTCATAATCAAGTTCAAAGTTGGGTTCAAAATGCTAGTAGCAAAGCTAATAAGTCAGCAAAACAGTTAAAAGAATTTTATGGTCATAACTTGACTATGACGGTCATAAAACTAGTTTGGTGAATATACTTATGACTGGTCACAAGTTATGACTTGATGTAATAAGGCAGATAGTTTACTTATTGCACTTAAATAACTTAACATTAACCCTGTATTATGGTACTTAAATATAAATTTTTTAAATTTCAATGAAAAAATATGAAGCTTACATTTTATATGTACCGTGAAAATTTTATTTAAATACGGTTGGTAGAATAAAAAAACAGTTAATTTTTAAATTTTAATTGTTTTGCTGACCTATTAGCTTTGCTACTAGCATTTTGAACCCAACTTTGAACTTGATTATGACGGTCATAACTTGTGACCAGTCATAAGTATATTCACCAAACTAGTTTATGACCGTCATAATCAAGTTCAAAGTTGGGTTCAAAATGCTAGTAGCAAAGCTAATAGGTCAGCAAAACAGTTAAAAGAATTTTATGGTCATAACTTGACTATGACGGTCATAAAACTAGTTTGGTGAATATACTTATGACTGGTCACAAGTTATGACTTGATGTAGAATAAGGCAGTTAATGTGCTCTGTCAATGGCCAGTACCAGACCTGTCTTCTTCAGCTTCAATAACCGGTTTTTTTTCCCACTTTTAGATAAAATGTACTACAACTCGCCTTCTGTCTTCAAAAAAACCGGTTATTGAAGCTGAAAGAAGACAGGTCCGGTACTGGCCAATTATTGTAACATAGCATAGCTACATATTTATTTTATTAAATTATAATGATGATACCTATGAAACGAATGAAAGTTACAATTATACCAAAAATTCAATAAATTTTTCTAAATAAAAAACTATTACTAACAAGACAACAAAATGTTGATTAAAGTAAAGGATGAGATGTTCTCTTTATGGAATAATACATATTTTAAATATTTCGTTTTCATTTGCTGGCTTTGAAGGTATAACTTTTTTTTTCTTGTAATATTTATGAGGCATTGCCTCCTGATCCACCCTCATGATGTATCTTTTCCTTTCATATAATGTGATTTTTGTTTTCTTTCATTTAAAATACATACAATATAATAAAATATTAAAAATTTTAAATCATGAATCATGACACATACTGCCTGTGGTTGATTTTTTTTTTTTTTTTTTAAAAAATTCAAGAGGTGTAAAGTTCATCTTTAGGTCTAACGCTTCTAGATTTTATATTTTTTCGCGACCTAAATTATTTTGAACAAGAAGTAAGAGAGAAGTACAATATAAAGCAGAAGGATTTATGTAGGAGGGAATATACAAATGAATTTTAAATTTATTTTTAGCACCTTTATGAAAGAATTGCCGAAGGATAACTGGATAAACAAAAAAGTATTCATTATCAGTATGTATTTGTAATGTGTTATGTTTTTGTAAATTTTAATATAATAATTGTTTTTAAGCATTTGAGATTTATGGTTTTTCTTTTTGGATAGATTTTATTACTTCAAAATGTCGAGGTATAGTTTTGAAGGAGATCATGAATAGTGATCATTAAGAATAATCTATTTCCCGTAAACTACAATTCCAATAAATATATTTTTTTTTCTGGGTTTTCTTTTATTATTAATACTGAAGTAATTTTACCAAACAAATTATAAGTTTTAAAAAAAAATAAAAATAATAAAAACAATTTGTGTTAATCATTACGAATAATGTATTTCACATTATTATTTTTTTTAGCACATTCAACATTGATTATCTAATTTCACGCCGGTGCAATTGTTCACGGTACTTAATCAATAAAATTAAAAAGATTTATTAAAAAAAAAAAAAACATTAAAAACAAAAACCAGCAAAATAAATCCTAACAGCAAAGTAAAGATATACAATACACTAAAACAAAAAATAAAATAAAAAGAAAAAAATTAAGATTGTGGGAGTTACCTCATTCGATATCTTTCTGACCATATTTTTAATATATTCACATTTTATATAAATAATTGTTGCACATAAAACACATAACCGCGTGATTTTTTTTTTTACTGATCGAATCTTCATCATCATCATTATCATCATCAGAGGCTTATGAGAGGTCGATTTTAATGTACCATATGTATGTACATATGTACATACCACAAGAAAACGCAAACATAATATTTGTTGTTTTATTGTATAAATAAAAAGGTACTCTCGCAATCAACATTATCATCATCACAACACAACGAATGGTAAACCTTTTATACCATCATCATCATCATCATCATCACCATAATCATCTGAGGAACAGAACACAACTGTATGTAAGATATTGAACCCTACTATCATCCTTTCTCGTATCTATACAATATAATGCAATGTATTTACAATGACCCCTGAGATGATATGTTCTGCTATAGGTACATATATTCTGTGATGTGATGCTGTATTCTGTTCTGATTTTCTCACAATCTTTTCCTTTAAGCTCGATGGAGAAATAAATTTAAATTTAAAGGACTATTATTAAATTTATAAACTCGACTAAATTTACCGTCGCGATATTGTTTAATTCACGAACAAATAATATTATGATCATTTTTTCCTTTTTTTTTTTAGAATATACACAGAATCAGTAAAGCTAAAGGAGAAAAAAAAATATAAGAGGAAACCCCCATAGCTATACATGTGGTAGTTAAGGAACTTTTATAAAGTAGAAAAAAAAAAAGGAAACAAATTGAAAAAAAAATTATGAAATTAACAAAGTAAATTATAAAGGATCTAAAGAACTAAATTTTGTTGTTGTTTCCTTTTGCAAAAAAAAAAAGTAAATAATATAGAAATAATTTTCTTAAAAAGCAAAAAACGTGCGATCTTTGTAATATTCTTCTGGATGTTATATTTACCATACGAAGAGATCAATGATCAAAATTGTTCGCATATTTGTATTTTGTGTAAAAGATATTCATTCGTATTCGCGCTGCGATGCATTCAAAAAAAATAAAATAAATAATAAAAAAAACATTTTGACTTTATTATATGATTTTAGTAGCGAAATATGGGAAATAATGATAATACAAAAAAAAAAAAAAAAGAAATAAGGAAAGATGATTTGATCGCACAATATTGTTTGTGTTTTGTGTGAATCCATTTTGATCCACATTGAAGGTAATATTTTATAAGCTAACGATCTGCTTGAAGCGCATTAAAAAAGGCGGAACCGAAATATTGTTTTGTTATAAAGAAAGTCAAAACGATAAGATTACTTATTTTTTTTCTCTCGATATTTTTTTTTTAAAAAAGGAAAATCATAAGATTTTTAAAATTTTGCAAAAATTTATCGAAAATATGTGAAAAAAGTTTAAAAAAACTGAAAGAATTCATTCTATCAATTTTTGAATTAAAAAAAAAAAAATTAAAGACATTAAAAATTTAAGATTTCCAAAAAAAAAAGAAGAAAAAATAAATAAAAGATTTCAAATAAATCTTATGTGTATACATAAAAGCCTCATACATACTTCAGTTATAATCATTTTAAGGATTATGAATACAGAAATATATCTTAAGCATAACCTTACGTCAAACACGTGGCATTATAAATATAGTTTAATCTTCTGATTATATTTAACAGGATCAAAAAATTTGTCATTGACTGTTATAAATTCACAATCACAGATTCTCATATAATACGTATATATTCGCGTAATATCTTAGAACAAAAGGATCAAATTTTTTGTCGTTTGTTTTTTTTTTCTTTCATTCATAAATAAGTTGAATTCCAGGGCTATTTTAAAATTGCCTTTTTTTTCCCGCAAAATATTAAATTACCTTCAGGTTATTAAAAAAAAGAAAAGAAAAGAAAAAAGAACAATATTATAAATTTGAATTTAACTGGTTTAACTAAACACACGATTAACTATTCAATATAGAGATTAGCATGTTATTTATGATCGTATACGCATACAGAGTAAGGATATTTTTCTAAAATGGCATTGAAATGAGCAGTTCATATACATAATGTACATATGTAGTAATCACCCCCGTTTTTTTTCTTTCGGGTGTGAAAAAAAAAAATATAGTTAGAACACGCGTCAATGGTATTTAAGAATCCTGTGATCATTTTGATTATATAGAATAGTAACTTACACTTTACATATGTCATAAATATCCTCGTGAGATTTTTAATCAACAATGTACATACGTACATCAGAATGAAAAATATAAGTGTATTTTATACACAAAATTACCATCAGTAGTTATTCTGTCATATCATTTTATACATACATACATATGTATATATGAAAAGGGGTGACTTTTATAAGCCACCCTTATATTTCTTTCTATTATTTTTTTTTTCATATTTCTTATAACTAAAATCAAAATGCATGTTACATGCACCATATTATAGAAAATAAGTCAGCAAGTCATTTAGTTAATCTTTAAATTTGAAATGGTGTAAATAATGAGATCATTGAACAAACGGATTAGGTATAGATTGCGTTTGTGATTTGCGTGGGGGGAGTATAGTGTGTGTAATATGAAAATATGTAATAATATTTTTTTTGTATTTAAATTTGTGGGTGGACGAGTTATTATGTCATCGTTAAAAATTAAATTTAATAGGATTTCGGTTATTATTTTTTTATTTTTTGTTCGATGTGAATTTGATTTTATCAATTTTATTTTTTTTACCAGAATAAAATTTATTTAATCTACCATTAAAATCGAAATAATTTTATGAGAATTTTCAAAAAAGAAATTATGTACCTACATACTTTTTTTTTTTTTGATTTTTAATTTAAAAAATTATAAATATGAATTTTGATATTCTAAAAGACGCTATCTTATCCAGAATTTATTTCATTGATTTTTCGATGAACATTTAATTTTCTCACATCACAATTTCAATGCACATGTATTATCTAAATTTGTAATTTATTACATACATACTTACATATAATAATAAAAATATTTTTGTGTTCACCAGTGTAAATAAATGTCTTCAAAAATTTCATGATAATATGATTTTATCCTTATTTTCATCATCATATATCCAGAAGAATTAATGAACTTATCGTATTGTAACTGTTTATAACAAAAAAGGATTTATTTATATACTGTTCTGTTTAATATACTCAAATTTATGAAATTTATTATACATACAGACATATACTTTTACAAATACACATGTATTCAGAAAATTATAAAGAAGAGAATGAGTGAAAAAAAGCAATAAAGGAACCTTTATATTTTATCATCAATTCAACATAAAAATATATATTTTATAAACGCATCAATATTATGGGGATGTGGGTGAAAAGTTTCTATATAATAATATGTGTTTTATTTGTTTATCATGTAAGTGTGTGTATAATAGAATTATTTCCGAACCAATGATTGGCATACGTTTTAGATTTTAATGTTCACTTGAATAGTTTTCAAAAGTGATATTTAATAAGCTTTCTTTTCGAATAATATTGTAGATTCAATAGAATTAGATTTGTTGTACCGCGAAATTTTTTTTAATTTTCAACATAAGAGATAAAGGTGTGAAAAGATATTGAAAAGAAAAAAAAAAGTAATTGTAGAAAAGAGATATTGAATTTTAAGATTATTATTTTGTTTTGTTATTTCGTGATTTTGTATATGTTTTTTTAAATTTTATTTTCTAGTACTACGACCTTGAAAAGTTTCAAAAGAAATTTTTACTTTGGTTGGTTGGTTGACGTGGCTGTTCTTTGGATTATTTCCGAAGACCCAAATAGTACTAACCGTGCCGTTTTAATACCACACACCGACACACCTCTCAGTTGTTAGTCAAAGGGTTGTAAGCTCTTCTGTCATACATGCACCTACAGTTTAAAGTGGAATCGAACCACTAAATTCATTGGTAGAGAACGACAGGGCTTGGTACTAATATTTCTTGTAGTTTTTTGTGGACTTAGCTAATGCGGTCTCTAAGCAGAAATTTTTACTTTACAGGATACAATTTTTAAAAAGGACATTTGAATACATTTATTGTCGATTTAAAAATTGATGTACAACTTAATTGAAATAGTACATCTAAAATTCAATATCTTCTACTGTTTTGTAGTAGCTATAAGAACAGAAAAAACGACATTCGACTCGACTGAGAATCGAACCACAGTGCGCTACCGAATGTTATGCCGTTCTTAGTTGCTATACTTAAACGTTGTTGATATTCAAATTTCCTACAGTTTCAAACAGGATTTAAATAAAATTAAAATTGTTTTTTTTCTTTACAGTGCAAATCTCATCGAAAAGTCGAAAATAATGTTGAAAATCTTCATATTGCGTTTTTTTCTGTTGTGGTTTTTTTTTTTTTTCATTTTGAAAAGTCAACTACTATTGATTCAAATTATGTGAATAATTTGAAAATATATATTTTATTTTAATATTTAAAAATTTAACAAGAAATAACAATAAAAATCTGTGAAAAAAATTTTAAATTGTACTTCAAGCAATATTTTTTTTCTCTCATATTTTTTTTTTTCTCTTACAAGCAAAAAAAAGTAACGATTTTTATTGGATAAAATATTAATAATAATTCATAAATTACACACCATTCTTTAATTTATCTCATATCATCAGATTTATCTTATTATAAATATTTTATGTATATTTGATAATTACAATCTATGATGGGCAAATTTTTGTTTTTTTTTTTTGTTTTATAACATCTGTCGATGTATACAGTATACTCATTTTGTATTTAATATAAAAAACAAAACAACCAAAAAAAAAGTTAAATATTATTTGAAAAAGATTTTTTTCTTTTTGATTTTTTAACCTCGTTAATCTTATGGTTTTGCGAAAGAAAAAAAAAACATTTTCATATCATATTATAAACTTTGTTATAAGCACATAAAAAGTGTATATCGATCGATAAAAATGTTGTTGTTTTTTCCTTTTTTTTCATTCTAAATTCATATAGAAATAGATATGTACCTCTACATATATTTTATATTTGAGTACTGGCTGTCTAAACCGATAAATCCCCTCAATCTAGATCGTGTTGCATCACAATATATAAAGAAGCCTTAAGGTTAGTACCTTAAATCCAATCTTATGAATCTCATTAAGGGCGGCTATAAAATTCTTGTAATAACAGCAAATTGGGTTTCGGCCCATTTTAATATCATCATGTAGTTTAAGCAAGTAAAACGAGTAAGTATAAAGTAAAATGTGTGTACATTTTTGATTTTAAAATACACATACATATATACATACATATATACTCGAATTATCGTATATATATAAAAGTAGTATTCAACATATAAAACAGATAACGAGGTTACATAAAAAAAAATGTATAAAAAGGAAGAAAACATAAGATTCAAAATAAAATAAAATAATATTAAAAAAAAGGCATAAAGAGGATATTGGAATCCTAAAATGTATACTATTATATGGATGGATGGATTATGATGAAATGAACAAATTGACTTTGTGGTATAATCATTTAGTTAGTCGGTCACGTCATCATATAACTTACTATTAGTACTTACACATCTTTAAGTTTCATTGTCAGTTTTATATATATGTATATACATACATTTTGTTTTTATTTTGCTTTTAATGAAAATCTAATGAAATTCCGAAAAAGGGATCCACCTTTTCTTCATGTACACATATAATATCTTCTCAGGTTTTTTTCCCATTTTATTATTATTTTTTTGATTCTTACAACAATTTACTGTACTTGCTGTACTTACAAGTTAACAAGTTGAAGAGGTATCAGAAAAATAGAAATTCCATTTAATGCCCAAAGCAAAAACAAAAACAAAAAAACATTCTGTATCCACTTTGTGCTCTTAAAAAAACAACAAAGAATTTAAAAAAAAAATCCTGTATTGCATTTAAAAACGCCAGGAATTCACATATGAACAAATATATATACAATAAGGTATAGATAGAGGTGCATTAACGTCATAAATGATTAAATTTTTACTTTATTTGATGTACACAAATAAAACATAACACATACATACAACATTTTTTTTTCTTCTCTCAATAATATACATATTTTCATACATTTCAAAACATATTTTGTTCTTTTTTTTTTCCACAGTGGGGACTCTTTTTCATTTTTTCATCCAACTTTAATACCTGTTATTAAAATTTTGAACGTGCACTTTTACCATATTGATACAATCTTTTGATATAATATATATAGTATATGTAATGTACATACATATATAGATATGTATGTGTGTAGATAAACGCGAAAATTTGAAATATATTTGTGCATAAATATGTGTGAAACTCTTTTCGAAACACCCCCAAGATTTGATAAATAATTTTATGTAATAATAAAATGTGTACACTTGCAATGCAAGGTGTATATAAATATGTAATGTATAGATGTAGGTAGAATGGTTAAAAACATATGCCAGACAAGACGAGAATTAAAATGAAAAAAAAAAAAAAAAACAGGACTAAAAAGAATTATTACATAGTCACAATGTGTTAATATGCATTTTTGCTCTCATAATGCAATTTACATTTGACTTCCTGTGTAGAATATTCTAACACTATATACATACACGCATATATTTATTTGATTGAATGTGTGTACACACAATAAAATATGAAAATTTTCATCAGTAATGCTCATTGAATTAAAGTTGAACATTAAGAATTTGTTCTTTGTTCTTTTTTTCTTTTTCTTATAAGAAACTAATTAGGAATTCCATTGAAAAATAACTTCTTCTCAAAAAAGATCATTTTTTTACCTTATTCACACCCTGTTTCAGTTGTTATATAATATTAAAATTGCTTCCTCTACAAATGAGAAAAAAAATGTATCTCTAATAATTCCGGTATTGAATATTCATTATTGCTTTAATGAAATCAATACAGTTATAATAGCTATTCTCAAAATATAAGAACAATATACATTCCGATTAAATTTGAAAAAAAAAAAAAACCAACACTAGAAAAGATTTGTAACATTTTACAAGTACGATGCAGTACAAATTGTAAGAGTATAATATAACCGTCGTAGAAAAAAAAAAATCGTAAATAACGTCCATAAATTGTAATGTAGGACTTAAAAATTCAGTATTTATTGCCAAATGATAAAAATGAGATTTATTAACATATATCTCTCGTCCGTATGTGAATTTTATGTAAGTCCTTTTCTGTGGTCCGTTTATATAATTCTCACGCGGCATTTATTATTTATTTATTTTTTCCTTTTTTTTTTTTTTAAATAAAATTCATATTCCATTTATACCACGATTTAGTTACACCTAGAATATCGTTATTTCTATAAAATAAAAAAATCACATTTTCAGATACATAAAATTTAAAATATTTTAGTAACCAAAAAAAAAGGATAAAAATAAAAGAAAACCAAGAAAAATTAGTGCACAAAAAATGAACAAAAAATTGCATGTTTTTTTTTCCAAACTGAACCCACCACAGTAAGCTTAATGTCAGCATAAGAAAAAATTTATGATTTTAATTTAAAAATGAAAAAAAAAACTATAACATATGAAATATCCTTTTTTTTTTCTAAAATAAATGCAATAAACTCCCTCAATAACGGAACCACTGAAAATAGAATATAATTGTTTATGAATAACATAAAAATGATCTGTTTAATTTATCAATTCATTCAAACGGTTTACCTTTTTTATGTTCTTTTGTATTTTCTATTATATAATTCTTTGTTTTCTTTTATATCCTTGATTGATTTAATACAGAAAAACGAGATATGTATTAGATTTCGCTTTCAAAAAAAAAAAAGATTTAGATTAAACATTTTTTTATTCATTTATTAACGCGTTAAATATCGTATTTCATAAAAAAAAATATACTATACATATATAAAAACAACACGCAGATAGTGTAAAGTCTTGTGTCACATCAATAAGGATTCTAATTGTGTTTCCTGGAGTATATGTTTTCATGTCACGTGCCACTTTATCCTTGATAACATATAGACCGCACGCAGTTTATAGATGAGTTATGCATAATATATATATTTTTTTTTTTATCTTAAGAGCAAGAAATTAGCGGCTTTTTGTTGATGCGTCCTTTATACAAATTTGCATCATTGGTGGTCTGCTTACATGTATGTATGTAAAGGGAAGAATGTTCTTTTTTTATTTATTTATTTTTTTTTATTTAGTGTCTATATCAATGTCAGTTTGAATATAAAAAACGATTTACGAGGGCGCTCATGATTCAAAATATAAAAAAAATTCATTATAAATTAAATAAACGTATAATATAAGACAGGATGATAGTTTACTTGAAAATCAAAAAAAGGAAAGAAAAAAAAAAGAACCAAGAATAGAATTACTTTATATGCCTTGTACAATTTAATAAGTCAGTTAGAAAAAAAAAAAAAATAAAAAGGATTTTATTAGAAAAAGAATTATTCGTATATAAAATACACACAAATAGATCCTTGCTCATTCATATACCACAAATATTTTTATATATGTATATACGTTTTCCTTTTATTATATGGAAAATATATAAATGGTATATACATATACATACATATGAATTCTTTAATTCCAACAAATTTAACATTTAAACGAAAATATTTCACAAGTTTCTGTTGTAAATCAATTTGATAACAATCTAATGCCACAAAACAGTGAAAAATATTGGAGTGAAGGTGGCTCCTAAAATAATACCTCGTATGTATTCTTTATATATAAGCAAATACATATTTTTTATATACATATATAAATTTTCATTTATATAAATCTATTTTTACAGTGAAATACAATAAAGGATAAAAATTCTATGACCATAAAGCTTATATAACGATGAGATTTATAATTTTTTTTTTTTGGACATACAAAACTAACACATGCATATACATATAGCCACAAATTATAGAAAAAGGATATAGCGAAAATGATTCGCATCTGCTAAATGGCATAGAATAGCCGCGAAAGACTAAAATGCTACATTAACAGCCTCTCTTTCCTTAATTTACAAAAAATCTTCAGAAAAATTATTATTTGGGTGAATCCTGCTACATGAAACGATGTATAAATTCTACATCCTCTTTCTATGCAAAAACTCATTATGAATAACCCTTCATTATTATATTGTTTTTTTTTTCATCCTTTTACTCTCAAATGTAAGTACGAGTAGGTAATTTAGATTTAAGAAAAAAATAAAAATTATTATTCTTTGATTCTCTATAAAAAAGAAAGGACATTTGTTTTCTCCTGTGATTTTATATATAACATCCTTTACAACATTTTTTATTTTAATTTCTTTTTCTTTTGTTGAAAAAAAAAAAAACGCAATTAATGAAGAAAAATAAAATAAAAAATTTAAAAAAGATTGTATATAGAATTTCTCGTTTAATTTTTGCCTTAATGTTCATTATCAAATCATAAAATTTTTATTACAGTGTCATATCCTTTAGGCAAAATCAAGTAATTTTTGGTTTTTTTTTTTCTACCAATCTTTTTCTGGGGCTTTTTTATTGTAATTTTTTTTTTCATTCTCTCTCTCTCTTTTTGTGCTTTTTTTTTTGATTAACTCGTTATTGTATATCTCGTGTTCATCAATTTAATTTTTATTTTTTATTTTAATGATTATAGTCCTTTTTTTAACGATATATTTTTTTTTTGCGTTTTTATCTAACCATTATCGAACAACTAATTACTGTTCTGTGTTGTGTGCAAATTGTTGTCTCTTGTTTACCGCTGTTTTTTTTTGTTTTTTGGTGTTTTTTTTTTTAAAATAAAATTTTGTATTTCTTTTTAAATTTTAACAAAGGATACAGTACAGGAATTTATAATTTTCCACTGAGGAATAATCAAAAATATAAAAAAAAAAAATTTAACAAAAAAAATTTAATAAAAAACAATAAATTTCCGAGATTATGTCACCTAGACAGTAAATGTTAAGTGCATAATTACATCTACAATAAAAATGAAAAAAAAACAACATAAAATCCAATTTGAATGAAAAAAAAAGAAAATTCTACAAATCAGATACAAAAGTAATCCTTTGTGTATAATTCATTTTTGATATTGTTTATATGAAAAAAAAAAAAATTATGTTATTTTTATTTTATTTTTTTTAAAAAAGGACGAATTTCTTTTTTTTTTTTTTATTTAAAAATATTAATTTTGTATAGTCATATTAAAAAATTTTGAATTCTAGCCAAAAGGCATAAAAATTCAAATCATAGACAGACATCATATAGGTTACTAACATCCTGTTTGTTACACGGGGATTTTTTTTTATAAATAAAATTAATTGAAATTAATTATTATATAGAAAATGTTGCCAAAGGACATTATTATTTTATTGAACACACGTTAACGCATTATTTGTTTTAATAATATTTTTTTGTTTGTGTTAATTTAATTTTTAAAAAATAGTTTTGTTACAAAAAAAATGAATATTCAATTGGGAATATTGTTTCTAATACAGCGGAAGAGAAGAAACAATCAGGGAATATTTAAATCTGAACGTTTTTTCCTGTGAATGTTTTAAGCTGGAAAAATAGACAAATTTATATGTAAATAGAAAAATAATCAGTGCCAGATTAAGCTAGCCAGCGCGGGGCCGGTAGCAAATTTTATTTTACGGCTGTTAACTCATAACTTAAAAAGAAAAAACAAAAAAGGTCAATTTCTTCTCTATACGCGGGGTGGGGTTCCTTGAATTTTCTGACAAATTTTCTAATGAGCAAAAAAAAAAAAGTCTGTATTTTATATTGTGCAAAATAAATTGAATTATATACTCCTTAAATATGAAAATTTTTGATTTTATGGTAAAACCCATAAATATTTTTTATTTTTTAACTTTTTTCTTTAAATTCGAATCTATTTTAAGACGTTTCTTGTCTCTTGTCTCTTGTTGCTTGTCGATTGTCTCTTGTAGCTTGTCTCTTATCTCTTGTCTCTTTTCTCTTGTCTCTTGTCTCTTGGTCTTGTTGTCTCTTGTTTCTTTTCTCTTGTCTCTTGTCGCTTGTCTCTTGTCGCTTGTCTCTTGTCGTTTGTCTCTTGTCGCTTGTCGCTTGTCTCTTGTCGCTTGTCCCTTGTCCCTTATCTCTTGTCTCCTGCTCTTGTCTCTTGTCTATTTCTTCTCTATGCGCGGGGCCCGTAGCATTTGCTACTTCTGCTATATGGCTAATCCGACACTGAAAATAATGGAAAAAACTTAAAAAAGGACAATTGCTTAACCTTTCACAAATCCAGATGTACCTAACACCGGACGAAGTGTTGAATCCATCACATATAATAAAGTTTTGTGTTTAATCAAGTCCTAGAATTTTCTGTCAATACCAGCCTTAAGGTAATTTAGAAGATCTATCATGGGTAACAGTAGTAAAAGAACTAACCATCCCATCCCTAACACTGATCATCTAACATACTTAATCTAACCTAACCTTTTACACAATCGTTTTGTTCCTGATTTACTATCTTATAGAGCTTGAAAAAGCATTTTTAATTTTAACTCTTTTTTATTGAAAATATGTTCCAGACAATCAAATTTAACAGTTTTCATTTTGGAAAAGAAAAAAATATGAAACGTAAGCTAAAATTAATATGAAAAATATAAAAATTTGATAAAACAAAAAAAATTCTAATCAAAACAAAAGAATATCATCTATTAAGATAAAATTACATTTAAAAAAAACATATCATGCATAAAATTTTGATCGTAAAATAAAGAATTTAAGTAAAAAGTAATCAAAAGATCGTTTTTATACTTTGTGATACATTACGATGTGTATAACAATAAAATGAAAAATATAATTCTATTTTTATTATTTTTTTTTTCGTGTTTTTGGAAAAAGCTTATAACTTATTCATACATACATACATATGTACATACATACATATATTATTATATCTTAGAAAAAGTAATATTAAAGAAAAATTATATCAAAGAAGAAAAAACAAAACGAAGAAAAAAAAACTTCCAAAAATTCAGTCATAAAAATTGAATGAAACATAGACAATGCAAGTCAAGATAAGGAAGTAAAATAATATAAAAAGTAAAGTTAACTTTATGTACATATACGAGTATGTAAGTATTTATATGTATATCTTGTATGTTAAAATTTCAAAGAGTATAAAGGATATTTTTACGTTTATCACAGAATCCTTTTTTTTCTTCTTCTCCTTGTGTTTTGGAAAATATATGTATCTTCGAACATACATATTATATAGTTTTACGATTCTTTTACTATATTTATGCGGTCAATTTTTATGTTATTTTTTTTTCTTATTTTTTATTTTTTCCAACATACCACCATATATCAGGATCTATCCTTTCGTTAAGATTTATAGCATTTTCAACTGTTTGCTGTATTATAATACCGAAACCAACTCAGGAATCAAAAAATTCAAGAAGTTTACGTATAGTATAGTAAGTTACAATTTATGTACTGGTACATTTAGTATATGATACATAAAGGATTTAGGAGGCTTGTTTTATGTTTTATATATATAATACATCCATAAATACATTATATAAATTTATGCCATCTGAGAAAAAAAAAGGTACCACACATGTGTATTGCCAAAAATTACATCTAAAGAATATGAAAATAAAATACTAAAAAAAAAAAAGAATTTTTTAGACAGTATCTTTGATTAGAATTCTTCTTTTTTTCGTGTTTTTTTTTTTGTTTCTTAGTTGTTTTTCTTTTGTACTTTTTGTTTTTATTTTTTATTCTCTACTTTTTTTTTTTTTTGGTCAAATATAAGATGAGATAGTGTCCTTTTTAAGGATTTATATTCTTATATTATATGCATATGTATGTATATTTTTTATTCCATAAAAATATTTTTATATTATTTTTTGAAAGATAAACAATGTTGAAGAAGAAGAAGAAAGAAAAAAATTTTGTATGAAATTTTATGTTTTGTTTACAATAAAACTTAAATTAAAATTTATATTTTTTTTTCTTTCTTCTTTTCACTGTTTTTATTGTTATTTTTTTTTTTTTGAGGGGGAGTGAGAGGATGTTTTGTTTTTATTATTGCATGACTTATCCAATCGAAATAAACTATGTATATATGTAGGAGAAAAGGAAAAAAGAAAGGATAAGAAAAAAAGTACATATTATATATAATTTGATTATACGCTGATTTTGCAAATGTTCTGTTATATGTAAATCATAAAAAAACAACAACAAATTATAACTAAACGAAAAAATGCTTGTTGAACAGCGATATCAATCTTGATTTAAAGGATATTTGATGGATTTCATTTAATTAAAAAAAAAAAAACTATGACTAAATAAAGGAAATATACATGGTGCAAAAAAAAAAACTAACAAAATATTCTTTCTTATTTTTTTTTGCACAATTCTTTTTTTTTTTTTATTATCTCAACGTCATTTTCAATTTGAATATTTATTAATCTTATTATTTCTTGCATTTTCGTATTTTGTTTTTTTTTTGTTCATAAATACAATATAAGTGAATTACAAGTCATACAAAAGAAAGGTACTCATATATCCGGTATAATATTTAATCGATCAATTTTTTTTATTTAAGAAAAAAGTCAAAAGTAAATGAGTATTTAATCGATTTCAATCAGATCAATCATTATGAATAAAAATGTAAACATAATTAACGTGAATATTAAATAATTATATGTACATACATACATATAGTAATCGATCGTTTTTTTATCATATTTGAATATCATGCGCACAATCTACGCATATATGAATACTAATTATTGTTATTATAGATATAAATATTGAATGCGATTATGAAAATATACATATATTCTATCTAAGATTTATAACAATATATTTGTATGTATGTAATAAAACAGTTAGTGCATCAGATAATATGTATGTATGTTTTAATATACGCTTTATACAATAATATTATTCAATATTCCCCTTGTATTATGAATATTATGTTTGTTGTTACTGCTGCTACTGCTACCGAACATAACTACTGAATTTTTGTTGTTTGTTTATTTCGTTATAGTCGATTTGCATATCAAATGATTAAATTTATACAAAAAATGATAAGTGAGTCTTTATTGCAGAGGTGTGTATAAATTTTCTTAAAATTTAACTAATATAATAATACACTGAATCATTGAATGTCCAAAATCCTTCCTTTATTTCATATACAGTATATGTGTATGTATAGGGATTAAATGTTTTGATGGTGTTATATTTATTAGTAGATGTGTAAGACAGTATGTTTTGTATATTGAATTCAATTTAGGATAATATATACATTTAGGTTAAAACTGATAAAAGGATTTTAAATTTGATTTGATATTATCAAGAAATCTTGAAATGCACACATTATACACATATTTTAGGGGTTTTAAGTTATGTGTGTGTGTGTATGTGTGTTTGTATATATAAGAAGAATTTCACATATGCATCATAATATTCATTATGATTTTGATAAATTTATGTTTATAATTAATTTCATAAAATATCATTTGTATTTAAGATAACAATGTAATATTTCAATTATATTCAAAAATTTCATGTTATGTGTATTTTAATTATATTAAAACAAATTTATTAGTATATCAAGTTGAAAATTATATATGGCATATATATATGTAGAAAATTACAAGATTTTATAAGGATATAGGAATGAAATTGTCAGAAATTTCTACATGACATGTGTAGAGATTTTTATTTTCTTCAGAAAGCACCGTAATATGCATGAAGTAAATGCAGTGTTTACTATTTAAATAAAAGTTCCCATTTTTGCATTTAGGATTCCCGCTTTACTGCACTTTACTATATGTATATACCACACTGGTTCATAAGACTGAAAAGTGAAAGAAGTAAAGAAGATCTGGCAAATTGGCAGATATCTGCCCATTTTCGTGGTCAGATGCGTGTAATCACTATGGCGGATGAAGACAGATGTCTGTCCTTAAAATCTGGCAGTCAAAAATTGCCCGAATGTCTCATATCTGCCACAAGTGTAATCAGTCAGACAAACATCTGTCCACGAAAATGGGCAGATATCTGTCAATTTGCCAGATCGTGTAGGAGCATCTTAAGAAGATAAAAAAAGATTTATCATAAGTATTTCTAGCAACCATCTCGAAATGATCCAACAACGTCTGTCTCGGCATCATTTCGCTGAACCTTATCTCTTGCTTGAAATTTATGTTCCACATTTCGTTCCACATAATATGCATATTGAAAATTATTGCTGAATTAAAAGCTGCCAATTTTTTATGCTGATTACTGTTTTTTTCCACACGTACTCTACAAATTCTATCACACTTTTTTCAGTTTATTAATTCTTTTTTTTTTCTCATTAAAAATAAAATCAATTTAAAAATATAAAATTATCACTTTTGTTTATATTTTTTTAAAAAAACCCGAATTTATTGCAAATCTTCGTTTTTTGTTTTTTGCAAAAAAGTTTCTTTTTAATGAAAATTTATTTTGATAACGATTACTGTAATAAATATAATTAATTTATTCAGGAAAATTAAACAACAATTACGAAGTCAATTTTTGTTTTCTTCAATAAAAAAAACAGTCTTTTTATATATTTATGTGATTGAAAATGTCAAAAACGTATTTGAACTTGATAAATGTAAAAAAAATAAGTACATATTTGGGTGATTCCTTGAAAAATGACAAAAATTTTGAGCATCATAATAAGCTGTGTAAAAACTAACTTAACATACTTTTTGATTAGAAAAAATTAGATTTTAAAGAATTTCTTTGAGGAATACCAAAGCTCAGGATTTCAATGTCTGTGTCCGTTCTACCAATATCAGCTAAAATTCAAGAGCTTGTTGAGTAAATGTCAAAGCGCTAAACATAAGTTTGTAGTCTACCTAGAAAAGGAACAAAAAATGCTTGTAAAAAAAAATGATGTCATATTGTAGGGATAGGTGAATAGATTTCCGATGACTTTTCAAAATTTGACCGACAGTAATGGAAAATTTTATTTGGAAATTGACAATTGTCAAAGTTTCTGACGTTAAAATATGTATAGTGGCGTAGAAACACAACTCACATTATTTTAAAATGATTGTCATTTTTCGAAATTTGAATTTCGGGCACAATTATTCCCACTTTCATATTTCCATATCTGATGTACCGATTTTTATGAAATTCTTATAAGAAAAATTGATTTATAAAGAAGTCGACTTTTTGGCATCAAAGTGCTCATCCGTTGTTGTTTTTTTTACTTTTGTTGGATGTAATTGTGTAACGTCACATTACGATTTAAGAAACAATGCAAAAAATGTTATAATTTTTGTTTTACAACTGTCATTTGACTGTTCAATGAAAAATCAAATCGTGAAATCTGTATAACTCATAGAATCATCCATTTTAATAAATGAGTTTATAGGTACTTATTTCACAGCATCACAATCATTATATACATACATACATAAATACATACTGGAATATGTTATCAAAAATAAAATATAAAATTAAAAAAATAATACATCAATGTTATCACAATTTCATAAAATAGACTAGACATCATTTCGTCGTTATAATTTACAAAAGAAAGTCATAAATTCTATCGTTTTTTTATTCAATATAAAGTTGTTTTTTTTTTTTCAAAATAATTATTACAACAATAAAAAAAAATGTATTTAAAAGTAAATAAAAAATTTTCATTAATTTTTATTATTTTACAAATTTTACAATTAAATTCAATTAATGGTGATATACTTTTACAACATTGTACACAAACAACATGTATTTTTAATTTATTATCAAATTTTTTCGATGAACCAATATTATTTAAAACAAATTCAACAAGTGGTGTAGTTAAAGATGTTTATTTTGAAAATACAAATGTACCATCATTTGAAAAAATTTTTGGATTTTTTCCACATTTACAACATTTTATAATTGATAATTGTGAATTAAAATCAATAAATGGTTCAAGTTTTATAAATGCAACAAAATTAAAAGTTTTACGTATACGTTCTAATCAAATTGAAGAATTAAAATATCGTAATTTTGAATTAGCAACATTATTGGAAGAAATACGTTTAGATCGTAATAAAATTTCAATGATTAATTTAAATGCATTTGGTGGTTGTGATAATGTTACAATATTATCATTACAACATAATTTAATTAAAAATATAACAAATGAATTATTTGAACCGATGCCATTATTAAAATATTTAGATTTAAGTTATAATCAAATTGAAAATATTGATTCAAGTATATTTGAAAAAAATTTAGAATTAAAAACAATAATATTAAATAATAATAAAATTATATCATTTGATAGTAAAACATTTTTTCAATTTGAACATTTAGATTATTTAGATTTATCATTTAATATTATTATTGAAATATGGTTAAAAAATATTAATAAACTTGTTATTAATAATGGTGTTCTTAAATCATGTCATATTAATGAATCAATTGAAGAATTAATACTTAATAATAATTATTTAAAAGGTATTGATATACATGATCAAACTGATTTACGTAAATTAATATTACATAATAATTCAATTGATAATATTTCAAATTTTAGTTATGCATTTTTATTAGAATATCTTGATTTATCTGGTAATAATATAAAATTTTTAGATGCTGGTAAATTATTTAATTTTCAACGTTTAAATTATTTAAAATTATCAGCAATTGAATTACAAAATTTAACTGATGAAACATTTATGTTTCAAAATAATTTAAAAGAATTAGATTTATCACATAATTATCTAACAACGATAACAAGTGCATTATTAGAACCATTAACAAATCTTGAAAAATTATTTATAAATGAGAATAATATAAAATTTTTTGAATATCAAAATTTACATGAAACACATAATAATTTACAAGAAATTAATATACAAAATAATAAATGGGATTGTTCATATTTAGCTGATATGTTAGATTATTTTCATGATAATGGTATTACATATGTAATTGATAATAAATATAAAATAATACAAAATAAACCACAAATATCAGGAATATTTTGTGAAGATGATGTAACATATGATGATTATAAATCAAAAATATCATCAACAGATACATCTGAAATTTATAATGATAATAATAATAAAGAAATTATAATTAAATCTGAAACAAGTACATTACAAATTTTCATATTTTTAATTGTTCTAACATTATTATTATTACAATTTGTTAAATTTATTAAAAATAATAATATAATTAAACCTGGATTTGGACGATTTAGACAACCTGTAAATAGTAATCATTCAATACTTACAGAAGAAACTGAACATTTATAAAATTAAAATTATATAAAATATCACACATACAAGAGTATACAAGTAAAATAATGTGTGATACTCGTATGTATATTTTTTTAAATGATAAGCAAAAAAATAACCGTTAAAAATAAAAAAATAAAATAAAAAAAACGTCTTTTGAACTTTCTTATCATGTATAAGATTATAATGTCAAAATAATACAGATATTTTTTTTTTCATTTACCAAATTTAAAAAAAATTTATTTATAAATCAAATAATTAAGTAATCTTGAGTAAATAATGACAAAACAAAAAAATAAAAAAAAATCATATAAAAATTAAATTGTAATTACTTTGTTGTTGAAATTGTGATAAAATATTAAGAATGTATCTTATGTAAATAATTAATAAAAAAAAATATTGTGAAATAGAATTTTTGTTTGTTTTTTTTTTTTTTGAATTTATTCTCAGTTTTTCATTTTTGCTTTCATATGCGATGTGTGGAAATTTCTGAATAAGGAAAAAAAAATCAAATTCTCATACAAAGTTTATAGTTTTAAATTTAACACTATAGTTGTTGTACGTTTTCTTAGACAAAGTCGATATGTTCGTACTCGTATGTAGGTACTTTTGAAGCTATAAGTGATCCGAATTAATTGAAATAGTTGAAATTTGTGTCCAGTATTGGCAGTATCGGCACAACAACAAAAAAAATCCAGAATTTGTGAAGTCAGAATTCTGCATATGTAACGGGTGTGATATCCTGACTCTTAAATATTGAAAAACTCGTACAGCAATTGCATTCTGATTATACTTTAATGTTCTTAATATGCCTTCTAGTGAAAGCAAACGACGGTTACGATAAAACAGAAAACTTCAAATATCTCTAATCAGAATCTTCATTTTAGTAGCGTAGCGGGTGTGACGCTGACGATTTCGAATTTCACGGATTTCCGTATATTTCACTGAATATCCCTAAATTTTCACATAAACAATTCCAAAAATGATTTTTAGTTATACTGTAGACACTTGAAAGAATCTTTTGAAAAAATTTCACAAGGAACAATGCAATACTTTTTTCATAATTGAAAAAAAGAAATGTAACGGGTGTGACATTTTTTGTAACGGGCGTGACAGCGAAACGAGTTTCTACTGATAAGTAGCGAAATATTTTTTTCAATACTGTTCTCCATAGTGACATCGTAAATAATTTAACACAAGATACACCAAAAATTCATATATACTTGTCCAAATCAGCTTCATTCATATGAATTTTAAGGTAAAAAATGGTCGATTTACGTGGAATTCCCCATATGAAATTTTCAAATATTATTCATTTATTTCTCTTAAAAAGGATCTTGAATTACATTGCACTTATTTGGCTGATGGGTGGCAGGGAAGCAAAATAGGACGACTTTTTATTTATTTTTTGATTTAGTTCATTTTTAAAATGTTAGATTTTGATGTTTATCCTCTAACTCAAACCCTTCAAATTCCTTATGCTTCGGAACATACTTTTTTTAAAATTCATGTGTTAAGTAGTGTTAAAGTAATAACCTTTTGAATTTATTTTTACGGAAACATCAAGATAAGATAAAGAATTTGACTTTTTTAATATTTCTAAATTTTCTTTTTCATTCAATATAAAATTTATAATTTCCATTTTCACATACATTTTTAAGATATAGTATAAACAATTTATGAAATCTTTTATCTTTCAATGTTATTTGAATATTCAATTTGACAAAAGAAAATATCAAAAAATCTTGAAAAAAAAAGAAGCGGATAAGATAAACTATAAAATTGAAAAATTATACTGATTGTTTTCTTTCTGTCTTCATAATAAGTTACTTACACAGAAAAGATATATGTACGTACATATACATAATTATGTATGTTTATGTATGTATTTTTTTTTCTCTTTTTATTTCCTTTTGAATATATGATTTATTCAAACTACTGCATGAATTACTTTTTAGTGTTGTTTCCACTCTCGAAAAAAAAAAAAATTTAAATAAAAATTTAAAAATACTGAAAAATTCAAATAAATTCATCATTATGCTCATATGAATATGTTATATCTAAAAACTTCACATTACTTTAAACCAAATATGTATGTACATGAAGTATATTGTTATTATATACATATACATACATAGGTATACCGTATACCATTGGTACTTATGATGTTCCAGCAGCACCATATCCCATTGTTTGAGTCCTTTAAGTATTCAATCTTATCACATAATTCAAAGATTTGATCTTAATGATAACACACATCATGGTTTATTTTTCTATCCTTTATTATTTATGTTTCTAAAGAGAAGAAGAAAAAAAATTACATGAATTTAATTTTTTTAACCATGGTCTGAACTTCCTATATACTAAATATGATGAGGACTTTTTAATGCACATCTGTCGAATTGATTCTTCGTTGTTAATTTTTTTTTTTAAATATTTTATCCTACGTATTATACATGCGACAATATTCGACGAATATCATGAATCTTTCATTATTACTGTTTTTTTCTTCTAATTTAAAAAAAAAAAAAACATATTTTATACAATGAACAGAGTTCGAGTTCAAGAATTTTAGAATATTTTCCTTATATAAATACAGTTTATAATGATGACGATGATGATGACTATTGTGACGGGGTGCGACTTCATCACATATGAAAAATACATGTTCATTGTTGCAACTGTTTTTATTTTATTGTACATATGTATTTGTGTTTATTATATAACATAAAAATGGTTTGATTTTTTATTAAGTACTTACTTATGCTGCTTTTCTTTATTTTATTTACTTTGTTTTTTTTTTTTTTTTTGTTTCTTTCTGAAGGCAATAAAGGGATATGAATTAAGAGAATAAAGCATATGGTTTATGTGAGGAAGGATATAATAATAATAATAATAAAAGCTTATTTTTTATTTGTTTCCTGTTAATTTTTGACATTGGTATTGTGTGTTTTTTTTTTTTTTTAATAAAAGAAAAGGAAATCTTGTAATTATGAAGATCTCGTTTAATTTTCATTTTTTGACTTACGGCTTTGAGCGAATTAAAAAAAGAAAACTATAAAAATGATATAAGGATATTTTATAAAATTATGAAATATAAAAATTTATTCAGAAAAATCGAATGTTTTTAAGATCAAATCACTTGTTTTGTGTTAGTTTCTTTAAAAATAGAAAACTCCTTTTCTTGGTCTTGGTTTTAAAACTTCCATTTTACTTACTTACTTACTTACTACATGGCGCTACAGCCCATCAAGAGCCTTGGCCTTCCTTCGGGTTTCGTGACAGTACGTTTTTTATAAGATGAGGTTGTCAGCCTCATACTATAACCCCCTGTAGGAGGGCCACAGCACTTGGAATTTTTGCCTGACTATCAAATTCACTTTCCAGGGGCCACCGACGTACAGCGAGGAGGTAAAGCGAGCACTTGAACAAGAACTCAACAGTTGGAATGTGACAAGGCATAGCCCTTCACGACAGTCAGTACCTACCCTGTTGATCTCATCCCAGACCTCCACTTCCATTTTAATTTTAGTATAGAATATGGTACTTAAAACTTTCAAAGGATCCATGGTAAGTGTAGAAAATGCTGAAATTTTAGATTACAATCTTAAAAAGTTCCATCAACATTTTTTTTTTTCATTTTATGTTTTTCGGAATTTTCGTCAAAGAACATTAAAAGATTTATAAAATTTGAATATGCTCATATATAGCATTGTATAAAATTGTTTACTATTTTATTTTTAAATCCTTATTCAAATAAATAATTATCCTTTTTAGGATTAATCACATAATGCAGTATAAATATAAGTAAATATCCATCTTCTACGTCAATTCATTATAGAAAATAGTTCACATTTAATGAATTTCTTACGAATTTAGTTATATGTATTTTTTTATATTTTTTCAATTTTTAAATAAAAAAATTTTTTTTTTATCTTAAAACAAAATCTTAATTCTGTCGCATATAATCTTTGTATATATCTGCTGTTAAACAATACAAATATCTTGTCCATTCTACATTATATGTACACATATAATATCTATTTATTCAAACATATATGAGCATATTTTGTTGACAAGGATTTTCTTCACTTTTTTTAAAAAAAAAAAAATTAAAATGCTATATTTTGTATATATTTTGAATTATTCTTTTAAAGAAGCAAAAGCAAAGGCATCGCATTATCTGTTATCATTAAAACATATCTTTTTCTTGTTATGTCTTTTTTATTTTTCAAGAAAAAAAATATAATATGAAAATATTTTGTCCATCGAGGGATTATAAGGAATACAAGATTAGAAGAGAAAAAAAAAACAAATCTAAAACCATTAGAACATCCAAACATTGAAAAGAACACATTCCACATATCATATGAATTATTAGTTTCAAAATGCAGACAAACTATCCTATTTCACGTTCACGTACGTATATATTTTTATCTTATCGTTTTTTCTTAAAGTTTTCTTTTAAGATCGCCATTTTTAATTTTTTTTTTCTTTCTTATCCTGATGTCATCATATTATATTCAATGTTTACTAAAAGCGTGTGTTAAAAAGGAAATAATAATTATAAATTGCATAAAGTGTGAAAAAATTAAAAATTTTCATGTTTTTATGTAAATTTAAAAAAAAAAACAGGATAATATTTTTCTCCCATTATCACTGTATCTCTCTTTTCTTTTTATTAATTTTTTTTTTTTTTTGAATTTGCAACTGCATTGCATAAACAAGATATTCTACACTCATATATAAGATATCGCATTTTTTCAAACTGATAATAATGATTTTGACGCGTATTTTTACAGCGAAATTAGCTGCGAAAAGTTTTTAAAAACAACAACAACAACAACAACAAATCTTTATATTTTACTGATAAAAAAAAAACTCTTTGAAGTGAGAAAAAGTGGTTTATTTTCCTCAATTTTTGTGTGTACACTTAATAATTATATTTTGTGTATATGTGTGTGTTTATTCTGGAAAATCTTCTATGTATACTACATACACACATATATGTACATATATACACTTTATGTATGTTCCTATTTTTATCCTGATTTGGTGAAACACTTTGAAAACCAAAGCGGACACAAAGATAATCATTATGTATACAAAAAAAAAAAAAAATACAACAGAAAACCATAATGTACAAGAGATTCTAAAACGATGATGATGGTGATGGTGATGGTTATATGGTTTTTGTCCCTTGTTTCATATAAAACTTTTCTTTTTTTTCATCATCATCTTCTTTTTTTTTGTGAAATTCTTTGTGCATCATAAAATGAAATGAATTGGTTCATAACAGAAACTACAGCAAAGTCCTCACAAAAAAAAAAAAAAGAGAAGAAAAAAAAACCATGATGTCCTTTGTGTTGCGCCCGAAAGTTCTATATACGTATTATATGTATACATATATTGTTTGTACAACATCCTTTCAAACACTTGAAAGACAAAGTGCAGAAAACAGGAGATTGATTCGTTGATTAGATATGAACGACCATTTTTGAAATGAAAAGAAGTTTGGGTATTTTTTTTTTGTTTTTTATGTTTAATACTTCTTCTTTTTTTCGGTTTTTGCTTGTTATTATCAGAACACGAGTTTATTCATGTTATATAGTAGAATAGATACATACTATACATACTTATAATTTTATTTTATATAGAGAAAATGAATGGATTTAGAAGGACTTTATATATAACAGAATGTTCTGATGGTATTTAATACAAGAATATACACTCTTTTTGTATTATATTTATTGAAAATAAAATTTAAAAAAAAAAAACACGAAAAGAAAAAAAAAATCCGTAAAAGAAGAGACAACTTAACTTGTCACAAAAGCATAAAAAAAAAACCGCATTGATGTCAAACAAAATGAAAAAATAAACATTAGATATGAAAATGATGAAAGCACCCTGTCATATACAGAAATATTGTTTGTATGTACTATGGACCTTTTACCACATATAGCTTGGCATATACTATATTTATGTAAAATTGTATTAACAGTAGATATCATCCTTTTCATTTTGTGTCTGTAACAGCTAAAGTCCTTTTATGTATACATTTTTTCTTTCAATACACGAAAAAAAAAACGACAAATTATTTATACAAAAAATAAATATATTAGAAAATTTGTGTATTTTACTTTTAAATTAAAATTACACAGAGACACAAAATACCAAAGATTATATAGACAAAAAAAAACGAGATCCTTTTCATTTCAAGATTCAAAAAATTAAATATCAAAAAATCTCTGAAATCTGAAAATCAGAAAATATAATCATCGCATCGCATTCATTCAGAATTCTATGAAATTTTTTTATAGTTTGCCCTCTGTATTTGACTTTTTGTATATATGGTTTTGTGAAGTTCTTGTTTTAGGTTTTTTTTTTATTAAATTTTTGTTTTCATCAGTATTATCTTTTATTTCATTTAAAATCACATTAGATTATATGATGTGTTTGTATATATATTTGGTTTTTGGCTTTTTAAATAATCAAAATGCTCTTAGATTATTATCCTCAGATAATAATCGAAGTAATTGATATAATTATGTCCCTTGATTTATTCGCTGACAATTTTAATTTTGTATATTATCTAATTTTTGATGTTTGTTTAGTTCAACTTGTGTTTATGATATGCATTCTCATTCAAACTGTTTTGTATATTATATATGTATACGAGTGTGTGTGTATATATAAATAGTACATTTTGTGAGGGTTTTTTTGTCATGTTGACGTTGTATTTGTTGTATGTATTATTATACTATAATATATTAATAACTCAATTTACAAAATTGTGATTAAAATCACAAGTACATATTTCCATATTATATAGTACATACATAATGACATACATATGTACATATATCAGAGAATACGGTCCTTTTACAGCTTCATATTCATCGACATTCGAAATCTTGATGAACAAATTTGTTTTAATTCATTTTTAGTTAATATTTTTTTTGTTTTTGTTTTTTTGTTTTTGGTTATCCAGCCAGTGAGTGTTGTAAATGTAAACATTAAACGTACATATGCATATTGTAGTTTTTTTTTTGTTTGTTTTTTTATTACTGTTGCACATATGCATACGTTCATACATATATGTTAATATCAAAAGAGACGCCACAATATGTAACACACATACATTTTATATAAATTGAGATTTAAGATAATTATATTATGTTCACACCAGTTTTCAATGTTAAACAGAATTATTATTGACATTATATTGTTTTGTTAGATTTCTAGTGTCTGATAAATAATTAAAAATTGATATCTTGTACATAACGTAATATCAGATTCGTATTGGAAGCAAAAAAATATATGAAAGGACAATTTTTTTTTTGTTCGTTTCACGTTTGTAATTTACGATTTTAACAATTTCATTTTTTTTTAAAATTTATTCTACTATATTAAAATGAAATTGATTGAAAATTGACTGTTCAAATTAATATTATCAATATTCAATTAAAATTATGATTAAACATGAAAAATCGATTTTACAAAAATTTACAGCATAATATACATACATACATGAGGAGTGTTCGAACAAAAGGTAACATTTCCATCGTTGCTTTTTTTTCAAAAATCACTAAAATGTGATTAAAAGAATTGGCATTTTTTTTTTTATGTTTATACAGAAATATACATTGAAAAAGTTACCTAACAATCACTGTTTTGCCCCTTTAGAAACTTTCATATTAATGGAGATAACTGAGTTTGAAATTTGGAAATGTCACCTTTTGTCAGTAAATCTTCGAACATGTTACAAAAGAAGTATATTCGTTCGAATTTTTTCTTAAGACAATAATATAGACATTATCCTTACAATTATTATTTTTGATGGTTTGAAGTAAGTCTGACCCATAGACATAAATTAATGATTAATATTAAATGTATAGGCGAATATCACTTTTTGTTATAACTCATAAAAATTAGTATAAAAGAGTGGAAATGTTCCTTTTTGTTCGAAAACCGACATTTAGACTCCGTTTTTCTATAGGGGAATTTTTACTATTTGATACGCCAAATTCAACTACAATGTGCAGTTCATAAATATATGTACGTATGTGCGTATATTTTATTAAGTAGCTTAAATAGTTATTAACCTAGAGATTCTCATACAAAATTAATCATAATTATTAACAATGTAGTTCAGAATTCATAAAATTAATTTTTTTCCATGAAATTTTAATCCCCACTTCTTACTTCTAATGAGAACATTATGTATTTTAGTTGTTTTTTTTTGTCTATGCTATCTTAGGTTATAAATTTCAAAATTATTATATTTGTTTTTGTCCAAAAAATTTTTTTTTACTTCAACTCAACAATTCGATAAATTAAAAAAAAAAATTTATTCTTATCGATTTTATCAATTAAATGAATCACATTTTTTTTTTTCAAATAAAATCAAGAAAAATATTTCGTCAATAAAGATATTTTTTTTCTTTAATTGTTCATTTGGAATTGAAAAAAATAATAATAATTTAGAAGTGAAAATTTTAAAGATAAGTTAAATAATATAATAATCGAATTTATAATCAGTCCGTGCGATCAAAAATAAAATCATAAATGATATCGAATTATTAGATCATCATATATAGTAACTATTTAAAAAATAAATATATTGTTTACTGCGTTCATAATTTTTAAATCTAATCAATTTGCGATAAGATTTTTATTTTCTTTTTATTCCAAAAAAAAAAATTATAATCACTAGAAGAAATTCCATGAAATAGAATCAGATATCGAATTTTGACAATCGAACTGTGATATGTGTATGATTGTTATCATTTGACGTTGTCCAAAAAAAAAAAAAAAAAAAAAAAAAAAAATGTTTATTTATTTTCACGATAATAATTTCATAAAAACACTTGTCAAAAAATTTGATAAGTTGATGATTTTGTTATTTTTTGGTAATTATTATAGATTTTAAAAATAAGCACAATAAGTATGTTGATATGTGAACATTTTATCAAATCATTGAAATTAGTACAAAAAATTGTCAATGATTTTTAGTAATCGAGATTTACAAAAAATCGAAAAAAAAACCAATAAATTTCAAAATTAAAACGTACTATTAAATTGTGTTTTTTTTCTATGTTCAACTCATATGAAAAATAAAATAAAAAAAATTCGAACATAAATTCTTTTGTAAGACACACCTGATTCATTATTGTTACCGTTATTATGAGGACATAACTTATAAAAATACTTTTTTAAAAACTAAACAAAATATTAAAAGTCTGGCGCCAGTATTAAAAACCTATGAAAGAAAAAAGAAAAAAATAAAGAATATCTTTTAAAAATGTCATTTAGAAAAGACGGATGAACAAAAAATACCTGGTGATCAGTTCCTTTTTTTATTTTTTTTTTTCTACTGATTTTATGAAAGGACAATGAAAATTAAGGAGCGCATACACATAAAATTAAAATCCTTTTCAAATAGAAATTAAATTTAGAAAAAAATAAAAATAAGAAACAATTTTTGACTATTTTTTCTGTCTAAATGAATTGAGATTGTTGTGACAGCATGATTTGTAATTTATTTCGCAATAAATTTTCATTTTTATGATTTTTTGTCAAATAAAAAAGTATATTTTAAAAAAAAAAAAAAAGTAGATTAGAAGACTTAAAAAAAAATGAATAAAATTGTGTATTTAAATGGAAAAGTTTCAACGATTGAACAGAGGTTCAGGTGATTACCTGAAGGAAAATATTCATCAGGATATTTAGCAAAAAAAAATCTATAACAGGTATATTTGTAACATAATGTTCTAATTTTACAATGATTTAAAAAAAAAAATACATAATAGAAAAAAAATATAACATTTTAGAAGCATTAAGGATAATCTGAATGGCAAGTACTTGAATTCATTGTTTTAAATACAATAAGTAACAAAAGACATGTTTGCATGGCTTACCAGATTATGCTTTTGTTCATACAAATTGCTATTTTCATCTTTCAAGTACCTATTCAGAATTAAAGAATAGGAATGCTTTTATATCCGATGACCGATCCGATGTTACAGATTTTCAGATTATTCAGATTTTGAATGTACATCTTAAAGGATTTGCCTGAAAATTACCTATTTCTTATAAATTTAAATATATTTTTGTTTTCAATCCTGATACCTAGGTGTTGCTCTAGTTTTTTTTTTTTGCTTAATAATGCTAATTTTATGAAGATTTTTCCTTTTTTACTGATGTTTTGTTTTCTTTTGAATATCCTTATATGAATTTCGTTTTTTTCTTTTTTGATTGAGGGTTTTCATGAAAAAATTCTTATCTTCAAAAAAGACTGCATCTTCAAAAACGTCAGATGAACGTCAATTGACGAAATTCAGCAACACAAGGTTTTAAGCTGAATAACATCAATTAACGATCATTTGACGTTTTCGTACATGCACAGAAATGATGTTTCAAAATTTCCATGTCTTTGTTCCTCGGAAATCCAGCAGTTTTCCAAGCTCTCTCTACACTCCCTGAAAGAAAGCTAAAAGCCATTTCTGTTGCAATATTTATACAAATAAGGACAAATTTTATTAAATGTGTTGAAAATTTATAAATAAATTAAAAACAAAATGATTTTTTCATCAATTGTTTCCTGTGTGTGTTTTATCAAATTAATCTTATCCTTATGAAGTATCTGATTTAATTTTTTTTTTGTATATTTATTTCATGTATTGCGTTGCTACCCTTATTCTAAATGAAATTTTTTAAAAGAAAACAAAACACCATTTAAAATCGTAACATAAGATATACCAGTTATAAATAATGAACATTTGGCTTTATTGAGCAATTGTGGTTTAATTTAGGGTTTACAGATATTTAATTACTTGTACGTAAAAACAAGAAGAAGAAAAGAAACAATCCCTTATATGAACTTAACTTAACTTCCCAATTTTTATTTTTTTTTTAAATTTTATTTTTGGGGTGACACTTGAATATAAATCTGATTATGTTGTTTAAGTTCAAAACTGTTCGAAAAAAAAGTATATAAATCACCACTAAACAATTGAAAATATAAATCAAAGATTGTCGAGTAATTGATGTAATTATATTGTGTTAGATATAATTGTTGTGTTTTAGATTTTTACAAAATGCACTTGTAAAGAGCAGTCCTACATATTTAAAAATATTGAGCAGGACTAAAATTGAATTTACTCTAGAGAATTGTTTATTTTTCATTTTTAAATGTTTTCAATTGTGACATTTGTAGAAAAGTGTCCTTTGATTTATATTGGGTGATAGTTAGGATCAATTCGTATTTGTTTTCATCGTTTATATGTTTTTTTTTAATGTTTTATTTCATTTATATTATAAACTAAATAAAATTCGTCCTTGTTTACATTTCAACATGTTTTTATTTTCATAAAATTATATAGGTAAAAACTATCATATCAGGTGTATAAATTCACATAATAAAAACATGCATACATTTAATATAAGTACTATGTACGTTATTTTATATTCATGTTAAACGTAATCGTATGTTGAAAACAACTCACATACCTACATATGTACATATATGTATAAATAAAAACAAAAGACATGCCATCATCATACATTTTGTTGCCAGTTATTATTATAATTTTTTTTTATGGTCAAAAACCGACAGGATAATCGATATTTTGACACCATTATTATAATAAAAAACAAGAAAAAAAATACTAAATAAAAGAAACAAGTTCCAAATTTTTAAGGACTATTTCTTGTCTATTTTCATTTTTGATGACTTGCATAATTTTTATTATTATGATGTTGTTGTTGGTGCTTTTTTTTTTTGGTTGTTCAAGAATTTACCATCGATTCACATTTATAAAGTCAAAATAAATTGATAATAATGACGAAATCGAAATTAGCTTGATTTTGATGTGGGTATGACAATACTATGGTTTTTTTTTCTGTTCAAAAAAATCAATTATACCATTTATAATGAAATTAATGGTGTGTCTATGTCTAAGAATTCAAGAAGGATATACAAGCAATTCAGGAATTTTTCTTTAAATATAACAAGACAATTTCATGTGTGTTTTTTTTTTTCTTTATAGGAATTATTAAATGCACTAATTTATATTCCCTAATAATTTGTGGTAATTTTTATGTTTGTTCTGTGGCTTTGAAGGTTATAATTTGAACTGAAGTGTTTGAAAAGGATCTGCTGTAGAGCACATGGCATTCTCTAATTAACAAATTACTTTTCTTGAAAGTAAATTTACCACAAATCGATTTTATTCATCACTTGGAATCATAAATCATAAATTATCTTACATTTACTGGAAATATTCATAAAGCTTTTTTAACCCTTTTCACTCTACCTGCACTAATTAATAAATTTCAAATACATATTTCATTTACTTCATCTTCCAAGAATACGTTATCCCTATTACAACTTTCCTATATATGCAATCATAATCAATGCGATTTAATTTAACCATACTTTTCTCCTCCCAAAAGTATCTTTTTTCTGTCTGTAAATCTGGTATGCAATCATTTCTTGAAATTTTTAATTATTCCCGATTAAAGATCATGTAAAATGATGATATGTAAATTTACAATGCACAAATCCATCGAAATAACAGCAATATCCCAGCATTTTTACCAATGACCTGATATGTTGTTCTGTATTAATTGTATGAATGTTGTTTAAATGCATAAAAAGATTAAACCATTCGATTTTTATTTGTTGTACATTTTTTTTTCGTACATAATTTCTCATAAGAATATTTCAGTAGAATTATTTCTTACTTTTTTCTATAATCTAGATAATGAGAGAGTTTTTCAGAATAAAAATAAAAGAACATAGGTATTTGCAAAATGCAACACTTTTGTGTACACACAAATATATAAATAATTTCAGATACTTTTTGTGTATCTTTTTGTATCATATGAAGGTGAAGTTTAGGGCGCGTTATATACTCGATACTTTCTTAATTCATTTAACATTTTCCTTTTTTTTTTTAAATTTTCATTTCAAATTTTAAATTTTAAATATTTATAAGTATACATACTCGTATATATTCACAGCATTGATCTCTAGTTTTATCATTTATTTTTCTGACCACATGAATATAATATCAAAATAATGTGAGCATAGCGCGATAGATACTACATACGTATATAACTAATGTAACAACAACATTGTATGTATGTACGTACATATTATAAAATATGTAGATATGTTATATCTTAAAATGTATATTTATGCATTTACAAAAAATCAATCTATAAAATAAAACTTTTTTTTAGTTTTGTCTTCTTAAAGATATTCTCAAGAACAAGTTGCAAGACACCTCTGGATTCTCTCTAATTAAACAATTCGTAGAATTTCATGTTAATTGAAAGAGGGAGACTTCCAATTCTGACTGTTTTTTTTTTGTTTTTTTGTTTTATTATAATTTTTTTTTTTGATTCTTGGCTCTCATCGATTTTTTAATGATTTTATTTTTAATTTCATTTTCATTCTAAAACTGATGATCGTTTGTTATACGAAAAAAAAAAAAAAATCTATAACGAGCATCAGTTGCATGCATATAGCAACAAAAAAGTTAAAAAAAAAATTATTTTTTTCCCGAAACAAAATACATAGGTACATATAAAAAGTTTTAAATGAAAAAAAAGATACTTAAACTAAAACAAAAAACTAGAAAAATATCTCGAATTACCTGGAAAAAAGAAGTAGTAGCACGTGAGGAATGATCCACCAAAAGAACATGAGATACGAATTGTACACTTGTAGTATATAGGAACTGGACATTGTGTTGTTGCACTATAGTATACTGGTTCACCATTGGGGTATAGTAGTACTTTGGAAAAAAGATTTTTACCTTTTTATATAAAAGATTGAAATCGTCAAGTACGTTTATATACATATTTTTATTTTTTTTTTAGAGGTTTTTTTTTCAAAGTTTTGTGTACATTTTGATTATTGTGTATATAGTATGTAAAATGCATGCATCGTTTTCTGGAAGAAAAAAAATACGAGTATGTGTAAAATGTTTCAACAAAGATTCAGATTAAAATTAGTTTGTTTTCTCTTTGGGTATATATAAATGTTTTTAGTATTTTCTTTTTCATATCTTTTTTTTTTCTGCAGGAAAAATAAACTTTAAATTGTTAATCTTGATAGTTGATACAATAAAAATCAAGGCCATCATCAATTTGATACTTTTTTAACATTTGCTACTTGATGAGCTCTTAAAAAAGATAACGCAAAAATAAGTTAAAATTAAATAATAATTAATTTTTGCACACTTTCAAATATATAATTTCTTTTGAAAACATCACATTTTCATTATATTGTTTCCTTTTTACCCTAAAAACTTTTTCTTTTTGTACCCAAAAAAAAAAATTTATTACATAACGATTACAAAATAGATATTTTTTACAAAGATGTCCATCAGATCTTCAAATCATATACCTCTACTGTATCATAATTCTCAAGCTGTGCCAATTGTGATTGAGAGTATTTTGTTCTTCATGAGAACATGAATCCTTCGATCAGAATAAGGGTGGTATATATATGAAAACATTTAAAATTGGTCTATCGTTACTTTGTTGTGCCATATAAACATTATATACCAAAAAAGGATCCTGCTGTGCAATCAAAGAAGAATAAAAAAAACCACCCCATATGATCATGAACAATGCGAATGATGTATGTGTATTGTGGTTATCCTCATACATTTTATACAAATGTACAGATTTTTTCCTTTTTTTTTTTTTACTAAGATGAGAAACGTTAAAATATAATGTATCGTTTGAATATGAAAAATTGACATTTCATTTGCGGGTTTTTAAAATGTTTAACTATCATATCATGTAGGTTGACTTCATGTACATTTTGTTTTGACTTTTATTGATATCTTTGTTTATTATAATTGCAATACATACGTATACATATATATGAAAAAATGTACATACCTTGTATACACAATAAACTTGGCGTAAGTATGCCCTTGAGAGATTTAAAATTATTGTTTAATTTTTTTTTTTTCATACTTTTGGTCATGATGGTGTGTTTTTATTTATTTATTTTTGTTTTTGTGTTTTTTTGGTAAACATTGATAATAAATGATGATGACAAAAATGTCCTTTTGTTATAAAATTTTTGCACAAAAAATATATCCTAATAGAAACATTTTCATATATACAAAAGGGATAATATCATCATTTATATATGTAAGTTATTGATTTTGTTGTTTTTTTTGCACTTATTTCAAAACAAGAAGAAGAAAAAACATAATGAAGAAAATAATGAACTATCGAAAAATAAAAAATTCATATTGACCATTGTCCTGTTATGTTTATAATTTCCCTTTTTTTTCTCTTATTGGCATAAAATCATAAACAATTGGATAATTTATGATTTTAACAATGAGCTGTGATTAGTGAATATTATGTAAAATTTGGGAGATTCGATTTTCTTAATTGTTTTTTAGAAAAAAAATAAATAAATTTGAAACATAAAAATATTGGGTTTTTTTTTGTAATTTTTATAAATAAAAATATCCTTGTAAGTTAGAAGAGAAATTATTTAATTGTACTTGAAAGGAATGTGTTTTTTACTTAATACAAATTTTATATGAGAAGAAAAAGCTTTTTTAACCTTTTTTAAAGTACGAAAATACTGAAAATCCTCGTGATCTCTCCTAAGAATCAACCAAAGGATTATTTTGCTTTCAAATATTTAAAAAAATTCAGTATAAATAATTTGGTTTTATTATTCTTTAAAAAATACTTCCATACATAAAATACATTCCCGAACATAATGCATTTTAAGTACCATTTATACTCAATCCTTTTTAAAAAAAAAAATATATATTTCAAACAAAAATCGCATCATGTGTGGTTCACCAATTAAGTGTTGCCACTTATAAAACTGTTAAGAGTCTTTGGCGCGTGTCTGCAGGACGGAAAATAATTTCTGTAATGGCATTGTCATATAACAATGTTTTTCATTTATAAATTGCGGAACAAGCAATAACATAATTTAAAAAACAAAAAAAAAAAACATATCCTTATCAATATGGTATTATACACCAAGTACTTAGCATTCTTCTTCATACATACAGTACATTTTTCAACTATACTTATAATTTAATATGTACAAAGCAAAGAGCTTATACACTTAACCATCAAGGATATGTTAATAATACGTATAAATACGCATAGGTATTTTAATATTGTAAATTTCTATGCATTTGTATTTTATGTGTCTGAAAAGTGTCACAGATTGTTTGCAATTTTTTTTGTTTTAAAACAAAAGGACCACCCCAATGCAAAAGTATACAAAAAAAAATTACGATATGCAAATTTCATACTACGAAAATTCTATACTAAATTTTAAGAATCGTGAATATAGAAAACGTGAAAAATGATGTATTTTTCTAGAAAATAAAATGTACTTTTCAAAATTGTTGTGTGCTTCATATGTCGTCTTGATAAAAAAAAAAAAAAGAAGAAAAATAAAATATGTATTAATTTTGAAGAAGTAGTAATACACCTTTTGATCGTTTCAAAATCTATTAATTAGTATGTCAAAGCACCCTTATTTTATCCGTCTAATAGCGTATCCGCCCAAAATTTATATACGTTGAAAATTTATTGAAAACTTTACTAAAGTGGTTTAGTTTTTTTTTTATATATTTCATTTTTAATTTATTGATGAACAATATACAATATGATGTGTATAGATGTGTTCTATAATAGAAATGACTTGCAAATATTTATAATATTATCTACGTTATATAAGGTACCTTTTACAATATATAATTTTTTGACGTATGATGCTACCGATGATGATGCGGATGATGACGATGATGATGATGATGATGGGATGACTTATATGAATGCGGATGAATGATTGAATTGTGCTGGTGGCTGTGGCTATTTAAAGTATGTATGTACTTTGTCAGTCATCATTGAATAAAATGATCCACACAAAAATCTATGATGATGTTTTATTAAATTTTTTTTTTATAGTTTTATAGATACTTTATACTGTATACACCTGTAATGAGGTATGACTTGCGATCGACTGGACAATCAATATATATTTAAACTTTTGGCTCCAATTTCTTATAAGATTCTGTTTCTAGTGCTAATTTACTATATATGTAGGTAGATATACATATGTGATGTTGAATTGATGTTATATGCAGCCGCACACGAGCCACATGATTAAGGCGGCAAATTGCCCTACTCATTAACTTACATTAGGCAAATTGACCTTCTGAAATCTTTTTAATTATATGTACCGTACATCTATAAGAATATTTAATAAGTATTCATGATGTTCGATTAATGTAATATTTACAAAATGAAAATTTATAACAAAAAAAAAAAAAAAAAAATGCTTTTAAAATTCTTAAGCGTGCTTTTTTATTAAAACTATAGTATATCTGAGACTTTAAAGTATTTTTAAACATGATGAATGCATTTTTATTATTATAACGCAATTTATTGATCAATAAAACAAAATATTGTTTCATTATTATACAAAAAAATTTTAACATTTAATTTTATTTAATTTTTGAATGTATTGTATTGTTTTGTATTGTTTTTTGTTTGTTTCAAAATTTAATTACTTAATGAATATACAAATCCAGAGTTCAAACAAAAAGGATTTGCATTATTACCATTTTTTTGCTTTTAATTAAATTATTAATAAATTTTGAAAAGGTTTTTTTCTTTCTGCTATTCAAATTTTTTTCTTTGAATTCAACACTGATAAAATTTTACAAAAAAAAGCCTACATTTCTCATATATTTTCACAAAAATTGATGTGTATATAATTTTTCATCTCAAATTACTTAAAGCACAAAAAAAAAGAGAGCAATCAATATACTGATTTTTTTTTTTGCACAAAAATATAATTCCATAAGGACTTTATATGAAAAAAATAAAAGTAAAAATTATTAACCTTTTGATTTATACACAAAATATTATATATTATCCTTTTATTCTTTTCACACAAAAGAAGAAAGAAGAATCCTTTTTTTTCATTCATTGTACAAATGTATGAATGTAGTATATTCTATTCATCAAAAATGATAACCTTTTATACCTATACCTTTTTTCTGAAAGAAAATTAAGATGAAAAATAAAAAATGAATCCACATATGAAAATATATATACTGTTAAATGACGAACGCCTTTTCTATATAGGTAAATCTGTTATGAATTTTTCAACAACGTTGTATTCATTATATGAACAAGAAAAAAAAAAATATGTGAAAAACTGATTTTATTTATTTATCAATTTTTTTTGCTTATGAAAGAAAAAGGATTCAATTGATTTAAAACATTTTTATTAAATATATATGAATAGATTTAAACAACCATGAAATGAGAGACAAAAAAAGGATAGAAGAAAAAAGTCTCTCTTTATACAAAAAAAAAAGAAAAAAAAAAAGAAAATTATATAAATGTGAAATATATTTATCTGAAAAAGGATTTTTTTTCTTTTTTTTATTTGAAATTTTGAATCAGTGAAAGAGGCGGTTTCATTTCAAAGGATTATTTGCTATGTGAATTTTGACGAATGCATTGACAAAAAATATATTATTCAAAAAAACAAAAAAAGTACTTTATGATGATGATGATGATGATTATCATGGATGTCATCATCATATTCTTTTTGTCAATTATTTTATTAAATACAATTTTTGTCCTTTTTGAACTACATTTTTGAGAAATATTTCTGTGTACTATATAAGATTAGAATCTTTTGTAAGTTGAAGTTTTTTTTTTATATGAAAATATTCTTGAGATGTTTTTTTTTTGGTTCTGAAAAAGATTTCATGAATTGAAAATTATTTTCTAAAGATTTCAAATATTTGATAGAATTTTTGAATAAAAACAAAAACTTTTCAATGAGTAGATAAATAGCCAAAATTTGATAATAAGGTTGTTTTATTGCTAAATTAACGATAAAATGTTGCTAAATTCAAAAAAAAAAAAATGTTTTAATGTTCTAAAAAAGGAGAAACCTTGAATATAATATAAATTACAAAAACAAGAAAAATAATAATAATTCAAGTATTACACAAAGGCTTTTGTAATTTTTGTCAATAAAATCTTTAAATTTAACTCATTTTCTTTCAAAAACTTGTTGTTTGTTTCGTTAATTCAATGGTTTCATGGTGTATCTAAAAAAAAAAAACAAAAACCAAACATAATCAAGTAAAAGATTTTTGGTTGATACTGAGACTAAGAAAAAATAGAATTAAAATTAAAATTAGAAAAAAAAAAATTTCAATTATTCTTTTAAAATAAGTTTCAATTGTTTACTTTATTATTATTATTATTTTTTTTTTTTTTATGTTACAAAGCAAAAGCAATTCTAAAATAAAAATATCTCATTAGCATCCATTGTAAAGTAGCAACATTATTTCGAATAAGTATAATGTTATTCAATTAAACATTATTTTTGCAGCATTATTTAAGTACACTACTTCACTAACAAACATCATGTACATATAAATTTTTTATCTTTCTCATTGGAAAACCTACAGCCTCACCTCAAATTATCCTATCCTTTTAAATCTAATGTATTTGTTTGTGGATTGGTATCTTTTTTTTTTCTAAGATATACACTGTACCAAAAATAAACAAGGTAACAATGATATTCATTGGTGGATGAATGTGTATAATGTATATAATCACATAATTCTTTACTAAATAGAAGAGAAAAAAATAGCTTAAAAATTAAAATGATATAAAATAAAACAAAAAAAAACAAAAAAACAAAAAATTTGTCATTTGCACAAACGATATATCATATTCAGAAATCTTTTTCCGTATATACCTACATATAATTTTTATATGATAAAAAATATACATAAATATACAAAACATACCAAACAAACAAATGCAGGTGGTCCTTTCCTTGACATATAGTGATCAACCTTTTCTCGCGTTCAATAGCTTATAAATATTGATATAATTATTCATTCTGCCACTATGGCATGTGCGTGCAGACAGAAATGAGCTACTGTTTATAAAATTGAATAACGTTTTTTTTCTTTTTTTCCTTTAATTTTTTAATTTTATTATTATTTTGTTTTTTTTTTATTTCTTAAATATCTAGAAAAGATATCTTTACATTTATTTTATATCTATGAAAACAGAGCTGAGTATATAGTAGCACCATCAATATATACTAGAAGCAGTAGTAACACAGCACCATCATCAGCACCAACACAAGTACCAACAGTTCAAGAAAACTTTTTTAAATGATCTTTTATATATTATGTATATCATTTCGATCAAGTCTCTTAATATGATCCACCTCAAAACTAGTCAACTCGCATGACTAATATAATCTATTTGCAACTTAAATTTAGATTTATAAAATCTTTTTATGATGTGGCGTCCTCTTCCTCTTCCTTCAAAATAGACACACATACATAACATACATCTTAGATAAATTTTATATAATATTCATAATAAAAAAAAAAAAAAAAGATACAGTATCTATCATAAAAATTTTAATGATTACTGTTTTTTTTAAAGTTAAATTTGAATTGTTATATATAGCCACAACAAAATGTATCTAATATAAATATTCAAAAAGATACTTTATATGTATATGTATGTGATACCATTCAATTTTAATTTTATTTAATATGATGATTACCTTCTGAATCTATATAAAAATCATGTACAATTGATTTAAATATTCTTTTTATATACCTATTTTAGATTAAAAAAAAGTCAGTAGAAAAAAAAAAGATAAATTATCTATAAAGATGAAGAAATACAGTGAAACCTCTTAATTGGGACACTCTCTGATCGGGACAACCTCTAAAATTGGGACACTATCATAAAACTACTTTGGCCTGCCTATAAATCAACCTCTGTAATCGGGACACCTCTGAATTGGGACTGGGACAGTAGTACTCCATACTTATATTTGAAAAGTCACTTCATAATCGGGACAAAAACTTCTTCTTGGAACGTTTTCGTACTTTTTATTTTTGTATATTATATTATGTTAAAATTTAGAACACTTGCGAGTAAAGAAAATACAATTCATAGTAACTGTTGTTTCATATGCAGGTGTTTACTTTGTTTTAAGTATGTACATATATTTGTATATGTTGTATTTACATATGTACATATGCTATGTATGTTCTTAACCCAACCCAATACACCATTTTAAAAGAGTTTAAAAAGTGTAAGCTTTGCTATTCTTTTAACTGAAGTCAGTATTACGCTTATACGAGATATATTTGTAGTATTATCCTGTTTTATTTCTCACAACCTAAATAACCTCTCATAAGAAGTAATGAGTGAACTTATGATTGATATCTGATCATAAAAACGATAGATTTAACAAAAATTACATTGACTTCGATTTAAAAAATAGTATAATTAAAATAATTCATCTTTTTTACATCTTAATTTCTAACCCCTAACCACTTTCATCTTTTGAAGGGTTATATCTCCACAACTTGCAACTAATAAATTTAAAAAAAATTCTTTAAAATCGGGACATCTCTTAATTGGGACATAATTCTGCTGGTCCCATGACTGTCCCAATTTAGGAGGTTTCACTTTACATACATATATAGTTTGATTCATTTCTATCATATACATAGCTTATGTTGAACTTTTTAAAAACTTCATATATTCAGAAAAGAACTAACAACTTTTTTTTTTTTTTAATTCAAAATTTTGAGCGATTTAATTAATCAGAATATGGTAATCCATTTTACAGATCTCTGAAGATCAAATCAAACTATGTATCACAAAGATAAATCTTTAGAATAAATAAACATCGCTTCATCATATTCAAATGAAAAAATAAAATGAAAATAAAAACAAAAATTATATATTATAGCTCATGCCATATTATTAGAATTTATGATGTGATGGAAGGTGCGCAAACTATACACGGATGATGCATCTATAACAGCAGCAGCATAAATAAATAACGATGAGGATTCTCTTTTATTTTTTTTATTATTATTTTTGAATCTTGAATGAATAAAATGAATGAATTAATATTGGGCGGATCATGGATGCCATAAAGTGGCAACTATAAGTATCTATCATGCATACATATTATAATACACAAAAAAAAAAAAATATGCTGATGATGATAGTTGTGTTGTGCACAAGAAGTTGATTTTTTATTATCATATTATATACTACTCGTATTTATTCTATAGTGTGTATAGTGTAGTACTTATAAGACGATGACTTTGAAAAGAAAATGAATTAAATCACATGCATAAATTCATGTGAATTGATTTATCTGGTATATATCACACTAACTAAACAATATTATTCAATCTTTTATTTAATGTATCAAATATATCTAAATGTATGTATCTAAGTGTTGAATTTAATATTTCAAATAAATATATATACAATGTATATGATATTTCTATATATTATGTATCTAATATAATATATGCAATCATAAGAAAGGGTGATATTCGATAAGAAGATAAAATTAATTTTAGACTACTGTTAAATCAAAAAATCCTACACAAATATGATGTGTGGGTGTGATATATTTCAAACTATACAAATATATATAATATAAAATTTCAAAATGATGTGACATCAAATCATAATCTAATAACAAACAATAAAATATGACTGATTTGTAATATTTTATATTAAATTTCAAAGAAAAAAATAAAAACATACATTTTTCAAATAGGGTGTTTATCAAAAATATTTTTGAGTAAAGTAAAAATGAATAAGTGATTTGTTAATATTCCAAGAAATTTTCATTATACATACACACAGAATTTACGACATCCTTGTTCATATATAAAAACACCCTTTCTTATAATAATGGAATAAAATAAATCTTATCAAATATGTAGTATACGCGTTATAGCTATTTAATTCATATTATTTAATTCCCAGAAATTTAACCAATATTGTGGTGTGCCTTCTTTTTCCTTCTTTATTTCTTTTTCTTTTTTGTTTGATTTTTTTTTTTTTGTTGTTTTTGAATTTAAATCTTCAATTTTTTTCTTAAGTCGATCAAAAGATCATCAAAATACATGTAGTTTTTAAGATTTATTGAATTCTTCAACCATGTGACAAGGACAATTATTATTTTATATTTTATTTATATAAAAGTTGCGTACAATACACAATTATATTTTGAATTTATCTTTTTTTTTTTTTAATGTGAACAATTGTTTTGTTTTGTTGTTTTTCTATTTGTTTTTTTTTTGTTGTTCAAGAACAGGATTTGATTTTTTGTCCTAATTTATTGCTATTGCTCAATATACAATACAAAAAAAAACATGGAGCAATTGTTATAACAATTGATTGAATGCATGCGTGTGGTGAGAACATAATATATCACAAAACAACACCTTAATATATATACTTTCTGGTTTTTCTTGTATTGATCTTAAAATTGGAAAATGACTTCATAGAAAATGATAATAAATATTTTGTACTCATTTATTTTAATTTGATTTGAAAAAAAAACACAATTTCAGGAAATCACAAATTTGTCAATCATATTGAATTGAAGAAGGATTTTTGGTCTACAAACTTCAGACTTACCTAAAACTGAAATTTAAAAATTTTAGAATATAATTTTTCAACGATGTTTTTTTTCAAAGGATATGAATTTTGAAATATTAATAGAACAGAAATTTTAAAAACACGACTCTTTGTCCTCAGTGGTCGTTTATAACCCACTCCTTTTTCGAAGCTCTATAACCCGAAAAATATTCTGGAAATTAAGTTTTTTTTTTTTAACTTTTCATGTGTGAGTGTCATTTCCATTTTAATTTCATACCACTCACTGAATATTATCAAAAAAAAAAACCCAAAAAGGTAAGAAAAAACCCATTTAATTTTCGATGTGAATAACAAGAGACAGCCATATACATATATCCTTTTATAGATAAAACACTAATGTAATTATAATTTTTATTTAAATACGCATACATACATATACGAAAATTTCTTGTGCCTATAATCATAAATCTTTTGTTTTTATGCGATTTCATCCTTTTATTTTTAATTTTATTTCTTAATTTTTTTTTTCTCCATTCCTAAAACAAAATTTAAACAATGCGAAAACTTATTTAAATGTTTATAGTACTTAAAATCTTTATGAATATATAAATTCATTTCTGATGTATTAAAACTTTATATCCTTTTTTTTTCTGTATCGTGTACTCCTTCTGAAATAATAGTATGATTTTTAAACCTACAGAATACAGAAAAAGCTTGTGTTAGCGAATGAAAGTATATAGAAAATATCCTTTTTTTTCGTTTTTTCTTTCTTTTTTTTTGAATACGGTTTTTATGTTTTGTAGAAATCATAAATGATTATATCTGTGTTTTGTTTTACTATATCGGCATACATACATACATATATCTAGTGTATACGTATACGCAAAACAAATATATACAGATAAATTTTAAAACAATCTGAGAAAAATGTTACATAGTCATCTTATCGGATCCATTAAAAACCTGTAATAAAATACGTCGAAAATGTTTTAATTACTGGCTATTAAAAATGTTAACCCTTTTTTTTTAAAAAAAAATATTATTGTTAAATATACATAGAACAACACCCTAAGGATATTACAAAAAATATCAAGAAATTACTATGATAATGTGCGGTGTGATGCGTATAATTGTAGTAAAAAAGATATAGAAAAAGAAAAAGGATGAAAAAAAAACAAAAACATTTATGTGAATTTAAGAAAAGATGAGTTTAAAATATCCTTTTTTTTTTTCTTCATAAAATTAAAGTTTTTTTTTTATCAGATTTGGAAGGAAAAAAAAATTAGATCCTTTTTTTATGTGTTTGTTTATTTTTTTCATATTTTGATTTAATTATATATAAATAGGTATATGATTTCTTTACGAATTATTTACAATAATTTTCAATTTAATATTTGCATCAAAAAGTCCTTTAGACATTTTTTTTTTTACAGTTAGAGATACTTATCTGTAAAACAGTAAAATTATTCATCATAAATATGCATGCATATATACTAGCAATTTTATAATTACCGATAACAAATTAATTTGTATTTTTATTACCGAAACTAAAAATGTACATGATCCTATATAAGTAGTATCCTTGTTGTATCGAATACATATAGTATGTGAAGAAAGAAAAAAAAGGTTATGTATACGGTGTATTAGTATAATTGACGTTACCCTTCAAAATAAATCCCAATAATTTACAAAAATATTTTGATTTGTTGTGACATTTATGTTTCACAGATAAACAATCTTAATTGCGATACGGTCATCGGTATTTTGAAACATATAGATACTTTTTTTTTTATATATAAAGATACTACATTTTTGATTTTGTTTATATGCAAAAAAAAAAAAGAAAGAAAAATCAGCAAAAAATTACATTAAATTGCATTTTAATATTTTTGAACACAAGTTTAACTTAATTGACTTGTGACTAGTGTGACAAATATACTTTTGATTAGATATATACAAAATAGAAAATTGTATTTAAATAAATTTGCGTAACATAATGACAATTTTTGGGTTTTTTGATTCGTGAGAAAAAATTTTGGAATAATGTGAAAATATATGTATATACTTTGAATAAATGTCCTAATTATATTTTTGAATTAGAAAAATTAAGAAAATTCCCATTTTGGATATTCTAAGCAGCAAAGCCAAAAAAAGAAAAAGGGGTAGATAACTGTAATTTGAGTTTTCCTTTAAAAAAAATAAAATTGTATTCAATTTTAAAGAAAAACTAAAAATTAAATTTAAATATGGTGTCGTCTTGAAGGAATCAAGAAATTCATGTTATCAAAATCCTTGCGAAAAAAAAGAAATTAATAAATTATAATATCCTCTTGAAACAGTGATATACATAAATCAGTGATACACTCGAATACATTTTATATATTAAATTCAAAATTATATGAATGGTTTTTTTTTCTTCTGTAGAAATAACTTTAGAGTAGTTAAATCCTTTTTTTTTTTATTTTCTTTTTTGTTTTAGAAAAAAATTACATTTTTTTTTCCTTAACATCTTCTTACTATTTGAAATGAATATAGCATTCCTTAAATATAATAATATGTACTTACATAAGAGTATATTTACAACAAAAATATTCATGTTCATATTCTTGTGTAAAATATAACAAAATAAAAGGAAAACTTTTATGTAAAACTTTAAACAAGATCGTGATTACGATAAATCGTATCTCATTTGACTCTGATTTTTGTTTCATACCATATATCAGTTGGTACCCTCTTTTTTTAAAACTATATATTGAAATTGTATATATACAGTTACAGATATGTATCTGTATACATTCAATATATAATATATATGACATGTAAAATTCCTTTAAGAAAAAGGGATTTTGTTATAATCATTCGTACATGGATGGTGTGTATGTTGCATCTAGACACAAAAACTGATACGATGATACGATTTCATCTTATGCGATATAAGTTCTTATCTCAATTATGCAGTTTTGTCGTTTTGATTTTATTTTTTTTTTTTTTTTTTTACTTTCTCCTTTTTTTTTTCTTTCTGAAAACATATAATTTAAGGATCTAGCTATATATAAAATGTGGTATAGTACACAAAATAAATGGTGTATTATGTATGTATAGGGAAAAAAACATACATCTGAAATAAAATCAAATTTAATAAAATATTTGTAAGGGTGTATGGTGTATGTCATATATAATGTAAAATTGTACAATATTATATACATATAAAAATAAATTCATTTATTTAACTTTTTTTTTTTCATGATTATGATTGTTTTTTTTTTTTTATTTTATTTTTCTTTTATTATTTTGTAACAATAGCAAATTGGCATCATTTTATATAAAGGGGAGGATGCAAATTTGAATCCCGTAAGTCCCGTAAGTCCCGTAAGTATATAATACAAGTTGAAAACATTTTTTTGATATAAAAACAAAAACAGAATTTTTTATTATTATTATTATTTCATAATTCGAAATATGTATACTATATGTGTACATACGTGGTAAACAATGCTTCTCTGCTATATAAGAAGGACTAAAAAGCCAAATTTTATGGACATTGTCTTTGACCATTGTCCCATTTAATGAAATAAAAAATTATAGTATATGATGCACAAAAAAAAAGTAAATTTTCATATTTCACATACATACAAATGTGGGTGGTAGATATTTGTATATATATGTATTAAGACAGGTGGTATATTATATATTTGTTGGAAAATAAAAATATAAAAAAAAGGAAAACAAAGAAAATATATTTTTTTAAAGGTTCAAATTGTAATATGTAATAAAAAATTTGTATGTTTTTCTTTTCTATTTTTTTTTTTTTTTTGCCTTTCAAATATTACAGTTTTCGTCTGTTAATGTTATTTGTTGGATGGTTAGCTCCATAAAATATCATATAAATATATAAAGTACTTTGATTCTAAAGAACAATTTGTATATTTTGTATATCCTTACAAATATATATCTATAGTACCTATAAGGACATAACATATCATCGTGGATGATACTATTTTATATATTTAGTAGCTTTTATTTGATATACACTCATACATACATACATTTATATATGTATATTTGTATTGTCCGGAGCGTTTCGCATAAAAGTGTTATCTGGAAGATTTACGAGCCGACTTTTCACATCCCCTGTTTTATGATAATATGTATATATATAGGAACTTCACCCCCTGACTTTCTTTCTATATAATATAGATAAATTATAGGAATTTATGTACATACACGTCTATATACATATATGTAAGTATCTATAGATATAATATTTTCATTCTAACATTATTTTTGTGTATAAAAATAAAAAGGAAAAAAAATATATACACATGTACATACATACAATATATACAGTTGAACATGAATCAGAGTTTTTGAGTATAGGTGACCGAATAAAATGTTCTATAACACTAGACAGATGGGGATTTCAAAAAAAACAAAAAAAGAAAGGAAAAGAAAAAATAATATGTATAAATGGGTACCTTATATCTTTTTCTTTTTATATTTATTTTTATTTTTTTTTTCCTCTTATTATTTTTATGTTTGGAGAGTAGGTTGTTCATTTTCATCTCCCTATATGATATATTCTTGCACCAAAAATATATTTCGTTTATACTTTCTTCGTTTTGTGGATCCAAAATTTCTTTTATTTCATATCATCATCATTATCATCAACACAGAGAAGAATATACAACAATTTTTATAAGTCTATAAAACACCCTTAAAAAAATTATACGTTTTGAGGAAATGGTTTGGTGTCATATCAGAAAAATATATATGTACAACATTTACGACACAACATACATAGATAATATATATGGTATATATGTACCAAAAAGGAAGAAATCTTCAAAGATAAATCACATTCAGATTTATGTGTGTTAGTATCTTTGTTACAATCATCAGATTCCGTATATACACATGTCATCATAGATATATGTATGTAGATATATACAGCAAAAGGAAGATACAAGATACAATAATATCAAAGCGACTTTCTTCATAGATATAATGACGATATCTTTTAAGTTTATAGTATGTAGAAAATACGAAATATACATGCGGATTTATAGTCAAAAAAAAAAAAAAAATGTCAAGTATATAATATTTATGTACATACATATACACATTTTTTTTTCTTCTTCTTGTATTAAAAGGCGTTTTATATATTTATGGCATTAATACAGATTTATGTAGTCTAAATCTTTTTTTTTTTGCAAAAAAGAAAATGATAAAAAAAAAGAATATTTTCTAAAAGAAAAAATAAAGTTTTTATAAGAAAATTTTCTTTATTTTTATATTATTTTTCAAAATAAAAAAAAATAACAACAACAAAATGAAAATTTATTTTTATAATGATGAAGATGAATTGAAATAACATATTTTAATAGAAAAAAATCAATTACACAGCAGAGGTGATTTATGATATTTACTAATTTTTTGTTTTTTAAACTTTTCTATGAGTAAACAAAAATATATTTGAAGTTAATGATATCTATCTTTTGTATATATACGTAATACAAATAAGTCATAAATCGAAATCTGCAAGGACATTGTGTGTCTTTGCTTACATCGACATCTTGCTTTGATATTTTTAAATAGAGTCCATGGAGTTTTTTGGAATAATTGTCCTTCAAACGAACTCTTCATAAAATAAGCATATTTCTTGTATTTATATTCTAAAATTCTCAAACAATGTTTATAAAATGAGTTATTTTTGATGAATTTCTTTGAATTTAGAATAAATTGTATTTGAAATCGTTGCAAAAAAAAAAACAACGAATATGCTAAACAAAGCTGATGTTCTTATTGAACTGGCTAAAAAACTATCGATTACTTATGGATAAACACTCGTTGATTTGTCCTCTTTCTCCTCGCAAAAGTTTTTATCACAAATTGTCTTTTTCCATATTTAAAAAAAAACACACACAACAAAATTTAATACAAAAATTATTATTTTCATTTGTATATGATTTTATAACATCTTAAAAATAAAGTGAAAATATCTTGAACAAGATATTATGTGAAAATATAGGAAATTGTTGTAAATTTAAAAAACCTCTTGTTAATATGTCTGGAATGTCTGGATGAGGATGATGATTCTTTATTACATGCATGAATTTTATATATATTCCAGTTAAAGTATCTTTTGCGAACTTAATAACAACAACAAAAAAGCACAAATTATAAAAGCTATAGATACTTGATCGTGTATATACATATGTACATATGTACATAAAAAAAAATATCATAAAATATACATTGAATTGAATTGAATATATAAAATCATGTCTTATCTTAAATCGGATATATATTCTTAACCGAAGAAGAGATGAAACTCGTGAAAAAACGCCGTTAAGACAAGAACATGTCATCATGAGGGGTCATCATATTTCTTTACTTTCAACTTTCAATTCTTTTTTATGTACATCTACCTATATGTATGAATATAAATATGTATATACATAAGTACAATATATTATATATTAATATCTCTTTAAATGTTTCCTTATTGTTGTCTCTTTTATATGTGTATGATCTTTCTGTCATCAATGTAATCAGACGATGAATGGTGTAAAGGTGATATCACTACACCTCTTGTATATATACATACATGAATAAAATGAAGTCCTTTGAGTAAGAGGAAGAATTATTAAATGTTCACACATATTTTTTAAATAACATTCTATTACAATCAGATACAAAAATTTTAAAAGAATAATTTACACATTGTAAAAATTTACAGATACTTTTTTCTACATATGTATGTACCTAACCTATGTACCTATATACATATGTATATAGTCGTATCTTTATAATATGCATTTCCTATATTTTTTAAATATGTTAAAAAGAAAAAAACCGTTAGTCTACCTTCAATTAAAATACAATTTATTCAATTAAGTAATTCTATAATTAATAAAAAAATATCTTCAGCTACTGAATTGTATCTGTATATTATCTATTTTTCAATTAAACTTAATTGTAAATTGTTTCAAAAAACAACTCAATTGAATATAACAAAAGACAAATGGGCATTTTTTTATAAATTGCATTTTTAAATTTTTTTGTATTCAATCAATTGTAATTTTAATAATTCTTGCAATCAATCTGTAATTTATAAAAAAAAAAATTTTATTTGTTAATATTTGATTGAATTTATCATAAGATAAAAATATGAACATACTAGCATATATATACATACTAACAAAAAAAAGATACTTCTGCTGATGAATCTGTCATAACAATTGTACATAAAACAACATAAAATCATCAAGGACATACATGTATTCGTATATTTTATTGTTTTTGATATATTTCTCTTTTTCTCTGTATAAACATACATACATATATCAACATAGATCTATACATAATAATATATTTCCTCTGTTGTTGATGACCTCGATTCAAAATAATTTTTCCATTAAATCCTCTTTTGTTTTTGAAAAATAATTCTATCAATCAGTTGAGTGATAATCGCTTTCAAAATGCATCAATTTATTATCATTTCACTATATACGAGAATGAATTCCATGTTCATTTATTTAATTATATTTTCTCTTCAAAGGATAAGAAAGGATATAAAATAAATACAAAAAAAAAAAAAATGTTAAATAAAACATTGTACATGAAAAAAAAAACAAAAATGTAAACAATTTTGTGAAATTTGTAAAATTTGTAAAATATTTTATTCAACAAAAAACCTAAAAAAAAAATTAAGGTAAAAATGAAATAGGACATACCTATCTACTTTTTTTTTGTCAAATATACAGATAATTCCTCTTTTAACGCATTAAAAATAAAATAATTACAAAAAGCATAATGTGGTCTGGTCTATTCAATCACATCAGAATCATCGATTGAAATCTTATTACAAAAAAAAATTTTCACAAAAGACCCTTTGAAAAGGTTATGCACGCCACTGTTTCAAATATGGTTTTATTGCAATTCATGGGATGGGTGGGTTGGATTTCATCCGTACAAAGTTTTGTATATATATTTTTTTCTTTTATTTTATTTTATTATTGAAAAAAGAAAAATAGGTAAAATGAGTGAAAATGCATGCATTTTCTTCGTGTGTTGGACTTTTTTTTTTTTTTTTTCTAAAAAAAAAGTTATTTTCTTTATCCCCTCTAAATTAAAATTAGAAAAAGAAAAACAAAAAATGAGACAAAATATTCAATTTAAAATTGAAAGAGTCAACTATATATAATTTAATGTTCGCCATTTTAAAAATGGGCGGTTTCATATTAATATTCTTATTGGTTCTTGACTTGCGCATTTTTATACATCTGCTACTGTTTTTTGACCCCATATATAAATTTTCATTTCAACAGTAAAGAGGAGCAGATGTAACACAAAAAAAAGAATATTGCAATTTTCCCATACAATTGAAACTTTGAGTTTGAATAAAAAAAATAAAAAAATGAAGCATTTTGGGTATAAAGAGAGAGAGAGCCTTTTTTAATGCGCTTGTGTTGCTCTAACTATAAAAATACGGAAAAATCGTGTTTCTTTTTGAAATGTAATTGTGTATCTACCAGTTTCATATACAGGTGAAGTTTGAAGAACAGAAAAGCCTTTTCCACCACCATATTTTCTTTATTAATTTTCTCTTATTTTTCTTTTCTTTTTATCATTCAATAGATAATTCCTGTGCGACGATACATCAGCATAAAAGTTCACTGAACGCATTTTCTTTGAGTTGAATTCGATAATCTCACTTTGAATGTATAGGTACACGTACATACATGAAGTTTTAGGTAATATTATATGTGTTACAATTGTACAGGACAATTCACATCTAGAAAAGGGAAATTCGGAATACGAGAAAGAAAAACAAACAAACAAACCTTTTTTTTTATTGTGTGTACGAGGGTAAGGTAAGGACAGGGAATTTTCTTATGCATTTAACATCAATTTGTTTTGGTATATGTGTAATTTTCCATTTTTGAAATATCATACATATATATATTAAAGGACATTGTCAATTTTCAGCATATTTCCGTTAAAATGCTTTTTATCCTTTCCTCCATTCTAGTACATATTTTTTAAACTCATACAACACAATACTTTACTCCCCAAAATACAATTATTGATACAACCCCCCAAAATGATGGTGGCTATAAAAAAAAACCATCATCATTTTGTACCTATATTTTTTGATGTTTGTCTTGCCGGTTGACCGTGAAATTTGAAAATAATAATTTTATGTTTACAGAAGAAAAAAAAAGGAACTGTCGAGTTGTCATTTGTTGTTCATCAATTACATTTTATTATAAGTAAGATAATAATGTTCGTACATACATACATATGTATACATATATACGAGTTGTTTTTAAATTTTTAGAGGTCATGATGAATTAAAAATAAATTTTGTATGATATTATAGTGCAAGGAAATAATTTAAAAACAAAAAGGAAAATTATTTATTTAAATTATATGAATAACAACATTGCATGTAAATTTAAAAGGATTTCATGTAAATTGATTTTTAAAAAGGTTAGAAAAAATCGAAGTTTTTTTAAATTCAGCTAGTTTTTTTTTGAGTTACAAAATTACGATTTCATTTTGAAGGATAAAATCAAAATTTTTAATGAGAACTATTTGAGTCACACATGTACATACGTGTATGTATGTTTATGTATATAGTTTTAATGATAGGTATAAATTACAGTCCCTTTCAGAATAATTCTTAATTAATGTGTCTCTTTTCGAATATATAAAGTATAGTATAGAAAGTCCTTGAAGTTTTTGGAAAAGTGCTTAATTCCTTATGAACTTTATTTTTTTTTTTAATTTCAAAGTTGGATATGGCAACTTTAAAATATTTTCATATTCACTTTATTAATTATTCTTAAGAAAAAAATTCATCTTCGAATTATTTATCATACTCATACAATCATGTTCCATAAAATATCTTAATTAAACAGAAAAAAAAAATTTAAGTAATGTAAGTATGTAAATTAAATTTGTATGTTCAATCAACAAGAAATTGTATATATAACAATTCACGCAACACTGAATAGGGAATACAAAATTTAATTGAGACATAAAATTTACGTAATATTGTCATTTAATCTACATATGTATGTATGTAAGTATGTATATATATACATATGTATAAATTCTAAAGTGTTCAAAATTGTCTCGACGACGACAAATCCAAAAATCTATGACAAAAACGCACACGACAGGTGTAATATAGGTATATGGAGTACTATACATTTAACGGTTTTTTTGTATGCAAGAAAATCATAAAATTATATTTAATACACACATTTATTTTTTCTTCTAAATTAAAAAAAAAAATAGTCTTAGACATTTTAGATTATAACTTTCTCTCTATTATCCTGTTATACGAAATTTCTAATGTAAATTTTGAAAATTTTACTTACATAAAAAGGTTATGTATATTTAGTACGGAATAACTTTCACTAGCATTTAAAATAGTCGCTTCTTTGCAATATAATACATGCACACTGTATACCTATACATTATATATATGAAACACATGTAACCGTTTGAAAGGATTTTCATTAAAATATTGAATTTGAAAAGGATCTAACAAATGAACGTATACATTCATTGTGTATGTATAGATCTATACGTGTATATACTGCACTCTTTTCATTTGAAGTGTGAAAACCTTCTTATGTAAATTTATATGACATACATACATATGTATATAGAAAGGGATATTACGTAAATAAGTTCATACCTATCGTTACGTATATACACTTACATAATATGTACATACTTATATATCTGTAAAAGACTCGACTTGTTTTTGTCTGTAAAATATGTATATAAAAATTCACCTGGTGTGGTATATAATATTAATATAATGCAAACTATATGATTTTTGGTCAAAACTTAAAAGGATATGCATGTTCAAAAACAATTCATTTTAGTCGATGATGTTATTCCTCGCCATTACCATAATTAAACCATTTAAAACTGCACGCCTAAGTTAAGGTTCATATTTGGGTAAGCTTTAAAAAAAATTTGCATATTGCACATAACTATAATGATCAATATAATTAAATTATATACACATATAGTATATGTACATGGATATACATACATATACATATTTAAAGCACACGTAGACGTACAATAAAAAAAAAAAAGGACTATCATTATCATGTACAAAATACTTCTTTTTTTTTTTCCTTTTTTTTAAATTTTGAATTTTTGTGGTCAGGAAAAATCGATTTTCAGTAAAAATTATGCAAAGAATTTATGAAAGTTCATATTCACCTTAATCCTTTAAGGATATTATTTATGAAAAAAGGATGTATAATAAAATTAAGGATTTAAATTTACATTGTAAATCGATTAAATTTATAAATTTTAATTTTAAAAATAAATTGTTGTTGTTGCTGTTGAAAACAGAATTTAAATTATTTCATTAATGTTCAAGGACTTTTTAAATTTGAAAATTATAATTTATTTAAAATTTAATAAAAATTAGCAAAATTCAAAATGTTCACGGTTTTTCTTTGGATTTTTGTGAATAATAAATTTTCTGGAGAATCCTTATTCTAAAACAAAATAAGCAATACCAATCAATGTTATTCTTTTCATTATTATTTCCCATAAATTCAAGGATACGTTCAATGAATTTCAAAAATTCAAAAGCAAAATCATCGTGCTTCTTTTTTATTTTTTAATGTCACTTTCTTTATTGCAACGTCATTATAAAAAATTAACTTTACAAATATGGCAAATAAAGCAAAAACAATAAGGAAATGAAGGATTTTACAATTTACATGTCTAATAACGTACGAAGAGAGCATAAAAATACAAAATGGTATCCAAATTAACTCTCTTTATTGTATTTTATTGGAGACCAAGCTGTTATCAAAGAAACACAATAATGTTGGTACCAATGGTACCTATTAACCTATACAAAAACAATACATACATGCAAACAAGCAAAATATATATTTTGTTTTCCTCATAGAAAATGTCATTATGTTTAGAATGGACACAATGACGAAAAGTGTGTAATATCAAAAATGAAACTACCTACATATATGAAAAATAAATAATAAAAAAAAACAACGTGTGATAACTTCATTTCATTGACCAAAACATGAAATGAATTCAACATAAGTATAGTATTTTGAGTAAGGAACATCAATTTTTAAAATCGAATTCGAAAAACGAAAACAATATTTCAATTTTTCGCTGTTACACGCGTTCATATTCGTAAATATGTATGTACATAATTCTTGTTGCTGTGTTAAAAAGACGACCAATTTCGTGCAACACAAAATACAATAAGTCACAACTCAAAATATTAAGTATAGAAATATCAGATGGAAATGCTCCAAAATAAAAGAATTCGAAGAAATAAAAAAACCAAATCCAGTCAAGCGTGTCTCGTCTTCACGTAGAACAATGTCGCTAAAAGGGGGGCTTGTACTGTAACCAATTCTCAGTGCATTCGGTTGTTGCGTTGCATTCGATATGCGAAATCTTGTAACAGTAGTGGTAAAAATGTGCAATAAAATTTCGGAAAAACTTGTGGTAAAATTTTCAATTTGAATGAATGAGATAAATGTACTGTTATTTGAACGCCCTTTCTAATACCCGCCATTATATCATTTCAAACCTTATAAGTAGCATTATATAAAACAAGAGATACTTATAAAAATATCTCAGATACTTTTCCAACAAAAGTATCTGTAGTAACCGGTTGAAGAAGTAAAACAACTATAATACCACGCCTACCTTGTCACCCATTCCAGGTGTATAAAGCTTCTGATAAAAAACAAAAAAAAAAAAGGAACAAACGAATATTTTGTATATTTGTGTTTGAAAACGATAAAAGTCGAATATCTACGAAAAAAATGCACATTCAAAATTGAGATAAATATATAAATGTATAATGTGTTTTTATTTCATATCTGTATCTATAGTTGCTGCCATAAAACGGAAATGGGCAGATAATTCCGCCTGCCAAAGTATATTCCGCCTCAATATTAAGGTCTTCAGTTGGTCTGTGACCGTTGGCGTGATATGTGTTGTATAGTATTTTGTGTGTCAGTCGCGTCGTCATAAATAATATCGTATCGAATTTTCGTCCGATAAAAACGTATTTAAAAAAAAAGAAAAAAGATTCTTCGAAGATTGAAATATACATTTTGTACTGTGTATATGTGATTAAATGTATCTCTATATCACATAAATAAATCTATTTTGTATTGTAAGTATATTGTATATTTCTTATCCCACATATTGTCGATCATTCTGTCGCACGTCGCGCGATAATTACACTTTTTTTTTTCTTACTTATTATTATACCAGAAAAAAAAAAAACGATTTGAAATTTTTGTTGTAAGGTGGTATGTGCGCGACCTAGTCCATATTGTGATAAGACATCTTCATCTTGATATCAAGTCAGCGCACAATTCGATACATTTTCAGATTACATTGTGATTATTCATTATATATACAGTATCTTTGAAAGTCACCATCATCATCAGCAAAAATTTGAAAATAAAAAAAAAAAAGAATTTTATTATGTATTATACAATATCAGATACAATCGGGTGTTAATATAATAATTAACAAAAAAAAAAAAGTTTTCGCTACTTTTACCATGGATTTTTAATTTTTTAAATGAACAAAATTTCACTTGTTCATCTGTTTTTTTTTTTTGGTCAAATATTTTGGATCAAGATTACTTATCAATAATTGATTTCAATTGACGTCTTATACGAAATAATGATAACAAATACAAAAAATAAAATAAACTTAAATTGTTTTTTTTTTAAAATAAATAATTAAGTTGCTATGCGATTAATTACAAATTTCCTTATGTGAAAAAAAAATATATATTATTTCCTAAATTATTTAATAAATTTAATTCGTATAAATGTGTTTAAGTATGTGCATTTGAAAATAATAGCTTTATTTTGGAAAAAAATTTATATAGGTATTTAAGAAAAAAAAAACCAATACGCGTTGTTAGAAGTAAAGGAAAAAAAAGGTGACAAAATATCACATTTGAATCTCGTGTACCTTATCAGTGTCAAAAAAAAAAAAAAAAAAAAATTTCCAAAGTGATTTATCATATGACATAAAATTTAATAAAAAAAATGAAATTAAAAAACATATAACTTATATTTATGTATACGTTATACACTTTTATATACAGATATAAAATTTTTGACAAAAATATCTAAAGATATCATCGATAATAAAACATGATCAAATATGTGAGACCATTATCAAAAACTTATCGATTCAGATAAGAAATACAAAAAAAAAATAATAATTTAATAAAGTGAAATAAAAAAGGTTGCTAAATGCGATTATTTTTTACTTTTAAATTTTTTTAAGTTTATTTTTTTTTTGTTTCATTTTTGATTTTTCTGATCAGATAACTCTTTTTTTTTTTTTGTTTTTTGTTTTTGTAATTTAACTTGAATTTTATAAGTATTTGTTTTTTTGTGTGTGTTATGAAAATCAAATGATAATAAATTTTTTTTTAGTGATGTCAAATTTGAAAGAGTACGGTACGCGGACATAAATCTTTTATTTAAATTTTTCTATATATATATTTTTTTTTAATTTTTGAATTTTCATAACGAAAAATATAAATTTTTTAAAAAAAATTTAAAAAAGAAAAAATTATGTGAAAAAAGTGCGTGAATTTTAAAGTGGTTGGTTGGTGCCTTTTATTTTTACATTTTCAGTTATATAAAAAGTTTTGTTTGTTTGTACAAAAAGGATTCAACATAAGCTTAACACGCATATATGGGAATTAATGAACATTAATCTCGAGGTAAAGGATTTAATTAAAAATCAAATTTGTGTACAATATCTGACTTTAGTTTTATTATTGATTTTGTGAATTTTAATTATACCTACTCAAGGACGGTTTATGTTACGATTAATAGAAAATTCTTTACACCAAATTTTGACTTTCTTTTGTCAAATGAAACTTCGAAGAATGAAATTCAGTGAAATCTCCAATAGAATCCCAAATCCTTTTCTTGTTAGAATATTTTCCAACTGTGAACTTTTAAGTTGGATTTTAGTGAAACAGATTCTTTTTTGTTATATTTTATGTTGACCAATTTTTCGCGCTTGTATTATATCAGGCCTATTAAAAATGATCTGAAAATGACTGAGAGATAAGATAATCGAATAAATTTTATTTGAATTGAACTTGCCGTTTAAATTGTAATTTTTTGTTAAGCTTTATTTTTGGAGTAAACTTTAGAAAGCAGTAACTATTATACTCCTATTTAAAAAGGGAATTCATAAATCGTGTTGTTTCTGTTTTTTGCTTTTTACTATTCGATATTAGAGTCCTTATACATAATCTAATCAAATGATAGCAAATACTTAGTTCGAATCACAGTGGTGAAAAAAAGATCTTCATTTTCACATATTTAACCTCACATAGGTACATATGTATTATACTGTTCTAAGCATTGAGCTTTCATATGACAATCATTTATTTTCATCTAATTTAAACGTTCTAGTACCTACATAAGTGTTAAAAATGAATTTAACTTCCTTATTTTTGGCTTTAGAAAAGCAGTAGAAGATTTCTTCAACTCTTTAAAACTAAAATCTTTAAATTTGTTTCAATTATTATCGCAAAATAAAAGTTTCTGATTTTTCTTTTTTAATTAATGACATGTGAGATACATAATTGATTTAGTAAAAATGTATTTAAGAAAAGATAAAAAATCAGAGAATTTTAATAGTTTTTAATGAATTCATTAAAACCTACTGCGCGTGTTACGTTTTTCATTTTTTTTTTTTTTTTGCTTTTCCAATATATTAACAAGAATGTTTTTTTTTCCTGTTAAATAACAACAAAAACTGATTTTTTTTTTTGTTTCTTAAAGAAAATAATAAAATAAAAGGTATACCTATATCCAAACATACATATACCTACACGCTAAATTAATAACAATTTTAGCAGCTTCTTTTCATTTATCATAAATCACCTGCCGCTAAAAAATCAATCAATTATATCAAAAAGTTTTCAACAAACATATACACACTCATATGTGTATATGAATACATTGTTATAGTATAATATATTCAATTATACCTATATAAACACTTTGTATAATCAGCCTATAATTTTAAATTAAAATACAGGAAAAAAATATTTGAAAAAAAAAAAAAAAACAAATGGAAAAACAAAAACAAAGAAATAAAAGAAAGATAGTAATAAAATGAAAAAAAAAAAGAATCAATCATCACAGCTCATTAACAACCACCTAAGGAGCATCTGATTATATTCTTGAAAAGTTTCTAAATCATAAAACTATTTGTCTTTCTCAATTTCCACATTTTCACTTACATCATGAATTCATCTCTTTGAAAAATTCAAAAAAAAAAAATAATAATAATAATAATTTGAAAAATTAAAAATAACTTGTAAAGGTACTTCATACATGCACAGTTATAATACCTGACTGCATAACGATAATATTTTCTCCATATTTTTCGATACTTAACATTTTAATATAGAAAAAAAAAATATATGCGGACGTCAGTCAGCATCAATTCAAGAATATATCTTCGATGTATAATACATTAAAAGAGAAAAAACTAAATAGACAAAAATTATATCACAGGTAAAATCATATATAATGTGTTAACAATGAGATAAGAATAAATAGTTAGAATAAAGAAAAGAAATTAAATGCTTGCATTTAAACATACATCATTTTCATACAAAAATTTTTATTTGATTTTGATGGTACCTATATTGTGTATGATGATCCTTTTCAAAAAGTAAAAAAAAAATAAGAGAAATGAAGAACCATTAAAAAAAAAAACTAGATATAGAAAAAAAATCAATCAAAAAGAATTTTAAATCTTTCAAATAAAAAAATTGATTTATGATATTTAAGCGCCTAGAGTTGAGAGATTTGACACCTGGGGTGGTAGTTATAGTTATCAATTTCTAAAGGTCGTTGATTATATCTGGAAATTGCTTCAATATAATATGGTACGCGCTATTTTTTCTATTTCTTTTTTTTCTACTTTCTATTCAAGAGTATCTTTTTTTTTTTTTAAATGAATAAATATAATAAATATCAGAGGCGTGATATGTTTAAACTAGCTACCACTAAAAATCCACCCTCATAACAATACCGCAACAACGAATCAAATACCATACTCACACTGTATAAATTGATGAAATTTGATAATTAACCATGAAATCAGTTTACTATATATACCAAGAATTTATGACAGCTGCTTTTTTTTTTAAATATCCTTGCATTTTTCTCCCTTTTAAAATCTATTTTCTTTTTCTTTCTTTTTTTTAGTAAATACGATCCTTCAAAAATATCCTCTATATTCAAAATCATTGTATAATAATTAATATTGCAAAATTAATGATTTTTAATTTTTATTAAACTTTCTTTTTCAGATTTTTCGAAAGGACTTGAAATGCATTCGTAAATGCTGGAAAAAAAAGGATCCCTTCGGGGGTATTTACTTATTATATCATTAATTTAAACAACTAAAAAAAATATTTAAAAACAAAAAAAAATAAAAAATGTTTTCAAATGTGCAAAGTGATTAATATTTTATCTGGACACGTGTTATTTATGTTTTACGATATATTTTTATGCTTTTTTTCTGTGATAACTAAAAGTTTCGTGAAAATTATCCTTGAAGAATAGAAAAGAAAATTGACAAAATGGTGTCGTCGATGTATAAGACAAGTGTTTCGTGTTATTAAAAAAAATAAAATAAAAACATAAACAAAAAAAACTACATAATTTCAAAACAAAAACTATTCTGTTTTTGCTCAATTTTTCTAAATTTAATTAGAAAAAATCTTTGTTTCTTTAAATATAAATTTAAATAATAATTTAAAAAAAAAAATGGATATGTCTTCAACAGCGGAGGCAGCACGTAGTTGGTATGAAAGTCCTAGATTAGGTGGTTCTCCTAATAGTGCTGGATTGACTTCAGCCGGACATCAAAGTGTGTCTGGTGGGTCAGCAAGTGCATTGGACGCTAGTGATATGGGGGCATTTTATGCATTAGAAAGTACAGGACATCATAGAAGATATTATTCAACTGGATATCATCCATCACATGGTAGGCATTTTACATATATATATACATATACATATATAGATACTTTTTATTTTTATTATTCTTAAATTCTTGAAAGGATTTGAATTATTATTCTTATTTATTTTTTTTTTTTTAACGAATATCATAAAAAACAATTTTGAAAATGAGCCAATAAAATTCCTGTGTTTTTTTCTTCTAATCGAAATTTAATGGAAAAAAAAGGATGTGTAATTTTGTAATTTAAAAAAAAAATGTATACATACATACATATAAACTTTAATTATATCGTCATATATGCTATATAAAATTTATTGGTATCTGAATTTTTTTTTTTACAAGGATATATAGAATCATATGTTGTAATTCACTATATATCACCTCCCTATTTATCGCATTTAATCTAGTTTGTCGGAAGATACATACATATGTATATTTATGTGTATTTTCAATATATACTTATTTATATTGATATTAATGTTATAAAGCATAAAATAGATAGATAGAAGGTGTTATTATTTTGCCTTCGAATGGGCAACCGTCGTCATCATCCTGATTCGATTCAAGTCAATTTTCAAACCTAATGCGATTTTAATGGCATTTTGAGGCGCACCTCACACTTTTAACTCAAAACTTGTATGTTTGTTGTATTCTTTTTTTTTTTTTTAATATCTATCTATCTACATATTTGTGAGTACATGCATACATATAGATATATGAATTGCTGCCATATATAAAAAGAATGTCATTATATCTGTATCTAAGTAATGTATATTTAATTTTAATACATTTATATATAAATATAAATATTAGAATATGGTAGGTATATCATATACTCGTATATAGGATACATATTAGTGAAGTTATCGTATATAAATGGGTCGGCCCCTTTTCTGCTAAAGGGGTTTCAACTATATATAAATTATTATTAAGATGATGTGAATGTACCTACGTATGTTTGTACAATTTTAGGCTCGATTATAATTTTCTTCAGTCTATTTTTTTTTTCTTTTCTATTTTTCCCTATAATTTTTCTTTCATTTTTTTTTATTTGTTTTCCACTTTGTTTTTTTCGTTTTTTCCAAAAATTCAAAAAATGACAATTAAGCTTAAACGAGACAGGAATTTTATATATTATTATTATACCATAATGGGGTAATATGTATATAAATATGGATAGAAAACATAATATCATTATATACATACAATTTTGTATGATATTCCTTGATGTCTATTGAAAGATTTATGAGACAGCCTGTCCAAAATATAACGTGCAGTGTACTACTGATGATGCGGAATTCATAAAGAAAAGTGTTGGAATTATATATCCTTACCATTAATGGGTAGTCATGACATAATTTTTATATTTTCCTATAATTTTCCTTTTAGGTTTTTTTCAAATAAAAAATTTTTTATGCGTACAGAAATATGTGTGTATATGTATATATATTTTTTTCATTAGTTTAGTTTTGTAATTAATTCATGATAGACACACCTTTTATTTGTTTTGGTTTTACTTTCTATATATTTTATTATACACCAAAAAAAAAACATTAATTGATTTCTGGTAAAATAAATTAATCAAAAGGGTTTTTTAAAGGGTAAAATTAAAAATCAATAAATTCATTTTTTTAAAAAATTAGGATCATGGACATGTAAATTTCCTATTTAAGGAATTCAATATACAATTTAGATAAATTAATTGTTTATAGATTCTTTTAGAATTTAAAAAAATTCTTACTGAATGATTTTTGGAATTCTTATTTGTTTCTTTTTTGTTTGTTTAATTTTTAAAATTAAACCGATTATTTTATTATATTTTAATAATACATTTTAAAGACAAATTTAAACGTCAAATTTCCTAAAGAATCTTGTAAGAATTTAAAATTAATTAACTTAAAAATATTCATTAATTTGTTTACTTTATGAAATTAAATTATATACAAGCCCTTTTTCTATAGTTCATAAATTCATCTTTTCGCTATTCAATTTGAATAATTTTGCAAAATTAATTAATTATTTAGATTTTCGTATTTTTAACATGTTAATTTTATTTAAAAACTTTTAAAACTTCCATCGAAAAGCATCAAACATTTTGTTTATTCTTTCAATAAAATTTATTCAAAATAACAGAAAAAAAAAATTGTCAATCTGCCATTTATAATGCCTATATATACAAAATAATAAATAAATTCCCTTGTGAACATATATTCATTTTAAAATTCGATTGACAAGTAAAACTAAATCAAATGAAACAAATGATAACATTCACTTTTATGAATTCAAACAACCAATTAACAGAAATACGATTTTGTTAATTTTTTTTTTCTCATGTTTTCTTTTTTTTTTTTTTTTTTCTCAAATTTTATATTCAAATTTTTGTGATAAAACAACAAAAAAAAATTAATGTTTTGGGCTTTTTTTTGTTTTCTTCTTAAATTTTTGATGATTATTAGGTGAGGTTCATTTCAGAAACAGTTTTTTTTTTCATATTTCTAAATGTATTTTTAAATATTAAACAATATATTTAAATTGAATAGATACATTCATAATATCTTCTTTTTTTTTTTCAAGTATGTAATTGATGTTATATATATTTCCTTAAAATGAATATACATATGTATATTTCTTTGTACATAAATTGTATATTAATTATGAAAAATTTTTTTGTTTTGTTTAACAAGATATAAAAAAAATAATTTAGTTTCGCAGTAGCACTATTGGTTATTCGATAATATTATGATGGCAATGATAACATAAAAATATATTACATATGTACATAAATATAACATACGCAAAGATACACATTGAAATACATATTTATAAAAAAAAAAAAAAAATTAATACACATTTTTTTTTTTTGATGTCCCATAGGTATAAGATACCTTCTACACTATTAATATATTCATTATCTCATAAATATTCAAAAATAAAACACAAAAAAAACAAAATCACCTTTTTTTTTTATTTAATTTTTAATTTTTAATTTTAATTTTATTTTTTTGATTTGAAAATTTAAAAGAGAAAAAAGAAAAAAAAAATACGAAATTCATGAAAAATACATAAGCGTCGTATAAAATTGTGCAAAATTTGTGTTTTACAAGTTTTAAATTGACAGGTTTTCAAATGAGATATTTTTATGATTGCTTGTGAATGTGCCGTGCCGCATGTACATACATACATATGTTATATATGGTTAAGAATATATTGAATTGCTTATGATGCTGTGGATTTCGAGAAAAAAAAATATATAAGAAAAAAGAATCTTGTATAATATGATTTCATATAAATGTACATATGTGTGTTTTATTCTCATGTGAATTTGTTCTTTCTTTGAAAACAAATATATGCTCAATTTAATTTTTACTTTTTCATCAAACTAAAAACAAAAATTAGTAACTCTATTAATTTATATCGAAATTTCAATCATGAAATGCATTTTTTTTTTTCATATTTAAAAATAACACAAAATTGCATTCCAAATGTACATAATTATATTTTTTTGAATTTATTGAATTGGATTGCAGATTTCATTTAAAACTGATGTCGGTTAGATTATTTTTTATTTTTGTTCAAAGATTTTAATCTTGATAAGGAAATGCATTGGAATTTTAAAATTTTTGAAGAAAATTCTGTGGTCAGCGTTAGTATTTAAAATGTTTGGCAAAATTTCTCTTATTAGGGATTTTAAGGATATCATAAGTAACTAAAAGCATTGACCGAGAATGAGGTCTCCTGGACCTGACCATGCATTGTCTTCTGTGCTTCAGAATTTTAATTTATTGTTTGTCCAGTCAATTTTTTTTCTAAGAGGACTATTAAAATACTTCACAATTTTTTCCACAATTATATCCTGCGATTATCCATACAAATTGTGCAAAAAATATGTGCTTTACTTTTCTAAAGACTTTGTTGTCGAATCTGCCACAGAACACGCATTATGTTTGGCGAATTGGTTAATCTGGATAAAGCCAAATTCCGTAATCTTTCAATTTGTTTTCCGGGAAATTGGTTGTTAGGATTTAGAGCTTTCTTCCACTTTTCTTAAGGATATTATTTGCAAAAATGCTGTTTTTTAAGAAACGAAAGATGGTGAACCTTATAACGAATTCGCTATAAAATTTATGTATTTTCTAAATTATAGAATTTAAGGATATATAACCTCAATTAAACTTTTCTCTTCATAATTTAGTTTGAAATTAGAACTAAAATTTAAATAACATTAATTTAAAAAATATATACAGAATAAATAAAAAAAAAATTGTATCAAGATAACAAAAATTTATTGTGATAGTCAATTTATTGCTCATTTGACCGGAATTTAAATTTTCTCTCGTATAAACCTAAAAGTAATTTTGGTCATTAAAAAAAATAATACATTTTTTTTTATTGTGCATTTTATATACAAACGTATAAATATGTATAATTATAATTGTTTGCATTGTTGAATAAATATGTATATTCATTTAAAACCATGTAATTTTCAATAATTACCAGAAATTTTATAATTTAGACCATTTTTTGTGTTAAAAAATGGTTTTTTGTACACATTACAAGTTTTTTTTCCGGGTGTTTTATTTATTTATTTTTTTTTTTTGGATACTATTAAGCCATTTTCCGGATAATAAATTTTCATCTCATGATACATTAAAATCATAACTAAATTATAACACACAAAAAATAATGTTCTTTTTTCTAAGTAAGTATGTTTTGAACAAATTTAACAAAAAAAAAAAAACGGTTTAAAAAAAATTCGAAGTGACAAATTAAAAAACATTTTGTCATATGAACTTTGATATTTCGAACTAAAAAAAAAAACCTTTAAAGTATCCCAAAAAAAGAACAAAAATTATTTTTTGAATCTTTTAATGTAATTTGTTTTCTTATGTAAATAATGATAAAAAAAAAAATGAATTCTTTTCATTTAAATAAAATATTCATACACACACATCCTCGTATAAGCTTCCCATCTACTTACAAACGAAATATAAAAAAAAATAACGAAAGAAAACATCTTCAATAGATAATAATAATGATAAAATTGAATTGAATTGAAAAAAAAAAAAAATTTAAATGCAATCCAATCATCTCTAATTATGTTCATTCCCACAATAGTCGTCAAAACATATGTCAAGAAATTTTAAAAATTGGAACCTCACATCGTTTCTACAAATGTCAACTTTATTTTTCATTGTTTCTTCTTTCTTTCTATTTTTATCCTTCGTCACATACAATATTATTTTTTTTTTTTTTTTTTTTTCATATTTTATATTATATTGAATGAATTTCAAAACAATTACCCTTTACCACATGGATTCTACATTATTTTATTTCATTTTATATTATTTTTGTTTTTATTATTATGAAAATCAATGAAAAAAATAAAGGAGTTGAATGCGTTGTCCTGTTGTTATGTTACTCTTGTGATTCTTGAGATTTACCATTGTATTAACCATAACTAAATAAGTATCGTAACGCCTTTTCTTATATGTAATCTACAACAACATTTAATAATTCTTTTTTTTTTTCTTCTGTGTTTTTTTATTTTATATTTTATATTCTTCCTGTTATTGCTCTCGTATTTCTTTATTTGAAACCTACTACTGTTTGAATTTTTACAAAAACCTTTTTTTTTCACATATGTAGGTACATATGTATATACGACGTGTATTGGAACTTAAAGTACCCACTTTTATATAAATTTATTTAAAATATATTTAAAAAAAATGAAACGAGAAAAAAAAATAAAATGTTCGTCAATCTTTGAAATTATATTATTGCTGTTGTTATACTGAACTGATGCCGAAGATGTTTACTGGTACTTTAGTTATTATAATATGCTTCTTCTACACAAGGTTTCACTGTTATTTTATACTCTTATAACTTCTGCTTAATATATAAAATACATACATTAATTCTCTTATTCCAAAACTGGGCTCCATTGTCGCATTGTGTACGTCATTTGACGGGCAGGTTGCCATTATTCAAATTTAATTCGACACTCAACCGAAAATGAGCAATGGAAATGGAAATGAATTTTTATTTATTTTATATACATATTATGTATGAATAAAATATGTATGTAATGTATGTACAAAAAGGGTATATTTTATTCGCCTACATTATGTATGTAGATATAGGTAGGTATACCCTTTAAGAATTGGACTATACTTGCACATTGAAATTGATTTTTATTATTCTTTTACATATTTACATATACATTTTATTTTCTTCCTTTTTTTTTCTTCTTCTTCTTTTTGATTTTCAAATGAATTCTTTCTCTTTATATTTATTATTGTATACATTATAAGTTTCTTTGCATCATCAGTGATCAATCAGAAATTTTTCAATTCAAATTATGTGTGGTATATAACACACAGAGAATATCAAACTTAAAACAACAATATAAGAACATTGATATATACGAGAATGTATGTATGTATCATATATTAACATTAAAAGATACATTTTTTGTTGTTGAATATATTGTAACCATTCAATTGAGAATGATATAGAGTAAAAATTATGTCCAACATATTTCATAAGAATGAAAATAATATTATAAAGAATTTTTTAAAAAAGAAAAATCATCAAAAAAAAAACAAAAAAAAAAAAAAGAAGTGTTTTTAATGGATTACTTCCTATTAGTTCAGTGGCTGTTTACTGAATGTATTTAAATTGAATTCAAATTTTTTTTTTAATAAAATATAAAAAATCAATTATCTGTCAACTTATGATGTTAAGATTGAAATGATATACATAAGTAATTTTTTTACAAAAAAAATCATCATCATCATGGTGTACTGCTTGTATTTTTTTTTTGTTTAACTTGAAAGCTAACAACAAAAAAACTGTTGTTAAAGATTTTTAAACCCCACTATTTCATGAATAAGATTTATTTTCTTTTAAGGAAAATCTAATATTCTAACAAAATTGAACTAAATTAAAAAAAAAAAGGATTCCAAAATTCAAATGTATCCTCATTCAGGGCCGTATTTAGGATTTGTATACGCCTAGACTAGACCTGTGGTGCGGGCCCTACCGGGAGTTGTATTTCTAATTTTCTAACAAGCAAAACAAAAACAAAAACAAACAAAAAAAAAACCTCTCTTGTGGTGCGGGCCCATAGGCTGTAGCCTATATGCTTAAATACGGCCCTGTCCTCATATAAAGGTTCGCAATTTTTGTTGTTTTTTTTTCTTCAATTATTCCAATTTTTTACCAGTTAATTAACTACTTACTTATATAGGTACTTTTTATTTGGAAAAAAAAAGAATGTGTGAAACTTTAATTTAACAAAAAAAAAATAAAAATATTTTGACACGAGCTTAAATCACATTTTCGAAGGATATCACCAAATTAATATATAAATTTCAAAAATGTTAATCTTTTACTATTATCACAGATTAATATCTTATAAACTTCGACATTTTATTTAGAAAATATATAACTACTTTTTTTAATATACCATTGGGAGTATCTATATACATAAATTGATTTGAAACTACATTTCGAAAAAAGATACAACTTGTATATATTATATATGCGTAGCGTATGTACATATTCTGAAATCCTATAAATAAAATAGCTTATCATTTTTAAATCAACATAATATAAAAAAAAAAGATTTTTTGTTTTGTTTTTAAAAATATACAAAGTTATCGTACATATAAACTTTTATGGTATATATACTCGTATAACTATGTATATGCTATCACAAATTTCAGTTAAATTTCAAATTATAATGTCCATTTAAAAAGTCATCATTACAAATTTCACTAATAGTTAAATAGCCAGAGTGTTATTTAATGACAATTACTAGATTTAATGATCTGCAACAAGTTTCTGAGGATACATATAGGCATATATGTACATATATGTTCACGTATATTATATATTAAATATAATATATGTACATGAATGTTTATTTTTATATTTTACATACATATAACCTGCTGACACACTATAATTATACGTATGTATTGTTGAATGTTGTATTCAATTAATGACAAAAATTTCAAACATTCACTTTACATCAAAAATTTATTTATTTTTTTTTTTATAAAGAAAATTATTTAATGGAAAAAACAAAAAATGAATATAAAAATCTTGTATTTAATTAGAAAAATAAAAAAGATAGAATAAAATAATTATATCTATGAAAAGTAAGTAGGTATAGATAAATACCTACTATTATAAATATGTAGATCGTATGTAAAAATATATATGCATATCATACTTTCTAGTATAGGTATACAACATTTATTGTAGATTAAAAGTATAGTTTAAGCTTAAATTCAAAATTAGAAAATAAATTTAAAAGATTATTTAACAAAACAAAACTTTCAATGTTTCAGAAGAAAAACAAATTTTTTTTTAATGAAAAAAAAAAAAAAAGAGTTAAGATTTAGTCGTTAAAAAAAAAATTATAGTAACTTTGTTTTTTTTTGGTTTTGGTTTTCTTAAAAAAATTTTCATGGAATTGGCGTTGCTGTTATCTGTTGTTGTTGTTCTTGTTATAGGTATGTTGTTGTTATACTGAAATTGTTTCTGTTGCTCTGTGTATTTTCTGTTTTATATGTAGTTGTTGTGTGATCTTATAAACAGCGTGCACGTTTTATTGAGATATGTATTTCCAAGAAATAAGGAGTTACCTCTTTTACCTTAATTCTTTTTTTTATAAATATACATACAGATACATAATATGTATATAGTTAGGTATATATATTTTTCACATGTTCGTTAGGGTAATTAATGAGATCTGTTTGAGACATCAGATTCTTTTATTTTTTTAATTTTTTTTTTATTTATGTATTTTTTTTTTTGGTTTGTTTTTGTTCGTATCAAAAAAAACATTACATTTCATATAATAATATGTGTATGTTAAATATATATAAAATGCACAATCATACATCTCTATTTTATAATATCGAACTCTATCACACGTTATAAACTGCTCTCTCTGTTCTTTTAGTGTTTTATTTTTATTTTTTATCTTTTTGCCACTAAAATGTGACTGAAAACAATCAATTTTAATTCTTTTAGATATACAAGTATCTATATCTATATAGGAGAAAAAATAATACAACTTCTTGGACTGTTCTTTGTTAATGCTCTATATCTATCAATAATACTAGGAATATGTTATGTTATAAAATACTAATAAAAAAAAAATAATCATTTCTTTCTATTTTATAATAAATTAATGGTCATTCATCAAAATGTAAGCGTTGAGTTGACGATATGCATTAATTACCTGTATGAATATATATTTTTGTTTTTTTTTTCCTTCTAATTTTTTTTATATACTTATATTACATTGTAAAATAAACAAAAACAAAAACAAGCAGTTGATTGTGATTTACAGAACTTTAATATGCTTTTTATATCACATATGTACATAGATGCATTATATTGCCTATTTAATTTGATTTTATGTATCAGTGGTAATAGATCTTTTTATTTTTTTTTTCTATTAAAATTGCATAATTTGATTTAATTTACTTTGTTGTTGTTTAGTGAAAAAAAAAGTACAGAACTACAGAATAATTTCGAATGTTTTTTTTTTATTTATTACACAAATAAAATGTAACTAATAAATGTAAATTAAATTATAAAATAATAAAAATTAAATATACATACATATGTACATGTATCTATAGATATTTTATATGTTTCCTTCATACCTACATACATGTGCACTATAACTTTTCTTTATCTACTGTTTTTTTTTTAATTAAAATGGAAAATCAAAGCATGCGAAAAAGACACCTACAACATCTGTTAGAAAGGCACCTTGCATATAAGTACATGTATGTATTTACATACAAGAAAATTGATTGGTATGCATTTATTTGATTTTTTTTGTTTGTTTTGTTGTTGTTTTGTTTGTAAAGTTTACACATTTGATTAAAGTGTGATATAAAGAACGATAATATCTTTAATGCAAAAGAATGTAAAAATGATCATTTGTATGTATAAGTATGTGTTTGTATGTGTATATTAAAAAGTATTAAAAAAAAAAATACCAGAAATTAAGTGAACAGCACTTAAATTTTTATTTGAAGAAAAATAAATGAGAAAAAAAATAAATAATAATGATAATAATAATAGCTATGACGATATAATGATGATGGTGATGAATATAATATTGTTAATTGATTATCGCACGTATCATACGTACATATAAAAATGATATGACTCTTGATTATGGGGTATTTTAATTCAATTTTCAAATTGAAAAGTTATAAAAAAAAAAAATTATGTATGTACTAACAATATATTCTCTTTTTATCGGTATTTTATTATTTAAAAAAAAAGATTTTATTAGGATGCGGTATAAATAAATTAATTCAGAAGTTGTTTCATCTTCTTCTTTGACTATTTCAAATTAAAAAAAAAAATAGTTAGGTATTTAAAACAAAAAGTAATTTACTTATTTGAAAATTAAATTTTTTTAAAACATAGTGTTGAAAAATTATAAATTTTGTAATTATATTCAGGTTTAATTAGAAGTTTTAATAGTTTTTGTGTTTGTGTACACTTTTTGTTGTTGTTGTTGTTGTTTTGTTTATTGAATAATTAAATTAAATAGGTTTTTTTTATTGATTTTTAAAAGTATATCTATTTTGAAAACTACGGGATAATTTTAAGTTTGAAGCAATGAAAATAGATTTTAATTAGAAGAAGAAAAAAACAATTATTTAATTTATTTTTAGTATTCTTCATAATTTCTTAATGGTTCATTACTAATTATTATAGAAAACATTCATTTTTTAATAGCATTTTGCTTTAATTGTGTTCGACATCAATTTGAATTTTTCACAATTAACAGTTACTGAAACTATTAAAAAGCTATTGTTAAAAAGTTTTATAAAACTATTCAGATATTCACAGGATGTGCATTAGACACTTTATATGGAAACTCATCTTCAAATCTATGTATATGGGGAATTCCATTTTTAACGGGTGTGACATCCTTACTCTTAAATATAAGGGCCCTATAAATTATGTGGAGGTGTATGTCGTCTGCTTTCATTGATTCCACAATGACTACTCATGATTATTTGATGATCCTTTAGAAAATATTTTATAAAGTGTCCGTAAAAATCAACTTCAAAGACCGTGGACATTGCAATATGATGAGGATCCAAAGTAAATATGCAAGGATTTGTCGAGAATGGTTGCTTTGGTTTGGTCTTTTTAGAACTTTACTGATGTTTTGTAATGTTTTACCTTCATTTTTTAAAATCAACAATTAATTTTCTAATTTCTAAAGTCATTTCTTTGCCTTTGCGTCTCATTATTTGTTATTTAAGATTTAATTTTTTTTAAATGTTATTTTTTAATACAAAATAAATTACTTACATAATTATTTAATTATATGCTAATACGCTAGTACTTTTTACCTAGAACTTATTAGTAATAACATAAATCAATAAAAGTTTGTTGAAGAAAATCTAAACGTTAAATTGGAAACTCATATGCAGATTGCAGAATGATTAGAAAGTGTACGAATACTTATGAGCGTAAATTTATGACATTTTTTTATTTAATTATATTTAAAACTTAAGAAATAATTATTGTATTGATATGAAATTTTGTGAGTGTATCAAGGACGAATAAAGGATCAATCATAGTAAATTTCATAAAAATGTCTCTATTATATTTGGACATATTTTAAAAAAACCTTATGATACCAAGGGGTACGAATACTTCTGATCGCGACTGTATATACCTATCCAAATCAGCTTCATTCATATGAATTTTAAGGTAAAAAGTGGTCGATTTGTGTGGAATTCCCCATATATAATAACTTATATACATATATATTTTTTTAATAGGTGTATATTGACTTTTATTCCCCTTTTAACATAATCGCCATGTTTTTCATTGAAAAGAAATCTACATTATTTGCTACTGTGTGCTAATGCACGTTTTTAAAAAAAAAACAAAAGATTTTCCTGTAAAAGCCAATCATGATGAAACCTCGCTTTTATATTCTCTTCATCAAATTACCATCAGGAAAATAAAACATAAATATTAGTATCTATTACAAATAAATTAAGTATATTTACAATTAGAGAAAAATCAAATACATATTTCATAAATAATAATTCATAATGGCTGGATGGTTCATGTTAATAAAGAAATAAAATTGTTAAAATTTATTTAAATTTCAAACATCAAATGTCTTTATTTTTACATTTGTAATTCAATACTTGAAAAAAAAAATACTATTGCATTACTCACACAAATAATGAATTTTTTTTTTATAATAAATTTATTTCTTTATGTTAAATAAAAACAAAATACAATAATAATTATCGATTTGCATGATCAGCATATATTGTATCTGGATGTATAATGAATATATGCAACAAACATTTAGCAAGAATACACAATTTGAAATGAATTACCACGAATATTAAATACTCGTATATACAGAAAAAATATTTTATGCATATATATGTATTTAAATAATACAACTTGAGTTATAAATTAATCATAAAATCATAATTGAGATCCGCATAATTAAATTGATAATCATAACATAAAATTACTTAATCATGTTCCTATGCAAATTGACTATCGATTTTATATATAATAATGTACAGATACTAGATACATCTATTCATCTGTGGATTAATATAATATTCGAGGTCTTACTATATTGTATATAAATTTAGATTCATACATATATGCGACATACAAATGTAATATTCAAATTCTATAATATTTTTTTTCTGTACACATTAACCACCAAGTGAGTGTAGGATTTAGTGACCAACAGAGAGATTTTCCAATAATTATACAAAAAAAAAAAAAAAACTATATTTATTCATTTGTTTATGTTTTTTATTGAATTGATCGAATTGGTTATAGAATTTCAACGTTTTAATAGTTTTAATTTTGAAATTGGAAAATATACTCTTATGAAAATTCTCATCGTATCTACATATTATGTAGGTATGTACGAGTATATCGTTATTGATATACTATATGAATATTGTTGTTGCTGTCGTCGTCGTCACAATTATTGTCACCAAAGTTATTTTCTGTCATCAACATCATCATATATACTCTGTCTGCATTTTAGCTTTTATAATAAAAAAAAAAACTCTTTCAAATACATATCAATATATGTACAGGGTGTTTCCGTTACCACCGACCAAAAGGATACCATAGAAAGGGCTCATCGAGACAAACAAAAAATCGTATTGGAAAAATTAACTCCAAAGAATCGGTTGCTGCAAACGTGCTCGCGGGTGGTCATATGAAATAGATCGAATTCCATAGTAAAATGTAATACATATGTGTACTATCACCTGAAATAAATTTCAGGCCAATATCTCAATTATTCTGTGTTTTATTTGTATACAAAATTGTTATGTCCTTATTGTAAAACCCTATACAATGAATTTCAGACTTATTTTTTCAGTTTTTCCAAAAGATCTTCTTCAATATCTCGAAAATTATCCATTTTTCGAAAAAATTGAAGATAACAAATGGATGCAGAATCAATTGAGCTTTCATTTTCTGCAATAAAAAATTGGGGTTAATTTAAATTGGAGAAAAATTTACAAAGTTTTGATTTTGAGGGCGTATCACTTTTTGAAAGTTAAAATTAGAGGAACAATTAGATATTGTTGAAAAAGGCAAAGGGTCTTCTACATTTTTTCTTAACACAAAGTGACCCTTGACTGCCCTTGTAAAAAGTTATATGGTATACCGTGAAATAAAAGCAAAAAAATTCAACGCCATCTAACGGCCAAACGGTTGAGATTTCCCCCTCCCCTCCAATACGATTTTTTGTTTGTCTCGATGAGCCCTATATCTATGGTATCCTTTTGGTCGGTGATAACGGAAACATCCTGTATAAATAGTTATTTTCTATTTACACACGGATGTTTGTTTTTATTTATGTTATAGGTACGTAGGAGTTATTGATATCTTCTGTTCTTTTCACATATGTACATACACATACTTTTAATAATTGTGTGAAAAAGTATCTATATTGGATATTAAAACTAAAAACTATCTATACACATATTTACGTATATGTATACTTATATATTAAAAAACATACACATTCATATATACGCATTCATATAACACAAAAATTTCCATTTTATAAATATCGATATGCATCAATAAAAATGTTCTAATGCTAATTTGTATTACAAACGACGATTTGATGCTAATTCAAATGATGATAAGCATCTTTCGAATGTGGACAGTCATGGCTTCCGTTTTTTTTTTCTTCTCTCTGTTGTTTAATAATTTTTTTTAAAATATTTTTTTCTATATTATTATTAAAGATTTAAAACAAAACGTTTATCAATCTTTTGTTTTTTTTTTTCTTTGTAATATTCTCTCGCGTAATTTGACATCTTTACCTTTAATTCATATTTCACTCAATTTTAATGATATTTTTTGATGCCATATAAGGTATATATTGTGTTTAAACATTAGCTACATTAGAACTACAGCCATAAAAATACAGATAATGTAGACATTTTTGAAAAATATACATAGAAGCTACCTTGTGAAATCAAAAACAAAGATTTAAAAAGATTTTAGTTAAATCAATTTTATCATATATGAAAATAAATATCTTTTGAAAATAAAAAAAAAACCAAATATAATATCTGATGGTAAAGATGATTAAACTGTGATGAAAAGAAACCCATCAAATGTACATACATATGTATAATTTTTTTTTTTTTTGAATGGACCTCCTAATGATCTCTTCATATACATATATTTTTAAATGTTTATAATTTTAGCTTCTGGCATAAAAAGCAATTAGATGAACTTAACTTGTTATTATCACAATTTATAAATCAATTTTCTTTTCGTCATCGTTGATTACTCTATAATATCTCTTTTAAATTTTTATTTTTTTTTCCTTTTATTTTCTTCTTCAAATTAAATTGAAATTGTATAAACAAAAATACGTAAAATACAAACATATATGGATAATGATCATAATGATGATCATGATGATGATGATGATGATTTGTTGGGCGTGGTTTCTTGTAATCAATTTTAGTCCTTGTGTTAATATATTTATTATTTTATGTATATTTATATGAATAAAAATGTTTATGATATGACCATCATATACTTTGAATGGTTAACTTTAGAAATAAAAAATCAAATATTTGTATTCTTGGTAGAAAAAAAAAATAAATAAATAAAATGCAGAAGATTCCTTTTTTTGCTGTTAAAGTTATTGATGATGATAAAGTACTTCATTTCAGTCAAATATAAATAGATAATACATCAAAATAAACACCTATTTATTTATATTTTCTTTTCATGTTTTCTTTTTCTTGAAAGACATGAAAAGGTGCATCATTCGCATCACCATCAGGTATTACATATTATACGAGTATATATATATATATATTTAAAAAATCAAAAAAAAACAAAAAATCGCATTTAACAAAATCAAATTAGAATTCACAAAATGTTACTTCTGAAGCTATTAAACTGACACCTCATTCGCTACCATATATATTTCTATCATGTGTCTGATATGTGATAGAGGACGATGGAATTCTTGATTTGTTGTATATGTAGGTACCGGCACCTCTTCTCTTCTTTGAATAGTTTACAGGACAGGTATAAGTGTATCTTATATAAAACAGAGCATATTTTATACACCTAGATATGTAATATTTTATATATATATATGAGTATATATATGCATATATAGTAGATAAAGTATTTATCGAGAGAGAGAGGATACTAAAAATTCAAGGAACGTTTGCTGTCGTTTCAATGTCGTGCTGACTTGTTAGCATTTTTACTTTGGTGCATCATATGAATCGTTGAAATATTTCTTTCTTTTTTGCAATTACAATATATGTGTACTTATATGTACACATATGTATTTACACACATTTATTTTATTTCTATAAAATTTAATTCTAGTATTTTATTGATATATTTTTATTTTCACCTTTTTATTATTTATAAAAATTACCGCCATACAATATCATGAAAATTACATGGTTGTTTCTTTAAATCTAAAATGCGTACATATATGAAATTCATATAGAGGATATAAAATAACATATTCATATATTGATTCCATAGTATATTTTACTTCATCTCATCATCATATTCGCATGCAACACATCATTGCAATAACGAAAGACTTAATTGGGTATCTTATATACTCACTATATATGAACAAGTTCGTTTTCTTTTTCAGTATGAGATATACTCAAAAACGATCTTTTTTTTTAAGTAACTAAAAACTTTGAAGTTTAAATCAACAAAAAAGATACAAAAAAAAGTATTTGATTGCATCAAGGCATTGAAAAATGCATCAACATACTACATATACGTACAACAGTCAGTCGTTTCATCTTACGAATGTAACAATTAGGTCATTTAATTATAAGTCATTTGTTCGGTAGTTATCATTAAAATGTTTATAACGAAGAATTATATTTTATGTATCAAATTGCAATTTTAAGTTTAAAATTTAAAATATGAAAAAAAGAACATCGTAATAAAAACGCACAAATTACCAACGAAGCACAATAAAAGAAATTTGTTGTTTTATATAATGTCATGTGTGAATATGAGGGTGGTATATATAAATAATATAAAAAGGATCATTGTAACATTTGTGGAATGATTTTAATGTGATGATGTTTTAAACAAGCGCGATTATTGCATATTTTGATGAATGTGAAATGTTCGTGTTTTTTTTTTGCAATTACTTATTTTTTTTTTCTTAGTTTTTTTTTTGCAAAGTAAAGATCTCAATGTAGCATCAATTTAAATCTCATAAAATGCGGTGCTCGATTAAGATTGCATACAAACTTTAATTAAAACAGCAGATCACCGCATTTTTTGTATATATGTATATACTCGTATGTACATATGTGTATAATAAATATTTCGTGATATATGGTTAAAATTGATTCAATTCATTTTCTTCTAAATTTTTAACTGTTGAAATTATAATGGTTTGCAACTATGCAATTATAAAAAGTCACGCGTTCTTTCATAAATTGACCACCAGACGTTAAATATATACAATGTAATGAAAAAAAAAATCTTGTTAATGTTTTATACTATATGTATGTGTAAAAAAACAAAAAAAAAACAAAAACAAACAAATAAAACAAAATCATAATTGAAATTATATTCTGTGTCGGTTTCATTTACTTATCAACATCATTCATTTATCCATCATTATCATCATATCATATCAACAATCATCATCATATGGTGGCGCTTCTTCATTTAATCTTAAAATTCCAAGAATTTGGGTTACTATGCATTGTGTATAGAGTGAAAAGTAGATAGATACATTATAAATGCGGCCAATGAATTTAATAAACGCGTGATATAAAATTCAAAGTGCAAACATTGTTGGTCTAATTAATAATATTCTCGTTTTTCATCTCTATATGTGTTTTGTATCTTTTCTTTCAAAATGAAAATAAAATTTTAGTAGATTTATAAAACACACATCTTGTAAGAGAAAAAAAAATAAAAAATGAACCAATAATTTTTTATGAAAGGTCAATTTCACCTGTCTGATGGTATTTTCAAAAATTTGACATTAAATGATCAGTATAGAGCGTGATCAGTAAAGCGCATTCAAATTAACTTTGACAATTAAAATCTAAATCTTGTCATGAATGTCATTTCTTTTGTACGTAAATTAAATCTGAAAGGTATAGTTACATATATGTACATAAAAAAATTTTATTTAAATTAAATTGAAATCTGGGAAATCGGATATTATTTACGCCCAGTATCATTTTAAAAAGTTTACCACGCAAGTAAAATTGTAACCGAGCTACTCTATATTATACTACCATCAGATATAGATACCAATAATTCAGAAGGAGGTCTAGGAACAACATTTACAACAAACAACATTTACAAGAATACAAGTATATCTGCGATCATTTATCGGATAATTTTCTACTATTTGACTAAAAAAAAAAACTAGAGTTTTTAATGATTTTTATACTTTTTTTTTTATAAATTTTTGTTCTCTAGTAAATTTCATGTGTTAACAGTTTCTTAAAAGTAAGAATAAGATTTTCAAAGATATGTAAAGGCCATGGAATACCCGGTAGAAGCCTTCTTTAACGAAAAAAGAATCTTTTTTTTAAAAAGAAAAGCTACATAAAATAGTCATCGAACATTAATAAAATTTTTTTTATATTTTATTTTGTTTTATAAAAAAAAAATAAAAAAGAAAGAACAAAAAAAATGAAAAAATTTAAACTGCATCTAGGTATGTAATACTCGTTTAGAGGAAAGTATACAGGCATCATCATCATCATCATCATCATGTATTTAAACAACGAGTCACATATGTAATAAATTTACATCATCATGAGTTTAATACTGAGTTCTATGGAAAACTTAGAGGAATAAGATGATTTTATTATGAAAAATAGTTGAAAAACATGAAAAGGTGTACATTTTATATACAAACATACTTAGATTTAACATTGAGGTATGTAAAAAATGTGTGTACTATGTTTTATCTTTTTTTTCGTTTTTTTTTTTTTGTTTTTTCGATAGTATACGCAGAAAAGAATTGTATTGAAAATGTGGTGGTCGTATAAAGAAAAAATGATGAAAAATCTATAAATATTATTCAATCGTTACTCAGTATGTGGTCAATTTTATTACTTCATGGATGATGGGGCTGAACATTTTATACCAACAACAGTAAAACGAAAAAAACCAATTTTGTAAAAAAAAAAAGTAACTATACGTAAATTGAGAGAAAAAAGAGAAATATTCAAGTTTATATACATATGAAATTATTTTATAAAGAAAGGATATAGAACTTTAGGCGCTTCATAATATGATGTAGGTGCATTTTATAAAAAATACTGATGGTGGTAAAAAAAAGAAAAAAAAAAAAGAAAAACAAATAAGCAAAAATGATATGAAAAAGAATAGCACCTGGCCAATTTTTCAACACACATATGTATATGATTCTTTGCAATATCATATATGTAATTGTTATGCATATATGTACTGGATATGCATTTGGATATGAAACTAAAATAAAAGATCTGATGTTTTAAAAAGAAATATTATGTATTGGGTATGTGTGCATATCTTGAAGTTTATAAGAAGAGACATGTCTGTCATTGGAAAAATTGTGTATTTATGATAAATGCAATTTAACTTCTTTTTCCAGATTATTATAAGAAGAATTCTAAGAAAACATTTTTTTTTTAATATTCTAAAATAAATGTTATATGTACATACATATATACGCATTTGAATAAAATATCATAAGGAAGAAAAATAAAATACAAATAAAAGTACAATGAGAAAATATATACATATGTGTAATTTTTCATATATGAATTTCAAGTGAACTGTGTATACAAAGTGATTTGAATTTAATTTTTTTTTTTTTTTTTTGTAAATTTTATGCAAAGAAAATACACAAGTGCAAGCTACTTATTGATGATTAATGATCGAGAATATGATATGACCATTTGATCTCTTTGAAAAGGAATTTCTTTTTTTCCATATGTGTGTAGCTGTTGAAGGTTTGATTTATGAAAAGATTTAACCTAAGTTAACTTTTCATTTTTTTGGAAATGATGATTATTTTTGAATTTGAGCTTTTTAAGATCAAGGTAAAAGGAAAAAAGGTAAAGGAAAAGGTAAATTAATTTGTTATTAATCCGTTTTTTTGTTGAAATATTGACCTTTTCTTAAACTCCTTTTTTTCTTTCTTTTTGCATAAACTGCCGTTCAAACAAATCTAATTGAACGCGTATTAAATGCATACACATGATAAAAACACGGAAATGTTATATGTATATACTTTCATTATCTCACATATTATAAATTCTTGTCATCTATTTGAACAACTAATAAAAATTCTTGAATGAATTTTTTCTATAACTAATAAAGTACATACAACAACTTATGTGTGTAAAAAAACGTTATAAATATAAAAAAAAATGTTAGAAAAAGGAGAAAAAGAAAAGAAGACAAAACAAAAAATATAAACAATTTACATATGTGCATAAATAATTAAAACTTTACCATATTACATGTTCATATATGTATATAAAATTCCAATCTGAATTCCAAAATAGCATCATACTTTTAATTACGTCAATAATATACATATATGTAATAATATTTAAGTTATATGTTATAATCATAGAAAAACCTCACCTTCACCTCCACTCAAATAGAAAAAAAAAACAAAAAAAAAACTAACAATTAGAACAAGAAAAAGAAAAACAAAAAAAAAAAACATGTTTTTATTATTACTGACCTCAAGTATTCGTGATGATAATGTACTTATACTCTCGAATATTATTATTATTATAATAAAAGAGGTGAGGTAATATGTACAACATGTTATAAATAATATGTATGTACATATGTGTACATGAATATATTCTTTGCGAATATATTGTATAATATGTTGTGAGTTTATCGTAAGTTTGTTTGTTTTAATTATCACTTATCAGATCTTCATCATCCCCTTAATAATTTTAATCCGCGACCTGAACTAAAACAAACTTACTATATACAATTTTATTCTTTTTTTTAATATTTTTTTTATATTTTTTATAAATTCTGTACATATTTGACGATCTATATTATAAAAGTAAATTGTGTACATATTTAGCGCTTATATAGACGCGACAACAAAATTTTACTTTAATAAAAGTAAAATGTTAATATCGCGTTCATTGTACGCTACTTGCTTACAAAAGATTGCATAATATGATAGCATTCTTTGTTTTCTAGGGTATATTATATGTATATTGTACATATTTAGTAGAAAGATACTTTTTTTTTTGTAATATATATGTATGTTTACATATTATTATCATATATGTATGTATGTATGAAATTCATATTTATAGTATATATGTAGTGAAAAAAAAAGACTATATATAATCGTAAGTGTCGACAACTTATTAAATAATTTTCATATAACAACTTTTCAATGTAAATCGTCTTTTTTTTTTCATTTTCTTTTTAAAAAAAAACTCCATCGCACCATCATCTTCATCTTCACTATTCATTCATATTTTTTTTTCTTCATTATTATTTAAACATTAAAAAAAAATGCAATATAGTTTTTAGACACGCCAGCAATGAAATGAAAGTGAAAACTATTTTTATTTTTTTTTTTGTTCCAAATGAAAATATGTAACATCTTCTTTATACATATATCGGTATTTCGCTTTCTTATAATTATTCAAAAATTAAAAAAAAAAAAACTTACATATTTGCAATTACATGTACTTACTGTTGTCGTACATGCATATATACTGAAAAATCATGAAAATATGAAAAATAATTTATAACTTTGTACTAATTTTTTTTTCACAGTGTGATATAACATTGAAGATACATTTGCAACCCTTTTCAAATAAGCACAGAAGTTAATTGTTTTTACTATATTTTCTATTCATTGTAAATAAACACAACCCTACAAATGCAACAGAAGACTGAAGAATATTTCCTTGTCGTCACAACTGGGATTAGCTTTATTTTTTTTGTTAATTTTTAACAAAAAAAGATTCGAATTAACAATTTTTCATAAAAGAACAAAAGTAGGATATATGGAGTATTTAAATTATGTTAGACTCACGTATGAACAATTACCCTATTTAATACTGGAGGAATTACTAAAATATTAAACTCAATACAACGTAAATATTTTGTGCAATAATTGGAAAATCATTTCTTTAACACAGTACAGTAGATACATTTCTTATTAGATATTTTATACATACATATATGTACATGTATTACATTTGTGTGGAAACAATTGCAAAAACCTTATATGTATGTTGGTATGTACTATGACTTTTTATTGAATCTCGTAGAGCAATTGGAGCGTTTAGAAGGTATTTACTTATTCTATGCAAAATATGCAAATTTTTTATTTTGTATACATAATATGAAAAGTGAAAAGAGTTAACAATGTTATGTTAAATTCGATGACCATAATAACAGATATAAAATCAACTGAATAAAATTTTCATTTTGTACACATGTGTACATAAATGTATATTTAAAGGTTTACTATTTTGTAGAGGATGCAATATATACATACAATTACAATTGAATAAATATTACAACATTTATTTCGACCCATTTTATATTCATGAGTATTCAATGATATTTGGCTAAACCGTGAAATAACTAAGTGTCTGACAAATGTCAATTTTCAAAATAAGTCAAAGTTAAATTCTTCACACAAAAGACAGAAGTCAGTCATCATCAGAATCAAAAGGATAGTCAATCAGTACGACATGTGTCCATTTTTATTCTTTCATTACCTGGATCTTTGAATCGTTCACATATCATTTGAGATCGAGTCTCATATACATAAATTAGATACAAGATACAATATAAATGTATATTTACATAGTTTGATACCTTATGTACGTTACTTATATACATATTTATATACATACATGATATTCAATTTTAGTTCAATAAGTATAGTTTAAAAATTACGGTAATATTATTATGGGTCCGGCCTTCTGCTACAACATTACATTTTTTTATGCATACAATTTTTTTTTTTTGCATTTGCAGAATTCTATTAAGTACAAGTACTTATTACATTCACAGTGCCATTTTGTTAGTTACAACAAAAGCATATGTAAAACGATGTATGATGGAATTAAATGAAAATAAAATATTAAAAAAATAAAATAAAATTTTAAAAAAAATGCATTTATGTATATGTATGTAAAAAAAACCGGAAACCTAACGATTGTAATGCTTGCTTGCTTTGCGACCGTAACATAACCGCAATAACAACAATTATTTACATTTTTTTAATACAAAACATTTTATAATAAACTTTTGCATTTTTACTTGAAATTCGCCATTTTATTATGCTGAACATATACTTACAATAAAAGTAACAACAACAACAATAATAATAATTCTTCCATAGTTTGTTTGGTATTTTTTTTTTTTTTGCACTTTTTTATCTTGCTTAAACATTTTATTCTATGTGAAAATAATGTAAAATTCACAGATTAAACAAATACTTTTACCTGTGTATATATGCAATGCACTATTCAACGACCGTTGAACGAACGCATATACTATATGCCTGATATATCACTCTTCCTGTCCTTTATAACTCTTTTGTTTCTCCTTTGATAGATAACTCTGTTATATTTGATTTTTTTTTTCATTGTATTTTTCAAAAAGAAAAAAAAAACATAACATTTTATGTTATTCCTGTTTCTCATTCTATTCAAGTTTTCTCAAGAATATTTTAAGACTGACACTATAATTTTACATATAAATTTTTAATTAATTAAAAAGAATGGAGAAAATTAATTAACCCAGATTTTTATACATTTTTTTTTTAAAAAAAAAGCTTTTGTGAATTCGTCCTTTAACCAACTTTGATGAAGAATCTGTGGTATCAATTTCATACTACATAGTTGAAAAACAAAATACGTACATGAATATCACAAGAATGCACTCCATTCATTTTTTATATCTCAAATCCCGAAAATTAATTATGTTTTTCTTTTTCCTAAATAACGCTGTCGTCATGTTCAAAGACAAAAAAAGCACCTACCATATGAAGTTTTTCTCAACCTTTTATTTTTTTTCTTTGAAGAAAAAAAAAATGAAAATCGCATAAAAACTCTTCCGCACACCAAAAATTGTAAATTCATGAGGAAAAAAAAAACATTAATAAAGAAATTTCACGTACTACATCATTGTATGTATGTATTTAATTTTATCCCATCAAAAAGTGATAATGACAGATTGATTAGCATTTTTTGTTGTTGTTTTTATTTCTTTGTAAATTTTATAGCAACTTAAATAGTTTAACAACATATTGACTGAAAAGGTGAGATTTGATATTCAATCATATATATTGCTTTGTATGCACTTTTTTTGTTGTTGTTATAAATTTTTTTAATATGTACAAGTATATGTACATTATAGATATAAATTTTCATACATGATAAACATGATTCTTAACTGATATCAACTTGTATAATTGTATGTATTACTTACAATTTAACTTATTCAATAAACTTAACATTGTCTTTTATATTATTATTATTATAACTTATATATACTTACCTTCTTCTTTACCACTCATCATCATCATCGTCATCATCGTCATCATCATCATGATATTGATTCATATCAGTAGATACGATATAACTTTAAAGATCGTGATCATATTTCAAAAACTTAATCGATCGTCGCGATCATAATTTTTCATGGCGTTAAATATTGCGCGTCACAGCTTGTTAACTCATCATACTGCACACGGACATTACAACATATAACACACGTTTTAAGTAAAGTAATATTAATATTATATACCTACCTATAGGTATAGTATCTATAAAAAATAAAATGATATTGTACAGGTATTTAACATCATCAGATAGGACACCATGGATGAACAGTGAAACAATATTATAACAATTCAACATAACATTACCGGCATACATAAAATGTACGAAAAATCGTTTTTTAACGCGTTTAAATTTAGTAAAATCACTGATAATTCCTACTAAGAAAAAAAAACAACTATAGCTACATGACAAAGAAATAAAAGAATAACCGAAAAATGTATAGATATACACAAAAAAAACAAAACATTTTTAGTATAATTCAACACAGAATATTTTAGAATCAGAAGTTAAAGTTCTGAAAAGGAATCCTTTTGTATAAGAAAAAAATTAAGAAAAATAATAAAAAAATTTAAAAAAATTGTTTCGTATGTAACTAAGTAGATATACGTGTGCAAAGATACAATTTTCTTATTGTTTTAATATGGTATGGAGGACGCCAAAATACTTTCTAAATTTAACGCGACCGCACCAAACCAAGAACCCTTTTGCGATCGATTGAAACTGAACTGATGATGATGATAATGATGATGATGATGATCATCATCATCATTGATTGTATGTATTAAATTTTTAAAAAAATGAGATTAAGCAGTACAACATAATACAACCAAAAAAATATATATTATATAAAACAATTTTTTGTTGTTGTTTTATTTACCTTTTGCCAAATATTAACGAAATAAAAGATATTTTAATGTAGCGCCCTTTTAAAATTATTCCACATAACACGGACGCCACAGGAAAAAAAAAGGGTTTAAAATTTTCAAATCAAAATTCATTCGATATAACGATAAAAATAATGAAAAGAAAATAAGAAATAATAGAAATGCAAAAAGCAAAAAAAAGATGATCATCAAAAATTGATACACAAAATATATCTATACGTTGTATGTATAGATACTTTTTTTCCTCACAAAAATAGCATAGATAAAAGGGTCTTGAATGTATATATACTTATATACATATATATGTTTTACCTGGCATGAAGATGATGATGATGATGATGGGCACAAACATGATGTATGTCTTTTTATATACATTTTTAGCATCATCATGATCTCTTATGGACCACCGAAAGATATACTTGACGTTTATAGGGTCCGTTACAATAAAGAATTCTCGCATCTATCTGTTTAAAACATGAATAATTCCATAAATACATGAGTTTATATAATATCAAAGACGATCTGATCTGTAAAGGAATGATGATGATAATGATGATGATGACGATGATCACCCAAAAGGAGTTAAATCGATGAATTAAATGCAAAAGTTATACGCATTTTACTTATTATTGTATTGTTGTATATGTATAATTTTGTATTCTTCCTAAAAATATGTGTGATTTGAAATGTAAGAAGAAAAAAAGAGAGAAAAAACAATAAAAAAAATTTTGAAAATATTTTATTTTATCGGCTTTAGTAAGAAATAAACAACTCATATAAAGCAAAACAATAATAATAATCTGCCAAATTCCAGGAGGTCCTGAAAAATTTCCATCTGCGATTTTAGGCGGCTTTTGCGACACTATGACATATTATAATGCATTCAATGTATTTTATTATCATATAACGAACGAGGCTCATTCTCATTCATACAATGTATGTGTGTGTACGTATACTACCTATATATATAAAAATAATATATTGATATTATTGTTTTTTGTCATCATCATATTCACAAATCAAAAGACAATCGAAAAACATGAATTTTTATGATGCCTAGTATACGAAGATCTACTTGTTGTGTCTTTTGTTATAGAGATGATGAGGATCATGATGGACCCCAATGTTCAGATAGTAAGTTCATGAAACAAATTAACAAAAAGAAAAAAAAGGGAAAAATAAATAACTGCTGAATGATTGCTGTATAGAATGGACATATGATCGCAACAAGAAATTTTTAAAATTACATATATTCGTAAAACGCGACATATTATAACGATCAACGATTTTTTGGATGCAATAACACAAGAACAGAATAAAATATGTAATTCAAAGAAAATATTATGTATTATAAGAAAAATATCATTGATTGGGGGAAGCTCACGAAAAATACACAATATTTTATAATTTTTCTTATTATTTTTTTTTTTTTTTGATTGCTCAACATATATTCTTTCATGGGATATATTACTTATAATTCGATAGTATCTAAAGTTAATTTATCATCGCCATCACAATATATGTATACATGAGTTTTGATAAAATATTATATAGGGCACAAAAATGCACATCATCCACAATATGTTATATACTACATACTTATACATACATATTACAAAGTTGATATGAGTGAAAGGGATACATTTTGGTCAACACATCATATTGCAGATTTTTTTTTTTTTTCGTTGTTGTTGTTTTAATAAAATAAATTCAAAAAAGGATTCATGATTTGTTGGAGATCTTTTCTTTTGTATTGTACGTACAGATATAACATTCGCACATACATATATTTTCTCATGATATGACGATGATGATTTAGCTATATGTCGCATTTAACGACCAATGTTTCACATAACATTTTTTTTTTTTATTTTCGCAATCTTCTATACGATTCCCATTCTATTACAAACAACAGACAATATAATAATTTATATGTATATACGAAATGAATGAATTAAAGGTAGAAAAAAAAAAAAAGTAAAATAAAAAAAGCTGTCGCAGTAACATGTCGTATTTGAATTTATAATGAGATCGGTGACGAATTATTGATGCGTCAATGTTGTATGTTGGGGATCAAGCAACAAAATATAAACTATAAATTTTGCAATTCAATGCAACAGAAAAATATGAATATACTTGTGTATTTTTTTTTTATATACATATGTATATATAGAAGGTGTACTAACTATCTTTCATAATAATATATGAATTTCGATTTTCTTGACAAAAAAAAATTCCTTTTTAATAAATTTTATTTTTACACATCAATGTCATGATAGACAGTTATAAGGAAAATGTTGTTTTACAGTGCAAAAATTTCACATGTTGTCGAAAAAAATTTTTTTATTGAAAATAATTTTTGTATAAATTTACTGTTTTTGTTTGTTTTTGGAAATGAAACAAAATAAAATATTGAAACTAATTAATAAATTAATTAAGCTATGGAATTGATATGTATTTATGTATGTTAACACATTCAAGAAGTGTCCGGTTACTCATTAAAAAAAAAAATCGTGCAGTTTTTGTAAAAAAAAATAAAGACTCTGAGAGTCCTGTAAAATTGATATAATGTATGTAAATATCAAAATCTATCAATGTAAATGTCAATTATATACTTGAATTAATTAAAAAGTTAATTCTTGTTCTGTAATTATACAAAAATGTTCATTAATTGTATAAAAAAGAAGGTAAACTTCTCGTTTTTATCCTATGAACTACAATTTTCTACAATAGAAACACGTTTAGTAAATTTTGCATTAAAAAAAATGTATAAGTCCACATACTCAAAAAAATTTGATAACTCTTATCACCTGCCTTCATCAAAATTTTCATTCTTTTTTTCTCTTTTCCTTATTTCTTTTCTTTTTCTTCTTCTTTTTTCTAAAAAGAACTACATCAAGTACTTAATATCTAGCCAGTACATTTTGATCCTTAATATTGTATGCAATTAAATTCAAATCGAAAAAAAAAAATTAATAAGAAGAAACAGAGAATATAAAATAATAAAAGGATAAAAAAAAAAATAAAAGATACACCTTGAAGCAATCAATCATAATAAATACGTGGAGTAGATTATATTTCTTTTCTCGGGGTTTTTTTTATACTTTTTTCCTTTTTTTAGCTTATTAGCAAAAGTTATATAAGTTATTATAATATAAAAGGAAAACATCAATACAAAAACAATATCGTTATTCCTTCGCGATTATTATACATATATGTGATGTATAAAATTTAAGATGATAATAATTTCTTTCTTATATGTATAGGATATAAGTTTTTAGTTTATAACATTATATTTGTATTTTCACCTGCTCCTTACGATCATTGAAAGGAACGTGTCCGCGATGTTACAACGTTCACTTTACGTTTTGTTTTCATTCATATATACACTTAATTTTTTTTTTTAATCTTTATAGACTTGTTGTTCCTTATAATAATATGCACTTTGCACCTGCTTGTATGTAATAGAGGGTTCCTTTTTTATTTTTCATCATCTATATCACGGATAAAAGAAAAATACAATATAAAGCGACATTATAAAGTATACATTAATACTGTAAAATATAACGTTTACATACATACATACATAATATGAAATATATTTAACAAAAAGAACGTCAAGCAATAATTATTAATTAAGTCAGCTTAACAAACGGACCAAAACAAATTTTTGACCTTTTTTCTCTTTCTGTATTTTTCACTCTTAATTTAACATGAATTTTTTTTTAAGAAAAAGAAAATTTGCATATTCCAGGAAGGGGGAAATATAATCCTAATTATTTTGAAAATAAAAGAATAATAATTATTTTTGGTTTCCTATGAAATAAAAATTCACTTTAATTTGAAAAATACTTTGTATAATTGATATATCCTTCTATAAGAGAGAACCTCATATTATTTAGTACGTGAATAATGTTGATGACTTTCTTTAATGAAGGACCCTATCTTGAATTTAAAATATCTGAAAATTTTGACTTACTTTCAGTGGCTGTGTGAACAACTAAACTTTTGTTTTTGTATTAATTAAATGTGTCAATATTGTGTGCTACAGCCAACAGAACATTCCTAACACTCAAATAATCCTGATTCATATAACACTGACTGTTAAGATATGTCCACACCTAGAATTTATTTGAATCAAAATAAAAATCTTATCATATTGTCACTCACTTTTTTTTCTGAATGCTATAAGTCAGTACGAATATAGTGTCGTACTGATTAAGTGTATTCATTTCACAACTGAACACTAATTTTCAAACATGCAAACTGATAACAGAAAAATTCATTGTATAATAAATATAAATTTCATTTTTTATTGCAAAGCCTTTATTATATTCATTTTGTTTTGTTCCGGTATAGAAATACATATGTGTATTTATGTAATTTATTATATACAGTGCTGTGAATAAGTCATGGGACAAACATAATTTTGGAGGGAAAACATATTTTCTATAAAAAATATTAAGGACCAGTGTTAAATATTAAAAATTTAAAAAAAAATTTACCTCAATGTAAAAAAAAGTTGGTTGTTTTTGGTGATTTTTATTTTTATCAAGATAACGAGTCAAAGCATAAAGCTTGGATTTTTTCTCAATGTTATTGAAACACCTCCACAGAGACCTGATATAATCCCAAAAGAACATTTTTGGGCGTTTCTGGAGAAAAAACTCAATAAAAAATGTAAAAAGATGTAATAACATCAGATGAATGGAAAAAGGTTCCACAAGATTCTGTTAAAAACCTTGTGGAATCAATACCAAGACGACCGCGGAGGCTTTTTTAAATGAAAGGGATATCATACCAAGTATTAGAAACGTGAATACGTGCTTTTTTCACTCAATTAATCAAAATTCCGATATTAACTGATAACATGTGCCATTACTTTTTCACAGGTATTTCATGGCTTATTGATATAACTTTGTGTATTTTGGAAGCAATTTAAGTTGAAATATCCAGTTTTTTTGTTGTAATTTGTTTAAGAATGATATGTAATTAATTTATTATTAATAAAACAAAAAGTTTGCTCGGAAAATTTCGCTTTTTTTCTCAAATATTTAAAAAAATTATGTTTGTCGCATGACTTATTCACAGCACTGTAGGTACCTAACATAAAAGAAAAATCTTAATTTTTCACCAGAGTTTGATAAATAAATACAAAAGACTAGTGCGTGCAACATATTTATAAAATATATATAAACTATAATTTTTGTTGTTATTGTTCCTTATAAACATAATTTATATTTAGTTGCTAAAAATATATTTATTGTAGAAGGAGTGTTATATGTCATTTTATTTTTCTTGATTAGAAAACTACATCTTTATACACATATGTAACATATGTACCTATATGTATGGAAATTTTTTTCTTTATTGTTGAAAGTTTATCTTCTTTCATGCATTCATTACTAAAACGGTAATTAAGATAAGAAAAATGAAATAGATAATAAACATGTATAAAATAATAATAATAACACATATGTATGTACATATGTGTATACTAAATTATGCGATATAATAAATATTAAACGTACATTTTTTTTTTTTTTTGTATTTTATTCTTTTATTTAGGGAAATTGATATTTATATACATATTTATCCTTTCTTTTCTTTTCTTTTCTTGTTTTTGTATATATTTTTTATTATAATGAAAATTCTCTTCCTTTGTATGTACATATCATACAATTTTTCATTTTTATTTAATTTAATTTATCTTAAATTTAAAAATTGATATTATTTATTTTTTTTTTTTTATGTAACATAAAAATGGAAAAGCTACCTCATTTAATTGCACCACAGTAGGTAATAATAATATTGGCACAACAGTATCAAATTTAACAACATCAATAAATTAAATTATTATGAAGAAATAAATGCAAAAACCAAACAAACAAAAAAATAAAATAAATAATAACAAATTTTGTTTTTCTACAAAACATTAAATTAACTAAAAGAAGAAGAAGAAGAAAAAAAAATTTTAACAATATATAAACGATAGAAGAACGGACTCTGTTGTGTGTCACATAAGCTGCATGTATCGCATAAAACGATTACAATAGTATGACAAATCGATGGTAATAATTTCCCCCTTTTTTTTTTTTTTTTCTGTTTTTCTCATTTTGACCATCTTTTTCAAGTTATATGTATGTTGTTCCAAGCTTCTGGTCATCTTTTTTATTTTTTTGCTTAAGGCAAAATTTTATCTATACTCTTTAATTGTACATATGTATCTGGATTCTGAGACACATTGAGAAATTTCCAAAAAAAAAGTAAAGAAAATGAAATGAAATAAGAATCTTTTGAAAATGGACAAATTTAGCAAATTATCCACTTAGACATTTAACATTAAATAACACCCAACATTATTTTCAATTTTCGATGTGAAAGAACAAATTCAAATATTTATATTTTAAATATGAGAACATATATTATGGTGAATTATAACGGTAATTTAAAATTGAAAAATTCTTAGATTTTGAAGGCCATATTAATTAAATTGTATATTTGATTAAAGACATAAAGTTTTTTTCGGACAATGAAGTTCTTGGAAGTTTAATAAAGGAACAATTCTGTCTTTGAAGTTTTAAATGACATTAACTTCTTTTTTTCTTGTGAATTGAATCAACATTAATAATGACATTTAAAATATTTCAAATATTCTCAGTTAAAATTTTAATATCAAAACATCCAGTCCGTAAGGACAAAAAAGAATACATACATAAATTGATTTTTTTTTTATTCAATCTTCAAATTCAATTCCTATTACTCATTCACTGCTATTTTGAAGAAAAAAAACTTAATGAATTAATCTCTCAATACTTTGTATTGTTAAGACTTCATTTTTATTTTGAATCCTTCACCATATAAAAGAAATTAATGTTCTAATGGATTTTTTCTAACAAAAGAGATGATACATATACATAATATATTTTTTTTCTTCGTGATTTATCTGATTTTAAAAAAGAGTTCACACCATATTACATTCAAAATAAAATCATATCTTTATTTTGTTATAGTTTTTTTTGTATCTCAATTTTTTTTTTTTGTTTTTTTTCAAGTGACAAAATTCTTTTATGTTTCAGAGAATATATTTAAAAAAGAAAAAGTATCTTTTACGGTCGACTTTCAAGTCCACCTCAATATAATATCTTCTTTTATTTTTTCTATTTCTTTTTTTCCTTTTTTTTCTGTTGCTTTTATTGTTATTTTTGTATAAAAATGTTAATCAGGATTTTAGGATCAACAAAAGGGGTCATGTTTCGAAAGTCTCTCTGAAAGATACAATATAATATGCGCCATCAGTATTATTATATTGTAGAGGAGTATTTAGTACAAGTATAGAAGTGTTAAAATGATGTTAACACTATACACAAGAATTTTTCTTTATTTTTTAAGCTTTTTTTTTTCTTTTCTGTTTTTGGTTTTTTGATTCTAAGAGAAAAATGTTTGATGATAGATAAAAAAAATTGCATATATAGCATCAATTGCTACATCACATACATATATGTAGAGCAGAATCAGCATCAATATATCAACTACATCATTGACACATAATTTCTTGGTATATCTATACTATGAAATGAACTTTTTTTTTACAATTATTTAGGTCTGTTGTATCTACTATACATAAATATGTATACATTTTTTGATTTCTTTATATTATGTGAAAATAATAGGGTTAAATATATGTCCTGTTGTTTACCTATTCGTGGAGTATTTTTTAAGATTTTTATTTTGTTTTTGTACATTTTCAAAGGTAAGCTAATGTATGTTTCAGTATACATTTGTTTCATTTGCAATTGTTTGATGAATAGGTCGTATGTTATAGGGTGTTGTTAGAGTACATTATAGTTTTAGAAGTATGTAACATACTAAAAACTCTGCTACTGATGAAAGCATATGGTGTTCCTCTTTATATACTATAGAAGAAAAAAATGTAGAGATTTTATCTTTCAGATACATTTTTTTTTCTTTTATTGATAATACAGAGAAGCAGCAGCAACAGCGGTAAACAACATTGCAATAGAATTTAAAATAATATATCTAGAAAAATAAAAAAAAATTAATAAAAAAGTAAAAAAATGAAATGTAAAATACGAAAAGTATGGCGGACACAGCTGTCACTCACATTCTATTGTGTATATTGCGTTAATAGTTTGAATAAAAATTAAAATATGCTTTGCTGCTGTTGGTTTATTAAGAGAGGGAAGGCGACGATGACGATGAATACAAAGGTATACATAATAGGTAACATGAAGGTAATATGGAGTTGCATTTCATTATATATGAGGTGTGTTAGGAAATTCATCTCAGCAGCAAACAAGCAATGTATCTAGCAAACAAAATAAAAGCTAAAAAACAAAAAAACATAAAACAAAAAGTACATATTATACAGTATCTTTGGTACGTACACACAACATTTCTATTTTTGTAAAAAAAGAAGTCATCAAATAAAATGGACTATGTTACTCCCATTTTCTCGTTGTTTTTTTGTTCCACAGTTTTTTTTTTAATGAATACAAAATATGTATGAATGTATATACGAAAAGACCTCGAGGGGTCATATTGTCTGTATGGTAATTAAGATTATTTTATGAATAGAAAAATTGAAGTAGACATAACGATTGTTCTTAAATACTATGCTCCTGGTTTATAATTATAATTACATTTTATTGTAAGCTTGTAAAAAAAAAAATTTTGGAGCAGACATGCATTGTACATAAAATTGTTTCAGAAAAAAAAAAATACCCCCTCTATTATAGACTATATGAAAGTTTATTCGAAGCACATTCCTGTAACATGTAAAACAATATACTTAATTGTTATTAAGTTGAATGCAAAAAGGATAATAATAATAATAATGATGATGTTGTTTTTTTTTTCTTATCCACAATACCTACTATATATAGTACAAATATGTCGCAAAACATCACACCACCAGAAATCATACATTACAATGAAATGCACGTATTATTTTAATAATTCCTTTTTTTTTTCGTTTATTTTATTTTACCTTCCTTGGTCAGTTTCCATGTAAAAATGTTGTCCCATCAACATCATTATCATCATCTTCAACCCGCTCGATCTAATATCAAAAAGCATATATAAAATTTAAAAAAAAAAAACAAAAAAAATCATATAAACAAAAAGCAAATAAAACTTCAATGAAATAAGGCGGTACCTTTTGATGTTGTATCTGTTGGCAGTGCACAAGCATTAAACAATGAGCAATTAATGTGCAACCATAGCATGCAAATTATGTTTGTTTTTCTTAATATTTTTTTCTTCTCTTTTTTTATTTATTTTTTTACTAAGCTTTTTTTTCTTTCCAATTTCCTAACTTAAATATTTGCAACAACTTACCACCACTACTATTTCTAAGGAAATTATCGGATGATTTTTTTTCGTTAAAAAAGAAACATCAAAAAAAGTCTTTTTGTCGGCGAATTATGTCATTCGATTTTTAAATCGCAATGCATTTTCTACTATGTCAATGGACTAGGTAACTATTGCCAAAAAATAAATATAAAAAAAAACGATAAGGTATAAAACGTAGGACCTCCACGATTTAAAAAAAAATTAAAAAAAAAATTTGGGTATTTATTTAGAAAAACGGAAATCATAAAAATTACACGAAACAAAAAACTGAGTACTGTGGAAGAACTTTATGAAAAAAAAAAATACTCCATCCTGAGCCTATGATTTAAATCTTTTATTTTCATTAATAAATTTAGTTAATTTCACTTTTTTTTTTTATACGCTATAATATTTGTGTATACCAAATGCATTTATCCTTTTTCGTTTTAATCTGTTTATCATTTAGATTTTCAAATTTAAAAATTTTTATTAACAGAAAAGACAAAACACTTAACTATAGTGCGAACTTGAGGAAATCTAAAGTGCGTTAACAAAAAATACAAAGCGTTTTAATGCAGCATCAATCAGTCTATGGGATTAATCCTCTTTTCTGTATTTAAAGATGAAAATAGATTTTTGATTAAACAATACCAGTAAAAGTAGGATAAAATCAACCAATATATACGTACATATATACTCGTACATAACGAAGCACTCTATTTTTCAGGAAAAAAAAAAGGTTCCCCCTTTTTTTCTGTATTATTCAACCATATACAGTTAACATTTCTATTGAATAAATGTCTATCATAGGACCAGTTTATCATTTTTCTTATCTTGATTTTTGATTTTCATCCGTATTTATGTACGTATGTATATCGAGAAAAAAAAATAATATTATTATATTCATATCATACCAAAATTATAAACCAACCCCTCCGCTTATAATCAAATACAATCACTTTTTCGTTTTATTCATTTTATCCCACAATCGGATTAGCAGCACAGATTCCCTTTCATTTTCTAAAAATATGATTTCAATCATTACAAAAACTTTACGTTACGTTTTAATATACGTATGTACATATAGAAAACGAAAAGGCTGTATTAATACTATTAATATATCTAGAAATAGAATTTTTGAAGAAGGATGTAACGTAGGATAGAATGCAGTTAAGCATATAGAGTACAAGTAAAAGTAACGGCGGCAGCAGTAAATATACATTTATATTTTGATTACATTTATGTAAACGTAAGGTCTATTTAGGGTGAATATTGGTTAAATTTAGGAAATTATATCCTTTGAAATGATTGCATTAATGAAACAATATCAAAAAAAGGATATATGTACGTACATGGTAGACAATATGATTACGTACATATCTCGACGGTTTTTAATACATAAGGATGTGTAGTGACTGTACATGTATGAGTTATATAGAGATTGTAGAGAGGTGTGGAGTTAAATAGCGATTAGGGTTTGAAACCATCAGTTTATCACACTAACATGAGATTCGAGATTGTGTTTTTCAAAATTTAAAGATAAGAAACGTTTATTGGTTTGAGATTAGACATTTTCATTTTTTTTTTTGTTCTTTTTTTTCCTCTTGTTTTTTTTTTTACAAAAGTAAGGGATGGAAAAAAAGAAGCTATGATTTTATGCATATTTTAAAGGATATTGCTCAGCAAGATAATTTTTGATTTGTATATGTTTAGCATCATATTGCTTTCATTTAATAATTTAATTACGAAATTGACGAAATGGCGAACAAATTATGTATGTTTTTTCGATCTTCGTTAAGTTTTATAGAAAATTAATTTATTGACTCCATAATGAAGGATTCTTTCAAGTTTATATGTGAGTTTACACTGACGATTTTTTATTGCTTTCATTTTGATGAATTTTATATTTTCACAATAATTTTTATTCATTTTTAATGAATAAATGCAAACAATTATGTTCTTTCTATCTTCGTTAAGTTTTACATAAAGCTTATTTATTGACCGTATAATGAAGGATTCTTTCAAGCTCATGTATAAATTTACACTGATGATTTTTTATTGTTTCCATTTTGTTGAATTTTATATTTTCACAATCATTTTTAGTCATTTTTAATGAATTTCTAATAGAGAGGATTTTCACTCGTTAAGTGTTCTTTCAATGTCAAAGTCAATAAATTTTATACATTTTTTTCTAAGTCAAGTATACTTGTAAGCTCTATGAATTTTTTTAAACTAAACTTCCTATGAAAAATAAAAATTGATCATAAAACGGTTGCATTAAGATTGTTTTTTTTTTTCAATGATAAAAAAAAATAAGAATGTTTTCAAAGCTTGTTATACCAACAATCTTCGTCAAATAATGATAATAATATACGTGATATTATTGTTGCTTATATTTAATAAGCATAGTATAGTTTCCATTAAAAATCCATCGAACAAATTATCAACATAACGCAAATGTAATCAATATAACGTTATTTTGTTATAAAGAACTTATTATTAAGTATACATATATGTACATATAAGTATGTATGAATGAATCTAAGGATGATGATGATGATCTTGTAATACTTGTATACTCAATTTATATAATATTATGCGTCTATTTAATTTTACAATGAATTCTTTTTCTATATACTTTAAATCTTGTATTTGTTGTATATTTAATGATGATTATGAAATATCCAACAACAATTTTAAATGCAAAAACTTTCTGCAAATAATAATCAAAATACTTTTAATATATAAATAAATAGATACACGTACGTATATCTATGGTTCTTTTGTGCGAATATTATACACATTTATATACATATATTTTATATAGATACATACTATGGTAGATACATCAACAATACAAAACATATGTAGGTACTATACAACATAACAAAATACTCTCATAGTCAATGCAATTGCAATTTTTATAGCAAAAAAATTCAGCAGGTACAGCACAAAATATGTACAATGTTCGGAAGCACACGTCTTCTTTAGATTTTCCTTTTATTATTGCTATTTTTCTATACATAACTTAAGCACGTACTATAATACAACTCACAAAACCGACGATGATGCACTATGAAATTACCAATGATAGTGTGGTATAAGAAGCTCAGTTCTATTGCAGTGAAGATATATAAAACAACTTATTTGTGAAAAACTTACTCAAAAAAATCTAAAAAAAAAAATAAAATAAAAAATGAAGTTGAAGATTTAAAATGAAATAAAGAAAGAAAAAAATAGAACTCATTTTTGTCTTCGAAAAGATGTTATAAAAGTAACTAGGAAGGGATTTTCTTGTTCATACGTACGTATGTTATCATAAGTTGTGTAGAAAAACTTTGTAGGTACATACATAAATATATTAACTGCATAATTTCAGTTAAAAATACTTATTTGCAAAATCTGTATTCTGACAAGTTACATTCAATGCATATATATGTATGTATGTATGTACTCATAAAAATTACATGCTATTATTCTCTTTTAAAATCATGTTTCATTTTTTTTTTTTTTCAACTATGATGTGTTCTATTTGAACAGACAGAATTATACAAAAATATATCGTAGACATTCAGGCAACATTTAATGATAGCACATTGAACTCTTTCATCATTATTATCATCATCAAATTCAAGTTCAAGAATAAAAACAAATAATTGTCCTAATAATCATCAAGATTTTCAGTATACATATAATATATGTATATACATGTGTATTCGTATATATGTTGTAGATTGTTGAATTGCTGATGCATTCAATAATGTTTTGCTTCTTTATATACATATTATTTCTTCCTGGAATATGATTACTATCATTATATTTTTTCGCATTCACCTGCCTGCTTGTTTTGTGTGAATAGTGTGAAATTGCTCAAAATGTTCACTAGCTCATGACAATGTACTATACCATCATCATCATCATCATCGACATCGAAATCGACATCAATGTACCACCACCAAGAAAATTTCATGTTAAGCAAAAAATTTTTTCTATACTACATATTATTTTGATGTTTTCATTTTATGTTATTCATCTTATTCCTTAACTTACACATTTTTGTATCTTTGTTTTTTTTTAAATTACTGAGAAAATAAATTTCAATTCAATAATTGTCCACATCCAATGTATAGCAACATTTTGACTTTAGGAACTAAGGTTTGATAAAAAAAAAATAAACAACAACAACAAAAAAATGTTAGTAATTTATATAATCAGATTCACGTATGTGTAATACAGGCAAAAAAGCTATTATTAATGTAATCAAATTGAAATTATCGTCCTTTAAATCGATCGTATAGCATCTATCAGGTCATCAAAATCATATATAATTACTCTTCTCACTTACTTTTACACAAGGATGATCATAATCCTTCTCTTGATACTGTTTTCCTTTTAAAGTCGGCTCTTTTTGGATTTGAAAACATTTTTTTTTTTTTAAATTGATTCTATATGACTGTGATTGTGCAATTCTTTAAACAAAAAAAAAATGTCTGTTTCAGTTGTTTTTCCAATAAATCTCCTTGGAGCTCTAAAAATCCCGTCAAATAAATTGTGCGACTTTACACACTATACAAAAATACTAAATTTACATAACGAAAAAGAAGAAAAAAAACAGAAGAAAAATTCACATCCTTATTTTTGGTTTTTTGTTTTTATAAATCATTATTTTTCTTTTTTTGATTTGCTTTAGGGTAATATAACACAATTGTTTATGATTCAAATTAAATAATTTATAGTGTCCAGTGAGAAATCGATCAGATATGCTTTGGGCTTTTGTTACAAAAAGAAAAACTTAAAAAGAAAAACTAAAAAAAAATACTGTGAAGTCAACACACTTATTATTATCATTACAAATGGGTTAAGAAGCGGTATTATCCTGAATGATTCCGGTCGCGGCTGATGTTTTTTAGTAGTAATTTTACCGTTTATCTTCATATTTTAGTATATATTTAATATATTACATGTTTACCATATAATGTCCATAAGGATAAAATATTAATAGTACTACTTAAAATGTTTCCAGATTCAGATACATTTTTCTTTATATACGAGTATAGTAGAACAATATCATGTATGGAAGACCGATATATGCAATGAAATATAATATTCTTCCTGACTAAATATCTGAACGTTTAGCTCTATGTGCGCTTGCTAATAATGCTTATGCATATCTTCCGGGAATGATGTGATGTATGGTCGTTTGATCTTGAAAGTTATTTTTTATTTTTTTTTTATTTCATAATTCCTGCTATTAAACGAAATGTTATTACAAAAAATTATATACCCTTAAGTATTTTTGACACAACCTATATTTTAATGTAAATTCGAAGTACGCGCTCAATTCATAATATATGTAGGTACAACAAATATTTTAAAAGATGCGTCGTGGTTGTTTTATTATACACATTGCATTGGCTCGGGTATTATCAATTCAAAACAATGAACACACATAGGTAATCTGAATTTATACTAAATGTAAAAAAAAATAAAATAAAACAAAGTAAAAAATTAACTTTATATCTACTTTTTATGCGTATTATGACTATCATTATTAATACCTTTTAAATAGCCTGTGGGGCTTCTGTTCGGTAACTTGCTATTTTTTTATAAAATACACATACATACGTATGTATAGCATTTATACTTCAATTTTTATATTTCATATGTTTATAATGTATATACCTATTATTATTATTTTTTTTTTCATTTTTATTTTAAATTTATATTAAAATAACATTTTTTTTTAAATTTTATTTTATATGATTTTGCAGCTTCCCGGATGCCATCGTCACACACATCACCTCAAGTCTGTCGACCGCATTTTCATGCACCGCTAGCACCTTGGCTTACAAGTGAACATAAGTCATTTCCACCTGGAAGTCCGTGGGGTAGCCCGTTTGCTTGCCCTCAAGACCCCCAGGATAAAGTAGGACAAGTACAAAGTCATCAGACAGGTCAGCATTCATTTCCGTTCCCTCCAACACCGCCAAAGGATTCAACGCCAGATTCAGTACAAACAGGACCTTCAGATTATCAAGTAAGTACACAATGAAACTATATTACTTTTTTTTTGTTCTCTGAATTTATGATATTTTATATTTTTAAGGATATATTTAAAATTCTATATTCTTTTTTTTTTTTTTTTGTTCTAGGCGGCGGTGAATGCGTTTATGCATCAAGCTCAAGCATCTACTACCTCAGTATCAGTGGCAGATACAAATTGTGCATTGGACATAAAACCAACAATACCAAATGGTGGTAGCGCCGGTGGAGGTGGTAGTCAATCGGCTCCAAAACAACGGGAAGGTACTGCAAGCTCCAATAACAATAATACAACTAGTAGTAGTAATCATAATAGTCACGCAAATACGTCACTAAATGGCGGCGGCCTATTTGATAGTACTCAAAGTACGTATGGTAGTGGGTACGATAGTTACGCTTATCATCATCATCATCAAACAAGCGGAATGTTTCAATCAAGTGCTCGTCCAACAATGGGAAGTCCTAGTGTAAAACCCCAAAGGACGAAACCTCGTACAAGTGCTGGTAAGACAAATGACAATGGTGTGGGTTATTTAAGTTTATTTTTAATGATCTTATCATTTTTTTTGTTTTTAATTCAAAGATCTCATTGAGTTAATTTTTTTTTATAATTTGCTTTTAATAATAATTTTTTTTTTTAATTTTAATTTTAACGTTTTTTGTTGTTTTTGTTTTCTACCAAACACATCCAATTCTTTAAAAATCTTCGATATTTTGCATTTATAATTATTGTAAAAGTCTCTCACATATATCTGTATAATATGTGTTTTATGAATATATGTATAATTTAAATCTGCTGCACTTTAAATTAATATTTCCGCTTTAATGTTGTAATGATTATTAATCATAATTCATCATAATATTTATTCAACAATATAATTATTAAAATATACTAACAATAATAATTCTGCCTGTATGTGTATAAAAAAAAAATAATGTTTACGTACAAATTTGTTTGTTTTTTTCTTATATATGATGTACAATTAGTTTTATTTGAAAAGCACGAATAATTTTACATGTAATTAGGTGCACCAACACCACCACCATATCAATCACTATAAATACTACTTTTTTTTTTTTTTAAAGAAAAAAACACACATTGTACATTAATTTCATATTCCTTAATACAATAAATTCTATTCTGCACTCTAATTAATTTCAAACCACATTTTTTTTCACTCCATTTTTTTTTTCATTTATGTTTCTCTTCTTGTTTTTTTTTTTTTTTTTGCAAAATAAATCAAACTAAAATCTTAATTACATATTTACGTATGATATAAAGCTATAAATAAAATATGTACCCTTTATCATACCTTTCGATATAAGGTGTAATATTCGCATAAACCCTTTTTTTCATTAAGTTTTTGTCACAAAAAAAAAAAAAACAAACATGCATTAATTGTACATTTATGTATGTATAGGTACATATTTTCCATGAGTACTTTAACACGATTATTTTCTTTCGTATACATTTTAATTGTACATAATATACGCACTATACTCGTACATAATTATATTTTTCGTGTTTTTTTACTGTAAAGTTACGTGGTAATGAGGCACAACATATTTTGCAAATATTTTGCAAGAATGCATTCTATTTAAATTGTTACATTGACATTACATGTGAAGTATAAATTAAGTATGAAAAAGAATACGGAATTATGAAGAAAAAAAAATATTATTAAAGTACACATATGCTTATCTTAATAAAGGGAAAAAAATCCTTGGTTTTTTTTGTATTCTTCATAATTATCCTTCAAGTAATTTCGGTTTCTAATGAATGAAAAGAAAAAAAAATTTTATTTTTCATTCATTAGATTCGACTATACATTGCCACTTATTGTTCTAGAACGTGACTTTAAGAGTGTAATTTGAGTCATGGGAAATTAAAGATGTATAAGCTATTCATAATTTAATCAAAAGTTTTCAAAACCAACAAAAACAACAATATGAATAGGTGTAGGTGTGCGATGAGGGAAATTATATAAACTTACATCTTAAAAAAAGAAAAAATATATAATACAATAGAATATATTTAATTACATTTAATTTTTGTGTGTGGGAAATCAGTGTCAATATTTTTATTAATTAACTATGCCATATTTACATGTAATTTTTTAAAAAAATGTTGTTGGTTCATTCTGTAAGAGCTTTTTTTTTTTAAAAAAAAAAAGAAAAAAACTGTTTACACAAATTTCTCAGTAAATTTTATTTTATCTCAATACAAAATTTTCCTCAATTTCAATTACTTTCTGAAACGGTAAACAAAAAAAAAAAACACTAAACTTACCTTGTCCTACTAATCTGGAAAAATCTCTTATACACCTCATAGTAATTGAAGAATCGTTTTTTTGTTAAGCTTTAATCATTTTAAGAAATTTACCAACTTGGCTAACTTCTAAAAAAATTTGCTCAAAATCCAATATTTGTAAGCATTTCAATGAATTCCTTAAAATTACATATTCTCAAGAAATTCAAAATTTGAATTTAAAATTCTCAGCTCTATCAAAATCCTTTAAAACTATTTTATTAGAAATTCCTTCACGCTGCATTGAGTTATTTTTGTTTTTGTTGTTGTATTCTACAATATTATTCACATATGGCGCCGTTAAATAAATTTATGTCCAATTAACACATAACTAGATTCAACTACAACACCCATTTAATCCGGTAGAATTAAAAAAAAAAAAAAACCAAAATAAAATAATCTGAATAAACAAACAAAACGAATTTTTTATCTCATGATCGTCATCTCAAACCCAATGAAAATTTAATTTTTTACGACATTTCAACCAAAAAATTTGATTTTTAATATACTTCCCATAGCACAATAATAATATACCCATAATATATAATCTTAACTTCATAAACATCTTGGTTGATTACCTGAAAACATTTTTCATTGGATTCTATTCTTCTTTTCTTTTCTTTTTTTTCTTCTCTAAACATCTAACTTACTTGAAAAAAAAAATCAAAACTATAAAAATAAAACAAAATAATAAAATAGAAAAAAAAGATACATTTTTTTAGACGAATCAAAGAAATTTTATACCAATCCAACGCTTATTATATACAATTTCATTATTTGATCTATGATGATGATCCATTCCAATATAAAAAAAAAAAGACATATAATAATTTCTCCTTTTCTTATATTTCTTCACTTTGGTAAAATTCAATTTTTAAGTAATAATTCTAAAAAATTTGACATTTTTCTCTTGAATACCAAAAAAAAAAATTAAACATTAAAAACAAACCAAAAAAAAAAAAAAAACACATAAAAACAAGAGAAAGATATTAAAAAAAAAAAGGTATATTTTATAATTTCCAAAAAAAAAAAAGAAGAAACGTGAAGGAAAAAAAATGAAAGGGAAAATTTAGTGGTTGGACCATAGGATATATTTTTCAAGTGACAGTTTTTGGAATCACTTTTTTTTTTTTTGGTAAAACATTTAAAATATCTACAAAACATAATATACATATGTATATATGTATGTATGCATACACAAGGTACAAATAAATGCTTGTCCCAGAGTGTCGTCCGGACACCGGGACACATATCCATCTATCTCTCTATAATACTAATAATAATAATACTAATAATAATAATAATAATAATATATATTATAATGTGTATCTTAACTAAAACATTCTCTCCAAAAATAAAATACTAAACTAAAGATGCTGATATTATGGTTATGGGTTTGTTTTACAAAACATTTTTATACATCAGTATAAGAGATGTTGTATCTAGACATTTTAACTGTCTTCGAATTTGTTATAGTCTCGTTCATAGGATCGTTTTCAGGTAATTTTTTTCGTTATTACTACATTTATATACGATATAACAAAAGTCAGTTCGAAAAACATTGCAACAATATGTCTGATGGTCTGGTGCCAGTCCAAAAAAAAAAATAACAACCACAAAAAAAACAACTTAAAAACACAAAAATACAGAAAATAAACATGAAAACAAAATGCCATCATCACTAAATAGTTAGTATAAACAAGCATACGACAAAATACATAAATTCCATGGCATTTTAATATAAAGATCATCGTAATGACTATGAAAGTTCATAATATATCCAAGAGAAAGTATATTATTTTACCTCCCCCCCCCCCTCCCCCTTTCTTCCATCAAAATCATTTTCTTTTTCACATTCAATAAAAACAAAAAAACAAAAAAATATATAAATAACAATAAAATCATAACAATAAGAGGCTCCAAGAAAATTTTCATCTATATGGATGCGTCAAATATACACAAGGAATCTCTTTCCAATTAAAAGTGCTTTTCATATAGATACACTTTCGTTACAAAAAAAAACGAAAGCTTGTTCAGGCGCATACCATCAGGTATTCTTTCAATTAAATCCTATATTTATATGCCCTTGTCTTATAATATGCTCCATCGTTTGTATTTCCTATATAGTTTGGTATTTTTTTTTTTTTATAATATTTTTGACTATTAATTTTCTCTTTTGTTTTAATTTTTATTCAACCTTTTTTTTTTCTTTCTTTCTTTTTTCTTCTTATCATTTTGTATATATTATCGTTAATTTATTTTGATGCATCTAAAAAAACAAAAAAATTAAATAAAACTCACATCATGTGTCTTTTGTCTTGATCACAAAATAACAATAATATAATAACAATAATTTTTGTGTACTATGCTTTAGCTCTATCTTAGAATATGTCTAAATTAATTTAAATCGTATACATTATTGTCATTTGCTATGTCCTATGTTATGTGTTGTTATGTTATCATGTTATTTGTTTTTTTTTCTCGGTTTTTTTTTTTAATCGTTGTTATTGCTGTAGATACATAATAAGTAAATGATATACAACACATATAACATATTTGATAGACACGCAACATTTATAACAATATGTACATACATATGTGATCCTCGCGATCATCCGTCCACCAGAATTATTATCATTAAGAATATATGTATATAAAACAACAACAATAGAATATCAGAGATCATCATCATCATCATCATCATTGATGATCATCATCATCTAATACGCCAATGTATATATACAAACTATAATCCTCTCATATCGTGTCACCAGTGGCTACTTTCCAAAAACGTTGATATCTCAAAAATGCATGCTTATTGTAGTTGTCACCCCTTATCGGATCCAAATCTTATCGTGTTTTCTGTTGAAATGATGATGTTCTGATGATCATCAACAAAAATATACGAAAAAAAAAAAAAAATTACGAGGGAGCCTACCAACCAAAACTTTTTGTGTATAACTACTAAAAGAAGACAAAAAAAATTTAAAGTTTTAAGAAAGAAAAAAAAACCATTAAAAAAAAAGAGAAAAAAATTAATAAAAACAAAAACAAACATCATATAAGATCAAGTTTAATTTTTTAACCATCCAGGTTATATGGTATTTTTTTTTTTTTTGTCATTCTTCTTCTTCTGGTGTTTGGTTGTGTTTAAGACAGGTTAAACTAACTACCTTGTCCATGGTACCATGGTAAATTCAATTTTTTTTTTGTGAAGATCCACGGTATAACAAGAAGCTATATGCAGTATCTCATAAATACATGGTTTTTTTTGTTGGTTTTTTGGTTTTTTAAATTTTTAATTTTCAAGAAAAAAATACTATTCGATGACACACGTATAGAATTTGTACATATATTTATGTACATAAAAGTATATCATATATACGTACATATGTATCTGAGAAATTATTGGAAAAGGCACTTTTCTTTTTATGTCACTTTTTCTTTAAAAAAAAAAGAAGTTAATAATACAGAAAAAGTAAAAGTTTATTTTATTTACCAGATAGATAAATTCTATATTAGACTCAGGAACCAGGATACATTTCTTTTTTTCTTCGCTAAAAAAATTTAATCCTTTATTATACAATTTATTCAATTCTCATATACTTGCCATATAGTCACCAACATAATAGGATTCTATATAAAAGTTAATCGAATAAAAAATTGAAAAAAAAAAAAAATCTCATTTTTAGTATACGTTTGGCAGGTACATTCTAAATAAACAATCTTTCACAATACATATATACAAGTATCAATGCTTCTTGAATGTATGAAATATATGTATATATTTTTTTGTTGAACAATAACTTTTTTTTCTTCTCTTCGAAATGTCCGTTTACGTGATATATATCACTTTCAACTGGGCATGATACCTACCTGAAATGACCGTAGATTCACAATACGGGAGACCATATAGAAAAATAAGTGTCCCATGGGCTATCATATGGATTTCCATGGTAATATTCATTCTTTTATTGAATTAACTATAAAACTATATATATTGTATATGTACATACAAAAAGCACACAATATAAAAACAGTTTATAGGCGACACAGTTACGTCCATACCATCGTCATCATCATCATCATCATCATCTTCAGCAATAACAAAAGCCAACAAAAGGTTCACACAATAATATTTAAGTTTGGTAGCATCATTAAGTAACTGATTTATTGGCGGTCGCACGAGATGGGATGATTCTTGTTAAATTCTCCTTTTTTTTTTATTTTCCTTAATTTCTTTCTTCAGTGATCATTTAGTATTTTTCATTTTTTTTTTCTCATTCTCATATTTATAATTCTTTGTATATTTTTCAAATAAAAAAAAAGAAACAAAACATAAAAATACATAACTTTTTTTTTTTTCAAAATATATTTTCCATGGTATGTATCTGTATCTACCATATTTTTCTTCTTCTTATTATTCTTCTTTTTTTTCTTATTTTCTTGTTTTAAACAATATTTTTGTCCTATAAATTAATAAAAATTTAATTTATTTAACTGCTACCGAACTAAAATCCATAAAACATAAAATTTCATAAATTATGGATTATTTTATTTTATATAATAATATTGTGAATGAAAATATGAGTATTGAAATGATATTGGAATATAGTTTTCAACAACAAAGATTTGTGCACAGTCGGAGGTTACGTATATGTACATATGTGTATATTCGTAGATACTGATCATCAGGTGGTTAATTGGTCCAGTTTAGAAGGTGATTGTCTTTTTTTTTATTTTTCTCGTGTACCTTCTTCGACTTCTTCTCAAATATTGAATTGTGATATTATTGAAGTAATAAAGAATTTTTTTATTTCTTCTATTTTCTTAATTTCTTTGGAAAAATTTTTCTTAAATAATATAAAAAAAAAAGACAACAATCTGAAGTCACAAAAAATAGGAGGAGGAGAAAAATTAGAATTTAGTCACAAGAAAAAATAAAAACCATTAATAAAGTGCATAAATTTAATTTTTTAATAAAATTCTTTTGAATATAAAATCTATAGATACCATATGCGGTATGTTTGTGTGTTTGTGTATATATGGGTAATATTGCAAAGACACAAAATGAAAATGTATGCCAAAAAGCGGTGGCTATAATAACACAGCAAGACATCTTTTCTATAAAGTGTATATTCATATAAAGTTAAACAAACATTTTGGTTAATTAATTAATTTTTTCTCTTTCAAGATTTCATTTAAAATATAAATAATTTTCTACATACATGCGCATACATAATAATATACAATACTTTGTGTATAATAAGATTTTTAAAAGAATCATTTAAGAGATAATCATGATTTGAAGAAGAAGAGAAAAAAAAATTTGGCACTTAAACAAACTGAAATATTTTGAAATTGTCATGTCTTCGGCATTTTCTTTTTGAAACAAATTCTGTTTTTTGAAAATTTATTTTATTATTTTTAAATATTTTCATTAAAATTTTAATATTACCTATATAGGAGAAAGATTAATATCTAAACGTTTTTTTTTAAATACTAATTTTTATAATTAAAATAACTTCTGCAATTCAAAATTTGTTTCATTACTTTTTTTTTTTTTCGTTAAACCATTTTTTAAAATATGAATTTTCTTTTTTCAAAAATTGGGAAAAAAATGTGTATTTTTGAATTTAAAATAAAATTATTAATTTAATTTCCTTTTTGTTCTTATAAAGAAAAGGATAACATATATCCGTAATGCAAGCGAAAAAGGCATATTTCTTTTATTTTCATAAAAATTTTGCCACACTGCAACTGTCTGTAGTTTAATTATGAAGCCAAAAACCATGAGAGTTTAGTGGATTTTCGTTTTGTATCTTCTTTTGGTGAAATTTGATTATGCCATATTTACTGCACAAACAAAAATAAAAATACACATAAATTAATTTCTTTGAAAAATAAATTCAAAATTAAATAGCACTAATATTCAAGAAAGTATAAAAGTTTTTGCTTGTTCTACTTTGACCATAAAATATACTTCATATTATCTTAAGGTCATCAAAAAATATCTTTTTTTTTTAAATTTTTTTATACTCGTATCTGTCTTACATGTCGACAGAGAGAAAAAAAAATTAATTCTTAAACAAACAAAAAAATCCATCATTTCCGCTTCTATGATTTCTTACATTTGAAATGCCTTCTTTAAGGGTTCATTCATTAATTTTATGTGGTCAAAAAATGAAGTCTCCAGCAACTAGGTTAAAGAAAATCTTTTATTTTCTTTTCGTTTATGTACTTCTGTTTTTTTTTTCTTTTTTGAATTAATTTACTTTGTATTGGAATTCTAAAAACCTTTTTTTTTTCACTTGATTGTGTGTGTGTGTGTGAATAATAAAAAGATTTTTACAGGTGAATTTATTTGTTTATAAAAGTCTGTATTCAAAAGTAGTAAAGTTTTAGAAAATAAAAAAAAAAAGGTTCAATTTAAGTAAAGGTACATATAACGTAAAAATATTAATTTAAAATTAATTACAAAAGGAAAAAGGGTCTAATTAATTTTTTTTTTTTTGTTTTTGGAAAAAAGCAAAATAAAAGGATTCACGAAAATCAATTGTATTCTTAGAAAATTTTGATATTTTTCAATTTAAACTTCGTTAATTAATTTTTTTTTTTTTAAATAAATTTTTGAAAATTAATTAATTCTTGTATATTTTACATTTTTTTTTTTTTTTGTTATTATTATTTTTAGAAGGACGTGAATGTGTAAATTGTGGTGCTACATCAACGCCATTATGGCGAAGAGATGGAACTGGTCATTATTTGTGCAATGCATGTGGACTGTATTATAAAATGAACGGACAAAATAGGCCATTAATTAAACCAAAGCGAAGACTGGTAAGTAATCTAAAGAAGACTTGAAAATTACATATTTTATACCACCTGGTTTTTTATTTTTTTTTAATTGATTTTTTTAATATGGTTAAGATTTTCGACACAACCAGCAACAAAAAAACAAAAAAAAAACAATCGACCTTGTTGTTAGTCTTGTAAGTTGTTTTTTTGTTTTGTTTCTGGAAAATAAAATACAATTAAAAAAAAATTTCTCTATCAAAAAATCAATATTAAATTCTCTTACAATTTTTTTTCTGTATTTTAATCATTCGTGTGCAATTGCTTGCGGTAACAAATAAAATTGAAATTTTAAATTAAATGAAAAATAAAAAATAAAAATAATAATAATACAACAATACAACCAGGAAAAAAAAAAGAAAATGAGCATAAAATCTAAAAAATGAAAATAATGTAAAACACAGAAAAAGTCATTAATATCTGTCACTAGACACACTTCCATGGCTGCCCTATAATAATATATTCATAAGATAGTGTGTGCACGTGTATGTAAACATGAACTCAAAACATAAATAAAGTATTCAACAGCAGTATGATTTTATATGTTATAACTCTTATAAAAATTGGTTTATATGTAGAAACAGAAACAAAAATATATACATACTTATGAAAAACAAAAAAAAACACCTCATCGCATAATGTAATATGTTACAGGGATCTACAACTGAATGGCCTATCCAAAAGTCTCTATACTTTTTTGTTTTATTATTATTAAAATATACTCAAGTATAACAATAAAACGGGTCTATATAGGAGCTATCCATATATATTCACCATTATTTCTTTGAAGTTGGGTGGGTGGAAGACGGATAACTTCCTCTATGTGTATTAGTGAATAAATTTAACTTTAAAATTACACAATTCAAATGCCCCTGGGAAATTTCCCTTAGGCAAAAAACAAAAGACAAAAAAAAATTCAATATATATTTTTGACTTTTCCACACAAACAAACAGTACATATATAAATGTCACTCTTTTTATACATAATTTGCATGTATTGTAGGAATATTTATAGTATATATACAAAAACTGACATTTGAATATGTTTAAAAGATTATTTGTATTAGTAAACCCCATTAGGCACATAAAAACTACATAGAGTATATAAAACGGATTCTAATATAAATATTATGGGTTAGGAAAATGTCATTGATGTTTGTAAGGTTTTTCTTTAAGAATTATTTGTTCACTAGAATGGTTTTTATGACCGACACATTCCTTTAACACCATAAATTTTCAGTTCTCTTGTACTTTCATTTTTTTTTTATTTATTTATTCATTTTAATTTTTTTTTTCTAGTAATAAAAAGGATAATTGTGAATACTAATATATATTTTGTATAAATTAAATATTCTACTATTACCAGCAAATAAAATTTAAATAAGGTAAAAAAAACAAACGGTTCATTTTAATTTAATTTTAAACACGTTACAATTCATTTGAAATGCTATATAATTTTTTTTTTTTTTAAAAAAAAAAGGATATTCAAGGACATGATTAAATATCATTCATACCAGCGATTTTATTGAAACAAAATTCATGTGCATGTTTTTTACGTTCGTTCTTCTCTTCATTTTTATTTTATTTTTGCTTTTATTTATTTTTTTTTTTTTTTAATAAAAAAATAAAAAATTATAAAAAACGATTTAAATTTTATTTGATACTTTATGATGGGTAGCAAAGACTGCTGACCGTTTTCATAATCCATTCACAGTCAGTGTTAACAAACATACCATATAACTGCGATTAAATAAAATAAGCCACCCGAAGAGTAAAACAGGTGAATTGATTTATATTTTCATTGATATTTAAATTTTAAAAAAAAAATAATAATAATAATAAAATCGAAGTGATTCCATTGTTTGAAGAAAAAAAATCATCATTTTTTATATTCAATTCATGAAAAAAAAAATATTTTTATTGCCAATTTATAAATTTTCTAAAATATGTATGTATATTTTTTTGTTTATAAATTTTATTGATTTTTACTCACTTATAAATTATTTGAAGTTCAACAAAACAACAGATTACAAGATAGGATTTCAAAAGAAAAAGAAAGAAAAAAACAATAAAAATCCTCATTAATTGTAAAAGTTCAAAAGTTCATCCATAATCGTGATCCTTATATTCACATATAATATATTCGTAGTTGGCGTGAATTAATAAATTCTTGTTAATGATCAAAATAAATATTCATTTCAAGGGCCTCTTAAAAATAAAGACATTAAATTTTGCAATATTCGAATATTCTCACAGCGAATAATATAAAATGACCTGGTCATTCTGGTCCATTACACTCCTGTAAAAAATTTGAAATTTGAAATTAGATATTATTAATCGAAAGCCTTAAGCAATCTCTTGTGATCTAAAAATATAAATATTTTATTGTTTCTGTGTGCTTTTTTTTAATCTTTTTGCGAAATATATGTATTTATTTTTGTCTAAACTTTAAACTTTTTATTGTATTACCGCATAAGTTTATTAATAATGATAATTCATTCATTCATTAGATATTTTTATTTATTTATTTTTTTTTTGTTTTAATTATAAAATAAGTATAAAAAGAAAAAATTCAAAATATCATGTCGTGGCTATATGGAAAATTCTGTGATTGTATAAATTTTGCTTAAGGCGATGTTTGTCAGTGTCGGATTGTATAGTTAATGTACTTATGTAGATGTTGGTATGTACATATATATAAAGTAAAGAGCGGGTGATAACAGGGGTTCTGTTGGGTGTTGGATAATAATAATTATTATTATTATTGTATATTCAACAATTATTATTAAATTTACGGGAAAAGTATTTAAAGCGCACAATCGATGTCTTTCACCTTGACTTATAGAGAAGTGAGTGGTGGGTCTATGTTCATTTATTCATAGTATGTATGTATCTATCTTTAATAATTTATTTAATAATAATGAATATAAAAAACAATATACAACAAAAAGAACCATGACAATTAGAAAAGCTTGTCTATCAATAGAATTTTTTTTTTCCTTTTATTGTTTTTAAAACTGGTATATATCGAATCAATTGTGTGTATATATATTTAATCTAACACACACACAGCATACAATTAACAAAAAAAAAACTAATATAGGTATTAGACTTTTTAGAAAAATTTATAAAACAACAACAACAACAGAAAACAAGAAAATAATAGTATTTATAATTTGACATTTAATGAGTACTTTATACCATGACCTACTGTTGATTAACACGCAAATATTCGCTTAATTGAGTATTAAATCGCATAAAAATACTGTATTTTCTTATTATTTTTTCCTGCATATATATACGAGTATGTATCTACTATCTGTAGAATATTTTACATATCGTCTGAACATAAAATAATCGAAAAATAAAGTATTAAAATATCTATGCACAAAATATAGGTATTATGTATTCATACATTTTGAGTATTTTGTTAAACAATAAAAACAAATTAAAAAAATTAAATGATAGGTAATTAGAAAAAAAATAAATAATATAAAAACAAAAACAACAAGAGAAAAGCTAATCAGGATTAATGTTAAAAAATTGTTCCTGCTGCTTATGTCATTCATTAACAATACAAATATATACCATATTCTCGTATATAAACAATATTTTTTTTCCATTCACCACATTATGTCGATGTTTTTCTCTTTATAATAAGTAGTATAAAGTTTACAAGGAAATTTTTCTACATACATACATACATATGTACATAAATACATAATTATATTAAATTTTTTCTCTTTGGTATTTTTTCTTCTTGTATTTTTATTTTTAATTTTTTATTATTCGTTTTTCTTTCGTTTTGGCTTAGGTAATCATGACAACGCACTTAATTTTTAGCGGGTGGTGAATTAGGATTTTATTTTACATATACACATATAGAATAAAAAAGAAAATATATAAAACTATTTTTTTTTTGTTTATATAGAACAGAAAGTATGTTAAAAATAAGAAAGGTTAATATGTAAGTAAATATACTGATACCTGTATTTAATATTGTTGGTCATATTATAACATACGCAAGTACACAGTTAAAGAATTTTATCATCCAAAAGAAGCTTGAGTTGGTGTATGATTCTGGACTCTATTCCAACGAGAATTTAATCAATTCAATTGACGGGAAAACAAAAAACAAATATACAAGATAAACCATGATCATGCAGAAAATATTTTTGTTATAAAAAAATTGTTTTTTTTTTCTTTTTCAATGCTTGATCAATGTTTATATATAGACAAATTTCATTTTCCCACCCCCACAATTTTATCTCATTACACTTTGCCTGCTATGCATGTATATATGTATGTATCTGACCTCTCTTTTGTATATATCTAAACTCTTGACATTATGATGTGTTACAACTACTATATATGTATCTAGATATACATATTATGAATTTTACAGCACCTGGCGTATATTAAGTACTGTACATATTATACAGATTCCATTCTTTTTGGCTTATACATATACATACTATATATTATTAGCTCACCTGGTTAATATCACATGTAGCTATAGAGTAGATGCATTAAATTATTACATCTTCGTTATTTTTCACATACTCGTATACATTCTATATAACTATGTATATAACTAAACTACATACTGTGTATATAAAACATATATATGTAACTTTAGGCATCAGAATTAAGTTAGAGTGGTTAAAGGTAAGTTTACCTAGTGAATGCATGTTAGAGTTTACTTATTCATAATATAAAATTTGAAAAAAAATAATAAATAAATAAATAATAAACAACATATCCAAACTAAAAACTCGTGACTTATATGTCCAGACAGGCACCATATATAACGCAATTACTCCCAACTATATAGCTTACATGAAAATTCATTACTTTTATGAATTACAACAATAACAACAACAACAAAAAATATTAAAATTTCAGGAAAAAAAATAAATGTACAATGTGTTATTTTTTTTTTTCTATTCTCAAAAGCTATTATAAACGCGCGACTTATTCCGTTGTGATATGTTATATTATATGAGTAAAATGAATTTTTTTTTTTCATTACAACTGTTAATAATAATTGAATAATAGTATAAGAGCTTGAATTAAAAGTCTAAGTATACCTGTTAAAGTGTTTTTATGATAATATATAAAGATACGATATACAAAACTATCTAGCATATATGATAGACAGCAGCAATATTTGCTTTTTCCGGACTACATTTTAATTTAAACGTTCATGCCACACTTCATAGATACATATATACCATGGATAAAATATTATATGTATAGGTATGTATATTCCATGAAGTATTATTATTTGCTACTGAAATTCTTGATGGTACTTACTCAAATTGTTAACAAGTTCAAAGACTAATTAAAAAAAAATGTATGACAGATAAAAAAAAAAGTTAAATTTGGACAACACAATGTAGCAACAGCAACACAGTTCTTTCATAAAAACACAAAGAATGACCATTAACTTTTGTTGTTTTTTTCGTTTTTTCATATTTTTTTTCTTCTTAAAACCGTCGATGACTAAGTATATGAAATGATGTAGATACTACAATGAATAACTGTCAAGGCCACAGTAAAAAAATTTCAAAAAAAAAAAAAAAAAATTTTAAAAATTTAAAAAAAATATGAAAATATGTTCAAGTCATTTGAAATGGCATCTAAAAAATATCATATTTCATAAACATTATTTTTATACATCACAAGAAATAAATATCTATACGTATGTATGTACACCTTTTTTTCTTTGAAAGCTATTAAAATTTAAATCAATATTTTGAACTTGAAAATTAATATTGGAATTTTTTGTTATTTTATTTTTTTTTGTTTTTTTTTCAACGTCCATACAAAATAAATGAATTACAAATATTTTTTAACGATTGCGGTGGGAGGTGAAAAAAAAAAAGGAATTCAAATTCTTTATTTTTGTTTGTTGTTTTGATTTCTCATTCTGATGGTATTTGGTGTATTCCTTTGTAAAATTTGAATCACCCAAAGAATTCTCAAGTACATAAAGAAAATATCCGTTGAATACAATCACAAAATTTTCCAAGTACATTTTCCAAGTATAAGTAAAAAAAAATATATTGTACCTCATACCCAAAATTTTATTTTCCTTTTTCCTGTAATAACAACAACAAGAAAAAATAATATTGCAAAAAAAAACTTTTTGTGTATCTGTTTTGAAAACTTTTTTAACGATGTTTTTCTAGAATAATAATTTTTCACGATTTTTTTCTTCTTCTTCTTCTTCTTGTTTTGCTTTCTTTTTGTAATTTACTTTTCCGTTGAGTTATGTAAAAAAAAATATCTGCTCATAAATTTATTTAAGTATTCATCTTTTTTTTTTTGGTTGTATCTTATTTAGGACATTTTACAACAACAAAAAATCATATTTCTTATGTTGTTTTTTTGATGATTTAAATTTTATGTTGGATTTTTTTTTTTACCTTAAAGCACATCATAATACATGTAAATTTTTGTTTTTTTTTTGTTTTTTTTTTTCATGTTTTCGTTGTTTTGGTTTTGTTCTAAAAGGGGGTTGAAATGTCCGACCAATCACATGACTATATGAAAGCACCCTACTGAATTATTTTATACAATAAAAAAAATATATATAATAAAATAAAATTGTAGACATCTTCTATGAATGCTTGGCAACAGAGCAAAAAATTTTTATTTACCACGCCCTAGAGGATTTCTTTTGTTTGAAACTTCTTTTACTTTAAGAGCTTATATAAATATATATTCTACAAAATTCTTATGAATTTTTCTTTTGATGTCATTTTTGTATAAAAATATGTACATACTTATATGTATGTGTGTATTTTGTTTCTTGTTTGCTTATACTTAAACTTTAATGATTTTATTCTGTATTATATCCTTTTTTTCTTTCTTGTATATATGAAGCTATTTTACAGCAGCTTAACAGTAGCAAAGAAGGAAAAGAATTTTTCTTGTATGTCACTTTCACATCCTTCTTTTAAAAATACAGAATACGATACATATGTATGTATATATGGTCGACATTTATTTATCCTTTTTAGTAAATACGACGGAACTAAGTATACATACATATGTATGTATGTACTTAAGTTATCTGATAAAAAAGGACATTGCCATCGACTGGCGTCTTTCTAACATATTAACTTTTAAATTTTTTATGTGTACCCTATACACAGGAGAAAAAAAATACATACCAGTATATGTATAGATCATTTTTTGAATTTTTGAAAACTGTCGGTTCATTGTACGAATGGTTGAATTACCGCACCATCAATACAATAGAAAACATGATAAAAAGCTTTCACTTTAAATGAAAGAAAAAAAAAGGATAAATAAAGAAGAGAGAAGGTAAAAACAATTTAAAAAAAAAGTAATTACAACGACATTGTGAGGTGGAAAATGTTGTCAGTAGATTAGTGGGCCCGGTATATGTTTACTTATAGTTTGTTGATTTTGGCGGGAAATTCATATAATATATGCAATTAAAATGATGACCTTAAAAAAAAAAAAATACATATCATTTAATATGAAGAATTTGTTGGTGTTGTATGTGTTTTTTTGTTGTTGTCATCTTTCATTTTAATTTACCTAACTTTCTAAATTAGTTATTAAAGATCCATTCATAACATGTTCACATATATGTTTACATAGAATTTTTTATAGGATATTCACTGTATTATAGTTATAGAACAATAATAAGGCGCCACTTATTTTTTATGTTATAAATAATTATATACAGAACGAAAATCTTTCTTTTTTTTTTTTTAAATATTTTTAATAAATTCTATAGCTTCTGGTTAATTTAATTTACAAATTAACATTCTTTAATTTTTCCCAAGATATTTTTTTCGAAAAAAAAAAAAAAAGAATATTCCTCCAGAAAAAATTTAAAATCTAAAAAAAACATATGATATTTAAATTTTTGTTCTTTTACTTTTGTCTTATTTCTTTCATTTTTCTTACTTTTGTCTTATTTTTTTCTTTCTAATTTTTGTCTACGTATAAGAAAAGCATATTAAAATTAAATACAATTTATTTCATTTTATCAAACGATTTATTTAATCACCTCAAAGACAATTTGAAAATCTATGTTTAGACGGTTTTTTTTTATGTTGTTGTTGTTGTGTTGTTGTTGTTTAGATTTAAACACAGGTGTGTGTATAACCATGTATAGATTTAAACTATCAGATATAATCCAAACAGAATGAAACTATATAATATAATATTATATGCTCTATAATCTTGAACGATCTCATTGTGACCACATACACCATAATTGGAAAATAACAAATTGATTTTTATATTAGTTTGTTTGTTTATTTTATAGATTTTTATCATCAAAATATTTTATGTATATATATACGAGTATGTATAAAAATTTTTTCTCATAAGAATAAGAATATATATATGTACAATATTTTAGGACTATTTGCACAATGATCCATAAAAATTTTCTTCGTCTTGGTTCTTGTATTTTGAAATAGTTTTTGATAAGTATCATATATAGTAATTTTGTCTTAAAATTCAACAGGATATTTTTTTTAAAAGAGATTTTCTGTTCCTTATTCCTTGATAATGATTACTTCATATGGAATTGTCTTGTCAAAATTGAATTAGAAAAATATTTTTGATAATCTCTTTATTAAAATGTTCATTATTTTTTTTCAAGATACATTTTTCAAGAGTCATAAGAAGAATCTATTTTAATAAATATGCTACTTTATTAATTATGTGTCCAAAAAAGTCAAATTTTACACATTATTATCTGATATTAAATTTTCAAATCCTGGAAAAAAATGTATCACATATTCACCTAAATTTTATATTGAAAAAATAAAGTTATATCATCAATTTGCTAATTTCACATTAATATTTTATTATTTGAATGTTAAATCGTATATTTAATTAAGAATCGATTTTAATGATACCACAAAACATTTAATTTGTGTTTTAACACCCAAACTATTCTTATACTCGTATAATATGGTTCTAAATTTAAAAACAAATATCATCGATCGATAGCTACAATTAAAATATATTATAGAGGCAATATACACATATACTCAAACAAACATACTTATAACTTTGAATAAAATCGTTATACACAAAGGCTGAAACGAAAAAAAAAAAACTAACAATAAAATAAAAAATGTACCTGTAGTTTCTAAAGCAATCTAAAAGATATCAATTTATATTAAGAGCGTGGGCGTTTTTAATTGATTTCAGTTGACACCAGGTGAGACAGTTTGGTAGCGATTCAATCCATTTTGAATGTGTATATAGTTTTTTTTCTTATTCTTTTTTTTTAATTTACATTTTTATTTCTTATAAATAAATTACTTTGTTTGTTGCTTGGTGTGTGAGATGATATGTGAGTATGTTTAATGATACGCAAGTTAATAAAAAAAAGAATCAATATAAAAAAAAAAACAAAAAAAAAAAGAATAAATTACACGACTTAAACGAGTATTACAAGATCGCTCACACCACCATGAACATGTTCACCAAATAAGTAAAATTTCAAATAATCAAAAAAAAAAAAAAAACGATATTATATTAAAAAATTAACAAACAAACGATTGGCATATACCCTTGAAATTGAGGTGATCAAACTGGACATTTACTGCAATCTGAAGTCTTATTTAATCGGTTGAACTGTTGACTGAATGAATCTTTTAAATACTTTTTTTTAACTCTTTTTTTTTTGGTATCTTAAAAAATTTCTTAATACTTTTTTTTTTATATTTTAATTTTTTTGTTTTTTTGTACTTTTTTTTTTTTTTTTCAAATTTTACTTATAAAAAAGACAGGTAAGACATTTAATGTGTCGTTTCAAAGAAAAAAACATCAATTAAAAGTGAGCATCGTGGATTTTAAATTTTTATTTTTGTTTTTTGTTTTTTGTTTTTTTTTTATATATACATTTTTTCTTTGTAATGACTTTGAAATCATCGTTGACTCTCAGCTTCATAATTTTTAACAAAAGCAAAAATATTTCTGAGTCATTGAGTTAAAGATTCTTTTCTTATTTTTATAAAGTATATTATCATCATCATTTATACGTTATATCAAGGTACAATATAAAGTTCAGATAGGTACATTATCCAAAAAAAAAAATTATATATACAGTATTATATCCTCAATGTACACAGAAAAAAGCAAATCTTTTATTTCTTTTATTTTTAAAATAAAAAGAAGCACCAGAAGCTGTCTCGGAGGTATTTCATTTTTGATTTGTGAAACATCATCTGACGTAGGTGAGGTGCATTGTGTATTTATGTTTTTTTTTTTTTTTTATTAAGAAATAAATTTTATATCCGTTCTCAATAGGTATACATAATAATATATTGAAACTGAATCGCACATATTCAAAAAAAATAATAATAATAATGTATAATGTCCTTTATTATTTTTTTCTTCTTGTCTTATATTAAATTTAAGAGAATTTCTGGTACAGCATGGTCGTCGTCGTCATCATCATCATCATCGTATACTCAAACTTTCATGTATGTATATATGTATTGTTGTACAGGTCATCATCCATCTTTGTCATATCGAATGACATACACAACTCGAAATTAATTGATTGAATTGAATGGACTTTTGATAAATTGAAATTGTCTGAGATGCGTCGATTTTACAACTCGCTTAACATTATCTTTAAGTGAATTGAATTGAATTGAGTACTCATAAAAAAATATATATATTTTTTTTTCTGGAATTATCATATAAGGTATATACAGAAAAAAAAACTTTTAAAATATATATCTTGTGATACTCTAATGCGTGGGCTTTAACCAGAAAAAGAAAATAAAACAAAACCAACAAATTACAATATTATTCATATTTAAAACTTTCATGTATGAATAATTTTTCACATAATACAACTCAAAAAGAAAAAAAGAAAAACACACACACACAAAGAAAATAAAAATATCAATTTTTAAAAATTTCTTTCTTTAAAAATTTGAAAAAAAAAAAAATACCAACCATCACACATGTCAATTTCAATTCATCTGTCCGCGCAATTTAAATAAATTTCATATTAAACGCAATGCACAAATCCGTCAGGTACATTTCAATATTTTTCGCTGTTTTTTTTTTCTTCTTTACTGTTCATAAATACAAATTTTGATAGTAAAAAAAAAAAAAAACAATAACAAAAAATTCTCATGTGAAACTTATATACAGAAGAACATATCCCATATATGTGTAATCAATTCTTTTATTTATTGCACAAATTAAAAAGTTCCCATGTTTTTTGGCTTTTTCATGTAAAAAACAAAAAAAAAAATTCGGAAATTCTTTCAAAAAAACCAAAGAACACCACAAAAAAAAATTTTTTTTTATTTAAAATTATGCAAATTTTCGAAATTTATCATCAAACTAATATTTAACTAATTTATTCTATTTGAATTTTAACGAAAGATTCATTCAAAGTATCTTGTTTTTTTGATTGCTATCAAAAATGTCAATTTTTGCATGTTTGATGAAAGTGAAATTTGATATGACGTCCAAAGTATATATTAAACTAGAAATTATTATTTGTAATTAATTAAAATAAAATAATGAAGTATATTTGATTAGACCATTTCAGTTTCAGATTGAGTATAAATTTTCTCATAAAAATCATGTAGGTGCTTAATTTAGAATCATTTTTTATTTTCAAAGATTCGCACGAAAAATTTTATAAATTCGGAAATTCAATAAAACAATAAAACTTCCATGTTTTAAAACGACAAAACTAACACTCAAATTTTATTCCACCAAAAAAATAGGGTGGTAGAGCAGGTGAAATAGACCAACAATAATAATGTAGCATCAAAAACTTTAAGAACGCGTTCAATACAAATTTTAGTTTTGCCAAGAGCATCCTCATTAATCTTGTTTTAATGTCTTTTTACATTTTTTTCACTTCATTGATGTCGATATTTACTAAACATTTTCACATACGTTATGTTTTAAAAAAAAAAGAACAAAAACTGGATTGTAAAAATATTTATTTTAGTGTTATGATACTACAAAGTATGTAGATATTAAAATAAAAATTATAACGTGATATGTATTCATCGTGTAGGAATATAATCGCAATGTCTTCATATAAATTAATTGTCTATATCTATGATGATAATGTGCATATATATAGGCACCTATCTGCATATTATATTCTATACAACAGTGTTTAGGGACTTAATTTCACACAGTCTTTTCTTTTAGAAAAATAAAAACAACAACAATAAATAAAAATAAAAAAATTTGCAACAAATCTAGCATAAAGTCTCATCGATATAATACGTCGTATGGACGAGTATGTGCAACTTCAGAGTTTTTAACAGAAAATATCTTTGATGCATAGTTTAAAAAAAAATAATAATAATAATAAAATAATAAGAAAATGAGTGTAAAAAGATTGTAAAATCAAAAGAGGGCGTGACAATAACGTAATGAACGAGCTGTTTTATTTTTATTTTTTCAATATATTCATATCTATACATATAATATAGTAGATAGTTTTTTTTTGGGTTATGAAACCTTTTCAAACCATTAAATGCGCCTGCAGAAAGTATTGATTATAAATAAAGGTGGTATAAAGCTTATTTTATAATAAAAATTGAAGAAATAAAGAAGAAAATTGAGAGAAAAATAAAACCCGATTGAGAAAGAATTAAAAAAACAAAAAAACTAAATGAAATTAATGAAAATGATGAGGAAAAAAAAGAAGTAATAAGAACAACAACAAATTTACAGCATCCTTTTTAGTTGATAAACTGTGAACACAAATCTCAACATAATTTTTTTTTTTTTTTTTTTTTTTTTTAGCCTCAAGAGAAGAGAATCAAAAAAAATATTTACAAGAAAATTTATTCAAGATAAACAACATTGCGGAAGGATATTTTTTTTTCTTATGTTTTTGTTGTAGTTGTTGTTGTTTTTACATGAAAATTGTTATATTAATGTATGTATATCGCACAGTTAAGTATCTTACAAGTTGCAAATAAAATACTGCAAGTTCTTTAAACATTTTTAAACGACCCCAAAGAGTTAAGATTAGTCCGTACCGCAAAAAAAAAAAATCCATATAAGTATGTAGTTGTTGTTTTACAGTTTTCTCTACTAAATCAAATGATGTTACATACTTAAAAAAATCGTATGTGGATGTTGGAAATATTTTAGCTTCTTTTTAATTCATTCCTTTCTTTTGTTTTTATATGTATATATGCTTTTGCCTGTTTATTGCCGACTTACAACGTGTCTTTGCAAAATATTTTAGAATCACAAAACAACAATAAACCTAGTGTGAAAACATTGTAATAAATTGGTCAATACTGTAGTTTACCTCCGCCTCCACTAATTTTTTTTTTTTTTTGTACGTATTTATGTGAAAATGTACAGTATTTGTTTAAAAGATACATTCAATTTGAGTATAAAGTTTAAGAATTCAACCGCAATAACAAATTTTATAATATTATCACCGGGTTTTATGTGTTTCTTTTTTGTTTTTTTTTAGTATTCAGTTACTGTTTGTTAAATTTTTTACATTTTTACTTTGAATACTTTTACTTGAATGTAATAACAATGTAACTATGTATGTACAATGTACATACAATGCAATTTTTTTCAAATTACTATAAAAAAAATTTTTTTATGCCTCAATAACAATCTATTAACTGGTATATATCTCAAACAAACTGAAACAAAAAAAAAATCATCATCATTCTTGCAAAAAATTGCACAACCAAAACCAACTAACTTCTCATAATAATAATTAGGTTTTTGAGTAATTTAGCACACAACTCCCACACCCACCATTTGTATCTTAGATGCATACATAAGTATGTGTATATATATACGTGTATACACATAAATAAGTGATAAGGAGGTGCGTTCACATATTCATATACGTATGTACGTACATATATTGCAAATTGCGTGAAGAGAAGACACAGCAACATATCTACTAAACAATTTCGAATCGTCGGTCCATCTGTTGTTTTTTATTGCATCAACATAATTTCTTTTTTTTACAAAACGAATGTTAAATTACACGCGGAATGCATTTTATAACAATAATTTTCATCCAACACCATTACTACATGCAACATACATACATACATACATACTTAAACATGTTGCATGAGATTTGATAAATGTGTTTCGATTTTATAATTGCAATGAAATGATAATTACAATTTAATCGAATAATTAAAAGTGATTGAATATAATTGAATGCACATTTCATTTGTTAAAGTATTTATACTATACGCAATATAAAAAACAAAATGTAAGATGTCATAAAATATATTTATTATTTTTTTGTTTCAACTGTAATTCATGCAAGTGTTCTACATACATTTATGATATATGATGTACACATACATACATATGTGGTACGGCGTATACTTTGTGGATGAATTTATATTGTATCTAAATCATGAAATTTTATTAGATAATAAATTAAGAAATTATACTTTTTTTTTTTATTCTTCTTTTAATTTAACATTTTTAGAAACATTTGTTACAATTTCAACACTTTGAATTTATTCGTGTGTATAGAAGATTGCATTTCCTTTTTGATTCACGGGTGAAGTTTAAGACTGAAAAAAAAAACAGATATTTAAAAAAAAAAAAGTAAAAAGGTCGATAGGAATTTTTTTGTTGAGGATTGATTTTAAAAAAGAAAAAAAAAAGTAATATATTGAAAAGATTCAGACACAGGTAAAAAATTTGTAAACGCCTTTTAATATCCGTAGAAAAAGTTCATTGCCTTTAATTCTTCCGTTTGTTGTCTATAACATAATTTTTTTTTTTTTTTTTTTTTTTTGGCTAAAAAATTTCGCAAAAAACAAATTATTATTATTAATAGACTATATCATGCATGCGGTTAATATGCGGTTTTAGACATTATAATGCAAAACCTTATCATGTATAGGTATTTATTTCCAATAAATTGAATTCAAATATTCCCACGGGCTTTTTTTGATTTATTTTTTATTTTTTTGTAGCTTAGTTTATCAAAAAATGAGTCTCCTTATTCATCCCTCTTCATCAAGAAAAAGAAAGGAAAGAAATACCCATTTAAAAACAAAAAAGTACCTCATATGGTGTTTTAATAATAAATTGATGTCTGATTTGAAATGATTTTTAATTTAAATATTTAAAAACAGGTGTTATAATTTATTTATCTTTGATATGATTTAAACAAATTTAAAAAAAAAAAAAGGATTTACTTAAACATCATATATTTTCATAAGCAATTTCAATATTTTTGACTTTGCAGTCACTCCAAAGCGCTGCCAAAAGAGCGGGGACATCATGTGCGAATTGTAAAACCTCAACAACAACCCTTTGGAGGCGGAATGCTAGTGGTGAACCAGTGTGTAATGCATGTGGTCTCTATTATAAACTTCATAATGTAAGTATATTATATTTTTTAGTTAAAAAAAAAATAACAAAGAAAAAATTTATTAACTATCTTGATAATGTATCTTTTTTTAGAAAACAAAAAAAAAACATTATATTTATAAAGATTTAACGGGTTTTCATGCAATTTAACCCATTTTTTTTTTTCCAAAAACATTAAATTCAAATCTTTTCATTTAATCAAAAATCACACGAGAATATATTTGTATGGGGAGTGAGAATGAATAAAAGCAGGAGAGAGAAAAAAGACTAGAATTAACATTTAAAAAATAATCGGAAATGTTTTGAATTCGAATGTATAACGGATATGAATTTCATCATTATCATCATTATTAATATTACCGTCGGAATAAATCTACTTTTTTTTTTCTGCACCCTCTTCTTCTTTATTATTTTGCAATGCATAATAAATGTTTGACGGAAATTTAAACTTATGCAATATCACACTTTCCCTTTCCTTAATAAACTCATACTATGTATGTATGTGTCTGTATACAGGATGCAAATAACTAATTCAGTTCATATTTTTACTCTATGCAGTTAATAACTTGAATATGTCGCAATAATAATAAAACAACGGAACTATTAGCATGTTAATCCTTGAGAATATGTTTTGCTAATAAATTTTCACGTCCACCAAAAAAACAATTCAACAACAACAAAAAATATAGAAAATTACAATGAAAAATGAAAAGAAGCAAAAAAAAATAAATGAAAATTCAGAATAAATGTATTTAAGAATATCGAGTTGTTTTTTTTTCTTCTGTAAAGCACCATAGTCTGTATAGTCTGAAAATGTATAGTTTTATACTAAAAAAGAAAATGCATTTAATAAAACAACAACACGATATATCTTCCAAGGTCTTAACCCTCGTTAGTTTGTTAAACGCTTAAGCGATTTCACACACCATTTACCACGTGTGTACATTTTTGTACTTTATAAGCGATTATAAAGCCTTATATTATGATACGGAGAAAGTCAACGAAGATTAGAATTATTATATTGTGTATATACTTTTTTTTCTTTTTTTTTTTTTTTTAATAATTCACATCAACGAATATCTTATGAAATGAGTTTTCATATCATCATATCGGTCGGCTGCAGTCTGCCGATACAAGATAACTGATGATTAAATAAATAGCAAAAAATAAAACATACTAAAAGTACAGTGTAGAAATAGCAATATATCCCTTGCACATGGAATTAACATCTATGTATGTATGTATGTATGAACTATACGTTACTACTCTAGAGTAGAAAAAGATACTCTTGTATTAACGTTAAATAAGATTCAGTGATGCGGAAGTTAAACTCAATTTTTCTTATGTCAGCATTAAAAAAAAAAAGTATATATCGTTGTATAAAATGATATTATCCTTTCTTATAAGATATGAACACATATTTGTATCTACTTTATATGAGAAGAAAAAAAAAATACAATATTTATATTACTGGCATAGATGTATCGTTACTTTTTACATCACACTTCAAAATTTTATTATTTCATTCAAATAAAAAAGATAAAAAATAATAATAATTTTGTACTTTATATACTTACTTACTTGAACTACTTTATGTATATAAAATCCTAAACATTATATATATCTACGTATCTGAAGTAATCTAATTAGATACTTAATTTTAAAATCTTCATACATTTATCTTTGACTAAATTGTTGTATATTAAAATCATAAAGATAAAAAATAATATTAACATTTTACAAAAATTTTTCAAAAAAAAGATCTTAACAATAATAAAAATTTGTAAAACTTTTTAACATTTATATTGTGAATGTATATGTAGTCGTACATACATACATACATACTATATCTTTTTTAATATGTATAATACATTTTTCTTTTTAAATGGATACGATTAATAAATAAATTATTCATTTTATTAACCATAAGACTTCATTCACTATACAAGTATGTACTATAACTATCATCAACAACCACACCACCACCCACACCCACTTTAAGTTTTTCTTTACACATACACATTTCATACTTCATACATAACCGCCATCATTGACAAAAAGAAATGTAAAACATTTGATAATTTACAAAAAAAAAGAAAAAAAACCAAATGGAAGTGAAACCAAACCACGTATGTATCCTTAAGGATTCTTGTCATTGTTATTCCGACTATATAGAAGAAAAACTCCTTAGATACTTCATAATTTTGTGCCTCTCTTATTTTCTTTTTTCTTTTTTTTTATCATCCCATGAATTTAAATGGAAAAATAACGACAAAGAATTTGAATAATAATTTACGATGGAAAGTATGAAAATTAACAAGACAAAAAAAAAATAGAAAATAAAAGAAAAATTAAAAAAGGGAGAAGAAAGAAAAAAAAAACAAACAAGTAATTCCTTTTTGAAACCCCATTTTTAAAGATAATGCCTTTGGGGAATTCTATTTTTTTTTTTTTAGCATTAAATATGCCTTCAAAAGGAATTTTTCTTTTCCTACCACTTCCGCATTTTAAGAAACTACTATATGAATTGATGGAAAAAAAAAGGAAAAGAAAATCTTTTTTTTACATATTTTTTTTTTTTGCTCGTCCTTTGTTTTTTTTTTTTAATAAATTTTCCTTTTTTCCAATGTTTTTTTGTTATTTTTTTTTTTTTTAATGAACTTTTTTTCATTACATAAACGATGACAGTTATATTTTCTTCATTCTTCTTCACAAATCGTGGTAAAGTAAAAAAAAAGAAAAATTCATTTTTTCTTTGTTTTTACCATTATTTTTTTATTTTTTAATTTTAATTCATGATAAAAGTTTGATAGTAGGTGTAATGAGAAAACTTTAGACATTCACAAGTCAGAGACTTTTTAAGATGCTTATTATATATTATATAGGTACAATAAAGTTATAGAAATTTGAAAGAGACAAAAAAAAAAAAAGTAAATACATTAACAAAGGAAGAAAAAAACAAAAAGAATTTATTGTACCTTCAAGATTGAAGAATAAAAGCGTAAAAGGAAAATATAACAAACTCTTCTTAAAGATTATAGATTAAGATTATACGTTGATTGTGATTTTTAGCTACTGGTGGCGTACTTTTATTGTGAAAATTTATTACAATTTTTTTTGTTCTTTTCTATTCTCAATTTTTTATATATGAAAAAAAAAATGTAAATTCATATTTGAAGGCAATTTAAATTAATATTTAAGAACAAAAAAGTAAAAAGAAAATCCTTAAGAAACGGTAAAGATTTTTACGATAAGATTTTAAATAGATTCTGGAGCAAAAATCTTGAAATCTGCCTATATTAGTGCTTACTATAGGGAAAATGTGATTTATTCTGTTTTTTAAAATTCTTATGAAAAAAACACTTCTTTTAAAAAGTTCTTGGAAACGCTCTTAACAAAAAAAAAAATGATAGTACATTAACTAAATTGTTTTTGAATCCAACAAGATTTTTTTCTACTGCATATAAATTGCAATGGAAGTTGTTATTCTTGGGAAACTTTTTTACTTTTTAATAAAGAAGAATAAAGCTCTACAAAAATATCTAACAAAGGAGATACATGAAGAAACTCTTTTTTACACACATGAAGGCGTTTGAGAAAAGATAATACTATAATCGATGACCTTGTGTCAAGCGCATTGTTTTTAAAAAAAATTAAATTAAAAGTGGACATTTATTCATAAAAAAAAAAAATATTTTTCAACATCAAATAAAAAAAAATATTCGTAATTGAAAAATGAAAACTTGATTTAGAAATCAATTGAAAGAAGAAGAAAAAAATATGTTCATGTTGCATTTTGCAAAATATCTAACCATTTACATATTCTAACGCCTCACATCATATTAGATACATTTTTGTATGCAATGAAGCAGAAGCATTCAATTTGGTTTTTTTTTTCTTTGCTTCATTCAATTTAAACACAGTATATACTCGTACATATTAATAATAATTTTGCTTTATACAGTATATTATATACTTTTTTTATTATACGTATACTTGGTTCATTGCAATTGAATAATAGATATTTAAAAATCTTTGATTCATTCAATACCTCATTTGATCTTACATTACGTAAGTGGCCTTTAGTGGAGATCTATGCGCTGATGATGATGATGATGATGATGGTTGCATACAACAGCATCAAAAGAAATAACAAAAAAAAAATAGCAAAATGAAAAAATAAAGAAACAAAATGAAATTTTATAAAACCTCTTAAAGTATCAATTACTCAACCATTGTAAATGATATATCGGATGTGAAATTACAAACATAGAGAAAACAATATCCATATCCATATCCCAGGTATATATTAACTATATATTGTATAATATGCGTCATTTGAAGTATTTTAAAATCGGTACTTACTTATTACTTGTAGGGTTAGTCAAATGAATATAATACCAGTCAGTCGTTAGTTTTTCAATGTATATAGATACTTTTTTTTTACCAACGAAAAAAACAAAGTTTGTTTGTATTATTTTAATATTAAATCTAGTTTTCTAGTGCATAAATATAAAATAAATAAAATTGATGGGATGATGATGACGATGGTATTATAATAAGGACTATTTGTTGTGATGATGACGATGATGTTGATGATGATGAGAATCCGGGATGTGATTGCAAGTTCAATTGTTCCGCCGGTATTAAATATTACATACATCAAAGGAAATATACCGGAGGATTCGAAATGAAAATGCTTATGCTTTTTATTCTATTGTGTCTATAAAAGCAGTTGTATACAATTTGTAACAATTTCAATTGCTTATTTTTCTACTTATTTATTTATTTTTTTTTTTTTTTTTTTGTTGCTGCTCTATTATTCACGCCCTTTTACCTGAATACAATCTCACGTCTTGTTAACAAGAAAATGGGAAATTTAATGCTGCTGCCGCTGTTAACATTTACCGCATATTCATGATATGTATTTATGTACTATGAAATATTAACTTTTTATTTTTAAATATATAGATATGTACATATGTACAAAGCAAAGATTTTTTTATCATCATGTTACATTTCAACAGAAATGCACTCTTTTAAATGTGTGTTTTTTTATATTTCTTCTATTTTCAACACGATGCAGTCAATTTGCACTCCATTTATGGAACATAAATGTCTTATACTACATATATAATTTTTATTATTTAGCATTTCGAAGAAAAATTCAAGGAAGAAAAACAAATCAAAAAACTGATGTTTTTCGTTTGTTTTTTTTTTTTTTTTTTTAGATTTTAATGCTGATGAATCTCACAGATTTTGTAATCTTAATTGCAAGAAAAATCTATAAAACATATGAATTTTATAATGTTTTTCAGAATCATTTAGAAAGTTCATTATCACGAAAAAGATATATTATGTAGTTTACATTTTTCGATGATGATATTATTTAAGGCTAATATGATGATGATGATGATAAAAGAATCCCGCACACGCGACATTTTTCTCCTTTGACATTAAAACAGGACAACATTTTGTAAAACAAAGTCACTGTGGTAAGTAAATCGAGCGTAACCGTTGTGACGCGTGCCTCATTGAATTCCATTTCAACCGATTCAATCATCAATGCAATATAATATGTACATATGATCTATCCTATATACGAAAAACGGCATTATTATAATTTACTGAATATACTTAAAGAATATCTATACTTTATACGTACATTTTACATATATAACATTTTATATGAAAAATATATAAAGTAGAAAAAAAAAATTGTATCTGAAAAATTCCTCTGATTCTAGTTAGTAAAGTGACAAGCAAATTCATTCATTGTGGTCTTCAAAAATCATCCAACAGAAAGAGAAATTCAATGATGATGAAATAGCAATTTATTTTAGTAGGTCTTTTCCGTTAAATTATAATGAAAACAATAGAAAAAAATTGAATACTAAGTTGGTGTTCTTTCCCAAAAAGAAAAAGAAGAAAAGAAAAATTGAAAAAAAGGTGAATAACACAATTTGTGTGTGTGTGTCTGTTGAATTGAAGCCGCATTAAATGTATGTACCTACATATTATATGCACTGTGAGCAACATACATACTTATTCAATTTAATTGATCAGAGAATCAATCCTAGAGGATAATTTGTCATTTTGACGCCAAAAATCAAAAAAAAAAAAAAAATGGAAAAAACAATCATAATAACTTTCCAGGTAGTTCAAGAAAATAGTAAAATAGTATAAAAATTTTATATATATAAAATTTTATAAGATTTAAGGAAAAACAAAGGAGAGAAAAGAGAAAAAAAAACATTAAGTTGTAAAATAATAATTGTCGCCAAGAATATGAGCAATAGATTATATTTTATGAGCAATACTATTGTGCACCTTTTGTAAAATGTCATGCAGACCATTAATGGCGCTACAATATTTATATACGAGTATATGTGGGTCAGACAGTCTAAGTCCTTCTTAGAAAAAAAAAAAAAAAAAAAAAAAAAATTTTTTTAAAACCTACCTGTGGATATTTTTATTGTTTTAGATTTTTCTTTAGCAATAAATAGTAAAAAAAAAAAAAACACAGAAAATTATACCACATTCCCACCCGCATTATTTTTTAAAAAAACAAGTAAAAACAATTCATTCAATTTTATGATTTAAACATGAAAGATTTAATATGTGCACTGTCAGGAAAAAATAAATAAAACAAGTGCTTTAAATTGAAAGAGTTTCATGAACTTTGTATATGAAAATCCATAATGAATTTATATTTAAATTCGAAATATTTAATCAATGAATGAAAACTTTAATTCGATTTAAATTTTTACACAAAATTTATGTATGTACATAAACAGGGTGTTTTGTTTAACTACCAAGAGTGGTACCACGATATTTGCTGGACTATTTCATAAAAAAAATTGTACTAGCGAAACTTTCGATCGTGTCGCACACCTATGATCCTTAATTACATGATAACTGATAGCGGTATTGAACTGAAATTTTTTTTGTTTTATTATACATAATATTAGCTTTCAAAATAAATTAGAAAAAAATTTTCGATAGTGAATTTTTTTTTCAGGAGCTCAATTAATTGAGAAAATTTTTTGAAAAAAAAAATCATAAATTTCAAGTTTATGACCTCTTTTCTTGAAAGTGAAAAATATTACATATACACCAAATGGAAGGTAATTTTAATAGCCATTCATAATGAAAATTTTGATATATGGGGTGCAAAAAAAAGAGTCAGGCGATTTTGTGTTGAGAGGTCTTGCATAAAACTAATAATTTTGAACGCCCTATAGCGGCGAAAATAGACACGATCGAAAGTTTCGCTAGTACAATTTTTTTCATGAAATAGTCCAGCAAATATTGTGGTACCACTCTTGGTAGTTAGAAACAAAACACCCTGTATATGTATAAATGTATACGATTGCGCAGTGATTCATAAAAAACATTATTATTTGAGGAAAAATAGAAAATGATTTTGTTTTTTGTTAAATTTCAAAACACATCAAAATTTCTTCTAATTTTCATCATCAGACATACTCGTAGTTACAAAAAATTTATAATAATGTAAATCCAAAAAAAAAAAAATTGAATTACATATACTAAATTTATCACTTGATTTCGTACATATTATAAATTAATCACACATACATAATTATATATTGATTAAATGTCACCTTTAATTAAGTCAATTATTTACCTCTACCAAGTCCAAACCACCAAGAACCACCACTAAAAAGTATATTAACTTCGTATACCAAAAATTAATGAAAATTATTAACTCTTTTCTACATATTACTTAATGAAATATCCAGGGCATCATCGATATTAATTCCTTATTGCACTTATATTCATGTACATCATGTATCTTGTTAATTGTATATTTATGAATATGTGTGTGGTATTTTGTGTAATTATGGAAGATATGTTATATAATAAAGCACACGATTTCATCATCGCACCATATAATTCCAACAATTAAAATCTTTAGTTTCAGTTTTCATTTAAATCGCGTACATAAAATATATTGTTATATACCTACATATATGTATATATGTACGTACATTTTGTTTATAATCAACTGCTACTTTTCTGTTAATATTATTATACCATAGTTCTCTTGCTGACGATGTATAAGCTTCAATAAATGGCATTGCTTGCAAGTGATTTAATCTTATCTGATCGGATGTTGTCCAAGATTTTGACAGAAATAGAAATATAATTACGGACACAAATATTGTAAAAGTATATAGAGAATCCTCTACTCATGTTCATCCTCACATATGTAAAATATATTTTATATACACATATGTATGTAAATGTATGTATTATTGTGCAGAATCATGCACACGGTCATCAATAGAATCCAGCAGCAACAATATATCCTAGATATTGTTACAGAACAAATTTTACAGGAATTTACAGAGGCAAATAATTTTTTTTTTCTCCTTTAAAATTTCATGGCATCCAGGAATATACCATCATCATCATCAGTACTAGAATTCAAGCGGCAGAAAAACAGAAATAGTTTCATATATCTTTGTATTTGTGTGGTACTTAAAGTAAAAACGAAAAAAAAAAAAATTAAGTAAATTTATTTGCAGTTAGTTAAATATTGCATTATAGGTATATACTCGAACCCGGTAGAAATGCAAGTTGGCTGATTGCTTGATTGTGATAGTTCCTCTTCGCCGAAAACTTCAATGAATATATTCAAATAAGATATATATAGATACACACACAAAAAGACATCAGATTTTAGATATTATAATTGCGTCCATCAGGGAATTACAATATTTATCGCGAATTTTAAATGGTAACTTTTTAATTAGCTAGCGATTTAAGAATACCACGAGGTATGCCATCACGCTGCGGTGTGATTTTCTCTTAATTCTTTTCATCATCATCAGAGCCACAGAGCCTATCGTTGTTGTCATCATTATTATTATCATCATCATCAGCATCAGCATCATCATCAGCATATAAAGTACACACCATATGTATAATAAATATATGTAGAGGAGATACTCTGCACACACATATTTAAAATAATATACATACAACAACAACAACACCATCAAACATAGCGATTTCTTATCTAGCATTTTGATTAGTTTAATTTATCATCAGTTTTATGTTTATTTTGTTTGAAAGATTTTTAAGATTTAAAAATCTGATGAAAGGAGGCGACCTCAAAAGAAATTTAAAAAAAAATACATATATGTGTAGTAAGAATTTACCGCCGGCATTCAGATACATATTTTAAAAATATATATACATATGTACATATGTAGTATATTCATACGAGTGAAACGAAAAATGCGGATTGTTTGATTTTGCGAAAATTTAAGAAAAATTAAGTTTAAAAATAAAAAACAAAAAAAAATTAAAATAAAACACAGGTTTTCTTAAATGTTGACAAATTTTCGGGATTCTCATTAATTTTTTTTTAAAAGAAAAATTTCCCACGCAATTAAATTATGACATTTTTTTGTTTTTTTTTTGGAAATTAAATTTGAAAAAAAAAAAAGGAATGAAATAAAATTTTGTAATTTATAGAACGAAGGAAATTTGTGCTTGAATTTTATTCCTTCAAAATTAATAATTAGGTACCTACTCCTAAAAAAATGAATTTAAATCTTTAAAATTCCGCATTTTATTTTTTTTTAAATCATAAAAAGAATTCTAATCTCAAAATGAAAGTGTGAGTCACAGAATAATTTACTTTTCCAATTTGAAATATCGAAAATATTTACAAAATTGATTGAAAACCCGAAGACAGACAATTTATTGAATTATTTAATTAATTAATTTTTTCATTTAACTTTTAATTTTTTTCAGGTAAATCGTCCATTAACAATGAAAAAAGAAGGTATCCAAACAAGAAATCGAAAACTTTCATCGAAATCAAAAAAGAAAAAAGGACTTGGTGGCGCATGTCTCCCCATTGGAAGCCATCTTGGTGTCGGTGTTGGTATGAGTGATTTAATGAAACCGCTTGATCATTCAAAAACATTTGGTGGAGGATTTTCAGCATCCATGGGTATGTTGTACATACGTACATATACTTACATACATATATGTATATTCTGTCTCAGTTTTAAATAAATACTCCAATTTATTTGTTTACTTTCTTCATTTTATGTGTCTTATATACTTTTTTACTTTCCTTTTTTCTGCTTGTTATTTACATTTCCAATGGATCACTTTTTATATTTCAAAAAAAAAAAAATCCTTATGTACATAAATGACAAACATCTGACTCTTTATTTTACATTTCCATGTTTTGCATATATTTTTCATTATATACCTAAGTATAACAAAAAATTCCTTTTTTTTTATATACCAACAGGACAACATGGACATCTTTCCAGTGGATTACATCCAGCTCATGCGCATATGCATGGCGGTTGGTATACAAGTGGTATGGGTGCTTTGGGTGCTTCAAGTGGGTTACAAGGTGGTTTCTCGACAGCAGGTTCATTGGGTGGTGGTGTTGTGCCTCATTCACAATCGTATCATTTAGGACTTAGTTCGATGGTAAGTTTTTCCTTTATTTTTTTCAAAATTTAGTTTGACCGTATTTTAAATGTTTAGAAATTATTCTGTTAGTATTACCAGATAGAAAATGACTACATTTATCCTGAAAAAAATCCTAAATTATGAATTTTTGTTTTTTTTTTTTAAATTTTATTTACAGGGTACATGGAGGCCTGACTATACATGATGGAGCGGCAATAATTTAAATAATAATTTATTTAATTAATTACATCCTCTGTAAAAAATAGGAGAGAACCCCAGAATCGAACATAAAAACAAATAAAATGGAAACATTTTTAAATGAAACAAATTTATAAATTAATAATGAAGAAAAAAAAATATATACGTCTCAAGTACAAATCAAAATTTTATTTAAAATAAAATTTAAAATAAAACATCAACAACAACAAGTAACAAAAAAAATATAAAAACAAGAAGAAAAACACATCGTTTAAATGACGGAAATTGAAAGAAAGACCTTTTTTTACCGAGAAGGATTACAAAGAAGGCGATTAAATTACAAACACACACATTTTATACTATCTAGCTATTTACATACATATTAAATGTTTAGTGTTGAATGTTGGAAAAGTGAAAGATTCTTGCTATTCGCACGATAAACACTTGCATGGAAATTATGTTCTTAAAAACTGGAATTTTAGTACTCATTAGTTTCAGAAAAATTTTTTTTCTTCTACTTCTTCTTCTATTTCTTCGCCATCATCATCATCATCATCATCATATTCTTCTTTTACTTCTTTAATATTTTCTATTTCTGCTGAAATTGCGGTACGATGCAATTACAATTGTTGCAATTATTTTATATAAACTGCGTTATATGTGTACATTGGTTGTATCTTTCTGTATATTTTTACTGTAATATGTTATTTATATAGATTCACTATAAATGTTTCATATAGTATGACAAAGAAATAAATCAATGTGTGTGTTGAGTTTCTTTCAAAAAAAAAACAAAAAAAAAAAATGAATAAAAATTATAAAAATAAAATAAAGAAGAGTTTTGTTAAAAGTCGCGTACTACTAACAAAGTAAGTTGAGGTGCGGTAGTCGTGTCGTGCCATTAAGTCATGTTACAAAGTCAAGGTGAGTAGTTTATTTCGCTTGAATAATAAAACAGAATATAAGAATTTTTTTAAAAAAATATAAAAAATACAAAATATATAAATATAACAACCGCGTGTAAATTATGTTTAAAAGAACAAAGATCGAAATGTATTAGATGACAAGTGGAAAAAAAAAAAACAAACAAGAAAACAATTTAAAAAAGGATATAATTTATTTAAAAAAAAAAAGCATTCGTCCTGAATTGAGGCTGCGATTCAACGAATTTTTAATAAATTGGAAAACTTTTCTTTTTCTTTTTAACTTAGAAAGTGAAAAAAAAAATCTATATTCAAGCGGAATACTCTACAATATGGGCTCGCTATGTGTTAATTTATATTTTGTATAGTAATTTTAAAAAAATAAAAATAAAATAAAGTGTGCAATTCATGAATAAGTTTTAAATAATTTAACTAAAAGAAAAAAAAGAAAGTATTTTTTTAAAAAATTATAATTCAAAAATAGTGATTTCTTTTATTATAACTTTTTTTTTTATTTTTGATTTCTGTTGACCCAAAGAGCCTTAAAAAAAACTATATAACACATCCCTGTGAATAATATATGTGAAATTCTTACACCTTCTTAAGTATGTAATAATTTTAAATGCAAATGTTTTTTTTTATTTTCTTTAATACAGGGTGTCCGGTTTGGTTTACTTAACCTTGATACCAGTGATAGGTCTCATCGAGACAAACAAAAAATCGTATCGAGGGGGGGAGGGGAAATCCCAACGGTTTCGCCCCTAGAGGGCAATGAAGTTTTTTTTGCTCTTATTTCACGATGTACTCTATAACTTTTTACAGGGGCACTCAAGTGTCACTTTGTGTTGAGAAAAAATGTAAAGGACTCTTTGCCCTTTTCAACGATACTTGTTCTTTTTCTTTTAACTGTTAAAAAGTAACACGCATTCAAAATCAAAATTTTGTTAATTTTTCCCAAATTTTTGTGTTTAATCCTGTCTTTCTTAAAAAAAGGCTTAAATTAACCCCAAGTTTTTATTGCAGAAAATAAAATCTCAATTGATTCTGCACCGGTTTGCTATCTTCATTTCTATCTATCTTCAAGCAAACCAAACGGGACACCCTGTATATCTATATTTTTTTTTTCTTTTTGTAATTGAAAATGCAAAACTATAGCGACATATTTTAATTTTTATTTTTCACAATGGGTCCTGTTGACAAAAAAAATTATATTTAGATATTATTTTTCTTTTTGAGATACAAATAAAAAAATTAGGTATGTAAAAAAAAACAACACACAAAACAAAAAAATGCCATAAATTAATACATAAATGTATTTTAATAAAATTTAAAATAAAAAATACTAAATGTAAGAGAAAAAAAAAATAAAAAGAATTTGTATAGAAAAATAAATATAGAATTTTCAGTAAAAACAACAAAAACAAAAAAACATATAAGATAAATTTACAACAAAACAAAATTAAAATGTGTAAGATATTTAAAATATGATTAAAAAAAAAAATAAGAAGAAATTTAAAAAAAATTATATATATATTTTGTAAATAGCACAGAACTGTAAAAAAAAAAAATAAAAATTTAATTGTAGTAGTATAAAAGTTCTATATAAAATTTTTTTTTTTATTTTTAAGATAATTGAAAAAATGTGAAGTTTTTTTTTTTTTTTTTGTACAAAAACAAAAATAATAATAATTAAATAATATATGTATATTTTAAGAGTACAGATTAATGTAGGAAAAATATAAAAAAAAAACAAACAAATAAAAATTATACTTTAAATAGAAAAAACAAAAATAAATATGTAAGACCTTGCCGCATGTTACAAAAAAAGCATAAAATGATGAAAATTTCTAGATAAAATTAAACAAACAAATATTGAAAAAAAAAAGAATAAATGAAAAATAAATTTAGAGAAAAAAAAATAATAATAAAATGAAAGCTAAATCTGTAATTATGTATACTTTATTTAACAATTAAAGTCAGTGTTGTGCTTATGGAGGCAGTACCCGATGAGATTGTTGCCCTTGGTAATATTTAATTTAAAAGATTCTCCTCGATTGAAATTGAAATCTGATCACCCCACACACGAGACAGATTTATTCAAACAATTTGTGAAAGAATATAGAAAAGTATGCCTAGCTTGCCTGTACTGACTTTAATTGTTAAATAAAGTATAGTTTTATTTTTAAAGAAAAAGAAAGCAAAAAAAAAAAATAGAAAGCGTATGCACTACATAACTTTTTTTTGTCGATCAGAAAGAAAATAAATTAACTGAACAAATAAAAAAACAATTTATAATATATTTAAATCAATAATGCTGAATTTATGAACGGCACCCATCACAATAAAAGAATAATTTGTACAGAACAAAACAAAAAAAATTGTATTATTAGTGGAAAACTAATAATAATTAAAAACTTTTTTAAAACAAAAAATGCAAAAAAATTTAAAAAAATAAAAGAAAAATCAAAAAACAAAAATATTGTAAAAAAAAATTCATGATTTATATAGGATTAATTAAATTGTAATGAAAAACAGAAGAAAAAAAGTGAAAATAGAAAAAAAAAAAAAGATTAATAATAATGTCTTGATGTGTTGATATTAGTATTATTATTATATTATTAATTATTATTATTATATAAAAAAAAAATCATATGGAACGTCATCTTTTTTTTTTTTTTTTTGTCAAAAATATGACGATTACAAAAAAAAAAGAAAAATGTAAAAAAAATAAAAATTTCAAAAAAAAAAAACAAAAAAAAATCAAAAAATTATTAAATGATCGCATTTTTATTTTTTCGTAGTTATAAATTATTTTTTATTTAGGATTATGAATGAATCTCAATGATTTTTAATCCTGAATCATACTCTGAAATTCGACGGCTTAAGTTTAGGTCAAGTTAAACTCAGTTTAACACTTAAACTTTCACTGTGAAACTGATAAAAATGCTTAAACTCAATTTAAGACTTAAGTTTCGCTTGAGCTTCCACTGTGAAACCGGCTATTAGGCTTCATAAAAAATGTCTTATAGGTCGAAGTCCTTCTAACAGTCTTAAGATTACTTTCATGAATGCGTCTTCAACACACGTCGACGACTCGAATGCGCTGGAATTGTAATCAGAGTCGTCATCGTCAACTGTGCATATGCAAGCAGTTATTAGAATAAATGAACATGATTCGCCATTTTTCAAATATGATGTCACAATCTTTATAAAATTTAATAATTTTTAATTAATTTAAATCTTATTTTAAATTTAAAATCGAAATATATTGAAATGTCAGGAAAAAAACATAGACAACACTGTACATAAAACATCGCAGTCTCTTGAAAACGATTGAGTAATTTCAGCCGACTGCGCTGCAAGCTTGAATTAATGAACCTAAATACCATTCCAAGATTGCACTGGAAAGTAATTTATGAACATGATTTTTACGCCGTCAGCGCCGTCGATGAAAGTACTCCGTAGGTATATTGATGACGCATTCATGAAAGTACCCTTATTTACTTTTTTGAACATTAGTACTAAATTGTACTAAAATTTATTAAATTCAATTTATATCACTAGGTTATTATGGTACTTGTTTGGTCACATTCGACTAGAAATTCCACCACCATTGATTGATTCCTATTTGGCAACATTGAACCGATAATATTATAGTTAAAGGATATTTCAGAATTTTCAATAGTGGTATTTTTGAGTTAGGAATTTTTTTTTTTTTACATTTTCAATGCCACAAACAAATTCAAAATATTTATGAAAAATTTCCAATAAAATAACGAAAAGCAAACGTACGTTTTCATTAAAGGCAAAATTTTATCTTGTAAAATGTATGATTTTGCTGGAATATTACAATACTAATTCTCCTTTTGTCAGTGAAGGTATGTTAAGACTTTTTTTTATGAAGTAGATTAGTTTTTTTTTCAACATTTATTCAAGAGAAATTGTGATATTAACCCAATATAATCTTCTCATGAAAACCGAAAACTAATTCAATAATTCTGATTATATGTTCACAATCTTAAGGAAATGCAATTATTTTTTGCCAGCTTTTTGAGTTTTGTTGTTATTTTTTTCTCTTCATATACACTCGTATAGAAAAATCTGTCAGGAGTCAACTACCATTGACATTATACATGAGTGAATTTTATTAAATTTGTGATTTATTGATGAAAGTATCTAAGTATGTCATTCAAAATGTTTCATGATATCTTGTTACTGAATAAACAAACTCTTAAAAAAAAAAATTAAAAATAAAAAAAAACAACAAACAAATTTCTATACACATAATCTCATAATCAGATTACAGAAACCTAAAAAAAAGAGAGAGAAAAAAAAATACACAAACGGAAATTTTTAAATTTGAAAAACCGCACAATCAAAATGACAACAATTGCAAATGCGGGAATTAAAAAATTATTTGCTTGAAAAAATTTTCATTTTTAATTGATCGAGGGGGCAAAATTATATAAAAAAAAATGTTTTTTTTTTCGTCTGTCTGTTTCATAATAGAAAAGTAGCATATATACACTCTGCAGTTGAAATCGCATATACAAAACAGACGTCATCTGGAAAATTGTTTGGTTTATAAAATGTCAGTTATAAAAAAAAAACAACATATTTTTTTAAATTTTATTATCTAATATCTTAAACATTGCTTGTACGCATTAAGTAAAATTCATAAAAAAAATTTAAAATACATCGATGCATTTGAAAATATCATTATTGCAGAGCATATATGTATATATTTTTCAATGCACACACATACATTTATAATTGCAAATTTCATATAGGGTAGGTATATATGTATGTATCATAAAAAATAATTAAATGTTCGTGTCAGGGTTTTCATCAATATATGCGAGCATTTAAATTAAATTTCAAATAATAATAATAAAATGCAATATGATGACGACCTAAATAGTTTTTGTTTAAAGTAATCGCGCGTGTCATTTGCTTAGAAAAAAATATCTATATACTTTTTTATATATGTGGTTAGATAAATATGTTAAGATATTAATCAGAAAATTATTATTAGAATTATTAATAATATAATTGATAATTATAATATCAAATATGAATGGAACAGTAAAAACAAATAAAAATAATAATTAAAAACAAAAAATAAAACCGAAGGAGAAAAAAAATAATACTTTTAAGTATGCGCGCATTTTAAAACATTGAAAATTGAAAATTATTCATATCCGTTTCCGTTTTTATTATCAAAAAAAAAAAAAAAAAGAGGGGAAAATGAAAAACAAAAATAGTAATAACTTTTGTTTAATGAAATACGGACTTTGTTGCAGCAATAAAAAGTTTTGTATAAATGTCATTTTATTTTTCTTGATATTTTTTTTTTTGTTTTTATTTTTAAATCTAAATAATCAGGAAAAAAAAAATCAGTGATTTCTTAAAAATTATAATTAATTCATCAATTAGTCGCACGAAATACACCTGCTAGCTATAGTGATGATGGCATACAAAAATATTTATGGAGACTTCTGCATTGTGACATGGCACAATTAACACATTGACATAAATGACGGCTGAATGTCCAAGTTCTAAAAGAATGAAAGCTCGCTTGTTAGTTGTTGAGCAAGGTTCTTTGATGGTCTGGACGTCATAACTGAGATAGTACTAAACGACTTGAACAAATTCATTCAAAAATCGGAATAGCTTTCAGGAAAGTCAGGTATACTTCCACTAGGCACAAGCAAATCGGAAGGGCATTCACAATGAGCCTTTAGACTTCCGAGTTGACTTGCTTCTCATAATTTAACATCCCTAACATACCATATCATACTAAATAACGGATATAGCCGTTTAATTGTCGGTCGTGTGTAGTCAAATAGCCGTCCACCACCCTTAGAAAAATTAGTAACAATAAAAAAATATACAATCTGATTCTAAAAATATGAAATATTGTTCCAAATCCTCACAACTAACAAATTTGAAAGAAAACAAATTGTGCTTTTATCGTCCATCACCCATTAAAAGGTATGAGCATAAACTTTTAGAAAATATTTTAAAAAATTGAAAAAATAATCTTACGAATTTATAAATTCCTTATTTTTCAGACTTGAATAACAACTTAAAAAATTCATTAAAAGCTTACAAGTAGAATTCCTTGTATCAAATTATATGTAGTAGCTAAGAACATAAAAAACGACATTCGACTCAACTGGGAATCGAACCACAGTCCTCTATCTTGCCGGGATAGTGCGTTTACCAATGCGCCACCGAATGTCATGCCGTTCACTGTTCCTAGTTACCACTTAACATTGATATTCAAACCTCCTACACATTAAATACTGCGCAGATATTTTTGAAATCCAATTTAAAATGCTATTAAAAATTTTATTACTCTCCCCAAAAGAAAAAAAAAAATTTAACAATTTTATCCTTGATCATTTCTATATGAAATAATAAAACTCTTTTCCTAAATAACTTAAGATTTACTTTATTTAATCTTTAATTTTAAATTACTGATGATTCATATTTACACGCATACTTCTTATTCTTACACATAATTCGAATCCAACTAAATCTTTTAAATCGAATATCCTTCAAGAACTAACATTGCACATACGACTATTTATTTATTTATATATAAATTAAAGATTGATAAAGATATATATTTATCCTTTTGTCCAGATGTATTTTATTATCTAGAAAACATTCACATGAAAGGATATCATTACACATAGCGTATACATATATGTATTGAAAATAGATGAACAACATTATTTTCTTTTATATTTTACGATCATTCAAAAACAATATATACAATTTCGTATTTAATCCGCAGAAATAAAATACTTCCACTTACTGAATTTCAGTTAATATTAAAATATAACTTGACTATAAATGTTACAGGATGATAGTAAAACAAAACAACAACAACAACAAAAACGAAAAAAAAGAAGAAAACTTTCAATTTGTATTTGATTTAAATGTTAGATTATTATAGTCTAAATGGTCTTTGACTTTATATTCATTCTGGCCAACTAGAACAGAACTAGCAACAAACAAACTCTCACCCTCACCACCATCACAATTTACTGCGATTGTGCAATAAATATGGGGTGCGATGCGATAGTGTTGTAATTGTCAAATCTAGTGTGAAATAAGGTCCAGCTAAAAGAAAATCATTGTCCTTAAAATGTGGAGAAAAAAAAACAATACACAAGAAATTGATTGAATCTTAAATTAAATAAGAAAGATATTGTATCAATACATTTAACTTTGTTTAGTAGGTATGTATATATGTACATATATACACTGAAAAAATTTATCTATCCATGATACTTACCATAAGGACAATGGATTTTCAATGAATTCAATATGATCAGGATTAAACTAAAACTTCAATATTCGGTTCATTGATTGAGAAAAGTGTTGTCCTTTATAATAAATAAAATAAATTTCATTTAAATGATAAAAATTTATAGTAGATTGTTTTTTTTTTCTCTGTCTCTCTCTCTCTGTTAATAAGAAAATTTATCAAATTTAAAAAAAAAATCGTTATAACCCTTTTTTTTTTCTAGTGAAAATGGAAAATTAATACGGATTGAAAGGATTATTTGAAATATAATTGAAAATTTATGAATTTTATATATGTAGGTAATCCTTTTTTGTTATTGAACCTGTGTGCCATTTACTAAAACCTTTGAAATTTTCTTTGAATTGAATACACTTTTTTTTCTTTTCTTACAAAAATTCTTATGCTAACCTGCCCATTTAGTGTTTTCTTAAACAAAAAACATATAAAATATATAACATTTTAACATCACATAATTTTAAATAACATTCATATTCATGTAATCCCGCAAAAAAATACCCCCTCCGTTCTTTCGATTTTGTGTAATACTGAAGTGTCGATTCAATAAAATCAGACGTCAACACCTCGACCTGCTAACCCGGTGTCCTGAGAGTATATTATATGAATTATGATGGCCCACAGTTCAATAAATTTTACCTTTAAAGAAGAACAAAAAAAAAAAATAATAAAATAATAATACAAAAAAAGAATAAAATTAAATAAATAAAAAATTCTATGCTCGTTTCAAGTTTCACAGAAGAATTTCACAACATGTGCTTGGAACGCGAAATAATAAAAAACAAAACAAAACAAAAAAAATACCATTTTGATATTTTACATGCCATCGTGCAACCATAAACCTCATACCTCATATCACACTTGCATTCTAAGGTTCGTATTAAGCATACATATCTACATTATATATATTTATAAACCTACTACTAAGTCAAATAAAATAATAAAAAAAATAAATAATAAGTTAAAAATCAAGCAACAATATTCTTTCTAAATAAAATGATAGTGTAGAACTTTTGCACTCCAGACTGCTTGGGGTCCATCGTACAAAAATCCCAAGAAATCAAGCAAAAGAAAAATAAAATTGTAAGAAAGAAGAAGACAAAAAAAAACATTTTTTTGTTTTTTTACAACATACAGATATATCTGATGGAAGAGGATTTAGTTGGTGTATATACGTAGTATGTATACGATTTTTTTATTCTTATTTTCAAATCAAAGATATAAAGATTCAGGATCAGGATACAGAAATGATATTTGAGGAGATGAAAAGGGGGGATATAGAGAACATAAGTACATATTTTCACAAAACAAAACGATTTAAAAAACAAAAAAGAAATAAAGAAAAATATTTTATTTATATAAATACCTTTTTTTTACCATCTATCTAAATAATGCTAACTCTAACTCTGACTCTTGTATACCTACCTACATAAATATACACACATATAGAAACATATGTATATAATCAGATGCTGATACTGGTGCTGATTTTCTGACTCTCTGACTAGAACAATTCATTTGAAATTCGCGATTAACATGGCTGATAATGTTCTACAGTCATTTGTTCTTTGTCGAGCATTATGTGGTCCTGGAATTTTTGCTATGAAAATTTTATGACATCGCATTTTATATATGTATATGCATATACCAATTCTTATACCATCATCATCATCATCATAATCTTGGTAACAAACATAAAATTTAAACTACATACATACATACATATTGCAAAGAAGAAGAAAGAAAAAAAACATTGCATTTTAAATAAAAACACAACAGTTTCTTTTGCCAAAGAAACATATTTATATTTTCAAAAAACAAAACAAAACGACTAAAAACAACAAGAAAATTGAAGAAAGAAAAATTTGATGAAAAAAAAAAAATAAAAAAATAATAAAATAATAAAAACAATTGTAATTCTGTTCTATGTTGCTGATGATATGTTATTATAATACCTGCCGCGTTTTTACTGCTTGCTTTACCACCAAATATACAACAAGACATCTCTCAGGACATTATAAATACTCTCGTTACTTATTATAATATTATACATAAAGTAAAACAACCATTGAAAATTCATATCTGTTTTTTTTTTTATTTTTCCTCCTTATTTTATATTCCCAAAAGATCAAGAAGACTTTGTGGACCCATAATAATAATAATAATAATCGAGCGAATAATATAACTACCGCAGAAATGTGAATCATTAAAATTCTATTAGTTGAAATTGCTCCGTTTAGAGCATTTTGTACACGAATTATATATCTATGTACAATAATAACTGAATCTTCTGTAATAATTTTTTTTTTGTTTTCACATAGAAAATGAATAAATAGATACTTTTTTACCTTTTGGTATACGTAGTATTATGAAGTGCATTCAAATCACAAAATCGTGACTTTCGCTCTTCTCAAATATGTATATATAAGTAAGTGGGTACATATATGTATATGTATAGTTAGTTATATGATACTAATAAAATGGTTTGCTGATGTAATATAACGAAATTCGCATTTCGCATTTATCTTTTTTTATTTCACAGTGAATTTTTTGCAACAACAGCAGCAGCAGCAACAGTAATAACAGCAGCCCAATAAACAGTGATACAACAATATGCCCTTCACGTACAGAAGGTCCAAAAGAACAAAAACCAAAAAAATCAAAAGAACATTTAGTAAATTCGAAGAAAAAGCATCAGTATTATCTTTGAGAGAGAAAATAAAAAATAATATTATTTTAACAAAATTTTTATATTAAAAAATATAAAGAAAAACAAATACGTTTTGAGAAAAAAAAACAAAACAACAAAAAATAAAATAAAAATATAAAAATACAAAAATATGAAAATATTGCGTGGTCGTATAAAATTTCGAATTTACTTATGCGCGCATTCTATGAGAATATAAGACAACTTTAACAGTCCACAATAATATTACATTCATTTCGAATATATAATTCCAACAAACTTCATCTTTTTTATATAGAAATAAGAAAATACTGAAGATATACACAAAATAAAATAAATAAAATAAAATATTCAACATCATCTGAAAAAGAATATCATCAGATACATTTCATATATACTGTATTAAAAACAAAATAAACAGCAAAAAAACAAAAAACCTGCTGAATCTGAACGAATCCTTGTTATATTCGATGTTTTTTTAAGAAAAAAAGAGAAAAAATATTACTGCATGACTTTTACAGCAAAATACACATTTCATATACTTATAGTACATACAAGTCATCTTATAATACAAAAGATCATGCTGCACAGATAAGGGCATAAAATCAAACATATGTTCACTGATTGCAATCAAGATAATCTGTCATCGTTGTCCCTTTTAAATATAATTAGATTAGAGACCTTGAGCAATAAAATTCATGATTGTGACCATATTATCGCTTCTTATTGTATTGTTTCACATAATTAGTTTTGTATTTAGTGTCAAAATGAAAAATTTTACTAATTTTTATGAAAAATTCTTTATTTATACATTTGTATGTACACAAAATTAACACGATCATTTTTATTATGAAATTATTTAAATTTTAATTGGCATTGAATGATATTTCATTAGAATCCTTTGATGATCAAGTACATAAACTCTATTACGAGCCTTCTGGTCACTGTCCGCTTAACTATCATACATAAGTAAAATAGGAACTCCATTACGAGCCTTCTCACTGGTCACTGTCCGCTTAACTATCATACATGAGTGAGATAGGACTAGGAGAGGATGACAAATGCAGATTCTGCAAAGAAGCCAAGGAAATCCATTCTATGTAAATCCTTAAAGTAGCTTTACACTACTTGATTTGTCATATCACTTTATGTATGGTATTTTACATACATATGTATGTATTGTCATACAACTTTTCATAATTCTGATAACCCACTGAAATAAAAAAATTCAAGTATCACGAAGTCGAATCAAATGTCATACGAAATTAGAAAAAATCTATTTTCATGATAATATGTCGAGTGTAAGTAAAGTCGTATCACAAAATTTCTCAACAAAATCAGACAGTGTAAACGCTGTCAAACTTTTACCAGTGACATATAGTATGTAAAGCACGGGTGGCACAAAAGATCTGTACAGGTCAAAGTGCAACAATATCCCCTTAATATCTAATCTAAATCAAGTACAGATATTTATAAGCTATTTATTTGAGTCCTGTTTTTCTTGTGTCTTGTAAAGGAAAATATATACGAAACACAAAATTTTAATTTTCAAAAGCTTTTAAGTTCAAAACTTTACAAGAATGAAAAAGTATTGACCAAGTATCTATACAGACTCCATTATCATTGGAAAAAGGACATTAAACAATTTTTAGAAGGATATAATATTAATAAGTTCTTTCAATTCCACTAAATGTTGTATAAAATTTCATGATTATCCTTATAAAAATTTCTGTGCCAAAAACTCCTTTCTAAATAGAAAAAAGAAGTCTTTTTTTTACTGCAAAGAGAGCCACTTGTTTCAACCGAAAATCTTTCAAATTAACAAGTAGAAAAAAAACACATAAATTCTCATAATACCTGAGGCATATAAGGAAGTACACATTTTATTACAATTTAAAAAGAAAGTCCTTATATCAAAATAATACATTTAATGTGCTTTTTTTTTTTTGCTTTCTATAGGTATATAAAAAAAATTTAAAGAATTCATTCAATTCAATAATAATTCGTTCTGTCTGTGTCTGATGAAGTGTCTCCTACCTATACATATGTATGTATACACTACTTATACACCTGGAAAAAGGAATTGAAATGGTGCAAACGAAGTAAAAAATATAAAATTTAACAAAAAAAAATAATATAATAATAATAAACTGTGTATTATACAATTTGAAAATTTATGATATTAATACCCGCCAGAAATAACCTTTTGCAGGTGATAATCTTTCACGATTGTTCTCCTTTATTTATTTTTTTTATAATTTAAGTTTTTTTTTTATTATTTAAGAATTTTTATTGTGTTTTTAAATGTTCCTAAAGGCGCTCATATATGTTTATGTACATACATTTGTACATATGTATGTTGGGATAAATTTGAGAGTATAAAAATCGATGAAGACGATCAATGAGGATATACTTGACTTTATTTTTTTTATACATACATATATACATATGTATGTATATAGTATATATATTTTTTTTTCTAAATAAGATACTTTTGAACCATATTAACTCGCATTGTTATAGTGTATATAAATATTTTTTATTTTTTTATTAACCTTTTCTTTAATACACAATTTTTATTGAAAATCTTTTTGTATGCTTGGCACACGTCAAAACAACATAAACTAAACAAACAGACTATATCTGATGTTATTATATATGTACTCGTATATTATATACTATTCGACCGTTATATTATCAAGAGTCAATATTTTAGATTTTTTTTTTGTTTTCTTTAAAAATTCAGTTTTTTTTTTTTACATTAAATACAATTATTCAAGTGCAAGTGTTTTTATGGGTGTAAATAATGTAGTAGTAACAAAACAGGTGAACTCAAAAACATTTATATATATCATATGTATGTATGTATATGTATATGTTTCAAAAAAATCCAAAATGAAAAAATAAGAGGAAGACTTAAGAAAAAAAAAAGTACATAATGTATTTTTATAGAACATACAACATTAAAATGACCTTTTATGGTATTTACAATCAAACATTGACTTAAAAGATGATAAATAAATGATATCTCTTTATTTTTATATACATATATTGATTGGTTATAAATTTTAAACTTAAAAAGGATTGAAATATTTTTATTGATTACAATTTACAAGATATTGGATATTGTTTGTATATTTTGTTTAAAAAACAGAAAATTGAAAGAAAAACACAAATACATGATACTGAAGTTTTGTTATTTAATTGATAACAAGAAAAGTAAATTACAAAAAAAAAAAGTGAAAAAGCATTAAGAAAAACAAATTCTAAGAGTAAAAAAAAAAAAAATTGTTAATTTATATCTAATAAAATTCATCTATCAAATTAGAATCTTCAATGTACTTCACATGTATCAAGTATCTTTTTATGAAAATCTTTTTTTTTTTTTTTTGTATAAAATAAATCTTTTTTAAAATTGGAATATCATCATCATATTTCATGTAATTCAAATAATATGATTATCCTTAAACAGAAATTTTTCTTTGATATTTTAGGAAGGACATGTTTTTGAATTTTATTAAAAAATGAATTCCTTTTTTTTTTTGTTTTTGTAAAAAAAAAACTTAAAAAGAGAAAAAAATGTCTTTTAGATACAGATTCTCTTTGATTTCATAACATACTCATACGTGGAATATCCAAGGAAATAGTTTCATGACAAAACTACTGAAAGTAGATTTAAAGATTAAAATATCTAAAGATTTTATGTCTGAACAAGCTGTTCCTGGGTCTTTTTTTTTCAGATATCTTAATTGAGTAATTAACAAAATCTGAAACGAGTTAAAAATTAAACATTAAGTTTTTTTTTCAATTTCATGTAAAACTAATGAGACGAAATTCTCTCCACTTTCAAAAAAAAAAGGTAATTTTGATATGTACGAGTGTATTTTAAAATGTATATGGCGAATTCCACGCAAATCGACCACTTTTTACCTTAAAATTCTAAGGAATGAAGCTGTGGATAGGTATATATGAATTTTTGGTGTATCTAGTGTTAAATTATTTACGATATCACTATGGAGAACAGTATTTAAAAAAATTGTTTGCTACTTATCAGTAGAAACTCGTTTCGCTGTCACGCCCGTTACAAAAAATGTCACACCCGTTACATTTATTTTTTTTTAATTATGAAAAAAGTATTGCATTGTTCCTCGTAAAATTTTTCTAAAAGATTCTTTCAAGTGTCTACTGTTTAATTAAAAATAATTTTTCGAATTCTTCATATGAAAATTTTAGGATATTCTGTAAAATATACGGAAATCCGTGAAATTCGAAATAATCAGCGTCATACCCGTTACGCTACTAAAATGACGATTCTGATTAGAAATATTTGAGGATTTCGGTTTTATCGTAACCGTCGTTTGCTTTCACTAGAAGGCATATTAACAGCCAAACTAGACTAGGTGGCAATGCGCTAGTTGTAACAATTTTTTTCCTACTTGGTATAATAAGAATAGTCTAAAATAATTTTAACTGACGGTTGTAATACACTCACGCTCGTTACAACTTGAACTTGGTCGTGCCACCATAAGGTGTATTTTCAGCAGTTGTTAAAACCGGTTATAAACTCGTTTGCGACGGTGGCACTGCTACCTAGTCTATTTTGGCCCTAAGAACATAAAAGTATAATCAGAATGCAATTGCTGTACGAGTTTTTCAATATTTAAGAGTCAGGATGTCACACCCGTTACAAATGGAATTCCCCCCATATACAACATGACTTGCATTTTATATATATTTTAAAATCTTCAATAATAAAGATACACATAAAACCATAGATAATTTGTTTATTTGATTTTTAATATGACAGTAAATTTGAACAGTTTATATATTTTATAAACTAATTTATTAAATATTAACTGACTGCTGGGTTATTCACTTTTATTCTTAATTTCTTTTCTTAAAGTTTTTCTTTTTTTTCAAGTTGAATTTATACAAAAGGAAATAACGACGATATGACAAAAAGATTATGTGTACTTTTATTTTAAATCATAAAATAAAATTTCGATGGTCCCTTAAAAAATCAGTTTTATGCTTGTAAAATATTGTATTATTAATATTTTAATAACAATAATAATAATAATAATAAAGTGTATTCAAAACGAATGAAAAAATATCTTCTTTTTTTAAAAAAAAAATAAATAAAACGGAAAAGTTCGATTTTCTGTTGTTGATTTTTTTTTCTTTATTTTCTTCATCTTCTTCTTTTTTTGATTAATTGACATAGAATGACATTGCAACTTTATATTTTAATATTTTTTTTGTTGTTGTTTCGACTCAATAAAAATCCTCTGTGCTCAATTTATTTTAATGCCCATCATACAATAATATAAAGACCTTATAAAAACCTTTATAAAAATTAAAAAAAAAAAAAATCAAGTCCATTCGTAGTTGAGGAAGGTGTTTAGTGTTTACTAAAACGTATACGCATACGCGCGTTCAATATATTGAGAATGAACAAATAATAGAACATATTTTATACTTTATACATCCTCAAAAATATGCTTTAGAAGCTTAAACTATTGGAACATTTCTTTTAAAAAACATTTAATTCTAAAAAAAAAAGTCTTGCCAGTTTCAAGATTTCTTTTAGGTTTTTTTATAATAACCAAAATGAGATAATTCAGGACTCAACAATTTTAATAACATATTTTATAAGTCAATTGCAACTAAAATTAAGATTTTATTCTGACACTTTTGACCTAGTAATAAGTAATGCAGGAAGGCCAAGGCTCTTGACAGGCTGTAGCGCCATGAAGTAAGTAAGTAAGTAATAAGTAATGCATTTGGCTTAGAAAACAAAAGTCCACTACTCATATGTATGCTTTGTCCTCAGTGTTTCTGAATATGCGCTAATCATTTGTACAGTAAATTAATGTAAAGTGAACAAAACTTTGATTCTTTGATCCTTTCTTCAGAAATCTCTATATATAAGCACAGAGGAGGTAATTTTGATATAAGTACATATACTGTGATTTATATAATATTCCAGATTTTTTTCGGTGACTACCATTTTGTTCAACAAATGCATAAAAAAGTATCCTAGGATATATAATTCCACGGAAAAATAGTGTATAGACAGAGGAAATCCCCGTAACATTTTCTTTTCTTTTTCTGAGAACTGGTTGTTTGGATGTTTCTTTGGAAAATACATGATACGTACGTACTTCCTTCATGGCTTCATGTTTAAAAAAGAGTATTCTAATCTATATGGACGATCTCTTATTTTTTATGAAACTGAAAAAAAATGTCTACTACAAAATTTATAAAAAAATTATGTTTCTTTTTAATTCTCTCTTGTCACAAAATAAATTTTCTACAATCTGACAACACTATTTTGTAAAAAAAAAAAAAATATATATTTATGTATATATTTGGTGTAATATCGATGATATAACAAAATTAAGCAGTTATACATTTTTTTTATTATTATTATTAATGTTATACGATTTCCACCATATAGAAAATTTATGTAAACTATGGCCATTATAATATACTTTCAATATCATCATAAAGAAATTTAGCATTTCATTGTTCAATAATTATTTTTTTTTTAATTCTTGAATTTCATTTGATTTCTTTTTCTTCTATTTTTCCATTTAAATTCCAAATCATGTTTTTAAAATGTTTGCAAGAATTTTTATAATGTATATCTTACCATTTAAGACTACCTGATGATTTTTGAATGATAGATAGATTATTTTGACAGATGTATAAAATAACTTTTATATATCGAAGAACCGATACATATATTATTTGAATCAATACTCAAATATGTGTTTATGACGAACACACAATTCCACAGATAATAGAAGTGAGGTCAATTTTTTTTCTTCAAAACGGAAGAAAAAAAACAACAACAGCACCGGGATCAAATAAAATCAAACGCATCACTTTATAATATAGCTATAAGGTTACAATGTCAAAAAATTTTTACTATTTTGATATTATGATAGATACTTTATAGAAAGAAAAGAAGAAAAAAAGTTATAGTACCTATGTATTAAAATTATTGTATTTGTATTTTATAAGGCACGCATTGATCTTTATACATACCAATCAATCGGTCAAATTGTATGTAATTTTATATATTATATATTTTTGACCCCCTGGGCGGAAAATTTCAAGTACAAAAATTAAGTTGTTTTGATACTTACTGCGAACTATTATAATACCACTCTATAGGTACTTGAAGTATAGAAAGTAACATGAGTATTACAAATTTTTGTATTTTTTTTATATTATTATGAATAAAATTGATGATCAGCAAAAATAGAAATAAAAAAAATAAATAACAAGTTATTTTATGAATTTTTGAAAATCATTGAAATGAAATTAAATAAAAGAATTATTTTTTTTATTTTACCTGTAAAACATTACACTTTAAAAAACATTTTTTTCAACTCTTTACACACATATTTGAAATTTTTTCAAAATGAATTTTTTGAAGTTTTCAAATAAACGAACTTTAGATGGAAATTTAGGACTTTTTTTTCTGCTATATTTGTGGACTTGCTGTAGAACTTATTGATCAACTTTAATGGAACTTTTAACTTAGAAAAGAATTTACAGATTTTAACCCCTTGTCTGATGAATCGAACGACAATTGTGTGTGCCACTTTCGATGAAAACTTTTCTCATGCGTCGTGACCATAAGCAGGTTCATTACAGGGCAAATTGTGAGCAAATCAGTGGACATTAATAGTACTGCATTTACTATTTAGTAAAACCATAGAATTTGATAATTATAATTCATTTCATCAAGACATCACGTGTCTGATAAGAGCTTTTCACTTTTGGCCAGAAAAAGTTATCACGAGTCTGATACGAGGTTCTTATTTTAGACACAGAAGTAGCATCACGTCTCCCACACGTTGTTTTAAGGCATAAAAGGTTGAATGGGTTACAAATTTTTTTCATATAAATCAATAAAAAAAATTCAAAACAATGACGAAATATGAAAATCTTTTCCTAAAACTAATATCTGATTGCCAAGTAATTCAGTATTAAGCCAATCATGACTATAGGGTTACACAAAAAGCATGAAATTCTATAGAATCTAAAAAATCAAAATCAATATATTTCTGGTTCAATAAATATTTATTTTTTTACCTATATGTAAAAATATGCATTAATTTCCTTTGTAATCAAATATTTTAAATATTCATCAGAAAACTAAATAATAAAATATCCACACGCCCCATTCATTATGATTTTTTTTTTTCTCTGGTATTTTTTTATGAAGAAAAAAAAATTTTTTTTAATATTTATTTAAAAACGCATATTAAAAAGATATTAATCTTTATACATATAAAATATTACATATATTTGACGTAAATTGTTAATGCCAAAATAATTTAAATTTTTTTTTTTTGTTTCCAAGTCTTATTTTATGTATGTAAGTACATACTTAATGTATACATTAATGTTACATATTGCACAGATTGACGAACCATATAATCTGTTAAATGATGCTGTTTTATTGATATTTCATATAAGATAAAAAGCGTTTTTTTATAAATTTAAATAATAAAAAACCATATATTTCATGCTTCCTTGATTTGTCGTTAACATTAACTCCAAATTGTTAAATATTTTTTTTTTGTTGTTCCTCATTTTCTTCTTACAATTAGGTAACATAATTTATTTAAAAAAAATGTATATAAAAATAAATAATAAAAGCAATGAAAAATAAAATATTATGTTCATGAATAGGGCTCAATGTTTTTTTTTTGTTTTAATATGCATTTTTATGTACACATCAAATTATCAATAATGCTTCCAGGGAAATACCTAAACCATATCATCATCAGTGTACGCATATATTGTGATCATTTTATGATAAAGCTTACTTAGCAACCCCACAACCACATATTTATATACCCTGGACGAATATACATATATATATGTATATATGCAATTAAAAGAGAAGAAAAAAAATACTTTTTTTGCGGCACAATACCTATTTTCCAAACAATAACCAACCAAAAACTGATCAATCAATCTTAATTTCGATCAACAATTAAGAATTCGATTTGGAATCTTCTTGTAATCTTAATGTATTGCAATTGATGAGGGAATAATATATGTACGTACACATATGTATATACCCACGAGTATGTATGTTTTTTCCATGTCTTCATATACCAAAAAAAAAAAAAAAGTATAATAGGGTACTTACTCAAATATAAAGCTTCTCCTTTCTTCCGCTATATTTTTTCTCGTACAAATACAATATACATATACGTACTCATGTACCTACATATGTACATGTATGAAAAAAAGAAAAATTGCAAGTTTTTTTTTAAAAAAATGAAAAATTTAAAGGAAATTACGCACAGGGCACATACTTATAACGTCGTTTTCTTCGTTTATAATATGATGATGATAAAAATTGGGTGTATTCTGTAAAGGAGCCTCAATAAAATTGGATGTATCTGATAAGATCTGACCATGATAAGACACATCAGACTTTGTGTACACGAACATGTGTATAGTAACGCAAAGTACTCGTATATTCACTATATTTTAAAATAAAGAAAGAAAGAAAAAAAATCCATCAATGAGAAAAGAGAGTATTAATATACCTACAACAAAACTTACCGACTGATGATGAAAATAAAAAAGCAATTGAAATTTTCAAAAAAAAATTTATAAAAATTTTGCATATAAGTAAATTCTTATACATTGCACACGTATGGTATATCCTTTAAGAATCATTATACATACTATAATTTTATATGGATCCCATATATGAATATATGAGGATCATTGAAAAATCCAAAAGAGGTTGAATTTTGTAACAAACTTTTATAATATAACGGCATAACATTTTATAGTTAAAAATCATATATGTAATACGAGTATGTTAATATGTATCTATATATGATACAATAAAATTTTAACAATAATATTTCTTTTGTATTGTAATCGGTTTCTAATTAGGATGATTGTTGTTTGCTTATTCAAATGAGAACGAATGGAAAATATATCAGACATTTAGAAATGACAAGCCGCCACCACTTAAAATGCATCATTTATGTAGTTATAGAAATAGTCTGAGGTACAGACATAAAAATAAAAAGTATATGCGAATCCACAGAAGAAGAAGAAGAAGAAGAAGAAGAAGAAGAAGAAGAAGAAGAAGAAGAAGAAAAATCATCTATTGATGCAAATGTCATTTGGTGAAATATCCTTTAAAATTGTTTAAAAAGGAAAACTTAAAAAGTAAAAATAATGAATTGTGAAATTTAATATAGCGAAAGATTTTGGCAAACCATGGAACTTTTTGCAATAATTTTATTGGATTATCCATTTTGAAAGATCCTTTGAACCTTTTTATCCAGAAATTCGCTAACTATCCCCCTACATCCCTTAGGCTTATCTATATATGGATGTTCTATGGAAAATTTGGCATATGTATGGTATACAAAAACCAAGTTTTCTTTGGAAAGAATCAATATAGAAGATTTCAATAGAATATAGCGAGATTTATACTTAACAGAAAAATTTCTTTTAACATACGATAGTTATCAAAAATTCTCATAGGTAAACAATTAACAATTATGCTTACCATACAACTGTAATCTATACACATTGAAAATATGTACATTTAAAGCCTTTAATAATGTATTTAAGTCATTTTCAGTTTGTCGTTGATTGCGTGAAATCAAATGAAACAGTTGCATGTCATTTAATGAAGGTTTTCTTAGTCATTTACCTTGTAATTATTTCTCCTTGAAGATAAATAGATATTTACTACCTATATATGTAAGTATCTATTGAAAAAGTTTATTTTTTTTTCTGGCTTCTTGCAATTGATCAGCAATGAGGAAATTTTTTTTTTTAATGGTAAAAGATTAACAATGATTTCTGAATCATGTTTTATTAAACATTTAGTACAAGCATTACCTGTATGTTTTATAAATGTTACACGTAAATGTAATGTTTTTCGTATATATGAGATTTGATTATTTTTGCGTAGCGTACCTATGAAATAATCATCATTGTGTGTATATTCATATGTACATACATTCTATAATTTTACATATATGTAGGTATTTTATAGATAAAGAGATTTATTGAACTGTAAAACGACATTCATCTTCAATGTCAACTGTCAATTTTAATTGAATTTTGTGATGTGTTTATTCTTTTAGGTGACCAATAAATATATCGCCTTATTTATATAATAGAAAAACCAAAGAATATTTGTATGTTTATATACCAAATATAATTTTATATAGGTATATAAAAATATGTTAGTTGGTACATTATTATCATCATAATAATATTCATATAGGCGTCTATTTTTGTTTTTTGCATTTTATAGTACGAATTCCACCGAGTAATTGTGCACGATCTAAGCGATTTCTAGTGAAATGAAAATTTTTTCTTAAAGATCTTACATACATGATGTACTTAAAATGGTTTTATTATTTTTGTTATTGTTGTTGTTGTTTACTATATCTATGCATATGAGTTTTATATACATAGGTATAGTATGGAGAATCTATCGTATCCCTATGTGTCTCCAAAGTTTAAATATTATCACCTTTCTGAATCACATGATGGAATTCCATGTCTTTATTCAAGGAAAATACAAGTACATATGTATGTATGTATGTTTGTAAGCAAGTACATGTATTTTGCAAAGGTATGATATTCTTACACGACAACGAATCTGTTTCCAACAAACGATAATCAACAAAAACCAAGTATAGTGCCTTCTGCGATATTTTGTTTTTCTCATATAAAATTTAAAAAAAAACAAAAATATACTATAATATACTTATTTTACAAATGGAGAAACTCGTTCTTGATGATCTCTGTGAATTACATATAGGTAAGATGTCCATATATAGGCATAGCTACGGATATATGTATGTTTACCTCTACATACAATATAAAGTTTGATTGGGAATTGCAGAATATGTACAGTACATACATATACATACTGAAAACTTTAAGGCTATGCGGTTTTAAGTAAAATTTAATAAAACAGGAATAAAAAAACAAAAACCCCCCTGATATCTTCGCACTAACATCAGACAGGTAAAAATATAATTTACGTTTCGCGTTTAAAAGATACTCTTTAAATTTTCTTCTTATTTTTTTTTTATATTTTCTTCTAGATTTAAGGCATATTTTGATCAGTACCATTTACAGTATCTGAAAAATTATAAAATAAATGTACAAAGATTATACAAAAAAAAAAAAAAATACAAACATTATATGTTTATACAGTTGTTTTTGTTTTATTTTGTAAATATTTATATAGAAATGTACATATATACAGATGCTCCGCCCTAACCAATCAGATTATTGTTTACTCCTACATATATATTATAAAATATATGTTACACGTGTGTATTTTATTTATAAAATATATATTATATGCAATATCGAAAAAAAAATAACAAAATGCAATATGCATAAAATGTGTTCAATAATATAATTATTTATAATAAATTTTTATTTTTAATTTGAAAAAAAAGGAAATTTTCTCTAAAACACAAAAACAAAAAAACAAGATAAACAACTACACTTTACCTATGTATATAAATGTTAACAGAATATCTATTTTGAAAAAAAAAAAAAATATTTTTAAAATTCAATTTATCTGATTATAAGATTTATTTATGTGTGAAATTTATTCAGAGGTTGAACTTCTCAGAATGAAAATAATTAATTATATATTCGCAAAGGGTGAGAAAATCAAAACAAACAAAAAACAAACAAGAAAAACAATGTTCTTTTTGTATATACGCAATATTTTAACGATTTGTTTTTCCTTTTTTCAGAATGCTTTTTTTTTAAATATAATTCAAGAATTATTAGACATGTATGCATTTTTTTAATTTAAATAAATGTGTTTTAAATTTGCATTATAGACAATCTGAGGATTCTTTGAAAAAAAGGATGTTTTATTAATTAATAAAATTTGTAAAAATTTACAATTAGTTTGACAAAAAAAGATATTCTATTATCATCTGAAAACAACTTAAAATGAAATTAAATATAGATACAACTACTTTTTTCCTCTTAAACAGAAATTAACTTCAGCTCATTCATTAATTTGACCCATTCTTAATGTTAACCCGTGCAACCAAGCTATAAAGTAGGCTATAAAGAATTATAAAGATTTGCGTGAAGCTCTTTATAGAAAAAACCAAGGTTTTGATTAACATGGACATCGATTTTATTCACGAAATTCGACGTCAGCTATAAAAAATTTCGATGAAGAGCTTTATCGAATTTTGTTTCAACATCTGTATATAGAGCGTTATAGGAATCTTTGTCGGGATTTATAGACATAATTTAAAAAAAAATTGTTTTTTCTTGCTTTTTTTTTAAATTTATTTATATTATATGAAAACAATGCAATTTGAAAAATTTACTCTTGAGATTCGAACCACGGACCTTATCGTGTGTGAAGCCATCCTCTTTGCATTGTACCATCACTGCACCGGCCATAGAGCTTATTGTAAATATAAATTTTCGTTTAAAAACCGATAACGATTCTTGACGATTCTTTATAGATCGTTGTCCGTCCGTCTTTGAAATACTTTGAAAAACGATAACGATCAATATAGATTTTGTCGTTGGCTTTCGTTGTCGTCGATATCTGATGCGAAAATCGATATAGAAATTTAACGTTTTTTTCGTCATTAATCGAGAGCAATGTTTATCTTTATTCCCCGTTATTGTTCTATATTCCCCTTTAATCTTCGTTAAGGATCGATATAGATCTATTCTATATCATAATATTTTTATAATTCTCTTCTCTCTCTGTAATAATTCTCTTCAGAGCAGGATTTAGATATCGATAAGGAACGTGAAGCTTCTTTGCATGTCTTTGAATAACGTTAAATATCGTGCAATATTTATATAAACATCTATATAGTTGGACAAAGTTACTTCACGACTGGTTGCACGAGAACAAGATGTCAATGGCACAAATAAAAATTCCAAAACAAAAGTCAAAAAATAAAAATACTTCTTGTATTATGATTTTTAAATTATTTTTAAATTAAAATTCTGTTCTATAACGGAAAACCAAAAATATACATATAATTAAGGTACACAGGTAGTATTACAATCAATTTTGCAAAAAAGATCTAAATATCATCAACTCTTCAACTTTTTTCAACATTTTTGTACAAAAAAAAAAAAAATTGTATTTTGGTGAGAATGTCATTAATATACAAAATTCAGTTATATTATTAATTTGACGACATGTTTTATTCAAGAAACAAAAAACAATGAAAAATGATCATTATTGCGTATATGTATGTTTATAAAATTTCAATTTACTCCCTGCCTATTTATTTAATAAAAATTATTATAATAGACTAACATAACTTTTTTTTTAGTTTTTTGTTTTTCAATTTTAAATTATAATTTTTTTTTTCAGATTCTACAAACAAAGTAGTCCCTACAATAATGATAATAATTTATGTATATGTAATGAAAGCTACAAAGAAGAAAAAACAATTTTTTTTTTGTATTTTAAAGCCACAGAATAAAATTAAATAACAACTGCATTTTATGCAATTATATATATTTGTATATATTGTTGATTTTGAATTTTAAGAACAAGAAATTATTACCCCAAGTTACACTGCGGGAATTTTGAAATTGAAACTGAAATTTTTTTTTTTTTTGTGTCTTTTTTCGTAGTTTTTCTTTTATTTTTATTTTTAAATTTGTTTTTATTTTAATTTCAAATTTACAATCCGTATAGGATATATTCATATTATAAGAGTATATATATGTGTACGTAATAGTCCATAGACCCACAGGGTAATTAAAACGGCAAAGTTACCCAACTGAAAAGATGTAGATAAAAACAAAACATTACGCTGTCTACTTGCGTTAATTTCTTTTGGATGAATACGTAAACGTATCTACATACTATACATATTACGTATGTACGTATATATCTGTAGATATGTATATCTACATATTTACAATTTATTTATAAGAAAAAGCAAAAAAAAACATATTCGTAAATATGTTTTTATATTGTAATATTTAAGGTTATGCAAAGTTCACTTCCAAAAATTGTGTCGTTTAAATATACAAGAATTCTGAGTATGTATATGTATAATAAAATTCAATTTAACACATATACTGAATACAAATCCGTATTTGTATAATGTGAATGTAATTTAAATTAGTTTTAAAAATTGAGAAAAAAATGAATAGAAAAGTGCATTTGCAGTTTTAAATTTTTTGCAAATAAATTTCCATTGTATTCTTGAATTTTGTTAGAATTCTAAAGAAAGGTTCTACAATCAAATAAAATATGAAGTCTCTTTTGTTAAGAATTATTGTTTTAATTTGAAGTTTAATAAAATGAACTATGTAACTAAAAAAAAATTTAAAAGTCCTCTATACCAAGTCCAAGACACCAAGTATGGTATACCAAGGACATCATTTTTTATTTGAAATTGTAAATAGCTACAATCTCTAATTTTATAGTTTTAAAATAATAACAAACATCAAAAATTAATAACATGATTTTGGAACATAATATCACCCACTATAACTATATACCCACTTGAAATGTACACATATTGTCTACTTTTGAGTTTTGATACAAAGATACTATTAGACATAATGAAAATGAATGAATGAAAAAAATATAATGTACATACATACATATATAATTATTTTTTTTTTTAGCTGACATATTAACTCACTGATGTTTTACTTCCTCCTGTGCTAGTAATTAAATTCCCATTAGACTTGCTAATCAGATACAACATCTCTGCACATTTTATATTCATAAGAACCACGATTACTTTACTATATACTTTACTGTACATACATACATATATACATATGTATATACAAAGTCTTAACGCTTTCCATATTATTAAATACGGATGTACTATACAATTTACATTATAGCTTTATTTTTTTTTTTTTTTTGTTCATATAATATTCTACTAAAAAGTCTCATATATATGAATATATTTAATTTTTCATCTATACAATTTTTATATACATACATATGTACATATGTGTATATTCACACATCTTCAATTTAAATGAGGGGTGAGAGCAGGTGTGAAATTTAGATTCTTGATTGGGATATTAAATGTATATAAATTTAATCTACGCATACTATAACTGTACTGTAACATTAAAAAAAATGTTTTTTTAGTTCTTTGTCTGGAATTTTATTATACATTTATTTTAAAGTATCTATTCAATTCATCTATAGAATATGGTCAGTTCTGAGGTTTATTTACATCAGCAAAAAAATAAAACCAAATTAAAAGAGCTTTGTACTAGAATTAAAACAGAGAAGAAAAAGAAAAATACATTGAACCGGTATTTTTTTTAAATATTTCATCACCGAGAAAACTTGTATATAATTTTTTAACATAAAGAATTAATTATTTAATTATATGCACAATAAACAAAACAGGTGAAAAGTATTATTTACAATTGAAGGATTTTTTTTTTTTTTGCAAGGATATGCAAAATATGTACATATATGAAACTTAATACATATAAAAATGTGAAAGGTATGAATCATATTTTCTTGAAAAGGTGAAAATTAAGTAGTATTTTTTAATTAACACCAACGATCAATTAATATATATTTAGTTGTACGTTGATTAACACTTAAAAATGGGATCAGAAGAGGACTATTGGACTAAGACATATGTATGTATATATACAGGTCTTGAAACCAGTAATAGGTCTCATCGAGACAAACAAAAAATCGGTGGGGGGGGGGGGGGGGTGTAAAATCCCAACGGTTTCGCCGCTAGAGGGCGTACCCTATAACTTTTTACAAGGGCACTTAAGGGTCACTTTGTGTTCAGAAAAAATGTAGAGGACCCTTTGCCCTGTTCAACGATACCTTACTTGTTTCTCGCTTGTTCCTATAACTGTTAAAAAGTGATACGTGTTCAAACTTCAAAGTCAAAGTTTTGTGAATTTTTTTCAAATTTTTATGTTTAACCCTGTTTTGCTCAAAAAAAGCTTAAATTACCCCAATTTTTGATTGCAGAAAATGAAAGCTCAATTGATTCTGCATCGATTTGCTATCTTCATTTTTTTCAAAAAATGCATAATTTTCGAGATATTTGCATTTAAAAATTAGTACTTCTAGCTCCTATTTTCAATTTACCTATCACTGGTTTCAAGGAAAAGCAAACCATACAAAACACCCTGTATACGACAAATATCCTTTCAAATTTTAATATAAAAAAAAACAAAATATTGAAGAAAACCCAAAATAAACCTTTAAGAGAATGTTGACCTATGAAACTGTTACACGTTACTATTTTTCTTCCTATTCGAAAAACTTTCGAAAAAAAATCCATTTTCTTCAAAGCACAATACGTAAATTATTAAGAAAAATCAAGAAAGCAGAAAACAAAAACAAAAAATAGTTGTTTTTTTTTTCTTGAATAAGTCAAAAATTAGTTTTTAAATGATTTCTACATTACTATACTTGAAAATTTTTTATAGATAAAATCGTATCTTTTAATAGTGTTAAGAAGATATACTTTCCTCTCTCCCCCTCTTAAATGGAAAATTCATGAAAATACAGTATGGTATGGTAACCATTGGGTTCATTCAAAAAAAAAAAAAAAAAAAAAAAAAAACAACAACATTTCAACAACAACGTGTGATGAATAATGAAAAATTTTCACATCTAGAATAAAAATGATATTAGGCACAACATAGTGAAAAATGGGAAAAAAAATTTTTTTTCTATATAATAATAATAATAAATAAATCCGTTGTTTCGGCACACAATTGCCCATCATATCATTTTAATATCTTTTACTTGTTTTTTTTAAATTTTTTATGAAGTAAAACACTTATAACCTGAAAGATACATATCTTTTTGAAACATTTTGTCCGGTTCGTTAATAATAATTGCAAGCGCATCGTATATATGTATAGTTATAACTGCTGGTATAGTATATATTAGTACCTATATTAAAGTATCTATGATCATTTAGACTATCTTTCTAATTTTGTTTTTTTTTGTTTTGTTGTTAAATAATATATGTAAGAGAGTTAGCTAAATAATAATTTGAAATACGAAAAAAAAAAAATTAAGTTTGTATAATGCTTATAGGTTACGCACTAAAGATAATGTATGAATTAATGTAAAATAACTTTGATTTGATGAATAGGAAAATTATAAAAGTAGATAAAAGTAGATTGTGGGTGAAAAAAAAAAAGTAACTCATGTAATGAGATGTATGTATACTGGTGTAAACAGCAGGAAAATTATTTTAGCGCTAAATTCTATTTTAGATACGCTTTTATTTTATTTTTAAATAATTTTTTTTATGAAAAGAAAATTAAAAAAGAAAAAAAAACAGATATAAGTAAAAAAATATTGTACATAAGGCCAATTGGTTCTGCAAGGCACTATAGAAACTAATTTGTATTCTTTTTTTTAAATTATTCAAAGAAAAAGTTGTTTTGTAGAAAAATTAAAAAATAAAAGAAAAAACTTGAAAATGAAAAATTCAAATGATATTTTTTTCTATACTTTTTAATTGAGTAATTCCTTTTTTGAAAGCAATTATATATTTAATTATTTATTTGTTAATTAATTTTAAATATATACCTTCAAAAACATTTAGCAGACCTACAATTTATTTTAATATGGATGCTAATTAAATTAAACTATGAATTAAATTTTAAAATGAAATCAAATTAAGATAATTCCGTTAATAATACACTATCTATGATGGTCGGTTAGTTATACACACCCAAAAATTATTAAAATTAAAATATTCCATTTATTATATATGAGTTCTTTTTTTTATTTACCGTTTAAATTAAAATAAACTATGAGAAAATGTAAATTTTTAATTTTAATAAATTTATTGGACACAAAAACAACAGCAACAACAAAATACATTCTCATATATTTTTTACATCTTCGAAAAAAACACAGAAAAATTTCAGATCCATGAAAAAAACAATAACATAAATTCTGTAATTAAGAAAAAAAACAAAAGAACCTCAAAAAAAAAAAAAAGACAAACGTTTTCTTTGACAATTTTTTATTTCTTCAAAGCTTAATTTTAACTTCCATCGAAGACCAAAACAAAAAAAAACACATGCTTGTTAATTTTATACAAACGATTGCGAACTATTGGAACTATACATACTCGTATAAATGTTAAGTTTGTAACCAATTTCAGATGAACTTATAAGTTAATAAATCTTTTAAAACAAAATATGTACACATATAAACTTTACGAAATTCAAAAATATGTTCCAAAAAATTATTTAAATATTTTTCCAAAAAAATTTTTTTTTTGTTTTGTGCTTTTTATGCTTTTTATTTTTTTAACAAATTTTACCTTTTTTTTTTTTGGGAGAAAAGATACAACTACGTTTTTTTTTTTTAGTTTTTTTGGGGTACATATAAGATGTGAACAATGCTGATTTGATTATTTTGTTTATACATATATACATAAAAATTTCAGATGTATTCTATATATGTATAGTTTTTTTAAGGTACATATTTTTTTTCTTGTATTATTTTTTTTTTTTTTTTTGTAACACGAAGATACATCTACTTTTTAAGACATATGTAAGATATTTTGTAAATTGAAAACTGCATCCGAACTGTCAATATCTTTCGATATTAAAAGACTTATTCAGTAATTTAGATCTCATAAGATTATGTACATATTATATTGTTACCTTTATATATATCTATATATATATATATATAGATACCTTCATATATGTACGTTCTTTCACTATATCAGAAAACTCAAAATACCTCCGGAATTCTTTAGCAATGTCATCAATTAAGCCAAAAATAAAATTTTCACACCTGAGATCTTTATTAGTCTTTCATTCAAACTACATACATATACATATAAGTATGTATGTACATATATACATTCAGGAAGATAAACTTTTTAAAATATAAAAAATAAGAAAAAAAAATCAAATAAAATGAAAACAACACAAGGTAAGGTATAATATAATATATAGGTACATCGATGATACTCTACACAGCATCTAAACTTTTGCAATATTGGTGGTTATAAGGTGAAGTTAAAGGTGCTCTAAAGAATTAAAACAAGATCGCTCACAAGTATTTTAGATACATTCACTATATATCCGTATAATATCCTCAATTTCATTCTGTATATCCGATCTAAATTGCATTCGTTATATAACATATACATATATAGTTCAATATGTACATACATATGTGTATAACCTGTGATGGTCTGATTCAGTGGAATCCATCGAATACTCGATCGACAGATAATTTAAATCTCGACGAGAAGGTAGTGCGCGGATTCGATAAATCACTGCTGTGAATATTGTGTCCTCTATACACAACTATTCTAGAATATTAGATTGTTGTTGTTGTTATTTGGATGCAAAGTAAGGAACCTTATCCGTGTATAGGACACACTATATTATAAATGCTGCTTAAAAAATTCAAATTTTGTCTTATTTTCTTATTATTTTTTTTTTTCATCTTCCAGTTTCATATCAAAAGAAAACATTGAATTTCTTGCATTTATACGATTATCTTGGCAGGCTTTTGTATACATATTATCATATGTGAACGAATGTATACCATCATCATCGTCATCATCATCATCATCATACATATCGGCATATAATGTAGAGTATAATATGTATTTTATTAAAAGTCCATTCGACGACCATCTTTTGCCCAATTAACTGAACACTATTTAAACATCTTTTACTTGGAACTAAGAGTTCATTTTTAATGCTTGTTTTACCCACGGTGTCCACCGTAGTTTATAAAAATAAAAATTAAAAAAAAAAAAAAAGAGAAAAGATTCCCTTAACTTCAAGGCAATATTCTGTGACAATGATAATGACGATGATGATGATGATGACGGTGGTGCTGGTGGTTTAAGTTCTACACTATTTTTTTTTTTTTTAGATATGTGCTTTTCGTGGTACATATCCATTATTCACTTGTATATTATAATAAAAATCAGGATCACGAGTAAGTTCTTTTTTTTTTCTTTTTTTTTTCATCGAAAATTGGACTGTTTTTTTGTTTTGTTCATTCTTTTAAAGTGAATTCTATAACTGAATATACAAAAGTTCTAAATAAACATAAAATTTACCTTTTATTTTATTATTTTTGGTTACATTTTTACGTTATTCTTATACTATCTATACTAACGATGATTATTTCTTGAGAGAGTGGTTCTGCTACTTGGGTTAAATTAACGTTTTGTCAATGACAGGGTGGCAGGACATGTTTTACTCGTTCTTCTGGAAAAAAAAAAGGAAGAAGAAAAGAAACAATATATTGGAGCAGATACATTGTATATTGTGTATAAAAGCGATTGACATATTTATTTATTGATGTTTCTAATATAATAATTGTATGTTTTGAAAATAAAACTAAATTGTTAATTTTTTTTGAATGGCGAAAAAAATAGATGTTTTCAGAAATTTGAATTTCAAGAGTAAAAAAAAAAGAGTTTTGAAAGTAAAAACATTGTGGAAATTAGTCATTTTATTGTCATTATGATTTTTTCTTTGACGAAAAGGGTTTTTTTGTTAAACTGATTTTGTTTTAAATCGAGATCTGAATTTTTGGCTGAAAAATTCAGGCTTATTTAAACAGAAAAAAAATTTAGTTTTATTTTCAAAAGCTTTGCAATCTCATATATCGTGATAAACTTTTGAATTTACAAAAAAACAATCCGTATTTCATTATAACTTGGCGATTTGTGTAGCAATCTGATTTTAATTAAGCATTTCTAATTCATTCCGCACTTCTTCGAAAATAATATGCAAATCAATAAACAAAACAAACTTTTATAAGTGATTTTTTTTTTTCAACAAAATTAAAAATCAATCAGAGAGAATTTGAATTAACATGAATACTAAGAATTCGCAATAACTAAACATTGAACAACAAGAATAATATATTTAAAATTCGCATACAATATGTTATTATATATTAAAGGATCTGGATGGTACCTTATTCTTTTAAAACAAACTTACTTTTATTTTCATTTTTTTTTTTCAATCTTTTTGTTTTCTTAGGAAGAATCAAAGAAGCATTATCAAATGTATATAGAGTAGGTATATGTTGTTTGTTACAATTTTATCGCGACTGTTCCAAAAATAAAATCATATCATATGAAAAAAATCGATATATATAAAAGATTCTTGAAAATTTTAAACAATTTGAAGAAAAAATATAAAAAAAAAAAACAAATAAACAGATAGTATGCAAATAACAATAATATAGAAAAGATAAAACGATTTCAAAAATCTTTTGTATAGATATATTACACACAGGTATTCTACATACGTTACGTACATATGTATATAAACAAAAAAAAAATTATTTTTTTTGCATATAATATTTGCGATCGTTAACAAAAGACAAAACAACTTTGACAGCGATCAGGGCGACACTTCTTTTATGCCCTCACTATATAAGTAGTAATATAACAGCAATATATTGAATCAGTGTGGTCCTTTCACGTTTTTTGGGTGACTTTTGTCGACATCCAAAACTTATGTTTTGCTATTAAAAGGGCATTTGTTATTATTTTTTTTTATTTTATTTTTTTTTTGGCAAACATTTTTGTATAGTTGCATTAATATACTATAATATAAAACAGAAACTACATACATTTACATGCGGTCATTTATGTTAATCATGTAAAATTGTATGTTTAAAAAAAAAAAACCCAGTACACACATGTAAAAAAAAACATACATAATTGAACTTTTGTTTCAAATAAAACAAAAACGAAACAAAAAAAATGTTTATCAGTAAAATTATATCTGAGAATAAATTAGTTACATAAATGTAATACAAATATTATTTCTTTAATTTGTTTTTTTTTTTATTTTTTTGGACAATACTTATGTAAAATACATTTTTTGTTCAATTTTTATGAATTAAAAAATCGAATACGAGGGTTGCCTTTTAAGTTTTTCCAAAAATAACGAAAAAAAACAAATATTTGGTTGAAAGTCATTTTATTGTTTTTCAAAATTTTCGCCTTTAAAATCTATACACTTTTGCATTTCCTCGATCGAATTTTTGAGCATTTCCTTACACCAATTAATACGACCCTTTTTTAGTGTATATAAGGTAAAAGATGCGGAATCCAACGAGAACAGATCTTTTTCACGGCTAAATGTTCGTGTAAAATCGAATGCACTGCAGTCTTTGAAATGCCTAGGGATGCCTGAAACTCACGGTAGATGACATGCCTATCCTCTTCAATCATGTTGCGTACAGCATCGATGTTTTTGGGAACCACAACTGATTTTGGTCGATCTTCGCGAGATTCATCGCTGACAGAAACACGACCACGACGAAATTCTGCAAACTAGTTGTAAACAGTCTTTTCTGATGGTGCTTCATCGCCAAAAGTTGAACGAAGCTATTCAAAGCATTCTTGTTGATTTAGGCCTTTACGAAAATCGTAAAAAATCATCCAACGAAAACCTTCACGTGAAATTTCCATTTTTACTTAAACCTCATTTTTTTAAACACTTATTATAAACAAACTGATCAATGAATTTCTGAGATTTCACTGACTTAGCAATAAAAAATGTCAAATTGTACAATAAAAGAAATGTCGCATACCAATGGTGCCATCTAACAGTCGTTTGTAAAAACTTAAAAGGCAGCCTACGTATAATAAAATATGTAATTTTTTTATTTTTTTCATTTTCAACAAAAGTGTCTCAAAACAATATTTCAAAGACTTTTCGAAAATTTTAAAATTGAAAAAACAAGACAAAATCATAAAAAAAAAATAAAAAGTGCAAAATATACTTTAATGTTCACATTTTGAATTATAAAATGAATGAAAACAGGAAATTTACAATATGTATAATAAAAAAAATTTCACTTTCATTCTGAGAATATTTTAGTATATTTTCTACCAACAAATAAAAATGTGTGTAATTTTAAAATATTGTAAAGTATGTGAATTGTATAAATTTTAGTATTCATATCATTAATTGACTTTTTTTCATTTTTGTTTTTTTTCGTCTTTCTAAAGTGCAATGCCGACACATACGAAATATGTAAGTTTATTTTTCATTTTTGTATCTTTTAACAAGATACTTCATATATGTATGTTTATAATTTGTTTTTTTAGTTTTTTGCATATCCTAAAAATAAAATAAATAAAAATCATCTACCAAATACACAATGCGAATTTTAGTTAATTTGTATGCACCCTAAACAGATGTTATATACTTTATTAAGGTAAAATGCCGTGCGTTAAAATAATATGGTTATTTTTTTGTTGTTGTTACTTTTATTCGTTTTAATTTGAAATATAAATTTAAAAAAAAAAAACCGTTTGAATTTGTCATAAAAAAAATTGTTTTGTGTATCTTTATGGAACAGGCCCAAAAAGAAGCCTATATAAATCCCTATAGGAAAATACCCATCAGTTTTTCAAGCTGAAATTATGGCTATAAACATGTGCGCTACTGAATGCTTAAAGAAAGGCTTCAATAAAGCCACAGTCTACATAATCTCAGACAGCCAAGCAGCACTTAAAGCTCTAAATGCACACAAAGTTGTGTCTGGATTAGTTTTGGAGTGTCTGAAAACTGTTAAAGCTTTAGCTAGGACAAACAAAGTACATCTAATGTGGATTTCGGGACATGAAGGGTTCAAGGGCAACGAGCTGGCAGACTCCCTAGCAAAAAAAAGTGCCAACTCCAACTTCCTTGGACCAGAGCTATTCTGCGGGTTGCCCAAAAGCCACACAAGAAATAACATAAAAAAATGGGAAATGGAAAAATGCATCTCCCGATGGAAGAAAACTCCTGGAAATCTACAAGCAAAGGAATTCATCTTACCTTCGGCTAGTATTTCCAGAAAACTACTCAACCTCAGTAGGAAAGAGCTAAGAACCATTACGGGTTTCTTAACTGGACACTGTCCTCTAAATTACCATCTAAGTAGGATAGGACTACAGGAGGAAGACAAGTGCATATTAGGATTTATCAATAGCCAGAATCATAAGAAGCAAGGGCTGCACAAAAGATCAATATTGGTCGAAGTGCAATGATAGCCCATAATCTATTTATCTCTATCTTTATGGAAATAATGATAAAAATATTAATTTTTTAATTATTTTGTTTGTTTTTTTTTTTTTAGTTTTAAAGTTCGGTTAAAAGTTATTAGTATAAAATTTTTGAATTTAACAAAAAAAAAAATACCTATATATTATTAAAAAGATAAATAACAAAAAATTCTAACTTATTAGATAAATATCTGATTACCTTTTTTTTTACATTTAATAATCTCTCCACCTCCACTGTATGAGACACCAATTTTCAATGGAATTCAAAAATTTTGATATGTATTTCTATAATTTTAAGATTTTTCTTAGATCTTTTTTTTTTTCATGTGAAGTAAGAACAGTTAGAAAAATGCACCTATAAACAAATCTAGATAACTACCTATATACAAAATTTTTTTAAATGTAAAATTTTACTTTGAATTAAACAATGAGATGAATTTTTTATAACAAATTAAATCCAAAAAAAAAAAAAACAGTTTTGTTTTTTTGATGAGGTCATATGAGGCATCTAAATATTTTTAAATTTTTTATTTTTCTAGATAACAAAAAAAAAACAAAAAACGTCGCGCACATGCCAAAAAAGAAAGATATTTTTACATACTTTACCTTTATATATACATTTTAACATTTTTAAAATGTTAAATATACAAAAATTTACCTTTGCCAAGAAGAGCACATGATGAACATATTCAAAAGTGCCGCATATTTACGAGTTTTGTCATAATACAGACAACATATATTATAATTATACATTTATATATGTATATAAAATGGATAAAAAATAAAAAGAATTAAATTATATTAGAGTTATATTTTATTTTAGAGAGACAAAAAAAATTATAAGGAAATAAAAAAAAATCTCAAAACAAAGACTTGAAAAAAAAATAAAGAAACAATTTAAAAACGGAAAAATTGTTCTACATTTTATGAAACGACGTGAAATGAATGGAAAAAAATATTTATTTGTTTTTTTTTTTTTTTTCAAAGTATCTAACAATTACCAGATATGTGTAACTTTTAAAACATATATAGCATGTTTTATGAATTTTATTATTATACATATATGTAATGACGTACTTATATATGTTACCTGTACGTAAATATGTATCATATTATATCTATTGTTTTAATTCAATGTTTAGATTTGTTTTTTAAATGCACGAACTCTGTAAAAAGAGAAAAAAAACGAAAACATTAAAATAAAAATAAAAAATAATAAAAGAAAAATGTATGAATTATGCTTAATGTTACTTGATTTTAATCTTAATTAAAAATTACTTTGCTAAACATTTTAATCTTTCAAATAAAATAATATGTACATATATGTTTTATATGTCGTGTGTAAGTTCATATATGAGATTTTGATTTAATTTTTAAAAAAAAAATGTTTTTTTTTTTTGTTCTTGCTTTGTTCACGAAAAATTTAATTAAATTTATTTAACAGGCGCATACTATAATTAATTAATGAATAATTAAAAAGAAAAAATCATTGTTGTAAAAATAGTTCGTTTTAATCTGAAGAGATTTGTTCTTCTAGATTTGTTTCAATTATGAAAAAGCCATTAAAACTCAGCACTTAACTTTTTATTCTGACAGGTGAGGATATACTGACCACTATACTGTATACCAAGGAAATGGGGAGAAAATGCCATAGGTCAACTTTGTGCACATTAGAACAACACTTTTTTTTCTTGAATAATCCCAAAATTTGCCTCGAATTTCAGCTCAAGGAACTAGAAATCATATAATATCCTCATTAGTATTATTACAATATAATTTCGGCACATTCGTCCTTAGGACTATTACCACACAGAATTCTCTGGACAACTTAACTTACATTTAATTCATTTATTTTTTTTTTTGTTTTGTTTCTTTAAAAACCACCCAGAAATTATACAAATTCTTTTACTTTAATATCAAAAAATTTACAAACCTTAATGTATTTTACGTACATATTTTGATTTTTTTTCATTTTAAATCCAATAATCAAATCACGTATTCATTTTAAAAGCGTGTTAAAAAAACCTTCTAAGAATTAAAGAAACGAAAAACAAACGACCAAAAAAAAAAAGTTGTTTTAAAAAATTTTCGGAAATTCTTTAAATTATAATTTGAACACATATTTCAATCACATTTACTATTATAAAGTACGTATCTAAGTCTATAGTGAACTCGTAAATTTTGTCATCCATTTGTCATTTTGACTTTCTTTATCCAAGGAATTTATTTTGAATTTTAAATAAAAAGAAACAATTAATTTTGATACCGTAAAATTTGAAATAATTTAAAAATAATTTTACTATACCATGGAAAATTTCAATTTTTCTAAAGATCTTTTGCAAAATTTATTTTTTGCCATGGAAAAATTCACATCAGGCAACATTAATTGTTTTATTACTACTTACTTCTTTTTTTTAGTTAATTAACACTCCGATCTATGAGAGCACGTTTTCGTACAAAATCAGATTTCAAATTGGAATATCTCTGGACCTTGAAATTACTGCAGAGTGTTCTTCTCGTCATTCCCTATATCTTTTTCTTTCAAACAAAAAAATTCCTGCAAAAGGGAACGAGCTACTAGACCCCAAAAAAAAACTCCTTCCATCTATGTTAAGGAAATTTTAGTAGACGTTTTCGTTCCTTTAAAAAAGTATGTTCTCGTAGGAGTAGGAAGTTGAAACTCGGCCAGGATATTCTTTGAAGGGTTCTCGTCTGAACAAACTTTAAACCAAATCCATCGACTAGGTCAAAAGTTATAAGGTAAAATGCACAAAAAAGTCATTTTGCGAAAAATTAACGTTTTTTCCCCTATACTGCGAACCACACTTTTTTAGTATTTTAGAAGTTTACGATTAAATTGAAGTGTTTTTTGATCTAGTGCTTTTTATTTGACTCAAATCGGTTTAACAGAGCCTGAGATGTAATAGCCCAAAGTTGACTAGTACTCCTTTTCCCATATAAAAATTTTGAAAAATTCATATGGAAAATTGAAAATATTTTTTTCCATACATTTTGTTCATTAACAAATTTCAACTTCCTACTTCTATGGGAACATACTTTTTTAAAGGGACGAAAAGGTCTACTAAAATTTCCTTATCATAGATGGGACGTAGTCAGTGCTGGATTTAGGCTTAGACAAGTGATGCATTTGCCTAGCGCGGCAACATTTTAGGACCCTAAAAAAATAACCTCTTTTCGTTTTAAACTCCAACTTAAACACCTCACAACTTTGCTACCAAGGGGCAAGGGCGCTATATGGGACAGTGCCTAGGGCGGCATCACACTTAAATCCGCCACTGGACGTAGTAAAATTTGTCATAGATCGGAGTTTTAAAACGGATCCTTATTTTTTACATTTGATTTTAAAACAAACAAACAAATAAACAAAAAGTGTACATCAAATACCTACCGCATTATAAAAAATATGACTTCAGGAATTTTTCAATCTTTGTTCGTTTTTTTTTTTTCTATTTTTCATCCTTCAGCACTGTTTTTCTATTTGTTGAAGAAGAAATACTTTTTTATTATACATACTTGTTGCATCTTATTATGAATGCAAGATGTATAAAAGAGTATTGATTTCATTTAAAGAATACTAATTACATTCGAGTGTTAGATGTAGAATTTGGAATGTCATAATAATTATATGGTGTTTTAATTAATCTGTGAAATAGTAAAAAAAGAAGACATGAATGAATAAAAATAAGCAATACAACAACCACAAAAAAAAAAAAATAAACATTAACTGACAACGGATTTGATTTATACGTAATTGAAAAACTTAATAAAAATGAGCTATAAAGCTATTTGACTGGTCCCTTCTTCATTGTTTTTTTTTTCTTCTCGAAGTATTGAAGAAAAAAAAAAGGGGAATGAATGTGATTTATCTGACAGAAAAGTGCATTATAATGAAATTTTAAATCATTATTTGATTTTTAAATTTAATTTTATTAATATAAATGCATCTCATGTTTCAGAATTGATTGAATTTTATTAAGCTACTGGTATTTTAAAATTCTATAGTAAAACATATATTAAATACTTGTGTCGTATGTACAGAAATGTTACGTATAAAGACGAAAAAAAAAAAGAATCTATTATTTGTCCTTACATTGTTTGTTATTATTTTTAAGATTCAATTTAAAAATTAAAATATTCACAAATTAAACACATTTTATCACATTATTTAAGTATATTTTTTATTTTATTAAATTTTTTTTATATATTTTTATTAATATTTAATTATAATATAAAAAGCTTTACAGCCTACATATTATTATTTGTTCATCTTTATTTTATTTTTATTTTTTTTTTCCTTTGTTGTCATTATTTCACAAAATTGTAATTTAAATTCAACTCTTAAATGACTATTAAAATCATACTATGTATTTTTTTTTAAATTTAAATAAATGAAAATTATATAAATTTGAATTAATAATAAATATTTAAAAATAACGTATTTTGTCAAATATAATTAATCACAACAACAACAAAAAAAAATCTAAATTTATTTAATTTTTTGTTGTAGGTTTTGCTCAGAAACTTAAAATTTAGAAATGGATTTTTTTTTCTAACAGTTTAATTTGACTTTGTGCCATTTCAATATTTTGAAATTTATTTAAAATTAAAATTTTACAAGTAATTTTTTCGAAATAGCAAGGTTTTTTTTTCAGCAATGAAAAATTACATTCTGAACGTGAACAATACCATAAAAATTTGTATTCAATATTGGTGTGATTTTGCTAACAGTGAGCGCGTATACTCCGCAGTACCAAACCGGTACTATTACTGTTTTGGTCCCGGTATATACGCATGGTACCGAACCATTTTAGGCCGACCATTTTGGTGCGAACCAACTAATTTGGTCCTCCTTTCTTCGTTCATTTCCAATTAATTTTGCACAAAAAGAAAAAATTATTGATAATTGACACTATACACAAATAGAAATTATTAAATCAATTAACAACGAATGAAATATTTGAGTTTGACAAGTATTTTTTTCTTTCTTTTTTCATTATTTGCACCTACGGTATATACAGGCAGTACTAAAATGGTTTAGTCGTACCAAAATAGTACTAGACCGGTTTGGTACTGCGGAGTATACGCGCTCAGTGTATTTTCTTTCCAAACCGTTTTTTTTTTATTTAAATGTGAATTATTAAATATTGAAATAAAAAATTTTATGAAACTGTTTCCATTTGAAATATTATTGACACATATTGCTGACATTTTTTTTTTTTAAATTTTAATCGTGAAGTTTAAGAAAATACGATAAAATTTTTATTTTTTTAAAGAAAAATTCTAATTTTTACTAATTTTCTTTTTCTACAAATTTTTTTTTAAAGCATTTATTTTTTTCATAAAATCTTGGTTGACATTGTTGAAATGTATATTATTTTCATTCTACAACATTTCTAGCACCAGAAAATATAAAAAATCTCAATAATCATCATAATTTTTATATTTTTCATGCTTTTTTCTTTTTAGGTATATATAAAAGCCAAATATTACAAAACAAAACAAAAAAAGTAATGATTATTTTTTATTATTCGAAGAAATTTTGTTATATTTTGTAATATTTCTTAAATTTACTAAAATCAATTCTTTACAAAGATTAAAACTATTAAACTATTGTAAATTCTATTTTAATTCTTTGTTTTTGTCATTTTTGCTACAAAATTTCATTAAAACGGTTTTTGTGTTGCATTAATTTGTAAATTTCTAAATTGAATTTTCAATTTTGATATTTTATTTTTTCATTCATGCTATGCATTTAGTAATTTTGTGTGTGTGTGAGTTTGTGTTTGTATTTTATTTTTTTCTTTAAGTTAAGATAATTTTGTTACTATCGAAAGATATAGCTATATATTTTTTTTAAAGATGTGTTTTATGAATAATAATTCTATTTAAAAATTTTGAATATAGGTCCCAATTAAAAAGATATATGTATATATATATTTTTAGATTTTTATATTCTAAATATTTTTTTATTTACATTTTTTTTTTTTTCGAATAATTTTAAATTACATTTTTTTTAAATGATTAAATAATTATTAAATTTCAACGAAATTTTGATTAAAGAAAAATAAAAATAAAAGTATGTGTATCTTCAAAAATGAATCACTGCACAGTTGATGCAATGCTGATGCTTGTCACAAATTCAAAAATGCAATGAAACTTTTATGATGTGTTGTCACATATTCAAAAAAGCATCACATCAAATCGAGTATTCGAAATTCCTTGTAATATTCAGCTATCATGTAATAGCATTGCATCGCCAACTTAAAACTTTGCATCGTCATAGCAACAAAGTAATGTTTACGCATCACGAACAAAAAAGCATTAGCAGCACCAGAGCAGCGATGCATTTTTAAAGAAGCACTATAATTCAGAATAAAAAAGGTGAGAATTTATAATTTTTTTTAAAAAACCTTTTTTTTTTTGTCATTTATTGCGCAAAAAGTGCATAATTGATAAATCTATCTATCTTCAATGCTATATCGTAAACATTAATTACTTTTGGTTTTATTTATTTTTGTTTAACAAATTTTAATAACATTTCTTAAATATTTCTTTTCTTTTTTTTTTGTTTCTTTTTTTAAATTTTATTCTTTATAAAAATGTTTATCATTTTGTTAAAAATAAAAAATAATTCAAAAAATAAATTTTTAGTCACCGACATTAGCAAGACATTAATAAAATATGCATGAGATAAAACACAAATACTAAAAGTGAAGAGAATACCCATTAGAAATTCGTAATTGTTCAATAAACGAAAAAAATTGTAGTTAATTTCGAAATCAATAAAAAAAAAATACTCAAAATATGATAAGAAAATTGATTTTATTTCTAAATAATGTAAAAATCTTTTTTTTGGCTTTTCGATAGACGTGATTAGAATAATTTTCTTTATATCGAAATTCAGTTTCAACATAATTTCCATGGTTTTATCCTTGGTATGTAATTTAAAGACCATTAGTACTAGTATGTATATTCTAGTATCCTTTGAATGTAATTTTTAAAAAATCTGAAAAATTAAATGTTAAATAATAAATTTTCTTAATTAATACAAAAAATCACATGCTATTTTTTTTTTTTGCTATTTTTATTTATAGATATATTTCCTTTTTTTTTTTGTTTATTAACTTGCAACAAAAAATTCAATTATAATAATAATAAAAGTGTATAATTATTTAAAATTGAAATATTTCATTTTTTTTTTTTTTCACTTTTCTTATTATCAATTCTATTTTTTTTTTATTAATAAACTTTTACTTGTAAGTTATTTTATCATTTTTATGCCTACAATTATATAATTTTCTTATTTAATGTTTACATAATATTTTGAGAAAAAGTTTTTTATGTATTTTTTTATTTATCCTATATTTATTAATGTCTTGCAACAAATTATATTTTTCTTATTCTTAACTTTTTTTTTCTTTTCTTATTTTCTTTTCCTTTTTTTTCACTTACTTTTTGGTTTTATAAATTTGAAAATAAGAAAAAAAAAATGTATAATTAAATTATTAGAAATCTCTTTTTTTTTAATGTTTACTTTTTTTCTTAATATTTCTTCTTTTTTCTTCTTCTTCTTCTTTTTCAATAATTAATATAATAATAATAGTAATATTTTAATATAGTACACAAATAAATTTTTTTTTTTTAAAGTTTTGTTTTTGTAAAAACACATACATAATATATAATTATTTTTTTATTTAATAATTTTTCAACGACTTTGACTTTTCGAATGAGCGATCAACCATTGTAGTGTTATATCAATATTATCTTTCTCTTTACATGAAATGCTGTAACAACATATTTCTCTGTCCTGTATACTAGATAAATTCCTGCAAAAACAAAAAAATTTCAATAAATAATCAATATTTTTTGTGAAGAAAAAATAAAATAATCTTACATTCGTTCAATTAAACCAGTCTCATCTAAAGCACCAGGTAAATCTCTTTTATTTCCCAATACCAAAACTGGTATACCAACTAATTGTGGCTTATCTAAAAGTGAATGTAATTCATTTCTTGATGCTTCCATTTTATCCAAATCAGCAGCATCCACCATGTATCTAAAACAAAAAAACAAAAAAACATAATATAAAAACGTAATTAAAGAATTTTATTATTATTTTGTAATTATTACTATTATTAATTAAATAATATACATACACAATTGCATTAACACCTCTACAATATCGTTCCCACATTGATCTAAATCTTGGTTGTCCACCAATATCCCATACTTTAATCGTAACATTACCTTTAGTTATTTTACGCATATTAAATCCAACTGTTGGTATCATATCTTCACTGAATTGACCAGACTGAATAATTATAATAAAATGGTGTTTTATTTTTTATTTTTTTTATATTATTAAATTAATTAAATATGTAGAAAATTAAAAGATTACAAATTACAATTTTATGAATCTTTCAAAAAACGCAAGGAATTGATGCATGACATAGGAAGAAAAAGAAACACAATCGAAAATAAACAGAACATTAAATTCTAGTTTTGTAATAATATATTGTAAATTAGAAATCATATGTATGTATACAAATGAACATGAACTAAAAAAAAAAAATATGTACATACATACATAAATTTCAGCTTAATCATAAACAAAACAAGAAAATTATCATAATTTGAATGAAGAAAATTTTTGTAGTACATATTAAAAAATTCAATTTGACTTCTCGTTTTTTTTTTTTTTCATTCAAAACTGATAACGTAGATATTTTAAAAGTTGACAAAATATTTAAAGGCCTTCAACCTATCGATTAAAACTAGTTGCAACACATTCAATCTACTGAATGATTATAGTTTCAGCTTGATTCTTAATTCATGATTATTTTTTTTTTTTTGCAATAGCATTGATTTTAAACATATGTATGTAGGTAAGTGGATATACATACATATTATAGGTATAGTTTCTTTTTTTTTTTTTTCTCTTTGTTATTTTTGTACGTAATCGCATGCACCTATTAAATTCTTAAATAATAATAAAAAAGTCAATGAATCATTCAGTGAAAAGAGAAATAATTGAATGTAATTACATTCTTTATCTTTTGTAATTACTATCAAAATATACAAAAATAAATAAAATGTTGATAAAATTTATTTATTTTATGAAGAAGAAAAAAATATTATCAAAAAATAGCTAAACTTACAGCTATAACATTTACGAATGTTGTTTTTCCAGAGTATTGAAGTCCAACAAGGGTCAATTCCATTTCTTCCTTCCAGAATAAACTTTTAAACCAATCCAATATTTTATTAATAACCGCTATCATTTTTTTATTTTTTTGAATTTTTTTTTTAAATAAAATTTAATTAAAAATTATTAATTATAAATTTATCACGCCCAACAAAAGAAAAATTATTTATTTCGTATTTGATATATGCGGGCTATGATGGATTCGATCTGACACATAGCAAAATGAGAATGACAGCTGTAGCTGTCAAGTAATCAAATGAAGTGAAGCCAATTCAAAAATCTCGGTTAAGCAAAGTATACAACCAATTAACTGTATTTACTATTTATTTTCCGAAGAGAAAAAAAAATCTCATTCAGCCGGGAGATCAAGAGGTTTTTCATAATTTTGCCAATTTTTCGCCATTTCCACTGTTTGTTTCTTGAATAAAATAAATAAAACAATCCATTTAAATTGTGTACTTTTATTTATTCGAATGATTTCATTATTACTGAATTATAGACCGATTCAATTGTGCAATACAGTTGATCGAATCTACTAATGGTCTGAATCCGCCTCCGGAACGAGTACCATTCTGTTGATGCCCTGAATTATAAAAACAAAATTCTACATATTTCTAATTTTATATTTTGTTACTTTTTTGTTTGTTTATTTTACCACAGCATTTTACCACGACATAAAAGTGTATTTTCAATTTCTTTTTTTTTAATAGCTAAAAAATATAATTTTAAAAATTTCTTTCTGTTTAAAAATAAAGAAATTCCCAAAATAATTTTTTTTTAAAAAAATTCTTCCTTTTTCTTCACACAATCTGACTTTTCATTTCTTTTTACAGTACATAGAAATAAGAAAAAATATAAAATAAAGTAGCAATTGCAATATTAATTATAATAAATGATTTTTTTTTTTTTAGAATTATATATCATTAAGAAAAAAAAAGAAAAATATCAATTAGGTTTAGTTTTCTTTAATTTCTTGTCCCCAAACTCTATCAGAACAATAACTTGTTGCCTGAAATATGAAAGAAAATATTTTAGAAAAAGATAAATTTATTACAGAAAAAACAAAATTCTCAACATACATTGCATTCTTTAGCTTTCTCTTTATTATCACACCAATACGAAGGACCATATGAGCATTTATTTGCTCCTACAAGAACATCTGATGAACGACGTTTTCTATTCAAAGTTTCTAAAGAAAAAAAAAATCAGATATTGAAAAAAAAAAACATATAAAATTTATATATGTATTATTTATTTACCACCACTTCCTCCAATTGCAATATATGCCCAACCTGATCTCTCTTCTTCAAAACATTTTCCAATACGTTTACAAATATCTGATTGATCAACACCAAATTGAATCAAATTAATTATACTTTTCCCATAATGTTGAATAAGTTGGAAACACTAAAACAATGCAAAAAAAAAGAAGATTTATCATTTTTTTTTTTTCCCTTAAATAGGACCAAAAAATAAGAAACAAAAAAGTATTAAACAAACCTTCTTGTAATATTGTGCTTCAAGATTTTCACAAGCAATTTCAATAACTTTTTGAATTTCAAAATCTTGATTTTTATTATCTTGTTCTTTAACCAATGAAACAATAGCAACTGTTGCTCCATGACAAACACCACATTCAATAACTTCATCAGTTACTTTACTGAATGGAATTGATTCCATTGATTCTGATTCTGATGAAGATAATTCAAGATTATTTGGACATAAATCCATACGTTGACATATTTGTTTTGGTGGTATTGAATCAATTAAATTTATAACTAAATCTGCATAATTTTTCATGAAATTTTCACAATTTGTTTCAATTGTTTTTGGCATTTTTTTACAAATATTTTTTACAGCATTTTTTATTTCATCTTGTGTTGTTTTATTTTGTAATTCTTGTTCTAATTTTGTCATAATAAATTCACAAAGAACACATGGTGTATTATCTTTTATTGGTTTTCTAATAATATCATCTAATCCTGTTATTCTTTCAAGTGGCATTCTTACAATGTGTTTTGATGGTATTGCAACTACATCAATTTTTATTGCTTCATCAATATCAACTGTAAAAATATATTTCAAATTTAAAATATTAAATCTTTACAAACACCTAAAAAATATAAGTGATTCAATTTAATTCTTACGATCGTCAGGTTCCTGGAAAATGCAATAGCCTAATTCACGGCATATCATTTTTGGAGTTAATTCTTTCATAATTAGGCTAACAATTAAATCACCATGTTTCTCAATATATTCATGGCATTTTTCAACCAAACTCTTTTTCTTTAATTCATCACAAGCATGATCTAATGCATCCTTAACTTGTTCCTTCAAGAAAAGAAAAAATAATAAATATGTAATTTCAAAAATAAAATCGTAATAATTTAAATTTCTACCTCCGATTTTGGATTAAGAATTCGTTTTTCAGCTTCTTTAACAACTTTTTCGCATAATAAACATTCTGGTGTTGAAATAACTTCGACTGTTGCAATCGGTTTTCCATTAAATGTTTCGTCAGGTATTTCATTGGTCACTGTAACAAAATAAATTCAAAATTTTATCGGAAATTTTTAAATTTGTAATACAATTTCTACTTACATATTTCATCGCTATCAGTTTTAATATTTGTTGAATCAAAATCTGGCTTTTTATCTGGACATAATTTCAAATAAACACATATTTGTTGTGGTGTAAAATCAGTTATTAACATTTGAACTAATTCTGATGAATATGTATCAACAAAATCAATACATTCAACTTGTAATTTTTTTGGTAGATGTGAGCAAAGATTATCAAGAGCATGCTTTATATTATCCTAAAATAAAAAGCAAAACATAAAATTACAAAAAAGTTTCAATATAGTCAATATAAACTTTAAAATTTTTACAAACCTTTGATTTATCGTTCTTAATCATTTCTTGTGCTTGTTGAACTGCAAATAAACACAATGGGCATGTTGGTTTATCTGTGGTAGCAGAAGATTTTGAAACAATTTTAACATTAACTACTGGTTGAGGTGCAAATACTTCCATATCATCAACACTTTTTGGACATATGTTAAGCATTGGACAAATTTGTCTTGGATCAATTTCTTGAATTAATAAAGCAATTATAGCATCACCATACAAATCGACAAAATCATCACATTTTCCACGAATTGATTGTGGTAATTTTTTACATGCATTTGTAACTTCATCTTTTATTTTGTCCTGAAATAAGTTGTGAAAAATATCAATAAAATTTGAAAATTTTCGACTAAGGGAAAAAAAAGCTTTACTTACCTCATTTGCAGGTGTTGCAAGAGCTTCTTGAATAAAATGAAGGAAATATTCACAAATGGTACATAATTCACCACTAGCAGCTAAATTTCTTGAATTTGGTGCACCAAGGATTCTATCGATTGGCAATTGCATTGATTGTATCTCTTCATTCGTATATTTTGGTTCATTTTGTCCTAACAACTTTCTTTTTGGTGCTTCGGTTGTCGTTGTTGTAGATGGTTTCTCTTTAATTGTTACTTGAATTTTTTGTGGTGGAATAACTGGTAAAAGTGGGAAAATTGGTAATTTATTAAAATCAACAATTTTTCCTTTATCAGCACCATAATTTTTTGGACAGATTCCAATCATGAAACATGCTCCATTTGCATCTAAATTATTTACGAAAGCATCATAAATTACATCATAATATTGATCAACAATGCTTAAACATTCTTCTTTGAAACCTTTCATTTGTTTACATAATCCTTCTAATACTTGTTTAAATTCTGATTCAGTTGTATTTGCAACTAATAAATCTCTTAAATGTCTAATAAGTTGTTCACATAATTCACATGGTATGTCATCTTTAACTTGTACAACACCAACATCTGATAATGGACGTATTTCAACTAATTCTGGATGTTGATGATATTTTGATGAACAAACACCAGACATATGACAAATTGCATCTGAATTTATACTTTCTTTAAGCTCATCATAAATATCATTGAAATACATTATCATTATATTTGAACAAGCATCTGAAAATGATGATAAAGTTCCACAATAATGTAATAATCCTTCTAAAATATCATCACGATTTGATGCATGAAATTTATTTGAAATTAATGAAGCAACTGTATTACAACCAGAACATGTTAGTTTATTTTCTTTTAAAGATACAGCAGTTGTTGGAATATTTTGTGTTACTGGTTTAGGTGTAGTTTTCAATGACATTTCCGCTAACATTTGATCAATTGCAGCATTATTACATAGTCCAGCGACAGAGCAAACAACCTATAAAATTTTCAATTTTAAAAATAAAAAGAGAAAATTTAAAGTTTGTGTCTTTCAAAATTTAAATTTTTCAACATACTTGAGGATTCATTTGTGATGCAAGAGCTTCAACTAATTCTGGTACAAAATCATCAGCTAATTTTATACATTCTTTTTGTATTGGTTTTAATGGAATTAATTCACATGAACCTTCAAAAACAGATCTTAAATCTTCTTGTGTTTCATTACTTTCAAGCTGATCACGTGCTTGTTTTACCATATCAAGACATATTTGACAAATTGAATCGTTATCTTCGGGAACTGTTTGTTTTTCCCAAACAGTTTGAATACAATGACGAACGGCACGACAACTTTTTGCATTTCTATATGTCAAAAAAAAAAAAAAAAAAGATAATATCATAGCTTTTTTGTTTATTTATTTTTTTTTTTAGAATAATTTTTAACTTTTTTCCTGCTACTTTTTTTTTTTCTATAAAGCAAACATGTTGGACGTATCAAATTTAATTTCAATTTAACAACTTAATCTGTTTTCTTTTGTGATAAGAATTCTCAAGAACTTTATCAGAGAAATAAAATAAAAACTGTAAGTATTTTGTTTTTAAAGCAATCAAAAATGCTGACCATATATAATTTTAGAGATTATATCGTTCTATATTGTTCTACAAACAATAAACATTAAATTTATCTCGTTATGAGTCATTGTAATAATTTTTAAATTTTAACATATTTTTCTCTTACTTTTGCATATAATTTATTATTCATTAAATTTAAATTTTATTTTCAATACAAAATAAAAAATATAACAACCAAAGTTTTCATTTACCATTATTTTCGAATCAAATTAAATCGAGATCGCAAAATAATAAATAATAAATATGTGTGTAATTCAAAACCGATAAGTGAGCAATAACATTTACAATTTGAATAATAATAAAAAATTGAATTGATAAGAACATTTTTCTACTTATTTCAATTATTCTAGTTTTATATTATAGATATATGTTATGAAAAGTAAATTTTTATTTTTTTTTTTTATATTGCATTTTCTAATCTTTATTTGGAATGAAAATAAATGTTCATGAGAGAAATAAAATAAAAATTACGATGTAATTTAATGTAAACGACGCGTGATTAATCATTTGACCATTTGTTAAAAAACTATGCTCAATGTGACTAATGTAACAACATTTTATTATGTAGGTAAGTGTAATTGTAATTTAATCTTACAATTATATGTCTAATACACATATTTCACTGTAATTTATAGAGGTGTTTAGTCATCTTCATCATGAATAAATTTTTGTTTTGTTTTTCTCTTTATCATAAATAAACAAAAATCAATACAAAAAAAATACCGAAACTGCAACTTTCAATTGTATTACTGGAGGAGAGAAAAATTATGATGTATCTAGCTATATTCAATTTAAAAAAAAAAAGTAATTATCACATCAAATCTTTAAAAGTCAGCACGTACGTTCTAGTTTAAAATGAAATTAAAATAAAAGTTCGAAGGTTATCAGAAAAGATAGAAATTTTATTTTCTCAATTTGTTTTGCCTTTTTTTTTGTTTCCATTATTTTTGTCTGTTTATTTGTTTGGAATATGTACATATACCCGAACTCAACCCAATTGCGAATTAATTTATATACTTTGAATAATGTCCACAAAAATGAAAAACTGTTGATGCATGTCTGTTGTTATCAATGTTCAACAAGAAACGAAAAATAATAAAATAATTGTATATGTATTTACTATATGAATAATTGTTTTTACATAAAAGATATTAATGTACTAATAAGAAGCCTTTTGTTTTCATCTATAATTTTATTTTGATATTTAAAAATCAATATTAATATAAATGTATGTACTTACGTGATATTTTGACACCAATAACTTGGACCCCAAGTGCATTCTTTAGCTCCTAATAAACTTCTTGATTGTATTGGTTTAAAAAAAATCAAAATCAAACCTTGATCACATATAAAGGAGAATAATAAAACAAAGAAAATTTTATAAATAGATATAAAAATGTTAATGAAAGAAAAATATTTCAAAATTTTAATAGTCATTTTTCATTTTGATGATAATAAAACTTACCAAAAATAACGGCGTAAATAGCCGTATAAAGTAACTTCATTTTGATTACAACACTAATTCTATTTTCTTATATTGAAAATATTTTTTTCTGAATTTTATTTTTCTTCTTAAGCTTTGTTTAACTTGTTTCCTATGAAACAAACTATTTTTTTATAATAAAATATAATTTAATAATTCCAAAACACCTATGTGACGAGACGACGGACACTTCGAAATTGATGAATTTGCTCTTTATGTCACCAACAACAGTGATGTGTGTACTTCACTTTCTTTCACAGCACAGGTTTATACGTCATTCGCTTTTAAAACGGATTTTGGTTTACTCCCAATTTTAACTGCTATAAACTCGATAATTCTGATTTTGGCTTAAGCCCAATTTATTTAGGTTTAATCCCAATTTTTTTATATGTTTGTGTGAGGTAAAATGCAATATGGTGGATTATAATTTTTATGGTGAAAGTGAAGCTGTCACATTCTTCTTCTTTTTTTTATGTGGAAGAAGAAGAATATGTATACTATAAGTGTATAAAAAAAAGTATCAACGTTTGCATGTATTATTTTATTCCCAATTTACCGTTTATAGCGTACTCCCAATTTAATAAAAAATTCGGTTTAAATTCGGAATTCGAATTATTTTTTGCCGTATAAACTGTTAAACTGTTTGGCTGATAGAAAATAAAGAAAAATTTTGAGTTTTTGTTTGACAATTTCGCAGCATCTGGAGACGACGTGGACCGGAAATTTTAAAGATAATTAAAATGAAAATTACTTTATTTATATTTTTTACTTTAAATTTAGGCTATATTTATTGTAAAATAAATACCATAACAGATGATGAACTGATAGATCGTATAAGAGGTGATGATAGGCTTGTCGTTGTTTATAGTAAGTATTTATTTTTATAAAGTGCATATTGATTACCTATTTTTTTAATATAAGGCTTGTCTACTGTTTTCAAAAATATCTTAAACCAAAGTATTTCATAATGTTCTTTCTTTTATTCCTCTGGGCCTTAATTTAATTCTTCTTTGGTAGCCATTTAAATCTTAATTTTTTTTTCACACTTTACAGCCAGAAAAGATTGTGATGAATGTGATAAATATGAAAGTATGATTGAAAATCTATACAAAGATATCACAGAACATTTAAATGCAGCTGTTTATAAGGCAGTAAATAGTCCAATGGCAGCTTTATTTAGCCCTTCTAGGGAACCAGCCATAGTATACTATCGAAGAGGGCTACCATTATTGTATCATGGACCATTATCTGAAGAAGCAATTATAGGAAATTTCTATGATAATCCAGAACCGATTGTAAGAGAACTTTCAGATGATAATTTTGAACATTTAACACAAGCTTCAACTGGTGCTACAACTGGAGATTGGCTTATGTTTTTGTAAGTAAATATTCAAATGTTATACTCCTAATATGAATATACTTAATTGGATATTTATTAGCTATTCAACGGATTGTACATCATGTCAACGTCTTCATGCATCATGGGAATCTGTTGGTGCTGCACTCAAACATCGTATGAATGTTGCTCGTATTAATATTCAACTTAAGGGTAGATTAACTGGAAAAAGATTCCAAATTGATTCAACACCAGAGTTTATATTGTAATTAATCATTTTTTTTAATATTTTTTATCATTTGAATGACATTAATAAAATGTATTTTAATTTGTTAAGATTCCGATTAGGCAAAATGTACAGATATAAATCTGAAGACTACTCACCATCATCATTTATAAATTTCGCTACAGATGGATATAAAGATTTAAAACCAGAAGATGTACCACCAGAATACAGGGAATCAATGTAATTCAATTTAAACTTAAAATATTTTATTTTGTTCATAGCTTTAATTTAATTTTGTTATTTTTAACAGGTTTTACAGGGTAGTAACACAAGTAACACAAATTTTTATCGAACGTTATCCACTACCAATGATTGGAACATTAATGATTATATTGATTTGTGCATACACTTATTGGAAAATAAAATCAGGTAGAACAGCTGAAGCTAAAAAGACTACCAAGAAAACCAAGTAAAAAAAAACAAATACTTTATCGTCTAAAGAGATTTTAAACAAATATTAGAAAATAATTTTAAAAATGTTTTAACACACAAAAGAAACAAAAAAAAAAAGGTAATTATGTGATTATTTCATTCCTTTGCAATTATATTTAAATAAGGATGTTTTCTTTTCAAGAAGGAAGAAAAATTTCAAATAAGTTTTAATATTGTAATATCTTTTTTTTTAAATTTTTTTTATTACTATTTTTTTTTACTGAGAATTTTAGAATATTTAGGAAAAATAATTTAATTAATTACAAATAATTTTAAATTGCATACAGAAAAAAAAATGGTGAAATGAAATTTCAACCACACATAAGCTTTCCACGTTTTCACAGTACAGTAGAATTTTAGATTTTAAAAAATAAACTTTTAAAATAATCAATGTTATAGTGAGAAAAAAAAAACATAGAACAAAAATTTGAAAAAACAAAAAAAATAAAATAAAAATAGGAATAGAGAATTATAGTCATTGCACACATTTCACTTCAATTGATTTTTGAATAACAATAAATATAAGATTGTCATTTAATGTAATTAGAATTTCATGATTTTTTGTTCCAATATGAATAAATGTCAATTCTTCAAATAAATGATGATAATTACGTGAATTACGTTGAATATACCATATTAAATCATAATAATAATCAGCATAAAGTCTTGTTATTTCCTTATTTAATGTACTTTTAAGAATATTACCTGAAAATAAAAATATGAGTATTAGGTGGGATTTATTTAAAGTTAGTAATGAAATTAGTAATGAAATTTTGCTAATTTTAAAGAAACAATTTCACTACGTTTTTTGTGCCAAGAATGTAAAATCTATATGGCTGATCTTTTCAACGATGATGGAAATGCTACAATCATTCGTAAATTGTGGTAAGATATGGAACAGAGACATGAATGCGGCTACATAATAATTCACATTGTTCTTGATGAAGTGAAAGGAAAACCACGGCATCCCGCTTTCTGCCCTGACTTCAACCTACGAGCAGAACATGTTGAAAATACACATGATGCAGGAATGACCGAGTCTGAAGATGAAGTTGCAAGTCCTCACATCAATGAAAATATACATGATGCTGAGAAGGTCAAGCCTAAAGATGAGGTTACAACTCCTCACATCGATAACCAAAATTTGGAAAATGAAGCACTTGAAATTGAAAGTGATGGTTCTGATTACCGAAATCTGGAATTCTCTGATTAAGAACATTATGGCTTGATAGTAAGTGATAGCAGCAGTGAAGATGAGGTTGAAAGTCCTCACTATAACTTACATCGTGTTGAAAAATGTACGCATGATGTTGGAATGGCCAAGCCCGAAGAATATTCTTATCAAGAATACTATGACTTGGTGGAAGCAAGTGAAAGCAGTAGTAAAGATGAGGTCAACAATCTTTCAGTTGCGACTGAGGGGTATGTGATACCAAAATCACCTACTTCTCGTTATGTTCGCAAAAGAAAAGTTGTTAACCACGACCACTCCTATGCTGCTGGAAAGAAAAAAAAATTGATCCTAGAGCTGCAAGGACAGTAATGAAAGAGCCTAATTACTCTTGTTCCAGAGTACAAGAACCGGTCGGATTTAGGAATTTGCGATAAATCTTCAATTCTTCCGTATAGGCATCTTAAGGGACTTAAGGGACGATATTTGCATACTAAATAAACGTAATAAATACCAGATTTATCCAAAACTATTGCTCCTAATACATTTTTTTGAGATGCAATTAGTTTGAGTTCTCTTTCAAATTCAACCGCATTAGCCTGTAAATATCCTGTATTTATTTTTAAAGTTTTTTTTTTTAAACTTATTATTTAAAATTACCATTTTTGTCTAATTGTTTTGTTCTTGATTATCTTTGTTATTTTTTCAATTGGAATATTCAAAAATTTGAATTTCAGTCAATTTCAGATTGGATTTGAAATACTTGTGTTCAATGAATCTCTGGTATTCTCAAGAACAAATTGGAATCTATCCAATATCCATTAGAGGTTACAAGAAATTGTGGGTTCTTCTAAATGTGACTTAAATCTCAGAACTGAAAGGGAAAAAACAGTCTAAATTTACAAATATTTAAAATAAGTGATAATTTATCAAAAAAATTTAAAAATTTGTGTAATGTATATGGCGACACTCATTCATTTTTAATTTTTGGCGCCGTCTAATGTTTGCTTCTAAAACTACAATTGACATTCCTTGAATGAAATTCGGTGTGAAGTGAAGTTAGTGTCGAATGTCGATTCGAGACTTCAGTGTCACACATTTGTCACTGTATACGTAGGTAGAGTTATTTTTTTAATAAAAATTTTCTGTTAATAAAATTAAAGTACTACTATATGGTTTTTCTAGTATATTTGTGTTAAAAAAATATAATTTAAGATTCGATTTGGATGGATATGGATGATACATGTAAGTGAATATAAAAATTTTTAAATAAATTTTATGTGAAGAATAATTTTTTTTAAAAAAAAGAAAATTCAATGCTTTGCTTAAATCAATAACAAAAAGTGTAAATCTATGATTCATAAATTCTATGTGATTCCCAAATATCTATTCTAAATTTCTTATAATATTTTTTTATGAAAAAATTTAAAATTTATGGTATTTGACATAAAAATTATAATTATTGCTATGAATATAATTTGCAACTATGACTAATCTAGGCTTCTTCCATTTCAGTATCAACTATCAGTATTTAATTTATTAAATAGGGTAGACATGTCATTTTTAAGCTCGCCCCTCCCTTTCATGTTCATCATCTATCCAGTTTTTTTAAGTTCAATTTTATACGATTGATAATTCACCATCATTATCTTTTAAGAAAATACAATAATATATTTTGTGTATTTTAATTAAATTTAAAATATCAAAATAAAAATGAAGCTTTATTTAAATTGGCATGTGTACGCTATGTAATTTATAACTTACATACGTCCAGGGATCCTACGCTTAAAAAGACCTTTGAAGCAGGCTCCTCTTTTGCTGCATCCTGCATGCCCATTCTTAAAGTATGTGAATTTTACTTTATTTAATTGATGTTACTAACAAAACGACAGTTTCTTCAAAAATTAAGTGATTAAAAAGTGGACAACAAAATATACATACTAACTCACAATGCATGCTTTCTTTCACACTAAACAAAGAAATTCCAAAAAAAAAAAAATTAACAACAAAATTTTTTTATATTTAAATAAATTTTTTAACTATATTTTTTTTTTTTTCAAAATTTTCTCATCAAAATTTTTGATTATATTCTAGGCGGACATTCTGGATAAAATTGGCTTGAAAAAAAAAATTTAAAAAAAAAATAAGTTTGAGATAAAATTTCATCAGAGATTTTATATTTTGTATGTAATTTTATTAAATAAATTAATAAATACATTTTAGGTATTTTGCAAATTAATTTATAACTTTGCACTTTTTCTTTAACATTTCTACGTAAACACGTAAATTTTTCATTTTAAAGTATGTACACTTAAATTAAAATTACTGAGACTTTAAACCAAATTAACATTAATTCAATATTAAATAGAATATAGAGTTTTAGAACACAAACACTAATATATTTTTAAATTTGTAATTTTTTTACTTTTCAGGAAATACTTAAAAAAAAAAACATCATGAAATAAATTTATAAAAACGATAATTAATATTTTGTAATTAATATTTTTTTCTAGTATCTGCCGTAGTTGAATTTGATTATAAAGCCAAAGAACCGGATGAAATAGATTTAATTAGAGGTGATATAATAATAAATATTGAAAAACAAGATATTGGATGGTGGAAAGGTACATTATTATCGACAGGTAAAACAGGCATGTTTCCCGATAATTTTGTTCGTGTTTTAAATGATGAAGATGAAAAAGTTCAAGTAGTTTTAAGGTAATTCATTTGAAAATAAACAATTACACTATTAAAGTTTTTTTTTTTAAATTTTAACTATTATTAAAAAAAAATAATAATATAGAGATAAGTCATCAACCATACATAGAAGATGTAAGGTCGTATACAGTTATACACAAAATAATGAAGATGAACTTTCTCTTCAAGTTGGAAATATCATTGATGTATTAGGAGAAGTAATTAATAAATTTTACTTTATTTTCTTGAATACTTAATTAAATAAGTGAATGTAAATATTTTTGTAAAATGTATTTTTTTGTTGTTTTTTTTGTTTCTTCATTTTTATAATTCAAAGGTTGAAGAAGGATGGTGGAGAGGAAAACTTGGAGAAAAAATTGGTGTATTCCCATCAAATTTTGTTGTACCAGTTGAAACATCTCCAAAATTAACAAATAAACAAATTAATTCATTTTCATCATCAAATTCAATTAATTCTTCACGAAAAGATTCAAAAATTCCGACAACATGTTCAAGTTTACATAGCTCTAGAGAAGATTTATTTGACATTTCCCCATTATTAACAACAACAACAACGACAACAACAAATTTAGATAAGGATGCACCATTATTACCACCAAAACCAATAAGAGAATATTGTCGTGTCTTATTTACATATGATCCACAAAATGAAGATGAATTAGAACTTCAAGTTGGTGAAATAATTACAATATTAAGTAAAGAATTACCAGATAAAGGATGGTGGAAAGGTGAAATACGTGGAAAAGTTGGTGTATTTCCGGATAATTTTGTTCAATTATTACCTCCAGAAGGTAAGTGTTTGATATTTATTACATACTTTTTTTTTTTTTAAATAATAGCAATAATCGTAATCTTTTGATAATATAAAATTTTGCTTATTTGAGCAATAGAAATTTTTTAACATTTGATTCGAAAGAAAATAATATACAAAACAAACAAAAATTTCCTAATTTTCAACTTAATTTTATTTTTAATATTAGTATCGCCATCAAAAGACTTATCATATCCTGATAGGCCTCCTTCTGGTTCATCAAAAGTTTTTGGTAAAAAATCTGGTAGTGCTTCATCTTCTCAAGGTTCCAATAAGAAAGATAGTTTTGGATCAAGAGATTCACTTAATGATATACTAAATGAGACTGGTATTGTTTCAGGAAGTGTTGCTGCTCAAAGAAAATCATTAGAAAATAAAAAAGGTGAAATAACGAGTGAGGGAAAATTTTTAAAACGTGGTGTTGAATCAAAATCATCAGAAATTCGAAAAAGTTTAGAAAATATGGATGAAAAGAAAACACCACCACCTGTACTTACAAAAAAACCAATAGTTCCCGTTAAAAAACAAACATCTGTGACAAGTGTTGCTGGTAATTTATTGTCTGGATTAAAACAAAAAGTTAAAAGTGTCGAAAGTAAATTGTCATCTCATGATAGTATGGATGGAATTTGTAGCAGTAAAATAAATTCACAAATTCCAGATACAATGGAAGAAGGTATTATAGGAGAAAAACATAGAAGAAGTGATTCAGAATTTGATAACGTTGAACGTGGATCAATGTTAGCTGATATGAGAGCTGGACGTGTTAAAGCACCAAAAAGACGACCTCCATCAGCAGCTGTTAATGTTATAGGAGAAGGTAACAATAATTCAATTTATTTGAATGGTGGTAGTGATTCTACTACAGATCCAATTTTAAATGATGTTAAACCAAAATCTCGTGAATGGGAAAGAATAAAAGCACCATGGATGGAAGAATTAAAAGCAAGTCAAGCAAAGAAAACTTCACCAATTGTTGAACCACGTACTTCTAATGAAACCTTACAAAAATTAGAACATGCTGAAAATATTAATTCTAAAAATGTTTCAGAAAAAGTCGAAACAACTAAATCAAATAGCAATAATTCCATTGGACATTCTTCATCGTCCAATCAACAACGTAAATCTATCGAAACATTATCTTCTGGCGAAAATAAAACACCATTAAATAATATTGAAACCAAAACGAAAAAAGATATCACTACAGACATATCAAAATCAATGTCTACAAGTGTAACTTCACCTAAATTGATTAATCCATCATCATCAAATTCGGATCATTCAAATTTAACAACATCAGAAGATGTTAAAACACGTCCCACAAGTCTTTCAATTAAAAATCGAAGTTTATCTCCTGTTGCAAAAAATATTATAACAAAATCAACAAATATAGATCAACAACAACAACCTTCATCATCTGTTAGACAAACAATATCAAATGCAAATCATCATCATCAACAATCATCACCTTTCATAGTTAATCAAGATAATGTATGTTCTCGTGTCGTTGAATTGGAACAACGTATTACTAAACTTGAAAATGTTGTACAATCACAAAATCGAATTATTGAGGAATTAGTTAAATCATTAAAAGAGGAAACTGATAAAGTAAAAGGATTAAAAACTGAACTTGATAAATACGCTCAGTGCGTAACACAAGTTTGAATATTTAATTTTTCTTAGTTTATTATTTTTTTTCTTAGTGTTTTTTATTTTTAATTATTTACACACATTTATCATTCCATTTTATACTTTTTTTTTTTTTATTGTGCATATAAAAAAAAATAAGAAAAATATATTACAAAACGAAATTTTTATATGTATAAACGTTCTCTTAACTGTAAATATAATAATAACGTCATGAAAAAATATTATTAATGAAAATTTAATATAATTTTAAATATTTTTCATTTTCTTTTTTTTTTTTATAATAGATATTTAAGAAATATTATATATATATAATATATTATTTTTTATAATAGATTATTTTTCGTCTTATGCAAAAATTTATTTGTTTATGATAATTAAAAACATTTATATTGCTAAAAAACAAAAAAACAAAAAAAAAAAAACAAATTAAATTTTATTGCTTTCCAGAAAAAAAAACAAAACAAAAACAACAAAATTGAAAAATTAGAATTCGTATAAAAATAATTATTTGATGATTTTCTTCGTTAGTTTTTCAAAACGCATGAAATATTTGAAAAATATAAATTATTAGAGAAAGATACATCGTACTTTTTTAAATTTTTTTTAATGCTAAAAGTGCTTTAGTGAAGTCTTTCAAGACCGGCAAGGTCTGTTAAAAATTTCAATAGCATCGAGCAGAAATAGTTTTTATGATACAAGACACACTTCTATTTCTGCCCTTTTAGAAATGGACACACCTCTATTTGTAGATTCCGATCGAATAAGAAAATATTCAAACGATTATACGTTACTACATTGGCAATTTCGTCCGTATAATTTGATGACATGAGAAAGTCATTCGTTCGAATTAAAATTGCTATTGTAGATTTCGTTTGAATCGTAAATAATCTATCCGATTCTATACGTCAACTGTATTTCTCGAAATCTATCCAATCGAATACATTTTTCCGAACGAATTTTACAATCGTTTTTCGAGTTTTTTTTTCGACAGGAATGATTTGAACGGAATCATTTTTCGATCGGATTCTGCAATAGAGGTAAAAGTATCTATAAAGATGCTTCTATTTTGACTGCCTTGATCAGGGGGACGATACTAAAAAATTAGTAAATCTGGAGCCTTACCACGAGAATCGATTTCGTTCGTTAATTTACGATAGTGAAGTTACGAACGAAAAGGAAAATGCTATTATGATAAACGATAGTCGTTTCAATTTCGAAGTTCCATTTTTTTTCCAAATTTCAATTAAGTTTTGTTTATTTTCAATTTGTAATGTAATTTGTAGACGTTACAAAAACAACTCTATCAAATGAGTAGACGTAGAAATTACGAAAATTGCGTTTCTTTTTCGATATCGTTTCTTATAGTAAGGTGTTCGTTCATTAATTTTAACGACTTCGTAAGTGATAGTAGAAATAACATAGAAACGCCTGTGTTACCATCGAAATCGATTCTCATGGTAAGGCTCCTGCATAATGTACGATGAATTGCAAAATAAAATATTTAAAAAAAAAATAAAAAAAATTAGTGATATTACACAGCTACTACTGTAAATATCATCTTGAATCTATATTTTTGTAATTTATAATGATGCACATTGGATTATTTATGTTAAAATGATGCTCTAAATGTGCCTTCGATGGAAAAATTTATATTTTTATGCTTTTAAAATTTGTTCCTTTCATATCGTATATGCATGATCAAATTTATAAAAAATTTTTAATTGATCATTGTTTAATAAACTTTCAGCTTTAATATAGAATAATTGCAAATAATAAAAAACATTTTCGCACCAATAGATACATTTTTTTCTTTCTTTTTTCAAATGTTATGCAAATATGTATATGTATATATTAATGCATACTAAATATGTATAAAATATTAAAAACTCCAATACAATTGAAATTTCTTTGAATAAATAACGTTTTACCTTAAATTTATTCTATATGTAAAAAATTGAGAACTGGTCATTCTCAAATAAAAAAAAAAAGATACGGTTACGGTTATAGGAAGATATTTGTATAGATTTAATGAAATTTTGTTTGGTCATCTAATAATCGATTATTTTAAATTTTATTTTGTTTTTGCATGTTATTATTATGTTGTTTTCTTTTTGTTTTTGGCATAAATGTCTTCGGTTAGTTGACTACCTTGAGGTATACATAGAAAGAAAAAACAAACAAAAAAAACACGTCTAAGAAAGATGTGTCATCAAAATGTGATGAAATCAAAAATATAACTTAAGTAACGAATTTTTTTTTTTATATGAATTTTCAATGAAATGACTTGTTTTTTTTTTCTATTGTATTAATTTATATTCCGTTCAATGAAAAGGTAGTGGTATCTTTTATTTTTACATTTCGTCGCTTAAAAATTGGTTTGCCGTATACGCTGAAGAAAACCTATACCTATACGGCAAACCAATTTTTAAGCGACGATTTATGTCGCAAGTATTTTTTTTAAAAAAAAAAATTTTTTAATTAAATTCTAAACAGTTTATTTGGAAAATTTTCAATATTAAATTATTTTTATAATAGTTTTTGTACAAAAAATATTCGAAGGTTCCAAAATACACACTTCATAATTAGTTTTTTTTTTTCTATATCTTATCTTGAAAAGCATGATTTAAATTTATTATCATTTTTTATCAACGTGTTCAAATATATTATTATCAATTTTTTTTTTCGTCTAAGAAATAAACAAATTAATTAACATTACCTGTGTCTATCAGTTGCAAAAGGGGTCTTTGTCATGTTAAGTCATTTTGAGTGATTAAGCAAAATTGTTTCTGGAAGAAACTATCAATAAATGTAATGAAGAAAGTTGACCAAATTGTTTATTATTACTAATAGAACCATGATTCAACAAAAAAGTAAACAAAATAATAATTTTGATCGATTTATCGAATAAATTAAAATGGAAATGATCCCTTTTGCAACTAAACTAGTATTATTTTACTAGAAAACAGTACAATTTCGCAGCAAAAAGTATTCTTTTCCAGTACAATATTGTTGCAGTAAGATTACTACATTATATATGAAAATTTGAGGAAAAGGTACCGTTTTGAAACTGAGCTCATATTTTGACGATCAAAATACAGAGGAAAAAGTATTCTTTTAAAGGAAAGTAAATAAGTAGATTTTTAAAAGATCTTTCAAATGACGTATATAACTCATTTTTTTCAAAATATGGAAAATACCCCTTTTGCAACTGATAGACACACCTGTACATAAAAACAACAATAAATCACATTTACCGTAATACAAAAAAATGTATCTAAACTTTAAACTTTTTATTGTACCTATCTAAAGATATTTTTTACAGTATTCCTAAAGTAAAAATATTTTATTATAATAATGTATAAATGTTTTTTTAATATGCTAAGGAAACGGGATTTTTCTTTTCTTTATTTTTTTTTTCTCTTGTCTATTTTCTAATTCAATTCTTTTTATATTTATACACATATGAAATTTCAACAAAAATAACATATTTTTTACATAAATATATATTTAAATTTATTTAAAAACAAAAATCATTAATTATACATATTTAATTTTATAATTTAAACAAATTTTTATATATACACACACACATACATACATTTACATATCCATATTATATATTTTTTTTTACTTTATGTTTAAAAATTTTCAAATTATATATTAAAAAAAAAAAAAAGATTATCCAATTAAGATTGGCTGCGTTTCAGAATTTAACATTTTTGAGCAACCACACCGCATTTATGGTGAATATAAATATTATGTATGTCGGTTATTGTATTGGGTTGTGTTTATTGGTGTTATTTTGGTGTTTGGGTGAATAAAAAGAAATTACAATCGATAGTGATAAATGTGAAACTCACGATGGATTCACGGTGTGAAATGGTGATTATTGAAACATCGAAAAAAAAAGATTTTTGGTGGTGAAAAGGTTGTTACAACATGTTGAATTTTGAAAAGCAGCCAATAATTTTTTTTTTTTTGTATTTTTGTGAAAATTATTTTGTAAACAGGGAAAATATATATGTAATACATTTTCTCATAGAAATTAATATGTATTGTAAAGATATGAAAATTTTCAAAATTAAGTTTAATTTAAATTAATTTATTTAGTTAATATTCTTAAGTAAATATGTACTTAATTTTTTTCCTTTTTTTTTTGTCTATTGTTGTATGTAAATTATTTGAAAAAAAACAAAAAAATAAAGAAAATAGCGAACAAATTGCTTTTGGCCTTTTAAAAATTTAGAAAAAAAAAATAATAATTATACATACATACGTACGAAAAATTTAAAAAAAAAAAAAAGAAAAAATATCGTAAAATTAAAATTTAAAAAAAAATATATATTATAAAAAAAAAATTAATACTTAAAAATAATTAAATTAAAAAAAAAATAATAATGAACAAAAGAGAAAGTTAATAAAAATTATACATACATAATTGTTATTTAGCTATTACATATTATGTATACAATCATGTTTTTTTTTTTCTTTTTTTTAAATTCTAAAATAAAATGTAAGTTTACATTTAAAAAAAGAAAGAAATATGAATTATTTAGGATAATTTATAATGCAGAATATGAAATTTGAAAATAAGGTGTAAATATAAGAGACAATTTATTTTATTTTTAATTATTTCTTCTTTTTTTTTTTTTCATATTATAATATTAATTAGTAACAATTAAAAAAATATTATTAAAAAACAAACAGAAAAAAAAAAAAACATATTTTATTAGTAAAAATATAAGTTTAAAAAGTATTTTTATTAATACATATTTAAAATATTTTTTTGTGTTATCTTCTTTTCTATGATTTAAAAACGTCTTTAGTAAAAAAAAAAAAAAAAAAAAAAAATTTTGTATCTTCAAGTAAATTTTGTTTTTTTGTTGTTTTTTTTTTTTAATTTGCACATTTTTTGAACAAATATTATTTACAAATTGATTAACACTTTGAACAAAATCAGATTTAAGATCGATTCACACTTCGAAAACGTCAGATGATCGTCAATTGATGAAATTCAACTTAAAACATCTGTCGTTTTATAAGATGCAGGAATTTTCGATTTTTAAACACCACTTTTTTGGTATCTAGAAACAAAAGTCTTGCGTCGTATAAACTCACCAATATTACATTCCACTAGAATGAAGCATCCAGAGATGTTCCTATGTTTTTTATTCAGTATGTACTTTTAAATTTAATAGAGCACCATCTCTGCTGTTGCCTAGCCTTCTCTAGGATAAGGCTGCGTACATGGAACTCTGTTGTAATGAGAATGGAAGACATCTGTTCTCAACCCCTAGACAAAATCCTCTCGTTTATTAGGAAAACGAGAAGATTTTACTAAAGACGGGGCGCTAAGGAAAATGGACTCTCCTGTCTGAGTGCTCGTGGATGCCTAATTCACATCTCCCCCACTCACACAAACAACATGTACTCTTGAAATAATTACTAGAGAATCTGCTATTTTTTTTATCCAATGGGCATAGATTCGGTGTTTTTGAAAATGCAGTGATGCTGCATCGTATAAAGATTTTAAGCTGAATTGTGTATCACGACAGCATTACTGCATTTTCGAAAACATCGATTATTTGACTGCTTTTATCAGGAAAGGACAGGAAAGAAGCCTAAGGAGCTATTAATCACCTGTGTGAGGAAAATATGGAAAAATCTTTTGAATAATACCATATTAGACGTTTTCAATATTATCAAATTCGTTTAAAGCTTAACTTTTCATAGACCAACTAATCCAGGGGTGGCAGCACGTAAGTTGTTTCAATCGACTTGTTAATAGCTGAATTGTTTATTCAGTCATTGCTGAGTCGATTGAAACAACTTACATGCTGCCACGCCAGCTTGTCACCTTAGATAAGATTAGCAAGCTCTATAAACACCCTGTGATAAACTTTTTAAATTTCTATAAGAACGATTTTTTTAAAAGAATGAAAGTTCGCTTGTATGAGAGTAAGAATCTTTAATGGTCTAGACCAAGATAAATGGACAACAGAGGTATGCTAGAGTCAGCTAAATTCTCAGCTATGAGTTTGTGACGTCAACAGGTCCATGTGTTTGGTGCGTCTAGACAACATAGCTGAGATAGCACTAAAGGATCTGATTTGATTTATTTAAAAAATCAGGAATGGTTTTGAGGATAGGTCATGGTTATTCCTACTAACAGGCCTCCGAGTGAACTTGCTACCATACCTTATATTTTTTAAATAATTTTTACAAATTAAGGCTTATGTTCAATAACTAGAATTTGTTTTTAATTTTGCAAGATATTCAATCTAATAGAAAGTTTTTAAATCTTACCTCTAGCTTAAATAATAGAAAAACGATCATATTATTGAAAGGATCCAAAAACTAGAATGGGAGAAAAAATAAACATTTAAAATTAAAGTGTGAATAAAAATGAAATTTTTATTTGTAAATTAAATTGTTTTTTTTTTTTAATATATAAAAAATCATATTCATACATAATACATATATATATATAAAAAAAAAAATATATTGCTGTTACATAGATGTGTATATAGATAAATAAAACTATTTAAAAAAAAAAAAAGAATAGAGAACAAACATATTAATTGATAAAAATTTTCTCTTTCAAAGTTTTTTTTTCTTCTTTCTTTTAGAATATTAGATTTTTTTTTCCTAAATTATTTTTAGTATCTCATATAATATATTGCATGAAAATATTAATTAAACGTTATTTTATATTATTAATAAAAAAAAAAAAAAAGAAAAAGATATTTTTTTTTAACTAGAAATTAATGAATTTTCTTTTTTGTTTTAATTCATAAAAGTAGCTTTACACTACTTGATTTTTCATATCACTTTATATACTATATGTCACTGGTAAAAGTTTGACAGCGTTTACACTGTGTGATTTTGTTGAGAAACTTTCTCATACGACTTTACACTCGACATATCATGAAAATAGATTTTTTCTATTTTCGTATTACATTTGATTCGACTTCGTAACACTTGAATTTTTTTATTTCAGTGAACTATCAGCATTATCGAAGTCGTATGACAATACATATGTAAAATAACATACATAAAGTGATATGACAAATCAAGTAGTGTAAAGCTACTTTAAGCAAATACTAAAAAGAGCTGAAAAATGAATCTTAACAAACGTTTTTTTTTTTAGTAAATTTTAAATACGTGTAGTAAATAAGTGATTTTTTTTTTTTTTAGACTTATAAATGTGACGTGTTTGATTGATTGTTTATGAAATAACATCAAAGACAAAAATTAGAATTTAACAGAAATTTAATTTCTGCTTAAAAAAACAAAAAAAAAACAAATACAAAAAACTCATTTAAGACAATAAACTTCTCTTCTTTTTTTTTTTCAATGCTTAAAAGTATGACAGTATTGATTTATATTTTTCTTCTTTTTAAATTTTCAATTAATTTTCGAAAATCAAACTTCACACTTTTTGTTTTTTCTTAAATTTTTATGTAAAATTTGATTAGATTTTTTTTTGTTTTTCAAATATTCCTTAAATTTTTGTTTTTCTCCGTCGATTTTTCAATTTTTTTTTAATTAATTAATCATAATGAGAATATTGTATAATAATAATAATTAATTAATTTGTATTCCTAATTGAATTAAGTTTCTCAAAGTTTATATAATTTTATTTTTTATTTTTTCCTATTTTTAATATTATTTTTTTTTTTTTGTTGATCACAGTAGTAGAAGATATTAATTAGTTTTCATTAAAATTCAGATATTATAATTTAATTTCTAAAAATTATTATTATTTTTTTTCTAATCATTATTTCTCTATCTTTTTTTTTTTTTTTTGTTTGTTTTGTTTTGTTTTGCTTAGAAAATTTGTTTTATAATTTTTCTATAGAATTAATTATAAAATAAGAAAGATATACATAGTATTAGTAATACTTTTTTTTAATATTTTTTAAACGTATTTATTTCAAATATTAAATATATCGCGCGCGCGTATGAATACAAGAAAGCATTATTAGAAAATTTTCCTACTACATTTTTTATCACTGTGCGTTTTTTGTTAACGAATTCGATTAATTTTTTTACTTTTTTTTTTTTTTTAAATATTGTATTTTATTTTTTGAAAATTTTGATTTTTTTTTTCCTTCCATTTTTTTTTTTTTGTTAGTATTCATATTTTATCGATTTAGGTGCACTTTCTTAATTGAATTTTTAATGAAACGAAAAAAAAAAAATAATGATTATGTTATAGGTGGATTATTTCAAAGAAAATAATTCGTCGGCCAAAGTCAGTTTTCTTCAAAATGAGACTAGATGGCTTTATAAAGCTTCTCATTCTTTAAATTTGAAAATTTGTGGTTTTTGTACAGTTAAGCTCAAAGGTGTTCTCTTGTGTAAAGAATTCTATAGTAAGAAAGTAAAATAAGAAATTTAAAACATTAAACCTCTCATATCTCAAAAGAGAAAAAAAAAAAAGTGGGACTTAATATAGTTCTGACTTAGGCCTACGATATTTCAAAATTTGTTTGTTTGTTTTTTTTTTAAATATCAGAGGTCCCTTAAAAATGACCATGTATCAAGATGGACACAGTATAAGTGAGTAATATTCAAGCTTTCAAGAAAATTGAAAGAATTAGTAACTTTCTTTTTTTCTTTTATTTATCTTTTACTTTTTTTTCAATACACAAACACATTGTATTTTTTTTTATTATAGGTTTCGTAGGACGATTAGAAAAGAAAATAAACATTGGAAATTTTGGAGTGTCATTGATATGTAAAGTTTTTTTTTTTTTTTTTTAATTTTTAATTGTTTTTTTGATTAGCTTGAATCGTATTTTTTCAAATACCACATCATAATTAAGAAATTTTTTGTTTTTCATAGTACATACTTTCTAATTGATAAAATAATTTTATATCTTTTTTTTTTTTTTTGCTTGATACAAAATAATACTATAAGTATTTTCAAATTTATAAATCTTAAGGCAGAGTTTTAATACTATCTAATGAAGATCGTAATGCCAATGCTCCTTCTACCCAAAAATTTGGTCTGCTTAACATATTTTGCCATAAAGATAGCTCTTTTCCAGTTGCATCCATCCAATCAACATTTTTACCGTTATATTTACCTAATAATTACAATACATCAATAAATTCATATTAATATGTTAAATTTTTTTTTACGCTTCAACTATCATCACTGATAGTTGCAATTTCAAATAAAAATTAAAGAAAATAATTTTATATATACTACTAACCAGAGCCCAATGAGAATCGAACACCACCTAGAAATTCATTACTAGCTAATCGATCATGATCCCAAACAGTTAATTCCAGAGCTCTTTCAGATAATTCTTGTAATGAAATATCTTCATAGACAATTGTATAATTCCATGATGGATTCGTAGTTCGTTTAACGACATGCGTTTTTTGTTTTGAATTTCGTGTTTTATCGGGCAAAAGATAACTAAAACAAACAAAATATAAATGAAAAAAATGACGAAAGAAAAACAATTTTTTTTTTAATTTTTACCTTTTGCAAAATGCATCACAACAACCGTTCGTTTTAACAGGACTCAAATTTTTAGCTTCTTTCACTAAAACATGTAATTGTCCTTTTGATAAATTATTTTTTGATGATGTTGTCGATTTTATACTTCCAAATTTTCGTAAATTTGAACTACTACCTCTTGATATAGTTTGTTTTAAACTTGATGAATTCTCTGGAGGTACAAATTTTAGGCCAACAATAATATCTCCACGATATACGGCCAAATCTTCATATGGTTCACTCTATATAAAAAAAAATATTACAGAAATTATTGTAAATTTTATAAATATGGGCAAAATTTTATTCATGTATGAAAATTAGAAAACTTACTCTTTCCTGAAGTAAATACCATTGTGATTGTGGATTATCAAAAACTTTTCCTTGTAAATTAATCGTAACTTCACCAAGAAAATCATTACGTCCAAACATATCTGAATGCCATACAGTTAACCATAATGTACGTGTTTCTAAATTGCTAAGTGGCATATGAAATTTCAATACTTCATCAAATACTGGATTAAGTGTATGTTTTTTAACTTTTGTTTTACGTTTTCCACTTTTTGATTTATCTGGCAAAAGATAAACCTACAAACACAAAAAAAAAAAAAAATACACATGTAACAGTTTTTTTTTTCCCTTTCTCGGAGTCTCATTAACTTTAAATCGGTTAATAAATTTTTAAATAAAATTAAACTAACCTTTACATAAGGATCACTTCGATTTCTTTTAATATCAACAGCTGCTAAATCCTTACATCGTACTACATGAATTTCTAGAGCACTTTGTTTATAATTATATTGCATACCAAATTCAACTTGTCCTTTAACTGTTACTGTACCATATCGTCCTTCTCCAGCACCTGAATACACACTTGCCATAGAATCCGATCGAACCTGTTCAAAAAACGAAAAAATCGTTTACTTACAAAATTTTCCGATATTTAATTAAAAAAAAAAAAAATTAATTAATTGTCATTTAAACTAATTTTCTTCTTCTTTAATATTTCTGATAATAATTGTCATATAAAATTTACCCCTAGAGAGCTTAAACTGTTACGGTTCTGATGAAGAGCAACTAAACGATCAATATCCTCCTCTGATTGTGATGGCCATGGATCACTTGATGCTGAACTCTGTGATGCTATCGGACTTCCAGAGCCGCTTTTAGCTAATTTTTGACTACCAGTTAAAGGTGAATTGCATGAAGCTGTAGCTGCTGCATTTGCTTCTTCTAAAATAAAGTAAAATGCGTAAAGGTGAAACAGAAATTTAATAAATTAGTAGACATTTGTTTTTTTCTTAAAAAGTACTGTTGTTCATTTACGAGTCGTTCTATTGAAATGTAACACCGAATTCTAATTTTAATTGTTTCCTATCTCATATAACCTAAAAGATACAACACCTTTCTACCCCTTATCATATTTTTCTTGAACGCCTTTTTCTTTTATATGAGCCGTTTATTTTGAAAGTGGTATAAGTCTACTTTGTTTTATTTTGAGATAATTCTGGTTTTTTATTTCAGTTTCCCACTTTTTATGTAACAGTTTAATTTCTGGTGAAACGTTTTTTTGGGGCATAATTTTAAAATTCTGAATAATTTAAAGGAAATGCAAAATTTTATCTCAAATTTATTTTAACTTTTTTTACATGAAAAATAGTTTTATACCATTTTTTAAAAAAAACGGCTCACGTCAGTATTGTGAGCAGTAAGGGGATACCCCTATTACGTAGCCAACCATGCATAAAAATTACACATTGAAAGAACAGCTGATATTTTTTTTTTTTTCTTGAATAAACCATGATTCATAAGTCAGAAAGAAAGAAGCTGAGATATAAGAACAACAAAAAAATATTATAATTTTTTATTATTAATTGTTTAAAACTTTCAAGTGTTCTTGACACTTAATAAAATAAATTTTCTACCGTTTAAAAGTAATTTTTCACAATTATTATTTTCCCGTAGCTCAATTAGAACATTTTTTTTTTGTTCTTTGTGCTGTTATGTCGTGAATCTTATTATATACTAGATAATTTAACCCTCTATGCTACATGTTACTTGAGGGTATATAAAATTACCCCAAACTTAAAAATTTACCTAATATTCAAAAGGGAGGGTGATATGGGCTAGTTATGTTTTTTCTAAATTCAATTGTGTCTGTGTACTACCAGTGAGTGCAAGATTGAAGAATTTAAAAAAAAACAAAAGGTCAATAGACAATGCTGAAATGATTTTAGGGTAGAAAAGCACCCTACCCTCCGTGAAATTTACATTTTTGTTCTGACATAATTTGGAATTTTGGAATTTAAAAAAATGAACGAAAAAAAAAATACTTGGGGACCTTGGGGTGAAATAATACCGCACGTGTAGCTGTTACATTTAAGACAAAATTTAACGTGTACCCCTGTACGGTTAAAATTAATATACCATGTTATTCGTGAATTTACTAACTAAATTACTACTACTACCTTTAATATGTGATTTATTTTTCATTGTATGATCAATTTTTCGTACATCCAATATTAATTTTGAATTTGTATTTTCATTATTTAAACTCATATCATATTCTAATGTTTCTAAAAATTTATCAGAATTTGATCTTAAACTATCATCCCAATTCCAATGTTTTTTACCCAAATTTTTTTTATGAACTTTAACAAATGTATCATCAAAACGATTTGGTACATAATAATTAGAATTTATTGTTGGTTGCATACAAATTATAGAAGAAGAATATGATGGTACATCAATACTACTTATTCCACTATCTCCACTCATTGATAATGATTTTTTATCATTTAAATTCATTTTATATTGAATTTTTGTAAATTCTTTATTAATATCATTGTCATTATTAATTTTATTTTTATAACAACAACAACAACAATCACAACATAAACATAATTTTAAATAATTTTTTAATGTATTATTACAACAAGAATAACATGAAAATGTTGTAATTAAATTTTGTAAAAAACATGAACATGTATTTTTAAAATTTTTCTCTTTTTTACGTCGAGATTTTAATAAAATTTTCATATGTCTCAATTGATTTAGTTCACTTGATAAATTCTCTTCACTATAACCAATACTTGTACGTGCTGATATTGTACCATCATTTCCAAATGTACTATAACGATTTTCATCTCTTGTTTTATAACTAACTAAACGTGCCATTGTGTTTATAAACGTTAAATTTTATTTTATTTAAATTTTTTTTTTAAGAATTTATTTAAAAAAATAAAAAAAAAACACCGCAAAAAAAATGAAATACTCATAAGATTTTAATCTAAAAAAAAAAAATTGAAACAGAAACAAATTCACACAATTTTGTGAAAATTTTTTTTCGATTGTACACTTTTTTTACGAATTTTTTTTTTTTTTTTAAATGTGGTGTTTTTTTTTTTTCAATTCCACAGAGACACAACAAATTTTTTGTGCCAGAAATTTCAAAAAACCAAAAAATTAAATACACTTAATCGTTTATTGTGTATAAAAAAATATCATATTTTTAAAAGTTTACGCTTGATAGTTTTAATCGAGACTGATTTCAAACTTTTATGAAAATATAAAAATCAAAAAAGGAAAAAAGAGAAAAAACAAAGTTAATTGATACTAAAATTCTGCATAATATTTCTATTACAAGAATTTACAAACGTTAAAGTACTGTTTTTTTTTCTTCTTTTAAATTAATTCATAAATATATCGAGTCAATTATTATTAGTAGTCATCATACATATATCTTCACCCCCATTAAAAATCATATCAAAAAAAAAATATTCGTCTCATTCTTATCAAAAGATACATTTTTTTTTTTTTTGTATCTTTATACATATTTTATGTATATTAAATTTGGTGAAACGTGTACATATATATTTCTGTTTTGATTGAATACTTTGATGATGAAAGAAAGGTTAATTGTTTAAATTAATTTATATATGACCCTTCAGGTCATTATTATAATTGACTTTGAACATTACACTTTCGTGTGCACATACCATATACATACATACAACAATATTGAATTCGTTTGTTGTTTTTATGATATGAAAAAAATTGATGAAGTGATGTATCTTCCAAACATAATTATAATAAATTTTGTTGATTGAATCTAGAAATTTAAATTTTTGTGATAGAATTTATCTTCCTGTCTTTAATTTTAATTAAACAAAGGCATTCATATGCCAAAAACAAAAACAAAACAAAAAATTTAAAAAAAAAATTTTGTTATCATTAACTAAAAACTCACCATTATTAAGTAAATTTAGTCGTCTCTTATTACTATCACGTTTTGCGTATAATAATTGTTGTAATCCAGATGTAGATGATGCTTTTTTAGGTATATTAGGACGATTATTATTATTATTATTAGAAAATCCAGGTGGTCTATATCTAGCACTTTTAACACTATTTGGTAAAAAGTGATAAACGCTATGAAATTTTTGCATTTTTGTTGATAAATTTGTAGTTGATAAACGAGGTAAAGAATTGGTACTAGCAGATGAAGTTGTTTGTAGACTACGTGGTAAAGTTGATCTACCAGAAAAATTATGATCATCATCAGATGAATCATCTGATTCACAAATAGCATCTGGTACACTTGAACGACGACGATTTGTACCTTGATTTGTTGCTGAACCCCAAATTTTTGATGATTCAAGATCATGTTCAGGACCATTACCACCAATACTACCACAACTTCGTACTCGATCTAATTGTTCACGACTAAGACTTTTTTGATTAAACAATAAATCACCTGCTGATCGACGTTTTGCAGCCAAAGCGGATGCAGATGATGAATTATCACGATCCAAAAGTGTTAATTTTGTTCTGGAATCACCATTAGCCAGTAATGCTGATTCAAAGCTTCCACGCCATGAAAACCGTTCATAGTCACTAGTTTCTTTTTCTTCACAAGCAGTATCACTTACACCACTGCTCGATTGATGGTGTAATGGTCGAGATTCACTTAATAAAAGATCATGTGATTTACTACGTGGTAAATTATTAGTATTCACAATATTAGTAACAATTTCTTTTGATCTTTCTAAATTACTATCTGACATACTATCATCATCTTCAGTTGTAGTTATTGAAATTTTTTGATGTAATTTTCTATGATTACGTTGAGGTGGAACAGGTGAGTTACTAGCATGAGAGTCACCACTACTGACTTCATGCATTAGTGCAACAAGTCGAGAACCTATATGATGCATAACTTTAGCAAGTAATTGTGGAGATTTATTTGGAGTTTCAACATTTTGTTCATTAACACCAGTTGCCATTTTTGAAAATGATGCAACTAATTTTTGATAAACTAAAGCTGTTTCAGGATTTAAAATATTATCTTCAATTAATCCTCCATCACCTTGATCACCTTCTTCATCATTTGCTGCACAATCAAATTTATTAATAATTTGTTGACAACTTGCTGATATTTGTTCTTTTAATTCAGCTTTACGAGTTTTATTAACAGCCCCTTCTAAATCTGAACTTGTATAATCTGAAGAATCATATGAATCAGACCATGTATCTTCACTACTAAGATATTCAACAATTTCTCTTACTTGATCATCATTAATACCAGGAACTGTTTTCATAAGTCGTGCTAATTCATTTTCAAAATAAATTAATTGAGCTGATTTTGCTTTATTTCTAGGACGAGGAATTGGAGTATTTTGTTTTGGAGTATTAGAACCACTTACTATAGGAGTTGAAGTTTTTGAACTATGAGCAATTTGTGAATTAGCACTAGCAGCTACCAAAGTTTTAAAGAATTGTCGCATTTTTGACATCATTAAATTTGTTTCTTCATCAGAACTCCAATTATTAAAACTATCTTTTCGTGTTAAATTTGGTGGCATTAACATCGATTTCGATAATGATAATTGATCATTATCTATATCTTTTGTTTCTAATGAATCTTCTTTAATTTCTTCTAATTCCAAACGTAATTCAGGAGTTTTAATATTTTCATCATTTTTCAAGAGATCATCACTACTACCAATAAATCCACTATCACGGCTATATTGTTTTCTAGAATGTACTAAAGTACTTAAATTTGATTGTAAATAATCTTGTTGATTTGTTTTATGTTCATTTTTTTCATCTGATAAATCATGTAAAATTTCTGTTGATTTTCTTTCATCCGAATCAAGACGTTTTCTATTTTGTTTTTTACGTTTAATAGTATCACTCTGAAATTCACATTTATCAATATGAATTACTGTATCATCACAATTTTCTGATTCAGATGAATCTAAAAGTTCATTTTGATTTTCATTTGAATCCATATCATTATTTTCATCTTTTGCAAGTAAATTATCTAATGATGAACTATGAGATCTTGGTGTACCACGTGCTCTAACTAAACGTTTACGACGTTGACTTGGACTTGGATGACCTTCACTATCGCTACCAACACTTCCGCTTTCATCAGATTCATTACGTTCAGCTGAAAATCCCATAAAACCAGATAAAAAATATTTTTCTAATCTAGATGATGCTAAATCAGCTGCCGAATTAAGATTATTAATTGGTTCTTCTGGTATTTCAAATGAATCTAAACCTTCACTACAAACACTACTAACTTCTGATGCACTTTCTTCTTTTGTATCAATTGAACTCATTGGTTTACCATCTCCTAAATCATAAAAGAAATATTTTTCAAGTTCTGATGCTGACATACGTTGTTTTCTTTTATCATTTTGTTCAATTTCACTTTCTTCACAACTTTCTTCAACAATTGTATGAAGTGTAAAATCTATGGCAGTTCGATTATATCCTCTAAGTTCTTCTTCTCTATCAATTAATGCTGATAATGATATATCCTCACCAGAATCAATATCTGATTCTGTTGTTGTTGCAGCAAATTCTTCTTCATCATGACTTATCTCTTCTACCCACGAATCATCATCAGCTAAACCATCTTCAAGGCAAACAACTGTTGATAATAAATTAGATTCTGTAATTGCATTCACATTATTATCATCATTATTTAGTATTATTGCACTATTATTATTTTCATAATTAAAATTATTCTCATTTGAATTATTTTTTATGCCTTGGTAATTTATATCATTATTATAATCAACATTAATATCTGAAATAATATTATTATCATTACTTTCACTTATTAATTTTTGATCTTCATCATTTGAAAATAATTTTTTACGATATTTTTGAGATAAACTTGTACCACCACTACTATCTGATGTTTTATTATTATTCACTTTTTCTAATGAACCAATTCCAAAGCATACAGTATTATTTAGGTCACTATTACTTCCAATTTCATTTACCATTTTTATTTTGGATGACGTCGTCACACTACTAGTATTTATATCATTTAAATTTTTATTATATGATATTTTTGAATTATTATCTAAAGATATTTTATTTGAATTAATGATATTTGTATTTGATTGTAAACTATCCTGTTCTTGTGATGTAATCATTATTAAACTACGATATTTAGATGATTGACCACCTGAATTTTCACATTCTACAACTTCCGGATCATATGAAATTTTCCTCTCAACTGCTGAAATAACTTGATTTAAATTATTCTCTTGTTGTCTTGAAAGATATGTGTCGATTAATGTTTTACCTGTTATTGTACCACCACTATTTTTATAATTACTAATACTACTGTTACGAATACAATCATTATTATCATCATCATAATAATTTTTAACAGTATTAGAAGGTAAATTTTGCTGAATAGCACAGGTAATATTTTGTACACCTGGTTGTTGTTGAACATTATCATCATTTATTTTCTTATAATATTCGTTAGACCGTAACAAATATTGTCTTTCAGTAAATTTTGTATTATTGTACTGCTCTTTAGTACAGTCAGTTATGAAAGTTTTTTGTAATAAATTGGTATTTTCTTTAACAGACCAATCTTCAATTGTTAAATCCTCCTGATGATGATTTTTAATTTGTGACATACCACCACCTTTAAGATTTATGTTTATATTGCTCTCATTCTCTGTTAATGATAATAAGTTGTTTGATGATGGTAAGAAACTGGTTTCTTTAACAAGTCTTTTATTTTCATTATTGATAGATGATGATGTGATCACTTTCGCCATTCTAGTGGAATGTTGCTCTTGATGTAAATGATTTGCATGAATTCCCTTTTTTAATAATGATTGTTTATTATGCTGTTCATTTTCACATATTTTCAAATTATATGATTTTATATGATTTTTACTATTACTTTTATCATCAGCATCATCATTAATAATTCCTAATTTTTTTCTTGAAATTTCTTTAGAATCCATTTTTTCTGTTATATTTTCCATTTTTTCGGATTTTGTATCAATTTTATTAGTATCCTTCAAATAAATACGATCATTATTTTCAATGATTACATTTTTATTTGATTTTTTTAAATAATTTTCATTTATTGATTTAACATCTTCAATTAATTTCTCAACTAAATGATCTGTTTCTTGTTTTGGTATTTTTAAAATATTATTAACATCTTTTGATATTGTATCAATTTCATTAACTTCATTTATTGTTGTTTGATTATTATTATCCATTTTATTCATAAATTGAATATTTTCTCCATCAACATTATTATAGTAAAAATCATTATTAAATTTAAAATTTTCATTAAATTGAAATTGAGAAAATGAATTTATTTTATTATCTGTAATATTTTGTTTTGAAAATTTTGAAAATTTTTGATTATCAACAGTAGATGCTTCTTCTTCATATTTACAATTGCTATCATCATCATCATGAATAACATTAATTCTACCGTGAATTTCTTTAACACAGTTATCATTATCATCATGATCATCATCATCATCATCATCATCACGTTTTACTGTATTGTTACTATTTTCATTCGTATTTGTATCAGTAAAATCTTTATTTAAAAAGAATACCTTTTTGTCTTTATGGTCATCATTATTATTATTATTATGTATTTTATTTGTAGTAGCAGCAATGAGGGCATTGTCCGATGATTTATTTATAGAACAATTTGTTACACTTCCATTTTTATTATCATCATCATCATCTTCATCTTCCTCTTCTTCTTTTTCTTGTTGTTCAACAACAATCGATATATTCCCTTCATCGCAAATAAAATTTATTTTTTCACTTATATTATTTTCTTTATCATTATTTTTATGTTTTATTTTTGTTTCATTTAAAATATCTTTATTCATAGACGAAATATTTAATTCTTCATTACATTTTTCAACAATATTATTATTTTGCATTTTTTCAATTATCTCATTTATACCTGATAATGAATTTTGATTTTCTGGAAATTCTATTGTTTTTAATATGTTTTCCTCATTTGTATGGCTGCTTTTTAATTCTTCTTCTATATTGTCCTTGACATCATTTTTAAATGTTCTCGAATCATTATTCGTTGTTGTTTTTATTATTTCTTTATTCATCGATTCTAAATTATTTTCTACTAATACATATTTTTCTTTATTTTCACAACTATTATTCTCTTTACAAATACAATTCTCATTTATATTTTTTATTTTTTCTATATTGTCTTCTTTTTTATTGGCAAAATTTTCAATGTCACTTCTATTTTCATCATCATTTCTATTATATATTTCATTCTTATTTACCACATTGCCATTTAAAAATTCATCGTATTTTTTAATTGATTGGGCGTTACTTAGAATTTTATCATGTACATTATTCTGTTTACATTTAATTTTATTATTATCATCAATATATTCATTATCAATTAACACTTGTTGTTGATTAGATACATTATCAGAATATACATTTTTATTTTCACATATTGTATCGAAATTATTTTTTAAATTAATTTTATTGTCAATAATTATACAACAATTTTTATTTGTTTCTTCATTAATTTTATCAATATTTTCACTAAATTGTATTTGTTGATAATTTTTATCACTTGATTCTTTAATATGAATATTATTTTTATCATCATTATCATCATCATCATTATCGTTATTATCAAATGGTAAAAATTTAATTGAATTAAGCACTATACCACCACCACCATTATTATTATTTTCATTCACTTTTTTATTATTTAATTTTTCATTTAATAATTTTATTTCAGAATTTGTTTCGATTTTATTATAATTTTCTTCTGGTAGTAATTTAATATAATTTAAAACAATTTCACAACAATCAGTTCTTTCTGTATCTGTATCATTATCTGATGAATCTTCTAAATTAGCATCAGAACTTTCTGAATCTGAATCAGATGATGAATTAATATGATTAACAACAAATACTTTTTTAAATATTTTTGATTTTGTTGTTTTACGTTTTGATGATATTGTATCTGTATCATTACTATCAATTGATTCTGAACTAGAAATTGATGATGCATTATTATCATCATCTGATATAGTTTGTATTGATATATTATCAAAATCATTAATATTATCATTGTTATAATTTGTTTCAATATCTATTTTTGTAACATTAGCCACATCATAGCACCTTTGAATTAATTTTTTTTGTTGTCCATCATCTTCACTACTTGAAGATTCTGAATCAGATGAAGATGTAAACATATTTTCTGATACTAAATAACCACGATTATGTAAAATATTCGGTTTTAATTTATCAACAAAAATAGTTTTTTCTGGTTTTACGTTTATAATTTTTTTAGTTTTATTATCGTTTTCTTCTAATTCTTTTTCTTCTTCGTCTACATCGATTTTATTTAAATAATGTTCATTTGTTGTCGTCGTCATTGTTGTTATACTAGCTGTTGGTAATTTTTGTGTTTTCATTGAAGCTATTTTAGCAGACTCTTTAATTAAATTAAAGTCGACGTTCGTTGTTGTTTGTTTTTTTAATGTAACCACAGAACTTGCACCACTAGTAGATGTAAAATCAACTTTTGTTATTTTATTTTTAATGTCAATGACCTTCTTCTGGTTGCAGTTATCAACAATAGTTATATTTTTATCTGAAATATGACATTTATCGTGCAATACAGGTTTTTCTTTATTAAAAACTGAATCTTTTAATTTTGTTTTCATTTCATATTTCTTGCCAGTAGTAATAATATTATTTTCTGTTTTTGTTATCAAAACTGATTTTAAATTATCAGAAACTGATAAATATTTACCGGTATCAATAATATCTTCTGAATATGAATTTTTTTGTACTAATTCATTTTTATTTAAACTTGTACAACAGCCGGTTAAATTAGTTCTATTTGTTAAATTAATTTCTAGACGATCATCACATCGAGGTGATAGAACCACTGACTCACCTGTATCTGATTTTGTATTTTGTGTTAACAGTTGATTTTTAGATGACGCACATTCTGTTAATGTATTCGTTATAATATGGCTTTTATTATTACCTACGGTGCCTACGGTCTCTGATTTTGTTGTATTGTTACTGACGTTGCAAAACACATCATCACAAATTGATGCTTGACTGGTTTTTGATTGCGTTTGTAAATGTATGGCAGCATTTATAGCATCAACATTATATCTAAATTGTTGTTCTTGCATTTGATGATGAAGTAAACTTGGAGCAGCACTATTCCATAGATTTAAAATTTCTATTGTAGTTTGTTTTTGTTTTTGATCAGTATTTAAAAATCCTCCATTACCTGACGACGGTAATATAAAATCATTTGGATTCCACGAATGAAAAGCAGATATTGGAACGGGTATTGGTACTGGAACTGGAATAGGTACATATTGTGGTTGCATTATTCCATTATTGTTGCCTCCACATGAACAATTTACTTCAGATTTTTGTTTTTGTTGTTGTTGTTGTTGATTTTTAATTGTACATGATGCTGGTGTTGTTGTTGTTTCTTTAACATTTTTATTTGAATTGTGATGTCGATTTATTTTCGTTTTCATTCGATTTCTCGTACATATATTATAATTATTATTTAAAAAGCCATCAGAACTAGTTGGTGAAGAGCTTTCAGCTCTCATCAGTGCTTCTTCATCTGTACCAGTATCACTTTCACGCATTTTATGTCGAAAAATTGATGAATTTGATGATTCAGACAATGCACGACGATAAAAAATTGGTGAATCTAATGGTGAAAAATTTTCTCTTCTATATACAATTGGAGATTCATATGAAGAACGTAAAATATTTTTTGTTAAACCAGCTCCAGGTTCAAAATAATCCCAATCACAATCATCTAATGTAAGACTATTTCTATTATTTGTAGATGATGTTGTTGAACTACTACTATCTTCAAATTCTTCTTCTTTACTTGATGAATCTGAACTTATAAAAACAAGTTTATATTCATCAGATTCAGGATATAAAACTTTTAATCCTGATAATGCTGTTTCATGATCAGATACTGTTTCATCCTGAACAGTTGTTGTATATGTACGTGTTTGATTATGTAATAATAATGATGTTTCGCCTAAAGGCAATGAATACAAATTTATTGGGTGTCTAAAAATTAATACTTTATCTAAAATATTTATAAAACCCATTTACCTTTTTAGTTGTTAGTTGTTTTTTTTACTATTAGCTTAAATTCGTAACAAGCAGTTAGATAACATACAATAAATGTTAAAGCATACTACAAATACATACTTTGATTATATATGATTTAGCTACGTAAATGTATGTTATATTGGTAATTAGATTATAACAAATTCAATTTTAATTTATTAGCTATTTTAGTTGTAAGAGTAACCTTTTCACCCCTAAGTAGTTTTATATTATAAACTTTATTTGAAGAATTATGGTGCGGAAATTCTATTTATCCTTCAATCCGAATATCCCAAGTAATTAATTGTTATTTAATAATACATACATTATTATATTTAAATAGTATTCGAAAATTAGAAAATAAATATAAAAAATCGATTTGATTTTCTTCCACAGACGCCTTATTTAATTAAAACTACATACATTTTTTTTTTCCAAATAGACATTACAAAAATTTTATCAATTAAATCTCTCTCTCTAAGTTACAAAATTTCCATGATTTTTTTTTTCACTTTTTTTTTTTCTTCAAATAGTTTCAAACATAATCTAATTAAGTTTATGTTGTATTTTACTTATAATTTCTACTCTAATTAATCTTATGTTCAACATAAACATGAATATACAATAATATGTACATATGTAAAATAAGAGTTTTTTTTTATTATTATTTATTTTGCCGTTCTGTTTCGCATCAATTGCAAAAACAACAAACCTGAATATTAAAAATTTATAAAATGAGTTGTTAAAAATAAACAAACAATTAAACACTTTTCACTTGATATTACAATACATAATTATGTTTAATTTTTATTTTTTTTAAACTTTTAATTTTAATTTGATTAACAAAATAAAAAAATACAGCCTTGTATGCGACTACAAAAGTATAAAAATTTCATTATTTGTAGGTTTACATACATATTTCAATAATATCCTTGTAATACAGAGAAAATGGGTATCCCCTTCAACACAAACTGTCGTAGTTGCAGGGAAGCCAATGAGAGAGAAACCCTTAAACCTTGCGCCCAATGATAACGACAACTGCTTTCCGACACCGACAAAATTAGAAATAAATCTAAGTGAACGACAACGTTGTCATTGGGCGAAAACAACAGTCGTTCTATTGATTCTAATTGAACGTCACGTCGTAGTTGTCGTTGTCGTTATCATTGGGTGCAAAGTTTTACTCACTACCTCTGCAACTGTCCGGCACTTGTCAGAGCAAGGTTCCAGACGTTGGGGAGCCTCTTCTTCAAAGACCTTGAGGAAATATCAAAAGTTACGGTAAGAGACATTATACGATTCCTGAATGGAACAGGATGACTATAGTGATCTACCGGTATTATGAACCTCATTGCCTAAAGTTACGCGAAGTGTGGTATCAAAACGGCACTTTCAATGCTAATTGGGTCTTCGAAAGATTTCGAAAACCGCCACGTCAACCAACATCCTTGTAATAAGTAAAATTTTTAGGGATATGATCCATTTATTCTAAAAGTGGTATAAGTCCACTTTGTTTTATTTTAAAATTTTTCTGGTTTTTTATTTCAGTTTCCATGCTATTTCAGCCTAATTTGTGGTGAATATAATTATAATCTATAATAATTTTAATACTGAGACAATTGAAAGGACATGCAAATCTTTATTTGAATTTTATTTTAACTTATTTTATACCAAAAGTGGACTTATAGTACTTTTTAAAAAACGGCTCGCATAAAATTTTACTTTCTAAGAATAGGTACATAGGTTTCAATTTAAACTGTAAACTTATGAGATGTGAAATATGCATATTACATTGGAAGTTCATCATCAGCGACGCAACAGTTTGATGTGAGCCAGGGCCTACTCAAGTTAGCTTGAATTTTCGTGTACTTGCTTATGATCATAACCATAAAGCACTTCAGCACCGAGCGAACACTTATAATGAAACTCAAACGAATTGGTACTTATTCAAATTTCATTTAGAACTTATTTCATCAAGTAGGTTCTAAATAGTGAATAATTTTCTTATATATGTATTCTATTTCATGTTCTATCCAAGTTCTATACAGTAGCTTAATTTCCAAAACAAAGTGTCAATTTTTATTGGACTTAAAACCCTTTCAAAAATTAATGGCTGGTTACTGATATACGTATATGTAAATTCTTTTCAATTAAAACTAATAATAAAAAAAGTTGTATTTGTTTTGTAAATGTTATTTAGTAGTTTTACTGATATTAACAACCTACAAGCGCAAAAGATTATTGTGTTAATTACTTTACAGATATTAGAAAAATAAATAAGCAATTCAGCTATGATTGTTAGTTTAAATCCAAAAAACAAAACAAAAATAAAATTAATCAACTTATGATTGTCATTAGTCAAATTTACTACCCTGTTGTAATAAAACAGTTGTGAATTTATACGATAGGAAACTTTGGTTTCCAAATGCCAAAAAAAGGTTTCTGGACGCCATAAGGATCTTCGGCTTCGGGCTTCACAAGTCGTGTAAGCTTACCATAAGATTCACTTATTTGACTTAAAAGATATAATCCAGGGTGTGCATAAATTTGACTTATGACGGATTGGTAAATATGACAGTCAACTCTCAATCCTAATTTGAAAAAAAAAAAAAAATCTACAAAATTCCAATCAATTTGCTTTACAAAAAATGAAAACCAGTGAAATACCATGTTGCAAAAACTAAGTGGATATTTTCTAAAATTTAATATATTTTTTTTACCACTCTACTAATCCATTTTCGCAATAGCAAACAAAGACATTGTATGATGATTTTATCAATCTTATATCTATTAGTAGTACGTCTGTATATGAATAATGAAACAAAATTATAAACTATATACACTGCAACCAACATAATCAAGAAAAAATACATCGATGGTTATCAGAAAAAAAATATAGTGATCTGTCCGTACTTTGAGTAATTGAAATTTTCATTGAATTTCCAAAATAGAGTAGTTTTCATTCAAAATTTGAACACAAAATGTAAACGTTAAAGCTTTTTTTTTTTAAATCATTTCCCAATTTTTCTGATAATCAACGACATGTTCTACAAAAGCTTATGCTTTCTTTCTTTTTCAATGTCTCTTTTTCCTTCAATTATTGACTATTTTAGACTGTGTTCAATAATTTCAACCAAAAAAATTTCTTCAAGAGTTCTTAAGATTGACACTCTGACACTCTTTTTTAGGCGCAATCATGATTTTAAAATGTTCACTGTTTTAAATTTTGTAAAAAAAGAGTAGAGGATCACACTTTAAAAAAAAACTTATAATATCCTCTAACCACTAAACAGCTCAAATAACCTTATTGTTTTTCAAATAAGCTCTTACTTGCCTCGTCGAAACCTTTTTGAGATGAAATTATTGAATATTTAGTCCTGAATAATTTGCATAAGAATTAAAGTAACTTACCTTCTTCAGCAGCTTTCCTTTCTCTTCTCCGCTGTAAAACTACTTTCTTAAAAATCACTGCAGCTGCTTCAACTGCACTCTGAATTTCTGCTTCTCCCAAAGTACTTTTATGCTGTTATCAAAGATTAGAAAAAAAACAAGTTTATTAAAATTCTAAAAACAATTTTATTTAAAAATTTATTAAGAAGTAAGTACTAGCTTAATTTTTATGAAATAGATAGTATGTAATTAAATTACTTACCTCCTGTTGTTGTTGTTGTTTTTGTTGTTGTGTTTTAGAATCAATACTCGCAACATCATCACTGTTATTATTTTCATTATTTTTATTATCAAATTTCTTATTAATTTCTTCATTATTTATTTCATCAGATTTATTTATATCATGAATTTCATCAGCATCTAACTTATTATTATCTTCTTTATTTTCATCTTTATCTACTAATTTATCACCACTTTGATTCTGATTGTCTTCGATTTTTTCTTGTAATTGTTCTTCTGATTCTACATTTGTGGCAATTCCAGAATCACGTCTTGGAGTGGGATGGGGTGGTAATGTTGTATTTGAACCTGTATATGGAAACAATTTTTTTTTTCAATTTTATTGTAATTAATTTTTTATAATAAATATTTTTACCTTCTGCTGAATTCGAATCTGAGTGATCTGGAACTTTGTTGCCTCGATTAATAGGTCCTGGTAATTTACTTGGCTTTTTTGATTTATTTGAAATATCGGTAAGCGGTTTAGGACTTGGTAGTTTTGTAATATCCGATTTTTTAGAGCTCTAAAAGGAAAAAAAAAATATCAAATCAAAAACAGATATGAAAATTAATAAGATTTTTTTTTTTAAATGCTAAGTTAATGAGAAGAAAAGTAAATTTTTACCTGTGATTCTTTTTCAGGATGTGATAATGAACGTCTTGTAACAGTTTTTACCACTTGCTTGGCTCCATAATCTTCTGATACAGATCTCATTGCTTCTGGTTTTCTCTTATCACTATCAATAATTGTTCCAACTGTTGTTGATTCTTTAAATTCAGTGTCTAAGATTTCTCTTGATTTTCTTCGTTTTTGACGATCTTTTCGTACATAACGGGAATTATTTCCTCCTGTTATAGGATAATCAGCAGAAGAATCATTTAGAAAATTATCTACACTTCGAACTGCTGGACTTTTAAGTATTGGATCAATATTGTCTGTAGCATCGGTATAAATAATTTTTGGTTCACTACTGTAACTTGAATTATAATTATCGACTTGTATATCTTGTTCGTCAGATTCTAAAAAGCTGTTATTTGAATAGTAATCAGAATATTCTTGTTGTGTATCATCATATTCAAGATTTTGTTTTGCTTCAGCAAATGTACGTCGACCTGGTGTACGATTTTGATCAGATGTTGAATTTGTACGATTCAATAAGTCTTCCTTAACATTTTCTTGTCTTACAAGTCTATTGAAAGATCTAAAACAAACAACATTTTAAGAGTAAAATAATTTTAAAAAAAATAGTTCAATTTTATATATGATTTACCTTGGTGACCGGTTTAAAGGAATTTCTGGTAAAAGACGACGTCCTTCAGATGGATAAGGTCTTGTGACAGTATATTCTTCATTACTATGGCTTCTTACTTTAATCATTTTTGTATGCTCACGACCATGAATATTTACACTTTGACTGCTAGAATATTGCTCAAAGTCTGCTGTGGGTACATTCTGTTGTGACAAAAATTGCCTTGGATTCTGGGATGTTGGGAAAAGGAAATTTTGTTTTTGTCGTGGCGAAATTGGGAGAAATTTTGTATTCTGTTGATGTACTGTAAGCGAATTGAAGGATTCAGGATTAGGCATTGTATTTTGTCTCAAAAATTCTGGAGAGCGTTTAATGTATTGTGGAGAAGTTTGTCTTTTTGGAGGTGAAGTAGGCAACAATTTTGTGTGTTGATCAGGATTTGGTAGTGTTGCTTGTCTAACTATCCGGGGCTGATCAGATTCATCTGAAAACTGATTATGACGACTTGGTGAAGTCGGAAGTAATTTTGGCCTATGAGAATATGTTTCATTTGAATTTGATGGGAATGTAGATTGTCTAACAAATGGTGGGTATCTTTGTTCTGTATCTAATCGTTCAGGTGAACGACTAAAATGTCGATTAGGTGATGTTGATAAATATGTTTGATTATATTGCTGATCTGCTGGTCGGCAGGGTAATGTTGATTGTCTTCGCATAGCAAATCTTTGTTGAGTTTGAGACGGTTGTGGTAAAGGAGAAGATTGAGATTGAATATCACATTCAGATGAATGTTTTAAACTATGTTGTGGACTTAATTGTGCTAATTTTGGTGACGTTGGTGCTGTTAAATTCATATTGTTTTGATAATAATTGGCAGCATCAGGATTTTGTAATGTACTTGGTAAAGTAGATTGTCTCAAAAAACGTCTTTGAGTAAGTTGATCTTTCATGTTTTCATCATAATTCATATTTTGAGATTGATAAGGGGTTAAATAACGTAATGAGGAATAACTTCCAGTTGAATTATTACTTATTACTGTGGTGGATTGATTGGAGTAATACTCGTTACCTTTTTTATTATTTGGAATACTATCGTCTTGAGGATCTAAAAAAAAAATTTAATTTTTATGTAAAAAATTTAATTTCTTGTTTTTAAAATATAATTTTCTTTTACTTGATATAGTCCATGAACGTCGTATACTTTTTCTTAAAATATCAGACGTTGATATATGTTCTCTTGTAGCTGAATTTCTTCGTCGTGGTTGTTCTTTTGCAAATTCATTTAACCATTCGCCACTTGCTGTTTGTAATTCCCTAAAAAATAAATTGAAAAATGTTTAATATTAACGTTAACCACAATTAACGTTAGAACTTAAAATTAAATAAAAAATTTCTTAAGTCACTATCCTGTTTTTACCTAGAAACCAAGATAAAATTTTTCATGGACGAGAAATATGTTATTAGCCTAATAATTTTATAAAAATTTTCCCTATACAGTTTTTATCTACGGTGAATTCATTATTTTCAATTGCAGAATTTAAAAAAAAAAAAAAAAAAATTGTGGCCCTTTTTTTTGCAAAATACTAAAACAAATTTTGAAAAAAAATTTCCCTGGAATAAAGATTAAAGATGTCTGAAATTTAAAAAAATTCAAACTCACATTTGCTTATGACAAATAATACAGATCCAATCTGTGGTGCGAGTAGTAAATTCTCGACATGTTTTACATACTCGTAATCGACAAATACGGCAAGGTGCTCCACGATTTATGATCCTTCCAAGTTCAGTACTACACCTTGCACAATAACGATTTGATTCTATATAATGTTGATCTAATGATGTACTGCCAGTTTTTATGGCACCTTTACGTCGCAAACTTTGAAGTTCAGCTCTTAATAGCCTGAATTTGAAGATTAATAGAATTTTATAATGATGATTGTGTTCCATGGACCATAAGTCGTATCAAATTTCAACATAAGATCGTATACATATATATTTATTTTTTCACGGTGTATAGATAGTATATAAATCGTAAAAATAAGGTAACGTAAGTGATAATTGAAGGTTATTATTGTTTTTAAAAAAAAGACGTTTACGTTTTATATTTATTATGTTGATTTGTTAGCGATGAGAAAATTGCATGAAAAAAAAAACAACATGTAAATAAATAAATAGAAAAGATTAAAAGAATTTTGTTGTTGTATTGATTAGCTATTTTTCATCATACTACATATTTTTGTAAATAAATTGAAAATTCAACAATAACAACACCAACAACATCAATAATATGTATGTACTTTCTTTTGCAATTTTTTTAAAATTCATAGTACGATAAAAAAAATAGCCATCGATAAGTGTGTATGACAATATACAATATATAAATATAAATAAAATGAAACAAGTGTGTATATAAAGTCAATATTTGTATATAGAGATTGTACATTTGTTTTGTGTATAAAGATATAGTATATGGATTCAATATCGTAAATTTAATATATGATGTACATGTTTTTTTTTATTATTAAACTTTCTTTAAAACTTGACCTGAACAGTAAAAAAAAAATATATATATTTTATTTTCCCTTATACCGGATTTCTTACAAGATTTAAAATTTTTATCTGGAACTTATTTTTTTCCTCTCCTTTCTATTTTCCCTCTCTCTCTCTCTCATCCAGCGCCCTTTTAATAATTTTTAAGAAAAACTTTTAACTTAAACGTAAAATGTAAACAAATTACCTCAAAATGAAAATTTCAAAATCACACAAAATAAATTTACTAAAAATCTTTTCCTTTTTTTAAAAAAAAATTAAAAAGTAACAAATACGAAATATTAAAACAAAAACAAAATAAAAACTAATGAAAATTATTTCTGTTTTTTCCATTTAAAGCGATTTGTAAACGATTTCTTATAAAAGTATTGAAAATTAGATGTCTAGCATAATTAATCGTTTGATAGAGAGTAATCAAAGTTTGTGATAGCTTCAATTTTATCTATACTAACTACATTTACAAAAAAAAAAAAGGTTTAATACATTATGCACTCGATAACTGCATAGTGATTTTATAGATTCATTATCTATAGGTACAAAACGTGTTAAATGAAATTTCTATTGGACAACTATGAAAATATCATTGATGTTTTCCAGTGACTTGTTGTTGATTGCATTGTAAATGTGATTGCATTCGCAGGATGGTATTTAATATTTTACACATTCATGTACCTATAGAGGGTGTTCTGCATAAAGTTCTCCAACCGGAGAACTACATGAATAGCTCTCTTCGAGACAAACAAAAAATTATATGACAGAGAAGGGGTAAGTAAATTTCTAATGGTGAATTTACACTACAAGAGGTTTCCAAAAAAATGGTTCTATATATTTTTAGGTCTCTTGAGCGTTTACACAAGAATTTCTGCTCTACAGACACCATTTTTTGGTATGTACATACATACTTGGAAACCAAAGTCTCCTGTCGTATAAGACTCTTAAACTATTTACCCTGTAGCAATTAGATCTTTGAAAGAAATATAGAGAACCCTTATGCAGAACACCCTACACATTTATCCATAAGAAAACTATACATATGTACATCTTCCGCCTTCAAGATATGCCATAAAAAAACAATATATTTCATTTATACTTTTGAAAAAAAAAAAAATTCTATTAGCACACTGTCATATTAATATATTGATATGTTTCACTAGGCATTTTACTAAGGTTAATAACCTTAAATATTAAATAAATGGTAGGAACCTATTACCTTTTTTTTTTCTCTCCTATTTTTATTATTATTATTTTGGTTATTCTTACTGTATTATTATTATTGAAATTAGAAAGTGAGGAACATACAACACCACAACATTTAAGTATATATGTAGTATATATTTTTTTAAATATTCATTTCTTTCTTTCTCTGATAGCTAATTGAAAATAAATAAAAAAAAAAAAAAAAAAAAAAATATGTATATTTTGCGAAAATTAAGTAAGACACAACTGTTAATAAATTGATAGTCGATAGTATAGAATATAGATATATAGCTTTGAAAAAGTAACAGTAAGCAAAAAGATAGTCAACATAATATGTATATTGTATAGATACATTAATGTGTATATAACATATATGTACATAACTTCCACAATATCATTGATTTTATAATATGTATGTTCTTTTTAAATTGATTTATGTCATAGTTTATTTGTTTAATTTTTCTTTTATAACAAATATTATTAATGTTAAAATGGAATTTATGCATTTTTTTTTTCAACCTATACGGTGTGTGACTTTCTATAAATATTACAAAAGATACAGACAAACTATAATTTAATTTTATAGTAAGGTATCTCTCTCTCTACATTCGCACAATATTATTTTAATTATGTGAATTATAAATGATTTTAAAATAAATTCAATTAATTCTTTTTTTTATAGAACCTTTTTTTTTTTCAAATAAAATAATTAATTTTTCATAAATTCTAAAGAATATAAATTATTTGTCTTATGATTTTTTAAAGACTAGGTACATTTTATAGGTATACGTTAATTTCTTCCTCTCATAATAATTTTATTTTGATTTATACATATTAATCAACTTAGATACCTTAATCAACTAATAAAAAAAAAAGTATTTAAAAAAGTTTAAATTAAATTTTTTGAAAATTATCTTTAATATAAAATGAACAATAAAACTTATTTATTTATTTTTTTTATTATTATTATTATTCATGATTAAATTAATAAACAAAATGACAATTACCTAGAAGTATAACAGGGGAAAATAATAAAATATAAAATTATTCTATATAGAAACAACAATTGAATTAAGAACAACAAAAATATTCTTTGATAGCAGAGAATTTTAAGATTTAAAAAATTCAAAAGTATTCAAGATTGTTTTTTTTTTTCCTCTTCAATTTTATGGACAAGAACAAGCATATTGTTTGGTAACTTATTATATACATATATAGATACATATGTATCTCTTACGTTACGGGAAAGAAGTAAGTAAAAAGTTTTTGAAGATTGTGTGTGTTTTTTTTTTCATTGCATCTTGCAAAAAAAAGTGTAAACTTTAGTAAGCACATAAGGATGATTCCACATATCTACAATTTGTAATTTTTATCTGGGATAAAAAAATTTTTTTTATGAGCTAACAAAGTTTTTACAGTTTAAAGTTTCAAGTTATGAGATTTTAGTTTAAACCTTACGCCCAATGATAACGACAACGACAACTGCTTTCCGACACCGACAAAATTATAAATAAATCTAAGTGAACGACAACGTTGTCATTGGGCGAGAACAACAGTCGTTCTATTGATTCTAATTCACCAAGTACACACCAAGTATTATAGTATTACAACCGTCGCAAACTAGTTTAAACCGGTTTTTACAAATGCTCAAAATACATCTGATGGTGGCACGACCAAGTTGTAACGAGTGTGAGTGTATTACAACCGTCAGCTAAAATTATTTTAGACTATTCTTATTATACCAAGTTGGAAAAAAATTGTTACAACTAGCGCATTACTAACCGGTGTATTTTGGCTGATTGAACGTCACATTGTAGTTGTCGTTGTCGTTACCATTGGGCGCAGGCTTTTATTAGTTTTAGCAATGCTTATGAGTTTAGTTAATCAATTTTCTTCTTCTTCTTTTTTAAAAAAATTTCAAAATACAAAATTGAACTAAGCATTTTTATATTGCTTTTAAATGTTTTTTCATACTTTCTAGTTTCCTTTTAATTTAATTTCAATTTAAGAACATTTCTGAGTACCTACGTATTGAAAATTTGAAAAGTTATCGAATAAAAAATTGTTTATGTTTATATTTTCTTTTTTATGGAATAGATAATATGAAAATTAAAGCAGTAAAATCTTTTTTTTTTTTTTTTAAATCTCCTACATCAACAGATGAATTGTAAGGGAGAAAAAAAAAACAGGAATTTCAGTAAATATAAACTTGTTTATGATACCAATTACCATTGGTTTTAATTGAAATATGAGAGGGTATTGAATATTTTTATACATTGCATGTAGGTATTATTAATTAATAATATACATATAAGTACATAGTATAGAATATATATATATATGTATATATATATATATATATATATATATATAGATACACGTATGCTTTTACATTTATGTGTATATCCTACTATATTTATAATACGTGTCCATGGTAATGCTTATCATCAAACAGCAAAGATAAAAAAAAAAATAATAATAAAGTGATATCTGAAAAATCATCAAATTTTCAAACTAACTTTGATCTTAAGACTATTTTCTTATATTATATATTTCTCTTTCTTTTCTTTTTTTTTATTTATTTATTTAATATATGATGACGATTTTATTTACCTGCATTAAATATCTTTGACGATTCATAATGCCTTGTTAATCATCGAAATTAAGTATTACGTTTTTTTTTGCTTTTTCTGCCGCCTTCAATTTCTAAATTTATAATTCTTACTTATTTTTTTTTTCAATAATCTTCATTTTTAATTGAAACAATTTATACGTTTTTTTTTTCTTTCCGACCACTTTATTTTCCATATAAAAATATGGGAATCTTGGGCGTTATTGCTTTTTTTTTTAATTTATCATACATAAGAAATATTTATTAAAAAAAAAAAAAATTTAAAAAAACAACAACATAGAGTCTAACTTCACATTAACAAAGCATAACTTCAAGACATGAAAAATATGACGTCTGAAAAAAATAAATAATTACACAGATAAATATCTATTACACAGCATTAAAAAATTATTTAAACTATTTAACTAAAAGTGTTTTTAGATAAAATCAAAAAAAAAAAAAAAATATGCATTTTGATTAGAAAACAAAAACAAAATTATAGAAATATTATTTGAATTAACACTTCTTTTTTTTTCGTACAAAAGAAATGAAATGAAAAAAAAAAACACCTGTCTGAATTCTGAAGAAGTTACACGACACAAAACCTACTTTAAAATGGAAACTGACTAGAATAACACACCAAACTGCCTAACTGGTGTTATAGAGAAGAGAAAAATAAATGATATTGTCGTTTTGTTAGCTGAATAAAATTTAATTGAACTTATATATATTTTTAACAAGGTTTTTTTTTTTTTGTTGTTAACCAGAGCTGTCGATTCATATTAGATTCAAATTGAATTTTAATAAAATACAATTTATGGGAAATTAATAATGATAACAAATTTTTCAATAATAACGGTAATTTAAATTTTTGGCGCGTATATCTTATTAAGGAGGAGAAGCAAAAAAATAAAATTGTGAAAACATGAAATATTCATTAAAATTATTTTTATATCTTGGTTTCAGGATATACCACAGGATAATAGTATGGTTTTTATAGCTAAATTTTTATTACGCAAATATTTAGTATATATTTTTAATGGTATTCGTGCATGTTTAGATATTAAAAAAAAAACAAAATATGTCACGAAACTTTGTATGATTTATTATAGCTGATAAAAAAATCTTATTTAATTACTTCGAGGTATATTATGTTAAAAAATTGTTTCAGTGTTAATTGTTAACAATGTCACATGAAATAAATTTTTAATTTGAAGATTTTTCGGACGGTTTTGCCGAATCTTTAAACACAAAACAAATGCAAAATTTATTCTAATTGTTAAATTTTCGTTACACCTATAGTTTTTATCTGTTAGAACCAAAATGGATCTTTTTCTATTTAATTTAAAAGTAAAAAATAAAATCATACTTAAAAAACAAGATGGTTTTTTTGGCCTAAAATTAAACAAGTATTTTAAAAATTTTTCTTTTAAATTATTCATTTCTTAGATTTTAATAATTTATTCAAACTTCATAGCTTATTTCTATCACCAAATAATTATTAAAATTTCCGATTTTGATTCTAATAGATATTAATAATAATTACCATTTTCATTTAATGAAAAAATTAAATTTTAAACTTACATAATTCTTGCAGCTTCACGTTTCCTGATATCTTCATCACGACTTAGTACTTCTAATATCATTTGCCTTTCTTTATCAGATAAACTATCTAGAACTTGTGTTGTTGCAACAGCTAATTCTGGTCCTAATGCTGTTATTGTTTCATTAGGTATATTATTACCAGAATAATTATTTGAATTATTAATAACATCTGATTGTTGAATATTTGCTGTAGGTGTAGGTGGTAATCTAGCACTTCTTCCACTAGCCATTTGAAATAGTGTAAAATTTTATCTGGAAAAAATAAAATTATGAAATTTTTATAAATTTTCTGTTATTCTGTTCTGTGTTTCGAAAGTGACTAACAAAAAATGTACTTTAGGTAAAATAAAATGCGTAAAAGTTACTTAAAAAAGAAGGAACTAAAAAAAAAAATCATGAAAAAATAGTGAATAGTCTAATTGCGTGAAATATTAATAATTATAATAATACCATAAAAAATGTATTTGTAAAATGGTAAACCCTTTAATTTATGTGAATTATATGAGATATTAACTCACAATTTTCATGGAAATGTACAGATATATACGATGTATATTTTATTATAATGTATCACACAGCTAAAAATGTAATAATCGCACGTAACGTTCATTTAGAAAAAAAAAAAACCTTACTACTAGAATAAAATTAATTTACAATGAATAAACTAAATGGGAAAAAAAATTCCTATGGTCTACGATAAAATCTCCATTATCCCATTAGGGGTCAAATAATTAAATAAATAAAAAATACCTATTCAACAACAACAACAAAAACAAAAAACAACAAAGGATTCAACAACAACAACAAAAAAACAACGTATATTGAATCATAGTTCTCTTTACATACCATATAATTTCTAATAATTAACATGGGATATCATTTTATGAACTAATTAAACGTAAAATTTTACTTGTATGTATATTAAAAAAAATTTTTTTTTTAACTTTCAATATTAAAATTTCACACGTTGTCCTTATTTTAATTAAAATTTGCTCTAATCAAAGTAATCACATACCCTATATACGGTATATGAACATTTTACCATTTTACATTTATTAAAAAAAAAAAAAAGGACATTAATTTCAAAAGGTATGAAAATAAGTATGTACTCGTGTATATCCCATATTATGTATGTAAATCATCTTTTTAATTATTTTTTTCTATAATATAAATTTATTCAAATTATAATAATGATGATTTTGTATAGATACTAAAAATTTTAGCGTAAAAAAAATAATTATCGCAAATTTTTCCCTAATTTATTAAGTATTATTATTTTTAAATATCAGCGCGTTATATAAAAATAAAAAAAAATAAAAAAAGTTTTGTTTCCCTTTATGATTTCAAAGAATATTTTCATTTGAATGAATTTCATATATACAGTTACTATTGATTTTAATTTGGTATAATATGTATATATAGTTAAATCTGTGTATATAAAAATAGAATATTAATGATACATTTTTTTTTTTATGACAAGCATCTTTCTAAATAAAATATAATTTATCAAATGTAGATTTAAATTATTTTTCTGATGAGCAAAATAAAAAGAATATTTGCAAAAAAAAAGACAACTTAATACATAGAAAAACATTTTATGAATTTCAATTTATTACTGTAATTCGTATATACATATATGTATGTAACATTTTGAATTTTATTTATATAATTCTCATAAAATAATTTTTCTAATTACATACTCAGTAATATACTGGAGATTTGCATATTTCATTAGAGACATCATATATGTAATATTTTTTAATGATATAAAAAATGATGAAAATTCAAATAAGTTTTCTCATTGAATATATAAAGTTTTGATTTTATAATGTGATTAAAATATATATTAAAAAATATTTTTAAGTTTTCATCTTTTTGGATTTTATTTTAATTATTTCATGAATAATAAAATTTTTAATTTATTTATTTGAAAATTTTAAAAAGTAATTATTATACTCGTATTTCTATAAAAATATATTAACTATAAAATTAACCCTTTTCTATCTTTTTGATATACATATTAAAAACGAAATATTTGAAAAGAAAACAAAGAAACGATATAAAATTTGTCCTTTTTAGATAGATCATTTTGAAGCCTATAAAAAAAAATAATAAAACAATAGAATTTTAAAGTTTTTAAAGTTAACCATTTTCATATTTTTCATGAAATTTATAAAATTTTCAATTGATTCTGATTATTCTAATTCAACCGGGAATTTTCATAAATTTTCTCCACATAAAACATACACAAAAATATATATTAAGATGAGAATATTATTTTCTACCCTAGAATTTGATACATTTTTCTTTTTATTTATCTTGTATTAGACAATATACATATGTATATTTTTTTTTTCTAACTACATAATATGTACATAAATTTAATGTATAACAGTATCTACCTAATTAAAGTTTAAAATATTATTTTTTTTTTCTGCACAAGCTTTAAAATCATTAAATTTTCACATTAAAGAAAAATATACTGGAAATAAAAAATCACAAGTACCTAGGTACTTTTTTTTTTGCTATATTTTTATTTTTTTTTCTCTAACTCAGAACTTTAATAATGTGTTGCTTTTTTTAAATAAAATTTGAAACTTTGTTATACACAACTTACACGTTATAGCTTAACAACTGTTGCTCTTTTACTGTGAAAATGATACATAGTAAAAGTACTTTTTTATTCTATATGATATATATATATATATACCTAAATATTTTATATGTATGATATATCAACGTAACGGAAATGAGAGGTGGAATTAAAGGAAAAAGTGAAAAGATATCCTTATGAAATAAATATGAAAAATTCAGCATACATTTGAATACATTAATACAAAATGTAATACATACATACATATGTATCTATATGTACTTACTTGTACTTATATACATATATATTTAATATTAAATCACAAATAAAAGCAACACATAGCTATGAGTTACACGCAGGACAGCTTTCATATAAAAATTTTAAAAAGAGAGAAAATTACAATAAAATATGTACAAAAATTATATTTTTGATAAATTTTTCTATTAAATAATTGAATTTAAGATTTTTTTTTTTTCACAATTAAAATTAATTTTTTTTTCTTATACGATTTTAAAAAAACTACTTTCACATTTTTTAATACTTTCACTTTTAAATTAAAAAAAAAACTAAGACAGAATTCTAGATATGAGCCTGATCCAGGTTAAAAAAAAACATTTTTATGAATTTTAGCGAAAAAATAGTATGTGGATAAAATTTTCGCTATATTTAGCAAACTTTCAACAGGTTAAACTCATGAACAAAATGTAAAAGCTTTAAAGTTTATTGTTAGTCCTTTTATCAGGACTTCGTATATTTATATATATAGATGTTTTCATTTTGTGAATATATCATAAAATATAAGAGATGTATATGATACGCATAACAATGATATCTGGAGCAAAATAAATGGTATATGAAAATAAAATATTGCCGTGTGCCCGTGTATTATCACGTTGACAACGGAAAAATAATTTTGAGAATTCTAAAATGTTAACATTTTTTAAAAAAACAAAAATCTTCAGTATACACTGTATTTTTTCATAAGAAAAATACAAAGCTTTTTTATCCTTTATCGCATATATTTTCCCATATTTAACAAATTTTTAGCTAAATGAAAAAAAAAAAGTGAAGGGCAAATAAAAATGTTTAATTGCTATTTTTTTTTTTTTTTAAATCATAAATCCTTTTATACCGGAATTTCTAAAAAAAAAAATCATAGAAAATCCTTGGAAATGTCTGGAATATAAATTGTTTTTTTCAATGTTATTTACTTTTTTAGAGTTTCTGAGGTAAAGCAGGTTGAAAAACTTAATTTAAATTTTCAAAATTAATTTTGATATTTTTTAAAATTATTTTATCTGAGCAAACATTAAAAATTGCTTAATTTTTCGTAAATAATTAATTTTTCCCTTTCATTCAAGGTGTTATTTAAAAAACAAAAAATCTTTAATAATAATACAAATTGAAAATCTTATTTCATCAATAATTCCAAATGGTTAGGGAAGATCTGAATCAGGCCTCCAAAACCAAGCCGTTAATCAGCCTCACATCAGTTTTAAGTATACGTGGATAATTTTTCTGTATCTGAGGAATGAGGAATGAGGATATACATATTAGTAACGGTGAATTAGTCATGTTTTTGCAAAATATTGTAGGTATGTATGTAATTTTTTAAAAAAAATTTTAGCGTGTTGATTCACATGTTGTATTTAATATCCCTTTGGTCTACCATTTTCATTTAAAAAATACATATTTTATGTTTTTGCTCACATCATCTATTTTTTTTTTAGAAGAAAAAAAATTTGAATATTATAGGAGTATGTTTATCTAACAAAAAAGTAAAAAAAGGAAAACAATAATGGTATAGGTATCTACATTTATGTACAGGTTGTATGTACACATTATATGTATGTACTATGCAAGTTTTAATTAAAGAGAAAAGAATACTAAAGCTAATAATAAAAGTGTCATTCTTTTGTTATAAAAAAGATGACGTTTTTAATTAATGAAATTTAAATCGATTCTCTAGTTTATTTATTTTTTTAAAAAATAAACTTCTTTTATTTGAATTTTAATTGAAAATCTGTGATATGAAACATATATAGCTATAGTAAATATTATTGTTTTTAAATGTTATTCATATTCAATTACAACAGAAAATCAATAAATTATTTTGTTTCATTTTTATTCAAATGGTGATCATAGATAGGTGTTTATTTTTAAATTGTCATACAAACAAATCTTATATAGGCCAAGGAAGAAACTATGTACCTACATGGACTTTAATGGATGTACATAGTTGTAGTGCCATTTGAAGTTGAAGGTTAGGTAACTTGAACGGACTTGTATAGTTTTTTATGAGACTTTTTAACAAAATATCAAACAAGATTAATCAGAGAATCATTCAAGGCTTCTTTCCTTTATATAAATAGCTAAAGTAGGCATCTAGGTGTACACCTATACTTTGTAAAAATTTTGACTCTAAAATTTTATAACCTACCTACTTTTAACTTCTAAGAACAAACAAATCATAATGTGTAATTTTATTCTTGAGAAATATTATAGATAAAATAAAGACTAGTCTCGATCATATTTTTTGTTTAAATAAATATTATAATTAGAAATTTATCGAAAATATCTAAACGTACTATTTACATACATACCTGCACCTAGGTTCATTATGACTTTTGCGCTCTAAATCTAAATCTGATGTAATAATGCATTGCTTATGCATCATATGTTTTATTGTAACTTTTATGTTAAAATTTGCACAATTTTTATTTAATTTAATTTCTTTTTTAAAGTATTTCAAAAAATCTAAGCACAAAGCGCACTCATAATTTGTACACTTGAAACTTGTTGAATGATATGAATTATGATGTAAGATGTAACCGCCAAAAATCGAAAGTGACAGTGACAACTGACAGCTGAAAATCAAGATCCAGGAATCAGGATCAGCTACCAGAAAAAAATTTGTATAAAACATAGATTAAAATCTCATATAGATAATTGACAGTTTAAAATTTTTTAAATTTCTATTAAAAATATTCCCATAGTAGAAACATTTAAACCGTTCATAAACGGATTCTGTACAATTTGTTGAGTTTACTTCAAAAACCTGCTTGACACGAATTACAAATAGTTTTTGAAAAATTTTAAGAATAATTTTCGTTTTCTATATTTTCACGTTCAAAATGGAATATATACTTCTCTATTGAAGATTACTCAATCGAAAACTCGATTTTCTTGAAATTTTTATAATTATAAATCCCGTTTATTTAAAAAAAAAAACATAAAAATGAACAAAAAATCAATTTTTTTAAAAAAATTTAAAATTTCCTTTTTCAACAATTCCGAGAATTTGAAAATTTCATCAAAAGGATTCGTAGTTTCATCTTACATCACTGGATTATTTCGGTTTCGGCGGTTAAAAATATTCTAGTGTTGTCAATACGTATTTTAAAACTATTTTGTACTTAGATAATGAAGAATTAATAATTATTAATTAATTTTAATTTTATAAGGAGCTTCTTAATATTTACATAAAACCTAAATTATCTTTATTGCTCTCATAATAACTAGCTGGGCACAAATAATATGGATATGGGTATTGCCAGCATAGTATATCTAAAAACGGACACACAAGGCAATTCTGTAAAGTTAGTTATCAATCAAGGTTAATATAATATAGGTTACATCTTCCCATAGGCATTACCTACTTACAATAAAAAAGTGATCAATGTGACGTCACAAGTATCAAATAATTGACATAAAAAACAAACAAAAATTTCTTTCATATATGGGAAGATGTAATCCAAGGTTAATATAATATATAGGTTACATCTTCCAATATATGAAAGAAATTTTTGTTTGTTTTTATGTCAATTGTTTGATACGTGTGACGTCACATTGACGTCACATTGATCACTTTTTTATTGTAAGTAGGTAATGCCTATGGGAAGATGTAACCTATATTATATTAACCTTGGTTATCAATTATCATTTTGTCAACAATAATTTTCATAAAAATTTTATTACAAAAAAAAATGTTTAAATTAAGAGAATTTTTGTAATTTATCAGATAATTATATCAACAAAATCCTTCTGATTTTCAACAAAATAAAATACATAATTTTTAATAATTGATTGTAATTTTATCGAAAATTTCAATTAAATTTAGAAAAAAAATTCAATTAAATCTTTCAATACTTTTATACCATCAAATAAATTCTAAATTTAAAGTAAGTATTTTACATTTTAAACTGAAACTTTTATTTAAACATAAAAATTTATGATTATAATCATCATCATCATGATCTTATTTCAAAAATTAGGTCAGAAATTTATCTATGTTTTATGTATATCTACATGACCTGTATATAAATATCTACCTACATAATGTATAATGTAATTGAAAGTTTCGAATTAAAAATATATTATTTTGATTTCTTGTTCTTATTCCTACAGAACAACAATAATGGCTACGTTGCCTCCAAGAAAAAATCCAACACCTACAAGGATTTCTAAACAACATCTAACTCCGTTACAAACACTCTTGCAAATGGGTTTTCCTCGACACAGAGTGTAAGTTTTTATTTAAATAATGATAAAATTGAATAATTAAATAATTTCCATTACATATATTAACAGTGAAAAAGCATTGGCTTCAACGGGTTATAGGAGTGTGCAATTAGCATCAGATTGGTTATTAGCACACGTTAATGATCCATTTCTTGATGAATGTATACCAAGAGAATATATCTTATATGCATGTCCAAGTGGACCATTTTTACAACAACTTGAAGAATTTTGGTCAAAATCTAAAGATATGTGTGGTTGGAATGGTGCACACAACTATATTCCACATATTACGCTTGTTTCATTTTTCAAGGTAATGAAATACATATTTTGATTATACATCCTACAAAATAAGTATTAAAATGTTTTTTATTTTTTTCTTTTAGGCACCAGATGAATGTGCACTTCATTTATCTAAAGCAATCAAGCAAGTGGTTGATGCTGCTAATGCTGTACTTGATCGTCCATTAAAATTGGAATTATATACAAGTCCAAATTTTATGGGTTTTTTTGTTGCTGAAGATGATGCAAATTTTCTAAAAAGACTAGCACTACAATATGTTAAAGAAGTCTCAAATTCAAGTAAATAGTTTTTAATTTACGAAGAAAATATATATATTTTTTCTTGATTTATTAACAATCTTTGCATGAATTAATTAATTAATTAAAAAACTTTGGGTTGTTATTAGTTATAAGCGATACATATGAACAACTTGATGCTATAGTGGCTTGTTTTCCATGGTGTGGGGCGGTTTCATCTACTAATCGTTGCATTCCACGTAGCAGTCGATGTAAGAAAACTATTACGTGATAGTGTTATTTATTTAAAAAGCTCGTTTTTTTTGTTTTTTAGTTAGTTTATTTAATTTTTCTTAAGTTTCAATTTAAACTTTATTATTTCTAATTTATAATGCTTATAATTATTTTTTTTTTTTAAATTAAAAAAAAAAACCCCCCCTAAATACCTTGTATATGAAAAATGTTGAATAATTTTTAAAACAAATGGAAATAAATTGTAAATATACTCTAAACTAAATCTATTTTCAGCTATATCTTTAGAACCTCATGTTAAATCACTTCATTTAACACTTGCGTATCAATTTCCTCAGAGTCAATTTAATGCATTAAAAGAATTGGTCGAATGTTTGAATCCATCACTTGCATCAAATTGGGAATTACGATTATATTCTCGTGATTCACGTTTAGCTACAAAACAAGTGAGTACATTTTTTTTTTCAAATGGATTCAAATAAATTATAACAAAAAGAGAAAAAAAACCTTTTCAGGTACATAAGGTTATTTATCCTCATACACCACGAGAACCAGATGAATTAGAACTTCGTATTGGTGATTTTATTTATATAAGTAATGAAGCTGTTGAAAATTCATCAGATGGTTGGGTAGAAGGTATTTCATGGCTAACAGGAATGACTGGATATCTACCTGAAAATTATACAAAACGAACAGCTGAATCAGATGCATGGACAGTACATCGTACATTACAATTATGTAAAACTACAACACCTTCAGAAGATATTGATGTAGTCGATGCAGGAAACATTGTTCAAAGAAATGGTGATAAATTAAATTATCAGAAAGAAGGTACATTTAATTAGAAAAAAATTAAATGGTTTTATTAAAGTATGCACTTATTTAAAAAAAAAAAAAAGAAAATAATTTTAATAATTTTTATTTTTTAGGAAAAATCGCACTTTTAGAAACTACATCAACTGAAGAATCGGAAAATAATTATGAAAAATGTCTGGATATATCATTTTCACCTACTGGAAATGGTGATAGTTCATCATTTTCTGAAAAAATTGATTCACGAATTTCGAATGATCCACAAAATAGAAAAATTTATATAATGAGACATGGAGAAAGAGTTGATTTTACTTTTGGAACATGGATACCTTATTGTTTTGATGAATTTGGACATTATATACGAAAAGATTTGAATATGCCAAAGTTTTTACCAAAAAGGTAAAAATAAAAATGAGAAAATATTTTGTGTACATTTAAAATATGATTCTCAATTAATTTGTGTAGAAAAAATTCCCCAGAAGGATGGCAAAATGATTCTCCATTAACAAATATTGGTTTATATCAAGCTCAATTAACTGGTGAATCTATGAAGGATGCTGGAATAAGAATTGATTATGTATATTGTTCACCTTCTTATAGATGTATTCAAACTTGTACCAGTGCTTTAGAAGGTAATTTAAACAAATTAGTAATAAATTATTCTTAAAAGACTATGAATTTATTTTTAAGGTTTAAATATCAAAAATAAAGTTCCAATTCGTGTTGAACCTGGTTTATTTGAATGGATGGCATGGTATCCAGATGGAGTACCAGACTGGTGTACAAATGAAGAACTTTGCCAGGCTAATTATAATATCGACAAATCTTATCAACCATTTTTTGATGAAACACAGCTGGAAACATGTTTAAAAGAAACATCAGAAGAATTTTACAATCGTAATTATGAAGTTTTATTAAAACTTGTAGAAAGCACAAGTGAGTGAAAATATTTTGAAATTTTTTTTTTTTTTTTTTTTTGAAATTTACTTATTCGTTATTTTTAATTTAATATTGTAGATGGTAATTTATTTATTGTTGCACATGCTGCAACATTGGATACATGCACAAGACAGCTAACTGGTGAATTACCACGATCAACAAATGAATTACGACAAGTTATTCATAAAATTCCGTATTGTAGTTTAATTACAGTTGAATATATTAATAATGAATGGAAATTAATTGAACCATTTCAAACGTACACATTAACACATTCCAAAAATCCAAGATTTGAATGGAATATTTTACAAACATAATAATAATAATAATTTTTTTTTGACATCTCATTCAATGAGTTTAAATTTTTGGAAAAGAGGCTTTTAATAACGTCATTCTTCAATATCAATGTCTGTTTCTATGTAATGTATATATATATATAATCAAGTTATATATATATATGTACATATAATTCTGTAATTAGAATAATTTTAATAAATATTTGTATACGTGATACATGCTAATCGTAAAATTATATACCTATTTATATACACATATTATTAAATAACAAAAAAAAAAAGCAAACAACAAATTTTAAATTACAAAATTTAAAAAAAAATGACAATATTTTTTCTGTTGCTGAAATTATGCTTAAGTTATAACTCATGAACAATCATTATTATCTGAAAAAATACGAATACAGTTTTATTGAAATAAATTAGGATTGATTAAAAGCTATATCAATTATCAGTAGAATTATTGTCGTGTCGGTTACGTTACATGTCGTGGTTCCTGTCGTGTCGTAAGTTACATTTTTTTTGTTTTTTGTTTTTTTTTTTTTTGCTTATTCAATCCTCGTAAGTTTCAGTCTAATTGTAACTAAATACAAAAACTAATAAATCCTCCGAAACACATTTGAAAACGTATGTTGTTTGTTCCTATCATATTTTTTTCTTATTATTATTAAAAATGTCTAAATTTTGCTTCACATTATAATGCCATATTTATAAATGTTGAATTACTTTTAATTTTTATTGTTGTTTTATTTTTTTATTTTTTTAGAAAAAATTTAAAATTTTATAATTAGCTTATAATTTTTAATATTAATTGTTATTGCATTTATATAAATTACATAAATTAATTATTTGTATTTAATAATAGAGAGGGCTGCTGCTGTTGAAGCCAATTAACGTTACATTAATAAGCTACATATTTATATTTTAAAAATTTTGATTATCTGAAAAACATTTGTGTTTAGTCGCGTTTTCAAAAAATAAAACAGAAATATTTGTTCTGAACTAACTGAGTCATTGTATATTCTTTTTTATAGATATTTGTATCTAATTTAATTTTTCTCAAATCGAAATTATGTTTTAAAATTATAAATAGCACATAAACGAGTTTTAAAATTTTCAACTTTTGTAAAAAAAAAAAATTTGATAATGTAACTATGAATTTGGTTTTAACAATTATTGTATGTAAATAAATATAAATTAGAAGCAATTTTTAAAATGTTATGATTTCATAATATGTAATGTACTTTTAATTATTGGATATTTTCCAGAAGCATTCAAATCCCAGTTAGATTTATAACTAGTTAGAAGGCTTTAGAACCTTCTTACATTAGTTTTTCCTAGAAATATCTCGTGAATGGTTAATTGTAGAGTCTTGGTGTATTTATATGAAAATTAGAGAATCTTCTACACTTTCGAAATAAAGTATTGGGAATTCTATATATTATGCCCTTTGAAAGCTACAGAACTGTGAATTCAAAGAAATACTCACAACAATGACCCATAAGCCATAAAATATATTTTTTAAGCAAAATAATGAAATAATTTATGAAATATTTGGGTTTTTATTTTTAATTTTGTGTGTTTTAAGTAAATTTGAAGTAATTTTTAATTATTTTTTTCGATTTGTACATTTGCACGTTCAATATGGGGTGAATTTCATATTTCATAATTGTGTCTTGAAGCTGATTTTAGTGTAAAAAACCGTTAAAAAGTTGATTTTCTTGACAATTTCTTTATTAAAGCGTGTAAATTGTATTGAAAAATCTTTGAAATATTTTTTTATAAATTTTGTGTACTTAATAAATTATGATTATTTCAAAAAAAAATTCATAAAAAAACAAAAAATATAAAATTTTAAAATTACCCTTAATATTTTCCATTTGAAGTTTTAAAATTTTTAAAAAATGTAAATGTGATAACACTTTGTGTCATTTCCCTAAAAATATACCTAAAAACTGCCTTTTTTAGTTGTCAAAACTCAAAAGTACCAATTAAATTATCATATGTCTCGCTCGTTCTTCCATATTTCACATTTCACGGTATTTTCCTATTCACTCTTTGCTAGTTCTGTCTGTTGGTTGTAAAAAAAAGCTATGATTCACCAATTTCATAAATTTTGAATTTGTGTAATTTTAAGTTATTTTTTCGAAAAAGCAGCTAGTAATTAAATAGTTTTAAAAATACAATAGAGCAATTAATTGATTCAATAAAATAAAATGTCTCTAAATACAGCTCATGCCAATAATGGCGTACTATTACATGCAGGAGAAATGTAAGTACAATATTCTAGAAAATACTCAAAAATTTAATGAAGACTTTCAATTACGCTTTAAATTTAATATAATATCGAATTATTTTTACTTTAATCTTTAATCCTTACTTAAATTATTTGTAGGATTTTACTGTTTAGTGATAAAGTAACTATAGAATTTTTTGGACAAGATGATAATGTATTTAGGGGAACAAAGCAAGGTCTAATTTATCTTACTACACACAGAATGATATTCAATAACAAGTCTCAGAATGAACCACTGCAATCATTCAGTTTTCCTTTTATTTTATTAAATGATGTTGAAGTTGAACAACCAGTGTTTGGTGCAAATTATATTAAGGGAAAAATTCGTGCACAGCCAAATGGTAATTGGACAGGTGAAGCTAAATTCAAATTGATTTTTAAGGGTGGTGGAGCTATAGAATTCGGTCAGGCTATGTTACGTGCAGCTCGTATGGCTCAACGAAATATGCATTCAGATGCTCCACCACCATATACACCACCATCTGGATCTTGGTATGAAGCTCCTCCACCAGCTTATCAACCACCACCTGGTTACTATGGTTGGTTACCTCAAACTGATGCTTTTTCAACTGGTCCACCACCAAATACTGTTTTTATGAGCAACAATCCTCCACCTTATCCAGGAATATCAGGTATGACTTGATTTAATTTTTTTTTTACTATTAATCTTCTCGGCGAGTTATCTATTGGCATGAAGATCACGTACTTTAACTTACTTTATGGCATAATTTAGCTCCTCAAAATGGTCCTGCACCACAAACTGGATTTGCAGGAGGTTTTCAAAATCCACAAGGTGGTTATCCAGGCGCTCCTCCTCCAGGTTACCCAAGCGGCCCTGCTCCAGGTTACCCAGGCGGTGCAGCTCCAGGATTTCAAGGTGGTCCTGCGCCAGGTTACCCAGGCGGTAATGCTCCAGGTTACCCAGGCGGTCCTGCTCCAGGTTACCCAGGCGGTCATGCTCCAGGTTACCCAGGCGGTCATGCTGCAGGTTATCCAAGCGGTCCTGCTCCAGGTTATCCTCAAAACGGATATCCAGGCGCAACATCTAGTAACATTGGATTTACCGCTGGTCCTTCCCAGAGTAAGTTGTATTGACTTTCTTCAAAAAAACAATTTTTTTTTTCAATTATTCTTATTGATTTTTACTTAGTAAGAAGATAAACAAAATTATTTTATAGGAAAATAACTATTTCCATCCAATCAATTTAAGCAATTTCACAATGTAAAATTAAAAAAGCACAACATGCCGAGAAGATTTTTTCACTTATACCTATGTATATGTATTGTATATATAATTCTCTCATATAAAAACAATTTTAACTGCGTAACTATAATAGAAACAAATTTTTTTTCAGGATGTTGCTATCCTAACTCTTTCTTCTTTATTCCAATACCAGTTATATTTTTTTGATAAAAACGAAATCACGTAAGATTTATAAATATGAACTACATACTTTATTTTTTTTTTCGTATTCATACTTAACCAAGAGTAGAAGCTATGTGTAACACTTTTTCATCTACATTATAGTGTTTCAGGGAAAAATACGTAATATTAATTACATACTTATTTTTTATTTTATTTAATGTATTTAATGAACTTCACAAAACTAATTACACGCATATTTATTAAATATTATAATTTATAATTACTTTATCCACGTATCTATAGCTATGTAGAAATTTAACAAAAACAAAGTGTTGGAGAAAAAATATTTTTTTAAATTAAAAATCACACATTCTTCGTTCTTTCTGTGTAAATTTTATGCTTTTATTAAAATAAAACAGATGAAGGATTCTAAAATAATTAAAATTGAAATAAACTATAGAAATACAAATGCTTTCTTTTATACTTGAAATTTTTTAGAAGCACTCTGTATTAAAATTTTACTAAATCATTAATATTTTTTTATGTTTTATCACTTGTTTATGCACAGTTATCAATTTTTATATTTTTATTACAGATTCTAAAGAAGCTGAAGCAGCTCAAAGTGCTTATTATGATCCTAATGCTCCACAAACAGCATATGTGCCCCCTCCTTCATACTATGTAAGTAATATTAATTTAAAAAAAAAAAACCGATTAATAATTTTTTTAAATTATTTTCAAGGAACCTCCACCAAGTTACAACTCAATTCCGGATAAAAAGAATCAATAAATCTAACATGTTTTTGTTTTTTGAATAAGGCATTCCACTTTGATTGTTTGAGAAAATTGGAAAATATTGTCACAATAAATTCATCAATTAAGGATTCATATTCATCAACATTTTTCTTTATACTTTTCCGGTTTTTATATGTCAGTTTTTAACAATGTGCAATGAAATAATATTCGTATGTTGTGCTTGTGGCTCGAGAAACAAAAAAAAAAATATGTAGTTAGTTATATAAATAATTCGATTTTAAATAAAATTAAAATATTTACTATGAACAATTTAGTAATTTAGTAACTGATTAGTAATTTACAGTATTTACACTATGTACATGTTCAATAACAAAGCTGGAATGGAAGCACGTTTTGTTCTAAAATCTTTTGTTGATGAATATTGATTTATATAAAATTCTAAATATTGTATGCAAAATTTCTTTCACCTATAAACATAAAAATTATAAAAATATGATGAATACATTATTATATAAATATGCTTTTGTTATAATTTTAGTTGTTTTTGTTTTTTGCTTTATATAAAAATGATATATCTGGATAAACTTCTTCTACAATATATAATATATGTATATGTATTATGTTGCGTAATTAAAAAAATAAATTTGTTATAACTATACTAAATATTGTTAATAAATTTAAATTGAAATATATTTTTAATTTTTAAAACGATTTTTTTCCTTATAAACAGAAAAATTCGGCTGCTGAATTACGTGGTGTGGTGCTTAACAATTTTAAATTTTGAAACGCAGCCTTAGATAGAAATTAAGCTTCATAATTCAAACTTACAACATTATTTAATCTTTAAATACTTCTCTAGAACTAAGAAAACAAGACGCGTGAAAAATATAAACGAATAATTCAATTGAAAATGCTCAAGCTAATTTTTAATTCAAACACTATTATGGTGTTTTCGAAAATGCAGTGATGCAATCATGGATCTAAATACAGCTTTATGGCCTTTACAGCGCTAAATTTTGTTTCACGGCTGCATCACTGTATTTTCGAAAAGTCAAACTTCTCAAACAGTAAGTTGAGTTGAGTTGTAAATCATGGGTGAAAGCATGGAATTTTGTTTATTCTGAAATAAACTATATGCTTTCACCTCAGTTTCTATATTATCGGAAAAAAACGATCAATTAAGATTTTCTATAGAAATACGCTAGTACTAATTGGCTAAATCCATCTCTGGAACTAGTCCTATTCTATTCGTTGTTCTTGGTGCTCTTCTGCTATCTTCTGCTCTGGTGCCTATCAGGCGCCTAGGAAGTAGAAGGACATTCCACCGTCGAACAAGATTGTTGGGGAGTAGGAGATTGTTTAATCTCATCCTCCGCAAACGCTTGTTTTAGAGGCGGAAGAAATCTTTCCAGACCAACTTTTATTTTTTCGATCTATTTGAATTTTTATATAAAATTGTATACATGATATTAATATACATATTAATAATTTATTTAATATAAGAGTATAAAATATACATACATAAATTCATAATGTAGTGTATTTGTGGTTTGCTGTATTATGAGAACCAGAGAAGGTCAATGATCAAACTGGTTTTTTTTTCTTATTATTTTTTTTTTTTGCGATATAAAAGTGAATTGTGGAAGTTTATACAACGAACGTTGTGTTTAATTCGGTGAAAGTGATAAATATGGTGATATGGTACATAGTTTAATTACATACAACATACATATACATATTTATATATTAAAAAATCTTTAAAAAAAAGTAAAGAAAAACACTAATTAGTTTTTTAAAAATATGATTTGATCATTGTAAGTGATTATTTTATTTTTGGAAGAGACAAAGAAATATTATAAACTGTATAAACTTCTCTCTCCTATACATAAATAGCGGTTAAATATAAATATATGTACCTATGTGTATTTATATATTTGTAAATAAAATAAATTGAAAGCTTTAAATTAAATAAAAGTTGTAGCTGTATCTAAGAAAATGCAGTGTGAAGATCAAGAAGTAATTTGTGATTTGTTAATAATATTATTTTAAAATTGTTTTACTAAACAATTTATTTAGAATATCGGCTTTTATAAAAAAAAAAAAAAAAGAATTGGTTTAGTAATAATTATTACATACATTTGTTTGTATGTATTTGAATATCAAATTTATCAAAATAAATAATTTATAGTTCTGTTTATATGAAACTCTAAAAAAAAAAATTAATTGTTAATCATAAAACTGTTAATTCAATTATTATTACTTTTTAATATATAGGTATTCTTAAAAATTCAAGACCGTTAAAAATGTAATTTATACGTTTATCAAAGTATGTACATAATTAATTAAATTACATAATTAAATCATTACTTGAAAATTTTTTTACGTGAATTAAGAATGAATTTTAAACATTTCAAAGACATTAATTATTCAATATTAACTGATAACAGTAGTTCACCACAGGTAAGCATTAAAAACAAAGAAAAAAGCATTTTTTTTTTTTTTAAATTTGAAAATAATGAGAATTTAATTTGAAAAAAGAAAAGTGGTTCATGAATGATTGTGTGTATTTCAAAAATTAAATGAAATTTTTACGCTTATTTTTATTTAATTTTAGTTTAATTTAACTTATTTTGAAATTGTGAACACAAAATAATTTTAAATTAGTTGAATTATGAGCAGTTTCATTTTAAAAAAAATTTGGTTTTCCGAAGATTTAGTTTTGAGGATTTCCATACAAAATAGGTATAACTTTTTTAAAAAAAAAAAATTGTAATTTTATCCTGTTTGTTGATTGATTTGAAATAATTTGAATATTAAATGAATTAACAAATATAAATACACATATCTACAGATTGGTATTTGTTTTAATAGCAACAAATTAAGAAAGGTTTTTCCCGTAAATGTTAAAGGTCTAGCCGCTTTATTATTAGTGGCTTTAGAGTACAGGTGAGTTTTATTTTGAAACTATCTAATATCTGAATTTTTTTTAAAAAATATATACAGAGAAATCTAGATATACCTACGTTCTCTTGATGTACTCACTCCCACTTTCCATATACAAATAATGTATCATACAAAGCTTTTTATAAGAAATTTAATAGAAGGCAAAAATGTTTTTAATTTATATTTTTGTGTCGTTGTTGAATTTGCTTCATACATCGTATACGCCATCAATCAGGTAATATATGCAATATAGTATATATTTTTTTTAAAATAAAACTTTTAAATAAAGTTATTTTTATTTTTCTTAAAATTATTTATTCATAAAGAAAAAAAAGCTCACCACGTTCAAAAATATTATGGTAGGTATATCTTTCAGATCTAGAGCATTTAAATTGAAATCAGTTTCAGATACACGTTTGCTATTCAATTTTTACCTTATAGAAGGAAAAAAATAAACCAGTCGGTATATTGTTTGTTCAAGTTTTAATTCACATATGATGTTTATTTTATTTTTTTTCAAAAGTGAAAATCATAGTTGCTATTTAAACTTCGTGAAACACAGATGAAAGAAAATCTTTAAATCGGTGGTGTTGAGAAGATTCAATAATAACACTACTATAATAAAGTGTTGTATTTATATTTTACCTATATTTTATTTTTTTTTTTATTATTGACCTTATACATATCTGTAGAGAAAAAATAAAATTACTAAACGAAAAATACCGCGACTTGTTTTTCTATACTTCAACATGATAATTTAAAAATTTAAAAAAATTAAAAAAACCAATAAAGAAAATTTTTATTTTGTGTTTTACATCACAGATTATTATTTGCGTGAAGTGATTATAATATTAGGTAAATATTTTAATTACTTAGATTTAATTAAATATAATTTAAATGTATTGATAATTGGACTTTTTTATTGTTGTTTTTGTTAAATTATTATTATTTTTTTTTTGTGTTTTTTAAATTTAAAATTTTGAATAGTTCCTCTGTAAGAAGTTTATTAAAAATGTTATTACTATGGAAAAATATTTAAAAAAAAAACAATTTCTATGCATGAAAAAAAAAATACATATGTGCAAACAAATACGTTATTTTTTATTATTACTATTATTTATTTATTTTTTTTTTGTGCTCGTTATACTACGTGTATTACAGTTTATCTCTGATTGAGGGGTACATATTGAAAAAAAAAATCATTTATAAGAAAGCGTTAAGTACATTCTATTATTTAATTAACAAGAATTTATGTAAAAAAAAAAATATATTTGAAAAGGAAATATTTTTTACATTACTTTTTAATTTTGATTAGTTTTAAACAAGTGTTTCGATTTTTTAAATTTTGTTTTAAAATGATCGTTTGATTGTTAGGTGCGTTTTGGTTGTTTGTAAACAAATAAAAGCATTATGTGTAGAAAATGAAAAATTTAGGGAAGTAAATTCCTAGGTATCTTTTAATTAATAAATGATTCAAAGACTCAAGGCCGTATTTAGGATCTGTAGACCCCTAGGCTAGATCTCTGGTGCGGGCTCTACCGGGGATTGTATTTCTAACAAGCAAAAAAAAACCTTTCGTCATATCTTGTGGTGCGGACCCCTTTAGCCTATGCTTAAATACGGCTCTACAAAGAGTAGATAGTTTTTCAAATTATAGAAAGACTAATAAACATATACAGTTGCGAAAAAAACATTTGCAACGAACCCATAGTTCACATTCAGATGCAATTATCAAGCCAAAAATAAAATATTTCAGGTTATATTTTTTTACAAATTTATTCTTCATTTTATTCTCTAACATCTAGTAAAAAAAATTATTTTCGAGTTATAACTAAAACGAAGGAAATCAAAAAATAAAAATTTATTGTCAAAATTTACGTATAGGTACAAAACATTTGCAACTACCTATAATTCTTTAAAAGAAAATGTTCTAGTTTTTTAGTATTTTGTATGATGGTTCTTATTTTTATAACTACAGAGCATCTTTTCGGCATTGAGTCTATTAGACTATTAATAACTTTCATTGGTACCTTTTCTCCTTTCACGTCTTATGACCCTGTATAATTTTTTTTTTATTGTGGTAGAAATTTGCCCCATGTTTTTTTTTTTCATTAACTGCCAAAGGTTCTCAATCGGGTTGAGATCCGGCGACTGTGAAGGCCATTTCATTATATTGATGAGACCGTCTTATTTTCAGCTGAGTCTAAATTATGTTTGATGTAATATGATTGTGTATTCAATTGAAAATAATAGTAATTTTAAACTATCCTCCTCATAAATGATAAATCGTTTTAAAAATTAAATTATCTATAGCTTTATACTAGATTAATGATGTGACACATATGTATGTATGTACATATAAACATTAAGCCAGTAATTACAATATTATTGTATTATGTTGTTATAATATAATATGAGTGAGGATTATATGAAAAAAAAAACTATCGTGCTTAATTGTATGTATGTACTATAATCCAAACTATTCGTAATAAATTGATATCATATCTTTTGATATTATTTTAAATTTGAAAAAATAAAAGACTTTTGAAGAAAGAGTACACACAATAATTGTTATAAAAAGATTAGGTTTTGTGATAAATATCAAGATTTCCTATTTCTAAGTTATTTTTCCCCCCTTTTCTTCATTTATACAATGTATCTAGAGATTCTTTTACTGAATCATGTACAAATAGTGTTTTTTTTTTATATTCTTCTTCTTTTTTAAATATTTGATTATTATACATGTACACTTTGTACCTATTATGAATTTGACCTATATATTTATAACTGAAATTTTGATTCTTTTTATTTAAAAAAAAAAAAAAAAATCGGCCTACAACACCATGACCTTGACACAATGTTCATTATTTTTTTTATTATATTTGAGTTTATAAAAGATATTATATTATTATAATATACTTTTTTTGTATTTTTGAACTTCTTTTATATTCAATATCATACAGATTTTTTCTTTTTTTCGTTTATATTAGTTGTTTTTTTTTTTTTAGATTATATGTTTGATGCCGATGTACTTTTTAGTAGTTTTATGTATTTGTTTGTTGGTATTTTATATGATATACCTACATAGTTTCAATCATGTTTGTCCATATTTTTGCAATAAAAAAAAAATAATAATAAGGAAAATACACTTGAATGAATGTATAAAGAGAAAACTATAACTTTCAGGGCTTTATGCCAAAAACATTCAAAATACATACATAAATATAATTTTTTTATAAATTTTTATACCTTGCATCTGTAAACAACTTTGAACACAAAAAAAAAAAAAAACGATATTAAAATCAAAATAAAAAAAAATTACTAATGAGAAGATTGAAAATACTTTTACTTGATTAGCTTTAAAATTTTTCCTGTTTTAAGAAAATCTATATAATATGTAAGCCTTTAACCAGTTTTTAAATTCAGGATATTTAAAGAAGCACCTTGAAAATTCATATAATTGATATTGAAATTATATACTCGTACATTATCATTGCCAATTATTCATTGGTAAACAACAAAAAACCGTTTTTTTTAATGAAACAGAAAATCAGAGAACTTATACAAATATAAAATTCTGATTAAAACAGAATTTTTTATTTAAAATTGCATTAAAAAAAATGTATCTTTTGAAATTGAAAAAAAGAATATCCACAATAAAAGATTTCAGTCATATTGTTAATATCGAAATTCTCCGATGTGTAAAAAATTTCTATAGAAAATAATATTATTCCCATTGAGTTTTTCAATATAAGTACATATGTATAACATTTTCAATAATTGACTGCAGTATAAAGAGCATCATGTAAACATTTATATGATTTTGTTTAATTTTTTTCCATCTTATTTTTTAAGTACATCATCATCATCCGTAGTACCAGTGTCCATATTGAGATCTTTGGCTTCCAGTACTATGTCCCTTCATACTGTGACTTCTATTTGTGGCCTTCATTCTCTTATGCCACCCAGTTTCTGTATATCTTGTCATCCATCTCATTTTTGATGTCTCTTTACTTCCGGATTTCCCTGATAGATTTTATATTGAGAATGTTCTTTTTTCATTCTTACTACAATATGTCCTGCTCATTTCATTCTTTACATCTTGACGTCCTTGACGAATACATTAATTGATATAATATTAAGCCTTTAATTTTTCAAGTTCAATTTATTCAAGTTGACGCGATTGGTTGCTGATATAACTAATTAATTTCGTATTGACAAAAAATACTTTAGAACGAATAAAAAAAAAATCACTTGTTTAAACAAAAAAACTTCTGTTTTCAAAAAAAAAATTTATCCAAATAACACTCAAAATTTATTTTCAAATTTAAAATATGTATTTTTTTTTCTAATAATTATCAATGTCATGTATGAATTAAAAAAAAATAAAGAAAAAAGATGATGTATCATTAATGTATATACATATATTATGTATGTACTATAATCACAAATAAAAAGCATCATTTTTGCATAGCATTCATGTTAAATCCTTTTCATACTTTATTCTTTAATATAATAGTTTTTTTTCTTCTTCTTTTCTACAAACATAATACAGTGTTGAAAAAAAAAAACATATTTTTTTATCTTTAGCTACATTACGTTACGTACATATATCATATAAAACTTCAAATCAAGGTTTTGTGGCCTTTGGTGTCCTAGTCTAAAATCAAACAAAAATCTGCACAAGATTTTGTATATATGTATCTACTATCTACCTACATACATGTCTGATATGTAGGTATATATATCATAAATATACATAAATTTATATGCAGGTACGTACCATATGTTCTGTGTATGCAGATATGTACATATGTACCAAGATTTATATACTTAGGTACACAATGTAGTACTTTTTTTTTTAATCAAACAAAGATTTCTTGTGGGGGATTAGAAAACTATTTAAATTCATTAAAATTCATCTTTTCTATTCAAATATAACAAAAACACAATTGTTTTGTTTTCCTTTATAAAAAATAAATAATAAAGAATAGTAAATTTAAATAATAAAAAATTTGAATATGAAAAGCTCCATTAGTTTTCAGTAAATTTTTTTTAACTTTGAAAAAAATCTAAAAAGAGGATTATATTAAAAACTGTTATTTGTAATTTTAAGTATGAAAAAAAAATCCTGTATCTCTAATTTTTTATTTTCATTAATTCAACATTATCATATAAGTTCTAAATGAAAAGAATTTTCTAAGAACATATTACATATACCTATTTTCTTGAGATTTTCTTTGAAAATCATTTTTCAAATTAAATTTAAAATATTCATATGTAGACATAGGTACATATCTGTATGAATATCTAGGTACTTAATTTACATATTCTCTTCTTCAACTTTAATTTAATTGCTTGATTACTTCAAAGGTAATTATGTACATACACACATTTTTTCTTTTCTTCTTCCATATTTTATTAAGCATTGTTGTTATAATATTGTCATATGTTACATATGTTACATATGATGTAAAAAAAAAAATATCATCTAGCATAAATTTATGTATGTATAATAAAGGTATATATCATAACAACCAATTTAAAAAATGATTAATTTAAAGTAAGTAGTGCAAACATAACACACTCTATAAAAAAAAAAAAAATTAGAGTAATAAATAAATTAGAAAGACAGTAATTTTATTATAATATTGTAATCATATTTAGATTTTTGTGTTGCTGGTCGTATATGAATTTTTATTAAAATTGAAGATGAAGTTATAAATAATAATTTATGATACTGCAAAAATTTTGAAATGGAGTTTGAATAAATGAAAGTATAACTGTTGTTTACACAAAATCTTTTTAAATTTATAATTTATGCAATTACCTAATTTAAAAAAGAAAAAACAAAAAAACATAATAACACTATACTAATATTAAAGAGCTACGAGATCAGTTTACGAGAAAAAAAAAATTTTAAAAGCCAAACTTTCACTCTGAAGTCTTGAAAATCTTTTTTTATTTTTTCGTAATTTATAATAGATGTGTGGTATGAATGTTTAAATATTGATAGGGTGATTCTTTTACTATATGTATTTAATTGTCTTCATCTTTTTACAAAAATAGACACTTGGTAAGGTAGTTGCTAATATTTAAAAGTAATTTTGCCTTTAATAAAATTTTAATTAGGGTCTTATGTCGTATTGTCCCTTATTATGATTGCCGAAAATTCGTCGACAAAAAGTTAATGAAATCGTTGATGAAGATTTTTCGCGATATTTATCGACAACATGTGGTGTTTGTACTACACCTACATATCGATTAAATCGACTAATATCGACAATCGACACTCGACAACTTTACGACAATCACAATAAGGCATAAGATCCTTAATTATTTAAAATAAATATTTAATTATACAAAAATTCTCCAATTTGTCAAGGATGAAATTTTTTATTATATTTAAAAATCCTCAAAAATGTACCTCTATCACTTTATATGAATTTAATATTTCAGGAATTAATGGAGTCCACAAGACACCCAAAAAAAATTAAAATTATAGTAACAGCAATTATTGTAGCTGCACTTGTAGCTATAATAATAGCTGTAACTGTAATTATGATTAATAAAGATATACCAATACCACCAAAAAATTTAAATGGTTTAAGTTTAGAAGATATATTACATGGTAAATTATTAACAAAAGGATTTAATGGGACATGGACAAGAAATAATAGTATAATTTATAAGGATACAGAGGATGTAAATATAAATAATATAAAAATTTTTATTAAGTGTTTATAAAAAAAAAATAATTAATTTTTTTTTAATAGGGTGCCTTTTATAATTATGACATATCAAAAAAAAAACGAAGTCTTTTAGTTAATTCTGACGATGAGGTAAATATGTATATAGAAATTAAATAAATTGGTGTTAAAAATTTAAATATGTACATCTTCGAAAACGTCGGATGATCGTCTATTGATGATATTCAGCAATTTAAAATTTTAAACTGAATTTCGTCAATTAACGATCATTTGACGTTTTCGAAGATGAACTATCTCCTAAAAGCTATGATTCTTAATTATACGAACAGTTTAGTGTTTATTATACTTTGAACCAAAAAAGTTGAGGAATCGTATTATGCTAGAAAAATATGCGCAGAAGAAAAAAGATACTTACACACATGCATTTTTGTTGTTGTAAATTCTAAGAAAGTAAGTTTCTTCTTTCGTATATATGTTATACACAAGAAGATCACTACGCAACATGTAAGACATACGCGAAAATACCTCAACTTTTTTGGTTTTACTTATACAATATTTAAATTATTTAAAAAAAATAATAATATAGAAAAAATTAAAAAATATTTTAAAAATAAAATCGTTAGAATTCAAAATTAAAAAATTACCAAGAAATTTTGTATACATTTTTTTAAATACAAAATAAAAAAAAACAAGTAAAAATGTATAAAAAAATCCTACCATTACTGAAGAATCTTGCTTTTAAGAGTAAGATTATCAATTTTTAGTTGTTGATTTTTTTAAAGTTTACTTACTTTTTTTCAGAGAATAGTAAATGCATTTTACTATGAAATATCAGCTGATAGTAAATACTTGCTTATTGCACGAAATTATAACATGGTACCAACAATTAATTTTTTATTTGTATTTTTAACATTTTATATCTGAATATTAAAGTAGTTATTTTCAATTAGATTTTTAGGCATAGTTTTACAGCAATATATGATATAGTTGATCTACAAAATGGTGAAATAATACCACTTAAAGTTGAAGAAAGTGACGAACATGTAAGAAATTTAACTGTCAAATAATTTTTGTTTTTGAATTTCAAATTTTTTTAAATAATATTTATTATAGCATCCACTATTGTTTGCTAAATGGGGTCCAACTGGAAATGCAATTTTAATCAATTTTAATAGAAATCTTTATTATAAAAGTAGTGTAAGAGATCCTGTATATCAATTAACTAATGATAAAAATCCAGCAATTATAAACGGACATCCAGATTGGGTTTATGAAGGTATTTTTTTGTTTTAATTTGCCCCAGAATCTTAAGTATAACATACACATTTTGTTTTTTTCCAATTTTCAGAAGAAGTACTTGCTTCTAATATAGCTTTTGCATTTAGTCCTAATGGTACTAAACTTGCTTATATACAATTTGATGATACTCCTGTTCATGTTATGCCAATTCCATTTTATGGTTCTCCTGGTAATCAAAATTATCAATATCCATTGACAAAATCAATTGCATATCCTAAAGCTGGAACACCAAATCCTTTTGTTAAATTATTTCAAATTGATTTACAACACTCCTCACCGGGTAATATAATAGAAATTTCAATACCAGTACCTAGTGCCTTAAATACTGAAGATCATATAATAACTGCCATTGAATGGTTGACAGAAGATAAATTGCTATCAGTGTGGATGAATAGAATACAAAATCATGTTTATTTTCAAGTATCAACTGGATCAAGCAGATATGAAGTAAGTTCATTTAATTTAAATATTATGTACAATAACAAAAACTATCCTTGGAAAAAAAAGCTCACATTAGCTTTTTCATCCTAAAACACAAGTGTGGTGAAAAATTAATCAATTTTCAAGCATTTTTTAAATCATTTAAATGTAACTAATTATAATTTTAAGGATTTATGAATTTTTTTTTCACATTGATTTATTTGAGATTAAATTTTACATTTACAAAAAAAAAAAAAAAATAGGTATTTAGTACACAATCAACGACAGGATGGATTGATCCACCATCAATACCACTCAAAAATAAAGATGGTAGTCAAATTGCTTTAATACTTTCACAAAAACAAGGTCGTGATGATGATTATCGTCATTTAACGATAATTTCAACAAAAAATAATCAAATAAATAAACCTATACCTTTAACTAGTGGCAATTATGTTGTTCTAAAACCACTATTTTGGAATTATGATGAAAATACAATATTTTATATAGCTAATCAACCAAATAAATCGAATGTTAATCATTTGTATGCCGTTAAAGCTGAAAAAAATTCAAAAACAAAATGTTTAACATGTAATTTATATTCTGAAGGTAAAAAATGCTATTATTTTAATTATTATCCTTAGAGTCAAATTGTATAACATGAAACAACAAAAAAATTCTAAATTTCAGGCATACCACAGACATATTTTTCAGCAGAATTCAGTACATCAGGAAAATATGTAATATTATCATATTTAGGACCAAATATACCAAAAACACAAATATATCAATTATCATTTAATAACGGTATGTGTATAGAAAAAAAATAATTATGAATAATATATTTAAGAATTGTATTAATTTTTTTTATAAATTTTTTTTTTTTACAGATAATGTTGATTTGTATTTATTAACGGAATGGAATTCAAATGAAAATGTTCAAAAATATTTATCAAAAAAAAATTTACCAACAATTGAAATACATTCATTTAATATTGAAAATGATTTTACAGTTAAAATTTCATTACAATTACCACCAAATTTTGATCGTAGTGGTTCTATAAAATATCCAATGTTAATTAATGTTTATGGTGGTCCTGATGATGTATCAGTTAATGATAGATGGGTAATGGATTGGGGTAGTTATCTTTCTTCTAATAAATCTATTATATATGCAAAAATTGATGGTAGAGGGTCAGGTGCACAAGGAGATAAAATGTTACATTCAATCTATAAAAAATTAGGTACATTTGAAGTGCATGATCAAATTAATGTTACAAGGTAAATACATAATATGAGAAAATACAATATATTTTTTTTTTAAAGTATCTTCTAAATAATATGTTATTTGATTTGTAGGTTACTTAGAGATAATTTTCCATTTATTGATGGAAATAGAATTGGAATTTGGGGATGGAGTTATGGTGGATATGTATCTGCAATGGCTTTAGCAAATGATAATTCAAATGTTTTTAAATGTGGAGCATCAGTTGCACCAGTCACTGATTGGACTTATTACGGTAATTACTCTTTTTTCATATAGAAAAATTTAATTTCGATAATTAAAAAAAAAATAATTGTATTTTTGTATACAGATTCAATTTATACAGAACGTTATATGAATCTACCTCAACAAAATCAAAATGGTTATATTAATTCTCGTCTTAGTACATTAGGACCACGTTTTAAAAATAAAACATATCTTCTTATACATGGAACATTAGACGATAATGTTCATTATCAGCAAGCAATGATGCTTGTTAAAAATTTAGAACGAAATGATGTATTATTTAAACAAATTGTAAGTATTCACATATATTATAAATGATTTTATAATCATAAAAATAATTACGATTTATTTACTCATTTTTTTTATATTTTTTTAGAGTTATCCAGACGAAGATCATGCTCTTAGAGGAGTATTACTTCATCTTTATCATTCTTTAGATAAATTTTTTGACGAATGTTTTAAAGCCTAAAAAAGAAAAAGTAAAAAATAAATTTAAAAAAAACATTAGGAATCAGTTACTTACACATATGACACTGTCAGTAATAATAAATAAATAAAATAAAAGTAAATAATAAAATAAAAGACAAACAACTCTATTGTAGATTTCGATCAAATTTTCGAAAGAATACGTTATTATATTGGCAATTCCTTTGGAATAGGAAGAAATGATTCGAACGAAATCAAATTTCGATCAAAAACCACAATAGAGGTGAAAAATCTTTTAGAAAAAAAATTTAAAATAATAGTAGGTAATGTACATACATATGTATATGTAAATATGTATGTATGAAAGAAAAGTGTCAATAATTGATTCTATATATTAGATAATTTTATTTTTTTAAATTAAATTGATAATTTAAAAAAAAACAATCAAAAATAGAAAGAAAGAGAAAAAAAAAGTACAAAAAAGGAAAAATTTGTGAAAGATACCAAGAAACTTAAATAATTCATAGATTTATTTTAAAAATTTTGTTGTTAAAGTATGTTTTCATTTATACATTGTTTTTTTTTTTTTTAATTAATACAACTACGCAGACACAAATATTATACACGTGTATAGGTATATGTTTTATGAATTCATGGCAATATGTACATTTTTTATTTTTATTTTTAAATATTGAATTTAATAAATTTTTATTTCAATTATTAGAAATGTTTATTTTGATATTTATTTTTTCAAAAATAAAAAAAAAATAAAAACTGTAAACAATGGAAATTTTTCTTGTGTGTGGATAAACAATTACATATTAAACGAATTAACAGGAAAATTCTAAAAATTTCAACACAATTATTTTTGCATCAAATCTCATTATCACTTATTTAAAATTTAAAATATTTACTTCTAATTTAAATTTATATATTATGTAAATGGAAACGTACTTCTTGTATATTACATGTTGAAATCTGTACTTACAATGTGTTAATGAGATTGATGAAAGTATTTACGAACTCATAAGTCATATTGAATTTTACACGCTTTTATTGAATAAAAATAAATAAATCCTAATAGAGGATAAATCATTTAAAAAATAATATTTAATTTTTGACTACCCTGCTCTGCCCAAATAAACTATATAAGTAACCTATTGTGGTTGTCGTGGATTCACCGATGCGATTTCGATGATAAATTGTCGTGGTATTGTATAATATGATCAGCATCATATCATTGTAGTGCCATAGTAGAATCTATAATTATCTATTTTTTTAAATCGTTTTTTTTTTTAATAATTAATTTTTGGATGAAATTTATTAAAAAAAAAAACAGTTTTTAACGAACTGATTTATTTTAAAATAACAAAACAAACGTTTATAACTTATAATAATTAATATTGTACACAGAATTTAACTATCGTTACATATCGATCAAATCGACTCAAATCGACACTCACGATTACAACATCGATAGTCGAATTTCTTTCGAGAATTTACGAAAACCACAATAAGGTGTTTTTTTAAACTTCCTATTAATCTTACAAAAATAACACTGTATTTTGTTGGTGAATATGCTAGATGAAGTATATTTTATTTGGTTGAGAAATTTAGAAAAAATACTTTTGTCTTGATTTAAATTCGGTCATCAAAAAATAAAAAAAACAGCAAGGAATATATTTGTATACATATTATATGTATGTGCTTCTTCATCATACGTATGTATATCAATCAAAAATACTAAAAATTTATCTTGAAATATGTCATTTTTATTCAAGAAAATTTTAAAACATATTACTCTTAAAATCGACAACAAAAAGATGTTTTTCTATGTTTAATATATATATAATTTTTTTTCCGATATTTAAATTATTCCTTTTTTCTTAAAATATACATATATATATATATATACTACAAATATCGGAAATTTATTTTTTAATGCAATCAAAAATTTCAAATACAAGAAAAAAGCTATAATAAATTATCCATTTTTAAATCTTTTTTCTTCTACTTTTTTTTTTGTTGTTTTTTGTTTCGTTTTTTTAGTCAAAAATCTTATATTCTTAAACATGTTAAAAGATAAATATTATTCTTAATTATTCTATTAGTAAATATTTACCCATTTATTTACTGAATTTTATATTATTATATAAAGTAAATTAGCAATCATTATTTTGTTGTTGTTTGTTTTTTTAATTTTGTTTTTTTTTTTTTTTTGTTGTGCTAACATATTTTATCTATTACACGATTTTATATATGTAAATTTTTTTTTTTTTATATGTATATACATATATATTTTATGAATTTTTCATTTAAGTAAATAAAAATTAAACTACCAGCTTAATATAATGTTGTTTGTTTTTCTCTTCATCTTCTTCTTTTAGGTCATTGAAAAAAAAAAAATACATATTTTTTGTGTACTTGACGATTTTTTTCTCTTCATTTTCTTAAAAATTGCAAAATTATAGATTATACACAGAAAATTACACAATAAGTATATTTTTAAATAATTACATGCGGGTTACCTCTTTATGAATTTCTTCTTAGAACTAATATACATTTTTTTTTTTTAGACTAAATGTTTTCTTTATGAAATTTTTGTGTAAAGGATGTTTTTTTTTTTTTTTTTACTTATTTAACTTTTTATTCTTAAGGATTAAAATTTATATTATTAATTTTTTAATCATCATTATGGAGAATAATGTATATACAGCACCCGCATAATTTTTATTTGTTTGTTTGTTTATATTTATGTGGGAAAAGGGAGACTTAATGAAGTCAATTATTGGTCTTGAAGTAGCTATAACCTGTTCCCAGGGGAGTTCACCATTACGTATTATTGTTTCCTTTTAAAATAAAAACCTTCTTTACCAAAATGTTATGATTTTTTGGCTAAAATAGAGAACAATAAATATATAAAAAAAAAAAAAAAAATGAGTCAAGTGTGTGAAATTTTTTTTTTTTTTTTTAATAACATATTTTTGAATTGTTTAAAAAATTGAAAGTATTTCTAGAAGAAAATAATAATATTAATAATTTAAAAAATAATTTTATTACTTCTATTTAATTAAGCTAATTTGTTGGCACAACAACAAAATATTTATTTCATAAATAAAGTGATAGCACTAATATTTTTCACAAATATTGGCTACGTTTCAGAATTCAACATTGTTGAGCATCACACACCATTAATGGTGAATTTACTTTGGTATGGTCGTGTTTACACGTATGTATGTATATATTTTGTTTCGATGATTATTGAAACATTGAAATGAGGTTTTGTTGATAAGGTTTTGCAACATGTTGAATATTGAAACGCAGCCATACATATGTGTCTAAAATTTTCCAAAGAATAAAAATATAAAAAAAGTAATTACATCGCATTTTCTCAAAGTAAGAAAAGAAGAATTCGAAAATAAGGAGAAGAAAAAAAAAATACATAGAAAATAAAAGAAAAATCACACATAAAATACTTGTGCTTTGCCTTTCAGTTTTAAAATAAATTTTTTTTTAGAATTGTACCCTTACAATATTTTTTTTAAATTTTCAAATATTACAGAAAAAAGTAGATGAAAAAATAAAAATATACAGGCAAATGAGAAACAATAATTAGAAGGTAAAAATGAAATATTGCTTACATCTTTAATTTATAAATTTAAATTAAAGAAGATAAATAAATCTACATTGATATTATTAAGCACCAAAGTTACTACTCCAAAAGAACATCTACTTTTTTTTTAAAATAAAAAATTATAGAAATGTTTAAAAACATGCACTACATTACATTAAAAATTACTACTTTCTACTATTTTACTAAATAACCAGGGATAAATTTTAAATAGATTTTCTCGTTTTAAATCAATTTTTTTTTTATTATTACTTTACTTTGTATTTATTTACAAATATAATTTATCAAAGAATTTAAAATGAGAAAAATATGATTAACAAATAAATAAAGAATTGAATACATATTATTATGTTTATCAGAGATTATTGAATTCATTTATATTTACCTGATTTATATTTCCCAGTGTTAATTGATGGCCTGCTGGTAAAGTTTGCACATGAGCTATAGAGAGCGATGTTGTACCATCTGTATTTTCAGTTTGGGTTACAATTTGTGGCTGACCGGTACTTGTTATTGTTCCTGTTTGGTCTATAATTGTTGCATGTTGGGTTTGTTGTTGCTGATTTTGATGATGATGTTGATGATGTTGTGATTGTATTTGTTGTTGTTGCGTTTGACCTGGTGCTGCTACGGTAACAGTTACTGGTGTCATTGTTGATGTTGAATTTAATGAATCAGGATCTTTTTTAACTTGTACAGTTTGTAAAGTGTGTAAAGTTTGTACAGATTGCACTGTTGGTATTGTACTTGTAGAGACCGTTGTTGTATTAGTACTTGCCGTTAATGTTCCTGATGCTACATTTTTTTTCTGATTTCCAGCTATAAAATTTAAAATTAATTAAATAGCTAAAATATTTATTATAATATGTTTGATGATTTATTACATTTTCTTTCTTTTTTAACCCCGGGTTTTGCAAAATGTCGTAATTCCAAGTGACGTCTTAAATTTCTTGACTGCCTAATGACAGCGAAACATATTGGACAAGTAGCGGGTTGTTCAGATTGAGATCGTGACCGTGGTTCTACAGAGAAAAAATTATAGAAGGAAATTTTTTACAGTATTTTAATGTTATATATTTACTTTGTGGAGTTGATGTTTTTATGGTTTGTGTTATAGTTGAAGCATTTGCAGTTGTTTGAGTTCCAGTTGTATCAGTAACAGTTATAACAGTATCTGCACTCGGAACTTCTGTCTTGATATTTGGCGTTGTAATTGTCGTTGTAGTTTCTCCATTTTCCGTTGCTGTTATATTATTGGTTGCTGTTGTCATTATATTTTGCATTGTCTCAGTTCGAGGAATTTTATTACCATCTGTAATTAATAAAAATTGAGTAAAAGGAGAGCAGTCAAATATATGTACTTCAAATAAATTTTTTTTATTTGTTTTTATATATATATTTACATTTATATAATAAATTAAGTTAATCTTAGATCTAGTATATATGTATATCTTTTATTTCAATTATTTCTGCTCAAACAGCTAGTAGCTGGTCTTGGAGCAGTACAAAGCTCTAATTAATAGCAATACCTTTTGGTTTTCTCGGTGCACGAGGTTTTCGTTTTCTTGCTGGTAGAAATTGATTTATTACATCCTTTACATCTTGAACAGCTGTTATAGTACCTGTATTTATATCTTCAACAACTTGTGCATGAACGGTGGTTGGTTGGGGAGCAGCAATTGTTGCAATCAATTGTTCCTGATCCTAAATGAAAAATAAATAAAATGGATATATGTATTTAAAAAAAATTTAATAAGGATTTTTTTTCAATAGTTTATTTACATCAATAACAGCTTTGACATGGTGTTGGGGCATCATTGGATGTAACTGAATTTGTGTGGTATAATCATCTTTTGTAACAGTCTGAGGAGCCAATCCTTGAATATTTAAACAATGAGCAGCTTGAAGAAGAGAAGGTAATTGTGAGTGATCTACACTCACTTCTCCACGATAAACAAACTCTAAAAGAGCTTCCAAATCGTTCGCATTAACTCCAGCTAACATAACTACAGGATGTTTGCATGGTGTATTCTAAAAGTATAATAAGGAAAGGATTTTAGCAATTGTTTTGTATATTTGTTATTGACATTACTATGACATTATTTTGAATTTACCTTCAGTAATTCAAAAAGAAATGGACTTGCTGCACATAAAACAATTTTATGAGCAGGAAAACTTCTACCACCAGCCGCAAGAGTGCAGTCCACCAAGTCGCCATGACAGCGAAGAAGTTGAATGGCCGAAACAAGAGAAGTCCCATAATCACCCCAAGTTAATGAGTACAAAGAGTTTATTGGTAGAGACATATTATTATTATTATTATTTATTATTAATTATTATTGTTTATAATACTCCAATCTCCAATCAAAAATAAACATATATCACACACTTTATTACACTTTGTAATGTATATGTCTATACATATATCAATATTCCAACTCTTAAGGAGCCTGGTTGCTCTCCTTCGAGAAACTTTCAAAACATATAAATCCACTCTATTCTTACACTTTTATAATCACACTTATCACAAATCTATTTAATTATTCTTTTAATTTTCAACTTTAATGTGAACTATAAAGCATAAAGTAAAAATGCAGAAATAACAAAATTTTTTTTTTATTAATTTTTACAAATCGCGGAGAGAAAAGAACATGGCGGGCCAGCGACGTTTTTCATGTGGAGAAGATTAAAACGGAAAAATGTATTAGATTTACCCAAATGTAGCAGACGCATATATTTTTTTATAATAGATTTTTCTTAGTGAGCAAAACTTGGCAACCAAAACTAAGTAGGAACGGTAACATTATTTTAAATAAGTAGTCAAAACATTCCGGATTCCGGCATGATTACAAAATTGTAGAACAAAAAAAAAGGGTAACATTTTAATAATATAATTAATAATTAATATAATAATCCAGTAATTTCCCTACCGAAAAATAAGACACTGGTTTGCCTTAATAGAATTTTCGTTGAAAAAACGTACTTCTTGCCCAAGATAATTTGAGAACACAATATTGTGTTCTCAAATTATCTTGCTTCTTGCCATTGGTTCCCTAAATATCAGATCTAAACAGACAGCAGTTGGCTACACTCAATTCATTGAAGACAGGACAGACAGGACGGACAAGTGACAAGTTTAATTAATTTGTGAAATTAATTTTTTTTTGACGGAGAAATTTTGTTTGTCGAATAAAAACAATAAAAAAAAACAATATTACTGAGATTTTTAAAGATAATTAAATATTTAATCGACCATCAAGAATTAGTTTTAAGTTTCTTTGTTGTTTTATTTCCTTTGTATAGCTGAAAGCTGCAACGAACAAAGGTGTTTTTGAAGAATATAATTCTTGCAATAATTTTAGTTGAATTTTAAAAGAAAACTATAAAAAGCTTTAATTAATTTGCAAAATACTAAATAATAATTAAAATTCAAAGAAAGAATTACATTACATTATATTTAACAAAAAAATTAGAGTGTTATACATATGAATTCCCTAATAAACTTCACAAAGGGTACTGCTTTGGGGGTTGCTGAATATTTAACACCGGTGTTAAAGGTATGTTTTTCTCTTTGGTCCAATAAAAATAAATAATTTTAAAGTTTTCATTAGGAGAGCAAATTCCGTGAAACAGGAGTCTTAACTCCAGAAGAATTTGTTGCCGCTGGCGAACATTTAGTTCATCATTGTCCAACATGGCAATGGGCTAGTGGAGATGAATCTAAAATTAAAACATACCTTCCAAAAGGTAATGAATCTTTTATATTTCTTGTTTATTTTTATTTTTTCTGCATATTTTAAAAATCCATAATTGTTATTATAATTCTTTATATAGATAAACAATTCTTAATTACACGAAATGTTCCATGTTATCGTCGTTGTAAACAAATGGAGTATGTAGGAATGGAAAATGAATTTATGGTGGAAGATGATTGGGTAGAAACACACCATCATGATGATGATTTGACTAGTGAAATTGAAGAGAAAGTGTGTGAAATGACGCTTGAAAGTAATAAGGTTTGCCAGTTTGAATTTTTTAAAGGTTTATTTATTAAATACATTTTATTCTCTTGATACATAGTTAGATGATTATAGAAAGGAAGATAGTACTAATGATGCTGAAGATGACGAAGATGATCCAATTGACATGGAAGAATTTGAAGAAAGTGGAATGTTAGAACTAGTCGATCCTGTATGTATGATTTAATTCAAAGACGAGAAGAATCTGTTACAGAATTTGTTTACAGGCAACAGCTACAACTACACGTAAAATAGAAAAAGAAAAGAAGATCGAAGGTGATGGCGATGGTGGTGATTCTGTAGTTCATACAAGAACATATGATCTTCATATCACATATGATAAATATTATCAAACGCCACGTTTATGGGTGGTCGGCTACGATGAAGTTAGTAGAAAGGAATTTTTTATTCAATATTTTTGTTTCGTTTAAATATATTTTTTTTTTCTTCTACTTCGAAAAGAATCGAAAACCATTAACGGTGGAACAAATGTATGAAGATGTTAGTCAAGATCATGCTAAAAAAACTGTAACGATGGAATCTCATCCGCATTTACCAGGACCAAATATGGCATCAGTTCATCCCTGCAAGTAAGACAGAATATTTTTAAAAAGCATTAACTATTTGTTTTATAACTATCTATCGGCTTATTACTGCTATTTTTGTTTTGTTTTTTAGACATGCAGATATCATGAAGAAAATTATTCAAACCGTAGAAGAAGGTGGAGGAGAGCTGGGTGTACATATGTACTTGATAATATTTTTGAAATTTGTTCAGACTGTTATTCCAACAATTGAATATGATTTTACACAAAACTTTACAATGTAATAAAAACACAAAAAAAAAAAAAAAAATTATTCTAAATACTCGATGGAAAAATAAAATAATACATAGAGGATATTTTGCTTCAAATTTCGAATTATGACTTTTGATGTATAAAAATTACGCTATAAAAGGGGGAGTTAGTGTAGTCGTGTAGTGGCTATATGCATATAGAGAACTTTACTTATTGTCGATATGCTTGGTTAATTGGTTAAATAATTCCATGATAAAAACAAATGATATAGAATCTAAAATTAGAACAAATTAAATTTTAAAGCAGTCGAATTTCGAATTTGAATTAAACTTCAATTCAGATGTTTATATTTTATAGTTCACTTCGATATCGACAAGGTTGTGTAAACGCTGTTATAGTAAATACACTATTTTTGTGTACAAGCTTGGCAATGCTATTCTACTGTGATTGTCAGTTAAGTGACAGTCAATCTGTCAATTATTAATGTAGTTTCTTTGTCGTTATCGAGTTCTTCGTCGTCGTGGGAAGTTAAATTTGCAAAATTTTGTTTTTTTTCTTGTTGAGATGCTTGTAATTTCTGAAAATTACTATAAATTTATTCGACTGCAATTAATCGATTATTAAAAATTAGTTTCAAGTGGCTCTGTTGTTTTGATTCGTTTGTCGAAAGAAGAACCACAAAGGTATTGTATTTATAATATATTTATATACATATATGTCCGTGGATATGGAGGATAATTTTCACAATAATTAATAATAAAATTTTCTAATAAACTTATTTAAAAAATATTAATCTGCTTAAAAAATGTTTAATTTAAACTAAAAATATAAATAAATTGTAATTTATGACAAAATTATTGACAATTATTAAGTTTATTTATTTTTGCATTCTTAATTCTGGCTCAACTCATTATTTATTACCAAATCAATTTTTCACATTTAATTTTCATATTCTACATTGTATTTTGATTTCTTTCCAAATAATATATAAAATTATTTTAATTTAATCAATTGTATGGTACAAACCCACTTTTCTTATCCCATAAAAATTATCAGTACTGTTATAGTTGAGTCATGTGATAAATGAAAAATTTGTTTATTTTTCTTTACTTAATACTTTTGTTTTATTTTGTTTTTTTATTTTTTTTTATTACTAAATCAGATAGACTCCGTGTGGGGCTGGGCTTCTGCCCCGCTGCGTTTGGCGGCAAATAGAATGGGCGATGCATTATTGGGTGACAGACCTCCATCACCAGCACGTCTATCTCATACATCAGAGAAACATCCAAAAGTAACATTAGCTGAATTGAATGTATTACGAAGGCATCGAGAATTATGTGATGTTGTATTAAATGTTGGCGGTAGAAAAATATTTGCACATCGTGTTATATTATCAGCATGTAGCCCGTATTTTCGTGCAATGTTTACGGGTGAACTTGAAGAATCACGACAAACAGAAGTTACTATCAGAGATATTGATGAAAATGCAATGGAATTATTGATTGATTTTTGTTATACATCTCATATTGTTGTTGAAGAATCGAATGTTCAAACACTACTGCCAGCAGCATGTTTGTTGCAACTTGTTGAAATTCAAGATATATGTTGTGAATTTTTAAAACGACAATTAGATCCAAGCAACTGTTTAGGCATACGAGCGTTTGCTGATACTCATTCATGTCGAGAATTGTTAAGGATTGCAGATAAATTTACACAGCATAACTTCCAAGAAGTAAATAAATATTCTATCACAAATACATTTGGAAAAAAATAATTCATTTTTATTATAATTTTATTCCATAGGTGATGGAAAGTGAGGAATTTTTACTTTTACCTGTTGGACAGCTTGTTGATATTATTTGCAGTGATGAACTAAATGTACGTTCAGAAGAACAAGTTTTTAATGCTGTAATGCTATGGCTTAAATATAATGTAGCTGATAGAAGACAACATTTAGCTCAGGTTCGAAAAATATTTTTATATTCAAATATTTTCATTTTCATTCATTTAATAATTAATTTTTTAGGTTTTACAACATGTTCGTTTGCCTTTACTAAGCCCAAAATTTTTAGTTGGTACCGTTGGATCGGATTTATTAGTTCGTTCAGATGAAGCTTGTCGTGATTTGGTAGATGAAGCCAAAAATTATCTATTGCTTCCACAAGAACGTCCGTTAATGCAAGGTCCAAGAACACGACCACGTAAACCAACTCGACGAGGCGAAGTTTTATTTGCAGTTGGTGGTTGGTGTTCTGGTGATGCGATTGCTTCAGTGGAACGTTTTGATCCACAAACGAACGATTGGAAAATGGTAGCACCAATGAGTAAACGTCGTTGTGGTGTTGGTGTTGCTGTATTAAATGATTTACTTTATGCTGTTGGTGGCCATGACGGACAAAGTTATTTGAACAGTATAGAACGTTATGATCCACAAACAAATCAATGGTCTTGTGATGTGGCACCTACAACTTCCTGTAGAACAAGTGTAGGAGTCGCTGTTCTTGACGGTTTCTTATATGCAGTGGGCGGTCAAGATGGTGTTCAATGTTTAAATCACGTTGAGAGATATGATCCAAAGGATAATAAATGGTCAAAGGTACATTTAAAAATAAAAATAAAATTAAAAAAGCAAAATTTATGAATGTATTTCGATGTTTAGGTTGCCCCAATGACAACACGCCGTCTTGGAGTGGCCGTCGCAGTACTAGGAGGCTATTTATATGCAATTGGAGGATCTGATGGACAGTGCCCTTTAAATACAGTCGAACGTTATGATCCTAGGTAATTTATATTAGATAGTTTTAGGTCTGAAGATTTTAATTTGTCATTATTTTAGACAAAATAAATGGTGTCCTATGAACCCTATGTCAACTAGAAGAAAACATTTAGGCTGTGCTGTATTTAATAATTATATTTATGCAGTTGGTGGCCGTGATGATTGCATGGAGCTATCATCAGCAGAACGTTATAATCCACATACAAATACATGGAGTCCAATTGTAGCAATGACATCTAGACGAAGCGGGGTAAGTTAATTAATTTTTTTCCTTTATGAATATGTAATTCAATTTATCTAAATTATCTAAATTATTAATAAAATTTAATAGGTTGGTTTAGCAGTTGTTAATGGACAATTATATGCAGTCGGAGGTTTTGATGGTTCAGCATATTTAAAAACAATTGAAGTATATGATCCTGAAACAAATCAATGGCGTCTTTGTGGTTGCATGAATTATAGACGACTAGGAGGCGGTGTTGGTGTTATGAGAGCTCCACAGACTGAAAATTATATGTGGTAAATATATCGAATGTTATAATTTAATGAATTTTAGCTATTTTCTTGTTTATTTGTATTTTTCAGGATTCGTAAAGATTCTGTAGTATAGAAAAATATCAATATATACAACAACAACAAAAAAAAAAGAAAAAAAAACAAATAATTGGAGGAAAAAGTAGTAAAAATTTTCATTGTCATCATTGGGTCAACATTATCAACTATTAAAAACGAAAAAAAAAAAAATTAAATATAGTTAAGAAGTTGTAATAACATTCTCGATGTTCTCTTTATTGACATTTAATGTGAAAAAATTGAATGCTTAACAGTTGTTCATGATTAATCATTGATTATTTTCAATATAATTATTTTCATTTTACAATTTTTTTTTTAAGTGATTAATTTTTAAAAAAATTATTATTATTGGTCATGTGTAATCATAATACTTTCTAATGTTTTACAAAAATTCAAACATCTTTCATAATACTGTTTTAGTATTTGTGTATTTAAAAATTTTTTATTATTATAATTTTTTTTTTTTTAGTTTTTTTAGTTTTATGGGAATAATTTTTGTCAAAATGTTTATTTCTGAGTAAAATAAGTAAATCATAATAGTTTTATAATTGGTAAGTCAATTTTAAATTATGAAAATAATATATTTGATTCGAAATTCTGAAGTTAAAATTTTTCATAGCTTGAAAGAGTGATGTTTTGTTGGATGGATATAATAAGGAGGGATCTTTTCAAGAATGCAATATTATATCTTTTTGCTTCTTTTCGAAAAATTTGAAGATAAATTGGTTAAAACGTTTTCTATTGCAAGTTATTTACATTCTGTTCGTGATGCGTAAACATTACTTGTTGCTATGACAACGCAAAGTTTTCAGTTGGCGATGCAATGTTGTTACATGACAGCTGAATATTACAAGGAATTTCAAATACTTGATTTGATGCGATGCTTTTTTGAATATGCGACAACGCATCATAAAAGTTGCTTTGCATTTTTGAATTTGTGACAAGTATCAGCATCGCATCACCAAAGCAGCGATTCATTTTTGAAGAAGTACATTGTCTAGGCACGATTTATTTGACAGATCTGTGAATAATATGAAAATTTATACGCGCAGTAGTTTTATGAATTTTTTTATTAGATAGTTTTTTCAATTGTCCACATAGGGATACATGTAATTTTCTCTCAACATATTGGAATCATTGACATTCCTTAAAAGTGCACGGCATACACATAACAAGGCAATGTAAGTATCGTAGTGACCGTTAGCATTTTGACGTCATCCTGGTCGTTTTATATGAAACAAGTGAATAAAATTTAAAAAAAAAAATTAAAAAAAAAATTTATATGCAAAGACGACCTGAGTGACGCCACAAAACAAATGAAAAAATTTCTTTACATTGCCTTGTAATGTGTATGCCGTGTTAAAAGTGTACCCTTCATTAACAACTTAGTCAAGAAACAATAGAAAAGGGTTGAAATCCAAAAAAAGCATACTTTGTTCATAAATTTTCGATTTAGAAGTACATGCCTTGAGTTATTGAATCAATATTGTGGTCAAAATATCAACGCAGAGTAACGCAATGGTTTTGGTTGCATTTCAATATTCAACATGTTGCAAAACCCCTTACCAACAAAACCTCATTTCAATGTTTCATTAATTACCGGAACAAAATACCCGTCGCAAACTAGTTTAAAAACCGGTTTTTACAACTGCTCAAAATACATCTGAAGGTGACACGACCAAGTTGTAAGGAGTATAAGTGTATTACAACCGTCAGCTAAAATTATTTTATACTTCATTTATTAATTGAAGTCAGTATTGTGCTTATGAAGACAGTACCCGATGAGTTTGTTGCCCTTGGTAATATTTAATTTAAAAGATTTTTCTCGATTGAAATTGAGATCTGATCAGCCCACACACGAGACAGATTTATACAAACGAAATTTAAAAGAGTATAGAAAAGTATGCCTATCTTGCCTGTATACTGACTTCAATTAATAAATCAAGTATAGATGATTCTTGGAAAAAAAATTGTTACAACTAGCGTTAAATAACCGGTTTAACCACCTAGTGTGGCTTGGATGAATCAAGGCGGATTCAGACCATTAGTAGATTCGGTCAACTGTGTCTGTAATGGGCACAATTGAATCGGTCTATGTGTGATGCTCAACAATGTTGAATTCTGAAACGCAGCCTCTCTTCCCAGTGGATGTTAATTTCTTTAAATCGGAGTGACGGTTTTGTGAATTTACCTAAAAATGTCGAATTCTATTTTTTTAAAAAAACTCCAGCACCTTAAATTCCAATGAAAGCGGAAATAAATCCTACCCTAACATGGATTTTTTGAAAAAATTTAAAGAATTCAGCTTGAAACTTTGAATTGTTCGATTTCATAGAATTACGATCATCTGAAGTACTCGAAGATGTACTTACTCTCTGAAAAATTGACACTTTAAGGCAAATATGCCTCGTATTTGGAACGTCATTCTGATCCATTCAAGCTCATCTTCAAACTAGACAAATTAAAGTGAATTGAAAAAAAAAAAGGTAAGATTGTTCATATTTTACTAATAATAAAAAAAACATATTTCATATTTTTTTAAGATATTTTTTTTTATTGTTTTTTTTGTTTTCCATTGATATTTCAATGTACAATTTATTATTATTTTTTATTTTTTTTCATATATAATATATTTTTTTTGTTTTTGTTTTCTTGTTTTACATAGTAATATAAAAATGCTTATAAACTAAAATCACTTACTTGTCTACAATTTAAAAATCACATGGTGGGATAACTCGTATTGTGATCTGAGTCATTTATTTTATTTTTATTTTTTAATATAATATATATAATATGTATTTTTTTTTTTTTTTAAAAGCTATTAGTATTAAAAAGTTTTTTGTATTTTTTTTTTTTTGTTTTATTTCATTTCATTTTGTAATACCTTATATAAAATGTGTAAATTTAAAAAAAAAAAAATGAAAATGAATTAATATATATTTTTTAATGAGTAATATTTATATAATGCACGTTTTTTTTTAGTCGTCTAAATATCTATTAATTTGTAATATTATAACAAAATCAAAATAATTAATAATGATTATTTGAAAAAGAAAAAAAATATATATATCATCAATTGGAAAAAGTGATAACTTTGCAAATTTATGAACACACACTTTATTTGTTTTATAAATAAATTTCCGATAGAATACAGTTAAGAAATTGTTTAAATTTCGAAAATTAGTTAATTTTTATGAATCATTTATTTTTTTTATGGAAAGAGGGGGTAGGGTGGGGCTAAAATGATTAAAATAAAATTTGATGAATTTGTATTTAAATTGATTTGTTATTTTGTTTGTTTGTTATATTATAAAATTAATATTTTATTTAGTTATCACTTTGTTAATCGATAATAATGAACATGTGTATAGTTTATATATTATATATAAATAATTTTTTACGATATTTTTTCGTTCAAAACTTTACTTAAAAATCTAGAATATATAAATTTTTTATTTTTTTTTTATTTTATTTTAAAAGAAATAACAAATATTTCTTTTCTCTTTTTGTTTTTATGTTTTTTTATATTATTTTTAAGATATAATAATACTTCCAATATAATTTTTTTTTTTTCAAAAATAACACATATGAACGAAAAAAAAAAATATTTTTTTTAAATAACAAACATGAATGAAATGGAAGAAAAAAAATTTCAGGAAGTTTTTTAAAAAAAGGAATACATACATATACATATATATATATTTCGATATTTATTAATAAATACACTACAATCTACATCACATTTTATGACTGATTTTTTTTAATTATTTTTGTTTTCAGTTTTTTATGTTAATTTTATTTTTTTATTTTTTTGTAATTTTTTCTTATGTAAAAAAAAAAAAGTCTAAGCTTTTCATTTTATAAAATTTCTAAGTATTTTCTTGATAATTAAAATTTTTTTTTATTTGTTTTTGAATTTTGTTTACGAATATACCTACATATATAATTTTTATTTTTATTTGTTGTTGTTTTTTTCTTCTTTTTATTAAATGCTCTACATTATACGATTTATTATTATTGTTCATAAAAATTCTCTCAATTTAAATATTTAGCTCGATTTTTTTTTTTTTTTTTAATTTGAAATTTTGATTAGCAAAAACAAAAAAAAAATAACACGGTAGTCATTGACATGTAAAAGTGTGTAAGTATATAAATAAGAAAGTTTTAATACGAAATGGTATTTTTTTTTCATATCAAAATTTTAAAAACACGCTTTTTTTTTTTAGTATGAATCATTTTTTTTTTCTTTGTTTTTTGTTTTTAATTTACACACGTGATTATAGTTTGAATTAAATTTTTTTCGTAATAAATGAATAAAAAATTGAATGAACTTTTAAAATCTTTCATAGAATTTCTCTTCAAAATTTTGTGTTTTACACATTTTTAATTGGGAAAAAAAAAAATTATATACATATATATATCAACGATAATAATTTAAATTGCCAGAATTTAAAGTAGGTAGGTATAAATTTTTAGAAAAAAATTTTTTTCTTCAACGTTTTTGAATTTGTAATATTTATTTTGTTTGTTTGTTTGTAGGAACATTAAATTTTATTATTTTTTCGATTCTAAGAAAATTTTGATTTTTTTGTTTTTAATTTTTTTTTCGTTCATATATAAAATAATTTTGCAATTCTAGATAATTTTTGAATAACATATTATTTTTAAATTTAAACGCGATGATATGCGTGTGTGGGATTGTTTAATTTATTATTATTAATTTTTGTTTTTATTTTATGTTAAAAGAAAATGCATTTTCTTGTCTAAGTATGTATTTTAAAAAATTATCCAATAAGTCTATAACTTTTAAGGATAATTAAGAATAATTAAAGTACATTATTAAACATAAAACTACATACACATGTTATTTAATTTTGTTTTTTTTTTTTTTTTTTAAATGAATTATTCAAATACGATTAATTAGTTTGCAAAATTATTTTCTTTTTTTTTTATTATATATATGATAAATTGTTTCAAAAATTTTGTTTTTCTTATTATTATACCATGATTTACTTTTACATATTCTTAATTAACAAAAATACGAAGAAGATTAAAAACAAAAACCTAGATTTTAGGTTGTGTAGAACAAATTTACACAATTTAACAGTTAATTAATCAAATATTGTGTAATTTTTTTGTTTTGTTTTACTGTTAATGTGCAAATGATTGAACAACATTATTATTATTATTATTATTATTACAGCACACATACTCGTAATAATTGAAAAAAAAAAAAAAGAGATAATTATCTGTTATATTATGTGTTTTTAACAAACAAACGAAAAAAGATAAATTATTGATCAATCATTTGCCATCGTGAAAGGCTTAACTTTTACATAACAATTACAAATTTTTCAGTATTATTATTAGCAAATTAAAATATTTAAAAAAAAAAAATACAAATACAAATTTTTTTTTTTGTGTAAAAGAATATCATTAATGTGTTTAATATAATAATTTTTAATAATTTCTCTCAATTTATTAATATTAAAAATAATAATTATTTAAAAAAAAATAATAATAATAAAAAAAAACGTTATTATTTAAAAGATATCTTATTTAAAAATATAACACAGATGAATTTTGTAAATTTCTTAACTTGTAAAATTTTTCTTTTATTTTTATTTTTATTTTTTTTATTAGCCCAATATTAATAATTAATATATAATCAAGTAGGTAGCACGTACAAATCACTCAAGACAAAAAGTTTAAAAAATCATTAATAATTTTTATGATTTTATTTAAAAAAAATTTAAGTTTTATTTAATTTTATTTTTGTATTTTTTGGTCTCTGATTAATTATTATTATTAATGTTTTTATTTTTCAGTGCTTTATCATATCAGAAAAAAAATTGCATCATTCGAAAAAAAAATTCTTTTTTTTTTTCTTATCATATATTTTCAATGAAATTTCAAATTTCTAAAATGTATTAGTTTTGTTTTTTGTTTTTTTGCACAAAATTGATAGAAAAAAAAAGTACATAATTGCAATTAAAATATTTTCCTTTTTTTTTTGTTTTTGTATTACATGTGTGGTGGTGTAGTAGATACGATGCAAAATGAAGTTTTTAAGAAAGAAAGAAAAAAATAATAAACTGGAAATTCGGAATTGGGAATTTTCAAACGGTTTCCCCATTAATAACTGTTATTCGTATTTATATATTCACGAAAAATATAAAATTTAAAAAAAAAAAACGTTATGATTAATAATGAAGAAGAGAAGAATGTAAAAAATTATTCAGTGAAAGTATGATATAATTTGTTTTTTGTTAATGTGAATTCATGATCGATCATAATTGTACTGCTTCTAGCCAAATTTCTGTAAAAAAAAAGTAATAAAAAAAATTTATTAGTAAAATGATTTTTATGTTTATCACACAGATTAATAAAAATCTGATGCAATAGATTCATCAAAAAATTAAATTAAAAAAACATAAATTTTGTGTAGGTATTATACTCACTTTAAAAATTGTGGCAAAATAGATGTCCATCCACTTTTATCATGTTTTAATGTTAAATATAATTCAAATGTTGAAATTGTATTTGGATCTACTTTTAATGATGCAATTGTTCTGTAAAAAAAAAAAATTAAATAAATTTGTTATACAAAAACAATCTTATTTTCAACCAAACAACAACAAAAATTTGTATCTCATAAGCACAGTAGGAGATTTAAATAAATATAATGAATAATAATAATTTAATAATTTATTTAATTTACCTTGTATTACAAGATTCATCTTCAAATTCAATAAATATACTGCAACCTCTAATACCACAAGGTTCTTTTTCAGAAACTTTAATTATTTCAGCGGCTACTCTATGCAATAAATTAGCTGGTAATAATACTTCAGTACATGCTAAATGACGACTTTTAGCTGCACGTAATTCATTTTGTAAACGTTCTGATAGAGCACTAACAGTTTCATCGTCTGTTTGTAATGTGAATGATGATAAACTAATATCTGAATTTATTACATCATTAGAATGAGATGATGATGATGATGATGTTGATGATGGTGGTGGTGTTAATGGGCTTGTCCAGTCTGGAAAAAAAAATAATTATAAAGAACATTTTTTTTCAATTAAATTATTTTCAATATAAACAATTTAGATATCACGTATTTCATTATAGGTGTAATTAAAATTATTGTAAACAATACCGAAAATTATAATATTTATATAGATACCTCAAAAGATCATTTTCACAAGATAACAGGGCCTTTATTTTTCGAAAAAGTATCTTGAGTCGAAAAAATGAAAAAAATAAATAAATAAATAGATCTCAGAAGGTGGTATATCTCGGACTTGTTTTCAAGTCATTTTTTTTTGCTTTTTTTTTTTATTTGTTTGTTTGTTGTTTATTTTGAGGTCGTGATTTGGGTAGGGTAGATACATTAGTGTTCGGCCATTTGATATCTGAATATAACTCTTTGAATGTATATTTATACATATGCGGTTGAGTAAATACAAATAAAACTTTTGTAGTTTATTTTATTTATTTTTTATTTTTTTATTAAGAAGAAGAAGAAGTATATCTTTTGTTGATGTGAATTCTGGTTTCCTACTAATATACAAATTACGCTTAAAATGAAATCTGATTTCTTTTTTTTTATAATTCAAAAATAAGCCAAATAGTACTTAATTCTCTTTTCTTAGCTGATTCGTAATCAAAGTGGATTTTTTTTATTTCTTTAAAGATAGAACGTACCCTCTGTAGTCTGTAGTATTAAAAAACTTAATTTGAATAAAATTAGGTAGGTAGGTTAGGTACTGTACTTTATTGATGGAGAGCTTAAGTAGTGGCGGAAAGTATTGTAAGAAAATAATATATACCTATGTAAGTAGATGCCCCCTACAAACAGTATACATAGGACTACTAAAACAGATAGGATCTATAATAGGAGAAAATTTACATACAATTTGTCTTTTGTAATTCAAATTTAATTAAATTTATGGAAAAAAATTGAAGCATATCAAAATGTATGTACATATGTACACTGCATTGTACAATCTATCACTTTGGAAAAGTATAAGGGAGCAACGAACATAGTACCTACACATGCAACATTACCTTTAAAAGAAAAATTATACAAGGTAACCTATTGTATATATATATATGTACATACATAAGTATGTATGTAGGTGATATCGGATGATAATTTGTTAGCTCTTTGTTTTCTTTTTTATTTTTCTAAAGAAGCCTATTACGTATATAGAGGTACCTATATACATATATATGTAGGTATATGTATATTATGTTGAGGTGTTAAGAGACTTCAAAATCAGAAAATTAATAAAACCAATAAAGCCTCCATTTTGATTTCACTGGAAAACTATAATGAAAAAAGAGATGAAAGCAGCCAAAAAAAAAGAAAACAGTATGGAGGTAATTTAATCAAATATTAAGACGACATTTCTGGAAGAATTTTCCACTTAGCAACAGTATACAAAGTAAGGGATCATATGAACCAGTTGAGCTATATAATAACCAGGGACAGGAAGTAATACATACTCAAAAATATCATATGTATTACACATACAATTATAAAAAACTGTATACGTATATATGATTACTCATATACCTTACGGTTTTTAAAACGCATACCATTTCAAAATTTTCACCAACACAATATAATTTCTGCTTTTCTTTTTTTCAAACTTTCCTTTTATTGTTGGTAATATACATATGCAATGAAAAACATTATTTTTTATGGGTGTGTTAGCAAGCAGATGTTAAAATGGATATATATCTTTTCTTTTTCAATCTTATATGAATATTCTGAGATAGAATATATTATTCAAATATAAAAAGTTTAGAACGCATTATATATATTTTTTATATAAAAAAAAAACTAAGGGAAATATAAATAATCAGCCAAGCAGGGGGCATTTATATGTATATATTTATAGCAATTATAATAGCAATAAAAATTGAAAATGTTTATTTTATGTATACATATATACACCACTACTTGAAAAATTTTTTTAATGTATAAGTTAAAAAACAGTAAAAAGAAAATCAGCTGCTGATTAATTTTTCAGCTGAGCTACACTGCTGATTTTATAACAAAGGATTTTTTTTTCTTTTGTAATTTACAAAAACAATTCTTTGTGTTCTTTATATGTTATGTTTAAATGACGTAATTTGTATAATAATTTATGTTCTAAATTATTCTAAAACAAAAATTAATTTTAAGCTATTATGTTTTAATTTATTTTTTTTTTTTTTTCAAAATTAAAAAGTTTACCTTTTGTTTTTGAAGAACCTAATACACCAAATTGCCCTTGGAATTGATTCCTAACTGATAAAACCTCCATTTCCATACGAATATCTTCAAGTAATTTTTCAATTTTAAAAGAATTGATTTTTTCCTTATTTCCAAACAAAAATCCTTTCACTTGATTTTTTGAGTTTTCTCTTACTTTTTTTTTTTTCAATGCGAAAACTTTTTTCTTCTTTATTTTATTTTATTTTTTTTTAATTAACAAAAACAGTATCTAAAACTGATTAATTCTTTCTTCAAATAAAATATAAATTTTACAAAATTTTCTTTTGTTTTTTGCAAATTTGTTTTAAATTTTTTCTTTTCATTTATTTTATGTGGCCTTTTTTTTTCACAGCACTTTTTTTTTTTTTTTTTTTTTTTGTTAAGTAGATTTATCACTTCAAATTTTAATTTTTCATTTGTCTTCTTCTAGAATAGCCTATACTAATTATTCAATTTTTTTTTTTTTTGCTTCTCTCAACTTTTAAAATTTTTAAAACAAATTTTGTCACTTTGAAAAAAAATTTAACTGTAATTAGGAATTAAAAAAAATAAAATTACGTCATTAGAAAATTGTATGATAAATGGCTTAAATTTTTATTTAATAAAAATTTATTTTTTTTAATTTTTGCAAATTTTTGTTAAACTAGAATGTTTTTAAAAGAATTAATGATTTTCATATAAATTTTATTGCAATTTTATATAAATTGTTTATTTTTGATATTACACATTAAAAATCTACACTTACTTTTAAATTATAAAAAAAAAAAAAAAATAAAGAAAATTTATTACAAAATATCAAAAAAAACTCTATATATTTTAAACGACACGAATATCAGCAGTTTTAGAGAGTTACTGTTCCGGCCGGTTATAAGACTCTCTATTTATAGAATTTTGAGTTGATCAATTTTGAAAATGGTTGAGGGAAAAAGAAAACTTTGTTACAAATGTATTTGTGAAAAAGTATATAATATACATTTTCAGATTCAGATTCATCAGATTTAGTATATATATACATATAATGATATGTATATAAAATATAAGTGGTGGTTTATATGAAAAACAATATTTTTCTTTTGTTTTTTTTTTTTTTTTGTACAACACTTTTTTTATATTCACAATACAATGAAGTGTATGTACTTATAAAATATATAATATAAATACACCTATATGTAAGTGGTTTTATAAAAAGGGGCCTTATGGGTCAAAAAATAGTGGAAATTTGATTTTTTTTTTTGCCAAATAAATCACTGAATAATATCTTACAAGTTTTTTTTTTTTTTTTATCCATATTACTAATGTATCTGGATATGATGGAAAAATTAAAATTTCAAAGAACATCTTTTTGTTTTAAATCTATATTATTATTTTTTTCCCTAATAGGACAATTTTGTAAAGTTAGTCACATATCACATATGTATGTAGCTACGTGAAGAAAATATCGTACCTTATAATATATTTGTCATATTTTGTGATATTATGATAATTTCACTTAGGGCAAAAGTAATTTTATATGCATAAAGTAGGTACATACATCGGTATAGATATATAGATGCACATATATATTATATATATTATCATCTATGAAAAGTAAAAAAAAAAAAAAAGATATGTACGTATTTATTTAATTTTTTATTCCAAAATAAAATTTCAAGAATATCAGGCATAAATAAAACCTATATACATATTCTATATGAACCTATATATAGCACCATAATATAATATGTATCTTGTATCTAATAAAATAAAAACATGGATTTCGAAAAAATAATAAAAAAATAAATAAAGATAGATATATTTGTAGATATGTACATATAGATTTATTAAAACATCTGATGACACAACTACATTAAAACTTAAAAACCTGTTTAAAATTGTGTAGGAGATGGAAAAGTGTAATGGACTACGTGACTCAATATGTGTACTGAATATATAAAAAAACTAAACTAAGAATAGAGTAGTACCTATTATAAATGATGTGAATGTTTTTTTTTTTATATTATTTTTAATTATTATAAAAGAATAAAAAATTATTTTTAAATTTAAGTACCTATTTGTATTTATTTCATTTCATTATCTGAACTTTCTTAGTTCTAAATAAATGTTCTAAGCAATGAATATGGAAAAAACTAAGGTACCCAATAGCTAGTATATAACTACTTGTTTTTTTCCACATATGTTCCTACATATGTTTTGTATTTATGATTTTTTTTCTTCTTCAAATTATGCCTCATACAAGTCATACACTAATATCTTAATACTTTTTTAGTTTCTTTTATATACTATATATAATATTAAAAATAATTATTTCCCTTTTAACTAGTTTTCATTTTTATTAAAACTTTTATTTCAGACCTGTTTTATGAAAATATACAAATATACATGTGTATGTATGTATAATTTTATATATGATGCAATACAACAAAGATTGTATATTGGACATGTGCTGTAAAAAAATATCCATTAGTTTTATAAATACAGTTAAAGCAAAAATTAGTGATATATGTACCTAACTTTTTATCTAAATTTTCTTTTGCGCGATTTTGTAACATGAAAAGTCTTAACAAATTGAAAGTTCAGGACATTCGCGAACCACAATCACATCATATCCGCAAAAATACTGGATCAATTGATTTAGTAACCAAACCATATGAAAAAGAACTAATCAAATATAACTGATTCAAGGAATAGAAGTTGCTAAAAATGGAAAGCTTTAAGGAAAAAAGAAAAAAAAAACCCCATAATACCTGCCTATACGAAGAAAAAGTCTAATTGAAGAAGTAGGACCAACTGACAAAACAAAGTCAAGCGGAAGTCATTTGTGTTACCCAGAGTAAAAAATGTATTGATCCGAATCGAAATCGAAAAGTCTTAAAGCCTGCGCCCAATGGTAACGACAACTACAACTACAACGTGACGTTCAATTAGAATCAAAGAACGACTGTTGTTTTCTCCCAATGACAACGTTGTCGTTCACTTAGATTTACTTCTAATTTTGTCGGTATCGGAAAGCAGTTGTCGTTGTCGTTATCATTGGGCGCAAGGTTTTAGACTAAGCTTCGATTTTAAAGCTAGTATTAGCTAAAAAAGACAACCCACATTTACATTTTGCCATTTTACCTTTCGACCGTAATAATTTTTTCATATGTGTCTTAAAATGAAATCGGGATTTTTATGAAATTATTATCCTTCCTCAAGCAAGGTCCTCAATTCGATCTAAAGCTACGGTCATACATCGTTACTTTTACTGCGAAGTTTTTAGGTTGCATAAGCAAAAACTGCTAACTTTGTCCACACATAGTTGCCGCTACTTTTATTGCGCGCAACCTGGTAGCTGCAACTTCTTGCGAAGAAAACTGCGAAGGTGTTTACACATAACTCGCAGTTTTTGCTGCGCGCAACCTCTGTTGCAATATTTTACTGTTTAGTTAGATTAGATTAGATTAAAGAACCAGCCTAGAAGTGGGATGTTCTTCCCTTGTTACTGCGACTGTTTGGATCTTTTGTAATTCCCTACTGCTGGTTTCGACCTAAAGTTTCAGGGCTTTGACAAAACCCAACACTTTTTTAGGTGGTAGATGCCACACTTCGTCCGGTGTTAGGTACATTTGGTCCATATGCTCGAGTCTCGGACTTATTATACCTTTACACCGGCACAAGATGTGCTCTGAGGTTTCGGGTTCCTCTTCACAGAATCTACAATTTTGATTTTCCTCTATTCCCATCTTTGTCAGATGGTATCATAAAGGACAGTGAAAAGTCCCACTAGTGTCCTTAATTCATTTTTTAGAAGCTTAAGGAATTCAAGCGCCTTGCCTTTATTGATTTTTATGAATTTTTTGGCCTGTCTGGCACTTTGTGTTGTTGACCAGTGCGAGGAGTTTTGTTGCTCCTCCCATTCATTGATCAAGTTCGTTCTGTGCGGTTTGGGTAATCCACAGAAAGGTTCAGGTCCAATGAAGATGGCTTCCGCTCCTGACTTTGCCAAGCGATCAGCCTCCTCATTTCCTGCTATGCCTTCGTGCCCTGGCACCCAGCCTATCGTTAGTCTGTTGTTGTTTGCCAGTTTTTTCAAAGTAGTGGTGCAATCCCAGACCAGCTTTGAATCTGTCCGACATGATATAGATTCTTGCTTACTGTTTAGTTTATTCAATTTCAATTAATGAAGTTTTTCTTTTATTTTGGTTATGGTATTCTATCGAAACTTCTCAAGACACTAATCGAATCGGCAATATAACAAAACGAAAAGCTGCAGACGCAGCCGCAGCAAAGTTTCAATCAAATCAATATTTTTCTGCTGTGCATGCAACTTATTGTTTAGCTCTTCATACATCGCTACTTTTGAAACTACAAGTTGTAACCACAGTCTGGCTGCAGACTCAGTCTATTCTTCATATTAGCGATTTTTTAGAGCTCGATTTCTGAATCTGAAACGAAAAAATAAGGAAAAATTTTACTTATAATTTTTGTAAATCAACAATAATTCAAAATACATTACTTTGCATTTTTTTAATTTAATCTCTTATTTATCTTGCAAGGCATATTTTCTAGAATAAACTGTAAATCGGAATACGTTTTTTTCTGTCTAACGTATGTATACCTAAATTTTCTTTTATGAAAATGTAATGTATATATGTAGGTACATATTTTCTTTGTAAGTATATTTTCCTATGTGTGTATGTAGTTATATACAAAAAAAGTCGAATAATCATCACTGATGTATGTATTTATATATATTTTGATTTAAATGTTTAGTATACAATTGTTATTTATGTTTACTTCTTTTTCTTTGTCTTTTTTGTTTTATTTTTCTTTTCATATATTTTTTTTATATATTCTTTTTTCTCTTTCCAAAGTTGTTTTCTTCTTACCCCAGTTGAAAATTTCTTTGTTTTTAATAAATACATTTATGTATGTAATATGTATGTATCTATATCTCTCTATAGATTGATGTATATATGTATGATTTTTATATAAAATGTATATATAACATACATGCGTGTATAATCTAAAAAGAAAGAAAAAAAACAATGTAAAAACAACAAAAACAAAAAAAAAAAAGATATAAAAAACTTGAACACAATAATATAATTTTATTTATTATAAATTTTATTTAGATAACTTGGCAAAAATATTGAAATTTTTAATCTAGAAAAATAAAGACATGTGTGATCACATCAGAAAATGACAAATTTATGGGAAACTATTGCATCAGAACAATTTGACATATTGATCACAATATGAATTCAATTATCTATACCTATCTATAAGTACCTACCTAAATCTATGTACATACAATAATTATGTATAGGTATTTTCCTATATTAGAAAATTTTCCATATTTAGCTAATTGTTTTACTACGGTCATTTAAAAAAATTATCTAAAAAAAATGTATGGACTGTATGTATGATACAAGTCAGGTAATTAAAAATTCACAATTTACTGAGGACTCAGGTAGATGTATGTATGTGTATGTATCTACCTAGAAAGTTTTGGATGCTTGTATGAATGAAGGATAAAAAATTTCAATTACTGAAATTTTCACTTTCTAAAACACCTTTTTTTTTTCGACATACGAAAGATCTTTCGAGAAAAATTGAAACGTAATGCAATTTTCTAATTTTGATACAGGTAAACGTGTACCATTAATAAAACCCAGTAAATCTATTTCCTTTTGTATTCGAACAAGTCTTATTATCATAAAATATTGAATTCAAATATAATTTTTACATTGAAAAAAAAAATTTCAGGATATGTGTATAAATTGTTAATCTTAATCCCTAATTCCTAATAACTCAAAATGATTTTGCCTATTGAAAATATTTCATCATCTTTTAAATTTTCAATAATTTGAATAAACATATTTTTAACATTGAAATTTTCATCAAAATTTCATAAGAAACTGTCTTTGTGTTTTTTTGCCACAAGCTTTTTAATGTTTTGCTTATTTAATTTTTTTTTTTGATGACTATTTATTTATTTTTTATTTTATTTTTGAATTTTAAATTTTGTTTTATTAGAGACTTTTAAATTTTACTGTTCAAGTAAAAAAAAAATAAATAAATAAATAAAACATTAGGTACAAACTTAAGTTGATAGAATAATTATTTTCTGAGACAAAACCTTTTGAGTAATTTCTGAAATTAAATAGAATTTAAAAAAGAAAAATAAATAAAAAATATAAAAAAAAAACAGCTGACTGTATAGAAAATAATTATTGAACATATGATTCATTTGTTAAATTAACAAAATTAAAAATACATTTTATTTTAAAATATGTATCTACATAGGTACATACATATTACAACCATACATATGTATGTACATATGTAGGTAATAGGTATACTGTCTTATTTTTATTCGAATTTGGTTACTATGCGCGTGATAAAATATATTGTTTAGTTTATAATAGCGAATAACACAATGAATTAGAAAAGATTCACGTTTAATGTTAAGCGTGTGAAATTAAAACGAATAATACCTATATTTAGGGCCCGAGGTATAGTCTTGAATAATTACCATTTTTTTTATGGTAAAAAGCGATTAGAAAGAAGATTTTATTAATTACATACATACTTTATATATAAATATTGTTTTAATTTGACTAATAGCTATGTATATCTAATGTATCTTTTTTAAATTAAAAGAAAAATTCAATTAACACTCCGATCTATGTTAAATTTTACTACCTCTCACCAATGTTAAGAAATTTTTGTGGACCTTTTTGTCCGTTAAAAAAAGTATGTTCCCGAAGGAGTAGAGATGTTGAAATTTGGCCACGATATTCTTTGAAGGGTTCTCCTTTAAACAAACTTTAAACGAAAAAAATCCGTCTACTAGAGCAAAAGTTATAGGGTAAAATATACAAAACCATCATTTTTCGAAAAATTAACGTTTTTTCCTCTCCACTGCGACGAATCGTTTAGAGTTTGTTAAAAGGAGAACCCTTCAAGGAATATCGTGGCCAAACTTCAACTTCCTACTCCTTCGGGAACATACTTTTTTAAAGGGACGAAAAGGTCTTTCCTTAAGATGGAAGGAGTTTTTTTTCCTTTGGAGTATTGTAGCTCTCTCCCTGTTGCAGGGGTCTTTTTTGTTTATTAAAAGAAAAAGTTGTAGGGAATGACGAGAAGAACATTCTGCAGTAATTTCAAGTTATTCGGATCACAAGGTCCAGAGATATTTAAATTTGAAATCTGATTTTTGACGAAAACGTGCTAACACAGATCGGAGTGTTGATGAAGAATTTTTAATTAATCACACATAATTAGGATTTTGATATCAACTCGTGTACATCATACACAAATCTATAATGCGAGAGTAAATTCGTAGAATAAAGAAAATAATTTTGTGGTACTGTAAGTCGTACGTTGTAAGTTGTAATGGCCAAATTAACTTTAAAAATAAAAACAAAATTATAGAGAAATTCGAATACATCGATCATAGGTGTCTTTAAATAAATTTATCGAAATCTTATTCAAATTTCAATACACCAGTTACTTGAAAAAAATAAAAATAATAATAATAATAAACCAAACGAAAATTCAGATTCAATGATTTAAAATTGAAGCATTAATTTAAAAAAAAAAAATAAATAAAAAATAAAGTAATAAAAGAGTAGGTGAAAACATGATAAGGAGTCGAAAAAAATCAAAACAAGTTCTTGAATCGCTAAAAAAACAAAACAAGTATCTCTACCTCTAGGTATACATATGTTACTCGAATCATATACATATTTTATTCTATATATCAAACACGTTATCATACACTTTTCCCCTCTAACAAACTTGAAACTCTTCATCGTATATAGAATTAATAATTTAAGATTAAAAAACTAAATAAATAAAAGAAAACAATAATTTCTTATAAATCTTTTCAAGAAAAATAAATTGTATGTATGTATGTATGTATGTATTTTTACTCGTTTAAAAAAACAATCTAATCTTATCATTTCTTTTTTTTCTTTCAGTAAATTTTTTTTTTTTTTTAAGAAAGTAGTAACAGCTTCAAGATATATAGCCCAGTAAACAAGTTCTGATAAGATTGGAGATTGTTCCATTTTATTCGATGATTTGTTTATTTGTGAATTATATCGCACATTGAGTACGAAAACATTACATCTTAAAATGAAAATTATGAAACATTTAATACAAAAGTACAATACATTTCTAATTCAAAAAAAAAAGTTCGTTTTAAACTTCAAATATTGTAAATTTCGAATTTTCGAAAATGTATTTTTTTTTTGCATTCATTCAATTTGCGAAAAAAATATAATAATTCAAAAACATTAGTACAACAGTTGTGGCCACATAAGAAAATTTCGGTTATGAATACATTTGTTTTTTAATTTAAATTCTCAAATTTAAAAGAAAATAAAAAAAAAATATGTATGTATATTGTATATATAAAGAAAAGAACACACATGAATAAAATGAAATTGATTACAATAATTTTTATTTTATCATTAAAATAAATGTCTTGTTTATTAGATTGTACTCGTATATTATTATAAATAGGTATGTTAATATTATTGTTGAATTAAATTCAACTATAGGTCTAGAGCTGCTAAGTCATATTTTCAGTTTCGTTATAAAGCTTCCTCGTTATCATATTTATTTTTTTTTTTTAATGCTTTTTTTTTTTTTATTTATTATAATTCATAATATAATAGCCAACTCAGAGACGACAAGTAGACTAGTTTGAAAAGTTGATTTGTGGAAACTTTAAAAATCGGCTTTTAATAAAAGTAGACTTTAGTTGATTACAGTTGCTCATAATTATAGCTAGTTACATATTTATTTTATTTTTTTTTTTAAATTTTAGTTTTAAATTTTTATTTGATAATAAATAAAACATAAAAATTTTGTAATTTAATTTGCAAAAAAAAAAAAATTTAAAATACAAAAATGAATCATTTAAAAAGACTTCCATTACGAACAGTTAGTTCAAATTTTATATATTTAAATAAATTGTTTCCAATATTGTTGTAATAATTTGCAAATTAATTTATTTTTTTAATTTTTACAGATTTTTATAAATTTTTGTAAAAGAAATCAACATCAATTAGCAAATACATCATTAGAAGATGGACAAGTATCGAAAATTTTACCTCTTACATTTTTAACTGAAGATGAAAAAATGATGAAAGAAACTGGTAAGTTTTTGTTTGCTTTTTTAGAATAAAATTAATATTCTTAAGTATTTATGTAAGTATGTGTTTGAAAAAATATTAAAACAAAAGGAAATTAAAAAAAAAAAATAATGTTATAGGCATATTATACAGAAATATAATGATAAATTACAGGTGAACAAATAAATTGTAATTAAAATTGATAAATATGCTGCTACTTAATTGAAATGAGAATTTATATGCAAGTTTTTAAAACTTGATTTGAATAAATAATTATCAAGTTTATGTAAAAATGTAAAAACAAAAAACACACAAAATGTATAAGTGTGGGTAGTTAGTAAAAAAAAAAAAGTATGTGTACTTTTTATATAATAATTTTTCAATATCAATATCGCGTGTAATTTTTTTTAATATTTTTTTTGTTGTTTAAATTGAGAATTTATTTAATTTAAATAAAAATATAATAAATTGATTGATTGGCATAATATTTCATTATCTTATCGTATATGACGTATAGCATTGATTTGAATTATTTGAATTTGACGTATTGCATTGAATTATCTCTAATAGAATATTAATATAAAAACAAATTTAATAATATTTCTTTGATGTTGACAAGCGAGATGATCTGAATATTTTATCAATTTTAAAAATATCAACAACATCTATGTATGTATATGTAGGTACCTACATACTTTTTTTTTTTTTGAAATTGCACAAAAAATACATCGCTTTATGAATCTTAAAAATTTTAAATTTTTCGAATTCGAAAATATCGATAGAGAACATAATACATAATTTTAATTCATATTTTTTTAAAAGATAGGTAATGCTTTCAATTAATATAAACATTTTTAGCTACACATTAACTTAATTATTTTATTTAAAAAAAAATTTTAAATTGTAATTTAATTTTTTTTTTTTCATATGAAGAAAATTATTTACCCATACAATATTTCACGATAAACATTTTAATGGACCATAAAATTTTAATACAATAACAAAAAAAAAAAGGAAAGATTTATGCACGTTCAACTAAATAGAAACACCCTGGTAGTAAGAACTCTAGATTATTCTGATATTTTCGAAATTTGTTTGGAAAATTGTTGTATTATTTTGTGGAATTGGTAAAAATTCCCGATTTAATGAATCCAGGTCCTGCGACGTAACACAAATAGCATTAGAAAATCTAAAAAATACAGAGAAAGACGGTTAAATAAAAAATAATCTGGGACCTTGATGGGAAGAAATAAAAACTAGATGCAAAGGTCCTGTAATTTTTACAGAGAGCCTTTTTCTAAAATGAATTTAGTTCAGATGGGTTATTATAGGGAAAGATGTCAGTAAATATCAAGTAATAGCACACATGTGTGTGTTCACAGGGCCGGATTAGCCATATAACAGAAGTAGCGAATGCTACGGGTTCCGGGTTTTTGGGGGGCTCCGTGCTTAGAGAAGAATTTTTTTTTTTTGCTTGTTAGAAAATTCGTCACAGACAATTCTGGGGGTAACGCGCATAGAGACTCTGTTGTTTTTTTGCTCGTTAGAAAATTCATCAGAGAAATTGACATTTTTTTTAATGAGTTATGAGCTAACAGCCGTAAAATAACATTTTCTACCGGCCCCGCACTGGCTTAATCCGTCACTGTGTGTTCAGGAGAATCAATAATAGAAAAATAAAATTCGTAAGTCTATTTTTGAAAATGGAGCTTGAATACTTGGGAGCTTGGGATCTTATATATTTTTAAAAGCGCTAAAAAAAACTAGTCTTTTATCTGGTCCTATAAAATTTTGTTTAGTTATGTGATACGCGCCATGACTATTCCCATTACCAACACTATCTACTTTTTTTTTTAATTCGCCGATTCTAAAAAAGTTTCCATGAAAACTCATTGTTTTTGTTTAAGTTAAAAGATATCTACAAGGGTGTTTTTATTTAGTTAGCCGTTGCTGTACTTACTATATAGCATAATTATATAAATTTTGTTAATAATATGAATATTACAATATGTGTAACATATACATAAATGACATAATATTTAAATTGCAATAAAACTAGTTGATATCATGTGTTGTTTTATTAATAATATCAGTATATAATGAGGAAAATACAATAAAACAAAATATTCAATGTAATAAATATAATTTTTAACCTAGGTTTTTAGTTATTTATTTATTTTTTTTTCAAAAAAACCTGTAATATCTGGTTTTGCATTCTAAAGTATAAAAGATAACAATTTTACAATACAAGCCACAGATATATGTACATATGTAACTATTTTATAATGCATTGATAAAAATTAACTTATTTTCAAAGACATCTAAAAATATATATTTTCAATTCTTACAAAAACAAATTAACAAACAAACAAATTAATTGAAAAAAAAAATCTTGTTTTTAAAAATGATAAAATTAATAAAAACATTATTTGCTTGCGTAAACAATAATATGTACTACAATTTTGTTTTTTGTTTTTTTTTTTCATGAAGGCATATATCAGTACACATACATACATACATAATATATTAACCGTGTAGGGGTCATGCAAAAATAGAAAGTAATAAAAAAGCATTAATAAAATGTAGAGCAATACTTTTGAAGAGGTTTTTTTATTATATATCGTACTTTTCATATTGTGAACAACAATAGAACAATATTGTTTTTTTCAAATTTTTCTCTTGAATTATTGTGTACATCAAAATGTAAATGAACGCAAACATTAGATTAATTGATATCTTTGAATTTATTTTATTTTTGTCTCCACAATTTTATTTCAATTTAATAGAATTTATTCTGAAAGTTAAATTATATTCCATTATCGAATGAAAAATAAAATAAAAAAAAAAATATTTACACAGACAGATTTTTGTAGATTATGAATTTTGCATAAAATATGTAAATGACGTCTGTATGTTGATTTTATTTAAATTTAATTTTGTATTTAAAGTAAATAAATGTGAATGTCCACTTTTTATTTTGAGGTCAAAGAAATCTATATAAGATAATCTGTAAGATTGAATTATTCTGTTTTTCTCAATTTTGTTTGACACATTTTTGAATATAATGTAATCGATATAGAAAAATTATAATAACAAATTTTATCAAGTATATGATTTTGGCACGATGTAATTTTTTTTTTTGAATTTTAAAATCTTAAGATCACTTTAACTAAAGAACAATTCAAAAGAAAGATTCTTTTTAAGAAAAACAAAAAAAATTATAATTTTACTTAAAAATATTATTTTTACAATTTTTAGTTGCAAAATTTGCACAAGAACAAATATCACCACTTGTTCAAAAAATGGATGAAGAAAATAGCTTCGATCAAGGAATATTAGATTCATTATTTCAAAATGGTCTTATGGGTATTGAAACACCTACAGATTTGGGTGGAAGTGGTTGTAATTTTATGACAACTATGTTAGTTGTTGAAGAATTATCAAAAATTGATCCAGCTGTTGGTGCATATGTTGATATTCATAATACTTTAGTTAATTCATTATTGATGAAAGTTGGAAATAAAGAACAAAAAGAAAAATATTTACCAAAATTAGCACAAGAATATGTAAGTATAATTATCTTGGAAAGAGATATACAAACAAGGATTTTAATAACTGTATTTTTTAAAATTTAAGGCTGGAAGTTTTGCTTTGACAGAACCAACATCAGGTTCTGATGCATTTTCATTAAAAACAACAGCTAAAAAAGATGGAAATCATTATATACTTAATGGAACAAAAATGTGGATTTCAAATTCTGATGTAGCTGGATTGTTTCTAGTAATGGCTAACGCTAAACCTGAAGATGTAATTTAAGCCTCATGTGGTAATTATTTTAGACATTTTTTTAACTGAATTATTTTTTTTTCTTTTACAGGGATATAAGGGAATTACAACATTTATCGTTGAAAGAGATACACCTGGTTTAAGTGTTGCTAAAAAAGAAAATAAACTTGGAATTCGTGCATCTGGTACATGTATGGTACATTTTGAAAATGTTCGCATACCAGAAGAAAATCTATTAGGTAAGACAACTTAGATAGATAGATAGATTTGTAATGGTCTATAATTGCACTTCGACCAATTAAGATCTTTTGTACAGGCTTTTTATAAATCCTAAAATTCTATTAGAAGGTGCATACCAGATTTCCTCTGGTTTGAGAAAAGGCTGATGCATGTAGCACATTCTTTTAGAGGCCAACGCCTCGCATTCACACAGAATGTGTTTTGAGGTTTCTTTGGCTTCCTTGCAGAATCTGCACTTGTCTTCCTCCTGTAGTCCTATCCTATCCTGCTTAGATGGTAGTTTAGAGGACAGTGTCCAGTTAAGAAACCTGTAATAGTTTTTAGCTCTTTCCTACTGAGGTTGAGTAGTTTTCTGGAAATGCTAGCTGAAGGTAAGATGAATTCCTTTGCCTGTAGATTTCCAGGGGTTTTCTTCCATCGGGAGATGCATTTTTTCATTTCCCATTTTTTGATTTTGTTTTTTGTGTGGCTTCTGGGCAAGCCTCAGAAAGGTTCTGGACCAAGGAAATTGGAGTTGGCAGCTTTTTTTGCTAGGGAGTTTGCCAGCTCATTGCCCTTGAATCCTCCATGTCCCGGAATCCACATTAGATATACTTTGTTTGTCCTAGCTAAAGATTTAACAGTTCTTAAGCACTCCAAAACCAATCCAGATACTATTTTGTATGAGTTGATGGCCTTGAGTGCTGCTTGGCTGTCTGAAATTATGTAGACTGTGGCTTTGTTGAAGCCTTTTTTTAGGCATTCAGTAGCACACATGTCGATAGCCATAATTTCAGCTTGAAAAACTGATGGATATTTTCCCAGGGATTTATATAGGCTTCTTTTTGGGCCCGCTACCCCTGCTCCAAACCCCAATTCAGTTTTTGAACCATCTGTGTACCACACAGACGCACCTTTATCAATAAGACAACTTAAAATTACATATTAAAATTTTGATATTTCATATTTGATTGCTAATTTTATATTATTAGGTGAATTTGGAAAAGGTTATCAATATGCTGCTGGATTTTTAAATGAAGGACGTATAGGTATTGGTGCACAAATGATTGGCCTTGCTCAAGGATGTTTTGATGCAACAATACCATATTTACTTGAACGTAAACAATTTGGTCAAGATATATTTTCATTTCAATCAATGCAACATCAAATTGCAACAATAGCGACACAAATTGAATGTGCGCGTTTATTAACTTACAATGCCGCACGTTTACAAGAAAATGGTGTACCATTTGCAAAACAAGCAGCAATGGCTAAATATTATGCATCAGAAGTTGCACAACAAACAACTATTAAATGTATTGATTGGATGGGTGGTGTTGGATTTACAAAAGATTTTCCACAAGAAAAATATTATCGTGATTGTAAAATAGGTGCAATTTATGAAGGTACAACAAACATGCAATTAAGTACAATTGCAAAAAGTATCAGAAAAGAATATACTTCTTAAAATTTTTTTACATCAGCTTTTATTTTTATGGGACTGATAACAAAATCAGATAGATCATATGATATGTGATTGAATTCGTATTTTTTAGTAAACTGTTTAATAATGTTTTTTTACCAATAATGCATTTATTAAAATTTAAGTCAGTTTTATTGCAATTCTGGAGTAAACAAATAATATTTACAAATTGCAAAACTTTTTCAATATAATGATGTTTGTTTTCAGAATTTTAAAAATGATTTATGACAAAAATACACACACATACTTTTTTTGAATTAAATATTTTGTTGATATTTTCACAGAATTTATGTTAGAGAACACAAACATTTAATTCAATCGAATTTTGTAAAAATTAAAAAGCTAAAAGCTTTCTTTTTTAAATTATTCTCTTTTAAGTATATTTTTATAAATAATATAAGAAAAAACTTACATATTTTGTATACTGCACACATTGTATTTTATACTTTAAAAAATTAATAATAATTATATATTTTTAGGACAATTAGTCTTTTTTTTTTTTTTTAAATAAATTTATAGTACACTTTTATTTTTTGTTGTTTGCATTTTAACACTGTAACATACTCTTTTATTAAAAGCCTGTAAAATCTATACAGGCTATAACGGTTAAGATTTTTCTTTTCTTTTTTTTAATAATAAAAATATTGAATTTCTAATTCGTTGAGTTCAAAAATTAATCATATTTTCTTAATACTAAGGGCGGTATTTACCAAAGTGATTTATCTTGAACTTGTTGTAGCTGTTTATCAACAAAGTTTAGTTTTGATTTTCAAGTCGAGTTTTAAATAACGACAATTTAACAGATGTTTCAAGTTAAATCGACTTTTTCAGTTTTACCAGTTTATATTATGACACATATGTCAATTAAACGTCAAAATTGAACTTCGAAAGAAATATTACCGCTGTCAATCGTAATAGTTTAAACCACAATGATGAATACGACCCTAAAAGCTTCAAATATAGAATTTTGAAAAACTATTTTTTCTTGAAAAAAAAACATCCATGTCTAATAAGAATATTTACTAATCCAAATCGTTTTACGTATTTCTAAGTAACGGAAAAACCAAGGTATTAAAGACAAAGACAAAAATTTTAAATTAAATTTATTATTGAAGCAACGTTATCTATACTTAAAACCACAGAACATGATAAAAACGCTTATTTATTTGAAACGTGCTGAAATTCTGAGGTCTATATAATGAAATACTTTCAGTAATAATTTAGAAGTCTTATAGGAACCAGAAGTAATTAAAAACATTTAAATTTAATTAAAAATTTTAAATATGGAAGAACCAGAAGAAAATTCAATTGAATCAACGACCTTAAATTTAAAAAATACTACAAATGATGAAGATACAGTAGATTATCCTGGAACTCAAGATACTGATTCATTATCTGAAAAAGATGTAAGAATTAATATCAGACAAGATTTAGAAATTGATGATTCCAATTATAAACAAAGTTATGCTGTGAGAAAAAACGTTGCAGAAGGTAAACTATAACACTTAAAATTTAGAATTTAATTAAAAATAATTTTTACCTACATTTTTTTAAATTGTTGCATAGGAATGATGGATATTGCACTTCTTACAGCAAATGCTAATCAATTACGATTTTTGATAACGTATAATTCAGATTCAAATACGTATTATGTTAGCTTGGTTCTCATAATAATATCTTTGATATTACAAATAACTGTGGGAATTGGATTAATATTTCGGGTAATGATAAAAAAAAATAATTAAAAAATAGTTTGTGTGCTTTTTGAATTTTTTTTTAATGATTTTTTAAAATTTTTTTTTTTATTATTAATTTTCTTATTTTTTTTTTTTAAATAATTTTTTTTTTTTTATGTAGAGAAAAATGAAAAATCATGGAAAGAATAAAATAAATCGAACAAATGATCTTTTGGTTGGTGGAATTTTCATGATAACTGTGGTTAATGTTTTCATTGCTTCATTTACAACAACAAATACTTGATTATAAAAGAACAAACAAGCAACAACAAAAATCATATGAAAATTAATTAAAAAAATATCTAATGAATATTAATTATAATTGAAAGCTTTAAATTGTTATAAAGTGACACAATAAAAAGCGCGAAGTTAAAAATCAATAATAAATTGTATATATACAGTTAAATTATTATTATTGTAGTGCGCATGAATTGTCATTCTTTCCAAAACAAAATTTTCAATTGAGCCACGTACTTGCAGAAATCCCTATTTTTTTTTTCTTTTTGATTATGGAAATAATTTTTTTTGAAATGAAATGGAATATCGAACATTATAAATACCAATTATTTAGAATTTGTATTTCTTTCTGATTTACAATTGATTTCTCAATCTAATCCTTGGACTCTTTTAATATTTTTGTGTTGGTTGGAATTTTTTTTTTCTCTTTATGTGAATTTATTTGTTCTCAGATGTTGTTTATTGTCACCGCCGCCCGGTTTCCAATTTTTATTTCTCCATACGAAAATCATATATTTTATTCCATGAACATTTTCCATTGGAATATAATATACTATACTTTATTTTTACACACTATAGCTGCACGTGAATTAAAATAAATCTTTAGATTGGGAGAGTGAATAGAAAAACATACATTTGGATGTTTCATATTGAAACAGAGTAAATATATTTTTGTTTAAGAAGAAAAATAAATAAAAAAAGGGCTTTTTGTGTATTATAAAATTTATCTATTTTGTTGTTTTGTCACTTTTAGTTGTTAATTCTTAAAAAAAAATGTAATTTAAAGAAATTAAAATTTTAAAATTAATTTTTTTTTCTTTTGTGTGAAAAAAAAAAAGTGAATATTTTATGGATAATATTTTTTAAAATTTTCTAAAAGATGACAAAATTTTACATATAATAAAAACGATAATATGTATTCCTGTGGAAAATTTTTTTAATTCAGAATGAATTAAATTAGATAATTTGTTTGTGTGTTTAAAATAATTAAAGTACAAATTGGTAAAGTAAAAGTAGATTTTATATTTTGTGAAAATATTAAAGAAAATTTATTTTAATTTTAAAAAAAAAATCATTTAAAAAAAACAACAATTTTTACATGTTCTAATTTTTTTTCCCCCTTGTACATAACACACTGACGTGTACCTTTATTTATTAATACTGCTTTGCAGATAAAAAAAAATCGATTTTTGGAAAGCAGATGTATACAATATGTAGTATGTATAATAATAACATATAGAATTCTTATAAGTTTTGTGATGTATTGCAACAAAATTGCATATTAAAATTGAAACTTAAAATGAAAAGTCACTTGTTTTGTTGAATAAATTGAAAAAAAAAAAAAACTTCATTAAGCATGTTCATTATTTTGGATTTTTATGAATTTCAAGGATATCTGATTTTCATTTTTAAGTCTTTAACACGTTGGCGTTCACTTTTTATTCAGTGATTAATGGAGAGAGATTTTGTTTTTCTTTCAAAGTTTGTTAATCTTTGAGAATTTCGAAGAAGATTTTCTATTCAAAAACTCAGATTATTTTATTTTTTAACGAATTTATCTAAGACTATGGTTGACTGGACGGTTATAGCCATCGTATTAGGTATGTCAACGTGTTAAGCAGGTACACGTCATGTACTAATAAATTGTTATACATGTTAAAAACATAATTTATAGAAAATAGTAAATAATATGTAATAGGTAACCCATTGAATTATTAAATAAAATTTTGAAACGGCTTGAAAATAAAAAATTCTCAAGGTTCAAGTAAAGCAAAGTATAAAATTTAAAAATGTATAGAATACCCCCTCTTACGTTCTTGCTTTAAAACATGAAAATATAAAATTTAAAATTTTGAAAAAGGTGGTGTGTACCAACCACTCCAACATCATTTTAAATTCATAATTGGTATAACAAGGACATTTTTATTACATAATTAAATATTTAATATAATATACCAATTGTAATTTACGTTGATGTTTGATGAAATATAATAATTATTGATCGTTATCGATGTTTTAAAATTTAAATACGTGTACAATATACATATATGTATGTAGCAGTATCATAGGTATATGTTTTTCATACCACTTATTAAAGTTCAATATCATACATTATTTATTTTAAAAAATAATTAAAACTTATACTTTCTAGAACAAATAGAATATTTCAAGAAAAAACAAAAATATAATATTTGAAAAAATTGTGTAGGTATAAGCCTATTGACATTTAAAACAAATTTAATTGTATGTCATTGAATATTTTGAAATTTTAATTACATATAAAAGTATTAACTATACTAAAACAAAGTACTAAAAGTTTTTTTAAAAAAATAATTATAATTGATTTATAATGGCCCTTATTTATTTTTAAAATATTCTTTTCATTACATGTAAATATTTGTTCATGATAAATACATATAATAAATGTAAAAGATTTTGGATGGTCAATTAAAAACTTATAAAAGCTCAAAAATTTATTTTAAAATAATATTTGTGTCTATCAGTTGCAAAAGGGGTCTTTGTCATGTTAAGTCATTTTGAGTGATTAAGCAAAATTGTTTCTGAAATTTGACAAAATGTACTGTTTTGCAACTGAGCTCATATTTTGACGATCAAAATACAGAGGAAAAGGTATTTTTTTTTTCTTTTAAAAGTAAAGTAAATACATAAGTAGATTTTTAAAAGACCTTTCAAATGACGTATATAACTCATTTTTTTCAAAATATGGAAAAGATCCGTTTTGCAACTGATAGACACATTTAGTATATCAAGAAGAAAATAAAATATGAACGTTATATAGCTGAACTAATTGTAATTTGATTTTAATCGAAAAACTAAATTTGAAAAACAAAAAAATGTTTATTGTTTTTTTTTTCTATGAGATAATTTAATTTCAATATAATTACTACAGGCATTAATTCAAAATTTTGATTAAAATTTAAAACTTTTACGTATTATTTATTATTTCTATAAATATAAAAATGTATATAAGTAAAATTGTTTCATATATCAACTAGAAAAGCAATAAGAAAAAAGTAATCAATCAAAAAAGACTTATTTTGACATTAATTATATACTGTGAGATAGAAATAAGTAAAACTGTGAAAATAATTAATTACAAAGACAAAAAATTCAATATTAACATTTGAATAATTTTGGAAATTTGCAATAGACAATATTACAAAAAAAAAAAGTAAGTATATATTATAGATATTACTGTTTTTATTGTATAAATTTATACTGAAGAAAAAAAATTAATCAAAAAATTAATTAAAAATTTCAAATAGTGGAAGATATTGATGAATATCTACAATATGTCGGTGGAACATTTGGTGTTTTAGCATTAACAGGAGTTGCTGCTACAACAGCATATTATTATGCTTCAAGACCTGTGCCAGTGAAACCATTAGTGCCTCTTGATAACCAATCACCAATATTAGAAGTAAGTTTTTATTATTGGTCGTTTTTAAAAATTATGATTTGCACTACTTTTTTTTATGGATACAAAAAAATAAATTAGAAAGGTATTGTGAATGAATTGGGGTCATAATAACCATATTGGAATAGAGATATGCATTATATGGCACTGACTCCTACTAGTGTCACTTAGCTTCTTCTATCAAATTTCTATCAGGGGCAGGGACAAACGAGGAAAGGAGAAATTGATTCTCCACGTTGGGATTTGGACTTAGTTAGCGTTGAACCCGTGAAAAGTAAAAAGTTAGGAAACCAAAATTTTGAGAAGTCCAAAATCCACTTAGGTTTGTGTAGTGTCACAGAAGAAGAAGATTTTGAATGTTTTTTTTTTCTAATTAAGATTAAAAAGCTTTTTCTAATGTAGATTAATATTAAAAAGCTGGGGTATAATTTATTATTTTTCATACTTTACATATACTTTCTACATTTGATCATTTACACATTTGTTTGGCTATTTCTGTCTCTATTTATAGTTTGGTATTTTTTTTAAATTTTCGTGAAACCCATTAAACATATATGTATTTATCATCTTTTTATGATACTATATAAAAGAAAAACAACAAATTGCTAAGCTCTTCAAAGTTGAAAAGAAATCTATAATTTTAACATTCAAAAAAAAAAAATGCCAACTTTGAAATGGTTTTTTTTTCTCTTCAAGTTTTCAAAAAATAAGATACATAGTACCTATTTTTGTGCCATTTTTATGTTTTTATGATTGTCATTTATTCTGTATTCTGAATGAATGAGTATATTTTGTAATTTAAAAAAAATAATTTTATGTGAAAATGAAAAATATCCAGGTATTCCATTTATTTAAATTTAAAAAATAAAAAAAATAATAAAAAACCAATTAACTCATCAATTACAATATGTCGTTAAACCGACACTTGTTGACAATTATACAGAAAAATAAAATTATACTATATGTGGGACATACTATAAATTTCTATACATGTATATGTATACATATGTATCTAGATAGGTACATATAAATAAATTTTTATCTGAATAACATTTAAAAGTTTTATTTTCGAAATTCCTTTAAGCAAAATATTAGCAGTTTAATTTCCCTAAAATCATTTATACTCATTAAATATCTTCTCTAAAAAGAGAATTTCGCTTTGCGAAAAAAAAACAAAAAAAATTGTATTTCATCATATAGAAAGAAGCAATTATTTTTCAAAATATAATTACAACAGTATTCAATAGACATCTGAACGAAATATCTCATTCATTTTATTTTGAAAAACAAATTTTTTTTTTTTAAACGGATTCAGTACTAATTACGGATTTAAAATAAATTTTAATTGAAAAAAAAAAAAATGATCTAGATATATAAAATGTTTCATATTGAAAATAAAAGATATTTTTTTTGAAAAATAAAAAGAAATTTTTGAATTTAAAAAGTGAAAAAAATAAAGTGTTTTATATTTAAATTTTAGGTGTTTGCTTTAATGTTATGCTTTTTTTTTTTTTTTGTGTTATGTAAAATGAAATAAATAGAATAAAAAAGTTCTTTTTTAAAAAAAATATATATATATTCTCAAATAAAATATACTTTATACTAAATTTTAAATGATATTGTGATGAGGTGTAAAAATAGAAATCCAAGAATTATGTTGAACGTTACAATTATTACGAAATGTAAAATAGTCAATTTAATATATTATGTATTACATATTTTTAATTTAAAATAATTAAAATGATTTTTTTTAATACTATTATTATTATTATTTAAATTATTGGTGCTACATAGCTTTTACAAGAAACAAAAATTGCATTAAATAAAATTCATTTAAAAATTGTCTAGTTTTTAATTGGCAAAAAAACAAAATTCTATAAAAATTTATATATTTGTATGTATGTAGAATAATATCGGTATATTTTTATCAAAATTAACTAGATTTTCAAGGACGTTATAATTTAAATTTAAATATAATGACGTTGAATAATATGATTATGACGAAATTTGTATGAAAATATTTAGCCAAAATTGTTTATCAAGATTTTTTTATATATTCAAAATTTGAAAGGAAAAAAATAAACCATTAAAATATCTATAAAAAAATTAAGAAAATTCATACAAATATATGTATATATATTTTTTTATAGACATTATTGCACCCAGTAAATTTTTTACTTATTTAAAAAGTCAAATTTATTTGAAAATTTTCTCTTTGAGTTTTACTTTCACTATATACAATACACATATTGAAAAATATTCTATTTTAATAAAACGTGGTGTTTTAAAAGTGTTTACATATTTTTTTTCAATTTTCGAAAACACATTTTTTTTTTAAAATTATATTCTTTTTCTTTTTTTGGAAATTTCAATAAACCGTTTTTTTTTTTTTAAATTATTAATTTTTGTTTTTCTTTGTGACTTATAGTGTGAAAGTTTTTCAAATTATACGGAAAATTAATTAATAATTTCTATTAAAATATTCATATGCATGTATATGAGTGTATATAATATATAAAAGATTTTATTAAAAGTTTATTGCCTTCAAAACTTTTTTTTGAATCAGGTTATTTATGATTTTTTTTTTTCTTTTGTTCTTTAATTAGTTTAAAAATTGTGAAAGAAAATTTACGCAAATAAGTAAAAAGTGAAAAAAAATTTGTGTATTATGATATTTAAAGGATAATAAAAGTTTCAGGGTTCTTTTATTTATTATATATATTTAAAAAAAATCTATGAATAAGTGTAATAATGGCTTGCTGTGGAACAACATTAACAATACGACCTCCAATTGAACTACCAAAACAAAGTGATGTGTTAAGGGTAAATAAGATAAATTCGAAGATTTTGGTCTTTTTTTTAACTTAAAAATTTCAATTTTTTCTGCAAATAATAAAATTTACTATCAGAATTTCTGCCTTTTAGTTTAAATTAATTACTAAAGTAGATTTTAATCATGAATTTTTATAATTTAAAATACTTAAGTAAATTTTGTGAACCATAAATCCAAAAATTGTTTAGCCATGACGTGATTTACTAATCCTATCCTTTTTCACTCACTATTATAATAAGATTGAAGAGCTATTGCATGATAAGATGTTCACGTGACATTATACACGCGACTTGAAATTAAAAACCTAATCCTTTTCACTAATAAGCGTCACACAACTTTTTATTTGAACCGTGCTACGTTCTATTATAGGACAGTAAACTTGGAAAAAAGAAGAGGTTCACATACTGGAATTTATTTTTGTTGCTTATCTAGGGATACGGATAGTGGTAATTTATTTTGCTGAGTTAGAATTAGTTTGGAAAGAAACTTATTTGATGAAAAAAAAATCAAAAAAGTGGAAACGTTCTTGTAATGAATTCAACAAGAATTACCAAAAAGACAAGAGGTCTACGTAGAAAATTTATAATAATCAGAAGTTCCTCGTATACCACCCACAATATGCACTTACATACCACTTATTTCCATTAAATTTAATTGAATTCAATAGCGTTTAAAGAGAGGATTTTTTTTTTTTTGTTAAATTAAATTAAATTTTATTTTTAAATGAATATTACGTTAGGAAACGTTAATTTAGCAATAAATTTTATTTCTTTAGTCAATATTTCAACAACTGATCTTGATAATTTTCTTGAAAAAAAAAAAAAAATAAAAATATTTTTTCATATTTAATTTATTAGCTATTCATCGAAATAACTTCAATGTTGCTTTTAATATTTTCACACAATATTAATTAAATTTTGAATAATTTTATTTGAAATTTAAAAGGCAAAAAATTCAAATTTATAATATATGTATGTATATTTCTCTCATTCAATAAAATCAAAATTGATATAAATTTAGAAAATTTGTAAAATTCTTTCAGAATACATCAGTTCCAATTATTATACTCGTATTTATACATATAAAAACAAAATTTTTTTTTCTGTTTTTTTAATTTCATGAATGATTTGTTTGATTAATACGCCATGGCATGATCTTACGTAATTATTTGTGCGAAAACTAAAAAAAAAAAAAAATTAAAGAAATCAACATTTTCTATCGCCATATTATATGTTATAAACGATATTCTTTAAATCTTTAAAATGTACACGTATTGAAAGAGAAAAATATATTTCAATACGAACAAAATTATACAAAAATAGAATATAAACACTATTGACTCATTTCGAATTTGAAAATTTACAGTTTATATACATTGTTTAGCGTACTAAAAATTTATTACATACTTATAACGTTTTTTTTTTTTTTTAGAAATTCATTATCTTTTTTTTATAGTTGATGTTATTATTGAGGTAATAGTGATGATGTACTTATTGTTAATGATATAAGAATTTTTCTATTTATTTATTTATTTATTTTGTCTTAAATAAATAATGTCTAGTCTATGAGTATATAAACTTTAAAGTGCATATCATGATTTTATATATAGGTACTAAAAATAAATAAAAGAATCTCTTAAAATATTTCACGAAAAAATATGCAGGTGTAGTTTTTTTTTTTTCTTGTTGTCTTATTTCGATTTGTGGATGCTTGTCAATCAACGTACATATTTACTTTAGATACATATTTATTACTTGACTAATTTAATGAAGGAAATACAGCACGTTCTTTTTTTTTTTTTTTTTTATTAAAAAATATGTATTCGATGAAATAATTATTATTGTATATAAACTTTTCAAGAAGTAAATTACTGTACCATTTTAAAAATTTGCAAATATAGGACATCACGTTAGTTTAGTATATCACATAACATTAACGGTGGTTCATTCATTATTAATTGTTTTTTTTTAAAAAAAAACCCCTATATGTAAATTCCTTAATTGTAAGAGAAAACAGCTTATTTAACCATAAAAAATTTTTAATTAAAAAAAAAATTAATTTAATTTAATTTAAGGGACCAGAACAAATTCATGTATCGAAATTTTATAAAGAATCAAAAAATGGAAAATTTGTTACTTACATTACTGAAAATGCTCAAACATTATATGAAACTTTTCGTGTTGGAGCATATGATTCCAATAATGGTCCATGTTTAGGTTGGAGAGAAAATGTTAATCTACCATACCAGGTACTTAAAAAAAAAAAAAATAAAAAATAAAAACAATATTTAAAAAAATCAATTAAATTGTATATTCAACAGTGGATTAATTTTGATGAAACATTATTAAGAGCAAAAAATTTCGGTTCTGGAATAATATCACTTGGTGTTAAACCACGACAATTAATTGGAATTTATTCACAAAATCGTCCTGAATGGATATTATTTGAACAAGGATGTTATTGTTATTCACTTGTCGTAGTTCCTTTATATGATACACTTGGACCAGATGCATGTGCTTTTATTATAAGACAAACAGAAATGGCTGTAGTTGTTGTAGAAGATGATAATAAAGCAAATTTACTATTGGATAAATCACCAAGAACTTTATTAAAATTAATAACAATTAAATCAGTTAAACCAGAAACAGTACAACGTGCAAAAAATCGTGGTGTAGAAATAGTAACATTTGATTATGTTGAAAATTTAGGAGCAAAAAAAAATCATTCCGAAGTGCCTCCTAAACCTGAAGATTTATGTACAATCTGTTATACATCTGGTACAACTGGTAATCCAAAAGGTGTTATGTTAACACATTCGAATGTTGTTGCAGGAGTCTGTGCTGTAATTTTACAACTAGGTATATATAGTACATATAATTTTATATTTTCATATTTATAACGTTTTATCTTTATCTGTTTTTTTTTTTTTTTCAATTTTTAGGAGAATTCAGACCGAGAGTTGGCGATATTATGATATCATTTTTACCATTAGCTCATATGTTTGAAAGATGTTGTGAAAATGGTTTATACTATTCCGGAGGATGTGTAGGATTCTATTCTGGTGACATAAAGCAATTAACAAACGATTTAAAAGCTTTAAAACCGACTATAATGCCAGCTGTACCAAGACTACTCAATAGAGTTTATGATAAAATTCAAAATGACATATCGACTTCAACAATTAAAAAAATCCTATTCAGAATGGCATTGAGTTCCAAAGAAGGTGAATTACGACGAGGTATACTTAGAAGAAATGGATTTTGGGATAAATTAGTTTTTAAAAAGGTTCATGACGGTAAGAATAAGATTATAAAATAAAATTGAGAATAAATGCAAATTAAAATTAATAATTTTAAAGCGTTTGGAGGAAATTTGCGTTTGATGATAGTTGGTTCGGCTCCTCTGGCTGGTAATGTTTTAACATTCATGAGATGTTCTCTTGGATGTCTTGTAGTTGAAGGATATGGACAAACAGAATGTACGGGAGCTATATCACTGACAGTTCAAGGAGATAATACACCTGATCATGTTGGACCACCAGTAGCTAGCAATGCAGTGAAGGTATTTCATGATTAGGCTGAGTTATTATTTATTTGAAAATATTAAAATACATATTTTATTTATATTTCAAGCTTGTCGATGTTCCAGAAATGGAATATTACGCTAATCAGAATACAGGAGAAGTATGTGTTCGAGGATCAAATGTATTTCATGGGTAAAAAGTTTTAAAAATTTCATTCTAATGAAGTGTTTAATTTTTTTTTTTTTTTTTCAAAATTACTATTTTAGTTATTTTAAAGATCCAGAGAAAACTGCCGAAGCAATTGATGCCGATGGCTGGCATCATACTGGAGATGTTGGACAATGGTTACCAAATGGTACATTAAAAATTGTAGACAGAAGAAAACATATATTCAAATTGAGCCAAGGAGAATATATTGTGCCTGAAAAAATTGAAAACGTTTATGTGAATAGTCAATATGTTGAACAAGTATTTGTCTATGGTGAAAGTTTAAAGGTAAATTTACTTGAAAAAAAACAAAAAAACTATCGAAAAAGGAACAATTATTTTAATTGTTTTCTTAATTCAATTTAGAGTTGTATTGTAGCTGTTGTTGTTCCTGATGTTGATGTACTTAAATGTTGGGCCGTAGAACATGGAATTCCAGGAACTTTAAGTGTTCTTTGTAATAATTCAAAAATTAAAGAACTCATTCTTAATGATATGCTAAATTGGGGAAAACAATCTGGTTTAAAATCCTTTGAACAGGTAAGATAGGAACACAGTTTACATATTAAATTTAGTTTAGTTTTAGTTTACATTACTTAATAAAAATAATTTTTTTTTTAGGTTAAGGATATTTATCTTCATCCTGATCCATTCTCAGTTCAAAATGGACTTTTAACACCAACATTTAAATCTAAACGTCCTCAACTTAAAAGTTACTTTAAACCACAATTAGAAGACATGTATAGAAATTTAAATTAAATTTAATTTAAAAAAGAAGAAAGTAATTTGACCAAAATAGAACTTTTTTTCATTCACTGAATATTTCAATGAAACGTGTAAATTTAAGCACACAATTTAAAAAAAAAATGTTTATTTAATGTGTTTCAATTTGAATGGCATGTTTTTTTTTTTTAGTTATAAAATTAATTCAAAAAAGTAAAAAAGTTCTGCAATACGAAAAATTAGATAAAATATTACCTTACGTCCTTATTGCGTTTAGATGATTTAGGAAAGAATTATCAATTTAAGTTCATAAACTCTTTTAAAAGATTTATTATTATCTGAATACAAGAACAAAAGTAGATTTTTGTCAATTAATTACTATTTTATAAAATATTAATTATAAAAACAAAATTTTTAATAAAATAAAAATAAATTAACAATGAACACGATCACGAATAATTTGTTATGTAATAATATTTAATAAGAAAACTATCTGACTGTCAAAATTCCCGCCATTTTATTCTCTACATAATTATTTCACTTTATTAACCAGTGCTGCCAACTCTCTTTACAATTTAACAAGTTTATACGGTGAAAAATAATCCGAATATGGATTAAATTGGGAGTACGCTATAAACTGTAAATTAGGAATAAAATAATACATGCAAACGTTGATACTTTTATACACTTATATCATACATATTCTTCTTTTTTCACATAAAAAAAAAAAGAAGAACATGACAGCATCACTTTCACCATAAAAATTAGAATCCGTCATATTGCATTTTACCTCACACATACATATAAAAAAATTGGGATTAAACCTAAATAATTTGGGCTTAAGACAAAATCCGAATTAGCGAGTTTATAGCAGCTAAAATTGGTAGTAAACCAAAATCCGTATTAAAAGCGAGAAGAAGTTGGAGAAGAGTGAGATGTGAAAAAAGTATAACTTAAAGTACCTTTACACCCCTTTACACTACTTGATTTGTCATATTCATATCAATTTATGTATGTTATTTTACATATGTATTATCATACGACTTCTCATAATGCTGAAAATCCACTGAAATAAAAAAATTCAAATATTACGAAGTCGAATCAAATGTCAAACGAAATTAGAACAAATCTATTTTTATGATATGTCGAGTGTAAAGTCGTATGAGAAAGTTTCTCAATAAATTCAGACAGTGTAAACGCTGTCAAACTTTTACCACTGACATATAGTATGTAAAGTGATATGACAAATCAAGTAGTGTAAAGCTACGTCTGCCGCCACCACAATCGACAACAAAAATCGCTGTATTGTGTTTATGGCGTAAAACAATATTCTTTTCTTTTCTTCTCAAGGAGATCAACTAATTTCAATTTCAAGGTCAATGAAGTTTCGATTTCGAATATTTTCTGAACTGAACAATTTTTTCTTTTTTTTGAATTTTTCAATTAATTTTATTTAAAACACTTTTCATTTTCTTTTGACACAGAAGAATCTACATTTTATATTCTTAATAGGTGATTTATCAATTTTCTTATCATAATAATATTTTTATTTCTTTTTCAATTGAAAAATAAAGTACATATATATTGACATTTGAGTTTCATATTTATTATTCATTAAAATGATAATTACATGAGTTTTCTTTTTCTTCTTTTTATTTTTATTTTTTTCAAAGAAAAATTAAAAGTGTATACAAAAAATAATAAAAAAAATAAACAAATAAAAAATAAATTTAATAAAATGCTCGAAAATAAAATAAAACTAATATCACATAAAAAGAAAAAAAGTAAAATAAACAAAGACTTATTAACAAACAAAATATTTTCTTTTCTTTTTCTTTTTCATTCAATTTTAAATGTTTTTAGAGATTGTTCCCTTTTTTTTTTTTTTCAAATTTAGAGAGTTCTTTTTTTCCTTCTAATTCTATCTAATCGCTTATAATCTACATATTTTTTGTTTTTTTATTTCAAAAATCCGAATTTTCCATTAAACCAAAAATAATAATTTTTAAGTTTGAATAAAAAAAAAAAAAAAAGATACATTTTTTTTTTTTTATTTAAATATTAAATATTTTGAGCTTTTTTTTTTTGTTTTCTTCAGAAAAATTTCAAGATTACGTTTAATAAGCTTAATCTACATTATAATACACAATTTAAAAATAAAAAAAACCAAGAAGATATTTCTTATGTTTTTTTTTTTCTTTTTTTTAAAAAAATTAAGAATTTTACAGGAACTAGAATATGTATGTGAAGAATAATGATTACTATACTCTATCCAATAAATTTCTTCACTGCAGGTCTTATGGACATATTTTGTCTTGTTTCTTCTTTGAGTAATTACATAAATGTGTTTCTGATTTTCATCACTGGCACTTTTATCCAGCGTCTCATTGCACATATAATAGATTGGGGTATGGTATGAGTAGCTTAGTATACTACTATTAAAAGTATTAAGTGTAATGACACTGGATAAAAATGAATGATTTGTTGGATAGAGTATAGGCGTATAGGTGATATTAAAAATATAAACACGAAAAATTAAAAACAAACAGAAAATGAAAAAAAAAAAAAACCTAAATACTTTTTTAAACAAAAGTAAATTTGTGCTTTTTTTTTTTTACTTAAAAAGATACTTAATGTTATGAAGTTTTAACATTTAAAAAAAAAATGCTTTTAAATAAATTAAACTTAAAATGATGAAAAAAGATGGAGAAAAAAAATGTAAATAATTTTTGTTTTTCGTCTGATTTGTGACGGTGGTAAATTATAAATTTTAAAATTTTGTTTAAAAACGACTTCAAACCAATTTTCCTTTTTCGATTTTCATTAATATTTAGCCAGCTAACATAATAAAGAAAGTTTTTTTTTTTTTTAAATATCTCTGAAAGTATCCGATACCGTTTCCATTGTAAAATTTAATACATTTTTTTTTTTTTTAACAAATCCTAGAACTTTGTTTTTTTTTGACAATTTTCCCGTTTTCTAGAGCATACTTAAATTGAAAATTTTATTGTGTAAGGATCTTCCGTGCTTTTATCTTCAACCGTGAAAAGTTTAAAAAAAACAATTAATGTTAGATAGTAAAGTTTTGATGAAGAAACTCGAGTGTGAACAAAATCGTTACCAATTTATGAAAATATACGAGAACGCATTAACGTTAAATTCCTAAATAATTGAATTGTGAAACACCAACAAAAAAAAAACGATTTACGTTCTAGTTCCGTTAATACGATCCAATTCAATTTCAAAAATAACACTATGAAATTCCCCGACGAAATCATATTTTATTGTGTTTCGAATTTCGTGGCAATATGAAGCAAAATATTTATAAAATATTAAAAATTTTTTTTTTTTTTAACAACGTTGCACACTAATAACTAAAACTTATGTTGATACGAATAAGGTATTATCGTCCTATTTTTAAAATAATCACATTACGTTATAAAACATTAAAAGCACTTTCGCTCCAAACAAAACAAAACAAAAAAATAAAATAAAAGAGTGCACAATTACAATTATCTAAAAAAAAGTACTTAATAATTGTCGTTATCTACAAAATATCATTTTGTATTTAGTGAGAATTGAGATTAATTGTAATTTTTAGTGATTAATTATTATTTCATTATTATGACATCAATTATTATTTTTCTATTCTTCATTAAAATGTTAATTATATTTGTTTTAACTAATAAAGTACATAATTTGTTCCTTTTTTTTGTTTTTTTATTATGTTTTTGTTTTCCCGTTTATTATAATAGGGAAAATTTAAATAATGATAATATTTGGTAAATATTATTTGAAAATTTCATTGGTAAATTTTTATACAGATTAGAAAAACTTAAAAATGATAATAATAATAATAATATTAATAATAGATTAAAATGAATATAAATTAAAATTAATATTATATGATAAATCACATAATAATACGTACATAAAGTGACATCAATATTTAATAAATATTTATTAAATAATTTTATCAAATTAATTATGATTAATTTTTTTATAATTTCTCTTAGGTATGGTGAATTAAAAATTAATGATATTTTATTTAATAACATGAAATTATATTGATGATGGCAATAAAATTTTTTATTAATATTAGTATTTTTATTATGATCAAAAAGATATTCATATGATATTTTACTATTTTTTTTATTGTATTTTATTAATTGATAATTATTATTATCGAAGAAAAAATAATTATTTGATGTCACTAAATTAATCATAATACTAATGAATAATTTTAAATTAATATTTAATTTTAATAATTTATTATAATAATAATAATAATAATTATCAAGATTATCAAGATCATTATTATTATTATTATTATTATTATTTGTAATTATATTAATTTTTTTAAAATGCATTTTTGTCATTATCATCGTCATTATTATAATTATTATATCAATTATTAAATAAAATCTTAGTTACGGACAAATATTTTTTTTTGATTTTTTTAATTCACCATCATCATCTCTATGAACTTCAGTAAAACGTTCACCTTTTAATGATACAATTTTATTATCACGATATCTTACCAATTTTTTTGGTTCAACTTTTGGTATAACTGGTTTATATTCACGTTGTCCAGCATTTTTATCAACATACGAATATCTAATTTTAAGAAAAATGTTTATTTGTATAAATTTAAATAATTAATTGAATATATGTATATTATTAATTATTACCGAGCAATAATACGATTTTTTAATTCAACATCATCAATTTTTGTTGTATTCTTTGATGATTGTAAACATGATGCATTCGATGATAAACTTTGTCCAGTTTCTTGTCTATGAAGTAAAATTTGTGTTGCTGTATCTATATCACCTTTAGCAATTGTAATGCAATGTTTAACCTTTTTATTTAAAAATATTTGAAAAAATTTGAAATAAAAAATAAAAATTATTTTAAAAATTGTTAAAAAATATAATATAAAATTTTTTTTAACCTCTAAAAATGAACTTTCCGGAAACATTTCATGTAGTACATCACATTCATCTGAATAAAATTCACATCCTGAACTATCTGTTGAACCACCATCACTAGCTTCAGATAAATGTTGTACTCTTTTAATATGATTTTGAGCTGTTGTTGTTGTTGTTGTTTCATTATTTTCAGATATTGATGTTTGTCTTGCTCTTAGTTTTGATTCAGGAATTATATCAGAAAGACTCAAGGAGCTAAAAAAATAATTAATTTTTAAAAAGGAATCAGAAATCTTTATGTTAATTTGGTTTAAGCTATTTTCTTGTTTTGATCACCAGTAAACCATAATGAGGATAAATGCATATAAAATCTTTGTTTTATAATTTAAAATCAGTTCAAATTTAGTAGACAAGTTGGAATCTAATAAATCAATGTAAGCTAATTCAATTTCACCGGTGTTCAAACATAAAAATCTTATCAAAGATATTAAAGCCATTATTAACTATGTAATATAATATTATACATACTTCATTGAAAAATCACTAGAATTATCAGCTTCATTTTTTTCAAGTTCAGATAATTCTGTTTCTAATCTGAATACCCATGTACATATTATTGATGGATCAATACTAGCAAATTCATTAAAATATGCAGACATCATTTCAATGAATGCATTTATATCAAAACATGGATCATCTGTTGATGCATCTTCTAAAACTGATATTATATATGATAATACAATTTCATCTACAACACTAAAATCAGCACCCGGAATATGAGCACTAATAAATTGTTGTAAACTTTTTTTAACCAATTCATGTTGTTGTTCAATATTTGTCATCTAAAAAAAAAAATAATAATAAAATGTATTTTTAAAATTAAATTAAAATAATTATAATAATATATTTCTTTAAGTTATAAGTACATATAATGTTTCAAAAGGATACACCTAGAAACACAAAGCAAAAAAGGATATCTATTCTTCGATTTTTTTTTGTCCTTAAGAAAAAAAAAAAAGCTAATAGAAAACTTACCTTTATTATTTTGAAATTATTTGAAAATTCACTTTAAAAATGAGCTATGTTTTTTTTTCAATTCACTTTAAACAAAATATTAGCAAAAGTTAAGTATTAAGTTAAATAAAAATGTAAAATTCTTATTAAGAAAAAAAGGATTTCTTCCAATCAATATTATATTAGAGAGTGTTCTGACGAATATATCAAAACTATTTTTACAGAAAAACAAAGAAGAAGAAGAAAAATGGTAAAAGGGTGAGTTCATATATGTATTAACTCAAGTGGGATTACAACATGGTACAGATAGAATTAAGTTGAAAAATGTTTAATAATTAAATAATTGAATTTTTCATTCATGGGAAGATGTTTGTTTTTAATTTATTTTCTATTTTTGAAAATTATTTCATATATGCGAAGATACAATCGGTGAAAACTCGAAATTTAAAAATAATTTCAAAACTAACCAAATTTTGGTGAAAAACAATTTCTTACATATGGTAATACTACTATCATATGTATTTTATTTTGTTTTGTTTTTACGTTTTTGCGGTTCTTTTTCTTTCTTTTGGCTTTTGTTATTTATCAAGCTACACATAACGACATAACACATGTAATTGTAAAAAAGGCATTTTTGTGGTTTTTTCATTGTTTTGTGAGACAGTTGTCACGGTGTTTGATTTTACTGATATTTTCTCCTTTTTTTAATCATTGCATTTAATTTTTTAATTTTAAAAGTAAACGTGACATTTATTATTTAAAAAAAAACTTAAATCTGTAAGTAATTCTTTTGTAAAATCAATTTTTATCATTCATTCTTTCAATATTGTGAAACTCATTTTAGAATTATGTTCTATAATAATTTAAATTTAATTTAATATGTTACAGGGAAGAAAACAGTTATTAATACATATTTCAGTAATTTTGTAGAACAACTAGGTACCTATTAGAAAACTAGAACTGTAAGTTGAAATATTGTAAGTACTTTTTAAGGTTAATACTAAATTCATTTCAAACTAAAAAAATTTAATACTTGTATATACTGAAAATTTGAAACTAAAAAATAGCATTAGAAAAATATTAGTAGGTACATTAACTGCGAAATTAAAATTAATATTTGATAAGAATTCCAAACAGGTAGTTATGTACATACATAAATGAATAATTGTCCATATTGTTCACATTTTACATACATATTATGTATGCATAGCTATGTATCTACGCATTAATTTTAAAGATACAATTAATATTAAATATAGGCCCTTTTCATCAAACGTCTTGTTCATTTATTTTTTTCCAGTGCAAGTTGCAAAAGCATTAGCTTCATAAATTAAAACTTGCAAAGTCTTGTCAAATTGCAATCAGACAAAAATTTCCAATTTCCAGTGCAAATATGATACATCATTTGGACATTTGCGCATGCAACTGATATATTTATGAAACGGGCCATAGATGTATATTTTTTGCTTTAAAAAAAATATATGTTATAGGAGCAAAAAGTGGAAACTGTGAAGAAATATATTTTGTAGAATTTGCTACTGTTTATAAATTTTAAATAGTAAAAATCTATTTAGTAGCTTACACAGAGAAAGAGAAGTCGGATCGCTTAGATTTTAGAAATAACATTTTTTAGTAGCGTTTCATACGGATATCCTGAAGATTCATCACACTTTTTGGAGTATTGTCCCAATCAAACGGTTTTTGAATGACTTGTGAGCAAGTGTAATACAGGATGTAACTGCCGAAAGCTGGAAAATCATATAAGTTCTTGAATTGAAATTAACCAATTGAAAAAGGTTAAAATGTATAGATTATGTAAAAACTCAACAACTTAACTACAAATATTGATAGCCTCTTATCTTAAAAACAATAGTTAAATAATTTTATCGCAAAAACAAAAAAAAATTAAATTGCATAAATTTTCCTACGATTTTATTTCACAATATTGTTTTAAATTAAACTGATTATGCATTTTTCTAATCAAACGAAAACTAAGAGAGTAATTGGATAACATAAATACCCGTATGAGTAATATATTAGTAAAAGATAATTAAAAAATTTCTATGGAAAACATTTTGTTTTGTTTTATTATTATAAACTTAAATAGTTTTTATTTATATTACGTGCTGGCATGAGATAAGGTTTTAAAAATGTTGGTTTTACATACGGAAGTTGTAGTAGGGGTATGAGTCAAAAACTTTAAGATATTGAGAAAAAAACACGTTCACAAGTCTTAGAAAAAAATATTTAATATTTATATTTTAATATTTCGAGGAATTTACATACCTACACATTAAATTAACACAACATTCGTATAAAACTTTGAATTTTTTATATATCTTCCAAGTTTTTTCCTTCATTAGTCAATACTAACGCTTGTTCATTAATTGAAAAAAAAAACAAGTAGACTTAAAAAATTGCATGTAACTAGAGATTAATAACAAAAATTGAATTTAAAAAAATATTTCAAAATCTTCAGCAGATACTGTTTATATATTGTACATAGGTAGTTCTAAATTGGTGACACACAAACAAATAAACAAAAAAAACTTTAATCATTCATCCTGCCATTTTTTATGATTTCATTACATTTCTGAATGATTTTTATTGATTTCATGAAATCAAATTTCAAATGAATAACATAAGTAAGTGTTCAATGATTTTAATTGAATTAACATTCTTAAAAAAAAAAACACTCATTTTTTTTAAAATTCTTTTTCTTCAAGGAAAAATAATGTCATCTATTCAAAAAATTCTACCAAAATATGCAGAAGGTGTACAACCTTTAACGGTTTTTGTTGAAGGTAATATTGGTAGTGGAAAGACAACATTTTTGAATCATTTTCGAAAAAATCAAGATTTTTGTTTATTAGCTGAACCAGTTGAACGATGGAGAAATTGTTCTGGAGTTAATCTTTTAGTATGTTTTTTTTTTTTCCTTCAGAAAACTATAAAATTATTTTTGAAAATGATAAAAAAATATGATTTTGTTTTTTTTTTTAAATCAAAATAGGAATTAATGTATAAAGAATCAAAAAGATGGTCAATGCCATTTCAAACTTATGTTACATTAACAATGCTTGAAGCACATACTTATCAAACAGATAAAAGTGTTAAATTAATGGAAAGATCACTTTTCAGTTCTAGGTAATGTAGTAAAATTTTATTAAAACAAAAATAAAATTCTTTATTAAAAGAAAAAAAACAATTTATATTATAGATATTGTTTTGTTGAAATTATGCGTAAAAATAAATCAATTGAAGAAGGAATGTATAATGTACTTCAAGAATGGTATTCATTTATTGATAAATCAATTCATATTCAAGCTGATTTAATAAGTTAGTATATATTCAGATTATTCTACTGTAATTCTTGAATATAATTAATTTTTATAATAATTTTTCTATTTTATATTAGTTTATTTACGTTCCAGTCCAGAAATTGTTTATGAAAGAATTAAAAAACGTGCAAGAGAAGAAGAAAGTTGTGTACCATTAGAATATTTAAAACAATTACATGAACAACATGAAGATTGGTTAATTCATAAAAAATATGGAAAAGACATTCCTGTAATTATTTTGGATGCTAATTTAGATTTAAATAATATTGGTGTTGAATATGTTAAATCAGAAGATCATATTTTAAAAGCAATGGCATCAACATCACCAACAAGTATAACGACTAAAGTTACTAATTAATGAGAATTCTTACTTTAATAAAAAAAAGAAAAAAATGACGTATACATCACAGTTTTATTTTTCAAGAAAAAAAAAAGAAAATTTATGTATGAAACTTACATTTTTTGTATTATTCTTTCTATACACATACATATTTATGAATTTTTAAATATTGCATTAATTTTTTGTTAATTATTTTTTTAATAATAAATATGTGTATATGTGTATGTATTAAAGTTAAAAGAGTTTTTATACCTTTTTTTTCAACCATGATAAGAAAAAAAGTAAATCGGTTGTGTAAAAGACTGAATTCCAAAACGTCAACTTATGCAAAGCATCTTTTTACAGGATGTTGTTCAAAAATCTCAGGAACATCATTATTTTGTAAATATTATAGAAATTCTTCAAACTATCAACATTTTACAGATTTGGTTAATTTTGAACCATCAGAAGATATTGAATATCAAAATATTGATTCAAAATTATTTGAATATTTGAGTTAAAATGAAAATATATTTTTACAAAAAAATGAAATACCATTTGAGGAATTTTTTAATATTATATTATATGGTGAATCGCATCCAATACATTCAAATTTAATTAATTCAAAATTAGAAAATTCTTTAAGGAATTTTCATTGTCCTGAGCAAATTGTAAATCGGTGATTTTTTGAATAAGTTTTTCAATTTGATCATCTTTGGTTTGTAACTGAAAAATAAAATGAAATAAAATTATCATAAAATTTCGAAATATTCATGTTTTAATGGTGACAGATTCAACCCATTAGTAAAGTAAGAGCAGCTTGTTTTCCAACCAAAATCAATCACTTATAGTTACACAATTATTTTCTTTTCTTCTCTTTTCAGTCATGTGATTCTTTGTATCATTTTTTGAAAAAAATGAAGATAGCAAACCGATGCAAAATCAATTGAGCTTTCATTTTCTGCAATAAAAAATTGGGTTTAATTTAAGCCTTTTTTGAGCAAAACAGGGTTAAACACAAAAATTTTAGAAAAATTCACAAAATTTTGATTTTGAATGCGTCTAACTTTTTAACATTTAAAAAAAGAGGATCAAGTAAAATATCGTTGGAAAGGGCAAAGGGTCCTCTACATTTTTTCTTAACACAAAGTGACCCTTGAGTGACCTTGTTAAAAGTTAAGTTAAAATTTCAACGCCCTCTAGTGGCCAAACCGTTGGGATTTCCCCCCTCCCCCACCGATACGATTTTTTGTTTGTCTCGATGAGACCTATCACTGGTATCAATATTAAGCAAACCAAACGGAACACCCTGTATAATATTTGCCGCATTTTTAAGCCAAATATGTCACGTGCAGTACACTGTAATAATTAAATTAAATAATGTTATTTAGTAAATTATTATTATTTAAATCACTTTGAATTACGTATATGAGTGTTTAACCCTTCTAATTCGAATCATATGTTGATTTTTACTATTTGATATTATTATTTAAAAACATATTGAGGCCGAAAGTAATAATGAATCACTTTCAATCCTCATACAGCTCATAATCTCCCTCCAACTTACCATACACGTTTTATAAATTCAATTTCATTATTCTTTTTATTTATTATTTTTCTGTTCTACTCTTTCATAATAATATGTAGATTAATTAATACTAATTGTATGATATACTACATAATATGTAGCATATATTCAAAACTTACATTTTATCATAACATACATAATTATATGTAATGTAAATTCTACCAATTGATCTTTAATCATTTTTAATTACATTGTGTCAAGTATGTAAAATATAAGTAAAAACTAAACAATGAAAAAAAAAATATTGTAAAGTACTTTCAAATGTTATCTTGTTGAAGCTGAAATTTACATATTTATTTAGGTGGTTTTAATTTCAACTACACATACATATTTTAAAAAAAAAAATATATATTTTTCTTTCTACTCACGCAAATACATGCAATGACTGACATACATATAATATATATTTTTAAAAAATTATATGGTAAATATAAAAATGAAAAAGCATGTTTTTTAATTAAAGAAAAAATATAGTATGTATAGCTAGTGTATCTGCAGTTGAACAAATTAAGATTGTTGAGCATAATAATACATCAACAATTTCATCGAATATCAATGGTGGTAATACCAAATGGATTGGTTAAGCAAACTGGTTGATCTGCTAAAAAAGACTAGAACATAAAAATGAAATTCATTTATGTACAAATAATGTAAACAAGTATCTACAGCATATAAAAAGTAAGTAAATTTTCTTCTTTCTGTTCATATGGTATTTATTAAATTTATATTTAAATATTATAACGTTAATTATTATTTATGATAGTGTTGTGAACTGCGTTCTAGTAAAAGAAAATGTATTTTTAAAAATGTTTTTTTGAAATTTTGTGGTGTTTTTTATATATGAGAAATTTGATTTTTTAGACTTGGTTTTGAGTTATTTTTCAAGTAGTTGGATTTATATACGAGTAGAAATTTATTTTAAAAGAAAAACATGTTCGAATCGAAATTTACCTGCTACTTTGAAGATACTATTTTAATTTAATACGATTCAATTGAATGTACTTGCTACTTTACTGCTCAAAAATGGTTTAAATTTCCCTTTTTCCAAATGTAACAGTAAAATAGAATAAGAGTTTTATAAAGTATCGCTAAGAAAAGCTTAAAATGGGAGGTACAATATTAAATAGTATCAAAAGGCGCCAAATTTCGATTCGGGTAGTTTTGTAGATTTTAGAAAAGAAAATTCCAGGTGCTGTGAGTTGAATCAAAATGTGATGTTATTCTTTGAACATACACACACGCTAATGGAATTCTTGTAGAAAATCTATCAATCTAACTGCAATTTATTAAGAAATCATTTCAAATTCAGAAAATTTTTCGTAAACTCCTGTTGGTTGGTATCCTTTTGATTGAAGTTTGATATCTATTGTGATACAACAACACAACAATGTACAAAAACATAGAATTCTGGTTGGTGTCACTACGTTTCCAATTCAATATGAATTGACACAAATGAGTTAATATTCTCATGAAAATTTCATGAAAAAAAAATTGTATTGTCTAGTCACTTAGAAATCCATCCCTAATTGCCAAAAACTAAGGGATAAAGTAACATAAATTCAAAAATAAAAAAATTAAAATACAATCAAAATGAATGAATGTTTTGTTAATAAAAATAAACAATCCCTCATTCATAATATATAAAATATTTCTATTTTATCCCCTTTTTCAGAATTTTTTTTTTTTAGAAAAGTCTGGGAAAAAAAAATCGAAAAATGAACAATTAACAAAATATAACATTCAAGTACCGCATATTAATAGTATCGTAAAATAAATTCACGTGACTCATGTACATTAATTAATTTTACGTGTATACCTTGTCAATTTTTAAACACACAATATGTACATATATGAAGTAGTAAATATAATTATGGTTACATTACATTAATTTGAAAAAAAAAAGTAGGAAAAGAATTATGACTACGAAATATCTATCATTTATTTATAGTTAGAAAGAAAAAGAATAAAAATAGTATTTCGATCGAAAACCTTACCTTAAAAAAATATATAGGTATACCGATTTTTTATGAATTATAATTTCATTTTTAATATTTTACTTAAATTAGTATACAAAAATTACCTGTGTCTTATATACCATATACACAATATTAATATGGTACATAATAAAATTTTATTTAACATCACTGTGCTTTTTACTAAACAATTATAGCGACAACAATAATAAAATACAACTTTTTTGTAAATAAATTATAATATTCATCTTTTAAAGGTGAACGACACCAATAAGGAGTTTTTTTGTAAAGGAAATTTCCTTGATTTATCAAAAATGAAATTCCTGTGAGATATTAGGATATCTTTTCTTGTATTACAAAAATGTATTGAAAAATTTTAAAGCAATCGTGTCTAAATTATTGATTTAAAATAAAAGTTACAACGAAATTACAAAAAAAAAAAAAAAACAACTGAAATTGGGTGGTCCTGTACTGACCTCCTACTCTTTCAATAGTAATTTTCAATTAAGGTGAAAATGAATGAAATACATAGTTTTTTTGATTCTTTATTTTAAAAATATATAATATACTAAATCTATAATTTGTAGAACAAAAAAAAAAAAGAAATTCTTCAAAAGTAGATTATCAAGTAACTATTTCGGCCTTCTGATTGAAAGGCGGTTATGTAATTCCAAGAATTTTCAACGTTTGTTTTCATAGACTTTTCACTAAATTTAATTTATTTAACATCAAATTAAAAGTCATTGATTGCATATTTGACGATTTTCATAAATCTAGTGAAATAATTTGCACCTGAAGCCTCTGTTCAGGGCCGTATTTAGGATCTGTAGACCCCTAGACTGGACCTGTAGTGCGGTCCTATTGGAGATTGTTCTAAAAAGCAAAAAAAAACCTCTATTCATTCCTATTTTGTTTATGTGACCCTCATCATAATATCTTGTGACGCGGGCCTACGTATGCTTAAATACGGCCCTGCCTCTGCTTGGGAAAATGGATGAATTATTTTGACTTATGTAAAGATCATTTCACACATTCATTAGATTTTTTTCATAAATTCTAATTTCAGAACGAATATTAATCGAACGTTTTCATCGCTGGGTGCCATTGCCCTACAACAAAATATAGAGAAATAAAAATGTACAATATAATATGTACATATGTATCTTAAAAAGTTGAATTATTATCAAGTAATCATTCGTCTCTATATATATTGAAATTGAAATTAAATATAAAACTTGTTTGCATTTTTCTTGGCAGTTATTTGTATATTTTTCACTAAATATGTTGCCTGATCTAGTGTGTGCTCAATAATATATAATTAAAAAAAAAATTAAATAATAATAAGTAAATAAATATAAATGACTTTATTGATAAGTCGAAATTATTACTCTTAATTATTTAAAAAAAAAATAATAATAAAAATAACGATATTTTGTATGAAGGTTTTTTTATAACAACAAATTTTTTAAATTTCCTTTTTTTTTTGTTTTCTTTTGAGTTTTAGTATAGTATTTTATATATTGTCGATGGTCGTTACAAAATTTATAAAATTATTATTATTATAATTATTATTTTTTTTTTTTAAATTAAAATACCTGTGTGTTCACAACGAAATAAAAAATTTCATATAAAGGTGTGTAATTTTTTTGTTTTTCGACTTTTATTTTCTATAAATAAATATTTAAAAAAAAAAAAAAAAGATATGAAATATAGAGAAAAATTGAATTTGTCTATAGTACAGTTTATAATTCTATCTTGTGTGACTTGTTAACTGAATACTGAATAGTTTAATTTATTATTGTTAAAAAAGAAGAAAAAAATATATATATATATTTTTGATTTAATAATATGTATGTATGTATAATATATATGAAAAGTCAGATAAAAAAGTATATTTTTGTCATGTGATAACACACAATAGCAATTCTTCTTTTTTTTTTTCTCGTCTGCTGTATATTTATGTATGTTAAGCATAGTATGTATGTAGCTATGTTGAATTAATATATATATGTATATTAAATGTGAATAGATATTCAGATAGATAGATAGATATAGATAGATTTTTTTTTTCGTATAATATATAATTATATTATTGTTGTATAATTTGGTCATGTGTATATTTTTCTAATACCTATATAGAAATATGTACATATATATTCTGTAGTAATAATATGAAGTATATTTTACCATGTTTATATATAGATATATATGTACATACATATAACAATCTGATAATAAATAAATAAAAATACAATTTCATTCTATAATATTAAGAAAGCTATTTTAGATTAATTATTTATTTTATTAGTTTTTTTTCTTCTTCTCCTAATTTTTATTTTATTTTACTATATAATAGTTTTAGGTAATATTATACATAATATGTACATACTTCTTATTTACTCACGTATATGTATTGATTTTTATTTAAGTTAATTTTCTTATGAATTTTTTAAAATATAAATCGTTAAATAAGAACATTGAAAATATACAAAAAAAAAATACAAAAATTCTATGTTGTATAGTAAAATTGTGTAATTTACAAAAAAAAGAATTAAATTAAGAGAAAAAAAACGATTTTTAAAAACAACTATACAACACGAACAACAACAACAACAACAAAATACAATTTTATTTTTCTCATTTTGAGAAAATTAAAAATATAGAAGAAAAAAAATTTTTTTTCTTCTTTCGTGTCTCTCTAGAGTTAATAAAATGTTTTTTAAAAAAAACAAATTCAAAATTGTGTTTTTTATTTAGGTGATCGTCGTCATCGTTGTCGGTCATATATAAGAAAAAGATAATAAAATTCTTTTAGTTTGTTTGCTTGTGATAAAAAATATTTAATTTCTACACATAAGGTACACACAGATATTTAAAAAAAAAATTTTTTTTTATGTTAAATAATCAAGAAAAATAAAAAAAAACATACAAAAAATAAGTGAAATAAAAAATTTAAAAAACGTTAAAATTTGTAACGACTAAAATACTTTATTTTTTCTTTTTTGAAATTAAAATAATGATTTTTTAAAATTAGGTATATCATCTACCTATACATTTTTAATGTATTATATTTTTATTTGTATATAAAAGTGTTACATACATAATTAAGTACTATTATAAAATCATATATTAAAAAAAATATATATATTGATCACATGATCCTTTCATTTTGGTATTTTCTAGGTTGATTTAATTAATTGTTATTTAAAATCAATTGATCTTATCAAATAAATTTTATATTTTTTGCAAATTGTTTCTAATTGAAAAAAAAAAAAAAAAAAAAATAGGTAAATGTTAATTTTTATAATTAAAATTTTGTTAATTATTACAGTATGTGTATTGTGTAATAATTAAAAAACCAATAAATATAACAGTATATCAGCAACAACATTAATAAAACCAGTAAAAGTGTGTGCTCTTTTAATTATTAATTATTATTTTTCTTATATATTCATTTTTTTTCCTATTATTTTTAAATAAAATACAATATTAGACGAACAGCTAGACAAAATAGTATATGTTTCGTCTCGTCTGTATTCGTTGTCATTTTCGTTTCTTTTTTAAACTGAATATTTCTCTAAATATAAAAATATTGTCAGTTTTTTTCTTTTCTAATTAAATAAAAGAAATAGGTAAAAATAATATTTACTTAATTTTGTTTTTTCATAATTGAAATTTAAAATTTTATATTTTTCTTTGTTAAAAGTTAAAAGGGAATTTTTAAAAATTATATTATTTTTGTTAATTAGAATTTATTTTTTCCTATCACGAGGTACAAGTATTTATCACGTGGTATGAATTTTAATAATATATTTTTTTTTTTCAAGTAAAATTTGTAATTTTTTTAAAATTTATTTTAAGATTTTTTTTCTTTGGGTTGGATTTTGTTGTAAAAGTGGATAAAAAATTTTTTTTGTTAGAAATTTTTAGTTTTTGTAAAAGTTCTTAAGATCCTAAAAAAAATTTTTTTTTTGTCAAAATTTAAGTAAATTTTAAAAATTATTTAAAATAAGAATATTGTTGTAAATTCATGTTGGAAAAAATTTTTATAAAAATAATTTAATTAAAATGTCGTTTAGTTATGTATGATCAATAGTAAGTTTCAAGATATTAAATCACGTGATGAATAGCAAGCAGTTTTAAGAGACTTGCCTTGAAATTGTATTTTAAGTGGCATATTGTGTATATAGAGAATTTTTTTTATTTGTTGTTAAATTTAATTTTTTATGTGAAAGTAGTTCTATTTTTTTTTGTAAAATGTACATATTTATATTTTTAATTTAAAAACTCAATTACTATATGAATATGTATTTTTTTTTAGAGTAAGGATTCCGAAATGGGTTCCATGTTTCGAAGCGAGGAAATGGCCTTGTGCCAAATGTTTATTCAGCCGGAAGCTGCTTATACTTCTGTTTCTGAATTAGGTGAAACTGGTGCTGTACAATTTCGTGATGTAAGTAAAAAAAAGAAAAGAACAAAAATATTTAAAATTAAATTTAATTTTTCCAAAAATTCAATTACCACATCAAATGGAAGAATTTTCTTATTAGAAGCTATATTTCATTTGATTTTGTTTTTAAAAAAAAATTCAAATTAAATTGTTCAAAAAAAAACGGTAATTCAATTACCGAAATCCATTCAGAATTTATTTCTAGTCTGTAAAAAAAAACAACTTATTAATCTTATTTCTTTCTTCTTTTTTTTAAAATAGTTAAATGCTGGTGTTAATGCATTTCAACGTAAATTTGTACAAGAAGTTAGACGTTGTGATGAAATGGAACGTAAATTACGTTATATTGAAACTGAAGTTAAAAAAGATGGAATAAATTTATATGATGTTACAAATAATATACCAAGAGCACCAAATCCAAGAGAAATAATCGATTTAGAAGCACATTTAGAAAAAACAGAAAATGAAATATTAGAATTAGCACAAAATGAAGTTAATTTAAAATCAAATTATTTAGAATTAACTGAATTACGTCATGTTCTAGAGAATACACATAGTTTTTTTTCTGATCAAGAAGTTTTAAATTTAGATGCAAATCGTGGTAGTTTAATACAAGATGAAGGTGTACAAGCACATCAAAGTCGTGGAAGACTTGGTTTTGTTGCTGGTGTTATACAAAGAGAAAGAGTATTTGCATTTGAACGTATGTTATGGAGAATATCAAGAGGAAATATATTTTTACGTCGTGCTGAATTAAATCAACCATTAGAAGATCCACAAACTGGACATCCAATATATAAAACAGTTTTTGTTGCATTTTTTCAAGGTGAACAATTAAAAAATCGTATTAAAAAAGTATGTAGCGGTTTTCATGCATCATTATATCCATGTCCAAGTGCATATAATGAACGTCAAGAAATGGTTAAAGGTGTACGTACACGTCTTGAAGATTTAAAAATGGTATTAAATCAAACTGAAGATCATCGTCGTCGTGTACTTGTTAGCGTATCAAAAGAATTACCAAATTGGACAATTATGGTTAAAAAAATGAAAGCTATTTATCATACATTGAATTTATTTAATATGGATGTTACAAAAAAATGTTTAATTGGTGAATGTTGGGTACCAGTTAATGATTTACATATTGTTCAAAAATCATTATCAGATGGTTCAGCAGCTGTTGGTAGTACAATACCATCATTTTTAAATGTAATTGATTCAAATGAATCACCACCAACATTTAATCGAACAAATCGTTTTACAAAAGGTTTTCAATCATTAATTGATGCATATGGTATTGCATCATATCGTGAAGTAAATCCAGCCTTATATACAATAATAACATTCCCATTTTTATTTGGAATTATGTTTGGTGATTTTGGTCATGGTATTATAATGACATTATTTGGTGCATGGATGGTTTGTTTTGAAAAAAAATTAGGAGCAAAAAAATCAAATAATGAAATATGGAATATATTTTTTGGTGGACGTTATATTATATTATTAATGGGAATATTTTCAATGTATACTGGTTTTGTTTATAATGATATATTTTCAAAATCAATGAATATATTTGGTTCAAAATGGAAAATAAATTATAATATATCAACGGTACAATCAAATAAAGATTTACAATTAGATCCAAAATATGATGTTGATGATGATATATATCCAATTGGTTTAGATCCAGTATGGCAATTAGGAACAAATAAAATAATATTTTTAAATTCATATAAAATGAAATTATCAATAATATTTGGTGTTGTTCATATGATATTCGGTGTATGTATGAGTGTTGTTAATCATAAACATTTTATGAGAAGTGCTAATATATTATTAGAATTTTTACCACAAATAATATTTTTAATATTATTATTTGCATATATGGTATTTATGATGTTCATGAAATGGATAATATATAGTGCTAAAAATGATGAATTACATTTACAACCTGGTTGTGCACCATCTGTATTAATTATGTTTATAAATATGGTATTATTTAAAAGTACACCACCATTAAAAGGTTGTAATGAAGTAATGTTTGATGGACAAAAAGCTATACAAATGGCATTTGTTGCATTAGCATTATTATGTGTACCATGGTTGTTATTAGGAAAACCAATATATATAATTATAAAAAGACGTAATGGAAAAAAACATGTAATGTATTTTTAAATTAATTAAAAACGTAATTTGTTAGATTTTTTTAACGATTACAGATTAAATATAATGGTGATATTAATCAGGGAATGGAAATGACATCAGAACATCCAGATGATGAATTACCAAATGGAAATTCATATGAAACAAGTGGTGGAGGTGGTGGTGCTGCTGGTGGTGGTGGTGGTTCACATGATCATGATGATGAACCAATTAGTGAAGTATTTATACATCAAGCAATTCATACAATTGAATATGTTTTAAGTACAGTATCACATACAGCATCATATTTAAGATTGTGGGCTTTATCATTGGCACATGCACGTAAGTTTTGTAAAAAAAAACTAATACAGAATTCAAAAAAATTAAATCATTTTTATTTTTTAATCCTTAGAACTTTCGGAAGTATTATGGAATATGGTTCTAGGCATGGGCCTAAAAATGCATGGATATGTTGGAGCTGTTATGATATTTGTTGTATTCTTATTTTGGGCACTTTTCACTTTAGCCATATTAGTAATGATGGAAGGTTTATCAGCATTTTTACATACATTGCGATTGCATTGGTAAGTTGGTTTTTTTCCTCTCTCTCTCTCTCTCTCTTTGTCCTTCAATTCAAAAACAAGAAAAAAAAATATTTAAATTTTACTTTTAAATTTTTTCCTGACAGGGTTGAATTTATGAGTAAATTCTATGAAGGTTTAGGATACGCTTTCCAACCTTTCAGTTTTAAAGCAATACTTGAAGGAAATGATGAAAATGCTGAATAATGTAAAAAAAATAAAATAAAAATAAAATAAAGCAATAAAAATACATACTTTAATATATAATTTTTTAAAATGATAAAAAAATAAAATATCTTAAAAGTCTTCCACGTAATTCAATCAATTAAAAAGAAAATACGAAAAAAAAGGAAAAATGAAGATACATAAAATTTTTATTAAAATACGAAAAGGAAAAAAAAAATATTAAATCAAATCTGTATTTTTAGAAAACGTTTAAAAAAAAAAAGACAGTATTTTGTTCAAAAGATTTGTTACTATGTTGTTTATATATATGTTATATAATATTGTTTATTTGCTATTAATTTTTAAATATTTCTTTATTATTTTTGTTCTTTATGAAAAGTTTTATTTACAAACATATCAATATATATAAAAAAAAAAATCTATTATTGTTGGATAAATACTTCTTGATACGCAAAAACATTTTAAGAGCATTCTCGTTGAAAAAAAAAGAAAAAGAAAAAAACAAACACACTGTAGCTGCTATATGCTCAATTTTATTTTATCATTATTTTATTAAATGTTTATTGTATTGTATGTCATTATTATTATTATTATTATTATTGTTCAATTATTCAATTAAAGAAAGACAATAAAAGCATTTTAAGAAAATAAAATTATTTTTTTTTTGTGTAGCTTAGTAGTAGTATGTATGTATGTATTCTTCTGTATGTACATAATAATGACGGTGCTACTGTAAGTGTCGTCAGAAATCGTATTCAAAGTGCTAGACCAAATTTTGGCGTAGTGTAGCACCGTTGAATCTGAATGATCTTAAAATCAATGTTTTAACGGTTCTTTTATGTGGTTGTGAAACATGAAAAGTAAATGTTCTAACAAATGTTAAAGAAGAATTTTGAAAATTTTCTGGAGCCTTACCATAAGAATCGATTTCGTTCGTTAATTTACGATAGTGAAATTACGAACGAAAAGGAAAATGCTACAATGATAAACGATAGTCATTTTAATTTCGAAGTTCCATTTTTGTTCCAAATTTCAACTAAGTTTTGTTTATTTTCAGTTTGTAATGTAATTTGTAGACAAAACTACCAAATACAAAAGAACGCTATCAAATGAGTAGACGTATAAATAACGAAAATTACGTTTCTTTTTCGATATCGTTTCTAATATCTAATTCTAATATGTAAGTTAATTTTCACAACTTCGTAAATGATAGTAGGAATAACATAGAAACGCCTGTGTTATGAACGAAATGGATTCTCATGGTAAGGCTCCTGATTTAAAAAAAAAGTCAATCAATAATTATTGGATATTTTGATAAAGCATTGAAAGTGGAACTGGATAGAAAGAAAATTCGACTGTATTGCTAGGATAGTGCAGGAATAGAATCCACAGGATAGTAGACCCCGGGAAAGAGAACTGTTATCAGTGAATATGATATCCTCGGCAACAGTATCACTAGCAACACTATAAAAATGATGATGACTATTTTTCTTGGTAGATAAAATATTCTACAAAATAAAAGTCAAGTAATAATAATTGTATTTTTTCAAATAATCTTTTTTTTTTTTTAATTAAAAAACATTACGTATAAATGCATTTAAATATGAAAAATCACTTAATTATGTTTTCTTTAACCAATTTTCAACTTTTTCCTTATTTGTTTCAATCCATTTTATATTAATTTTAACTTTTTGTAATGCTTGTTTTCTAGCAGCTGTACCAGCACCAGCATTTGGATATTCATTAAAGAATGATTCCATTTCTTTAAGACGAGTTTTAGTTGAAAAACGTGATGTTATTGATGGTATCATACGACCAAGATATCTTTCATTTAAACCAAAACGATTAACAAGTTTTTGCCAATTATCTCTAACATAATTCCAAACAAGATTTTCACCAATTGGATTTTCAGCAATATATGCCATACAAGTAAAATAATCTTGACCTCGTACATTATTTTCATCCCAAGCTAAATCGATAAATCTTAAAAAAAAAAAAAAAAAAGTAAAATAAAGTAATTTTACATTAAAATCGAAAACACAATATACCTGCTTAAAATCCATGGAATTTGAATTCCTGATAATGATCTCATTAATTTTAATTTTTCATTAGCATCTTGTTCTTTGAGGAAAAGTTCCCAAATTTCATTCCAAATTTCTTCATTTCCTACAGCAATCATTCCATAATAATAAATTATACTTCTTAAATCTGGTGTTGGTCTTTTATTTGTATTTTTAAGAAATTCTTGAAATTTAGCAGCTGCTTCTTTCATACATTCGGGATGTTCAACAGAACATGCTAGCTCCAAAATAACTGTTCGAAGACGGCTAAAATTATATATATTTTTTTAAATTAACAAAAAAAAAAACAAAGAGTACAAATTAAAAAGAAAAAATTTAAATTTACTTTTTCATATGATCCTCATCAACAATCCATCCAGCATTTTTATATGGCTTATTCACTAATTCTCTGCTATAGTTTATAAATTCCTTATAAATATTCGTATAACGAAGTATTGATTGTAAATAAAGGAATTTCGATAATGTAACTGACCATGGAACATATTCAGTTTCATTTTCTAAATATGTTGTAAGATTAAGAGCAATATCATAATCTAATTGTGATGCATCAGCTAAAGCGAATGCATCATTTAAAAGATGAGCACGATCTGAAGTTGATAAGATCTGTAATAAACCATCATGGATGGATAAGGAAAATTAATAAATTTTTAATTACTGATAATTAATTTTACCTGTGATTCGGTTTTTAAAACTTCTAATAATTTTTCCCATATTTCTTTTGGATAATTTACTCGATAATATCCAATTTGATCTTTATTTAATTTAATCCAATTAGCTGGATTATCTAAATTAATAACAACTTCAGTATCTTGATTATTGAACCAAGTTCGTTTCACTTCTTCACTATTACCTTCTTTAATATATGTGATTGGAATATACCATTTATAACTGTAAAAAAATAATAAAGTATTGATTCTTATTATTTTATTTTTGTCACTTCAAAGAAAAAATTTACTTGAATGGTGAATCATTTGTTTCTTGTTTTTCATCTTCTGGATTTGAAAAAAATCTCTTTTGTGTTAATTTATAACTTGTATCATTTATTTTTTGAACATTAACAACAGGTAAACCCATTTGTTCAGTCCATGTTTGCATTATGTATCTTGAAAAAATTGAATAAATTAAAATAAATTCGAATTAATCGATTTTTATAAAATAAAATGAAATTACTTCACGTCAATTGTTGTTTCTAATTCACCAATTTTTGTTAATAAATCATCTGTTATTGCATTACTATATTTAAATTTTTCTAAATAATTTGTAACAGCATTTTGAAATATCTCCGGACCAACAAAATCTTCTAACATTCGTATTATTGATGCACCTTTTTGATATGTTATTGTATCAAATAATTCAGTTATTTGATCAGGATTTTCAACTTTTTGTACAATTGGATGTGATGCTGTTGTTGCATCTAAATTCATAACACCATGAACTTCTTCAATAATGAATTGATCCATCTTAAAAGGTAGAGAGAAAGAGAGAAAAAAAAAACAATTTTCTTACTTCTTATAGTTTTATAATTTGGCAATAGTGAAAATAGTAAATTTACCAATTTCCATGAAGGATATACATGATTTAATCCTTTGAATGAAAGATAAGTTGCGAAACCTTCATTTAACCATAAATCATCCCACCATTTCATTGTAACTAGAATATTGGGATTGTTTAAAAAAATATATATATAGGTATAGTGTATTGAATTTTTTATGTAAAATTTTACCTAAATTTCCAAACCACATATGTGCTAGTTCATGTGCAACAGTTACTCCAGCACGTTGTTTATTCACTGTTGAACTAATTAATTCATTATATAGAAATGCTGTTTCTCTAAAAGTTACAAGGCCCCAATGTTCCATTGCACCAGAAACAAAATCAGGTATTGCTATCATGTCTGAAAAATCAAAAATTTAATATACCCATAATTCGGTACAAGGACACTGCATGATAATTGAAAAAAAATTATTTATAAGATCACACACTTACCCAATTTTGGTAGTGGATATGGAATTTTAAAATATTGAATATAATATTCTGTTACTTTAACACCGGTATCTAAAGCAAATTTAGTTTTATTAATTTGTTCTGCTGTTGCATAGACTCTCATATCAAACGGTTCACCAATTCCTAAAGTATTAATTTTTTGTGATTCATATTGAAAATCACAAACAATGAAACATGCTAAATATGTGCTCATTTCGACACTTTCTTGAAATTGCACATGAGTAACATTTCCAACTTCTTTTTCTTCCTGTTTTAAAATTTAAAAAAAAAAAAAAAATTTAGTCAATTTAAGGACATTTTACACACATTTTTTTAAGGACAATGCTTACCATTTGATTCATATTTGACAAAGCGATATAATCTTTAGTTGGACGAACAATGGTTACTTTAAATTTAGCTTTCATAGCTGGTTCATCGAAACATGGAAATGCTTGTCGGGCATATGTTGGTTCAAATTTTGATGATGCAATGAATCTGTAATATATAAAAGAATTTCAAGGATTTGAAATGAATTGACACAATGTAGAAATATGATTAAAATAATTCCAGAAACTAATGGAGAGAAGTCCAATGATGAATGAATGTATACCTCTTTTTCCCTGTTTTTGTATCAAGATAAGAACTTTGATAGAATCCAACAATACGATTTATTAAACTTCCATTAAATGATAAATTCAATGAGTATTCACCAATATCTAGATTATTATCAAATTCTGTTACCCAATATTCATGTGGTTCATATTCAAATGTTTGAAGTATATTAATTGGTGCATTTGTTTCACCATCATCAAGTATTTTATAAAAACTTGTTTCGGTTATATTCAATTTTTTCGAATGAATTGGTATGTATGAAATTGGTTCCAAAATCTTTAAACGTATCGAAACATTTCCATTGAAAGTACTTTCATTTAAATTCGGTTGTAATAATAAATCATAATAAATTGGTCGTATTTGTCGTGGTAGACGAAATGATAAATGTTTAATTATTTTTGATGTTACCGATGATAATGTCATATTGGTATCTTTTAATGTTTGTTGATTTTGTTGTTGATTTAAACGGAAAATAACTTTTGGATGATTTTCTTGTATTTCACTTTTTGTTGAATTTAATAAAAATATTTCATTATTTGAAGTTGTATTTTGATTTTCACAGAAATTATCAATTTTTATTGCATCTTTTTTATTTTTTTGATCATTTGATAAACTTTTTCCAATAAAAACTAAGGCACTAACCAAACAAACACATATGATTATCAAAAATATACATAATGTGACAAGTGATAAAATTGTACTTGATGGTTTTTTTTTGTTTACTGGTTTATGTCTAGGATCATCTGACAAAATATTCGAACGTGGACGAACTAGTACTTTTGGTTTAATCTGTTGATTGTACATTGTTGATAGAAATTTTTGAAAACTTTTAACATTTTATAATTTTATTTTGTAATTTTTTTTAAATAATTGCACATATTTTTTTTTTTTTTAAATTGTTTATTAAATTAGTTTTTTTTTAATTTTAAAAACACTTTGTCAAGTATATAAAATTTCTGTAAATGTAAAATCTTAAATTTCCAATTTTTTTTTAATTATTTGTTTTTTTTCAAATCTATTTTCAAAAAAGTTTAATAATTATAATATTTAATAATAACAAAGTAAGATTTTTGGCTTTTTTTGAAAAAAAAAAAAATTTTTTTAAAAAATTAAATTAAGGAAAAGTTTTGGTTCTGACTATACTTAAGGTACAATTCAGAAATTATAACTTCAAGGGGAATTCCCCATTTGTGACTGAAATACATTTCAAATACATACATATGTATAAAAAGAATTTTGTATACTAATTAATTCTAATTTTTATTCAGAATGTAATTTAAACAAAAACATAAATAAATAAAGACGCTATCTACATTTTTTCGCCATTTCAATGCTCTAGAGTGTACATTGAAAAGGATAACTGATAAGTCTTGACTTGACACAAGAAATAATAGAAGAAGAAAAATCGTAAACTATAGACATTAGACGGTAGCACTGGAAATTCTAGAATTCGCGCCATTTTTAATGACAGCTTCAAGTTGACAATTAATAAAGTCAAAGTGGATCCTGGATACAAGAAAGTTTTAATTTTGTTTGTAAAAAAATTAATTTAAATGTTGAAAATTGAGTAATTGAAGTGAAAATTTAGTGAAATTCTTATTTAAAACAAAAATTCAATTTGTTAGTAACTTGAAAAATTAGAAAAATGAGTTCGTATAGCAAGCAACACCATGGTAAGTTAGTTTCCTACATGCAAGAGTATTTATCAACCAAACTTTCTTTTTTATTCCAGAATCAAGATAAAATTTTTTTTCATCTCTTTTTATGTTATAAAAGAAGCTTAAGGTAAGCGGAAAATAAATCCAACAAATGTTAATTAAGTAGTGATTGTAATTCTAATTAGTAATTTTGGTTCAATGTATTTATTTCCATGGGTTAAGTATCTATGTATGTATGTACATATAGTGTAGTGACTAGTGAGTACATAATCACTTCTTCTTTTGATTATGTAGAAGATTCTGTCAATCTCTTTTTTTAAGTAAATTTATTCGAGAAGAAAAAATGTTACTTTGTGCAACTGATTACAGAATCTGGTAGAAATCAATTTGGCAAGCATATTCACAATAAATTACACATCTAAGAAATTCCCTAAATCAACATAATATATCTAAGTATATTCAAGTGCCATTGCTTAGTTGACTGCTTAGACCAGAAACTAACTACATTTAGAATAACACATCTGAAATATATCTTTCACATCACATCTAATTTTAAGATTTTATTTTTTAAGAGAGATAGTTTTGTGGAACATAACTGTACAAAACTTCACGAGAATTAAATCAGTTTCGCTTTGACATGATCTGAACTCTCATATTTTGGATACTATATCCTTAAAATACTTTAAATTTTCTTTTTTTTTCCCCCACGAAGATATGTGTTCAAATAAATAAATAATTACTTAGTATCTATATAGGTATATAAGCATATACATAGTTGAAAATTGGAAAAAAACGTTACTATTTGTTAAAAAATTGAATTTTTATCTATGATAATATTCTTCAACAATCAAACAGAAAAAAAAACTATACTTTTAATTCGATTCAATTCACTTGAATATTAAATATCGCATAACTAATTTAATTAAAAGAATTTTATACTCTGTTAAATTGGTATGTAGATATAATTAAAGCTGATAATTATTTATTGATTTCACTATATTAACTCTGAATGTATATATAGTAACAAACCAAGGTCGTTAATCAAGTTTCTTTTTTTTTTTTGTTTAAAGAAATAATAATTTAAAAAATTTTTTCACAACTTTTTCTCTTTTTTTTTCAAACAAAAAAAAAAAAAAAATAAAATAAAATCCATTCACTTAATTTTTTTTCCTATCAAAAAATTGCATTTTAAAATTAAAACTCTAAAAAAAAAAATGCATCAAACGTATAACATTTTCTCTATTCAACTGCAAAACTATTTTAATTTCAAATAAAAGAAAAAAAAACAACAAAATTAAAAAAAATGAATAAAAAACAACATTTAAAAAACAAACGAAAAAAAAAAATATTTTTGAATAAATTAATGATCAATTCAACATTTTAAATAAAATTCACTTTCTTCATTTCAATATTTCACATAAATTTACAGGCAATGACCATGTTAAAATTTATAATCATAAACTAGGTATAAAAATAAAAATAAAAAAACATTTAAGCTTCAAATAGTAACTGAAATTGTAGACTGGTTAAAGTTTGAAAAACTGGTCTTCTACCTTTCTGTATATCATCGGTCAAAAATGTGTAAGTAACTGATCGTGACCCGAAATCGCAATTAATTATACTATAAGGAGTTAGTATATTTTTTATTTAATTTATTTTTTACTCTGATTTTTTTTATTATCGAAATGAGAAAAACGTATCGTAAAAATAAAGTTAATTTCTTTGTGTGGACAGGTTGAAAATTTCTTTATAAAAATTATAATGTAATATATGTATACATATATGTATAAATACATTGAATAAATGTTTGTACATTTGTATATTTATATGAATGATTATAATGTGTATTGAATATTAACGACAGTTTTGCAAAACCGTTACTTTGATAAAGTATGTAAAAACATACAGTGGGAATATTACAGCTATAATAATATAAAACGACATTTATAATATTTCCACTACATATTTTTTTTCTCCTTTAAAATTATGTTTCTTTTATTTTTCTAAAGTTTGTAATAAAATAAAACAATATATAATGTATGTAGTATGTAGGTCTTGCCTATGAAAACATTAATATTTTCTTTACAGTGTAATCTAGGCATAAATTATTATTATTGTTGAATATTTCTATTGAGATTGTATACCTAAGCACATAAAAAAAAAAAAAACTAATGTTTAGTTATAGTTTATAGCTTTTGTAAATAAATATTATCACGCGTTTTCACTTTTTTTTCATCGTAATCTTTAATAAATCCTATACTATATAGGTAATGTATGTATTAATCTTTTCTTCACTAAAATGCCGTATAATATATATGACCATTCCGATAACCGACTGAACCATAACTGCAAACTTGTAAAACTTATAAAATGCTGTGCTGTGACTGCGATTTGAAAAATAATTTAAAAAAACAACAAACTTTTAACTATAGGTACAAATAAACAACTATGTATAACTCTATACAAAATGTTGTCTTTTCTTTTCTTAAACTGCTTTTCTTAGCCAAGTTTTTTTTTTTATCTCAATAATATCAGATTTTCTTATAAGTTTACAGGGTATTCGAGAATCATGATTTAATTTTCAAAAGATAACATATATGAGTTCGTTTATTTTTGACTTGATAGTGGGCGGTAAGAATAGGTCACTTCAGTCCACAAATTAGAGGTCTCCACAAATCTCTTCAATCACTTTCTAGCAATAGCTAATATCCGCTGGAAAGGTCTTCCAGGGTTTGCAATCTCGAAAAAGACATGGCCATCTTATAACAAACAGCACACTGAAAGCCTCATTAACAGAAGCTGAAGAGACATTGCCAGAGGCACTGGCCAATAGGGGATCATGCAGAGAAAATGGGTATCCCCTTCAATACCAACTGTTGTAGTTGCAGGGAAGCCAATGAGAGAGAAACCCTTACTCACTTGACCTCTGCAACAGTCCGGTACTTGCCAGAGCAAGGTTCCAGACGATTGGGAGCTTCTTCTTCAAAGACCTTGAGGAAATATCAAAAGTTACGGTAAGAGACATTATACGATTCCTGAATGAAACAGAGGATGGCTATAGTGATCTACCGGTATTATGAACGTCATTGCCTAAGGTTACGCGAGGTTTGTGGTATCAAAATGGCACTTTCAGTGCTAATTGGGTCTTCGAAAGATTTTGAAAACCGTCACGTCAACCAAACAACCAACCATATGTACTTACACATCTATTTTGTTGGACTTCAAAGTACTTCACTGTAATGTGGATTATTTCATAATAATAATCTTGTTGTTGTACAATAATTTTTCCTAATTACTAAACTAAAATTCATTACTTAGGTCCCTAACACCCTGTGAACATGTATCTTTTTTCAAGACATTGGGACATTGGTTTTGATTTGGTTGGTATAAGGTTAAGAAGAGATTAGACCTCAAGTTTTAAGATAGGTACCTATATGATATTGTATATACGTGTTTCATTCATGATGTATTTTCAATCTATACATTTACCTTTAGATTATAGATTGTTTTTTTGATATTTATGTGCACAAAAAAGTCATGAAAATCAATAGAAAGGGAGAAAGATTTTTAATAAAAGAAATAAAAGTATCTGTAATGCAGAAAATTAAGTGTGTTACTTTTTTAGTCATTACTCTTACATTGAATAAAATTGGTCAAAAATTGTTTAGAAATAAAAAATGATTTTGCCTACTTTTGATTCAAGATGATACGAAATATTTGCGTACATTGACTTCTACTGAGAGTTTAGAAACTTTTTGTAGTTATGAGTTAGGAGGAATTTTACAAAAGAAATGTAAATTGTATAGCTATATACGCATACATATACTTCTAAATATTGTTCAACGTAAAAAAAGATAAAAAAATTTTTTTCATGTATTTCAAATTCAAGTTTGTGACTTCGCATGTGAGGTTCAAGTTAAAAACTATGATTCATCTCATATTCTGACATCAATAAGATGTACGTTTAGAAATGTATGTCATTTTAATAGCTTTAGATACATTTGAATCTGTAATTATTTTAAAATTATATAGAAATTTTTATTTTTTAATTATTCTTTATTCATTTACTATACAAAAATTTAAGAGATATTTATTGTTGCGGTTTTTTTTTTGGATTTTGTAATCTATTTTTATCGTAGGTATAATATACCTATAATATACATTAGGTAATCAACAACAACAAATTTTCTTTGATAAAAAATTTAAGTTGTTACGAAATATTTTTTTTTACTTTTATTCATAAATTATGTAATCGATTCTCAATAGATAAATTTGAGACAGAAAAAAAACGTAAGCGTTTATTTGAAAATTCACAGCATTTTTGTCAAAGTCAGTTAGTAAGACTATACAAGAGAGAGATATTCAAAAAGTGCATTTAAAGCTGTGAAACTTTACACTAAAAACTTTTGTGTTATTTAAGTATCCCTCTGATTATATGTATCTATATCATTTGATTTTTTTAATATCCAATAAAATGTGGTTTAGATTGCATTTTTTTTTATTGACCACAAAAATTATGTGCTTATTATGAAAGTTTCACAGAAATGCTATAAGGTTTTTGTTTTATTTCTACACGATTTTAATATCTTTTGTATTACTAAACTTCACATGAGTGAGAGAAAATTAAAAAAAAAAATGAATATTTATTCCAAAATAAGGAAGAAGGAAGTTATTATTTTTTTTTTTTTAATTTTTATGCCTTAAACCCTTAAAGTTACTTGAAAAATGTTCAAATTTCTTTCACACCTTAAGAAGACATCTTGCTTGAACGATAGACTATCCTTTTAGTTTGTTGTATTTCATAAAAATATATTTGGGGGTATTCACGATGTGGTGTATTCTTAGGTGTACTGTTGTACTGTTGTTAAATTATATATAAATTTATATAATTTAACAACAGTACAACAGTACACCTAACAAATACACCACATCGTGAATACCCTCATTATGTTATATGTAAATAAATTTATTGTATTGTATACTCACTTTTGTTGTCCATTTTCCATTTTATATGAACTTCTATAAAATCCTACAATCCTGTCTGTTAATGATCCTTCATAATCAATTTCCAATAAACATTTACTAGTTCCTTTTACAATTTTATTATTTAAATAAATTTCTAATGTTTCTGTAATTGTATTTTCCTCATATTTTACAATTTTTACATCTTTATCTTCAACTTTTACAGAAACACTATTAATTTTTAATCCTTTTGAATGTAATTTCAATAAATTTGTATCATTATATATTTTAATATTTATTTTTACAATTCCAATGAAAGTTCCTTCTTTTAAATTTGGATTTAAAAATAATTCATACAATATTGGTTTCACATTATCATTTAATCGATAATTGATCTAAAAAAAAATAATAAAATATTAAACATTTTATCAGTAATTTGGTTTTTTTAAATCGTTTTTTTTTTTAGATAATTAATAAAAAAAATTCATTTTTCATACTTTATTTGGTCGAATTGTTGTTGTTGGTTCTGACGTTGTAGTTGTTGTTATATTATTCATTGATGATTCTAATTCTCTTTTACATTCATCTAAATCATTTTGTAAATTAACTTTTTGAATTGCAACTACAATTGTAGATATAAGAAAAGCTGTTAATGCAACACATAAAAATGATAATAATAATGTACCTTAAAAAAAAAAAAAAAAACAAAAATAAAAAATAAAACAATCACACACATGTGCGTTTTATAATTAAAATCACTTTAATTTCACATATTAATATTATTTACCAGATTTCATATTTTTCTAATACAAAATTGATTATTATTGAAAATTTAAGAAAAATATTATTTTTTTTTCCTTAATTTCGTTTTCAAAAAAAAAAAAAAATAATAATAATAAAAAAAATTATAAACAATTTTAAACGCGTTTTCTCTACAAAGTCACAACTAAATTTGAAATGAATTCATAAATTTGATATTACTTCTATCACACTATCAAATCAGTCTTTCGTTTTTTAATTTATTTTATATTATAAATTATTAATCCCTCTATCAATATATGCTATCACGAATAATAAAACTTTTTATTTGCCTGGTTATTACCCTTTTATAAAGTAAATATAGCATAAGATAATATAATACACAGACGAAAAATAAAAATCTACACTAATAATCTATTTTAATATAATTTTCTAAATACTTTTTAATCACATAAAAAAAAAAAAAAATTAAATTAAAATTGTTGAAAATTCTTTTTTCTAAATAATTGTTTTTTTTTTTCAAATTTTACAAAAAGCCATTCTTCGTATAATTCTGGTATTAAAAGCACATTCTGTTTATAGTAGGTTATCTTATTTTAATTATAACAAAAACATATGTATATACATATGTACATATTTACTTTTAACAATATATCGTATTGTTTCTAATTTATTTTAAATTAAATACTTCCTACTTTGGAATTTATTTAATTAAAACATAGAAAAAACAAATTAACAAAATGACAACTTTTTTGATTAGATTTATTCATTCAATTATTTGTTTTTTATTAGAAAAACAACATTTAGACAATTATCCAAAAGATATAATTAAATACTGCAAAAATTGTAATATAACGGTTTTTTTTTTCAAAATAATTTAAGTAATGCATGAAAGTATGCAAATACAAAATATACAACCACAACACAACAGGATATACAAACACTACGATTAAACATGGTGTATTATAATTTGCCCTGCACCATTTCCAAAAGGCGGGAAATTGGAATGAAAAAAACGCTCTAAAAGCGAATAAGATTTCTTTCACGAATCAGGTTTTTTTTAAGAAAAAAAATTTTTCATTTAAACTTGCAAAAAAAATTTCGAATTTTCTGTAAAACCATTTTTTTTTGAAACAAATGGGAAAAAAATTGATACATAAAAAAGTAATTGCCATAAAAAGTTTTTTGAACTGAAGAAACAAATTTCGATTTTTCAAAAATAAATTGATTAGCTAAAGATTCTTCTGAAGTAAAGTGTATAAAATTTTATTGAATATTTTCACACGATTCTTTCCTGCGAGCGTATTTTTTACATTTTTACTTTTACGCCAGTCTTCCTTCTTTCTTCTCAATTTAACAGTTTATACGGTGAAAAAATAATCCGAATTTTGGATTAAATTGGGAGTAGCGTAGAAACAGTAAAATTGGGATTAAAAAAGTATATGCAAACGTTGATATTTTTATACACTTATAGTATACATATTATTCTTCTTCCACACAAAAAAAAAGAAGAAGAACGTGACAGCTTCACTTTCACCATAAAAATTAAAATCCGCCATATTGCATTTTACCTCACACATACATATAAAAAAATTGGGATTAAACCGAAATAAATTGGGCTTAAGCCAAAATCCGTATTAAATTCGGAGCAGGCATAAACACGTAGAATAGCGTATTATGCATGATGCGACAATTAATTGTCGTACAACACTCTCGCTCGAACACGAACTTGTCGGAGAGAAGAGTGAAGAGTATTGCGGGGTAATCTGTGTCGGATGGGCTAGAAAATTTCTTCAAACATCTAACATTTTTCTATTTCTCTTACGTACTTTTCGCTTTTTCTTTTCATTATAATCTTAAAATGACAGCAAATAAAAAAGAAATAATTTGTTGTACAACAATAGTTTTATCGTGTAAACATAAGAGAACAACTTCAAAACAAAATACAAGAATCCATCAAACAATTCTCGTACCGTGTAAAATACGCCAATTCATACACAAATTTTTCAATGTATTTGAATTTTAAATCCTGCAAAAACAAAACATCACTACTCCCCTGGCCAAGAAATGGCAAGAATACAGTATTTAAGAAAAACTAACGTGATATAATTTTCAAAATTACCCGCATATAAATATTTTTCTATCAAATTATTAAAAGAAGGACAAATTTATATTTTTTAAATAAGTTTTTATTTCTAAAGTTTTACACTTAATCGTAATTCGTAATATTTACAAAAAATCTTTAAGTAGATTTAAACAAAAATAAATAATTATGAGATACATTATATATCTAATTTAAAAAAAAAAATCTTTTGTATTATAAAATTAATATTATTAGTAACAAAAATATTGTTTTTCAATATTTGTACATACATCACATTTAACTTCACAACACCATTCAAATCTACAATTACATCTATGCTGTCCAAATACAGTTTCAGATCTAATTCTTAAACCACATGTTCTACATAAATTTTTACATGATCTACGTTGTTGTATTGTTTTTGATTTATCCTTTTCTCTTGAACATTGTCTACCAATCATTCCTTTCCATCCTGATATTGCATTTATTTGACAATAATTTGGTGATTCATGTACATATACTAAAATATTATTTGGTATATTTTCAGTATTTATAATACCATTATTATTTGTTTTAATTAATATTGCTTTATCATACATTTGTCGTAATTCAATTGCAATTTCATTAAATGGTTTCATTATTGTCCAACATATTTCTTTATTACAATTATTTAATAAATCATAACAACGACATATTTTTCGTAATGAATTTCTTACAATTAATCTACCAATATTATTATTATGAATTATTGCATATCCTTGTGCATCTGTTGTTGTTGATTCAATTTTTGTTTTAAACATTTCTTCAATTAATTCTTCAGCATAATCAGTATTATCTGGACATTTTTGAATATCATTATACATTTCATTTGAATTATTATTATTATTATTATTATTATTATTATCATTATTACAACCACATCCAGTTAATTTACCATTTGAACAATTTTTTGTTATTGTATAAATTAATGCTGCTATTGTTAATGTTTTAACAAATGCTGATTCACGATCTAAATTTTTTGAATTACGTTTTGATAAAAAATCATTACTTGGACAATTCCAACGATCCCATTTAAATAATTCTTGACAATTTATTAATGCTATTTCTAAACTTGGACCAATTATTTCATTTGATGGAAATGTTAATTGAATCTGAAAAAAATAAAATAAATCATTCTGTTAATTCTTTTTCAATTTTTTTCTATTTTAATTTTTTTTTAAAAAGAAATATCCTTTAAAACTTACCAAATTATTAATCATTGAATTTTTTGCTGCAATTAATTTAACATCACGACTTAAAGACTTAATACCAGAAACTAAAATACTACTTAGAATAATTATAACAAATTTGAGATTCATTTTTATTTTTATACTATTTTTTTCTCAACTAAATAAAATAAAAATTTTTAATCACACGAGATACGTAAAAAAAAGGACTATGTAACTTCAAGTAGTTGTTATTTATAATTGATGTCCTTTTTAAAATGTTCGTCATTTAAATATAAAATTTTCTACATTCATGTATGTGTAACAATCCAACTTATTACATATATCGTTATTAATGACACCTTTATTCATTACATAAAGGACAACAAAAAGGAATAAGGATATTTTACACCTAACCTGTGTCAAGATATTGTCTGGCAAATTTTTTTTTTTTAAATAATTATTATCATAAAAATAGAAACAGAAAATAAACACGACAAAACGTGAATATAGTGAAATAATTCTCTCTCCTTTTTTTTTCATATATGTATAACAAGTCCTTTTTTTACTGATTACCGAAATGTTTATCCTTATTTTTAAATATTTATAAATATGTACTTATTGAAACAGATTCCTTTTATTAATGAATGAATAGATAGATCCTTTAAACATATGGGTGTTTTTTTTATTTTTGTTTCATGAGAAAACTATCTACTTACCTGTTATTAATTAAAAATTTTCAAATATTTCAAAAAAAAACAGGTAACTAAAAAAAATAAATATGAAATTAAGATTATTTGGAAAAACCAATGGTAACGTACGTTTTGTTTGTCTTTTTATTTTCTAGAGAATTCTTTTTATTTTCTTTTCTTTCATATTATTTTAAAACACCTTTTTTTTAAAATATGATGAAGTGTTTTATTATTTTATTTTGAACGAAACAAAAAATAAAATTATGAATTAACAAAAACAAAAAAAAAAAAGGATAGTTATAAAAGGATTTAATGCAATTTTTTGCACTTTTACGTTTTTTTGAACATTTTTTCTATTTCACTTTTTTTTTTTTTTTGCTGTAACCTTGCACACATTTGCAAATTTTATACCTAATTACTTTTTCTAAGTATTTCATTTTTTGAATTTTTAAAATTATCTCCCTTTTTTTTTGTTCTTTAAATAGAATTTCATTTTTATTTCCTTTAAGTAAATAATAATTTAATTTTATGTATGTGTTTAAATATTTTTTATTTATTTATTTGTACATAACAGGAATTCTTATACCTAAAAAATTAAGAATAAGTAATTTTATAATTTGAAATCATTAGAAATCAAGTAATTTTACTTTATTTAAATAATTAAAAATAAATTAATAAACAAATAAATAATTAATTTTCTTTTAAAATTTTATTGAATCCAATCTGCTGGTTTTCCATCAAAACGATAACCACCAGTACCAAAAATTTCCGAACGTCTCAATGGATCTGTTGCCCAATATGATGGTGTTTCATATGTATTTACTTTTTGATTATTTCTAATAGCTGTTATTATTATTAAAAATATTGCTAATTTACCAACAATTATTGATTTAACTAATAATAATTGTAATGTTGTTACTATAAATGGTATAATTGCTGATTGTATTAGAAATGGTATTATAAAAAGTGGTAAAATTTTTGACATCATATCATATTTTTTACCTCGTCCTGAAATTATGATGAAATGATAGATATTTTTGTTTTTTTTTTTTGTGTGTGTGAATAAAAAAATTTATATAATACTTACCTTCATCAGAATCATCATCCCAATTACCAAGTAAAACATCTTTTAAACAATTCTCATCTAAATTAACATTAACAATATTACGTTCCATATCAAGTGATACATTAACACCTGGACCAATATTATATCTATATTCTCCATCATAACTATAAATTAATGAATCTGTTCTTTTTGATGATGATTTTTTATTTTTCTTTTTAATTTTTTGTTTATTAACATTCGTTGTTGCTGGAGCTGTTGTTGTTGTTACGTCTTCTAAACTATTAGAATTTTCAGTTGTCAAATTTAAAATATTTTTTGTTGATGAATTTTTTAAAATTGTTGTTAATTTATGATTTATTAATTTTCTATATTCTGATGATGTTTTATTACCTAAATATGTACTTTTATAATTTTTATACATTCCCAAAAATATATTTTTTATTGGTGTAACTTTATTAATATCATTTTCATTTAGTTTTTTATCACTATTATCTTTTGTTAATTCACTAAAATTTCTTTCATTTGAAATTTTCGATGATGAATTTTGAAATGTTAATGAAGATAATGTTAAATTTTCAAAATCATTTTTTAATTCATAATTATGATTTAATAATAATTGTGATGATGTTGTTGTATCATTTGATGTAACAATTTTTAAATAAATTAAAAATATTAAAAATAATTTTTTCAATGAAATTAAAACCATTTTTTTACTTTATTTTTTTTTCCAAGTTTTTTATTTTAAATTTAATGAACTTTCATATCGAATGAACGACAACAAAAAAACAAACAAGAAAAATTAAAGGAAACAAAAAACAAGAAAAATTTATTGATGATAACTTTTTTAGATGATGCGTCCAATCATCTAGAAAAACACAAACGAAATGCAAAAGATTTAATAAATGCAGACAATTTTATTATGTAAACATTTCAATATAATTGAATATTTTCAATTGAATCTCATATTAATCCGGATAATTGATGAAATGATGTTTGTAGATACATAAATTACATATGTATATTTAGATATATTGGTGATACATACTGGTTGTTGTAAATATAGAATATATACTTTTCATATATAGAAAAGTGGGCAATATTAAAAAAGCTCATGATGGAATCTATATGAATTTCTGTAACAGTATGAATAAATAACTGTTTTATTTAGCATGATATAGAATGGATTTTGCTTGTTAGTTGCATTTATAGTTATTGGACCTGTTTCATAACATTGTGGAAATGTAATGTTGTAGAGAATAAAATGTAGTTTTTACATACTGCAACAAGAATCATCTGTATACATTAGTTAGCTCTTTAAAAAGTAATATCTGACATACAATTGCGTCTTATATAGGTAAATTTAATTCTAATAGTTGCAAAAAACTTGTTCTAGTGACCTAATATGTGTAAGATAATTATTTAAAAAAAATATATACTTCATTTTGCACTACTTTTTCCTTACAAGTATGTACATATGTGTTTCTAAACAAAAAGAAAAAAAAAACATATTCATATGATATTGACATTGATTTAAAAACAACAACAATAAGAAAAAAATAAGGTAGTTCAGTTTATTACGTACTGATCAATGATTATCTTTTATTAAAATTCAATTGAATTTTTTAGAATGTTGTTTCTAGAAATTTTATTATATGAGCTCCTATTTTCTATTTCAAAATTTCAACTTTAACTTTATCTCTTTGAAGTATCTTGAAAAATCGTGTTTAACAAGAAAAACATCTTTTTGATTGATTTGTACAGGGTTGAATTAGGACACTTTTCTGTTACAGGAAAATTATAAAGTGTGATCGAAGTTTTTATCAGAACACTTCATTAAAAAGCGAGAACGTGAAACCTTTTAGAGTAAATTTAAAAATAAAGAACGTTTGAAAAACTATCATCATTAGCATAGCACAAAAGCCCTACGTAAGCCAGGGTCTACTAAAATTAATTTTTAGGTAATTCTTCGTCTATTCTTAAGATTAAAATACCGTATATTAAGGATAAAATGTCTAGTTGACTTTCTATCACCTAAATTTCACAGGTGAAAGAAATTCAAATTTTAATTAGATTTTTCTGCAATTAAATTTTTCAAAATTTGAACGTGCTTTTTTGCAAATATTTAAAAAAAAAATTATCAGTATTTATAATTTATTCATTATTTTCAATAAATTAACTCTTTCACACTTACCGTATATGTAAATATGCTTTTTTCTTCTTCTTTCAATCGAGTTAATGAAAAACTGTTCTTCTAAATCAAATATTTTTTCTCTTTTGTTTAAAAAAAGAAAAAAAAACATATTCAATTTATTTAAATGAAAAACTTAACTTTGCAATTAAAAAATATATAAAATCAAAATCATGATTTCAATCATCAATGACCGAAATACGTTTTGAATTCATAATTAATTCCGAAATTCTTAATACAAAAATGTATATAAGTAATTTCACTTTATGTTAGCTTTCTTTATAAAAAAAATAAGCATTTTTTTCGTGAGAAATACTTTTTTTGTGTGTGTGTATTTTTTTTTTTATTTTGCGTTTTCTTTTTCTACAAAATATGTTCGATACGTGTTACATGTATGTATTTGTATATATGTACAATTAACTTAAAATAAATAATTTATAATAAATAAACAAATCTTAGGTGTAAAATCTTGTTATTTTTTTCTCTTTCTCCTGATGTCTCTTAATTTGTGACTTATGATTTTGCTAAAGTTTAATTAATTCTTAAACTAAATTAGAAATTATTTTTGGTCAAATGTAATTGATAATAATCTACCAATCTTCTTTTACCCAAACTGGATTCGATGCATGTTGATGTGTATAAACAAGTGGTACTGGTGGTGCACTATATGGAACAGCATGTGTATGAGCTAATCCTCTTGATAAGATTTGTCCAATAGCAAGGATAAGAAGAATTACCTAGAAAATTATGAAAGAGATTTCAATTTTAAGATTTTTTTTGAAGATAAAATAAATTCCTGTGTTCTATATTATCAGAAAAGTAATTTCAATATTGCGAGTCTATAGCTATATATGTATGCATACTTACTCCAACACCAAGTCCTTTTATCGAAACCACAGTTAATGCGGCAAGAAGTGTTGTAATAACACCAACAACGAATGCAGCAGGGATAATAGCGAAACTAATCCTTTTAAGAAAGTGATGTCCAAATGTACGTCCTTCTACAAAATATTCACAATTTTTTAAATTATTATTATTATTTTTTTTCAAATACACAATTTTTTATTAATTTAAAAATATTTTTTTGTAAACGCACCAGCGACATTTGTATCACTATCAACTTCACAATTACCAATAGCAAACACACTGCAAAAAATAACAGCAACAAGGATAATATTTTGAATGGATGCCATTTTATTTATTTTTTTTTCTAATTAATTTTTTATTTTCACTTTTTATTTTTTAAAAATTTAATTAATTGAGTTAATAATCACTCAACAACTTTATAATTCGGAATGAATGAAAAATTTTGATGTTGGACGTTTTTTATTGTCACATTCACATTACGGACCTTTTTATTGTTCAGTATAAAATTTATGCATTAAAAAAAAAAAATGTACCTATATATTTTTTTTTAATCAGATACGTTGACCACTCTTTGAATATATCACGATTATACCTACTTATTAAAAAATTGTGACACGATTCACATATTTGGTGGTTATTTACTTTTGAATACTCGTATATGTATTTATTTTAATATTTTAATTTTTGGTATTGAAAGATTTTTTTTTCTAATGCATGTGATTGTAGTGAATATTATAGCGACAAATTCAAATTAAAAAAATAATTGTTTTATATAAAAGACGCGTACATACATACGTTACGCATATATACAAAATTTTTTTTTAAAAAAACAACAAAAGATATTTATAAGTGACTAAATAAATGGTATTCAATGAGTTACCATATATGTTTTATGTGATTTTTAAAGAAATGAAAATTAGTTCAAATAAAATGAAATTAGAATTAATAATTTCACGTAAGAAATTGACATTCATGAAAAAGTAACATTATAATTAGAAAATACTAATTATTATTATTATAAGTGAAAATAAGAAAAAAAAATATATTGGTTTCTATTAATGGAATTCATATATATTCGCTTTCATTTAACTTCCGGGCCGTATAAATATATAGAGAGAGTGTTTACAAGAACTTAAAATATTAGAAGAAAAAAATAAGACATCTTGAAAGTTGAATATGTGTATTTAAAGGATTATTGACGATCATACTAAGAGTTTTTTAAGGACTATTAGCTAATCTATTAGAGAAGATATAGCAAATATGTGATAAAGTTGGTCACTTTGAAGGCTCAAAATCGCAAAACTGACTCACTTTGAATCCTTATATTTTTGAAATAAAGGACATTTTCAAAAATCTGTTCTGTTTAAGGACCAGAATTTCCTTTCACCTATCTATATTCGAAATTTCATAAAAATCGGTTGCGAAATGTAGGCTGTAGGTAGTCACTTGGGCTCTTAAGTATTTTGAGAATGACGATCCATAACAAAATCTTTTTATTTGCAATGTGTTGCATATAGAAGTCAAAGTTTTTGTTTAATTTCTTAGATATTTTAAGCTATGAGGAATTTCCCCGTGGCTACAAGACATCCGGATATTTTTATAGGATCATTTCCACAAGAATAAAAATATCACATATCATTAAAGGATTTTCAACGAATTTATCAAGGAAGTTTAAAGGTCCGTTGGTTGTATACTTTGGCACTAAAATAAAAATATGGACATTTAAAACATGGAATTAATTACAGATCTCCCTGAAGTTACAATGTACTCAATATTTTGTTTTGTATTGTACTAAATTTGAGTCCTGATTTACACGGAACCAATTAATCTGAAATTTGAACAAGACGATGTACTTTTTAATTTCTAAATTCTATATTTCTTCTAATTAATAACAATATTGAAACAAACAAGTTTTAGACTTATATCAAACAAAAATCTTCACAGAAGATATTGAATTGAACATAGGATTTTCATTCTAATTACAAATCATTATATAGAAAAATAATTACTATATTAATCATTTTTTAAAATCAAACAATAAACTAGAAAAAAAATACATACATATGTGTTAATTATTTTTTTTTGTACGAGAAGTATGTAAGTAGTTCAATAAAAAAAAACATCTTCTTTCAATCAGTTTCATAATTGTTTAGATCTAGTTTTTTTTATAAATAATACAATCATAATCATAAAATATAATTGAATTCCTATCACCTGTTTTAAATATGTATAAGTAAGAAAAAATATATGTACATATGTATGTCTTGTTTAGTGACTTATCAATGATCGATCAAGCAACTTTTGAGACTTGAGGGATGATAATAAGTAATTACACCTGTTTTACAATGATTAAATACAATTTACAACACCTTTATTGCTTTACTAGACTTATAAATCCCGAATAGGTTGAGGTATAACTACATATATGGACTTGTATGCATGTATGTATGTACATATGCCATTTTGAAAATGTTGGTCAATTAATAAATTTGTTGAACTCATTAAAAAAATCGTTTACTTTGTTGTGTATCCTTATTATAGAAAACATAAAAAAAAAATTGAAATAATTACTTCTTTTTTTTTTTTTTTTACTAATTAATTGATTAATAATTGATTAAAGTTAATAGTATTGTAAAACTCTACTGAATCTTAAATCTTAAATCCGTGAAAATTAGAAAATAAAAATAAAAACTACATCATTCTCTCTCTATTTAGTACAAATTTAACCTACTTTAAAAAAATAAAACTTGCATTGATCTTTAAAAAACCTAGATTTTCTATATTATAGACGATTTAAATTACTGTTCATTATTGTACAATAATTTTGCGTATATTGGTTAAGATCACGTTCTAATAGAAAATAAGGTCAAGAAAATTTAATTGTATTTATTTGTGTGTAAAAGAACCGTAATTCAAAAGAAAATACTTTTTAAATAAGTATCTTGTCTGTTTACATTCCCTCTGATAGATATGATTTTCTTGTATAGACCAGGTATAGTTAAGATACATCTTCTTGTTTTGTATATTTTTGTTCCTATTCATGGTCCATTTATAATCAACAAGTTTAGATGCAGTCGATCGAGAACCTTATAAGAAGTAACAACTTGAATGTGAATTTTATTAACAATAAAACTATTTTTTTTTTTGAATAAACATCAGAAATTTATTGATTTTTTATTTTTTTTTATTTTGTCAAATTTTTATTTTTATTTTTTTTAAAGATGAAACAAAAAACAAGTGTAAAATTAATAATTAATTTAATAATTATAATTTTTATTAAATTAACATTTCAAAAAAATTTAAATAATTCAAATAATAATAATATAACGGAAATAAATAATAATAATACTCCTCATTTAATTTCGTTTGCGCCTAAAAGTAATAATAATAATAATGATAATAATATTTTTACATATATACGAACAGTTATACCTAATAATGTATTTAAATGTTTAGAAAAATTAACAATATTACGTTGTATGAAAATATATTTAATATATAAATTAGAAAATAATAATAATTTATATATAAAAAAAAATTCTAATAATAATTTAACTAAAGATTTTTTACGTTATATATTAAATAATAATAATTCAAATGATATTAATTGGTTTGATAAAAAATTAATGAAAATTAATGATAATGATTTAACAAAACGTTTAATACGTAATTTTGAAAAAATATTTAATAATCGTGAAATTAAATTACATTTTATACCTGGTATATTAGTTAAAGTAATACCAAGTAAAGAGAATAAATTGAAATTTTCATTAAAAAAACGACGAAAACAATATAAAGATATTATAACGGCTGAAGGTAAGTACATACAAGATTTTTTTAAATTTTCTAATTGAAGAGAAAAGAAATATTACTATATAAATTCATATATGTATATGTAATACAGATGAATCTGAAGGACGACGACATAAGAAAAAGGATAAAAATAAACATAAATCAAATTATCATCATATGATGTTACAAGTTGCAGTACCTGTTATGATGATGCCAATTATATTACTTGGTAGTTTTTTACCATTTATGATACCAGCTTTAAAAATGGCTACATTAATGAGTGTTGTAATGAATAATGGAGCATTATTAACTGCACTTATGTATGCTGCAAAAACAGCTGTATTAAGTAATGATAATGAAATTGTACATTATGCTCCAGCACCAGGATATCATTAGATTATAAAAGGTCATATAAATGAGCCGTTTATTTTGAAAGTGGGGCAAGTCCATTCGGTTTTGTTTCGAAATGTTCAAGGATATCTAAGCTGCCATAGAATTTTCATATAATAGCTTAATTTCTGCTGTAAAGTTCTAAAGCATAAAATACATAATAACTTTAATATTATAAACAGTTGAAAGGACGTATAATGATCTTCATCTAAAAATTACTTTATCTCATTTTTTTACCAAAAATGGACTTACCCCACTTTCAAAATAAACGGCTCAAATAATGCGTATATGAAAATTTCATTTCATATTTTTAACTTATTAAAGTTCTTGTAAAAGTATTGAATTTTTAAAATCACATTTAAAAATGTGGACTTTTGTGTTGTAATTTTTTCGACTTTACCTCATAATAATTGTTTAATTCTATGAATCAAATTCTGAGGATATTTTTTCGTCTTAAATTTTAAATTAAAAAAATATGTCCTTTTTAACGAGTTATAGGATGAAATAAAAAAATACTATACTTCATTGCATATATACATTTTCACAAAGTTTATTTTCTACTTGTTATGAACAAGTATTTTCTTGTGAAAAGAAAGAATTTTGAAATACGAGGGTCTTAACAAAAGTTCGTGCAAAAGTACAAAGAAAATTAAAAAAACAAGGATTTTTTATTATTATTATAAAGTTTATTTGTTTTATATTTCTCGAGTCTATAAATCCACCTGTAAAAACATGCTTCAAAATCCTCCTTTTTCAATAAGGTAGGTTGCTCTTCCACGGCTTTTATGAGTTCGGCTTTGTATGTTCTACCGCGTAATTTATTTTTTATTTTTGAGAAGAGCCGGAAGTTGCAAAGTAAGTAAATCAAGCGAATATGGTGCTGAACAAATTTTATTGATGCCAGATTCAGCTATATAGCAGTATGTGCAAAAGCATTGTCGTGGTGAAGGAAACATTTCATTGCAATGCAGTTTCGGGACGTCCTTGTAAAATATTCTCGAACATTTTAGGTAAACAATTATTTGTTCAACAACCTGCGGTAACAATATGTTCTTCTTTCAGTGGTATAGCAGCTATAATTTTACTTCTACTAAAGAAAATCGCAAACAATAATTTTCAAGTGGATTTTTTACTTAAGGTTTTTACTGGAGAAGGTTGACCTTTTCAACTCCATACAGAAGATTGGAGTTTTGTTTCAGATTCGCTATTATTATTAAAATTCGTGGACTGACTTTCCCTGAATTTTTCTAGGAAAGTTAGAAACTGTTACATTTGGATCAAGAACTTTAAGAAGACCCGTATTCTATCGTTTATTCTTTAATTTGCATATTTTTGTCGGAATTTACCAATATTTAAATCTTTAAAAAAAATCCTTTAAAAATTATTCATATTTGCAACACATTTAAAAAAAATTTTATTGAGGAATTTTTAAAAATAAAATAAAAAAACATGATTAATCATGTGCAATCCTTTTATGGTAAAAAAATGTAGAAAAAAAATTATATTAGGAAAATAAGAAAACAAATTAATTTGATATTTTATAAATATTATATATTATTTTTTTTATTTAATTTTATTATAAATTTCTATTCTAATTAATTATACATCCACAATTTTAATTTACCATATTTATAAATTTTATTTTTTTTTTTTTTGTTCCCAAAAAATTTTTATTATTTATTATTTTGAAATTAATAAAGAAAAGAAAAAGGATATAATTAGAAATTATAATATTTTGCAAAAAAAAAAAAAATTGATGTTAAATCCTGTTACCAAAAAAAATAAAAAATTACTTCTATTTTTTTTTCTTCATTTCAATTTAAAATAATGTATTTTATAAATTAAATTAATTTTGGTTTTACTTCTTCTTTTTTTTTTTTTTCTATAGAGTTAATAAACTATTACATGTATAAACACAAAAAAAAAAAAACACAACATAATACTAATTAATGATGATTTTATTTACTTTGTTTTATTTTTCATTTTCTTTTCTTTGTGAATTTAAAATATTTAAATAGCTAAATAAAATAATAATAAAAAAATAAAAAAACATTACACACAAATTTAATTGTTGTTTGTTCATTTATTATTTACAACTAATAAATTATGTTTTTATAGAATTTTAATGTGTTTTTCTTTTAAAAAAAAAAAAAAAATTAATGAATTTCTCTTTGTTTTTTTTATTTTATTTGAAATTTTATTATTAAAAACTAAAAGTATTCTTATAAACAATTAAAAATATATTATATATTCTTAGAAAAAAGAAAAAAAAAATATGTATAAATATTATTTATATGAATTCATTATACATGTCTCTTTTCTTTCATCATCTTTCATATCTTTATCATCCCAACCCCATAAATGTGTTTTTTCATCATCATGATTACATTTATCATTTAATTCTTGAAGTAATTCTTCTTTAGATAATTTACTATATTGATGTGAACCATCACCAGTTCTTAAGACTCTTTTACGTATCATATCATCAGATACGGTTTTAAGATCATATGCCCAACCTTTGAAAAAAAAAAAAAACAACAAAAAAAAAGAGGAAAAATTTTAAAAAATAATTGAATTTTTATCTTCTAAAAAATTTAAATTATAAACGAAAAAAATTAGAAGTAATAAAATTTACCAATTTTAGCAAATAAATCAATAACAGCAGTTGTATAATTTGTTGCATAGTCTCCCAATTCAGATGTTTTATAATCCCATGGGAATACATGATGATAATTATGCCAACCTTCTCCATTTGCCAATATTGCTACAGTTTTATTATTTGCTGGATTTATATTTTTATCAAATGGTTTCATACCCCAAATATGTGCAGCACTATTTACTAACCATGTAAAATGTAATGATATAACATAACGTAATATTGAACATGCAAAAAAGCATGTTTCCATTGATGCATTCAAATAAAAATATGGAATTAATGCTGGCAATATAAAACAGCATAAAGGCATTAATGTCATGTAATATCTAGAAAATAGAATAAAACAAAGAATTTATTACATAAAATTAAAAAATTTCTAATTTATATTTTACAAAATTTTTAACTAACTTCTTTTGAAACATAACAATTGGATCAGCTTCTAAATCACTCATATCAATACATTTTCCTTTTTCTTTAACATCTGGATGTTTTTTACATAATAACCAACCCATATGTGAAAAAAAGAAACCACGTGTTGAATTATGTGGATCAGCATCTGTATCAGTGAATTTATGATGTACACGATGATCTCTTACCCATTCATAAATACAATTTTGGAATGCAACTGTTTGAAAAATCATTAAAATTGCACGTAATGGCCATTTAGCTTTATATGATCTATGTGCCCATAATCTATGTGCACCAGCTGTTATACCTAAACCACCACAAAATCCAATTAAATGTCCTGAAAATTATTAATAAAAAAAAAAAATAAAAATAAATATAAATATAAAATGTATAATTAATAAATTATTTTTAAGTTCTTTAATTTTTAGGAAGTTTTTTTTTTTTTTTTTTTTCTTAGAAAATTAAGGATTGATTAGGCGGGAAAATAATAAGGGAAATGGGTAGTTTTTTTTTCGAAATTTAAAAAAACAAATCAATCGATCAATCGCATATGGCTTATTTTTATTTCAATTCAATACTATTAAATTTTTCAACAAAAATTTGACGTATTTCTAAATTCTTGTCTAGACTCAAAACAACAACTAAAAGACGTTTATTTTATGTAAAAAAAAAAAATAAATAAAATAAAATTCTAAAAACAAAAACAAGGAATTTACATGATATAAATAATTTTAGAAAATTTGAAGAAAAAAAAAATGTAATAAAAATAGTCCGTTACCATATAAATTTACATTTTACAATTAATTATGTAAACATCAATTATACAACTAGGTAGTAATTAAATATATACTACACGTGCATTTAAAACACTTTTTATTTTATTTTTTTTTTTTTTTCAAATTTAATTAAATCGTATGATCAAAATTAATTTTATGTTAATTAAATTTTCGTTTTTTTTTTTTTTTCATTTTAATTTAATTTGATTTTTTCATGAATGAAAATAAAAGTAAAATAATACACACACTAATTCTTTTGCATTATTCATAAAATAAAGTACAAAAAAAAAACAACAAAAGAATGAAGAATCTTTATTATTTTTTTTAATTTTTACTCGTATTGTATCTTAAATGTTTTTTTTTTATTCCTTCTAGATACAATTTTAGCAAACTCTGTTCATATAGAGAAGAATTTTTTATTAGTACATAAAATCAATAAAATAAATGTTTTGTGTTGAATATTAAATTAATAAATTTATTGAATGAATTTAAAAAAAAAAAAGAAGAGAAAAAAAAATTATTATTTTGGTTTGATTTATAAGATAGGAATAAATAAATCACTTTTCAAGGTTTATTTTTAATATTTAGTTAGATGGGACGACATATTTTTATTTAATTATTTAAAACAAAAGATGATGTCATCTTTTTTTTTTTTTGGTTTTCGTTTTAATCTATAATTTTAAAGTACACGATATTTTAGATATTTTAGAAAGGAAATAATTCAATTACTTAAGATACATATGAAATTTTTGAATTAAAAATTAATAACTTACCCCATGCATATTCTATGATAAGACCTTTTGTTATAACTATATATATACCATATAATGCCCATATATGTAAAAATGTAAATGCAATTACATTTCTCCATACAATTTCTATTTTATATTCACTGGTTTTATTTGATGTTTTTGTTTCTGTATCAATTTCTAATGATTTTTTTGTTAATTTTGTTGTTGTTGATTGCTGTTCTGTAGATGATGAATTTTTTCTTGATACTAAATTTTGACATTGTAATGATGTATTATTATTATTATTATTTTCTTTATCATTTTGTATTGTTGCTTCAGCTACTAAAAATGAATTTCCAATTATATTTGGAGCCATTTTTAATAAAATATCTAAAAATAGAAAAAAAACCAATTGTTTTAAAATTCAATCAACAATTCAAGTAATTATTTCAAATATCAAATTTTACATTATATTAGAAATTTAAATTGAGATATAATTTTTTTTTTTTCTAATAGAGTGTAAAGTTTAAAACTTTAAAAAAAAAAAACCAAACTGGGAAATTAAATTGACGAAAAAATTATTCAGGAAATAGTATATAATTAAAATTTTTTTAATTATTTATTTATTTAAAAACAAAACACAAACAAAACAAAAATTTATAAATTATTGAACTTTTCTAATACCAAAAAAACAAAAAAAACCAAAAAAAAAAAAAAAAAACAATAGAAATAATCAAATTTGATAAGGAAAAATTTACATTTTAATTAAAAATTCCTTTAGATACCTTTAACTTTAATGACCCTTTTTTTTATTCAAACTGTCATATAGTACGTATACGGAGTATTTGAAGTTATATAATTAAAATGCAAATCTTAAGTACTCCAAAATCCAAAGTTTGTTGATTGATAATAAGGAACAAACTATGTAAATTGTATTTGACTTATTTTTTTAACCTTTTTATATAATTTTTGTAATAAGTATCCTCCTATTGATCACAATTTTGAACCACATACATGTGTGTGTACTGGACACAAATTATTATTAAACATCTGAAGCTGTACTCGTATGTGCAAATAATTGTATGTATAATTTGAAAAATTAACATTTGAAAAACATCATTTGTTAAAAATATAATTATAATTATTGTTATTTAAATGAAGTCTTTTAAACTATAATGTTGACATTAACTTGACAGCTAAATATTGCAATTTGAAAAATATTTTATTATATTTAAAAAATAATAAAAATTGATAATTATTTCGAATGCAATTCACGTTTATTTAGCACCTGTCTCTTATTATATATGAATAATAAATACTTGCGTATGTAAAGTACATAATATGTATATAGAATACAATATTGTACACAAAGCATCATCATCATATTTTATTTTTGTATATAATTTGGTACAAGTTGCACGTAATTTACTTAATTTTTTTTTTCTTTTTCAAATCTTTTTTTGTTGAATTCTCTAATTAGTTAGGTTTGAAGTTTTTGAAAAAATTTTCAAGGTTTTTTTTTTTAAACCGCAGATCAATAATTTCATATCAGTAGCAAAAAATTTAATTTTGAAAAAATAAATAAAAAGTTTTGTTGATGTTACGTGATGACTTCCGAAGTAAATACCTATCTATTTTTTTGTTGTTGTTGCTATATGAATCAATATGTTGTACTTGATTTGGTATAGGATTTGTGTGTGTGATTGTAAATGAGGTCTAATTTTAACAATTTATTTTTCTTTTTTCAGATCAAGGTAATAATTAAGATTTTCATTTAATAACATATTAATAAAAAGACTTTCTTTAAATTATATGACGTGTGGCATACATATGTCAAAAATACATATTAACGTTACTTTTCCCTTTGGTAATTAATTTTTTTGAAACATCCTGCCTATCGCAAAGTATTAATATGTCCTTGTAAGATGTAACAAAATTTAGACGATAAAAATTAAATAAAGACCCATAATGAAAATTATTATTAAGAAATTGTTTTTTTTTTGTTTTTTTGTTCATTGTTTTGACATCAAAATAAATGCAATATCTAGCAAGTATAAGTATGTAATTTTTATTTGAAATAAGACAAGACAAAAAAAAAAAGTCACTAGTGCATCATTTTTATGTTCACCTTCACAATTTACTAGGTCAAAATGATTTTATATTAAAACAATGTACCAGGTAAACATTTTACCACAAACAAAAAAATTAAATAATATTTTTATTGACAAAATTTTGTCGTTTTTTTTTTTTCATTTCAATCAAAAAATTTTGGTTTTTTTTTTCTTCAACCAAATAATTTGAATTTTAACGGAAATTAAATTGAAAAAAAAATGTTCCGAAACAAAAATACAAAAGTTTACATTTTTTTTTTGTTTTTGCAGAATTTAAAATTCAATGATGAAATATTTGTGGAACGATTTTTTTTTTCAAATTTTAAAATGCATATTACATGAATACCAAAATTTTGTAAGAAAAAAAAACAACAAGAAAATAGCTATATTTTTTTATTTTATTTAAAATATATATTTGAAATGTTCATGAAAAAATTAAGATGATTTCGGTGTTCTTTACAAAAATTAAAAAAAAAAACGTGACTAGTTTGTTCAATTGAATTTTTAAACAAAGCATAATTCGTTTTTATTTTGTTTTTTTATGACATAGGTAGTCCTATAGTCAAATTTCAATTATATTTTATTAGAATTCATTCACCCTTTATTTTTTTTTAAAGGCAAAACATTAGAAACTATTATTGAATTTTAATTGATTTTATGAAATATTCAAAAATAAAATGTTTCTGTTACTAACCGAAATAAGATTTTAGAAAAAGAATCAAGTATAAATATTTTTTTTTTTACATTGAAATTTTACCATATTGGAATTTGAATTCTTTTAGAAAATCTGATTTTCTGGGTTAAATTATCAAGAATTTTTATGAGCTATACTATTAAGACTTCTTATTCTTTTTTTGTACACCTGTTTTCTCTAAAAAAAAAAAAGAAAAAAATACCAATAAATTGATAAAAACAAAAATAATAAAATAAAAATGTCAAATCTTCTTTTACTATGTCATGGACAACCTCGTACAACACAATAACCTCCTAATGTTTATAGAAGTATATGATTATATCATGCTGCTGGTCATATTAAAAATCATTCAAGAACAAGGTAGATTTATCCAATATATACATATATAATGATAATTCCGTTGTAAACAAGTTTCAAAGAACTAAAGACAAGCAGCAAGTACATATAAAATTGTCGATTTGATAGCAGTTTTTCAAGCATCTGTAAATATTTACTGCTCAATGTCCATATAAAATCTATATACTATAATAAATATACCTACTATATAAAATAATTGCCTCAGGGATATTTATTATTCTTTTACTCATTATATACCTACTTGTATAATATATTATGTATATACTTTTTTTTTTAAAATTCAATTTTAGCTATTTAAATGACAGAACTCTATCTCTACGATACAATACTACTCTCTATGCTATAATATATGAATATATATTGTCTTGAGGTCGTCTAGTTTTCAATGAGACCATTTACTTTATGCGACCTAATTATTTATACTTTTTATATTTTATTTATTTATATACAATATTAAAAAAAAGATTATCTTTATAAGAATATACCTGTAATATTATAGAAAGGTGCAAAATAATATGTTATGTACCATAATTAGGCGAGTGTATGAATACATACATCAGTTTTTGTTGTTTTATTTTTATATTTTTGCAATATTTGTATGGAAAGATATGTGTGCGTAGTATACACGTTCATTTTTAAGGTGTGCTATTGAATTATATTGTGAATCTAAAGAATGAATCTTGTTCTACAATTTATATCCAATATAAGTAATAAGTCATTGATCTTAAGAGTATTTAATTGAATATCAATTTTTTTTTTTTTTTTTTTTTTGTGTTGGTATGATGGTGTCAGTAGATAATTATAACTAAAACTTTAAGAATTAATTTTTGTTGTTGTTGTTTTCAAATTAATTTTATTTAATTACTTTTTTTTTATTCGTTTTTTTTTCCTTCTTCTTCTCTTTTTAACATTTTTTGTTGTTAAAGTAGATGTCCATATATTATGGAATATACATAACTTCTTATGTAGCTATATCATCTAAAAGAAGTCAAATTTTCAAAATTGAGGTCATGGTTTATGAGCTTCATTAAATTTATTTATACTTGTTGATAATGATACGGGTACATATATATATGTATGTATGTACATATCTCTACATATATAGGTATACTATACCATACGAGTATGTGCAATAATGCATAATTGAAGATGCAAAGAAAATAAAATTTTAAAAAAAATAATAATTTTTTTTTTGTTCATATAAAAAAGGGGTTATAAATTATTGTTGAGATGTAAATTTAAAATATTTATTATTATGTATTCACAAATACTAATAAGATACTTTGTTGTAAATTGTGTTTATTTATTTTATTTTATTATTTATTTATTTTTTTTTTTCAAATTGAAAAAGTAGTTATTGTTTATTATCAACCACAATTAATAATAAATATTTCTTTTTTTCTCATTTTTTTTTTTTAAATTTTTCCTCAAACAATCAATCATCATATCACCTTATAGTTAAATAATTGTTTCATTTTTGTATTGATGATTGTAAATTTTTTTTTAAATATCTAATTGTGTATTCTATTTACATAGCCTGGTTATTAAAATGCTCTTCCATAATGGATATTGATTTCCAGACAAAAAAAAAAGTTAGAATTTAATGTCACAAAACAATGAATCAGGTGAATTTAATTTACGTCAATATACACATTTTAAATTGAATTTAGTTAATAGAAAATTAGATACATACATACTAATTATTAATTATAATTAATTAGCGTATTTTAATTTTACGCCAAAAAACATTTTTCCAAGTTATGTAACTTATTTTATATGGGTAAAACAAAGAAGTCTTTAAAACGTCATTTGAGACGGGGTTATAGTATTCTTAACCTTTACACTGATTTGCAAAAAAGATATTTTTTAAATTTTACATTATAAAAAAAAAACAAACAAGGACGATTTAGTTGATTACAAAATGTTGGTTTTTTTAAATTCAAATTATTTCTTTTTTTTTGTTTGTCAAACTTCATACTGAGTAACTGAAAATGTTCAAAAGATCAATGCCTTTTCTTTAAGTGTATTATGGCGCTTTGAAAATTTTTTTGAGTGGATTTGCAAAAATTATAAAAAATTATTTGATATGATTTAAAGTCTTATTAAAATCCATTAAAATTTTATATTTTTCAGGTTTTTGAGTGAGGTCAGTGCCAAATTAAATATAGGAAAAAAAGAGAAAATACTTTCAATATAGCTATTTTTTTTTTTACTAGAAATTCGCATTGACATTGAAAACAGCCATTTGACAAAACTTTTTTCTTTGTGATATTTTTATTATCAAAAAATCCTCAAAAATTATTTAATATCCGTTATTCATAAATCATAATACTGAAATGAAATAATAAAGTGGAATTTTTTTTTTCAAAGATATTAAAAACTGTCAAAAAAATCTACCTATGATTTGTAATTTATTATTGGTTTTATGCATTGAATGTGAACTTTTGAAAGGTAAAAGCAAAAAACAAACATTATTGTAACATTTTAGTCATTTTTATGTGAAAAATAATTTAATGTAATTTTAATGATCGCTCATTTTAATTAACTTAAATTTCTTTTATAATTTATTTAGAAAAATAATGTTAGTGGTTTTTTTTTTCTATCTAATTTTGCTTGTACAATGTCATTAATGTGAGGACTGGGGATGCACTTAATTAATGAAGACAGTCATTAACATTGAAAGATAATTTAAATTTTTTATGTATTTTTTTTTTGTGGTTAAACAAATTTATTATTTCGAATAAATGTCTAAATATTTAATAAATTATTTTATACATGTAATTATTATTTTTTTTACTTTTTACCTTAGAATAAGTAGTAAAATAATTTTCCTAGAATTAAATAATGTACGAGTTACATATTATCTATGAAGTAAAGTTTTAATGTTCTCCGTTTTATTTTTTAAATTTAATTATTCTTGAACTTGTGGTCGTGGTTACCTAACTCTTATAACCTTTTAATAACGCTAGTATACACACATCAAAACTTGAAAATAATAAAAGTTAACACACAGTTGTATAGTTACCAAAAGGATAAAAATATATTCTTTAAGAAAAATCGCTTCCATATATTTTTCCTTTCCAAAAAAAAAAATTCTTTACTGAAAGTATTCTGAAGAAAGATGATCCTTTCGGATTTAAAATAAAAAATATTATTTTCCAGAGAAATTATTCTACCAACCCTTATGAACTTTATATATAGTACTTTAATATTAACATTAAGCTTTCCTGTAAAATATTGTCCTTAATCATAATTTAATAAAAATCAATTCACAATCAATACAATAAATTGTACAATAACTAATTTATGTACCTATATCCCTTTTTCGACAGTAAATAAATTGAAAAAAATTAATTTTTGCAATATACTTGATATGAGTTCAGTGTGATTTAAATTATTTCTAACTAATTTAAAAATTTTCCATTTAAACAAAAACATGTCATGAGTTTGCAAATTTCTTGATTTGTCTTTTTCAATGAAATCTAAATATATGTATGTATATATCAATCGATCTTTCATTCATATATGTTGGTGTTAATTCAGGTAGATAATATTTTTATTTATATACTAATTTTTAAAAGGAAATAAATATTTGATGCATTGATTACATCATATACATATATGAGATCGGTCAAGTTCAAGTTTGATAATAATCATTTATACATATGTTATTTCAGTTTAAAAAAAAAAATGTTTTCTATTATGAATGCAAAGTATGTACCTACATAATATGATTTGGTTTTTAGTGCGAATATTTTAAAAATTCAACTAAGCAAATTTTTATTTAATTGTTTAACAACATTTTGATTAAATTGTTTCGTTATAATGCATTTTATTTTATACATAATACAGATACATAAGTATGTATAACTTTTAATACATATGTGTGCAAATTTAAAAAAAAAAATAAATAAATAAAAACAAAACAAAAAAAACACTTGTACTAATTTGTATTGCAATTATATTTGACCAATTTACAATTTTGCACACGTAGGCATGCAATACTTTAATTTATTAAATAAACAATAAAATAAATAATTGAATAATAATTTCAATTGAATTGAATAAAATCAGCTTGAAATTACACATGAATTTTTCGATTATTACAACACTTCTAAATTCTTTATAAAAAAATTATATAATATACAAACATATGTTTTATATTAATTAGGTAAGTTTTTAGTTCTAGAATTACTCGATTATTCGATTTTGAAGTGCCTTCCGGGACAGTATTCACACAAAATATTCTGCTTTTTCTAATATCAATTGAAAAAGTGTTAATGCTTACTAATAGTAGATTTATCTGGACCATAAATAATAATTATAGCAAGACGCAAAATAGGATTCAATTATAAATTTATTATTTCAATTATTTCAAACGATTCATATTTTTGAATTTCTTACTATCCTTTAACCTTTTGAGCTATAATAAATAGTTAACATTTAATATATGATACCTTGAACCAAAAGAGTTGAGGAATCGTATTATATTATACTAGAAAAACATGCGCAGAAGAAAAGATATTTACAACATGCATTTTTGATGTTGTAAATTCTAAGAAACAGGTTTCTTCTTTTGTATTATGTATACACAAGAAGATCACTACTACGGCATGTAAGACATGCGCGAAAATACCTCAACTTTTTTGTTTTTACTTATAACATAGACTAGTATCTTATAGATTAATTATCTATGCTTATAAGTGATTGTAAGGATGAGTAATTTCGGAAAACACATCGTTGCAACAAAATATGTATTAATTTTCAATTTTTTAACACTTTTGTGTCTTAAAAATAGTAAGTGTAATCTACACAAGATCTTTCACGTTGTGGGTACCAAATTATTAAATACAAGGAAATTTTTTGGCCAGCGTGCCCCAAAAACATGACTTGAAATTGAGACAATATTTATGTATTTTCTATGGCGAAACACCTCGATTTGAGCCAGGGCCCCCGGGCCTGCCTACTCAAGTCAACTTGAATTTTCTAGACTATTTTTCTGTCATACGTACACTTACAGTTTTAAATGGAATGCGAACCACTAAATTCACTTTTTCAAACCGAATTTATTCGTATGACACAGGGCTGAGACACTGTCATTTTGTGTAATTGATTTCAAGTAAATATTCCTATCCCTAATTACATTTAATTGAAAAACTCGAAAAAGGCCATATATACGACTATACGAGTATATTATACCTATATATTTTTTTCAAGAAATATTTTACAATTATTAAGAAATTTTCAGTTGAATACAATGCATGTGTATGAGGAAGGAAGGTCATAAAAATTTGTAATAAAATTTAATTGTAAAAAAAAAACAATACAAAGAAAGAGAAATCATTTACCGGTTTTAAATGATTTTGTATAGGTATAATGTTAATGTATGACACAAATATTTTGAGAATGCAGAAAAACAAAGAAAATAAGTGAAATTATTATTTGTATTTTGTATTTCATAATTAAAAAGAGAATAATTTGAATGATTTTTTTCTTTAAATTTTCTCGAATAATTTTGGCAATGAAAAGACAAAATTTGATTATTTGAAATTTTCTAGTAAAATCTTGAAAAATTACAATAATTAGAGAAATCCCAATAATAAAATGACATATTGTTTGTATGTACATATATGCGTCATGTCATAGTTTTCCCTTGTATTCAAGATTAAGACAAAAGTGTTTATTATTACTTTTTTTCTTTTTAATAAAAAAGTTTTTTAATTTTAATTTTTCTTCTCTATTTTTAGCGATTATGTGTACATTTCCGGACAACGACAACAACGGTAAATATTCAGGTAATACCAAAAAAAAAAAAACATTTTTTCTCAATAATAATTTTTATTCAAATACATACATACATACATTCATGTACATTGCGCGCCATTTAAAAAAAAAAAACAAAATGATAATTTATGTAATACAAGTAAGAAATAAATGAAATTATTTTTTTTTAATAAAAAAGAGTCAAAAATAAGTAACGAAAAATGAAATTGAAAACAAAAAAAAATGTCTTAACAATGTGAAAATAAAAATAATACCTACAATATTATAATTTTAATTTAAATTATAATAACTAACTAAAATCTATAGTCCGGTTAAGAAAAATGATGTTTCCTAAAGTGACAATTCATGAAGCACGTGCAATTTCGTCAGTTTTTATTTCTGTCTGTTATTTATTATTTTTTTTTTTTATTTTATTAATATTGTATTTAAAACATTTAAGTAATCAACATAGGTATATTACTAGTTTTTAACTATTTTAACTGCATAAAAAATAATACTAAAAAAAAAATGTTTTATGTTGCTGAAATATTGTCAAAAAAAAAAAAAGTGTATACCAGGTAGTCTTGTCATAATGGCAGAAGTCGTTTTTATTTTTCAATTTATAAAAAAAAAAAAATAAAAATAACAAACGGAAAGATAACACAACAATAAACATGTGTGTATAGTGTAGTGTGTGAAAAGATAACAACAAATTTCTTGTTATGTAGATTTTTTTTCTTTTTTTTTTAGTTTAAATATGATTTATTTAAATATTTCATCAATTATGGTTATTTTATTATTACTAAATTTTGAAAAATGGAAGAGAAAAAAATGTGCTCTACTTTTTTTTTTTTTTTTTGGTTTTCTAGGCGGACAGTTCAAGTTTTAAGAAAAGTAGAGATATGTAATTATAATTTTCAATTGAAAAATCGAGAGAAAAAAATTAACAAATGTTATAATTAATGTTTAATTGAAAATATTTAAAAGTTATTACCACCTACCTACCCCTTATCCATTTCTTGTTTCATGGATTTTTTTTCTGTGTGATCAAAAAAAAAAAAAACTGGGGTACCTATGTATACATTTTTTAAATATAAAATTAAAGTATACATATAAATTTTTATCTTTTTATTTTCTGTTTGAGATTGTTCTTGGAACCAAAAAGTATTACAAGGGCATCAGCTACTGGTAAAAAGTGCAAAAAAAAACATTGAAATTAATAAAAGTAAGTAGGTATTTATTACTTTTTGATATGTTAAAATTCGATTTGTAAAAGGATAAAAAGAAAAAATGTTTTTTTAAATAAATACATAGCATAAAAGTTTTGCAAGGTTCAATTTTAGCCAAGATTTTAGAAAAGAAAAAAAAATTTTTGAGTTCTTTTGAGAAATAATTCCAAGTAAAAGTTGTTAATTCGACAATATCATGGATTTATCAACTTCCTATAATTGACATTTTCGTACATTCAAGCAATTCAAGTATGTTGAATGTATGTGTAGGATTAAAAAGAAGCTACTTGAAAAGCTGATGATGTTGGAATTTTTCCATGTTTTTCTGATCCATCTGATTCCAAAAATTATGATCGCTAAAAACAACAATTTTTTTTGTTAATGGCTTGTAATTTATATGTATGTCTTTTACAAAGATAATGATGAATTTCACTTACAAAATGTCCCACAACGTAATTATAGAAATAAGTATCTAAAAGTGGTAATCGATAGTTTTGTCAATAGGTTATATATTTCTATTGTTCTACCTGTGAACACTTGCAATTGATTAAACTCAGCTAATTAGTCAACCAAAATTTAAAAAAAAATTTATTGTTGTAAAGAATACATATAAGAAAAACAAAATGGGACGTGACTAATGTCACATAGCACCACTTTTGGTTGGAAAAACACTGGTAGAAGTCAATAAAATATGAAAGGTCGAGAAAAAAAAGTAGTTTCAGCATAAACGTGTCAAAAATCTTATTTGATTAGAAAAACATTTTAAGAAATTAATTTCGAAAAGGTCTTCTAACGAATTCTAAAGATTATCTTTCTAAAATCAAAATTAATTTATTTCTTATTTTAACATTCGAGTCAATTCTGGCACAATTTCGTCAAAAATCAGTTTTTAAATTTGAATATCTCTGGACCCAGTGATCCGATCCGAATAACTTAAAAAGTTGATATGCTGCACGAATTTGAGTCAAATAAAAAGCACTAAATTAGAAAACAGTTCAATTTAACAGACTGAAATTTTTCTGAAAATCTTCAAAAATAAGAGGAGTCGCAGTAGAAAAGAAAAAAACGTGAATTTTTCGAAAAATTACGATATTTTGCATTTTACCCCATTACTTTTGCCCTAATGCATGTATTTATTTCGTTTAAAGTTTGTTTAGAAGAGGGCCCTTCAAGGAACATCCTGGCTAAATTTCAATTCCCTATTCCTCCGGGAAAATTTTTTAAAGGAACGAAAAGGACTACAAAAATGTCTTTAACATTCATCGGATTGTTAAGTATTTAAATTATTTTCATTTTTATTTTAAAATCGATCTCTGTTGATTAGATCTATCAGATTCATGTGTACTGATAAACATTGAAATAGATGCATTTAAATTGTGTATCTAATGCAATTTTCATAGAATAAAATACACAAATAAAAAGTTTTTATTAAACAAACATATTTTTTTTTTCCTTTTTAAAAACACTTTTAAATATATACACGTTACAAAATTTTCAGGTTAATTACTTGTCAATGATAGTTCATATATATTCAAATAGATATTTCATCATATTCTTGAAAACAAGAGGTATGAATTTCAAAAGATAGGTATAATAGATGATACTTTATTTAAAAAGATAATGCACTTTTTTCTCTTTATTTTTTCCACTTTTCCATTTTTGCAATAAACGAAAATATGTCAAATGTTGTATGCGTATGACAAATAAAATATCACGCATATTAATCATTGAGAAAAAATTGTTTATAAATTGAAACATGTCCATAGATGCATTATATTGTTTTTATTTTATTTAATTTGCATCTAAAATGCACTCTTCAAAATAATTGTTTGTTTTAAAAAGAAAATAAAAGTTTTATTTATTTTTTTGTTGTTGTTAACAAAGCTTAAAATATTAGAAAAAAATATGATATTTATTTTAATAAATAATAATATCTATTTTGTATAATTGGCACGTACTTCATGAGTATGTAATTTTAACTTTCGCAATAAGAACATAAATACGAAAAAAGTAAGTTTCCAAAGAAAAGTGAAGACAAATAAATAAATACAATAAATTCTTATGTGTTTTAACCTCGATTTAAAAAAAAAATTTAACGAAATAATTTTGAAATTAAAAGTAATTCAACGATATTGACGATGCGGCGAAATAATTCTTAACAATATTGACTAGACAAGGCGCAGTGCCATTTATTAAAATTCACTTTTTTTTTTTTTGCCAAATTCAGACAAATTAATTTTTGCAAATTAGTTAGCAAACCTAATATTTAGTCTAAACAATATTTAAATTCAAATTAAATGATTTATTAATTAAATTGCCGTTAAAAAATTTTTTTTCTTTGCTTTATTTTCTATCCAATATTAAAAATCAATTTTTTAAACACGTGTAATTATAGTCAATTGTATTTTATGAATAGAAATACTTGTCTGATAAGAATTACTTTTAAATGGCGTAAATAGAAATTATTATCTACCCAATATTCTTCTATACAAAAATTTTAAAATTTTTATTAAAATTCCTGTCAAGTATTTTTAATTGAATTTTTTTGTTTTAAATTCTTAAATTGGCGAGTTAAAAAAATTAATGTTAAAAAAGCTTGAAAAATTCAAGTGTTCTCACTCAGCAGTTGTAGCAAAAAAATGACCCAGTTAATATTGATTCATACAAAATTTACTTGCTTTTCTTGCAAAATTCTATTATTTTCTACTTTTTTTCTTTGTTAATTCCAAGCATGAGAAAAAAATAGAACAGAAAAAAACGTGTAAAATGATTTTTTTTCTTATTGGGTTTAATAATAATTAGAAATTATATTGAACATAAAAAGAGAAAAAAAAATAGAGAAAATGAAAAGAAAATTAAAAACTCACTTAATTTATTTAAAAAAAAAAACGTGCACCTTCCAGGCCCACAGTTGACAAAAATAATAATTATAACAGTTTTCTGATAATAATTAGTCAGTCATTTTGTTTTTTCAAATACTATTGTTCTAGGCAATAAACTGTTATTAGCGATAGCGAGAAAAGAAGAAGAACAAAAATGACGAAAAAACCAGTTAGTTTCAATTTTTTTTGGCAATTAAATAGAAAATAATTTCTTTAAAAAAATAGAAAAAGTAAAAATTTTGCAACATGTCAAAAAATATTGATTAATTTAAAAAGAAATTTTTCTAGCAAAAACCAAAAATTAGAAATTAATTTCCGAAAAAAAAAAAAAATTAACTTTCCAATTTGAAAATTAATTCAAAATTTTTATTGAACGTTGATTAATTTTTTTTTAAATTTAATTCCACAGATTACTTACACATTAGAAAAAAAAAATTATTTCATAAACTTACATTATTGTTTTTTAAAAAAAAATCCTAAAGAGTTCAAAATTTTCTTTCGTTTTTCCTTTTTTTGAGTTCGAAATAAAAACTACACTTTTTATGTATTTTTAAAATTTTAAAAATCACAATTAATTAAAAAAACTTTACACAAAATTGTCTTTTTTTTTTTTTTTTTATTTTTCTCAAATTTTCTTCGATAAAACTTTTGCTCAAATTTAAATGTCTTTATCGTATATCCAAATCATTACTGAAACAATTTTTGTAAACCGAAAAAACAAAAAATAAAATAAAAATTGAGAAATAATTTTTATAAAATTAAATTGTTAAATTCGCAAAACACAAAAACATAAAAAATTTTTTTTTTTAATATATGTGTGTTACCTGAACAAAGTCAGTTAACAAAATAATTCAGTACTTAAATGTGGTACCTTGTTTTATAACATTTTTCGGAGGGGTTCATTATAAATTTTAAGATTTTCATATGAAAAACTGTTTTTGTATTCATGTTATAAAACAAAACAAAAAAAATAACAATTGAAAATATAATATATATGTACATACATATGCATATGTATATATTTTATACGCAAGCATATATATAAATTTATTTTGTACCTAAGTATGTATATATAATGTAGATAATATGCGAAAAAACAACAACAGTTTTTACATTAAAGTCTCTGTATAATAATGATGAACGGAAAAAAAAGTGATATGTCACCGGAAAATACAAAATTACATATGTACACACAACTATATAAATGAAAGTATAAGTATATATACATTTGTATATACATATCTACATAGTAGGTACATACGTACATCTATGAAAATTTAAAAGTTTTGTTTATTATAATTAGATTCTAATAAGTTTTGTGATGATGCATTATAATATACTTAGAATATAGCTTTTATTTTATTCTAAATATTAATTAATGCTGATTGTGATTCAATTATGTTATTTTCTCTGAACTTTAACTTTAAAACTCACCATCATCATCATCATCATCATCATAATCATCATCGTCATCAACACCAATGGTCTTTTAATATTTTAATTAAACTAAAAAAGTAAGACAATGTAGGTAGGGTACCTTATATATATTTTTCAAGAAAAAGAAGAGTACATGTCTATAATATACCTGAAAGTTTATAAATTGTATGTATGTAGTATGTAGCAAGTATATCTATAATAAAAGATGTACAGGTGTAATGAATGTATAGATTACTTGTTGAAGATTTTTTTTTTTAATGGTAAAAGTTTAAATGCATTTATTACTTTGCTGATGTAATGTAATGATGATATGACCCTCAAAAATGATATTTATCTGGCTTGTTTTTTTTTTAAATTTTTTTTTTATTATTATTATTATTTTTTGTTTAAACATATATAATATCTTTAATAATATTAAATTGTCAAATGATTATTGCAACAAATCGTGATTATAGTTTAATAAACCTGATGGCTATAACTGAAAATTAAAAAGAAGAAGAAGATGAAGAAAAAAGATTTCAAGGCTCTTAAAACATAAAAAAAGATGAATGAGAATTTCATACATGAAGTACCTATGTATATGTACACTGTTTTTGTTTTTTTTATAGTTTTTTGTTTTATAATTATATTCGATACATGTAATTAACTTATGATGTGTGAAAAGTAAATTCTAATATCTAAAACAAAATTATATGAAAAACAATATATGTAATTGCATCTTTTTTTTTTCCTCATTAAATATGTGTAATTTTTCAGATAATTGATAATAATTTGTTGACAATTATCTGTCTTGTAAATCTTATTAATATTTGTATTTTACATTTGTTAAGTTTTCTTGAATAATTAACAAAATGATGCTAATCAATTAGTTATATCTAAAATGTCAACAAAAGAATAGTTAAATGAATGAATGATTTTTGTTTTTTAAGTAAAATATGTATGTATGTGAAGAAAAAACCGTTTGATTGTTTAGATTTAAAAAAATTAAAATATATATTTTGAATTTTACACAATTATTGTAAACATAAAATAATTAACCTGAAAATGTTGCCGTTATTTGAAGAGAATAAAGCGTATTTTGAGAAAATTAAGGAAATTTTCAGACTTTTAATAAATATGAGATGTCTTTGGGTACTTTTTTGGCTTTTGTACGTGAAAAAGCAGTTGTAAAACAGACATTAGTAAGGAAATTTCAATACTGGACCCTAGACAGACTGGACGAGAAACTGGAACACTTTTTAAGTATTTTGTTTAAACTGAATGAAAATTTGTTTGAGGATTTTCACAATTACGCAGCGTGAAGAATTATAAACATATTGAAGAGCGGATCAATCACGAACTTACGTAAAACGAAACTTGTTAAAATATTACGTGTATTTTAAAGGTCATGTTCAAGGTACAAAGAACCAACAAAAAAAAATTATTCAAGGAGTATCAAGGGTGTTTTAAAAGAAATAGACTTATAACGTCAATAATGAATGATTAATGACGCATATCCGTTGCTAAACTACAAAAGTTGAAAATTGGTCACTTCGATTGAAAACAGGTAAATGAAAGCATAAAATGAGAAAACTTGGTTTTTGAAAGTTTCTGATTTGTGAAAGTTGTTTGAATTTTTATTAAAAAAAAAAAAAAACCATTGATTGACAATGACCTATTATTATGGACCGAGATGTAATCAGTCGTAAATCTCTTTTGACAAGCATTCTAGTCTCCAGAGAATTCTTGCTTATGATGAGAGTATAGTCCACTTATCGATTACGGCATTTGAAAAATCCACTATTTTTTATTTAAAAATTATTCTATTTCACAAATGGCATCAATCTTACACGGCTCATTATATTCCCAAAAAGAATAAAAGAAACTCTGATAATTATTTTTAAATTTGTTAATACACTTATTTTTTAGCTACATGCATTTATTTTGTGAAACTTTTTTAATTTAGTTAAAATTATTGCAAATTTTTAAGAATTTTTTAGAAAAATTTGAATGATTTGTATTGAATTTACATATTCCTTACGTTAATAGAATACCTAATGTATAATAGCCTGATGTTTAAATTAAAATCTTTGAATTGTAGTAAGTAGGTAATTACAATTAATGAATATAAATATTGGATAAATTAAGAATATTTCCATATAAAAATAAACCATGTGGGTAATTTTTTATAAAATATGCAGTATTTCAAAATTTTTAAATAATCTTTCTTATTTTCGTATAAGGTGGGGTGGGGTGATGTACTGATTGGATTTTTTCAAGTAAAAATAAAATTAATTTATAACTATAATACGAAACAAAATACTTCTTTTCTGATGTAAGACTTTTTTATTTGTTTACTTGTAAATTGTTTACTAATTTTTCAAAGATGAATTTAATCGATTTAGGTCTTTTGTGACATACAAAATATTTGGATACATGCGTAAATATATTTTGAATCATTCTACTCAAAATAAAAACAGCAAAATAAAATATATGTTTACGTTTGATTTTATGCTTAATTTAAACGTAATACGTTTTAGGAGGCATGTTTCACACTAGACAAGAAGCCAAAGTTCGAATTTAGACTGTACTGTAACCAGAGCTGTTCAAAGTACTAAGCCAATGTACTTGAAGTATCAAGCCCTAAGTACTGAAAAAAGTACTTCAAGTAAAAAGTACAATAACTTTGAGCATTTTATTTTAGGTACTTCAAGTTTCAAATACTCCTTAATATACTTGTTTTTGTACTTCAAGTACTAAAAATTACTTCAAGTACTGAAAATTACTTCAAGTACTGAAAATTACTTCAAGTACTGAAAATTACTTCAAGTACTGAGAATTAATAGTTATCTTCAGTTAACTTTAGTAGTAAATGTGATTTGAAGCTAAATTAACACGATGAATTGAAAAAAGAACACAATTTTGAAAGGGATCGTAGCAAAATCCGGATTTTCAAAATCCCGGAGTAACAAAATCCGGGAAAATTAAAAAAATTTAGGAAGTTCAAAATCCGACAAGTATGGAATCTGCTATGTTCAAAATCCGGGAAGTTCAAAATCCGGGAAGTTTAAAATCCGGGAGGTTCAAAATCAAATATGTAATTCTACGGTACTTTCATTAATGCGTCGTCAACCTACGTCGACGACTCGAATGCACTGGAATAGTAATCAAAGTCGTCAACTGTGCATGCAAGCAGTTATTAGAATAAATGAACATGATTCGCCATCTTCAAATATGACGTCAAAATGTTTATAAAATTTAATAATTTTTAATTAATTTAAATCTTATTTTAAATTTAAAATCGAACTAAAGAAATATCAGAAAAAAAATGTACAACACTATTCGTTTTAATTGAAAATAAACATCGCAGTCGCCTGAAAACGATTGAGTAATTTCAGCCGACTGCGCTGCATGCTTGAATTAATGAACATGATACCATTCCACGACTGCACTGGAAAGCCATTTATGAACATGATTTTTACGCCGTCAGCGCCGTCGACGCATTCATGAAAGTACTGCTATTGTTTTGCAATGATGAAAATTATTTTAGAGGTTTGTTATCAAGATCTTATCCAACTTTCTTGCTCTAGTTTCTTATAATGTTATGTAAATACTTCGACTTTTTTTCAATCCGGTTCAACTTTATTTTTTAGTTTTTAAAGTAATTTAAGTAAAGTACTGCAAGTACTAAGATGTACTTGAAGTATACATTTTCAAGTACTTTACTTGAAGTACTGAACAGCTCTGCAAATGTGGAATACTTTGTAGTTTACTTCAAGTTTTTTTAATACTTGAAGTACTTAACATTTACTTCAAGTACTTAACATGTTAAAATCAAGTACCTGAACCAAGTAAATTCAGTTAGTATTTGAAGTATGAAGTAGTTTTGCAGAATTTTAAAAGTAATTCAAGTAAAGTACTGCAAGTACTAAGATGTACTTGAAGTACATTTTCAAGTACTTTACTTGAAGTACTGAACAGCTCTGACTGTAACACACCATATCAAAACAAGAAGAAGGTTTACACTAAAAACAAAAACCAAGTACCTTCCAAATATTTGATTCCAAAGAATACAAAGTATTCATAGAGAAAAAAAAAATGAAATCCATCTGAAGAGCCAACCTTCATGCGTTTATTAACACTCTCCTAATGTGAAACTTGGGAGCTTATCAGTAAAAAATTAACTTTAATTAATTTGATTGCATTTTTTTATGACTTTGTGCTCTTTTGTAAAATTCAAATAAATTAGTCATTCGAATTTGAATGCACTTTTGGCAGAATTTGAACCTGAAGTCATCAAAAGTCAATAAAATTTACAAGTAAAGAGAAACAAAGACTTCTGACCTTAGCTTTATAATACAAAAGATTTACACATAAGATATGTACATACATTTAATTATTACACCACCACCACCCACAAAATAATAATGCTTATATCTTTGAGACATAATTACATGATAAGCATCATCTTTGAATATTTTTTGCATATTTTATGATTGAAAAAAAATAAAAATAAAAATAATTCTCATTAAATTCGTTAGTTTTTATATGCGGGATTTTCTTTTACCTTTGTTATTTTAAAAATAATTTATACATTTTTTCAATGTATAATTTTTTATTGCATGTTATTCATCTTGATATACATAAATTCTCTCAATTATATACAAATCAAAAAAAAAAATTATATGAATTTTAGAAATTATAGGTCTTTGAAAAACTTATAATTAAACATTTTAAAAAGCAACTATTAACACTTTTTTCCAATAAACCATTCATTTATTGTTATATTTTCCAAATAGAACTTAATTGATTTTTAATCAAGTATTTAATTTATTTTTGTGGAAAATTTTGATATTCGATTTTGGACATTTAGTTTGTTTGTTTCTTAGTTACTAATTATTTTTCTTAATTTATTGTTTTTTTGAGAAAATTAGAATTCGAATAAAGTGTGGAAAATTAGGTGTTAGCAAGTGTTAGATAACAAAATATTCTAATTTTTTTGTCAATATACACAGTCAAGAAAAGGAGCTCAAAGAACAGGAGTTTAATTTCTGAATTTTGAAAAAATACTTCGTCTCCTCTTCAGTGGAAGTTTTCGATAATTCAAAATCGATTTTACGAAAATTTAACATTAATTTTTCCGAATAGGTATTAGGAAAAAATTTCAAAAAAGTTTCGAATAAAAAAAACATTTTTTTTTTTAAAAAGTAGTTTTTTTTAATCCCAAAAAATTACTTTTCTAAAGTCAAACTTTCTTTCCAAAATTTCCGTGAAACTAAAGAAAGTCTAGCTTTTTAGAAAGTAATTTAATTTTTTGCTGTTGAAGGTCCGTAACATGAAATCATGAATAAACCAAATTTTATATCATTTATTTTTTTCTAAAACTCTTTTATTCGAATGACGATCGTGTAATTTAAAATTTAATTTACATATAAATTCTTAGTTGGCCAAAGACTTTTTCTTACACACCAGTTATGCCGTGCCAACGTTTTTTTTTTTTTACCTTTGAACCTTTGAAAAAATTTGTGGCGGTGTGTGTAGGAAAAGGTGATGGCCTATTTTTCAACCAAGGAATAAGAATTATTGTTCTATGAATGTTCTAAAATGAGACATTTTTAAAAAATACAAAATGTATTTTTTACATGCATTCTGATTTTCAGGCGTTTTTTAATTTTTATTTACTTAAATGTTAATTTTTGATACCTGTGTATAATTTCTTCGCATTTATTTAATATTGGTTAATTTATAAATTCACTCAAAACTACAACCGTTTTTTTTTCAAATTCTTCCCGCTAAAACTAAAGAAACTATAATTTTAAATACTAAAAATCGTAACGGTCGTATTTTAAAAAACAAAATCACTAATTTTCTTATTTTTCTTGAGGGCGCTTTCAACGTTTAAAAGGAATAAACTAGCCATACATAACCTTCATGGCAAAATTCTCGAAGTAATTTAATGCAAAAATAAGAAGAAGAAAGTACTTTCACTTCATAAAGTGTCATTTTTTTTTGTCCTTCACTTGAATTCAATCCCCAGTTTTATTTAAGAATTTAATTTGTAATTTTATTTAATATTTTCAGTTATTTTGGAATTTAAAAAAAATCATTTGAAATAATGATTGTAAAAAATATTTTCAAAATTCATTCATACTTAAATTTGTAGTATCCTTTTAATTTCATGTATTTCACGGGCGTTATAAAAGGGATATTTATTTTTTAATATTTTTGTTAAATTGTTCGTTGTCTAAATTAAATTAGAAATTATGTATTGTGTATTTCATATGTCTTTTGTATAATTAATTAAATTAATTATTTTGTGTATTTTTTGTTTAAAAAAAAATAAAAAACGAAAAACAAAAATGCCTTCTTCAATAGTTGGTAGTGAAGATTATGCAGGTAAAATTATTTTTATATAACATACACCTGTGAAAATTAAAATTTACTTAAATAATTACGTTATTCATATAATTTTTTTAGATGGAAATTTTCGACAAACCGATAGTATGTCGAATTTAAGTGATGTATCTGGTAATACAGCAATACAAACTGGTAGACCAAGAATGGATGTTGCTATTGTTATTGATGTACATCAATCAGAAAATCTTCAACATCGTAAATATGCTTTAGATGATTTAAAACAAGCATGTGCTCAAATAAATGCAAATTTACAACATGTACAATTTGAAAAATTAGATTTTGGTGAAATAAATGTATTAGAAACATTTTATAATGCTGATGTAGCTATATGTGATTTATCTGTACAATTTCAACAAAGTGCCTTACTTTATCATTTAGGTGTTAGAGAAAGTTTTGGAATGAAAGAGAATATATTAATGTATAATGATATACAAACTGAGCAAACATTACGTTTAAAAGTATGTACATATAAATTTTATTTTTTATTTTTATATTCAAGAAAAATACTGTCCTCTAAATTACCATCTAAGTAGGATAGGATTAAAGAAGGAAGACAAGTGCAGATTCTGAAAGGAGGCCAAAGAAACCTCAAAACACATTCTGTGTGAATGCGAGGCGTTGGCCTCTAATAGACTGTGCTACATGCACCAGTATTTTCTCAAGCCAGAGGAAATCTGGTGTGCACCTTCTAATAGAATATTAGGATTTATCAGTAGCCTAAATCTATAAAAAGCACGGGCTGCACAAAAGATCAATATTGGTCAAAGTGCAATGATAGCCCATAATCTATCTATCTATTTTTGTATTAGTAAGAAAAATATAATTAACGTATTTTTTTTTTAATTTTAAATTTTATAGTTATCATGTGGAAGTTATACATTTTTACCGTATAAATTTCAAGAATGTGGATCATGTGTTATTACAAATTTTGGTAAAGATGGAAATGATATGAAACAAATTACTCTTACATCAAAACTTAAAAAATTATTACAAGATGTTGAAATTCAATCAAAGTATGTAATTAAATTTTATAATTTTTGTTTTTATTTCTTCATTTTTGGATAAATTTTACTTTTAGAGCTCATATGCGTGAAAAATTTCTATCAGATTTACGTGCTGCACGTGAACAATTTGCTGGAAATTCAGAAGAATTAGGAAAATTATTATATAAAATGCGTAAACGTCTTGATGATCCACATGTATTATCTGGTGAAGTTGTACATAGTTATATGTGTTCATTAAGAGATGTACAAAATTATGATGCAATGGTACATTTAGTTGATGAATTAAAAACAATACCGAATAAACGTAAATATATTGAGACTGGTAATATGTGTTTTTTATATGCATTTGCATTAAATCGTCGTAATAAAGAAGGTGATAGAGAAAAAGCATTAAAAACATGTGTTAAAGCATTAGAAAAAAAAGAAAATCGTTTTCCCGATATGTTATGTCTTTGTGGAAGAATTTATAAAGATATATTTGTTGAATCATATTATTCAGATACAGAAAGTTTAAAAAATGCAATTCAATGGTAAGTTAAATTGAAAAGAAAACACATTTTATTTTATTCATTTTAATTTTAATAATTTTAAGGTACAGACAAAGTTTTGAAGTTCAACCAAATGAATATGCAGGAATTAATTTAGCAACACTTCTTGTAATTGATGGTTGTGATTTTTCAAATACTGAAGAATTACAACATATAGGTAAAAATATTTCAAATTATTTTATTGTAATTCCCAAAAAAAAAAACCCAATAAAAATTTCATTATAGGAATGGTATTGAATAATTTAATTGGTAAAAAAGGAAGTCTATCATCATTAACAGAATATTGGGATGTTGCAACATTTTTTGAAATATCAGTTTTAGCTGAAGATTATGGTAAAGCAATACAAGCAGCTGAATGTATGTTTAAATTAAAACCACCAAATTGGTATTTAAAATCAACAATTGGTAATATAACATTAATTGATCGTTTTCGTAAAAAAAGTGAAGAAATATCAAGTAATCCAGAAATGCAAATATTTCAATTTTGGATGGAATTTTTTTTAGAAGCAACAAAATCCGATAAAAGTAATAATATACGATTTCCAATACTTGTAAGTTGCTTTTTTATTTATCTATGAGTTTTTTTTTTAATAATTAATTTTTTTAAACAAATGTATTATTTTTTTGTTGAAAAAAAAAAAAAAAAAATAGATTTTAGAACCACAAAAAATTTATATGCCAAGTTATGTTAATGTTAATATGGGTGCTGAAGAGAAATCAATACAAATAATAAATATATGTTTATCACATTCAAAAGGACAATGTAAAAAAGTTCATGATTTTATATTTACAGCAAATCAAATAAAATCAGTTAGTTTATATAAACGTGATGAACGTTGTGCATATTTATATGTACATCATAATTCAGATGATTTTCAAATGTATTTTCCATCAGTTAATTGTCGTCAACGTTTTTATGATTTAGTATTAGAAATGACTGTTGATCAAGAAGTTTTTGTTGATTTATCAATTGATGAAACACAAATACAATATGAATATGATTATGATGATCAAAATCGTAAAGTTGTATTAGGTAAAGGTACATATGGTATTGTATATGCAGCAAGAGATTTAAATACACATGTTAGAATTGCAATTAAAGAAGTACCAGAAAAAATAACACATGATGTACAACCATTACATGAAGAAATTAAATTACATTCACAATTACGTCATAGAAATATTGTTCAGGTAAGTTATTTTTCATCAATTTCTGTTTTTTTTTTGTTCTGTGGAAGATCAAGCTTTCTTTATTGATTTTTTTTTTTATTTTGAATTATTTTCAGTATTTGGGATCAATATCAGAAGATGGTTATTTTAAAATTTTTATGGAACAAGTTCCTGGAGGATCATTATCAGCATTATTACGTGAAAAATGGGGACCATTAAAAGATAATGAGGCTACAATTGCATTTTATGCAAAACAAATTTTAGAAGGTTTAAAATATCTTCATGATCAAAAAATTGTACATCGTGATATTAAAGGTGATAATGTATTAGTAAATACATATAGTGGTGTTGTAAAAATATCAGATTTTGGTACATCAAAAAGATTAGCTGGTATAAATCCAATAACAGAAACATTTACTGGTACATTACAATATATGGCACCAGAAGTTATTGATCAAGGTGTTAGAGGCTATGGACCAGCGGTAATAGGAATGTTTTTTTGGAAAAAAATTCTTTTAAAAAACACTTTTTTTTCTCTCTTTCATTTTAGGCTGATGTATGGTCGTTTGGTTGTACAAATGTTGAAATGGCAACCGGTAATCCACCATTTATTGAACTTGGTTCAGCTCAAGCTGCTATGTTTAAAGTTGGCTATTATAAAAAACATCCAGAAATTCCAGATGAATTATCACCAATGGCAAAAAATTTTGTTTTACGTTGTTTTGAAATTGATGTTAATAAACGAGCAACTGCTTCTCAACTTTTAGAGGATCCTTTCTTATCAGAGTAATTTTATTTAAATTTTTCATTCATAGAATGTTGAAATTCTTACATTTTATACTCTCTTTTTTGTTCTCAATTTGTAAAGAAAACACCGAAAATCTCGACAACAATCAATAATTGCTGAATTTAATAGAAGTATATCTGTACCAGCAGATCGTCATATAAATAAAACCGCTACAAGTGGATCAATATCACAAAATAGTACAACATGTAATTCACCAACAACACCAGAATTAGAGTAAGTATTTCATTTACATTCACATTCTGTATTCCAATTATTCCAAAAAATATTCTCATATTAATTTAAAATGCTTTTTTTCAATCATCATTTATGCTTTAGTTGAATTGTTTCCTTTTTTTTTTTTTTAAAGAGAAAAAATATGATAAATTCATTTTTTTAAATTTTGTCTTTTGTGATTGTTGTCTTTTTTTTTGTATACGAAAAAAAAAAACAAACAAATTTTGAATTTTGTAGAATTTGTATCACGAAATCATCACCAATGAAGGCAAAAAGTCAACATGCTAGTTTGACACCAATTCAAATTCCAATACCAAGTACAAGTCTTTTGAGGTAAGTTTATTATATAATTGTTGCGGTGGTTCACACATATGTACATACACTCACACATAAATTAAGTTTTCTGTTTTTATTTTTTTTCCTTTTTTTTTTTCTCTTAAATAATGCACTTTTTTATTTTTTAAATTATGTTTTTCATTTGTGATCATTTTAATTTTTTATATTTATTGTTGTTCTTGTTAAAAACCAAAATTTTCACTTTTATTTGATTAATTTGCATGAAGCATGCATGATATCTAATATCTTTTTTTTTTTTTTTCACCTTATTTTTCTTCCTTCACATGGCAAAAAAAAAAAAAAAAAACCAAAACTCTATGTAAATCAAAAAAAAAAAACACAAACAGTTTAGCAAATTCACCATGCATCGATAGTGAAACTGATCAAAATGATTTTAATTTAAATCGAAGAAATTCATCTGGTGCTCTATTATCACCAGAAGTTGAAGTTGTAACATCAGCAAATGGTTCAAAAACATCATTAAATGAAAATGAAAGTGATGGTTTTTATTTATTAAAAAAAGATTCACAAAGACGTACAACATTATCAAAAGTTTTAACACATGATGAACGTAAAATATGTGATGTTTGGATGGATAAAATTGAAAATAATCATAATGTTCATGTTGTTATCGGAAAGGTATGAAAAATTAAAATTTTTTTTTTAAAAAATAAGAAAGAATAGAGCCAAAATTAATTGTGTATTTTTTTACTTCATTTCAGCATCATTTAGAGATAATGATAAGAGCCTTAAAGGATTATATAATTGAACAAAATAAAATAGCACTTGAAACAACAATGAGTGATCTGAAAAAAAGTCTTGATTTTGATTCAACAGCAATTGATCATTTACATTTGGCTTTATATTCATTTCAGGTGAGTTTTTCAAGCCAGTATTATTGATATGTATTATGAAAACTTGAATGCTTTAGTCTTGTCGTGGGTTATTTTTATTTAATTTAATCACAATTATTTTTTTTAGGATGCTGTAGTAACAGTCTTACGTTCACACAGTATTAAACCACATTGGATGTTTGCTCTTGATAATTTAGTTAAAAGTGCTGTACAAGCTGGTATTACAGTTTTATCACCAGAATTAGGTGCAAATTTAGCTGGACAAGAAAATCTTGAAATAGCTGAAGAAGATGATACTGAAGGTGTATCAACATCAGGTGTTAGTACAGTTAATTCAGCTAAAATTCAACATAAACAAAATGAAAAATATATATCTGAAGAATTGAATGTATTACGTTTAGAAAATGTAAGACTACAACAAGAACTATTAGAATCACAAAGAACTTATCAATTAATATTAAAAAATTCAATTGAAGAGCAAAAATTAAATTTAGAAATGTTAAAAAATTTCACTAATCAATTATCGAGTGTTATGAGCTTTTACGAAAGAAGCATTTCACAAGGGTATACACATATTTATTTTTTTCTTTCTAAAATTAAATTTTTATCATAAAATTCTAATGAATGAATTTAATTTACATAATTTACAGTTATGGTAGTGAAAATAGTGAACCAACTATGACTGCAGCACCATCAAAATTACGTTTATCTGAAGATACATCACCAACTTCACCACCAACAACAACAACAATAACAATAGCAACATCTGATATTGATGGATCAATGACAAATACAACCGGTACTGCTGCCGGATCAAATCAAATTCAACAAAAATTATCAAAATTACGTCTTCCATTACGTAATGATTGTTTAAGAGGTATGGCTTGTGGTAATCTTCGTAATCGAGTTTTTACCACTGATGACCGATCAAATGTAACGGGTAATAATAACATGACATCACCACAAATTGATCCAAGACTGAATGAATGGCTTCAACGACATAATATTGATTCAACATCACGAAATATTATACTTTATGAAGAATTCAATTATGAAGATTTTATGTACAACACTGATAAGACTGATCTTCAAAGATTAGGATTAAAGTGAGTAATTTTTTTTAAATTTTTTGTAATTAAATTTAATTTACTTTTTTTGTTTATATAGATGTGGCGTTGAAGTTCACATTTGGAACCTAATAAGACTTCATCGAAGACAATTTAGTAATTTCGCTGAAGAATTATCTGATAAAAATTTAACAGAAAATTCATCAGATATAAGTCGTGCATCGATTTTTAGTGCTGGTGTTGGTTGTATTGCTGGTAATTATAATGAAAGACGACGTTTTAGTAATTGTAATAGTTTTGATTCATCAAATGATGATGATGTGATCGGCAGTGATTATGAATCTTGTAATGGATTAGATGATAAACCAGTGATTGATTAAAAAAAAAGAAGAAACCTTACAAAAAACAAAACAAAAAAAAAACTAAATTAGAAAATTGAGTGCCTTCTCGTTTAACGAGAAAATTTTAATAATTTTTTTTTGTAAATAAATTTTTTTTTTTTCGTTTCGTAATTAATTCAATTAATTTATAGCTTTAAGATTTAAAAAAAACAAAAAACTAATGCTTCCTTAATTTCATGTTTAAAAAAAAAAATACCATACCATCGATTGGAACGCAAAGATTTACAAAAAACGATTTCAAAAAGAAAAAAAATGTACGAAAATCAAAATAAATTTTTTTATTTATAAAAATTCTTCCTTGTAAAAATGAAAATATTATTTATCGTTCATATTTGATTGATTTCCTTTTATATAAAAGAAGCATAAAATCAAAATATTGAAAAATATTTGTGTTCCTTATATTTAATTAATTGTAACAAAAAAAAAAAAGAAAAAAACTAACAAAACATCATTTATTTTTTATCATCACTTTTGTTTATATATTAATATTATATATTAGTCGTCTAACCAATTTATTTATTATGTGAGTTTTATTATGTTTAAGTAAAAAAAATTATTGAGTAAAATGTTATACATGCTATTAAAAAACCGAAAAAAAAACAAATAGATTTATTTAAAAAATCATAATAAAATTTGTTTTAGTGTTCAAAAAAGTAAATATTCTGGTATTTAAAAGGATTCAGATTCAAGTGTCGACATACGGGATGTTTCACGGAGTGTGTGGCAAACAGCATCTTCGAAAACGTCAGATGATCGTCAATTGACGAAACTCAGCAATACAATACAACGTTTTAAGCTGAATATCGTCAATTGACGATCATTTGACGTTTCCGAAGAAATTGCAGAAATTGAACAGGGTGGATGATCTCGACGAGGAATAAAAAAAGGTATGTCAGAGGGGAGGAAGATAATCAGGGCCAAAGATTTTTTTTTTTTGTAGAAAAGAAACCACTTCCACTTCTTGCTACATATTTCGATGACAACAAAACATAGAAAACCGAATGAGGATGAGTTCGGAAAATAATCTTCAAACCTTTCAAGAAATTATTGCAATTCAGTCAAATAATTTTGAAAAAAATAAAAAAATACACATTTTTATGTTCAAGGACTAATATCTCGAAAATTTGCATATTTTTTTTTGATTTTTTTGACTTAAATGAAAGTTTGTTTTATCAACTTTGAGCTGACTTTTATTCAACTGCATTATCTATATCCGTTCAAAAATTATGAACCATAATTTAGGAGCAGTTTTTTTGAAATCAGGTAAAGGTAGGAATTCAACTGTTTTGATCACTTCGTTTTTTCACCCCTCCCCCCTCCTGCCTTCAACCGTAAATCAACCATCACCGAGCACCAGCGCTGTGCTACCCTGAGTGCAGTAAAGAGATTTCCCAAAACCGTGGCTCATAAAAGAAAAAGCTGAAAATTCACAAGAAAATATAAATTTACGCTTTTTATAAATTACTTTTTTTTTATTTTATTTTTATTAAAACGTGCATAAATTATTAAAAATTGAAAATTAATATATTTATGTATAATATAAAAAAAAAAATTAAAATATTTTTATAATAAAAAAAGAAAAATAAAAATTTTCCAAATCGATTTCATATCGTTTTTATTTATTTTTTTTTTTTTTGAAAATTATTTATCTTTTTTTTTTTTTATTAATATTTAAACTAAGAAAAAAATTATATGTATGTATATTCTATATTCCCAAGATGTAATTTATTAATTATGAAAAATTATATATTACATACAATTAGAAATTCATTTAAAAACTATTAATTGCTTGATGATAATTGAATAAAAATTAAACAAACAAAAAACAAAATTACAGAGAAAAAATTACATATTAATTATTTCGTTTTTTTTCTTTTTCTTTTTCAAACTAAAAATAAACAAAAAACTTGCGGAAACTTCGGAAATAAGAAAACTTGTACTTGTATTTTAATTGCTGGCATTCATCAAATGCATGCATAGAAAAAAATAAATTAAAATTCATGAGGCTTTTTTTGAACGTAGCAGAAAAAATAAAAAGAATTTTAATTTAAAAAAAAAAATAAATGTCAAAAATTCCGAAATGGAAAACGACAAATATGTATTTGTTTCATATCAATTTTGTCACATTTTTCTTGTATTTTCGAATTACAATTAGCCTCTCTCTCAATTATGAGATTATTATTCCGTACATTAGAAATGCAATTAAAGAAATTTTTGCCATTGACGTTAGTTAAGTTTTAAATTTTTTTTTTTTTAAATTGCACTGAAAATTTCATTTAATTTTGCTTTTTTACAAAAATGCAGAAAATTTCAAATTGATATTTTTTTCTGTACAAAATTCTTCTCTCTCAATTTCCTACAAGAATTTATTTTTCTTTTAAAAATAAAATCAAGCAAAAGAAAAAAATTAAAATTTTAAAAAGTGTTGACATTCATATTTTTCATTTCTATTTTTTTTTCTTTTAAAATTTCTTTTTTTTTTTTTTTGTATTTAAAATTTACATAAAATATAAGATATTTATTTATTATTAAAAATTAGTTTTTCTGTCATTACATATTATTTTTATTCTCATTTAAATCTGCTTTTCATTGTATTAAAAAAATTTTCTTTATTTTTCTTTTTTCAAGCAAAAAATGTTTCATATTCCAATATTCAAATTTTTTTTTATCTTCATGTATAAAAAATTCAATTTTTTTTTTAAATTCTTTTTTCTTTATAATATTTTTTTTAAGTATTTTTTATTTTGTTTTATTTTAAAATCTATGTTCTACAGTTTAAAAAAAAAGAATATTCTGTTCCGCAATGTTTAATTTCTCCTCCTGTCCATCTTCCTATTTTTATCTCAGATTTTTTATTTAATACATCAAAAATTGAGTTTTATTCGATCACAACTTTCGTAAATAAAACACTTCGTTTACTCAACCATAGGCTAAATGTGAAAAAAAAAAATAGAGTAAAAAAATCAAAATTAATATAAGTAGAATCAATAATTTTTTTAGGTTTTTAGGTGTTCTGAAATCTTTTACAAGGAAAACTATTGACGACTTTGAGAAAATATAATAAAAATTTAGATTATGAAAAATTCGAACATGGAAAACAGACGTAGTGAGATACAGGTAACCATCCTATAACACGGTATAGCTTGTCCCAAAAGAGTTGAAGTTTCGTATTGTACTACGTTGGCATGCGCAGAAGAAAAGATACTTACACACATGCATTTTTGTTGTTGTGAATTCTAATAAACAGGTTTCTTCTTTCGTATATGTAAACACAAGAAGATCACTACGCCATGTAAAACATGCGCAATGAACCTTCAACTGAAATAATTTCAGCTATAGATATAGAAACCGTGTTGTATGATGCCGTGTTGTAGGAGGATTACCTGTAATAAACTTCAATTATACTTTACTTACCCTAATCCCGTCCCAATGAGTAATGAAAGAACATTTGTCAAAAGCAAAGAATAAAGAACTTCTCTTGAGAAAAGTGAATTCTTTCCAACTCTTGCTAAACGTATCGAATATCCAGTTGTTCTTCGTTTTGGATGTTCAAATTTCCAGTCTCTGTGTGTAAAATTAATTTTTTAATAAAATTACTTGAAAAAAAAACAAGAGTTGATTTTAAAATTACTTTGGTGGCCTTTGATCTGGCCGGCTACTCCATTCCCAAATCCAATCCGTATCTTTTTGTAAATCGCCTTCCTGTAAAAAAAAGCCAATTCAAAAAAAAAAACAATTAATACAAGAAATTACAAATTAAAAAAATTTGAATAAAATTTTATTTGATGACGAAAAAAAGGATTTTACACACATTGCCAATAATATGATCAATATTTTAATTAACACTTCTCTCGTTTAAAATTTATCCTATAACTCTTGCCCTCAGTGAACGAATTTTCACCATTTAATATTTATGCAACAGAAACCCCTTCCTGACTAAAATTAAACTTCCTAGTACCACGGGAACATACTTTTCTAATAAAACAAAATAATGTTTACATTTTAAGCTTTAAAATAGATGCACCTAACATTTTTGTTTGGTGCCCTACAACTATAACTGGCACCCTGTTTCAGAGATTTTTGTATTAAACAGAATTTTCTAGAAAATGACGAGAAGAATACCGCGTAAAAATTTCAAATTATTCGGATCACAGAGTCCAGAGATATTTAACTTTGAAAACGGACTTTTTAACAAGAACCGTATCAAAATAGTGTTAATCCAGTTATTATCACTGTGTGAACACCAATTAAATCCACCAAGAACAACAAAAGTGATTCATTTTTGTGTTTTTAATTCTTGTTTTCTTGTTTCACATTTTTAATCATTTGTTTACAAAATATGATTTTTTTTTTCAAATTTCTGTTTTTATTTTATGTGTGTTTTCAACGATTTATTTTTTTTTCGTTTATTTTCGTGATTTATTATTTCAAAGGCAAAAAAATATACGTCATATTTATTGGAAAATTTTAATAATAATATATATGTGATAAAATGCATGTACACATATGAATGAATATATAATTTATACAACAACAAAAAACAACAATGTAAAATATGATAGGTAAATAATTTTCAATATCACAATTTAAAAATTTATTTAAAAAATAATTTCATTTGCAAAATTACGTTTTGGTTTTAATTACATATACGTACATAACAACATATGTCGTTTTCATTTAATCTTGATAATTATTTTAATCAACAAAATTTAAATTGATAATGAATTTTTTTTGTTATTGGTTGTTAATCAATCATTCAATATTTAGACGCATTTCTCTTATCACATATTATGTGTATTTATGTATATGTACTAACAAATACAAATTTTCATTGAATTAATGGTGATTTGTCCCCATAACCTTAATTTTATCACTGAAATTTTTCACTAAGAAAAGTAAATTGAATTTGTTTACAAAAAAATGTTTTGATTATTCTTTCAAAAACAGAAAAAAAAAAATTTTTAACGGTTATTTCTACTTTCAATTTTAAAATATATTTTTTATTTTTCAACAATCACCCTATTTATTATTTTATTCAAATGTTTGCGTGACTTAAGTATAAATCAACTATAATTTAGTAATTGAACACATGCATGAGTTTCTAAATAAGTAGCGATAAGAGACATGTTGATATGAATTCTTTTAAAATGATTTTGCAATTATTTTCAAGAGATTGTAAAAAACGATTGTAAAAAAAGATTAAAAAAAAAATTAACGTAAATCCTTTGTTTATTGAATTTTTATGATTTTATCAACAGATTTTATCTACAAGTATAGTTATGTTATCAATTTATTTATACATAGGCCGATTTAGAAAATATTTTGGAATTTGCGTAAGGATTTTCAATGATACGACACGAACAATCTTAACAATCAAATTTAAAAGTACAAATTTAAATGATTTTGAAGAAACTGCTCTTGAATTATGGGTTCATAACTTTTGAACGGATGAAAATAATGCAATAAAATAAAAAGCTAACTTGAAAAAGACATAACAAGCTTTCATTTAAACCAACAAAATAAAAAATGTATATGCAAATTTTCGAAAAATTCGTCCTTGAACATAAAAATGTGGATTTTTTTTTTCAAAATTGTTTACCCTTTGAGGCTACAATAATTTCTGAATTAATTGATGCTTAATTCAATAAGAATCATTTTTGGAAAGGTCTAAACTATTAGATAACTATATCTTTCAAACTCATCCTAATTTGGTCCTGTACGTTGATTCATTCTTTGAATATGTTGCATAAAGTGGAACTGGTCACTTTTCGAAAAAAATAAAGAAAGCAAAAATCAACCCCTCCTCCACCTACACAATTTTTTTGCCTCATTTCTTTTTTTTTTTGTAAAATGTTTGTATTATACAAATCAATAAAATATCAATTTATTAAATACCCTGTATAAAAAATAATATGTGACAGTATAGTAATATAACACCTCAAATAAAATAAAATATAGAATAGAATATTTGTCGACCGCAACATACGATTATTGTAATGTACACACTCATATCACATTTTCCTATATTTATAATTTTTCCTATCTCTTCTTATATTTATGTAGGTACATAATACATATACATGAAACGTTTCATGAGGTGTATGAACTGATGCGCAAATATTATTTGTTTCAATGCCTTTATTTACTTTTTTTTCCCTCTACTACAATTTATTTGCCGCCCCCACTATATTTTCTTTTTCTTTTTTTTATCAAATAAAATAATGACGGAAAAATGTTTTTCAATTTATATACGCAAAAACGAACGATTTATTCGTTTTTACTAAAATCAATATGAAATTTTTTAATATCTTTTTATCGTTCATGTATATCATTTTTATATTTTTATTACTATGAAATCTATTTATATTCGCTGTTTATGAACTAAACTATAACGAATAACAACCATGTACAAATTAAAAAGCTTTTTAAAACATATATATTAGTGTGTACACACAATTAGTATCTTTTATTTATTCAAAAAAGACCGATTGACGTTAAAAGACCACACTATTCCGAGCTACATTATGCATGTTTCCTCTATATTTTTCAAAAGAACAATAACATAAAATTTATCAATTTATCCTTATTTTAATCATCATTCGAACACAATTAATATTATTTACTCTATAAAATTGTAATACGTACTCTCTATATCCAATAAAAATGAAAGAAAAATAAAATTCATGGAAATTAAAAAAGAAAAACTTTTTATGACGTCAAAAGATACACAAAAAAGCGCATAACTAAAACGATTTTTCATTTTATATAAGCACGTGTAATACAAAGGAAATAATAACGTCGTCGTTTATAAAAATTCAAAGAAAAATAAACAAAATATTGAAGTAAAGTCTAATAATTTTAATTTTGAGTTATCACGTAAAAAAAAAGTTTTCTTTAAATTCAGTTTTTTTTAAGGAAAATTAATATTTGTTATAAAAATTAGATAGATTAGGCGTTAATAATAAAATTTTAATACAAATTGAATTTGAATGAGTGAAGAAAAATTATTATTTTTGAAATTTCAAACAAAACAAAAGGAGAAAAAAGTGTTTTATTAGAAATAAAAAAGACAAAACATATTTTTCATACACGTGTGTTGTATCAGAAAATCTATTTGTTTTTTTTTTTTTTTTGGCATAAGTAGCATCATTTAAAAATTTAATAAAATTGCGAAAAAAAAAACGTATCTTTCGAAATAAAACAATACATTTTAATTATGTCAGATATACAATAAAAAATATATTTTTTGGCTTGAAATTTAAAATTCTTTTATTACACATTTCTATTCGAAAAAAAATTTCATTTAATCGGTTTTTTCTTTAGTATTTGTTTTAATTTCACCGAAAGAGAGACACAGAAAGTTCAATTAAACTTGTAATTGTGGGTGGCTCCCCTTTGTCATTTAGTGAATATCATTCACATACAACATGAAAATTATTATTCGAATAAATTTAAGAAGAAGAAAAATTTTCTATTTTCATTTTTATCAACTAAAGTTCATGAGAACAAAAACTATTTTGGCTTTTTCACGTTATTTAATTTTACAGAAAATTTCAAATTTAACAAATTTATCACAAAGATATTTTTGTAAATTAATTAATTATTTTTTATTTCAAGGAATTCAAGATAAAAACAGAAAAAAATTAATTAAAATAGTCTTGAATTTTTGAAGGGAAAGAGTTTTCTTTTTTAGCAGTAGAGAAAGTTTGATTTTTACATTTATACAAGGTAGACATGAGTGGAGATTTTTTTTATGCTTTTTAGAAATGCAACCCTTGATAGGGCCCGCACCACAGGTCTACAGATCCTAAATACGGCCCTGATGAGTTTACACGATAAGAGACTTTGGATTCCAGATAATTAATGGTGTTGGAGGACATGAGATCTTTCCAAACACTCAAGACACATAAAAATATTTAGGAAACCAAAAGTCTCGTGTCATGTAAGATAATTCAATAGAGTACATAATTAAATAGCTCACCTTATTCCAGTAATTAATATAAACATTTTTTAGCTCATCATCTGCACAAAGTTCTGTATTTGGACTATTTGGTGGTGATTTTGGGCTATTAAAAAATAAAGAAAAAAATGAATAAATAACATCAGAATTATTTATAAAACTGTTTTTCTTCTTTAAATTCTCACCTATCACGTGGTGTATCACGTCTGGAACTGGCTAAAGAAACGACTCTACTTGATTGATTTGATTCCCTTTGAGCTTCTCTTAACAGTCTTAAATATTCTTCACCAGATGAGAATGGTAATGGAGTTATTCTATCAGGACTTCTAAAACCAGAAACTGCATTGCCTGGTGTTAATTCAATCCATGATTCTGTGGAAAAAAACAAATAAAAACATCAAATACTGCCAAACTAATTGTTTTTTGTCTTAATTAATTGAAATATAATTCGATTAATATTTACACGTTGGAAGAAAAAAATGATTTGTTGATACTTAGATTCTTTTTTAATTCATGTGGGCACCACCGTAAAATAATTCTTAAATTGGAAATTTTTATGCTTTTAAAATTAATCAAGCTTTAAACAATAAACGTGTGTTTAGTTACAAAATATATTATTTAAATTCAATTAATTAAATATTCGAATGATTAAAATCCAATAAATACCATGAAATTTCCATTGATTTAAAATTAATAAACAAACAAACAAACAAAAAATTTAAAAGAAAAAGTGCTATCGCAAATAAATAATCATGACTTCATGAGTAATAAATTAAAATTTTTTATAGATAGGTATTAGATATATAAAAAAAACAACTTACTTTACTTAAAATCATTAAAATTTCGAAAAATAACAAATAAAGCATTTTATGTAAAAATAGGTATTTAAAGATAGTGAACAGGTAAAATTACTAAATTTTTGTCCTAACCCGTATTTTATTCTAAAAATAGTTAATGTTCTACTTTTTATATCTACGATATTTTATACAAGAAAAGACAAAACAAAGCCTATAACGACATTAGCAAGTAAATTAGTTACTTTATTTACCTGTATGTTAACGAAATAGATTGTAAAAACATGATTCGAACAAACTATATAAAAATTACAGCCAACTTTTTTACGTTATCTCATATTACAGTACATTGAAACAAAAACAACTTGAATTCATAATAATAATAATTATGTATGTTCATTTGCAGTAATTCGATTACATGTTTGAGGTTAGTAACACCACAAAACCATAACAATATTAAAAATACAAGATACACGTCACGTAATCAAATAACATTGGGCTATTGGTAGAGAGGTAGATAATTTTAATAGAAAATAAACAATGATTCTTCATGGAAGATAAATTTTTTCTCTTTTTATTTCTAAAAAAAAAACCGACTAATGGCCAGTTCCACAGTCGAAGCTTAAGCAGAGTTTAACTCAAACTAAGTTTAAGTACTTTTTTCTGTTTTACAGTGAAGGCTTAAGTGTTAAACTGAGTTTAACTTTAGCGGCTATACAATGACATCTACAAGTTTTTCAGGTTCCAACCTAAATTCAGTCACAATGATAGGTTCAACTAAAGATAGTTAAGCTACAAATATAAATTGACTGAGGAACGAAAAACAATTTAAGTGAAGCTTAAGCTATGTTTTAGGTTTAACTTAAACTCTGCTTAAACTTCCACTATGGAACTGGCCATAAGTAGCAAAGATTCAATTTAGCTATTACGTGATTTTAGATGACTGTTCCATGGCGATTTTATCTTTTTCATCTATTTCATACACCTAATTTCAGTCCATAAACATTTTAAGTTTTTTTTTATTAAGTATGTGAATTAATTTAGCTGTTATATCAGCAGGATGACTCGTGATCATAGTCATGTAATCTAATTGAAATTTTAACATGCATAGTTAGGGTTCTGATGAATTTTTAAAATATAAAGTGAAAGTGGTATAATATGAAGGACACATTATAGTTATTGCATTTTTTATTTGGTAATATGTACATACTATCTTTCTCTTATTTAATGAGGATTTTATTTATTAGATTTTCAGTCATCTGAGTATATCACGTCATAGTAGTAAAATTAAAGTAGGGTATAGTAATCATCTGAGCATTGCTGCTGTTGTAGATGTATTTCTTTCTCACTATGTATCTTCATTTATTCTCATTCTATTAGTCTACATGAGAATAAGTTAAATGTAAGTAACTAATCAATGACAAAAAAATTAAACAATAGATACATTGTGAACTGTAATTTCATGTCAAGAATTACATCTTAATTTTTAATTTCAGATGACTTTAATATACATACTTAAAAAATTAGATTCATATACCATATGTAAGTAAGTCAGTTGTTTATCATTTAAAAAATTCAATATTAAGAACACAGACGAGAAAGACGGGGTTGTACTCAATTAAATTAAATTACATTGAAGTATGTACGTATTATGTAATTCAATTACAAATCATACAAGTTGAAAAATTTTATAAGATTTTAAACTTCTTAAATAGCATTTTCATAATCTATTATGATAAAAATTTTGATCGTTTACTTTCAAAATTTAGATCCAATACTACAATAATGTTCTTTGAAAATTGAATTTATTTTATCAACAAAAAAAAGTAAGTCTCAAAGTAATTGTCTTTGATTTCAGAAGGAAATTTAATGTTGCTCATAGGAAAAAACTTGTTATTCATTTCAATTAAATTTAATACGATTAGAATTTGCATAGAAATGATTTTTATATTTAAAAAAAAATGAATAAAAGAAATCAGGAAATTTCAATAATAAGAAAGATAAAAAAGAAACAAAAATGAAATACAATTCATTCTTTTTTCTACAAAAAACTACAAACAGGATACGAGAATTACTTAGTTATCTGAAGAATTTAATTCATAAATATTTCAAACTATTCTTTTTCTTTAGAATGCGTAAACATTCTATATAAAACACAAGTATGTAGGTATGTTATTTATTTTATGATGAAATTTACATTTTTATAGTTTCTCTTGTGAAATATCTCGTGTATATAAATAAATAGAAGTATTTAAACATAAATGTTCACGTTTTTTGGCAAGCGGAAAATTTATTTTATATTTTGCCAAACGAATTATTCTTTATTTAATCGGTTTGTTCCTTGTAGTTTAGATACACTTTTATACTTTTTATAACTCAATAAATTATGAATGGGATTTAATAAATCTATAATAACTTTCAGATCGCTTGTAGAAATTTAAAAAGCACCTTTTTTTGGAGAGAAAAGGGAAGAGCAACCTACACGTTCCGGTGTTGTTATATTTTTTGCCAGTTTTACAGAAATGTATCTTTTGGAATAACTTACTTAAATTTATATAAATCAGAAACCTACCTACCATTTGGATAACAGTTTCTGTTTTATTTTATCTCATTCCAACTTTTGTAAACACGATTTTTATTTGAATGTTTTTGGAAAAAAATAAATTGTCCATGGAGACCATGGTATAAATGAAACATAAAATACCTACCTATTTGAACTTAAAAAAGATCTATTTATTGGATATGTGGTAGGTGGTATGAAATGGAAATAATGTTCAAATTAAACTAAATTCATTTAATTAAATTAAGTACATTTATAAGAAAAGAAAAGCACAATTCATATTATGCTATTTTTAGTATTAATTTGACATGAAAATATGTATTTTGATTATTGTGTACAAATATGAGGTCACATCTTTTAAAAATAGATGAAAAAAATTCATATAATAAACTACGTATATCATGCGATCATGATGCTTTTAAATGATTATTGATTTTTTTAAATGATTTTAATGCTCAAGATATTAAATATATGGTCAAACTTGTGACAATTTATTAATATTTTAAGCAGCTAAAACTATAATATTCGGAAGTAGCAGAATTTAAACAAAGAAAATTAAGATGCAAGATGTATTATCAAAGTCAAAATAATAATAATAATTTACAAGGCCATATGTTTCACAAATCTTCTGATTTTTTATTTATAATATGACGATTTTATTTTAGCAAAAAAAAAAAAAAAATATATAAGTAACTACATATTTATTGATTGTGAATTTTTGAAATTAAACTCAAAAATCAGTTTAATTGAAGAAAAAAAATACGCTATTAATGAAATATGAAGAATTTATTCAAAAAAGTTGTTAAAAATATAAAAAAAAAATTATTGAGAAACAAGTTTTACACTTCGTTTATTTTTAGAATTTTATTTTTTCTGTTTTTATCAATAAAATGATCATATACAAAGTAGGTACTTATCTATATATTATAAAAATATCATAAGTCCATACATATACATTCATATAGTTGAATACTGTGAAACCATTTTAATGTTTCGTGAGTTTAAAATTCATTTTTCTCTACCAAGATACTTTAAAATAAATAAAAAAAAAAGCTATAAAACATAAACAGAAACTGACTTATGAAATCTGAAACTGAATAAATAAACCTTGCTTTGCTAGCACAATATGTTTGTGCATATTTTTTTTTCTTTATATGTTAATTACTTTTGCTTGTTTATGAATATTTTATTATAACTTGCATTTGAGAATATTTTTTCTCGAATTTTTTTAAAATTTTTATTTTTTAAGAAGTTGCTCAAGCAAATGAATTTTTGTCTGGTAACTCCATTTGTTTGTTTACATTATTTTTGTTTTTAAAAAATTCGAAAGGAAACGTAAATGGTGCGTGGTAGAACCAGAAATTTTTAACCGAACCACCACCCCCTGGTTATTTGGTTGGAAATGAATTAACTATATGAATATATATATGCATATGTATGGTATTTGTACATATAAAAAACAACAAAGGAATTCACAAAACCAAAGCCTTAAACAATTTTTGTTTGTTTTTCTCTATTTCAAAGCTTGTTGGCCCGTTGATTTTATATATAAAAATAAAAATAAAAAAATACTTACCACCTAGCAAATCTTCTCCAGTCTTTGGTGGTGTGGAAGTCATCGTAATCTTTGTTGTTTTTTTTCTTTTCAAATGAACAAAAATATGCTAAAAAAATTTCAAAATGCTGTTACGTGTATCTTTTTAATATTCAAAAATTGTGTATAATTTTAGACGCAATTTTGAACTAATTAATTAATTACAGTAAACAAGTATGCAACCGCAATATGTGTACTTTTTTCTTTTAACAATTTTTGTAAACAATGATAAAAAAAAGCCCTCACTACTGCGCTACGTACACTATGATGACGCAAATTACTAAAGTATTACTTGTTAATTCTCTAATTTTTATAATTTAATGAAGCTTTTTTTTTTTTATAGTTTTTCTTCTAAATATATTAGAAATTTTATATTCACTATTAAATTAGTCAGTAAGTAATTAAAACAGTTAAAACAACAAAAAGAAAATGTGCAAAATTTCACAACCCGATCTACGAAAAAATTTTTTGCGCACTTTATGACACCTTAGAAATTATAAATGGCGTTTATTGTTGATCAAAAAAAATGTATAATATCATATGCATGTATCATATAGATAAAATGCGATTTTTTTTTTCTCAACGAAATTAAAAAAATTCCAATTTAAAAATTATTTCACTAAAAAACAGAAAAAAAAAAAAACCCACAATACGAAATTGTCTTTCTGTTTTATGCGACTTTTCTCTTTGAGAAATGAAAAATAAATGCGAAATTGCAATTTCTAAATCCAACGATTAATTAATTACATAAATGTAAAAAATTAAACTTTTATTTTGATGTTTCAAATAAAAGAAATATTACTTCTTTTCTGGAAGATTTCTTTGTTATATAGAACAAGTTTGATTGAATTGTGAAAACAAAGTAGTCACGTAGCCCCCGAGTGAAGAAACACTGGATAAAAAATAAAAATGAAGAAAACAATTGAGTAAAAGAAACGTCAAAAATTTCCCAAAATCATTTTCAGTGATGTTAGGTGGCCTTTCTTTCACTTTGTTAAATCTTGAAATTTATGAATTTAAGAATTTTGAAGTTTGATGATTTTTTTTTAAGAATAAAGATTTTAAAGGGTAGTTTAATGATTTATTTGACAATCTTCTCAAAACATAACCACAAATTCACTTATTAAAATCCAGTTGGTAAAAATGACAAGTTGTTAAAATCTTGGTTTACACAAAATTTGTATGCGACTAAAAATTTGTGTACATTTACGCAGAGTTCTTAATTCTCAAAAAAAAAGGAAAAATTTACGGTTTCGTAGAAATACGAAAAATACGCGACTTACGCGAAATACGAGACTTACGCAATTTGAAATGAATCAATCCCCTAAATAATTTCTGTTTTTCAAAAACATCCATGTCAAATCGGATTCAGAATCTTGGATTCGAACCTGCTTCAAAATAAAACACTTCCAAAAAGGAGGGAAAACTCTATATGTATATCGCTATCGATTACCACTTGAAAGTTCAAAGTTCCATTCCAAGCTATGTATATTGTATACCTGCAACACTATTCCTTTACAACTTGAATTTGAATTTGTGGTTATGTAACTTTGTATTATGAAGCGCCAAGAAGCGGGATAACATTCGCTCTAGTTCTTAGTTTCGTGTAAGTATTAATTTTTTTAGTTAAATGTTAAATTAAATTTAAATTTAGCCAAAAGCCCACTTCACTTAAGTCTTAAAATTCGATGATGTTGATCGCAAAAACAAGTTATGGTTACCTGCAGTTCCATCCATACAAAATTACAATTCTCGATTTAATAAAAGTTGGTGCCTAATGGAGTAATTTAAGTAAGTACATAGTAATATTTTATTTTTCTAATTAGTTTATTAAAATCTTTGGTACCATAGCACAAAAACCGTAAAAAAACAAACAAACAAATTATTCTTATTAAATTATAGAAAATTATAGTTTTGCTTTGGTAAAATTTTCTTCTGACTTTGGTAATAAATTTCCAAGTGAAAATACATCATTGGGATCTAATTCAGATTTAATAGCTTTATAAATACCAACTCCTGTTTCAGAAACAGTTTTTGGATACCATTTTGTACGAATTTTTCCAATACCATGATGATGTGATAATGAACCACCTGATGCAAGTATTTCATCACGTGCAGAATTTTCAATTAATTCAAAAGTATGAACAGGATTTGAGCACACGCCAGAATATTTAAATGCAAAATAAAAGTAAACACATGCTCCAGCATCATAAGTTTGTGTTACACGGCAAGATATTAAGAAATTTTTTATATTATATCGATTACATTCCTGTGAAATAAGAATAAACATTTGTTATAGAATTGGAAAATTTAAATAATTTCAATTTTATTGTACTCACTTTTCCAACTCTTTGTTTTACATTTCTACAAAGTGAGCTACATTTATCCCATGGAACGGATGTTTCAAATGATTCAGCAACAATTTCATTGAACAAAGCAAAATCCTAAAAATAAATATTCGATGAATTTGTTTTTACTAAATTCAAAACTGAAGTTTTCTTATCTTCTTATTTTTTTCATTACCCTTATGTAAGCTATAACAAAAGTCAAAATGTATCCTCGTTCACCATTCTGTCCACCAGCTGGAAATCCATTATATTGTTTTGCAATTTCATTAATGACATTTTCTTGCCGTTTTACATCGTCATCTTCGCCTTCAAATAATAAAGTCACTGCACAAATTTTATTTAAGTCTAATCTTTTAATTTTCGTTATATAAAATTGTTTAATGGCATCAAAGAATTCACCAATTAAAGAATTTTCTGGTTTTAAACTTTGCCCAAAACGAAATTGTTCATTATCTATCAGTCGAATACTTGCTGGTTGACATCTTCGTTTTGCAACTTCTCTCATAAATTTAACACCATCTTCAAAATTTGCAAACACTAGAGAACCATAACGTTTAGTGTTTGGTAACGGTCTAACTTTCAATACAACTTCAGTAATTACACCCAATGTTCCTTCTGATCCTAAAATAACATGATTCCAATCAGGTCCACATGAAACTCTTGGTGCTGAACATTCTCGTTCAAGTACTCCTTTTGATGTAACCATTTTCACTTTGACTAGAAGATCTTCAATATTACCATAAACATTTTTTTTCATACCAGATGCTCTTGTTGCTACCCATCCACCTAATGTTGAAAATTCATAACTATCTGGTTCATGTCCAACAGTTAAACCAATTTTACGTAATTCTCTTTCTAAATCTTGTCCAATAATTCCAGATTCAAAACATACTGTTAAATTTTCTTTATCTAACCAAAGCATTTTATTCATTTGTGATGTATCTAAGGCAATAATCATTCTTTTTTCATTTTGTGGACATGTTATTGATCCAGAAACTGATGTTCCACCACCAAATGGTATAATAACCACATTATATTTATTAGCAAATTCAACTATAGTTACAACTTCATTATGACATTTTGGCCATATAACAATATCTGGTATTCTTTTGTACTCATTTTTCCATAATAAATAAATATCATGTAATGTTTGACCATGACATCTAATTAAACGATCTTCACCATTTAATGAATATGAAATTTCCGTTTCTTTTAAATTTTCCATAAATGATGTATTTAATATTGATTCTGGAAATTCTTTTGGTATTTCAGGATATTTTAAATCATCATAAACTCGATGGTCAAATTTTTGATAAACCCATTCTGTAAAACTAGGTAGAAAAGAATTTCCTAAAGGATAACTAGAAATAAAAAATGTTTATAAAATTGTTAAGGAAATTTAAAAAAAAAAAAATTCAAATTAGATTTTACTTACTTTTCACCTTCAAAACATATTACATTATTTTTAACAGTAAATTTTGAGTCCTTATAACCCCACCCGTACCATTTCAAAACATCCTGTCTATATTAAAATTAAAATAAACATTCGATTTGTATAATTTCCAATCAGAAATCGTTACGTATGTCGTAACAATTTAACATGTACATATTTTTTTTTTATAAATTTATAAATATTAAATGAAAAATTATACATAATAATAATTCACTTACCTATTTTTTGGTATGACACTTTCAACTTTTGTACTCATTCTTTCATCAAGAATATTTTGTGTTTTCGATAGCATTTTAAATCTTCCTTATTAAAATTATAGTAGTAAAAATTTTTTTAAATTATTGTATTTGACTTTTTTTTGTGTGTAGTACGCTTTAACGATTAACTATAAATACTGACTTATTTTTTTAATGGCTAAATTCATTTATAAATTCCTCATGTTTTTCTCACTCATTCAAACCACCGGGAACTAGACTAGGTACTTCTGGTATATATGAAAAAAAAATAAATTTATATTATAATTATGCATTTCCTTTTTTAATTAAAAGAAGAAAAAAAAAATTTCGTATATTTTAATATATAAAAATTTAAGTGTTTTTAATTTAAATTATTTAAAAAAAATAAATTACCTTTTTGATGTGCACATATGCACATGGTTGTCGGTTTATAAGAATACTATTTTGCCTAGAAATAAATCAATACTTTTTTTGATTTTATTTTAATGCCATTTAAAATTTTTGTTTGTCGCATGCGTGTTTTAAATTTTCTGATATGATATGATGTCATCAAAATCGGTTACAATTTTTTTCGAATGACTAATATTTAAACATTTAAAGTTCTTGGAATTAAGTATGTTAGTTTTGTCCATGTTCATGCTATTTATTATAAATACCAAAAGAAATAATTAACTGATTGTGTAGGAGTTCCTCAGCTTGAAGTGTTTTTTTTTATCTTGATACTTGAAAATTTGAAATGATAATAAAAAAATTTTGATAACAAAACAACCGCGGTTTTGACAACTGGAACTGTAAGTGGAAATATTTAGGGAAATTTATGAAGGCAAATATTAGGGGTGCCATAGTAGAAATATTATTTCATGACACCCAGGGGAAAGTTTTTTAGAAGTTGTAAACAAAATTTAATGAACAATTTAATAAGCAGTTAAAATGCAAGTGGTTGTTTAAAAATCTGTTTAACATATTACGTAATTCGGCTAAAAAATAGTAAAAGATAATTAATCTTTCAACAGAAAGAAAAATCTCTTACAATTTCCCTTTTTTAAGAAAAAATTCTATGCATGGAAATACTTTTTGTCTTAGCCGCCGCTACTTTGATTTGTAATAATTTCTTTCTGTAGTGTCATGGTGGTACGCCGTACGGTACAACTATCTAGTATCTGACACTGACAGCTGTTGCCTGTTGGTTGGGGGGTTTTTTTTTTTGTTGAATTGAAAATTGTGCTCGAGTCAAGAAATTTTAAATATTTTGGTTTTAGAAAGTAAATAGCTGATTTAAAAACAAAAATTTAGAATGCCTAAAGTTCGTAGAAGTAGAAAACCACCACCTGATGGATGGGAATTGATAGAACCAACATTGGAGGAGTTAGAACAAAAAATGCGTGAAGGTAAAAACAATCAATTATATCATCACACTATCATCAAAACTAACAAAATTCACTTATTTCTACTTAAAATATATGTTTCTAATATTCGCTTTGTATCTTTCTAATTTTATTTTAATTTATTTATTAATTTGGTGTTGAAAATAAGAAAGGACACTTACTTATTTCAAATTTTCAATGTGTTATGTATTCTCTACAAATTTTGGCTCTACTCTGTTAAATTAAACTATTATTTATTTTTACACACTTTAAACAAAACAAGACTCTTTCTTTTCACGAAAACTATCTTTTTGTTTCTGTATACGTACCTTCCTGGAACATCATTGTGACTATCATTTTCATTTGTGGCTTTAATTTTTCATTAAATGCAATTTCATTTATCAGCATGAAAAAAGAAACAATGATTTAAATATATAAAAATTTTATTTTTGTTTTTTTACCAATTTAGCTGAAACTGAACCACATGAAGGGAAACGTATTAATGAATCACTATGGCCAATATTCAAAATTCATCATCAAAAATCACGTTATATTTATGATTTATTTTATAGACGTAAGGCAATAAGCCGTGAATTATATGAATATTGTGTTAAAGAAAAAATAGCTGATTCAAATTTAATTGCAAAATGGAAAAAATCTGGATATGAGAATCTTTGTTGTTTACGTTGTATTCAAACAAGAGATACAAATTTTGGAACAAATTGTATATGTCGTGTGCCAAAATCAAAATTAGAAGAAGGACGTGTTGTTGAATGTGTACATTGTGGTTGTCGTGGCTGTTCAGGATAATTGTTTTTTAAAATAAATAAAATTTCTTTTTTCTTTCTTTTCCTTTTTTGAATTTCATTTTATCTTGTATTCATACAAATTTTGATATTTTTTTTTTCAAATTTTCTTTTTTATTTTAAGGAATATTCTGTAAAAGTTTGAGCAATAAAAACGAACTTTAAAAAAAAAAGTGGTTTTCACATTTATTGCTTTTTCTATAAAATTAGATCAAGCAGAATAGGTGGAATTTTTGTCTACTGTATTTGACTGTATTCAATAATTTATCAAGATTTCGCAATTTAAGCAACGAGATTAGCAAAAACAAATGTGGCTGCTTTTTATAATTCAACATTGTTGAACACAACACCATGTGGTGAAGAGAGCCCACCTTGGTTGCAGGTTGTGTTTATTTGGTGTTTTGTTCCGGTGATTATTGAAACATCGAAATAAGATTTTGATGGAAAGGTTGTGCAACTTGTTGAATATTGAAATGTAGCCTCTTTTTTGAGATTGTTTTTAATTCTCAAAATTATGCTTAATTGCTGAATTTTTCTGAATAATAATTTTACGGCCTAAAATATGGTAAACTTTTTAAATCTGTTTATTACGCTTTTGAACTTCTGAAATTTATTTTCACAAAATCTTATTCGGAGTATTTTTGAATTTTTTAAAGAATTTCCAAAGGCATCTCCGTGTAGAATTTTTCTACTAATCCCCGAATATTATTTGGTTACGAGACATAAAAACTGAAGATCGTTATAATTAGCATGAAACGATTACCATTTTAATCTCTAATTTATTGTTTTATTTTTGTTTAGATATCAGAATATTATTTGAATCCTAAATAAAACTATGTAAAAACAACAAATGAATGAAACACATTGAAATAAATATCCTGTAAATTCATCATATGACATTTTACGTGATTCAAACTATAAAAAAATCCAATTGCATTATTACACATAAAAACAAATTGTAGGCGTACAATAATTTTGTAACATATTGTCCTTATCCTATTTTACTTGAAAAAAAAAAACAATTTATTATCCAATATAATTTGAAATGTTCTAAAATATCTGTAATGTAATGCTTGGTATTATTTTAATATGAATTCATTTAAAAACCTATTATTCCTCAACCTATTTATTGTATTTTGTATTAATTTCATTATATGAGAAATTTCACATTTCTAAATTTTTTTTTAAAATTATAAAATACACATATTTATGTGTACACATTAAAATTTCTCAAAATGTTAATATGAGTGTGTGTGTGTATAGATAGATATAATATGAAATTATTTTGTAATTATACCATATCGAATTAATTACATTTCAACTTGAAATGAAAAATGAAAATAAAAAAAAGGAAAATAGATTTATATCATATAATATATGTATGTACATACATATTCGTATGTAAAGTATGCATGATATGTGAATTTTAATATTATTTATTTAAATGCATTTTAAATGCATTATTATGTGTAAGTATTAATTATTTCTGTTGCTTTCTGTTGTTGTTAATAATTTGTAATTTCCTTTTAAACATAACAAAATATATTTTATACTCGTATGTATAGTATGTATATATGTATGTATTATTTTTGTGTGTTATATATATTTGTAAATTTAAATAAAACTGCTGTATTCTAATTTTAAGTAGAATATCATGTTAAAAGTTTCAAGTATCTATTATCTACACCAATATACATATGTGTATTGTGTGTTGTATTTATATGAATAACGTACATAAATGTATTTTTAAATTTTCAAAATATTTTAGATTTTAAATAAATGAAAATAGGAAGTATATTATCTTCTATAGTTCTTCCTATTATTCCAGATTAAAAACGGAAGGTTAACAGTAAAAAAATACGAAACATTTAAAATTTTAGAAATTTATACGTACAATAAATATAATCATATAATATTATAAAAATATTGTACATATCCTTATATGGTTTGTACGGTTTGTACTGTAACAATATGTAACATACATATTTTTGCCAGTATATTATTATTAATTGTATAATTTTAAAATTATAATGTATTTGGTTTGCAAAGAGAAGAAAATCATCAAGAAATTTCTAGAATGTGATGTAATTAAAAGGATAATAATTTAAAATTTTTCAGGAAATAATAAAAAATTTAAAAGGAAAATATAATTTTTGGTAAATTTTTAAATTCAATTTTCTGAAATAATCTTTTTTCTTGTTTGTTTTCAGTTGAATTATTATGAAATTTCTTTTTTAATCAATTTTTCAACGTAGTTTTGATTTGTATTGAAAAATTAAGAGTTGATTTATGATCTTGTTTTTGTATTATCGGTTTTTTTTTGTTTTTAATTCGGTGTTTTATACTTGTACTTGTACTTTTGAAAATATTAGATTGAGATTTTAGGACAAATTATGCAGAATTCTTGCGTAAACCTGAAGTAGATAATTGCATTTTCTCCTACTATCCGTTTCAACAATACAACACATTAGGCACACACTGACAACTTAACATGTTTTTTTCGAGAAAAGTTTTCAAAGTGAAAACATATCAAAAACAAAGAAATTTGTTTTCTATTTATTTAAAAAAAAAAAAAAAAAAAAAAAAACATACACGAAACCCTTTTAAATGTATAGACTGCAATTAAATAATGAACACAAATATTTTCATGTGTGCGAATTTTTTTCTTCAATATTCTTTTCTTATCTATTTGTTATTTTGAATTTATTCTTAAAATATTAAGTTTTTGTTCTTCATTTAAATTTTTATCTGTTTCACAATGTATATTTTCTTTTTATTAATAATTGTTCATAATAAAAAAATAAAAAAAAAGTTTGTTTTGTTTTTAAATTCTAAAAAAATGAAATGATGCAAAATATTTATGTGTGTATGTTAATCTATTATGTACATATGTTCATTAATTACACAATTTTATAATTGTTAACTGTATTTAAAGCTTCAAGCTGTCTGGAAAAACCTCTTATCATGTATAGTATAGTGATTTTCATTTTAAATTCAGTATAAAAATGTACATATAAACAACTAGATAATATTGTGTGATGTATCATAATCAACATCTGTATAAACTTCTTTTTTTTTTTTTCTCCTTGTTTTTTTCTTTTTTAAAAATGCATTTAAAAAAAAAAAATCTTTTTTCTCTCGAAGTTTTCACAAATTATAACTTATATATATGAATATTTTCTCTTTTATCTGCATTTGAATTAAAAAATATATATGTAGGTATAAAGTATCTACCTAGTCATAATATCTACAATTTTCCTTTAAAAAAAAAATATATGCATTTTTTATTTTATTTTTGTTGTTTAAAAAACAGACAAATACGTGCACATATCAGATAAAATATATCTTACCTGAATTGAGTGTACAAAAAAGAAAAGCAAAAAAACAAAAAAAAAAAATATATATAAAAAATTATCATTTAAAAAATATTCACATACATATAGTAGTGAATTGAAAAATGAAAAATCTACATGAGAATTGTATAATATCACAGAACAGAATGAACGTGTCTCAAATTTGCCATGGGAAAACAATTTAAGATTTGTACTACGATGATGCACTACCAGTATAAAAAAAAAATAAAAAAGAAAAGCAGTAGTATCTGTAGTTGAATGTACTTGTATATGGTACTGCTGGTATCTTTTTGCCAACTTTTTACGTGCATCCACATATGTTTGTAAAAAATAAAATAAAATGTATAGGTATATGTGAAGTGTTAGAAAAATGTAGAAAAAAAAAATTTGTTAAAATAAAATAAAAACCAAAGTAAAATAAATAAATAGAAAAAAAAATACAACTTTCAAACGCGTAAATACACTTAGATATAGCCTGAGCTTGTTTTAAATTCTTTTTTGTATATTATAATTTTTTTCTTCTGTTTTTTGTTTAAATTCAGAAAGTACATTAAATACTTTTAATTTCCTGTAAGCGAACAGGGTGTATTCAAGCTGAATTATTCATGAAATTTTAATGCATTTATTTTATGCACATTTAAAAAAACAAAAATTACTATATAAGTAAAAACAAAATTATTGTTATTTTTCTCCCTATTTCTTTCATACATACATATATGTTTTTTTTTTTTAGTAGTAAAAATTATACATATGAAAATTTTATTCTGTAATTATAAAAGGTTTATATGTGCGTGATATAAAGAACTAAGGAAGAACAAATTATTTTTTTTTTCAACAATAATGTAAAAATATTCTATATGTTCAAGAAGAGGAATGTAAAAAAAAAATATAACTTGAATAAAATTTAAAATGAAAATGCAACAACAAAGGATAAATGGAAGCAAAAAAAAAAAAGCCTGAAATTTACAATTACAATTCTCGAAAGAATAGATTTTACAAAAAAAAAAAAATGTGTAAAAGAAAATTCTGCACATGGGAAATGAAAATTACAATATAAAGTCAAAAATAAATACTATTTTTTTGTATGTATTTTATAATTAGGTTGATTTTGTTTATCAAGCAAATTATATAATTTTTAAATAATTAAATTAATGAAAAATTTAAATTTAAGTAATTTAAAAATACCACGACTTTCTCTACCTTTCACAAGAATTATTTTTTAAAAAAATTTATTTAAATGGAATTTAAGGATAAAAAAAAACACTAACAATTTTTTTTTTGTTTGTGCACATAAACAAAGTTAATAAGTATAAAATTATTTAAATTTAAAAACAAAAAACTTAAATCCCATTGAGAATTTAATAAAATAAAAATAAAAACAAACGTTTAAACAAACACATTTAAAGGATTTAATGAAAGTCATTTAAATCTGTTTCTGTATATGAAGTTTAGTTAGTGCAGCAATATAGCTACAGATGTCACAGTCACAGATTGCAATATGCAGTTAAATTTCAAGAATTAGCATAAATTGGCCATTGCCTTCTCCATGTCTGACAGTTTCTGATTTCGCATCATATGGAGATATTGCAAGAAACAAAAAAAAACAATGTCAACAAGATTCAGACACTCAAAAGATAGAGAAAATTCGGGTCAAAATTAAAGGACTAGAACGTGAAATACTGTTACACTTTACAAGAATTATTTCCTTTGATGACTTTTCGGTCCACCCAACTCTACAATACTTAGTTCTGTAATGTCTTGGAATTCAGGAAAAAATGACTCTTATATCTTATATATCACCAGTTTTTTTTAAAATAAAAGTTTGCAAAGGGTTAAAATAAAAATACAATAATGAGGACAAAGATATTTTTCTACAATAAAATTTAAAAAGAAAATCGTATTTATATAATTTTCAATTTTCTGTATTGAAAATAAAATTCTCAATAATCCTTATTTAATAAATACATACTTATTATTTATTTTTCATAAAATACTTATATAGTTTACATTTTATATTTGAATACACACATATTCATTTGTTGGTTGTTTTTTTTTTTTTTTTTTTGTAATCTGAAATTTATTTGATATTTTTTAAACTTTTAATTTATACTTAAACTTTAGTTGTATAGTTTTCCTTCTTAAAAAAGTTAAATTATCTAATTTTTCATTCTTATGATCATAAATATGGTTTTTATATTATTTTCTTTTTTGAATTAAATTTATAAACTTGAAGTGTAATATTGTGATGCATCATAATAAATGTATTTATGTATGTATGTATGTGGAGAACCAAAATTTGTATACGTTTGTATAATATGATATAAATGATTATTTTGCACATACATATGAACACATATACATATATACATATTATTATTAATAATATTTAAAAATCAGCCACAAATGGGCATTTAGCCAGCAATGACCTACTTTTAAAAAATATAACTTTATCTTCGAAATTCGAAAATATTATTTTATACACATATATATATTTATGTAAGTTTGTCTCGTATACATATATATGTACATATATATAAAATATTTTTTGAAATGATTAATTTGAATTGTGACACAAACATCTTTTAAACTATTACAATATTATTATATGGGTCCTTTATGATAGTAAACAAAAATTAGATATGGTTCTTCTACAATATGTATATTTTCTAATGTATCAATATTTATATATATACATATATGTATATTATATGAGTATGTAATGTAATATATCATTATGTTTGTATATAAGTGTAAATATATATGTATAAGCACATAAATATTTTATACATTATTATATACATATATTTTATAATAAACATGTTTCTTATAATGCACAGTTGTAATATTGCCAGAAATTGGCTTATCCTGTGGTTTTTACATATATGTATGTATGTATATAAATGGATATAAAAATAAGGACAAACTTTTACAAGGACTAAAAACAAATAATTATTCGGTATATACATACATATATGTATAGTATGTATATGTAAGTATATGGGGTAAATTTTATTATTTACAAAATATAGAATTAATATATTGTACATACATAAATTGAATATTACACCGTAATTTATACTTTTTTAGTGTAATTACAAAACATTAGATAATAATAATTATTTCATATTCTAGTATACATTCATATATACATACTTTTATATTTATTATACACACATGTATAAATTTAAATTCAATAAAATATTGATTTAAATATAAAAAAATGTATTTTTTGAATGTTTCATATTCTTAATATTTGAAAGAATATCATTTTCAGATTTTCCTTTATTTCTCGAAGAAAATTAAATTTACATAAACTTGAAAAAAAATAAACTCATTTCAAATTTGAATACATATTTGAATTTTTTTTTTGCTTATGTATTAACGCCATCTTTCCCATATATATTTTCTTTCTGTCCTTTTGGATTGCGCAATGGGTGGCGGTATGATGATGTGATGTGATATGTTGTATCATTACTTGTCAATTGAATGATTGATGACTGACAGTAGTTTGGCGGTAATATTGGCGCGTAAATCAAGATGATTGATGTTACGAAAAAAAAAAAGTGAAAGTTTAGTATACTCGGAAAATTGTTCTTATCGTATAAGTCTGCTTTAGTTTTGTAATTTTTTGAATTTTTCCTAGTTTTGTGTTTAATTTTATTATAAATTTTTTAAAAAAATTATTAAATGGACTTTAAGCTAATTGAAAAAAGTGAAATTTATAAAGTTATCGTGAAATTATTGGTATGTGAGTGAATTTTCCGTAATTAAGAAAAAGCAAATTGTGAAAATGGTGGTGTGATTTAAACAAAGGATTTTGTGTGGTGCTTTTTGAGACTTCGATGGTGGTAGAAGAAATAAAAAAATTTTAACAACTTGTAGCCTTGTGGGTAAGTCATTTTTTGTTCTGTTTTTTAGACTTAAATTTATTTATGGTTCATTTTAAATGAGATTCAAGCTATAATAATTTTTATTGGTCAACTTAATATTATTGAAATTCTCTACTCCATGAGAACATTAATTTTATTCCGATTTAATATTAAATGTATGTGTGGGTGAACAATGAACAGAAGTTTCCATCATTCTAAAACTCCATTTTTAATACAAGGATTTACTTGATAAAAATATTGTTTTGCAACTATTAAAATATTTCATTCATTTTATTTCTATGTGACTTTTGAGAAATTTTTTTGGCTATGGCTATGAACTTCAATCAATCTATGGTTGATCTGATCCATAAATCAGTTGGAATGGGTTTTATAAATTATTTTCTTCCCTGCTTTGTTCTCTGTGTTTCGGAAGTTAGATTAGATTAGATTAGATTAAAATAGGGCTACTGTTGCACTTCGACCTTTACAGATCTTTTGTACAGCCCATGCTTTTTATAGATTTAGGTTTTTGATAAATCCTAAGATTCTATTCGTAAGTGCACACAAGATTTCCTCAGGCTTGAGGAAAAATTGGTACAAGTATCGCACTCTTTTTGAGACCAACGTCTCGCATTCACACAAAATGTGTTTTCAGGTCTCTTTGGCCTCTTTGCAGAACCTGCATTTTTCATTCTCTTTGAACCCTATCTTGCTCAGGTGGTAGTTAAGCGGATAAGGTTTCAGGAGTTAAAATTCAACATTAATTGTTCAGTCAATTTTAAAGTATCTTTATCCTGAGAAAAGTTTGCAGTGACTAATGTCTACAAATTTTCCTATGAAATTTTTTGTGGTGTATTTTCATTTGAAATTTTTAAAAAAAATGTCTCTGTCTGTCTGTCTGGACAGAGAAACATTTCACAAATTTTTATTTTTTAAAAATTGGTTACTATGGCTTACTTTTTGCTTTCTTTTTACTTGTAACAGACGATTCCAAAGAAATTCAAAACCATAAGTATTTAATAAATTTAGCAAGATATGAGTCAATGATTTTATGTAAATTTAAAGATCAAATATTTTGTTTATAATTTAATTACTTACTCACTAGCGCTGTGTTTGTTCAAATATAATATCTTGTTCCCATGTAATTTAATATATACTTTTTTGTAATTAATATAAAAATTTTTTTTTTTGTTTTATTGATAAAGAAAAAAATGCTTTGTCAGTCAATATTTAGCGGTATAATTAATTTTATTAAAATACATATTTGTTGAAAATTTTTATTACGTAAAAATATAAACCATTATAACGTTATTTAAATACATACATACATAATATACTATGGTGTAGGTGGGTGTAGGCATTTAAATACCTACGTAAATGTATACTAAGTATATGTATGTTGTTATGTTTTATGGTTCTATATCATACAATGACTGTGTGATTAATGATATGTTTTTTTTTTTATAAAAAAGAAATTAAAAATAAAAAAAAAGCTTTTCAATAAGAAAATTTTCAAAGAAAAAAAAAAGGAAAATATAACGTCTTTTAAAATGAGAATACTTAAATAAAAATGTAAAAGTAACTGTATACATCTACCTATAAGTATGTATATACATAAAAATAAAGAAGTTAGGTGATTATATTAAATTACAATGACTTGTATGATCTTTAGATGATTTTTACGTCGCATGTTACCTTTATAAATAAATATAATTCATATAATATACACCTCCTTGAGAAGGCCAAAATCCACCCAGGCACTAAAGTGCCACAGAAGAAGAAGAATATAAACCTATACCTACTATACATTTTATGTATTTGCAAGTTTTGTACAAAAAAAAAAGAAAATCTAAACAAAAAATGAAAAGAAAAATGCTTTCCACTTATTCAAAAAAAACTTTTTTTTTTTTTTTAAATAGAAAAGCAATACAATAGTAAATTGATTTTTATAAAATAAAATCTTATGGTTTTACTTTTATATTCTTTTAATATCATGCATAGGTATGGGTAAAATGTTATATTTGTGTATATGTATGTATAAGACAAGGAAGATAGATAGGTGGATACATATTTCTTAATATTTAAGATATAGGCTATGGGTAATTTACCTAATCAATATAATATTCTATAAAAGTATTTTCAAAAAAATAGAAAAGATTATTGAAAAAACGTCGGTATAAAGAAATTCAATTCAACTTAAAAAAAAGAAAAAAAAAAAATTAAGTAGATAAAACACACAACTTTTTTGTGTTTTATTTAAGTAAGCGAATTAGATAGCAAATATAAGTTTCTATTTCTAAAAAAAATCATTTCAAATAACGAGAAAAAAATTAATTAAATTAAATGAAATATTTAAAACTGTCCTTTTTTTTATATTCGATAAATTCACATTATACGAGTAAATGAAATCTGTACAGAGTTTCCTGGAGTAAAAATCGAATGATTGGGGGGTGGAGAACATATAGATACTTTAAGCATTTTTTTTTTATAGAAAAATTTACATTTTTTTTTAATACTGTACATCCTGGAACAACAAAACTTGATATCCTATATGAAGAAATGAAAATGATTCTTAATCTGTCTCTTGAACAATCACATTTAACACATCAGTATGAGATTCTTTTATTCAAGATTGATTCGAAATTCGGTAGTAAAATTTTTTTCCTTTTGTATTTTTACTGTAATTAAACAGGTAGCGCAAAATATGTTGTTTTTCACACAGACAGGTGAAAATAAATCTTGAATTTTATTTAAATATATGAAAAATTAAGAAAATAAAATACAAAATAAACAAACCAAAATTGTATTAATTTTCCTGATCCATTCAATAACAAAACTTCTTCTATCTTTTTCCTAACAACAACAAAAAACAAATTGAATTTATTAAAACTTTTTGAATATTTTTGGTAAAGTGAAAACTATCACAAATTATCTCTCAATATGTTTATCATAAAATTTAGTGATAGGAAAATATATATTTTCTCTTTTGAAATATCTATTTATTTTGTCTACATAAATACATACTCGTATGTATACATACATATATGTACATATATGTTATCTATGTAGATTAGGGGGCAAAAATAAAAGAAGAAAAAGTTTAACGTACTTGTGTAGTACATACATATGTTAACTTTTTTTCTTTATTTTGAAAGTTTAATTTTAGTTTTCTTTTGATTTCGTTTATTTAATAAAACTTTTTATTGAAAAATATTAAAATTTTTTTCAGTTTATGAAATTCTTTGGTAGGTATATGAATATGACTGTAAATATATTTACGATAACATATCATTGAAAATTTTATCTATGAAGAAAAAAAAATTAAATAAATAAATAAAAGTTAGAGTAGAAAATTATTAAAGTTTTTATTTATTTTGAAATATTTTTCATGACACATTAAAATCTGCATTTGATATCTATACGTAAATTTTTTGTTGTTGTGAATATACGTAAAATGAAGGTACATACATATGATACAATAAGAGATCAAAGAGGAAAAAACAACGTATGTAAATGTATCTAATGTTAAGTTAAGAAAAAGGTCGTTTTTGAAAATTTTATTTACAATAAAGTCTTTGGTTCAGTTAAAATTTTTAATGATGATTTTTAAATTAGTTTCTTTCAATTTTTTTCGTCAAATTCTTACTAAATTTAAGAAAAAAATTTCAAGTGAAAAAAAGACTCCATTTTCAAAATGAAAGCTTTTAAAAATAATTTTCAACATGATTTTAAGTTATATTTTTCGATTTAAAAGCAGAATAGAAAATATTTTGGCAGAGTTTAATACAAAAAATGAAGGTTTTTATCAGATTTAAATATTTTAAATTTCGGTTGATAGTACCCGTGAGTGTAATCGAATTTTTGATGAAATTTAAAAATAAGCTTCAGAGAAATCATATGAAATTCATGTAGTCAGAAGCTATTTTTGATTGTAAAATACCACACGGCGCACCTTAAAAAGTTATTTTACGGGAAAATCCATGTTGTTTTTATTTCTCCAAAAATTAGAATTGTGAATTTGGAAAACTATAATTCCTGAGAGACCTGGGAATAATTTCAGCTATGCGGTCATCTTTTAGAAAAGGCAAATAAATTCTGAGAACTTTAATGCCCTTTTTAAGACATAGAGGGTGGATGATTTTTTTTTTTTTTTAAATTCATATCGTACTTATTTTCGTTTTTGTAATAAATTTGTATTTAATAATAGCAAATCAGATCATCAATTATAAAATTTTAGCTATACTTCAAATTTAATTTTCTAATTCAATCAATTTGAAAATATTTATCAAGGATTTTAATAGGTCAATAAAAAAGTTTTCTTTTCTTCCACTTTTTTTTTAAATATTTCATTAAAAAATTATTTTATAATTAATTTTCATTTTAATAATTGTTTTTAAGTTCATTTTAAAATATACTTTTCATCATAATCGTTTAATCTAAATTAACGTTTTTTTTTTGTTTGTTCGTTAAGTAATTCTGTGGCAGTTAATATTAAATTTAATTTTCTTTCTTTCTTTTTTCCTTGCCAGTTTTTTTTTTCTTTTTCCATTCAAAATGAAAATGTAATAATTTATTAGATATGGCGGTATTGTGTATTTTTGTTCTTTTATTTTTTTTTTTTTGTTCGTCCTTTTTTTTTTGTGCTACTTAATTTTCTTTAATATGGCAAAAAATATTCTTTGATGTATAATTTATAACCGAAAATACAATACAATTCATAAAGCTTATACACATTATATAAAAACAATAAAAAGAAAAAAAAAACACACACACAAAAACAAAAAAAAGCTATATGTGAATAAATGCCATAAATTTGATGTTATATATTTCTTTTTGTTGGTCGACTATATATGGATATGTACGTATGTGTATATTATGTTTGTGTAAGGATATTATTTATAACATATATTTATATAATAGATATTATTCCTTATTCATAATTCATACCAGGATAAATCAATTTCTGATGTTAACAGAAAACCACCTCTTATTATATTATAAGTCTCCTTTTCAGGATAAATATCTATTTTATTTATTATATACATATATAAGTATATGTATCTGTATGTATGATATATTGTTTGGAAGGTAGTGGGTCAAAAAGGCAAACATTGTATGAATTTAGTATAATAGCTATGTAATATAGAATTTATATGTATAGTATGAAAATTTTCATTCTATATGAGTTCTGTATGAAAAAAACAAAAATTGTTTTATTAATGATTGATTGACATTTGTTTGTTCGTAAATGGTGATGAGTGATTAAAGATCAAGTATAGGCACTCTATTGTCCATATTGTCTCCATATATTATATCATTGAAATGCTATTGTTTTATTTTATAATTTATTTATTTTATTTTTTATTTTTTTTTGTGATTTTTAGAAATATAGTGTTTTATGGGATAATAATTAATACACAAAAAAAAAATTTCTATATGGTGTTAAATAAATAACCGTCAGTCACTTCAATATAAAATTTATACGTCCATATTAGCTTGAATTTGTTTCTTTGTTGTGTGAAAATTAAAACAATAAGGATAATATATATATAGAATGAAAAAGTAAGAACAGAAGTGTAGACAAAAAAAAAAGTCAAATAAAAAATAAAAAGAAAAATATTTTCAATTGAGATTTATTTGCTTTCAAACATTTTTCATATAAAATTTTGAATGATGAGATTAATTCATTTTCTATGATTTATGTATAAATACATACATATATCATATTTATATTGTGTTTGTTGTTATTTTAGTTTTGGTTTATGCTTTTATAAATTTTTCTCAGCGAAAAAAATAGCCTTTTAGTTTTATGATTTGTTAGAAAACAAATTTGATATTTAAACAAATAAATATTCATAAATATATTGTTATTTAAAATTTCTGAATGTGTCGTATAACAGCAGAAAAAAAAAAAATAAACGGATAAATTTATTTATATTTTCATTATTTTCTTCTACTTCTAAAAGCTCAACAATAACACAAAAAAATAAAATAAAATAAAATCATTGAAATTGAAAAAGATAACCTTTTGCTTTTGTACATCATATTCCATTTTGTCCTTTTTTATGATACAGAAAGAATCCTTGTTTTTCCTCCAAAGGTTTGTGCATATTCTAAAATATAATACAATTTTCCATTTCATAGTTTTTTAATTTGTTTGTATAAAGCTATGTACATACATAACCTTGCAATGCCGCAATGTATATACAAGGATAACTATATGTATAAATTACATTTCCTATTTTGTATATATGGACATATGTAAAAGCTAGACATACATATAAGTGTTAAATGCACATGTGTGCACATATACTATACATGTACAAACATATATATAAATGAAAATGGTTGCCAGAATATTTGTCGATTTATTGTTTAATATGAACGGTGAAATTTTCCTTCATTTTTAAAATGCATTCAGTTGAAAAAAACAATTTTGGCGATAACAAGCCCATTGCGGCGGCAATACATATATGCAATGTTACTCGGTACAGAAATCTACAAAAATGTACATATGTACATAATGTGTGTAGGAGTATACTGTATAGAAAGTATAAACATGATAACAAAAACATTACAATATACAAGTATAAGGACAAGCTAAATGTTACAATAAAAAAAATAAGAAAAAAAAGAATAAATAGTATGATAGTAAGTTGTAGTTTTATAACGTTACAGATGTGTTCATATATGGTTTCAATGTTAGATACTATTTTTCTTACTGAGATGGTATCGTAATCAAAAGAGTTGAAAGGAAATTGATTTTGTTTTTCATCGTACGAGTATCTTTGATTTTTTCTATTCTTTTTTATTCTATTTTTCGACATTTATAAATATAATTTTCTAATGGGGTGTTTTCAATAGTCAAAATTTTTAATTGATATTTTAAGCCTAAGGCTTTTCGTGTTTTAGGAAATTGCTACAGGAGAATCAAAGGATAATGAAGATTTTAGTAGAAGGTCAATGTTAAACATTTCAAAATATACTATATGTACATAGAAGAATTTATACAGATTTTTTTTTTTTTTGCAAAAAAAAGTAAGGTTGAACGAATTTTCCTTATTACAGCTTTAACTTTTCAATCAATAAATAGCAAGAGCCATATGATGTTAAAGTTTAATTGTTGCCAAAAATTAGAATTCTTATGTTGGTTTATGGTTGGTTGGTTGACGTGGCGGTTCTTTGGATTATTTCCGAAGACCCAAATAGCACTAACCGTGCCGTTTTGATACCACACACCGACACACCTCTCAGTTATCAGTCAAAGGGTTGTAAGCCCTTCTGTCATACATGTATAAATGTAGAACTAGAAAATTGTTATATAATTTTCAAAAATTTCGAATTTGGGGTGCTATGTCTTCGAAAGAGTTATAATTGAAAAAATAATACTTTAGAAAAGGTAAAATGTTCTTTCAGAACAATGTAAAACAAGATGACCAACTAAAAAAAGAGTTATAGAATAATTTATGATAAAAAACAACATTTGGCGAAATACCCTGACTGATGGAAACTTTCTCACTATGAACTAATGTTCAGCGCGTATTCATCACCTACAAAAAAAAAGTTTGTTCTTGCAAGAAAAATCCTTAAACTTTTTGTAGTGGTGAATTACTTAACTCTTTTCTCCTTGTTTCATCTTTCCAACAATGAACACCCTGTGCAGGTATATACTGTATTACATAACACATATATACACTTAATATGAAATATACATATGTATACATATGTATGATAAAAAGGAAAAACATAAATTTTCCAAATTCAATTTAATTAATTATGTCGATACACATAAAATTAGATAAGTAGTACAAAGATTATTAACAAAGTATAAGTATGTTTCTTTCTTGTGAGTTTTCAAAGTGCCCCTTGAGGTTGATAATTTTTGTGTTATGAACCAAAAGTATATAGATAAAAAAAGTGTAGTAATGATGATATATGTACACATGTATCTAGGGTAAAAAATTATCTTTTTTCCCTCTGAATATTGAATTTTTTTTTTTTTTTTTTTGCAGTGATATCGTTTTTAATTATGCAAATATAAAAAATTATGAACTATATGCAGTTTCATACTGAGTGTTTTTTTTTTTTTAATTCATATTCAATTGTTATAATTATGAATATTATAACAATAATAAAACATACATATTTTTTTTATATTCAGAGAATATTTCACAAAAAAAAAAAAAAGTATTATCATTAAAAAAAAATATTTTTGGTTAATTAAACGTGTATTTTATATTTTATAAAATAATTTTCTCTATTGTATATAATATTTTTTAATACATATTTTCATGTTAATTATAATGCAAATTAGTATACTTAAATATTATTATTATTATTTTTTTTAATGATAATGATTTTTATAAGTACAAGCACAGCATAATACATAATAAGTTTTTGTTATGATGACGTCCTTATTTAAAGGATTACAAAATTAATACTTGTATGTCATTTTTATATAAAATGTATATAATTATGTATGTATGTATAGAGAATTTTCATACTTATAGTATTAGTCAATGTACTATCATCATACAAATGATTGTTTTGCATTGTTTTTATTGTTGTAGTCAAGGAGTTATACTATTGATTTACATATGTATAGTGTGCATAATTTACATATGTGAAGTTGCATTTTAAATATAGAATTGAATATATTATTGTTCCAATATTATTCTTAGAAAAGGAAAATATGTTATAATATGGTGATGATGATGGTGGGTAGAATAAATGGATGAAATTGTGAATGAAATGAATTGAACAAAATTAAATAACAATCAAGGATTTACATACATATATACTATGAACATATTAGAGAACAAATTTCAAATATTATTTGAATTTTGTATATTATTGGTTTAACTGTCAAACCTTCATATGTAAAATTTTTGTTATTGCAAAATGCAAACCATTATTTTTGTGGAATCGAAAGTTAATTCATATTTTTAATGCAGGACATGCTTGATTCACTTGTAATCCTGTAAAGTAATTACCAGTAAAGAATCCTTTTTAGTAAGGAAAAAATTAAGTATAGTAATGGCACACAACAAATAATACTTATGAGGTTTGATAGTTAAACTGGTGACATACTTACTTACGTATGATATTATTGAAGAATATGTATATGGTATTTAGAATGATCAGTATATGCAAATTCAATATACAAACAATTAAGAAGTGAATATTTATCTACAAAATACATTTGCAATAAAATTTAAGAAAATGTCATCAAATTTACAAAATTTAAATTCCAAGTTTAAATTTCAAATTTAAAATACAGAGTGTTTTTGTAATGTGGTATAATGTACATTGTATAATATGAGAATGCTCCTTTTCCTTTGTAAGTTTCTAGTAAAAAGTTCACTCCGTTTTTTGTTATTCCAATAAAGGATTTTTTTTTATAAATTATTCTTCTTCTTCAACTCTTCAGCTTTTTTTAGAGATTTGTCGTACTTAAGTAAATTTGATGGAGAATTATAAATTACCCTGTGTAATGTATGTATACAATATGGTAAATTGATTTAAAGTTTTCCAACAAAGATTATACATAAGGGTATGGACATTAAACATTTAATATTTGATCTTTAGCAATTAGATACAAAATGTCATCAATATGAAATATCATTATGATAGAATTGAAATAATTTTAGTGAAAATTATTGTGAAAATTCAAATTATGTATATAGAAAATTTGATATTATTGAAAATTAAAATTACGCATGTTTATACAATGTGTTTAATAGGATATTTACATTAGTATCTCTATCTATATATAAATATCTATTAACTGTAATTGCAAAATAATTTCTAAAATTTCATAAAATATAAAATAAACATTTAGAAATTCAATGAATCACGAAATATGTATGTTTTTACTTTAAGTTATTTTTCTCCTAATAATAAGAAATATCTTTTATCATAACGATAAGATACATTTTTCTATAATCACTATTTAATCTATTTTTTTATAATCACTATTTAACATTTTTTCTTCAATTTAAATAATATTATCATTTTTTTATCTTTTTTCTTTCTTCTTTTATTTTTTCTGATGTACACTAATTTTATAAAATGTATATAATAAAAGAACAAAGTATATACAGTGCGTTCTCGGTTATTGCAACTCTCGATTTTTGCAACTCCTCGATTTGGGCAACCAGCTAATTTTTTGCAACAATCGCGACATTTTTCGATTATTGCAACTTTTTTTTTTCCAGATTCTAGTATTTTTTTTTATATTACAGCCGTTAGATCAAAATATAATTAATTTAATTAAGTTGAACTACAAAACAAGTCTTTTGGCACATTTAGCTAGTTTTCCGACTGAATTTGAAAATTACTTAAGATCATTTAATTTAAAAGATGCTATTTGTTTCTTATCAAAAGCGTGGAACAATGTAGGAGCTGAAACAATTAAAAAGTGCTGGAGGGTATTGATGGCACCTAAAGTCATAGACGGAAATCAAATGTGGGAAGAAGAAGACGATTTCCCTCTCTCTGTAATTAAAACACAAATTTTGGAAACATACAGACAAGAAGGAAATATTCTAAATCTTCTGCACCAAATTTCTCCAAATGAAGATTTTGATACGGAAGAAATTAATTCATGGATTAAAGAAGTACATATACCAGATGTTAATACTGCTGAAGATAATTGTCCAGTTATCGATGATAACGTTTCTCTTTCTGAGGATGAAAGTCAAGATGTTGTGCCTGCAAGAGCCAAAATTAAAAATGATGAAGTTATTCAAGCATTGAATATATCCCTTCAATGGGCAGAGGAAAATAACACCCAACTTAAAATAATTATGGCTCTGTAAAATATGAAAGAAATGGCTGCAATCAAACAAGCTGAGAGCAAAAGGAAACAAATGAAAATTCCTAATTATTTTTTTACTAATGTTTAAACGTAAAAAGAAATTGATTATTTTTTAATTATTTACATTATTTTTTTTTTATTTTCTTCAGAGGATGATTCGAACTATTTACAATTATGAATTGTATATTTTATGTAATTTATGTTAATAAAAATCACTCAATAAACGTATAAATACGTTTAAATACAATTTTTTTTTTTGTACTCTAATTTCGCAACAACTCGATTTTGGCAACAGCTGCTACATTTAATGTGTTGCAAAAACCGAGAACGCACTGTACATACTATATTTGCAATGATAAGAAATTTTAAATTGTTAAAATTCACAGGGAGAAAAATGCTATAGTAAAAGCTAATAGCAGATAACAAAAATGCATTGCTCATTTTTAGTTGTCGCATTTTTAACTAAAATGTACATTCTATGTTTTTTTCTCTCGTGTATTAATTCCTTTTTTTTTAATAGGAAAAATTTGTCCTTTAAAATATAAAAGACATAAAACAGTATAAAATTTAAATAATTTTTTTGTATGTATTTCTTTTTTTTTTTTTTTTTTTTTAAATTGAATTCTAGTACAAAAATGATGATAGACTGATTCAATAATTCAAAGCACGTTGTCAGTAATAAATCAATAATAAAAAAAAATAGAGAAAAGAAAAAAAAAAGATGAAAGTTGAATAGTTTGAATATTTTACATATTCATAGCACATATAATTTTACTTCTTTTTTTCTATTTCTATTTCTATCTAGTAGCTATACGAATAAAATCTTTGTAAAGATATTTTGTAAAATTTTATTTTATTTTACATTATTTTTTTCAAAAATTGTTTTTTTCTTCTTTCAAAGTTATCTTAATATGCTATACCACAATATAAAAGTAAAAAAGAAATAAAGAAAAATTTTTAAATTATTTTCAAAGATTATTTGATAAAATATATATATTGTAACACATATTTGAAACTATTTTAAATATAAATTTTTCAAATACATATATGAAAAATTACAAAGAATGTATCTATGTATTTTTTTGGATACATTTTAAATAATTTCGTCGTGATAATGAAAGCATACCAATTGAATTTTAAAAGGAAATCCTACATGAAATATTTTTGTATAAGGAAAGAAATTTCACGAAATTTTCCTTTTTTTTTTTTTTTAATGTGAGCAAAAATGCATATATTATGTTCTTAAGATTTAATTCAAGTTCATATTTTCCGGTTGGTTTTTTTTTTTTTTTTGGTATGAAATTTTCAATTTTTTTTCTTTTTTAAAAAATTTATTAGGATATTTTCTTCCTTGGGAAATTTAAAGAAAAAATATTTTTCGGTTTTTATATGAGATGGAAAGAAAAGTATATCTGTGTTACAGTTTTTGTTGTTGTTTTTTTTTTAAATATATTTAAAATTCAAGGCTATAAGGAATGTATGTATGTATGTATATGCAAGTGTATATAACTCAAAATTAAAAATATAAAGAACATTTATAAAAAAAAAAAATTAATTTAAAATAAAAATATATTACGCCAAAAATTCCTCATTTTGAATTCTACTTTTGTTTTTGTTTTTTTTTGTTTTTCCTGATTCTTTATTGTTATAATTATTTTTTTTTGTTATTTTTATTTTTATTTTTAACTCGTACGTATGCTTTTATAGACGTATTTTTTTTCTGTATTTATTTGTATGTATTATTATTATTTTTTTGATTCGTAATATTTTCTTTCTCTTTATATTTTCATAATTAATCTGAAAAATGACCTAGATTTATTGTATTTTATATATATGTACTTACATAAATGTATGATTATATGTTAATATATAAATATGTATGTATATATCACATGTATAACAAAGAAAAAATGTAGGTATATATGTATTTATCTATATACAGGGTGTCCGGTATTAATTACAAAATGAAACCACAGATAGGTCTCGCCAAGACAAGCAAAAAATCGTATGGATGGTGGGGGGGGGGGGGGGGGGGTAATCTCAACGGTTTGGCCGCTAGAGGGCGTTGAAGATTTTTGTGACTTTTTTTTATAAAACACCTTGTATTTTGGTTTTTGCTTTTTGTATAGGAATGTTGCGCATATCTAACAAAAAAAAAACCTCTTGCCCTTTTAAATAACATAAGAACCATCTCTTTAGTTCCCTTACTACAGAAGTTATTAGCGATCAAAGTCAGAAATTTGCAATTTTTTACCTAATTTTTTGGAAAAATCCAGTGATTTCTCGAAAAAACCCATTATTAATATACCTTTTTTTTTACAATAAATAAAAACCGCAACTGCAATAAAAAATTGGAGTTAATTTAAGCCTTTTTTGAGCAAAGCAGGGTTAAACACAAAAAATGGGTAAAAATTCACAAAATTTTGATTTTCAGAGCGAATATCTTTTTAAAAGTTAGAAATAGAGAAAGTTAGAAAGGACAAAGGGTTCTTTATATTTGCTCTTGATACAAAGTGACCCTAGAGTGCCCCTGCTGCCTTCTAGCGGCCAAACGGTTGAGATTTCCCTCCCCCTCCGATACGATTTTTTGTTTGTCTTGATGAGCCCTATCTATAGTATCCTTTTGGTCGGTGATAACGGAAACACCCTGTGTATATGAATTTTATATTTTTCTCTCATTCATTGTTAAATAATTTTTACACAGTGATAATGGTAGAAATAAATAGCCTTAGGTATGTATATTAATTTTTTTTTTTCAATTTTATGAATATTATTATTATTATCATTGAAAAAAAAAATATTTAAAAAAAAATTGGTGCTATTTTTAAAACAAATTCATTTGTAAGAAGAAGAAATCGTAATGGAGTTCTTGAAATTTTTTTTCAGATTCCCTTTCTATTTCTAAAAGAAAGTATGTATGTAAATTTAGGTATATATATGTACCTATGTATGTACAAACAAGTACATACTTATACAAATTTAATTTTAATTATTTTTAAATTAAAAAAAAAAAAACCAAGTCATCAGTGAAATTTTTTCTTATTGTTTTTTTTTGCTGCTTTGAAAGAGCTTCTTTTTAATTAGTTTTTAACGTTCCTTTCTTTTCCTTTGTTCCTTTATTTTTATTTTTTTTTAAATTTTCTTTTATGTATAGAAATATCACCTACTTCCTTTTTCATTACAAATTGAAAAATATTATTTTCAAATAAAAATAAAAGTACAATAAAAGAATATCCTTATTACGTATAGTGGCACATAAAAAAAATTTTTCGTTTTTGACCAATACCCTTTTTTTATTTTTTTTTCTATTTAATAGAAAATAAGATTTTCGAAAATAATTAAATTCCTTAATTTTCAAGAGAATTTGCATTTTCTAGTTCGTTACGAAACATTAAGAGTATTTTTTTTAAAGGGTATTTCTTCTGATAATTGAAAAAAAGTCGTTATAAAAATTTGATTTTTCTTCTCTTTCGAAAAAAGTACATTTTAAACTAATACATTTTTAATCTCTCACATTTCACAAAAAAAAAAAAAAAAAATCTCAATTGTATTTATTAAAATCCAATATTCAACAAATCTGCAAAAACTCATTGATACGTCAATTAAGTAAGTTACTATAGTAGTAGTTTTTCTTGTTATTTTTTTTTTTAAATTATCTCTAAATTAATTTCAAATTAATTTCTCATTTTGAAAATTGAAAGAAAGAAAAATGAAAATTTAATTTTTTCCAGAGAAAAAAAGAAAAACTAGGACATTATTGAACGATTTGTAGATGTCTGTTTAAACAAAAAAAAACACACACACACAAGTATAAAAAAATCTTCATCAATAACAAATGTTCACAATGCAATTTTTTTCGCATTTCTTTTTTGTGAAATTTTTATATAAAAACTAGAAATCAAATTAAGAAAAACTGATATATAAGGACATACATTACATACTCTTGTATAAAATGTTGAATGGTGAATGTGTCTCATTAGTGGTAACACACAATCACATATGTATAACAAAAACTTGTATGCTTGTTTTATACTTGACAGTTTGTCTTTATTTTACCATTAATTTGATGACAATTTTTTTCTTCTTTCTAATATCATGTATGTAAATTTTGTTAAATTATTCCTAACAAAAAAAAAACATTGAATGCATTCTATAGAGAAGATTTTTTACAGTAATTTACATCGTTATATACGTATTTTATGATTTCAATGTACATATACGAAATTTGAAGATCTATTACATGCATCGGAGAAATTTAATCCTTGTTAAAAAGTAATGAAAAATTATTATAAAAAAAAAAAAAATAAAATAAAAATTAAAAAATAGTAACGAAAAAAAAAATAAAACTGAAAAAAGATTTATGTATGTAGATTGTAGGTACATGTGTAGCTTTTAGCTGTTTTAAAAATAATACATTTTTGATTGTGATGTAATTATTTGTACTTGAACATAAAAAAAAAAGTAGAAAATCTTTAAAGAATAATTTAAAAAAAAAAAAATGTGCATTAAAATTGAAGAATAAAAATTTCAAAAAATTTCAAAAAAGAAAAATTTAAAATAAATGAAACTTGAAATATCCATGCATATGTATATGTAGACTAGGGTTGCCAGGTTTTTATAAATCTTTACGAGGACAAAGAATATTATTTGGCTTAGTTTAGGATTGGATTTCATCAGATAGATACTCTAAAAGTGTAAAGGATGAAGAACGAGATACCGTTAATACGTAATTTAAAAGAAGTATTCGCTTTTTCTTCAAGTTTTGTATTTATTATATAAAAAAAAATTATAATGGAAATACATATATTTAAAAAAAAAACATAACAAAAAAAAAAACAAAAAACAAAAAAGGTTCATAATATGAATGACAAAAAATCATTATTAATGTAAATAACAAAAAAGTATTACAATGAACAAATTCTTAGAATTCATTTGTTTCGTTTATCGCGCCATTTAATATTCATAACACTATACCGTTATAATACATTGAGTTAGGAAAGAAGACCACTTTTACTTTTTGTTTCATAACTTCGCTTCAGAATGCGCTTTTATAAGGAAGAAATATTGTTTTATGTTATTTTCCTCAGCTTAATTTTCGAGAGGATTTTTAAGCCTTCAAGAGGACAGAGGACATTATTCAAGCAAAGAGGACAATCCTCGTTAAAGTAGGACGTCTGGTAACCCTAGTTTAGACGTATGAATGTAAGTCTTAAATTGTTTTCCTTTTAAGTGAAAATTTATTCTCATTTTTCATTTTTTTTTTTTTTTTTTTTTTGGTTCACTTTTTATTATTATTATTTTATTTTTATTTTTATTTTTATTTTTACATTTTTGTATTACTAAAAAGTATATAATATTATTTTTCCGACCGTCATTGAAAATGTAATTCATTTATTTTATATGTTTTAGAACACAAACATTTTTTTTTTAAGTTAAGGGTATATCATGTACATGTATGCATTTCTCATCATATAAATACATTTTCATCTGTCATATACCTTTTGTATCTTTTATACGATATACTTTCATTCATTTTTTTATATATTTTTTTATTCTTTTCAATTCATTTCTATTTTTTTAAACATTTTTTATATATTATGTACGAGTATGCTATTGCTCAAGGAAAAGCATTCAACTTATTGTATTTTAGTTAAGTGCATTCTGAAAAGCTTGTTTTACAGAGAATTCCTTAAAATAATGCCACCTGCAGCTACAACTAGTAATATAAAAATTATTTAAAAAAAAAAGTATGTATGTATATACGAGTATATAAATAAATAAAAAATAATATTCATTCATACGAATAATAATAGAAATGATATTTTTGTTACGTGCACAGGTAGATATGTACGTATATATTATAATTGTATGAGTATGTGTGTGCTTTTTAACTTTAAAACAAAAAAAACATAATAATAATAAAAGAACTCATATAAAAATGACAAGGTTTTTTTTTTGAATAAATATAATTTAAGTATATAAGCATGGTACGTACGTGTATACATATTGTTTTTGATTTGTGTTTCCATTTTTAATTGCCTTAATTACAAATGAAAGTATTTATCTTTGTTTTGTTTTGTGTATATACTAGAGCTAGGTGTGTTTTGAGTAAAAGAAAAACAACAAAAGATAATTAATAATAGGTGAAAAACTAAATAAAACAAAGAAAAAAAAAACAGGATTTTTTATGATTTGGATAAATTTCCAAATACAAAAAGGAATTATGTTTTTTTCTTTTTAAATTGTGAATTTATAACGGAAAATAATTTGTTTTTAATAAGCTTTTGAATTTTTCTGTTTAGAAACCTTTTTTTTTTTTTTTTCTTAAATTAATTAAAAAGTAAAAATTAATTTTCAATACCTTTTGAGATGAAATTTATCTACGAAAAATCTAAACTGAAAGAACAATTCTATGAAAAATTCTGATTTACATTTAGTAACATATTTTGAAGTTAATTTTACAGAAAATCATTATTTTTGTTATTTTATTTTTTCAATTTAGAATGATTTATGAGAATCTTTAGTTAAAAGTCAAAACAATCAAATACTCGTAAATTTTTTTGACACGATTTATTTAACATCATTTTTTAAGTAGGTATATATAAAATTGCTACAATAAATCTTTTAAAGGACTTCATATATTTTTCTTCTTCTTTTCTTTCTCTTGACCTTTTCCCCCAAAAATAAAACAATAAAGAAAAAAAGTATTACGACTACATTAAAATTCCTTCCAAAAATTTTTTTTAAATGGTTACCCATAAATGTGGCTTTTAATAATTGCTCTATAATTGACCTATTAAATTTTAAATTTCTAGTCCATTAACAATTTAACTTGTATTGTTTCTTAATTTTTTTGTTTTTTTGTTTTTTGTTTGTTTGTAACTTAAAAGTTTCAACAAAATAATTCGATATTAAAGTTTGTTTGTATTATTATTATTATTATTATTTTTTGTTTATTTTGTTTTATAAGGATATAACGAGAAGAAGTTATCACATTACAAAACTATCTATATCTATCATACATCCTCTTTCTTTAACAATAGAGAGTTTCTTAGTCAAGATATATAGTATATATGTACATATATCTTTTAAAATATACATGTTTATTTAAAAGTATATCTATATAGTTGCTAATGCTATATACAATATTATACTACATTTTTATGTATTTGGTATTCATATCGAATAAAGAAGTTTTTAACCCTTTATTAGATTATTACAAAAATGAATTTATCACGTTCCTTTATCTTATTTACACTCTCTATGGTCATTGTACACATTATATTATATTCCAAGGAAAAATCTGTTTTTTTTTTCTTATGTTGTTTTTTTTTCTGTGGAAAAAATTTATATAGAAAAAAAATGTAGTAACAAAAAAAAAAAAGTCATCAATAAACTATAAAAATAGAAATTATGAAGATACTATGAAGATGAAACTTGTGAGTAAAAAAAAAAAAATGTGTGTTTAAAATGTGATTTTCATCAGAGGGAAGGAAGAAGGGGGAAAAATATAACAAATTTATAGTTTACTTAGCTTGTTATAAGTTTATGAATTTATAAACTTACGTTGCTGCGTTTATTATGTTGATGCAGATAAAAAAAAAAATTCACAAGGTGAAAAAAAGAAAATAGCTAGAAAAAGTAAATGACTTTAAAGTTAAACAGGATTTGTGTTTAAATGAAAAATTATTAGGTAAAGAAAATTCAATGAAAAAAAGGGAAGTTTCTATTATGAAAATTAGAGAAAAAGAAAATTTTTAGAAATTAAAAAAAAAACGTAAAAATCTTTGTAGTTTTTTTTTGCATAAGAACCTCATTAATGAATTAGCTTTCCATTATAATTTCAACTATAGTTTTCGGTTTTAAATTCATGTAAAAAAGGAATTTATAATTTTAATACTAAAAAAAAGTAGTTTATAGCGCAGGACATGCTTTATCACTAGGTTGGTTGGTTGGTTGACGTGGAGGTTTTTTGGATTACTTCCGAAGATCCAATTAGCACTAACTGTGCCGTTTTGATACCCTTCTGTCATACATGCACTCACAGTTTAAAGTGGAATGCGAACCACTAAATTCGTTGGTAGAGAACGAATTTTATTCGTATGACAGGGCTTGTTGCTAATATTTCTTGTAGTTTTTTGTGGACTAAGCTTATGGTCTCTAAGCAGAGTCACCAAACTATTTAGTACTGAGCACTTTATACCCAACTTAAAGTGAATTGGTACTCATTAAAAGCTGAGTGAACTTAGGCGGATTCGAACCCGAGACCTTCAGCATCAGAAGCCAACACTCTACCGCTTCGTCCACTGCCCGCCACTATATCACTAATTATGTCTTATTGTTATTTTTTAAATATAAGTTATAACATCCTTTTTTTTTGTCATACATGACGGTTTATTATTTATTTTTTTTACACTAAATATACAAATACACCAATAGTATGTAATATGTTGCCAGATAAAGTATATTTCCAGGTCAAATTATATTTTATTTCATATATACTCGTATATTTTATCGATAATAAAATCATATTTACTAGGTGTACATTATTTAATATTTTGTCTACGTGTATAAAATTGATATAAATGTGTACTCTCATCAGTAATGTAATTCCGGTTGCGTATTTATAATATAAAATAAAACAATATGTATGTATTTACAGTATAGGTGTGTATGGATTATTACCAAGGAAAAATATAATCCAATTTTCCTTTCCTATAGGTACACAGTGGTTTCCAAATTTTTTTTTTGCAAATACACCTCTGCTAGAAGTTTTCAATTTTCGATTATAAAACCAAAACAAGTAGAGAATTATAGGTTAATTCTAACAAATGGACAGTTGGTTAGGAAATTTATTTATAGAATTTGGTTTACTAATGTCGCTAAGAGAGTTTTTCGAACATAAAATTTACTGTTACTTTTGTATGACTTACATACCTATATGTAGTATATATATATATTTATAACCTTTTACCTTTAACCTTTAGGTTCTATAATTTTTGATTTTATAATCTCTTACATTGTTTAATAAAAATTTGAAAAACGCGACATAATGGAATGTTTTAAATTTACCTGTTTTTTTTTTTAGCTATATGAATCCTTATTTGTAGATCACGGTAGTTTTTGAATTCACTGTATACGTACATATGATAAATACCAGTGTATGTTTAAAAATTTGTTATTTATTGTGAAAACCTTTATATACAAATTCATACATCGAATTTTGCCTTTTGTATTCATTTTTAGATAAAATTGTAATTATTTGCATAACTGAACAAAAATTTTATCACACCTATAGGTATATAGGTGGACGAATTAATATAAAATAAAATAAAAAATAAAAACAATAACAAAGAAAAATGTGCATGCACACATTAAAATAAGTTTTGAATGAATGAATTTTTCATTTTAAACAAACAAACAAAAAAAAAGTATCATTTCCTGTACTGAATTTTAAACAAAATAATGTAATTAAAAAGTTTAAAAAATATATAACAATGAAAACAATGTAACGTTAGCAGAAATACATATACATATGTAATATGTTATCGAAATATTGCAAGTATTCATAATTGAATAAACTTTAATATATGATTTGTATGCAAAATAAATACTACAAAATTTAAAAATACATTATACGAATACATCCACTGATAATCGAAATGTTTCAATTTTCAAATAAATGTTTGAGCTTTTTTTTTTTTTTTAGATTAAACTCTAATTAATATGGCGAATTTATTGAATTTTCATTTTTCAAATAAAAAGAAAACAACAATTTAATATGACAGTGACAATGAAAAATGTATGTTAAGCCACAATAAAAAAAAAAAGAAAAATAAATAATTAACAAAACATAATTTTAATTATTTGTTTGACAAATAATTTGCATAAATTAAATGTATGTATGTATTTGTATAAATTCTGTTGAATTATTAAAATTTAATTGTTCATGTTTTTTTCTCTCTATTCTTTTTAAATATTTATAAATAATTATTTAATAATTTTAAAAATAAAATATGGATTTTGAATCAATGCCAATTTCACATTATTTTTTTTTAAATAGGTAACTTTATAGATTTAATTAATAAAATTTAATGAAAATTGATATTTTTCAATTATGCTAATATCGTAGTTCACAAACACAAACAAAAATGGTAATTGAATTGAAAAATTTAAAAATGATCAACAACAAAAAAATTGTACCTACAAGAAATTTAAGCTAAGAAAGTTCTAGTAATACGCAGTCCATCAGACGAGACTTTTTTATGTCAAGACTTATGTCTTGCCATTTCACTTATTGTAGCTTGTCAAATTCTTGATGGTCAAATAAGTGAATGTAAAGTTTTTGAAATATGTTTTTGTGATGGTCCAAACTTTGTAGAAATCATGGATATGGCATTGTCATCAAATCTACGTTAGTTTTATGGTTTTATCAAAATTTTCAATCTCCATCTTCATAAATCTGATACACAGTTTGCAAAAAACGTCTGAAACCTCCATTTTGTTTGCTGATGTCAGGCAGACATCGTAGCAAAGACATGTCTTGCCATCTACAAGGCATAAGCGGTCTATATGGGACATATTCTATGTCGAGACATAAAAAGTCTCGTGTAGAAGCTGTATAAGATATAACTTTAACTTATTTCATTAAATTCAATGACAAATGAATTCAAGGTGGTCCAGGAAAGTCAGTTAACTACATATTAATTGTGAAAGTCTTATTTATGAGAGACCACTAGAAGATAGATAGACGTACGTTGCATTTAATGTTTGGAAAAATTGTGCAGAACTATTTGTATCTGTTACATGAACATTATGCCAAAATTTGCCAAAAAAGGAAATAGAGGAAAATATTATATTTTCATATTTCAGTATGGAATCTTCAAGGATGTTTTTTATTACAATTTTTTTTTTCTTCAAGAAAATGCAGTTTTTGTGATTATTCTTTCAAACACTACACTTACCATAATCCCAAACTATATCTTCTATTGCAGCAGATGTGGAAAAAAAGGAAATTACTTATAGAAGAAGAGAACTTAAATGTAAATTGAAGGTACATAAGTACTATATTTGTACGTATGTATTCTAGACCCGCGCACCGGTTGTCATCATAAAATAGTAAATTAATTTTGTGAAAGTAAGTCATTTGAATTTCCATAGCAATAATGTTGTTTTCACATATAACTTTTGTAAATCGTAAGCATGTGAATAAACATGCTAAATACAATAAAATTTGTATCTTTTTTGTGGAATTTGATAGAATTTATTAGATACTTATTATTTTTTATAATTCTTACAATAAACCAAATCATTAAATTTTATCATCATGTTTTTTTAATAACATTCTATAAAAATACATGTCTTTTTTTGTATACATAAAGAAAAAACATGTTATAGTAGATGCATATTTTACGTAGATTTATGTATGTAAACCCTATATGAGTTTGGGCACTCATTAAAATATCATTCAAAATTATTGTACTATAATTTGACGAATATAAAATTATTACTCATAAATAATAATTGAAAAAGAGATGAAAAAAAAACCATAAACAAAAATAAAAAGGAAAAATAAAATCTTATACTATTAACTGCAAACTTTGCATATTTCCGTGTTTTTTGTTACTTTTGTTTTGTGTATATATATTTACAATTTACATACATATGTATAGTGTATACATACATATGTATGTATATTTTTAGTCCTTATAATTCTATGGATAATAAAAGAAAATAATATCAATCCATTCCAGATGCTAAAATCATGAAATTTTCAAAGTTTTGTATATGTATAAAATATATTAGACTCTCATATATTTAATTTTTTTTTCCTTTATTTTTTTGTAAGAAAAGTTTTTATTTTTAATACATAAAAAAAAATATATGTACATATACTACATACATATGTATATTTTACAAAAGTAATGTAATTATAAGGAATAAAATAAGGAAGTATGATTCGCTACAAGAAATAAAAAGAAAGAAAAAATAAATAACTAGGGAAGAAAAAAAGGAAATTAAGAAGAAGAACTTTTTTTTTTCTATATAGCTTTACGAATACATCACCATATTGCAGAAATAGTATAGCTATAAAATGAATATTCTTAGCTTTATGAATATGTTCGTCATAAAATGAAAACAAATACATATAAAAAAAAAATGTACAAACTTTTCATCAACAAAACAATTTTAAGAGAATTTTTCTTATATTTTTTTTTCTTCTATTTTGTTTTTGTTGTTGTTTCCTTATTCCTATAACCTAACACATGGACTATCCATTTCATGTTCGATCTTTAATGTCCTAGTTCTCTACTTTTATGTTGTTATTATTATTATTATTATTGTTTTTGTTGTTATTGTTGTTGTTGTTCTAATTTTTTTTATTATGCATTCACAAAAAAAAAACGGAAAAAATGGAAAATAAAGGAAAAAATAAGAGAAAATATATAGCAAAGAGTAGTTGTATAGAACGAGTACATACTAAGATGAAAAAGAAAAAAACAACTAAAAAATGAAAAAAAAAATATGAAAAAAAGGATTTTATACAACAACAAAAAAAAAAAGAAACTTGGCACTGATATCTTCAATTTGAAATTATTGAAAAAAAATAAGCAATATCAATCTGTAGACATACATATAATAAATCGCTGGATGTACGTATTCAATTGGAAGTTTCTTATAGATTTTCACAATGAAACATTTTTTTTTTTGCTCTGCATATAAGTAGTACGTAACTTTTCTTTTTCTTTTCTTTGTTTTTCTTGTTGCATCATTTTTTTTTTTCAAATATAAGAAAAATCTTAAAATGATGAATGGTCTTTTTTCTTTTTTTTGCTTTTTTAAATATACAATATGTATTAAAGTTTGTTTAACATAAATTAAATAAATATTTAATGCTAAAGTTTATTTTGTAGTCATTATTGTCATTTTTTTTTTTTGTTGATTTTATTTATTCAATAAATTTTATTCAATAAACCTGGAAGAAAAATTAAAATACGGTAAAAAAAAATTTCTATGAATACATAAACTTTTATTCTTTATTGGAAAAATATTTAATAATTAATTTTTATTGATTTTTTTTTTTACAATACAATGATGAGAAAATTTTTATTTGTGTTTTTTTATTTTTTTTTATTATTATTTTTTTTTTAAATTAAACAAAAATATTTTTCTTTCAGATTTAAATTTTCATTGAAATTTATTATTAAATTGTGTGTGTGTGTGTGTTTTTTTTTCTTTTTCATATTTTCATATTCACGTTATTAAATCTCTGGCTTGTAATAATTATGCAAGAATGCATTCTTCTTTTTTTTCATATATTTTTTTTTTTTCATTGAAATATTAAAGCTCTTTTTTTTTTCCTTGTATAATTTAATTTAAATGAAATATTTTTCTTTATTTAAAATAATTATAAAAATGTGCAAATTAAAATCATATTTTTTTTTTTTACCATAATGAATAGAGATTTTTCAAATAAAGCGGAATGTCTTGATTTTGAAAAAAAATGAAAAAAAAATTTAAATAAAATTTTTATTTAATTCAATTAAATTGTATTTCAATGTAAATTCTTGTAAAAATATGTAAAACTCACAAGTAGTAATAAAATACGTATAAGCTTGAGAAAAAAAAGAAGAAAACAATAGAAAATTCCTTTTAAGAATTTTTCGTGATGATGATATTATTATTTTTTTTTTAAATTTTTAGTTATACGAGAAGTTAAGTTAAAAAGTAATGAAAATGTGTATTCTGGTTAAGAGATTCTGTTGGAATTTATTTTTTAATTTTGAACTGAAAATATTTCTTTATATTCTTTTGTTGCTGATTAGCAGCTTATCGCGTTGAACCAGAACTCTAAATAAAATTTTCTGTTATGAATCTGCTTGAATCTGTCATTCCAACAGTTTAGTGTAACAAGGAATGTTTTTTGTGAAAATTCATCAGTAACAATTTTTTAAATGTTGTAAAAAAAATATTAAATTCAATTGAAACTATTATAAAAAATACTAAGATTTTTCCAGAGAGCCCACTTGAATTTTTCCAGGGACATGAAGGATTCAGAAGTTTTTAAATGCTAGAACTAAACAGTTGAACAGTTGTTTTCTCAAAAAATTTCAAAGGGGTTGGTAGAAAATAGATAAAAGGTACGGCATAGGCTGAAGAATTTACCTTCAAAATTGTCATAGCTTAAAAAGTATTCAATTCAATTATACCAAAATAATTTAGTTAATCTAGAGAATACTAAAATCTGGTGTTATATAATAAAAATACCCTGTTGTCGCCTAGAAAAGCTAAGCTACAGATCGGTTGGCTAAAGTTTTAAAAATTTTTCAAGTTAATTTAAAAGAAGGTTTCTATACGTTTTTACTAGAATTGATACCTTATTACCTTTAATTTTATTTACAATGTTTTACAATGAATTACTTTTTATTTTACGTGCAACATCATCATCATCATCATTATAAAAGGTAATAAACTACTGCTGTATAAATTTGATAAGGAATACATACAACTATATAGGTATATACGTATTTAACTTATACTTTATATTACATATAATAGTAACAGTAACGTAATGTGTGTTTTATAATTATTATAATAATCTTACTATATAGATACTTTTTAAGTATTTTCACTTATGTTTTAGGTATATACTTTATTTTTCTTTTAATATACATTTTATACTTAATATACATATACACATTATATTTTCCTTTTTATTTTTTTGCTCTTCCTTAATACTTAAATTTTATTTTATCCCGTCATACTGTATATGTATATAATAATAATCCATCAAAAAATTTTCTGTCATCATCTAACATACTACAAACATGTAATTTTTAAGTATAATTTTCTTTAGATACATTATAAGTACTTATATATAATATTTTATATTAAAACAAACACACACAAAAAGCTTGACAACAAAAAAAAAACATCGAAGAATCCTTTAATAGTTAATGTACTAAATTATATATGTATGTTAAATGTCTTCATTTTATTTATAACTTTAATCTAAAAAGGATACCACAAGATAATTAGAGCTCAAATTTTTATAGCGTTTTAATTTCTTCTTCCCTTTTATTTTTCTTTCATTTTTTTTTTTTTTATGGAGGAAAAAAAAAACATTTTAAACATTTTTTATAAATAATTTTACATTACTCGTACACACACATATATATATGTACATATATACATATACACATACAATAATTTTCTTTTATAAATAAGCTTTTTTTTTTTCTTTTCGAAAATAATTATTATTTCGCGAAGTTTAATTGTGGGTAAGTAAATGCAATAAATTATGAATGTGTGTATGTGTTGTATCTATGATGGTGCGATTGATGTACATATATGTATTATTTTTTCATACAAAATATATGATTTTCATTTTATATAAATGTCGTAAATTGTGGTTTTTAAATATTTCATAATTTGTTTTTTTTTTTTCGAGATGATATTTTGAAGAAATGAATTTTAACGTTTAGTATCGTACAACAACAAAAACACACACGTACGTATACATATATGTATATTTTCTAAGAGAAGAGATAAAAATATATTATTGTTGGAAAAATTATTGAAAAAGTTTTTCAATAAAAGAATAATGATTTTATGATCGTTGTTATACCGGCTATTATGTATTATTATTATTTTTAAGAAATGTGTGGTATCATTGAGGTTTTGAATTCTATATATATTAATTTTACTCATATATACGAGTATGTATAATTTCTAGTACTTACGTTATACAATTTAAAAATTTTTAATAAAAAGTAAATATAAAAATTATTGAGAGTAATAAATTTTTTTTCTAAATATGAAATACGTTGAAAATTCGTATTATCATTAATAATTTGCTTGGTTTTTGTTTTTTTTTGCTTGTTTCTTGTGCAATTTTTCATTTTACAATAATTTAACTTTTCTAATTTTTTTTTTTTTCGGCAAAAATTATTAATTAATGAGAAAAATTAAAATAAATGTTGTTTATTTGGAATAAAAAAAAAAATGTAGAAATTTTTCATCTATTTTGAATTTAATTTTAAAAAAATAGCTGTATTGTGAGAAAATAATGTTAAGTGGTATATGTACTTGTATGAATGGAAAGGCTATAGATAATCTCGTACAACAGACAAGTGAAATTATAAGTGATATTTCAAATGTGTAACAGTTCAAAATTTTAACATTTTTATTCAAATAATTAAGAAGTGAGGCAAATACTAACACTTGTACTTGTTAATAATTAAAATTAAAAATTTATTGATTCTCACCTAATTAAAAGTTTTCAATAAAATCTACATTAAATAAACTTTTAAGTAGCTTTAAGGACTTTGCTATTTACATAATTTAAAATTAGAACAAAAAACTATAAATATCATTTGTTTTCATGTCTGTTTCGATGATTATAAGTCTACACGCAATAGAAAAGGAAAAATGTATTTACTTTTTTTTTTTTTTTTGAAAAATCATCAAATATTCGAAAGGATTATTTATCACGTAACAGTTGTGGATAATTACATGATTACATGTATGTTATATGTATATGATTACATAATTGTTTAAAATTACATATATAAATTACAAATATGAATGTAATAAGAGGTCGTTCTAATGACCAAAACGACTACATTTACAAGCATAAATTCTGACATCATCGTTGTTTCATTACGACCAGAATTAAGATTAATAACATTACCAACATTATCTTTAAAGAAGTAAGATGCAATCGATTATTTTGACCACCAAACCCACATATATGCAACGGTATTGTTTATTGACATGTTCATGAAATATGAAATAAGCTTCATCATCATAATTTTGGAATAATTTTCCGATACTCGGAAAACTTTTTATTTCTGTGATGTTTTATAATGGAAAAAAATGTTGAAGTTTGTATTTTATGTTTTCAAGGGGTACTTTCTGTGTGTGTGTGTGTGCTTGATTTTTTACAATATCGAAAAATACAATTTTTTTTTTTTTAAAACTTGCCAAAAATTTCAAGAGTTAATCTTCGAAAACGTCATATGATCTTCAATTGACGAAATTCAGCAATATAATGTTTTAAGCTGTCAAATTGTCAAAAGAGCATTTCGTGGAATAAATCATGTCACGCCAGGGTTTATTATAAATTTACTCTAATTGTCTTTTCAATTTCACATTAAATATTCCATTTTTAAACTTCTCAGTCATTTATTTTTTTCTTAAAGTTTTAACTACGAAGAATTTTTTCATATGCAAAATTAACTTTCACTTTCATTCAAAAAATAGAAGAAAACAAAAAAAAAACAAATTAAAACAATCCATCATAATTCATTTTATTATTTCATTTTATTCGTTTATTTTTATTTTTAATTAAAATACAAAATATCAAGTTGAAAGTTTTAAATTTAAATATTTTCTTTATTGAAGTGGGAGAAAAAAAAAACCAACTGACTAAATAAAACTTTTAAACACAATATTAACTAGACGGATTATGAATAATCCTTTTTTTTTTTTGTTTTTGTTTCCTTTTTTATTTTCTTCTAATAAAACAATCCATTTTATTTTCATAATAGGAGTAGGTTTTTTGTGTGTGTTCAAAAAAAAAAAAAAACGAGGTATAAAACAATGGATACTTTAGAATAGAATAACCAAAAGTATATTTAAATGCTTTGAAAATTATTAAATTTCATACAGAATTTATATAGACTTGTGCATTTGGCAGGTTTATAAATTTTTTTCATGTGCAACATGTTTATAATATTTGAAAATTTTATACAAAAGAATTTTTAATTAGTGCTCATTTGAATGAATTAAATTGTAATTAGTTAATCGTATTATATATGTTTATATGTATATTTTGGACAGAATAAAAGAATTTATTTTTATTTTTGAGAAATATCTTTTTTAAAGGTAAACCATAAAATTAATATTAAAATTCCATAATTAATTGGAAATTTATTATTCTACAGATATGAAAAAATATAATAAAAATATTTGGTAGCTATGGTCTTCATTTTTCCAGATAACTCATCATATTTTTTACACTTTTCAGAGAATAAAACTAATTAAAATTAAAAAAAAAAATATTTTCCATTATTTTTGTTTTCGTCAGTGAAAATGTAAAATTGTGTATTAGAATGACAAAAAAAAAAGTGTTACCATATACTAAAACTGATTCTAATATTTTGTAAAATTGTATTTTAAATATTTTATTTTTGAATTGAAATTTCATCAGTTTTGAAATGTGTACTGTACTTTTTCATTCACATGCACGTATTGTTGATTTTAACACTCGTATCAATTTTAATACATTTTTATAAACTTGTTCAATCATAAATTTGAATATTTTTCGAATTCTATAATCTGATTCATTTAAAATTTAAGAAGGATATCTTTTTCTTCCCACTTTCTACAATTTTTTGTATATGGACAAATGGTTCCTGAAACAGGGTACATGTTACAGAGCAAAAAAAAATAAAAAAAAGACAGGGTATTACAAAAAATATGACATTAATTGATAGTCAGAAAAAAGGAATCAGCATTGAAATAATATTTCAAGAATTTTTAAGTACGTTTCTTTGATATTCTTTGGAAGCACAAGGCTCTTTACAATTTGTAATTTTGTTCCTAGTGGACATGATTATATTGATTAAGTTTATAGTAAGTATCTTTTAGAAACTTTCCAAAGAATTTTTTATTGTATAAATGCAAGTTATAAATCTCTCCGATAATATGCTTTTTTTGTAAGAAGGAAAAATGTTATAATTACAGGTATGTAAACAGGGCTGTATTTAGGATCTGTAGACCCCTAGGCTATATGTAAACATACGTCATTGCTCATGTACTTTTTTAAAACTGAGGCAGAGTGTTAAAAAATCAAAAAAAAAAAAACGAAATGAAATCTGTTAAAAAATAAAATAAGCTAGTCAACAACAACAAAAAAAAAGTATGAAAAACGGAAAAGTCAAAATTAAAAATGAAAATGTGTCCAAACCAAACTACCTATATATATGTATGTAGTTTTTTAAAGTTTCGATTAAAAATATTGCTGTACATAGAAAACAATAATAACAACAACAATTTTAAAAGATATTTTCAATGCGCTAGTTATCGCTAAAATTTGGTTTTTTGTGGTTGAATTTATACCGGAAATAAACGAATATCTGTTATATATTATATGTACATATGTACGAGTATCTATGTATCGTATGAATATATTATAGGTAGGTTAGGTTTAAAAATATATTTTATATAAAAAAAGAAAAAAAAACTGGTATAAATTTTATATAGATTCATGATTATATATTGTGTTATGGATACAATTTCAGATATTAAGTAATAAATTTAAAAACTTTTCGTAACTGCAACTTATCAGAACTTTTATATAGATTTGTTCACACAAAATTAAGGCATTATTATGTATACAATATAGGTACGTATATAAGTAAGTACCTTTATAAATAAACATATAACAATGAAAATAAATACAATACATATGAATGGTATGTTATATGTACAAAATACCTTATTACTAGAGAGTTTTTAATATAGTTTTTGTATTAGGTATTAAAAACATTATCCTGAAAATACGATGAAGAGTCAAAAACTTTTTCTATTTGTAAATTTATTATATTCAAGGATTGTTTTTATAGTTATTTTTAATTTTCTTGTTTTTTTTTTTCTTTCTTGAACGTTTAACTTTATTACATTTTATTTTATTATTATTTTTGTTTATTTGTTTGTTTTTTTTTCTGTGTCCTGGATATTATTCTAAAAATTTACCAAATTTTGTTTTTTTTTATTCAGATTTTTTCTTAGAAAAAAAAGTACTTTTATTGCGAATTTTACATTTTTCAAAATTTTCAATTAGAAAACTTATTGTGTTATACAATTTTTGATTTACATACATACTTTTTTTTACAACGAGAAAAGCTGATTAGAAAAATAATTTACACTTTGGTTTTTTCAAACTTTCAAAGTATTTTAATCAATATTGCAATTGGGTATGGGAAAAAAATTTGTACTCTCCAGAAAATTTAACATTGGGATTCCGTTTGACATACTGATACTATTTTCTGACTTACTAAAATTTTGACAGCTGTAATAGCGTCATGATTAGAAGAATGTTCTTTCAGTAATTTATTTTCAAACAAAAAATTGTCGACGAAAATGGATCGCATTTCAGTGCTTTTCTTTAAAAATTATTTTTTTCTTTAAATTTGTATTTTTCAATTTTTGCAACATCAAAATGTCAAATTTCTAGTTACGTTACATTCTGTCTTTTGAAGAGGGCAACAGGGGATCTCTTTACACGACTACTGTTACAAATGACGATTGACAAGACAATGGCTGTCCAGTCCAGGCTAAAATAAAATTTGAAATCTCATAAAATTTTTCATCAATGCAACGTATCTCATTTCATTTGACGTCTCATGATGATTGTAAATTTTTTTGTTAAACACTTAGAATTCACCCTACTTTTTTGAAGACATTATAATTGCATCAATTACAACTGTAAAATTACCCTTTTGATATCACATTCAAAAACTAGAACAACAAATTTAAAAATTGTAGAAATTTGTTATGATTTATAAGGTAAAAAAATATATTTTAAATTAAAATTTAATTAACGTACACAATGCATATAAATTTAGAAATACAAAAATAATGCAAATTTAAGCAAAAAAAAAAAAAAACAACTTAAATTTAACGTAATGTATATTAGACGTGCTGCCTCTTGGATAAAAAGAAGAAAGAAAAAACAACAAAAAATGAATGTCCTTTAGCATGTACTTACACCATAATAAACCAAAACCTAAAGTAATTTGTGTTTTGTAATTTTTGTAAAAGTTTTTAAATCACGTTTATTTTTTTTTTCTTCCTTTCTTTCTTTATTTTTTGCACACATAAGTGAAAAATATCCTAATTTCTATACACATAAAATATATAAGAAAATTACTAGTCTCTTATATATGTACAATGTTCGTGATTAATTTCAAGAAATTAATTGCACAAATACCGTCCAATCTGGTATGTACATATATGGTATATATGTACGTATATGTACTTGTAGTTAAAGTAGGACTATTAAACTTTATGTGTAAAATATAATGTGTTGCAAAAAAAGGAAACAAACACAAAATAAAATATAGTAAAGAAAATGCACTCATTTTACTTTTCTTTCTTTTTAATTTTTTTAATGAAAACTTTTCAAGTTTTCTCTATGTATTGTATTTATTTTATCTTATAAGCATAAGATTTTATATTACCAGTTAAATGCAAAAAAAAAGTCTATACTTGTGAGTAAGGTAATATACCGGAACCATATTTATTTAAAATGTTCGTGACTTTCTTGCAAAAATCTAAATTTGCTGTTTTCAGCATTATAATGAAAATTAAATGAAAAATGTATTCCTATATAATATAATAGTTATACAGTACATACATATACTCGTCATACATACATATGTAAGTATATAGAATAAAATGCATCATATTTAAAACAAAACAAAAAAACAAAAAAAGGGATGAATAAAGGACATAAAATAATACAAAAATCTCATACAATATTAAATTAAATTATATTGACTAACTAAAAATTAGTGTAAATAAATGTGTGTAGGAAGATAGCCCCAATGCCCCCAATATACATATATGTATATTATGAATTTTAATGTGTATGTGGTATCTAATAAGTACATATAAACTCATCCGTATATTTAAAAAACTATGCAAACATGAATGTGTGTGAAAAATTTAAAATTAAAATTAAATGAAACGTAACAAAATTCTAAAATCTTTGTAAATCACTTTTCTAACTTTTCTACAAAAATGCATAATTTAATTATGCATTTTGTTTTTTTTTTTAAAACCAAAAAAAATAATAAAAAAATTTCATGGTTCATCATCTACAAAATGTATTATCACAAGACAATTAATAACAGATACACAATTTCATATAAGCAAATTGTTGTACATTTGCTTGGCTATTGAAAATCTGATAGCCAAGTAAAAGCTTTTGTGTTTTGTTACTTGCCGTTCTTGTTCACCTAAAAGTTTGAAAATTCAAAATTTATATGATTTCACCACAGAACAAAGAATTACTTGGCTTATGATTCACCACTACTCGTGTTTCAGGCTGAAATTTTTTTCATGTACCACATATGTATGTATGTATGGATGTTTATTTAATATTTAGTTTTTGTTGTTGGTCATTCATAAATAAGTTATTTAATTTTTTTTTGTGAAGCAACTATACCTAGACCTACGTAATGTTGAAAATATATCGTCGGCCTAGTGCTTATTTGTTCAATAGATAATGCATCAAGTTTTGAGAAAAACGAAATTTTAGTTTGAAACAGTAAAATTCCTTACAAAATAAAAAATAACAGAAATTATTTTTTGGGAAAAACAATAGGTTAGCTTCATCCTAGTTCGTTTTTTTAAATTTTAATTTCCGTTTTTCTAAAAGTTATTCATTAATATATAGAGAGATATACGTTTGGATATTGAACAAACTTCTATGAGCAACAAATACTTTTTTTAGTAGTGGGATATAGAACAAAATTGAATTGAATTAACACCATTCTTATAAAAAAAAAGTCGCAATAAAAAAAAAGATAACAAAAACTAAAATAATAGATATTGAATAAATAAGCACTAGGCCAACGATATGTTCTTTTTTTCTACTTAATTAATGTTTGAATTTGTAAAATGTAAATCTATGATAATTCGAGGTTTTTTTTTACCGTGTTGCACTTTATCTCAAAAAGTATGAGAAATACAAGAATTACGGTTTTTGGTCCACGGGATGCTGACATGATAATAAATTAATTTATACAATTTTTATTTTAAAGTATTTTTATTATGCTTATTATGTAGATTATTTATAGTATTTTTATTGTTTGAATAAATCTGTCTCGTGTGTGTGTTAATTTCTTCATAATGTCTTCTGCGTTACCTGCGATTTTTCTTCCGCGTTACCTGGAATTTCCTCATAAATTTTGATTGTTTATTGTAAAAGATCAATTATATAGATTTTCTATTGAGTACTTTTTTAAAGGACATGAGTTACAATAAAACTATATAAGTGATAGTTCTTAAATACTTAACATTTCACAGAATTCTTAAAGGAAATATTAAACATGTATTATAAGGTTGTGTGTGATTTTTCTGCGTTACCACATTTTTTTTTGATAAATTTAAGACGTAAGGTCAAATAAATAGGAATATGCTATGTAGTTTTATCCAACAATTTTTCAATAAAATTTCTCATAAAAATGTCTTCTATGTTACTAGAGAATCAACCATATGCATAATGATGTAACTGTAAAATTTAAATACACACAAAACGACATGAACATGAACAAATAAGCACTAGGCCGACGATATATTTTCAACATTACGTAGGTCTAGGTATAGTTGCTTCACAAAAAAAAATTAAATAACTTATTTATGAATGACCAACAACAAAAACTAAATATTAAATAAACATCCATACATACATACATATGTGGTACATGAAAAAAATTTCAGCCTGAAACACGAGTAGTGGTGAATCATAAGCCAAGTAATTCTTTGTTCTGTGGTGAAATCATATAAATTTTGAATTTTCAAACTTTTAGGTGAACAAGAACGGCAAGTAACAAAACACAAAAGCTTTTACTTGGCTATCAGATTTTTAATAGCCAAGCAAATGTACAACAATTTGCTTATATGAAATTGTGTATCTGTTATTAATTGTCTTGTGGTATTATAAAATAAATCCCAGTGGACAAAGTTTCATGAAAATGTTGAAAAAATGTTATGCTGAAATAGAATTATTTTTCATTTTCATATAATTGATTAAAAAAAGATTATTTTTATAACGTTTTCTTACAGTTTATCTTCTATATTACAAATACATAGTGTGAAGAAACTTTCACGAAGACCCTGTTCTTTCGTCTTTTTGTGTGCAACTTTCACACCCAAAACTACTAGGGTTAGAGTTCAGTGATAGCTAACCCGTAGCTTTTTAACTAAGTGATGGTTAATGAACCGATTGAACTAAATTGGACAAATCTGGTGTCCATTAAAAGGGAATTAAAATTAAGAAAATAGATGCCTCAGGGTTTTTCCTGAAATTTGACGTAAGGATGACACATAGGAAGAGCAAGAAAAGTGAAATTGACCCCATTTCTTTATAGCCTTAATGCCCTTAATGGATGCATCGATTTTTTGTGAAATTGGTGTCAATTAGAAACACCCGATATAAAGTAGAAAATGGTTTTGATAATGTGCATGCATCCCATTTGTTTCATTTAATCAAAAGGATAGTACCAATAAAGCTTAATATATGCTTGTTCAAATTGAACGAGAATACTGAGCGTGTGGATTTTATGAATAAATTGCTTACGGGGATCTGTATTTATATTATACATACGTATACTTTGTGTATGAATGTGTGTATTCATATAAAGTTTTACAGGTACATATACAATGTTTACGTTAATTTAAAAAAGATAAAATTTTTTTTTTTTTGCTGATTCAATTAACACTGTTATTTAAAGTTACGGTAATTTCTTTAATGCAATTATGACATCGTATGTGATTATTATTTTATTACACACAGTTATGTAATATGTATATGTATATTTTCATGTATCTATACGGTTTTTGTAAAATATAATATACATATGTAGGTACATATGTACATATCTATGTATATTATAGATGAATATGCAATCAGTACCTTTGGGAATTTTATTTTTCATTATTTGTGTACTTGTACACTGTAAGTAAAAGATAACAAAATTTTGTGGAAATATTAATTGATGTTTTTGAATATAAAAAAAAAAATAAAAAATAAAACGAAATAACGAGTACAATTTAATAATTTTCCTATTAAAAGTTGATGATAATTATTGTATCGCTTGTCTGATAAAATTTTACACCTAATATTATTAATTATTGAAAAATAAAGAGATTTTTTCCTTTAAAAATTATTTTGATTTAATTACAAGGATATCATTAGAGAATTTATTGATTAAAAATGAAATTATTCAGAATTTGGTAATGTGATGTGGTTGTATATAGAATTGCTTGTTATTGTTGGGTATTTCTTTGTACCAATAAATTTTGTATTGCATTTAGATAAGTATAGTTGACAGGTTTAATGTTGCACATCTTTTATAAGAAGAAAAATAAAAGAAAATGAGATGAAAATGATACCTATAATTTTTTAAATTTCTCAATTTTTTTCATCACTAAATTGAAAAGTTGTGAACTTAAATATGTATTTTATGTAATGATTGATCCTTCTCAATTTAAGTTCTAAAGTTCGCTATAGTTTTTCTTCAAAAAGTTTCGATTTTTTAGTAATGTTCTAGATTAATTCGAAACTTGAGACTTTTTTTTTTTAAATGTTCTATTTTTACTTTTAAAGATTGTAGATTTGAATAAAGGAAAAATTTATGCTGAAAATATATGTAAGCTTTTTCCTTCGTTTTTCTAAATACTAGAAGATAAGTGAATAAAACATAATTAGAAAATCTGAAAAAAAAAAGATTTAAGGAAAAATTTTATACCTACAGTAGGTATCATTAAATTGAGTAGTTGAGTAGAATTTATAATACAATTATCTACCTTGCCTTGTACATATACATATATCGATTGTAAACATGAAATTTTCCAAAGTAAATATAAGCTTAATATCTATGATAAAAAAAATATATATAGTGTAAAAGAAAAGAAAAACAAAAAAAAAGTAAATATAAACATACCCTAGTATCATTCGGGCTTCATTTTATTCAATGAAAATTGAGTACTTCCTTTATGAGTAAGAGCACGTGCCCAGAATGTTTTCAAAAAATTTTTCTGTTGTTGTTTTCTTTTTTTTATTTAGCTCATTTTACGAGTACTATATTTTGTAAATGTGGGTTTTTTAAAAAAAAAAATTATTATTATTTTTTTTTTTTTTAATTTTCGTTAAAAAGCTTTTCCTTTAAAATATTCTCGTTATGATGTTTTTTTTTTGTTCATTTAATTCATTTTGAATGATAGGAAAAAATTATTAAATGTCATGCGCACAAATTTCATTTTTATATGGATACAAATTTTCAGAGAAAAGAAAATTTAAAAAAAAAAAAGAAAACAAATATGAGGAAAAACTTTTTAATTTACTTTCCCCTTCGTTATTGAGTTGTGTAAAAAAGAAAAAAAAAAGAAGGAAAAATTTAAAATTTATTTATTTAATTTGTTGTTGTTGTTGTTGTTGTTGTTTATAATAAAATTAATCGTAAAAGTACATAACAGATTTATTATTTATAATTTATTTTACTATTTAATGAAAAAAAAAACTTTTTTTTTTGTGGAAAGTAATTTGTTTTATTTTCTTCTATGATTCTGAAAATTTTTAAAAATAAACATAATTTTATTTAAAAAAAAAAAAAAAAGAAATTCAATTTAAACTTTTAATTTTCATCATTTTCCTTGTGTTTTTTTTTTTGTTGACTTTTGTTCTACTAATATCTTATTGTTTACAATCTGATATTTTTATGACTTTTCTTAATAAATCTATAACTATATATATCCTTAAAGTTCACTTACATTCTATACATACATGTATGTATGTATATACTGTACGTATAAATTACATACATACACTCGTATATTTCATGAAACATATATTTTGTGCAATAATTACTTCCACAGAGATTTAGGATATTATTATATATAATGACAATAATGACTTCCGTGTATTATGTATTTAAAGTATAAATTTTATAGTACCTATCTATATATGTACATAAGTATATATGTAGAATTTACCTTTTATTGAAAATTCTTTATAAAGAATGAAATATGTTATGTCCTTAAAATTTTCGGATTTTCAATTTAAGTTACACAAGTATAACAAATTGCGGTTATCATAAATCTTTTGTATAAAACTCATTATAAGAACATAAGATACAAACAATATTTTCTCGAGACCATACTATTCTATTTTATTTATTTCATTTTTTTTTTTTTTGTAATTTCAAAGAACAATATCACAAGATAACAAAAGGTAACACACACACAAAAAAAAAAAAGAAACAATAATTTATCGAGAGAAAAAAAAGGAAATAATAATTTTTATTTTATTTTTTTCCCAGTACTTGTGTATTGTTTTTTTTGTTTTTTTGTTTTTTAACTTTTTAATTTCAACATAATTCCAATAAATTTCTCTTCCATATTACATCTTAATCCGTTTACAAACCAATTAAAAAAAAAAGTTTAACAAATAAATTTAATAAAATTGTTAAAAACCCATTTAATTTCATTTTTATAATTAAAAAAAAAAAAAAAAACAAAACAACAGAGAAACCAAAAAAAAATATGGAAAAATAGGCCAAAAACCATTCTGCACAATTTTAACGTAATTAAAAAAAAAAATACATAATAATAAAATAAAAATCATGAAAAAGAACATTTGTTTTATTTTTTTTTTTTTGCGTATACCCTTTAAAATCTATTGAATGACCTAAAGTATTTTATCTGACATCATGATACTTGAATTTTTTTGACACAAAATGAAAAAAGAACAACATTTTTTTTTTTGTTCTTTTATTTGAAGGATCAGGATGCTTTTTAAATATATCAATTGCTCAATTTATGTGTATATATTTTTTTTACATTGCTTTTTCATTTTTTTTTTTTTGTGGAGAGAAAATATTTTATACATTATAAATTTTCTTAAAAAGCGAAATAAAATAGCAACCGTCTGTTAAGGCTATTAAATAGATGAAGATTTTTTGTTATTAAAAAAAAAAAAAAAAGATATACAAAAAAATTTTATTAGATTTTCACGAGGAAAAGTGAAAGTGAAAGAAAAGGTTTCTTTTTTTTCCTTGAATTTTTTTTTTATTATGTATTTTTGAAAGACGTGTGCGATCCTTTTTTTTTTCTTAATGATTGAATTATTACGTGTTAGATGAAAAAAAATGTAGGTTTTAAAATTTTTGAAATTTAGCTTTTATAATTAATTCGAGTAGAAGTATCCTATTGTTAGTTTTTTTTTTTGTTGTTGTTCACTTTAATAAATTAATAATTTATGCTTGCCAAAAATATGTTGAAAAAATATTTAAAAAAAAAAAGAAGGAAAAATAGAAATTGTAATTCTTAAAGTAATTTTTTTATTATATTTTATACTTTAACTAAAAATATTCTGTGTTTGTTTTGACAGTAAATACATTTTTCTTTGTTTTTTTTTTTTATTTCACTTACAACAAATGAGGTAACGAAAAATGTTGGAATATTTTTTTTTTTGTTTTTTTACTCTTAAAAAATTCTACAGATGAAATAGAGGAAAAAAAGGAGACAAGTAAAAAAAAAAATATAGTAAAAGAAAAATAGAAAAAACCTTAAAATGTATTTTGGACAGAAACCAAATGTAAAATCGATCCTATTATTATCTTTATCTTAAAAAATGTTGAAAAGTAGGTTCCTGTCGTTATATCTTACAGCCAGTAAATTTTATAAAAAATAAAAATAGAATAAAATAATAAAAATAAATCTATATTTCTTCTTCTTTTTTTTGTATACATATACATATATAAAAACGGTACACATAAATTTCAAAATTTACACATTTAGCATGCATACACAAAGTGAAAAACCTATAAAATTTTAAAATAAATGATTTTTGTTGTTGAAACAGCAATTAAGTAGATACTTTTTCATTTAATACTACATATATGTATTAAATATATGTATTTGGATGACCTAAAAGAAGCTTCTAAATGTCATTAGATCTGGAGGTCCCTGAAATCACAATTTTTTTTTTTTTTAAAACCAATCGATTAAGAAAATGAACTTTGTTTGAATATTTTAATTGGGCATTTTACAGTTTTTATTGCGATTTTCCAAATTATGTGAAACCGATGACAAATTTTTTAAAAAATGATATCAATTAATGTTAATAATCACTAATAGCAATGTTCGGTATTGGTATTGGTATGAAGAGCTGTTTGCTTCTGAGAAGCAATTTCACTCGGAGGCCTAAAGGCCCATTGTGAATGCCATTTAATTTAGTTGTGGAAGTTTTCCTGGCTTATCCTGAAAACCATTTCGATTTTTGAATAAATTTGTTCAAGTCTTTCAGTACTGCCTATGCTAAGTCGTCCAGACCGTCAAAGAATCTTGCGCCCAAACAAGCGGGCCTTCGATCTTTTAGAGCTGGACATTCGCAGAGTATTAGTATTCATTTCTGTTCACGAGTTCGGTAAAAACAAGCAATCTAAAATGTGTCATTTCGACATATTTTTTATTTTTGCTTCTTTTCAATTTCTGAAAAATAAAGGACAGAACATTAAGTCAAAATAATGATCATGAGATTTTATAAACAATTTTTTGGGTCACCGTTTACCAAAGTATTTGTTACATTAATTTTTAAACAAAAATAAAGTTACATATTCTGGAAATTTCTAAAAAAAAAAAACATTTGCTTAATCTTTTCAATTGTTACTATGCGTTGATTTTAAGAGTTCATAAATTAAAAATTTAAATTTTTCTGTTTAGGCATAATAATTTTATTGGACTTTTTTTTTCTTTTTTCCACGCGTATGTGGGTGTAAAGGTTTTTTGTTATGCATGATTATCATTAATTTATACAATTTAAAGCATCCATTGGTACATTAAACATTTACACAATATAACAATAAAAGTAATTTGAAGATTTTTTTTTTTTTTTGAGAATGAATATATGATTATTTTAAATACAACATAAATTACATATCATAGAGATTATCCCTGAACATCCATTAAAATATCAAATAGAAAGAAAGAAAAAATAAATGAAAAAAACAAATTATTATTATTATTATTACTAAAAATGTATTTTTTTCTTTTCATTTCTGCCTAAACAATTTAACAATCATTTTTAACAACACAAAAAAAAAAAAAAAAATTTATGAGTAAAAATTTATATAAAATACTAGAAGACAGGTTATAATACACCAGGTGAATACGAGGTAACAAAAAACAAAATGTGTGTATAGAGATCAAATTTTCATACGTATATGTTTATGTACGCGTGTATGTGATGATATGTAATAATGTGCCTATATATATTTATTAAATTTTTTATAATACAAACATTTTACACATTTTATTTATTATTAAGAAATAAACCGAAATTTAATGGTTTTTCACATTAAATATATATACATACATATATTTTTTTTTTAAAGTTGACATTATTTGTTTTTTTTTGTTAAAGCTTTTATATTCAATACGTGTGAGAAAAAAATTAATGTTATACAAAAGGTAACATACATACTACATACTGTCATATACATAATATTTATTGTAAATTTTGTATACTTACCTGTATATTATACGTATAGCATACATACATATAACATATGTCTATATTCATTGAAAGAAAATCTTTTCAAAAAATATTAAAAGGTAAATTTGATGCTATTATAATACCTGTTACTTTGGTATGTTTTGCACCTACATAGGACATTATAATAAAAATAACCGAGAATGAAAATAGGGAGTGAAAAAAAAAGAAAATATTTTTTATGTATAATATTGTGTGTTATGTTGAAAATAGGGATATTTATGAAAATTTCTTATTATAATGTAAAGAGCATAAAATAAATTTATTAAAAGTATACACACTATACTCATATATGCGCTTGCAGGTACACAGAGAATTTTAATACATGATTTTGAAAATTTGTTTATAATTTTTCACACATTAAAAATTTATTTGAAATTTAGTCTGTGACAATGAATTTATATTATGAATTAATGTCAAAATGTTAAATAAAAAGGAAATCATAGTAAGATTGAAATCTATACTAAAGTGTCATTCTCAGTGCTTTAGAATTTTTTCTTCAAAGGATTAAGTTCTGACTTCCGAAGTATTAAAGTTTATTACTTGATTAGATATCTAATTATAGGAGTAATAGAACACCCAGTGGCGGATTTAAGTGTGATGCCCTGTCCCTGTCCTGTGTGGCACTGTCCCATATGGCGCCCTTGGTAGCAAAGTTGAGGTTTTTTTTTTTTTTTGCTTGTTAGATAGAAGTTTAAAACGAAAAGAGGATTTTTTTTTTATTGCTTGTTAGGGTGAAGATTTATTTTTATATTAGCAATATTAGCAAAATTTGCCGCCCCTAAAATTTAGCCGCCCTAGGCAAATACCTCACTTGCCTAAGCCTAAATCCAGCACTGAGAACACCTGTGAGATAAATTGAAAGTAACTAATTACACAGTTGGTTATCTGGTTGGCTGGTTAACGTGGCGATTATGGGATTCTTCCGAAATCCTTACACGGTAATAAATAATAAAACTTTTTCTCCTGTATCCCAATTTTTGGTATCAACAATCCGTATCACTTTAAAATTAAAATTTAAGGACTCAAGACTCATACTTGATGAAACTGATTTCAAGCTCTACGAAGGCAAGTAAATTCAAGTATTTTATTCAGCTTCACATTACAGTCCACCAGTACCGGTCCAGTATTCATATAATTAATTTTTTTTTTAAATTATGTTTGTCGGAATTTGTGTATGTTTTTTGAGCCGAGATATTGAATCATTTTCTTGTTTTCTGGTAATTTTAAATTCCGAAATTTGAAATTTTCAGAACTTTGGACTAAGCATCATTTGAGTCTTGAGTCTAAATTTTAATATAAAGGTTAAAAAAATAGGTAGTCCTGTCTGCAGTATAAAAATTATTTTAAGATTTTTGCCTGTGTATGAATATGAGTACATTTTGGAAGACAAAAAAAAAATTGTTGACATTTTAGAATTTTTTACATAACATAAATATAACGATAGGGATTAATAATGTCATTTTATAAAATTTCAGTGTTGAATATAATTTTTCTTTATGATTTAAAAGAATAACAATATTAATTTCCTAAATTTTGTATTTTTTCATACAGGAACATAATTTTGAAGAACCTGTATTTAACAATTGAAAATTATTTTTCTTGAAAATTCCCAATTTAAATTCATAAAATTTGTTATTATATAGTTTTTAAAGAAAATTCAATTTTAAAGCTTTCACTTAAAAAAATTGAACAGAAAATCAAAAGAAAACTAAGAGAAATCCTTTCCACAGTAATTTTGAAAGGGATAACAATTGTTGACTCTGTGGTTGTTAAAATGAATATTCTATTGCATTGTTGTCGTCTAATTTTTTTTTTTTAATTTTTAGGGTTAAAAGTTAAAGAAATAGTTTTCTTGGACTATTCTAAACTTTCATCATAAACTATTTGTTAAGAAAGAGCATTATTCGTATTTTATAGTATTTTATTATGATTCTCAAGAGACAATTAATGTATACATATGTAGGTACATACTTACTTATGTACTTATTCATACTTGTATGTCATTTTTGAAAGATAAATAATCAAACTTGATGACTTGAATTTCTTTGTTATTTAAGAAATTTTCCAATTGAGTCAAAATCTAAGAATTTTTATGGAATAAACTTTACAGTTTGACTATTTTGTCCATTTTAAATTTAAAAAGGAACAAAAAAAAATAAATAAATCTTTTTAATGGGACTTACATATTTACTTTACATATACATATCTAATAGCTTTCATATATTACTTTGGCTTACAAGGATTTATTAGGTCGATAATAAACAATAACGTAACTTTACTTATTATTATTATTTTTTTTATTTTTCTCTTCAATATTATAGAAATAGAATCTTTTATGTTATAGAAAATTCAGAGTTTTATTCTATTTATCAGATCATTTTTTTTCTTTATGAGTTCTATACAGGATAAGAAGAATATTCAATGAAAAATTTATTTAACAAGCATAAAGAAAATATTTTATAAAATTCCTTTAAAAAAATTTTCTATGTATTAACTTAACTTTTTTATACAGTATATAAAATATATTTTTTACGCACAAAAAATAACTAAAATATTTATATATACAGTATACAGTATCTAAGTATCTATAAGAAAAATGTTTAAAAAAAAAGAATTTTTTTTCTTCCTTTTATTTTATCTTTCATATACATTATATGAATATTTAAAATTATCCTATTTTTTTTTGTTTTTTGTTTTTTTTTTTTTCAATTTAATCATGAAAATTAAAGAAGATAAAGTTTTAATAATACATATTTGAGAGCATCTGTTTTTCTTATACAATAAAAAAAAAAATTAATAGAACTTACACAAATATTCTTTATTTTATATTAATTTTTTTTTTTTTTTGCATCTACTAAAAAAAATACATACATATTTATTATATTGTATTGTAGAGTAATTTTTCATAAAAATATTTAATGGTATATTAGACGTATTTTAAATTTAAAATTTATTTAAGATTTAATGTTAAATACACGTGTCAACATAGAATAATTCATGCATAAAACGTCATTATTATGATATATAAATAAATTGAATAATTTAATATATACGTATAAAAAAAAGTATCTGTATATATTTATTCAAATTATATATTATCTATTGTATACATACTATACATACACTTTATGTACGTTTGAATGAACTTTTCAATTATTTTTGTTTTTTGTTTTTCTATGGTATCGATAATATTGACTTGAGTATAAAAATAGAAAATTTATCATTTGATTTGGATTTTTTTTTTTTTGAATAGACGTGATATTTAAAATTCAAGTATATTTTTCAAGGTAAGTATACTTTAAATTATTTTCTTAAGAAAGTTTATTTTGTGGCTAAATTTTAATTTTTATTAATTATTTTTAAAAATATTAGATTAGATTAGATTGAAATAGGGCTATTGTTGCACTTCGACCTTTGCAGATCTTTTGTACAGCCCGTGCTTCTCATAGATTTAGGCTTTTTATAAATCCTAAGATTCTATTCAAAGGTGCGCACCAGACTTTCTCAGGCTTGAGGAAAAACTGGTGCAAGTATTGCACTCTTTTTGAGACCAAAGCCTCGCATTCACACAGAATGTGTTTTGAGGTCTCTTTGGACTCTTTGCAGAACCTGCATTTTTCATTCTCTTTGAACCCTATCTTGCTCAGGTGGTAGTTCAGCGGACAGTGCCCAGTGATAAGTCCTGTGATTATCCTTAACTCGTTCCTATTGAGGTTGATCAGTTTCTTAGCAATATTAGCTGAAGGTTTAATAAACTCCTTCGTTTGTTTGTTACCGGGAGTCTTTTCCCAGTAGGAGATGCATCTTTCCATCTCCCATTTTCTTATAGAACCTAGGGAGTTCTATTTTTTCTTAGGGAGTCCGCCAGCTCGTTGCCCTTGATTCTCTCGTGTCCCGGAACCCACATAAGATAAACTTTATTTGTTCTGGCGAGTGTTATAACAGTCTTAAGACATTCCAGTACTAGCTTTTTAAAAATATTAGAATTGTATTAAATATTTAGAACATTGTAGAATTATTTTGAGGCGCTTAAATGTATAGTCTTATACTAATTATAAAAACTGAAAACTTTAAAATCTTATTTTAGAATTTTCATCGAAGTCAAAACTATTAAAAGATCAATTTGTTCAAAAAAGAGATCCTTTTTTTTTAATCTACTAAAACGGATGAAACACATTTATCCTTTTTTTGGTAGATATAGTTTGTTGATATATCTGATGTAATTAAAAACTATTGACAACCTAAAAGAATCATTAGAAGTATTTTGTTTTCTCTTTAATAAAGTAAAATCCAGGTAAAATATTTAAAAAAAAGACATGAATACAAAAACCTTTCTTTCTGTTAAACCACATTTTAAAAAAAGTTAAAACCATTAAAAAAAAAAGAAAGAAAGAAAGAAGAGATTTGTGAAAAAAGGAGTTAATCTGATTAGAATGTTTATATTTCTTTATGTACTTTACGTGTTTTCAAACACACAAATACACACACATACACACAGAATCAAAAATTTCAACGAAAAATGTTTATTTTCTGTTTTTGTTTTAGCTATACGTATATATTTAGACTTTTCTATGTAAAGAAATTCGCATCATTTCATAGATTAAATGGCATAGGTATACCAACAACAACAACAACAACAACAAAACAAAAAAGCGCTATCGTATATGAATTTTATATGAAATTTTGTCTGTAAATTCGATTTTTAGTTGAATAAGAATTTTTTTTGTTAACAATGTAAAGGGTATATATGAATAAAATATAAAATAATATTATTATTATATAAAATGAAAATTTAATTTTGTGTTTTACCACAAAAGTTTTGACAAGAATGACTTTTGTATAGTATAAATTTTATATTTTATTGTTAAGTCAAAATATATGAAATAATCTACGAGAAAAGAGCAAAAAAAAAACAAATAAAATAAATACTATTTAAAGTTAATAAAAAAAAAAAATACGTTCGAAAGTTTGAGAATAATTTTGAATTAAGACATTTGAAGATGTATAGGAAGTGCACATAAAATACCTAAATATGTTGGTGATTTTAATTTTTAAAATTTATTAATGATGAATCTTTGGAAAACTTTAGATTAGATTGGATTACGCGTTTGGAACTTTTGCAATACCCTAGTGTTGGTTTTGAGCAAAAGTTTCAGAGCTTTGACAAAACCCAAGAATTTTTTAGGCGGTAGGTGCCACACTTCGTCCGGTATTAAGTGCATTTGTGATCCATCCATATGCCAAGCCTAGGACGTATTATGCCTTTACACCGCATCGGCACAAGATGTGTTCTGAGATTTCTGGTTCCTCTTTACAGAATCTCGTCTTCTTCGGAAAACTTAAATTTCATTCGAATTCGAATTATAAATTTATGTTTCATTTATTTAAAATTTTTAGAAAAAAAAAAATCTGGAAATGTACTCGTTGAGAATGCGCTTAAATCTTTTATGTAAAAGAGAAAAATCTTTCTATTAATCATATAGATACCTCAGTAGAATTTCAAAGTATAATCCGAACATTTTATGTACATTGAATGATCATGAATTATTTTTTTTCTCTTTTCCTTCTTCTTTTTTTTTTTTTGCTTAAGTACTCGTACTTTTAGCGAATAAAATATTATATGTTTACAGTTTACACCTATACTATACTTATTTTTCACATATACAGATTTTACATTTGTATACATTTTTATATTATTTTACAAAATCTATTACATATAATATCTACCCCATTCGTATATAAGTTGAACCCAGATAAATTGCATGCAAATAAGAATGATAATTTATCATTCTGTCAGAAGCATTCAACGGTCTATATCTTAAACAGACTTACATGGCTTGTAACTGTCTTTAAATGAAAAAAAAAATTATGTTTGAAAAAGTAGGACATTGAAGGAACATCCATAACATATACAAAGAAATTCATTTTACTCGTATTTATTTTTGTTGTTGTTTTTTCTTTTACACTTTTACTGCTTCAATATTTGCAGACATAAAAGTAATAGAAGTGTAAAAGCACTTATTTTTATTATTGTTCAACACCTGAAATTTTTATTTTTATTATTTAAATAAATTCAAGGATTTATTTTGATTTTTTTTTTTTACCTTTATAAAAAAAAGAAAAATATTTTATTCTTGCGTCTTTTATAAAGGTGTAGCTGGTAAACACAAAAAAATTCGAAGTTATTTTAAAATGTGTGTGTAATAATTTAAAATAATTCAAATATTCATTATGCATAAATATTACTTCTTGAATTATTATTATGTATTTTTTTTTAGTATTTACATTTACCTTTTATTTTTTAATGTTTTTATAAAAAAAAAATCATGTAAGAATTTTCTTCATTCTTCTCTGTTGGAATTTTTTTTTAATATACATAAAAGAAAATTTATGAAATAATATTTCCGGTTCAAGGGTAAATATTTGAAAAAAAATTATGTATTCAAATTATTTTTACCTTTTTTTTTTTTTCAAATTAAAACTTATTATTCTATCCTTTGATAAAGTTGTTTTATTTAATTTTCACAATTTTTCAATTTAGAAGAAAAAGATTTTAAACTTTCATAAGAAGAATGTGCAAAGAAAACTACTAAAAAAAAAAAAAACATCAAATTTAATAAAAAGCAAAGTAAAGTAGAAAAAAAAAAAGAAGACTAACTGATTTGTACGTCACGTAATTTTTTAATATCATAAAAATAAAATCTATAATCACATATAAATAAAGTACATTTATCTATAAAAATAAATTATAAAATATCCTTAGGGTTTAAGGACAATTGAAAAATTCATAATCGAATTAAATCTTTTTTTTTTTTTTTCTTGTATATTTTTCATTCAATTTTCTTGTTTGTTACCTTTATTACGTACATAAAAATTGCAATTGGAACTTTTTTATAGCTATATGCACATATTTATGTTATTCATAGTAAAGTGTCTATTTATGTATGTATGTGTATTTTAATGTTTTTTCTGAAAGAAAGTACATAAAAGGGATCCTTAGAATGGTTAAAGGAAGAACTTACTTCACTGCCGAATGTTGTACCAAATGATATTATGTTTACAAGCGAGATTTTTTTGTCAAAAAATGACCCGAAAATTCGATAATACTCATAAGTCTTCGTGCAGGCTGAATTACAAGTTTTAACATAAAAAAAATCCTTATGGTTTCGTTCCTTATTTTCGTTGATCTTAATTTCGTATTCAATTGAGTATTGAATAAAAGCGGGAAATATCTAGGAGCGGTAGCCATTTTTAAAATTGTATCATATTTTGTCATTATTCAGGAATCAGGATTTTCACGAAATCGAATTGAAATCCACCACAATAACTAAAGTGTTATTAATTTTTTTAAATTAATTAGTTTACTTTTTGAACGCCACATTTAAAAAAATTTAATTTTTACTTTTTTTTGTATTGCAGGTGATGGTTGAGAACCACACAAAGACTTCGGTAAGTTTATTCCTTATATTTTTTATTGCTTATTAATGAAATTGTAATAAATCGATGAATTACTTTTAATTCATAATTCTAAAACAAATACCTAACTTATTAATTATTACATTAAAAATTATTGAAATTTAAAAATGTGGTACAATTACATTGCGTTGGTATAAATTTACAACATTTTGGTGAAATTGAATATTATTTTTGATTAAACTGGTAATACTTTTACGTCTTTTGAATATTTTTTCACCATTAAGGTTAAAGCGCCATCAAACAGTCTTTTTATGAACTTTTTCGACATTTATAATGGCCGATGATGGTCATACATATATCAAATTTTTTATAATTTAATCCTGTGATAGAAATTTTTTATTTTCCGTGCGGTCGTTTTATTAAAAATGAATTAAAAATCTAATAGACAAGATATTCGTTTAATTCAGCAAATATTTATTAACTGTGAAAATATAAATGTATAAAAGGTAAAAATAAAAAATAAAATGAATTTAGAAGTTTCGTGCAATAAAAATGTGTGTGTTGGTTGTGTGTTGTTCTAATTTGAGGTAGAAGAGAAATGAAGGAAAAAGAAAAAAATGTGTGTCTGGGAAATTATTAAAATAATTTTCTTAATAATGATATAATAATATTATATCCGTAATCGATATATAATTCAATTAAATAAATTGATAAAATTAAATTCTAATTTTAAGATATTTGTAGTTTGGTTACGTTTTTTTTTTTATTTTTTTTTTATTCGTGAATAAGATCAAAATTTTGATCTTATTTTGATTGCCAAATTTTGAGGTATTTGGATTATATTATAAAAAAAAAAAAAAGTGATACCAATAAGAAAATGAATATATCTACAATTACTTGAATGGCTACGAAAAAAAAAAAAAAAATGATTCCTATATGTATAGGTTAAGCCGAAGAAAATTTGACATTCTTTAATGAATTTGTATATTGAATTGAATGTGCATATACATATTTGAGTATAATAGATAGATTTATGTATATACTTAGTATCATAACAAAATATAGTAATCAATATTTAATTGTTTTTAGGTATTTTACTATACGAATAGTAAAATAAAAAAGCGATAGAGAAAAAATAAGAAGAAAAGAAATTTGTTCCAAAGTAATAAGAATGTACCAATATTTTGTATATTGCTAATGAAAATTCCATAAATGAAATTCCTATATATACGTGTACAATACACGGAGTATACACCTATATTCCGTTTGGTCGATTGTCTTCATCATCATCACCAACTCAACATCATTATTGTGAAAACTTGGCAGCTGTGATGAAAACGATGCGACAAAATCGAAACATTAAAAAGAGGGACAATAAAACGATGTCTATAATGGGATGAGGTGGTAAAATCTATATACACGTTCTCTGGATGTCGTCTTGGCTCATGTTTAAAAAATATGACATGGCTATGCATTATTGTACATTTAAAATGTACATTTGTAGTACGAACTAAAAAAAAAATATATGGTTAAATAGTAGAGTGGGTTAGAGTTCATTGAGAATAATATTTTCTTCTTCTTCTTCTTCTTCGTTTTTTTAAAAAAAAAATATTTTTGCTGTTATATTTTCATTTTATTTTGCTTACCATAGATTTTTTTTTTTTTATCCTGTCGCATGCTCACTATATCCAATTCAAATTCCAGACATACATAAGTATGTTTGGCGGCAGGCTAGGTCAATTTCTACTTGAAGAAAAGATTTATATTTTATGTAGATATGTCTATATGAATAAATACCTACATATATACAAACATACGTACATACATATAATAATGTAGGTATAGTTAAGGTGTATTATGTATATAAAGATGCATTAAGTATACTTATGTATGTACATATTGAATATGTGTCTAAGGAAAGTAAGCAAAGTGTGATTTCCGTTTTCTTATTAAAAATTTAAGACCTGAATAAAAGAATAATAAAATAAAAAAAAAAAAGGAAGATTTTTTGCAACAGTAGATTGATTATTATAGATATACGTATTATGTGTACTTACTGTCTGGCATTGGCTTATTTTAGTTTGCTTGTATGATGATGATGATGATGATAGGACAGCAATAGAGTATTATATTGCATAATTTAATAAGATAGAAAATTTCTTGGACAACAAATAAAAGTAAGAAATTCATAAATTTTTATGTCCTCACTTAAATATAGGTTGTTAGATAGATAAGATATTTATGATATTTAAATTATTTAATTATGTATTATTAATTACATATGTACTTGTATTATATAAAAGATGCAGTAAAAGATAAATTCATTATTTAATAATATCTGAATGCAATTTATTTTTTCAAAAGGATACAAAATGAACAATTTTCAAACACCTACATACTATGTATATGCATCTATAGCTTTTAACATTTAAAAACTTTTTATTTTTTCTATAAAAAACAAAGAGGTCAATTGCGGTGAACCATGATAAATTTATTTAATATTGTTTATGTTTTTTTTTCTTGAATACCAATTTTATATGGTTTTTAAAATAAGTAACATTTAATAGTTAATTTAGTATAAAATAAAAAGAATTTATATGTTTATTTAAAAGTTTAAATATAACCAACGAAACATATTCTAAATGAACTTTAACCTTAAATTTTAAATCGTTAGCTAGGTGAAATATAAAAATCAGGATTTCTGCCTACACACAACAATTGAAATTTTTAATGATGATAATGATAGCAATAATGCAGAGGAGTTATCTGCTAATAGTATCAGACATGTGACCATAAGAAGCATAGGTTGCATATTCAATGAATAACTTCCCACACACAATATTATTATTGTTTATTGTTTTTTAAAGCACATTTACTTTTATTTTCTTTTTTCTCAATTCTTTGTACATATTTAATATTTAAATTTATTTGATAATGTCGTAGATAATACATACCCACAAATGATAAATTTTACTTTGAAATACGATAATTGAATATTGATAAAATGTTTTTTTTTTTTAAAGGATTAGAGTAGAAAATTTCGTTCAAATATAAAATGGTACAAAATAATATTAAAAACATTATCATTATTTTTGTCTCCGCTAGCAATTAAAATATTGGTAGGCGTGACAATTACTATTAAATGTATGTAAATTCAATGATAAAGAAATTTGTATTTTTTTATTTTTTTAAATTGTAAAACTCTTTTTCAAGGTCTATGAATAAACAAAATCGACTATAAGGATGTTCATAATGAAAATGATATATATGTATGTATGTATGTATATATTATGCAATAAATGTATATATCGATAAGTATTTAAGTGTATGTATATACATAAATGTTGGGAGGCTTTAATACACAGTACAATATATTTTGCAATTCCCACGTGAGTTTCCTGTTTAATTGAACTTGTAGCCATATGATGTTGTTTTTGTTATATTTTTCCCTCCATTTTTCGTTAAAAAAAAAGTTTCACAAGAAAAAGAGAAAAAAAAAGAGGAAGGGGTAACATTGCGCAGTTTTCTAAGGAGCAGAATATATACATATTTTTGCAAAATTGAAGCTTTTCTATTATTTATATACCTACTAACTATTTTTTTTTCTTACTGTTTTATTAAAGCTTTTCGTATAGATATTCTTGATCTATCCTTTCTTTAATTTGGTGAGCAAATTCAAGGCATACGTCGAAGGTGGTCGTCGTTGTCGGGCCGTTTTGTGCGTAAAGTTATCATTAATAAAATTTAATTAAAAAAAAATATTAAAAATTAGAAAGAAAAATAAAATTGAAAGAAAAGAAAAATTATCATAAGTATTAATTATTCGATAGAGAAAAAAATTAAAAAAAAAATAATTCGCTAGAAAAATTTATTTGATCAATATATTAATTTTTTAAAACATAAAAATAATATCTGTGAATAAAATATAAAAAAAAAAATATCTAGAAAAATTCTATTGTACATTTTTGTTGATAATCAAAATAATAAGAAAAATTCAATATCTTATTAAATAACTGTTATAAATTTATAAGTACAATAATATCGTTATATAGAAAATTTCTATTTTATTTTATTTTTTTTGTCTTCACATTTTTTTATTATCATAATAATTTTTTCATTCTTTTGGCCCATTATATTGTGATTTATAAAAATTAATTTAAACGTACAAACGTCTTTGAAAATATCGACAATACTTGATACATATATGTATTTAATATAATTATATTACGGTGGTGAATAAAATTAACCCATATATCAATTATATACAAATATTTGATTAAAAAAAAAAAAAAAACAGAAAGAAAAATAAATTAAATAAATAAATAAAAACGAAAAATAACATAATAGAAGAGAGCATAAAAAAAATAAACATATAAAATATATATAAACATACACACATAGGTACTTATATTTGTATGTTTGTATTGTTTTTTTTGCATATTGTATAATACGTTTTCATGAAAGCTAGCTACTCTTCCAATTAATTTTTGTTTTTGAGTAAATCATTGATATTTATCAAAAAAAAGAAAAATTTGGCAAACAAAAAGAAATTTAATCAAAAAAAAAAAAACGTAATCAAACATTAATAACAATATTTATTGGTTAATGGTTAATAAAATCGGTTAAATGGCGGTAAAAATGTTAGTAATAAAATAATTCTTAAAAAAAAATTATTACTAAAAAATAATTAAATCAAGATAATATACATACACAAAGTTAAAATAATAAAGTGAAAGTGTTGTAAAAAAAAAAGGAAGAAGTAAATAAATAAAAATAATTGTAATTATAATTAAATAAATTTTAATATTAGTAGTTATCTAAGTATATACATCATATATATATATATATATATATAAATAAATATATATATTTATGAGTTTTTAATTAATTAGTGAAATTAAATAAAATATAGTAATTATTACACAATTCACTTAAAATTGTATTATTTTATTTATGTTTATACTTATATATATTTATTCAGAAATTATAATATAAATGAATGTTTTTAAATAATAATAATAATAATTTTAGTAAATGGTCGTAAGTGATAAAAAAAAAAAAATGTTTGTGGATAATTATTGTCCATCGATTTAATATCAACGATAAATTTAATTAAAATAGAGAGAGAGAGAGAGAGGAAAAAAAAAATAAGTAAGTTTGAGAAGAAAAAAAAAAAGGAATAATTATTTTTTAGAAATAAAAATCAATTTAGAAAATTATAGGAGTATAAAATATAATTAAACAAAAAAAAAAAAGAAGAAGAAGATAATTAAATCAAAGAAGGAAAATAAACAGCCGAATAATTAAATTTGGCTGTTATAAATACATAACATGCCAACATCATCGACTACAAATTCAAATATAATATCCACAGAAATCTCGTTAACATCAAATTTATTATCATCATTGTCTGGTGAAACTGATTTAATTACAAATATAAGTGTTGGTACTTCTTCTGCTGCTGTTGCTGCAAATATAGGACAACAACAACATCAACAACATCAACAACAACAACAACAAACAATTGGTATTTCATTATCAAATTTAGAAATCAATAACAGTATGTTGGCCGCTACAGTTCCACCACAAACAACAGGAACTACATCCACTGTAGATGATGTAATCAGTGTGAATAATATTTCATCATCAAGTACATCTCAACAATCATCATTACTTGGAAGTAGTAATTGTTCAGTATCAAATACATCAACAATATCTCCAGTTATTGTAACATCACAAGTTCAACCGTTACCATCACAATCAATTGCAAACATCACATCTTCGACTGTTTCAGCAACATCAATTGATACAATCGATTCAAATCCATGCAATAATATTATAACAACTCCGACAATATGTATTGGTGTTGGACAAACAGCAACAACTGATGATATTATAACATCGATTGCTGCAACATCAATTCTTAATGGTACTGTTGGTGGCAATAATAATGTCAGTTTGTTAGATTCATCTGAAATAAAGCCACATTTACAACACTCTCCAATTGATCAATCTCCAAAAATGAATGATTTGAATCTATCAACATCACCAAATGGTGGTTTGGGAAATATTCTACTTTCTCCAGTTTCAAGCGGAGGTGGATATATGTCTTCACATTCCGATCACGGTTTGAATGTTGGTGGTAATGGTACATCAAATAATCCAGCATCTGCTCTTTGGTCAACAGCTGACGATAATAATCATATGCCAATGAATGGCTATAATAATTTTCAGAATTTTTCGACACCACCTCTTTTTAATGGGGCCGCTGCTGTAGCTGCTAGTTTAGCACACCAGCAACGTCGTGCAATAACATCTCAAAATCAAAATTTCCACCATGGTCTATCACCGAATCGATCTGCACAGTTGCTTCAGAATCAACATGGTGGAGCAAATCAGCAAAATCAACAGCAATCACAACAGCAAAACTTATTTAAAAATCCATATCCAGCTTGGTCTAATTCAGCAGCGGCTGCAGCTGCAGCTGCTGCACAATCTGTAGCTTGGCCACAATCTCAGCAACAGCAGCAAAATCAATCTCAAAATAATTTAGCACAATGGAATCGCGGGCGATCTGTGCCAAATTTGAATCCTTTGACATCAGCTGGTGGAGGTATGGGTGGTATTCCGCAACGAAAACCAACTTCACCAAATCCACCAGGACCTTCACCATCTGGATATTCTTCACAGTCTGGTATACCCGGAATATCACCACTTAAATATCGCAGAAGTACATCATTTCCTGGCAAGGGTGCTTCTCCAGCTTCTGTCGGAAATTATTCATTGGATGTACCAACCATTGATGACAGTAGAGATCCATTCTTGTCCTACCAGGTAATATATATTTGTACTCAATATGAATTCAATGGTTTTTTTAATTTAATTTTTTGTTTTTATTTTTATTTTTTTAAATTTTATTTTTGTTTTCTAATCAATCGTTTTCTTTCTTTTTCTTCTGTTTATAACCCAACTATTTTTGTGTGTGATCATCATCCGAGCCAAGCGAATATACATACATATATTGTCAAGCAGAATCTTATATCTAGTATAGCATATAGATCGCCAATATTTCATTAAAAAAAAGAAAAACTCAATAAAAATCAAAAAAACAACAAAAACTAAATTTTTTTTGCACACAATCACACGCAACACCAACACAACTTCATATGTTCATATAAATAGAAAATCGCCTGCAAGTAAATCTACACACTATTTAGAGACAATATATATAGCTACTACATACATATATATAAATATATCACCATATAATTCACCAGTGTGTTGCTAATTTTTTATTATTATTATTTTATTGCAAGCAATTGTTGGTATATCGCTGCTTATGTTTGTTTAATTATATTTTTTTAATTTTATATTTAATTTAAATTTATTTTTTTTGTTTTTGTTGTATATTTTGTTGTTTATTGTTTTTTTTTCATATGTAATTTATTTTTGTGTGTTTTTATTTATTAATTTAATAAAAAAAACAAATAAAGATTTTTTTGCTAATAATTTGCTTTTTGTGTTTTTCTTATTCATTTGTTTTAATATATTTTTTTACATTTTTTTTTTTTTGGTTAAATTTAAGGCTTTTCACAACAGTGTTTTATATTTTATTTCCTGTTCATTGATCATAAATATTATACTCATTTGTTTAGTGACACAAAAGGAAAATATAGGAAATACAAATGTGTCAAGAATTACGGAAATTCTTGATTCATTTTGAAGTAATAATTCCTTCAAATGTATGACTGTTTGTTTGGTGGTGTATATTCAAAAATCTGAAAATTTAAAAGCGTTCTCTCACATAATTGAAGTTCTATTCCTTAAATAATCTAAATAATTTTTTCCTCTTTAAAGTAAGTTAAGTGAAAGTTGATGCAATTGGTTGTCAAAAATTTATCCGATCTCCAATTGTTGGTAAGTGCATCAAAACGGAAACAGACATCAAGTCATTTTCCACCAAAAATTCGTTTCGATAAAATAATAATTTCGTTTACCTGAAGATATAAGTTTTCTTTTCTCATACATACATAAGTACTACATTCCACTTTTATTGTTGAACATTTGTGTAAAATGAAATGTTCAAAGAAAATTCTAAAAAGCAAATAAAATCGTTTTTACTTATTTTTTTTAATAGGGAAAAACACAATTTTCTTTTTAACTTGTAAGTTTGCTAATATAATTTAGTTTCTCAAGGAACTTATTAGAAACTGAAAAAGGATGTTTATTTAAAAATTTTTTTTAAAAAAAATGTAAGTTTTCAAAACTTTTAGAACAGTTATTGAGTTAACATGCAAAAAAATTAATATGTCTTAATAATTGTTTCAATAACCTGACACTCGAAACTTATACTTAAAATTTCATACATAAAGTTTGTTTTGTGTACCGTTAATAGTATAGATATGCATATTGGTATATGAAGTTACATACATGGACCTCTGAAAGGTTGTAGTTCAGTGAAAATAATATTATGTATAGAATTGTGGAAAAACTTTAGTTCTTGTTCCTTTTGTTCTCTCAAAACATGTGTTCTAAAATAAAAAAATTTCACGGATTTCGAAGAAACTACTTAGTATTAATGAGAAATCATTTTTGTCTCTGTTCCTTTCCAGTTCTATATCTCGAATTCTAACAGTAATTTTAATTCAAAGAAATAGCCAGGAAATGTGAAATACATAATTCAAGGAATTTAAGTGCACATTTCCTTTCAGTAAAAAAGGAAATTGTGATATATGTATTTCAATGTCGACTTTATAACTTACTTACAAAAATTTTCTTTAGTATTTTTGTGTTGTGTAATCATCTCGAATTTCTATGGGAATATATACACATACTTCTAAGCGTTCAAGAACTGTTCTCGGTTGTGGAATAAATAAAAAAGTAATGGTCATCGAAATAAGTGTTAAATAAATACTTATGTATCTATATATTATAAAAAAGAAAGTTCTAAAGATATAGTTTTATTTTACATGGTGTGAAAAATTTTTTATTTTGCATTAAATTTTTAAATCTTTGAAGTTTTATTCCTGGTTTTTTTTTTTGTTTCTTGAAAGAAAATAAAGTAGAAGAAAATAAAGTTTTGTTCAATTAAGTACTTTTGCATTAACTTTGTATTTTCATACTTCATTAAATTTTTTTGTTTTAATTTTAAGATATACCTTTTATTTTCTCTGTGTGTATTTTTTGTTTTTTAAATATAACAACAACATCAATTTGTAAGTATTCATTAAAATACATTGTAATATTTTTTTCTCCTCTCTTTCTATCTTTCTCTTTTTTGTTTTTGTTTTTTTAAATATATTTTAATTTGTAATTAAAATTCTTACTGATTTTTCCACGTTTAAGAACTTTATAAATTTTTATTAAGTATATTCTTTGCTACAGGATACATTATACTTATTTCCTGAATATTCAAATCATTAAAAATAAATAAACATTAAAATGTGCGATATATATCTATGATTTTTTTTTTTTGTATTTTTGTATTTTTATTTTATTTTAGTGTATAGACGACATTATATTAAAATAAATAAAAATAATAGTTAAAAAAAAAACAATAACAAACAGAACAAATTTAATTAGGTCAAATTTCATACCTTGATGTTAATTATACCTCAATGTTTGTAAATGTGTGGAAAAAGTATAGAAATGAAAAAAAAAGGGGAAAAATTGCTTATTTTTTTTTTTACTACTGCTACAAAATTACAAATTAGTTTTGATTTATGATAAAAGCGTAAATTAGCTATATAATACAATATTTTGTATACATTTTATATGTATGTATTTTGTCTGTACTATGGACTTGTTCATAAAAAAAGATACAAATTTATTTGAAAATGACCCTTCTAGATTATTATTATCTTTTGTTTACTTGTTAATTATGAAATAATGAAAAAATTAATAAATTTGAAACAAAAGAATTAAAATAAGTTATATCTTCGATTCTTTGAATTATGTTCCATTCTAATTTTAATTGTTCAACATTGGAAATTAGAAAATGATAATAATGTTCATTAATTAATTCTGTTCAAAAGATTCCAAAATTGTTTTCTGAAATTTTGTAATTAATTAAATTTAAGCTTACAATGGAATATAGGCCATATTTTATTAATTAAACTTTTAAGTTGTGGAAATCGTTACCGTTTCATGTGTTCATTTTTTTTTATGATCTACGGGAATATCTTTCTTTTTCTCCCTTTTTGTTTTTTATAAGTTCCAGTGTTGTGATCCTTCACAATGTTCCGAAAAGAGATATTTCAACATTTTTATGCAAGCAATGAAAAAAAAAGCAGAATTTATAAAAAAAAAACAAAAATCTTAATTTTCAGTTTGAAAATGGGCCATCTCAATAACCTTTTTTTCATCTATGTTGTTCCTTAACCATTTCAAATTTCGTCTCAGTTGATTTTTAAATATGGCCTAATGTTCCTGTTCCGAAACATAATCATGCATCATTTTAATTGCAATCATTTATTGAAAACAAAAATTTCGATTGGATCAGAAAATTTGGCTCTATTTGTCCTACTCAACCCTACCTTCCAGGTTCATTTGAAATTTCTATTCATTTTTATTCGTTTGGAAGAAATTTTCATGGAACAGTCCATAAAATTAATTAAAAATAAAAATAAACAAATAAATTGCTATAATTTTTTTCTAGATTCTTATTTATTTCCGTTTCAATAAAATAAAAATGATATTTGAAAAACAAAAAAACAAGCAAAAAAAAAAACGTAAATAACAAATTTTTATAATTTATTTTGGTCAAAACCAAACATTTTAAAATAAATTAATAATGCTCATTATTTAAAAAAAACAAAAATAAAATAAAATAAAAACAAAAGTAGTGTAAATTTAAAATTTTCTAATTTAAGGTTTTTCATTATTTTCATTATTATTTGTTCTTTGCAGAAATTTGTAGAGAGTTTATTAAATAATCAAATTTTTCAACAATCCAATCCTCGACTTTTTATTATAATTTTATTTATCATTACCTGGAAAAATAAAGAAAAAAAAATACATAAATGTGAAAAATTTCTCAATTTTCTTTGAAAATGTCTTTCCTTTTCTTTTATCTTTTTCTGTTTTTTTTTTTTTAAAAAAAGTTCATTATCTTTTGAATTTTTAAGAGAAAGGAATAACAAAAAATTAAAATACTTAACAATAATAATAATAAGGTCATGAAGTAAATTAAATTGCTTTCATGCAGTTATTATTATTATAATTATATGAAAAAAAGATTTAAAAAACAACAACAACATACAAATATCTGTGAATCTTATTATAATTATTATCATCATATTCTATTTTATTCATCCCATTATTATAATATTTTCATATTTTTCTTAAGTTTTTATTTTTTATTTTTTAGTTTTTTTTTTCTGTTTTTGTTTCTTAGAAATATTTTTTTAAGTAATTGTTTGTACTTGACTTTTCCTCCTATATGTTACCTACTCTTATACATACATATATAGTTACGTATACATTCATTAAACGTTATATGTATGTATGTACGTACGTATGATGTGTAGGTGGATAGGAGCAGCTATATAATAGTGTTTGAATACTATATAGGTACATATTTTTCTTTTATTTAATATTTTCATATCTTTTAATAAAATCATCTTATTTAAATGTTTGTTACTGACAGTATTATAATTCCATTCGAATGTAAATAAAGAAAATGAATATTTTATGTCATTTTAATTTTTTTTTTTTTTTTTATAGTTAGCTTTAGAAATATTTTTTTTTCTTTCTTTCTTTCTTTTCTCTTGATTTTTCATGGAAAGCGAAAAAAAAAATCAAAAAGAAAAAAAACGATCATTAAAAGAGGGAAAAAAAAAGAAGCAAAATTTATGTGAAATACGTGAAAAATCTACAAACAAGTTTTGTGTAATTCCTTTTCAGATTTACGAAATTTTTAATGAATTATATATATTTCAAGGATTCAGAAGGCAAAAATAAAAAAATAAAAAAAAGTCAATAAAAATACGTTCGTTCATTCAAGTGAAAGTAATGATTAAAATTTAAAAGACAGGAGTAGAATTTAAGTATTTTTTTAGAAAAAAAAACGTTTTTGTTTTTTTTTGATTTTTGATTTTATGATTTTTTTCTCTTTTTTTTATTGGTGAACGTTATCATTACTTGTTACTTTTCATGTGGGAGGGAGGAGGTGTATACATGATCATTATCCTTTTTGAATTTTTTACAATGGTTTTTATCACTTTTTTGTTTCCTATCTAATTTTCAATTTTAATGACTATAAAACTTTTTTTTAACACAAAATGTCCAACATTATTTTTGTAAATTGTTTTGAAAACACTTTTGTTTTTCTTTAAATGTTTTGTATGTATGTATACGTATACATATGTATTTGCATTTTTTATTATTGCAAAATATGTGATTATTAGATAACGAAAGAATTCTTATTGTACATTTTAAAGTATAAAATGTGGTTTTCCTTTTGTCCTGAAATATCAAAGTTTATACGATTATTTGTTCATGAAGTTGATATAACAGGTATAAATTTCAATAGATACAGTATCTACAGTGTCATTTATGTTTAGATTTTTATAGTTATTACATATTCTCTAGTATGTTCTACAAATATGAACACTCAACACTTACATATATGTAATTATTGCCTTTTTTTCTTCTCTCTAATATTATACTAACGGATATGACCTTGTTGGTTTTTTTTCTTCCTCTGGTCAGTTAACTATTGTTTGGTAAATTCCGTTCCAGATTGAAAAAAAAAAAAACTATGTGTGGAAATATGAATATATCCTTATCATGGGAAAAAAAAAAGAAGAAAAAATAGAGAAAGCAAAAATTGCATGTGAAATAATATGAAATTTTGTTGTTAAAGAATGTACATAGGAAATGGAACATAAAATTTTACGATTTAATGTACATACATACATAGTTTTCATGCAGGTACATCGGCCTGGTATACATACATGCATACATATATACGTTTTTATAGAATGTGTTATGTCTGTTAAAATGATGTTGCATTCTTTTACTTATTTTTTTCATTTTTGCGCAAATCTGTACCATATCTAAATTATTTTGAAATTGGATATTTTGTTAACAAAAATTTTATAATTTTTTTTTTCCCTTTAAAATACATTTTTCTAAACAATCTATTCTTTTTATCAAATAGAAAATTTTAATAATGCTATTTAAGTGTATATTATGAATATTTTTATTATGTTTTCATAATAAGTGAAATTTCATAGAAAGGATATAAGATAACGTTAATAAGATATCAATTTACACGCAACTATAGTGAATAATATATGAATAACTACAGATTGTTTCTATGTAGGTTATATAGGCTTCACGTAAATTTTAAAACTTCTATCGTATTAAAGGTTTTATTGTAAAATATCCTTTTTACCATGGAAGATATTAATTTTATTATTATTTTCTTTTTTCAAACAAAAACTATATATGTATATGAAAAATAAACATGTAAATACAAAGAGAAAACTTCAATATCTACCTACATGATTTTTTTAAAATCATTTTTATTTTTTACTGAAAATTTTCATATGTTGGAAATACATACTCGTCCTCACAAATGTATAATATATGTATATACAAGTGTGTATATGTATTTTAAAGTAATAACAGCACAAAAACAATTTTACATGCAAATAGATACTCCATGATCCTGAGGTTTAAAGAAAGATTATACATATGTATGATATGTACATATGTATGTATATGGAAATTTTTCAGATATGTACATACATACATTTATTGATATACATATGTATGTAAAATATTTTTTCACTCTTTTTTTTTACAATTATGAGTTTACAAAATTAACTTTATTTGACATAAAAAATTAACTAATTACACCTACACATTACACATTCATGTCATGTTTATTTTACATATGTCATATATGGATTTATAACGACATATATGATAAAAAAAAAATCATCATTCATGAGTACTCGTATGTGTATGAAAATGCAAACAGGACAAAAATTTTATTTCAGTAAACAAAAAATTATAATTGAATTCATAATTAAATAATTTCCTTTTTAATATGAAAAATTAACAAAAAAAAAAAAAATGTTTCAATATTAAATTGATAAAATTTTATTTATTTATTTTTTTTTGGTTTTTTGTTTTTTGTAAAAGTCATCAACGATATTCTTTTACAATTAAATAATAATGTCCTTTAAAAATAACAATTATATTGAATTATTTTCTTATTTAAAAGTCAGTTAAAAAAAATATATATTCAATTATTAAATGAAGTTACTCTTAAAGGTTCTGAAATTTTTTTCATTAATTAGCTCAATTCAATTATTTGGGAAAAAATGACGTTGAAAAAGAATGTAGTACAATAAAGAAAATAATATAGGTTTTAAATAAAAATTAAAAAAAAATTAATTAGTGTTGTAATTATGATCATACAGAGCCTACATGACTGAAATTTGAAAGGATTACCCAACCAGTAAAAAGGCTAACCCAGTTTTTTTGGTCACACAGTTTTTACATATTTTCTAAAAGTCCAGATATTTTTGAGTTATGATAAATTTTAATACTAAAAATTATTGCTAACATCTTTAAGAACTTAAGTATCAGGTAATCCCATAAATAATGCGAAATTTTATCGAATTGAAAGATAATTAAATAAAACAATTTTTATGTATATTTTAATCATCTATGTATTTTCCTTCATTGTCTACAATTGTTCTCCACCTATCAGCTAACTTTTCTATACCTCTTTTGTAAAAGTCCTGCGGCTTTGAGTCAAAAAAGGATTGTAATGTCCTTTCGACATCTTCTTTACAATTTAATTTTTTTCCCGCTAGATGAGCTTGAAGACTTCGAAACAGGTGATAGTCTGACGGTGCCATGTCTGGTGAATACGGTGGATGAATCATTCTTTCCCAGCCAAATTCAATAATTTTATCTAGCGTTGGTCTTGCTGTATGAGGTCTCGCGTTGTCTTGATGAAAAAGAACACCTCTTCTGTTAACGAGCCCTGGTCGTTTTTCTACGAGTTTTTCTTGAAGGCGCTGCAGTTGTTCGCAGTAAATCTCCGTATTAATGGTTTGGTTACGATCTAACAGTTCGAAGTGGATAATTCCGCGAATATCCCACCAAACACTTAACAAAACTTTCAAAGGATGAAGTCCACCTCTTGATTGTGATGTTGAAGGTTGGCTTGGGTCAACCCAAGATCTTTTACGTTGTACGTTATCATACAGAACCCGCTTCTCATCGCCAGTCACAATACGTTCTAAAAATGGCTCGTGGCGTAGCCTGCAGAGCAATATATGGCAATCATTTACTCTTCGCAAGCGGTTTTCTTCAGAAAGTTCATAAGGAACCCATTTTCCCATCTTGCTGACTTTTCCTAGATTTTGTAGGTGCCGATGTACCGTGGAATGACTTGAATCGAGTTGATATTACTTGATATTACAGATTTTTTTTTTTAATTCTTCCATAAAACAACTTTGCAATCAATTTTCATTTTTGAAAATACCCTAGACATTTTATAAAAATAAATACAAAATTATTTATTTAACATTTCTTCCTTTTTTTCTTCAATAGGAAAAATTCTTGAGTTAAAGTATCCTTCAATTTGTTTACACTTTATTATTATTTAATTAAAGAAACATTTTAAGATCAAAATTCTTTTAATGTGATTTTTTGTTTTTGTTTTTTAAATTATTTCAGTTTATTATAATGCCAATTTTTTTTTCTCAAGGAAATACAAATAAAATTTGTCACGGAAATTTTCTTAATTTTTTTGATTCCGTGAAAATTAAATTATTTACTTGAAAAAAAAAAAAATAAAATTTAAATTAAAAACAAAAAATTGTAAAATCAAAAGAAATAAATAAAATGAATTTTCTTTTTATTTCAATGTAGAGGAAAATTGAGTACAAAAATTTGTGTGTTATGTTATATTATATGTTATGTCACAAAATTTTAATGTTTTTTGTGTAATCATTATTCACACACAACAATGAAAAATGTACTTACTCACGTTAAAAATAATCGCGCCATAACAAAAAAGTTTAAAAACACATATTTTTTTTTGTTATTTTGTTGTTGTTTTGAAGTAGTTTTCCACAGTTTTTTTTTATGAAAATTTATAATATAATTGTATGTGTTTGAGAATACATACAATTTTTTTTTTTTTTATTACAGTGTAATTTTCTTTTTATAATGTGTAGTTTTTTTTTATACAATATAGGGTAAACGTGGGTATTCTTGGCCACCAAACTAAAAAGTTCAGATGCAATGGCATTTTTTTAGGAAATAAGTAGACATGATTATGGTTTTTATTTATTAAAATTGAAAATTGATGGATTTTCTTTCTAATTTTCTTATTTAATCCGTTGTTTTTGATATATTTTTACTTTAAAAAAGTATTTCTGGAGTTGAAGTCAAAAAACGGCATTATATCTAATCTTGGCCACCCATGTTTGTAATCTTGGCCACCCCCAGTTTTTTAACTATTAAAAGGATATTTTCAATGGTTTTTGACGATTTTTAAATAAAACACTAATGTTTTAACGTTATAAATAATAATTTTCTATTTGGTCGAACCAACTCTATGTCGCTCCTTGAAACATTTGCGCTAGCAGATGTACATAACACTTTCTGGTGCTCTGAAAGTGATTTTTGGATGTTTTTTCAAATAACCCATATCACGCTCTTACGGGTTTATTATTTTTGAGCGCTGTTATGTTATATGATGTGTTCAAGAAATCTTGCACCGCACATAAAAGGTCTTCTTTCCTTCATTCGATGAGCCATTTCGCCAAAATTTCCTCTTCTTCAAAAGTACGAATTGTTGTTGGACCTTTTTTTATGATTTCTTCGGATTTTGTCAATCGGAACTGCAATTTTGATCGAGGAACTTCGTAAATTGTAGCAGCTCTTCTTTGGAATAAATTTCTAAATTTTACACTTTCTGCAGCTTTCTTTAAATTCTCCTCGTTGTATTTTTCGTTATTCATTTTTTTTTTTTGCTAAATAAAAATTTTATATTATATTTAAAATTCTACAGCAAAATTTACAAAGCGCTTTATTTGATTAGGTTAAAACAAAAAAATTTTGTAAAATTTACATTTTATCGTAGATTTTATAATTACTTGTAATATATTTTTATTTTAAGTAAAAACCAATACCATTTTAAAGGTATTAAAATAATTTTTAAGATAAAAAAAATCAGGATTATGTATCATTATGACGTGATAGAGAACAAAACTCGTTAATTTTACACACACTACCGTACTTATCAATACAATATTATAGTGGTTATATAAAGATTTGAAGTTAGGTGGCCAAGAATACCAGATATGCCACGATTACCAGCATTTACCCTACATATATACTTGTATGTAGGTAAATAATCGAATAGTACATTTTAAAATGTTGTGTTGTGACTGTCTTAGATATCAATCTTCACCTGGTTGTTTTTTTTTTTTCTAATTTTATTATTATTGTTTTTTTGTCTATCTATCTATTTACAAAAAAATATAATCTAGATATTTATTATTTGTGGCAAATTTTTTTCTAGTCTGAACTACTTTTTATTTATATTTTTTTTAAATTTACATTATGATTATTATTTTTTTTTTATTATCACGAACAAAACATAAATTTAATTGTATTCATGTTTATATAAAAGCAATGTACACACAATTTATAATAAAAGAAAAGCAAAAAACAAAAATAAAATACATGTGATAAATATGTATAATTAAAATAAACTTTAAGTAGGCGCTAGCCATATAGTCTAGTTTATTACGAATACGAATTAGGTATCCATACAACAAATAGGTACATAAAATATCAAACAGGTGGTTAACAAACACATTTTAGATTATTATAAACATAAAAAGTGTAATTTTTATTTCAATGTTTGAATTTTGATTTCATTTTAATTGATTAATATTTTGTTGTTGTTGTTGAAAAATTAAATAAAATAAATATTAAAGGTCCGTAGATGTGTGATGATGTATACAGATATACAGTAATATATTATTTATCGTTTTCCTATTTTTAAATACAAAACAAAAAAGAAGCATTCATGATGAATCAGATGCGGTAATATTTTGATCTTAAAAAAGAGAAAAAAAAAAAAAATTATTTTATAGGCGAAAATTTTTTGTGATGTTTGCCAAAATGTCAAAAATTAGCTGAAAATTTGTATTTGCAGAAGTATACGTATAGTATGTAAAAGTAATATCATCAAATGTATAGCTACATACGTATACTATATAATATATGTTATATTGAATACGAATGTGATATTTTCATGAATTTAGTAAACAGTAAACACCATAGGGTATTTCAATAGAATTGAATAATGTTATAATTGTAATTGTAATTGAATTTTGAGTTCACGTTCGGTTCAAGTTCAGATTCATTAAAAAAATTTTTTTATGGGCTTACTTTCGGTTCGAATTCAAGAAAAACTTAAATAATTTTCTTCAGGTTTGATTTAGTTTTTAAAAATAGATCCAGGCTTTCATGGCTGAGTTGAACGAAAGTGTTGTTTGCGAAAGGATATTCAATCCCCATTCAGTCTGGTTTAAGACTTTTGTTATAATTAATGAAATGACCATGAATTTCGCAGTTTCAAGTATTTTTTGTTGATACTTTTAATGATTTTGAATCATCCTATGAATGAAAAATGAGTGAAAATTATTTTTAGAATGAAAAATTGAAGTAAACATCGTTACTCATAGTATTTTATATTCATTTTCTTGCACTTTTGTTTTTTTCTTCTTTTCAACTTGATATTTGTTAGTATTAAATTTTCAATTGTAAAAGGATCTACTTATAACTACATTTTAATTCATTAGAGAGGACAATTTTTTTAATGCATAACATTTTTTCATAATTCACTAAATTAATTTTAATGATAAAATACAATTATTTTTTTTCTGTGACAGAAAATATGAATACATAAAAAATAAAATCATCCTTAATGATCATAAAAATTAAAAGCATTAAAAATTAATAAAAAAATAAATAAATAAATTATATACAAAAAAAAAAGAGATAAAATTTAATAAAATGTAAACCATTAAAACATATTTTATAAAATAAAATAACAGAACAAATTTAAGTGTCCTTTTCTTTTTTTTTTTTTTTTATATTTTAATACTTTATGTAATAAAATGACACGAAACAAAAATCCATGACAAAAGCAAAATTATACAGGAGAAGGAAAAAAAAAAGACGAAGTTTAAACTTTGTAAAGAAGTCAAAAAGGATATTTTATTTTTTATTTTTTTGGAAAATATTTTAATATTCATATTCTTCTTTCAATTTGTTGTAAATATTATTTTTGTTTTTTTTTTTTTTTTGGGCTTTCATGATGTAGGTATGTACGTTTTGTATGGATGTACCTATCTATGTGTATGTAATACCAATGTAGGCGTATTATTTTTTGGTTCATTCTTTCCAAATTTTATATTCGTTATCGTTAAATATTTCTTTTACTTCCTATTTTGTTTTTTTCCCGTTCACAAAATCAAAAAGCAAACAATTCACTTGAAATTGTATTTTTGGTAATTTTTGGCTTGAAAAAAAAAAAAAAATTCATAATATTATTTTTGTTCCTTTAATTTTTAATACTACGAAAAAGGAAATACTATGTTGGTGTTTTTTTTAAATATTTTTATTTATTTTTTTTATCCTTTCCATGTATCGCTTACCACAATCTGCTTTAGTAGGCTTCTCTTCAGTATTTTATTTATTTATTTTCGCTTTTTCTTGTTTTTTTTTTCTTTGTATTATTTATTTTTCCCTTTACTATAGTACAATGATGTAGAATTTTATTTGTATTAAATTTTACGCAACCATCATACCATAATCCGATTAGTGAAAACTCTGAATGTCAAAAATAACGAAAAAAAAATGCAAAAAAAATATTTAAAAAATAACAGAAAATATACTATATGTTAGTATATGTGTGTACATATGATTTTATTTCATATTGTATGTTTATAAATGAATATTTTTGCATATGCGAAAGAATTAAAAAAAAAAGAAGAAGAAAAAAGCAATTGTTAAGATGAAACAAAAAAAATATTGTATGTAGAAAAAAAAGTGAAATTTTTATTTCGCCTACAGCAATCTCGTCGTCATATATAGTTTTTCCTTTTGTTATAAAATTTTACTGAGAAAAACAACATTTTTTTAAGTTTTATTTTATTTGTTTGAGTGTACATATTGTAAATGTGTATAAGATTTTATACAATTAATTTAGGTCGAAAATTATATGATAAACATTTATAAAAAAAAAAAAAGAAAATTTATGTACTGGGTGGCCCAGATAAGACTGAAAGATGTAAAACACGAATAACTTTTGCAATAATTATTATTTTTTAATTTTTTCTACTTTTTATGAAAGTATAATTCTTAGAAATTTTTTACACCTAAATATGGAATATTATATCCCTCAAATGCCCTTCATTCTCTTGTTGCACCATATATTGGTTCTTTCAAGAACATTTTCCATTACTAAACGTAAAGTTTGGGGCTGTAAGTTTCTTATTTTTGCTTGAATGTTTCTTTGAAGTTGCTGGATTGTCTGAGGCTTGTTGACATGAACCAGTCAGTCTCTTCAAATAGCCCCACACAAAGAAGTCAGGAGCTATCAAATCTGGCGAACGAGGAGGCCAAGAAAAATTTGAATTTCTTGAATTAATCGTTCACCAAAAAGTTCACGAAGAAGCTTCATTGTGACTGTTGCTGTATGTGCAGTGGCTCCATCTTGCTGGAACCATATGTTAGGTTTATTTTATGGCGCTGGACGCAAAAAGTTATCAATCATAGTCCTATACACTGCCCTGGTGATAATTTCTAACTAACCCTCCTGATTTTCTCCTCCTTCTCCTGTCAGCCATAACACCGCACCAAACAGTGCATCTGGAAGGATACGATTGACGCTGATGTAATGCCCTAGGATTTTCGGTGCCCTTAGAATCTGTAATTTTGCTTATTCACATAACCATTTAAATGAAAATAAGCTTCATCGCTCATTATAAGATTGCTGAAGAATAAAAAAATACAATAATTTTCACACGTTGTAACTGTATGAATTCTTTAAATAATTTATTTGGGCTACCTTGTACATGTAGAACATATGCATAAGTGCATAAATTTGTTTTTTTTTTTAAATAAAACATAAATCCTTTTATATAGTTTTTATCATAAAGAGAAAAAAATAAACAAGCAAGGAGACTTTGATTCATGTCACGCATTATTTTCATTTTTCAGATTTTGTATATTTTTTAATTACTTCATGTTTGGAAAAAAAAAAATTAAAAAAAACAGCACAGAAATATTATATAAAATTAAAATTGAATTATCCTTCATAATTTTTTTTTGCTACTTTTTTCCTTTTGTTTTGTATTTTTTGTGTGTGTATGCAATCTCTCTTTGTCAAGAGAAATTGTAAATTTGATGAAAAAAAAAATATTTAATCAGATTTTGATATATTTGATTGTTGTGCTTCCAATATTAATTTAATTTTGAACAAATATGGTTTCACATTTTACAATTATATGTAAATATGTATGTATCTATTAAAGACCATTAAAATCATTTCAATATAGGTACTAAGGTACATAGTATATACATATACATAAATATGTATGTATATTTGGAAATGAAATGAAATTTTCTATTTATATTTTAATTTTAAATAATTAACTATATGTTTAAAACATATGTACATACATACATTCATTTTTTTGTTTCAATCAATATAATTAAAAAAATTCAATATTAGATATTTTAATATTACCTGTATACTGTACATGTTTGTATAATAATTTATCTATTGTTTTAAATAAATATTATATTCTATTATACATTTCATCTAATTGTCCACAAAATAATGATAATATTATATACATATACATATATGTACTTGAGTATGCATACATATGAAAACCTATAAAAGTTGTTATTTAAACCATAAAATTGATTTGATTAAATTAAATTCTAGAATTGGTTAAATATAAAATTACAATAAATATTTGAATGTATGTATTATATTTTGTTACTCTATTTTAATAATATAAACAATGACATATTATGAATATGTTGTGTATACGTTATAAATTTTAGGGTTATTCCATATTCAAAAGATTAAATATCTAATAATAGATATCATTCTAAAATTTCAAAATTGATATTTAATTAATAATTTGGGAATACATATGTACATATTTTTGAATATTAAATTCAAACAATACAAATATGTATTTCTGTTCTGTGATTCCCTTTTCAAAATTATTGAGATTTTTTTTCAACAGTTTTCGTCCAAAAAAAAAAAACCCTAATAATCAATTCTTTTTCAAATGCATGTTACGGGAAATAAAAGATCTCTATACTTTATTTAACAATTAAAGTCAGTACAGGCAAGATAGGCATACTTTTCTATACTCTTTTACATTTCGTTTGTATAAATCTGTCTCGTGTGTGGGGTGATCAGATCTCAATTTCAATCGAGGGAAATCTTTTAAATTAAATATTACCAAGGGCAACAAACTCATCGGGTACTGCCTCCATAAGCACAATACTGACATTAATTGTTAAATAAAGTATAGTAAAATATCATGGGGATTCACAATTTTTATCTTTAGGAAGGTGACATTTTTGATTTTGTTATTGCGTCAAGAAATAGGGTTATTCATTGACTGAACATTATTCAAACGCACAGAGTGGGAGCATATTGAAGGAAAATAGTATGAGAAAAAGTATCGGAAAAAGTAAGATATACATATATAAAAGTAGACGATAAGATTTGACAGATCATGAGAGAAAGGGAATACATGAGACAGAATAGTGGTACACAATTTGAGACTTTGATTAATAAAAGAGACTTACAAATGGTTATATCTCATTATGTATACACTCGGAAGATGACTTTAGATAGAATTTGTGGGATTTTAAGAAATTTTCTTGTATGAAAAGGAAATAAATAGGTGTAGTAGGTATTTAAAAAAATAATTAAATTTTTAGAACAAAATTTCTAATAAAAGCACACTTTTAAATATTTAAATTGAACTTTTTATATATTTTTTTTTTGCTGAACAAATAATAAAAAAAAATAATCAAAATGTCGATGATAAAACATCATGGAGATGCCTTTGAGCTTTGAGCAATAAAATGTTATAAATTCAACATTAATACATATATTTACATATTAGTGGTATCACAAAGTGTGAAAATACTGTTTATTAACTGTATAATATATAGGTATACAAATATATACATATCTATATAATAGTTTTTGAAAATATCCTTTTTTTTTTTTTTTTTTTGATATTTTTGTGTACATTTTAAAAACGGATATGTTTGTTTTCAAATAAATACATAAAATTTTGTATATAAAATTTATATTATAAATAGATAAAATATAAAATAAGTACATACATATGAGTAAATATTTGCAAAAGAAAAACAAAAAAACTACATGGATTTAAAATACTGTTATATGTATTAGTGTTAAAAAGGTTTTAATATATTATCCAAAATTTTTGTTATTTAAATACATTTTATTCAAAATTTGTTTATTTTATAAAAAACATTTTATTTTTACTGTGGTACTGTATTGTTTTAAATCTAGATTTTAACCTACGTACGTACGATATGTTAAAAAAAAAGGAGTATTTTTTTGTTCATTGAATTCATGGTACATTTTGATCTGATGAATATTTAAAATTGTAAACAAAGAATAGTCGAATATACATATAGATTTGATGATAGGTCAATGATGAAAAACATTCATATATAACGTGAAATGACGATATCAGGATCAGGAATCAGGATATATAGTATAGGTGTATCTATTAACTTAAATACTAAAAGTTATTTATATTTTTTTTCCCTCGATATTTGCATATATGTATGTATGTAAATGTGTACATTTATACTGAATAGCATGAATATTTCACGAGATTGATATGCTTGATGTTGTATTACCTGTGTTTTTCAATTAAAAATGAATATTGTTTGTTTGTTTTGTTTTAATAGTAATTGAAAAAAAAAAAAGTGAAAAATTAAAAGGCATATTGAAATAAAAAACAATATGTAATTGGTTGTACAGTTAGCATCATTTAGTATTATGGGTTTTTCAACTGGACAATGATTGGTGTTTTTTTTTTTTAAATTAAAATTACGTTCACCTATGACGTACAATAGATGACGAAGTTTCAAATTATTGATGATAGGAAATGTATACCTATATGATAAAACTTTCTATAACCACCCTGCAACAGTTTGATAATAAAAAAAGACTGATTTTTTTTATAAAGTTACGATTTTTTTTCTGTGTATACAAAAAATGGTACTTTTTATTTTTCAAAAAAAAACTGTTTTTATTTAACAATTTTTATCATAGTATAAAATAATCCTTTTATTTGTTCATACCATCAAGTATTTTTTTTTTATCAAATTGATAAATTGTTTTTTAATGGTAATCCTTTTTTAAGGATCTAATTTTGAATAAATATAACAATAGTGCTTGAAAAATAAAAGGTTTTTTATGGACAGGGTGTAATTTGGTTATGAGTTCTATTGAGGACTAATAAAAAATGTAAGAAGTTATTGGTGGTTTTTTTTTTTACTGAATGTTTTTTGTGTGGGGGGAGTTCTTGTTGGAAAAAAAAATATTTAAATTGCGCCTAATATTTTATGTAGATTTTCTATTATTCTTGATTGTTTTCATTGCAATCAGTTGACAATTTTGAAATATTTTTTTTTATTCAATAAGTATATAAGTAGATTTGTTTTATAACGCTAATGTGCCAAATCAATTACTTTCACAAAAAAGTAGCTTCTAGAATAAATTACATGTAAAGCTAAATTTTTATCGAAATTGTGACATAAAAAGTACGAAATTGAGTACTCAAGTTTTGGTGGTAAAATTTAATAAAAGTTCAAAAAAGGAATTTAATCAATTTGACTTGTGAACGACTCATTTATAGCTCATTTTAAATTATTCCTAATTTTGTATTCGCTTTTAAACAAGACAAAAAAGAACTATCAACAAGGCAAATAAGCAAATCACAAAAATTTTCGCAACAGAAAACATTAACCTAATATTGAAAAATAAACAAAAAACTATAACAACAGTAAATCAATAAAATAAAGGAGCATTTTGTTTACCGACATACGAGTATTAAAATAGAATATTGATAAAATTTATTTCAGAAAATAGTAAATAGAAAAACGTTTAGAGACAAAAACAAAAGAAGAAAAAGAAAAAAATATTTCACCTGAAACCTTATTACAATCGATTTTGACCGTCAATTAACACATTTGTGTATATAAACATAGAAAAAAAAAGGTCAATAATATTATAGAGTTGAATTACCCACTAGAGATTATACGAATGATCAACGGATATCGATTCTATATTTAATTTATACCAAGTATATTCATACTACATACCAGTATAATATATAAAATGTATATGCATATGTATGTACATATATATGTGTGTGTATTTGTGTATTATATACTTATAAATAAAAGAGAGGTCACATAGAAATTTAATGTTCCGGTAAGTTTTATTTGACGTAACTTGAGGACATGGGACATAAACTATACAAGAGTCACTACTATTCAACTAAAACATTGCTTTCTATGATATTTATGTATGTAGATCTACATATATGGTATCTACATATGTGTTATATGTGATATGTATATTTTATATCCTAAACTAATCATGTATTTTTGGTAAAATTTAAACAATGGCACTTATATAGAAAGAAAAGGCTTATTTTGTTTGGGTTTATTTTTCATATTAGATTATTTATTGGATATATCGTTATTATTCTAATATACTTAGAAGAATATTATCAACATCCTTATTATATACGCATAAAATGAGATACATACATATTTGTATAGATACTAACATTTTTAGTTACAAAAATTTTCTGGTCGAATATACCTATTAAATTTACTAAATGAATGCAATTTGAATAGTTAAAAATGATATACTCGTACATATAGGTACTTAAAATTCAGATTTAAGTATATACATACACATATGTATGTTTTTATCCGTACGTATTATCCTTATTGGTTGTTTTACTTAATATTTTCAGGTCATACTTCATGTAACCATAAAACCACATTGTCTTTGTTCAGTTACATTATCTCTTCATTAATTATTCAATATGTCATTAAATTTGAGATTTTTCGTATTTAATATTGTAGAGGAACATATTTTGAAATTTTGTTTTTTTTTTTTTTTTGTAGGATTAATTGTATAAATTTACGAGTAGAATAAAAATACAAGATGATTTTTATGCTTTTTTTTTGTTTCAAATTAATTTTGACTTTTTAATAAAATAATACATAACGCTTTTCCTAAAAAATTAAAAAATAAATTTCTCAGATTTTGCAATTCGATTGTAAATTCGGAAAAGTGAAAACACCCTGTATCTAAGTCTGCATTTTTTCAACCTCAATAAGAACGAGTTAAGGGCAATCACGGGATTTATCACTGGGCACTGTCCGCTCAACTACCACCTGAGCAAGATAGAGCTCAAGGAGGATGACAAATGCAGGTTCTGCAAAGAGGCCAAAGAGACCTCAAAACACATTCTGTGTGAATGTGAGGCTCAAAAAGAGTGCGATACTTGCACCAATTTTTCCTCAAGCCTGAGGAAATCTGGTGCGCACCTTCAAATAGAATCTTAGGATTTATAAAAAGCCTAAATCTATGAGAAGCACGGGCTGTACAAAAGATCTGTAAAGGTCGAAGTGCAACAATAGTCCTATTTTAATCTAATCTAATATAAGCCTGTATTTAAAAATATGTAATGTTTAAATTATCTAGATACAAAGCAGATAATACTCATATTAATTTCTATTTAAATACCTTTTGTTTCAAAAAATCTTTCATGTTCTGGTCATTAAAATTGTTTTAACCGCAATATTGTGAATAATTTTAATGAAAATAAAGTGGATATTATTTATGATTCATTAAATTGAGTAATGTTTGGAGCATTCTTGATACGTTATAATAGTGTGTACAAATATTAGTTCTCGTATGAAAAAGATATAGACGTATCTTTTCTTTGTGTAGTATAGATGTTGTTGTTAATTAATACAACAATTCCAGTAAACCACTGTAAATTATAGAATTTAATCATGAAGAAGATTTATTGATTGGTTTTTATTGAGGAAATTTTGAATTGCAATTATAAAAATATATATCTATGTAAATATACGAAATAGTGAAATATTGTTTAAATTCTAACAAAGGGTTAAAATGAAATTATGTTTTAAATGAAATCTTTTGATATTTAATCAACGGTAGAATATGGAGTTTTTATTGTATTCAAAAAGAAGAAATATTCTGGAAACTAAAGCTCTCGAAGGTATAGTTCTACTTTTAGTTATACATTTTTGTGAATATGGTGTTACAATGTAAAGTTCAGATTATTTTTTTCAAAATCTACATAGTTCAATTTGAGGATTTATTATATGTAATTGCAACACAATGAAAATTTTCAAAAATTTGATTTGGAAATAATTGTGTTAGAATAGTAAAAAAGTACAACAGGTTAAATGGTGTTAAAAAAAAAAAGGTTTAAAGGATGTAATGGCATATTTAGATAAAAATGTGAAGAGGAAATGATTCTGAACGAAAAGTTAGGAAGTATTAGTGAGTCATTGTTTAAGCTTTTCGAAATTATAAGAAAAAAAATTTTTCTGGAAGTCTATATAGAACTGTATTCGAATTTCGAAAACGTCGAAGATACAAATTGATGAGAAAATATGTAGCTTTACAATTTTTAATTTTTTGTATAAAAACTTTTTTATATGTTATTATTGAAATTTTTTTTTTCGTAAAATGCCTGGAACATTGAATGTACATTCATACCTATAAAATTATGATTAAGTAACATATTTATAGCCCGTATTATCTATATTTGCTAGAATTTACACTTACTTAAATCCACAAGGGATAAAAATGTAATAGGTTTCAAATTACAAGAAGAATTAAATAATTTATTAATTGAAACAATTTAATTATAATATCTCTTGATAAAATTAAAATAGCTTTTATTTATGGTTTAAATCAATTAAACCAATTAAAATTTATTTAAAATAACAATTAATAAATATTCGAATGAAATTATGTATTTGAGAAAAAAAGAGAAGCATTGTTTAAACAAAAAAAAAAAACTGAATATTTTATGCACTTTATTCATATTTTTGAAATTTCAATTTAAAAATGTATCTAGATGCAATTTTCTTCTTCTTTATGTAAAAATAAATATATCTAAAATTTTCATAAATAATATCATAATTTAACTAAAAATTTATGAAATTCTTTAACTGTCTATACAATCATATACATAATGTTTGTATATATACATAAGTATATATGTTTATTTAAAATTATAATTCTGTCAGCAATATTTTAATCTTGTTGTAATAAATTTTACTACTAATAAATAATATTTTACAGTTAAAAGTAAGTATTTATAAAATATGTATATAAGTTGAAAATTTAATAACCATAACTTTGCATGATGATACTGACGAATTATAATGCAAATATACAATATATACATATTTGTAAATTTTGTACATATGTATGTATGTATTAGGGTTGCCAGATTTTTATAAATCTTCACGAGGACAAAGATAATATTATTTGGTTTAGACAGAGGACATTATTCAAGTAAAGAGGACAATCCTCGTCAAAGTAGGACGCCTGGCAACCCTATTATGTATATACATATATAGATACGTATACGCATCATAAAACATATATTTATTATAAATTATATACATACATATACACGCACGAGTGTTTTTTAATAACAGTATAAATTGTAAAAGGATATGAGAATATTATAGAAGAATATTGATATCTATATATGTATATATAGTTATTTATTTATATAGAATCGGGAAATTAAATGAGAAGAAAACTAAGTACATACACAATATACACATACATACGTATATCAAATTTAAAAGATACATGTATATAGTTAATAGATATAGTTGTAGTCAGTGTATATATGTATTTCTCAAGATTTCCGTATTTTGTAAAATACTAAAATTATATATTTAACATTCCTATATAAGATGCACATTAGAAAAAAAAAAATACTTATAATAATAATTTATACTTACTAACATACAAAAGTTTATGATAGAACACAGAAGGAAGAATAATGTATAGACAAACGATAATAGTGAATATTAAATAAAATATGATATAAATAAAGTGGTAGACCATTTAAACTATATGAAGTATACATCATTAGATTTAGTGTTTTTTAGTGTGTTTCATGTATTCGTATATATGTATATACAGTCGGGATCAAAATTGAGAGGACATTTGCATTTTATCAATTTAAAACAATTATTTTTTAAAATTACTAACGGTTAATGAATTTAATTATTATTGATCATAAATATTGGTCAATCTTTGTATTTTTATTTTCCATAATAATATTTATAATAAACATTTTTTTTAAAAATCAGAATTTCTTTTCTAAAACCTTATTTTAAACAAGTGTCCTCTCAATTTTGATCCCGACTGTAGTTATGTATAAAGTAAGTAGAAGAAAAGTTGTATTCATCCTTTTATAAGGAATTATAGTCACCCTTGAAGTTCATTTTTTGATACAGGAAAATGCAGTGTATGAAAGTATCTATATGTATTTTCTATTTTTTGTTTTATTTGTTTTAAGTTTAGATAATGATGTTGATGAAAATTCCGTATAATATGTAGTTTTAAATGTAAATGATACACATAATATTTCTAAATATATGCACTACAGAAGCATGCATAACATACACGTATGTACATTATGTACTATATTCGATTTATTTCAAATTTTGTAAGATTAAATACATATACATATGTACATATATTAGAATAGAGTAAGATATCGTCTAAAATTGTTATAAATTTATATTTTGATGATGATATACTCGTAATTGAAAAAAAAATCTACAAGAATTTTCTTGGAAAGGGTAAAAAAAAAAATTCAAATTCAACAAAATGAAGGTTAAATAACTTTTATTTCTAATGGAATGTTATATAATATACTTACTTGCACTTGTAAATAAAAGATATACAGTGAAACCTCCTAATCGGGACAACCTCTATAATTGGTACACTATCATAAAACTACTTTGGTCTGCCATATAAATCAACCTCTGTTATCGGGACACCTCTGAATTGGGAATGAGACAGTAGTACTCCGTACTTATATTTAAAAAAAATCACCTTGTAATCGGGACAAAAACTTCTTGGAACGTTTTCGTACTTTTTATTTTTGTATATTACATATATTGTGTTAGAACTTATATTAGAACACTTGCGAGTAAAGAACTGTAACTGTTGTTTCATATGCAGGTGTTTAGTGTTTACTTTGTTTTAAGTATGTATGTATTTGTATGTTGTATTTACATATGTACATATGCTATGTATGTAATTTACCCAACCCAATACACCATTTTAAGAGAGTTTAAAAAGTGTAAGCTATGCTATTCTTTTAACTAAAGTCAGTATTACGCTTATACGAGATATATTTGTAGTATTATCCTGTTTTATTTCTCACAACCTAAATAAATTTTCATAAAAAGTAATGAGTAAACTTATGATTGACATCTGATCACCCTGCAAAAACGATAGATTTATACAAAAATTATGTACATTGACTTCGATTTAAAAAATAGTACCTATAATTAAAATATTTCATCTTTTTTTAGATCTTAATTTCCAACCCGTAACCACTTTCATCTCTACAAAATGCAACTAATAAATTTTAAAAAAATCTTTAAAATCGGGACACCTCTTAATTGGGACACAATTTTGCTGGTCCCATGACTGTCCCGATTTGAGAGGTTTCACTGTACTTCTAATGCATACTATATAATACAAATAAATTTTCATTAAATATTCATTTTTAGTGATTTACTTTAATTTGTTGTCAAAGTACATACGAATATAATGTTAAATTTTACCAAAAAAAAATTTTCATCTACAAATTTATTTCCTTGGGTAATGCATTTAACACAAAGTACATACATACATTATTTACATTTTATTAAATTGTATTTATATTTTCAATATTGATTCAGTTTATTAGATTTTAGCAACGATCATTTCTTTTTTACCACAAAATATTTGTAATAATCTACCGGTACAAGTCTTGAGCTTCAATATCGTTTATAAATACATAATATGTAGGTTATGTCTTAAAATTCATTATTATATTTTCGTTTACGTAAACATTTTTTTAGGGGAACTTTTTGCCAAGTATTTCGAAAATTCGAACTTAATCTCGAAAGTTTTAAAATAATTTCGAAAATTCGAAAACACAAATTAAAAAAATTAAAACAACTTCGAAAAAACTTTGAATTTTTTCTCGAATTTTTAAACTAATTGTTTTTTAAAAAGTGTTTGAATTAAAAATATCGTAACAATTTTTTTTCCTTTTAAAAACTTTTTTTTTTCAATTCTATTTTTGAAACACTTTTTTAATTGTGAAGAAAAAAAAAATTAATAACAAAATGCTTCTGTGTTTGTTAAATTTATATAAAAAAATGTAGAATTGAAAAATTTAATTTTTTATCATTTAAACGAGAATCATTTTCATTCTGGATTAAAATAAAAATTTTCTATCTATCTAATTTGAATTTTATTTTTTCCTGTATTTATTTTTAGACTTTCGAATAGAAACTACAAAAAAAAATGAATAATTTAAAATTTTTTAATTATTAATATGAAAATCAATTTCAATTACATATTACAAAATTATACAAATAAATTGTAATAGGCACATTTATTAATAATTTAGTTATTTGAAAGTTCAAATAAGGAAAAATGAAATTATTTTTAAACAAAATTATTTTTTAGAACTTCATTGAATTTTAAATTAGAATTATTTATACATGATTTTTGTATGTCAGTTTTTTTTTTCTACAATAACATTTTAATAAAATATATTTGTATGAGTTAGTGTATTACACTGTAGAAAATATACGTACTCGTATCTATTTCATAAACTAACAGTGTATGTATACATATGTTTATTTTTTTTTTAAAGGTTAAAAAAAAAACGTTTTTGTATTTTGTTGAAGAAAAAAAAAATCAATAATCTACCGCATAATCTACATTATTTAGAATGAAAATTCTAACGAAATTGCAAATTAAGTAAATATTTTAAATTATTTGTAAATTAAGGTTATCTGTTAAAAAAAAAAATCAAGATTAATTTTTTTGTTATTTATTCAAACTGAAATAAATTAGTAAATTTTGTATATACATAGAATTTTACTATTCTTTTATGTTTAAACAGCAAGTAGATTTCTCATATTTTATGTATGTACATATTTGTACTTATATTCGATTTCATTTGTTTTTTTCTTTTTTTTTTTTTTTGTTATGGGGTGTTTCAATTTATTTTATAAGGAGTTTAATATGAATGTGAAAGCTGGGAAATTTCTTGTGTTTCAATTGAGAATTTCTTAGAAATTTAAATGTATTTATTTGACATACATACATATGTACATTCAAGTATATCTTTTGATTCTAAAGCTTAATTTTTTACCAATTTTCTTGAAATTCTACTCTCTGTTTGGTCTTAGTGAGTCTATTTTGATCAATAAGGTTTTTTTTATTGTAGAAGATTCTTGAAAAACATCTTGTTAAATCACTTTCATATCTATCCAAGCTATTTTTTTATGGCAAAAATAAAAACATCCTGTATACTTTTATTTTATATAAATATTTTGTACGCATCTTAACATTGAATAACATTCGAAACAAAAATAACATTTTTCTCAAAAAAAATCTTTTAAAATTTGAAGAAAGAAAAACGAAAACCCAAGCATATACGAAATGTATCTAAAATACGTTATAAAAAATTCAAAAGCAACATTAATATATTTAACACTTTTCAGTTTACATGTTTTTATTTTCTTCTTATTTTCGCACGTTGGTGCTAAACAGATTTTTTTTCTTTTTTTTGTGAATTAAGTTTAAGTATTTGAAAAAAAAAAAAAAAAAGAAAAAATAATTCCCCAAGTACAAAAATTAACTTTTAAAATATATGTGAAAAAAAAAAAATGTATCTACTTGAAATTCATGAACATTATTTGGCTTCGCTGTAAATTAATTAGCATTTCTCATAATTCTGAATAATTTTTATTCAATGACAGAGTTTGTATAGTCATTTTTAGTTATACCTACATATGTTGTGTGTACGTATAATTTGTACCTATTATAAAATTTGACATACATATACATTGTGTGTGACAAAAAAGAAAATAGAATAAAAAAAAATGAATTTGAAACAGAGTATCTATAATATGTATATTTTTGCCTCTTGTAGTATCTAAAATATATACCATAGGTACTTATTTATTTTGATTTTGCGCATTGGTACGAATATATACGCTACTTTATTTCTTTGACTCCTTATAAATAAATATTCTTATATATGTATGAATGTATGTACTAAGAGTACGTTATTATCATAAAAATCTACAATTTTTTTGAATGACTTTTGGTTGGGTTGTAATGGGTTGTAAGAGGATGAACACTGTTTATTTTTTTTTCCTATTTTGTTTTTTTGTAATGGATAAAATTGTCTCTTTTTACAAGAATACATTTTTTTTTTTCGCTTACTTTTGCCATTTTCATATGAAAGTATATACATATATGTATAATATGTTGTACATTCTTACATGTTATTATCTATAAATTTTATTAGAAGAGTTTTTAGTGAATACATATTATAATAATACATACATATGTACGTATATACAGTATGAAACAATATAAGAATAACGAAATTAAGTTAATCGTATTAGGTTTGTTTTTTAGTAGCAATGACCTAAATTTTCGATTGAAATAAATTATGGAAACGATTCCAATGTGATATATTAAATTTATAAGATAAAAATTAAGCATAAACAATTGATTTTATTATTTCCGCAAAAAGTATTCATTATTATCAATTTTTTTTGTTTTTTTGTTTGTTTCCTTGATAAATTTTATTTATTTATTCATTCATTCATTTATTGAAGAATTATAAATATCTATTTATGTATATGGACAAGTATGTATACATAATATGTAGGAGTATGTATAAATTTTTAAAAGAGTTTGGAGAACACAATATAATTGAGTATATTTTGAAATAAATTTATGTATGTACATATGTATTATGTAGTATATTATTTGGATATGTTAGAGCTAATTTAGATAATAAATTCAAATATAAAAAATAAATAGCCAGATTGTATTTATCCATATAATATGAATTTGTATCTATAACAATCTTGGACTGACTTTTTTTTTGTTTCGATTAATTTTGATAGCAGTTTTAGAAGATTTTATTGTTGAGTTCTTCATAGTGAGCAAGAAGATGTGTGGTCTTTATAAGCTACAAAAAATTCTGAATTTTGTCTATGCCAACGTCCCGACCTCAATTCAAATTTACCCAAAAATCTTCTCAATATTTTCTCTGCAGTTCTAAATGAAAAATTCTTCTTACTCATACAGCCATTTTACCTTTTACACTTTGCATTTCAAGCTTTTCGTCAAGCCAAACATAAAATTACATGGCAAGAGGAACTAGGGAGCGACAAAGTTAATTCTCACTTACATATTTTACCTAACACCCTATAATTTCATTAAAAAAAAAGAACTCCATACATAAATATGACAATTGCGTAAAAAAAAGGGGATAGAACACTTGAAATTATAATAAAAATAGGCATTAAATTGAGTTAAATTTATTTAACTTTTTTTTTCTTTCTTCTGTAATTAATTTTTGTATGTACATATGTATGTGCGTTTATAAACCGTAAATAAAATTATGTGCTAATTATGTATACAATGTAAATACAAAAAATAAATAAAATTGAAGTGTGAAAATTGCCAGCAGTTCATTACTTATGTAAACAAAATAAGGATTTATATTAAAACGCTTCAAATGTATATATTTAAATATGACTATTGTATGAGAATTTCCTTTTTAATTATTTTAAACATGAAAAATATTGAAGTGAATAATAATATTTAATAATTATACATACATATATTTATATGTATGTATTTTACATAATTACATCAAACCAAAAAGTAACAATAATAAAAGGATTTTCAAATAAAATTCTACAAAATTATATGTATAAATAATTTTGAAGTGTGCGATAAGGCACGTCCAAAATAATATGTATGTATAATTCATGTAAAAAAAAAAACAACAACACTGTAATTATATGTTACATCCAAACATTGTTTTTTTCTTTTCTTTTATAAAAATTATTTAAAAGTAATCTCTTCTTCTTTTTTCAACGACAAAAAATAATTTTATGAGTCAAAAAAATAAAATAAAATTTTATTCGAAAAAGAAAAAAAAAATTCACATCATGAATTACAACACTCACACTTCTACTTAAAGTTTTTCCTTGTTTTTTTTTTCCCAATGTCGTTAAAGAAAAATAAAATTTTAATTAAAAATTTATCATTAAAAAAACAAATTAAGAGACAAAAATGTAAAGTTTTCACTTGAAAAAAGAAAAAAAAGAATGAAATTGAAAATTTTTAAAATAAAATGAGGCTTATACAAAAACAACATTTATCATCAAATGCCATATAAAAGTGCATGGAATATCCTATTTTTTCTATCTCTCTCTCTCTATATTATCCTAATTTTGTTTTCAATTTGATATTTCGTTGCATTTTAATTTTATTTTTCTATTCATTTTTCTTATTTTGTTTGTGTAGAAAAACCTTATAGAATTGTTCATAAATTATAACAAAAAAAAATGCAGTAAGAGAAAAAAAAACATTGAAAAATAAAAGTTAAAAAAAAAAAAGAAGGATAAAAACTTTGAGACACCTTTATTATGTACATACATATAAAAAAATATGCATCATCCTTTTTTTTTTTTAAATTTCCCAACAACTTTTATTTATTTCCCTGAAAAAAGTGTTTTTTTTTGGTGTTGTTCTTGAATTTTACTGATGAACAAGCAAAAAATATATGAAAAAAAAGCAATCTTTTTAAAAAATTTTGCCACTTTTTTTTTCCATTTTTCTTTTTTGAACTAATAAAATATATTTTCATTTGGTTTTTATTTTTTTTTGTTGTTGCTGTATTTTTGTTACTATATTTTCCCTCTTAAAATGAGTAAATTGCTTCAACTTAAGAAACATTAAATTTTATTTTTCACAGATTTTATAAGTATGTTCAGCTGTTAATTGTGATTTAGTACAAAACTTTGACGTATACTATAAAAATACAATTTTATTTTTTTTTTTTGGTTGTTTTTCTTTTTCTTTTTTATATCATTTTTGAAAATTAAGCATAGAGGAACGTAATAATATTTAAGAAAATAAAAAAAAATAAATAAAGGGAAATAGCAAAATAAGAAACTTTTGCTTTTCTGATATTATTTTTGTATTTGTATAATAATAATAATTAAAGATGGTGTGAAAAACTTTGTGAAATGTGTGTTTTCTTTTTTTTTTTAAAGGAAATATTCAAGTATCCTATGTTTGTACATACAATTACTATATACATACATAGATACATTTTTGAATACAAATTTATTCCATATAAAATGTAGGACAATTTTTAATAGTATATACGACAATGTCAATGATATAAATTTTTCAAGTACATTAAGATATAAAATAAAAGAAAATAAATAATCGCGTACAATAATTATTGTTATTTTATTACACACAGAACAATTTTCTCTATAAACATATGTATGTATACATTGTATACACATTCTAGCGCGGGATATGTTATAAAAAAAACCTAATAAAGTATGTATTGTACACTTGTGCAAAATTACGATTTTAAAATGTAATTTACTATTTCAAACAATATACATGTATGTATGTATATGTATTATGTACATATACTAGGTTGTTTGATAAGTCTTTGGTCTCGGTAAGAAAAAATATATTTTTTTTGGAAAATCTTTTTTATTATTCAATATAGTCTCCTTCAAGCTCGATACACTTCATCCAACGGTTTTCAAGTTTTTTTATGCCATCAGAAAAATATTATTTTCCAAACTCCTCAAAATAAGCATTTGTTTCAACGATGACTTCATCATTTGAAGAAAATCTGCGACCAGTGAGCCATCTTTTCAAATTTGGAAATAGATAGAAGTCACACGGGGCCAAATCTACAGAATAGGGTGGATGAGGAAGCACTTTATATCCCAATTCTATCAATTTAATTGGTCTTCCAGAATGTTTAGCATCTTTCGTGCTTGTACGACCGTGTTTGAATTCATTCAACCAGTACGTTATTGTTGATTTCGATGGAGCAGATTCTCCATAATGCTTATCAAACCATTCTTTTGTTTGCACTCCATTTTTTTCCATTAAAAAACAGTGTTTATTCAAAACACGAAATTCACTTTTTTCCATTTTATAAAAACTTCACAACTTCTTTACTGCTAATGACTGCCAAACACAGATTAATTAATGTATCTTAATGAAAATTTAAATATGTAGGTTTGACAGATCACAATCATCAAAAACAATCTTAATTTTAATTTTGCGACGCAATATCTTGGCGAGACCAAAGACTTATCAAACGACGTAGTATATAGAGATACACATACATACATGTGTGGTGGTAGATACAGATATAAGTATGTATATATAAGAAGAATTTTAATATCTTTACTTTATATTTTATTTTCGAAATTCACTATATGCAATTTAATGAGTACCAAAAACTTAAAGTTTATTACATAAAATAATTTCTTGGTTTACCCCCCCCACTCCCCCACCATAAAATAATATGAAAAGTATTTTATTGGATTTTTTTTTTTAGAAACTTTAATTATAAGTACATAGTTGAAAAAAATGAATATTATTATAATGAATAGTTTATTATTTTAAAATAAAAAAAAAATGTTTTTAAAATCATCAGTACAAAAAAAAAAACATCGAGTGAATTATGTCATTGGAAAAGTTTCATATATATCCTTTATCCTATTTTTAATACTGCTATATTGTTATTATTTTTACAATTTTTTTTGTTTTTGTTTTTTGTTTTTTACATTAAATCCTTATGGTTTTATTTCCTTGTTCGATATTTATCACTTAAAAAATATATATTTTTCACTTTATTTAAATTTTTTTTTGTTTTTTTTATAAAAAACATTATTCGTTTGGTTGTGTTATCATTATTTTTTGGTTTTTTTTAAATATTTTTTTTATAGTGTAAAAATGGACACAAATTTATGATGTGAATTATGTTTCAGATTAATAGTAGTTTTTTTTTTTTTAAGCTGTTGTTATTGTTGTTGTATATATAATGAACTCAATTAAATTTCCTGTTGTAACATTATGTGTATGTATACTTATGTATGTATGATATTTATAAAAAATCATTATTATTATTAATAATAAAAATTGTAATACATATTATATTTATAAAATAAGGATAAAAGTATATAAAGCAATAACAAAAATGTAGTAATTCACTCCAGTTGACACCCATGAATATTTAATGAGTTTAACGGTTTTATCGAAGGACAAAAAAAAAAAATAAAACAATAAAATAAAATAACAAAAAAAATATAATATTAAAAATAAAAAATGAGGTTGATACATAGCGATGAAAAATTATATCATTAATTGAATTTTTTTTTGGAGTTTATACATACATATCTGATAAGGTTAATGAAGTTAAATTGTACAGAAATAAAAAAATTATTAATTTATGAATTTTTCATACATAAAAATAATAAATTTAAAAAAAGAAATTAGGAAAATAATTGTGTTGGAAAAAAAAACCAGCAACAACAAGGTAATCGTATTTAAAACATGATTAAAGGATTTTTGTATTTTTTTTTTTTTAAATAAAAAACACTGACATTTCCAGTGAAAATTAAATTGAAATTTATTGTAAAATAAAATAATATTGAAAAAAAAAAAACAAACTAAATTTTATGTTTGAAAAATATAATTTTTATTTATTTTTAATTTTTTCATTATAATTAGGATCGTGCTGGACTTGGTAATGGTTTGGATATGCGATCACTTGAGCACTGCCTCAGCGATATAATGCGTAATGTTGGAGATTCAAGTCAACAGGATCATTTAAAAGGTAAGTTTTTGTTTTTTTATTGGTATTGTTTTTTTTTATTCTTTAAATTTTTCTATATAAAGTTTAAAAAAAGGCAAAATTTAAGGATATATTTAGATTTGAATTGTTCAACTTTCATTAGTTTTATCAAGGATATTTTTTTCTATTCTTAGTTTTTGAATAAGAATCGTACTTGAAATTAACAAAAATACTGTATTGAAACTTTTCATTTTTGTTTTTGTGTAAGAAAATCAAAGAAAGGGTTGAACAAAAAAACATACTAAGAAGGGTGTATGTACATACATACAAATGCATCTATACAGTTATATGAAGTGTTCTTATGTATTATGTTCGTGCTTGCACTTATGTTCAACTTACACCTATCTTCTTAAATTAATTGTAATGTATGTATGTATTCGTATGTATATGTTTATTATATGACACGTTTATATATAGTTGCTGCTTTACACATACATACATACATATATACATATGTATAATAATCAATCCTTCTTATGCCATATAATATTCAATTTTAGCACATATAGAGTTAGTACAAAAGACAAAAAAAAGAAGGGTTTTTTAAGTGTATCAAACCAAGTGAGTGTAATTTTCAAGTATTCTCATTTCTATATATTTTCATGAAAAAAAAAAAAGGATTACCCAAGAGTCCACTTAAAAGAATCTCAAAAAAATAAAAACTAGAAAAAGTTGAATACACAAAATGGGAAATAAAAAGATATAAGAAAGGAAGAAATAAAGAATAAAAAAAACATACACACAAAATTCTTAAGAGCTTTGTGGTTATTTTGCTTTATAATATGGCGTAGATGAATTAGAAACTATAATTGAGAATGATGAAAAATGCATTGAGCTTTATTTATAAATGTGCATACATATATGTATACAAAAAAAAAAAAAAAAAAAACATGAAAGAAATGAAATTGAAAAGATAGAAAAGAAATGTTGTATGTGTGTGAAAAAAACACTATAGTGGTACACCAGGGGAGAATTAAATATAAAGTGGTAAAACTATGGGTTCCATTACACTTATGTGAATCAATTTATAAGGATTTTTAAAAGTAATTTCGAATTTTTTTTATAATGAAATATTTAATACCTGATAAATCATGTAAATCTTTTAATTTCTTGCGATATTGTAAAGAAATCAAATTTTATAGTAACAAATCAAAAAAGCTGTAACAAACTATAGATTTTTTCCAACGGGTGTGGCAACGATTTTCTAAAAAAGTCATATATTTTTTGGAAATTTTAAAGCTTTCAGGGCTTATTTTCAAATTTCTTTCAAATCCGCCATAAAATCTCAATTTATGTAGAAAAATATTAGGAGTAGGTACTGCATAACTCTCGTTATCCTTTTTTATCAAATTAGGTACATTGAATAATTAGTTTTTTTACAAAATGTTCATATCATGATTAAATGCGAGGTGCGAATGATTCATCAATACGTATGTATATACAAAATTTAAAATGCTTTTTAATAATGTATATGTATGTAGTAAATGATAACGATCCACATGAAAAACACCTACTTTTAAAATGTTATCTACATCATATATTTATATACTAAAGATACTAAAATAAAAACGAAAAAAAATATAAAAAAATAAAGAGAGAAAAAAAAAAGAAAAGCACCTGATATTGTGGTTTTAATAAATTGTAAAATACATCCAATAGTATACTAACTATAACTATAATCTATATAATACTTTGGAAAAAAAGGAAAACTTAAAAATAAAATGTTGGAAAAGAAAAAAAACAACTTCAAACCCTTTTATGTATTTAAAATAAAATAAAAAGTTCATATATGCTAATAATGTATATATAACCTTTAAACTAATTTTTTGTTTTTGCTTGGTTTTTTTTTCTACTTTTATATGCTCGACATTTATGTTTTTTATGTGGTGAAAAACTCTTCTGGTGCAATGAAATGTGAAAATGAAAAAAAAGGCAAAGGTTTTTATTCACTTAATAGTGTTCATTTTAATATAGTAAACATCCAATTAATGGTATTCACATAATATTATTTTATACTGTGAATGAAATCTATAAAAAAGCACATATAATACACCCACATTCACATATGATACATATTATAAAAACCGTATATATTTTATTATAAGCATACAGTATGTATGGTTTTTCTTTTCTTTTTTGGCTTGAATATTCTCTATAAAGCATTTTTTATTTTTTATTTTCTTATAAATACCATATAATGTGTGTACTTGTATAGTTGATAATGACCATTTGATTGGAAATACTACTATAATTATTATAATTTCAATTATCTATATAAACAAACTTATCTCTTATATGAAAGGAAAAATTATATAGTAGATAAACCTGAGATAAACATGAAAAAGGATTTTTTATTCAATGTGTATTTTTTTTTTCTTAAACAATATTGTCTATTTACTGTTTTTGAAAAAAGGAAGAAGAAGAGGAAGAAAAAATAATGTAAAAATTATGTAGCTTTTTTCATTCATCTTTGTTTTTATATACTATATTTTCCTTCTTTTATTCAAAAACTTAATATAATTGTAATGTATGTTACATGTGTGTATATATTATGTAGGTAGGTAGATCCATATAAGAATTAATAGTTCAACTATAAAATAATGTTACAGTCAAGATAAAATGAAGGATAAAAGAATAAAAATAAATCTTTAAAAAGACGATTTTCATTTTATCATCTTTTTATTTTTTAATACATATACATACATACATACATATGTACATATCTAGGTACATGGATATAATAAATAAAATGTTGTTTTTGTGTGAAAACCTTTTTATGATCGGATAACCTTTAATATTATTCAAAAAAAGAAAATAGTAGTATTATAATAAGAATTTAGGTATCCTTTTAATGTATTATTGTATTTTATTTATATACACAACATTTGTACATTTTTAATACAATATGTTATATACACCTACATCTACAATACATATACATACATACATAAGTATTTGATCTTAAAGTATATTTTTGAAAAAGAAAATTTGTTTACAGATCGATAAAAAGGTTATTTTTTTTTTTTTTTTGCTAAACTTTTTTGTTGGTGTTGTTTTTGTAAGTATTATTAGATTATTTTCCATGTGAATATATACGATTTTGAGGTATGATTGTTAAAATTTGTTGATAAAAGAAAATTCAACTTGAAAGAAAATGAATGAAAAAAAAAATAAATAAATAAATTATAGAGAAACAAAAGAAGATTTATTTTTATTCTGACATATAAACAAATTGAAAAATGAACTTAAATAAATAAAAATCAAATAAAAAACAGAAAACACAACAAATGTGTAAGTAGGTGTGTATACATATAGGTAAGTATATAGCTTTACAAAGGAAAATAAAAATATATAAAAGGAAAATTATTTACACCAATTCATGACATATTGTAATAAAATAACACAATTATTGCAATTTATTATAAATTGTCACGCACATTCAATTCAAATTTGTACAATGAAAAAAAAAAAAAAAATTTGAAAATAAATATAATCAAAGTAAATAAAATAATGAAAGAACATTGAAGAGTACCTACTTATTTTATCATAAGTATAGTAATTTAAAATTATTATTTGAACACTTTAAAAAACAAATGATTGCATTTATTTTTCTGTAATAATATTGTTCATTAACAGTATAATCAAAGGATTTTATAAATCAAAAATTGAAATTTTTGTATATATTAAGTATGTATGTGCGTGTTTTTATAGATGAATTTAGAGAGCTTTTTGTTTTCTAAATTCTTTGTTTTTTTTTTGAATGAGAATATTTATTGTGTTTGAATACAGAAAAACGATATAGTATTAGAAGTATTTTTGGAATAATTTCCATTTTTGGAATAAAGTCTTTCTCGTATCTTGGAATTATATTTTTTGAAATCATAATGTTTTGAATTTTCTTAGACTATGCTTATCATGGCAGTATCGGATATGTAATAGATATAAAGAGGCTTACCTACTATTGTTTATTTATTTTTTTTTTTTAACTTAAAAAAAAATTATTCACTGTTTAAGGATTGGAAAAAATAGTGTTGTTACGGGTTTTTCAATATGATGCCAAATACATATGATTTTCCATCATAAGTCAATTTATTTTCTATTCGAATTTTAAGGTGGGATTGATACAAGGTCAATTCCACATGTTTTTCATAATTGAAGCAAAAGAGTGCTAGAATTTGAAAAAATATATATTTTAAATGAAATTGAAGGAATTTGGAAATTTTACTTATTTTGTCACTGACGCACACTACCCTGAAACGAATAAGTCATTTTATGGTCTCTTTTTCAAATCTCGTTTTCTTCTTCGTTTTTGAGCTTTGTGTTGAAACATAAGTAAAAATACACACATCTTACTTTCTACATATATTTTTTTACGACACTCAAAATACAAATCAGCAACTTGGTCCTTATTTAGGATACCTGAATAGTTTAAAGATTGAAAACTACATTTTGAAAAAATTTAGAGACTCCCATATTACGTCAAAAACAAAAATATTGAATTTTTCACTTCTGAAAATTTTCATCAGGTATACATTTCCATGGAATTAGCCACAAAACAAAATTAGAAGTAAAAAAAAAAGAAAACAACAAAATAATTAACATTAATAATGAGATCAAAAAAAAAAATTTACAAATGTTAAAAATCCTTAAATGAAAATCACATTAAATCTTTATTATTCTAATTTATTATCTGAATTTATGAGAAAATTTACAACAAATTAGAAAAAAATCCAATTATGATTTACGTAATTAAATTAATCCTATGTACTTTGTGTAGTTACATGAAAATATTTATTACATCGATTATAATATACATGTTAGTTAATTAAACTTAAATTAAATTATTCAATTTCATTAAGAAAATTAAACGAAATATCTACAGAATACTTCTTTTTTTTTTTTTTTTTTAAATGAAAAATTATCCATGTCCTTTTTTTTCTATTACTCGTACAAATTAATGTAATATTATTGAAATCAATTCATAAATAATCAGCTGTCTTTTATAATTATGTTAATAATACAAAAAAAAAAAAAAAAAAAAAAAAAAACCTATAAATAATAAAATACAAAATAAATTTTCATACAAATATTTTAAGTAATAAAAAAAACAAAAATGTATCTTTAATTTATTGTAATTTATGAGATAACAGATAATGAATGTAATTTATTATACTAATTATGTACAATTTCTGTTAATTATAATATTTTATTGGCATTCCTTTTTGATCACATTATATTTAAATATAAATACATACATAATATGTGAATCAATATGTACATATGTATATGTGCATGTGTGTATATAAATATTTCCATTTAATTTGATTTACAAAATTATATTATAATTTTATTACTTTATACATACATACACACTTCCAATAAATAAAAGGATATTAAAATATTTATGTACATATTAGTTAATGCATTCATAATTTTTAAATTATTTATACATACACATATGTATGTATATAATGACATTAATTAATATATATTGTAATAGATTTTGTTATAAAATATTAAATACAATCAGACATAATTAAATAATATGTAAATATTTGTTTAATTACATATGATTGAAAAATGTTCGACACTTTGTTTTGTTTAAAATTGATATAAGGGAATTATGCCATCAGTAATGTTTCCTTCTTTTTTTATGATCTATTTAAAAAAAAAAAACTTGTAAACATATGTGTGGGTGGTTTTTTTTAAAATAATTATAACACATTTCACATAATTGATAAATTGATTTTTATGTGAAAACATTATTTTAAATGCCTATTTATTTCTAAAAAGTAGTACATTCAATGTAAAAATGTCAAAGTGATACATTATAGAGTAAATTTTCGAAAAATCTATGATTTTCTTTAAAAATAATTATTTAGTCCTTGGAACGGCCACACATAAAGAACATTTTGGAAGGTAAAAACAATTTTAAACAGTTTTTCGGAATAGTGAAAGCCCGGAATGTTTCTCAAGCAAAAAAAAAAAAAAAAATTGTCTAAGTTAATTTGATAGTCTGGGGATTCCGATACCAGTTACAAAACTAGTGAGTGGAAATTCTTTACACCCAGCCACCCAAATTTTGAAGGTAAAACTTTAGAAAATGAACTTTTCTTGTATGTCCTTTTGAAAAAAATGGAGAATAAGTTCATTTATTTTACTAAAAAAATTAAAATCATTTGTGAAAAAAAAACAAAAAAAAAAACAATTCAGACAGTTTATACAAATGAATAAATTTTACAGTTTTTCATAGATTTTCATTCATATTTTCTATATTTTAAAGATCAAATTCAGACAACGTAGCTGATTAATTATTTCCTGGCCTTTTAATGGTATCATTATCCTATAATTTCTGCATTATATTTCAAAAACTTCATTTCAAAAACAAAAAAACAAAAATATATGTATACATGTATATATACTGTTATTATTTTCAGGTCAGGTTTCTACAATTTTCGTATATTATATTTTAATTAATTCAAAAATAATTTTCTACAAATTAATTATCAAATTTCCTTTCTAATTATTATTCAGCTTTTTGTTTTTTAGTAATATGTTCCTCAATGTATATTTAATTATATGCTTGTATTGTTTAAATTTTTGAATACCTTTCTACCTGTATATATGTTTGTACATACATATATGTACATATGTAATAATAAAATGTTTCAATAATGACATATTGAAACATTTCATTTTATTCACATTATTTCCTGTTTTATTAATTGATTTTGATAATTTTCAATCATTATAATTCGGTAAAATAGATAAATATTACATACATTATAGAAATATATCTATATGTACGTACACGTATATACAAATACCTATGTATGTACATACATACGTGTATATGATTAATTTGATAATTTTGATGCAGTAAAAGTGTATCGAATTGAAAATATAATCAAATTTTAATACTAATAACCAATACCATAAAATGTTTTCTTGATTTAATTGTATCTCTTTTATATTCATCATATGTATGTTAGTATGTGCATATGTCGATACATATCCTATGTATAATTCATTTCATACTATTATAGTATATACACACATATGTGTGTGATAATGTGGTTATATTTTGTATCCACAATTATTGTTATTTTAACCACAATGCAGTTCTATTAGGTTTATTGCTTATATGATATTGAAATAATTTTCTAAAATGTGTGCTAAAATAATATAAATAAAATTTTGATAATAAATTTACATACAACAACAAAAAATAACAAAAGTAATAAATACGGTGTGATTATAAAATATTTTTACTTATATGCTTATGGTAAAAAATGTACATAGGAAGGTTTTATTATTTTTTTTCTTCTATTTTTCGATTAACTAAAAACAATATTAAATTTATTTTTGTTGATTAATAGAATTTATTGACTATTGTTTTCTATGCTATTATACGTACATATGACAGAAGGGCTTACAACCCTTTGACTGACAACTGAGAGGTGTGCACGGTTAGTGGTGTTTGGGTCTTAATAAATAAATCCAATAAACCACCACGTCAACCAACCATACGTACATTACATATACACTTTTTAAGTGTGATGCGAACCACTGTTCATTTGGTGAAGAAAGAATTTTATCTTGTTTGACAGGACTGTTTTTATGTATAGTATATGTAAGTTTATGGTCAGTATCAAGAACTTATATTAATTTAAAATATTCAGGTACTCATCTATACTTATACTTTTAGAGATCAGTACTCTATCAGTTTGACCGTATTCCAATCTCATTCACTATTTTTGATTTCAATTGACAAAAAATCCTTGATTTATTAGCTGCTTTCGATTTGCCACTTTCAAGTAGATAAGGTGAAAGTCTGTGCTAAATCATCTACTCGTAGCTACTCATGTAAAATTTTTCAGGTAGATGCAAGTAGTTACGCACAATTTTTACAACAGAGGGCTTTATAGTTTAAAACTAAGAGCACTAGATGTGTTTTTCTTTTTTGAATGTACATATATATGACAAAATAAAAATTATTTTTAGGTTTTGACACCTATCAAAATTTTTGTGTCGTTCGATTTACCGATTTATCCAAAACACATTTTAGTACTCGCAAGTACTTGGAAATGGCAAATCGAAAGCAGCTATTATCTATCAATTTTTCAATTAAATAAGTTCAATTTTTTTAATTGTCACACTGCACTGTTCATAAAATAATAGAACTACATACATTATTTGTATTTATTCATGTTTAATATGCAGACAATAATCAAAATCTATGGTCTAATCGATAATTTAGTTGAATTCTTCTATATAATATAATCATATTACTTCTCGAAAGAATAAATACGATCCTTTAAATCACAAAATATTAAATTGGAATTTTAATTATGTTCATGTCAAAAAAAAAAAATAATTTTTTGTTCTTATTTGTTCGTGTACCTATGTAAACATTATACAACGTACATATACATATATGTATGTACATACGAGTATACAGTAAATAAAATATGACTCTTGTAATGCACTTATTTTTGTTTTAAGTTGTATATGTTATCATCCTTATCATCATCATCATCATCATCATCATCATCATCATCGTCTATTAATACCAAAAATTTAAAAAATTTCATATTAATGTAAATATTCAATGTATGTATGTATGTAATATGTATCTACAAAATATCGAAATGTAATATTTCATATAAGATACTCGATCGTATCTTACATATTTATGTAGCTATACAATTTCAATATAATGTTGTGTCACAAAATTTTATTATACATATTTTTAGTTTATTTTTTGTTTTGTTTTATTTTTCCATACTTTTACCTATACAAAATGTTTATAAAGTGATACCTTTATCAATATTGTATGATATAAGTGTAAATTTATGTGCCCTTAAACTTTTTAACATGTATTGCATAAAGAATGAAATTTAATTTTCGATGAAAATTTTTTTGAGAGAAATTTGCTTGAAATGATTGCAATTTATGTATGATAACATTTAACACCTTCAGGTGCATTATATCATTTTTATACATATATGATATACATAAATGTACGAGTACATGTATATAAAAGTAGAATATGTTACACATATGTATATATGAACATTAAGTAACTTAGTATGCATGAATATTCTCTTCCATGCGATGATGATGGTGATGATAAAAAACAATGAAAAAATTTAATTTTTCAACTTAGTTGACTTTTTTGTAAAAAATAAAAAAAAATTGAGCAAAAAAAGAAAAATGTTTTGTAAATTAAAAAGTTGCAAAAATATTTGTAACATTGTTGGAAAATTGTTTTTGTTTTCATATTTAAGTTATTTTTTTTTTATTAACCATTTATGTATGTAATATGATAAATACCTACTAGGTTTAATTATTTATAAATTTTTTATATTTACAAAATTGTTCAATTAGTGAATACATTGCGAAACATAACGAAGATGATTATACTTCAAGTGTTTTTCAAAAATTGCATTGGGTGTCATATGACAATGATTCCTTTGAAATTATATCCTTATATCAAAGAAAAGCAAGTAAATTAGATAGACATAATATTTTCAATGTAGGAGCACAAAATATACTTATTATAGACTTAGATTGTTATTGGTAGGAGTATTAAATAAATAGATGGAATTGTGTACCATGTCTATCCTTAAAAGCTTATTCAAGCCTACACAAATTATAATTATTGTGGGTTTTAAAAAGAAGTATTTTGTGTGAATAAGTTGACATGGCTTCAAAGCTTCAGAGCTATAATACTTTTTGAAATGTTTTTTTTTTTTTTTTTTTTTTTTTTCAAATATCAGTTTAAATTAGGTAAATTTTGTTTTTCTTGAGAAAAAATGTATTAAAAGTAAATTCAATCTAAAGCTACTTAACGAGAAAACCTTTTATACAATGACTTGGGGTGATTCTTGTGTGTGTGTAAGTGTGGCAAGGTAAACAACATGAAAAAAAAGTGAATTTAATTTAATCTGAATTTATTCTAATTGTGAATAAAAAAAAAGTTAATTTTCAGTAATGGTTAAATTGCCTAGAAAAATAAAATAAAGGAGAGGAGAAAAAACTGAATAATCTTGAACATTAATGCCATTTTTTTTTGCTAAGTAGTAATAATACCAACATATATTTATACTCGATTAATTTGAAATATTATAATTTTTATTGGATTATTCTGGAAAAATTAAAAAAAAAAAGGAGCTTTGGTTTTTTTTTCCTTCACATTTTCTTCTTAATGCATTTGCTTTTTTTTTAAAAATTTTTTTTTCATGTACCTTCTTTAATTTACACACATTATCATCAGTGAGGAGTGTGTGTAAAAAAAAATGTAACATTAAATAGATAAGACTAATAAAATTCTGTTACATATGTACATATATGTACACGTAATCTTATCTAATTATGAAGTCAATTAAAATAAGTATACCATGAATATTATAATAATTTTTTACATCTGTTGTACATTTTTGTTTATGTCCTTTTGGGTGTTTTTATTTTACTTGTATTACAATCTCATAAATGAGATGTATCTTATTATTATTATTATTTTTTTTAATATTATTTTTTATGAGAAAAAAGAGGAAATTTGTTTTTGTTATTTGAGAATATTCTGCTCTAATTATCTACTCTTACTTTTTTTTGTTATTTTTATATTTATCTCTCCCTTTGCTAAAATAAATAATGTTAAACAAAATATTAAAGTTAAAGGTATGTATTATTATATGCATTAAAGTAACATTCACTAACTATATAAACCATATAACATCATTCTTTTAGTTGTTTATGTGGTTAAATAATGTATACAATTATGTTGGTGACTAAAATATGTTTCTTTTCAAATGTGCACAAAAACACACACAGAAATAAAACAGAAAAAAAATAAAAACATTAAGTACAGAAATACATACTTTCAAGTCATTCAAATAGAAACCAGAGAGAATCTGACAAATAAAATAAACGAATAAAATTATATACAACATGTATTTATATCTAATTTTTGATAGTAGCTAAAGTATCAAAGGACAAATGACATTATAATAAAACATATTTTGTTTTATATACGCAAAAAAGAAAGGAAACAAACAAATTTCTCTGCAGGATAAGACACCATTAGGACATTTTATTTTCTATTAATGGACATGAGAGCATTTCTCTATGTATATTTTTTTCTTTCTTATTTTTTTCTTTATCGATATTCGACCACAAAAGATTCACACAGAGCATAAGTCAAAAACAAGTGAAAAAAAAGCAAAATGTGAATTAAAAAACAAAAAAAAATATATAAAAAAAGGAAAATGTGAGAATATAAAAGAACCGTAAATATAAAACAAATGAAAATATATAAGAAAAGATAAAAGCACAGAAATTAAAATATAAAAGAACAAAAAAAAAAAAATATACAATTATCTTCTGCAATGCAGCTCAGCTAATTAAATCTAATGTTATTTTCTTGTACGAGTATGTACGAGTATGTACATATATATATGTACATATACTCATTCCATTCACGTACATGTATTCAACATTGGTATTTCATTTTGCAATTTATTATAATATACACATATAAATATATAAGGATACATATATATTCTGATGAACAAATAGACAATCGTATAAATTCTAAATGTTTTTGTGAGGAAAATTTATAATATTAAAAGAGTCGTCTGAAAGAAAAAAAAAATAAAATAAAATAAACGATACACACAATCTTAAATTATTTACCAAACACAAAAATATAGAACGAATCTGAAAAAAAAAAATAGCTATATACTCGTATATGTAGGTACCTACATATAAAAGGAATTTTTCCCAAAGGAACAGAGAAAAAAAAATACATATAGTATGTAAAGATGAAGATGAGGATTTAGGGAATAATGTTCATGCGTATTTTATTGTGCATTCATATCCGTACTATACATTCGATGTGTTATATGTACATATGTACAGTACACGTATACGTTTATATGTATAATGTTATGTATGTAGAAAGATTTGTGTTATTAAAAAGATCTCATGGAATTAAAAGGGGGTGAATATAAAATGAGGTCAGTGTAATATCGTAACATAGTCTGTATTGAAAATAAAGGATTAGCTTGAAGAATATGTATTAGGTATATTATGTTTTCATGAAAATATGTGATTGCGAATAAATCGAAATGAGAATAGATTTGTTGATTGTAGATTAATTCTTACAAATTGATTTTGAAAATCCCATTTAAATGCATGAAAAATTGTTGAATATTTAGTAAATAAATCTTTTTTTAAATAATATTATCACTTTATGAGTTTTTAAACTTATTTGAATTGTCTCAATGTCTAAAGGATATTGAATTTATGGATTCAATTCCAGTATAGAATTTTATGGTCTAGTGGTACTTTGAATGGTGGGATATGTCAATTTGATTTGATATGACAAATCAAAATTCAAAATACGATTTCATTTTTAAAAATCAATATTATCGAAATAAGTGATTATATACTTGAAGTCATAAATTTTTTTACCACTTAAAAGAGATTTGTGAGTCGAGCATATGACAAGAAATTGAAAAAAATAAAAATAGAACTATTTTAACATTTTTAAAATTCAATTAATCTAAATGACTTTCTAGGTTAAATTCTGTTATATACATTTTTTAAAATTTCATATTAAACCAAAAAAAGATTAAAAAAAAAGTTTAATTTCAAACATAAATAAATTTTAGATACCGAAATTATTTTTTACAATTGAAAATTTCCATCACGTATTTTTCTAAACATTTTATTTAATAAAAATATAGAAAATATGAGGATTATTTAGGATATAGCTTTTATGTGATCCTTATTTACAAATTTATTTGTACGGTACATTAATATGAAAATTTTTATCTTAATTTTTAAAATTTCATTTTCAATAAATAATGTTAAGTAACATTGTTTTTTATTATTATTCTTATTTTTTTTTTCTGTATATGATAAACAAAAGATATGTGAATTTTCTAATACAAGTATGTACATAATATACCGATCGATTATTACCATGAATAAGAATTTAGTTTCGGCAATAAAATACATACATGTTTCTCAAATGATATTTTTACATGAAATCGAAAATATACAGTCTTTTTTATTTCACATTCACATAACATGATACATGTAAGTAATGTGTGATATGTTACTCGTATGTGTATATGAGATATTATGTATTATGTATTTTTTTCTTCTTTTTTTTTTTTTTCGATATTTAGAAAAAAATGCACTTAATGTATAAAATGCTTGTCATAAATATTTTTAAATAATTCACAGTATTTCTTTTTTTTAAAAAAAAGTAATAAAAACATGGAAAAAAAAAATAGCAAGATTGTAAAAGTTGAGGAAAAATGTGTAAATTTTTATATTATTTTTATCTCATAAATATTTTATTTTCTCCTTTTTATTTTTATTTTTTAATCTTTTTTGAAATTTCCAATTAAAAATGTAATAATTTCAATCGATTAACTGGAAAATATTCTATTAAATTTACAAAGAAAACAACAGCAAAAAAAAATTCCAATTATATTTTATTTCAATGGATATTGATTTATGTATTTTTCATTTTTCTTAAAAATCTTAGAAATTTACAGAATTTTTGCATATATATAAAAAAATTTTATAAAAATCGATTATATAAAATTTTTTCTCCTATATATATTCCACATAATGTATATGATAAAAAGCATCCATTTTTTATTTATTATTCCGCTTTACATCAACAACTTTTTATTTATCGTTTTAAATATGCACATCAGATATTTCTCTCTTTATTTTTATTTTTTATTTGGTTGTATTCTTTTATTTTGGTGTATTTGAAAAAAAAAAGAGAAAAAAGAAAAAAAAAACATAGAATAGATTGAACGATTTGCTAAATTTTTCAGTATTTTCCATAAGTCTACTTTTATAATCTATATAAAAAAAATTATTTAGTCAGCAATTTTTATCCATCGAATTATTTTATTTTGAATTGAAATATAATATAAAAAAAAAAGTTTATAAAGTCACAAATCAAAAACAAGAAAAAAAAAAACAAAATAAGAAACACTCGAAAAAATTTTCTCACAAATGTCCAAAAAAAACACCAAAAAAAGCAGCAACACAAAATAAAAAAAAATATAGAAAACAAATTTATAAACGTTAAAAAACAAAAAAAATCTGTTTCAGAATCGAGAATATCCCAAAGGAATATTTTTCCTTTTTTTTTTTTTTTCTGTATTAAATGTTCAGTTCATTTCATGTAAAATGTATATTTTGTATATACTTATGTACATAAGTATTTATCGTATTCGTTTTGTTTTTTTCTGTGTTACATTATTATAACCTAGTGAACTATATTACAAAACGCGCATCATTCGTAATTTTACAGCACATAAACCACAGCCGACGTCGTGTAAACTCATTGAAACTCAATCCATTGAGAATCTGTATTATATAGAATTTGGATTTTATATAAAAAAAACAAAAAAGTAAAAAAAAATACAAAAAATAAACAAAAAAAAAAACGAAATTATTGAGATTTTAGATTTTTCAAGTTTTATTTTGGGGGGAGTGGGAAAAAGGTAGAAATGGAGTTTTGGAACTTTTTAACACATTACAGAATTTATTATTATGTGTGTATTATAATATTATATAAGTATGGGAGGATTTGGTGATTATGATTATGGTTAGAAGTGTTAGAGAATTGAGTGAGGGTGTTGCGTTTTCGTTTAGTTAAGGGGTCAGTAACGATTTCTTTTAACAATAAAAAAAATACGAGAGAGAAAAAACAAAACAAAACAAAATAAAAATAAAATATACAATAAAACTTTCCCTAAAGCAAAATTCTAGAATTGGGTTTTTTTTTATTATTTATTTTTGGATGGGTTGGTAATAGCTGTTATTATTCTGATACTATATGGTAGCCATATTTGTGGAAAATATAATCAAGTAATTTTTCTGTTTGTGAAAAATTTTCTTTATTTTTTGTTTTGTTTTTCTATAAAAAAAAAAAAATAATTGAAATATGACCAATAATGTTTTGTTGTTGAAAATATTAGATTGAGCTTGTTGTTTACCGAAAAAATGTATGTACGTACATATACGTAAATTTATATGTATGTTATAACGAATGGAAATGAAAAAAAAAGGAGTAAAACAAAACAAAAAAGTCATGGAATGAAAATTTGTATTATTATTATTTTGTTATAGTAAAACAAATATTAACTGAATTTATAAATCGCGTGTACTGATTTATAGTAGGAAGAAAAATAAAAACTACTAACAAAATTGAAGAAAAACAAAAAAAAAAAAGTATAGAACAAAATAAAAAGAAAAATAAAACATTGAAAATATAGGTTTGAAGTTGAATTAAAAAACTTTTATTATTATTTTATATTTTGTTCACTGAATTGTTTATTTTATTTTTATTGTTATTATTGTTTTTTTCTTCTTCTTCAGAACTAAATTACAAATTTCATTTTTCAAGTAAATTTTCTGTTTTTTTTTTTTTTTTTCATAATTATGCTACATAAAATACAAAATATCCTTAATTTCTTTATTTCACATTTTTCCTGTTTATTTTTTTTCTTTTGTTTTTTTTTCTTATTTTGTTTCCTGTTTGCCATTAAAGATTAATTTTAAATTAGAAAAAAATAAATGAGAAGATATTTTTTAATATCAGGAAAAATATTCTACATATGTATTTCATATTTGAAAAGAAAAAAAAAAATTATCTCCCACGGAAATATAAAATAAAAATTTCTCTGCTTTTTTCTATTTTTTTTTCTTCTTCTTCATTATTTTAATTTTCAAAAAAATTCAAAATATTTTATAAGCATAAAATTAAAAATTATAGGTAAATCAAATAAAGTAGAAGTATTGTTTTTTAAAAAATTTCTAAAATAGATATATACGATATTACAATGATAAGAAATATCGTACATTTTTTGCATATCTTATTGGAATATTTTGTGTTTGTATTGTGTATGATATATAAATTTTATTTGAATCTGGGTATTCCTGTACAGAATACGATATGCATATCATTTTCGAATTACATACATATAAATTGGCATATTAAATTTTTTATCTTTTTTTTTTCTTCATGGTATGAAAACTCTAAAAAAAAAATAAGAGAAAATGATAAAAAAAGGCAAAAAAAAGAAGAAAAACAGGATAAATATGTGTGTATATTCGTGAAAATATTTTAGATATGAAGAGAATGCCAGGTGTAGATTTATATTTTATGCACTTTTTTTTTTTGATTTTCCTTTTCTACATGTAGATGACTATGTGAATTGCAATCATGCATGTTAAAATATAAAAAAAAAAGTAAAATGAAATTTGTAAAGATTTTTTTTTTGTATTCTTCATATATTAGGTATATGTAGATGTATGTACATACATTTTGTATGTATGTATATGAATATTTATTCGTATAGCCAAAAGTGTTTTATTATGTAAGATATTTTGTATCTTTTACATCTCAGATACATATATTAAATGCATATAATACAAAACGAAATAATGTTCTTTTTTTTATTTTTACATGCATTTTAAATTTTCTTCTTGAATAAAAAAAAAATAATAAAGCGGAAATTATATAAAAAAAGAAAAAAAAAAAAAAAGGATGAAAGATCATAGGTTATCATCACTAAAATATTATCAGTTTTAAATTTTCAAGTTTATAAAATAATGCAGATACATGCCATTATAGATCCTTAATTTCTTCTAAGTTATGTTCTTTTTTTTTTTTTTTTGCATTTCAATAAAAACCTTTGAAAATATACAGATGCGAAAATAGATAAAAAAATAAAATAAAATTAAATAAAATAGGTTTATTGAAATTTGTAAGAAAGAACAAAAAAAAAAAAAGAAACAATCATTTGAAATCTAGAAAATAAGAGAATTTTGTGTTTTTGAAATCATGTGAAAAGTGTTTTATTCTATTTAATTTTATTTTTTTTTTTGTGTTTTTATATTTTCTTTGGTTTGTTTTTTGTTTTACTTTTTTTTGTTTTTTTTTGTTTTTACGTTTTGCTTCACAGATTTCTGAATATTGTAGAGTACATACTTATTTCACCTGTTAATGTTCTTTTGTTCAAAATAATAAAAAATACATGAAAAGGAAGTAATGGAAAATCTTAGACGTGACTTGAGTTTGCAGTCAAGTGATTAATGGATAAAAAATTCACCTTCCTTTTCAAAATATCTTTTTACTATTAGATTATTTTTTTCGTTTTTTTTATTTTTTTATTATATTATTTTTCATTATTTGAACATTATGACTGTGTATTTCAGGTGGAATATACATACATAATATAAAAATGTATAAATATACGTGCTATTATTATTGGAAGATATTCACAGTTTTTTATTTTATTTTTTTTTTTACTTTTTTTTATATTTTTTCATGATGTACATATGTAGTTTCTCATATACACACTTATGTACATACTTATAATTTATTACATTATAGTAATGGATTATCTTTAGATGGACGATGTATATAGATAATATAATGTATCTCTATACGTTTGCTTGCAACAAAACTTATATTAGAATTTTTAAATTCAATTTGTTTGAAAGAAAACAAAACCGACTAAAAAAAAACAAACAAATTGTAAAAAAAAACAAATAAAATAAAAGTGAGAGAAGAAAACAAAAAATTGAAAAATTTATACATATATTTATATGTATGTAGGAGTATATAAACATTCCTATTCTTTAATATTCTGTATCGAAAATTGAATAAAATTTCATTTTATTTTATAGAAAAATTCAAATTTATTTTGATGAAAAAAATAAAGTAATCAAATAAACTAACAATATATACGAGTATATGTATGTATATGTACATGTAATTGTCTGGTTATATAATCGAAATTTATTTTTTATTTTTATAACATTTGAATTCCTTCAAGGGATAATGTGCAAATTCAATTTTCCTCACATAGAATTTAAAATTAATTTTACTTTTTTCGTGAATTCATTTGTAATTACATATTTCTACTTTTTTTTAGAATAAAATGTTAAACTTTATTTTGAATTAATGAAATGTTTTCTTAAAGATATTTTTGAAATTTATTACTGTAAAATATAGAGAAAAAAAACTTAACTCTCCTGAGTCGTTATGGATTTTTTTGTTCGACCCAAAGCGGTGCAAATTATTTGTTCAATTTTTACGCAACAGACGATCCTAATTAAAGTCATATGACTTTACCAATTTGTATTCCTAATATCCTATAGATGGAAACCGAGCTTTTGTTCTACTTTCCAAACAACATCAATAAAAAAAAATTACAATTAAAATATTTCGGGTTTAAGTGAATACAGCGTAGGTTGTTTAAATTAAAAATTTAATCAATGTATTGTAGGAGATTTGAATATCAATGTTTAGAAGTAGTAACTAAGAGCAGTGAACGGCATGACATTCGGTGGCGCATTGGTAAGCGCACTATCCCGGCAAGATAGAGGACTGTGGTTCGATTCCCAGTCGAGTCGAATGTCGTTTTTTTCTGTTCTTAGCTACTACAGTATGTCATACAAAATCAATTCAACAACGTAGTTATCTGATCATTTTTGTAATTAGCTAAATTAAGTTTCTCATGTTCAATTAAATCTTTTTATAAAATATTTAACAAATTAAAAATTCTGTTGAACATATTTTTTTATTTTTTTTTATTTTCAAAATTGATTAATTTTTTTTTTAATCTTTCAATACTGTCATCACTTAATTTTCAATGCACATTACGTGTACAATATTTAAAAAAAAAATATGTATATAATTAATACTAATTTTTTTTTCTTTGAAAATTACTATCATGCAAACTTGGTCATATGACCGTATCTAATATACTTCATTAAATCACAACAAGGGAAAAAAAAACTTGAATTAATGAAGAGAATAGAAAATAAAATGATGAAAATATTCCACACAATATGTACCTGGGAAATTATTATGTATGTAGGTACATTGTACATATAACTGATATACCTATATAAAAGTTAACTACAATAAAATGGAAAAAAAAATATTCAATGTGCACATACATACATACAAGTATATATAACATTTAAGCGCATATAAATGCAATAAATTTCAACACATAGTTTGAACTTATGATTACGGTAATAATGATGAAAATGAGGAATATCAATTACATATTATTACAGTTAATAAATATATAGTATGTTCGTGTTGTTTTCTTCATTTTTATTTTTCACTTTTTTTTTTGTCCTTTACTGTTCTTTGTTTCTTTTTTTTTTTTTTTAGTTATTGTCCATCATGGAGAAGCAAAAAAAAAAAAATGAAAAAGTAAAGAAAAAAAAAAGAAAATGTTCATTGTACACATAATATATTCATATTCTTTTGAAAAGAAAATTGCTCCTTGACATTTTCCTCTTCATTAATAGAGAGAGTATGTATATAGCACTTTATTACATATTTCCATTGTGTATAGGTAATATGTACACATAATGATGTGAAAATATATATAAAAGGAAAAAGAAAAAAATAAGAGTAGAAAATAAAGTAAAAGTATGTAGCTAGTATATTATTTTTTATATGAAAAACTTTTCTCTCTCTCTTTATTTTAATATTACCTAGATTCATTATATGAAGAAGGTTGACGTTCATTACGTTCATTGAAACCATATAGTATACATAATATTGAATGGAAAGTCATTTTTCCTTTGAATTTAATATATTATTCTTTATCATCAGTAAATTGTAAAATAGAAAATAAAAAAAGAAGAAGAAAAGTAAAAGTAGTAAGAGAAAAACAAAAAAACAAAAAAAAAAGGATATTTGAAAGTAGTATTTTTGCATAATAATAAATGCAAGCAAGCGTATGCAAATTAAATGGTATATAAATTAGAAACAAAAGTATCCACCTACAACATACCAAACACACATACACACAAATAAACAATACAAACAAAACCGGTGTGTATATTTTGAATATGTGTATTTTTATCAAAAAATATACCACACACACACACATACTTACATATTTTATTGTAACCTAAATTCATTTGAATATACATGCATTAAAATTATTCATATATGTATATACTCCCTATTTTTTTTATTTTTTTCTTTTTATGAATTTTCTTTTAGGTGACTAAATAATAGTAATATGGGTACATAAAGATTTTCTAAAATATTTTTCTATTTTTTTTCTCTTTCCTTATTTTTTTTCTGTTTATATATAAAAAAAAAAAAAGGATTTTACACATATTTTTATATCTACATACCTTAAAAAAAAATAAAAAATAAATTGACTGAATTTCATTTTTTTGTTGCTGTTGTTGCTGTTCTAGTTGTTTTTGTTTTACTTAAGGCTAGTATTAAAATTTTTGTTACAGAAACATAATGAATTATTCATGAGTCCTTTTTTTTCTTTTGTTTTATTTTATTTTTATTTTTTTTTGCAAAGATATGTATCAAAATTGAAATGTTGTATTTTTAATATTTTCATTTTATTTTATTTTTTTTTTGTAATAGAAAGTGAATGTGTTTTAGAAAAGTTTATAAAAATATTCCAAGAAAAAAGAAAAAAAAAAGGAAAAGGAATTAATATGAAAATTCACGCTTAAATTAAGACAATTAAAAAGTTTTTAGAGTTCATGTGAGGTGTGCAATATAAAAATATTAATTCTTTTTTTTTTTTTTATAATTAAAAATTTTTTATCTTATTTTTCAAGTACTTTTTTTTTTGTTTGTTTGTTTCATTTTCGTAGAAATAATTAGTTTTTTAATTCAAAAGTGAAAATTTTTTTTTATGAAAAATGTTGAAGAGATTACACACACACACCAAATACAAATTATGGATAGGTGGGTGGTATTTTTTTTTTTTTTTGTAGATTGTGAATTTTACTTGAAGTCATATTAACGAAAATATATTCATCACTCATTCACGAATTTTGTAAAAAAAACTTTTACCAACAAGTTGTTTTTTTTTATAAACTTTAGATCGACTTTTTACGGGAAGTGATTATTTGGAGAAAGAAAATTACGAGAAAAAAGTTCTTATTTCTATTCGAATAATTTAAAAGGTTAAAAGTGACTCTTATGAGATTAATGTAAGCTCTGAAGTACATATTTTAATTCACAATATACATACATACCTATACGTATACGTATATTTTTTTAACGTCATGTACAATTATTTGATTTTTAATCATATTTTGAAATAGTAGAAAAAATTCAAGTTTAGTACCACCCAACCCAATAGTTTTCAAATGAAACACTTCAAAAATACTTGTAGCAGAAGAAAAAAAAAATAGAAATCTATCTAACATTTTCAATGAAATTTCATTTATTTTGATTTATATCCTGAGTTCAAGAATATGAATATAGATGAACTACATAGGTGATAGGTTTGTGTACACTATATACAAGCTGCAATAGAACATGATACGTAAGCTAAAAACTACAAACTTGTTTTGCTTTCTATAGAATTTTTAAATTACCTGTTAGAAAATAAATTGAGATCCTTTCAATGTTTTTTATTTTTCTTTTTTTTTTTTTCAAATTTTGATTTAAAATTATGAAAAGAAAATAGAATCGAAACTTTCTATACTTTTAATATATACAGTGAAATTAAGCTTTTTCTAATGTTACACATAACATTTCTCGTTATTTTATTGAATTGCTCAATTATCTTATTTTATTTATTATTTTTTTTTTTTCGCACATAGAAAAATAAATTAAACTTCTCAATACGTTTTTTTTCTTTTTGGATAAAGTAATACATTCGAGAAAAATCTTTATTTATTTATTTTGTTTCCCCTGAAATGATATTAGAATAAATTTTCAAAGCAATTTCGAAACACATATGTAATTTATTTCTAAAACTTTTGTGAAATTTTCAATCAAATTACAATAATCCTAAAAATTTTAACTAAATAAAATGGAAAATTATAAACTTTTCTAAGCACATATATACGGATAAAATTTTAAATGGGGATCTTATTTATTGAAAGTAAATATAAATGTAATCATATTATTATATGTATACGTTTTTAAAATGATTATATACGCATACATATGTGTCTATGTACCATATATACTATATAATATACATATGTAAATTTTAAAAGATCTTAAGTAATCCTGAAAATTTCATTCCTTTGAGCTTTTCAATATATAAAAGCTTAATAAAATTGAAATAAGAGGAAAACTTATATTGAATTGAATTGTACCAAATGATATTAAATTACTTGTTTGTTGTTGTTTTTCTTTTTTTTCCTTCACATGGTGTGTTTTTTTTGTTTTATTTTTGTTGTCATAGTGAATACATACATATTTATGTAAATACAATTCAAGAAAGAACAAAACAATTGTATTTGAGATGGAATAAATTTGATTTGCCCTTAAAAAGGATAAATATACAACGTAATTTTTTTTCTTACATACGAGTATGTACATATAAGGCGATATATTTGTTAAATCTTTACTTATTACACCTTAAAAAGTGATTGAAATTTTAGATTTTTCACTATAAATGACATGGAAGGGTTTTTATTGTAATGGTAACGATTATTAAAATTGGCAAAAAGTAAGGATATCTTTTTTTTTCTTCCATTCTTTAAAAAAGAAAAAAAGTTATTGATTTGAAAATCTCTTAAAATGTATTTGTGTACAATAATATAAATAACCAATTTGATATAGTAGTATCGTTTTCCGTTTTCAGTTTTTTTTTTTTTTTATATTTTAAGTGAAAGAAAATACAATTTAAAAGAATCATCTTAATAATGATATTTTCTGCTAAATATTATGTCAAGCTTTAAATTACGTCTGTTTTCCTTTCTTTTTTCTTTTTCCTTTTTTTTTTTATACTCCAAAGTACAAAAAAAAAATACATTAGTTACTCTCTTTTCCCTTTAGAAATTTGTATAATCTGCTGAAGTGAAATTATAATAAGGATTGTTTGTTATTTTTAAAAATTGTTAAGTTCCACAAGGCCCTATAAATAATTTTGCTAATTTAAAGTTGTTACCAAGTTTATCTTCTTTTTCCTTCATTTTTTATTTTTTTTATTTCTTGTTTGTTTTTTGTTTTTTTTTTCTTCACTGTTAATATTTTTATTTAAGAAAAAGGTAGCAAAAATGAAAAATATGATATGAAAATTGTGTATTTTTTTCTTTAAAAAATTGAAGAAAAACAAAAAATTTTTTGTTTGTTTATTTTTTGTTCTTGTTTCTGTTTAATTTGAATGGTTGATAAATAATAAAATGTTCAGATGAAAAAACGAAGATGAAGAAGAAGAAAAAGTAAAGAAAATATTATTAAGAAAATAAGAGAGAAAAGAAAATTTTCTTTATAATAAAATACTCTCTGTGGTGTTTCGAATTTTATAGTACATCATCACAGAATAGGAAAATGAATGAAGTTCAGATAACTAAATAATATACATACATACATATATAATGGAAAATATTTTACCTGAGATATAGGTGTACTATATACATATGTATGTATACATAATAATATTAAATGTGAAAATGTGGTATATAAAATGAATTTATATTTAAAAAAAAAAAAAAAAACATTTACAACTGTTGAAAGTTTAACTCGCGTATATACTACAAGGATAATGGGTTTATTGTTGAGAATTGAATGAAAATTCATTTGACTTTAGACGCGATGAATATAAGAGTATTGTATGTATAAATATGTATATATATCGAGTACACAATAATTGTGTGTATACAAATCTAAATAAATTTATTTTTAGGTATATACAACACGATAACGCTAAAGTTTTGTATTTTGATGAGGATGAGAATATGATAATGATGGTTTAAGGCTCATTGCGTTTTAAAATATACACCTGAGATGTAAAATGATTTAAAAATGTGTCAACTTAATAACCATTAAAATTTTGTGTACATTAAAATATATATATATATATAGCAATCAGGATACATGATAAATGAGAAAAACATAAATTTGCTTTTTAAATGTTACTACATGTCATTATTATTATCATGAACTGGTTATGATAGGTATTTATTACTTATAAATTACATAAAAAATATATATCTACGAGTATAATAATAAAAAGTACATTTTTTTTTAAAATATCTGTATCTGTATATCTGTATACAAATAAAACGGTAAAAAATTTTTTTTTAAAAATAATTTCACACACACATAATATACTTGTATAATATAATTTATGCAGGGTGGGCCAAGTTCGACTGACTGATTTAAAACGCTAATAACTTTTGTAGTTTTAAACTTTTATTATAATTTTTTATATCCATTTTCTTCCTAGCAATGAATTGCTTTTTTAATGGATTTTGCATTTGTTTCGGGCTCTAAATTGGTTATTTCTGCCCAAATATTTTGCTTAAGCTCCTGAATTGCTTGTTTGCTTGTTCGTTTAAACCCGTCTTTTTGCGTGACCTCACAAAATCAGTAGCCGTCAAATCTGGAGAAAGAGTAGACCAAGTCAATCTGGATTTTTCGAAATAATTCGGTTACCGTAAATCTTTCGAAGAATATCCATTGTCACCATCGCCATGGTAATAATTCTTGTAAAAATTGAATCTTATATGGAAACACCTTGAAATCAAGTTTCAAAAATCGTCTTAGGCATAATAAAATTTTATAAAATTCTCAATAGTCTGCAAAAAAAAAAAAAAGTCAAAAACTCAAAAGTTACAAATTTTTAAAATCAGTCAGTCGAACTTGGCCCACACTGTATATATGTATTTTTTTTTTCTTCATTATTTATTCTATGAAAATTTTCTTATTATATTTTTCTTGATAATTTTCAACTGTCATTACTTTAATAACGACTTCTTAAGTTCAGTTTATAGAACATATATTATTATGAATATATACATATATATACTACAATAGATACATATCTTTTCAGAGAGTCATTCGTGTATAGAATTAGCCCCAGAAGAGTCATTTAAATTAATGTCGACTACTACTGAACAATTTTTTTTTTTTTATGATTTAGGTTTGGTGTTCACCAAGATTCATTATTAGAAATTCTATAAAATATACATATACATATTTGTATATGTACGTATGTATGTATGATATATTATATAGAATAAAAATTGTATAAAATGATAGAATGTACACATTTTCATTACGCGTTTCACTGTGTCAACCTATATGAATTACTTCTCTGCTTTTTTTTCTTCTCTTTTTCATAAATATACAATATATATGTAGGTATGTATATTTATATATATATATGTATATACGCCTGAAGAAATTTACTATGCCAATCTTGAAAATTTCTTTAGAATGCTTTCTCTAGATTAAAAATTAGAACACTTTTTTTTTCTCCTTTTTTTTCTTGTTGATATAATTTAAGAGATATGACATTTTTTTTTTCTCTGTACCATATAAGTATTGTTAGTAAAAAATATTACATTCTATTATGTATAATATACATATATATACATACATATATACACACTTTAAGGACATACATTAATATATGTATAATAATATAAAATAGAAAAATTACAAATCTACAAAAATATGTACATATATAAAAGAAAATATGCTGTTTGTAACTGTTTAGGTTAATTCTAGTAAATGTTGGTAATGATTGCAATTTGTAAAAGTGGTAAGACGTGAAAAAATTTACATAAAAAAAAATATATCTGATATAACTATACTTATGATATATGTACATACATATACGACCTCAATCGGGAAAATTATGATGAAAATGGACTTTTTCTTAAGTACATATACTTAAAGTCCTAAAGTTAATAGATTATATGTATGTATGTATGCATACATTTAAAATATGCATATACGTATGTACTCCTACATATTTTTTTAAATAGTTTTTTTTTTTTAATTCCTGAAAGCTCTAGAATTTAATAAAAGGCGTTTAAATGCAAGCTAATTATTTATATATAGTACATACATAATATGAGTATATCGTAGAGGTTATATTAGTTTAATAATTCACGCATTCAAAAAAAGAAAAAAAAAATGATCGTAAGATGTAAGTGGAAACTTAAGATTTTGAAAAATTTTAAATTGTAATTAGAGACACTCAATAACACATTATAAACTTGAACAAACAAAGGAGAAAAAAAAGGAAGTTATAGAAAAGTTAGAAAAAAATATGACATTTTCATTGCATTGAAATTTAACATTTTAGAAAAAAAAACAACGTTCAACATCACATTTTTTTAAAAATCAATTTTTAAAAAATTTCTAATTAATTTCATTTTTTCATTTTTCATTTTTTGTGATAATTTTAAGATTTTTAAAATATCATTTTCTTGAATTAAAACACGATAATTAAAGTATGAATTTGTATATCTTGTACAGAAAATCTAAAGGATCAATCTATTTGATTTTTTAAGCTTTTAAGAAAAATTTCTAAAAACATCATTATCCTACAAAAAATCAATATTTTCATTTACAAGAAAATAAAAAGAACGAAAATTTATAATTAAATTAAAAAATTTAAAAGAAATCTTTTTTCACTTGAAAAAACACTTGAAAAATATCTTTTTAAAGTTTAGAAAAAAAAATTCAAGTTTCTTAATTAATTAAATAAAATTCATTTATCTAGCAAAACATTAAAAAAAAACATTTCTGTTTAAATTTTTAATGGTAAATTTATTCAAATTATGAAATAAAATCTGAATATCTAAAAATCTAAAATACCAAAATAAAAGAGGGTTATTCAGTATTTTATTATCATTATTTTTTTTTCTTATGACTTTTGTAAGGATTTTAATTACATGTCATTTAATTGTTTTTTTTTTTTTTAAAGTGTGATTTTTATTATAAATTATGTCACCCAGTATGAATTTAAAGAAATTATTAAGTTTATAAAATTGAAAATAAAGAACATAAGATTGAAATTGATTTTATTTTTTATTTAAATTTTTGACCTAATTTTTAATTTCTTTTTTTAGTTTTTTTTTTGTAAATCAGATTTCTTTCTTAAAGAATACATTTTTTTTTTGATAAAATTTAATTTCTATACATTAACTTTATTATTGAGATTTTTTTCTTCTTCTATTCATGACAAAAAAAAAAAAGTTTTTGACTGTAAATGAACCTTATTTCGAATTTAACATTCACCCTTTTTTTTTTATTTTTTGTTAAAAAATCATTTTAAAAATAAGAAAAAGAAAAGTAACTTTTATATGAAAGTTCAATTTCATTTGATTACCCATTTCTTAAAATAAAATGTATCACTATTTCAAATACATATATGTATGTACATACATACATACAAAAATCTATATACATTTATGCAAGAAATTGTATAATAAGTTCTAATCGAGGAAGTATTCAATCTTTTTTAGACAAACTTTATTGTGCAATAGCCAAGTTAATTTGTTTTTCCCTCAACTCAACTTTATCTGTTATTATATCCTTTCTTTTTTTTTTCTTCCATTAAACTGTATTTCCAATTTTTTATTTATTTTTAGCTTTAAATAAACTAAATTTCTCATGGTTTTATGTATGTTGTAATACAATAAGGATTTCTTATAGCTTTTTATTATTATTATTATTATACTTTTTTTTTTTTTGTTAGACTTTTGCTACATTATATGAGAAAATCGTCGGATTTATCGATTAAAATGTTTCAAAGATATAAATATACAATTTCGTTGGCACATTGAATATTATTTTGTTGTTGTCGTTGTTTTTGTACTTGTTTAAAGTTTTCAGTTTTCATGTAGAAAAATTTATTCTATGACTAACATACATACATATATCCTTGTAAGTTACTAAAGTATTGTAATAGTAATTGATGTAGATAGTTGTATATGTATAATATGCTGTATAAAAGATAAAAATGACTGCAATGTTGTATCTTATGTTGTATTAATATCCACAAATTACAAATTGTCAATACTTTTCCTATATTGTGTCAACATATGGATATACCTATATAAAATTGAAAAAAAAAAAAAAAATAAGAAAAAAACAAGTTAAACTGAACTGTAGACTTTTTAAAGTAATCTAACATTGATTTAAAATTAAAAAAAAATAATTTTTTTTTGGTTTTTTGTTTTATCTTTTTAAAGCAACATACATTAAAAATGTTGAACATACATAGTACATACATTACAACTAACATTGAATTGTAAAAATGAACATATAAAAAAAAAAAATAAAAACTTGGAGACAACTAAATTTTCAGAAATTACATTAAGAAAAGTGGACATGTAATCATTGCTTCGTTGTAAGAATATAGTGAGTTTATTTCTCTATTTTATTTTATTTTATTTTATTTTTTTATATTTATTTAAAAGATTTATTACTGACATTCACAGAATCGATGAGTGCTTAAAGTAAATAAATGAATTTGATAAATTTTTATTATTATTTTTTTTTTATATTGTTTAATTAAGAATGGCATTTCTGTTTGTTTTTGTTTTTTAAAGTTTCTAATTTACTAAGGATAGTGAGGTCATTTGTGTACGAATTTGTTTATTATATTAGCAATGAACTTATTGACTTCAAGAAAATAACAAAATTTAAAAAATGGATAAACACATTGACGTCAGCGATGTAATTTAGAATTTGTTTACTTCCAAAGTTCAAATATTGCTGGCTTTTGAAGCTGAAAGACTCTTTTCTATTCTATTTCGAATCGAACTCGCTCAAGTTCACTTAGCTTTAAATGAGTACCAAACCATTTCAGTGGCATTGAATATTAATGCTCGGTTCTGAAGTAGTGACAGCTCTGTCATATGAATAAATTCGTTTTATAATAATGAATTTAGTGGTTCGCATTCCACTTAAAACTGTAAGTGCATGTACTACAGAAAAATAGTTCAGGAGAACTTAAGTTAATTTGAGTAGGACAAGGTTGGGTGAATAAATTATTAAATCGTGGATGATAATGATGAGTGATGACACATTTGCAATATTAGATTTAAATTTTGCACAAACTGTGACTTTTAATATTTAATTTTTCACTGGTTTTCAATTTTGAAAAAGGTGCAAACTTAAACTTGATTTATTTTTAGTTTTGTTTTAAAAATTATTTAACTTTCAATACTAATCGATTTCGCACAGTCTGGAATTTTTTTTATGCTTTGTTCTCACAATAATCTTCAAAATGTTGAATTTACGTCATATTTTCATCGATAATAAAATTTTTATTACACGTTTTTGTAATTCAAATGAAATTTCTGTAGGGAAGAAATTTTTTTCATAAATTGAAAATTAAAAAAATTAAAGGTGTAAATGAAAATAAAAAACAAATATCCTTTTTATTTTAAATTTGTAATACAATAGGTACAATTAAATATATTGTATGTTGGTAATTAATAATATGTTATTTAAAGAAATAATAAAATAAAATTCGTAATATCGTATTTACCAATAAATATTGGCATATAATTTCATTTTAACATTAATACAGAATTAATTTAATATTTTAATAATACAATCCCCAAATTTCATCGAAACATGAGGGTTTTTTTTCCTGTTATTGTCATTTTTTTCAACGTACATTTTTTTTAAACATTTTTCAGAATGTTTTTCAATTAAGAAAGTTTTCAAATTAATTTTTTTTTTCCTTCTGAAACAAAAGAATGTCTTTTTGTTTTAAAAAGAAAATACAAGATGGAAAATATATATATATTTTTTTAAATTTCTTCTTTACACATTCTTTATCATTATTTTTTCTTCTCTAAATACGGATTTTTGTTTGGTGTGTTGTGTATGTACTCGTAAGTATACAATATATACTTTATTGGAAATACTAATAATTTTTTTTTGTTCATATATATATGTATGTACTCGTATATATACACATTTTCTCACGTTAATAAATTTATAAACGCAAAATACGTATGTACATACATATGTATGATTTGTGTTACACAATAGAGATACAGTTAATGATATGTACTTGTATCCTTGTATGATGTACGAGTATATACCTTTATCTTGTACATCATGTGCGAATGGCATAGTTTCATTTTTATTCTTTCTTTAAGAATCATTATTTAACTTCAACAAGATTCAACTGTCTTCTTATAAGAATGATGAAAACAATAAAAAATAAAAATAAAATAAAGAAGATGAAAAAAAAAACACAAGGAAAATCAGGAGAAAAATAAAAAATAAGTATGAAAGAATGAAAACAAGAATAATATATTTTCACGTCTTCAATCAATATGTCATATAGTTTTATACGGATAGGATACACGAAATTTAATGGGAAGAAATATGTCATATGATTTTGACACGTGTCACATATTTCCTATATATACTTTATACTATTTGTTATTAGAAGATTCTGAACATATAAAGTATTAAAGAGAATAAGATGCTTGTATCATTATATGAATGAGAAAATTTTCCTATATAAAAGAGAAAAAAAAAAAGGAAATATATTAAAAACATAAAAAAGGAAGCAAAAAAAAAAAAAAATAAACGTTTTTGGTAGTAACAGTTTTCCTTTTAGTTTCTTCTATCATATATCATCATTTATCTACATACATACATCACATATGTATGTGAAATTTGATAACCTTAAATTTTGCTGAGAATGCATGCATTATAATAAAAAAAAAAACTTTAGAGGAAAAAAAAATAATCCTTTTTTTTTTGTTTTTCATCTTTCATTTTTTTTTTTAATTTTTCCTTGAAAATATTAAAGAAGCTCAAATCAAACAGCATGAAATGGAAAATATTCAAGAGAAAACAAATTTTTTTTTTTAAGAAATATTTTTACTTTACTTGTTATTTTCTTCCTGAATTTCATTTGACCTATTTTTTTAGAATAATATATTATTTTAATTTTTTTTTTTTGTTCACTTTAGTTTTCAATATTTCCTTTATATATTTCCGTTTTAACCATTATTCTTGTTTGCATACAATTTTTTTTTTTTTTTTTTGATGTACGAGTATGTTATAGGAACAAGGATATGTTTTTTTTTGGTAGTTCGTAAAACTGATATATGTTAAATTTTTTTTTGTAAGAAAAACAAAAAGGAAAATTTAAGAATAATATTATTGAAGAAAATACTCGTATATATAGAGATTGTTGAAAAAACAAGTATGGAAAAAAAATTTTAAATTTAAATTTAAAATGACAAAAAAAAACAAAAAAAATCAATCTTAAATGATTGTAAAATCTTTTTTGTCAATTTTTATATATTTTAAATATTTAAAATCATCAAAAAAAATCTACAATTTTTTATGTTAATTATAAAGATTCGATGAAGAAAAGAAAAAAAAATATAAAACATGAGAAAGCAATAATTTTTAATCTTCAATAAATTTGAAAGATTTTATATAACCCTTTCTTTTTTTTTTTTTTAAATTTTTTTGAAAGAAAAAGAATGATGACATCAACATCTTTTACAATTTATCAATTCAATACGGATGATATTGTATTCTATTGAGATTAGAATGATATTATATGAAAAAGTAATATCCGGTCTTGTAGTAATGAAAACGTTTCATGATATTATAAATCTTATACGTATATATAAAAATTTGTAATATATAGAAATGCAATTCATTCTATAGATACTTTACTGATTTAATGTAGGTACTAAACTTATGTATATAGTATACATATGTATCTGTATATAAAATTTATGTATAAAATATTGCAATAATTTATATATTCTAATCCTTCAAGAAAAATTACTATTAAGCTTTCAGAATGAGAATTTCTATTCATTTGCAAATCCTAAGATAAAAAGTTTAATGCATTTTGAAAATGAAGAATGTTTGTGTACAAACATAAATATGTACATAAAAATAAAACAACATAAACTAAGAAATACTATACAATTAATCACGGAAGTTATATACGAGTATATCTGATAAATGTATACACATTAGATGTATTGCAAAGATATTGTAATACATACTAAGGGGATTCACTCTTTGGTGGAAATAGGTATTGCATCGTTGCATTCGGTGTATCGTAGCACGAATTTACAACGATACAACAACAATTTGCAACGATACAACAAAAATTCGTGCTACGATACACCGAATGCAACGATGCAATACCTATTTGCACCAAAGAGTGAATCCCCTTACTATGTATAGTACATCGATATAATCATGAGTATCCTGTAAATTATTATTTATTTGTATATGTATGTCAGTAAATACTGTAACCACGATGTTATCATGATAGAAATAAGACTTATTCTTCTTCAATTCAATGTCATTTTTGTAATTCAATAAAAAAGAACTAATTTTTAGTATTATTTGTTAACAAGCAGATAAGTGTTGGAAACTTTAAATATTTTAAAAATTACCTAAATTCTTGAAAATTAATTTTCTATTCTTTGTTTGAGGAAGTTAAACTTGAAAAATACCCTTAAACACACTTTAAATGTTAACTAGAACCAAATACTAACGTCCTTTTTATTTAAATAATTGAATAAAAATGATTTTAAAGTAGGTATTAAAATTTCAAGTGAAAGGAATAAATTTTATAATCATTAAAAGGACATTCTCTCTTAAAAATTGTATGTTTTGCAAATCTAAAAACATCAAAGAAATTTTTGTTGTTGCTGTTTTTGGTGTTTTTTGTTTTTAATCGTAAATGCATGAGTATGTAAGGGTTTCATTAGAATATATTACATTTGAAAAAAAAAGAAGAAAAATCATTTTAAAGTTTCTTAAATGACGACATGTGAAAATGATATGAATTTTTTTTTGAATATATGAAGTTTTTAGAATTAAAATTATAAAATGAAAAAATTTAAGAAAAGAAAAAAAAAGGGTAGAAAATTAAGGGAAAAAAAACAATGTGGTTCTTAAGAAAAAATGAACTGTAGAGAACTTCAAAAAATGAAAGAAAAAAAACAAAAGGTGAAAAATAATAATTGAACGTCAACTTGAGCTTTTCGCAGACATAAAGGTGTATTTTTTTTAAAATAAAGGTACAAAAAAATTCATTAGAGGTAGGCATTCAATTTTTTTTTCTAGAATATACGAGTATATATATATATTTTTTTCATATTTTATTGTCCTTGATGTTGTGTATTCTTGTGTTTTGTTTTTTTTTCATGAGGTGAATATAGAGAAAAATGAAAAAAATATTTAAGATGATGTTTTTTGTTGAAAAAAAAAGAAAAGAAAAACTTCTGCTTGTTTTTAAGAGCACTCATGGTGAACTGAGTATGTACATAACATGAAAGTCTACAAAATAACTATTTTCTATCATGTCTCTTAAAAAACAAAAAAACAAAAACAAAAAAAAATAAATTCTTTGATGATTTGTATTTTCTAAGGATTTTCTTATGTTCTTCTAAGTGTGTACTATATACATAGGTACATACGTCATGCATACTTTTCAATAACGCATATTTGCTATTTTATTTTCATCTTAAATCTACCATATATAGCTAGATAAATTTTTAACAAATATTAAATAAAATAGAAAAATTGCATCAACTTTGAAAAGAAATGTACGAGTATGTATCTTTAAAGAAATTTATTTATACATATGTACGTATATCTTATTCGCACACACGATACATATGTATGTTCACAATGTATTTACAATGCTTATACGATAGAATTTAAATATATTATCTGTTATAGTTATATAATAAATATTTTTTAATAATATTTTATCCATTTTTACAGACAGTTTGTATATACATACATACATATGTGTTAAAAATGATGGATGAGGACATTTGGGACATGATATTTCATAAAAAAAAAAATATAAATAAAAAAAAATAGACAAAGATGAATATGTATCCTCTCTTTAGTATTAATTGTGAAAAATAATTGTATTGTAGGTGGGAGAGATATTGCACACTTTAGTGCAAAAATTTAAAAAAAAAAAAAGGAAATTATTTATTATACATAATTTTGCCTTGATTTTTTTTTATTTTGTGCCTAAAGTACTTAAACACACGCACAAAATATATGTATGTTTGTATATTTGCATTTTAAAGTGTATCTTTCTTTAATAAAATATAAAATTTTTGCAAGGACTTCCTGTTTCTGTTGATATATCTTTTTTTTTATTTTATAAACATATCATATGATGTCGGTTCAATTTACAGCAGCACTATTCATTTATACTTCCTCATTTAGTTTTTTTTTTTTTTATGAGAAATTTTTATTTTTCTTTAAGAATATTAAAAGTTAGTCTTAGGTTAATTTATACTTTCTTTTTATCTGTATTTAGATATTCTTGATGACGTATTTGTAGTATAATTCTAAAGTATAATTTTATCTTGGCGGATACTGTGTACACATTTTTTTTAAATATTTTTATATATGGTTGTACACTTCATATCATCAACATCATCATTGTCGTCATCATCTTTATGAAAGACAACAATTGTTTGTGTCAAGAGGGCTACTATTATACAAATATAAGAAAAATTAAAAGATACATTTTTCTACAATATACCTACTATGATGTCATACAATATGTATGTACATATGTCTTTTTTTTTTTAATAAATAGACAAGAAGACAACATCGTGACTACTTTGTCACATAATTTAAAATAAACTTATTTTTTACTGCACCTGAACGTGACTTCTGACAATTGTACAAAAAAAATAAAAAAGTAAAATTAAAATAAAATAAAAAAGAATTATACATACATTTCATATAATGAAAACAATAAGATAAAAAAAAAAGAACTTAAAATAAAATTCAAGAAGAAGTCAGTAAAAAAGTCAGATTTAATTATAGCCTCAGAGATTTACTACACACTGCAGTCCTTTCATTATAAAATCTCATATAAAATAATTGTCAAGGATATAAGGACATCCGGTTTTTGATTATCATTATCTATATATGTACGTAACGTACATACATATCGCTCAATGTTACACGTATTTCTTTTAAAAATAAAAAAAAATATTATTATTTCAATTTTTTTGTTTTCTTATTTCTGTTGTAAGCACACTTTCATTTACTTCTTATTTTTTTACTTATAGTAAAATACAGTCAACACTTTCTTTTCTTAAAATTGCTTAAGGGAAAATTTTTTAGATTTTACTAATATGAATCTGAATCCTATATTTTTTTTCTTTCCTTTTTTTTATTTTTTTTTTATCTGGTTCTATAAATTCTATTTCAATATTAAAACTTGCATAAAACGAGTATAGGTATATAAAGCAGAACGGAAAAATGAATTAGTTATAGATAATATAAATTTTCTATATAGGTTCATTTACATATATTTATTTGGTGTGTGTGTGTGTGTAGATCTGTGTAATAAATTTTATATTATATAATATTGAAATCCAAAGATACAAATTTTAGTTTTTAGTACTATTTAAAACAGAAATGTGAAAAAAAAGGGCTAAAGGCAACCTTATATATTCTATATATTCCTTTTATATTCTATTGGGAGTATATTTATCAAAATAGATAAAAAAAAGGATAATATAAAAGAAATATATTATATACTATATAAATGTAGTATATACATATTTCGAATACAGGATATTATGCAAGTCCCTACAGATAAATGAATAAATATAATATATATATTCTATTGTATGTATATATATATACTTATATATAATATATAGAATTCTTAGTTTAATGGTTGAATGCTTGAATAGTTTTTAAACCATATATACATATGTACATATATACATGTGTGTAGATTTTTCATAATATCTCATATTATTATTATTATCATTATAATTATGTTCTTCCCACGCTAATGTTTATGCTCTAGATAAACGTAAGCCTGACCTACTTATGGTTATATGAATTTCCATATAATTTTATTCTTCTTTTAAATGTCTGTCTGGAATAATGATTATTATTATTGTTATTTCATTTATAAGAGTATTATGAATATTTTATGTATGTATATACAAATGTATAATTTTATTATGTATGCGTGTATCATTTTAAAAGATTTGAAAAAAAAAAAAAAAAAAAAGAAGATAAAAATAATTAACAAATGATACTGTTATAAAAAAATGCAATGATAATGATGATGAAAATATTTAAAAAAAAAAAACACACATACACATAAAATTAGAAGACATACCTACGAGTATATAGTATATGTACGTAATGTATTTGAAAACAAAAGTACAAGGATACATCAAAATATGTATAATCTTAAATTAATTATTTATATGTACGTTGGAATTTTTATATATAAAAAAAATTTAACACTTTTAATAATGCATTTTTTTTTTTAAATATTCGAATTTATGAAATCAGTATAGTTTTCAGACAAAGGTTTATAGTCAGATAGTTCATATAGCTGTGGTTTATACTCATATACCAAGCTTAAATTCGAAAAAAAAAAATTTATCTATAAAATGTTCAAAAATAAGTGCAATTGATAACAAAAAATTATCCAAAAACTGGTGACTTTGTTTACTGACCATAAACAAATACACAAAACCAACTACAAAAATATATAAGAAGTGACAGCCCTGTCGTACGAATAAAATTCGTTTTCTAATCAACGAATTCAATGGTTTGCATGTGATTCAAACAACGCAAGATAATAATTTAACAAAAATTTAGAGGTCAGTCAGTGTTCAAAATGATAGAGTATTTGCTTTTAAACTTGTAGATCTCGTTTAAATTGGATACAAGCTCAACTCAGCACTATGGAGTATGTAGTTGGAGTCACTGCTAACTAACAAAAAATAAAAAAATACCATAAACTCTGGAAAAAACCGATTTAGTGATTCGCATTCCATTTAAAGTTTAAAATTGCATGACAGTCATAAAAAACAAAAATCTCAAGCTAATTTGAGAGGAGAGATAAAGAAACGAAATGATGAAGGTTATAACATAATATGATTCTGAAAAAAAAAAAAAATTGCATTTAAAAACGCTATAAACATATCTCACTTAAAAACGTTAAAAAATGGCATATATAAACCAAAATAGTGTACTCAACTAAACGATTTATGTTTTAAATGTTGAAAAACGTGACTACCGGATAATTGGGTCAAAGAAAAATTTCAGAATAAATCTGTTGTGTGTGTATGTGTGTGTTAAACTCACAAATGAATTTATTTTTTTCTTTCCACCATTCATTCATTCTATTTAATCATTATAAATTAAAAACAAGAGGATTTTCATTTATGTGGAAAATAAATTAAATTTTTGGTTGATTTTTTTTCTATTAGAATTTTAAAAAAAAACAACAGCGATATCTAAAACATCTAAAGGCTGTCAATTTTCGCTGAATAATTAAAATATAGAATAAAAGAATAAAATGTATGTATTCTGTATTTGTTTTGTTCTACGTTTTTAGAAGAAATGTATAAAAAAAATCAGTTTTGCTACGTTTTATTTTCATCAATTAAATTCATTTTCAACTATTTTAATTATACACATGTAGATACACACACCTACATTTATAACATATATGCACACTATAGCCAAAGCTACCGTTTATATGTGTTAACTATCTGTATTTCGATACATATTGTAAATTTGTAATTTTTGAAAATATTTCATTTCTATTGTTTTTATTTACGAAATCTTTTGATTAATCATGCATTTTGTATACGAATCGTTACATAGTACATATACTTATGTACATATATGTGTATGTACATTTATATATTGTATAATTTGTATACGTATCAGGTTATTCATTTACTTTTATTGAAATCTCATCAATTTATTTTCTTTTATTATACTTGAAAGTTTATTTTTTTTTACAATTTACAATTTGAAAAAAAAAAAGAAAAATTTCCGAAGGAAAAACAAAAACAAATAAATGAGTATTAAAAAAGAATCAATTACTGATAAACTATAGTTTTTATTTTGATTATTTTCTATTTATACAAGTTCTAATTTTACATGAAAATTGTTATTAAAAAATTCTATGTTCTTTATATATATTTTTTTTTTCGAAAAAGTTTATAATGAAATTATTTATTAAACTTTTCAGTTTGGTCTTAACGAATTTGAAAAAAAAAAAATAGTTCTGATAAATAATTACTTAACTTCTAACTAGTTTTAAAATTTAAAATTTTTCATATGTATGTATGTGTGTATGTAATTGTTGAACCTCATAAGGATTTTTTTGAGTATTTCACAGCAAAGTAAATTTTTGTTACACAGTGAAGTGAGCTCCATTTTTTAGTCAAACAAAATTCTTTTATGGATTTTTCTTACCATTTTTGGAGTAGTCCTTCCAGAGTAAGCTCTAATACCTTTTTGAAATTTTAAAATCTAGCCAGTTGCACTCGTATTTAAACTTTTTTTTTTTTTTTAAAAAAAGTGTAAATAATCTCTGTACAATGTTGCTTTTAATCAGATTTGGACAGAAGTTGCCAGTCATTCGTAGAAGGTAAGATTTCAAGAGAACATTGTAAATCCCATCAAAGCTTGTTGTGGTTTTTTGTATGCTTGTTTATTTAAAAAAATAATAAAAGTTTCACTGTTTTTTTTTTTATTCTTAAAAAATCCGACTTAGTTAGCCCTTAACAATTTATACCACTTGAATATGGTAATTTTTCACATAAAATATATGTGCACTGCATATAATTTGTTGTTATAGTGGTCATGTATGCTTATGTAAAAAAAAAAAAAAAATAAGAAAAAAAAATTATAATTTTAGACTATATTCCACTTAGTACCTATATGAGAACTGACTGTATAATAAATTTATTTTTATACTTGTATGTACACACATATAGTATACATATATATGTATATGTAGAAAATCTGAAAAATAAAAGAAATATTTTACATACTTAAGTATGTATAAACGCCCACAAATCGGGCTGTCGTCCAATGGCTTTTATATAATGTTTATACGAATTAATTATTTATACTGTTTGTGGCAGTAAAATATAAAATATATAAAGGATAAAAAATATAGGTACATACATATACAATAATAAATACTTATATATGTAGTTTATATCTCTTTTATGCTATTTTATCTACGATATTAAAAAAGATATTTTACATATGATACATGATTTTTACTTTACCATTTACCACATACATATATTTAATACTTGTATTCTCATATCCGTACATGTAACATATTTATTTATTTATAATTTATAGTGAAACACTAAGGTATATACGAGTATATATGTGTTTATGTGTCATGTGGAGTAAATAAAAAAAAAACTTTATCTAGTATATTATATAAATTTACTAACTGTATGATGGTTAATGAAATGGTAAAACTTTGACAATTAAAATTTTATTTAAAATGATGATAAAAATTACTTATACTTTACAGTCATTTTATTTTGTTATTATTAATTTTGTTAATTTGTTATTAGATTAAAATTATGATGTACAAAAACAGGAATAAAAAAGAGCATATTTTAGTTGTAAATTGAAGGTGTAGAATTAGATTTATACTTATGAAATAAATTATATAGGTAATGTAAATAAATATTTATTTTAGAAGTGCCAAGAAAAATAATGTTATGATTTATCAACATTAAAATTAAATTTATATTTTCTAATGTAACATTAAAATACACTGCAGTAATATCTCACGTAGCTGTAAGTATAATATGTAAGGTCCATTTGAGACTTACATAAGTGTTAAATTATGGTCTTTTTAACATACCTAAGTACATACATATGTTCTTGCTATCAAAATTTTAAAATTTATACCCTAAATTTGAATTAAAAACTCACAAAATAAAATAATAATGACCAAGTACTGTGTTATATCGTTTGGAAATATAATTTTAAAACTTTATATTTATTGTGAAATTTGTTATTCGTAGGATAAAACACACAGTGTTCAGCATCATTGAGAAATAAGTACGTATATATGTATGATTTTCAATTTCTTTCAATTACTAAAATTTGAAAATAAATGTGACATTAATTACATGACAGAAAGTTATTTTATGAAAATGAATGAAAAAATAAATGTAGAAAGGATTGGTAAAGTTGACACTAACATTCGAAGAACTTTCCATCAAGCGGAGTCTTCGACGTGCTATAGAGATATAATTTCTCTTCATATAATAAAAAAAAAACATACTAATTAAAAAATTATAATATGTAATTCAAAAAAAATGTATCGGAACTTATAAATTTATAAAGGGGTTCCGATTATTAGATCAGGTGCTGACAACTACTGTGTATTTTACCCTATTTAAATAATAATATAAATTTAATAATAATTCTTGAAAGAACTTTCAAGTTAAACATTTTTCTTTGGTCTTTTCAACAATAAGAAATAATAATTAAAATTTAATGGACTAATTACATTTTAAGAATTTCACCAAAATCATTCAACTAACTAAATTCTAACTTTTAAATAAATTTAAATTCCAAAAAATTAAAATAAGGCTTATGTGCTGGAGAAAAAAACAAAATAAATAAAAAGAAAAACATATTATTACACTTATTAAATTTTATTTGTTACAAGTTTTCAATGATACTTATGATTTTATTAAGCTTAAGAGGTAAAAAATTACGAAGTCAAGGAGCATTTCATTTTTAAACAAAGGCAATTTTAACTTTTATATATAAAATTTCGTTCATTAAAAATTACATTTAGAGGAAAAAAAAAATATACTCGTCATAATCAAGTCAAATATACACACATACAGTAATTTCTTTCACATTTAAAATTATGTATATACTAATTCCTGAACTTAATTAAAAATTATAATATGATTTTTTTTCCCTTGCTTTCAACTTGTTTCTTTTTTTTTTTTTCTTTTTTTGTGTTTATATATATAATGAGCCACTCATTGTCAGAATTTATTTTTCCTTAAGGAAAATTAGAATATTTTCTTTTAAATTTTATGTACATTTCGTACACACATATTAAAAGGAGAGAAAAGAAAAAAAAACCCAATTTTTATTTTGATGAATTTTTGAAAAGAAAATAAGGCATCCTAAAATGCTTAAAATTTTAAGATTAAGTACCCACATACATATGTACTTATATGTACATACTCTGCATGACAAGAAAAAAAAAATTGAACTAATGACTTCCGAAATAAGTTAAGGTTAAAAATAAAGGAAAAAAAAAATTTATAGAGAAAGAAAGAGAAAATTAGTACAAGAGAAAAAAAAATTATAAAATTAGAGAATTATTATTTTTTTATTATTATGTATATCATCCTTCCTTCCTTTTATTTTTGCTATGTGACTATTCTTTTTTTTTGTTTTTTTGTTTTATTCTACTCTATCCTAGTTTAATGAGAAAAATAAAATAAAAGTGTAAAATTCTGTTCATTTTTTTGTGTGTGTGTGTTCTTTTATGAAAAGAATATACGAAAATAAAGTATAGTATATATACTGTAAGCAAGGATACACGTTTAACATTCACCTACTTTATTTTTCTCTAATTTTCTATGTATTTCAACAAATAAATTTTCATTCATTAAAAAAAATATAAAAAAAAGAAAGTAAGTACATTTGAATTTTCCATATCCTCGTAATTAAAACTTAATTAAAACTTTTATTCGTAATTGTTCTTAATGCTGTTTTTTTTCATCTTTCTTTTTTTCTATATTTTCTTTTGTTTTAATTTTTTTTCTACTGTTTTTTCCGTTTTTTGTTTTCTTTCATAGTAAAAAATATATTATTTGTTTTCCTTTTTTTTTAAAAGAAAAAAAAATTTATTTTGTACCATGATGTTTTGTATAATGTGCGTGAAATAATGAATATATTTGCAAAATGTTTGTCAGGGACTACAAATATACATACATATTATACACATTCATAGATAATATACATACATACATACATATATTATGGAAAATAGAAAAATGGGAAATAAAAAAAAAATTAGAAAATTTATATACTTTAAAAATTAGAAAGAAAATCATCAAAATAACAAAACAGATAACACTTTTTTCTTGTTTTAAAAAAAAAGGGACTAAAAACAACTGGTAAAATTTTTCCATTCATGTTTGTGTGTATGTGTGTTAAAAGCACAAAAAGACAAGCATCAAAAATAATAAAACAAAACAAAACAAAAACAAAAAAAAAACATACTAAAAGCAATGATGATATTATTTTAATGTGCTTGTGGCAGTTAAATAAATTTAATGCGCTTCATAAATTACCAAAAAATGTGCGAATTCTAGTTCCGGAAATTTTACTATTCAAGTAGGTATGTGTGTAGATAAAATGTGAATGTAAGAGTACATATGTATATGAGCATATGGCTGGGTTGGTTGGTAGGAGTACATAATATACATATATAAATTTTTTTTCTTCTTTTATTTTATTTTTATTTAACTTTGCTTTTTAATTTTTATTTTATAAGTTTTTTTTTTTTTTTAAATACACATGCGAATTTTTTTATGTTTTATTTTTGTTTTATTTGAAAGGATTTTACAGGACGATTTATATACACATAGATTCATATAAAATATTGAGATAATATGTCATGATAAAAATAATTAAAATACAGGACAAATTTTTTGTTTTCTGTTTTTTATTTCGTATAAAGGATTAAAAGCAATTTCAAATATAATTGTTTAAGTAAGCATTAACAATAAATTAGTATTTGAATATAGTTTGATATACATATAAAATACATTATTTAAATGTATTTGTTCATATAAATAAAATTTATCTAATTCAGAAGATGCATGATGTTCATTAAAAATCATTAGATTTGTATAGAATCGAAATATATCAATTTTTCTAAGGATTAATTAATAAGAAATTGAGTGTATGTATAAAAAAAAACGGATTATCTTTTATAATAAAGGGAAAAGGACAAATGATAAATAAATAAAAAAGGAAAATTCGTATGATATTGGACTTAAGGATCTGCAAAAAATATTCACAATAAAAATTTAAAAAAAACTGCGACTATCTGTGTGATTAAATTTCTATAAGACACAAAAAGAATAAAAAAAACAAAAACCGGGACCAAACAGACGAAAATAACTGTTAAACATTTTTTTTTAGAATTTTCAATTAACTGATTATCTTAATTCTTATTAAAAAAAATACGAATTAATTTCAAAAAAAAACATTCAAAGTTTATTTTTCTCAGAAAATGTACTTTTTCATTTATTTGTTAAGTTTGAAAAAATTCAATTTTCCAGTTAATAGAAAAATTTGTATAATGGAACTATAAAGAAATAAAAAGAAAATTGCATAATAAAACCTGAGAACTTAATGTTTTTTTTTTCTCTTCAAAAATTCATCATTTTTAGTATACCTTCACTTTTAAACTGTGATTTGTTTTCTCTTTTTCTTAAAACTTAATTTCAAGATTATGTTTTCGATTCTCTAGAGATGACAAAAAAAAAATTTATTTCTAAAGAAAAAAAAAAACATGAAAAATTATACTGTGAATGTGTATGAGTGTATCATTAGTTATTATTATCCGTCTCGAGGCCACAATTTAGTCATCATTCGTTTCACCGCATTTAATATTGCTTTTTACTATGACAAGGATGAACACAAACAAACAACAAAAAAAAACGAAAATTTTCCAGCAAAAATGAGAATAAAATAAAAATTGAAAAAAGCAAGAAATAGCAAAAAAAAAACAAAGGACACTAAAAAAAAGTGAAGCAACCATTTGAATGAGGAAAAGCTTTTTCTCGTTTCTTTTTTTACTTTCACTATGGTGTTTGAAATAAAAGAAAAAAAAGTTAAAAAGAAAATTTTATTCAAATATATTTCCCTGTTTATATGAATGTCATTTCCCTATACACCTATCATAAAGATATTTCCTTAATAAAGTGAGGATACTGTATTGTTGTTGTTGTTGTACACAATTGATCAATATTAAAATGAGGCTATTTTAGGAAAAAATAACTTCTGACAATGATACACATAAATTTACTTTTTTTTTCTGCTTACATTTTCTTTAAAAGGAAAAAAAAATGTACGTACTATTTTTATATTTTGTGTTACACAAACATACATACGTTATACGTTAACTTGAGAATAGAAAAATGCAAATATTTTCCTCTAACATATTTATATACATACATTTACATGGTGTGGGTGTTTTTGTGTATAAAAGATTTCTTTTGTTAGTTTGTTTTTTTTTTTTATTATTATTTTCACATTTTCTTTATAAACTAAAATGGCCATATAAAAAGCCATTTTGAAGCAATCACTTGGTTCTATTACTTTATGTACGTTATGTACATAATTTCCTTACTTAAAAAAAAAAAAAGAAAACTGAAAAAAAAAAAATAAATGTATATTCTTTGACATGAATTTTCTGTTAGGTATGTGTGGTGGAAATGTATTTGTTGAATTTTTCCTTTCTTATACACAAATTTTCTCAAATAGAAAAAAAAAATGATAAAAAAAAAAAATAAAACTTGATCTTCATAATATGTACAAATCATGAACATTATTATTTTCTTCTTCTTCTTCTTTTATTATTTTTTTTTCACATAACTTATGTATAACATATAATATGCATTTACAGGATTTAGGATCATGTACGATTATTTATTGTGTATTATATCATAGACATTCAATTCAGTTCACGTAAAATGATTTTTTCGTTGTATTCAGTAAAGCGTTAGGTTATGAATAAATTCTTTGGACTTATCAACGGAACGATTGAATTACTTTTTTTTTTTCTTTTTCTATTTTTTTTACCATCTTCTTACTTATTTTCTTGTATATATATATTTTTTTCGACATTTCCGGGATTTATTCCTTGTACTTTGTTTTGAATTCTAATTGTGAACAGATAAGAAGAGATTGTGCGGAACGAAAATATATCCGTATACATGTATGTATATAAGCATAAAAAGTTACAATAACGAAAATCATTTTTATTTGATTTTATTTGTGTTTTTTGTTTGTTTTGTTTTTAAAGAACACAAAGACTTGATAAATATTTGAATGTGTACTATTATTGTTTGCAGGGTGATCTTTTTTTAAAAATTAAATAGAAGTTTTTTGAAGAACGAGGAGGACGAATATTAAAGTCTTATTTGTTAAAAAAAAAGCATTTATAACTCTTTGTAAATTTCCAGGATACGTTGAAAAATTATACTAAAATTCCTAGAATAGAATCTCTTCTAAAGTCCTTTATACTTGCTTTAAATCCTTTCCAATAGAATTTGAGTTATGGAACCTTCTAAGGAATTCATGCTCGTTTTACTTCCGATATCCTGGAGAGCTTTGTTTGTTTTTAATTAATTACATTGAATACACTACACCCTGTTTGCAAGTATACGAACATTTTTTATTATTTTCGAAATTGAAAACAGGAAAAAAGCAAAAAAAAAAAAAAAAAAAAAAAACAACGAGAAGAAAAAATTGTATTAGAAAAGAGATAAAAATTGGGTTTTAGAAATTTTACTTCGTTATTTTTTTTCTTCTTATTTTTCCTGTGTAGCTTTTTTTTCTTACTGAAATGTGTTACATTATTATAACGATAATCAAGAAAATGTGCGTCAACATTATGGAAAAAAAACCATATTTGTTTTCTTATTAGATTAGAAACGGTATATGTGTAAACGAAATATACGGGCAAATAAACTTTTCCCTCATTTTCTATATAAAATTTCGATATAATATATCAAATAGCAATTGAGTACTTATCGATATCCTAAAAAAAGGATATGTATAGTCTTTATGTATATGTTGTATATATACAATATATTAAAGATGATACCATATGTAATAATATATATTTTCTCCTTTTTTTTTTTATTTTTTGCTTAACTATATCAAAACAAGGAAATAACTTTTTCGCCTATTTTGAGGTTGTAAATTTGAAATAACATCCACAACAGAAAAAAAAAATGATTTCTTTCCCTTCTCATTTATTTTTTTTTTTAATATATGGTAGATGTAGATAGGTATGGTATATCTTTTTTTTTTCTCTCCATAATGTAATGTAATACTAACTTTGAAGTGTATACATAATATATTTTATTTTTTTTATTTACTTATTCAATAAATTACAAGCTTTTTTATTAGTTGTTTTTTTTTTTTTTTTGTGTGTTTTTGCTTACCAGAAAAATTTCGTTTAGATATTTCTTTTTACAACATATTTTTTATTTTTATTTTCAGGTAAATTGAATATTGAAAATAAATTCAAGATGTTGGATTATTATTGTAATAAGAGTAAGTCATATCTTTTTATATTTAATATATGTACATATAACAAAAATTTTTATAGTAAAGAAATATAAGCTTTTTTTTCCACATTTACATATGAGTGGTTTTGTAAGAAGAAACCGTAAGATTTTGGTTCCTTTAAGGGTAAATAAAATAAAAAAAAAACACTTTTTAAGAATTTTGCAAACACATACTTTTGGCTAAATAAGTTTTTTTTAGTGGTAACATTGTCGAATGTAATGTATAGAAAAATTTAAATTTGAACTTTAAAGAACATTTTATCTTGAATATAAATTTTAAAAAAAAAAATACATTTTCACTTGAATTTTGTTTAAGGTCACCGTAAAACTTGGAATCTTCTTTTCCTTTTTCTTCATTTGACAAATTTTTAAAAACTTCTAAGTATTTCTTTTCGAAATTCCGATGGAATTATTTAAATAAAAAAAAAATAAAATAAAATGGAATAAATCCCATTCCTTTTGTGGTTTTCACTATTTTTGTTTTTTTTATAAGACAAACTTAAAGTATTCTAAGGGAAATATTTTATCTCTATAGTATTTCCTCAGTGAACACACTTACATATATGAATCTTTAACTTTTACATGAGAGCAATTCAATTATAACTTTAAAATACACATTATAAAAGTTTTCATTCGATTTTCAGGAACCATGAACATGAAGCCATGATAGAAATTTTTTTTTTAAATTTCATGTGGAATAATAATTTATTTATTTACTTTTTTTTTTTTTGTTAAATTTTATTTAAATTTGTATCTGCATAATTTAAGATAAGAATAAATATCTAAAGTTAAATTAAATTCATTTTCGAAATTCTCAAAATTAAAATTTAATTTTAGAAAAATTCACGTATCTCGTAAGTCGTAACCTTTAAAAACAAAAAAACCTTTCCATGAAATTTTAATTAGTGATTAACTTAATTAATTTTACTTTATTTTCAATAATAAACTTTTGCTTGTGAAAACAATTTTTTGTTTTTCATTAAAATAGTACAACGATTTTATTAGGATTCGGAAAAAAATTCTAATGCTCAAAAAAAAAAAAAACAAACGAAAACATAAAAAAACATTCTAATAAAATTCTCGTATTGTGTGTGTGTAGTAGGTGTTTTTTTATTTATTTCTTCAAATTTTTGTTTTATCGCACTTTTTTCGATAATAAAAAAAATATAGTGTTTAACACATTATGACGTTGTATAAATTTGCATATATTTAATTTTCAACAACAATAAAAATATTATGAGTGTCCTTATACAAATACTTATCACAAAGTCCACACATAAACTTATTTTTAAAATTTAAATACTTAATAAAAATCTTAAGAAAATTCATCATAAAATTTTCTAAAAAAAAAAAGAATCTTTTACATTCTAAAATAAAAAAAGAAAAAAGAAAAAGAAGGATGCATCTATAAAATTTATTTAAGATTTTTTTTATTTTTTTATCAAATATAACTTTTTCTTATTATGTTTTCACACTCAAGGTGTAAAAATTGCACCTGTATATTTTTCTTATATACTCTTTAAATATTATACAAATATTTTGCTCTAATTTTATATTGCACATATTTTACTAGAATTTCTTATTCATTTCTTTCATAAATTTATGTATTTTTTCAACTGTTTTTTTTTCTTTTCTTCTTTTTTACTTATTTTTAATTTTTCATGAAAATTTATGATTTTCTAACCATGATAAAATCATTTTTCATCATAATTTTAAAGTTGAAATTTTGCAAAATAACATAAAGTTTACCTTTTTATATTCGTTTTATTTTTTTATATTTTTTTTTGTTTTTTTTTTTGTTTGTTTGTTTGTTAAATATAAAATTTTGAAAATTTTCTTAAATTGTTGTTTTTGGTTACTTGATGGTTTGCTTAGAATATAGTGTATACACATTTTATCTTATACACATATTTTTACAGGTTTTGTTTTCATGTTATTCTTTTTATTTTTTTTTACCACCTGAGTTTTGTGCTAAACTTTAACTTCATTCATTTTATTCTCTAGGTAACATATTGTTATTTCATGAGGGAAAGAAAAATATTAAAAAAAAAAAAGCAAAAGAAAAGACAACGTAAAAAAAAAAAATAAAAAAAATTAAACAGTAAAAAATGTGAATAACAAATATCCCAAAATCATACCCGTCCACCCATCACCCATTATATTATAACTCCTACTATAAGTACATATACTATACATACATATGTACACTCTTGTATTTTATATGGTTTCGTATAACCAATTCAAAAACTTTTTTTTTATATTGCTTGAAAATTTTCATATACTCTGTGGGATATATATATGTACAAAATAAGTTGAATACACAAGTGTATTCATTCAAATAAAAATTCCAGGTATTGAGAAAAGTTTTTCAAAAGCTTGATGGTCCATGAGCTAGTTTTTTCTTGTTGTTGTATGTTTTAACGTTTTATTTTTATAATAATAATAATATTTTTTTTTAAAGCAATTTTCATTGCTCATCTTATTCATATACCTGTAAAATTTTTAACGTTATGTTATTATAACAATAATCATTAAAGTATGTATGAGAGGGAATGCAATAAAAATTCAAGATGTTAACGACAAGAGACTTAAGTTTGGTAATGGTTAAAATTACATACTTACAAGTCCAAAGGATCTTCTATAAATATACATATAAGAAAATTAAATTTACAATAAGGTTAGGTTCAATGCCAAGAAATCATCATTATTATACAGGTCCTGAAATAGAAAATGCTGATATCACCTTACCTCAACAGGAATTTCTTATACTACTTAAATAACATTTTGTTGTATAGGTAAGGGATACGTATAAGGAATTTTCTTTTATGTTTATATAAGAAAAAAATTTTATTACAAGAATTTATAGAAAATAAAATGAGGTACATACATATATATGTATGTATATGTAGTATATGTATAGTATTTAAAGGTGGTGTCTTTGCATGGAATACATAATAATTAAATGTCATTGTTGTCCTTGTCGTTGTCTTCATGAAGTCATCGTTCATTATTTTCATCGCCACATCGTCATTTATTTTTTTGTTTTTTTTTGTTTTAGTGTAAGAAAAATAATAGTAATATCTTATGGAAAAGGGAAAAAACATAAGATGGGCTGTTAAATTGTTAATAGATAAATGAAAAAGTAATTATGGTTACTTAAGTATGGTTAAAATAAATGACACAGAGAAAGTAAAGTAAAAATAAGTAATAATGCTGGGTCTTTCATTGTTCTAAAGAAACATTTATTAAATGAAATATGTATGTGTGTGTTTTTTTTTGTGACTATGTGTATTAATTGGGATGAATTTTTCTTCTTAATTAATTTTTCCTTGTATACCATGCATCTCTCATGAAGTTTTAAATATTTATACATACATTATATAGGAAGTTGAAAATATATGTATGAACATAAATTTCACTTAAAATAGAAAAAAAAGCAACAATAATATAAAAGAGAGGGAAATTAATAAAATATCTTATCAGGTGTTATAGTACAGAAGAAAAAAAAGATTTTGAGAATTTTTGAAATTAAGAAAAATTATATACAATAAAAAGGTCAGCTTAAAATTAAATTGAATTAATTAATTTTGTGTGTTTGTTAGCATAATGGAAAATTCTAGTATGCATTTAATGGTATATTGATGATGATTAATTAATGATTTTATAAATTTAAAAAAACATAATTTGGTATATACATATTTGAAAATATGTGTATCTTCAAAAATGAATCACTGCTTTGGTGATGCAAATGTTCTTCTGTTCGTGATGCGAAAACATTACTTGTTGCTATGACAACGCAAAGTTTTTAGTTGGCGATGCAATGCTATTACATGACAGCTGAATATTACAAGGAATTTCGAATACTTGATTTGATGGGATGCTTTTTTGAATATGTGACAACGCATCATAAAAGTTGCGTTGCATTTCTGAATTTGTGACAAGCATCAGCATCGCATCAACAAAGCAACGATTCATTTTTGAAGATACACTACATTTCAATTAAAGCGCAAAAAACCAGAAAAAAATATAAAACTGCTGATTTTTTAAATATTTAATTGAAAAGTGATCAATTGTCAGAGAATCTTTATAAAAAAAAAAAATAATAAATAATTGCCAGTTTCGTGATTGAAAAAATCTTTTAAGAGTTATTTTTTTTTTCACGAAATCTAATAAAATGCAATAAAAATAAATACATAATGAGTAGCTATGTATTTTATAATAAATATAAAATAATCATTTATTATTTCTATTAAATGCAACTTCCTTTTTGAAAACAAATAACAATGATAATATTGCAAATTATTGTATTTATATACTTATAAACGATGTATTTAAACCATAACCATATATGATGTATGCCATATCATTAGCGAAATCTATGCATCATATGATTATTGTGCTCACCTTTTGTAAGTAAGTATTATAAAATACACATTTTATTAAGTATACTTGTATGTATATATAGTGACGTTGCAAAAATAATTGCAGCACATACTTAATTTTATTTTTAAATTATTTTTAGTTTAGAATATACTCTTGTCAACGTCATATTATAATACATTTAGGTACTGAATGTGTCTACTTTAAATAAAAAAATGTTTAATTTTCATACTAGAAGATTCCAATTTGTATCTTTTCATACATTCCTACATACTCTTACGTACATAATATATGTAAATTAAATCTCATGACGTGTTTTCATACATAATATATATGGGGTCTTGTTGAATCTGCTTGCTATATAGAGTATAATCATACACTAGATAACAATTTGTAATTTTTATACAATTTGTTTTTTTTTTTTTTAAATGCATACTTTTTTTTTTTTTTTTTTTTTGAAAAAAGAAGAAGAAAAAAACAAAATCTTTTTCCTAATATTATTATTTCTCTCCTACATTTTATACTATTAATATATATTTTTGTAACTACTCTACTCTAATAGCATAAAATAATAATAATAAAGTATCTAACATACCTACAATAAAAAAAAATAAATAAATAATGTATCTAATATTATAACTACCATATAGCTAGTAAAATGGCAATGAATAATATTATTTATAAAGTTTTGATGACACTTTTATATATGTACAACATTATTTTTTACACAAAATGTTTGAATGATTGTCACAGTTTCATTCCATTTAATATCACAGTCGAGGAAATCTAGTTACTACTTGTATTGCTGATACACCATTTAAAAGAAGAAAAACGAAAAATACAAAAAAAAAATAAAACAAATTGTATATAACTAAAATAATATGTTAGCATAAAAAAAGAGATATGAAAAAAAAAATACAACAGTTTTTATCAGACATTCACATTGTCTACATGTGTGCTTTTTTGATATAATTAAGTTTTTTTTTCTTTTTCTTTTTAAATTTATTTATCGTATGTGTGTGGTTTTTTTTTTTATTTTCTTCTTGAAATTTAAATTGCATAGTTTTATTTAGTCGTGTTCATTAATTTCAAGTATAAAAATGTGCTCATCTTCAATTATTAACTAACTAACTAGTAAGTTTATTTTAAACCATCAAAGTAAATAGATACAATTTTTTTTTAAAATCATAAAAGTCTTTACAAGTGAATATTAATAATAATAGTAATAAAAAAGTACGAGTATTGTGTTTATTAAATATGTAATCAAATTGTTTTTAATTAAAATCATTAATAAAATTTAATTTTTAAATCAATGTGAAACCAATTTATCTTATAAATGATCGATGTTGACGACAAAAATCAATCATCTTCATTATTAATTTTTTTTATTAAAGAAGACAAAAGAAACATAAAAATTGTAAACCGCTTATGAAAAATAAAAAAAAAAACATTAAAGCCATATAATGTGATTATTATATGATATGACCCACTTTTGCCCCCCAGAGTGATTACACAAAACAGATATTAAAAAAAAATAAAAAAAAAAAAAAAAAAAAAAGTAAAAAACAAAAAGATTGTCTATAGGTATATGAATTCAAAAGGTGTTGTCGCGTGAACTCATCATGTGGTGTATTTTTCAATGATATTATTTTTTTTTTCTAATAAATTTATTTGTTTATCGTTCTTTAATAGATTTTACAAGTTTATGCATATATATATGTATGTATATTTTTTTTTTCACAAGTATATAATATACAGAAAAGTATCTATTGCCAATAAAATAAAACGATTTGAAAAGAAAGAAAGAAAAAAACAACTAAATTATTACCTATAGAGTATAATTACACTAGAGTGATCATGTGTTTTGTGTATTCTTTATTTTATTTATTTATTAATTTTTTTTCTTATTATTTGGTTACAGAATCATTTGTGTCATATGATCCATTTGATATTTGTTAAATAAAATATAGAAGAAAAAAAATGAAAATACGTAAAATCTAGAATATTTATCTAGTATAGATAAATTATTTCTAATATTTAAATTCAATACTATATATAATAATAATTCAACTAACTGTGAATGAAAAATAATATTTAATGTGATTACAGTAAAATTGTTGTGTAAACATACATGTTTTACCTGTAATCTTGATTTTTTGCTACAGATATACATAATATTTCTACCAATAAATTTTTTTATCTTTTTTTTTTGTTTTTTTGGAATAGATATAAAAAATTTCCAGAAATTGTATCTGAAAAATTTTTTTTTACACTATTTTTAATTTTTTTCACACTACAAATAAAATTTAAAATTAAAAATACAATTTTTCAAAATATTTAATTGTAAATATTTATCACATGATATGAGTATCTATTGCGATATAGAATACTCGCGTTTATTGGAAATATGTATGTATTTTCAAATTTGTTAAGTGATCATGTGAATCCACTTTATAATTTCCAATGAACTATTGAAATTTTTTATTATTTAAAATTCTTTTTTTTGTTTTCAAATAAAAGATTTTGTTTTTGAATTTTTGAATTTTATTTGAATCAAACTGTTTAGATTTCTAGAATTTCAGTTATATATTTTTTTAGAAGCTATATACTAACACATTTAATTAAAATTGTGATTTAAAACCTGACAATATTGTAATATGTAATTTTATAAGTTAAATAAATATAATAAATATTGTATTTTAGCAAAAATATCTTTTACAGTTTCCAATGAATTTATGTTGCACAGTACACTTTAGTACATATACATAGATACATATGTATATTAGAAAAATCTTTTTCAAGTACTTTCTATTTATTTCTTTAATTATTCTTGTGTATATAAAATTAATTCAATATCATTTGATAAAATTTAAATTTAATTTAATATCATTTTTCAGAGAATCCTTCAAAGGAATTTTATATTAAATCGTAAAATAGTTCATACACACAATTGGATTAGAATGTGTAGATACATACAAATATCTACAATTAAATTTTTCTCAAAATTTTCTACAGAAATGAATGAAAATGTATGTATGAAATTTGTTAACAAAATGTTCAGTAAAAAATGTTGTACAAAGAGAAGATAACATTTACAAAATTAAAATAGCAAAAAAAAAAAAAAAACCAACAACAAAGAATTAACAAAAAAAGACTTAAAAAAAAAGAAAAAGAAAAAGAAAATTACAATTTTACAGAAATAATCTTTTTGTGCTATTTTAAAAATCAAAAAATTGATGTGAATCTGTTGCTGAAATATGTATATTTTACATACGAGTATACATGTATGTTTGTATTTTTATACTAAAGTTCTTATTTGTGCTTGTTATCCTTAATAATTAAACATGAACATCTTTTTGAATATTAAATTTAAAATGAAATCTAGTTAAAGGTCATAATAACATGACATTCATATACATATATACGTACATATATACAAACATGTGTATGTATATGAAAAAATATTAAATTCATATGTTTTACATATGTGTATCTAAATACATTTTTAACTTTCATATACATATTTATATAACATCCTCACTTATTCTGTAAGTGGTTCTTTAAAATTGAAACTTTTTTGAGTAAATTGTTTTTGGCTTTTTTTTGTTGTTGTTTGTTTGTTTGTTTTCTTAAATAAAAAGACATACCTACATTCTAGAATTCTAGGTATGCACATCATAAATATAATAATTCTTTGTACTGACTAATTTAATACAAATTTGTAAATTAATTAAAAATTTAAATAAAAGAGAAAAAAAAAACAAACTAAAAAGTAGAAATTAGTACATCAAATAACCTTTATTTGATTAACAAGTACATACATACATATTTGCATTTTTTTCTTCTTTTTTGGTTTTTTTCCTCTTTTCGTTTCGCTATATCTTACCTTGTTGCATAAAATTTCAATTAAAATGTAAAAAACAAAAAAAAAAAAAAGGAAAAAAAACAAATGGTTAAAGAAATAATTACAAAATTTACAAAACATTTTTTTTTTATTTATCAAGAAAGAAATAAAAATGTAAATGATTAAACATTCATTAAATGTTTATTGTTTACCTTTGCCCTTTTTGTTGTTACAAAAAAAATAAATAGAAAAAAAAATTTTTAAAAAAATATATAAACAATAATTTTTCTGTTAACGTTCGTTATTCTTTTTTTTTTTACTTGTTTTTGTCAGTTTTTTTTTTATTTGTTTAATTTCTTCCCGTTACAAAAATAATTTTCAACTTTTAGATACCCCTGTCACGTGTATATTTCAACCTTACCTCCCACGTATTAAAACTTTTTTTGTTTGTTTGTTTTCTGTAAAATAACGTTTATTTTTTTTTTCTTTTTCATTTTATTGTGCATTATTTGTGTTCTAAGTAGAATTTGTTGTATGTATATTGAAATGCATGTATGTATTTTTTGCATATATGTATGTATGTAGTAATAATATTTCATTTCTAAAGGTATACATAATGGTAAGCTTTATGGTAATTGTTGTTCAAACGATATCCATGTATACACAATGTAACAGAATTTTAATAGATTGCAATTAAATTTTTTATTCTTTATTTGAATGAAAAAAAAAAAAAAATAAAACCTTGAGAAAAAATAAATAAAAATCTAACCCTTTCATATGTAAAAAAAATTCTCGAGAAAATTAAATGAAAATGAATTTAAAATAACAATCACAATGAATTTTATTTAATACTATTTTTATTTTTTTTGTTTTAGTATTTACCAACGTTGGTTTAAAAATACCAGAATTTTTGTTTTATTCAAAAAAATAAAGTAGTGCAATATATTTTCTATTTGAAAAAAAAAAGGAAATTAAAAAATAGAGTTTTCAATACTTTTTTCGCATATTGAAAAAAACAACAAAAGAATAAAAAAAGAAACTCTTATCAGTAAAATGTTTGCATTTTTGCATATTTATCGAATTCTACTTGAAAGTAAAAACAAAATAAAAATGTTCTGAATAAACTTCTATTAAAATTTATAAAGAAACCATTAAAAAAAAACATCAGTAAACTGATTTACATTTTGGTTTTAAATTTTATTTTTATTTTTGAAAAACCTGAAATACTGATAAGATTTTTTTTTTCTTCATAATATGCTTGAATTGTTAAAGTAAAACAATTTCGAAAGTTTTTGTTTTCAAATTAATTAATTGAAAAAAAAAAAAAAAAGTTTATTTATCTGTTGAAAAATATTTTAACAAGAAAGAATTGTTCATATGTGGGTTATTTGATTTGGATGTTTTTTTTTGTTTTCTGTTTTGTTTTTTAAATACTGTACAACCAAAAACTACTAAAGTGTTAACAGCAGCCAATAAAAAAATAAATTCTTATAGAATTTCCATTGCATAGGTATATATTGCATATACAAGGTGTTTCCGTTATCTCCGATCTCTGCATCGATTTGCTATCTTCAATTTTTGCAAAAAATGCATAATTTTCGAGATATTAAGGAATACCTTTCGAAAAAACTGAAAAAATAAGTCTGAAATTCATTGAATTATTGGACACGTGTTTTTATTGCAGTGTAAATTGAAAATAGGAGCTAGAAGTGCAAATTTTCAAACGCAAATATTTCGAAAATTAGATATGCATTTTTTACAAAAAATTTAAGATAGCAAATCGACGCAGAATCAATTGAGCCTTCTTTTTCTGCAATGAAAAATGAGGTTTAATTTGAGCCTTTTTTGAGTAAAGCAGGGTTAAACACAAAAAATGGGTAAAAATTCACAAAATTTTGATTTTAAACGACTCTAACTTTTTAACAGTTAGGAAAAGAGGAAAAAGGAAGGTATCGTTGAAAAGGGCAAAGGTTCTTCTACATTTTTTTCAATACAAAGTGACCCTAGAGTTATGGAGTGTTTGATGGAAAAAGTGCAAAAAAACTTCAACGCCCTCTAGCGGCCAAACTGTTGGGATTTCCCTCCCGACTCCAATACGATTTTTTGTTTGTCTTGATGAGACCTATCTATGGTATCCTTTTGGTCGAAGATAACGGAAACACCCTGTATATTGAGAAAAAAAAAGATGCTCAATAAATACAGAAAAATATTAAAAATTTATTTGAAAATAATAATTAATAAATTAAAAAATAAAATAAAATCGCAAATAATAATGAAAAAAAAACAGTATCATACAATCAGTTAATTACAATTATTATTATTGATTCGCTTGAGAAAATTTTTATCTTTTTATCACGTTTTCCAGTCTAGTGACTGATAAAATTTTTATTCACATGTTGGAATTGTTTATTAGTTATTTTTTCCGCTTGTTTTTTTTTTTTTTTAATTTTTTTTTATTGGAAAATTGTGAGAAAAAAATATTGAATAGAATAACAAAAGATAAAACATAAAACCCTTGACAATAATCGTTGTTTTAACCTTTACATCAATTTACCTAGAATTTATATATAGTATTTAAATGAAAAAGCTTTTTATTTAAAAAGTCCTTAGAGGTATTTACACATACGTACGCAAAAATACAGTTTTTTTTTCTCCACTTGAATTATTTTAAATGTTTCTATGTATTACTGCATATACATATGTACATATTTGCATTGATAAAATCGATAAATAATAATTTTCATCTGGAAAATTTATCTTTTTTATTTTAGAAATGTTTTTTCTATGAATCCTTAATAACATATACAAGTGTATCCTTATTTACGGTCCGTTAACAGTATAACTAACTTCATAATTTCTATCTTTTATTTTCGAAAATAATCCTTTGTTAATTTGCTATGAATAAAATACATCAGAAAATATACATGTATGTATATAGGAAATACGAAAATTTAAATTCAAATGAAAATTAAAATTTTCTAGTTTGATCATGGTCGCGACAATAGAAATATTTTTATGTATGTATGTATTAATTATTTTTGCAATAATTACCTCTTAACGTAAAATTGATAACAAAAAAAAAAAAATGCTATAAAATACGAGTAAGTGCATATATATTTTTTTTATTTTCAAAACTGATATCCAAAAAGCCATAAAATTTTAATTACATTTTTCATATCACATGAAACGAATACATTAAAATTGTAAATTATTCATTTTACACTAAAATTTAAATGATATTCCATAACACAGATATCATTTTTTTTTTTTTTTTTTTTTAAAAATTCTGATATGTGGTAAAAATAATTCGTGCTCTTGTAAAGATTGATTTTATTTGAGAAAAAAAAAATTTATTCATATTTGGAAAAGTTTATGGGCAATTCTCTATGTAACGCATACTACATCGCACGAAAACAGAAAATGTGAAAAAAAAACCTTTTTACTTTCCATTGAAAATTTTCTGCGAACTGAATGCAACAAATATTTTGAAATGTCTATGGTTTAATGGTCGATGGTATTATATATTCTTTGTAAATTAATGAAAAACAAAAAAATTCCTAAGACATTTCACTTCCAAGAGAATTGCTCTTATATGTTTCGGAATATCTTTCGAGTATATAAGTTTTAAGTTTTAGTATAAATTTTATTGTTCCTTAAATGGCATAATTTTATAAGGTAATTTATTTCACAAATTATAAAAAGACTAGTTTCAATATTTAACATGAACATCATTTCCAAAAAAAATCTTATTTCGATATGTCATATTTTACCACCATTTTTCGAAGTGTTGAACTCAACCTTATAACGGTGATATCATTTTTTTTTTCTATTTTTCGAAAACACCAAAACACCAACTGTCAGTTGATGTGAATTCACCTTATGATAGTGGTGTTCAGTGTGTTGAACATTGAAACGAGCCTCAAAATTTATTCAAATTTAATCAACAAATATTTTTTGAAAGGTGTTAGAAAAGAATTAAATTTTCGCATTCTCTTGAATATTTGCTAAAACTCATTTCTGATGTGAATTTTCCATTTTATATTTTTTTTTAAATCGATTTTATAAGTATCGAGCATAGTTTGTTCTTCTGTTCACTTGAATTTTTTCTCTTCTGATTACTTAAATAAAAATCTATAAAAATTTTGAAAGCCCACAATTAAAATTTGTAGCATAATGAAGAATACAAGTAATTTAACAAAAATAACAAATTATATAGTACGTATATAATATAATCTCAAATTTTCTAATTAAGTAAATTTTTGTTGGTTATATTTTTTTCTCGTTAGTTTTCATGTTGAAAAATTTTAAAAAATCTTCATTTATCTAATAAATTTTATAAGTATATTTATTAAATCGATAATAGAATATCTAAATATTCATGTTAAAATTAATTAAATTAAAAGTTTCATATGTGTAAGACGAGTATAGTGTACATGAAGATTTTTTTTTTCCACATTTTTAATGTAAAAGTGCTATCGTGAAATAAATCTCATGTGAAATATCTCACCCATGATAAATTAATAAACAAAATTATATTATTTGAATTATTCTAGAGGTTTTATTTCACGGCATTGAAAATTGAAATTGAAAAATTTTTATATACTATATGAAAGTTTTATCCACAATCTAATTTTGAAATTTTGGTAAAAATTTAATATGTTTAAATAACGTTTTTTTTTCAAACTATTTTATGTTATTAGAAAAATTAAGATAACATTACAGTTGCTTCATATACGAGTATATGTACTTACATCATGTGGTAATATAGTGCTTGACTGTATAAACTATTTTACGAATTTTATTGATTAAAAGTTACTCGTAGAATTAAATTTATAATAAGTTTAAGTTTGTTGTTGTTTATTTTATTTTTAGTTTTTTTTTTTAATTTTATCATCATTTTAGAAAATAATTTCAAAAAGTTAAGTTTACAAAATAAATTTATTCTGGGTGATGAAATTATTGATACTTGTGTGGTGTAATTGTTTAATAACTTTTTAAACTTGTTAATACCGTCTTATTGATTGTCTTTTTAAGGAGCTTAATTTCATTTGAAGACAAGGACTTGTCTTTGTTTTTTGAAAGATACAGTAGTAACAGTTCAAATGAATATGTCAAAAAAATAACGAAAATAATTATAAAACTTTAAGAAAATATGAAAAAAATAAATGTTGTAAAAAGTCTGCTGACATATACTGTTTTCTGTGTTATTGAATTCCTGAAGTCGGTCGAGTTAAATTATAATTTATAATTCTAGGACTGTTATTGCTTTTGCTTTGAGTCTTTTCTAAAGAATCGATTTCAAAGATTTTTCAAGTGAACTAAAGCTATTGAAAACCTGAAAATTGTGAAAATTTAGTTCATCAGATTACTGTCCGTCCATTGAAGCCGTAGAGTAAAATATATACAATTTTTTATTAAAAGCATCTGTCCTTGAAGATTTCTCAAGTGCTACTTGAAATCTGAATTTAAACTGAAAATTTAAAGATAATGATTTATTTAAAAAAAACATTTTTTTGTTAGATCAAAAAGATAAGTGAAATAAATTTGGTACTTCAAATATTGATTTTAATATTTAATTTTACTCACATTGCATTGATAAGAAATTTTATTTATAAAGATACTCAAAAAATTTGTCTAAAAGGAAAAATTCAAATCGTCATTTAAGGATATTTGTTTTTTTGAGTTTGAGTCCTGTTTTAATTAATTGCTATCGATGTCCCATTCCACGTAATCTTACACGTGCATTTGTTCTTATCATATTTTATTTTAAAGAATAATGTCAATGTACTTTTAATCACATAGCCCAAAAAAAAAAAAAACAGAATAAATTTTAGATTGTGAATTAATATTATTTTTTTTTTTATCAATAACAATCGATCTTACATAAATTTTATAAAACCTTGTCATTCGTCACAGTTTAATCTGTTCTTGTCAATAAACTAATATTGGCATAAGATTAAAAAAAAGAAAAAGGATACATAAAAACAAAACAAAAACAACAACAAAAAATTCTTTTGAAAATGAAACTTTTGTTTAAGAATTTTCTAAATCGGTTGTAATTTGTCACTATCACTCCATAGAACCATAATTTCAATTTTGTTGCTTCTTTTTTTTTTCTTTTACACATAATAATTTTTGTATCTTTCCTTTACTCGATATTTATTTTTGTTTTATTTATTTTTCCTCTTTTATTTTTTTTCGATTATAACAGGACAGAAGCGGTTTCATTTTCAATCAATCAATCTTTATGCCATTATGGTTGATATTTTTTTTTTCTTCTCTATATTAGATTTTTGTTTTTTCGGTTTGTTTGTACTTGCGTTTGTGTTTTTATTTTTTTTTATTTTTATTATTTCAATGTGCTCTTGAGAAATTTATTTTTATTGACGTAACATAATGTAACACTTTTTAAAGAAGAAGAAAAGAAAAAAAGAAGAAAAAAAAACCTTGATATAAATTTAATAATAAATAAAAGTGAAAACGAAAAAAAACAAAAAAAAAAAACAAGAGTAAACAGTAACATTTTGTTGTTATATTAAAAAATTATCACTTCAAATTATGATGACAAGAGAAAACCAGAAAAAAAACGAGTGGTTTCAAATAAAAAAAAAATTTTTGTTTTTTGTTTTTCTTTTTTTTTTCTTAGAGAAATGCTTGTTGATTTAGATTTTAGAGTAAAAGAAAAAAAAAGAAAAAATAAAAAGCTAATGTATTCGAATTTGCAATTTTAATTTTTTGGTTTTGTTGACTAACTTTTTCTAAAGTGTTGTATATTAATGCAAACATATTTGCATATATGTATCATACATGCATATGTTATGTGTACATACATCTGTTTGTTGAAATTGTAGATTTCTATATACTTTTTTTTTTTTTAAATTTATTTTCCAATGAAATTTTAATTACACAATAGTATCGTCTTACCTGATAAAATAACATAATTTAGAAATATGCATTTTTTAAATTTAATAAAACAATATATTTCTCATTCAGTTGTTAAAAAATTTTGATAAATTTTATGAAAAAAATTACCTTTGTTAGGTAAATAACTAAATTATTGTACAAGTACATACATATATTGTATATAGATTTTAGATATGAATAATAATTAGTGAAAATTCATCAAATTCTAGGATCTATGTACATAAATTTTTCAAAACACTCAGGATATTAATGTCTGGAATACTAGGAAATTATGAGGGCAAATAAATACTTAGTTTTTATATATATTTATGTAATAAAACACAAACAAATAGATTGTACCTATATTATATAATCAAATTAACGTTTGTATACAGGATGTTCCATTCAAAATTAAGTTTCTAATGGTTTCAAATAGTTATCATGAGGTCAAGCAAAAGACTGCCTGCATGAATAGAAAAACTATCCTTTTTGTAAAAGATCACTAAATCATTGTTACAAAAATAACAATTTTATCAATTTCAGACAAATAATCTTAGTACGTGTACAAATGACTAAACAAGTTTTCAAAAAGAGACCTTACAAAACTTATGACTCTGGTATATTTTTTCTGGTTATACGATACACATATGACCATACACTTTTTGAAACATCCTATTTATTAATCTAAATTCTAAATAATAAAAACAGAAACCTAAAAATATACTTTATATATATTTATACGCCTATTCATAAAAATTTTTTTCATAGTGTTGATTTACGTAATAAAAAATATAGAAAAATAAGAGAACATGATGATACAGAATATTATCGTTTAACGTATTTTCTGAATCCGCCCAATTTTTATACTTTAATTTATATTTACTATAGCTATGTATTTATGATATTATCAGAAAAATTATTACTATATATATATACTTTCATATATATATATAAATACACATATAGTCATTAAACGATCATCATGTTATCCTTACACCCTTAATTTTTTGTTTTTTTTTCTATATCATTTTTATATTTCTGTTTGAAACAATTTTTATGCTTTCACTTTAATGTACATTATAGCACATACCATCATCATTATCATCACCATCATTATTATTATTATCCCTTGACTGTAATACAATATACATACAGATACATACATGTGTATATGTAGATATATATGTATTCACTGTGGACGATTACAAAATCAACTGTATAACAACACTAAACCGGAACCATTTACAAGAAATGTTTTGGTAATTTTTTTTTCTTTACGCTTTTTTTTCCCCAAAGTTCATGTCATAAATCAGATCACAGATTTCCATATAGGAAAATAGATTGAAAAAAAGCCTATATATACGTTATAGGTATATTGGAAGTTATGTACATAATATTGAATATATACCTATATGTATATGTATTTCGTTAATATATCGTGATAAAGAATAAAAAATAACGGAAAAAAGAAATTTTGAAGCATGATTAGATATCCAAATTTGATATGATATGTTTCAATGTTTTAAAAAATTTCGTTTATTTTTTTCCTTTCTTTCACGTATTTATAAATTCAGGATTAAGGATTAAGGCAATATTTGATCTATATAAGGCCATCTTGAGGGATATAATTCTAATTTACTTTTGCAAGAGAAAAACAACAACAAAAAAACGAAAAAAATACACCATTCATCATGATTGTGTATTTGGCACACCCTCATTATATAAAAATTCGAGTAACAACAACAAAAATAAATGCTTATATGTATAAAAGAATAATTTTTTATTATCAGAAAAGGCTTCAGAATTGATTATAGCACAAAGATTTTTTATGCTTTTTTATAATTTAGAAAAGAACAAAAAAAAAAAAAAAATAGAAAAAATTTATAACCATTCTGGTTTTTTTTTTTTCTTTTCTACACATTCACGTGTTTCAATCTTGATTATGTGATAAATTTGAAATGAAATTGCCTTTAAAATTTTATTACGTACTGTTGTTAACTGCAAACAATATATTAACAAAATAAACCAAACAAAAAATGAAACGGGTTACAGGAATGTAATATTTTATGATTATCTCAAGCTATATTGTACAAAATTAGAATTAAGGATAATTTTTATATGTTTATACAATACTTTTGTGGTCCTATCACGAGTATCTATTCTCTGTTGGGATCACCTCGGCTTGATAAAGAAATCGAAAAAATTTTTACTGTACTTCCAGAAGAAGATTTGAAAAATATCATTCGTTGGAGGTAATTGTATAATTTTAATACCACATGAATTTTGCTTTGAAGAAGATTTTTAATTTATTTACTAATAATTAAATTGGTAAAACAAAGTAAATCTTATAACTGGAACATGTTTTTTTTTTGCAAGTAAATTTACGTGACTTCAATTTATTTATTGAAAGAAAAAAAAAACGAAAAGAAAAAACAAAAACATGACAATTCAAAATTAATTTATTTTTATTAAAAAAACATTTAAAAAAAATCTATAATACAAATATTTTGTTTGGTAAAATACAAAAGATATCATAATCATTCTATCACAACAAAAAAATCAAAAAGAAAAAGAAAAAATATATCAAAAAAAAAATGTAAAATTAATTACTAAACCCTTTCATTTTTCTCGTTCTAATATAAATATGAACAAAGAATATTAAAATAATACCCTTAAGATATAAATAATTATAATCACAAATAAAAATATTGATGATCTATACACAAAACAGGAATATATTTTATCCTTTCGATGTCATGAATATTTTTGTATTTATTACAAAAAGTTTTACGTAACGTACATTATACTTATACATATACACAGTCATACATATTGTATCTATACTATATTGTATCTAACACAATATCGATTTTGGAATGATTAAAAATTCGATTAATAATATTGTAACGACAGCACGTACCTATAAATTTTAAATTTATTTGTTTATTCATTAGAAAAAAAAAAAAAAAAAAAAAAGGAGAAGCAAACGTAACAAAGTAACAATCTGTACTATACATAAATTTTGTTTTCATACAATTATAAATTTCCAACACGTGATTTGAGATGAAAATTATTATTATTATTATTATTTTTTTTTATTTTATAAAATTAAATTTTTGAAAAGATATTACATAATAAAATGTAAGTTCTTCAATTTTATAATAATCACGAAAATCCAAAAATTTCTACTTAAATTTTATACAACAATAATAATAATAACAACTTTATAACCTAAAGGAATAATAATAATGTACACGTGAAGCGTGATTATTTTATTAATAAATTTTATAGAGTAGGTATGTGTGTAGATAGTTTCCCAGTTTGACTATGGATTTGTAAAATTTTAAACGAAAAAAAAAAATGTTTTTTTTCAATACAATTTTGTGGAAAACTTATAAACTTAACCGAATAATTCATATAAATTATTTTCTAAATTCTGTAATTTTTAAAATGTATCTAAAACTTATTGGATTCATTAATGTGTATGTATGTGAAATTTTAAGATGAATTCCAAAGTTGGATCTTAGCTTAGCTTAGTTAGCCATGTTCAACCCTATCTAGATCTCCTTTGGAATTGGAGTTTCAAAATAAAAAAAAAAAAAGCTCATGATGAATAAAAGTGAAATTTGCTTAAAAAACATTTTCTCAACCGTAGTGTCTTGTGGGTGGTCTCTATACGGGATAACGGCTAAACAGGACGATCTACAAGACAGTGTTATTGTTTAGTAAAAAATTCGGAATTACGAAGGTTTTCGATGATATTGAAAATACATTTTAACTTTGAAATCATAATCGCAGTGCCAGTAATTCACTTTTATTTATTTTTGTAATGTTACCTGAACTGTTTTAGCTCTTTTTTCTTTTAATTATTCTGTGAAACTTATCATTTGTTTTAAAAACAAAACATCAATATACGAATACATAATCACATGAAAAAAATTGTTTGAAATTACTTTAGATTTAGATGATTCATTTAAATACTTTTTTTTTGGTTCATTTGGTTTCGCCTTGACTTTTTCAATGGTGGTGAAAATTGTGGTTTACTATGCAGTCGTTTACTCAAATTCTGAAAAGTTTATCACTGCATCGATGATAAATATATAACTGTTTTTGTTTCATATAGAATTTTGAATTATAGCTTGTAAAATTTTCCTCGCAATTAGATCACATAAAATCTTACTTAAAAACAAAACAAAAACAAAAACAAAAAAATAAATTCATGTTATATTAAATTGAATTGTGCAACAATAAAAAAATAAATTGAAATTTAAGTGATAACATATTGAACGTGATTGATTTATATTCAAAATAAAAAAATAAAAAATAAACGGAAAAAAAAACAACAAAAAAGTGAAAAAATAGTGAAAACAAAAAAAAAAGATTGTATCGAAAATATTATTAAATTGTTATCAAAATCATGTTTCGTGCTTATGGATCAATACCAAATACAAGAAGTGTTAATGCAGATAACATCAGCAGTAGTAGTAGCAGCAGCAGCAGTAGTAGTAGTAGTAGTATTAGTACTACAAGTCCTAATAGCATTATAAGTGATACAATCATTAAAGGATCAGATACAAAAAATCCATTTTTATCGAATTCATTAGATGAATTTGCTGATTGGATGATTTCATCAGAAGAATTTGATACATCGATTCTTCAAAGTTCTGATTTAGCAAAAATATCAGATTCAATAATAATTAATAAAATTGATAATAATATTAATAATTGTTATTATGATAATACTAATGAATATAAAATAATGATGACAAAAACAAAAAATTCAGATAATATGAATTCTGATAGTGGTACTCATATACTACAAATACAAGATAAAGTAATTAAAGGTAAGAAAATTTCATCTTATTTTTTTTTTTCGTTCGTTCTTTCATAGAAATAATTTTCTTTTGAATTCTCAAGATGAGCAATCAATTAAACAATTCTTAATGAAAAATAGAAGAAGAAGAAGAAAAAAAAACAATCTCTTGTGTAATTGATTATCCGTATTATTACACATCGTACTTGTAACGTAAATTAAAACTATAAATCTTTGTTTTACTTCGACATGGTTTTTTTTATTTTTATTTCTATATTTTTGTGTTAGAGTATTTTTGTATCTACAACTTTCTTATTTCCTGGTTCTTTTTTTTTTGTTTTTTTTGTTTCTATAGTAAAAACAAAATTATATCTTCATACCACACATAAAATCTATAGTACATATAGCTTAAATTGAATACCTATAACAATGAAAAGAAAATAATAGAATTGAAAAATAATGACTAACATTTCAACTGTCATTACTCAATTATTTACTCAATCTGATATTTACAGGTCACTTAGCATTTTATTGATTATTATTATTATTTTTTTTTTTGTATTTTGGGTTTTCTTCTTTCTTTTTGGGAATTGAAAAAAAAAAAAAACATGGATTTTGTGGAGTTTAAATTGAAATCTTTGGTTTTTGTTTGTTTTTATTTTTTATTAGATTTATTATGTTCAAAATTAAGAATTTTTGTAAAGTAAGAAGGTATAATGGCAAACAAAATCTTTTTATTTCTTTTTTTAAATAGCATAGGGTAGTGACACCAACATGGAGCTAAAATATTAGCCGCGAACCTCCTAGCTTAGCCTAGATAGGTTAACGCACTTCTTTGGCTCATTGACCATATTTTTAGAGCTTTTAGATCTTCGAATAGTTTCCTTTTACACTAACACTAATAATTGTAATTTTTCTATGAGAGATCGACACTGGTATCGTTACCCTATTTTGCTTTTCTCGTTACATAATTGATTTCATGGAATAATTTAAAAATTCGTTGATACCTTAAAGTATGTATGTTTTATTTTCAATATAATTTTTTTTTTTTTTAAAAACTTACGACTTGTATTTTGTAATTTTTAATCTTTACTTTGACAATTTAACATATTCGCTGTGTTTTCAAATTTTTTTAAAATAAAAGAAAAAAAAAGATTAATATTTCTTGTTGGTTAAACTTTTAAATTTCTTTTTCTTCAAAAATTTAAAAAAAAAAAAAGGTTCTTCAATATATATGAGAATAAAACTAATAAAAAAGAAGAAAAAAAACTTTAGATATTAGATACACATATATAATGTACATGTGTGCATACATATACTTTATAAAAATACTTCTTATATATTCTTTTCCATACAATTTTTAAGTCTTGAAAAATATGTAAAGAAATAAATCCTTCTAGAACGACTTCCTACTAACTTTATTTCTAAAATGTATCTATTTTTTTGTTTATCATACTGTTTATTTTTTAGTTTCTTTTTGAATTTTTTAAAAACTTTTAGGATGAAAAAGTTTTCTATTAAAATTATATTGTAAAAGATATAAAGTTTTTTTTCTTCTTCTTTTTTTTTTTTTTTTGGTTCCTTTTAAAGTGCAAGCAATTTTTTTTTTATATGTTTATTATTTAGTATTTCAAATAAAAATTATGAATATATATTCAAACATTATCATATAATAATAAAATGAAAATCTGAACAACTAGTAAAAACACCAACATCCTTGTATAATATTTAAAAATATAGGAAAATTTATAATAGAAAATAAATTTGATTTAAATAGAATTTTTTTTTTTTAAAGAAAAATACTGAAAAAAAAGTATATTAAATTTCAACTTTTATGTCATACAACAAATTTGACTAAAACCAAAAGTAAATCATTTTATCATTTAATGATATAAATTTAAAACTATCCTTTTTTATCCTTTTTCTTTTTTTTATATCTAAATGTAAAAGTTTTTGAATATTGTTAAAAAATAATTCAAATTTTAAAACTTTTTTAACTAATTCATTTTTCTTTTACATTTTTCAAAAAGAAAATTATATAAACCAGGTAAAAATTTTCTTCTTGTTTAAAAAATTGTATATGTATGTATATCCTTTTTTTTGTTTCTAAAAAATCTCGCACAACAATATAATTTTTCACAATGAATATAAATTAAAAAAAAAATAATGGAAAATAAAAAAATGAATAAAAGTAAAAAAGAAAATGCTTAAATATCAAATTTCTTAATTAAAACTTTATTCTTTTTATATTTCTTACTACTACTACTACTACTTCCTCTATTATTTTTTTTTCTACTTTGTTATTTTGTTGTTGCATAATTAATTTTTTTTTTTTTATGTTTTAAAACTAAAAACATTTTTTCGTTGAATTTAATGAATAAGAAAGAGAAAAAAAGTAATAAAGAAATTAAATTAAAAAGACACATTTTATTTTATAAAATAAAATAAGAAATTTTATTCATTAGACAGTAAAAGTATAGCAAATGCAAAAACAAAACAAAAATTTATATCCTTTGCTGCAAAAAGCATTAAAAAATAAACTTAAAAAGTACTTCGTATATGGTAACAATTTGAAAAAAAAAAATTTTAAATGACAACATTAAATGAGTACATTACAACAATAACAAAAACTATGATTGCAGTTTGAAAACAGAGAAGAAAAAAACATATAATTCGAAAAGAGAAAAAAATAAAATGTATAATTAGAATTAGAGAATTGGAAAAGCGCATTACGACGTATGCACCTACATTTTTTTTAGTCTTATACAAAAAAAATAAATAAATAAATAAATCTGCATAAGATAAAACTAAAGTAAAAGTAGATTTCCCGTTTAACTGTATATTCAAATATGATGAAATTTCTTTGCAATTTTGCATTTATTTAAATGCGTTCATAATTTTTCTAAAGTACTTTTTTCACATTTTTCTACTTTCTTTTTTTTTTTTTATCGTATGGTAGAACTTATTCTAAAGTAGAAATTAACTTTAAAAATAAAAAAACTACTTTGTATCTACTTTTTCAATTTATGTTAATAAAATTTAGAAACTTTTCTGTAAAACTACAAATTTATGCATAATTAATATTAAATCATTTAATTTCAATGTGCGTTTTTTAGTACTGTAAGTTATACATAACGTTGAAAAAATTCAACAAGGAAAAAAACAAATTAAAATTAAACAAAGCTTAATCTTTGAAGCTTCTTTTACAATACGTATAGAAGTAATTTTTTTCAACAATTAGAGCACCTACAATAAAACAAACAAAAAATTTTCAATAAATGTGACATGACATATAAAATCTTAATCTTTCTGTTTACAGAGTTAAAACTTTCTAACGTGAAATTTATATTTTTGATTATACATATTTTTTTTCTCTCTCAACAAAATTACTTCGTTTTGGTGTCATTTAAATCAGTAAAACAATCGTAGGTTTTTTTTTTCTTGTTTCAAATAAGCCTTTGAGAAATATTTAGTCCCTCATCAAAAAATTGTTAATGGCTTATATACATGGTGAATGTACAATATTTATTTTTATATTATACATAAAAATTATAAAATCTATTGTTTATTATTTTTCTATTATAATGTATTTTATTTTATGTATTTAAGTCTACAAGGCAAATAATCCTAAATTTGACATATCATTTAAAAGAGGGTATACAAAGGGTTGACATTTTCTAAATGACTTAGAAATCCTTTTAGTTTTCATCTTAAACTATTAAGTTGTTTTTTTTTTTTGTTCTATTCTCATTGTACCTATGTATATGTGTAGATTATTTAGTGTGTATTTTTTCTTTCTAGTTTTTATAAAATTTATAGAACCAGATGTGATCCGTATTATTTTAATGAATTTATTATGTGTAATGCAACAATTAATTCACAAAAAAGAAGAAAAAAAATGTATCATTTTAAAATTTTAGACAGCTCAAAAAAGGTATTTTTAAAAAGTATAATTAAAATTATGAACTAAAATCTCACTCTTATAAAATATCTAAATCATGAACAAAAAAAAAAAAAAAACCTTAATTTATCAAATGATGAAAATTTTGTGATTTAGGTTTTTTCGGTTAGTTTTGAAAGTAAGTAAGTAGTTTTCTAACAAGAGCTTTGTATGGACCTCTGCAGCTTTTCTGGAAAACTTTAAATAAAACTTTTTTTTGGCCAATAATTCGTTAATTTTGAAAAAACATTTTCCAAAAATTTCACATAAATATTTTTTTCTAGTAGTATTCGTTGGAAAAATATTTGTAATTATTATTATTATTATTTTTTTTCAAATATATCTTTTCTAACTACATATTTTCTTTTCGAAATATCTCTTTAATTGTTTTTCAAAAATTTCAGATTAAAATTTTGTTAAGTAATGAAAATGAATATTGAGATTATATTATATCAATACAATTTACATAGCAACACAAATTGTGTATAGTATATGGTACTATGTAAGAGGTATATGTATAATAGTTCAAACTGTAAATTATAAGATTAGGCTTTGAATTGTAATTGAATTAGAATTGATAGTCAGTCTCTTCTTCAACTTCAACAAGTGAAGTAGTCAATACATTACAGCAATCAACCACCATAAACCTAACAGGTTATGGGCCCAGCACCGCAAAACACGTGGTGAGTTGAATAAAGTACCCAGCAGGTAAATTAATATTTTTTATTAGTTGAAATATATAAAAATCTTTAGTGAAAAATTAAAAAAATGAATGTGCCAAATACCAACATTGAGAAATTAGATGACGAAAATTACGAAACGTGGAAAATGCAAGTCAAAAGTGTACTAACACTGAATGACTTGTGGAAGTATGCATCTGGTGAAGAAAAGATTCCAAGTGATACCACAAAAAAGGCTGAATGGGAGGTTAAAGATTCCAAAGCGTTATCTTTAATTACATTGACAATCAAAGGTAATCAAATTAACTATATCAAAAGGGCAAGTACATCAAATGAAGCATGGAAACTTCTCGAAAAATTACACATGTCTAAAGGACCAGCAAAGAAGGTAATGCTGTACAAGCAGTTGTTTCAGATGAAAAAGAATGTAGACCAAACAATGGTACAACATATACGTAACTTTCAAAGTAAAGTTGATCAAATGGAAGAGATTGGGGTAATTATACCTAAAGAATTGTTATCTATAATGTTATTGAACACGCTACCTGCTGAATATGAAAACTTTTGTATTGCTGTAGAAAGTAGAGATGAGTTGCCTGATGTAGAAATGTTGAAAATTAAGTTGATTGAAGAAGAAACTCGAAGAAATCAGAATAAATGTAATGAAAATGAAAATTCACAGAATGCATTACTATCAAATGAAGAAAATAAGGTTAAAAGTAAGAAGAATATATTGAATAATGGTCACAAGAAAGGAAATGAAAGACAAGAAAATACTTCACGTTTCAAGGGAAAATGTTTTAATTGTGGTAAAATTGGGCACAGATCAGAAAAATGTTGGTTAAAAATGAAAAATAAAGCTAAAAATGAAGCTATGGTTACTGTCTTAAGTACAGAATTGATATCTAATAATGAATGGTGTATTGATAGTGGTGCCAGTGCGCACATGTGTCGTGATAAGAATTTATTTGTAAAATGGAATTCAAATGCACATTCTATGATAGAAACAGCTGGAAATGAAAAGATTGATGCATATGGGGTTGGATCAGTTGTGTTGAATTTGCCAAAAATTAGAGGTTATGTAGACAAAGTGACTTTGGAAAACGTGATTTATGCACCCAAGTTGAAACATAATTTGCTATCTGTATCTAAAGCTACCGAAAAAGGTTACAAATTTATTTTCAATAAAAATTGTGTGATTGCAAAAAGAAGTGATAATTCAAATGTTTTTAATGCTCAAAAGAAAGGGAAATTATATATTCTACAGTTGAATGAAGAAAGTTTAATGTTATCTATGCATAAATTAGACTATGATTTAGTGAAATGGCATCAACGTTTTGGTTACTTAAACTTTAAAGATGTTCAAAATTTAAGACGCAAAAATATGGTTACTGGTCTAAAGGAAGATTTAAAATCCAGTGAAATAAAATGTATGATTTGTAACAAGGGTAAAATTACTCAAATGCCTTATACGAATTCTGAAATAAAAGAAAATGATTTACTAGAGACCATACACTCAGATATTTGCGGTCCATTTAATCAAGAATCATTAGGTGGTTCAAAATATTTTGTAACATTCGTAGATGGTAAATCAAGGTTTGTGGAAGTAGCATTTTTGAAGCATAGATCTGAAGTATTTAACGCCTTTAAAAATTATCAAAAGTACGCCGAACGATATACTGGTAAGAAAATTAAATGTTTGAGAACGGACAATGCAAAGGAATATAAGTCCAAAGAATTTAATGAGTATTTGGAAAAACAAGGTATTAGAAGACAATTTTCGATTGAATATACACCCCAACAAAATGGTGTCGCTGAAAGAATGAATAGAACGTTGTTAGACATGGCAAGGTGTATGTTAATAGAGTCAGAATTACCAAAAAGTTTATGGGCTGAAGCCATTAATACAGCTGCTTTTATAAGAAACAGATGTCCAACAACAAGTTCAAAAATCCAGAAAACACCATATGAAATTTGGACAAATAGAAAGCTAGACGTATCATTCTTAAAGGGTTTTGGTAGTAAAGCTATTGCATTGAAGAAAGGTCCACATAAATCGAAATTAAATCCAAGAGGTGAAGAATACATATTCGTAGGATATTCAAAAGAATCAAAGGGATATAGACTGTGGGATGGCAGGTCAAAATCTATTGTAAATCGGCGTGATGTAAAAATATTTGAGAAAACGGATCCGAAGCACTATCTTTGGTTAAATGAAATTGTAAATTGTGAGAATGAAAACGATAATAAAATGCTGGAAATAGAAGAAAATGATATCCAGAAAAGTGAAATTGAGCATGAACATAAACAAGAGATAGAAGAAGATTTTATAACACCAGAAAGTTCACCGTTGAAAAGTGAATCGTCAAGTTCGGATGATGTATTCGAAGAATCGAATGTTGATGACACAGATACCTCCACACCTATAAGACGGAGACAAGGACGACCCAGAATTGTTAGAACCGGTGCGAGAGGAAGGCCAAGAAAAGTTTTTATAGGGAACGAAAAGGTAAATTTTGCAATTGATAAAGAAATTAATAATCCTGTTTCATTTGAGGAAGCTGTAATGAGACATGATCGAATAAAATGGATTGAAGCGATGAAATTAGAATTAGAATCCTTGAAGAAAAACGAAACATGGGAATTGGTCGAACGTCCAAAAGGAAAGAAAGTTTTGACGAACAGATGGGTTTACTCTATTAAAAATGCAAATGATGGTTCTATAGAAAAATACAAAGCTCGATTGGTTGTCAGAGGATGTGAACAAGAAAGTGGAGTCGATTATGAAGAAGTTTTTGCTCCAGTTGCAAGATCTGAATCGGTGAAGATATTATTTGCTGTATGTGCTGAAATGGAAATGCATTTGCACCAAATGGATGTGACATGTGCTTATGTACAGGGCGAATTAAATGATGAAGTTTATATGGAACAACCTTTGTATCCAGACGGAAGACATAATGAAAATAAAGTATGTAAGTTGATGAAACCTCTTTACGGATTGAAACAAGCAGGAAGACAATGGTACAAAAAGTTGAGTGAATATCTGAAAAGTATAAAAATGAAACAAATGTCCAGTGATCCTTGTTTATATGTGAAAAATGAAAATGGAAAGAAAATCATTATTTTGGTTTACGTTGATGATTTATTATTGGCATCAAACTGTATTAAATTGTTAGAAGAAACAAAGAAACAACTTTCAATGAAATTTGAGATGAAAGATCTTGGCAAAGTCAAACATATCTTAGGAATTTCAGTAACACGTGAAGAAGATACTGGTGAAATAGAAATAAATCAAGTCCAATATATTCAAAAACTATTGAAAAGGTTTAAAATGGAGGAAGCTAATCCTGTATCAACGCCAATAGATATGAGCCAAAAATTATCGCTAAATTGTGATGAAATCTCAGAAGAAGAACGCAAAGACATAACGCGACGACCATATAGAGAATTGATTGGTGCATTAATGTATATTGCTAATACGACAAGACCTGATATTTCATTTGCAACTAACATGTTAAGCAGATATTGTGTACAACCAAGAATAATACATTGGAAAATGGCGAAGCGAGTCTTAAGATATTTGAAAGGTACCATGAATTACTCGTTAAAGTACAGAAAAACTGGACAAAATTTGAAATGCTACGTTGATTCTGATTGGGCAAGTGATGTTCAAGATAGAAAATCATGTTCAGGTTACGTTATTTTTATGGCAGAAGGACCTATTTGTTGGAAATCTAAGAAGCAAAAATCTGTAGCATTATCTACTATGGAGGCTGAATATATAGCATTGTCAGAAATAACTAAGGAAATTGTTTATGTAAGAAGGCTTTTAAATGAACTGAATTTTAAGGTATATTGTGAAGAACCGACCACAGTGTTATGCGATAACCAAAGTGCCATTAAGGTTTCGAAAGAGAATGTTCATTATGAGAGATCAAAGCATATTGACATTAGGTATCATTTCTGCAGAGAAAAACAAGAGGAAGGTATTATTAACGTCACATATGTTTCAACAAGTGATATGGCAGCAGATATTATGACAAAAGGGTTGCAGAAGAATAAGCACGAAAAATGTATTGAATTATTAGGCTTAGATAATTGATATTTGAATATTTTTTTTTGAATTGTATAGTTGAATTTTTGATATGTAGATATGTACATGTAAATTGCATTGATAGGGGGAGTGTTAAGTAATGAAAATGAATATTGAGATTATATTATATCAATACAATTTACATAGCAACACAAATTGTGTATAGTATATGGTACTATGTAAGAGGTATATGTATAATAGTTCAAACTGTAAATTATAAGATTAGGCTTTGAATTGTAATTGAATTAGAATTGATAGTCAGTCTCTTCTTCAACTTCAACAAGTGAAGTAGTCAATACATTACAGCAATCAACCACCATAAACCTAACAAATTTAAAAAAAACTTTCTTTCGAAACATCAAATGCAAAAAAGGAAATGAAGGTGTAGCGTCACCTGAATCGTTATTAACAATATATCCTCCTATATTAATTAATTTAAGGCTTTAGTGTCTTAGAAGTTAATTTTTTTAACAGAAAGCGTTTTTCCGACGCTTTTTTGCTCTTTCTCTCCTAAGGGTCAATTTTTGTACAAAATATGGTTTTTTTTCCGTTTTGCCTCTGGCTTTTTTCATTATCAAACTTCAAACTTTTCAACTTGTAAATTTTAGAAGTTTGTTTTCAACTTATAACTTCCTTTTAAAGATATCCTGATAAGCTCTAGATTTTTTTTCATAAATGCCCAGCAGATAAAATATCCAAGAAATATATAAGAATTTTTCAAATCTAATGTATGCTGAAAAATTTTAACAATTTTTCAATCAAAAATATCAAACATTGATGAAAAAAAAAAGAACTGAAAATATTTTACATTAAATTTATTTTTGTTTGTTTGTGAATTTAGAAACAACAACAAAAAAAAAACAAACAAACAATTTTTGACAACAAAATATTATGATACTAAATAGTATTCAATAAATATGATGTAATTAATTAATTAATATGGATATAAAAAAAAATTATTGTTATTATTATTGTTGTACATTAAAAAAATATAAATAATGTACGACTTTTTTATATTCATGTCCATGTGTTCATTCATTCGAATAGAACGTGACATAGAATTTTTTTTTTTTAATTCTTTATTTTTTTTTCTGCTTGTTTTATTACCGTTTAAAAAAAAAAAATTATGCTGACTGTCATCCAATTAACAATGTAAAAAATAATAAAAAGAATTAATAATATGTAATAACATATATATCATGATTATGAATGAAAATATTCAAGGAAAACAACAAGAATATTGTAAAAGGGAAAAGAGAGTTATTAAATCGTTTATCGTTACATTATTGTATGGGAATTTATTTTATTTATTTTTTTATTTTTCTCTGTATTACATAATTAATTAAATTTGATTTTCTCTTTTCTCATTGAACAGTAAAAATAAACATGTGAAATTTTTTAAATAACATAAATATTAAATAAAAAGTTAAAATAAAATATTAAAAAAAAAAATAAATAAAAAAAAATAACATTAAAAATACGCATTGAAATATTATAAAATTATGATTTATTTGATTGCGGCAATATATTTAACGCATATGGACATTTTGGCCATCAAATTAATCAGAAGTGACACAAATGAAAAAGAATTATATACTACATATGTATGTATGGATGTATGTGTATCTGCTACTCTTATTATTATTATTTTAATTATTTTGTTTGTATTTTTTTCAATTTTTTTAATTTAACAATATATCGAAAATATTCTGCATATGTTACATACATATTTATGTACATAATGTATCTAGTAGTTACATACATATGATATTAAAATTTATAAGGAATTTAATTTATTTGTAAAAATAATTTCATTTATTTATGAACAATATATATACATATACGGTTTTTTTTGTGTCATTGCTAAAACATTCGTAATTTCGATATTAATTGGAAAAAATACTTACAATGATTGTTGTTTTTTTTTTCCCCCGACTGTAATTTCAGCTATTAATTACAGTTCTTAACGAGTTGTAATAATTTTGTTTTTAAGTAGATACAAAAATTTGATATAAAATTTGTTTTATTTCAACACAAAATTGTTTTTATCTATCTTTAAATAAATGTGAAAAATAAAAAAATTAATGTAACATACTGAACATGATATTGGGTATTTCAAATTTAGTTTACTAGAAAAATTCACAAAAATTGCCTTGATGTGAGCCAGGTCCTAGCCAAATTAACTGTTTTCTGCACAATTTCTCTACCATACAGGAATGTTGACAGCAAATTTACATTCAAAATCCTGAACAGGATTGAAAAACTTCCAAAGGTTTAGAAAATCAAGATACCATTTTTCTATCAGGGCGTTTCTATTTAGTTGACCTATAGTTTATAGTTTAGCTATATGTTCTATTAGTTTATCATTTAGGTTTTCCAACCCAATAGAACACTTGTGTATCTTTTTGAAAATTGTGGTATAAAAGATTATTATGTTTTTGTTTTCAAGTATCATTTTCAACAACAAACATTTTGTTTTAAAAAGAAAAAAAAAATACTTAACAGAAGACTTTGTAACACCCTTTTTTTGGATATTTTCATTTTATCTATATAAATTAATTAAATGATATTTTGGATAATGAAATTTTTCTGCTTATATTCGGTTCGTTGTTGTTGTTGTTTCGTTTTATTCTTTTGAAATTATCTCATGCAAAATGAAAAGCTGAAAAACGAGAGAAATATGTACATGTAATGTATTTTATTTTATTTTTTTCAATTCTTTTTGCTGTATTCTGTAAAATATGACTAGAATATATGGGTTATAAAATACTCGTACAACATCAGAATAACAGTATACAGCATCAGAACATTTATAATGTACGAGCAGATACAAAAAAAAATAAAAAAATAAAAAATTAGTTGAACTTCATTTTTCATTATGTATTCATTTAAATTGTATAATTGTAATGTTCGCTATCATATAAATTACCACACAATTTAATAAAAGCCATCAGTTCAAATGAAATACAACATACATATTACAAAATATACTTATGTATGTATGCTATTATATTTATATTTATGTATGTTAAATGTGTATAGCATTAATTACCACAAAATAGTACTCGTATATGTATGTATACATACATTATATACATACCAATTGTTACAGTTTTGCTTGTAAAATAATAAGGACAAGGTCGTCTGTTATGTCGTTTACAACAAATTAATGATGGTTACATATGATAACATAAATATATCATTCATTTTTCATAAGAATATACATATGTATGTAGTATGCATATATTCTGTAATATGTAATCTTAAATTTGTAAAATACGAAATTGTTTTTATTTTTTTTTAGTTTTTCCTATTCACAGTTGACAATCTGTGTAATATAAAATTTAAAAAAAATATTAAAAACAATAGATGATAAAATAGAATCCTTTAACCTAAATTTTTCTTGATTCATTGTTATATTGATGAAAATTTCCCAATCAATTATAAAATTTCAGCAAAAAATCGAAAACAGAAAAAACAAAAAAATCAGAGAAAAACAAAACAAAAAGTAATTCTGATAAAATTGCGTATACTGAAACTTGTCAGTATGTACAATAAAATTGATGCATGAAATTCACATCACTATTTTACATCATGATAAACGAAATGTCATGATGATGTTATTTTGTCATTGAAATGAAAATATTGTAAAATTCTCTAAAATACAAATTGTAGAAATTTCAACAAAGATTTAAGATTAAATTTTGCCTTTTGAAATGAAAAAAAAATGAAAAAAAGGATATTAATCTTTTTCTCATTTGTTGAAGTTTGAATTTCAATTTACTTCATGTATTTTCAATTATTTTATATCGCTACTCATGTACATATTATGTACATACATATGTATCTGTCTTTTAATATACGCGATAACAGTTTAAATTTATTTTTGGCCAAAATTCTGACATGAAAATAACAATTTTTTGTTTTGTTTTGTATTTGGGGGCTTTGATTTGTTAGATTTTTTGTAAGCTTACATGAGCTAACAAAGCCAAAATGAAATATGCATTTAGACCTCAAGGGAACTTGCTTTATGTAATGCGTGTAACGTATGAATTGTTGAACATTTTTTAATAAGTTTATACAACTCTCTAAACTCTAAAGTCATGTATCTATACAACATTTTTGACTTAAAATCAATCGTCTAGAATGTCAAATTTTCTATTGAAATTTCAAAGTTTTAGTGTTAGTTTGCAACAATTTGTGAAAAAGAGACTTTGAAAAGTTATTTTTTTTAGTCAAAATTCTTACCAAAAGCTGCTGACAAAAATGTTAAATATATATTTGCTAGCTGTTTTTTCTGTATAGTAACAAAAAAACGCATGTTTGAAATTTTTTAGAAAATTTATTCTGTTCTATTTAGAAAAAAACAAAAAAAAATGTCAATCACGTTCTCGTATAACGTTCAACCGAGCAATAGCTTGCAGTGCCATTTATTGGCAACAGTATAGGAAGCAATTACAATTAGTAGCAGTAACCTCGTAACATAATCTTTTGTCTCTTCAATCATATATACTATCTAACCGTATCTAAATGCAATGTTTTTTTTTTTTATTATTATTTTTTTTTTTTAGATGTAAAAACTAACAAATAAATGAATGAATGAAAAATGAATGGTTAAATGAATGAATAAAAATGATTTCAAATGTTAGATACATGTATCTTTTTTATCGTATCGTATTAATACATCTACATATATGAAGATGTACATGTTAAAATATACAAATGTTACAATAAAAAAAAAAACTTCAGCAGTCATCTAAGTTTTTTTTTCTTCTTCCCCCCAAAACAATTTTTCTTATTTCCGTTCGTCTGTCGATTATAAATGACATAATGAACCCAGATTAATTGACATTGGAAATGACACGAGAAAATATATATCATTTGCTTATCTTAACGTAAAGTTTTTTTTTTTTCAATATTATTTTTTATTCTCTATCTTTCTATTTCGTATCTGTATCTACTATCTATCTATCTATATACGATACTTTGGAAATATTCAAATTATTTATAACCATTATAATCTATGAATAATATAGGTAGAACTTTATTTTTATATCTATTTCCTTTCGATGATGTAAAAAAAAATATCTTTGTATTCTGAGATCTAAAAATACAAATAGAAAAGTATTATTTTACATTTACATTAATTATCTATATTTTTACTTTACAAAGATTGTGTCACAATTAAAATTAACTTAATTAAATTATAATAAATTTTATATTTTGTTTTTGTTTTTCTTTCTTTTTTTTTTTCATTCATTTTTATTCTAATAAAGTCAAAATAAGGTAATTATAAGAATAAAAAAAGGAAATTTGCTATTACAAATGAATAAACTTTCTTTTAGAAAAATAATTAATGAGTTTTCAATTAATTTTTATTATTCAATAGAAGTAATTTATTATTATTATTATTTTTTGTTTTTTTTTGTTTTTCAAATGAAAATTAAATAATACTAAACTTTCATAATAAATCATATTTCATTAACTAAAATTGTTTTAATTACGTTTTCAATTAAATTAATTTATTCTAGATTTACGTATAGTTTGAGATTTGAAGAAATTTGAGAAATAGAGTGTAGTAGAGTAGTAATTCAATATTAGTACTAGTATAATGACATTAACGTTGCAACCTAATCGCTATCGTCGAAACTGTATTTTAATACAATTCTATTACTCTTTCTATTTTACAGAGTGTTAATCTTTTTGTAAAGTTTTCAAGAATCTTTTTGTGCAAACTTATATTCATGCCGTATTATAAAGTCCTTGAAATGCCTCAAGATTTTTTATAATTTTAAGAAGTATCTTAATTAATTTTTGTACACTTTCAAAACTTTTCGTCAATCTTAAAAGTGCACCACATTTTTGAGCATATAAAATTTTACAAATCTTAACAATAGAAAAAAAAATTGACTTATTTTGTAAGGGGGAGTTTTCCTATTTTCTTATTTTATAAATTTCTCCTAGTACACAACCTAAGCATTCAAGTATAATATTTTTGAAATTTAATACTGAACTTGAAATGAAACCTAGTAAATGTAAAAAAAAACATTCTCTTCTTATTAACAGTTTAATTTTATATAAATAAATATTTAAAACAGTCTGCAAATGAAAATTTACAACATTATAAAAGATATATGTATGTATTTTTTTGTTGTCTAGTTTATGTGTGTGTAGCTTGTACAATATGTAGACAAATATGTACTATACAATTAGGTACATTTTAGAAACCATTTAAGTGAAAAATTTGTAAATAAAATACATGAAACCTGAATGTGTGTAAAGTATAATTTAATGTAAACATTAGATTTTTTTTTATTTTTATTTTTTTTTTTTCTATACATCTATGCGATTATGTAGAAATTTTTGTATATATATGTATGTGTTAATTTTCCTTATTTTACTTGTCGTTATTTTATTTTTCCTTTCATCTAATTTTAAACTGTATCTTCATTCATTCAATTTACCAAATTAAAGCCCACATGTGAAAATATCAAAATAGTTTTCAAAACTTTATTAATTAGAAAAGTACAAACATGTGTTTATACATATATGGATATAATGTATGTACATTGTACATAGTAGTATATATATCTAGAAAATTTCCATTGAGAATAAAATCATGTAAAAGTAAATTTTTTTTTACTTTAGTGTTTTAATACAGAACATATAAAATTTTAAAGTTAAACGACGCATGTAGAAATGTATGTATATAAATGTATCAAAATTATCAAAGGTATACAGTGTACGATAATTTTAGTATATATTTCATTTATAATACATAAAATATATGTACATATATATACAAAAATATATAGGAAAATAGATAGTATCTAAAATATTTTATATGAAATGATATTACATACATATTTTAGTTCTTATCATATAGTATAGTTTCTATCACATATATACATATGTATGTAAGCATATGAAGTAGTTCTCCTTGTTGGTCTATCTGTCTATTCTATAAAAGACTTACATTATGTATGATGTAGAAAAGATGGATGCAACCATCATATAGTAAAAATTTTCTTTTATTTCATATAAGGTGTAAAGTTTATACACTTGAGGTTTTTCATCAGGTACTTATATTATATATGGTATATCTAAGTATATACAATATACATATATGCATATATCATAACATATACAGGTACATTTTATCTTTATAGATATTATATACATTACATACATTCGTTTACACTTTTATTATATTATATTTTAAATCTTTAAGAAGTACATATATGATTTTATTATCTTAAAGTTCAACAAAATAAAGTTCAATATCACAAAAATAAAGTTTAAATGATTTTATTGCACTTAAAAAAAATTATATATTTTTAATTTATAGTAAACTTTATATATATCTACAAAGAAAAAAGTGATTTTTATTTTTATTATTTAAGAAAATTGATTTACTAAAGTGCTACATTTAAAAAAAAAAAACTTTTTTCTCACTGCATCTATTCCAAGGATTTATTAATTAATAGTAGTACTCACAATGTGTGGAAGTTGATCGAAATTGTAGAAATAGTAGAAGAATGGAAAAAATCGAAAAAGAAACTTCCACCTCGAAATTATTTTATATGATTTTGACACTTTTCCATTCTTCTACGATTTCCATTGGTTACACCATGTTTTTAATCGAAAAATCGAAAAATAGAAAAAAGTCAGCTGATCTGCATTATAGCAAATGTCAATTCGTGTATGTTACTTGACAGATTGCTGACAGTTTCAGATTTTTCGATTTTTTCCACTTCGACTTCTACATATTCGAAAAGAGTCCTTCATGATCTGACTCACTTCGAAGTGTTTGATGTTCCACAATTTCGACTTCTACGGTCAACTTCTACCGATTGTGAGTACTACTAATATTTTATATTGAGTAGAAGTATATTATGATTTAATAATTATGACAGAAAAATAAATATAGTAAATTTAATTGCAAAAAAAAACTTAGAGTTCATTGTGATTTATTTTTGCAATTTCAATAAAATTTATGTGAAGAAAAAAAAATTGAAGTGTATTTAAAAGTTAATTTTTTTCACTTCTATTCTTTAATCGTATTTAAAGATTTTATACTATGTATAAGTATTTATATTGACTTTAGTTTAGTGTAAAATCTTCTGTCATTAAACAAATCCGATACAGAAATAAACTTCGTCCTTCCCAAAGATACACTTTAAAATGTATGGTATTACCTTTCCATGTTATCCTGAATTATATACATAAAATAAAAAATCCTTTATTTTTGATTATGAAATACAATTGATTGAACTGACATTTACATTTGACAATAATTTTATATCTTTTTTTTTTTTTCAAAACAAGATACAAAAATATGCACACAAAATAATTGGCTTCTTCCTTTCCGTTATTAATAAATAAAAAAATAAATAAAAATAATATCAAGAAAAAGAAATATGTATTTTTGAGCACATATGTTCTATCTATATAATGTTCACTCTAATGTAATTATTTTTAATATACATGAAATTGAATTTTAATTTTCTTTGATTATATTATTTAGAAACTTGAAAGAAAAGAAAATACAATACATATACATACATATATAATTTATTTATTTTTAACAATCAATCAATCATGTGTATATGAACTTTTTCTTTAAGGTATTTAAGTTCGCATCTTGGGGTAATAAAATATTATATTTATAGTATATGTATTTTTTTTCTTTCAATTTGATTACATTACCGTTATATGTATATGTATTCCAATATATCAGGTGGTATAAGAAATAAACCAATAAATTATACTTTGATCAATCAAATTGATACCTTCTCTTTCATCTAATTTCTTTTTAGTTTTTTTTTTCTTTCTTTTATTTGGAGAAAAAAAAGTCGTTATTATAATCATCAGATTTTTTTCTGAAATGGGTAAATCATACGTTTTTATAAATGATTATGTTTTTTTTTTCTTCATTTTTTTCGTCGGTTTTCGTATAAGGTTCACATGAAAAAAAAAATTTGATTGTAAAGAATTATCAGAATTTTTTGTTTTGTTACAAAAGAGAAAAGTGCTTTGTGCATTTAAATGTCATCCCTGATATCTTAAATCAATTATCAAATTGAAAGGATTTTTTTTTCGACCTTATGCTAGTTTTTAATTTTCAAGGATTCTTCTAGAAGACAATATTTTACAAGTGACTACATTTCATTTTTTCTGTGAAAGCAAAATATTAATTTTTATGAGTAATTTTGTGAACCGTGGATCCTTTTCTTTTTTTGTTCTGTGTTCAATTCTTTCCTTACACTTTTGTCTACTGAAAATGAAGTTCTTAAGTATTTAAGAATTTAATTTGAAAATTGCGTGAAAATACATATAATTTGTTTTTTTTTTCTTTTGTCGTAAATATTTCCTTAACGTAAATGCAAAATTTCAATGAATCTTATAATTCAATATTTCATTTTATTTATTTTACTTGCAAATTTACACGATTTATTTAGCTTAATCACTACTCACTTCATTTATTTGTTTTCTATTTTCCTTTTTTCCCATTTTCATTTCTTGTAATTCTTGTGCGTTTTGCAAATTAAACATTTTTACATAAATTAATAAAATTTCATACATATTTAAATTCAAATCATATAAGAATTAGAAAGGTGTTAGCTGTGCAATTATTATTCTTAAATGTTATCGCATAGTTTTCTTCTTCTTTTTTTTTTTTTGTATTTAGTGTTTTTATTTATTTTTATATTATTGTATGACTGATTATATTTAGCACGCAATATTAAAATAGCGATAATTTTCATTTAATATGCATAATTAGATTGCTAATAATTTTTGTACATTTTCTTTTATTCTTTTGACTGATAGGAAAATTTTCTAAATATGTATTTTATATTCATTAATTCATTTATAATTATTCTGTGTGAATATTTCATAAACTATGACAAATGACACAAGCAAAAAAGAAAGTGAATAAATTTTTACTAAATTTTTGGAAGTTTTTATAAAAATAAACTAACTAAATGAGTTAAATGAGTTACATAATTTTGAAAGAAAGAAATGGAAATGGAGGGTTTCATACACATTTAATTTCTTTTCTATAATATGGATGCCTTACTTGCCAAATCGATTAATTCCATATAAAAAACGTCTAAAAAAGTTAATAAATTAGCTCCGATAATAAATTAATTATGATTCGAAGTCCGAACAAATATTTTTAATTTAGTAGTTTAACGGCTTATCATCACATCCAATAACTTCGAATTTGAAAAACTCCAAGAATTAATTGAGTTCTGGAACTAAAACTTAAAAAACGTTAAAAATATGGAGTTAATCGATTTGGCAAATGAAGCATCCATATAATAAATGAATTTTAACATACAAACAAAATAACTTTGACTGTGAATAAATTGACATCCTGTAGGATATACACATATGTATACGTTTATGCATGTACGTTTATGTGAACTTTAAAAAACATCATTTAAAAAATTTTTTTTTAATTTTAAAAAACAAAAGTTAAAAAAAGACAAAATAAAAATTAAACATATTCAAATTTACTTGATTAACATTTTATTTTGTTCCGGTACAATAAAGTAAAGATTTATTTTTGCCTCTACAAAAATAAGCATTTCCTTTTATTCCAAATGGTGTTATAAATACAGTTTTTTTTTATATCTTAATTTAATATTGAAAACTTTTCATTCTTTTCCTTTTCCTTTATCATTTTTTTAGAATTTTTTTTTTATTTTGTGTAAATTACAAAGAACATAATCATAATTTTCATACTTTACAACAATTTACATTTTTTTAAATCAATTGATCATCATCATCATCATCATCATTGTTATCGACATTGTCATCATCACGACTATATTCTCTTCTAAACTTCTGTAATTATGTATTCCAATCTTCTTTTGACTTAATAGAATTTCAATTTCCGACAATATAATCTTCTCAATTTTCAGTGCACACGAACAAAAAAAAAAAGGATATTTACACAAATATAAGTTTAAAAATAAAAAGTGATCATAACGGGGAAAAAAGTATATAAAAAAGTATGAAAAGTTTTTTTTTTTGAATAAATAAAAAGAATTACTAGGGAAAAAAAGAATTAAAATAAAAAACAAACAAAAAATATATTTTCAACAAGCATATATAGAATGACACAGCTGTTAAACACTGACCCAGATAGAAAATTCATATAATATGTATGCGTATATGTTAAAAGGACTAAAAAAAAAAGCGAATTATACTGTTCGTAACATAATCTAGTATATCTCTAATGCCCTTTTTCACTGCGTTTTTATAATATTTTTCTATATATTTTTAGAATTTCTTCTTTCTTTTTTCCTTTTTTTACTTTAACTTTGTGTATTTATTCAATACTTTTTTTTGTTAATGTAGATATAACTTGGTTTTTTTTTTCTCTTCTCATCTCATCCTTTTATATGTATATATTTTTATACTATTTTTATCTCATTGAATCGTTATTTTTTAGTCGTTGTCATCGTCGTCATTGAAGTCTTTGTATGTTCATGGTCTATTACTCTGCCACAAAATCTTTCTTGTTAAAAAAGTTTTCCAATAACTGACACCCACAAGAACTAACACAAGAAGAAGACTTTGCTTGATGACAATGATGATGATGATGATGATGATTTTATCAAAAGAGAACTTTCGTATACAAAGAATAAAAAAAAAAAATATATGTATGTAATATGTATGGTAAAAATGTTGAAAAAAAATATATAGAGAGAAGAGTTAAAGTAATATGGAGAAAAAAAAAAGTAAAAGTAGTAAGTAGCACAACCATACGAAGTAATATGGAAAAAATCCTTAAAAAAGGAGAGAGAGAGAAAAAAAATGATGAAAATAACTAAAACTAAAGAAAATATTGTTTCTTAGATTTTCAAAAGGATATAGTTAAAGTATGACATAGAAGGAAAAAAATTTGAAACACAAGACTTTATTATGTGTGCTATAATAGAAAATTTAGAAGAAGAAGAAGAAAAAATAAGAAAATTTTGTGTAAAGATGTTACATTAGGATAGGTGGCAATTTGTGAAATGTACGTCAGTTTGTCATCAAGTTTGTGTATTTTTTATAATAATTTATTTTTTTATTTGTTATTTATTTCATTTTTATGAAAAGTTTTAGTTGTCTTGTTTTTTTGTTTTTTGTGTAACTTTCTTTTAGTATTTTTTTGCTTGAAATTGATCATGTTTTAAATTTCGATATCATTTTTCTTTTTTTTTAATGATATGATACATTTTTTACTATATATGTATGTATATATGTATTTCTATTAATATTTCCTTTCCAATTACATGTTATACATACTACATACATTTACCGTGACCATGGGTTTTTTTATGTTCTTATTAAAAAAACAAAAAAAAAAAAAGTATGATATTAAGAAAACAACTTGACAAATTAATGATTATTTGATGAAATATTGAAGTTTTTTCTTTGTTTTGTTCTTCTTAACAAAAATATAACTGTGTGGTATAAATTGGTAACCAGGTGGTCTTTGAAAAATAATATTTATTGCATTCTTTTTTTATATTTTTAATGAAATTTTTCCAATAAACAAGTTTTTCTTTTGTTGTGTTGTAACGATGACAAAAAGAAAACGATATATAAATAAATTCTTTTATAAATAATGGTTTAAACGAAAAGTTTTCAAATACTTTTAATTGCTTTTGTTTTCAACATATCGAATATCTATAAGGAAAAATAATTGAAAAAAAAAAATGTATTTTGAAGTGGAAGAACAAATAACACGCATATTTTTTTGTTTTTTTGTTCTTAAATTTTTCTTAAATATATTTTTGAAAATACATAAATTTAATTTTATTTGTGCAGTTACCTGAAAATAACAATATGTTACATATATGATTGACTTTTATCATAATTATCAATTCATTAAATTAACAATTTACTTTATTTTATGGTTTTTCTTAAAGAATGATTTTAAACAATTTCAAGATTCAGAAAATCGATTACATCCTAAAATAGGTTTTTTTTTCGTGTATGAGAAAATTTCAAAAAATTTTCAATGTAATTAAATAAGAAAACAAATATATACATTTTTACACAAGGATAATCAATTTTCAAAACTGTTTAAACGTATATTATTTAAATTTAAAAAGAAAACATAAAAAAAATCTGTTTTTGACTGCTTAAAAAGTTAATACGAGTAAGATACAAAAATGTATTTCGTTGGAAAATATAACAAAAAAATAATAAATGTGAACAAACAGAAATAGCTGAAAATTTATAAATTATTTTCAGTTTTATAATATCCACAATATCTTCCGTAATCTTTGGTATACCTCAAAATATAATACATTAAAAAATAGTAAAACATAAATTTAAAAAAAAAACCTTAAAATGAAACACAAAATAAAATATTATTATGTGTACAAAAACATGGATTAAAATTTAGTTCTTCATGTAATCCTTTTTTTTTTTTTGCTCTTTTGATAAATATTTACTGTATATGTTTTTTAATCTTATATATAAATACTTCATATATGAGTATATGAAAGCTTACACACATATGTATAATGTATTATGTATCTTCAAAATGAGAAAATTTCTTTCGAAAAAACACACAAATGTTAAATATTCCAAAAAGGATATATGTACATACAAGAAATGGACAATTAAAAAACATGTTTTGTAATTATTTTATGAAAGTTCACAGTACATACATATGTACATATATACTTATTCAAATATTTATAAAACAAAGAAAATTTTATTAAATTCATAAAGTGCTTGTATAATAATATAAATTTATGTTGTATAAAATGTGCATTAGTTATACATTAACAATTATAATATATATGTACATGTATGTGTATATGTGTATTGCATTTTTTTTCATGATACTTAATTGAATAACGAATATTTGTAGAATTATATAAATGAACGTGAGAAAAATACCAATGAAGAATTTTAATATTTTCTTAAATTTCAATAAAAAAAATTTAGTTTTTAAACAAAATTCAATTCAATACATAATAATTTTGTTTTTGTTGTTGTTGTTGGTGTTTTTTTCCAAAATATTTCGCGTAAATTGAAAAAAAGATATTGAAGGGATTAATTGAAATTTTGTGAAATTAAGAAAGTTAGTATGACTTAAAAAATTATAAGTTGATTGGAAACTATAGGTTACACACACTTGTGTTCAAATTTTGTCATAACCTACGCTTTTTTTTTTTGTAACGATTTTTCTTCATGACATTTTGAATTTTTCTTTTTTACTTGTTTCCGTAGAAACTTCCATATGACATACAGGTTATTATAACTGAATATTGGTCTCCCGACTTTCAATATGGTGTGTTTTATTTATTTTGTTTGGCCATTTATTATCAATTTTCTTTGACATTTAATTCATTGGTAATTTTTATTGTAATCGAATTTTCTTTTACATGAAAGCAACAAATTATTTATTATTTCTATTTTTAAAACGGATAATAATCCTTAGACTTTTATATAAAAAAAAATTTTTTTTTATTTGTCTTATTTACGAGACAAAAATGTAAGATGAATATTTTTAGAATATACACGAGCTACTTTTTTATACTGTATATCTTTTTTACCTATCGAAAAATACGACTTTACTTAAAATCAATACTCTTGTTAAATAAAAATTGATCTACATATACACATGTACAAGAGCTATACTAACTGAATACACCCTTGTTTTAGGGTAAAATTAAACAAATTTTCAGTATAAATATATAATTATCTGAAAAAATATATATTTCAAATAAAATTCTAGATACAATGTCTCGTCAAAAAATAAACAAGAACTCAACTTATTTTTGCTCCAATACCAGACGTTATTTAATATTTCAAAAAATAAGGAGAAAATCATTATCCATAAATTAAAAAAAAATACAAACAAAGAAGAAGAAAAAGTTTGCGAAGAAAAATTTACAATAAAGTATAAGTTAGAAAAACTAAAAAATATAAAAATCGATTGAATATTCTCAAATTTCAAGTCGGAAAAAATTGAAACATATGTATGTACTACATCAAATTCTGCCTTCGAAATAATATGATCAGTTTTCAACATGATGTTATGTGTCTTCTCGATATTTTTATTTAGATACCACCTTAATTTATTTGAAATTTTTTTTTCTTTTAAAAATGAAAAATAATTTAAATTGAATTTTTTCAAGTTTGTTTTTGTGTATTTTAATCAAGATAAAAAAAAATATGTTTTTATTAAAAGTATATATTTTTATACCATATATTGACTGTATAAATTTAAATTACATAAAAATTTGTTTTTCTTATTAAATCTACACCCACATAAACATTATGTATACTCCTGTAGGTTTAAGTGTTTGTCTATACATTTGTACATACATATATACATTTCTTCTAAACTACAAAAGAAATTTTCATACTTTCACTTTTTTTTTTAAAGAATTTTTCTATTTATACGGGTTGTTAACTTTAAAATTAGCAAAATCTGTACAATAACACAAAAAATCACAACATATTATGTATCATGTGCAAATATAATTTATATAATTAATGTTATATCCGTGACATAAAATGTATACAGTCAATTAAATATATAACACATATGTTACATACCTACATACATATTTACAAATAAATTTAATATAAAATATTGAAATTTCAAAGAAGATTAAACTTGAATGACAATCTAATAATATTGTGTATACTATATAATAAAATGTATAATACATTTTCCTTAGCGTATACATCCTAACAGCCAACAGGTAAACTAAGCATATGGGAGATGTATCTGATAAAATTGATAAGGTGATAAAGAACACTTAACTTACACATATTCTTATTTAAAAAAAGAAATTACATATATGTATATTTGAATTTGAATAAGAAACACTTAACATATTTACACCTACTCCCATCAAACATTATGAACTGCTATCGACTTAATAAAAAATATAAAATAAAATAAAATAAAAATACGTAGTTATTAAAATGAGTTTTTATAATTCACAAAATACCTATATGCAAATTTTTCAAAAACTGTTTTGTTTTCTTCAAAAAATTAGAAAAATTATTAAATTTATCGTTAAAGAATTTTTTACGATAACGGCTTAATAATTTTCTATTATTTTCAAGAAATTGTTATTTGGGAATTTATACAATAAAAGTACGTTTACATACGCATAACCCTATGGCACAATTACAATATATAAATACATATACGTAATATTTAAATATATTCTAGAATATATATCATATAATATATAAGTATGTAAATATTATTATTTGTGTGTATATTATACACAAACAAGATGTTTAAAAGTGCTTGAGGTAAAATTTTCAACAAATTTTATATCAAAATACCTATAAGGATTCTGTTGTATTTATATTGATACTATATACATATATAATGTACATATACTCGTATATTATAATAAATGTATATAATGTATGAAACCATTATCATGATAGCTTGGCTTTCTTTTTTTTTTTTCTGAGCTCCATTATATACTTTATTTAAATCATTTTATACTAAATTTAATACATACATATATGTACACATACATATTTTATTTTATTTTATTTTATTTCTTCATATAAATATGTAACACATATGACGTATAATGTCATACATGAGTTGACTCGTATCAATTTTAATGTAAATTTCAAAAAGCATTTCTATGTTTTTCAAATAGTATACATATGTATGTACTTATTTTCTATAATAACAAAAACAAAAGAAATAACGGAAAAAAAGGAAATATAAACAATAACAAAAAAAAATATATTTACAATAAAAAACAGTAAAATTAAATCTTATATTGTTTGACTTAGTAAATGTGCCTAGAAGGAAGAAATTAGAAAAAAAAAAACTTTGTATTTGAAAGAAAAAGCAAACTTAAAAAATATGTAAAATTGTTTTTTTATTATAACAAGCATTTGCTATGATTACATCTTATATCAATATATCTATTGCTTAGAAAATAAACAAAAATTTATTTTGTTTTTCATTATTAACCCTTTGCTTGCATTCAGCAACTCTATCGTAAAGATACTTTCTCAAGTATAAGTATATATAAAAGTTCGACTCTACAACAGAAAATTCTTTTAATATTCTTTTCTTGGTCATGTGAGAACATTTTGGAAAAAATATAATTTTTCTTTGGTCACAGATATGTACATATTTCTAAAAACTGTAATGTGACCAGTCTTATATTTTTTTCTCTGTTTTTCAATTTTCAATTTTCAATTTAAATTCAATCTGATTTTTCATTTTCACTATTTATTTTAAACTTCAGTATTCTTGGTATATTTGGTTTTTATTTCCTTTGATTAAAAAAAAACCTTATATGTACAATGTACGCATACATACATACTTCAGTTATGATATTTTTAATCAAATTAGACAAAATGATAACGAACTGTCGAATGAATTTTTATAATTTTCATATATGTATATTTTTTTTTTTAAAAAAAGAGACACTAATTATTGACAAAAAATGAATAATTAAAAAAATTTTCGCAACACCCACTTGTGGCAATTATGTAGGTGGCTTTTATTTTATATGTACCTACACTATGATTTTATTTATTATTATAATTTTTTGTTTCTTTTTTCGAAAAGTTTAAAAGTAAACTTTCTTGAATATAAAATGGAAAAAAAAAATCATGATACATTTGAATACACATATCTGTTGTAATGAGAAATTATACGGTTGAATTAAATAAACAACTAATTTTAATATGAAATGTATACATGATAAGAAATATAAATAATAAAAAAATAAATATATAGCTATACGCATATATCTGGGCTAGACACGTGTACTTATCATAAAAGACAATCTTTTTCTCTTGTTTAGGTATTTTCCTTTTTTTTTCTGTTTTTGTTTTCTTGTGGGTTTTGTTTTTTTTTTATTGCAGAAATGTTTCTGACACATCTACAAATGATGTTGTAAAATCTTATATTATTATTTTGTTGTACTATATATTCAGATTGTTTAATTTTCATAAAATGAACAAGTAAGATTTCTGTGGAAAAACTTATTACAATAAGAAAGAAAAAAAAAATAAAAAGAAGAATACTTAAGAATCATATAATAGTTTCCTTTAATTATGCATCCGTTTTGTACATTCTTTGTTTACTTCAAAGCACCTATATAGATAAACGAATATTCTTGCGTTAACATTAGTATTAATCTACAGAGGAATTTATATATATACAATACCCATATTCCATACATATAGATCCTTTTTCACAATTTCATATATGTATGTATATTTATACTTATAATTAAAGATATAAAATCATGTTTTCCCTTTACATTCTCATTTTCAATCCTTTCGTACATATTGTATTCAATTTTCTTATATATTTCTTCTTTTACTTTTATAATGTATATTTTCTTGTTTGTTTATTTTTTTTTCTTTTTTTTTATTTATATTATATACTATATAACATTTATTTTCTTATTACATTTCAGGATTTCTTAACTGCAATTCCAGTACTCTACAATCACTGGCACAATTACATGGTAAGTTTACTTTTTAATTTTTCAATTTAATATTTTGATAAGCAATTATAAAATGGTTTCTGACATTTTCATATTTACGTCACGTTCAAACAATTATGTATAGTTGTTGCAAAAATGATTGTGTAGATATTTATATATTTTTCTGTATCTACTTTATATACACATACATACCTATGTATGTATATGTATACATTTTATAAAATACATACATATAAAATGCAAATTATTATTATTATTATTATTATTGGAGTACTTGAAAATGTCTTGTACTATCATAATTGTACAATTTTGTGCGCTTTTTAAATCAACAAATGATTCAATTAAAGTGGTAATTTATATTTTATAATTTATTCTTTAGAATGGCTAATAATTACAATATAATAAAAGATTCATTTTTTTTTATGAATTCCTTTGTAATGCGAGAAGTAAACAAATTGAAGAATTAATTGCAAAGAAAGTGTACATAAATGCAACAGCAAATGTTCCGATTGAATTAAAATTATCCTTGTGTATCCTTCTCTAACGTAAATGTCTTTTTGAAGTGTTCCTCAACTTCTAATCACCAATTTATTTAATTTTTGATGATTTTACCTTGTTATGTTAATTAATTTTCTTTTGTTATACATCAAGTTTTTCTTAGTGATTTTGTGTATATACTGTGTATTTTTTTATGATTACCCAATTTACAATTACCCGTTTTCTGTCTCTATTGTTTATATTAATTGATTTGTTTTTTCAGAATCAGGAATCGTTCTTGTTTTTTTCTAGTTAAGTATCTCAAAAATTACCTTGAATAAAAAACATATATACCGGTAATATCAAAAATGTCCCTTTATATTATCCTTATAAATTTTCCATTTGGGATATACATACATACATATGTATGTTTCTACATAAATTAATTTTTTCTAGATAAAATATTCATTTAATTTGATTATTTTCAAATTAAGAAAACGAAAAAAACAATATCATAAAAGTATTTGGCACCTTCATTCATTCCGGCAACTTGATTTTCCTTAAAATTCTTCAAAACCTGTCTGGCTACTAAAACGAACAACACATAATCATTCATCTCAAGTCCATGGTGAAAGTTTTATCCTTTTTTAGACTGCAACATAGAATCAGATAAAATTTAATCTGATTTCAGTAAAATTTAATTTTCAAAAGTTATAATTTTAACTTATTTTCAAAAAACAAACAATTTTAATTTTAAAATTTAAATTACTTTATTATCCTTAATAACTATATTTTTCTTATTACACATAGCAAAAATAAACACGTATATTAAATAAAATTCTAGAGCAACACTATGAAATCCATAAAATGAAAAATTCATTTGGAAAAATTATTATGACATTTTAAAAATTTAAAATACACATACATACATACATATAAAAATAATAAACTTTCATTTTAAGAATTGTGAAAATTAAATTAAATATAAAAGTTTTCTTTTATATCTACTACATACGATACATACATATACATACATGTATGTGAGATAATTCCCTAAACACATTAGTTGTAAAATAATTTTTTTTTTTTAGCTTTAACTTTAGCTTCTACCAACATACATACATAAATATTTTTTTTTTTTTGTCAAAAACGTCACGAATATGTTTGAAACGAATAAATTTTGATAAAACTCTGTTTTCAAAAAAAAAACAACTCAAAAAACTTTATTTATTCAATGAAAACAGAAACATAAAACAAAACGAGAAAAAAAAAAACATGATTTGTGTCCTTCTTTTTTTTTTTTTTTATCCCATAGTTTCAAACTAAAATGATTATTACCTTTCTAAAAAAAAACAAAAAAAAAGATTAAAATTAAAAAAAAATAGCTAGTTTAGTTTGACATTTTTTTTTCTCACTTTCTAATTCTAAACTTGTACAACAAAATTAAACCCTCTGTATGGATAATTTCAATTTATTCACTTCTTTTTTTCTCTATTCTTTTTGTTTTTTTTTTGTTATGTTTGTTTTTCTCATATGCTACACATAAAATATTTTTCACCTGTTTTTATTAATTTTTTTTTTCTCTTATGTTTTTAAATTTAATATTAAAAGTTTATTAAAAAAAATAAAAAAAAAAGTTTAAAAAATATACGAATACAAGAATATATGTACCTACATGCAAAAAAAAAAAAAAAAGGAAATAGAAAAAAAAATTAATAAATAACTTGGATAATCCTTAATTTTATTTTAGTGTATACCTTTGCAGATTTTATAATAATTTATTATGATATAGTATATATACATACATTCATACATACATATGAACATTTTTAAATCAACTGTGCAAAATATTAAATTATATAAAATATATAGCTACATTATGTATGATGTACATACATGTATGTATGTATGTATAACATTCAGAATGTGTTCATAACTCTTCTGTTATGATACATTTTCGATGATTTTTTTTTTATTTATTTTTTTATTATTTTTATTTTTTTTTAAAGTGCAAATACATATAAATTGAATGTTCAACTTTTTTATAAAGTTTAATTTATGGTAAAATTTGTGTGTTATGTTATTCAAGTGAATTTTCATAAATTTTATACTGTTTTTATTTATTTTTCTCTTCTTTTTTTTTCCTTTTTTCTTTTGCTTTTCTAAATTTTTTTATATTAATTTTTCTAACGATATTTCAAATTGATTTGATTTTATTTTTTGTTAGCTTTAAAAATATTATTTTCAAATACTGAATGTATAGAAAATAAATAACAAAATACAAACAAAAAACAAAATTTAAATTAACTTTAAAAAAAAATATTTTTTTGTTTTGTTTTATCTTTAAATTGAAATTTTATAGAAATAATTTAATTTTTAGTGAATGTGCACATTATACGTATACGTCATATATGTATGTACAATTGTATTGCATTATTTTACATTAGATTATTTTACTATATCTACTTCTACATTTACTTACATACATATACATACATATGTGCAGATACTTCACCTGTAATTTGTAATTCACATCTTTTCATTTATCTTTTCAAGAAATTTTCCTACACACAGATTGTTGTTTTCTTATATAAATTTATTTTAAACATTTTAAATTATCTTTAAAAATTTAACTTTTTGTTCTTCATCATTTTTTTTTTACCTCTGTTGTTGTTGTTCTTTGTAACATTCTTACATTATTCGTTTCTTATATTCATCAAAAACTTACACGTCTTTTATATAGAATAAAAGTATCTACAATGACAACAAGAACAAATTTCAATATAATATTTATGTACATATATACAACAAATTTAAATTCTAACAAAATAAAAATAATACTAACAGCAACAGTACACCAGGTATGTACATAATATATGTATATTTGTATCATATGCACTATATACATAATATATGTATTATATATCTAAAAATCCTCAAGGTAAAAGATATTATATACATACATACATAGATATGCTAGAGAATTGAGATGTATACATACAAATTAAAGGAGATTCACCTTATTAGATCTTCAAAGAAAAAGTTTTCATTTTAATTAGTACTGATAGGGTCACCTTTACTCAAAGTTTTCTTCTTTTTTTTAAATTTTTTTTTGTCATCGTTGTTTTTCACTGTCACATTACTAAATTGTTATTTTGTTATACATACTCGTACATACTAAATTTTGAGTTGTTTTTTGAAAATTTTCAAATTTACACGATAAAATATAAAATAGTCAAATGAGAAAATAAAACATGAGAAAAGTTAATTTTGATATTTGGTTTTTCTTCTATTTTTCCATTTTATTTTATTATGTATGAGTATTAAGGATTTTCAATATATGAGATGAAATGATGACAACGATGAAAAACTTTTCATTTAACATTTAACCAAAAATAGGGAACTGTTGAATAAAATCAATTATAAAAGTGAAGATAGAAAGGTGAAAAAATAAAATAACGAAAAAAAAAAAGAGAAAATACAAAATAAAGTTTACGTTGTGGTAATAATCTTCTTGATGTTTGTGTTTATTTGAACTAACAAAAACACTTTTACTATAATTGGAATGTACACACATATACATACATACATACATCAAATGATTTTATGGTAATATAAACAAATTTAAAGTTGCTTATTTTTTTTTTTTGGTTTTTTTAGTGAAATTCATTTAAAAATTTCATTTTAGATTATTTTGTTTGTCTTATAATTCGTTTATTTTTTCTGTTTTTGTTTTTAATTTAGGTCCAGGAGCATGTGATTTATACGAAATAAATACTACTAAACAAAACAGAACTTTCAATCCTTGATTTAATTTAGCAAAAAAAATGGGACACACAAAGATTGATTGCTTCAGAATTGAAGCTATTACCGCGGTTCTTTCAAGTTAATTTTGAAAAAAAATCCCAGAATTAAATGTCCCTATAGGCACACCCGAAATAAATTGTTCAAAAAAAGGGGCCACAGTAGTATAAATTGTTTGTGAAATTTTTGGGAGACATAAAATCTTTTTTATCATAGTTCATTTATCTTTTTTAATGTACGAGTATATGAATTCACCCTTTCGAGAAAAAAAATTATAATAGGTAATATAAATTTTTCGAATCAGAGAAAAAAAAATATTTATTTTTTTATCATTGTTTTTTTTTTACATAACGATAAAATCTAAAAATGAAATTCAAAAATATTATCACATCATAATATTTGATTTGATTCATTTATTTTATTCACTAGAGAGAAACATAAGTTTATTTATCTTACTTTATTGCACATATGTATGTAATATGTATGTACATACATGTAATCTTAACTTTACAATATATGTATGATAACATAAAAAAAAACTATTTTTCTTTTCTCGCTTTTCTTTATATTTAGAAGAAGAAAAAAAACAAACAAAAGAAGAAGAAAAATTCTGCATAAATAAAATTTGAAATATATGTATAAATTTTGTTTTTTGTTCTTTTGTTTGTTTTTTATTGCTAACAATTTTTCTTCTCTTCTATTGTTTCACATATAATAACCAAATAACAATTGTTATAAAAATAAAAAGAAGTGACAAAAATATGTTAGAAAATAATGAAAAGAAAAAGAAAAAGTAGGTACTTGTCATGTAATTTTTCCTTTTTACATATGGACATAATAAAATTTAAGACAATTTTCACCCTTCATAAAGTTGAATTATATATATACAAAGGTCACAATCACCCCATTAACAATTTTCTTAACTTTTCATGTTATATTCTTGTTGTTACTTTTTTTCTTTTTCTTTAAATACATCTTCATGTATTATAATAACATACATACATACATACCTATAAAGTTAAAAGAAAAAACAAAGAAAGTACGAAAAAACAAATGAAAAGCTTATCAAGCATCATGCTTGTACAATTTCTCATATCAAAATTGTTACAATTGTTATTGTATATATAGGTATTTTATGATTGTATGCCATCAAATCAAATATGTATGTGTATATGTAGAAAAAAAATGAAAACCTTTTTGTTTATCTTTCTTTTTTTTTTTATATATAAATTTTATACTGTGTACATAAAAAGGTACATAAGTACATATATGATATGATATACATACATGTACCTCTATAATAGGAACAAGAATAAGAAAAAAAAAAACGTTAAAGATTCTTAACTCATTTGTTCTTGTTTTTGTATTTTTCATCTTATTTTCTTTCAACAGGAAGCGAAAAACAAGTCAGACAAAAGTTACAATAAGATGCTACTAGAACAAATAAAAATGCCTTTTCTTTTCCCTTATTTAGTTTTCTTCCTCTTTTTTTTTTTTTTTTCATTTTACTTCATGTGATTTTCAAGATTTTTCTTTTATTATTTTTTATTTTATTGTTATATTTTCTATATTTGAGATATATTTATAGTATGTATACACACATACAATTGTATCTGTTTGTACATACACACATTTTTTAAACAGTTTATTTGTAGATGTATGTGAAAAAATAGACAGTGTGAATCCAAAATTCCAATAATGTTATATCTTATGATTGTGAAAAAAAATGTCGTTTCCCATATCCTTTTACATTATTTTGTAGAGTAAAACAAAAAATTTATAAAAAGAAAAATTACCAAAATCAAAAAAAAGAAAAAAAAAAGAAGTAAAAAGTGGGATAAAAATAATGGAAAAAAGGAAAACTTTTCTTTCTTTTATTTTTGATGGCCTGATTTTAAGCTCTTTTTTTTTTTCATTTTAAAATAAAGAAGAAGAAAAAATATATTGTAAGTAGCAGTAGCATTTTAAGTCTTTAGAATATCATTTTTTTTTTCAAAGATATTCACAAAAAATATCAAAATTTCTGATTTCATTGTCCAATGGCTTAAAATACTTTTTTTTTATCCTTTTGTGATAAAAATTTGATATTTTGTATTTCAATTCGCTTTCTTAAACTTAAGATTTTCGTTTAATTTTCTTTTTTTTCTTTCTTCTTCTTCTTATTATTATTATTTTTGTTCTATACGTTGCAATTCTTCTTTTTCATTTCAATTTTTGTTTTTCTGTAAGTTTGAATAAGTTTTTAAAAATTCAAATAAAAAAAAAAATAAGGATAAAAAACAAGAAAAAGATAGAATTGTATTATGATATGCTATATGTATGCATATATTGTATGTTTATGTACGTATGTATACATATCTAAGATACTTTTTTTTATTTTTTTTGTAGAACAGATTAAAGAAAAAATTCTTCTTTTTGTTCATAAATTTTTCACTTATGTGGTGAAGGTTAAGAAGGAAAACAACAACAACAACAATAACAAAAAAAGATGTGACATCGAAAAAAATATTTTTATTTTTTTGTTAGACAACATATTTGCATATTGTGAACTATTTTGATATTTATTTTATCCTAAAAATACAGAGAAACAAAATTTTAGAGGATATACACAAAAAAAAGAAAAGTGCTACGTAATGGGAAAAAATACGCTATATAACGAAAAATTTTTCTTTTTGATATATTCTTTTATGCTGTTGTTATTCTAAAAGAAAATAAGAAAAACGTTTAAAGGATAAAAGTATCATGGACACAAAAGATATATAAATAAATAAAAGAACATTTTATTTTGATTTAATTTTTCTGACTTAAGTTTTCTTCTCGTATTTATGATACTTTTAATTTATATTTTGAGTATATACTTTAAAAGGTGCTTCAACAAGTTTTTAGTGTAATTTAGAAAATTATTTTTATTCTCTTTAATTTACTATACATGTTGTGAACATATAATATTTTTATATGTATGTATATTATATTTTCCTTAGTAGAAATTTTCTTTGAGAATTACTTTTTAAATTAAAAAAAAAAAAACACAAGCGAATTGACATGAAATGAACATTTAAAATAATTCATTTTATCTTATTATGATGTGCATGCATGTACGAAAATAATAATGTAAGAAAAAAATTAAGTTAAAAAAAAACAAATATTTTCAGTAAAGGAAAAAAAAAAATTTAACTAGATATTTTTATTTTCTTTCAAGATGAATATGTTAGATATTTACTTACATGAGTACAAAAACCTTTTGTTGTCATTTCATTTCATTTATTGAATTGTTACAGAAATATATATAAAAAATACATATTTTTATATAAATATTTCTTATTCTCATACATAATATATGTATGTAGATGCTTCCTTCATATGCACAAATATACATATTCTGTTAGTTTTTTTTTTTTGTCTTTTTTCCAAAGGAATATGATTTTCATGTACAATTTACGTTAAAATCAAGTAAAGTCTGAACAAATTGACTAAAAAAGCACACATCACTTTGAATTTAAGTGCATGAAATTTTATATTCTCTCACACTAGTAAGTAAATTTTTTTGTTATAAATTTTCGAATGTATGTACGTATTCGCTATTTCAAAATCATAGTATATGTTATATGTACATATTATGTATGTGCAATTTATAAAAACCATTATAATAATAATACAATGAACAAATTTTCATTTTGAAATAAAATTTTATGGATTAAAAGTGATTTTTTTTTTCTTGTGTAGTACAAAGCATTAGTGATGGGATTCATGATAGTATTTTTTTCTTTTCATGTTAATAATATATTCTTATTTTTATCGATTATATACAGTCAATTTGAAATTTCATCTTTTTGGAATAATATACAAAAGTCATTGAACAAGAATATTACATGCACTTTATGTACTATTGTATGTATAATAGTAGTAATTATGAAATTTTTTAAAGAGATAAAAAACATGTCCTGACCTTCGTTGAGGTTATTTTTCACAGAGTTTTAGCATTTGTATCTTTTGGTATTTATTTCATATTTCATATAATTTCGTAAAGCTTTGAGAGTTACTTTGATTAGATTAATGGAGACTCTCCTAAACCTGTGGTTGAAATATTTATTTCAAGAAAATTAATAAGGCCCATCTTTATTGCTCAATTTCTGTGTAATGTTTCAGAGAGGGTCACATAATAAAATAAGAGTTACTATACATATATTCCCAAACAAAAATAAATATAGCCGTAATTTTGAAAATAATCGAATTTTTAAGATACCTAAAAATTTAGTGTGTAATAAAATACAATTATAACTGTTGAAAATATTTTAATAAATTTTTCTAATCGACTTTTTTTTTTTTAAACTCATAGTCATGAAAATTCATTTAAGATATAAGTTTCCATAATATATATTTTCATTTAAAATAAAGTTCTAAAATTTATAGAAGTTTTCAATTAAATTTTTTTACTTTTTTACTCCCCCTTCCTTCAAAAAATACTATTTTTGGTCTTGTATTTAAGTGCAAATAACAATAATAAATTCTCATTCAGAGAATAAAACAACTAAACTTTTGGCATTTAATTAATTATTATTTTAATATTATACAGCTAGACAAAAACTATAATCTAGCTTGAAACTTTTTGAATCATTTATTTAACAGATTTTCCACATATACATACACACATGCTAACAAAATTAATTTTGTTTTTTTACTATGATAAAATATATATGCACATATATGTACATGCGAGTATGTATGTACATATATAGTGTGTATACATATGCTTTATACTCTTAAATACTTTGATGCATATCATCCTTGATTTTGCTATTTCAATATAATTATAGAATTACCAATAATTAATTAATCAATTTTATACGCCATCCAAATTAAATAAAATATCCGTAATTTATATTGCTATATACTTATAATGTGCTTAATAATTTATTAATATTTGATTTTTCCTTTTTACATCAAACTACAAATTCTTTTTTCTTTCTGTTTTTATTGAAATTATACACATATCCTTTTTTTTTCTTTCATTTTATGTTGTTAATGTTATTATTATTATTATTATTCGTTGGTTGACTTTTCATACGTCATTTACAATTTTCATTTTTGTTTTGTTATTTGAACGATATCCTAATAACCCAAAGATGAATTAAGGACTCGGTAATACTTTCAAAAAGAAAAAAAAAATAATTCTCGATGAAAATAAAAGAAATTTTTTGAAAAGTCCGGAATAGGGGATGAATATGGGTTTACTATATATCACAAAAAAAATAAATAAATAAATAAAAAGGAAAACATAAACTGAAATTGATTGTTCAACCATTAATCAAAGCTTTTGAAAGAAACTTTGACTGTTCCTGTTAAATTTAAGTCACGCAGTGTAATTTTTTGTTTTTTGTTTTTGTTTTTTTTTATTCTTTCTTCTTTAACATTATGTATTAAATAAATTGTATTTGTACACCCCATTTACCTATATATATGTATAAATTATTATTTAACAGTAGTAACTGTCGTTTTATATATATTTACAACATAATCATATTTAACTCAACATAATAATAATGACTTTTACTTTTTTGTATGTTGTGTTGTTGTTTTTGTTTTGTTTTTGGTTAGTTGTAGAATATTTTATTTTTAAATTGTTTTATGTTCACCTTTTTACTTTATTATTCATTTTGTAATGAAAATTACTTAATAATAAAAGTATAACGCACAAAAATACAAAAAAAAACTGGAAAAAAAATTAAAATAAAATAAAAAATAAATGAAAAAAAAAAGGAAAAAGTGATGATGTTTATTTTTCAACTTGCCAAAAAAAAAAGAACAAAATAATAACAAAAAAAAAAGTAAAAGTTACACGCTATAATTTTAATGTAATCGAATAAACAAGAACAAAATATGTATTTAAAAAAAAAAGTTTATGTTAGCATGACAACAATTTTGTAAATATGTGTTGTTTTTTTTTTTTTTTTTAATTGAAATGAAATTTTTTTTCGTTTTTACCTTTTTTACTGCATCAAAGTTTATTCAGTTTTAGGTATCTTTTTATCCAAAAAAAAAAAAAAAAAAATTTCATTCAAACTTTAGTTATTTTTTAAAAATTATTTTTATGTATGAATAAATTTTGTTCATGTTCATTTTTTCTTTGTATTATAATTTACATAAACAGTGAATCCGTTTGTTCAGGTTGAAAAATCATCATAAAAATTATTAAATTTTCCAGTGAAATTTCATTTAGCCAAATAAAATAATGAAATCATACAATCTACCTACCAACTAAAAGTTCTAGAATAATAAATTATTTAAAAATTTTCCTTCAATTCTTAAAATAAAAATAATAAAATCACATTTTAAATCCTCAGTAAATATTTTTTTAAAATAAAAAAAAACTTAATTTCTCTTCTACTCATAATCAACATTAATTAATTTTTAATGTTTTAAGTGCCATTAATTTTTAAATTAGACAAAAAAAACTCTTAGTACATTTCCTTAAATTTATAAATTAATAGTATAAATATAGGAAAAAAGGAAGAGAAATTTCATGAAAATCTTTTCATTGACCACCATTAACCACGAGAAAAAATTGAAAGAAGTAGTCCGTATTTTCAAGATTAAAGATAGAAATTCACCTTTTATATATGATCCTACTTTATTTATGAAAATTTAAGACTTCTAAACGTTTTACTCTTCCTTTTTGTGTCAATAAACAAGTATTATATAAATAATTGTGTAAAAAAAGTGGCAACTAAATGCAATACACTCAATTTTCATTTATTTGTGTCCTTCAAGAAAATAAATAAAAATCAATAATAAATTAATTTTTAAATTCTTTTTGTTTTTTTTAAATATTTCTAAGTTTTCTGAAAACTAAACACATTGTATGTATTACAAAATTCTTTTTTATTTATTTTTTTGAACTTGGTAATAAATATTTTAAAAAGGAAAATAAACTCATTGTATCTTTTTTTTTAAATATTTTTAATCTAATTTTCCATTGAATACATAGAAATTTAAAAAAAAAAAGAAAACATACATGGTTGCAACATTATCTGGATTTTTTTTTTTTTGCACATCATTGAGCAATATTAACAAATGCACAATGCAATTTTGTTTTCTCTAGGAAGAAAAAAAAAAGTATTAAATCGCGAATACTCTATAAACATTTTTCTTGATTTTTGTACACATACAACGAACTATATACATATACACACATCTTATTATAATATTGTATAATATGTACTTTATAAATATATAATATGAATGAACATTAAAATCTTTATAAATAATCCGCATATAACTGTTATACTGGACACATGTACATGATAATTGACAATAGATATATATAGTAATAATAAACATTGACGACCGACTTCTATCTTTCTTTTTCATTATATTATATATTTCTTTCCACCCACATTATCAAATTTTATTTTTTAACAACTTTCTTTTAAAACATTTTCAAAACTTATATAATTGTATAGATGTATGCATGTGTGTATATACATAATAAAAAAAACCAACACAGGAAGGTGTCATATAAAATATCAGATTCAAAGAAGGTTTAGTTTAATTTTCTTATGTAACATTATTTAATATACTTGTATCTATAGATACAAATGTATGTATATGTATGTACATACATATATAAAATGTATAAGATATTTTATATACTTATATACATATTGAAGTTCAAAGACCAAACAATTTAAGTTCAAATCTCCTGTAAAAGTTCTCTGTCTTCTATAATTTTCTTTTATTTTTTCTTTTATTTTTTATTATATATGCACATTTATTATTTATGCAAGTATACATATATACATACGTATGTATATACAAAATGTACATTTAACTGAAATCTAAATGTATAAAAGTATTTACATTTCAAAGTTCAACCGCTATACTGTCAAAGAATGCATGCATTATACTATTTATGAAACTTGATAACTATGTATGTACTTTTTGTTTCATATTCTTCAATGTAATTTGGAGGACGATAACTTTGATTTATATCCTGTAAAGGATTGAAGTAATTTTAAGTTTTCATATTATATAACAGTTTTTTTTTTAAAGTGGAAAATATATGATATACATATGTACGTACAGGAATGTATAATACACGAATATTTAGTGTATATTATGTTTATGTGTGTATGTATTTTCTATTTTTTTTATTTCATAGTACAATTGACATGAATATTACAATTATATGAATAAAAAAAAAACAGATATGCTTCAACAAAAGAGAATTAGATTATATTCAAAGATTATTGTGTTGTTTTGTATATTATGTAACGAATAAAACTTTATACTTATATGTATGTATATATGTACTTTTACCTCTTGTACACACATTATTTGAAAATTTTCACATTCTATTTTATATACTAGCTATGTATATTTTTTTTAAAGTCAAATGAACATTCAAGATAATGAAAAATTTAACAGAAAATAACGATAATAAAATTAATGAAATCTAAAAAATTTATTTTATATTTTATCATTTATGTTGTACATATTATGTACATACATGTATGAAAAAAAATATTTAGGATGGTTACTCTCAAATGAAACGGAAAGAATTTTTTTTATGTATTATACTTTTTACATGATGTATGGATGGTATATATGGTTGTATGTATATATAATATTCTAAAACTTTTTGTATAAAAATATTTATTACAGTGTGATTGTATATAAGTATATATGAATCCTTAAATTTTAAAGTTCATGAATGTTTTAAATTTCTTCGAGAATTACTCAATCAATACTTAAAATATTTTCCAATGGGAAAAGTACACAGGAAAAAGTTTTATATTTTTCAAGTCTCTTGGTTTTTATTAGATGTTTTTTTTCTTTTTCTTTTCTCTATGTTTTTCTATTCTCTTTTCTTTTTTTTTTTAAATGTTTAAACTCCATTTCATTAGAAACTTGTTAAACTCTGTGGAATATATTGTGTAAAAAAAAAGAACAAAAATAAAAATTGCAAACGTACAAAAACATTCAAAGAATCTAACAACAATTTTTATCCTCGATATGCCAAATAAGAATTTTAAAAGTTTCAAAAATAAAAATAGCAAAAAAAAAAACAAAAGTAAAGAATAATTTTTCACTTGAGTAAAAAAAATTGAAAATTTATTTTGAAAAATAAAAAAAAAAACAGTTTTAACGAATAAAGTTAAATTTGATTTCATTTTTTTCCTTTTTTTCAAATATTTCAGTTGTATATGTATTTTGTTCTTCTGTGGTATAAATTCTATACTTGGTGAATGTAGGTACTTTCTGTGAAAGAAGTTGCAAATTTCATTCAAAAAAAAAAAAAAAATGTAGTTGAGAACATGTTAAAGAAAATTGAATTTATTTTGCTTTTTTTTTTGTGATAATTATTACTACAAAAATGTATATATGCACTTTACATAAATTTTAATTGATTTAAACTTAGATTAGAATTAAGTGAGTGGACTTGAACTTAAATATTTCACTATACAGTACTTCAGAATGATGAAAGTTTTATTTTTAATCTTTGTCTGTAATTTTATCTAAAAATTATAGTAGAATAAAATTTCATTAAATTTAAAAAAATTAAAACTTGAGAGTGGTGTGATGTTTATTTTATTTATTTATTTTATTTTATTGTTCAGTGTACCACTGGTATGTAGGGGACAGTGGTGTGATGTTAAAACTAAAAGAATATTTTAATCATTTAAAAAGTTTTTTTTTTTTTTAAATCTAGAATAGAATCTTGTATTTTATATACGAATGTATGTGATTCTTAATTTCAGTAGATTTTAAAAGTAAAATGTTTGACGTTTCGTGTAGAAGTGAAAATGTCGATATACTTTTTTTCTTTTCTTTTGATTTCATGCAGATTCACAGATTATGTAGTTTTTTTACAAGATCTACGTTTATTTTTTCTGTTCAACAAAATACATGCTAATTAAAATTCACAAAAAGAAAAATACTTTAAATAAGAAAAATAATTAAAATGTATAAGAAATTTGAAAAGAGCAATAATTCACCTTTTCATAAAATACATATGACTTTTTATAAAATAAAAAAAAACTTTATGACTTTTTCATAAACAAAAATTTTAAAATATCTAAAAATTTAATTTGTTCTTTTTAACATTTCATAAAATGTAACTTGATGTAAAATTTACTTTTAAAATAAAAATAAAACAAAATGCGATCAAGAAAATATTATTTTAAGCGAGTATAAGTATCTATATGTATGTACTGCATGTATTTTATTCATTATACATACAAATATTACTACAAGTACATCATATTTCAATGAATAAAAACTATACAACACATTTTAAAATGTTTATAAAATGTTCATTTAATTTTAGAAAAATCATTTAAAAGTAATTTTCTTGATATTCACAACATCATCATCATCATCATGATTATAATCAGCATCATTATCATAATCAACAACATACATACATACATATGTATACGAGTATATGTATGTACAAATTTTACATTAACGTATATTTTTTCAACGATTGAACTTAATCGTATCATTCACTTACTCCATCAAATGAAGGTCTTGTTTTTTCTTAAACTTTTTTCTTTACTTATTTTTTTTTTTTTTTTTTTTTTTTTGATTTTTCTTAATTTTCTATTAAACTTACTAAAAAAAAATTGTCTTCTTTTTATCGTATCTTCATAAATGTACTATGTATACCAAGCAAGAAATGTAATTAGGCGAATAAAAAGGTGAAGATAAACTTTTCTCCTAATTAAATAAAATGTATGTATATAATGTCATACAGAATATACTTATGTGCGTATATATGTTTTTCACAAAATAAAAGATCATTTAAAAAGAAAACATGATGAAGAAAAAAAGAAAGGATAAAATGTTAAACAAAAATTAAGAATTGTTTTTTTTTTATCTTACAATTTGAAATAAAAAAGACACCAACAAAAAAAAAATAAAGTTAAAAATAAAGACAAATTTTATAGATTTAACCGAAATATTGTCACAATATTAAAAATTGGACAAGCACAAATTGAAAATTACAAAAAACAAAAAACAACAACAACAATAAGAAACAAATTAAAAATAAAAAATTAAATACTATTATATTGTGTGTGTATTTAAGTATTTTTACTCTAATTGATTACAAAAACTTTTAAGTCTTTATTTCCTAATTTATGAGCAAGTAAAACGAAACGAAAATTATACATCTTCAGCAGAAAAAAAAAAAATCTCTCAATAGACAAAAGAAAAAGTTTTTTTTAAAAAAAAACAAAAAAAAAAATATGTACAAAAAATAACAGAAAAGAAAAATTAAAGAAAAGATATTTTTATTTTTTTTAGCTTATAAGAAAAAGTTATATCGAGCGTAATAAATTGAATTTATTTTTGGAAAATGAAAGAACAAAAAGAAAGACAGAAGAAAAAAAACGCGTGGATGTAAACATCAGTAGGTGGTGTTTGTAATAATGGTATAATCTTCGTACATAATAAATAAAACAAAAAAAAAAAAAAGAAAACAAAGATAAAAATAAAATGTTTTGGAAATTTTTTTTTTTTGTTTTGTCTACTTTTTGCTCATTATTACTTAAACAATTGATGCAGAAAATCAAAACATGATTATAAAAATCAAAAATTCAAGAAACATTATTTTTAGAATTGTAGGTGTATTATCATATATATAGGAGTTAAAAAGGAAAAAATAAAAAGGGGATGCTGACTGTTTTTTTGTCCTGTCTTCAGTATTTATATTTTGAAATCTTTTTTTTTCGGTGTTTTAGAAAATCTAAGAAATTATTTTGAAAAATTGTAATCTTAAAAAAACGACCTTTAAAATCTCTGTTATTATTTAGAGCTTTTAAAGTATTTTTTTTTTTTTTTTTTAAGAACTTTGCAATTTTTATATCTTGTACCATTTCCTTTTTTTTTAAATTTTCTCATTCCAATTATCAAAAAGACAAACGATCTATTGAAATATAATCAATAAGTTTAAGGAAATTCATTAAAACTCCAACAAATAATCCAACTTCAATGGACAAATAAAGGAACTATATAAATTGGAATACATAATTGCTTAACAAATTCAATTTATCTAAATATGTAATATGTGTATATGTAATTTCTATTTATATGTAATTTCTATTTATATGTATAATTTATTTGATTTTATTAATTCTAAGTAGAAACCTCTTATGTTTTATTTGTATTATATATCCTTTTATAATGGTCTCAAATAATCATATAATCAAATATGTACAGACACATTATCTATCACAACAATAATGTCAATATATCAAAATTGTCATCTTTTGTTAAGTATTATTATATGTATGTATATATCTAATTGTATTACAAAAGGTACAACAATCATTTATAATTGCTTTAGATGACCTTTTTCTTCTTTTTTTTTAAATATTCATACGTACATACATACATATATATTATGTATTATAAATAAATGAAAACCATTCTATAGTATCAAGTCAAGTAAATATCCTTTTTCAGCCATTATAAAACGTCAAGTTATTTTAATAGTTCAAATCAAACTTTGACCGGATCAAACTGTTAGGCAATTTATTATGTACATATAGTATACCTATATACATTCAAGTATATGTATCTTTTTCTTTCTGCTTCCTTTTTTTTTTTATTGTGTACAGTATCTTATATATATAATTTTATATTAATCCTATTTTATATGAATTCATACACATAATATTGTATTATATTTTCATAAATCCACAAAAAAAGGATCTTTTTACATCAATTTTTTTATTTTTTTTGTTTTTTTTTTTTTTCATCATTTTCAAGTGGAAATGATTTTATATAAAAATATTAAGAAAATGAAGTTTTTCTTTTTTTTTTTTTTTTATAATGTATAATATCGTTCTATACTAATAAAAAAATCTATTTTTTCTTCTTTAGATTTAGTAAGGATATACTCTGTTGTATATAAAAACATTAAATTTAGAATGTAATTTTAACATTATTCAAAAAAGAAAATAATCTGTTTATTTTTTTTTTTTCTTCAATAATATATATTTTTTGTAAAGGATGCGAATCCAGAGACAAAAAAAAAAAGAAGAAAGAAATGAAAAATAGAAAATACACTATGTTGATAGCCTTGATACATACATCATACACATTATAAAAAGATACAAAAAATGCCAGAAATAGAAGAGAAGTATAAGTCTTCAATCTTATATGATGTTTAGATTTGCTATCTAATTTTACACATTTGTGAAGAAAATTTTTCCATGAAAAAAAAGAAAATCATAAATTTATGAAACTGATTTCTTTTCCATGAAAATTGTTGTGTTTTTATAGTACGAAAGTATATACAGATGTGAACATTACCTTAAGCAGTGAAAAAAAGTAGAAAACAAAAAAATAGGACTTTTAATATTTTTTTCTTTTTGTGTCACACACCATATAATGTGTACACATACATACATATTATATCATAACTTTGAATCATAACTTTGAATCATATTAGATGATTTTTTTCTATTATAAATGTCGCTTTTCTTTTTATTTTTATATTGTCGATACTAATGGGAAATATAATAACATACATACTCTATATTTTATGTACATCTAATATAAACCAATATAGAATGTTGATGACAAAGATGATGATGATGATGATGATGATGATGAAATGAATATAAGTACAAATTTTATAAGGAAGAAGCTTTTGATCACATCCATAAGGTCTGTACTTATTGATGTTGTTGTAAGCCACTAGGCTATTGACAGAATGATGAATTCATAAAATATTCAGAAGGAAAAATATCTATTTTAGAATATCCTTTTTTTTCTATAGATATTCATATATATATTACTTGTGTATGCTTGTTAAATAGAAAAGAAAAACCAACTGCCCAGAATTATAATAATAATGATAAAGTATGAAAGCACATACAAAAATGAGGAAAAAAAAAATTAAATCCATAAGATGACAAATAAAAAAAAAAAAAAAAAATTCAAAGATCAACAAATGCAAACATTGTGGGTTAAAGAAATGAAATTGTTACTAAAAGTCACCATAGATACACAATCATGTGCGTCATTACTTTGAAGAGTTTCATTTTTTTTTTTGTATTATGTACCAAGTTTTATGTATTAAATAAAATAAGATGAGACATCTATTACTTGTGTATAATATGAAAAAGCTGATGGCGCCTTTTGTACTTATAAATAAAAAAGAAAAATTGAAAGAAATCAAGAAAAGAAAGAAGAGAAAATAAATATGAGTATAGAAAAAAATAAAACTCTATGGAAAACTGTAATGTAACAAGAAAAAATAAAATACATAGTAACGTACATACATATACATAAAGTATTTTATTTGTATAATAAGCGTATATGATTTAAGCACATAATGAAGGTCGTTTATGAATTAAGGATAATATCATTTCATTCCCCAAAAGAAAATCATTTTATTTATAATAGCTTCAATAATAGTCTTTAAGTACATCAATTTTCAATAATAAAAAAAAAAAAGGAAAATGAGGAAAACTAAAAAAAAAACATGCAATAAGAAAAATACTTTTCATATTTAACAGAACATCATTCGAATTTATTCCATCGATGATGATTTAATTTATGTAAAAATGAAATATTGATTTTTTTTCCTTTTGGCTCCACAATGGCTGAAGAAATTTTTTATGAAAAAAAAAAAGAGACCATGACTCGAGGTAGTTTCAGCACAAAATCATTTTTTAGTCGTGCTCTAATATGTGGGCCAATTAAAGCCAAACCAAATGGAAATTCTGTCTATTGTTAAAAAAAATATACTCGTGTCAATTCATTTCAAATTCAGTTTATCTCTCTATTCTTTATTTGCTATATACAATAGTACATTAAAATTATGTCAATTATTTTTTTCTTTTAAATTAGAAAAACCTTCAAATGAACAACAAATTGATTTGATGATGATACAATATCATTTTTATAAAATATTAAAAATTTAATTATGAAAATACTAATTTAACAAAAAAATATTCAATGTACATACATTATGTACACGTCACAAATAATTTAAATTGTACATAATATACGGTCCATTGTTGGTTGAATATTGTAAATCTAATTAACTTGATTAAACATAATTTTAATTAAAAAACAATGAAATAAATATTTTGTAATAAATTCAATTTTTATTTTTTTATGTAAATAAATTTTTTTTAAATTCTATCTTGTTTTTTTTTTTTTAATGAAAATTTAATTACTTTTTAAAATTAAATATACAGGGTGTTTTTTTTTTTTTGTACTTACCAAGAGTGGTACCACGATATTCTCTGGACTATTTTATGAGAGAAATTGTATTAGTAAAAATGTCTAGAGGGCGTTTAAAATTATGGGTTTTATGCAAGATCTCTTAACGCAAAATTGCCTGTAACTTTTTTTAGCACCCCACGCTTCGAAATTTTTTTTTTGATTATGAATGCGGCTATTAAAATTACCTTTTATTTGGTGTATTATTTTTTTTTTCAATTAATAATTGGGTTCCTGAAAAAAAAAGTTCACTACCGAAAATTTTCTATTTATTTATTTTTGAAGAAAATAATTTGTATAATAAAACAAAACAAAAATCCAGTTCAATTCGTTATCATGTAATTGAGGATTATTAGATGTGCTGAAAGAGTCAAAAATTATTTTTAAACGTAGTTTTGCCATAAAACATCGTTTGGAATTCAAAAAAGATACATTTTTGATCCTTTCAGCTTGGTACATAGAAAAAAAAACACCATGTATAAATTAAAATAATCTATCATACGATACAGATATGATAATATGTACCTATTCATTATTAATTTTTCAGTGATTATTGGAATTTTATAAAAATCATATTTTAAATTACTACATTTTTTTATATATATGTGATTTTTGTTGTTGTTATTTTGTTAATATTTTCTTTTGAAATGTAAATATACAAACAAACACTTTAAATAATGAATATGATATGCTGTAATCAGTAAGGTATAAATAAGGTATTAAAAGATTAAAGTATTATGTATTGTAATTCAATTTTAAAATGTATTTTTGTTTTAAAGTGAGATAGCATTAATTATGAATTTTTCATAAAATAATCCTTTTCATATTTTAAATAAGCTGATTCGAAATTAGTTGAAAGTTCTGAAGTTCTACTTTTTGTAGTGTGTTTCACTTGAAATTTAATTTTTAAAATTATTTAAAAATGATTTTACTAAAGTATATAATAGGTATAAATAAGATCTTACTTATAATTTGAAAACAAACAAGTAACTAGATATGTATAAGAGTTAAGTATGTAAGTATATTAAGTATAAATATTCCAATTAAAACAAAAATACAAAAACCAAACGTAAAAATCAAATCGAAATTGTTTGTTTACATTTTCAAAATTTAATTTAATTTTTTTCTTCCTGTCAATTCAAATTAAATAAAAATGAATTTTCACAAGTAGATACCTTCTAAAATTTCTATAAATTTTCTTCAAAAAATAATAAAAAAAATAAAATAAATATTTTCTAATTAGAAATTCTAAATAATTTAATTTAAATTTATTAAAATTTACTTCGATTTTTTAATGTAAATTCTTCAAAAATTCTTAGAAAATTCTAAAAATTTCAAAAATAAATTAATTTTTAAATGAAATTGAAGTTGAAATGTTTTGAAATTAAACAAATGTGAAAAATATTAGACTAAAATTAAAAATAAATAAATAAAAAAAAAAAACAAGTGCTTTATTAAAAATTCCTAGAATTAAATTTTAATTTTCAAATTTATATTTTCAACAAATTTTTTATTGAATCAAAAAAAAAAAAAAAACAACAAAGCAAGAATAACATTGAAATATTGAAAACTGAAAATATATCATGATTCATTTATTTATATTTTTTTTTCTATTTAATTTTTTTATTTATCTTATCTAATAAATTGATTATATCTATAATATGATAAACAATCATAAGATAAGATAACATTACCACAAAAATAATGTTAAACTGAAAAATAATTTATTAGGAAACTTTTTAATATCAGAAATATTTTATTTAGTTTTTTCTGAATATTTGATTCAATTGTATTTGATTTTTTTTCTTTTTTGTGTTCAAATAAAAAAAAATGAAAATAAGAAAAACTTTTCTATAAAATTTTAAAACAAAACAAATAAATAAATAAAAAATATAATAAAAGATCATAACATGAGTGAAAATAATATTATACTTTTACTGTGGAACAAAAAGGATATACAATATAGATAAAAGTTCATTTTGTTTATAAAAATACAATTGAGTATATAGTTCATCTCTATATGTGTGGTTGTCATGATATCAATGGACCAAAAGCTTTACATGGTACTATACAAGCGAATACATGATTGTCATCATGTACTGTTTAATTTTATTTGTGTGTTTTTCTATTTTATATTCTTTTTTCATTTTATGAACAATACAATACAGTCATCTTAAAATAGAGTAAAATATAACATCAACAACATATACATATATATACAGGATATAGTTTATAATATAGTATAATCAACATGACAGATGTACTTGATGGTGTTCCTCGACACGTGCTAGGATATCCAGTTAAGACACGTATCCAAATCATTTTACATTTTTTAATTCCAGCATGTTTAGAACTTCAAGCATATATAATTCAAACAGTTACAGATATAGCTGTAACAATTCAACACTTTCGAGACAAACGTCCTCTCTATGGGAGTTTGACACTATTATTCCTTTGTTTACCAGCATTTGTTTGTTTTATTTCAATTATATCATCATCATTACATTGGCCAGAAATACATCAAAAAAATTTTTATAAAAGTTTGAAAAATTTCAAATTTTTCCTAAAGCAACTATTCAATTTTTTATTATTTCCCATTGGTGCTATATACAGGTAAATAATAACAATAATGAAAATGAAGAAAGAAAGAAACGATCATTGTTTATTTCTTTTATTCTATTTGTATTTGTATATTTTTTTTTTTGTCTTTTTCAATAGATAAAAATTAAAAATTTTTGTCGAGAAAAAAAAAAGTAATAATGAACTAAAAATTTAATTTTCTTGATGAAAAGTGACGTGATGTCGTTTTTTTTTTTCGAATATAAGAAAATTTAATTTAAGTGTTTTTCAAAAAAAAAAAATTAATCTGAAAGAAGAGAAAGGATTCTTTATTTTAAAAACATAAATTGATTGGTTTTCAGTGAAAAAATCTACAATACAAATTAACAATGTTAGTTTGAAAATATTTTAATTTCCATAAAAGGAATTTTTAAAATAAATTTTAGTATCCTTTAGATTTAGAGAATTATAAATTGTATATTATTATTCTAACATATTAGTACTCAAACTGATAATTCAATTTATGTGAAATTTGCATTTTCTAATTCAATTAATGATGATTCAAAATTTGTATTCAAAAAAGCAAAAAAAACTAAAATAAGAGAATCCAAACTGATGGTCAGTCTTTTATCATTTCTAAATAATAATTTTCATACATCTATAAACAAATACATATGTGAATACACACAATATACATGTATTATTTTGTTTGTGAATCTATACATATAATTATACATATCCTGCAAACAAATACATATTATACAAAAATATATATTTCCAGATTTAGTCGTCGAATATTTTGGTCTATAGAATCATTATTTTATGAAAAGAATACATATGAAAGACAAAGTAGCGTGTTAAAAGCAGCTGAAACTTCACCATTTGAATTGTACCATTTCGTACAAGCTTATGTACAATCAGCTCCTCAATCAATCCTTCAATTGTTTATACTTCTAAGGGAAAATATATACAGAAATTATGAAACAAGTGAGTTAATATAATCCAATACATAAACACAATACATGCATATAGGTACATAATATATAAGAACAAATAAAATGACAGGAAAATTATACATACATATATGTGCAATAACATGTATGGTTTGAATGCGGTTTTTTCTTTACTATATACTTATGTATGTGTATATTTTCATTTTATTGTATGCACATGTACGCTTTCATTCTGCAAATACAAATACATATAACATTTGAAAATTTGTTTTCATATACTTGTGAAAATCTATACAATATCTTTCTTCATACATCATAGATATTATATTCTTTCGTTTTATTACAATTATTTTGAGTAATTTTTGTATTTTATGCTTTATTTTATTTTATTATTATTATTTTTTTTTTGTTATTTTGTTTATTTGTCTTCGTCTTCTTCTATTTAATTCATTTTTCATTTTATTCTTGAAACATACACACTTGTATAAATAATTTTTATAATATAAAAAATACAAAAGAGATACAATATACGAGTATGTATGTGAAAATATTCCTTTCTATTATTCTATATATGTACATCATTTTCATTAAACATGCATTTTCTTTTGTGGTTGCTCCTAAAAGTGAAAAGTATTTATCGTAAATTGTTGTACATAATAATAATAAGCTGGGTATAGTCAGTTAAATTACTCGTGAAATAATACATACACAAAAAAAATATGTATATATTATGTGAAATATATTTCATGAAAATTTTATCTTTCATTCGAAAAAATTATGAAAATTATCCTACAAAATAAAAATTGTAAAAGTTAAAAAAAAAAAGAAAGATGTTGATGACTTTTCATTGCGATATTAATTTTTTTTATTTCATCTTTCTTGTTTGCCATAAACATACAGTTTATTTTAAAAAAGAATAAAAAAAATATACCTATACTATATTCGTTTTATTCATATATCATACACACATAAAAATAATTTAAATATTTTTTAAGAAATCTTTAAGGACAATTAAACACAAGAAAAATGAAAATTACTCACAATTATGCTTTACACCTTCTTTTTTTCCTCCTTTGCTTCTTGCATTTTGTTTTTGTCTTTTTCACATTTGTTTTTCGTTTCAAAAATGAAATTTTCTTCACATATTTTTTTATGGTTTAATATTATTACAAATTGTTTTTTTTTTCCTCTATATATACACAGCAAATGTTCAAGTTATAAGTATTATATTCTCTTTAATTAATATATCAGTTATAACAATGTCATATCAAAGATTTGAAAGTCAAAAAATTGTTGGACGTAATTATCCTTGGGCTAGTTCAAAACAAATACAAAAACATCATAAAAAATTTCGTCGATTACGTAGTTATATTGATGAAAATCAAAAAAATCGTCAAAATACAACAAATATTGTGAAAAACTTTCCAGAAAATGAAAAAATTCTTAAAAAATTTCATTCTCAAATCATAGAACCAGAAAATTTGATTATTTCTGACACTGTTATTCACCCATCATCAACATCATCATCATTTTCATCAACAAAAGAAAATCATTTGAAAAATTATTATAAAGAAAAAGAACAATTTCAAGAACAAACAGAAAATATAAATGGCAATAGTGGTGGTGGTGGGGATAATAATTTTTTTCATAATAATAAAAATAGAAATTTGGCCAAATATTCTGATGTTCATAATAATAATGATGACCTGGTTTCTTTGAATGTAACTGACGATGAAAAATTGAACACTTGCCAACAACAATCTCCTGATGAATTAGATGTAAAAATAACATTACGAAAGGATAACAAAAGATCTAAAAAGAATAAAGAAAATAAAATAGAAGATTTGGATGCAATTGAAATCATTGAAGAAATTAGTCTTCTTGATTCAACGTCATTAACAGATGAAAAAAATCTAAAATTTAAAAATATTGAAAATATGAATTTTGATTATGTTCCAGATGTTCCAGCACCACCACCACCACCACCAACACCATCAACATCAAATATAAAATCTTTTTCGACAACAACATCAACAATATTTGATTTTAATGCACATAATATGCATAAACATACAAAAGATAATAATGGTGGTGCAGCAATCAATGAAAAACAACGACATTCTTTAAATGATACACTTTATAGATTATCTAAATTCAAGGATATGCTTATATTAAATGCTGAATTTAGTATTAGAGATAATATACCAAGACCACCGCATGCTCTTATAAAACATGCTTTAAATGCAGAAGAATGGAAATCTGATTGGAAAATAAATATAAAAAATGATAATCAACATTCTAAAAGCATAAAAGATATTTACAATTATACAAAAATATCATCATCATCATCGTCGGCAGCATTAGAAACAAAAATAAGAAGAGATTATGAAAATGAAAATGACAATAATAAAATAAATTTAAATGTTGTTAATGATAATGGAAAACAACAGCAGAATAACTTATCATCATCATCATCATTAAAATTATCATCTAATAGACATGATGAAATAGATTTTATATTTCCAACTAAAAAACAAATGTATAAAGGGATTGAACAAGATAATTTCATATCAAAATCTGTATCATTTTTTGGTTGGATACTTTTTATATTTATGAGAATGATATCATTATCAATTTTTTCTGTATTTTATCCATTAGAATTTTTATATTTAATTATATTTCATTATTTTATAATGTTAATATGTTTAATATTTGAAAAAAAATTTAATGATAAAATTCATAAATATATATTTTATATATTTCTAGCATATATTTATATATTTGTTATTATTGAATTTCGTATAAAATTTAAATATTTACGTTCATGGATAATTGGTTATTTTACATTTGTTTTATTACAAAATTTCATAATAACATTTATTTGGTATTTTAATGGAGATTTTGAATCATGGTGGTATGATTATTTATTTCAAGCAATTATTATTAGCGGATTATTTAATATTGCATGTATGTTTGTTTATTATTTTATAGTAAGGCCAAAGGATATAATTCTTGTTGAAATACAATAAAATGAATGATAAAATAAAAATTTTTTTTGTTGTTTGTACATGAGAATAATTGAAAATATTTTTTTAAAAAATCATTATAACATTATTTTTTGGTTCATGTTTACTATTATCCTTTTTATCCGATTCGATTGAGTATAGTATAGTGTATTTAAATGTATTATATGAATATAGCTTTTAGATACTTTTTGTAAAATAATAATTATGTAAGTTTTAAGCAAATATGACATTTTAAATATAAAAATATTAAAATTAATTATTTGTATGATTTTATTTTGTATGATAGAGCTTAAAAGTATATTTTCTACCCAAAATATATATTTAATTACCATTGATCATATTTTAGCACTTTTCATTTTTAAAAGCTTTGTAGTGAAAGGATTGCAATAAAAATGAGGAGTATCTTAAGATTGAGACGTAAAGATTTTTTTATAAGAATATTCAGAATTGATTAAAAGGTTGTTAACCCTTCACTTTTGTTTCCAAGTAAGAATCACTTCAGGTATTTCTTATTCTTACACTTCAATGTAAATTGTTCACGACCGGTAATAAAATTCGGTGGAAAGTGTCAAAATATATGATTCCCAGAAAGAAAAAATGAGGAAAATCAAGGACTATAAATTTATTTCAAACTTATTATTTTCTATTTGTGTTTAGTTGGAAAAGCTTATCCAAGTTTTCTTAAAATTAAAAAAGGATCCCTATATAAAAAACAATAATTCAAAATATTTTAAATTACAACCTATTAAGAATATTTAAAGGTGTTTGTTTACAAACGATTTAAGTAATATTTTTTAACGATCCTTTTTAAGTTTGAATTATGTACATTAAGTAATTTTAGCTCTTAATTGTCAAAAAAACGACACAATAAGGAAAATGTAAATCCATTTTAAATTCTGATTATGACATATTTTCCTATGAAATTTTAATTATTTTAATAATTCATTAATTATTTCTAAAAAGCTTTTTCTTTTTAAAGAATATTAAGAAATTTGTAAAACACTTATGTATGTATGTATACTCGTATATGGTTTAAAAATTCATGTTGTTCTTTATTATCTTTTCTCGTATTTTTTTAATAATTAAAATGTCTATATAAATTTTTAGTTATTTAGAGTATTTTTTGTTTATTTTATTTACGAACATATTTGAGTCAAAAAATTTATTTATTATTTATTTTACTTATCTTTTTTTTTTTTAATTTGTAACAAAATGAACCATGTAATGTGTGTTATTATGTAAACAAAAATTCTTGTAATATCATAACTTTATAAATTTAATCTTTTCACGTATTTTATTTTTTATTTATTATTAACATTTTTTTTTTCTTCTTTTGCATAAAAAACACAATATATTGTATCCTTTAAATTTGGCATTTATTCAATATAAATATAGTAAATACTTTATATGTATGAAAGGTTAACAAACACATTGATCTTTTAATTTTGTAGATAAACTTTTTTTTTTGCATGACATAATAGATACATCCATATGTACATATGCATGTGTAAGTATTACATATACGTATATTCCATTGAAAATTGATTTTTTAGAAAATTTTTTATATTATAAGTGGAAAATATATCGATGCACATGTGCCATATTAGTTAGTTTTTTTTTTTATTATTATAATAATTTTTATACAATATTTTTTGTTCTTGTGTACAGGGTATTAAAAACGAAACCAAAGTGTTGTATAAAAAAAAATGTTTCAATGACAAGAAATGTTAAAAAAAACTAATGAATTATTTGACCTTAATCATGTATGACATATGAGATGATTTTATTATTTATAAATAAATCTTACTTTTTTCTTTATGATAAAAGTTTTTAAACTTATTTCATTAAAATAAATTTTGTTCTTAGTTGTTTTTTTTTTCTTTATACTGGACACCCTGTTAACAATGTGACATGACTATGTTTAAAACAAGGATGATAAGAAAAATAATAATAATAAAAATAATATAATCCAAGCACATGTTCACAATTTGTTAAAATTTCATTAGATTAAATCTTTCTGCATACATACGAGTACATATATTATATAAAATCGAAATTATTTGATTATAAATAGAATAGAAAATTTATGGTTTCAAATTTATCTCTTTAAAATAAATATTAAATTTTAAAAATTTATTTAAATATTCTTCAAATATAATTTTTCAAAAATATTAATTATCGTATGATGTCTATAAATATTTTATATAATTATTTATTCATAGATTTAAGTGATTAAGATTTTATAATTAAAGATACTTGTACCTTTTGTGTCTTTGTGTGGGTGTATTTGTACCTTATTTTATTTATGAAGTGCTTATACACCTATAGTATAAATGAAATTCTTCTAAAATACTTATCTTTTATTTTTTTTTTTTTATATTCTACATATTATATTTTCTCTTACTATAAAAAAAAAATCAATTAATACCATACTTCTTCACATATAATTCATATTTAAGTAATGAAAATTTGTATCAATTATGTTGTGTGTACAGAATGTATTATGTATGTATAAGATACACTTATTACAACCCTTGGCTACCCTTAAAGTAGCTTGTTCTATATATTTTTTAATGTACATACGATTATATTTTTCACATATAAATATAAGTATTTTTTTATATATAAAAAATGTAATATTTAATTTAACTTCATAAGCTTCTCCTTAACCTATTTATATATATTTAATTCAAATTTACATAAAGACTTATCGCTGTCCTGAAATCTTAATTCATCATGTATGTACATACATACATTCATATATATGTATTAGACACGTACAATCTATATTATATAGAAAAACATGAATTGTTTTGTAATTTTATAATAATATCGTGAGTATATCAAATATGTATTTTAATATATAAGTACATATATGTATATATGTATGTATATAACCATGAAATTGATATTTAATGAGGTTTTAACCTTATTCCTAATATGAGGCGCTAAGTGTAAAAATTTTTAAAATTTTAAATATGTATGATTTTCGACCATCATGAGAATGATAATTTTCAGTGACTAAATAATCAAAGTGATTTTATTCTGTGAACTTTCAGCATAAAAGTGTTAATTTGGAAAATATTTAAGAAGAAGAAAATAAGAAAAAAATTTCATCTGACTCCTTTTTTGTAAAAAAAACAGCTTCATATTCGCTTTCATTTTCTTTGTTTTTTCATAATAGAAGCCTCATATTCACTTTCTTATTTTTGTATTTTTTAATATTATATAATAAAATAAAAAATGAACAAAAAAATAAAAAGAAGAAAGAAAAATTATTGAAGAATTTCTTAAAGAATACCAAAAGCGATTGAAGGTACATATAATCAAAATTATTGTATTTTATATACATTTTGTGTTTAGTATGATGATGACAATGATGATGATGATGATGACATAGTATGTATAAACACCTGCTATCCTTTCTATTAAAATGAACAACATGTGTACAATACATATTTTTTTCATCATTATATTGTCAACATCATCTATACCACCCACATTCTCAATTTAAATCTACCATTACCCATACCTCCCATTCAATTGTGTTACTGATGTTTAAAGAATTCATATTATAAAATTTCAGTATCTTAAAGGGTATATAAAAAAAATACCTACAATATATACATGATTGTACATTAGTGTTATAACATACATATATTTATATAGATATAGATATATAGCTTTTGTATTTTAAAATATATAATGTATACCATGTGTACCAAACCAAAACAAACATAAATATAAATCCATAATCCTGCAATATATAAAATTTATATATAGATATGTTTTAATATAACTCGTTTACTTATACTTATATGTACAATAAAGGATTCTGATTTCGCGCGCCACTATTATATATACCATCAGTAGCATTATAGACATTTATTATTATTGTTTGTTATTATATAAATATTTTGTAACGAAAAAAAAAAAAATGCCAGCAAATTTAAAACATACAACACGTTATGTTTTACAATCAAATTGTATATATTAATATACCACACATACATTTTTCTCACTTACTTATCCTTCTAAGCTTTTTTTTTCTGCTTTTTTGTTCATTTCTTTCAAAAATTTATCCTTAAGATAAGAAAATCTTTATGTTTTGTATTTAAAGATTGTTATTCATATTTAAAAATCTTTATTTTATATGTATCTTTTAAATAAAGAATAAAATGTTTCTATCATATTTTGTTTTGTTTATTTATTTATTTTTTTTTTTAATATTTTTTATTATGGTATTCTTGAATAAAATAAATATAAATATAAGTAACAAAACGGAAACACAAAAAAAAAAAAATAAAATACAAGATAATATGTGAAATATGTCGTATGTATATAGATTTTTACCAAACATACATGATACATATTTTATTAAATATTTTGTGTATATATATTGAATTTATGTTTGCTTTATATATTCAATATTTTATATTTTAGATATACATTTTCAAATAGAGAGATTTGCGGTTTTTTTCTCTTGTTTTTTGTGATAAAATTTCAAAAATAATATTTATATCATTTTAAGGATTATGGATTGAATTTAGTTTTATAATTGAGAATATTATTTATGGAAAATATACGAGTATCTTTATTTAATTTTATTTATTTTTATTTTACTTTTTTTTTTTTTTAGATTTTCTGTATTTGTATAAGGATAAATAGAAAAATTACAATGTAAATTTTTTGTATAATATATACGTGTATTAAAACAATAATTGTTTTGTTTTTATGTGTATTTACTATTTATTTATTCATGGTTTTGAAAAAAAAAAAAAAACTGAAATAAATAAAATCAAGTTAAAAGAGTTTTCTGCAATAAGCATTCACATCCCACCTGAAAAAATATAATAATGCATACATATACCAATTGAATTATTCCTTGATAATTTAAATTTTAAATATCTTTCATTTTTTTTGCTTTTTTTTTTTGTTTTCAAATGAAATTTAAATAAATTCTTCTAATTAAAAAGATTTTTTTTTTTAAATCTTATTTTTTTACCTTCATAGTTTTTGTATGAGATACAGAAAAACCAAGAGTTGAAACATGTTTTTAAAAAACTGAAAATAAGATGAATAATCTAAAATAATCAAAGAATGAAAATTAAGATATAGAAAATACTATAGATATGTATGTGTATATGTAAAAATACGTAAATGAATATTTATATGTAAATCACAAGAATATAACGACAAATAAATCCTAAAATGGTTCTCTTATACTTAAAAAAAAAAGTATATATTTAAAATCCCTAAAGATATTCTTTTACTACAGTATATTCATGTAGCCGTAAAAATATTATTTTAAATATTCACTAATAACAATGTATAGGGTATAATAACAGTAAAAATAACAACAATAACTATAGAATCTGTATATACATATAAAATACTTACACCTCATTTATTATTTACCCAATGATTATTCAACTTATTTTTTCATTAAAATCATAACTAGATTCTTTTTTTGCTTTTGCTTTTTGTTTATGAATATTAAAACAATTATAAATAATGAAAATTTAACCCATTATATTTTATTTATTAAAAAAACAAAGAAAATATTCAAAAAAAGGATGAATAAAAAAAATTTAATAGATTTAATATTAAGGTAACTGTTGAAAAACAGTGTGGGAGTAGTGAACAAAAAGAAACATTTTCAACAACTAAAAAAAATAATAACTATTAAAAAATTTTAAAAAAAACTGTAGATTTAAATTTCAAACGAATAAAGGAAACTCCATGAAATAACGAGAGATACGTTAATTGAAAAAAAGGATAAAGAAACAACGATAACAACAATTTAACTATGTTTATTGTTTTATTTATTTTCATTTACAAAAAAATATTTTAAAATAATACTACACATATGTATGTATACATAACATATGATAATATATAAAAAGGAAATGATGATTTAACAAAAAAAAATAAACAAAAGTTAATTTTAATTATTCCTTTATTTTATTTACAAAGAAATTAAAAAAAAAAAACAATAATACCAAACTTTATATTGAAACGGAACAAACAATAAAAGTATGTGTTATTTATTTAATTAATTTCTATATGTACCTAAATATATTTAATTAATTTGATATGATCACAGTCCTTTCGAAAAACTATATATGTATATGTATAATGAGCCTTGTAAACAAGGCGTTTCATTTGTCAAAACAAACAAATTTGTTTTTTGTTTTTTTTCTTGATAGCAGAATTAAAAAATTTGTACATTTAACAGAATTCGACAGCAAGAATCATAAACGTGTTAGGGTGTCACATTTATGTTCAACACCACCACATACTGCACTTTCCTTTTTCAAAAATCTTGTTATGCTAAGCGTAACAACTTAACAACACCTCATCTGATTAGGACAAATCAAAATACATGACTTTGATTTAAAAAAAAAAATTTATTTAAATTATAATTTAGTTTTAAAATACAAAAATTTAAAAAAAAAATTTTTCTGAATTTCGTAACACCCTTTATTCATAATCAAAAGAATTTCAACACAATTAGATTTAGAAAAATGACTTAAATATTAATTATACAACAAATAATTTAGTCAAAATATAAATTACATATATAATATGTTAACCACATATACATATGAGAAAAAATATACAAATATACATATGCCTATACAAGTATATATGTATATATGTATGTACCTACGGAGTTTTCTAATAATGTGTACAAATTATAATTAACAAAAGGTAAAATCTAATAAATAATGAAAAGTGTGAAATATAAATATATATACAAACAATAATAATGATTATTAACATTCCTACATAAATTATAGATACCTATAATATATACATACATACATATATTTCTATTCACTATTCATGGATATTTATTATAGGTTTATAAAAAGGATATTTATGCGTGTATATAATTTATACAGTATATATACTATATGTGTAGTTAGTGATTTGTATAATTTTTGTCGTTGTAATGCGTGTTAATATTATTTAATATATAATATCATTTATTTTCCACATATATATATGTAAATACATACAATCACCCACTCTATATTATAATTATATACATATACGTATATAAAGTATATTCAAAAGCTTCTAAAAGGTATATTATGCTTATACTTATGATAAATTTACTTTCTGTATAAAGTAAAATATTTTCTAAATATGTTTATATGGAAATCTTTAAAACGTTAACACATCATATGATAATTATAAATACGGATCTATACGAGCATGTATAGAAAAAGATACAAAACTATGTACATAGGTATACGGTTCAGATTATTCAGTTTAAAAATCTTATCTAGATTTTAGTAGCTAACTATTCATTTTAAATATGTATGTATGTATAGGTATAAAGAAAATATGAATTTTCGTGAATAATTTACTAGAAAATAAGTAGATTGAAAAAGAGTTTACAATTAATCACATACTTTATGTATGAAAACTATAAATATAATCTATATGAATGCAATTTACATTCAATAGATAGATATAGTGCTAAAAATAATATTTGAATATGAAAAGGATTCAATTTGAGTTGCAGTTGTGGTTATTCTTATAGTATAAGTATAAATGTGTTTTAAAGTGTTCTTGTGTGTGTGTGATAGATATATTTCTTATTATTAATTTTATCATAAAATGAATAACACATGCAAACACACATACGAGTACATACAATATGTGTAATGAAAAATTAATTGCATACTACTATGCAAAATGATACTTGAAAAATGCATTAAAAATTTATATACTTATACTATATACAATTAATTAATATCTTGCACTAATATGTATGTTATCTTTGAATTTTTAATGATACGAGTACATACATATTTTAAAATGGGAAAAGTGCCCTGTATGTACTTATATTTTATATTTGATTTGATTGATTAAAATTTAACGGTAAATTGATGCATATACTATATACAAGTATTTGTATAATTAATTATTTTTTCTCGGAAATATATCTAGTTTTTTTTTTTTTCATTCTAGTAACCCTTTTTTTTATTAGAAAAGGAAACGATAGATAATTTATAGAGTATTTTTATGTGACATTTAATGATAAAGTCCTTATCTAAGTCCTTGGACATTGATGGGATATATTTTGCAGAATTTATGCAAATATTTCTGTGAATATATTCAGGATATTCGTGGAAGAAATTTTAAAGCATATTTCAGGAGAAATACATACATAAACAACCTTTTCTCAAGCAAACCTTTTCGCCCTGGATAAGAAAATGCTATTGCCGCAATAGGCAGCACTTGCCACTGTAATACGAAAACACTATTGCATTCTTATTGCCATGCTTATACTGGCAATCATATGTATCGAAATACATGAATAAATCAGAAATTAAAACATAAATATTAATCATATAATATTATAAAACATTCTTACATCAAACTTCAAATATAATTTATTAGGGATCAAATATTAATTTTACAAATATGTTATAGACAAATGACCAACTGAGAAGAAAGATCATTAAAATATTATTGGCTATCCACCTACATAATATGTCGGAATTATTGTAGAAGAATTAAAATAATTCATAATAGAATTTTAGATATTTTAGATATTTTATTAAAATATGCTTAGAATTTTGCAAATATTAATAAAATACAGAATCTTACTAAATTGTATTTGTAAATATGTTTTGTTCATTTTTGTATATATTGTATTGAGAAAGGATTACCTATCTATCAAAAATGCATAGGAACAAAGAAATAATAAAATATTGGAGAAATTTTATGTTATGTATATTTATTTTATTATTCAAATTTACATTACTTGTACATACATTTCTTAATTCTAATAAATTCTAATTTCTTACAAGATTAATCAAACAATAGGAACAACAAAAAAACACAAATAAAAATAAAGTTTATACATATGTACGTTATCTTATAATAATAATCAAGAATTTCAAATATGTACATATGTATGTACATTTCATGTTTTGTTATTTTATTCACTCAATCAAAATTTAATATTATTCTTCATTACAATTTCATCCATTTTATGTTTAAACACGCTAAAACTCGATTTTTCTCAAACAAAATGAAATATTATATTTTCTTTATTTGCTTTTTTTTTTCTTTTTACTTTTCGATTGTCATCAAAATAATAAATAATGAAAAAGAAAAAAAAGAAAATGAGATTGGGTCAAAAATTATTCAATATTTTACCTTTATTCTCCTCTTTTACTTTCTTTTTTTTGCCTTTTCTAGTACATATACATATGTACAGTTATAATTTTATTCAACTAAATCGATTTTGTATAAGGAAATTAAAAAAATAAAATGATGATAAAGGAAAAAAATCATTATGAAAAATATGTAACAGTTGAATAAAGGTAAAACGAAAAAAAAAAAAAAAACATCATCACCACCCAAATTATATACTTAGATATGAACATACCATACCTTCACAGGAAACCTTTAATATTCTGCCAATGACGTTGAAAAAAAATCTCTTCAAGATCATTATTATACCTTTTAGAAAGACCAGAACTATAGGTATATAAAAAACACTTTTTTGTGCTGTTTTTTTTTGTTATTTCTTAAGTTCTTTCATAAATATATTTAAGAATAAAAAAAGGAACAATTTTCATATTTATTATATATTTAACATAATTTTTCAAAAGAGAATGGAAAAAAGGAAATTTTTAAAGGCATATATCATGAATCAGAAACCCAACAGTTTTATTTAAAGATTTTTTTCTTTCTTTTTTTGGTTTATGACCCAAAATTGCACATTAAAATAATAATCAGCACACCAGAGAGACCAACAAAAAGACATTTTCATACTTCCAACATAGAAAAATTATTATTATAATAATATTCATAACAGAAGAATAAAAAAATAATATATACAAAATATGTATACAAATACTCACACAAACATGTTATTATATGTATGTTAGTTTAGAACGTACAATTATGGTTCACTAACACTAAGTAGAAAGTTCCTTTACGGTACAATATTGTATCAAGACGAATTTATAGTTATAATTACATTACATTCGGGGTATATATGTATATACATATATGTATGTGTAATGTGTATCCTTTCTTCACACATACATATTATATACACAAATATTTAGTATGCAATATTCCTCAATGAGTATTCTCATCTTGGCATTTACCAGTTAGTTGATAATTAAAATTCGATTAAGGATAAGGACACCCAAAAGAGAAGTTAAAATTGAATATTTTACTTAATTCTTACATAACATGTATACAAACCACCTCTCACCATATGTGTATGTACATATTAGAATGTGTATACTTAACAGTTACTTCATTTACAACAATCAACAATTAATTAAGGTGTGCCATATAATCTTTTTCAAATAAATAGGAGAAGAAAAAAAATGTTAAAAGTAAATTATTATCCAAATAAAAAAAAAAAAAAAAGGATATTTGAGTAGAAAGGAAAATAAAAATTAACGATGTTTTGACTCTGTTTTGTTTCATTTCTTAGACAGTTATCTTGATTTTTAATTATATCGACGACTAAATTAAAGGTATAGAAAAAATATTACGAATAAATTTTGTACTTAATTATTCTGAAGGGATTGCTTTGATATTCTTAAGGAAAAAAAAAGAAAACTAAATACATATAAGAAAAAGATTGAAAATAATTTACACATAATTATAGAGTGAACAAAAAAAAAAGAGTGGAAATTATGAGATTTTCCTGATTATGTTGTATTTTTTTATTATTATCAAAATCACAACATTTTATTAATTTTCTTTTTTTCACAAGAAAATAAACTTAAAAGCTTTAGAATTTTAATTCCCATTACTCCCTGTATGGTACCTCAAACTTAAGATATTAAATTAAAAAATAAAGAAAATTTATTAACATTTAAAAATGGAAATTCCTTTGAAAAAAAAAAGCAAAAAAAAAAAAAAAACTTAACTACTAAAAATATGATATTAATATTTTTTGAATAGAAATTTCATAAAGAAAAGCAACAACAACAACAACAAAATTACTTATCGTTTAATTTTTTTTCCTACTTTATGAAGAAAAAAAAAACAAAATTAAATACAGTTTTAAAAGAATAAAAGTTTATCTATGGATAAGGATAAATTGTGCAATATATAATAACCGTATACGCAATGAAAAGAATTTTCTTCTTCTTCTTCTTCTTCTTACTTTCTTCAAATATACTCTCATACTTAAACACAACATTATAACGTTTCGAAATTTCATTCATAATATAAAACGTTAATAAACGATATTAAAAAAGAAAAACCAACAACAAAAAAAGATCCATAAAAAAATGTTATTTTTTTTTTACTTATATATTCTTGGTCTTTCATCAATGGCTCATGTTATTTACAAGGATTTTTTCTTAAAAGCCGAAAAATATTACTTTCTGCTTCTATTGAAAGTTTACTCAAGTAAAGAAAAAAAAAAATCTAACATTACACAATTTGAAAAAAAAAAAAAAAAGAAAATTGTAAAAAGAGGTGGAAAGCTCTTTTCAATGTTATTGTCCATGTTTATCCTTCAGATTTCTACTATTATTTTTTCTAACTTCACAATTTTCACTCACATATTTTTCTTCCTTTAAATATGTTTTTTTTTCTTTCTACAATTTTTTTTTATTCTTCTTTGTTCTTTTCGTACAATCACTTAATACACATTTTCACATTACACGAAAGATGAATGAAGGAAAAAAGAAAAGAAAAAAAAAAGTAGAAAAATATGAAATAATATGTTGAATGATCTAAGAAAAAAAAAACTAAAAGAAAAAAATATTCTTAAAAGGATATCTAATATTAAAAGAATTAGATATACGAGTATGTATATAAAAAAAGTAAATAGCTTATTACTTACTCCTTTTTAATACTTCAATTTAACAATACTTTAAGTGGGAAAAAATATGGAAAAAAAGGTGGTATTTTTTTTCTCTTAAAGATTGAAGTGTTAAAATGGAGAAAATATTTGTATATGGGGTTTTTTTTTATTCACACTTTTTTTTTCTGTCATTTCACATGATCAACTTAATCCTGTCAAATAGTTAATCAATTTTTTCGTTTGAACGATAAATATGAATAGGAAATCGTAAAAAAAAAAAAAGGATTATTGATGGATTTTATATTATTGACATAAAAATATGAACTTTTATTTTTTCATTTAACTTTCATAAAAAAAATAAACAATTTTCATTTATAGTATCTTAGAAAATTTTTAGTATTATATTTTATGTGTGTCATACATGTGGAATATAATATAAAAAAAAATTTTTTTACAAGTTATAAAAATTTTTGATAGTCATAAGTTAAACAAAACTACTGCTCTCATACTTACATACAAGTACATATGTATGTACATACTACATACATACATAATATGTATATAGTTTAAGTACCGTATTTGTTATTCTATAAAATATGGGTTCGTTTGTAAAAAGTGTCCTAAATTCACGAACTGCATGGCGAAAGGTGAAAAACGAAATTTTTTTATCTCAAGAAAATTAAAAAATTCCGTTATTTTAGTGAAAATAAAAATAATGGAGAAAATTTGAGAATAAAGCCCTCTCAGTCAGAATAACGAGGTAAAGATACAATCCTCGGAATTTCAAGACACACGGTTAAACAAACAAACAAAAAAAAGAAATAATAAAATGTTTAAGAAAAAAAATGATAAGAATTTTGATACAATTATCAAGAAAAAATAAAAAGAAAAAAACAGAACTTGAAATCATTAATAATGAATGACAAGTCACACCACCCCACAAGAGAATACTTACGTTCTTATAACCTTTACAAGGTTATGACACGAACACTATCCACAAAAGGACAATGGCCCACTTACAATCAACAACAACAACAAAAAAACATGCATATTTACTACAATAAATATCATAATTAAACATTACACTGCACAGGTGCAATCACTTCACTTCTTAAGGACACAAAAAAATTTACATTTAAAATTAATTTGACACATAATTCGTAATTTATCAATTATTTTCGAATGCAAAAAACATAATCAAAATTATAATTTTTTTAAACTTTTTTTTTTATTTTAATTTACATTTTTACAAATACCTATAGACAAGACATGTACATTAGGGTGTCCCTTATTTTTCAACTTTCAGATTCTAAGTGTCTCACCCCCCTAGATTTTTTGTACTTGACGATGTGAAAAAAACCTCAAAATTTAAAAGCTCTAGAAAATCGTTTACCCGTGCTGCAAAAGGGTTCTTTTTACCTAAAAAAAAGTACTAAAAATATAAGTTCGTATGTTAGCACATTTTCGTCAAAAATCAGATTTCAAATTTGAATCTCTCTGGACATCGTTATCCGAAAAACTTAAAATTTCTGCAGAACATTTTTCTTGTCATTCCCTTCAAATTTTTCTTTTGAATAAAAAAGATCCCTGCAACATGGATCGAGCTCTGAGTTGGTTTAGAAAAAAAATGTTTTTTGCGTCACGTAATAAGGGACAGTCTAATGTAGGTACATATAATAATTTTGACTTTGTCATTTTGTATCAATTAAATCAACTGAAAAAATTATTAATTAAAATTAAAATATACATACAAGGATTCGCATGTTTCAATATTTATTTATCTTCTTTTTACACTTCATTTAATTCATTTTGAAATGTAATTTATTTTTCAATAAAAATGAGAACAAAAAAATCATATTTATAAATTTTTAATTAATATGAATTTTTTAATTGTTTTTTTTTTTTTACTTTTTCCATTATGTAATGTAATTTGCTCCTTTTTCTTGTCACATTTATTTGTTTATTTTATTTTCTGTCTATGTTGTTGATAACTAAAAATTGTCTGACAAAAAAAAAATCAAAATATCTCAAAATAAGAAATTAATAATTAGATACTATAATTAAAGTTAATTATGCAGAAGCCAAAATCAATATTTTCAATTTACTTTTGCCTTTTGTCCTTAAAATTAAATAAGAAAATTTCAATGTAAATATGAAAATAAATAAATTGATTATGTGTTTGATTTTCTATCAATATCTTAGTCAGAAACATATTTTTCTATATTTTCTTTTAAATTAAAAAAAAACGACAGCAATTTAAATTTTTCTTTCTTTTTCTTTTTTTCTTATTAAATTTTTGTTTTAGGTAAACCATATTTTCAAGGTCTTGATGATCATATTACAGAAGAAACTGGTGGTTATGTTGATGGAACAAATTTACCATTAAATTCACCAGCACGATCATCACCGCATTCACAAGGTTCAGAAGTTACAGAACGTTATTCAAGAAAAGTTTTTGTTGGAGGTTTACCACCAGATATTGATGAAGGTATGCAATTTTAGAAGAAGAAGAAGAAGAAAATGTTTATATTAAATTTGATTGTCTTAATTTTAAAAATTTTTATTTATTTATTTATTTCTTCTTTTTTTTTCTAAGATGAAATAACTACATCCTTCCGTCGTTTTGGGCCACTCGTTGTAGATTGGCCACATAAAGCTGAATCAAAATCATATTTTCCACCAAAAGGATACGCATTTCTTTTGTTCCAGGTAAATTTATTGTACTTTTTTTGTTTTTAATTATTTATTTAAAAATTTTTTTTTTTTTATATTTTTATCTGCATCATTTTATACGTCATTCATCCGGAAATAGTTTTTTCTATAAAAAAAAATTTTTTTTTGTTGTTGCTTAAAAACAATATTTTGCACTTTTACAGTTGGAAAATATATTTTTTTTTATGAAATATGTAGTAAAACTGGGTTGAGAATCTTTACGACAAAAGTACATCATTAAAAATGCATTTCATGCTTTTCGATAGTGATTTTCCTTAATTTTTTGTTGTTGTTTTTGTTATTGTTATTGTTTCCTTTTTTATTCTTGCTTTGTATTTTTTTTTTCATAAGGTTTTTTTTTTTGTTTTTGTTTTATTTATTTTTTTTTGAAATTTTCATTTCAATTTTCCTTGAAAAACTTTCAAAGCTTTCAATTACAATAGTGAAACAATATTTTTCTTTTAATGCACCATTTATATATGACTATGTATGCATGTTTTTGAAATTTAAAAAAAAATTATATTTTCCATTTTAGTAAAGAAAGAAAGAGAAAAAAAATAAAACTAAATTGTTTTTGTATACTCGTACATATTTTTTTTTTATTTTCTTGTGTTTTGAATAAGTGTACTTAAAACATAAACCATTAAAATTTTGTCATTTTAAAAATGCAGTAAGTAAAATGTCATGAACTTGTGAAATTTTCTAAATAAAAATTTAAATAAGTAAGAGAGAGAGAAAGAAAAAAACACAAGGCTAGAGAAGAGATGAAGCAGAAACAGAGAAAATTTTGCAAATAAATGAAATGACGATGATGTAGTTTTTTTTTTTTTTTCAAATTGTTTATACGTGTGTTTTGAATTTTAAATGAAAAATATATTTAAAATTTATTTTATACCGTTTTATTTTTTTTTGTTTTGTTTTTCTATTTTCTGTATAGGATGAAAGTAGCGTTCAACAATTGATTGAGGCATGTATCACAGATGAAGAGAAATTATATTTATGTGTCTCTTCACCAACCATAAAAGACAAACCTGTACAAATAAGACCATGGCGTTTAGCTGATGCTGATTTTGTTTTAGATGCTTCCATGCCACTTGATCCTCGTAAGACTGTATTTGTTGGTGGTGTACCAAGACCACTAAAAGCTGGTATGTTAATTAATTCAATAATTAAAAATTTTTTTTTCTTCACTTTTTTCAAATGATATGTTTACCAATTTATCAATGATATTTTTCACAGTTGAACTTGCGATGATCATGGATCGTTTATATGGTGGTGTATGCTATGCTGGTATTGACACTGATCCAGAACTTAAATATCCAAAAGTAAAAGTTTTATATTATTTTTTTTTTCAAGTACATATAAAATAATTATAATATATTTTGTTTTTTGTCAATGACAGGGTGCTGGTCGTGTTGCATTCGCTAATCAACAAAGCTATATAGCAGCGATATCGGCTCGTTTTGTTCAATTACAGCATGGTGACATTGATAAGCGTGTTGAGGTTAAACCATATGTTCTCGATGATCAAATGTGTGATGAATGCCAAGGACAACGATGTGGAGGTAAATTTGCACCGTTCTTTTGTGCAAATGTAACATGCTTACAGGTAAATTTATCAATATAGAAAAAATTTTGAAATTATTAAATTATTTTATAACATTTTTTTGTCTTTTTTGTTGTTTTTTTTTTAACAGTATTATTGCGAACATTGTTGGGCAACAATTCATTCTCGTCCTGGACGTGAATATCATAAGCCTCTAGTCAAAGAGGGAGCTGATAGACCAAGAGCGGTACCATTTCGTTGGTGTTAACCCGCAGCAATGTCTATAAAACAGCAGATTATCCTCTCACCAAAATTTTCTAGATAAATTGTTTTTTTTTTTTTTTTTTTTTAAATTTTTTTACATATTATATTAAATAATCATAATTTTTTTTTTATGTGTATGTAGTTCGTTTTTTCTATACATATATATTTAAAAAAAAAAAAACACAAAATACGAAAAAAAAAAAACAAAGTAAAAAAAAAATTTATAGTAGTTAATTTCACTCCCTTCAAAAGGAATTTTTAATAATATATTTGTTTTTTCTTTTTGTTTTTTTTTTTTAAATCTTTTTTTTTTTTTTGTTGTTTGTTTAATCGTCGATTTTTTGTATATCTTAGATATAAATTTGACGTTTTTTTTTTTTATTTTTGCAAAAAACCATATAAAATTATCAAAAACAAAAAAATTTATATTAGAATTTAAAAAAAAAAGAAAAAAAACACAAAATAATTAATGAAGAAAAACGGTAAGAAAAAAAAAAAAGAAAATACAGTATAACTTCACTAATCCGGACAGATATCGGACCAACTGAATTCGGATTATCGAGGTTCTACGGATTAGAGGGGTGAAAAACTGAGATAAAATAATTAGATATAGAGAAGAAAATAACAGTTTATTTCATAAATTTAAAAAAAAAAAAAAACAATAAAATCGTTACATTTTTTCATATCTGTAAATTTAAATTCATTTTTATGGATTTATTCACACATATTTACTGTGTATTCAAAACCATTGTATACAATTTGCTTTTAAAAAAACTGAATAAAACTGTTTGCAATATGTGCCTATACTTGAAATGAAATTTACAAAAGTAGATACGTGTGTTCAATAATGATGCACTTATTATATGTTTATTATAGTCATAAATATCGGGTGAACTTAGTTCATCATGAACATCATCAAAAAAACGAGTTATTCGTACATTTGATAAGTACATATGTACATATTGAAAAGCTATATAAATGTCCGGACTACAGAGGCAAAAGACCCTAAACTGTCCGAACTATAAGGTGTTCCGAATTACTGGAGTGTCCGTATTAGCGTGTGTCCGGATTAGAGATGTTATACTGTATATATTCTGTAGTAGTCAATCGGTTTTTTTTTTACTTTGAATTTATATACATACATACATTATATACATATTTGATTTATTTGAATTTTTTTTTTTTTTTTTTTTTATACATAAGTATATTTTTGTAGTCCATTATTAAAATTAGAGTACCTTTTTCATATTGATTGTTGATTTGTTTTTTATTTTTGTTAAGTATTTTAATTTTTAATCATTATTTTATATTTTTTTTAAATGTGTTTCCTAATAATGAATTCCTATTTGTTTAATTATTTTTATTATTTTTAATTTTTTTTTAATTGATAATGATTTTTTTTTTCGCTTTTTTTTTAATAATAATAACTGATACATAATTAACTATTTTTTATATTCATATATATATTTTTTTTTAATAAAATTTTTAAAATGTATGAAAAAAAAAACAAATAACTTAAATTATTTGAAAGAAAGAAAAAAATAATAATATAATTCATTTTTAATTTTTTTTATTATTATTATTATTATTTAAATAAAATGAATACATAATTTAAACGATTGCAATATTATTATGTATACCGAAGAGAAAAGAGGATTCATAAGAAAGAAATGAAGAATTAATAAGAAAAACCAAATAAAAGGAAACATTTTGTTTTTTTTTTTTTTTTTAATTTTTTTGTAATTAAATTAATCTTAATCAACGTTTTCTAGTTTGTATAAATTTTTCAAGAAGACGCTATGCGTATTAGTATAATTGAAAAAAATACTTTTTTTTTCTGTAATTTTTTTTATAGTTGAATTGTTTTTCTTAACGGAAAAAAAAATAATAATAATAATACAAATACGTTTTTTCTTTTATATTGTAATAATTAAAAAAAAAAAAAAAAGAAAAATAATTAAAATTTACTAATTTTGTGATAAACACCGAAAGGACAGAATACATAAATTTATTTTTTAAATTCCAAAAAAAAAAAAAATAAGGATTTTTTTTTGTTTTTGTACATTTTTCTTTACTATTATGAAATTTTCTTTTTTATATATTTAAAAATCAAAAAAAATAAAAAAGTACATTTTTTTTGTCGTTATTTGACATGCGCTTCTGGTTTTCAAAAACCAAAATTATATTTCTTTGTATAGTAAAAATTTTATTTTTTCCAAAAAAACAAAAAAAAAAAATATTTATAACATTTTTCAAAAATATATAAAAAAAAAATATATTTATATTTAATTTAATCGAACGTTTTTTTTTTTTATTCAATTTTTTTGTTATTTTATCGTATTTTTTGTCATATTTTTCAAAACACAAAATTTTGAAGAAAAAGAAAAGACGAAAAAAAAAGGGTGAAAAAATAATCACCATATATAGATTAAGAAGGGGAAAAAATTAATTAATAAAATAAAAACTTCAAACTATTTCTGTTCTTTCTATCTAAGTAGAAAGCAATTTATTTATTCTATTTTCACTTTTTTTTTGTTTTTTATGAAATTGTTTTAAAATTCTTGTGCAATATATTGTATAGATATTTTTTTTTTCTAAATAAATTTTAAAATAATTAATAAAAAATTTTATATACAATGCTATATTATGTACCTTCATTCAAATTTTTTTAGAAACTATTTAAATAAAAAATTTTAATTAAAACAAAAAAAAAACAAACAGAAAACAAAATTTAAAAACAACAAATTTATTAAGAAAGAAAAAAAAAACACACTTATTGAAAAGTGATGTGAAAATATTCTATGCTGCTTTAGTATTTATTTGAATATTTACAACAACAACAAAAACATGAGTTGATAATATTAAATTAATTAAATTGAAAAAAAAAAACAAACATAACGAAAAATTCTTAGCAAAATTTTTATGTCGAATATATAAAAAAAATTATTAAAAAAAAAAAACAAAAATAATAATAAAAAATTTTTTATATGATTGTAAAAAAAAAAAAACTGAAGAACAAATATTTTCTTTATATCTGTTTTTTAAGTGCTGTACTTTTAATTATTATTTTTTTTTTTTACGTGAATAAATAAAAAAGTACATTTTTCCAAACAAAAAACAAGAACAAAAAGCACGAAAAGACGATTAAATGGAAAAATGTCAGAGAAAAGAAAAATATACATATGTTCAACGTTTATATTTAAAAATAAAAATAAAAAAAACAAATTACCAAATTTGAAAAATTCGAATTAATGTATTTTATTGAATATTATTATTAAAATTAAAATTTTAAGAAAAATATTAAAAATTATTAAGAAAAAAACTGTATTTGACAAAAAATAATATTTAAATAATTTTTGATTGAATTAATACAATTCCAGAAGAAAAAAAAACAAAAACAAGAAAGAAAGAAAAAAATGTTACTAAAAAGAACATTTTAATAAAATGAAAACAAAAAATGAGTAATAAAAAAAAATTTCTCCTCTTCCTCTTCGCTTTATATAAATAAAAAAAAAAAAAACATTTTTGAAAAAAAAAATTACCAAAATATTTATTAAAAACGATCTAAATGTCCTTTTAATAAAAGTATTTTATTGAATAGAAAGAAAATAAAAACAAAAAAATAAATAAATACAATATATATGTTATTTTCTCTTCCCAATGTTTTTGAATGTGTTTTATGTAATTTATAAAAAAAAAAAAAAAATACTAAATATAACAGTAATTAACAAAACCAAAAAAAATATTAACAAAACAAAAAAAATAATAAAATTCAATATCGAAAAATAAAATCAAATTAAAACAAAAAAAACAAAAAAAAATTATTTTCGATTTGTAAAACAAAAAAAATTAAAAATTACAATAACAAGAAAACACAGAAGAAAAAAAAATAAAAAAAAATTTAAAAAAAATTACATATTATATAAAAAGTATCTAACTAGTCGTAGGCCCGCGTTTTTTTACAATTATTTATTATAAAAATTTAAATTGTAAAAACAAAAAAAAACACAAATACAAAAAAAAAACATAAAATTGGGAGAATAAAAAAACAACAAACAAACAAAATTTATACTAAATTAAAAATTATTATTATTGTAAAAACAAAAAAAAAAAAAAACAAAAACCAAAAAAAAAAATAATAACAAAAATTTTTGTAGTTTAATCGTTGCGGGTTACGTTGTAGTTTTCTATATTTTTTCATAAATATAATATATTGAGTTTTTTATTTTTATACATAGATAATAGGTATTTTTTTAATCTCTTATGAAAATATGTTTTATAAATACTATTAATTATTTTTTATTTTCTATTTTTTTTTTTTTTTGAGTTTTTTTTAAAATTATTTTTATTATTTTGTTAAAAAAAAAAAATAAAATAAAAAACAAACAAAAAAAAAATATTATTTTTTTCATACTTATTTTTATTATAAAATTTATAAAAACCAAGAAAAATTTTTTTTTTTTTTAATAAAATATTAATTGTTTTATTTAATTATTGTTTTATTTATATATATTTTATTTTTATTTTTTTTTATTTTCCTTTCTTTTTTAGGTAAAATGTGGTAAATTATTTTCTTTTTTTTTAGTTTTCATATTGTGGAAATTTGTAAAATAATTCAAATCATCGATAATCTCTTATTAAAATTGATATTTTGAGATTAAAACAAAACAAAACAAAACATAATAACAAACAAAGAAATGGTGTTTAGAAAAGCAAAGTCATATGGAGAAATTGTAAATTTTATGATCAAAGGATCTTCTTGAAATATTTCACTGCCTTTACAAAATTATAATATTAAATTATATTCGAAAAATAGCATTATTAAATAAGTTTAAAATATCTGTAATTAAGAAAAAAAAAAAAATTATGTAATTTTTATTTTCGAATACATATATATAAAAAACGCGATCAAAATTTAACTTATAACTGTGTTCAAATTTTTTTATAAATTAAAACAAAATGTTTTATTACTAATAACGATTAATTGGAAATAAATATAGTTATAGGCTTTGTATTTAATTAACATTTTATGTCGAAGTGTCGTTTAAAAATTAAATTTAAAAAAAATTTTTTTGACTAGCAAAAAAAAACTAGAATATAAAGTAGATATTTTTTTTCTATTGAGATACTATGATTAGAGATTGGTAATGAAGTATTTTTTAAGGATATTCAATTTTACAATTAAATTAAATTTATTTTGCAAATTTCCCAATGGATGTAATTTTTTTTTATTTTTTTTTGTTATACTTTTCAGATATTTAAAATTTTTTTTTTTTATATGTAAAATTCTTGAAATTATGAAAAGATATTTAATTGAAAATGTTCTTTTCGAATGTTTCTAGTATAATCAATATATAGTATCATTATTATCTAGTTTTAATTAAATAATTAAAAATAAATAAAATAATTAAAAACAAAAACAAAGAAATTAAAAATTCATTTTTATTTTAATTAAAATTTTTCCGTTTTTTTTTTTTCTAATTAAATAAAAGCTGAAACGATATAAATAAATAATAATTTAAAAAAAAAAAAAAAATAGAGTAGTTGATACAAATTAGTGTTTTTATATGCATACAAATTATTAAAAAAAAAAATAAATATATATATATCAAATTTATTTTCCTATAATCTTACACAAGTGATACAATTCTGTAGTCGTTTTTTTAATGAAAATAAAATAATAACAAAAAAAAAAATGAAGAAAAAACATTTTTAAAAAAATAATAATAATAATAAATAATTAAATCATACCTATTCTTTTTCTTCTTTTTTTTTCAAATTGAATATTCTTAAATGTAAGTAAATTAATTTAAAAAAAAATAAATAAATTTAAAATCACAACAACAAAAAAATATTTTTTCGAAAATGCAAGTTTATAAAGAGAAATCATTGTTCAGGTTTTTTTCAGCTTTTTGAAATTGAAAAAAAAATAAATAAATAAATGATAATTTAATAAGTAATTTAAATAAAACTTTCGAAAATATTGATTTCAATAAATGTGGCGCTTATCATAAATACCTGAAATATTTAAAAATAAAAAAAAAGGGAAGATAAATTATTAAAGAACCTACATTTTCGAAGAACATTAATAAATTTATAAAAAAAAAAAAAAGACATATGACATCTATTTTTTTTTCATATTTAAAAAAAAAAAACAATTAATTAAATTAAATTAATTAAAAAAATAATAATAATTTAATACTTTCATGCATATATCGATTTAAAATCACAATTTTTTTTTTTATTTTCAATTATTTTTTTAAAAATAAAATGAATTAATTTAAAATTAAGAAATATAATAAAAAAATAATTAAAATAAAAATACATATAAAAAAAAAAGGAAAGATTATTCAACGACGATACATTCAGAAAAAATAGAAAAGAATAATTTCATACCATACTTTAGAAAATCATTTTTCATTTCTTTTATTTTTCTCACATTGTGTATTTTCTTTTTTAATCAACTTTCACTTTCTAAGAATTTTTAATTTCATCTTTTTTTCTTAGTGAAATGTAATTTGTTTTTTCTACTTAAAAAAGATTTTTATATATTTTGATAAACATATAAAATATAATGGAAAATCACAAACACAAACATAAAATGTAATTAATAATGGATTAATGCTAAAAGAAATATATATATATTACGGGAAAGATAAAAATATAATTAAATAAAATTATAATAAACATAATAGCTGAATTAATAATATTATTAATATTAAAACACAAATATAATAATTAATAATTCTAGAAAAATGAAATTCAATAATAAAAAACACATACACAAATAATAATAAATACACAAAAACAAATTATCATGTAATTAAAAATAAATTCATAATTATTATTCAAAAAAATAAAATCGTCCTATATTTTTATAATTTATTATTTATTTTAAAAGAAAAAAAAAAAAAACAACAAATAAATAAATAAATGAATATTTATGTATTTTGAATAATAAATAAAAAAAAAAGTACATAAACAAAAATATTTTAAATACACTCTTAGTTAAAAAAAAAAAAAAAGTAAATAAATAATATTAAATTAAATTAAATAAGAACATTCTTGTCGCCTTTTTAGCAAAATTCTCTATTACATGATAAACAACAAAAAAAAAAAAACCAAAAAAACAAAATGACTAAAATATTTTTTTAAAAAAATACAACAACAACAACAAAAATTATAATACATAATAAAAAAATAAAAATACAATAAAGAAAAAAAAATATAAATACATACATACTTTTCATAAAAGTCATTATACACATACAATTGTATATAAATTTAGCTAATACGAAAAAATTTCATACAGTTTTAAAGTGATTTGATCAAAAATATTGACAAAAAAAAAGAAAGGATACACGAAACTGTATATTTTTATCTCAAAGACAAAAAAAAAAAAAGCTAATTTATAATAAAGAGATTCATATTTATACATATAAATATGAAATTTTGTTATATTGTTTCTATTTTTTTATTTTAACTTGTTCTCATCTATTTTTTCATATTTTTATTCTTTTACATTAAATAAAAAAAAAATAAATAAATAATAATATAAATAAATGAATATATATTCTACAAAATTCAATAATATACATTTTGAAAAAAAAAAAAAAAAATGTAATGCAATTGATTTGCATTTTACAAACAAACAAACAAAAAAAAATCCCAATAAATTAATTAGCTAATGCAAAAATAAATAAAATATAGATTAATATAAAAGAAAAATATAATATAATAAAATTCATATTATAAATAAATAAAATACACTCATAGTAAAATTTATTAGTCAAATTGAAAAGAAAAAAAAAAACTTTTTTTTCTTTTAATAGTAAAATAATTTTTTTTAAAATCTTTTTTAAAAAAAAAAAAATAAAAAATTCTATCGTTATAAAAAACAAAAAATTATATTATATACTTGAATAGATGATATTTTTTTGAAATGAAATGAAATAAAAAAAAAAATACAAATAAAATGTAATAAATTAAATATTCAAACAAACAAACAAAAATAAAATAAAAAAATATTATAATAATTACTATATTCAATGAATAATTATTATCATATTACATTTTAATGATAAAAAAGAGTTATAATGAAATAATACAGAAAAAAAAAATAAAAATTAAAATAAAAATCCATTTCGCTTCAATTATATTGTCCAGTTCAACAGCTCAACAAAAGAAATAAAAATATTATCTTTCATAATCCGAAATATTTAAAATCATTAAATAAAAATCTAAACAAAACAAGTGTTTTGGAAATAAAAAAAAAACAAAAAAAAAAAAATCACATAAATAAACTAATAATCGAATAAAATAGTAAAACAAAAAAAAAATGTAACTTTTAGTACCAATAACAATTCCACATTAGATCATCATTCACACTTTAAACCAAAAAATACACATCACTTAGATCCTTTAAATTTATTACTCAGAACCTTTATTTTCATTTTTTTTTTTGTTATTCACGAAAACGTGATCAATTTGTTTAAAATTTTTCAGTAAAACAATAAAAAAACAAATTCTACTTTTAAATTTTATTTTCATTAATTAGGAAAATTATAATTTTCATTATAATTAGTGCTGTGCAAGAAAATCTTTGTAACATTAAAAATTTTCTTTATATAATTAATTTTTTTTGTTTCTTCAAATATTTTCTCTCTCTCTCTCTCTCTCTCTCTCTCTCTTTAATAAGAAAAAACAAATACACACACACACATATTCACACATTCATCATCACTGAATAATTTTATTTATTTTCTATAATAAAATCTAAATAATATATTAATTAAATATATATCCAAATACAAATAATTAATTATTTTTTAAATAAATATATAAATTTAAAAAAAAAAAACCCAAAAAAAAAAAAAATGTTTAAAAAAATATATATATTTTAGCTGTATTACTCTCGTTACCTAACCAAATAAGTAAATAAAAAAAAAAAAAATTATAATAAAACATTAGAAAAAAAAATAAATTAATTAATAAAAAAAAATAAATACATAATATATATACATTATAAGCCCTAGGATACAATGATTATAGTAAAATAATTTTCTGAATTTTTAATTTAAATAAAATGAACAAAAAAAAACAAAAAAAAAACCTTTTGTGACTAGGAAAATAAAACACATTAAAAAAAGAAAAAATAATTAAAATTAAGTATATATAAATGCAGAGTAAGGTAACCCTTATAAATCCTGTTTATTTTTTAATTATTATTATAATAATTATAGAATAAAAAAAAAAATGATGAATAATAATTTTATTTTCATGTAAAATCGAGCCGTAAAATGTGCAATAAAAAAATACATATTATACATAATTATAAAAATAATTGAAAAAAAAAAAAAAAAAGAAATACTTAGTATCTAATAATTTTCTTCTATCAAATTTTGTTTTTTTTTTAAGAATATTGTAAAGAAAAAAAAAAGTTGTGTATAAATATTAAAAAGAAATTATGTATTTTTTTTCTAATGAAATTTTCATAGTTAGTATATTTAAACATTATTTTCTTTTTAATAATTATTTATTTTTATTTTTGTTAAATTCAATTTGATAAATTTTTGTAAAATACATATTTCAATTTTTTTTTTATACATTTTAAATGTTTAGTCTTAAAACAAATTAAGTAAAAAACGTCACTAGTAAAAATTTGAAAAAATCAAAAAAAAAATGGAGATTTTTTTCTAATTTAAAAAGTATACCAAAGGAAAAAAATAAATAATTCGACTTCTTTACGTATACATATAAGAATAATGTACCTACTTTACGTAATTTAATTTAATTAAAGATCATGAATGTATCTAAAAAACAAATTTTTTAAATTGGTAATTGGAATTTTACAAAATAAATTAAAATTATAACGTTTAAATAAAAATTACATACATATATACACGTCACACACACTCACACACACACGAAATATAGTGAGGAAAAAAATAAGTAAACCAATAAATAAGAAAATAAGAAATACAAAAAAAACTGTCAAAATATTCTATTTTTTTTTTTTTTGTTACTCCGTAAAATCTTTTGTTAGATTTGATATACATAATTCTCTAATTCCACTCTTAATATCATTATTTTTTTTTTTCTCAAATCACATCATGCATTCTACAAAAACAAAAAAAATTACACTTTAAATTCTACAAAAAAAAAAAAAAAATCACTTCATAAGAGGAAAACAAAAATCCAAAACAAAATTAAGAAAATTTTAAAAATGAAAATTCAAAAAAAATAAAATAAAATAAAATTTTTCCATATCCTTGTTGTTGTTATAAAAGTTTTCTCATTAAAAATACGAAAATAAAAACGAAAAAAAAACAAAAAAAAACAAAGATTATAAAATTTACCTTAAATATTTTTCCAATTTATACCTCTGTATGTATTTTGAATTTCTTTGTGTGGTGTATTTTAAACGTACATAATATGTATTTTTAAGACAAAAAAAATATAAATTTAAATTTAAAATTAAATTAATAGACAAAAAACGTAAATTTAAAAATAAAAACCATACAAAAAAAAAAAAAATAAATAATATATTAATTAAATTTTACCTTAAAACATTTATGAAAACAAAAGAATCATAAAAATTAAATGTTTTTACCAAAAAATAAATAAAAAATAAAAGTATTTCAAATTGCAGGTGACTGTTTAGTTTAACATTTAAAACAGTTTATATTTTCAAAATATCAAAAAAAATTAACAAAAAATTTAAAAAATGGTTATTTTTTTTACAAAAACTTTTTTTTTTAAATTTCAAATTGTTTTTAAAAACAAAGAAAAACTAGCAAATTAACCGTTATATGAATTATTAAAAAATTTGATATAAATTATTGTTAGAATGTGTTTTATAAGAAAAACAAATCATCAAATTGAATAAAAACTTTTGGGGTTTTTGTTTTTTTTTTAACATTTTATTGAAATTATTCACATAAAATTAATAAAAAGTGGAAATTGTAGGTGAAATTTCCGTTTAAGAATAAAATTTGATTGTGTATTTCTAAATTGAAAAAGAAAATAAAAACACAATACAAATAAAATAATATATATAGTAAAATGATAAATGTATGCAAAAAGAAAAGTAAAATACATGAATAGAAAAATAATTGTCTTTTTTTTTACATATGTAAGAGAATATTTATAATGTCATTTTTATTCAATTCGTATTGACTTTGTATTTTTTTTTTTAAATATTTTTTATACGAACAATATAAATGTTAACGTGAAAACAAAACAAAAAAAAAAAACTACAATAAATTTCGAAGACACGATTTAAAATATAAATTTTTTAAAAAAAATAAATAAATAATAAATAATTTAGATTTCCAAATGTTGTATATTTTTTGTTTTTATACCCAAAATAATTTTTAAAATACTTTTTAATTATTTTTTTATTTCTATTATGTTTTTTTCACCATTATTAAAAAATAAATAAATAATCCCTCTTCACCTGCTCTCTTTCCAATCTAACTCTCTAAATGCCTTTTATTTTTATTAATAAATTCGATAAAAAATTAAAGACAAAAAAAAAAACATAAACAAGAAAATAAAAATATTGTATTAAAAATCTTAATGTAATTGAATATACTTTGAATTAAAAGAATAAAAGAAAATTTGAAATTTTTCTACATTTAAATAAAAAAATGAAAAATACATAATACGAGTATATTTATAAATTAATAATATTAACTATGTATTTCTAAATGTTCAAAGAAAAACAAAAATTATAAAATAATATTTCGAAAAAAAATAATAATAAATTTCTAAATATGTAATTAAAAAAAATAATACCATTATAATAAAAAACAATAGTTACACTCCAGGCAAAAGTACATTAATTTGAAGAAAAAAAAAAGAAGCAAAATAGTAAAACATAATTTTCATATAATTTTCAATGAAATGCAAAATTATTAAAATAAAAAAAAAAAACAAATAAAAAACAGAAAAAAAGCATAAGCAGACATAAATTGAAAAATAAAACAAACAAAAAAAAATTCTCAAAAATATTAATTTAAAAAAAAAACGCAAAAAAAAACAAAATTTATTGCAGTAGAGAAGACTCCTCTCATTTTTTTTTATATATACATTAAATAAATACTAAAAACAAATAAATAAAATATTTAAAAAATAAAAATAAATAAACAATGAGACAAAAAATAAATCTAAAAATAAAAAAAATAAAAAAAAAAAACACAAAAAAAAAAATAATAATAATAAGAAAAGAAGAAGAAGAAGAAAAATCTTTTGTAGACATTTTTATGGCATATTTTTGTGTGTTTTTTATTATAGTAGATTGGAATTGTTTTTTATTTTCCATACTCGCATTATCATATGGAGTATATTTTTTTTAAACAAAAAAAAAAAAAAGAAAAAGAAAATATGAAAAAAAGAAAAAAATGAAAAATAAAATTGTTTCTTACAACTCACTTTTTTATTGGAACATTTTTAATAAAGATATATTTTGTTTAAAACAAAAAAAAAACAAAAAAAAATTATACGTTGTTTTCATAATATTTTTGATTGATCAAAAAATCCAAATAAAATTTGTAAAATATTTATTTCTTTTAATGAACCATTTAAAGCCCTTTGAAAAGGATAACGGATAAGGATCTATCTTCTAAACTAAAACTAAATGAATCATAGTTTCCTGGAAAAAATTTTGGCTCGGTATTTTACTCATCAAACATTGAATATATTGAAAGTAAAGAATAGGATATTTACTTTCTCTATATCCATGTTACATGTGTGTACTGTGTATGTACTGTTTATAAAAAAAGGATAATGGAATATACTGCGTATACGATTAAACAAAAAATGTTCACGATTTTCAAAATAAGCAGTAAGATTGTAGAAAACTTTGAAAAGCTACAATAGTCAATATGTCTCAAAAATTAAAAGTTATACAACAGAATCCTTTTCAAATTCAAACTCAGAACGTCCTGAATTATCATATTCCATAACTAAATCAAAAATTTGTTTGCGTTGAATTTTTGATATAAATTCTCTGCATTTTTTGGTTGAAAATTTAAAAAAAACTGTGGAATGTTTGGAATGCATTATTTTCCTTTTACATTTTCGTTTTAAGTACATATAAAGGACACAATCTCTCCTTTCTTTCCATACATTATTTATAAAAAGGATAATGAAATTTCAATTAAATCACTAGTGATGAACAAGTTTTCAATTTTCTTTAAACTGTGACATTTTAATAATATATTTTTAAAAAAGCACAACATTTTCTGCCAATTTTGATATCTAGCCACTCATTTATACATAATACCCTTGTATATAAATTTATAAGCAAAGATAATACAATACATATATCCTTTTTTCGTAACCAAGTAAATTTTTGCCGTTATTTATTTTATTTGAATATTTTTAAAATTTTGCTACCGTTTCAGTTTCCAATCGTTCAAAATATAAATAACTCATGCGGCTTGAACCTAATAATCGGTAACAGCTACGGCTAGCTAGCTAACTTTTCTTATTTATTGTCTCTTTCTTTCAAAAGTGACGTTTTGTTGACAATTTGTATTGATTTTTGAATTAATAGTTTTGAGGTTATAATTTGTGATTGTTTACGTTGAATTTGTTGACTAGGAATTAAAGAAATTATACTATAAGAGTGTGTGCAGTGTGTGGAATTGACTTAATTGAGTAAATTTTTACTACAATAGTAAATTTTGACATAAAACGTTGTGAATTTAAAACTGTCAAAATTTACACTAGCTCTCAAAAAGGATTGAAATATAATAGAGATCCGAAAAGGAAATGAAACAAAACCGTAAACAGGCACTGTGCGGGCAGAGAAGGAGGTATCACATTTGTCTTTTTTATGAAAAAGAAAAAGCTTTCAATAGTTAATTTTGTGTTCTATACATATGACTTAAATTTTATTTTACTTATATGCTGAAGATTAAATGCATACATACAAGCGAAGACATTATTTATTGTTAATTTTTATACTTTATTATAATATATACATGTATATATATATTATATAAATATATGCACAAAAAGTATTAAAATATTTCTTTCTTCTCCCTTTTCGAGATTTTTAATGTATATTGAATATACATATATGTTGTTATACATATTATATGTATACATTATGCTTAGAACAAATGATTTTAGTTGTTGTGTTTTTTTTTCTTTATAGTGCTGTGTCATTTTTTTGCAGCTGAAAAAAATGATATTTGTTGTTGGTATTTTTTGGCTTGATTTTTTCTTTGCTTTTATGTTTTTTTCTTTTTTCAAGCATTTTTTATTTTTGTTTGCTTTTGCTTATTTCGATCCTATTCTTGACCTACCTCTACAAATCTGTTTTACATTGATATTTAATTTTATGGAATTATTAAATGAATTTATAATTACATATAATATTTTTCGTTGGTCAGTAAAATTTGATAATATAAAAAGATAATTTTGAATGAAAATTTTAAAATATTTATTATGATGAGCTCTAATTTAGCATTTTGTTGAAGGGGCCTTTTTAAAACTATCCTTTACGTTTTTTGTGTTTTTTTTTGTTTTCAAGATTAATTTCAAAACAAGACAAGAAATACCTATAAAAACATTTAAATTAACACTTCATTCTATTTTTGATCGTTTTCGTAATTTTTTACGGATTTTTATCCGACTTGAAAGGTAAATATCTCGGGACCCTGTAAAGGCATTGACTTAAAATTTCTGCACAATATTCTGCTTTTCATTCTCTACAAAACTCTTTATGACACAAAAAGATCACTGCAACAGGGCGCAAGTTATACGGCGCCAAATATAAAACTATTATGAAAAATTTGTGAGTTGCCAAATTTGAACTCTTATATCTCAAGCATTGTTGCACCGATTTAAATCAAATAAAATGTACTAGGTCCAAAACTGTTCAAGAATTGATCAAGGATCAACGTATGAACTAAAAAGGGCCCCATATAAAGGAAAAAAAGTTTTTTGTTAAAAAATAACTTGTTTTGTATATAACCCTATGACTTTTGCCCTAGATAACGGATTTACACCGTTTACAGTTTATGCAATGTTGGACCCTTTAAGGAATATCCTGGTCAAATTTCAGCTTCCTAGTCTCAAGGGAACATACTTCTCTAAGGAGTCAAAAATGTTACATTTTGTTTCTAAAAATTGATGAGAGGAAGTTTTATATTTGACGCCGTATAACTTGCGCCCTTTTGCAGTGATCTTTTTGGTGTCTTAGGGAGTTTTGTAGAGAATAAGAAGCACAATATTGTGCAAAAAGTTTAAGTCAATGTCTTTACAGGGTCCCGAGATATTTACCTTTCAAGTCGGATAAAAATCCGTAAAAAATTACGAAAACGATCAAAAATAGAATGAAGTGTTAATTTAAATGTTTTTATAGGTATTTCTTGTCTTGTTTTGAAATTAATCTTGAAAACAAAAAAAAACACAAAAAACGTAAAGGATAGTTTTAAAAAGGCCCCTTCAACAAAATGCTAAATTAGAGCTCATCATAATAAATATTTTAAAATTTTCATTCAAAATTATCTTTTTATATTATCAAATTTTACTGACCAACGAAAAATATTATATGTAATTATAAATTCATTTAATAATTCCATAAAATTAAATATCAATGTAAAACAGATTTGTAGAGGTAGGTCAAGAATAGGATCGAAATAAGCAAAAGCAAACAAAAATAAAAAATGCTTGAAAAAAGAAAAAAACATAAAAGCAAAGAAAAAATCAAGCCAAAAAATACCAACAACAAATATCATTTTTTTCAGCTGCAAAAAAATGACACAGCACTATAAAGAAAAAAAAACACAACAACTAAAATCATTTGTTCTAAGCATAATGTATACATATAATATGTATAACAACATATAATACATATGTATAGTTTCATTTACAATATGGTTTTGTTTTTTCTTATTTTTCATATTGATCATTAAGCAATTTACAAACACATTCATCAATCCTCATTCATTCTATTCAATTCGACAGAGCTTCAGACCAGAGCTTTCTCAGACCAGTTTTTGAGCTTTCTCAGATAAATTTTTATAAAAATGTAAAAACTATGAATTTTGACGTTCCTCGTGAAGGAATCTCTTAATACTTGATACTTTTTGAGCTCTGGAGCTAGTATAAATCAGAGTATAATGAATACTTAAGTAGTAGAATCACTGAGAGCCGAAGATTTTTTTTTTATTTATTTCTCTCACATTTTTTGAGAAAATGCTAAAAGGTGATAGGAATATTTTTTCATTGACTGAAAAGAAATGCAACGCAAATATTTCCAAATAAAAAATAAAACACGAACACATTCACAATTTTAGGTACGTAACGAAAATTCCCATAATAAAAACCTGTTTGTATATGCTATTTCTTATTTAGGTAAGTACTACTAATGCATATTTAGGTAAGTAATTTGAAAAATGCGTTTATAAAAAACTATGTTGGGGAGGGATTAGTATGAGTAATCATATTGTGCTTTCGCTCATATATACGGAAATTTTCCATTAAAAAAATACGCATTATTTTTACCTCCTTCAGACATATGGGATTTTGTTTTTGTTTTCAGAGAAAAATTTATAAATAAAAAAAATAAAAAAATTCGGCTCTCAGTGATACTACTATGTAAGTATTCATTATACTCTGGTATAAATTTTGACATTTGTACCATGTTGTACTGTCAAAATTTACTATTGTAGTAAAATTTACTCAATTCCACACAGGCTCTAAATGTGTGAAATAAATCACAAAACTGTTTTTGTTCTTGATCATACACAATATTTTGGTATATCAAGTGAAAATTTTATTGATTTAGATTTTGTTAAAAATAAAAATCCAAATGGTCCACCTTTACCTCCAATTAGTAAAAGTCTCTGGACATGTTCGGTTGAAGCATCTGTTGAATATTGTAGAATTGTTTGGGATTTATTTCCTACAGGAAAATTGGTAAAATATTTCTTTTATTTTTCTTCATAATATTGTATATATTCATTTATGAATCTCATCTCAATACTTTTTTTTTAGATTCGTTTCATAGTTAGTGATACTGCTGCTCATATTGTAAATACATGGAGTATGTCAACACAAAATTTAACACATGTTTTAAATGCAATGTCAATGGTTGGTATTCCACCAAGATCTGCACCACAATCAACTGATTATTCTGTAATACATGGTTTAAGAGCAGCAATCGAAGCTATTACTGAACCAACAGATGTTCAAAAAGAACTACTTTTAAAACAAGATAATAATGATAAAATATATAATAAAGGTCGTGTTATATGTATAACATCAGCAAGAGATAATGCAAGCATGAAAAGTTTAGAAGATATTTTTCATACAGTTATATTACAACAAAATACCATTGCCATGAATCATAAAGAATTCATTCCAATTGATTATTGTCATTTAGTTATTATTAATATGATACCAGTCAATTTGGAATCATTAGTTACTGATCGAGTATTTCAAGATGTAATTTAGAAAATTTAATAAGTTCTCTTAGAATTTCATTCTAACTTCTATTTTTCTTTAAATAGATTTCACCAGTATTTTCATCAGAAATTCATTCAGTTTTTGCTTCAGACATCCCAAATAAATTAACTCATTTAATTCTTCCACATTATGATTTAGCTAGTACAACAGTAACAGGAATTCCAATGAAAGAAGAACAAAATGCTAGTTCAAGTGCAAATTATGATGTTGAAATATTTCATGCTAAACATGCTCATACAGTAATATTTGGTTCAGAATTAATTCTACCAACAAGTATAAAAGATGGATCACATTATGAAACTGTTACATTAAAATGGTGTACACCAAGAGGTTGTGGAGCATCTGATTTACAACCATGTTTAGCACAACATCGTGTTACTCCAGTTGATGTTACATCAAGACCAAGTTCTTGTTTAATAAATTTTCTGCTGAATGGACGATCAGTACTTTTAGAAATGCCTAGGTACTTCTAAAATACAATTTAAATTACTTTTTTAAAAACTTATACATAACAAAATCTCTTCTTTTTTTTTTATTTTTAGAAAAACTGGAGGAAAATTAACAAGTCATTTACTGTCAGCACATGGTGGTGAAATATTTATTCATACTTTACATATTTCAAGATCTAGCCTTGAAGATCCTCCATCAATATCTGAAGGTTTTGGAGGAAGAGTTACTGATTATCGTATTGCAGATTTTGGAAATTTAATTCAAGCTCATAGATTAGTTCCATTAAGGCCTGGACCCGATCATTCATTTGATGAAAATTTACAAAAACTTCGAGCAAAACTTTATCGTCGTTCAAAATATTTTCCATTAACTTTAGGAATGACTTTAGTTTATAATTTACATCAATATTTAGATCCTTTATTAAAAGTAATTGAAAAAGAAGAATTAACTGAAAATGATATAATTCAATGTCGTCAAGTAATTTTTAATTTAGTTAGTTTATCATCAAAACATGAGATATTACCATTACCAAACATGGGACACAGGTGAAATTATTCAAATTTAAAATTCAACAATACTAAGATTGGAGAGTAATTTTCTCATGTTTCAGATTAAAAGGAAACAAAAAAGAAGAACAATATCGTTTGTTATGGGCTGAACTGGAAGTTCTAATACAATCTAGTGGTAGCACAGCTGGACATAAGGCTGTTTTACAATGTTTAAGAGATTGCAAAGCAAGAGGGCCAGAGATTGAAGTTGATCAAGCAGTTAAAGAAATTGAACCTAAAAGTAATGAAAAATTTCAATATGGAAAATATTTATTTAAAAAAAAAACGATTTCACTTTGTTTTCCGTTTTAGCTGAATCATCCCATAGAGCAAGTGTAATTCGTGCAACAACAGATTCACCAATGTCTCCACCTCATATTCTAGACACTGGAATTATCAACAAGCTCACCAGAAAACCTTTTATAAACACTTCGAATAGGTAAAACAAATTCTTAGAAATTTAATTTTAGTGGAACGACTTTATTTTTTTCTTTTCTTTAATTGTCCTTTAGATCCTTACTTGATGTTGTAATGGCAACTGAACGTAGTCAATCACAGAAAAGAATTGATTTTGCTGGAAGATTATGCACACCACCTGGTCAAATTTCAAAACTTTATCCAAATATTGGTGTTAAAGAACAAGTAACAACAGGAGAAACAAAACAATAGTGTTGAAAATTATTAAATTATGTATTTCTATTATTTTAATGGTTGTAAATTGTGAATATAAAAATTAACAAGAAATATATTTAATGTAAGGTAAATGTTTCAGAATTTTTCTCAATTGATAAAACTCCTCCAATTCCTTTTGCTCTAACGTCCTTCAAAGAATTCAATTTAGCTTCTACAAGTTCTTTAACATTTGACCACATTTCCATTTGTTTTGCACGATTATCTTGATTTTTAAATAAATTATCCTTCTCCTGGAAAACAAAGAAAAATACAAATAATTTTTTAAAAGAATATTTTAAAGAAAAACGCTCACTTCTTGTAAATCTTTATATAATTTATCTTGTTCATGAATTTGACTTTGTAATGATTCCCTCAACGATACATTATTATTTTTTCCATCATTATTTATTTCATTTCGAACACGTTCTAATAAATTTTCAGCTCGATCATATTCAATTTTTAAATCTTGCCATTCATTTTCATATTTTTTAATTATCATTTCGATTTCATTGATTTCATTTTGTAATTGACCAGCTTCAGAACTTAATGTTGCAACAACACTATCATATGATTGTTTTTTTGAATCACGTTCATCTTTCATTTCAATAATTCGTTCTCTTAATGGTCGTAATTTTTGTGATAATGGTGTAACTCTATCACGTGCTTGTTTAACAGCACGTACTAAACCATCAACAATACGTGATAATTCAGTTAAACCACGTGTCTCTAATGGAGATTCTGGACGAGAATTCAATGATGGAAAATTCATTGATTCATCTTCATTAATTTGTTGTAATGTTGATGATAATGTTGGATCTTGTGATTTTAAATTTTCCAAAGTTAAAGTTAAATCATTTACTTCAGCCTTAAAAAGGAAAAGAAAAGGACTAAATAATAGAAAATTAAATGACATTATAAAAAAAAATACCTTTACTGCTGCTAGTTCAGATCTTTGTTGTTTGTATACAGAACTTTTTGCTCGTAAAGTATTAACATATTGTTTTAATTCGTCACCTTTGAGAATTACTTCTCCTACTGTGTCTTGAAGCTAGAAATTAATTTCAGGTGAATGCATTAGAAAAAAAAAGGAAAATACAATTTTTTCATAATTAATGTAACATGTATTTACAATTTTCTGTTTTTGTTGTAATTGAATATCAATTTCTCGAAGTTCTTTTGTTGCTTGATTCAATTGTTCTGCTGCCATTTCTTTATTTCTTGCAACTGTTGCAGCTTGTTGTCGAAATGGTAATAGTGCATCATTTTGTGAACCTCTCTCCAAAAGACGTTTTTCAACTAATTTTTGAATATCATTTGAAATTTCATCAATTTTCATTTGTAAATTACTTAAATATTCTTTTGATATATTTTGTTCATCAGTTATATTTTCTAATAATTTTATTTCTTGTTGTAAATTTTTAATTTCATTTGGTAATTTTTGTTTAACCATAAATTCCATAACTTGTGTTTCTTCTTCGATTGTTTCCATTAATTGTTGTGGTGATGTACTTTGTGTAGCAATACGTGCATTTGATAATTCCTTTTGTAAACGTTCTTGAACAATTTTTGATCGATTCAATTCATGTTTTTGATCTTCTAATTGTGAATTAATTTCTTTTTGACGATCTTTTTCAATACGTAAAACATGAGCAGACTCAAGTAATAATTCTTGTTGTGGAATTTTATCTAAACGTATTTGAGTTCTTTCAATTCGTTTTTTAACTAAAAATTAAATATAAAATGATTAGAATAAAATTAATTTTATAAATTTATTTCAGACCATTATCCTTTTCCAATTCAATTGCATTAATATCATTTCGTAATTCTTTTAAATGTGCCGTTTCTTTTGATGCTTCCATATACGCTTTATGAGTTTCTTTGAATCTATCCATTAAAACTAAATAATCTTCCCAAAGATTGGCTATCTCTGGATTAGATAAAGCTTCTGGTGGTAGCGATACTGGCAGCAGGTACCTTATTTTAAGAGAAAAATAAATAAATCACGATACCATACCGTCTTTGGTTTTAAAGAAAATTTAAAGGAAACTTACTGTGCCAAATAAGTGAGTTGATGAATTTTTTCCTTATTCTCGAAAACATATTTTAAAATTGGATATAATGTTTTCTTGTCACCTTGTGAAATATTCCTGAAAAATACTGATGGATCTGATAACTCAACGTTCGGACGATATTGAATTTTCTTCAATGATTCAAGGATCCTTTTAACACAATCATCACGATCCGTAAACTTTACATCAAACTAAATTAACAAATCAAATAAGAAAAATTGTTAAAATTTTAAAAATAAATAAGAAAAAAAAATTATATTTACTTTTGTTGTTGCTTTATAATACACAAGGACATCAACAAGAGTTTGTAAGAGGCTCTCTGGAGACATTGAATCAAATGATATTAAATTGTATTCAGTTCCAAGAATTTCATTTGTTTGATTTAATAAAAACTTTAAATCGTGACTCATTTTGAAATAAAATAATTAACAGTATGATTTAAAAAATATTTTAAAAATATATTCAAAGTAGATATTTGAAAATATCAAGTGCAACAAAACCAAATTGAAAAACAAAATGTATGATACTAGCGTAAACAAAGTGTTTCCTAGCAACCTGCTACCAACAGTCGCCTTGTAGAATTTCTTTCCTTTCTGTTCTATTTTCCCCCGGAAGTTTTCAAAATTTATTAATTTTCCGGAAATGATATTCTAATTTTTTCATTTGTGAATTCTATTTTGGGGTTTTGAAACTTTAAATTTTTTAAAAACTAAATATGAAAGCTTAGTGGAAAGTTGGTTACAATATCCTGAAAAATGACAAATAAATAATTGGTTTTTAATACAATTTTACTGCTCCTTCCAGGACAGATTTTGTCATGCAAAATGCATTTAATTTTTTTTATTTGGTTTTTCATATAACAAACATTTACACGAATGGAAAAGGAGCATTAAAACAATGATGAAGCAATAAAAATTCAACTTTCTTTTCTTTTTTTTATTTTGAAATAAAAACAAGATGGAAAAATCTCTTCCTTCATTCACTCTTAGAATTTTTAAAAAAATGTATTTTTTTTCTCTTAAGTAAATAAAATGTTAAACGCTCAGCATGAGTTCAAAGATGTAAGGCGATAATCCTCTTGTTTATTCACTACAAATCATTCAATCCTTATTAAGGAAAATAAAATACGTATAACAAAAATAAAAAGTGTAAATTAGATTAAATGCATGGCCAGTTAGAAAAATAATTTGACATATTTCGATTAAGATTGATAGATTTGAATTTTGTTAAACTTGAAATGGGTGGACATTATAATACCGTTTGATTTTAAATTAAAAGAAAAAAATATACATATATACATATTCAATACTATCAACTCATTATCCTTATTTTCCATGTTTTTTTTTATTCTATTTTTGTATTTTTAATTTTTTTGCACAATTTACATTTTTATATAAAAGACAACATCATGATCTGTTGCTATCACATTTCGTTTTCGATACAATACGAAAAAGGATTCATTTTATCCTTATAACGAACAAAAATATTCATACAGTAAAACAATATGTGTTTAATTTATAGATTGTTTTTGCCAATTTTATTTTTGGCAATTACATTTGAAAAATCATTACAAAGTGTGAGTTTCAAGTTTAAATTTAATTTAAAAAAAAAAAAATTGTGAATTCATTTTTGTGTCATTAAAATTTTTAAAAATTTATTTGAATTTTGCTTGTTTTTTTTTTCATTTATTCTCAAAAAATAATTTAGGATGCTGGTGAAAAGCCTTTACCGAATCCAGTACGAAAAATACGAGATACTAATGATCATTTAAATTCATTTGATCAACAACTTCTAAATTATCAATTGAGGTGAATTTAGAAAAATAATTGTTTTAAATAATTTTAAAAAAAAATACTAGTATATAATTTTATAAAATTTCTTAAATATTCTTTTTATTTTTAAGACACAAACGTTCATATGAAAAATTTGGAAATGATATTATGGATAATACATTGGATGAATTTGAAGAATCACAAAATTCACCAACAGCTATACAAACAATTGAATCTGAATCTGTTCCTCCATCATGGATTATGTTTTTATTGGCACAGAAAATAAAACAACAACGTTAGTTTTAAATCTATTTAATAATTTTTTCTTTTAATATATCCTAAATAATTTTAATAAATTGTAAAAAAAATTTGAATTTTTTGTGCATTATTGAAGGTGAACGTGAAGATCAACGAAGAGTAAAAACGCCACGTCTTGGTCGTGATATTGATGATGAAATTGAATGTCAACGTTCAAGACCACCATTCTCACCGAGATTAGGTAAAAAATCTGTTCCATTTAAACCACGTTTAGGACGATCATATGGAGATGATGCAAAATATTGAAGAAAAAAAAACATATACATAATATAGGACATTCACAAAAAGGGGAAAATTTATGGATTATAATTTTTGTTTAATTTTATTTATTTTTAATGATTATAATATTTATGAATAAAAGTGATTAATAAAACAAAATAATGTTTAATCTTAAAAAAATTATTATGTATGAATGAAAAAAAAAAAAGTACATAGTTTATTATAATATTAAAAATATTGTGTGTGACTGAAATCAAAGAATAATCTTAAATATTATAATTTTATTTAAATAATTTCGTTTTTGCAGAATCAACAAAAAATTATTAAAAAAAAAATTAATCTAGTAAAACGTATAAAAATAAATTATACTCTTTAAAAATAAAAGCATTTTTTTGCCTTTTAATTAATTAAAAATAAAATCAAAAATTAGATGAATTTATTTGAATATAAAATTAATTATGAAATATTATTATGTATATTATAAATTATCTTTTCACGTGTGACCTATTTCTGTTTAATTCAACATGATGAAATGACGGAACTAAAATAAAAATTAATGACACAAATAAAATTGGGACAATTAACTTTACAAAGACAAAATTCAAATATCATATAATCAAATTTTTAATTCGTTAGTTATCAGAAAAATACTAAAGTTATAAATAAAAAGTGTCCTTACATAAAAAAAAAAAACCTTTAAAAGGTGGGTGGAAGGTAAATATCAACTTCTTTGTTCCTTGTTTAATAAATTGTCTTCAAGTTTAGAAATTTATTTTAACCATTGAAATTCCAAATGATATATACAGCTTTCTCTAGTAAACAAAAATTTATTACTTTTACTATTTTTAATTGAATGAATGATTTTTATTTTTTAAGTTAAGAAAAGCTTCAAAAATGTTTAAAGAAAAATCATCAAGGATAAGATTATTGGATAGACTTCATTTTTAAATTTTCTAACATATAATTTAGAAAAACTGTCTATATACATTTCTCAATTATGAATTTTTCTTTTTCTTTTTCTTAAAAATTATCTTCAGATTTTTGTGTCACACTGTATTTTAGTTTTTTTTTTTAAGCTCTGTAAAATGGAAAAATTTAGAACTAACTTAGCGAAAAATCCATACTGTATATTTTTAGTATTTGCACATTTTTATTTCTTTTTGCTAAATCCTCCTTGTTTCAATTATATTAAAATTTGTTACAATTAACACTTTAAATTCTTAACACTTTAATTTTACAATGCTCACGAATAATAATAATTTTCTTAAAACATCATCTTAATCAACATCAATTTCATAAGATACATATTTTTCTTATATTATTGTCTCTGGTAACACTTTCTAAAAAAAGCTTTTTCGTTAAGTTAAATATTTACATTGAAAAATTGTATTGGTGATGAAGCTTAGAGCATAAATATGAAAATTCGTATATTTTTCTCACTCATTTGTATTTTGAATTTTTGATTGCGCACAAAGTTTTCGAATTTGATATAATAAAAATTTTCGAATTATGTTAAAATTTATGATAATCTCCAATCTTCAACCCGTCACATAACGATTATTTTCAAAAAGAATCAGAAGAGTATTGCCGCTTATTAGATTTGGTCGTATCTTTTTGTTGCGCATTAATTTTTGCACTAATATAATTTTAAATTTAAATTTTTTTTTTTTTCATAAATAAAAATTAAATTTTAAAAACAAAAAAATTATTGTGGGTGAATTTTAAACAGTAATAAAAAAAATTGTGAATAAAACTACGTTTTTGTGAAAAAAAATAAAATTTGAAAAAAAAAATACTCAATGAAAAGAAAAAAAATTAGAAAAAGATAAAGAAATTAAGATTTGAATTTAAAAATTTAAAAAAAAAAAAAAATTAAAAGAAAGAAAGTAGGTACGGGTAAGTCAGTAAATAAAAGTACATATATTTTTACTAAAATTACATAAATATTGAAAAATGCAAGAAAATGCATGCTGCACCAGTTAATTAAATTGTTCTGCAATAGGTGCATAAGTGAAGTCATTCATATATATGAATGTAAGAAGAAAAAAAATTTTTTTTTCTTAATCACGCGACACGCGCCAAAGTGAATTAAAATTTGACTTCGACCTTGAAAACCAGTGCATATTGTGAAAGAGTAGTAGCGGTTCAAATAAAACATTAGTTTTTTTCTTCTTTTTTTCAAATTTGTTATTCAAATTTTTGAAAATAAATAGGTAGAGAAAAATAAAAATAAATTCATAGAAAAAAAAATACATATATATGAAAAAGTTTACACTTTAATATTTATCATCATAAATGTTGTATTATTTTTTTATTTCGTAAAAATACAGAAAAAACAAAAATTATTCTTCATAGGTATATTTTCTAAAAAAAAAAAATCATTCATTGTGCTGAATAAGCGATATTTATAAAAGCAAAATAAAATTGAAATAAAAAAAAAAAACGAATTAATCCAAATTCAAATATCCTCAAATAAATTTTAAATTAAAAAAACAAAAAAAAAAATTGAAAATAATAAAATTAAGTAAACAAAAATAATCTAAAAAACAAAAGAAAAAAAAATTATTTTTATGTGAATCAAGTGTTGTTGTATGTGCCAAAATAATAAAAAAAAGAAAAAATTATTAGTTGTTTTTCTTTATAATCAGCTTAAGGGAAAATTTTAAAACATATACATAATATCAAACTGAAACAAAAGAAAAAGGAATTTTTTTGTTTTTCATTAACAATTTCAAAAATTAAACAATTTGAAAGTAAAGATAAAATTAAAAACATGAGTTTGAAAAAAGCAAGTCGTACAAAAAGCTTATCATTAAGTGATGATTTTCCAATAAGAACATCAAAACCAAAAAATCTTTTAACAACAGGTTCAGCATCATCATCTAAAAAAATTGAAGATACTGGAAAATTTTTAAAATATATCGATGATAATATAATTGGAAAAGGTGTTGCATTTTTAGGACCATTTGGACGTAGAAAAGGTAAATTTCATATATCAAAAAAGTAGGTCAATAGGAAAATTTGAAAACAAATGAATAAAAAAATCACTCATATGGAAAAGTGTGTAAAGAATATATGGGAAAAAAACATATAAGTAACACGTGTGATTAAGAACTAAAAGAAAAATAAAATAATATGGAGTATACATAATATGTGTATGTCCTTATGTTTGTTTTCAATTTTTACGCATTTTTGTGCGTAAATTTTTATGCGTAGATATTTTTCTTCAATACGTAGGTACCATCATAAGGGGTGTTAAATACATAATGGTACTATTTATTTTTTTCCTATGAAAGTTTCTTTACTTCTTCTTCTTCTAAACTACAATAAGGTACATAACATAAGTACATTATATACATGTATGTGCTTCTCATATGATTTATTCATTTATTATTATAATTTATAAGAAATATGAGAAGTTTGAAATATAATATCACATTGATGATGGTGTTTTGAAAGCAACAATACATATTATGTACATACTTATTTAATTGATGATGAAAATTTGTTGTGGAAAAGAATAATGATGACATAATAATCATTTTTCAATAAAAGTTGCGTGTCATAGAATTTTGAACGTGTGTAACAACTAATAAAGTAATTATAATTATTATTTGTTAAAAAAGAATCTTTTTTTGTTTTTTCTCCAGAGAAATAAAAAAAAAATGATAAAGAGTGTAATTTTTAGTTTAACACTCTGATCTATGACAAATTTTACAACCTCCGATTTAAAGAAATTGTAGGAGTTTTTACGGAAGGGTTAAACTTAGAAGGATCAAATCAAAGATCGCAACAGAGAAGATCTTTTGAATAAACTATGTTAATAAACCTCTTCATTAAACAAAGATTATCAAGCATCGGTGGTTCAGTGCCTGCCACGCGGGCGGCCCGGGTTCGATTCCCGGCCGATGCATAAAATCCTCTCACGACAAGTTTTTTTTTCGCTTTTTTATATTATTAATTAAGTTTGTTGTATTCAATTATTTATTTTTTTTATAAATTTCTTTAAATACGAGTACAGTACTTCATCAACTGAAAAATTAATTTTCAAGAACTGGTTTTACAGATAATAATTAGTTATCTATATGTATTTGTAAGAATACAGTATACTTGAATTTTTTAAAACGCTTTTTTTTCAGAAAAGTACCTAATTAATTAAATAATTAAATTTTTGTTTAGATTTTGTTCGATTTGAAAAATATATATAGTATTAAAATAATCTGTATCATTAACACTCCGATTCATGTTTAATTTTACTACCTCCCATCTATATGATAAGGAAATTTTTATAGACCTTTTCGTCCCTTTAAAAAAGTATGTTCCCGTAGAGTAGGAAGTTGAAATTTGGCCAGAATATTCCTTGAAGAGTTCTCGTCTGAATAAACTTTAAACAAAAATTAACGTTTTTCCCCTCTACTGCGACCCCCCTTATTTTTGCACTTTTTCAATATTTTTGAAGTTTGAGATTATGAGAAGAAAAATTTTAGTTCCGATTAACTTACTCTATGTATGTCATTCTCTATGTAGATGGTAATTGTGATACATAAATAGAATTTTCACAATGTACCTTTATGATATAATTTCTCATCAGTTTTGCACTAAAAAAACAACCTTTTAACGATAAAGCGACAAAGAAAAACTATATATTAGATATAAAATTATAATCATATATGTACAAAAAAGGGGTGTGTATTATATTCACAAAAAATATTTTTTACATGCACGTGCGATCAAAAACATCTTTTTTATTAAATTTTTATGGTTGTTTTTGATTTTATTTATTAATGTGTACATCAATATAATAATGTTAATAAAATATAGAATTTAATCTCCTAAACTTCTTATGATTTTCTTTTTTCTTTTCTATTTTTTTTTATATAACACAAACAATACAAAGAAATATTCACCAAAACGTTATCTTGAAGGAATTTTTTTCTCTATATGTACATATATTGTATCTACATATTTATTCAAAGTTTTACACGTGTCACCTTTTATGTAAGCAGATTTTTGACTTAATATGCAATATTTTTTTTTTTTCTCGTTTTGTTTTTCTTTCTGTTGAAATATGTATATGATACATAAATTCTAAGAAAACCTTTTTTAATTCTAATTTTTAATAATTTACTTTGTAAAATTCTCTTTAATTTCTAAGTTAAATTATAGGAAAATAATAAAAGAAAATTTCACGAGTATGACATTATGGTTGATTTAAATGCTGATTTTTCTTATAAAAACATTAACTAAAAATATAAGATTTTTCAATTAAAATTTCCTAGACAATCTTTTAAATTGATCAACTGTAAAATTACACATTCAAGTATATTATATCATACCTTCATAGCAACATAAAGATACTTTAAATATGTACTTATACAAACACTATATTTTTCCATAAAAATCCTACCCTACAAAATACGAGTACATAATATGTATATCCTGAATATCCTTTCTATCCATCGTATATATTATTTATTTCGCATTATTTAAAGGAATGACAAAAAAAAAGCATTGTTACACATGCGCGAAACTAGAAATATAATAAAAACTAAAATACATATCTATACATTTATAACTCGGTCATTGTGTTGATATTATGATCCCCATGGTCTCCTTTTATCTTTTAATAAATGCATTGATAGCTTCAAGGATAAACTGTTTTTTTTTCTATACCAAATTTGGAATATGAAATTTTTTTTTCATACAAAATCAAATTTTCATATGATAACATTTAATATTTTTAATAAAATCAATTTGAATGCATTTTTTATCAGATATATTTATAAATAACGTGTGTAATATGGGAATAATGCCAAAAATATTGTGCTATAGGGAAAATACAACTCTCATCATTTTTGATAACTATAGATGTATATATTTAAAATAAATATTTAATATGTATTTTCATTCTTTTTCGGTAACTTAATACAATCTGTTTGATATAAAGATTAAAATCCATGACTATAGATACATACATAGGTATCTAAACAAAATATCTAAATAAGTAGGGCAAAAGACGTATATAATACAAAATAAAATGTATGAATGAAAAAAAGGGCTTCTTAAAAATTATAATATAAAATGTATAAAAAAGAAAGAAACATATAAAGCTTTCTCTTTTCTTTACGGAAATGGAAAATTCCTATCGAAATTTTTTTTGTGTATTGAAGTTTCTTCTATAGAAAATAATACTAAAAAAAACAACAACATTTTATTGAGATTTGGATTTAAAACTTTAATAAATTCAGCAATGTTTTTTTTGTTGAACAAAGAAAATAATTCTTTATTTTTTTTTTTTTGATATATGAAAAGTCAATAAATAAGGTATAACAACAGAACTGAAAAAAATTGCTGAAAATCAAAAAATATTATTAAACGTAAATATTTTTTATTTTTAATATTTTTCTGTTGTTGTTGTTTTGGTTTTTTGTTTTCGTTTCAAAAAAAAAAATGTTTTTTTGAAAGAATTTATAAAAAAATAGAAAAAAACGTATTACATAATCATTTGCATACATAAAATTTCATATTATTAAATTCTTAATTCATTTTAATTATTTTTTTAATTTTATTTTATTTTCAAAACAATCCTTTGTTAATGAACATTCTTCATAAACGTGAAACGTAAAAAAAAATTATTTATTTATTAAAATGTATATTGATGAAAAAAAAACACACATATTTTTTTTTTGTATTTGTTGAAGTATGAATATTCCGATCACACATCATATTTGATTAATTAACTCATCTTTTTCATCGTTGCAACATATTGGATGCAAAATTAAAATAAAAAAAGAAAGAGAAGAAAAAAATCATATCGATAATAAAATAAATATTCAATGTCATATCTGTTTTGCAATGACAACAAATTGTCTTTAATATTAAAATATGACTTACATACATACATGTATGCCTTAATATTGTTAGATATTATAATATTATTGCATTTGCATATAGAGTTGCCATCAAGTGCGTATTTACGATTTAGAGGGTTATTACTTACCTATCTGTTGATTGCACTGCACTGATATAAATAGACTGGATGAAACAACTGTAGTAAACACCATACTGTAAAAATGGGACTAAATTTATATTGTTGTCTCACTCTTAGGGAATCCGCCATGTCTCAATAAACGAAGATTGATTTAAACATTTGATATTTTTAATAAATAGATGGAGGCACAATTTTCATTTGATTTAAAATTAAATTTAAATTCGATAAAAATCAAATTGTCCTTAAATAAATCACTAACTTACTTGTTAACACGTTATTTCAATCGGGGATTTTCCAACGTTTTTAAATTTGAAAATATTCAAATTTGACAACTTTGACAATCAATGAGTGAAAATGAGGTAGGTATAATTGAATGAACGAAAATAATGCATATATAATATGTCTCACTCTTAGGGAATTAACGAAATTTGTCTTGAGCGCGCATGAAACGAAAAGTTGTACAGTCCAGTACTATATAAGTCATTGGTTGATTGTCTGTTTTTGTTTAATAGAAATTTTATCCTTACTTCCCCCATTTAGATAAATTTAGAAGAAAAAAATATCTTCTAAAATTACCTTTCCTAATTCACTATGTAACCAATGCTTTTGACAACATTGTTACTTTTGTTACATATTTTGTTACAGAGTCATTTTGAATATACACACATGCATATGAAGTCAAATAAAATAATTCCTTGATTTTGCCAAAAAAAAAAAATACAGCAAAAAGAAATGAAACGTTTTTAACAATATGACTAAAATTTAGAATTGTACAATTTAATGTTTTAAATAGAAATGTTTCCTTTGACTTACGTGTATAGAAACTTTTATCGTTTATATCCTCAAATGCTTTAAAAATACAAATTTCGTCCAATAAACTAAAAAAAATCAATCTGGCATCTCTAAATGTAATCACTTCAATATTATAATCAAGTAAATAGTCTGTAAGACATATTCAAGTATTCCATGAAACATACATAAGTATCATATTATATTTGCTGATATGATTTGATTAAATGCAATTAAGTATTTACATTCAATGTTTGCTCGTATTTGTCATTTTATCATGATACCTTCAATCGAATCGGTTTTTTTTCTTTTCTTTTCTTTTCATTTTCTTACACGTTTTTCAACATTTTATTATTTTCAATAAGACCAATAGAAAGATTTATGTGAAATGAATTGCACTTTGAGAGTTTAAACAATAATATATGTATTTGATATAAAATAAATATACTAGAAGTGTATAGTATAGTTTCAACAATCTTCATACATATATGACTCAATCATATAATAACAAGATTTTATTTTACTATGAGGTTGGTCTTGTTTTATTTTTATTTGAACATATATCTATTGTAAATATACTTGTTACCATGATCATCTTCATCATCTTCATATCATTATTGTCAATATCTAAGTATATATTATATTCACATGCTTTTTATTTGGGTTATTTTTAGTACATATTAAATTGACATAGACCTCCATCTATCATTAACACTTTTTTGTATAATATACTGAATACTCGTATGTTCGTATTATTGTAAAATAAATTTTATAATGTTATTTGTTTGTTCATTTAATTGGCACAAATATAAATCTTTTATCAAGCACTTTCAATAAGTATATTATGAAATATTTGTAGAAAATTACTAAATCAGATTTATTTATATAAATATTAATAGAAAATTTGTTTTAATTAAATTTTGTGAAATTAATGTTACAAATTATAAGTGATAAATTTTTTTTTTAAAAAAAATTCACAAATTAGTGTGTATATCATTATTTCTTTTGAAAAAGTCATTCAACCGTATATAAAATACTTAAACAAATTAGTTAATTATTTTCAAAAAATACACTTTTTTCCGTATCACAGTTGTTGCTGTCATTAAATATATATTTTAAAAAAAAAAACATTTTTTTTTTCTTTTTCTATAATCACCCATGAATCCGCATATAGTATTTAATCGATATACCTAGAATCAAAACTCATGGGTGCATTCACTTCTATATATATTGACGTCAAATTACTTGCAGAAAAAAATATTAAGAACATAAAAGATTAAATTCTAAATAATTGATCGAGACCATTTAGAACAGGAAAAAAAAATTGACTTGGTATACCTTAAAATGATTTCTGCAAAAATTTTATTCACGTGCCAAATAAAGAAGATGATTTCATCTTGATTGAGTTCATTCAAATTTAGTTTTATTTCTTTTCATTTGAGATTTTTTTTATAGCTTTTGTAAATAATAATTTTTAAGTTCTTGAAGAAAAAAAAAATTAAGGCGAAACAAAACAGCGGAAAAAAAACGTTTTTGCACAAGATAATTTGAAATGAAACTCGTGTATAAATTTTTTTTTTTAAACTTAAGAATGATTTATTTCATTTCAGTAGGGAGTGTCTTATTTCTTGCATGTAATCTTGTTTACAATGTATTGATTCGGCAAAAAAAAAATTTAGATATACATATACTGATACTTAGTTAGATATATGTAGATATAGATATAATAAAAAAATGTACAACACTAAACTAACATCAGCTTAAAATTTAGAGAAAAAGAAATAGTTAAACACTCCACAGAGGTTTCAAGAAGGTTAAATAAACTTTTTAATTAAAACAATATCATAAGAATTATTTGTGTGTATTGTAATTTATGTATGAATATATATGATAAATTGATATTAAAGAACAAAAAGAATAAAAAAATTTAAAATTTAATGTTGTTTGAGAATTAATTGAGTTTGGAAAAAATAAATAAACACATAAACAAGAATGCTATAATTAAAAATTCTGCAAAAATAAAATGTGTTTGAACTTATTTTTTCTTTGGCAAAATAAATTTGAATCTAGAAAAATTGATCTTTAAATTTCAATTAATTCTGCAAAATTTTTTTCAAAAACAAAATTAAGAAAATATACAGAAAATTATTATAATTTCGCACAATTCGAATTGCCTATTAAAAAAATTAATCGGTTCAATTCAAGTCATTCCTATAAGAATTTAGCTCTGCTCAAATTCTTCTGAGGAAATACTTCTGGGACTAAAACTATCAGAGCCTTCTATTACAAATTATTTTCATTTATCGTTCAATTTTCCTAAATTTTCCCTCACAAAAGTATCTTTATGATAAAAAAAATACAAATCTTTTTCTAATCGTCATTGTTTTAATGTTCATTTTATATGACCTTGTTAAAGTAATTATTGGTCTAGTAAAGTGTTTTATTATTAAACTTTGTTCAGTTTTGCTAAATAGGTACACCTTTTCAGAAATAAATTGTGACAAATTTTATTACATGCTTAACAATAAACATAAATAAATTTAATTAAAATTGATTCAAAAGCAATTTTCCGGCAAGTAATTATACAATATAAAATCAACTTTTAATAAAATCTAATTCGTCACACAAATTAATTAGTAAAAGTATAATTAAAAATTTATGTATTCTTTATTTACATACTAAAGTAAAATTTGTATATAGCTTTTACCAATCTAAATACTACGCAATTTCATTTATTATTTAAGTAAATTGACTTACTTTTTTTATTTTCTTTGCTTGGCTAGCATGTTTTTCTTTTAAATTGTTATTTTTCCTTCTTTTATTTTAACAATATTGTAATTAATGTTATTTTCATTAAATTAAAATTGCATAACATAGTTATTTTGTTAAAATGACATCATCATTTTCATGATTATCGAATTTTTTTTATTTATTTATTCCACTGAATTTCGTTCATTACTCCCAAATTAAATTACAACTGAAAAAAAATACTCAATCGAATTACTCCAGACGTTTAAAATAATTTTTTTTTATTATTTTTTTAACAACATTTTTTTTAAAAAATAAATTGCGTATGTCGGCCGGCATCTTATCTAAATTCTAAGCCATACAATTAATAATATTTTTTATGTACATAGCATATTAATTTAAAATATAATAAAATGAAAATAAATCTACAGTAAAAAAAAAAAATTACTTCGCAGCTATTATAGTTCTTTTTGAATTGAAGAAAGCAACAGATACTAAAAAAACAAAATATACATACATTACAATAAAAAAATAAAATAATAAAAATAAAATAACTACCAGAGTCTGTCATAAAAAACAAAAAAACAATTTTTTTTATCGCAATACATACAAAAATGAAAAATAAACAAAAAGCTTAAAATTAATATGACTCAAAAATTTAAAAACAAAATTATAATTAGAAAAAAAAAACTTACGATATTTAACATACCTATTTGCCACACATTTTCACATAATATATTCAAAGCTAAATGTAATATAGGTACTCGCCGTATGTATAAAAAAAAATGATATAGTATTAGAAAAAAATATGTTAATTTTTTTTCACATAAGTGTACGTATGATAGCCTATAAACATTTGAAGTATTTTTTTTTGTACTTTTGTTAGTATGCATACGTATAAAAAAAACTGCTATTAAAAGCTTCTTTTTGTTTTTCATTAAAATTTTTTTGTAATGATAGTTTCCATGTTGAAAGCCTTTTTATCAGTAAAAAATATTTTGTGAAAAATAAAATATGGTCGTGTACATACATTTTTTTTTTCTTCTGGTAATGTAGATTTATTTTTCTTTGAAATTTCATTAGAGTAATGACTAAAGTATGAATTTTTTGCAAAAAAAAAAAAAATATGTTTGTTTACGGAATATGAAATTGGATAACTTAAAAACACAGACAAATAGAAAAACATTTAAATAATAGAATTTGAAGAGAAAAAAAAATATGTTTTTGTCTATCTAAATAAACACATATGGTATATCTACATTCTACATTAAAAAATATGAAATTAGTTTTTTATACAGTTTTGTTTAAATTTTTCTCACAAACTTAGAAACTTACACAAGATATTTTTGTGGTGATTCTCTATATTCTATAATAGTTTCTTTGAAAAAGGATATATGAGTAAAAAAGAAATTGTATAGTATGAAATTTTGACAGGAATTTTTTTTTTTTTAAAGAGTGGTCTACTTTTTGCAAAAATAGTTTTGATAAAAATTTGTTCACTAGAAGCCGGGTTACAGGATAAACCTAAAAAGAATGAAAAATGACGAAAAAACACACTTGACTTATCTCAAAAAAATTATTAACTCAGTAAAAAAATGTATTTAATAAAAATTAACATCTTATCAGAAATTAAAATTTTACTCCAACAAAACAAGGACTTTAAGGTGTCTAAGGTGTCAGTATTTTATAGTACTCATTGGTTTCCACTTTTTTAAAAATTTTAATCTATTTAAAATCAACATTTTCAAAATTGATGTTCTTTATGTCTTGAATAATCATTTGTTCTCAATTTTCTTTTATTTTAAAATCGTGTTTATTTTGCAAAAAAATTTTTTACATTTTAACAAATTGAAAAATAAAATTTGGCATTCATTATTATCATGTCTAAATGGAAACAACAATAATAATAATAATAATCGTTTAAAAGTCGCCACTAAGTCTGACTGAGTAAAGTAACTGACTGATATAAACCGCATTTGACTTAATATTATGCTTTGTTACCGATCCCATGCTATACATACAATATAATAACACATATGATACATATTATAAAATAAAAACATATTATTATGTATTATAAAACATTATAAAATACCTGTCTTAAAATCGAATACAACAACAAGTTAATAAGATATGTAATATGTATCTATGTCTGTATTGGAAAAATAAGTTAAAACAAAAAAAAAACAAAATAAACACAAATAAAAACACAAAAAAAGTCTTGACAGGTAAATTGAGCTTGAAACATGTGAAGAAAAAAAAATAATAATACTAAACTCAAACATACATATGTATACATATGTGTATTACTATTATTATTTTTATTTTTTAATTTATAAATTAAGTAAAATACCACACTCAGGCCAGTTTTAACACAAATTGAAAAACAAGTTTTTTTTTTTAGCGAACATTTATTAGCTTACTAGATTTTGATTAAAATTTGAGTTACAAAAAAAAAATAAACAGCAAAAAAAGATATATATTTTTTTTTAAATTTATCATGTTAAAACCTTTTCAATTAATCAATTCTAGATGGTTATGTTACATTGAAGAACCCCCAAAGCAATGTATCATACATATATATCTATGTAAAAGCAGACTGTTCAGTTATATTGAAAATTTTTGCAATAAATGTTAATGTTTTATGAATAACAAATTTTGTAAATTGTAATAGTCTGTTTTATGGGTATTTTTTCTTCTTTTTTTTGGCAAAAAAAAACCATCTAAACTTTTAATTAATACTTTCATTTTTCTTTAATGTTTTTTTAATACCAATTTTGTATCGTAATTGTTTTTTTTTTTTCATACTAAAAGAATTTAAATTACGGTGGTGAATTTAAAAAAAAAAACCATTCAAAACCTTCCATCCAGTTTTCCACTTTTTATAAAGAATCATAATAGAAAATATACTTCAGAAAAAAATGTAAAAAGGATTTAATGAGAAAAATATTCTTTTAAAAATAAGCTGTTTTTTTGTTGTTCATTTTTATTAAATTTTTATTTTACTTCTCAATTAAATTCAAATTTTTTTTATATAAAAGAAAAAATAACATTAATCATTTAATATAAAAGAAATTTTAACTTTTACCATAAAAGCTTAGGCGTAATTTTATTTATTTATTTTATTAGTCAAACAAAAATATTTTTTTTTTTTTTACTTGTGAAACGATATTACTCAATATTTGAAGTGAAAAAAAATATAAATAATGGTGTTTTTCTTCTAAAATATACGATATACCACAATGACAGCTGTTGTTGTTTTTTCTTAGTGCAAATTAAACGTCGAAAATGATTGATTCGAAATGAAAAGACGTAAAATATTCGATATAAATATATAATATGAAATGTTATGTGTTAGGATAAAAGAAAAAAATTTTGAATTTATATTAGATAAAAAAGATTGTATATTTAATTTACATTTTAATCTAAAAGAGCAAATTTTTATAAACCATAAAATCTAACTAGAAAAATTAGGTAAACAATTCATGAACACATTTTGATGGTTATATTTTTTGACATTATTTTCATGAAATATACTACGCACTTAAAGCAGTTAAAAGAGAAACTACGCATTAAGTAAAACAACCGGAAATTTAAAACGTATAAAATGTCCTTACAATCTTGTGGTTTTATATAGAAAAATAAATTTTCTATAGATATTTTTATGTGGAAAATTATATTATCTGAAACGAAGAAGGATAACATTAAGGATTTAAGAAAAAAAATTTATTTACTTGACAAGTGATTAATGATACAGATTATTTTAACAATATATTTTTTTTTCAAATCGAACAAAATATAAACAAAAATTGAATTATTTAATTAATTAGGTACTTTTCTAAAAAAAAAAAAGCGTTTTAAAAAATTCAAGTATACTGTATTCTTACAAATACATATAGATAACTAATTATTATCTGTAAAACCAGTTCTTGAAAATTAATTTTTCAGTTGATGAAGTACTGTACTCGTATTTAAAGAAATTTATAAAAAAAAATAAATAAATAATTGAATACAACAAACTTAATTAATAATATAAAAAGCGAAAAAAAAAACTTGCCGTGAGGGCAAATATTTATGCATCGGCCGGGAATCGAACCCGGGCCGCCCGCGTGGCAGGCGAGCATTCTACCACTGAACCACCGATGCTTGATAATATTTGTTTAACGAAGAGGTTTATTAACATAGTTTATTCAAAAGATCTTTGTTGTTTATTCAGATGCCAGAAGCTAGTATTGAAATCACTACTAAATTGACTTATCGATATACAAAATATTTTTGAATATTAAAAACAGAATCTAATGTCGAAAAAAATTAGGAAAATTTAAATCTTTTAAACTCTCTCTAAAGTATATCTCTTAACGATCCATTCCAAGCTTATGACCATATTTAGACGATAATCTTTTGTTACTGAAACTATGTATATTTCTTCTTTTTACAAAAAATAAAAGCTTAATTAATTTATCATAAACTTTTTTTTTTTGTTAACAGATAAACGTACTTATGCATGTAGTAGCTTCGAAATTATTCAAGCTTTCATAATAAAAAACATATTTTTTCAATTAGTTAAAATTATGAAGAAAAATTTATACCAATTTTCTAAAATTTATTAATTTTATATCATATAATGGCAAAATTTCCATATTAAAAATCTCTATTTTCAGATTATAAAATGCACAAAACCATACGATATTTTATAGAACTCGTATTAAAAAAAATCTAATCACCCCACTCATTAAAAATAATCAGTTCAGAAATACAATACCTAATACAATTGCCAATTGGTAGATACTTAAATAAATAATTAAGTAATATTAAATTATTTCGATAAAAAAAAATGAACCCCTTCAATTATTATAATTTATTATATGTACAGACAATTATTGTTCTAATTTTAAGTATCTAAGTTTTATAGCTTTGTTATTGATTTCAACTGGAGCTTGTAATCTATATTCCGGGTTGAAAAACAAAAAAAATTAATCGAAAATCAGTAATAAAATTCGAATGATAATAAAACAAATAAAAAATTATATAATTTTACTTATCGCATATATGTTTTGTTAATTAGTTTTTTTTTTTTTCACTTCAAAATATAAATGAAATTTTTACACATGTGCATACCACCGCATTTATGTATGTTTATAGAGAATATTTGTAATTCAATTCACACAATGTAATATAGTTGGTATGTAAGTATATGATTCAGAAGACACTCCTATATATTATATCTAACCACTTATTATTGTTGATTATTATTATTATTTTTTTTTTCTAATATAAAAAACAAATATTGTGATAATTGAATACATTATCAGAGTGTAATCAGTAATATACAAACAAAATGTAACACACAAACACATTAGTTGTTTTTTTTTTTTCATTTTAATTACAAGCACGATTTTGTGTAATTTTCCATTTCCTTTATAATCTTAATATTATTACAACATACCTATATAATTTTCATGGATTGCATTTAAATTAATGTAATTTACATTTATGTTAGAAAATATAAAAATGTCAGTTTTAGGTTATTTTTCAACATATTAGTAATAACAAATTAATTACTTAATAAAACAAAACAAACACAAATGAAAAATTATGAGTTAATTATTAATTTTTTAAATTTATTATCAAAATTACACGTCATATTTCCTTTTTAATGCAATTGTTACTAATTTTTGTTTTGATTTTCATTACTCATATTTAAATAGTAATTTTATTTTATTGTACACTCATGGAAAATGTGATCATGATATAATATTTCAAGGGCAATAAATATAATTATTAACAGTTTGTAATTAAAATACATATGAAAAACGGAAATATATACTTTTTTTAAAAAAAAATGTTCGGTGAAATGGTAATGAAAAATTCTTGAATACAAACAATGCACTTTTTTATGTATGTTTGTGAAGTATATGGTATGACAGAAAAATATTATAAAAAACTCAAGTTAACTTGGGTAAACCCTTCTTCACATTGAACTGTTGCACCTACAGATAGATGTATGTATGTATTGGTAGAAATACATATGGCACTGTACCTTTGAAAAAAAAGTTGTTTAAACAATTTCCTATCACTTTACAAATAATATAAAATTCAAAATATTTTTACACTTTGGTATTTTTATCGTATTACGAAATAAAAAATTAAAATGAAATAATATATACAAGATAGGGTTAATTAGATACTTTCGGTATGTGAAAGTAAATATTTATTAAGTTATGTATTTTGTTTTTTCTATTTTATTTTATTTTTTATTTTTTTTTTCTTCGTAATGTAATCCCATAGCACATGAATCGTTTTATTTACAGGATGATAATTAAAAAAATTTTTCTATTTGAAAATTGATATGGAATGTCATTGAACAGAAAAATATAAGCACATGAGAAAAATAAATGTGATAATATTTTCATCGATATATATTTTTTTTTTCATTCTAACACGAGTTACTGTTTTTTTTTTAGTTAGAAATTTTAAATTGGAAATTCTGCTGGATTCTAAGCTTTCCAAAAAGAATTAAAAATAATCACAGGATCCTCCGAAAGTTTTTAGTTTATTTTTAAAATTTCCAAAGTCGTCTTTTTGATCCTTAGAATTTTTTTATGCGATAGATTAAAGCTAAAATTATCCAAGCAAATATATACTTTCATTTTATCTTTCAATTTCTAAAAATTACGAAAAAAGAATCTAATAATTAAATTAAAATTTGAAATTCATTATAAAAAGAAAAATTCAAAAAATCTTTTATGTCAGCCTGTACTTAACAAGAATGTCATAGATTTTTATGACTGATGAACTGAATTGTTCTGTGAATTTAATGTAAATAAGTGTGTATGTATATATTTGCAAAATACATACATATATTAGATAAAATTTCATTATGTAACAAAAAAGTACTAACGGTTGCTTGTTAAATATACGATAAAAAAATTTAAAAAAAAAAGATAAATAACATAAAAATAAAATAATTAAAAAAATTCAAACGTTTTTGTAATTGTGTTTGATAATATTTTAATCAAGGCAAAATGAATAACATTTAAAAAAATTTTTTTTTTACAATTTTTAATCATTCGAATTCAATCTAATGATTCTTTCATTTCTATATATACTGAATTGAAACAAAACAGAAATGTTTAAATAAAATATTTATCTTTTAATAAGACTAATCAATTAAAAACACACTCGTATATACTTTATGAACGTATTTAAAAACACTTGTACAAAGAGAAAAACCAACTTATTATAAAAATAAAAATTCTTTTCATAATAGATCTTTGAAGAAAAAAAAAAATTAAATAGAATTTTAATCGAAGGAATTTTTAATTTACATTTATGGAAAAAACTCATGTATGAAATGAATAGTTTTTTGTATTTTATACTTATGTGTACATATATGTACCTATGTATATTTATATTTTTTGAATTTTTAATATGACACTCATTTTGATTCACTTTTCAGTTGTTTTTTTTCACCTTTGTGCTTGAAAAAAAAAGTGTGAAAACTGAAATTATATACTTTTAATAATATAATACAATCAATATATTCGATAACTTTAATAAAAATACAGGTGTTATTGAAGGTTATTAAAATATCTTTTTTTATATTTATGTATGTAATTTTTATGAAAAAAAAAAAAAAGAAAAAAAACACATTTTGACTTTTCATGGTAATCAACAACAATTTTTATTATGCCGTTTAAATATATGCATTAATAGATGCTTAAGAAAATTAAAAATTCAGTTTAAAGTCACATGTGTAAAAAACATTCATGTTATCACTTCTGTAGTTGTTTTTTTTTTTTTTTGTAACACTGCTATGTCATAAAAATGACGTTTAACCTTCGTGATTACAAATGATTAAACACCAAATAATGAAAATATTGCATTTATTATATTTTAATACAAACATACTCGTACATATTTTTAATGACTGATATCTTGAAAAACAATAACAATCAGTATTTGTTGATTTTTTTCTATGAATTTTCCTGTAATATTAAATTAATGATTTATCAAAATAAAAGATGACAAAAAAAAAAGAAATTAATGATTTTATTACAATTTGTTTATTTATTCAGATATAGAGAGGATGGAAAATTCTTACATGTGTGTATCGTATGATCTCTATATTTTGTGTTGTGTCAGACTTGTGTGCATTTATTAAATATATTATTTACTCTCACTTATAATTGTCGACGTCATTCAACAAATTATTATTATATTGCATTCTATTGCATAATAATATTTTACCATTTATGTTCATATATATAATTAATATTTTTCACACAGATTGCACGTTTTTCAATAAATTGAACAGTAAACGAACCATGATGGTTAAGTATATGTATATAAAGTAACAAAAAGTCACATATATTAAAAAAAGTATAGGTATGTATATGGTATAGAAAACAAATGTAGGTATCTGGCTTTGTATTACATGTAGTACTATAATTATGTATTTATGTATATATGTACATATTATATGTATATAATATGCACTCGTATGTCATATGCCTGAAAAAAAAAATGCAACATAAAACGTGTACATAGATATTTCTTGGAAATAAATTATAAATTATGAATTTCAGTATTACAAATTGCTATTCGACATGAATGTGATTACATACTAAAAAGTTTCATATTGGGTTAAATTGACTAGAAAGTGCATACAAATGATTGAGTTTTGATGATATGATGAAAAAAAAATCGGTAATATTCCATTTTAAAATATGTATAACAAAATTAATTGAAATAATCATTTATAAATCACAAAAAAAAAAAAAATGATGATAATGCATTTAGACCATTCAGTTAAACGCATTGTAATTGAACTATATGACGTAAAAAACTAATTTTTTTTTTTTTCAAAATTTTAATTTAATCAAGAAAAACTATCAATAAACAAAAATCAATAACGTGCTATTCTAGAAATTATTGAATTTTCGAATATACAATATACGTGATGATATTACAAAAATATTAAATATTAATTTTCATTTTTAAACACGTATTTTAGCTTTCTTTCAATTGTTTATTTAGCATTTAACGTAATTTAACTTTAAACTTTGATATCATCGACTGCCCTGAAATATAATAATTAAAAGTAATCAAATTTCAAGTTTTTATTATTATGCTTGAAAAAACAGACTCGTAATCGTTTTTATTTTGGTTTCAAAATACGAGTACATAAAAAAGGAAACGAAATAATGAATTAGTCTTTATTTAAATCTAATATTTTTTTCTTTTCTCTTCTTTCCGAACAAAAAAAAAAATTATTAATGAATAAAAGTATAATAATTCTAAAATAATATAGAAATTTATATACACGTACATATAGTATACATAATAAGTTAGCAAAATGATAAAATAATACTTGAAATATCAAACAAGGCGTATAATCTACTGAAATTCATCTAATATAAAAAATAATAAAAGTAGGTATGTATTTTGTTCTTAAAATTGTTTACAATCAATATTTTTTCTTAAGATTCATTATAAAAATTTAATAAACTTCAAATACATATACAATATACATACCTACCTACACATAATTTTTATAATCTAACAAAATTTTCAAGACCTTGAGGTAAATTCCATCAAAACATTTTATCATAATAATAAAATTTATTCATAACAAAATTACATACATATGTATCGTATCTTTTTAAAATGAAGATGTAAACACGACAAAATATACAGAAAAAAAAATGATTACATATTGATATTAAATATTATATAAAAAAACTCTTTGTATACGGAAAATGTACATATGTATACTACATATATATAATGTACATATGTGTGGTTATTTTTACGGTTAAAAACTTCAGTTTTTAGACCATATTTTTTATCGGTATCAATAACGCGTTACGCGCTCAAAATTTAGTTCTTTTATTAAAAATAAAATAAAATCTAGTATCTATGTACATTGTACATACTCACTTACTTCATATAGCTATTTCCCAAACAAAAATAAAATAGAAAGAAAAAACACTTGAAAAATATATTGACGTCACTTTAGAACCAAATGTGGAATTTAAATTTGAAATTTTTATTAAAACAAAATAACACGACGACAGTATCTAAAAAAAAAACAAAAAAACGAATTTAATTGATTCAAAATAAATTATTCAAAATTACATTGTTTTGTTACACTTGATTTTTTAAATTATGATTCATTGACATGAGAATAAAAACCTTGTTATATCGAAAAATGATTGTTTTTTTCCATATATATAAATATAGTATGTACAATTGTACATATGTATATTACAGAAATTAATTTAATGCAAATTAAATTCGAAAAGATTGTTTACTAAATCATAATAAAATCATAATTTGATTATATTAAAATAAAAAATTGAAAAATAACAAAAAAAAAAATTATTATCTAATAACAATAACAATATTAAAAAAATATACATATGTATATACATATGTATGTATGTGAAATTCTAGTTAAAATCAGTATTTTATACTACAAGTAGACTTCTTGTCTAAAATATAAATTATGTTTTTTTATATATTATTTTAATCAATTTCCCTGTCAAGATAATAAATTTTACTATCACTCAATTTATAAGCTTTTTCATTTGAAAAACAAAAAAACAAAACAAAACAAACATTGAATTTATAAGTTTAATTGTCTGTTGAATTTTCATGATAACAGAAACTATATAATAACAAACATTTTCATAATAAAATACTAAAGCTCCTTGTTTACCTATACAAAAGTCATGAGTGTGTAATATGATTAAAAACATAACAAAAACAAATAGAAAATAAAAATAACAGTCAAATTAATTTTTCTGTTTTAGATTTTATTTCTTATAGAAATTTCCTTAAATTTATTTGACAAACAAAATAATTATAATTTCAAATATTTTATTTGTGTTTTAGAACAATATTATCTCCTTTCTATAAAATTCTCATGTAAAACAACAATTTGTTAGATGATTAATGACAATTTAAACAAATAAATAAATAAATAAAACTTAGAAATAAAAATGTGAAAAAAAAAAAAAAAGTAATGTTAGAAGCAATTGTACTCGTGTACTGTGTCAATAATGATTAAGTATTTTATCTGATATCTAAAAATCAATTGAAACACTTGAATTATATATTATTTCCAAATGGTGTTATTGATAAAAAAAAAAATACATTTAAGTATAAGAACTTGTGTTTTAAAAGTTTGTCTTGGGAAAAAAAAAACTAAAAAATAATATGAAATAAATTTAAAAAAAAGACGTATTTGTTAAAACATTTTTCCTTTGACATTAGATTCATTCTGAAATTTTTAAAAGAAGAAAAAATTTGTCCACAAATGTCTACTTGAAGGATATTTTTTTCTGTAAAATAAGATTCCAAAAAAATTAAGCATCCAAGTACAATTGTTCTTATTTGAATTATTTTTCTTTTCTTTTCATATAACTGTTCTATGAATCACCTGAAAAAGCGTTCTATATAAGAGTTACATAGCATGAAAAAAAACTTAATAGTAATAAAAGTAAATTTAATGAAAGCAAAAATTTATAAAAATCAGTAAATATACTACCTAAGCAAAACAAAAGTAGTAAATGGACACCTTAACCTATACATTTTACTTTTTTTTTTTTAATAAACGAAAATAACACCTCTGAAATTAGAAACCATAAAATTTTATTAATTTATTCATAAAAAAAAAAAAGAAATTAAATATACCCAAATAAAATAAATGCTGTCATGATTACATGATTAAGTGCAATAAAAAAAAGTACAGAAACACAATAACACAAACATTTATACAAAATTCTATATCAAGAAATTTTCATATTTTCAAATTCTTGAAATATCTTCTTGTTTACTAAATTTGAGAAAAAAAAAAAATACTTTAAATACAAAACAAAAAAATAAATCATTTTCGTATAATTTTCTTTTCTTTTTCTTTTTTCTTCTTTCTTTTATATTACATTTCCTTGTAAATTTTTTTCTTTCTGCAAATAATAAAAATAAAATTTTATAAATTTAATGCAGATGCATTTTAATCACAATAAAAAATATGGGTTTATTGCATATTGCATATTGCATATTGTTTTTTTTTATTCCCCATTGCATAAATAACATTGTCATTATCTGTACAAAAATGTAGGTCACATAAATATTGAATAATAAATTAAAATCTAAAAAAACAAAGAAAATTTAATGAGAAATTGTAGAAATTTTTTAAAAAGATTTTTTCTTTATGTATAAAATTTTAAAAATAAAAAAATCTTATTTCAATTATTTTATTATTATTTTTTTTTTTTTTTAATTTCCATTTCGGTGGCCATCATCATTAACATTATGTCCCCAACCGTGACACTATCTATTTATATTATTAATCAGGAAGAACATTATTACATCCAGCACTCAATTTATATAACACATTTTTGAGAATTTTCTTTTCATGAATTTTCCATAAAAACATGTTTTGTTTCAGATATTTTCAACAAAAATAACACCCTTGTTTTATCGTCGATTTATTTTATATTTTTATTATTATTGAATTATTTCATTAAGAAGGATGGTTCATTTATCATGCCTGAAAAATTAAATTATTTTTATATACATACTATACTATATACTCGTATACGCATATATGTACATACATATGTATTTTAAATTAATTTATTATAAGTGACGTATAACATGAACAATTTCACCACCAAAACAACAAACATGTAAAACACTTGGATTATTCATTCCAAATACATATTTTATATCCTATATTTAGATTGAATAAAATAACTTATAAATTACACGTGCTTTTTTGGTGAATGTTATTTAAATTTATATTTTGACATTATTAACACACGCAAAAATTTTCCGTTCAACATGTAATTTTTACTTTTTAGTCAAATTTTTTTTTTTTAATATACATAATTGAATTGAAATTAAAAATATTTTGCAAAAAAAAAAAGTATATTATATACTTACGTATGTTTTTGAATATTTCAAAATTTAAAAGTTTACATCATACCAATAATTTTTTTTATTGTTTTTTTTTTCTGAATAAAAATCTTTTGAAATACAATATAAATTTTCATTTTTGACTGTATTTAAGTATTTTTTCTCATAAACTAGAAAATTTATGGCCAAATTTAGATTTTTTTTAAGGAAAAAATTCTCTTATTTGAAATTTTTATTAATCTTTGTGGTTCTTTTATTAAAAATTCTTTTCAAGGTCACCATTAAAATTAAAATTAAAATAAATTAAATTTATAATAGCTCTGGAATTTCAATTGAAAAAATTTAATAAAAAGGATGATTTTTATTTATGAGTTATCATATATGTGTATCAATTATTCAAAAGATACTACAAAAAATTACCACAATGTTTCATTAATTATTTAAAGCATGTTTTACCACATACTCACAACATTTAAATATACATAATATATTAAAAGTGGTTTAAAAGGTAAAAAGTTTCAGAAAAAAGAGTACTCTTTTTTGCTTGAGCGTGCCTAAAATATAAAAACGGAAAAAAGAAACGTACAGTATAATATTGAGAAATAAAAATTATAAAATTTAACTTTAAATTAATTTAAAAAAAAGCTTTAATACTACTTAAAAACAGATGTATTTACATACATATTTGGAAACTATTAAAAAAATTTTAAAGATTGATTTTCAATGAAAACATTTGTTATTTGATTGTAAACATAAATTTTATATGAATACTATATGATTATATACTTTGCCCTTCAAAATTATAAACTAAAAATTTTCCATTGATGACTGTTTGCCAAAACCAAAAAATTTTATTTTGTTTCTTTTCAGAAAAAAATAAACAAATAAATTTATTTAAGAGCAAACATAAAGAAGTTTTATGTTGTCATTTAAAATTCTATGAGATTTTTTGTTTTTTGTTTGTTTTGAGAGTGGTATCTCAATTACAAACATGTAAGAAAATTTTATAACATATTTTATTTTTCAATTTACGACATATCAATCAATTTGTCTACTTTGTAAAATATTAAATATTTTTTTATGACAAAAAAAATAAGTAAAATTGCAAACTTCCTAATAAATTGCCATTGAAAATAAACTAAATATGATTGATCATGGTAAAATTATATATATATAAGAAAATTTTACATATGTTAGAACATTTGAATTTCTAAGGTTACATATTGTAAAGAATTTTGCCAAAAACAAAACAAAAAAAACCGAAAATATGTTTAACACTTCAACTTTATACATATCCTTTTTATTTCAAAAGAAAAATATAATTTAAATAAACGACAATAATTTTTTTTATCCTTCAAAACATAATTAATTTTATAAATTAAAATTTTCTAATGATCCATTATGCTCTATTATAATTATTATTATTTTTATTAAATAAATGAATAACAAGATAATTTTCTCATTTAAATATTTCCTATGTGCAAATAAATTGCATTAATTATTATAAATATAAAATTACCGGAACTAAAAATTCTATATTGAAATTTCCGTAAAAATAAAAATATTATAAAGTTGAAAAAAAAGAAAAGAAAACGTACCAAAACCTTGACGTCAACACGTCATAAAATTATTATAGCAATTCTAAACTGTTAACAATTCAAAAAAAAATAAAATAAAAACAGAAAGTACTTACCTACCTACTTTCATTATAAAATTATTTTAATACTCACTTATAAAATTTTAAGTATATTTTTTAACTATTTTTAATTGTATATAAAATTACACATGCCTAAAATTATATGTACATTTAAAAAAGAAAGATAAGATACTTATTATTGCATCATAAATAAAGATACATTATCATTATAATGATTATGCTGCTTGTTTTATTGTGTAATATATATTTTTTTTAAATTTTTTTTCGTTAAATCTAGAATTGTTTTAGAGTACTTTTATTCTTCAGAGAAAATGGAATATGTAGTAGTATGTGTATTTATCTCAATAAATTATGTTTGCCTTGGATAAAAAATGAATTTTCTGAAAAGTAAAAAAATCCATGAATTTAATCAAGGATAATAGCACGTGTGGGTAAAATAATGTGAATAATGACAATAATGACACAAAAAGAACATAATTGACATTAAATGCAAAAATTAAAATTAAATACATAAATATAAAATAAAACAAAAAATACATAAATTTATTGTAAAACATTTAAAGTGATTTATAAAAAACAAAAGCCTTGAGGCGGACTACAATAAAATTGATCAATTTCATACAATACTCATTTAGATTTAAAGTTAAATTGAAAAATGTTGTAGTTCTTATTTTTCTTTAAAAAAAAAAAAAAAAAAAACATGAAAAGTAATTTTTTTAAAAAATAATTAAAGAAAACCTTCTACACAGATAAAAAAGTCTGAAGCAAAATATCAAATTTTCTAGAAAACGAAAAAATCTATCAAAGAGAATTTTAGACTCTGACAAAAATGTAAAATTTGAAATTGAAAGACGCAGTAAAATTGTAAGAGGATTCAAGCTTAACTCCCCAAGAAGATTTAAATCTAATTTCTAGGATATTAAAATTAGTTTTCTAAAGTAAATTCAAATCCTGGAGGAATAAAAATAAATTTTAATTTGGATGAAATCTAAAATTTCTGGTTCGAATTAAAAACAATGTGGTCCCAAGGAAAAGGTAAAAATTTTCTAATTTACATTCAACTTCCAATCTGGGGTGAGTTCCTGTATGGTGATGGTGATGATCACCAGTCCTGCTTTGATAAGCTTTGAACACCGCTTTAAAATTAGCACAAACGAAGTAATATTTCGCAAATTATAATAGACATTTACATTTGAAATTTTTTCAAAGAGAACATATTCTTTTATACCTACATATCGAAGATCAAATTACTCGTATAGTCTTTTTTAATTATAAAATTTTAATCCAAAAAATAATAAAAATAAACATTTGTCTGAAGTTTAAAAATTACTATTCGAAATTTTTATCTGTGTACATTCTAATATTTGATTAATTTTTCTTTTGATACTTAGAGAAAAAAATTAAAGCAATTAGTTAATTCAAAAAATCTAATAAATTTTGCGCTAAATATTATCAATAAAATAAAATCTACTAGCTTGACATAAAATTTTTCAAATAATTTCATTTCGAATTTATTCATATAAAATAATGAATGTCTAATTTGTACATTGTAGCAAAAACAAAACAAACAAAAAAAAAATACAAGAAAAAAATAAATAAAATAAATAAAAATTAATTATATCAAATTAACATAAAATTTTATTACTAACTGTACATACTCGTATGTATAAATTAAAACAAATAAATAAAAAAACAATAAATTTTAACAAGAACCGTTGCCAAGTCATGAATTTAAATAATTATTTTTTGTTTTTCAGTTTTTCTTTAAATAGATAAAAAACAACAAAAAAAAGCTGAGAAAAGTATTAACTTTCATTAGTACTTAGAAATAGAAAAAAAAATCTAAAAAATCGTTTTGTTTTAAAATTATTCTTCCTCATCTTGACATCAAAAATTTTAATATTACATCGATAATTCGATATGAACTAAAAAAAAAATTTTTTTTTTCTTAACACGATCATCCACACAACCCACACATAATTGTTTCATTTTATACAATTTAATACTATTTTTTTTTATCATCACGAACATTAACACTTTTTTTAAGAGAAAAAAAAAATGATATACCGCATTTATAATCTAACAATCTAAATACATATTCGCTTGTTTTTCTCTATGAATAAATGCAATAAGTTTGCAATTTTTTTCCATTTAATTGTATATTTTTTGTTTTGTTTTGCAATGTATAGTATATTATTAAATATTATCTGTTATTTGATTTGCACTTTGTATACAGAAGTTTATTTAGATAATGTTAAATGCAAAATATCTATATAGGAGTATGTAGATACTTAACAAAACTTAAAATAATGTTCTCATTATTAGCATCCATTATACATTTATCTGTTACATTATATACATTTTCCTCTATATAACATGCCAAAACTAATATAAATGTAATAATTTTTTGTTTTTGTTATTTTGATTTTGCAATCTAAGCAAATTCTATTATAGCACCACCACCGTATTTATGCTTATGAGTAGCAAAAAATTTTTATAGACAAAGTGCTTGTAATTGTATATAATATACATATATTATTAGCTATGCCTTTCAACTTGCACTTGATTGTAAGTTTTTGATATTTTTTATTACAAAATATAATATGTATAATAAATATGAATACATATGGTACATACGTGCATGAAAAGATAAAGATGACGATAAAGATAAACGTCATATATACGACGTATGAAAACATGCAATATAAAACAATGCTTATAATTTTTTTAAGATTAAATTTAGATACAGTACATAAAATTCTTTATTTTTTTTTCTATTTTACCTTACAACAAAATATGTATAGGTTTACAAACATTTCATTAACCCCTTCAATATCAACGGGACACATATGTTTTGGAATTGTTCCTTTGTGTAGTTATAATTTGGAAAAGCTTGACTTAGGAATATAATTTAATTTAAGTTGGTTGTTTGATTCGTTGACGTGGCGGTCCGAAGACCTAATTAGCATATAGTGCCACACACCGACACACCTCTCAGTTGTCAGTCAAAGGGTTGTAAGCCCTTCTGTCATACATGCTCCTACAGTTTAAAGTGAAATGCGAACCACTAAATTCGTTGATAGAGAACGAATTTTTATTCGTATGACTGGGCTGGGTACTAATATTGCCCGCTTCTCGGCCTTATGGCTAAGATCAAAGTGTAGTTAATTTAAGTTATTTGTGGCAAGATTTTCTAGAAGAATCACACCAAAGATTTTCTTTAAATTTAAAAACATTTTACTATTCATTTTCATCTACACAAAGTATGAATTTTTCTTTTGGCTTTTTGATGTAAACAAAGTTCTTTTTCACTTCTTCTTGAAAGAAAAATAAGAAAAATCCATGTTAAAAGGGTTAAACAATGATAACACCAAAAAGAAACTTTCAAATAAGATATTTTGTATGAAATGCATTGATCCCCATGAACAATAGGTAAATAAACGACAAGATTGTCAATAATGTTTATTTTGATTGATTTTTATTTTTCAGCACATTACATATTTTTTTTTTATTATATTCGAGAAGAGTATTCAATTGATTTTTATTGCCCGGAAAATATATGTATATAATGTGTTATATCCATAATTTAATGAACATGAAAAGATATAAAATATATAAAAAAGAAGAAAAGTATAAGTATGATGAAATAAAATTTATAAGCATGTTCATTCATCTGATAATATTGTCTATAAATAATGTATCTAATATGTATAAGAAAACGGAAGTTGTAAAACGGATTTTCAATAGCAAATGTGTTTATATAGTATCTACATACTCATATACATAAACTAAAATATGTATTTGCTTGGCAATAAAAATTTTAATATCCCTTTTGGCCAATTTTTTTTTTTTAAACATTTTGTATGCAAGTATGTAGATTAATATATGTGTGTATCTATGTACTATATGTATGTATACATATGTAACTCTTATAATATTTTGTTAAAACTTTGTGGTAAATACACACATATCATTTATTTTATTTATTTTTTTAAACTTTTTAATACTTTTTCTCTTCGTATTTAATCTATTCGAGTCTTATTTAGTTCTGACCTCATTTATTTTTACATCATTTTCCTTTGTACATAGTACGTGTACAATATAGTTTTGTATTTCTTGTGACTAGCTAAATTACAGTATGCAATGTACTACATACGAGTGGATATACTATCATGATTCTAGGTGTGCACTTCAAAATCAAAATATAGGTCAATGCTGTTGCAGTTGGCACAATGTTATTGTTGCAAAAATATATGTATACAAAAATTATATCTTAGATATATGCAACATAAAAATCTAAAAGATTTAAGATTTAAAAATATTTAATATATGTATTTGTTACCAAAACTAAATATATACTAAAAATTGTATATCCGTATACTATGATGATATCTACAACAATAATTTCATTATTTGATGATTTCATGTTGAAAAACATGTTCAAAAGAAAAATTACAAGAATGTAGGATGTTTCGAAAAACAAGAGTAGTAGATACGACAATATTTAATTTTAATTAAAATCAAAATAAATGTATGGGTATGTACTTCTTTTTACTAAAACAGTTAACCTGTCCACTTGACTAAGAAGAATAGAAATAAATTTATGATTTTGACACGTACAAGGATAAAATGTGAATTATAGGTTAAACAAAAAAAGGTAATTATCCTAAGGACAGAAAACATCGAAAATTATATAATCCAAATTTTCTATTGACAATAAAGTTAATTAAAAATCAAATAATTCATGTTTTCAAAACAAAAATATTGTCATTTAATCGATATTTTACTAATTTTTCCTGTAAATAAATATCGTAATTTGTTATACATAATTCATATCGAAAAATCTGAATTGGAAAAGTTTCTTTTAAACTTTTGAAAATTCGTTTATTTAATTTTATAAAAAATAAATTAGTTTTCAGACAAGATAATTTTTAATTCAAAAGGTTTTTCCAGAAATTAAAAAAAAAAAACATTTTAACAAATCAAAAAGTTTCAAATAAAATGAAAATTTTGAATCATTTAAATTTAAAAATCATTTTTTCATATTAATTTCCAATTTATAAAACTTTTTCAACTTTTTCTTTTGTCCTTTTCAATAAGTCAAAAAAAAAAAAATGGATCAAGAAATCGATTTTTAAAAATTTCGCAATATTTTCTCATTCACACATTTAAATATTCAACACGTAAAAGAATTCATTGATTTTTTTTTTCTTGAAAACATAAAAAAATTTGGCAGTATATAAAAATTTCTTTTTTCAAAAAAAAAAATAAAAATCAAGATAAAATGCTTTTTAAAATTAACTTTTCTTGTTTGGAAATGTTCTTAAGAATTATCATATTTATGAAAAGCTGAATTTCTAGGAAAAATAAAAATTATATGCTAAAAATTACAGAATATTTCCAACACATAAGTATTGTATGAGGTTCGTATATGATGTCCTTGTGGATGAATGGTGAACTATTAATTATATATAAATCATAATTGAGGGGTATAAAAGCAAAGTCAGCAATCTTCACTTTTATTAAATTTCAGTAAATGCTATTTTTCTTTTTAAACGATTTTCAGTTTCGACTTTATTTGTATGGTAGCGCCTGGCTTAGAAAGTAGGGTTTTTTGAGACAGATTTTCCATGAGAATTTGTTGTCATTGCATTTTAATAATCAATGTGCAACTAAATCCTCATACATTTCTCATGTTTTTTGCACTCCACTCATTTTTTAAAAGTGGAGGTTACGGACTTTGCTTTTATACCCCTCAATTTTGAAACTTTTATTCAATATATAGTACATGATAAATTATTTTGAAACTCATAGATGTGGAAAATTTAACATAAAAGAAATATTTTAGATTTTTTCATTCATAAAAATTTTTGATTTACTTTTGTGTAGAATGATTTGTATATGAGAGTCAAAATCATAGTATTGATGATAATAAATCTATAATTTATCTTTAATTTATTTTTCTAAGAATTATCTTTTTCATAAGCTTCATGAAAAAATATGCAAATGTGAAAAAAACTGGTTAGCTTTATTGATTCGTAGAGAAATTGTTGAGTTAAACAAATTCAAAATGAAATAAACTAGATTTCTGTGTATATTTAATTAATTTTTGAGTGCCTCCGTTAATTGGACTTAAATATTTATAACTGAAATTGGTATAGAGATAGATTCACGTTTGTCGTAGGTAATTATCAGCAGAATGATTAAGATTCGTATAGCATCTGTATTTTCATTTGATAACGACTTAAATATTTACCTTAAAAAAACTCATCACTGGGGTTCCATTGATGTTCATAAGACTAAACAATTTCTGAAAGAATCAACATAAATACCGATTTTAATATGAAATTGCATCAAAATCATATCGGTCTACAAAATATTATTTTTTTTAATAAGATTTACATACACTACTTTATGCAATTTTATTTATTCACACACCCTGTTCTTGTAGCAAAAAAACCTTAGACTGTTTGACGACAATAAACAATATAATAAAAAAGATAATCTGACATTGGTTTTATGTTGTTCTTGTGTTTTATTTTTCTATTATCTTTATTATTTCATTTGAATTAACATGTTTTCAATCTTATTTTTTTCTTGCAATTACACTTTATTATGGTAAGTGGTGCAATATTTACTTTTTTCAATTTTTATTGAATTCATTTTAAATCTCATTTTCAAGAGAACATTGCATGAGCATTGAATGAAAATTAAAGAATAAAAAGAAAATATATTTATTTTTTTTTTCTAAGGTTTCATATTATTATTAGCAAGGATTTGATTATTAAAAAAAAAAAATAATTATTTATAATATCGAACTTTGATCATACATAAGTATATAAACAAGTTCTATATTCTAATTTATATTTAAATAAATACTATTTGTGACATTAAATCGTTATATTATTGAATAGATGATTGTTTTTATATGTAATTTGAATATTTCCGTCATTTCTCAATATAGTATGAGGTACAAATGAGAACCAAAGTATAAAATAATAACAATGTGTATATACATATTCTTTTCAATATTATAATAAAATGCATATTTTTAATTTTAATTAAAAGTATATAAAATCGTATACTTACTCATAACGGCTTATGAAGGTTGCATTATATTATATGTAAATAAAAACCAGATTAAACTAAAAAATAATTGTATTAATTAATTTTGTAATTACATGCTCTAAATATAATAGAAATTTTATAATTTATTTTTTGAAAGAATAAACACGTATGAAACTTTAAAAAAACACATGTTCAATTGATTTTACGTGAAATCAGCAATTAGGAATAATAACATCCCCTATCTAATATATATATCCTTTATTTTTCTCTTATGTTCAGGTCAATGAATCTTGTATCATTTTTATAGAAAAAAACCAAAATCCAATGTATGATAATGTACATATATACAATACATGTATAATATATTTAATTTATTTAAACACATTAACATTTTGTTGAAAAACTAATTTTGTTTATCTGTAAAAATAACATGTACCAAAAATTTAATTAAATTTTCAAAAATAAACATTGCTTTTTCCTGTGTGTATTTTATTTCAAAATAGAATTTAATTACATTATGTCAAAGTTTAATGATACAAAAGTGAATTATCGTATGTTCCTGCATATGTGTGTCTAAAATAATATTATTATAAAATTAGGAATTATAATATCAGCTATAAAATAATATTATGAGAAAGTTAACAAAAAACATCTTTAATATTTCACATATCCGTAATAAACATTTTTCCTTTTTTTTTTGTATACATAAATTTTCCAGTAAAAATGGAAATTTAATTTTTTTTCATTAAAATTTCAAATTGAATTATAAGCAATGAGTAAAATTTACAATTTCATCCATTTAGGAATAAAAATTATATTACAAGGATTTTTATTGATCCTTTGTCTTATTTATTTTGTAATATTTATCTTCTTTCTGGAATATGAATAAGAAATTTTTTTACAAAAGCTAAATTTATTTTCTTATATCAACAATATTTAATAAAAATGTATCTGTTTTCTAAAAATAATTTAAATAAATTCAATTTTGCGCACCATAATTTTCTGCTAAGTATAGTTGTTTTTTAATTAAAAAAAAATTAAAAGCCTTTTCATTTAAAAAATAATTATTGTAGGCTTCCTGCTTTTATAAGCTTTTTAAAAATTAACATAATCTTCTGTTCAGGGTAAAACGTTTTAAAGCAACATAATGTAATTAAATTTCTGCCTCTTATATAATACATATATGTATGTATGTGCTTTATCTTCCTAAGATTTAAAACATACTAAATTTTTAAAAATTTACAAAATCCCAAAAGGACAAAAAGGAATGAATAAACAAGATTAATGAAACTATGGTAATAGTTTATTAAAATATGTTGTCACATAATTTCATGTTAGATTTTGAATTAATTTAAATATCCTTATAAATATCTCCTGTAAAATTTATATAAATATATATATATTTTTTTTTTTTTTTGATAAAATCAATTTCAATAAATTGTGTAAAATCATTGTTTAAATTCAATTTAAATTGATGACGTTGAAATATAACTGTTGCTTCAAGATTCAATTGTTTGTAAATATTTCTTAATTAAAAATTTAAATTTTCTTAAACATCCCACATCATTTATTATATTTTCAATAAACAATTTTTTTTTTTTTTCGCAATCATCTATTCATTTCACTAATACATTATAATATTTCATGACAAGGCACATTTTACACATACACTCGTACAAGTATATGTATGTGAAATATCTAATATATTTTTTAATTATTTTCTTGTACACGTTGTAAAACGTACTCGTATGTATGTATGTATGTACAATCATGCACATCATTGTCTTCAGTATTCTTATGTGTTCTTGAATTAATTTTTTTTTTTTATAAACTTCACCTGTCCATCACGCAAGCAGCTACAACACCTACACTATTTACCTGTTGTAGTTTTTGTTTTCTGCTTTTTTTTTTGCCATTTTATTTATTTGTGCATATCTTATCATTTGTGAAATAAATAATAGTACAATGGACCAGTTTGTTTAAGGTGCGTTTCTTATAATTGTATTTCAATTTTTTTTTCCTATTTTGTTTTGTTTGTTTGTAGAAAAATTAATTGTACCTATTTGAAAATACAATTAGAGGTAATGTACGAGTATTATAAAAATTTACTCACAAGACAAGACATGGTAATTTATTTTAAAAACAAACAAAAAAATAAAAGAACTTTTAACATCGAATGACTAAACTTTTTGATAAAATTAAAAAAAAAAATTATGATAAATTTATTAATGAGAAAATACTCGTATACATACTTACTTAATACTTAAGAATTGTATCTTTTTGAATTAAAATCAATTTGGTATAACATGCTTTTTAATTATAATCGTAAAGTGTTTTTTTATTTAAATAATTTTTTGACATTTATAAATGATAATTTTTTACTAAAATACTTGAAATGGATTTTTTTAATTGAAAACAATTTTTTAATAAGATTTTTGTTTCAGATAAATTGCACATGTGAAAAAAAATGTAAAATCAATTTTCAAGATCGTCTAGAGAAATTTACATTCAAGTAATTTTCTGTTAATATTGTTTTTTTTTTTGTACCTACACTTATAAAATAATACAATACAAAAGAAATATGTGAAGTTTAAGATTTATTCATAATGACATCATCCTTTTTATTTTTCTCTTATCATTTTTGCTCATGTTTACAATTTGCACATTCAATTCAGAAAATAAAATACATTTTGTTTACGTCATTGCATTTTTTTTTCATACAAGAATGTCTGGGATAACAAAAGACGTCATCATTATATAAATAAAGGATACTATTGTATAATAAAGTGCAAAATTATAGCATCATCAGTATTCAGACTTTTTAAATTACTGTAATTACGTGATGAGAGCCAATTAAATAATTTTTAAATGACTTCGTAGAAATATGCTTTATATACTCGTACATGTAAATATTTTTTTTCCAAAACCTCGACATGAATGCAGATATTTTCTAATACATTTCCCAGAAAACAAAAACTTCAAAATTGTACACGTATGCTTTACATAATTCTTAATTTACCTTTGTTTTTTACATACCACTAAAATAACAACTTCGTTTTACGTTTGAATAATTCCAACTTACGTTTCCTCTGTATTAATTACATTTTTACATTTTCTTTGAGATTTAACTGACAAATATCTAATGACTTGCGTAATATGTAAAATTCATTTCTCTTGAATATGAACCATTTAATTCTGTCGGTCCTTTTGTGGATACGTATATACGTACATATATATATATGTTGCTATAATTTGAAAAATATTTTAGTGACACGTCACAAGTACGTCATTTCTTTTACTTGATTAGATTTTTCATAACACATTGACAACCAAAATAAAATAATGAACAAAATTTTTGATTTTTTTGGTTTTTTCAAGTTGAAAAAAAAAATGAAAAATTACCACATTTATTTTTAAGTAAAAAAAAGTTTTCTATTAATGAATTTTTCAGTAATTAAAACTAATTTTCATTTAACTTGTACAACAACAAATATGGGAACTAACAGCCCCAAAAAAAAAACTTCCGTAATAATTTTTTATTGTATTAGAGGGGTTATTATTTTAAGTAAATTATGCATGTTGTTTTTCTTTTTCAACTTCCTCTAATTTAATTATTAATGAAATAATACATTTTCTAATTTTTTTTATGAAATAAGAATTATAAGCTCATTAAAAAAAATAATGACAAAAAAATGTTCTTTAAGTGAAAGCTCATTGGAAAATAAACATTTGCTTTTTTTTTCAAGTCATCGATCTTTGTCTTTGAAAAAAAAATATATTCCTTAATTAACTATAAAAATTATTTTTGCAAAAACAAACCAATTAAATATAAATTATTTGTTAATGAGTGATGGACCATCTTTTTATATTCTCTGCACATGTGTAATTAACCTGTGTTTAGGAGTAATGACTTTTAGTTTTCAATTATGAATTATTTGTTGTTTTTTTTCCTTCATTGTCCTGCAATTTCACATTTCAACTTCCAATTCAACACATTTCAAGCATGTTTTTTTTTTTTCAAAGATTTTAAAAAACAAAGATTATAAAAATTTAATGACAATTTATAAAATGTGACTATTAAGAAAAGAATCTATAATAGTACATACACACATATGTATGTATTCTATTTAACGACAATGACCGTATCATTCAGAATCAGAATCACAACACGTTTGTCATATACTAGACAGGATGTCAATCATCAAATGTGATAAGTTAAGAAGATTAAAAGAATTTCAGACATTTCGACGTCATTTTTGTAGAATTTTTTCTTAACACAAAAAACCGACACATTAAGTTTATATATTCGAACTTATAAATAAATATTAAAAAAAAAAAAAACAACAACAACCTATCGTATAATACAAATAATAATTCAACATTTATGTAAGTTTAGCTTGTCTTACAATCTATACAACATCTATCATCATTATATTAGAAAATAAAAAAAAATAATAAAAAAAAAAGATAAGAATCAAGCTATACAATTTTCATGTATGTATGTACAAATATACAAAACATTATAAGCATGAGAAATATAAATTACTCAGGCCAATGACGTTATAGAAAATGATTATTATATTGTCACAATATAATAACCTCCTTAAATATTTTTCTTTATATATTATGTATCTTTGTAAATGTAATAAATACAAAACTTATGATGAAGAAAAAAAAAGTAAATAAATAAGAAGAAATGAGAATAATTGTACATAAAAATTGAATTTTCTAAGAATTTTATTAACAAGGAATTTAACAAACTTTTGTATTCTGGCTACCAGTTTAACAAGATTGTTTTGTTTTTCTTCTGAAAAACGAGCAATAACAACTTGAATGGAACAACAAAAAAGTGCTTTGTGATACTTATACAAACTTTCTAAAATACAAATATAATTAATTAAACTTTTTTTTCACTAAATTTAGAAAAACAAAATGGAAAAGCAGTTTTTGTGTAATAATTAATACACACAGGACTTTTTTGATTGGAATTTCAAATTTGAAAAGTATTTTTTTTTGTATGAACATTTTTAAAATTATATTTTAAAGGGTTATGAAATATTTTCAATGGCGTCAAACTCCCACTTTAATACAGGAAATTATTTGAAAAAAAAAAAAGAAAAATTACAATATTAAAAGTACATATAATAGATTACATGAAGGACCATAAACACCATATGTAATGGTGCTATGCTTGACCTAACTGAACGTCTGTAAATATTTTTCCACAATTCATTCTTGGTTCTTAAAAAGCCGGTATATCGGCACATCCGGAACAGACATTGGCAAAAGTTTAAAAAACAAATTAACTTAGCCCTTGAAAAAAAAAAATATATGTATTTAAAGAAGAATTTATATATTTTATTTTTCAATTTCATCACAAAAAATACATAAATTTTATTTTCTAATGAAATAATTTTCTGTTACTCTCTAATTTTTTTCTTAAACAACAAAATTCCGTAAATTGTGTAATTTCACATTAACTAAATATTCATAGAATATTATTTTTCTATTTATACATTAATAAAATATTACATTTTAAAAACACACTTTCTAGAGAAATTACATATTTTCTTGTAAATATCTCTTTTTTTTGTTTTTCTTCTAATGTTTTTTTTTATTAAGAGTAGAGTGGCAATATTTTCTTCTTTTTTTTTTGAAGATTGATGTAAATCACAAGTGTCAAAAACACGAAAAAATAAACAACGAATGTGTTACCTACATATTTTTGTTAAAAAATAAAATATCAAAAAAACGTATTTTTTGGCAAGGAAATTATTATAAAAAACTTTAATACGTTTTTTATTATATACCTGAGATATTTTGATGACGTCAAATTTGTGATTTTTGAACTATTTTAATTTAAGCAGGACATCAAACTATATATCCTCCTACAAACAAACATATAATACACAAAAACAACACCATAATTATTTCAGTAATTTAAATGAATTTAATTTTTAATTAATTGTAATTATGAAGAAAATAACAAAAAAATTTTTAAAATTAAGAAAACAAAATAAATTTGCAAATTTATTAATTTCGCTAATACTAATTTTAACAAAAATCATAAAATTTTAATATGTACCTACTTAAAAATTTTCATTATTATTACATTTTCTTTTTTCTAAGAAATAATTTCTTTGTTTATCTCACACAGGAAAATTTACACAATAAAATGACATATTGTTCGAAATATGTTTTAATTTTCTTGTAATAAAAATTTTTTTTTTTTTTTTTAATTTTTAAAAAAGAATTTTATTTAATTGTAGGTGACTGTAAGATGTAGTTTATATATAAAATGTGTATTTTATGTATATTAAAAATTCTATGTAAACAATGACAATACATTATATATGTACATATTTATTTAATTGAATGCATGGTAAAATTCCAAAGGAATGCACTTAGTGAGGTGGAAAAATACATTTGGCAACAAGACAAACAATTTAGTTTTTTTTTTTTTTTAAATTTATTTATTTATTTATACAAAAATGGATGAATGCATATTTAATGCCAACAATATGTCGGATATAATATGATTGGACTTTCTAATTCGAAAGTACAAAATTTATTTTATTGTGAGACTTAAATGTGAAAATTTTTAGGCCAAATAAATATTATAAACAAATATTGTATCGAATAGATTGTAAAATTTTCATTTAAGATTAAAAAGAAAAAGATACAATAAAAGCCCTCCCTCCTTATAATTTGCGCTATTATAGAAAATTTAAATTTTTAAAAGATTTTGATTAAAATGATTTGAGTAGTGCACTTTAATTTGACATAGCAAATGATATGCTCTTATGAACAATAAATTAAATTAAATTTAACACAATCATATTCTATTAAGAAACTAATCTATTTATGTAAAAAAATATATATACTTATGTATAATATGCCGCCGACAAGGAAATGAAATAGTCTTATTGCGCTTACTTGAGCAATCATCAGCAATAGTATCTTTGTAACCAAGTTGTATCTAAAGTCAGTAGTTCACAATATCAGATCATATAAAAATTTTCCTTATTTTCTTTTTTTCTTTTCTTCTTCTTGTTATTTTTCAATTTTTGTTGAATGTTTTATTTTTTCTCTTCTTTTTTATTTTTAGAAAAATTCGTAATGTAAACTATTTAATTACTTGGCAATATTTAACTATGTATTTCAGAACAACGAAAAAAAAAACAACATATTGACGCCGTCTAATTTTCTAACGTTTAAAAAAATATTTTTAAAATTTAAATGAAAAAAAATAAATCATAAAACAAATTGATTGAACAATTTCATTTAATTTGGTCATAAACACATGCTCGTAATTTTTTGTTTGTTTATTTTTATCATTTTGCAGAGAAAGTTTAGAAATTTTTTTTTTTTAATTATTACATGAGTGATAATTTACAAATTAGAATTTTATAACAGTAATTTATTTATTTCAAATTATTATAAATGAAATGAAAAATATTTAAATATTTTGTTTTTTTTTTACAGTCGTATATGCAGATTATTCATCATCAGGACGTTCATTACAATTTCTTGAAGATTATATTAATAAAGAAGTATTACCAGCATTTGGTGATACAACATGTACATCAGCCGTTACAGGACTGCAATCACAATTATACAGGTAAAAATGTTCACCATACAATTATCCTTTAGAAATTATAAATTAAATATATTTCTTCATATATTTTTTTTTTTTTAAATAATTTAAAATAGTAATGAATCTAGAGATATAGTACGTTCAGCAGTTAATGCAACCGAAGATGATCATGTATTTTTTTGTGAAGGAGCATCAACATGCCCATCAGAACGTCTCTGTTATTTATTATGTTATGAAAATGATAATAATTTAACGATAACACAAAATGGAAATGCAAAACAACGACCAAGTCCAGTACTTTTTGTTAGCTCAAATGAATCAGCTAAAAATTTATCACCATGGCTTGGAGCTGGCGTTGAAGTATGTGATTGTTAAAAAATGACGATTTTATATGCTCTTATGATTTTTTCTAATTTGTTTTTTTCTTTTGAATTTTGGCTTTTATAGTTGGTGAAAATTTCAAAGACTCGTGAAGGTTTCCTAGATTTAGTAGATTTAGAAAAAAAATTATCAGCTTATGCAGACTCTAATAGATTACTAATAGGTTTATTTGCTGGAGCTTCTCGCTTAACAGGAATTTTAGCAGATGATGTTGCAACAACAATTTTATTACATCAGGTGAATGTCCTTTTTTTTTTCAATTTAAATTTTTAATTTTTCTTTATTTTTTTTAATTTAAAATTATTTTTTTTCAAGTATGGAGCAATATCAGTATGGGATTATAGTCCAGCTGCTCCTTATGCTCCAATCGATATGAATCCTTTATTACCTGGAGCTGCAAAAGATGTAATATTTTTCAGTACAACAAAATATGTTGGAGGAGTACAAGGTCCTGGTGTTGTTGTTATTAAAAATCGTTTAATACAATCACAAAAAGCACGAAATTCTCTTGAAATTCATAATAGTGTAGGTATTATAGATTGTATTCGAGCTGGTCTCGTTGTTCAATTAAAAGAATCATTAGGAACACAAAATATATCACATCGTTTAGAAAAATTATGCAAGTAAGAAATTTGGAAATTTGAAAAATTGAAAACTATCGACTTATAAAAATATTTTCACTTTTTATTAATTTTTTTTTTAGACAAGTTTTATCACACGTAAGGACTATTCCAGAAATTATTTTACTTGGACCGACGCAAACCACTGCCAAAAGGATTCCCACAATATGTTTCCTAGTGAGACACCCAAGAGGAGCATTTCTCCATCATAGGTGAGCTTTACAGAGAAAGTAGAAAATATCTAATTTTTTTCAACTCTTTGGTTTTTTCTCTGGCTTCATTCTATTTAGATTTGTTGTGGCTGTTTTGAACGATATTTTCGGTATTCAAGCTACTGCATGTAATCAAATCGGAGATTCTCTGGGAATATCAAAGAAATTATCTGTTGATTATGAACGTTTATTAGATGATGAATTATCAAATTGTGAATTTTTAAGACCTGGTTATACAAAAATTTTAATTCCATTTTTTATGTCTGAATCTGAAGTAGCATTTATTATGGAAGCATTAAAAATGGTCGCTACTGAAGCATGGAAACTTTTACCACAATATGAAATTGATGAAAAAACCGGAGAATGGAAACATCATTCAAATTCATTAATAAAAGAACGTAAATGGCTTGGTTCAATTCGTTATACAGATGGTAGAATGATGTTTTCAGATCGTAGAATATCTGGTCCAGGAACATTTCCACAAAATCATTCAGATTGTCTTCAAACTGCTAGAAATTTATTTAATCGTGCTAGAAAAATGGCACAAAAATCGAATACACCATATTTAGATTTGAAATTACGTAATTCTACAGCTGAAATTCTTCGATGGTATATGTTACCAGGTGAAGCACATCAACTTCTTATTGGTCAATCACAAAATGTTAAAAATTATGTACCTTTCGATCCTAATAGAAGCAGAGGTAAGAAGATTTTAAAAGTTTATGAAAAGTGAACTGAATTTTTGTTTTTTTTTTTTTAAATAATTTCCAGCCAAGGAACCTCCATCATTACTCCACATGTTCAGACATAATAGTTTATCTGCTTTGGATATTAAACATTTTAAAAGTCGAAGCCTTCCAACTTCACCTGTTCAAATACCAATGAAACGTCAACAATCATCTCCATCAACAGCAGCTGCTGCTAAAGCAAAAAGTTTAATTGATTGTACATCGCCTCCTATTGTTCGATTCTCATTAGGTGGTGAAGTGACAACAGTAGCTAGTTTCACTTCACCAAAAATCACAAATTTAGTGCAAAATGAAGAAGGAGTCTCAAGTAGAAATAGGTAAGTGTATCGATATATAATACATACATAATATTATGTAGTCATTTTTTGTTTTATTCAAATATTTTTGAAAATATCTTTTTTGTAAATTTTTTACATTTTTATGTTTCATATTTTTAAAAGGATAAAAATTTTTTTTCAAGGATATTATTTAAATTTTTAAGCTTCCAGCTAACTAAAGCTAAAAGGCTTAAAAATGCTGAAAGCTAAAATATTTTTTAATTTTTTAATGCAAAATATTATGGTAATTTTTGTTTTTGTAATAATTTTTTGTAATTTTTTTTTTTTTTTACGATAAAAAATCGTATAATTTTTTTCATAATTTCATTTATTAAACAATTGGAAACTAATTCAAAATTTGTTCATTTATACTTCTTTCTATTTCTTCCTTTTTTTCGAATATTTTAAAATTTAAAAAAAAAAAAAAACAACAACAAAAACTAACAACAACACTAGGTGTCATAGTTGGTCATCAAGTGGCGGACGTTCTACTATCACTACTACTACTATTGTTACTAGGCCAACATTTTTTGCTCCACAAACACGTATAAGCTTAGGATTATCAATGCCAAAATATTGTACAACACCTACTACTGCTACAACTACTAGCAATAGTCCTCCACCACAACCATCATTATTAATAAATAAGGCAAAAAGCAAACAAAGACTTTGTTCATGTAGTAGTCAAACTGATTTATATAGTCCAACAAATTCTGTAGATAATTCATCACCAACTCCTAGCCCACAGAATTCATTTCAGGCTGGGAGGTGAGATTTCATTTTAGAAAACAAAACAAAAAAATCAATTATAGAGTATAACATATTTTCCTCTTTGTTTTTCTTTGTTATTTTCTTTAATTTTTTCTTTTCTTATTCAGTAAAAAGAAAAAATATCTTTTTCTTTTGAAAATTTGTTTTTTTTTTTTTCTTTTCTTTTCTTCGGTTTCTATGATTTTAATAAATTGCTTTTTACTTTATACTTCATATTTTATATTTCTGTTGGTGAGACTATAAAATAATTTTTTTTGTTTTTCTGCTTATTTGCTTTTATAATAATTATTAATTTCTATTTTTATGGTTTTTGGTAATGAATTTTAATTTTTATTTATTTTTGCTTAATTATTATACAATGCAATTAATTGTTTGCTATTAGCTTTTCTACATTATAATTTCATGCTTATTACAAGGACCATATATACAATTTAATTAATTAATTTAAAAGTGGATTTTCATAATATTATTCACTAGAGTGTAATAATAAAATGACGATTGTAAGATTTATATGATTCATTTTAACTCGTTGAAAACTATTTTATTTTAAAAATAGGATGATTCGAACATTTTTTTTAAGAATACCTTAGATACTTCTCATTTATGATATCACTTATTACATAATCATTAGAAAGAGTGTAATAGAAAAAAAAAACGTTTAAAACGAATTTTCATCATTATTTACAGTAACCATAATCAAAAAAAAAAAATTGAAAATTAGAACATAATAACAATTTCACTCTTAGAAATTTCATAGAACTGACTTTTTTGCACATGTTTGAAATTTTGATGATGCTTTGAAAATATTTTCAAAAAACTTCAGTAAAAACAAAACTCATATCATTGACACCTTAGAAGCTTTTGAATTTTTGTAAACACACAGTATTCAAATCCCTTAATTTTTGAGTGTGTATTGTATTCTGTTTAACTGTTCTATAGAAAAATGTGAGATTTCCAAAGAAGTTTCTCAAAATTTACTTGAAAAATTGAATAGAAAACTTCAGAAAAAAAAAAAAACAAATATAATAATTTTTAAAGACAAAAAATAATAAAACAAGAAATAAAAATTCAATTCACCTCAAATGAGAGATTTAAAAAAAAAATGTCTCTCAATTTTCTTTGCCAAATCCTTTTTTTTTCTATCTTTTAAGTATGCATTCGTATTCTTTTTTTTACACTTTTTTTTTCCTACTTTTTGCACATCTGTGATATATGTTTTTTTCATCATGTTTGTGATTGATGCACTTAATAAATAATCCTTAAAAAATAAAAAAAAGATATTCTCTGTAACTAAGACAATATTTTAATATATATTTTTTAGTACATGTAGTGATTGTACAGAAGAAATTCAAGCATATGTAGCAGAAGTAACAAAAGAATTAGCAACTGAAATTAAATCTGAAATTCGTGAAGTTATATCAAAAGTAGAAGATGTTCTAGAGAATACAGATACAATGGATATGAGCTCATTAAATATGTCATCTATAACAAATATGAATACGTGAGTATATCTATATTCATTTAATTAAAACACGTTTTGCATTTTAATTGTGATAATTTAATATAAAATGTGTTTATTGTTTTTTCTTATTATAGAACTGAAGATTCTCGTTCAGATTCAGTATCTGCAACAGATGTTGCAGAATATTTAAAAGAATTTTCAAAAGAAATGGCAGATGAAGTTAAATCTGAAATAAGAGAAGCAATGACTGATATAATGCCTTTAAATGATTCATTTATTTTAAATTCATCACATCGTAGAACAAGAACAGATTCATCGAATTACGGAAAATCAGATGAAAATACAAATTCATCAAATTATCATCAATTAAAGTAGGTTTATTTTTATAATAATATTCTAAAAATTATTAATTATACATTATTTTTTGTTATATAATTAATATTTGTATTATTTAATTTATAGATTAGTAAAACAACGTTTTAGTGATACAGCAGCTGTAAATAATAAAAATAAAAATAAATTCTCAGAGGATGATGACAAACGTAGATCAGAATCATTTCCGAGACCACATTCAACACCTGGATGGCATCTACCAATTACAACAGCACCAAGTCCAGAAAGTTCAACACCAAATTGCCCATATACCGGAGCAATTTCAAAATTAATGGATCCTGTTGGTACAGCATCACAGGATTCTGGTATTAATATGTGTTTTCATGAACAAGATGAAACTAGATATCGAACAGTATCAGAAAGCTTGAGAGAAAAGTATAAATAAATAAAATTTCTTTTTTTAATTTTTCTTTAATTTCTCAATCTATGGTTTTTTTTATTCTATTTTTAGTAGTCGACCACGTGTTATTTCAAAAAGATCACAAAGTGATAGTGTTCAAAGTGTACCAACGAGAAATTTTACAAATACAGAAAATTTATTATTAGAAGAAGATATTTGTGATCGTAGTAATTGTGATTGTCGACGTAATGATGAAAAATTACAACATCGTAATTCATTAAAATCAACAAATACAATACCTTCATCATTGTCATCATCATCATCAACAACAACATCATCATCAATGGGAATAGCTACAACACCATCAACATCATCATCAGAATCATCAATTAGACGTCAACCATCCGAATCTGATCAAGAATCGCACAAATGGCATCATTTACCAAAAGATGTTTGGAAAGCAACAGCAGAGGTTAAAAAAACATAATATTATTTTTTTAAATAAAAACAAACAAACAAAATTATTAATGTAAGACTGAGGGTGTTGATTCATATTTTTAAAAAAATAACAAAACAAAAATAATTGGGTTGTTATTAAAGACACATTGTGTTAAAACATCTCTTTCTTGTAATATAAAACAGCAACAAGTTCATTATAAAACTAATACTATTATCCTCTGTTACAATTAACTAAAAATATGAAGAAAATTCAATAAAAACTAATTACGATTGGTTTTTTTTCTTTCGGAAAATGTATGAATATGAAAAAGAAAACATTCCTTTGTCAATTTCATTTCAAAATTCGAATGTCTTCACTATCACCACCACTAACCTGATGTATTTCTGTGATCCCAATATCACATTTAATTTTCAATTATTTTTAATAAAATTTAAAGGAATAACTTTAACATCGATTCTGATTAGGGAGACATTTCTGTAATTTTTTAAATAATCACAAAGTGATGGAAAAAATGAAAAAATATCAATAATCTCAATTTAATTTGGTGATTAAAATAAAAACGAATGAGTAGTAGAAAAGTTAAAAAAAATTTAAAGAAAAAAAAAAAAAGAATATATATTTTACTGTAAAGAAGAAAAAAAATTAATTATATAAATATATTGTAGATGTTTTGAGGTTTCGTAGTAATTAAATACTCCCACCGCCATCATTTAAAAAATAAATATTTTGCTTTTAAAAAACTTTTACAAAACAAAAAATAAAGCAAAACGTAAAAAACATTAAAAAAAAAATTATCATAATATTGTAATTTAAATATGTGTATTTAAAATTTTCAAAATGTGTGTCAAATAAGATATTCAATTGGAAAAAGAAATAATTGGAATGATTCAATTTTTGCAAACAGTTTCATAATTTTTTGAAAAATCATTTGAAAATTAGTATGACACCTTTACAAAAAATAATGTCTCATTTGACACACTAATTTTTTAAATTTTAAAAGCACATCAAAAGCATAATAATTTAATGGAATAATTTAAGTTTAAGTTGTAACTAATTTTAGTTTTATTTACTAACAAAAAAATAAATAAAATAACAATATTTTTTAACCAGCTCCCAAAAGTCATAATTCAATTTTGATTTTTATCAAGATTCATAAAATAATAATACTCAATTTATTCAGAATATTTTTAGAAACAAAAAAAAAAAACAATTGAAAATTATAATGAGAAAATTTCTAATTATTCTTTTTAATTCAATAATCCGAGTGAAATTGTATAATTTGTAAAAGGATGGCATTGTATATTCATTCGAAAGTGTTATTATAACAAAATTTTAAAATTAATGTTGAAAAATTGAATAATTTAACAAAAAAAAAAAATTATTAATTAAAAATGTATTTTGAAATTTTATAAGCTTTTGTGTGTAGAATTTTTAATTTGCGAATAATTTTTAACTTTGAATTCGGTTTAAAATGTAGGTAATTTATATTGAATTATTAATTATTAAAAAAATATATACATAACTGTAATATATTATTAATGTATTAGTGTAGTGTTAAAATGCCAGTTTTTTTTTTTTTAAATTTTTCTCTTCAATTTTTACGCTTCAAAAAAAAAAAAAATTTAAAAGACAACACCATATTTTGAAAATCACTTAAAATTTACTTAAATTTTCATGTCAAGATGTCAATTTTATCTTTCGATTATTGAAACTATCATTTTAAATGTTTATTACTTATAGGAAAAAAGGATTAAAAAAATAAACCAAAAATTGGAATTAAATAATAAATTTTATAGCTTCTTCCTGCCTGAATTGTAAACACAACTTATTTCGGGAAATTTACAATAATTTAAATAATTAAATTTTCAAAAATAAAGAGAAAAATAATTAGATTATAATTAATTAATAAATTAGAATTGCCTTATTTAATTATTTTTTGCTGCCAAAAAATTATACATTTTTTATTCATATTTAGTTAATAAATTAATTAAAAATTATCAATCCCATATTTATCATATAAAATGCTGAATTATTCATTAAAATAAAATATAAATTACTGTGTATGTGGAGTATTTTAAATCTTAGATAATTCTTACATTAGAATTTAAAATTACAAAAATGAATTATATCACGGAAAAACAGGAAAATAATCCCTTAAATTTTTATGGTTTTAAACGCAAGGATTTCAGAAATATAGTCGAATAAAAAAATTGGGAAAAACAAAATAATAAAATAAAATTTTATTGTCGATTATTTAAGAATTTTTCAATTCAAATATTTTTATAAAATTTAAAAATAAAAGTAATAATAATATCATTAATCCATGTGCCAAATTGCATAGTTTTGAAAAGAAGCTATTGTGATGAAATTGTATAAGATCGCATCATCGATCACTGCAACTGCCAATAAAAATCTGACGTATGAATAAGTACGTATAGAGTTTAATTTGGCACATGGAATAAAAAATTACTTTCAAAATTAATTAGTATATAATTTTAGGTGTTGTCTTATTTGAAATTTATGAAGCTTTTAATAAAATATTTGAGTGTAATATTTAACTTTAAAAAAAAAATGAATTTATGATTATTATTATTATTATTATTATTATTATTATTATTATTAACAAACCAAAGAGAGTACTTTTATTCTAGATGTTTGTGCAAATATACCATAAAGAAAATTGATAATAATTATTGAATAAAAATTTATCCAGGGAAATGAAACATAAAGTACATAATTGAAAAAGAAGTAATTGTTAATAAAAGCTTATTATTATTATTATTATTACAGTAATGATACAAAAACAAAAAAAAGGATAATGAAAAAAAGGGAATTTATTTATTTTTTGCGTCATAATTAAAATTTGAATAAAATAAATAACAATTTAAAGAAAAATGCGTTTCAATTTTAACAAAAACCGTATATCCAGAAAAATTATTTATTTTTAATTTTGTATTGTCTATTTTTTTTTTTATTTTTTTTAAAAGCTTAATATTAATTAATTATAAATTTATTTATTTTTTTTTTCAAATTTTATGTCAAATTTTATCGATATTTTAAATTTAATTGGCGGTTTTTTTTTTTTTTTAATTATTTTTAATTTTCCTTTTTCGAATAATTTCAAAACATTTTTTTTTTACTAATTTCATATTTTAATTTAAAAAAAAATGAAAAGAATCATTTTATTTTAAATAACAATAAATTAGGTATATTTCTTAAATTTCATTTTAAGCAATTTTTATGGAGCTGGATTTACTAACAAAATATCACAACAAATTAATTACTAATTTTGTTAATAAGTATAATTTTTCCATTAAAAAAAATTTAACAAAACACAAAAAAAAATGCAAAAGCACAGACATTTATTAACAAATTTTCATTTTCTATTTAAAAAAAAAAAAACAAATTTAAAAAAAAAAAATAGGCTATTGATGAATTCGATATGCTTAAAGATGGTGATCGTATATTAGTTTGTGTATCTGGAAGTAGTCCATCATTATTACTTTTAAATGCATTACGGCAATTTTCTCGTGCACGAGGTATACATATTGAAATGGCTGCAATAACAGTAGGAAATTGTGGAATTGATCCAAGAGCATTAATGTTATATATGAGAGATTTAAGTATAGATTTATTTATTGAACAAATAGGTAATTTTATAATTTATACTTATAATTTATTTATTTTAAATTTTAATTTTAAATTCCCATTTTGTTTTTGTAGAACCATCAGAAAATTATCGTGGTAAAATATTTTCAATGGCAAGACGAAAAAATTTCAATGTATTAGCAATGGGAAATACTTTAGATAAAATTGCAGATGGTTTTATTATATCAGTTTTTCAAAAAGGAAAATTATATACACCACAAGCACATTGTATAAATAGGTAAAATATATATATATATTTTTTATTTAAATTTGTAAATTCAATTTGAAAAGTATAATATTCATTTTTTGTTGTTGTTGTTTATCTTCTAATTTTTAGAGAAACAGATTTAAGAATTATAAGACCATTCATATATGTTAGAGAGAGATTACTTGAAGACTTTGCAGTACAAAAAAATTTACCAGCACGACCATCTAGTATATTTACAAAACCATTAGATGCATCAAATAGTATACTTAGAGTTCAAGAATGTATAAATCCATGCGTTTATGAAAATATTAAGAGTGCCATAAGACCATTACTATCAATAAGGCATGAATAATTAAATTTAATTAATTAATTACATCTACATACCTACAAGTACATTATGTTCATGTTAATAAACTAATAACGGTTTTTTTTTCTTTATTTTTTTTAACTTTTTCTTCTCTAACAGGCTAGAATCATCTAAGACATCATATGAATATCTGAAGTTATCACTCATTTCTAGAAATTAGGCTTTTTTTTTAAAAAAAAAGAGAAAATATATGAATTTTATAATTATTACAAGAGCAAGAAAATTTTCATATAATATTAATAATAATAAAATTAAATAAGTGAATATAGGTTTTTTTTTTTTAAGAATTTTTAATGTAAAATGTGATTTTTTGTCTGCTAATAAAAATTGTTTACTAAAAAAAATAAAATTTTGGTGTATTTTAAATCTATGATGATGGGGTACAAAATTAAGAAAACAAAAATTGTTCATTGAAGAAAAATAAACTGTGTTTAAGATAACAACAAAATCCATTATCTGAGTCCTTGTAGGTATACTCTTTAACGGTCAAATGCTAATTATTGGATTACTGGAAAGAGTAAATATTCCTTTGTAAATCTATGCCAAATATAGCATGACATTGAAGTGTAATACGAGAAAGATTAAGAAATAATTTAAAAAGAACATTCTAAGAAACTTTGAGACATTCTGGCTCATTAAAAGATTGAAACTAACTCTATTTATTACAGCATACTTTTTGGAAAAATTATTCTATAAAAACTGAAAAACGACAACTCCAGTTTAAAAACAATTTCCTCTTGTCTACACAGCCTCCAATATCGAAGAAAAAAAAATTATGCAAAGCAATTCTTGGAGAGATTCTTGAACTTTACATATCTACATATTTGACCTAAATCATACGAACAGTACTTGAATACATAAATATGTATATATTCAAAAAAGAAACAGTTACTTTTCGAAGAAAAACAACGATATGATGTCAGAATTTTCAAACTCTTCAATGATAAGTAGGTCACATTAAAGAAAAAAAAAACTAACGAACATTATTCTTTTTTTAAATCGACAGTTTTTTTTTTATTCTTCATTGTTTTATTACCACAAACTACAACGTGATGAATATTACATAAAAACAAATTCTTATCTTTGTCTTTAAATTAATGAGAAAAATAATAAAAAATATTTAAAAAAAATTATTCACATTGTTTCAGCATTTTGTTGATTTTGTTTTTTTTTTAAGCGTCACCAAAAATTATATTTGCAAAATTTTCGCTTTAATTCGCATTATTTTGATATAATAAATCTGAAATAGAAAAAGAAAATTTTATATAAATATAGATATGTATTTGAATTTTTCTTGTCAGTTTAAATTTTTAATTAAATTAATTAATAAAATAATTTCATTTTTACTAAACTAATTAATACTTTAAATTTAAAGAAAATTTTTTTTTTATGACAGCTAGTTTTACACTTTCTCTGTCTCTTGTTTATTTATAGAATTTTAAATAAATTTCATGTCTCCTTTTCATTTTCTTTTGAACATTAAAATGAAAGTCTTCTTTTTCATTGAAAAAAGAAAATTTTTTTTTTTAGAAAAAATATACTACATATTTTTTAATTATTTCAATTTATTGTTAATTACTTTTTAAGATGACAAAAAAAAAAATTATTAAGAAGAAATATTTTGTTTTTTCCTATCTTAAAATCCGGTTTAATATGAATTTATTATTTTCTTTTGTTTTGTTTTTTTTTCTTCTATTGATCTGCGTAATCTTTTTTAATTGTAAACTTAATGTTATATTTTGTATTCGGGTTATTATTTTTTTATGACATTTTTCATCATCATCAACAACAACATAATCGTCAACTTTAAATCGTAACAATTAATTGCTCTTGACATTACATTAAATTACATTTTATTATGAATATATGTATGTAAGAAAAAATTTGTAACACACATGAATGATTATTAAATAATATATTTGTCATAATTTAAATTGTGGCAATCAACTAAAAAAGAAAGACAGACTTTTTCTTGTGTGTTTGAAATTTTAAAATGAAAAGTCATCATTTTTTCAATTAAGAAAATTTTCTTTTTCTTTGAAGTTCTGTCCGTTATTTTGAATTTAAGCTTTTAGAGGAGTGGGTGAGTGGCTATTAAGACAAACTTATAAAGTCTAAAATTTTAATGTACAATACAAGTTAATACAATGATCACCCTGTAGTATTCAATAGAGTAACTTTACTACAAACAATTTAATTGATGAATTAAACATAGATTAAGAATTAACATGTTTGATGCTGTAACAATTTATTAACCATTCCGCTAGTATCTTTTTTTTTTTTAAATCATCAAGTCATCTTCACACATTATTATCATCACACTATAGAATAATAAAAGTACAAAAAAAAAAAAAAAACAAATCTTTTGAATCTTTCTATCAATCATATGAGGTATGTAGTTCAATTCGTCTTTAAATCCACGAGTATTCAGTATTCCCCCCTATTTTCTTCAATGTTTACAAGTATCTTTTTATTTATTTTGTATTTTTCATATGAACGCTTGCTATTTTAAACTTTTTAAGCGATATGGATGTTTTGAAGTCTTGTAGATTTGTTTTTTTTTTTTTAGTAGCAAGTTTATAATGTTTATATTATCAACAACAATTTTATATGTATGTATGCATACAGTATATATGCTTTGAAAAGAAGATCGTCGTCAGACGTGTTTACCCTTTTTCTTTAGTTTAACAACAGCATTAGCACAGAAACGGTACGGACGTAAATATAATAAATAATAAATATAAAAACGGTGTTTTTTTTTTATTTGTTTTTTTTTTTCTTGTATTACGCGAAAAGACTTTCTACTGTGAGAAATTTTCAAGAGAAAAAGTAAAAAGATCAATAATAAAAGTAAGTTTTTGTGAATTCTAAAATAAACAACAACAACAACAAAAATTTAGCATTATTCCCTTTCATCAATTACAATATAATTGAAGAATTTCTTGCAAAAATTCAAGATACATACATAAAAGTGAAGATACATTATGAATGTTTACAATATACAAAACAATCGAAACGATATTTATGTTTGTTTGTACAACCTAAATTTTAAAATTTAATACTCATATAAAGTGCAAGTGATTTTTGTGTTCCAGTTTCTTTGAATTTGTAAAAATTATAATATATTGTCGATTTAAAACATACAAGGCTTCATATATTATGTACATGTGTAAAAAATAAACTTGACCTTCGATATAAAGAAATTTTGCAAGCTTCTAATAATATAAAAATAATTAAATTTGTTCTCTGTTATTTTACTAAAATGAGTATGTACAACATGTAAAAACGTTAAAATACGATAAACTAGCGATAACAATTTATAAACAGTATGTATTCGAACATACATATGTGTTGAATTATGATATTTTCTTTCTAATATTTCATATTTTCTTTCTATTCATTTATTTTAAAAGAAAGAAGAAAAAAAAGCTCATTATGAGTTTTTTTTTCTTCTGTTGTGATTTAATGAAATTATGACAATTCATATTTCTCTTAGATATATTTGATTTCACTGGAAATAATATAATGAAAGATAATATAGTAGAAAAACAATATTCGTTAGTTTTTTTTATTCTTCTAATAAGTTTCTTGTAACGGTTAATCAGATATTTTCCATGCAAATTATCCATTTTTTTTTTCTTTAAAAAAAAAAAAAAGATATTCTTTTATCGTTTTCTTCTTTTTTTCTTCTTTTCTTTCTTGTTTTTTTTGTGTAATGTATGAAATAAAAGAAAATAATGATGAATAATTCGAGGATAGACCTAAATTTGAACCATTAAACGCCTACTTTATTTTAAAAAAAATATATCTTCATATGTTATATAGATAAGCATTTTTATTTTATGATTATGAATTATATACTCTTTAAAAGTTATAAAGTTCAATTTACAAAAAGAAAAAAAAAAAATAAACAAATAATGCAAACCAAGCACTCTTACTCTTTATTCATAAATTTTCTATAAATTATGTTTATATGGTAAATTAAATATCAAAATTCATATGAATATTCTTTTATATTTTCTTTATTGTACCACTATCAAACTTCCTTTGTTTGGATTTTTCTTATTTTCTTTTTGAAAAATAAAAAATTAATAAAAAGAAAAATACATACGATACATACATACTAAAAAAAAAAAAGAGCCGGTTGAACTACTTAAACTTGTGGTGACTTTGAGACCACATAGATAGTAATGACAACTTTATTTTTTATATAGATATCTTTTTCATATAATATTTCTAAAATAGCATACAATACAAGCTGATTCATAGATATACGAATATGTATAAGTATCTACATAACATACTACTAATTTTTTTCTTTTTTTATTAATCAACGGAAATATGCAAAGTTCAACGAAGCGGCTGATTAATACATTTTAATTTTTGTATTTTTTTGTTGTTTTGTTTTAAATTTTATTTACTCACATTCACTTTTTTTCAATTAAGATATTAAATAAAAATTGAAATGAATGTAAGATAGTTTAACGCATTTAATGGTTCAATTATTGCAATTAAAGTGAATTGATTAATTTCATAGATTTTGTATTTTCGGAAGTCCAATAATAATTTCTATTTTATTTTATGTGCATATTTATTTGTTTTGAACAGTTTTTTAATTTGAAAATAACAAAAATCATCATATAATATGCTACCAAGAAGAAGACACAATATAATCCCTTTAAATATATTAATTTTTTGCACAATAATCAAATCAACGATCAGTGATGGTGTCATTGATAATTTAATAACACAAATTTTGGCTAGGACAACAGAAATTCCAGAAATGCCTCAAACACCTCAATGGAATCCATTATCATGGATTGCAACAAATTTTTTGGAACCAACATATGAACCTGACACCGATTTAACAACTGTAAATTTTATCTAAATTCTCATTTTTCTGATTTTCTTTTCCTTTTAATTTTATTAAAATTTCTTTTTAGCCTGAAATAGCCATTCGTCATGGTTATCCAGCTGAAGCTCATACCGTTAAAACAGATGATGGATATTTATTAACTATGCATCGAATTCCGTGTAGTAGATTCGGATGTCAAAGTAAAGGAGGACGAGGTAGAGGTCAACCAGTTCTTTTGCAACATGGTTTACTTTCAAGTTCAGCTGATTGGGTTATTAGTGGACCAGGAAAAGCCCTTGGTAAATAAAATAAATTTCAGTTGATAATCAAGTTTTTTGAGAACATTGTGTTATTTTTCTTTTAAGCGTACATCTTGGCTGATGCCGGATATGATGTTTGGCTAGGAAATGCAAGAGGAAACACATATTCACGACGACATGTCTCTATGAGCAATGAAAATTCTAAATTTTGGGATTTTAGGTAAGATATCATATCTCACATCGAGAAATACATAATTAAGAAAATATGAATAATTACCATTTTTCAGTTGGCACGAAATGGCTTTGTTTGATATCCCTGCAAAAATTGATTATATTTATGAAGTAAAAGGTAAATAAAAAAATATTACAAAAATCTTCTAGTCTTCTAATTTCTTAGTTTTGATTTTCTAAATAGCTGAAGAAAGTTATATGAATTTTCTTGATGAAAGAAATTCACCAAATGATTTACTTTATATTGGACATTCAATGGGAACAACAATGGTATTTGCTTTACTTTCATCAAGACCAGAATATAATGAAAAAATTTTAGCAGCATTCGCTTTAGCACCAGTTGCATTTATGAGTCATGTTAAAAGTCCAATACGTTTACTTGCACCATTTTCCAAAGATGCTGAAGTGAGTAGAAAATCTATATGAAAATTATTTATTTAGATTTTACATCTAATTTTTATTTTCATATTTAAAAAAAAAATCAAAAATTATTTTCTTATCAAAAATCGTCAATTTATCTGACAGGCAGGTTCAAATTTTAATATTGAAATTCCGCTTAAATATCTTACAAGTTTACGTATACCAAATTGGGTAGATATTATTGCAAATAGAATTCTAAATCACATGTCTTTAAGAATATTGGTGAGTTTTAATGTAAAATATTATTTTCTATTTGAATCAACGGAAAAAGGATATATTTTTTTTAAATTTAAATATGTATTGTAAATAGATGAACTCATCATTATTTGGTTGAGGTACGAAAAAAATAAATAAATAGGTAGCTATTTTTCTTTGTAAATATTTCTTTATAAAAACATTTAAAGAGCATGTATGGTATGTACATATACCTACTACAGGTCTAAACTTCATCTTTTTGTTATTTGGAATTGGAATATTTTGGTTGGGATTAAAAATGTATTTTTCTTTCGAATAATTGTAATTTCTTTTTCTTTTTGTCGTTCTTTAGATGATTTTAAAATATCTTGGAGGAAATGAATTTCTACCACAAAATAAAATAATAAAATTTTTAGCTAAATTTGGATGTGAATTAACACAAGTTGAAAGATATATTTGTGAAAATACGGTATATGTACTTTGTGGATTTGATAAAGCACAATTTAATTCGGTAAATTTGTTTTTTTTTTTTGTCTTTGTAAATTTTCAATAAGTAAAAAATCTATTTTCTAAATAATTAAACTTATAGACTTTAATGCCAGTAATTTTTGCTCATACACCAGCTGGAACTTCAACAAAAACTGTTGTTCATTATGCACAAGAAATTCATGAAGGTAAGTATGACTATCATTAAAAATATCAGAATTTTTAAATTATTTTACTTTTTTTTTTGTAGAAGGAAATTTTCAACGTTTTGATTATGGTAAACAGGAAAATATTAAAAAATATGGTCAAGAAAAACCACCATCATATAATGTAACAAACATTCTTACACCATTTGCATTATTCTACGCTCAGAATGATTGGTTAGCTGGACCAAAAGTAAAATAATTTTAATTTTAAAACTGTTCTACTTTTCAGATTTAAACATTATTTATCTTTTTTGTTGTTGTTGTTTTTAATTAGGATGTTGAAAAAATTTACAATAAATTACAAAGTTCATCAATAGGAATGTTTAAAGTACCATTTGATAGATTCAATCATGTTGATTTTCTTTGGGGAAACGATGCACCTAAATTAGTTTACCGAAAGCTTCTAAATTTGATGAGAAGATATCGCTGATGTACAAAATATTTACTTTTTTTTTTTTTGTTTAAAGAAAAAAATAAATAATTATACCGCAATTGTGATTAAAAGCCATAAAGTAATAAATTAATATTAAGAAGATTTAAATCAATAAAAATTTAATTTGTTTTCCTAAAACAATAATCAATTTAATCGTACCTTGATTTGTTTTTTTTTTTTTTTTTTTTTTAATTTTTAATTCCTTATTATTCACCGTTGACATTATTAACAATCACACTTTCAGAAGGTTCTTCTCCATTTACTGTTGCTATTGTTGATGTTGGTGGTGTTGTTATTTCCATTGAAGCTACCATCTTCTTTAAATCTTCTAAACGTTCCTTTAAACTACCATATTTTGTTTGTAATTCTTTCTCTCGGTCCATTTGTCTTTTAACATCTTCAGTTAAGGACTAAAATTAATGAATAAAAAAAAAGAAAAAATTACTAAATACACTTTAGAACATTTGAAAAATTTTAAACTTACCTCTAATCTTTTTGGAACTGCAACATTTTCTTGTTCAGCTAAAAATTTAAATGTTGATAATGCCAAATTATTCTGTTCGATTTGTTCATATGTATCTTGTAATTGTTTAATTAAAGCTTGAGCTCTAGCTTGATAACCTCCTGTTAAAATTTTTAATTTCTTTTCAATTTTTCCACATAATTTTGCTTCTCTTGCCATATGTTTACGATTTTGTTCTAAACGTTTTTCAGCCGATTCTAAACGATCTTTTTTACTAGCAAGATTTGCTCGTGTATATCTATTTTGACTTGGTAAATATAGAACTTGACTTAAACATTCTTGCCACACTTGTGAATAACTTTCAAGTGAAAGTTCACCGTGTCCCATACCCTGTTTAACAACTTGCATTTCCTCTTCAAGCAATTTTTTAGCAGAATCTAATTCTTCTTCTGGTACTTCTTCATATGGATTTTGCTTAAAATAATTTTGTAATTGTTCAGTTTTATTTTGTGGTTGACCTGGAACTGGATCTTTAATAGAATCATACAGAAGCATTGTAACCATTTCATGTTTGATAAGTTCTTCTGATTTTTGCAATTCCGTTAGACCTTGCTTTTCAGTAGGCGGACGAAGAATCTTCGTATTAACTTCCGTTGGTCGCGGAAGATTACGCTGGATCGCTTGTGATCGTTTTGCTAATTCTCGTTCAATTTCTGCTTTTAGTTCAGCAATATTTCTTGCATCAATATCTGCTTGATCCTCCACCATAGCTTCATTAGATAATTTATCTGCATTTTCTTCTTCCTGATCAGGAACAACAATTTCATAATCATTTCTTGGAGTAGGTAAAGATGCAAGACCCTCTTTCAAAGTTTGTTTTAACTGTTTTTGGTAATTTTTAAAAGCAGCTGGAGTTTCTGTGACACTCATACTTTCTTCAGGATTAATGCTTAATTTATCACGAATTAACGAGGGTGTATTAGATCCGGAAATACCTGTACCTGGAGTTTTACCAGCTGGTATAAGGGCTGTGGATATTGGAGTTGCAAAATTTCCAGGAGTAGTAGTTCCATCACGAGTAGACCGGAAAGGTGTAGCCAGCACAGTATTAGGTGTTGCGATTGCTGCATTCTTTGGCAGTGCACCAGAAAAATCAGAATTATGAAGAGGTGTGTTAATTCCTCCTTTTAACGGTGTATCGACATGTGTCAATGCCATCATATTTTGTGCTTCTTGCATAATTTTGTCTGTGAAAGGAGCCGGTGTACGAGGAGTAGCTGCAGCTTGTGGTGTGATTGAATAATCAGCCAATAAAGCATCTGTTGTCTCTATACCACTTTCTGATGCTACTTCTTTAGCAATTTCACTTGCACGTCCTAACTTTACAACTTGTTGCAATTCTTGATCAGAAATTTGTGGCTCTGGAAGAACAAGTTTTGATCTTTTTCGCGCCGGCTCTTGATTTTGTAACATTGCTAACGGTATATCGCTATCCTTTCTTTGTTTTAATTTCTGCTTATCCTTTTTTCTTTCCCTTTCTTCTTTTTCAGCACGTAATTCTCCATCTAAATCTTGTTGCCGCATCTTATGAAAATCTGGCTCCAGTTTTTCAACATTTTCTTCTGATGTATCATAGAATCCAGGAGCTGGACGCTTCTCAAATGGAACTTCAGAGTTATAATCAATCCCTTTGGGACGTCTTCTATTACCACAACCAATACCAGCTGCTCGTAATTCTCTTCTTTTCTGTAATGCAGCTAATCGTCGTGCTTCTTCCAATTGCTTTTCTCTGGCTTTACGTTTGGCTTTCTTTCCTTGAGTATTTGCTAAACGTGCTCTAGCTTCCGATAACATTTCAAGTTCTGAAGAAAAAAAAATGTTTTAGCTATCGCATTTGCATTCAGTGTCAAATACATACTTACCATCTTCATCCATATCTTTCGGATCTGGACGTGCTGGTTTAGTTTCTGGATTTGGATCAATTTCACCAGGTTTCAATTTTCGCGGATCGTCAACAGCATCATCACCATCTTCTTTTCTTTGAGCTTGGTCCCTATGAAAGCAAATATTAATTTCATAGCAATAAAAAGAGTAAAATCAAGATTACTTACAGCAAATATTCATATCTTTCCAAACATTGAGCAGCTGTTCTACCAATAATTGGAGCTATTGTTCTCCATTGTGTTGGCATCAACTTCGCTAAATGTAAAAGTTTTTCATCTTCTTCTCGAGACCATTCAGTCTTTTTGATACTAGGATCTAACCATTCATACCATCTTGCTTTACATTGCTTAGCAGATTTACGATGAAGTAAAGAAGCAATACGAGACCATTGATTTTTTCCATATTTCATAACAGCAGCTTTAAGAATTTCATCCTGTAACAAAAATAAAATTTATAGAAAAATAGCGACATTTGCAAATCATCTCGTAATAAAGTAGCACTATGTTTACCTCCGTATTTCGCCAAACACCACCTTTTATCATAATACGCGGCATTTTGAATTATTTTATATTTCCTATTCGTTGTGAATTTTCAATGAAATAAAAGAAAATAATAATTAAAACACAAATTCTCCCAAACGATTTGCAAAAACACTTTCTATGGTTGGTTTCGCTCGCCTATCAATCAAAAGTTCTTCGTTCTTCTTCTTTCCATTTTGTTTGACATCTGTGTTAAATTACTCAATTTCGTGACTTCACTAGTTCACTAGTGCAGCAATGCTAATTTTGCTTTACAGTACTGCCAAGTGTGAGCAAATTTAGAAATTCCTTAGAAAACGTTGAAAAGGGAAATTTTATAATTTTTCAAAAAAAACTTTCTGTTTTTCTTGACAATAAAATCCGTATTTAAGCTACACTTCGGACATACTGTGGGAACTTAATTATTTTCAAAAAATATAAATATATCGTTAAATCAAATTACTAAGGAAACATCGATTGTAAAATCCAAAGGAAACCATCTCCCACTAGTTCCACTGCAAAATTAATTTTCAAAAACCGTTTTAAACACTTTTGGGAATAAAATTTTTTATTTAAAAATCTCTTTTGGCTTTTTTACACTTAAAATTAATTAAAATCACAATTTTTTTATGGACTATAACGTTTTGACACGAAATTATTGATTTTTTTTAATATTATGACTTTAAAATCTTTTCTCCAAAGGTGTCAAGGCAATATTCAACAACAGCATAAACAACAAGTAAACGTCTTTCAATACCTTGTTTATGCTTTTTATTAATTAAAGGATGTAATGGATCTTCCTTGGATAATCGATCAATAAGATCAGTTAAAGTACCTCCAGAAAATACAAGTAATCGATCCCACGTTGTTTTTCGTATACTAAAATTTTTGAAAATTGTAAATTAATTAAAATAAAAATGTATATAGATTTGTGTTACTACTTACATACAACATTGATATAGAGGAGCTAAAATATCAAAAAAATCTTTATGTGCATTACCAAAAGCTTTTCCGTTATCAATTAATACAACACGTCCTTCTCTCGTTTCATAATGATGTCGATCACCATTCTGAATTAAGTAGTCAAATATTGATGCATCAATTAGATCAAGTAAACGTGTTGTTTCTAATTTATTTTTAAGTGGTCTAAAATTTTAATTTAAAAAATTATTAAATTATATGAAAAAATAAATGATATCCTGAAAAAAAAGCATACTGACTTGCAATAATTCATATCATTTTCCCATGGAGCAACAACACCATCCTTATATGTTCTTTGCCATGGTGAACGATGTTTTGATATTGTACCAGGTATTAAGTATAAGATAGCACCTTCAATTATATTATCTTCATCACCACATACTGGTTCTTCTTCATTGCAATAATGACATTTTCCATAAATGCAATAGTTCGTACCATTCTCAGTCTCTTTATAAAGAATTTTTATACAAAAAAGAACATCATTAAAAATTTAAAAAAAATAAATAAATAAAACAGGTAAAATTAGAAAAATAAATTATAAATCAAAAACAGAAATGATAAATTGTACGTGAACATATTTTTGCATGAAGCATAAATATTCTTATAATTAAGAAACATTTTAAAATACAATGCCAAATTGTTCTATGATATGTACAAATGAGACATATTTCAAATTTTACTAAGAAAAGTAGATAATTTTAAGAAAACAAAATATTTAACAGGGTGTTTATATTAAATAATAAATAAAATAAAATGTTTGCTTCTTAAGCTTCTATAGAAAGTTAGTTCGTTTTAGGAAGTTGAATGTTTTAATTTAAAAAAAATCCAATTTTCTGGAAACAGCATAAATTATTTTGAATGGTTTCACTTTAGCGTTATTCAGAATGTTTATTATCACACTTGCTTCACGACTATGTGCAGCTATCAGCTCTCTTTGGCATGGAATGGCATTATATTAAAAACTAAGTACATAAATGATTTAAAAACATAATTTGGAAAAAAAACAACAACATAATAATGCGTCTAAATAACCACCCTATTCTATGCTATCATTTTTTAAACATCACAATGCCAAAGATATGTCATAACTCATAAATGCCAACGTATTTGCAATGATGATGATGATGTTGATGTCACTTACACAATAAATGAGAGCAAAATTAAAAGCACATACGAAAAAGATAAAAGAAAAATATTTTCTTGAAAACAATAAAAATCAATTTTGCTACTGGTTGCAGTCATGTTGACACTCACTTTTATGCAATCAAAATCAACAACTGTCTCGTGTTGTTTTGCTTAATTGGCGGGTAACATGTGTGTAATCTATGTAAAATTTTTATGATATTGTTTGTTATGTGTTTATATACATCTGTGTTTTGTATTTTTTTCTACAATATTTTATATTATATTATTTTAATTGAAATAAAATATATTTTTCAATCTAAACTTACCGGTGAGAATCATTGTCTTTTTCATATCAGCATCAGCTTTTTGATAAATTTCTTCTAAATTGATTTTACGTCCAACAACAATTGGTGTCCAACGAAAATTTAATACAGCACCCAAATAAAATGCATAAATTTCAGCATTATGACGATCTTTTCCACTATAAACAGGACCATCAATTACTTCATCACGATTATACCATTGTGGCTTAAAAATAACTTTTTGTTGATTTGCCAATTTAAGTACTAATTTTAATTGTGTACCCCTTGGTGAATTTTGTGCCCTAGTTATAGGTTCTGTACGTAATGTATTTAAAAGTTGTCCCATTGAAGAATCATACATTGGATATATTTCATTTTCGTTTGGCCACTAAAATAATAATTAGAAGAAGAAAAAAATTAAAAATACTTTAGTCTTTTTTTTATTTCGAGAAAAAAAAATTTTATTAAAAATTAAAATGAACTTTACCCAATTAACAATATCCCAAATAACTGTTGGATCATCATATGTGGAAGATTTATAATTTCTTAATAATTTATTACGATACATAAAAAATCTTGGATTACGATTTAGATATGCTGGTTTTGTATGACGTACCCGACTACGGATAACATTTTCTAATGCTCTAACACTGCTCACTTTATTCACATCTTCATCGTTCAATTTTCCCAATATATAAAAATTTATTAAAAATACTGATACCGATAAACCTAATAATACACCAACTATACAAAATATCCTCTTGTTTGTCATCTGGTCTTCATTTGAACAAATTTACAACTAATTTTTATTTAGGTTTATTTTTAGTTTTATAATTCTACTATTATGTACTTGAGTATCATTCAAGAATAATTATACTTTATTTTTAAACAAAACTTAAGAGAAAAGGAAAAAAAACAGAATTCCTTCCTTCAGAATTTACAACAGCATTACAGCAGTGCGAGTGCACAAACTCACATCTCGATCACCACGCACATGTAAATAAATTCAAAATTGGTGGGTAATCAAACAGCTGTTTGATAATAAACAAAATAAACGTCATAACAACACATGCGCCTTTCATAATTTGATAACGCACCGACCTTGATTAGCGTCGTAAAAAATCATCGTAACAAGTTATCATAAATATCAAATAATTAATTGAATCGATTAATTGTTTAAAATTTGAATTAAATTAACGGTAAATGTGAAAGTTTGTCAAAAATACTACTAAATAACACAAAAACGAGTCATAAATTAAACTTTGAGATTTAACAATATTTTTTATTGTAAAAAAAAAAAAAAACAAAAAATTAAGAACAATTTTCTTGATAATACGCTAATTTAAATCCACGTCCAACGGTTTCATTATCAGTTCGAAATTGAAGAATTATTGGTCCTGCACCATAATCAGTAACAGGGGAATTTACACTATAATCCTCTGTAATAGCGCCATCATTTAATTTTGATCCACATAAACGAAGTGCATCGATTACTATAAAATCACAAGGACAGCTAAAAATATCTGCTCCAGCTTGTCTTCCTGATCCTAATTCTGCTGTATTTTCTTTCAAAAAGTAAAAAATTTAAATTTGAAAAAAAAATGATAATTACAAAACTTACCCGCTTCAGGATTAACAAGTTGGAAGGGAAATTCTTCACCACTTAATTCATTTGAATAGGTGATTGTGCACATTCCTGGTGCACGCTTAATGCAAATCGCATAATTTAAATTGTTCTAAAATTAAAATTAAATTTTCATATTTATAATTTTTACATAAACTATCGATTAAAATCAAATTTTGAAATTATCGAGATTAAAATTAAAGTATCGGGAATGCCCTTCTTTCTTTTTCAATTTTACCAAACAGCTGATTTTGACAGTTAGAATTTGTCTTTTTGTGGTGTTTTCAAATTTGTGAATTTTCTGTGTTTAGAGAAGTATTTTTGGAGCTTTTAATTGTAAAATTTTTAAAATATTTATTGAAATTTAATTTTTGAATGTGCTTAAAATTACATATTTTGTGTGTAAAACCTGTTTGTGCTCTTAGTATAATTAATTATTTTTAACAAAATCTTGGTAATTTCTGTATTGTCGGTTCAATATTTTAAAAACAACAAAAAAGGAAAACGAATGAGAAAATCACTTTTGTTATAAATTAAAATAAATCCTTAATGCTTCGTACTCACTATGGATACAAAATCAAAATAAAAGTACATCAAGCAGACCACAATTTGTGTATTTAAATAAACACTTCAATTATCAATATCAATCGATTTCTAAGAGTCTTGTAAATACAGGATTTTTTAAAGGAATACATAATGTAAGTTGTTTTTTATATAATATGTCTATGCCGTTTATAGGAATATGTAGGTACCTATTCATTTACTGCTTTTAAATTTAAAACAAAAAAAAAAAAAACAAGTGAAAAGACGCAGTAAAAATGGGGGGCTTATTCAATTTTTAATTCGAAGGTATTTTTAAACGAATGTGGAATACTTATATGAAATTACATAAGATACTTGAATCTAATATATGCCTAATTATAAAATAAATTCATTTCCTTATTTAGTAACTTTAACTTACAAAATAACTTGCTCTTCTTGATTTAACAATATTTCCAATGAGATCATAATTGAATGATTTGAGAAATCCATTACTTTCTGTATAATACTGTAAACAGCCATCAGGTGCATAATTATTCTTCAACTGAAAAATTGAATTAAAAAAAAAATGTATTTTTATCCTCAATTGAATCATCAGAATCAGAAATACCTGAGTTAAACGCATACTAAATGCTCTTTTCTCTGCATTCTTTCCAAATATTGATAAAAATAATTTCCTTTGTACTGAATTTTCAACATCAACATAAACTTTAATCAACGTGGTATTAAATATTAGTTATTACTTACATTTAAAATTACATTATTATTGACTTACTGTGTTGTCCTGTATTAACTCCACAAAGAATTGGAACAAAAAAATTGATATTTTGTCCTGTTACAATGAATTGATCATCAACACAATCTCCTTCTGTTGGTCTATTCAACTTTAAGATTTTAAATTTTTAATTAAAAAAAATAATAATGGAAATAAAAAAAAAATATGAATATTTTTACCTCAAAGAATAAAAAGTCAATACGTATTTGTCTAACATTTGGAAGTAAATCTAATGTCATAATACAAGTTAAAGGTTCTGTAACCGTTGTTGGAAAATTTGGACTTTCAAAATAACTGATTGCTTGATTTGTATTTCGTCCACAACTGTATTTAACTTGTTTGAAGAAAAAAACAAAAACAACAAAATAAATGATTTTTTTTACTTCTTATTTTAAAAAAATCAGTAAAATTTTAACATACAAACACAACAAACACCATAACCTCCTGCACATATTCCATGAGCAAAACCTCCAAAAATATCACATTCATAACGATGATAACATGTACCATTCAATACTCGTACACCATTCGAAGATACAATACATGGTGTATTTTCAAATTTAATAACATCAAAAAGATTTAAGAAACCTTTACGATTTGGTGGTGATGGTATTAATGTTGCAGCAGTGCCAAAAAGAAGACTTTTTAAACGATTTCCAATTATATTCAAAGTTGTACGATTATTTTCTGGTTTCATAATATTTGTCAAAGATATTGTTGATGTTGTTGAATTTTTAAATTTTGTCGAATTTTTATTTAAATTAAAAGTTGGTATTTTAGTTAAATTTAAACATGAAATTATTTCTGTTTCATTTAATATTTCATTAATAGAATTATTATCATAATCTGAAATAAAATTATCAGAATTATTATCAGAATTTACACGAAAATTTCGATGTATTGATTCTGGATCAAAACGAAGATTATATCGATTTCTATAATCAATTTTATAATGTGAATTAAGTGGAATTCCTGAGAATAGAAAATAATTATCCCGTTTTAATGTTTCATTATAAAAATTATCAAAAATACCGAATGTCCAAAAATTTATAAAAATTAAAAAATATAATAAATAAAATAGAATCATCTTTGTTTTTTCTTTTTTCTTTAAAATAAATAAAATTCTGCGACTACGAAACACTTTATTTGATTTATAAAAATCAACTAAATAATATGAAAAAGAGAATTTTCAAAAGAAAGTCGCGTACTAAAATACAAGTACATACATTTTGTGTGTATTTGCATTACAAAAAAGAAAAATAAGTAAATTGTCAACAATGATAATTTGATGTAAGTAAGTAAGTAACTAGTATTTTATTATGTTAATCAGTGGAGTGAAAATTGTAGGGCAATAACTAATATGATTATAGGTTGTAAATGTATATATACATATACGGAAGAAATTTACGCGACAATAACCTTGAACACATGCAACGTATTATTATGATATTATTATAATACCATAATTATTTTTTACAATTTTTCACATTACATTTTTACATTACCTATGTGTTTATCAGCGGTTAAACAAAAAAGGCAAATAAAAAAAAATCTTCAATAATTTTAAAAATAGAAAATCACTATTTTTTCAAGGTACTTCTAATACTTTAAATTGAAAAAAAAAATATTTCACAGTACCTAAAAAAAATGGGATCAGAACAATCACATCAACAAGGACCAGTTACAGTTCGAGATCATGGTCGAACAGGTGTATCTGGACGTTTACAAAGGGGTAATACAATAGCTGTATCAGAAATAAATAAACGTTCACAAGATGATAATACAAGTTATTCAGGATCACGTCCAGCATCTCCTCCAGTTAGTGTATGTTCAGATTCAGATTTGCCTTATATTTCATATACAGATCGACCAATAGGAGGTAACAATACTATTTGAAATTTATTTTTTGTTATCTTTTGTATTTTCTTCATTATTGTGCATTATTAAAAAAAAAAATGTTTATTAGATTCTCCAAAGATTCGTAATAAAGGACCAATTGGATCACGTTCAATACGATCAAATTCAATTTCATCTTCTAGTCGTAGTCGACAAATAGCTATTAAAACAAAACAAAGGCCAACATCTGCAACACATAATATTGTTGTTGTTAAATCTGGTATTAAAGATCAAGGTCTTGATAAAGATCCTGATATTCAAAGATTACAGGTAAGTTAATTAATTATTTTTTAATTTTAAACTCAGAGGAAAATTAAATTACATTTTTTTTTTCACATATTATTTTTTATTAAACTTTTTTTTTTTTTTTGAATAAAATTACGAAAATTATTATCATAAAAATCGTTAAAATATTTCTTGATATATTATACGAGTATATTAGTATTAAGTATTTCTGTGCTTCACAAAAATTAATATTTTTTTGTAAGCAAATAAGGATATCCTTTCAAATAACAAAAATTGTTATTTCCCCTTTTTTTGTTGTGTTTTTGTCATTGTTGTTTTTTTTTCCTCTTCACTTTTTATAATTTTTAATCGGGTAAACCTACACTAACTCTTGATACAGCCGAATTACGAGCATTTTTATTTGCTCTATTTGTCGTTGTTTCATTGTCATTGTCATAACCACCAAAAAAGATGCTGCTAATATTACTAACCAAATGACGATGTGCTCGATTAACTTGTGGTTGTTGTTGTTGTTGATGATGCTGCTGCTGCTGCTGTATCTTTTCAGATGGAGGTGTTTTTTTTGTTGCTGATGATATATCATCATTATTATTTACCATTGAATTTTGAATTTTGAATTGATTATTTCGTTCAATTGTGGGTGTAGAACGTGATGACATTTCATTCGATTCAGATTCAATTGTATCATATCTTAAAACTCCTCGACGTGACTTTGATCTGGCATTTTGTCTAGTATCATAATAAAAATCATCATCATCGTTATCATAATTTTGTGAACCATTTCTTTTACTTGTACTTTTTGATGAATATTCTTCATAACTTTCATCAAAATCCGGTTTATATTCTTGTAAAGTACGTGAACGAGTTTTTTGTCCCCTATCTGGACTTTCTTCATTGTTTCGATTTGATTGATGACCCCATTTTGATTCGGTTCTTGTAATTGTTTTTTGCTGTTGTGATTCAATAACATTTTCATCATTATCTTGATCTTGATCATGATCATTATCATTTCTTTTACGTATTCTCAAATTTTTAACATCATTTTCAATAATTTTTATATTATTTTCATTTGAAAAATCACCCACACTTTTTGATCGTGGTAAATTTTCAACTGATTTACTTATATTCCTTTTTGTAATTATTTTTTGATTCGGTTTCTCTTGACTCATACTTTTAGCCTTTATAATAGCTTCATTATTTTTTAATATACTTTTTGGTGACGATGATAATGATGATGATTCAATTTCTCTTTGTTCACTTTCAATAAATTTAATTCTTTTATCTTTTAATTTTGGTGAATTTTTTGAATTTTTTTCTAACTCTTTTTTAGAATTTTTATCAGTTTTTTGTATTGCGTTATTTTGATGATTGTTATTATCAACATAATCATAAAATTCAATTTTTGATGTATAAGTATTTTTAAATTTATTTCTAGCCAAATCATTTCTTGATTTTGATGATAATGATGGTGATGGTGATGATGTAATTGAATTATCTGTTTTTTTCGTATCTAGAACATCATAAAATTCAATTTTTGATGTTAATTGTTTATTATATAAATCTTTTGGTTCAAAATTTTGTGTACATGGTGATTCTGAAAATTGATTATTATTTGATTTTTCATTTATACGTTTTTTATTACGTTTTGTTTGTACATCAGATACAGATTCTGAATCGGTTTCATCAGGCCAAAAAAAATTTGTTCTTTGTCGATTAGGTCCATTCGATGATTTTTCCATCATTTTCTCTGGTAATCCAGTAAAAAATTTACCATTTATCATTTTTAATGAATTTTTTTCTTTTCAATTATATTCTTTTTTTTTTTTTTTTTTTTTTTGAATTTACGTTTTCTAATTTTTATTTAAATAAAATTTTCTACTTTTAAAACGATATAAAGTCGCGTGACATTAAAATTTATGGTGCGTAAAAATAAAACATTAAATTAACAAACGGAAAATATATCACTTTATTAATTTTTTTTTTTTAATTTCACAATAATTAATTAAATTAACGAAACGAATTGAATTTATGAAACAAAATAAATAAAATATTACACGTTTATTAGGCGACTTTCCAACAGCAACTGTTAACTGATCTGTAGGAGATTCTTGTTCACCTAACAATAAAAATCAGGAATCTTAAGTAACTTCTGAATTTGGTAATGTCTGGTTAAGTTTGAACATAAAAAAAATATATATACATATATGTATATAATACTAATAATAAATTATATTCTGAGAAAAATATAAGAAACAACAACAGCAAAAACAAACAGCAAAAAAAGATTATAATAAATTTACAACGGCAAAAAAAAAAATAAAATAATAAATGTAAAAAAAAATAATTCATACATGAATTTAGCGGGAGTGTGAATGAAACAGAAATTTATCATTGAACTACTACTATTCCTCCTACATTTTCCATTCCAACCATATTTGTTGACAATAATTTGCTATTAAAATCTTAGTTTTTTTTTTTTTTGCTCTTTTTGCTTTTTAAAGTTTTTAAGTTATAAACAGAAAAGATATAACTTGCTTGAATATAAAATATAAATGGACCATATACATAGTATATGTATGGACATAATATGTATGTTACTATTTCGTAATCATAAGACTAATTTCTATTTTAATTTTGTTGTTTTTCTTCTTCTTCTTTATTATTTAAATAAATTTTTTTTCCAGTGGATATATAAAATCAGTGACTTTTTTTTTTTTGTATATAAAAATGAATAAATTGAAGCAAAATAATATATAAATAGCCTTGGTTGCACTTCCCACATTATATGTATGCGTAATTACCAGAGAATACATGATCTGATCGTCATAAAAACTAAATATGATAAATATAAATTTTAGAGATGGAAAATTTCTAATTTTCTTTCTTTAAAAAAGAAAAAAAAAGTGTTAAATAGCAGTTGTTTTAGTATCTTTACTAATTTGATAAGAATTTATATTTTAAGTTGATTATATCATTTTCATTATTTTTTTGTTTTTTTTGTTTGTTGCATATTATGTCAAGGAAAACATATTTTTTTCTATATGAATTGAATATGTATTCAATAGTAGAAGTTTAGCTCTTATAAGCATTGAAATCTTTTGTTTTGCTCGTTAATCATATTGTTGTATACAACACGTGTTGGGAAATTTAATATTTTTGTAGAATTTTATAGAAGTTCAAATAGATTTTTAAAATTCCGTTTGTAACTTTAACTTTTATATCCTTGAGTGATCCAGAGGTATATAAGATTACAAGGTATATCAAAAGTTCAATATTTTGACTTTGAAAAATGTTTTACTTTCAAATAAAAGGAAAATTGAAATTTACTAGAAACGTTACAATGCCTGTCAATACTGAGTAAATAGTAATTTTTCTTTGTAAAGTTTTCTAAAATTGATGTCCTTGAAAGTAATTTTTTCTTTCACCACTAAAGTTGTAATAATTATACGAAACAATCATTCAAAAACAAATACGAAGAATGAAAAAGACGACGTTAATTTGAGTGAAATTGTTTTTATGTTTTGTCCTGATACATAAATCCCATAAAGGATATTTTTTTAAACCTAAAATCGGATATTTCTAAATAATCTTAATTAAGAAATTAAATAATTCTTTATTAATTGTAATAAAATTTGTTCTTTTTAGAACATTCCAATGTTTTTACCTGTTATGCGTGGAACACTTTCATTACCTTCAAATAGAGATCCAGAAATTTTAGAACGTTTACCATCAGTGCACTTACAAAATATTTGTAGTAGAATGCAAACACATTTTAATGTTTGTGCAAATCAAGTAGCTGCAGATCAAGTACGAATAATGACAAAAATAAAAGAGGTTCGTTTTAAATATTACCTATATACAAAAAATAAATTTATATTCTTATTAATTATGTTGATTTTTTTTCTTCTCATTTTTAAGGTTGATCATTATATTAGTAAATTATCTGCAGCATATGTTGAAAAACAAAAAGCATATGCAAATTATGCAGAACAATTTATTAAAATACGTAATATATCACAACAATTAATACGATGTAATTCATTATTAATTCAAAATATTGAAAGTTTAGATACATTAAATAATATGCTTGATATAGAAGATCGTTTAGAGCCATTCGTTTGGAAGACTGAATAATAATGAACAGAAAACAACAACAACAAAAAACAAAAACAAATTGTGATCTGACTTTTTATGTTTAAGAGTTTCAATTTACATACGAGTATATTTCTTTTTTTTTTTTTTGTTCTCATATAAAATTATTGCTAAATTAAGGCTTTTCAATGACTTTTTTTTTTTCCTAATTAAGTTCCATAAAGTAGACATATTGAACACATTATAAGAAAATATTTATGATGAAAAAAAAAACATAAATAATTAAAAATTGTAAATTTGAATTTTTGTTAAAAAATAAAATTTATTTAAAAATCTTTAAAGACAAAAATTGTTTTTTTTTTTTATTATTTATTAAAAAATTTTCAAATATCTAATAATGATGAACCGCAAATGAAATAATATATGTATATATATAAGTATATAAATTATTTATGAATACATATATGTATAATGTATATTTTAAATTTATGTATAATATACGTATACATTTTATTATACAAGAAAATTAATAATTATATAATTTCGTTTTATATTCCATTATAATTATTATTTTATTTTGTTTAAATAAAATGTAGCTAATGATAATTTATATATTTATCTCGTCACTATTTTGAATAGTTAAGAATCAACTTAAAAGTGACATATGCAAGTAATAGAAATGATAGTCCTCGTAGAAATATTTTTATGCCATATAAACTAAAATGAAAATTAAGTTATTTTTGTAATTAGAAAATTTTTATTCGATTATTTTTGATTTTGATACCTTGATAGTTTTTTTCTTGCATTTGCCATGCTTTCATTGCCATCTTTAAGAATATATTTTCTAATACCGAGCATATAATTTCTAAAAAATTCATCATAATCCAAATTTTCAATATTACAATTGAATTCATTTCCATCAGAGGTTAATTGAATCATTTTTGATAAATTTTTTTGATTATTAACATCAAAATTCCATTCATTTAAAGCAAAAAATTTTCCTAAAAAAAAAGAAAATAAAGCAAAAAAAAATTAATTGATTTTTATGAAATTTAAATTTAATTTTATTTCACCTATTTGACATGTATCTCGAATTTTTCTGGCAATTTTAAGCATTAAAGGTTTACGACCTTGAAATTTTAAAAATAAATCAATTAGAAATGCTGGTAAAATCTGATATATAATCACATAAATATTATGAATGAATTCATTTCTTCTGTAACTACAATTTGGATATAATGTTATATATTTTGATGGATTTATACGAGCCCATCTCATTGTATAATAACTCAATTTTTTCCATGTAATTGGGCGAAGTTGTCCAGAAGTACAATTAAAGACTTGTAATTGGTTAAAACTGAAAAAAAAAATATTTTAAGAATAAAATGTTGTTTTTTTATTTTTTTTTATAAATAAATATAAATGTATATTTCGTAAATGTTTGTAATTCTTATCATACGTATGCGTTCCTTTTAACCAAGCAGCACCAATCATTGTATTAACAACTATATCAACCGGAATAATGTCACAAATTAGATCACCATCACCCAAAATACTTGTTATTGTTCCACGTCCAGCTTCCATCATTATTCCTGTGATACCTTGTACATTATCAACCCAACCAGGAAATGGTTCTTTAATAGCACCAGTTACAATTGATGGTCTTATAATTGAAATTGGTAATTTATGACTGTATTCATAAACAATATTTTCTGCAATTGATTTTGTCAATGTGTAAGTGTTTGGATGTGAACCCTATTCATATTTTTAAAAAAAGCATGATCAGAAGATTTAATTTAAAAAAAAAAAACAAAAAAGTTAAGAAGCTTATACCATAATTTGTTTGGTAACAGAATCCAAAATTTCACCTGGTAAAATTGTAACACATTTCATGAATGAATCTTTATCCATTGGTGGTGTAGGAGGATAAACCATTTCACCAATATCTTTACGTCCCGGATTACAAAATGCTGTTGATACATGAACTATACTCTGAAACAAAAACAAATATTTGACAAATTTGTTCTAGATTTTTTTTTTTTCAAAGTTACCTTCAAATTAGGCATTTTTAAGCACAAATCCAATAAACGTTGAGTTCCACAAGCATTAAAATTAGCTGCTTCTTTGAGACCTTCATTGAATTTAACCGTTGCAGCACTATGAAAAACTATCGTTATATTATCCAATAAAAAATTAAGATCATGCTCATTTAATCCAAGATAAGGTTGTGTAATATCTCCTGATACATATAATAATTTATCCAAAGCAGATGATTTTTCTTCACGAAGACGATCAAATACTTGATTTCTTATAAAATTCTTGTATCTTTCTTCACTGCTAATACCACGTTTTGGTCTTATTAATATATAAATCGTTTTCAAATCATTACAGCTACGTAGCAATTTTTCAATTAAAGCTTTTCCCAAAAATCCTGTTGCACCTAGAAAAATTAATTTAAATGTAAGAAAAAAAAATATTAATAACATTTAATTCAGAATAAAATTGATATGATAACCTGTGATAAAAATAACATCATTTTTATAAAATTCCTTAATACTGTTATCCTTCTCATACAAAGTATTCTTATTATTGTTGATTTCTTTACTAGATGAATCCTTCAAGTTTTTTAAAGTAATATTTTTTGAATTTTCCATTCCAGATATTATAATTGTTTCTACCAGGAATAAATTATAATTATAAAATTAATTTCAAATGTATTGTGATATTTAAATCAGAAAATTAAAACAAAAATCATAAAAAAATTTGTCAATTTTCAATGTCAAAATGATTTTAAAATCTGTGCACATTTTTATATTATTATAATTTTAAAATTACCTAAATAAATTTTAATGATTTTCAAAATTTACATTTCTAAATTGCAAATAAAAACTATTATTATAATTGTTATTGATTGTTTCGGTATTTTTGAAACAATTTTTCAGAAAAGACAAACAACACCTTGATTTTTAATTACAACGATTGAATTGACTGACTATGTACTGGAAAAGACCAGAATTATTATAGATGGAGTCTATTTATAATTTTAATCCAAATTTGATTGCAATTGCGAGTGAATATTATAGTTGAGTTACATAGCACGCTTTGCTACACTGCGCTTCGCTTCGCTATGCTGAAATTTGATCTCCCTTGTTTGTTACATAGCACGCTTCGCTTCTTCAAACAAAAATAATTAAGAAATGACATTTCTTCGCTTCGTATACATAAAAAGTTAAAAGTTGGTCAGCTTTTGCTGCGAGACGCTTCGCTGCGCTGTGCGACGCTTCGGCTATGTAACACATTACATTTAAATACACGATATTCAAATTCTACCTGTCAAAGCGAAGCGTGCTATGTAACTTCACTATTAACAATTAATTTGTCTTCATCAAATAAATGCCAATAAATGCTGTTTGAATTTCATTTCAAATATCTAGTGATCCATGATGATAAAATATATCGAAATAATTTTCGATAATAATCGAAAAAAACATTAAAATTGTTAAATAGAAGTAAAAGCTTAAAATCATAGATTACTATGATATTTCAAATAAAATTCACATAGCTTTTATTTGATAAAGACAAAATAGTGCTTCTTCAAAAATGAATCGCTGCTTTAGTGATGCTAATGTTCTTCTGTTCGTGATGCGTCAACATTACTTGTTGCTATGACAACGCAAAGTTTTTAGTTGGCGATGCAATGCTATTACATGACAGCTGAATATTACAAGGAATTTCGAATACTTGATTTGATGCGATGCTTTTTTGAATATGTGACAACGCATAATAAAAGTTGCGTTGCATTTTTGAATTTGTGACAAGCATCAGCATCGCATCACCAAAGCAGCCATTCATTTTTGAAGAAGCACATATTCTCATTGCAATCGAATCAAAATTAATTATTAAAATTTCAAAAAACCATAACTTTCCTTATCTGCGTATATCTATAACCTGATCCTAGTAGCTAATGCAAAACTTGAATGACTTTTTATAATAAAAAAAAACCACTTTCATGTACATACATAAATTTTAACATATTCGAAAAAGTTCATAAAGAACACAAATTTATTGCTAATGATTAATTATTACACAATCCTAATGAAAAAGAGTATCCTTTCAATTTTTAGTGTAACGGGTAATTAAAATAATCATAAACCAAATATTAATAGATATTTGAAGAATCTAAAAAAAATTTATTTTTAAATTAATAAACCCAGATACAGATCTTTATTACTTATATATAAATGACTCATTATATTAATTTAATGGCTCTTGGGAGTTGGGAATAAATATGAATAAATACGCACATGTTTAGATACTAGATATAAATTGTAAATAAACCTAAATATAACTATGTATGTATATCGGAGAAAGTATAATCAAACTGGCTTTTATAGTATTATAGTCTCAGATGTGATCATAAAATATAATGCAATATTTTCTGCAATATTGTTTCTTTCGAATATCTAAAAAAACAAACTCGTTTGATGTCGTTAAGATACCTATGAAGTCCGCAATATTGCGGTCAAAACACTCAATGAATCAGCTGTGTCTAGTCATGATGCTAATCATAGTATCAAAAAAAAAAAAAAAAAAAAAAATTCCACGTGAGACATGAATTAAATAAAAACTAATATGCAAAAATATAATATTCTCTTACATACAAATGTAATTACCTATATACGAGTATATGTAGCTTTAAATAATTTAATTTATAAACTACATTAACTTTTTTAATTTAAAATAAAACTGGCAAGATATCTTTCATATCATTTTTTTCTTTTGATTGCATTTGCAAATGTAACCAAATTTAATCTGATATTTAATAAGTTTTTTTTTTTTCTTCTCTTATATGATCCATGAATTGTCTAATATATTACGTATGTACATATGTGTATATGTGAAGATTTCCGGAGTTATATAATAAATTAAAATTATTAAAAATTATTACATATTTTTAAATGTTTTTTTTTTCCTATTTTTAAGAAATTTAAAAAAAAAATGTATGTGTACTTTTATAATAAAAAATCCCTAATTACTTGTTATTCAAATTTTAAACAGATAAATGAATCAATAAGCTCATTTTTTAAGTCAATAATGAACAACTAAAATTTTTTAGTTTTTTTATTTTAATTTTTAACTATAATTTTAGCTAAAGATGGTATGGTAGACGTTGCAAGTTTGCAATTTATACATAAATGCTTATTAATTAACGATAATTCAAATATTAGACAGAGTTAAAGCGTCACTCAAACATTGTTTTTTTCTAGAACATTAAAAAAATATAAATCAGCGATTCCCTGGTACACTAAATTTTAATTATTTTATAATTTTGTCCTTATTTCTATTATTTTAATTACATAGATCTTGTCACTAGACCAATTTATCCAAAAGTGACAAAAAAATAATTCCAGTCAGTGACCATGAATCACAAATTTTTCTAGATCTTTTGAATTGCTCAAATATGAAATTTAAAAGAATTTGAAAGTTCCAGAACGATTGAAAAAAAATCGTAACTTTTAAGTGAATATAAATTTAGAAATTGTAGCTATCGAATTATACTCAAAAAATTCGAATGTCTCACTTTTTACACAAATTTAATAAGTTGAAAAAACAAAAATAAAACATATTCAATTATTGTAAATATCTAATTTAATTATCTAATAAATTTTATCTTCGATTTTTTAATATTAAAATTTATAATTATTATTTCGAATGTTTGGGTAAATAATTACATAAAATTGACACTAAAAAGTATGTGATGTAATCTAAAATAATCTAAATTTTTCTTACCTAAAAATGAATAATTTCTTTTGAAACTTTCAAACAAATTACAGGATTTTCACAACTAAATTTTTTTTTAAAAATTAGAATCAAACAAAATCACGGAACTGTTAAGTTTGAAATATAATTTCGTAATAAAATTATTCACCTATAGTTAAAATTCCTATTTAGCACAGATGTTAGGTCTAAGAAAACTTATCAACAAAATCTATTAAAATATAAAACAGGTGAACTGAATGTGGAATTTTTCCCTTATTCTTATCAACATATGTTTTAACTTTTAAATAAAAAAAAATTATAAACAATAAAACTAATTAAGAAAATTTCATGATTTGTTTATACCTTTTTTTATTTATTTTTAATTTTATCAGTTTCAAAACAAATTTGTTTGAATTATTTTAATTGGAAAAATATTATTGTAGGTAGATGATATATTTAATATTGATTTTCATATATTGCAAAAAATTGTTAAAGATAAATATTATGTTGTGTATAATTTTGTTTTTTATTTTTCAATTTTTCAATTTTTTATTTTCTCTTAGTTTATCGTATCTTGAAAAACCAATATCGTTATAAATTTTCTAATTAAAACAAAATACAAAATTATTTCTTACGCAATCCATAAATGGTCATACAATTTCACTTACCACTATATATAATTTCAAAACATGTATTAAATCCACTTTTATATATTAATCAAGATATATACGTATTATGTAACGTACCTACTTATAATATACAATTTGATAAATTCAAATATTTTTATTTAAATTTTCTTACACTCACAAAATCTGATAAAATTTCATTAAAATATAATAAAAAAGAGTAGCTATATAGAATTTACACAAAATACAATTTTTTTTTTCTAATAAAAATTATTAAAATTTCAACACAATTTCATTAGAAAAATAACATAAAATGGCAAACCCGGAAATTAAATAATAAAACTCACTTTTTATATTTTTTCAAATTTTATTTGCTCTTTTTTTTTTTTAAAAAAAAAAATATATTTTATTTTTCAACTTGTTTTTAAAATAAAATTATTTAAATTTTAAAAAAAATTTTTATTTCATTTATTTAATTTTCAAAAAACGTTTTTTTTTTTTCTCAATTAAAACAAATTGTTTTTATTTTTTAAACCAAAGACCAATTTTTTAATATTTCAATTAGATTTCCGTTACAAAATTTTATATTATCCTCATCAATTAACAGTTGCCGTGTAACTCATAAATGATTGAAAATAAATTTCGAAGCCTTTATTTGAATTTGGAAAATCGAAATAAATCCACAATATTCCAGTCTCCACACCATTAAAAAAAATATATATATATACATATAATATTACATACATATATCTATTTTATAATACGAGTATATGTATCTATAATTTTGCAAAAATAGTATAAATGTACATGCATAATATTATGTTTTGCAAAATGAATAAACAAAACGTAAATCATGTATCTTATCTATGTAGAGAGATGAATAGTAAGTATAGTGTGCATAAGAAAAATAGTCTGTAAAAAAGAAAGTGATTGCAAATCTTATGAGATAATATATTTTTTTGTTGTTGTTGTTTTTTTTTCTTTTTCATTTTTCAATAAGAAAAAAAAAGAACATTATAGAAAAATTATCAATGAATTTGTTGAATTACAGGTATAGATTTTGAGTAGACGAGTATATTGTACGTACATATATAATATACACACATGTACATATATTATATGATTTTGTTATTATATGTTGAAGAAAAAAAAAACAAAAACAAAAAAAAAGGTGTAAAACACCTTTCAATGAACAATTGAAAATAAATTTGTCGTGTATAAAAATCAATGATTATTTGGATTGATAATAATAGTAATTATTATTAAAGTGAGTATTTGATAAACATGCAATATCAGTTCCAATTTGTTTTATTTTTTACTTTTTATTTGTCATTTTTTAATACATAATTTTAATAGGGTTCATATGAGGTGTATTAATTTCAATCAGATATGAGGTAATTGTTACAATTGAAAAAATGAAGTACATAATGTATATATGTAGGTATATTCGTATATGTATAATTACTAAAGTGGTATTTGATGAACATGCGATATCAATTCCAATTATTGTATCTATTTAGAAAGGGTCCTTTTTACGTAAATCCAAAGAAACTAAAAGTACTATACTTGATTTATTAATTGAAGACAGTATTGTGCTTATGAAGGCAGTACCCGATGAGTTTGTTGCCCTTGGTAATATTTAATTTAAAATATTTCCCTCGATTGAAATTGAGATCTGATCACCCCACACACACGAGACAGATTTATACAAACGAAATGTAAAAGAGTGTAGAAAAGTATGCCTATATCTTGCATGTACTGACTTCAATTAATAAATCAAGTATAAATTAAAATCAAAAAGGTGGAATAATCAAATTGGGTGAATATTTTATAAATTATTTACAATAGAATTTTGTTATGTATATATAATATTTTTTATTGATAACTATATTTTTATTTACAATCATATTAAATATTCCTATCTACCATATAATTTAAAATCTTAATTTTTAACACATGCTTAATTCATTTAAAGAAGAACAAAAAAAAAAATTATCACATAACAGTTTTTTGTTGTTGTGCTTCTTGAATGTTCATTCGCATATTTCAATAAAAAAATCTATGTTATATCCTAATATGTATTTTAATTTTTATCTACTATCACTAACTTCATGTTCTTTATTATTATAATCAAAATCAATTGTTGTTATTTTATGATCATCTAATTTATTAATTTGACCATTATTATAATTAAGATTTTTATTATTATTTTGTATAATAATATCTTTTAAATCGAAATTTTTATTACAAATAATAATATTTGTATATTTTATTGTATCAATATATTTTTGTAATTTTAATTCAATATTTTGTAAAATTAATTTAACATTAAATTTTTGTAATTCTTTTGATAAATTATAAATACCTTCAATTGATGTATAATCTAAACCAGATATACGATTACAATCCAATATAATTGGTAATTGATATTCAGCTGCAGATGATGCTGTTGTTATTTTTTCACGTAAATAATCGATACCAGGAAAAAATATTCCAGCATTTGGTGATACATAAATGTATTGTATATTATCGATCTATTAATTTTAATAAAAAAAAAAATAATAATTGATACATATTATAAAATATATAAAATAAAAATTAAAAAAAGGATTTTATACCTCTTTCAATTTAACAATTACTTGTGGTCTTGCCCAACGGAATAATAAATGCATAACATTAAGAAGAATTCCACAAAGAAGACCAATTTCAACACCTAGAATTAAACATGCAACAAAACAACCAATCCAACCGATTAAATCACGACGACATTCTTGCCAAAGTTTTTTAATTATTTTAAAATCCATCTTAAAACAAAAAAAAATATTCAAATTAAAAAAAGAAAATTGATTTAACAAAAAAAAAAGTTTATAATTTACCATAAACATTACAGCACAAATAAGAACTGCAGCTAATGTTGCTTTAGGAATATATTTGAAATATGGCGTGAGAAGACTAAGAGCAAGGATAACCATTGTTCCTTCAATGAATAAGAAAAAAATTCAATAAATTAAATTTTCAATTTATCAAACATACAAACAAAAATATTCATTTACATACCTGAATAAATTCCAGCCATAGGTGTTTTAACACCGCTTGCTTGACTTACAGCTGACCGTGTAAAAGCTCCACATGTTGGCATTGATCTAAAACATGAACCAATTAAATTGCATAAACCTAATGTAAGCATTTCTTGTGATGCATCAATTGTTCCTCCTGTCGTAAATGCTTTTGCAATAGCAACATTTGCAAGTACTGCAACTAATGGCACAACAATAATTCCAGATCCTAATTCACGGCATATATCAATAATATTATATGTGATATTTTCATATGTAATTGTAAATGGTGGTAATTCAAATGATGGAACACCAGATTCTACTTCACCAGATAAACGAAATGGAACTGAACCATTTGAATATTTTGATAAAATAAAAGCAAATATTGATGTACTAATTACAGCTAAAGCATTACGTGAAATACTAATGTACCATATAATTTTTTTTAAAATTCTTCCTGTTTCTGTATCTGTATTGATTTTTATTTGATTTATTTGCTATAAAAAAATTAAACTATAATAAATTACAATTATTTTTTTTAAAACTCAATTTTCGTAGTACTTACTCTCAAACATAAAAGAAATATAATTGAAAAAAGACCAAGTAAACCATCACCAAGTGTAGTTTCTGTAATTTTACTAAATAAATTAATCATTGAATCAGTGAAACCTTTTGATGAGTATTTAATTCCTAAAAGATTTTTAATTTGTGATCCAATAATTATTAATGATGTAGCAGATGTGAATGCACTTGTTACTGGACCAGAAATAAAATCCACAATAAATCCTTTCATGGAACAAAAAAAAATAATAAAAATCATTTTTAAAATCAATAAATATACGTATATGTACATAAAATTAATTTATTAGGTACCAAGTTTTAAAATTCCCATTAAAAGTTCAACAACTCCTGCTAAAAATGCCAAAATAACCGCAAATTCAACAGGTTTCCCATAGGTGTATTGTAACGTTAATAATGCCATTAAACTTGTGGGTCCAATTGAAACTTCTTTTATTGTTCCAAAGCAAACATAAACTAATGATCCTGGATAAGAAATAGAAGTTGTTTTTTTTTAAATGTCATTAATTAAATGTCCCTTATGGTGGGAGTATTTTCTACGTACCCATGAACGCTGCATAAAGTCCATATTGCGATGGTAAACCAGCTAAAGCAGCATATGCAATACTTTGTGGTATCATTGTTAAACCTAATGTAACACCGGCTATTATATCTGATATTGCAAAATTTTTATTATATTCTCTTATCCATGTCAAAATATATAATCTACGTAGCAGCCAATGTTTTTGTTTTGGTTTTTCTAAATTAATACTTTTACGTGAAACATCAAGTGCTATTGAATTTTTATCACTCAATGACTTTAGCTCTTCTTGAGTATCTGGCACTGTGAAAAACAAAAAAATATAAACAAAATTTATAATCTATTTTATCAAAAATTTTTCATAATTTATGATTGACAAAAAAAGTATGACAAAAAGTGGAGTTTGAATGATGACACGATAACAGGAAGAAAAAAACACGTTAAAAAACTTTTTAATGTTGAACACAATACCATGATGTATCTCTTAACTTCACCATCATCATTGTACTACAATCCTAGTGGACCTTGGCCACCTTATAAATTAATTTGAAGTTTCGATATTAGTTATTATAAAGTTCAAAACAAAGAAACTTTGTACACAATTTCCATTCTTATCATTTTTCGAATCGATTCAAGGATTCGTAATTGAAAAAAATTCGTAGTAAAGTCCTTTGAAAAATGTTAAACTTTAAATCTAATTTTACAATTATGTAGTTTGACTTCAATTTATTCAATTAAATTTAATATATTTGACTCAAATTTAAACTCCTTGAACTTCCTTAAACCGTTTTTGTTTCCTTCTATTCAAAAATGTGTATTTTGTCGCGATACTGTTTCAATTTATTCAATGTTTATTTTAAAATCACGCATGAATAAAATATGTATGTAAATCTAAAAAATTACCTTTAATTTTTTTGGAGATTTTTATTGGAATTATTAATAAAAATAAAAATAATTTAAGTATTATTCTTTGAAACAAATTTGACATTATAACGATTTTTTATATTATTTCGATTGACTACTAACTTTAAAGTAACCATTCAATTAAACATAACACCATATTCATAATGATAATATTTCAAATTAATTGCAAAAAAAAAAACTAATTATCATTAAAATATAATCTTGATCGATATCAGCAATCAACCATAAGTATAATTAAATGTTAACAAAAGCATGAATTCAATTCAAGGTAGTAATTGATAACACGTGAGTGTCATTATTGTGTGAATATTATTAATTTACAATTTTTTATTATAAAAAAGGTAAGCAAACAATGGTATAGATAAAATACTGATATTTTATGACGGACAGTCATTATAGGTATTTTTTTTCTCCAAATATTTATTTAAATTATTCTCTATGTATTCGTAAAACGTTCATAATTAGCGTGTAATTGAACTAATATTTTTGTTTTCATTAAATAACAAGCATTTTTAAATTTTAAAAAAAAAACGAATTTTTTGTAACATTCTATGAGGTCATAATCACAAATTTGAAGCTATTTTAGTTATTTTTAAGATATATAATTAATAAAACCGTTCAATTTTGTGCCTTAAAATGGTATATATTTTTTTGAGAATTTATTGTTTTAATTTTACATATGTATTAGTGAGCTCTGGTACGTAAAAATTTTTTTCTCTGTTAACGAACATGTGCTTTAACGTCAAAAGATCCATAAGGGCCGTAGTGGTTTTTTTTTTGAGGTGGCCACTGGTCTTGTCCCCTACATACCAGTGGTACACTGAGCAATAAAATATAGAACATGAAGTTTGCATTATACTATACAGGAAGTATGAATTACAAAACTCAAATACATAATTGAATTTTAGAGTGCTGTCGTAAAATATAAAAAGGCTTAAAACTTAAAGGGGCTTTTCAAGTATACGAAATTAAAAGATTGTAAAGATAAAATTAGATTGAAATATTTAAAAAAATTTGTTTTATCCAGAAAAAAGGTTTATAAAACCTTTAAAACATTTAAAAATAAAATTTTACAATATGAGATCAATAAAAAATGGTACCTCGTAGTTTTTTTTTTAATCTGAAGACACTCAAAATACATGTTTTTTTCCCTTTTATCGATTAAAATATGTACGTACATACATAAGTACACATAATATGTATAAATATGTGCCTATGTGAAATATTATATCAAAGAAAATAACAGTACTAAAACATAAATATAAATTTTAATACTCTGAAATTTAGAAGTTATCTATAATTAAAGATTCTTTTTTGAATAGTTCTCTTTTTATCTTTTCGTCCATTTTATTTAGCAATTTGTAGAAATAATAATTTTCTCCATTTCTAATAATAACTAATTTCTGTTTTTTTTTTAAAAAAAAAATGAATTTTCGAACATCTTTTTTATAAATTGTATTAGAAAAAAATAAATTCATTACTGCTATATAATATCTAATACGTTTTCACATTTTCACACATAAATTATAAAGCTTCACTTTATATTTTCTTACATATAAATTCTGTATAAATATTAATATTTTTTTTAAGATCTGTAATTCAAAAGAATTGTTTATAACTTTCTCTGCTTATATCACTTCAATGATAAATTTAATCACTTTTTTTTTTTTTTTTGATTAGCAACAAAGATAAAAAAAATAAATAAATATCTTATGAACAAATATATCACTTTACAAATTACGTAGAATTAAATAAAGATTATTTTTCCTATAGAACACATTTTTTTTTAAAAAAAAATACCTATAATAAAAATTGATCTTTCTAGAAAGATTTATTTATTGATTTGTTGTTTTAAACAGAAATAAAGAAAAAAAAAACGTACCAAAACCCTTATTTACCGTTGAAGTTGAATTAATATTCATCAAATCTTCTTGTGTATCCTTATTCAAATTTTCAACATTATTTTCATTCGTTAATATAATATTAGTATCTTCATTTTGTGAATTTTTATTTGTTGCCATATTATTTAAATTTTCTTTTGAATTTAAAATAGTAATAACATATAGGTAGTATGTAATTTTTCAATTATGAACTCTATGATCAACAAAATGATTAAATTTACTATTGACTAAACTGATGAACTACATACTTGATCATTGTAAAATGTTGCGGGATTGATAAAATAAAATAAAATAAAAGCTTAAAAAGGTATTCTGTATCCAACGTTTAAAATTATTAATAAATAATTTATGATCACTGGTTCTCACAATTCTTTGAATGTATAAGCTTTTTCGAACAATTACATCAATTACCTGACGTAAAATTCATGCTAATCAAATTAATAAATATAATAAATTATTTAAAATAAACTTAGAACGCTAAGTAATCGTAAAAGTTATATTGTTCTTAAAATTATGGGAATTTTCTAATTTCATAATATCTATCATCATACTTTTTTAAACCTGTGTACGTGATTTTCATTCTCAACAATAAAACAAACATTATTTTGTATATCACCTAATAAAATCCATCACTTACTTTTTTTTCTAAAATTATTATATTAATTAAAATTCCAATGAAAATGACTTGTGTTATTTATTCTTTCAATTAATTCACAATTCAAATTATTTTTTAAATATTTTATTAATTTTGTTCTTTTTAAATAAATGTATATTTTATATTCCTGGGAAATCTTTTTGATAAATAAATTTCCTATATAAATACATAAAAGTACGTTATTATTAAATTATTATTAGGTACTTTTTTTATTTTCAAACACTTTCCAATTACTTTTTTTTCGTTTTTTTTCAAATTTATATTTTTACTTAAGAACAATGATATTTCCAAAAATATACGTGTAACATTCGTTCATGAATGAATATTAACAAATATGGGCGGTGAACTGTTACTGATTTATACAATATGATATTATATGATAATATTTCTGCTACTGGCTTATACTTAATAAAGATAAAAAGTATCTACATAACAACAATAATTCATTTATTAAAATCTTTTCTAAAGTTTGATAAGCAAAAATTTTATTATATGTATCTTTTTTTTTTTATATTATTCTTAAACTGTATCTTACTTAGATACATTTTATATAAATGCAGAAAATGATAATAATTTTTTTGTAGAAAGATCGTATACACAATAAATTTTTGTTGTTATTGTGATCTGATAAAAGATAAAGATTAAATTGAATAATAGGAGTCTCATGTATGTACATATATAATAAATAATATATTATAAAAGTAACATTTATGATATGTTTTTTTTTTTCTAAGATAATGTACTTACAATAATTTGTATATAAAAATATTGCAACATACTTATACTTAACATCTTTTTTATGTTATCAAATTTTTAAAAAATTTATCTTTTGTGTGATTTCATCGTGTTTTTATTTTCTATTTTTCATTTCTTTTATTTCTCATTAAATAAATATAAATTGTAATTTATTTTAGAAAAAAAAAAGGCTTTCATACGGTATATAATATGATTTTAAGTGGATCTAATGTGTGCTAATGGGGCAAAAAGATACATATGTATCTATGTACAATTAGAATATAGGCAAATATTAAGGTGTTACTTGGGAGATGATATTTTTGTATTTAAAGATATAATAGTAACTAATACGGAAAAAAATCCATATATATGTATGTGTAAATATTGTTTTGATAATGAATGCTTCCGTAATCCTTGAAAACTATATTGCCCTCGAATAAATTATAAAAATAATTTTTTTTTTACATTAAAAACCTTTTTTTTTATAAAAAATTTAATTTATTAAGTTATATATTATTTTTGTCTCCTTTGAAATTTATTTATCAAACAAAAACATAATTTTTGATTATTAATATACTAATATACATTAAATCTCGTGTTGTTGTATAAACACGTTTTTTTAAAAATAATACATATAGTAATAAATTTTAAGAACATGAAAAAAATTTTTTAATTAAATAAAAATTATAAAAAATTGATATACTTAAGAGACATTAAATTTAAATATATAATACATATGAACGTTCAAAAACAAGTCCATAAATATTTAAAGATAAAAAATTAAGTGAGCATTTTTGCTTTTTAGAATTAATTTTGATTTTTTAAACGAATTTTATTTTAAATCTATACTTATCACAAAAAAATATTTCTTTCAATTAATCATGAATTAAAATTTAACGGCTGCTATTAATTTTCCAGTTTTAAAAGCTTTAAAAGCTTATAAAAGTTTTGGAAAATTTTTGTTGTATTATAATTCTTCATTTGTATATTTGTATAGAATTTTAAAAAAAAATGGAATAAGAGATTTGGAAAATTTTCACAATTATTTAAAAGAACTGTGGATGAAAAAAAAAACCAAACAATTCAATTTCATTGAATATTTTCTAATTTTTTAAATATTTTTTTTTTTAGTTTTCTAGCTATTTCTCACTCAATTTTTGCTATTTAAAATAGTGTAGTGTAGTGGAAATATAATAAAACAAAAAATATTTGAACGTCGAATTTCCATTTACCTACATGAATTTTTCCAATAATTTTTAGAATCCTGGAAAATGTAAAAATAATAAAATACTAATATGTACATACATTCACAGATTTTAAATCATGTTTTTTTTAAAAAAAAAAAAATATTGTCAGCTCTTTATCCTTAAAACCGATGTATGTACGTCTAATCTTGACATACTCTCTTTCATTTACTTAAAGAAAAAAAACTAATCCTTAAAACAACTAGTTTTCCGAATTAAAATTCAATGGATAAATGATCTGCAAAAACGTTCTTCAGTATTTAAAATTCAAATAATAAAAATGGCTAAAAATTCCAAGAAAAAACGTATTTTGCAAAACAAAATATTTTCAAGGGAAATTAAGATGCTTATCAAAAAATCTTCTATAATCTTTTAAATACAAAAATTACAAACAATTACAGTTTGATCTTGAATGACGTGATTTTGTTTACAAATTTTCTGAAACGCTTTGATAATGCAAAAAAAAAATAGAACAATGTTGAGGTCATGATTTTTTCATTAATATTTCTCCAGTATATGATATATGTATGTTTATCAAAAAACAATATTTTTCATGCATATGTTCTTTTTTAATCTGGAAAATTAAAGTATAATGTGGAATTAGATACTTTTAATTCCTAGTTAATTCTGTGATAATATACATACTAGGTGGAAGAAGAAAAAAAAGTGGAATTAAATACTTTGACAACAAAATTCGACAATAAATTTGTTTTACTGTATTCTTTATTCTCTTTTTTCATCATAAAAATAAAATTAAAAGTAATTCTAATTAAAAAATAATTATTTAAAAAATTACAAATAAAAACTTCAAGATATTACAAAGTTAAAATTAATTTCAAGGATCAATTTTATATCCTAGATCAATTGATGCTCTAACATGATCTTTTAAACTAATAATACCACTACGTAATGCCTCTTGTGTAAGAATTTCTTGAAGTTTTTCATCACTTTCACAAAATAATAAATTATCACAATTATGAATTAATTTTTGAAAATTATGATTTAAATTATATAAAATTAATGATTGTGGTTTACAACCATCATCTAAATCTTTTGATAATTTTGATAAACCTCGTGCTGCTGTATAATCTAAACCAGTAATTTTTTTACAATCTATAACAACTGGAATTTTAAAATCAGCTGCAATACATGCTTTTAATATTTTCTCTCTTAAATAATCAATACCAGGAAAATACATTCCATTATTTGGTGTAACTCTTATATATTGTGATTCTTCCATCTAAAAATTGAATTTCATAATTTAAAAAAACAAAAATTCAGCTATAAGAAAATCTCCTATTACGTACTTGTTCAATTTTAACAGTAATATTTGGTCGAGCCCACAGATACAATAAATGAGATGCTGTCAACGCAATTCCAAAGAATAAACCGACTTCTACACCAAAAATTATACACACCGAAAAACATGAAATCCATGTGAAAAAATCTCTTTTACATTCACGCCATAAATGAACGGGAAGTTTAAAATCCATTAAAGTTACAATAGCACACATGAGAATTGCAGCTAAAACACTTTCAGGAATATAATGAAAGTACGGAGTTAACAAGCCTAAAGCACAAATTACGATGATACCTATAAAAAATTGAAAATAAAAGCAAAAGTGTTTTAAATTAAAATACAATAAATTTTAAGGAGTTTTTTTTTAAATATGTATTAATTTTGCACCTGAGTACAATCCGGCCATTGAAGTTTTAATACCGCTCGCTGCACTGATAGCTGAACGAGTAAAAGCTCCACATGTTGGCATCGATTTTACACCAGAACCAATTATATTACAAAGTCCTAATGTGAATAATTCTTGATTAGCATTCACTAGACCCTTAGGAGCTGAAAAAAAATTAAACCAATTACTAATTATTTTTCTGATTAGTTATTTAATTTAAAAATACACTTACTTAAAGCTTTCGCAATAGAAATATTTGTTAATACTGATACTAATGGTATTACAAAAATTCCAATACCTAGTTCTGAACATATTCCAATAAAATTATATGTTTGATTATTTGCAACAATATAAAATGATGGAAATGAAAATTCTGGAAGACCTGGAACAATATCTTCACTTAAATGAAATGGTGGTGGTTCATTTGGTGGTAATTTTGATACCCAAAAGAATGCAAAAATTGCAGATATTAAAACAATTAATGCATTTCGTGAGAGACTTATATAATTTATAATATTTTTCATTAATTTTTGTTTAGAATTTGTTTCATTAACAGGAATTTTTGGTAATAACTGTAAAAAAAAATTTTAAGAATATTTGTTAACTATACGAAAAAAAATTAATTATTCAAAAGAAAAAATTAAATACCTGAAGACAAATTAAAAATAAAATTGAACAAATTCCAATTGCAGCATCACCAATTCGACTTTCATCAATTTTATAAAAAAGTGTTTGTATTGAATTTACAAAACCTGGCACAAGATATTTAATTCCAAGAATGACTTTGATTTGTGATTCGACAACAAGAACTGCTGTTGCTGATGTAAATGCTTTAATAACAGGCATTGATATAAAATCAAAAATAAATCCTGAAAGATGAATGAAATTTTTAAACGGTTTTTTCGTATTTCTTTATAAAAATAGATTTTTGTAAATAGCAATTTTGAACTTAAATGTAACTGTGATTTTTTCAAGATAGTCTAGAGTACTGTATACTTGTTAAAAAAATATATATAACATTTAATACTTGTAAGTAAATTTCTTCGAACCTTCATATATGTATAATCTCAGTGTCAGTATAACCTATGACCTTCAACCTTTATGCTTTCTTTTCATGTTTTTTTACCATTATTTGTACGGAAACGTCGCATCTCAAAATAGTATTCTGTCAGTAAATTGCCATTTTCTCAAAGTCGTTCATAAATTCTAATTATTTTTCTCTCATTTTCGGAAACTGTGTTTTTAATTGCATTTGAATGCAAGTTCAAGGCAACGAACGTCATATATGTACATATGTATTATATATTTTTCAAGGTAAATTACATTATTTGTTTATTGTTATTATATTTATTTAATTTTTTTATTTTTTTATTTTAGATTGATACCAGGTCATGAGCTCTAACCTGTTGTCATCAGTTCTATCTAGATTAAACATACTTTATATCTTTATTGCAAAAATGCAAATATGAAAAATTTCATTTCATTTCCTTAAACAATCATGAAATGTACATAAATAGTGTACCAGTCACAGAATTACATTTTTATTTAGAAGAAAGAAAGAAAAAAAACCCCGTTGATAAGATAAGCTTAAAATTAATTCTATTCAAATATCTAATTAGATAATCAACAAATGATTGTTGTAAACTTTCAGTTTCAGAAAGAAAAAAAAAACTAACTAAATAACAAAAAACAATAAATAAATAAGTAAGTAAATAGCACATATAATTTTTCACTTAAATTGTATCGGTCATAGCCCGTATAATCCAGATATGTATTTAAGTAGTTTTAAGTTGATATGTATCAATAAGCATAGGTACCAAAACTGTATATATTTTCTATCATTTTATAAATTTACACATATTTGATCTTATGATGATGCACTTGAATGATAAATTTTATTTAGTAAATAGGTAAATACACACTTGTAACCATATAGATACATATCGTTGGCCTAATTCGCAAACCTCGTAAGTCTGATTTTTTCAAAAATAACGTTTTTGGTTTTATTCGGTGAATTAAAAGTTTACGCAGCTTTTTGAAATATCAGGCCTTCCCATTACTTTCTATTTATTAAGTAATTTGAAAAAAAGAAATGCTTGTTTGTATGTAAGTATAATTATGTCTAAAATGAACAGTTTTTTCTGTCTACTGTAAAATTTACAAAAATTCACTTACGAGGTTTGCGAGTTAGGCCGACGACATGTATGTAAATATATATTTGAAAAATGTATATATAACAAACTTGAGTTCACATTTGAAAAAAAAAATATAGTAAAATAAATAAATAATGTCAACAAGTTAGATTATGTCGGTACTTAAATGTTATTAAAATTTACAATTCACAATATGTATATGATATGTATCTATATAGATATGATTCTAGATAATAAAAAAAATATAATATAATTGTGCTGATTGAATTTTTACCTAATCGAAATATTCCCATTAAAAGTTCAACAATACCAGCCAAAAGTGTTAGGATAAATGCAAATTCAATCGGTTTACCCATTGTAAATTGAACTGTAACTAATGCAACAAGACTAGTTGGTCCAATAAGGACTTTATCTACAGTACCAAAAATTAAATATATGAAAGGACCTATTGGAAACAAAATATAAAAAAAAAAATTTGAAATAAAAGAAAAAATTATATTTAATTAGAAAATTATTGTTAATATTTTTTTAAATTTGTTTTAATTAAAAAAAAAAAATAAATAAATAAATAAAAATTACAAACCAATAAATGATGAACATAAACCATAATGTGATGGTAATCCAGCTAATAATGCACATGCAATACTTTCTGGTATCATTGTTAAACCTAATGTTATTCCAGCAATAAAATCATTTATTGCATATGATAAATTATAATTACCAATCCATGTAAAAATATAAAATTTTTGTTTTAACCATAATTTTATTTTATGTTTATGTTGTTTATATGGTGGACTTTTAACATTAATAACATTATTTTTTGTAAATTTTGTTTGCTCTTCTTGTAATTTTGTTGTTTCTGTAATTGTATCATTTTTTGAATCCATAAATTAATTTTTTGTAATTTTTTTTTTTTTAATTTTTTACAATTATTAATTTTTATTTTCACTTTAGATTAGAAAAAAAAAAGAATAATCTTATTTGTTTATTTATTTAATTTTTTTTTTTCAAATTTATTTATTTATTTAATTTTAATTTCATTTATATATGTATTTTCAAATGTTCCGATCTGTTCAAGATTTCAGGATAAACTGAAATATCTATATCATTATTTAGTAGTTCGTCTAAGTGTAGATATAGATATGCGACTGCTGATAATAATCAATATTGATGTTGAAGCAAACATCATACAAATTTTTAAATTTTTTTTTTTTTTTGCAGTATAATTACATACATACATACATACAAATGTACATACATATATAACAATCAAGATCAAAAAATAGAAAAGAAAAAAAAAACAGCCTAGATTAAACAGTAACGATTAGTTAAAAAGATAATGATATTAATGATTATAGTACATATTATTATGGTACCCATATGATGATAAAAAGATACATTATATAAATGAGGAGCTACTTTTCAAAAGGCAACATGTCCATTGCAATCCATTTTGAAATAGCTGCAGAAATTTTTTGAAAAGGAGGATAGCTATGATATGAACATTCAAGCTGGCTTAAAATAGGATTGTATTGGACTTATTTTGTGGATTGTAATCAAGTTTTTGCTTCAAATACATGTCACTTAGAACGGTTGAATCAAATAGGGACATGTCCATCGTTTGTTTCAAACGGAACAAAACCTAGTTTTCGTGTATTTTAAAGTGTTTTTTTTTATTGCGGTTCAATATAACTGTTAATTAACTCTGTAAAAAATATGGAATAAAAAACGGATTTTGTAAAAATTATTTCAGTATTATTTTTTAAATTTGCTTCAAAAAGAAACAAGTCCCTTGATTCGCGACAAAACTTCACAAGTCCAAAAAAAAATATTGAATAACTTTTAGATTAGGAACACAGGATCAGCGAATGAAAGGAATTTACTCTTTCTAATGAATCAAAATTCAAACCAATCAAAAGTTTTTCATTCACAGCCTTCAATACTGAGCAGCAGTTTTTCGACTTTTTCTCAAAATCATGTAATTGTGACATGTCGCTTTTTGAAAAGTAGCTCCTCAAATATATATAGACATAATATATAATATATAAGAACGTAAGTCATAATCACGTTGTCGAATGATGATGAATATAGTAGTGAATTTTACCATAAATGTTTATTGTGGCTTTTTATTATTATTTTTTTTTTTTTTCGAGAGATAATTAAATTAAATTTTTTTTTTTTTGCTTACATTTTGTATTATGATGTGTGTAATGTTTATTAATAACATAAAAAAAAGTAAACGAAAAAAAAAAAATTTTAAAAAGAACAAATAAATAAACAATAAGAAAAGTCTACTAATCAAAGTGCGATGAAAAATAATAAATTTAGATAAAATATAGGTATACAAGAAAATAATTTTCATGAAACCTACATACATAATATTACCTAAGGTAGTTCATCACTCACCTTTCAATAATGGTCTAATAATATAGATACATACATTATTTTTATCACTTTATAAGTTTGTATCTACACAACAAATTTAAGTTCAAGTATGTATTGTATATACTAGGGAGAAAAACAATAGAAAATTATGTAGGACTAAATTGTTGTGGTACACAAATAAATTTAAAAAAAAAAAACTTATACAATCTAATTAAAGAGGAAAATTTATGTGTATCTGATAATGATGATGAAAATGAGTAGCTATACAAATTTATTATTGAAAGCTTTGTTTTTGTAATATGTAATTTATTGTCGGTTATCTTTTTGATATTATCAATATTATTGTTTTTTTTTTTTTTTTTTTTGCTTGATCATTATGTCTTGTGTAAAGTAGCTTTTTTCTTTTTAATGGAAAATAAATTCTTTAAACACAAAAAAAAATTGATGTATGATTCATACACGCCCACATAACTGTGTATCCATATTTCCCTTATTTTCCTTTTTTTCTGAATCGTAAAAAGAAAGTATGTACATTGAAAATTGTCTCTGAAAATCATATTTTACAAAAGAATTCTATGTTTTTTTTTTTCTCGAGATATCCTCAGATAGGATTCACTTTTAATAGAGATCTTTTTTCATAGTAACGACTGTTTTTTTTTTTTAAATTTTGTATGCTTTTTTAAAATAAGTTTCTTTTGTTGAAGGAAAAAAGGACATGTGTTTAACACTCCGATCTCGCTAAAATTTTACATACGCGCATCAATGTCGGGGAAATTTTTGTAGACTTTTTCGTTCATTTTGAAAATATGTAAATTCCCAGAGAAAGAAGAAAGTTGAAATTTGGCCAGAATAGTTTTTGGAGGGTTCTCCACTAAATACACTTTAAATAATAAAAATTCATTTACTGTGACAAAAGTGGTAAAAATGTCATTTTTCAAAAAATCAGTGCGACTTTCTATATTTTTCCACTTCTCATACACGTGCTTTGAGTTAAATCAGTGCAACACGGCTAACACATGATACATATATACATATGTTAAGCCAATATTTATCTTCTATACTATGTACATATGTATGTATGTATATAAAAAATTATAAGTGATATGTAGATTTTTGTAGAATGAAAAAATTATTTTTCTATTTTCTATATAAATTTTTAAAAATTAATTGATTAAACATACTTTTAGCTATACATATTATGTACATTACAAGAGCAAACCAAGTATCTTTATGAAAAAAAATTATACAAAATTTATCTTACCTGAATGAAACCAAATGAAACGTTATACATAAACATAATAATAATCAGTGATATATGTAGTAATAATTGATTAGACAAATAATAAAAATTCGTATTTATCATGATAACATGTCAGACTAAATTAGTCTGTTTTTTTTTTTTAAATTTGTATTTATTTATTAAAAAAACTTGTGTAAACATAGGAAATTCTTTTGATAAAAATTAAAAGCAAAAAAAAAAAATAGATTTGATGAAGACATAATAAGATAATCACATAATAAAATCATTGAAATACAAGTCACATGGATGATAATTATAAATTAAATGAATTTAATGAAATTATCATTAATAAAAATAAATTATAAATAAAAATAAAAAAAAATTTTACGCATCAAATCAATAATAAAAATTTCAAATTAATGTCAGCCGTTTATTTATGATTTTTATTTTATTTGAAAATAAATCACCTAGTGACGTCATGTACACACATAATTTTTTCCAGTTAATTTTTATTTTTGTTAGAAAAAAACAACTTTTAATTAGTAAATATCACATATTATGGTGTGATCATATGAATAACCACATCGTTCCATTTACCATATAATCAGACCTTTAAAACCTTGTTTCTGTACATGGAATAAAAACTTTTTTTTTTTTTTTTTTTTAATTAAATGAAAATACTGTGTACAATTTGTTATTTTATCCGGGGTTACCCTCATCTGGACGAACATTTTTTTTATATGAATTTTAATTCTTTTGTCTTACACAGTCTTCTGGTTTCAAACTTGCACTTTAAATCAATCCCATTGGCATTGTCCTGATCGGAACTGAACCATTTTTTACTTGAATCTAGAGCCTTGTTGGTGACATTATGTATCAACTAAGAATTCTGATATGTTCATATTTCAAAACCTTCGATGAGACAGAAAGAATACGGATCAAAGGTCAAAAGGATTAATTGTTTTTGGGAAATTTAAAAAATTACATATTAATATTTTGTGAAATTACTACAAATTTTATTTCAATGTTTAATTTTTTTTTCTTTTTTTAATAAAAAAAAAAAATGCGTACATAACTAGTTTTTTTTTATTAACAATAACATTTTTTTTAAAGAAGAAAAATTAAAATAAAGAAAAGATAACTTTTGAAAGGTTTGTACAAATTTACTTTTTTATCCTTTGATAGATTTTAGCGTTTTAATTCTAAAAAAAAAATCCTTTAAATATAAATTACAATAATAACCAAATCATGTCTAAAAGAAAAGAAAAAAAAACAATTTTTTTTTTATAATAACTAATTTTTTAAAAAAAAAAGTATGTATAACTTCCTAAGATTGTTAAAAATAATCGTTATCAAGTGATATGTAGAATTTCAATATATGTATGAATCTCATATCACGAAATTATAATGATTAATTAAACATTCTTGATAATTATATGAAAAGCTTTTATTTTAAATTAAATTTTTAAATAAACTATGGAACTTTTTTAGAAATTTCTTCAATAATTTCATCTATACGTTGACTTGTTCCTTTGAATGTTTTCGGATGTGGTCCAATCATTTGAACGAATTGTGGTATATCTGGTGAAACCTTTAAAAAAAATCGAAGGAAGAAAAAACAATATAAAATAAGAAAAAAATATAGAAAGTAAAAATAAAACAGTGTGCCAAATTTGTCTTTCCAACACTTACAGTTAAAAATCGTGATAAAGCTTTAACAACACGGAATAAATGCTCTTCTGATGGTTTCGTGTTAAAAAATTGAAGAATAGCCATCGCTAATTCAATTGCCACATCATCAAAAACCTGTAAATTGGAAGAAAAAAAAATTAATTAAAAAAAATGAATATGATTTTATTTTAAGCTTAAAGCAGTAAAAATAGTTAGTTTTTTTAAAAAAGTAGTTCAATTGCTTAGATAATAAATGTTACAGACGACACTGAAGCTCACACTTAAGAAATAAACGATCGAGCGTATTACATTGAATTAAGACAAATTTTAGTTACATTAGCTCTAAATTATATTTTTTTAGTCGTAAAATACGAACGAAATTAATTTTTTTTAGATAGATACCCTCGATTTAGAGCCTTTCGGTAACATATGTCGGAGACTTTTTGCATGATGAAATTTCTGGAAACGAAAATTTCTCTACAGAATATCTGAACAATTTTTTTTTACTTATCAATTAAAAGACATGTTAAATTACATATAACAGCGCAAAATTTAAAAAAAAATTATAAAAAGATTTTTGTTATTTGTAAAAATTCTTAAAGACAATAAAAGAAACAGGAAAAGATTTATTGAGATATTAATTTTACTTTTTCTCGAGTTGATAAGGGTTCGAAAGATTAGTAGTTGGGTGTAATGGAGTTTGTGTGTTTTTTGTGTCCACTTCTAGTCAACTCTTTTTTAAAATAAATACTTTGTACAATCCAAATACATCCTCCTGTATGGATAATTTCATTGAGTTAAGAAATAATTCAAATGGGACGACTTTAATCTAAGTATCTCGATTATAAAATTAATCAAACACAATTGGTGAATAATGTTTCTTATTAGTAAAATAAAGAAAAACAAAAAATTAATTGAAAAAGAAAAAATAAGATAAAATAAAAATAATTAGAAAAAAAAGCGATACAGACCACAGTTTTTACCTCCTTGATACCCAAATTATAAATGAGTGCAGTACCAATATCTTGAAGTGTTGGACATGTAGCTAATAAACAATGTACCGTCACTTTTGTTGTACCACGAATATTTGAAATTTGTTGATTTTTATAATTCCATTCAGAAATGTATAAAAGCCATTCAGATGAACTGACATTTTCAAAAAGATTGCACATCTGAAAATATAAGCGACAAAAAATAAATTAGAAATTCAAAATTGTGAATTGTGAATTTTTTTATATTTATCTTACAAATAATGCCCATGCTTGTTGTTCTTCTGGTGTATGTCTATCAATATCCTGTGCAAAATTCATTAGAATATGATCTTTTCTATCTTGATGTAATAATAAAATAATATCATCTTTTAATGCACCTGCTGCCAAAGCACGTATTAAATGCACACGAGTTTCTGGTGAAAATTCTGTTTCACGAAGAATCCTTCCTGAAAAATGAAAAATTAAAAAAAAAACGAATGAAAATGTTCCCATTTAAAAATCATTCAAAATGTGACTTACCAACAAAAACAAGAAAATTATCTCCCAATGCCCATGAACCTTCACCTTCAATCAAATACTGATGAAGTTCCTCAATTGATGTTTGCTCTTCTCTTGATAATTTTCCATCCAAAAGTTGAACAAGTTGTTCTAATTCAACTTTAGGCTAAAAATAAGAACAAGTAAAATTAGAAAAATTTGAACTACTTTTCCTTTTTGACAAAGGACAAAAAAATGTTCTTTTGTCTAAATAAAAAATCTTACATCTATATTATGAAAAACAATTGGTGGTTCACGATTTCGTCTTCTTTCCTCTTCTTCTGCACGTTCTTCAGCATCCTCTTGAAGGATTCTTTCTGATGGTAACATTTCTGGTGGGATACCATCTGGTGTTGTCGGTGAAACAGCACCATTTAATTGTTCTTGTTCAACTTCAGACATTCCGCTACCGCTATTCGATTGATAATAATCAACACTTGTACTACTACCGTTTAATAACTTTTTACGTTTCTTATCTTTTTTCTTTTCTTTTTTAGCTAATTTTTCTTGAATTTTTTGACGACGTTCTTCTAATTGTTGTGATTCAATACGTGCTTCTTCAATTTCGTTATTAATCTCTTCAAAACCAGGACTTATTTCACGACTTGTTATTTGTGGTTCAAATGAAAATGTATTTGTACCGTTTGTATTTGAACCAATTGATGCTGTAAATACAAAAAATGAAAAAAAAATTATTAAAATATTGGAGAAAATATCTTTAGAAAAATGAATTTTTCAAATTACAATAACTTACAAATAAGTGGACCAAGAGTCTGACCTAATGGTGTTGATAAAAATTCTTGTGGAAGATCTAAAATATATTTTGGGATACTAACACCACATAAAAATTGACATAAATCCTCTGAGAAAGAATTGCAATTGTGTTTCAATAAATTATATTGTGAGCCTCTAAATTTATACAATAAAAAAAAAGAAGAAAAATAAAAGATTTAAATTTTTTTTGTTCATTTTAATTTAATAAAAAAAGAAAAAAAAACTAATCGGTTCAAGATTAGATAAGAAACGAATAAAGAGATTGTTGTTGTTTTTAATTGTTGTTAAATTTAAAAATGAGATCAATATTATTCAACATTGCACTTTAAAATACAAATACCTAACATAAATAGTTGTATTAAATAAAATTATGTACAAGACTAACAAATAAACGAACAAAAAACAGAATGAGAGAAAAAATTGATTTAGGGTTAGTGACCGTCTTTTGGATTTTAGCCAAATTTCAAAGCAAACATCAAAAAATTTTAATTAAAAATAATATTTAAAGATTACATCAATTAAAAGACAGCTTTTATTTGTTTTATTTTATTTTTATAATTAAATTTAAATAATTTTTGTAATATTTTTTGTAATTTTTTTTTTAAATTTCGGTGTAATTCACTTGTTCAACGTTTTTGTCATTTCCTGTTTTTTCTCCCAAGAAAAACACTGTGTCACATGAAATTTTCAAACTAATAACCGTGTAACACGTTAAATGTGTTACAATTTGTATTTTAAGATACGCCATTGGGACACAGGGATAAATTTGACATATAAATCCAGGTCATGGACCGTGGTTGACATTTTAACAATTTTTAACACATTCGTGGTGTTGTTTTATAGACCGGACTCATCAAGTGTCCGGTAAGTACGAAATTTAACATTGTGACCCTGTGACATATTTTCATAATTACATATGTCACACCACACATATTCAAAATATTAATTATAATTTGACAAAAATATTTCAATTATTTTCTACTCGATTTCAATGAAACACCTTTTTTTTTTATTGCCGGTAAGAGAAAAAATTTGAAAAAAAAAACAAAACAAAATAAAAAGAATTACATTGCTTGATCAATCTTTGTTATCATTTAAGAATATATTGTATTCAAAAACAAAAAGATATACACATTGCGATTAGCAACAGAATGTAAATGATCAAGTTAAAAATGTCTAAAAGTATCTAAAACTAAAAATAGCATTTTTAATTTCACATATATGAATTTAAATGAAATCTGATATTTATTTATAAAATTGTGATTTATCGTTTTGTAATTTATAAAATCATTCAGTTTGTTTTTATTATTATTTCTCAACAAAATTTTCCTTATTTATTTATTAATTAATTTTTTTATTATTTAAAATTCAAAATATTATGAATGTACTTTCTTTTTTAAAATAAATAAAATGCGACAAATATTTATAAATATTTTTAATCATCACCTGAATAGACTAAAGCCAAAATGACTGCATTCTACATACATAGTCTAAGAATAGAACATATAATATATGATTTTTTTTTACATACACACACACATACGCTTATACAAAATAAGAAAATAATATATACGAAAATATTCTCATATTAATTATAAATGTTTTTTTTCTCTTCTCTTTTAAATTCCAAAAAAAAAAAAAAATACACAAAGAAAGATACTTTATTTTTATGATGTTTTTCAATTAAGTAAGATTCTAATTATAGGTAAATTTTCACAATTTCTTTTTTTTTTTTTTTTTAAATTTAATTTACTCACCTAAATGTACTTTCAGCTAATCCTCTTATATAGTCCTTAAATACTTGATATGGTATAAATGTTTCACCAATTTTTTCAATTTTTGCCGGTGAACCTAATATAGTGCCACACTATATGAATTTTAAAAATAATAAAAGAAAATAAAAAAATAAACTTTTACACAAAAAATATTTTTCAATATGTACTAAAATTAAAATTGAAAATTTCGCAATTTCCTTTCAAGAGTAGAACGTTTTTTTTTGTTTTTTACATATGAAAATTGAATAAGACAGGAAAAACACTAGACAATTTTTCTCTTTTTTTTGAAAAATATCGAAATTAATATCTTAAGAAAAAAAAAAGATAAATAAAATAGAAACCTTTCTTGAAATGTTTTATTTTTTGGAAACGCTAAAAAAAAAAATTCAACAGACAGGTAATAAACCGTTAAATATTAAAAATTTTTTGTATATTTTTTTTTTTTCTCTTTAAAACTTTTTATTTCACGACAACAGTTCAAACTAAAAGAAAATGAAAAACTGTTTAATGTCGTATAAATTTTATTCTAAAAAGATACAAATTTTTGTGTGTACATTAGGAATATCTTATTAAAATTTTGTAGTAGATATTTTAAATAAAAAAAAATATATACGTATATATAATGAAGAGAAAATAAATACATGTGTGCATAAATTTTTGTGTGTTTAAATTTAGTATATCGTCTTTACGGTTAATGAGTCATTTAAAACATTAAAATAAGAAAAAAATTGGTGAAAAACAAAAAAGAAATAATTACATATATTTTTTTTTCCTCAACAAAAGAGGGGAGATTTAAAAATGTACTAAAAAAAAAATAAATAAGAAAAACAACAAAAACAAACAAAATAAATATTGAGAAAATTTTCTTAAATAATTTGTTTTTGTGTAAAATCTATTTTTTCGTTAAATTTTCTTGTTCCATTAAAATCTTAAATTTTTATAAGTGGAATTTTTGTTTTTATTTTTTCGTTTCGTTCTTTTTTTTTTTCTCTCATTAAATTTTTTTATGTATTTTCATTTTAAAAGTGTGGGAGCATTTAAATTAACGAACAGCCTAATTAAAAGAAAACATGTTAAATCAGCAAAAAAAAAACAATTTAGTTAGATAATGTATTTTCGGGAATTTTCTTTTAAAGGATTTAAAATTTAAAAAGAATAATTAAAATTCCAAGAAAGTGACAAATAATTAAAAATATTAATAATGTTCAGGCTTAGCATTCATACCTTATTTTTTTTAAATTGAAATACAGTAGGTACATGTAATTTAATAATGTGACTAAAGTTATAACAATGGATACAGGAAGTATTTTTTTGGATTAAAATAATTATTGAGGTGGAAGAAAATCAAAATCATTTCAAAAATTAAAATAAATGAACAAATTTTATTTTTTATTCAAAAAATAAAAATCATTTCTTTTGGCATGAAATTCCGCGTAGTGATTAATATGACTAAATAATAACGATTTCCACGTTTTATGATATTTATGTATTTTTGTTGTGATATGAGGAAATGTGAAATTGGATTATGACTACCAAATTAGAGTGAAATTATGAGTTTTAATTTTTTTTTTTAAAATGATTTAAATCCTCAAATTTATTTCACACGCGTGAATATTATTTTAAATGAAATATGAATTTTTTATTATAAAAAAAATTATTTAATACATAAAAACAAAGAATTTGGAACATTACAAAAAAATTGAAAATTTCAAGAATTCAACCTATTTTTCACATGAAATTGGACTTACATTACTTCCAAAATGAATGTCTTAAATATTTCACGAAAATTAATAATTTTTTATTTGTAAAAGAAAACAAACTTTCACGTGCTTTTACAAAGCTTTTGAATTTTGTTTATATCAATTTTTTCGTGTATTTTTAGATTTGAGAAAGAAAAAGACCAACTCTTTTGGCAAAATTAAGTAGGTATTTGAAGATTTCAAATGTTTTTTTAAAATATTGTTCAAATTATTTGCATCAGTATCGCAAAATAAATTGAACCAAGAATTGAAAATTGTACGCACAAAAAACAGACTATTCAGTGAATAGAAAAGATATGGGCAAAGCCCTTTTTGGAATTTAATAAAATTTCGTGCCATTTTTGATAGGAAATATTTTGCCGGGGAATATTTAAAAATCTTAGCCATTAAAAATTTTGCAAAAACTCGTGCTTCAAAAAACTATGTAAAAAAAATCTTACCGGTGGACAGCATGAAATACCATGTGATCCATAAAAATATTCTTTTCCAAACACTACAACAGCTGTATGCCATATTCCTTCAATTTTACGACCTGTAAAATTCATAATTTTTAATTACACTTTTCTTTTCAATTTTTTTTTCTTTTAAATATGCATTTACATACCTAACAACATTTCTGACATCATTGATGCCATTCCTTGTGTGAGATCATAAATATAAAGTTGAACGATATGTGTACCTCCGTCATCATCCATTTTTTTTATTTCTTTTGTTTTATTTTTTTTTTTGTTAAATTTTAATTATTTTCTGTAATTAAAAAATAAAATAATAAATAAGTAAATCAATACATATATAATCATTTTTTTTTAAACAAAATATTATAAACAAAATCTAAGTTCAAGCAATAAATTTATGTTTTATTTTCTTTTTTGATTAAAATGTCGTCAAAATGTGACGAAATTATTTAAAATAATTTTTCAATTTAAAATAAAATAACAAAACAAGAAATTTAAGCGTCATTATCTTAAAACAACATTTTTTTGTACACATACATACTCGTACATAAATTCGGTTCTATATACCTATGTAAATTATTTTAACTTTTATCATGTTTTTGCCAACAGTATTTTTATGGTAAATTTTTCATTTTAGAAGAGAAAATCATTAAATTATTTTAAAAATGTGTACTTTACAGCAACAGATATTTTTTATGAATATTTTTAGAAATTTTCAATAGAACATATACTATTTTTATAATTTTCACTTATTATTTTCCTTTTTTTGTTGCATTATAAAATCATGTTGATAAAGATTTTCAATATCTATACTGCTATGTATTTATTTTAACCCTTAAACACATACTTGTTTCATTTACTTTGTTTGCTTACTCATATTGTTAAAATTTTATAAGAATTTTTCAATAATTTTCTTATTCAACCGGAAAAGCTTTCTTATTATTAGAAGATATACAAGATAATTTTTCGTCCCTGAAGTAAATAAAATATCCTTTTAGGGCGCATTTTTATTATCTGATATTTGTGTCTAAAGTCTGTGTAAGGTAGGTGTATTTTTGCTTTTGGCTAATTCCCTGGAAATGTATACCTGTGCTCAATTTTCGAAATTGGAAAATCCAATATTTTTGTTTCTTACGTAATGTGGGAGTCTCTAAATTTTTTCAAAATGTAGGTTTATATCTTCAAACTATTCAGGTATCCTAAATAAGGACCATGTAGCTGATTTGTATTTTGAGTGTTGTAAAAAAATATATGTAGAAAGTAAGATGTGTGTGCTTCACAAATGTTGTGTAGTGTGAGTCACAAAGGAAATGTGTAATAAAATACTTGAGAAATGGAAAAATTATTTTATGTTTTAATATTTTAGATAAATTAATCCTTTCCCTAAGTATTTTTGGAATTAGCCTTTTAAGAGTAAATCGTACAATCGTGCTTGTAAAGCTATGTTGTTCCCTATACAGGGTTAAATAAATATTTTGCTCTATTAAAAATGACTTAATATATTATTTTTATAATTATTTGTCACAATCATAATTTCGTTTTGATTGATTTCAATAAATTTTTTATTCTATTTTTAACCGTTATTGCACATTTGTTTCAAAATATGTACAATAGTCTTTTTTGAAAATTTTATATAATTCATTTTTACAATGGAAAAAGAAAAGAAAAATGTGTTGAAAATCGAGTATTTATAAAAAATAATAATCATCAAAAAACATAAATTTTTCACATCTCAAATTTCTTCTTTTTTTAAAAAAAAAAAAAAACAAATCAACACAATTCAAGGATTTAAATATTGAAAATTGTTTGTAAAAATATAATTTTTTAAAGCCTTGAATAGCATACTTATTTTTTTATTTTTATTTTTTTTTCAAATAGTTTCTTCTTTCTATTTTGATATATCGCTCATGTATGTTTTTATTACCTGTCTAAAAAACATAAATTTTAAAATGTTCATTCTGTGTAATAAATATTTCGATACATTTTAAAATGTTATATACATATTTATATTTTATATTGTGTACGCAATTATTAACGAATACAATTAGTATGAAACATTTAATGCGTGTGTACTACAAATAAAAAAAAAATATATATATGTACATAGCTACACATCCATATTTTCTACAAAACTTTTACCTTCGAAAAAAAAATGATATTTTGTCGAAGATTATTTACCTTGGGCCAACAAATTGATACTAATTTTATATTAAATTATTTATAAGTATACTAGGAAGTATGCGGTTTTATATTGTTTTGTTCGAATTCAAATAGAAATGAAAAGAAAAAGTAATAAACATGTTATAAAATAGGCAGGTTTTTGTTTTTGTTTTTTTTTTTTTTTTTAATTTCCAATTGAACTTTAACTTTTTGAAAATTTTATTTGAATAAATTACAGTAATTTTCATATTTAATGAATCATTGTTTTTTTAAATATTTTTTTACTTAATTTTTTTAAAAAACGACTTTATTGTTGAGGTTTTTTTATAAAGTTTTATGTTTTTCCTCCCACATACTTACATGTATACGATTTTAAGTTTTCTTAATTAATTTAAGAACAAGAATAAAAAAATGTATATTTACCTTTAAAAAAATTATCTAATTTAATTAATAAAGAAAAAAAGAAATTAATTTTCTTTTACACAACGTAAAAAATCAAATACATAATACAACACTATACAATTTTAAATTGAAATATTCATTTAACCACCCGCTTATTTTAATATTTAATTCTATACTGATAAACTTATTCACCTGTCTTTCACCTTTTTTTAATTGTGAATATTAAAAGAAACTTTTGAAAAAACTTTTCTTAAATTGTATATTATACACAAGATCTATGGTATACATATGTACATATATTCTCATGAAAATTTTATATACATATTTGTTTATTTTTAGGATTACTTATCTCTCGTGCCAATTCGTTTAAAATTTTATAAATATTTTGCACACAATTTCATATAAGTACGCATAGCTATTACATTATATGTATGTACATAAGTATATACAATGATGAAAAGTGAAGTACCTAAAACCGCACCTAAAATATAGGTACTTTTATATTATGAACAAGAAATGGTTATTTCTATTTGAAACATTTCAGATTTTTTATAATTTTCTACATTAAAAACACCCAGTTACTCATAAATTCTACGTTCTAAGATATTTTTCATTAAAATTATGTGTATTTATTTTTTAAACGATCCATAAAACAATTTTATTTATTTATTTTTATTTTTTTTTAGATATTAATAAACACAAAATGTAACCAAAATCAAAAAACAAAAAAATTATTTACTCAAACCTTTATAGGAATGCATTAAATATAAAAGAACATTTTGAAATGTGTACATATTTTAATTTCATTGCACTTACATATGATTTTTTAAAGCAAAAGTTAATTATGTAAAAGTAAGACTTCCTTGATTGAAACTTTATGAAAATATTTTACAGTAAATTTAGAAATTAAAAATGAAAAAAAAATAATTAAAAACCATATGATCACTTGTTCAGTTTGAAATTAACTGAGAAAAATATTTAAAACATGAAAATTAAATTTGAAATGTTTTAACAGAGATTTTATTATTATTATAGTTGAAAAACGACTCCCAATAATAGAAAATTTTCTAATATCGTCAAAAATGAAAAAGGAAAAATAATATGTGTTTTACGACGGAAAAACAAAACACATGTATATACAAAATTTGTCTCGCTTGACAAAAACGACCGTTTTTTTTTATATTATTATTTTTCTTGGAAAAGGAAAATTGACATCGTAAATAATTTTCTTTTGTTTCTATTTTTTTTTCTTTTTCTTATTTGCAAAATATTCATGAAGAAAACAAAAGCCAAAATATTAATACAAAAATTAAACTAAAAATATAAATGTAAAATATTTTTTTGAATTTTTTATTTATTTTTTTGTATAGCCCACGTGATTTTAATTTGTCCTCAACGATTTTTGAGGCAACAACAAAAAATGTAGGTGTTAAAATTTTTATTATTTTTTTTTTAAATAAAAAATTCTTTTTCTCTTTTGGCTTTCACTGAAAAAACGAATTTTTTGAGTGATATTTTTGTAAAATTAAATACAAAATAATGATAATCAAGCACGGATAGACCGATTCAATTGTGCCCATTACAGACACAGTTGATCGAATCTACTAATGGTCTGAATCCGCCTCGGAACGGGTACCATTCTGTTTATTGCTCTTGTTGCCTGTTGGTGCGCTTCTGCTGAGCGTGTATGAGGCGCCCAGGAAGTGGAAGGACCACCAGAGAACAAGACTGTCGGGGAGTAAGAGATTCTGGACTCATCCCCCGCTAACGCTTGATCTACAGGTGGAAGAACTTCCAGACCAACTTTTATTTTACCGATCTCCAAGCCCACTATCAACAATCATCCTCAGGCGCGCCTAACGAGAGGTAGATGATTTTTTGTTAGATCACAAGCCCCTCAGCCACCATTGGAAGAAGGTTGACTCTTTAGTTTTCACACAGAATGAAAAAGCTTAAAGAAAACATGCAAATCATGTTTTACTAACCTAACCACTCGAATTATATATTTATATATGTAATTTGGTACATCTTGCGTCATGACATTTGATTATCTATATCTATATATACATAATAATTTTTTCGTGTTTACAAATTTTTTTTCAATGGATTTGTTTTCATTTTTATAATCAGAAAACTGATTTATTTTTTAAAATTTGATTTAGTAACGGTCTGAAAAAAATTGGCCATTAAATTATAGAAAATAAAAACTTGAGAGATAAGTTGAAAAGGTTATTAGGTCACTAATTACTAATATGTATATATTACAAATAACTTTAAAGTAGGTTAACTATTTAATTTAGTGAAGGGTGTTAGATTATGTGTATACCACCTATGTTTTATTTGCATGATTTGTAGATTATAAATTATCTTGCATAAAAACTACTGAATATATTTTTTTGTTAATTTTAAAAATGAAAGTGAAAGGTAAAATTGAACGGTTTGCTTTTAAAAAAATCACACAGTAACTTATTTCTGGATTATTTCTTGAGGATCAGTTGTTAGTGGTTCGACACTGATTGAAAGTTTTGAAACTGAAGGTTTTACAAGAAAATATTCAAAATATTTCACATAAAAATCAATAAAACGACAAAATTACATAATAAGAATAATTTTTCTAATGATGTCACCCTGTTTTTTATTTTGTCATCTTCAAATTTTGTTGAATCACCGTGGTATTAGCTAATTATTATTCAAAAAACTAATAACTTCCATATTTATGAAATTCAAAATTTACAAAAAAATTGTTTCACACTGTTCAAATATTTTGTACAACTTACCTCTCTGTAGATTTTGTTAATAGAAAACTGCTAATTTTTACTGTAAATTTTTAATTCTAAACTTCCACTGAAAATTCATTAATTTTCACCTCAAATAATTCGGTAATTATATTGATTTGAAAATTAATTTTTATCGCTGGATGATAACGCGGAAAACCAGAAGACAGAACAGAAGATGATTATTTTAACATATCAAATACGAAGGCCATTTTTGACAAACAGAAACAGCTGACTTTTATTATGGGACTTTTTACCGTGTGACCGTTTAAGTGATAGTTTCAAAATCGATGAGGGAAATTATATAGAGAGAAAATTTAAAAATATTTAAACAATTTTCAATTTTTCATGATATTTTATTTAAAATAATTTAAATTCACGTGAAATAAAAAAATAAAATGCTTCAAAAAGTATTTTTTTTATTTTGCCCAAAAAACCACATTTTGCGAGAAAAAAGTTAGTGGATAAAACCAAGTTTTCATGAATTTAAGACCTAGGAACGTTTAAACGACTTAAGTTTTTTAAGTTTAACTACATTTATTTGAAAGACATCAAAATTATCTAAATTTTTTTGGTCCGTACGTAACGTTGTAACGCACCGTTACACAAAAAAAAAAATGAATAGAAAATATTTTTGTGTAGTTTAAAAATGTGGTTAAAAAACATCTAAAATATGCCGACCTACTGGCTACTCTGAACAGTCTTAAGTCTTAAGAAAAGTTTAATTAAAATCTTTCTACCAGGTGTCGATCAAATCAGTTAAAGTAATGTTTTCAGCGAGATTACTTCATTTGTCGTCTGTCCGTTTGCCGCGTTGTCTGTCTAGATTGTCTACTATTCGAGTTGGTGGTGTTTCATATTCAAATTCTTATAAATTATTAAATTTACAACATAATTTAAGTGCAGATTTATCAAATTTTGTATCAAAAATGTCATCGAAATATACAACAGTTGAAAAAGGAGGTGTAAATTCTACAAATTATGCAATTTATTTTAGTAAGTTTTTTTGAGGTTATGCAAATTTATTAAATATGTACTTTTCTTATCAAATAAAATCATTTGAAGCTTTAATTTCATTGAAATTATTATTTGTATTTGTAATTAAATGACCTTTGTTTTTGCGGAAAATAATTTTTGTATCTATATTTCGAATTAAAGCTTAAACTTGTGAGGTAATGTGAATAGATAGATTAGATATAATTTTCAGATAACCGGGGAGGGAGTTATTAGTTGTTTTTCCTTTCTAATTATTTGCCTTTTTGAATTGCGTGTCTTTAATTTTCAACTAAAAATAGATTTAAGTACTGTATTTACTCATGATATTAATTATTTAAAAAATTATGAATAGGAAATGAGGCTGGAACACCAATTTCACCCTTTCATGACATTCCACTATTTAGCAATGAAGAGAAAGGTATTTATAATATGGTAGTAGAAATTCCACGATGGACAAATGCAAAAATGGAGGTAAAAAAATTTATCATGACAAAATTTAAGTTTCAATCAATAAATAAAAACAATTTACATGAGAAATAAATGAAACTTATTGTTAATTTTTTTAGATATCAAAAGAAGGAACGTTAAATCCAATTAAACAAGATGTTAAAAAGGGTAAATTACGTTTTGTAGCAAATTGTTTTCCACATCATGGTTACATTTGGAATTATGGAGCATTTCCACAAACATGGGAGAATCCTGATCATATTGAACCAAGTACAAGTTGTAAAGGTGATAATGATCCAATAGATGTTCTAGAAATTGGATATCGTGTTGCTAAACGTGGTGAAGTTGTACAAGTTAAAATTCTTGGTTGTATTGCACTTATTGATGAAGGTGAAACTGATTGGAAAATAATTGCAATTGATGTAAATGATCCAATTGCTGATCAGGTTAATGATGTTGGTGATATTGAGAAACATTTTCCTGGTCTTATAAGAGCATCTATAGAATGGTTTAAGGTTTTTACATGAAAATCTTTATAAATTTTTTATAAAATTTTAATTATCTACTTTTTTTTTGCTTTATAGATTTACAAAATTCCAGATGGTAAACCAGAAAATCAATTTGCATTTAATGGAGATGCTAAAAATTCATCTTTTGCAACAAATATTGTTTCCGATACTCATAAATTTTGGAGAGGACTTATTAAAAAAGAACTTGAAGAAAGTTCAATATCATGGTAAAAACAAAAAGAAAACATAAAATTTTTTTGTAATAAATTCAAATTTTAAAGATGGATTTAATTTTTCAGTGCTAATACATGTGTAAAAGACTCACCATTTTTAATTACTCAAGAAGATGCTGAACAGGCAATTTGTCAACATCCCGAAGATGGAGAAGTACAGGAATTGAGTGATACAAGTACGTTATTAATTTATTATGGTTTTTAATTCAAGGTCGCTATTATGATCTCTCATTTAGAAATTTCTTAAAAATTATGTTTCATTCAAATTCAGATGTATTTTATTTGAATCTAAATTTTAAAAAGCGAGTTCATAATGGCACCATAATTCAATTTTTGATCATTTTTAACAATGAAAATTCATTTATTTCTAGTTGATAAATGGCATTTCATCCATTTAAAATGAAGAAAGGATCAATTTAAATTGGAAAATTAATATTGAATTAGGATTACAAAAAGGAAACAAAAGTTATATGTCATTCTTCGTAATTAGCTACATAAAATATAGAAGAAAAAACAAAACAGATTGTGTCATGATATTATTGTAATAATTTTAAAAATATATTTATAGTGTTTGCTTTCTTAAAAAAAATTACTTTTATTTATCATTATTTTTTATAAAAGTAAATGGAATTTGTTTAGTAAAATGTATCTGATAATTTTTAATACTTATATTTTAATTCAGAATCAAATATACCACAAAGTAAAAATGAAAGTAAATACTTGCGCTATATGAGAACAAAATAGTCTCTTGATAATCGGTGTATATTAAATTTTATGGAATTATATACATAATTCTAATAAGTTTAAGTACATGGTTCTTTTTTTGTGAAAACTTTCGCAAAATTCACAAGACAAAACATGATTACAGCACCAACTGACGATCCCAATTGTGAACAAGCTCCAGACCATACTAATGATCTTCCACCTTGTGATCTCATTATTGTTGAAATGTTGACATTAACAAATTTAAAAATTGCAAAAAATACTGTCCATGCAATTATCTATTGAAGAAAAAAAAATGAAAAAAAGATAAAATTAAAATAACTGAAAATTTTTTAAAAATTATTTTTAAAATTTACAATTGATGCAGTTCCAATTTTTGTGCCTATTAATGGTGGATTAGGACTCATTATAGCTGTTGATAGAATATAGAATCCCAAAATCACATTTATAATGACAATAATTGAAATTTGACGAATTTGAAGTTTTGGTAAAAATATTGCTGATAATGATGAAATTGGATTTACAATTAAAGTAAATGCAACTGTTAAGTGATAGGCAACATATCCATATGGTAAACTTGAATATGATTGGATACTAGATAAAACTCCATTTTCAAAATATGATATTGTAAATAATAAAAATAAAAGATATCCATATGTTTTTATTGGTAATAAAAATGATTCTTCTTGTTCTCCTACTACTGAAGAATCATCATCATCATCTTTTCCGTGAGCATAAGCATAATTATTTCCATAATTAACTTTAACTTTTGAATACTGTTTTTTCGAACGTTTCATATTGTTTAATAGAACAAATGCTATTAAACTGACTGACATCATACATACAACAAAAATGAAAAATTCTTTTGATCCAAAACGTGGTGGAGGACTATATGGTACATATGGTGGTCCATCAGTTGAATTATTTGGTATACATTCGTCATTACCTCCAATACCTTGTATTAAACCAATACAACTAGAAATAAATCCACTTAAACCTTCTCCAATGAAATACATTATTAAATAGATTTCTTTAAATCTACCCATATATGGCATAAATAATACCGAGCTAGTACATCCAATTATTGCCAAAGAGTAAAAAAGAATAAATAATGGTAAACTATGTTTTTCTCCATTAAATTCAATTGAACTTCCATAGAAGAATATCATTAAAAATGTTGAAATTACTCCCAATGATAAATTAAAATAAATTAAATATTCATCACGAATTTTTTTCGTTGAATATTTTTGAAATAATGTATAAGTTAATGGACCAATGTTTCCACATTGATTGATTACTTCCATATATGATGGTAATCTCCATTCTTCCGGTGCAACTTTTATAATCAATGGAATTTGAACAAATGTTGAATTAACACCCAACCATGATCCAATACCGAATGCTATTGATAGAATAGCAACAATCGGATCAATATTTCGAAATTTTTCTCGAATACTTGAATTATTTGTAGCCATATTTTATTTATCTGGTTTTATATTAAGTATTTGTGCACATAAAATTAATACTTTTTGATTATTTTAGATTAACACTTTTTACGATTGAAAATTCTTGAGATAATAAAAACAAAAATATTACATTTAAAAAAATACTAAATTTTCTTTATAATTAACACTCTGGAACAATTGTTAATTTGAAAATCTTTTTTACTTAATTTGCGTGTGTTTAGTTGATAATTTATAGCTGATTAATTAAAAACAAAATGCTTAATACACTTTTTTGAATAGAATACTGACCACAAATTTATCTACTAAATCAAATCTAAATGAAGTGCTTTGTATTTTTTTCTTCTTTTAATGATTATAATTATTAAAGGGGAGCCTAAGTGGAAAATTGTAATGCAAGCATGATGCAAGCAATATTATTCCAATATTTGGTAGTTCCCCCATTTATTTGAATTTTTGGCACAACATTTTCTTCTCTTTATTATTTTTTATTTTATAAATTTAACGTTCGGTCTCTCCGCTCGCGCTTTTATTTACGGATGAAATGAACGGAATAATATCGATTGAAAATTGGTTTAATCGATTCAATTAAATGTGAATTATAGCTGTGTTTTATTGGAACTGATGGTGTTAATAATTCTGATATTTCTCACTTCCTCACTGAGTAAGCACGTTTTTTTAGGACTCAGTTTTTTACTACATTTTCAGAGGTGACTGTTAAAAATGAGAAATGAGAGAGATAATTGTGATTTTAATTAAAAATTATCATTTTTCTTTAATAACTCAATTTCTATTAATTTTATGATATAACAATGTTTGGGAAAAATGTTTATTTAATAAAAATCCACAAATTTGTAGAACATTATACTTAATATTTATCACGTTTTTTCTTTGATTTACGTTGCTCATAGATATTTAATATATGGTGAAAATAAAGTTAAGGATCTTCTCTACATTTCATTAGAACATAATTTTCATGTAACTTTAATCACGACTTAGTTATAATTGATTAAAAACAATAAGTTGTCATTTTAATTTGGTACGCCCAACACATACACAAAATGAGCATTGAGTCTTGGTACTATAGGAGTCGTTGGCAATGGGCATGGTAAAAAAACACTAGTAAGGTAATATCAATCGGAACTCTCAGGTGCCATTATGAAAATAAACAATTTAATTATCACAATTCACTGTCATTTACAATAACATTTATTAACTTTTATGAAAATAATTGAAATGGTGTCTTCTGTACCGACTAAACGTGAGTAATCGGATCCCAACTTCCATTTCGTCACCAGATAATAGAAGGCGAAGATGTATTACGAAAAGTAATGGTTTGTTTTCTTTTATTACGATGACGTCAGATGATCGTGGTAACGTAAATTTTATTATTCTAATTCTTTAAATTGAAATGAAAAAATAATTTTGTTTTTGTATCAGATACATATATTCGCGTGCAGATGTTCCAAGTGCTTCAGAAATACAACGTAGGATACGTTTGCCCATACTTGTCCAACCTACGGGTGGCCAACAACCTGTAAGAGCATTTCCTGGGATTGTGAACAACCAACCTATAGGAGCAACTTCTTAGATTATGAGCAACCGACGTGTGGGTGGCTACCAACCTGTCCAATATTATAGCTACAATATAGCTATACAAAAGCTTAATTTTTGCTAAAAATTTCCGAGGGATAATTTATTTCACATATTATTAAACCACAAAAAAGCATGTCTCGGATTCTAAAGAGTTTAATGTTCAATTGTATTTCTTTTTTAACAGTTTTATTAAAATTATACAAAAATTTATTTTCTACTTTGATCCTGTTTTTTTTCAAAGCTAATTACACTAATTGTAATTTTTTTTTTGTACAACTTTTTATTTTAATTCTTTGCGGATAAGTCCCAGCAAACCTGGTATACATACACATTGAAATATTACAATTTAAAGGAATATAAAAATTAAGTCATAATTGTTATCACTTTTTAATGCCTAATATAACATTTTAGTCTTTAGATATTGTTTCTTATTTTATAAGAAAAAAAAACATTCTACTCATAGACAAAGTACACTTTAAAAATTCTTATCCGCAAAGAATTAATACAAACACATCATGAAATATACTACTATTATGTATTTCTAACATGGCTCATATTGAATAAATAAATTTGTATAATTAACTAATAAAAATATAAGTACAGAACCAAATGCTGAACCAGCCTGTGATATAGCACCAGTCCATACTAATGATTTACCTCCTTGAGATCTCATTACAGTTGTTATACATAATTTAACATAACTTACTAAGCCTGCAAGTATTGTCCAGCTCATTATCTGAAAAATTAATTTTTTTATTTAGATTTTCAAATAACAAAAAAAAAAAAAATAAATAAATAAATATAAAAAATAAAAATGTATCTTACAACAATAAATTCTCCAGCAATTGTTCCTAATAACGGTGGGTTTGGACTTAAAATAGCTGTAGTTAATGCATATGCAGCTATTATTGCACTACATCCACTTAATATTGATATTGAACGTATCGATGTATGAGGTAAAAATACAGCTAAAAAACATGCTACAGGATTTGCCATTGAACTTAATGAAACAGCTAAATGATAAACTATATTACCATATGGTAAACATGAATATGATTGTACACTTGGTATAACACCATTTCCAAACATACATATAATTGCCATTAATATCATTAATAAAATATAATTAGATTTTGTTAATTTTATAAAATTTTCATTTGAATTTTGATTATTATTATTATTATTATTACTATTATTTGTTTGATCATTTTTTTCATATATATAATTATTACCATTACTAATTATAACAGCTGCATATTCTTTTTTACATAATTTTAAATTATCTAAAAATATAAAAGCAATTGTACTTAAAATCATCATTATAAATACAAATAAAAAAAATTCCAATGTATCAAAACGTGCTGGCGGTATATATTTTTCATATTCTAATATTCCAGTATCATTATTTAATATACATTGTGCATTACCACCAACACCTTGTATTAATGTTATAATACTTGGTATAAAACCACTTAAACCTTCTCCAATAAAATATGTTATTAAATAGATTTCACGAAATCTACCCATATATGGCATAAATAATACAGAACTAGTACAACCATTTAATGCTAAACAAAATACTAATATATATAATGATAAACTATATTCTTTATCATTAATTATTGTTGTATATTTATATAAGAATGATGTTAATAATGATGATATTGTACCAATTGATAATACAAAATATATCATTGATGAATCATTAATTGTTTTTGGTGATAATTTTTGCCATATTGTATAAATTATTGGACCAATATTACCAATTTGTACCATAACAACAAGATATGATGGTAAACTCCAACCTTCTGGTGATTTATCAACTAATAATGGTAATTGTAAAAATATACTATTTATACCGATCCATGCTCCAATACCAAAAAATATCGAAAATATATCAACAAGTATATTACGATTTTTTAATGCTAATTTATATTTTGTTAATTTTCCACACATATTGTTGTTGGGATGATTTAATAATGTGCTATTCTCGTTAATGATTTCTAATTGATTTAAGCCTCTAAAAAGAAAAAGAAAAAATATATAAATAAATTAAAATAATGTTAATAATTTAATAAATTTGTTTTTGCAATAATGATGATTTATCTTCTAAAATTGAATCTGTTGCGAGAAAAAGCTAAAATTAATAGAAAATAATGCTTTCATGCAAGTTTTTTTTTTTTTTTTTATTATTTTAAAATTAAAAACGATAAAAAAAATATTTTCTTTGAAGATTATTAAACAGAAAGTAAATAAAAAATATTGTTTATTTATCGCGTTTATCAAATTGTAAAAATTAAATAAAACAGAATAAACACAAATGCAACAAAATCTAGATTAACAAAATGTTGCAACGGAAATTTATTTTAAAAGCAAATGGTGACAAAAAATAAATGTTTTTTAATTAAATTTTTTTATTACCTTTTTTTTAATTTTTATTATTGAAAATAATTACGAAATGTAATTTCGTCTGAAAATTTATAAAAAAATTATCAATTTAGAATGGATCCATTCAAAATAAAATTAATATGGAAATTTTCAAGGATTTAAATAATTTTTTTTTTATTTTTTCTTAGATTTTCTGAAATTTTTTAAATTTAGCAGAAATAATTTTGATTATGTGAACTTTAGAGGGATAAAATTATACTTTTCTCGAAAGAAAATAATTTTTTTATTATATATCACATTAGCTGTGATATGTGGGCTGGTATTTAAATTGAAATCTTATAAAAATTTAAGATTAGATAAAAGAATGTAATTTAAATTTGCCGCGGTTTCGTTATATTTGAGCCCTTAACAGGCGAAGTGATTAATTTCTATTTTTATTTTAAATTCAAGTGCTAAAGCATCTGATTTAAATGTTTAACTTTAATTTTTTTTTTTAATATTTTGATAAACTAATCACTTTTGCAAATATATGACTAATTTTATTAATAAAATTCGGTTTGATTGATTCTTATCTGGTAACTTAAAACTATTTAAATACCAACAAAATTTCGGTTTTGATTATTTTTGTTCATAAATTTTAACGATATAGACAATTTACCTTTAATTTTTTACCGGTAATAAAAAAAATGTAATTGGAAACTTGAGTGTTTTATAATGCAAACTTTGTAACTGTAATATTCAATAAAAAATGCATCAATAAATTTAATAAATTATTTAAAATTTATTTTTCTGGTTATTAATTTTTGTTATCGATTATTATTATTTTTTATTTTTTATTACTAACGATGAAAAATTTATAAATTTAGTAAATTACTCTTGTTGTTTTTTTCTCTTATTCTTAAATTAGATTCATATCACACAAAATTTCTAAATAATTTCACAATTTTATCTTAACTCATAAAATTTATAATTTCTAATAATTACATATTTATTTTTCGAATATTATTTAATTATTATACTAAAATAAAAATACATATACATATATAAAGTGTGTATGTAAAGAAAGGTATAATACCTATATTTACCTTGTTTTTTGATCCGCATCAAATCCATTTGACGGACGTGTTGATACTGTAGGAACATTAGATTGTGAATTTTGATGAATTTCTTCATTCATTATCGTTATTTTATTTTATTTATTTATTATTATTATACTTCTTCTTTGTTTTTTTTTTTCGTTTGTTTAAATCTATTTATTCAAGAGATTACTGATGAAACTTGTAAAAGAGAACCAAACAATGTATTCAAGTATCTATGTAAGTATGTATGTATGTACATATAATTTTTCTTAATATTTTGATTATAATTTTAAATTCTGTGTATTCATTGAAAGAGAAAATTTTAATTGTGTTGTTTCGTTTATCTGTAATAAAAAAATAAAAGTAAATTTAGAAAAACTATTTAAATAAAATTTTATACTGCTAAATTGTTTTATAACGAGCTTTTTTTTTTTTAAATTTGTTTATCTACATACGAGTATGTTAGTGGTTTTTTAATTAAATTTCTTCTTATATAGTAAAAATAAAATTAATACGAGAGATAGTAGCTACCTATGTAATTGAAAACGTCTACCTGACAAAATTGTCCATGTTTAGTTGGCAAAATTTAAAAATTTTAAGGAAAAAAGATAATTTTATAATTGTTACATATTTATATGGCAAAAGATTTGAAGATAAGGTAAAACAAAAATATAATATACATACCTACTCTCCTAATACACACCTAATTTTCACTTACCCGTAATAGTATGAATAAAACATATTTTGAGCACTTGCTAGAGTATGTACTTATTTCAAATTAGAAGACTTTGTAATGGGAAAATCCTCTAAATTCTAGTGGGTTCATGTTTTCAAAATAAAAAAACAACTAAAGATTAGAGTACGAGTAGTACCTATGTGTGAATGAACTTTTTAATAGTACTGAAATCACCGTGTAAATAGAAAGGTTTTCATCTTTTTTTCACTTAAACGTGCCACAAAAGTTTTAAACTTAAAGTTGATTGATTGAAAATGTCTTTGAAGACCGTCGGTAATCTCAGAGTATTTTGACCTTTTCAGTAAGACTTTCTTTAAAACGAATTCACAAATTGAATGTCTAAAAACTGAATCTACTGAGGCATAAAAAAAAGGAATTGATCATTATTTTAAACAAAAAAAATTCTGTCGATTCATCATGTGTAATATTTTAGTTATATTTTCAAGTTTTCTTATTATTTTTTTTACTGACTAGTGACTGTTGTATCACATTTCAATTGAAAGTAATTTTTTTAAATTAATTCAAAATGAAACTAAAGAAATATTAAAAGAATGTCATATTAATTGACTCAATTTACGTTGAATTTAAGCAAATGTATTTTTTTTTATACTTTTCTGTGCCACATGTATTCAAAAATTCAATTCAATATCATTTTACGTACCTGCTTAAATATGTATTTGAATTGTTTTTATCACGCAACATAAATTATCTATAGCTAATCTATTCCAATCTTTTTATTTATTAAAAAAGTAAATAAATTAATAATGAATTTAATTGATGAAATATTATTACATCACACATCACATTTATATGAGCTTTTGGACTTCAAACTTCAAGTCTCGCAGTTTTAATGAACTGTAAAAGTATGTAAAATTTTCTTCAATTTTAAGATATTCATTGGTGAAAATAATTTTTTATTTGAAAATAAAAACAAAATTACTTTTATTGTATAATGAAACGGGTTTAATTATGCAGTAATTATTTAGCTATTATAAGTATCCAACAAATTACAATAATTATGTATGTAGGTATTATGAAATCTATGTACAAAATTTATAACACAACACAACACAAAAAATTCAAACTTTTTTGATAAAATATTACCACGAAAATTTAATAAAATTATTTATCGTTATCAGTGGTGTTGTATTATCTTTTGTTGGTTTTTGTTAAAAAACTGATGATCAACAAAATAGATACTATTAATTTATAAATCCACTTAAGAGTCGTCGTGGAAAAACCCTAACCTCCTCCACAACAACAACTGAAATGAAACTGAACACTGAACAGCTGTGAGCTGAGCTGAGAATTTCATTTCATCATTTGGTTTTGACAGTTTTTCCGAAAATATTAAAACGAATGATATATAACGAATTGTTATTTAAATAAAGGTTACCTTTATTTATTTTGTGGCCAGATTGGGCGCTTTTGCGCCGATTGGTCTACTTTTTTGTTAACCTCGCGCTCTTCTTCTAAACCAAAGGTCCAAAGCCCCGGGCGCTTATTTTTGCTCTCTTTTATTTTACGACGGCGCAAAGCGCGAAAGAAATGGACTGTCTTGAGGATGTTTCACGAATCGAAGAACTATGCGAACTATGAATAATAAGAACAATATGGATACATATACGCATATTAAAAAGTATTTACTTAATACTTATTCAACCTTTTATTTTTTTTCTCTTTAATAATTTTATTTTGTTTTTTAACTTTTTTTGTTGTACAAGAAAATGAATTTGAAAGGTTGTACATTTTTTGTTAAATAAAAATTTTTATTTTTTGACTTGATAAAAACATGTAGGTATCTAATTTCAAAAATGATTTCCTTTCCATTGAACAAGCTCTTAAAAATAATTTCTCACTTCAGCAAAAATAACAGCAATTCTTACTCAGCTGAAAATATATTGGAGTATAGTTGCGGCACATAAAATTTAAATTAGGCGCTTTTGGGCTACAAATCGGTCTTGTTTTCGCGCTTTTGCTTCAAATAATGTGGCCACACTGTAAAGGTAAGTATTTTTTTATAGTTCATGATTGTTTTAAAAATATAAAAAAAAGAGTATGAAATGAATGAACTGAACGACGAACGTATACATTTGAAATGCAAATATTTACTAATTAATCGGGACGGGACTGATCTGATACTTCACAGAGACCTGACAGAAATATATAATATATGAATTCGAACTTAATATTAGCTCAATATCGTAGCGAAATTGTGATATGGTAATTTTCTTCACAATTTTTTACTATAATTAATTTTTTAGGATTATTTGTTTGGAACAATGTCCCAAGGTGGCTGAATACGAAAACTTAATTTTTAAAACGGTAACACTTTATGATGAATTGAGTGTAAGTAAACAGCTGATTGGCCAGTACCAGACCTGTCTTCTTTCGGCTTCAATAACCAATAACCGGCTTTTTTGCAGACAGAAGTCGAGTTGTAAATGTATTGTAGTACATTTTATCCAAAAGTTGAGATAAAAAACCGGTTATTGAAGCTGAAAAAAGACAGATCTCAGATCTGATCTGGTACTGGCCAACAGCTGATTCGTTGCACATGCACTGCTGTCAGTTGTCACTTCGTCACTTGACACTTCTATCCTGCATTTTGGAGAAAGCTGACGTCACGTCAATTTAATGTTTTGTTGCAATTATCAATTACAATCACTTTTTAATTTGTATTTAATTTTTCAATATTTTTTTAAATAAAATTTTTAGAAAACATAAAATATAAAATTAAATAAAAAAAATTAGAATGTACAAGACGCTGAGTTCAAGTTTTAAAAGGTTAACCGGTAAGAGTGTTCGAACTTTATTTGTGAATAAATTTTAATTTTTATACCTTTAATTTTCAAATTAGGAACTTCTTCATCGAAATATTTTTCAAAATTTGATTTTTCTACTTCAATTCAACGAAATGCTTCACCACGTACTGCAATTTTAATGTTAAACATGGGTGGACCACAAACAACAGATCAAGTACATGATTATTTACTTCGTATTATGACTGATACAGATATGATACAACTACCAATTCAAAGTAAATTAGGACCATGGATAGCACACAGACGAACACCAGAAGTACAAAAGAAATATAAAGAAATTGGTGGTGGTTCACCAATATTAAAATGGACAAATATTCAAGGTGAATTAATGTGTAAAGAATTAGATAAAATATCACCAGAAACAGCACCACATAAACATTATGTTGGTTTTCGTTATGTGAATCCATTAACAGAGGATACTTTAAAGGAAATTGAAAAGTAATAACTATGTGATAAATAATTTTCATTTATAAATTTTGTTCCTCTTTTTTTTGCAGAGATAATCCAGAACGCATAGTTCTTTTTTCACAGTATCCACAATACAGTTGTGCAACTTCCGGTTCAAGTTTCAATTCAATTTATACGCATTATAAGAAGAAGTAAACAAAATACTTTTTTAAAGATAAATAGTAAACTGAATTAATCTGGTTTTATGTTTTATTATTTTTTTTTTCATTTTAGTAATGTGCCTAAAAGTATTAAATGGAGTGTTATCGATAGATGGTCAACTCATCCATTACTTGTAAAAGCATTTGCTGAACGTATTAAAGATGAATTAAATGAATTTCCAGAAAATATAAGAAATGATGTTGTTATTTTATTTTCTGCACATTCTCTGCCATTAAAAGCTGTAAATCGTGGTGATCCATATCCTTCAGAAGTTGGTGCAACTGTTCAATTAGTTATGAATGAATTGAATTTTTGTAATCCATACAGTTTAGCATGGCAATCAAAAGTTGGACCATTACCATGGTTAGAACCTTTCACAGATGATGCGATTAGGGTAAAAATCAATTTTAATTAATAAATTTTAAATAATTTAATAATAATGGTTTTGTGTGTTTTGTTGTAGGGTTACGTAAAACAAGGAAGAAAAAATTTCATTCTAGTACCAATTGCTTTTGTAAATGAACACATTGAAACATTACATGAATTAGATATTGAATATTGTGATGAATTAGCAAAAGAGATTGGTGCAGAACAAATACGAAGAGCTGCTGCTCCAAATGATCATCCTATTTTTATAAAAGCATTAGGTGATATTGTTTCTAAACATATGAAAAGTGAATTGAAAATTAATCCGAAGTTCTTGATAAGATGTCCAATGTGTGTGAATTCAAGATGTAAAGAAAGTAAAAATTGGTATAATGAATTGTGTTCAACAGTTTAGTTGGAAAAAAAAATGTGAAAGGGATTGCCTTAGCGATATCATGACTGACTTTTGTCCTTTCACGCTTTTCAAAAAAGATGTGCTTTATTTAATGATCAAAACTTATTAAGAGAAAAATATTATTACATTTATAATTTATGAGTTGGTTATAAGGTGACTGAATTTAAGGGTATTATGGTTTTAAAAATGAATTAAACTTAAAAACCAAATAAATAATTAATTTATAAAAAAAAAAACAACAACATTTTTCTTGTTAATTTGGATAACTGGAAATTCATCGAAAGATCGACCGGAATACATTTGTTTTTGAATATTTCAACATGTTGTAAAAGTATAAAATATCTGACTGCTTTATTTTAAATTATTTATTTAATAAATTAACATTGAAGGTAAGTTTCTTACAATTACATATATGCTTTTAAAAATTTATTAAAAACATTAAATTTTATATAACATTTTAAAGCTTATTTTTTAGTACTTTTATATTATAAAAAAACGTTGGATAAAATTACATAATATGATTTGATACACACGAACAATTTTTTAAAATATTTTTAGATGCATCGATTCTCCAAAAGTAATAATTAAGTCCTTTTTCTACTTTTTCAAAAGAAGCATTTAAACACTACATACATATTTTTTACCTTATTCATTTTCTTCCACCCACCAGTTCCAAAATTAATTCAGAATCAATGCCTAAAAAATATATACAAAGAATCCGTCTGAGAAATGCTATTATTTTTGAACGTGAATCATATTTTCGATTATATTTATAAATTGATTTGATATAGAAGAAATTAATGTATTAAAAATTTTAACTCATGAGATAGATGTTCTTATGTTATCATTATAAGATGTAACTAAATTCAATTTTTATTCTAATGTGTTATACAGTCTTTTGTAATCTGCAGCTGTATCATCTTTATTGCCAGTCAAAGGCATTTGATCATTTTTACCACCCTAAACAGAGAAAAAAATTTTGTTTTTTTTAAAATAAAATACGGTTTGATTTCTTAATTTCAATTACTTTTTTTCTTACCATTATTTTTTTTCTATAATAAGTTAAAAGTATTGGTGCATAAATTAAATTCAATAATCCAACTGATCTCATTAACCATGGAAAACCAATACTTACTGCAATTTCACCTCCGATTAGTGGCCCTTAAAAAAAAATATGTTTAAGTAAAATTATATCAGTTACAATAAAAAAAATTGTTTTTTGATTACCTAAAAAATATGCAAGACTAACAGATGTTTGCTGAATTGCATAAACTGTTCCATAACTTGACATTGAATCACTTGAAATTGATTCATCATCATTTAAATTTGCATCAACAAACGTTGCTAATAAAGGTACTAAAGCAGCATCAATAATTCCAATTCCTAATCCTAATGCAAAATGTGGTAGAAGAAGTCTGTAAACAGTTGTTGCACTAGGAATCTAAAAACCAAAATATTTATTACAAAAAATTAACAATAAAAAAAAAAAGTATAAATTCATTTTAAATATTAAATAAAAATTTAATTACAATTATACATGCGATACCAACAAGAAATAATGATAAACATGATACTTTCACTTGTCCATAATTATATGCAATTGTACCAAAAAAATTAGTTCCAATAAAATAACCGATTGAATCTGGTATAAAAACAGTTCCCAATTGCCATTTTTTTGGATGTAAATTTTCAATAAGCCATATTGGTAGACATGGTTCTAATATTGCCATTGTTGATGTTGATAACCATATTGCAATAACAATTATTATAACCATTTTATTTTGTATAATTGGTTTCCATTTTGGTTTATCTGATTCAATTATTATCTTTAAAAAAAAAAAAATACAATATTATATATTAAAATATTTATGGATTTTTTAATATTTATTAAATGAGAATATGAAAATATACATTGTACATATGGATGCTTCATTTGCCAAATCGATTAACTCCATTTTTGAGGTTTTTTAAGTTTTAGTTCCAGAACTCGATTAGTTCTTGGATTTTTCATATTCGAAGTAATTGGATGTGATGATAAGCCGTTAGACTACTAAATTAAAAATATTTTTTCGGTCTTCGAATCATAATTAATTTATTATCGGAGCTAATGTATTACTTTTTCATTACGATTACGATTTGGCAAGTGAGGCATCCATATAATGATGTTAAAAATATGAATAAAAATGGGTTTACCTCTGGCCTGTTAGATAAATCCATAAACATGAGTTGGAAAGCTTAAAATAATAGTTTTTTTTTTTTTGGATTTAATAAATATCTAGTTTTCAAAACAAATTAAAATGTAAATAAAATACGAATACAAGTTGATTTCGAAAATGATTTTTTAAAAGGAGAAATATATTCATTTTTAGTCAGTGTCCTTTAAATTATTTTTTAAAGCAATAAAAATCATATACCAATGTTAATAGTTCTGAACAAACTACTCAAACTTATAAGATTTGGCGAAATTTGCAAGTAACGCAATTTTTAAGTTAATCTCTTTAGTTTGTATAGTGTATAAATTAAGTTTTAAATTAATTGGTAGTTAAGAGACTTTTAAAACATCGATTGAGTGTCGTATTGCCATTTCATTGTATAAAATTTAAAATAAATATTTTTAATTCTTGAAAAATATAGGTAATTAAAATAATATGTATTAAAAAATTCAAAAACATTTTTCACCACAAAAGAGTTAACTTAAGTTTGTATAATAATTGCATAAGTATACCATTAACATTCTTCATAATAAATCTCCATCATCAGTTCAAAAATAAAAACATATTTTAATTTGAGGACAAAATAAAATAAAATTAAACATACTATATACTCAAACTCACCCAATAATCCAAATATGATGAATGATAAAATTAAAAATGGTGCAGATTTTCCAAAAAAATCATATAAAATTCCACCAAATGGATATCCAATGAGTACACCTAATGCAATACTTCCCAAAACGATACCCATTACTTTAGATCGTTTACTGTCTTCAGGATATAGCTTTAATATTGCAACAACAACAAAAAAAAGTCCACGTGATTTATTTATACAAACAAAAAAAGAAACAAAATATATACACATAAGTATGTTTATGTGTATATATCATGTATATTTCATAAAAAAAAAACAACACATTATCTCAGCAGAATATCCTCCAATATCCATTATTAGCGCTCTGTTGCTTTATTTATTTTTTTTTTTTTTCAATGTGTATTATATGAAATTATATAGTGATTTCTTTCAATATTATGTATACTTACTTGTGCCACCAAACTCATTCCGCAGACCCCAATACAAGCTGAACCAATACCCTGTAGAGCTCTGGCAATCAATAATGTAACATATGTTTCACCAGCACAAAAAACTGAAAAATTATTTTTTTTTGTTAGTTTATTTTCCGAATTTTCATTTAAACATTATTTTTTTTTTTTTTGAAATTGAATCACATTCCAGAAAAAAAAAATAAAAACATTTAATTAATTCAATTTTAGATATTTTGTTTTTTGAAAAAAAAAAAAAAAAGGATTGAGATAATAATCAAAAATTTTCATACCGATTGATGATAATAATAAACAGAATGTACCAAATGTAACTGGTATTTTATAACCAAATTTTGTTGATAAACTTCCTACGATAGGATTAAAGATCAATTGGATAAGAGCCTTCATACCAAGTAAAAGACCAATTGAACCATTTTCATTTTCCAATGTATTTAATTTTTTAATTGCTGTATTTGTTGTTGTTGTTGATACTGTTGTTGTTGTTGTTGTTGTTTGTAATATCCTTTCAGAATCATTGATGATATTATTATTATTATTATTATAATGCTGCTGCTGGTGTGATGATACAGTAAAATTAATTAATGATTTACCAGGTATTGGATGTTTTGATAAAATCGTTGGTACATAATGTAAATCAAAATTTTTATATGCAATACTTTGTGGTACTGAATATTCTGTTGTATTATCGATTCGTGCCAAATAATCTGGTAGAATTGGAACTAAAAAACGAACAAAAAAAAAAAAAAAAAAACGAAAAAATTAAAACCACGTATGCATTTTAAATTTTCAAAAAATAAATAAATACATTTTACACATACCAATTACGGTTAAAAGGATATTGTCAATTAAAAGTGTAAGATAAACAACTGTTGCAGTCGTAAAACGGCTTTGTTTTAATTGTGCACCATTTATTTTAAACATTTTTATATTGTTGTTATTTTTTTTTTTTTTTTAATTAAAAAAAAGAAGTATGTTTTTCCTTTTAATCTTTTTATTAACTTTTTTTAAATTTACACTTTTATATAAACTTTTTTTTTTGTTTGTTTCACTTTTTCTTTTTTTTTTTATAATTCAACAAGTGTCTATACTGAGATTGAAAAGGAATCTGTGAAGGAGTTCGATAAGTTTACAAGTATTTATAACCTTTTCTGTCTGTTATATATTTTTTTTTTCCAATTTTATTTTTATTTTTTGTATAAAATGGTCGGTAAATATGTATGTATCGTTTCGAAGCGAAGTTTTAAAAACAACTGGCATATCAGGATAAAAGGATACACATGTGAATGTATGTATGTATGTATGTATATAAAATATAATATATCTTTTGATATACACTTCATTTAGTATTTTATTTCTAACAACAATACAGTTTATTATATACAGTTGTGGCAACAGTAGCAACAACAACAACAACAATAATAACAATAACAATAGCAACAATAACAGCATCCTGAATAAGGACCAAGAAAGTCATTGACTACAAGCCTTTTATAGTGTTTGTAGGTAGGTACATTATGATGACGAAAAACATATTGTATACACAAAGCTTTTACTGAGCTATAGTAAAAAAAAAAGTTTTCTAAAGGAGTAGAAAAAAAAATACATATGTACATACACATATTTATATATGGTAGCTATATAATATAATAATATAAAAAACAAATGATATTTTCTTATCCCGTAAAATGATATATGTACGTACTTTTATATCTAGAGAATGTCATTGTGTGTAATTGTTTTATTCCACTTAGCGATTTTGAATGAAAGCATCGTGCTATTTTGATTATTTTATATAGAAGAAAAGGGGGAGAAGAGACAGATTAAGTAGAGGTAATATAATTGTGTATGGTTGATAAATGTATGTACATACGTACATACATACGTACATAATATTTTATAAAGGATAGTGGGTGGATAGATATATAGGCTAAGTGGTGGAAAAATTAAGGCTTTAAATTTTAGGTTTGTTTATTTTATTTTGTTGTTGTTTATACATTGCATTTCATGTTGGTGTATGTGTGTACTTCTTTTAGTTTTACTACGAATTTTCTTGTTTTTCAGAAAAAATTGATTTGCTGTTACGTTTATTTTTATACATTGTTTTCTACTAGGCATAAAAAAGATAGTGTGTATTTTAATCATGTTGATTTTTTTCTTTTGAGTCCTTGTAAGTTATGTACCTATGTATTAAAAAACAAGTACGTGTTTTGAAACGTTTTCAGTTAAGATGCTGAGGCCAAAAATAGACTATCCCATACAGGAAAACGAGGATGTTAAATAATCTCGATATATCGTTTGTCTTTATGAAATTATGTACTTATTTAATTTTTCAGTTTTTTGAGTGTTTGTTGTTTAAAAGGTCAAAAGGATACGATTTGTTAAAATATTTGATGAAGCATGTATAAAATCACTAGGATATCCTAAAGAACATAAAGTGATCATAAAGAACCCTACAAAATTTAAAAAAAAAAGATAAAAAATTGACAATTTTTTAAATAATTTCAGTTAATCCAGACAGAATTTTTTAGACATACAAGATTTGCATTTTACTTTTCTGACATTTATTTCATTTCACTTTCAACACAATTCAACACAAATTAATTTAAGTACATATCTTTAAATTATAAAAAAAAGAATAAACAAATAAATAATGGGTTTTTTTTAAATTGAGATAAATTAAGATAAATTAATTATCACATGGAAGAATTAAAGGTGGTGCATTTGGTGAATGTTTAATACCAAAAGAAAATGCTGGTGAATTATATCCTGGTTTCCAATTAGATGTATTATATGAATTTGCACCAGGAGTCTGTGTAGAAATTTTTAATGTTATATGTGGTCCACCTAACGAAAATGCTGGACTTCTTCGTAAAATAACATCCAAATTTGGTATACCATATGCTGGACCAGGTGATTGACTTAAAGTTTTATAATTAATACGTCCAGTTCTGAAACGGAAAAAAAAATGTTAAAAAAAAAAATCAAAATGATAAGTCAAATAAAAAACATAAGGAAAATATTTACATGCTGAATGCTGGTGATGAAGGTTTAAATGCGTTTAAGTTAATCATATATTTTGGTCCAGGTGAATTATCTGAACGCATTGAAAGATCAATATGTCGTACACCAAAACTAAAAGCCGGAGGATTTGTAAATGGTAAATTTGAAAAATTACCATATGCTGCTGGTCCAGGACCAAATGTTGTCACTAATGAATTTTTTGTTTAAAAAATTTGTTTATTTATTAAAATGAGAACATGTGAATAACAAAAATAAAATAAATTACTTTTTATTTGATTTCTTTGTGTGAGAGAAAATGCTGGTGAATATTCTATTCCAAATCTTGTCACTTTATCATATTTATATTTTCCTGGTCCTGGTCCAACTGTTTGACCACGTATTGTTGTTCTCATACCAAATGAATATATTGGTCGACGTGTTTTTCTCAAATCATGATGTCCAGTCCCACCGATTGTTGTTGGTAACATATATGCACCAGGTCCAGGTCCTTGAGAAATTATGAATTTTATTTGTTTCATTTTTTAATTATTGTTGTATTAAATTAAAATTACCTGCTGGTGCCATTTTTACTTTAAAAAAATAATTTACATAAGAATTTAAAAAAAAATACTAAAAATTTTGAGACAAAAAAAAACTTTTTAATCGAATGATAAAAATGTTTAATTACTTTGACTTTTTAAACATGTTTTGTTGTTGTTTTTTTTATTTGTGTCAAAAGGATTTGAGGATTGCTAAAGCAAGATTACTTTGTTTGAACTTTTTTTTTTTTGTAAAATCATAATTTTATTTTATTGAAAATGATCAAAAATACTTTCTAATTTGGTTCTAATTGAATGATTTTTCAAAACCCTTAGGTTTTTGTCCTAAAACCACATTTTTCCGAAAGAATATCAGTCCTAATAATTCAGCATATGCACGTTCATACTATATAGATACATATTTACAATAATTCCAGCTCATATGGATTTGACCTACTGCATTCTAAAAAAAAATTATAAAATGAATAAATAAAATAAAAAATTAGAATTTTTCAACTTGTATTCAGCTTTATATTTATTTTAAACTTTTTAAAAAAGCAAAAAATAAACATTTTGATAAATTGTGATAAAAATTAATTTAATCTGTGATCGAAAAATCAAATAATTTATTTTAGGATTACCAGTACATCATTGAATTTCAAAATAAGTAGATGACACAAAAAGTTTTCAGTACTTTAGTAAGACATTAATCGAAAGGTTCTGGTAGGGGTCAAGCAGCTAATAACTATCTGATAGAAATTTTTCATCCTTAATTTCATGTGTAAAAACTAAAAATGAGAGTTTTTTAAGGTTATAAAATGTGTCGAAATTTTAATACTTTTTCAATTTTCAAACCGTAAATATTCTCATTGTTTATTGTGTATACCTAATTTAATTCCTAAATTCAACAACTAATTTGTCTTTTTCTCGTGAAAATGAAAAAAACAATTTGTCTTCTTCTGTGTTTATCGACCTGCTTATTATCGCATCTGGCAATTTTATTTTGGAAAAAAAAAAAATTGTTTTTGTATATAAATAAATTCATAACAAAAAAGTCGAGTTTATATTATTTTGTATTTCGTGTGAGAGATTGTTATTGCATATTTGATTTAAAAATTGTATCTTTCAAGTGTTGTTTTTAGATTAAAAAAAAAAATAACTTGTCTAAATAGAACTTAAAACGTTAAAATTATAAATTTCCGTGAAAGTAAATGATATATTAATTATATGAAATTTGTGTTCATATCAGCTTCAAACTCAGCAGAATACAAAAAATTAAAAAAGTACTAAAAATTATTTAAAATCAAAAATGAAAGCTTTATTTTTTATTGGATTTTTCTGTTATTTGATTAATGCAGTTTTAAGTTGTAAGTTTTTATATTTTATTTTTTTTCCTCTCAATCTTTTTAGAGAGATAGAAATTCATTATTAAAATCATAAATTTTTTTTTTAAATGCATGCTATGAGACTACACGTCTTAAGTTTGAGTATATAATCATACATATATGTATGTACATTAGACTGTCCCTCATTATGTACAGCAAAGAAAAATTTTTTCTAAACCAACCTCTCACCTATGTACTAGATTTTTTGTACTTGACGATGTGAGAAAAATCTCAAAATTTGAAAGCTCTAGAAAATCATTTACCCGTGCAGAAGCCGCAAAAGGCTTCTAGAAAAATCATTGATAATAATGATCATTTCACTTCAAATTATTCGCAAACTTAAATGTTTCTGAAAAAGTTCAAAAATAAAAGGGGTAGCAGTAGAAGGGAAAAAACGTTAATTTTTCGGAAAATGACGACTTTGTGCATTTTACCCTATAACTTTTGTTCTAGTAGACGGAGCTCAAAATTTGTTTAAACGAGAATCCTTCAAGAAATATCCTGGCCAAATTTCAACTTCTACTGCTATGGAAACATACTTTTTTAAAGGTACAAAAAGGTCTACAAAAATTTCCTTAACATAGATGGAAGGAGTTTTTTTCTTTTGTGCTTTGAAAATTGCTCCCTGTTGCAGAGATCTTTTTTGTTCAAAAGAAAAATAGGGAATGACGAGAAGAACGCTTTGCAGAAATTTCAAGGATTTCGGATCACGAGGTTCAGAGATATTCTAATTTGAAATCTGATTTTTGACGAAAACGTGCTAACATCACATCAGATCGGATCACGAACTTATATTTTTAGTAGATTTTCTTAGGTAAAAAGAACCCTTGAGGTTCATTTGAGGTTTTTTTTTACATTGTCAAGTACAAAAAATCTAAGGGATGAGACACTGAGAATCTGAAAGTTGAAGAATAAGGGACACCCTAATGTTCATATATAATGTATTATAAACATGAAGACGCTCACATATTATACCTCACATGTAGCTGCTCGCTTTCACTGTTCCAAAATACAAATAAAATTTAAAAAAAAAGCAAAATTTAAATTAAATATTTATACATATGATATTTAACTGTATAAAAACATGACAGATAATTGATTGTAAATTTTACTATATTATAAAAGATATGATAGCGTGTACAATATATGTGTGAGGTAAAATGTATATGTATTTACACGCATACTACTACTATTTTTATCTATAGTAAAATGTATGCATAGCTGAATAATTTGAAAACTCATAAGAAAAGTTATGATAAAATATGTATTTTAAAAAGGGTTAAAAAATGTATTATAATAATTACAAGAGTGCATTTTACATATATATAATATGTATTTATTATTATAATTATCATTATTATTAAGATACATTTTTATTAAGTGATTTGGAGCTGAATAATGTTTTCCTGTGTTTTCTCTTAATAATAATTTTTTTTTTATATATTTTTTGTTTTTAATAAAAATAATTTGTTTTTTGTTGTTTTTTTTTTTATTTTCTTTTTCTCTTCAATATGTATATTCTTTTTAAATTAAGCTCTTCCATGTATATTACGAGATTATTCTTATGGTTCGGTATGCGTATGCAATGCAACATACTGTGACACTTTGGATGAATTAGATCTCAAGGGACCAAATGAATTTATTTTAGTGTCATCAAGTAAAGTATGTATACATTTTATATTATTAAATTGTATGTTTATATTTATGTATGTATGTATGCAATTTTAAAATGTTAACTAAATTTTCATATTGTATCATTCATATATATGTACATATATTAATAGGGTGATTAAATTGAATGGAATGGATGATACAAATAAAATGATTTACATGGTACATACTTAATTGCAAAAGGAATATAATAATAATTTTTTTGTATGTATTGACTAACCGTATCCTTTTTACTTCTAAAAAATATTAGCTAGCATTTTCGAACAATGATTTCGATTGGAGAACATCAAACTATATGAGCCGTTTATTTTGAAAGTGAGGTAAGTCCACTTTTGGTTAAAAATGAGATAAATTAATTTTCAGATGGAGATCGATATATGCCCTTTCAAATATTTATAATATTGAACTTATTATGTAATATTATTCCCTAGAATTTTCCAGCAGAAATTAAGCTCTTATATGAAACTTCTATGACAGCTGAGATGAAAAACCTTGAATATCTCGAAACAAAACCGAATGGACTTACCACACTTTCAAAATAAACGGCTCTTATGTAGATGTCAGACATTTATTCATTGAAGGAACTTTTTTCAAATAACCCTCATTTTTATTTTTTCCATATAATTTTGAAAATGAAAAAAATAAACAAGAAAATTGATTTCTGAAGTTTTTTGTACATTGTAAGAGTTTAGAAACATTTGGGATATCCCATAGTTTTAAATTGTGTTCCAGAACTTTTTAACTTTCAAATAAAGTTTTAATATTGCGAAAAAATAAATATTTTTAGAAACCATACTTATTGGATCGTCTCAGAACTTTCATGTTAGTTTGCTCAATTTTTTTTTATCACACTCTATACCTGATTTATTAATTGAAGTCAGTACAGGCAAGATAGACATACATACTTACTTTTCTGTACTCTTTTACATTTCGTTTGTATAAATCTGTCTCGTGTGTGGGGTGGGGTGATCAGATCTCAATTTCAATCGAGAGAAATCTTTTAAATTAAATATTACCAAGAGCAACAAACTCATCGGGTACTGCCTCTAAAGGCACAATACTGACTACAATTAATAAATAAAGTATAGAAAAAAATTGTTTTTACAAAATTGTACTTTTTGAATAAATTTTTACATTATCCAATTGATCAAAAACACCCTATATTTAAAATTTACATTAAATGTTTATGTTTTGCTCTAATTGCAAGTTGCAAACAATTTAACATGAAATGCATTAAATATTGTCAATGTGCATGCCGAGGATGAGGATTATTTGTAATGAAAAATATGTGTTTTTTGAAAATATGTATATTTAAGAAGAAAAATAATATATTACGTACATTTATGCAATGTAAATAAATCCTTATTTATTGTTTTTGTTTTTTTCCTTTAAATGATTCATTATATTTACTAATCCAACTTAACTTTTTAATCAAAATTCCACATAAAGGGTGGTCTTAGATTTTCAATTACAAATGGGACATTTAATAATCAAAAAACATATCAAGTGAATGATTTTAAAAATGAAAAAAATAATGAAGAAGTTTCTCGATTACGAAAATATATTTATTGGAATTTCAATGATGAAAGTTGTAAGTATCTATATGAAACTCAAGATTGATTATTATTTTATTCGATTTTGAGATTTAATTGAGTGCCTGTAAAAATGAATTATTTTTGATAATTTTTTTCTCATAATTTTCAGCGGAAAAAATTCAAATAAAAATAAATCGTAATGTAACTTACCAAAAAATGATGGGATTTGGTGGTGCTTTGACTGGTGCAGTTGCACATAATTTAAATTTGCTTCCAGATGTTTTACGTTATCAAATTTATAAGTAAATTCTTTATTTTCTGTAAAATACTTCATTTATTCAGGTAACGTTGGGTTGGGTGGTTTGGTCAACTTTTATATGTGGTCATCTTTTAGAACGTTACCTGTATACATATATTTTTTCTGTTTAAATTTATTAATTGGATTTTTTGTAGATCATATTTTTCAAAAGATTCAGGAATATCATACAATTTTTTACGAATACCAATTGGTGGATGTGATTTTGATACAGAACCATGGGCATATAATGAATATCCAATTAATGATGTAAATCTTACTAATTTTACAAAATTAGATTATCGTGATGAATTAAAGGTAATAGGATTTTTTTTTTTTTTTTAAATATAAAATGACAATTTATTCTCATTTAAAATATTTAGATTACTTTAATAAATGAATTGAAACAAATAACAAATAATCATGATATTAGATTTTTTGGGGCTGCATGGAGTCCACCCAAATGGATGAAAACAAATAATGCATGGAGTGGTCATAGTTCTTTAAAAAAGGAATATTATCAAACATGGGCAAATTATTTTATTAGGTTTGTGATTATTATTATTATTATTATTCAATTCAATGTACCATAAAACGTATTTGTACAGTAAAAATAATACGCTTATTTATTCGAGATTGATGATGCATTTTTTCTTCATTTTTATTTTCCATTTTTCTTCTTAATCTTAATTCTTTTGAAAATAAATGTCATCTAGATTTAAAATTTATGACTTTCATTATAAAATACATTTTTTATTCTTTTTTTTTTAAATGAAAATTACTTTTTTTTTAAATAAAATTTTTTTTAGATATTTTGAATTAATGGCAGCTAAAAATATTTCATTTTGGGGATTATCAACTGGTAATGAACCAACGGATGGTAGTTTTATTGGTGGTTTATTTGTTAATTTCATGAGTCTTGGTTGGACATCAGAAAATCAAGTAAAATATCATTTTTTTTTCTTAATATTTTTTAATATAAAATCCAATAAATCTGATTAATTATTTAATAGTATTTTCTAAAATTGATTGCGTTATCTGATGAACATTTTTTTTCTTTTTCTTAATTATAGGGAATATGGGTTAAAGAAAATTTAGGTCCAACATTTAAAGGATCTGAATATTTCAAAAATGTTAAAATAATATCAAATGAAGATCAAAGATATTCATTTCCGATTTGGTTTAAAGGTGTAAGTACACATAATATACAAAATAAAATGTATCTTCTGATATTTACTGACTTTTATTTCTTTTAAAATTTAAATTAAATCAGATGAATAGAGGTGCTAAAAATTCAACAGATTATTTAGATGGTTTCGGAATTCATTGGTATTGGGATTTTTTATTTCCATCATCATTTTTAGATATAACACATAAAATGTATCCAAATAAATTTATTTTAAGTACAGAATCATGTGTTGGTTCAGGTTTTTTAGATTATCATGGACCACAATTAGGTAATTGGAATAGAGCTGAAAAATATATTAAATCATATATTGATGATTTTAAACATTGGATTAATGGATGGATTGATTGGAATTTATTATTAAATGAACAAGGTGGTCCAAATTATGTTGAAAATTTTGTTGATGCTCCAATTATTATAAATACAACAAGTATGTAACTTAAAGTCTTTTTTACTTTATATACAAAATCAATTTGTTTTAACTGTTTTTTATTTATTTGTTTTTTTTTTTAATTTGTTTACAGGTAAAAATGAATTCTATAAACAGCCAATATTTTATGGTATTGGACATTTTTCAAAATTTATTCATGAAAATTCAATTCGTATTGAATCGGAAACAAATGATAATGATATTAAAATTGTATCTTTTCAAAGACCAGATAAAAAAATTGTTACTATTTTATATAATTGGTATGTATTGTATTTTTATATATATGTGTGTGTTTGTTTGTTATACATATTTGAAAAAAAAAATTTTTTTTTTAAAGAGAAATATAAAATATAAAATGTTGCAAATGTATTTTTATGATAAAAACAATTAAAAAATTTTCAATAATAAAAATTTATACAAATTCAAAAACAAACAAAAAGAAATATTCATTTTTATTATCTCTTCATGAAATTTTATTTCAAATAAAAAAAAAAAATATGAGTATATAAAATAAATGTGATTTTTATATGCAAAAAAAAAAAAAAAAGTAAATTGTATAACAAATTAACATTTTATTTGCAACAAAAAAACAATTTTTCCTATATACTTAGTTACTTACGTATACCATACATATTTTGATAATATGTGTAATTAAATGTTAAATTCTTTTCTAAAAAAAAAAAATCTTAAAATTTTTAAATGTGATCTAATAAAATTTTTTATAGTTATATAATAGTAAATGTCATGAAATTAAAATAATAAATTTGTAGATTTTATTATATATGTTATACATACATATATTGTAAATATATATTTACATATTATGTAAATCTCATTTTATTTTGTGATTTTATTTCATTTATTTTTATTTTTTTCATTTTTATTTTACAGTAAACAAACTTCGGTTAAAATTGAAATTTTTGATAATAATCATTCGGATGAGATTAATATTGAAATACCAGGAAAATCTGTACATACAATAATCTATAAATAATTTGTTGATAAATTTAATGTAAGTACTTTAGGTTAAATTTCGGATTACGACAAAAAAAATCAAAAGTATATTTTGTAGAAAATTTAAAAAAATAATTTTTGTTAAATGAATTTTTTTTTTTTTTTAAATAAAGAAATTATGTATTTTTAATTGCTCACTCAATTCTTTTATAAATGCGATAATTATATTGAACATGTATCCACAGATAATAATATAATCTGTGTTGTCTATGGTAGTCAAAGGTATGTGTATCTTTTTTTTCTTTTAGTATCTTTATGTTGTTTTTTTTTTGTGTGTGCATTAACTTTGATGCATTTATTTATCCTGAAAATGTAATGTCATCTGTTATTTGTGTAAATATGTACATACCTATGTATACTCGTATGTACACTTACACATTAAATTACTGTAAAAAAAAAAAAAACTCATGTTTATAATAATATGGATCATAAAATTTTAAAACTTAGCACGTTTTAGAGATTAAAGTGAACGCAAGTCAAAGATTTAAATTCAAAATAATAAAGGAACAAAACGAAAAAAACAAAAAAAATTAAAACTAAAAATAAGAGAAAAAAAACCGAAACAAATTGTCACGGTTAATTAAATTACTGAACAAATTGACAAAATTTTAACGATCGTTTCATTTATTGCGACTTTGAAATAATAATTATCTTATTTTATATTCTTTCATTTTTAAGTAAAAATTTGTATTATTACTTTGCTATATGTAGCTTGGTTTGTATGTAATTAAATAAACTGTAATCAACGAATGAGTATAGGTATACTATACTTACTTTTCAAAAGAAGGATATACATTATTTTGTATCTTACAGATTTGTAATGTATATCTGTATTTTTAAAATGCGTGACATTTTGTGAGATGTCTAAACTAATTTCCAGAAAACATAAGTATTAAAATAAAATTGATATTTATAAGGAATATATATGATGACGCCTACATGAATTTCCGTTTTACGATCGATCAACAGCCCTACCAGGTTGAATCTTACGGGTGGTGGGTAGGATATAAATATGTAAAATATACATAAGAAAAATTAAAACAAAAAATATAAGGATGATTTTATATTTATTATGTACGTATACAGTATAGTATTTACATATACGACGTATGCATTTGATATTTTAATAAAGACAATTTTAAGCCTTTGAGATTAGTTTTGTTATTTGAAAACAAATCATTATATTTTTATGCATCAATGAAAAAGATAAAATACAGATTATGTGTATAAAGAAGAAAAATAAAGTAAAGTTAGAGGGAAAATAAAAATTAATTTATTTATTTTTTACCTTGAATTTTGTGTCTAATTATAAAAATTTTAAGTCTGATGTAAATTTCGATTTTTCTTTTCGAATTTTAAAAGAAAAGAAAAATGAGTTAAATATTTTTATTCGGAGTTACAAATCTTTAAACTTGAATAAAAATATTGTATGCAAAGTATTGTGGAAATTCTTATGTCAGTATATACATACATATGTATGTATGTACATATGTATGTATGTATTCAATGTCAACGTATGACCTTATCATGCTCACGTGTACTTATATACTGTTTTCGAAAGATTCAGTTTTTAAAGACATTTTCATGTTATTGGAATTCTACTTCTTCACGTGGTGGTTAGTAAATAAACCTTTTTTCTCTATACCACATAGTAACATAAAAAAATACTGGGATTGTCTTTTTAATTGTGCAATCGTGATTACAGTGGACACTTATCTACATCTACACTTATTCTGTAGTTGATGCTTTTATCTTATATCAGTGTCATATTCTAAAAATTGCTAAAACAATGAAAACTTACTCACTTTAGTTTTTAATCTAAAAAAAAAAAAAGATTAAAAAGTAAAAACAGAAGAAAAACATTATACATACAACAATTTTTAAAGAGCACTTAAAGATGACATGAAAAAACGTTAACACGCCTTTTTCCCTTATATATTTTGACAACATCCTAATTTTCCTTAAAAGGCAGTGATTTACACGTTTTGTTTTAAGACAACCGTAAAAATGACAATTCAGCCATGAAATATGGATCAGATTTCAAAGTAAGGGAAAATATGAGCCGCAGCCGGATGTTATCTCTTATAAAAAGATATATTACAAAAAGATGGTATATGCACAAACGCATGTACTATCATACATATATTATACATACATATATGTATGTACGTTCTTTTTTATAGTAATTCCGTTGTAATGAATTTAAATCTCATTACTATGGTAAATGTACCTTTTTTCAAGTTAAATGGATTTAAATTATATAATTCTGTTTTCATATCCGATTTGTTTTTTTTTTTTTAATATCCCAAGAGAGTTAATTTAGAAAATTGAAACTAAAAGTTAAGTAAATTATACAATTCTTGTTTTTTTTTGTTGTTGTTTTTTTTTAAACAAAAATACATTTTTATTTATTAGCACTTAAAATATTTTTTTGTTTTATTATATTATTTTTACAATTTTACACCTTAATATTTCTACTTACATTTAAGTATGTATACAATTAAAAAAAAAAAAAAAACATTTTATGTGTTAAAATGAAAGATATCTTAAAATGTGTTGTCCATATATAAATAAATATGGTCATACATGTAACGTATTATGTGCGATGACAAGTATAACATTGTATCCCAAAAAAAAAGTTTATATTTGAAAACTATGTTGAGTTAAAAGAGCACTTAAAAACTACATATTGTAACGACTAATGAATATTCCTCTTAAATAACTCATTTTCATCCTTAATAGCCTATTTACTAGATTTTTATTTTATATTTAAGGATAATTGCACTTACATTTTTTTTTGTTTTGGTTGATTGTTGAATTTTAAATTTTAGTTTTTTTTTCCTTTGGTAGCAGTTTTTTTTTTTGTGTTTTTAATTGCACTTGTGTTCAACAAGTCTTTTGTTGTATTGAGGATATTTGAAAATTTTGATCTTTTGAATTATTACTATTATTATTATTACTAATACTTTGAACAATTAAATTAAGACATTCCAAACTTGATCCACTGATAGGTGATGAATTATTGTAGTCTGAAAATAAAAAGGATTATAAGTTGAGTTGAGAATATTTGATAATTTTTATAATTGAAAAAAAAAATTAAAAAAATTGAGAACAATATCAATAGTGCAAAAATTTATGGTTTGAAATTTTATCCTTTTTTTTAACGAAATCAAAAAAGGAAAAAATAAAAAATAAGTTCTTTCAATGGAAAAAGGAAATTAGAATTTTGGGAAACATGGTCTGCACAAATTTCAATTTTTCTTTCTTTACAATTCCTGGATCCTTGAACAAAAGTTCTGCATAGAATGTTTTTATATATCTTTTCTTTTCTTCTAAATTTAATTATAAATAAAAAATATAAGTATGTATGTACCTGATATTGGTGTGTATCTATCTGCCTCTTTTGAAAATTGTTGCAATTTTTCTCGTAAGAAACTGCCGGTGTACGTGCCCTAGAATAAAATAAGAAAAAAAAAACATATAAGATTTAATAGTGAGATAAAAACAATGTATAAAATTATTATTTTTAAAAAGAATAATTTTAAACTGCAACAATATTGCTTAATTTAAAAATATTCTGTTATTTTAAGATTTCCCAACAATTACAATTTTTGTAATGACGAAAAATACAATAATTTTATTTATAAAAATTAAAATTGTTTGCATACATTATCTTTGCAATCTTCTTCTTTTTTTTTTTCCTTCAAATCTTTTAAATCCAATTAACACATTTTACTCTAATTATTTTAAAGACTAATTTTAGATATGTACTCTTTTTAAGTTGAGTAATCTTCTATTACAAAAATGTTTGCATACATGTACCTAAATATGTACATAATTATGTATGTGTACAAGATCATGTCAATTATTATAACAATGCATTGTGAATTTATATCTAAAAAATTTGTTATTTAAAATTTATAGTATCTTTTCTTTTGCCCTTTAATTATGTTCATATCAATGTCAAAATATTTTTCATATCACATTTTTGTTGTTTTTTTTTAATTTTTTCATTTTTCAAATGAGTACAAATGTATGTATGTACATCAAAAAATTATTTCATTGTAAATTTATAGCAATTATTTTTCAATTTGATTGTCATAGATATTTATTCCCAGTAAGAAATTCACAAAGTGCTAAAACTGAAAATACTTAATATAAAAGAACTTTCGCATATGTAAAAAGTTTGAACGGAAATTCGCAAAGATTCTTGTCTCTAAAACGGACAATTTTCCACTGTACGAAGTTTGATGTTTTCAATTTCAAATAATTAAAGTCTTAGAGAGGAAAAACAAAAAGAATGAAGTTCTGAAGCAGTAAATAAGATAAACGATTCCATGAAATTGAAATATTGGAGATTGAGTCCTTCTGAAGAATAAGACAAGACTTTTTGTTTTGTTGAATAGAGTTTTCTTGGTCCTTAAAAAGCATTCCAATAAAATTTAAGACGATTTCAGGGTAGTGGGAAGACTGGGAAGAGAAAAACAAATTATGGTAATTTCAAAATGAACGTTCTTAAGAAAACATAATCCCTTTCTTATACTTTGTCATGAGCATTTTCAAATGTCTTCCAAACCGTTTTGGTTTTCCTTGTTGGGTTATTTTTTTCACTATTAGTATTTCATAAAAATATATATTTTTCATTTTAAATAAATTAAATTTGTAAATTAATTATATAGTTTTAAAGACAATGAAATATGTTTTGGTCAATGTTATAATTAATACAAGAGAATATTTAAGATTTGTTAAATTCTCAGACGACGTATGACTCGACTTGTGATGGATAAAAAAGAATAAATAATTATTTTATGATATAGCTACTAATGTGAAACTATAGTGAGATAACATATATGATTTTTCATCATAATACAAAAAATAAGTATTAATATACATATATTCATGTATAACTGTAATAAGAAACCATTCATCATTTTGATGGCATTTATCATCTTGCAAAGTTCTCAACAGTTGTCTAAAAGGATTTATTTCAAGTAATCTATGGTATATGAAAAGTATATAAGTATATATTTGAGACTGGTTAGAGAAACAGTTTCTATTAACACGGTGTATAATATTATAAGAATATACAGATGTTAATAATCATAATTATCACTATAACTCGATGAAGAAAAAAAGAAAAATCTTTTTATGTTAAAAATAAAAGTTTTCAAATTCATAAATCATCTCCACAAAAAGACAAGCTTAGAAAAAATACATACATATGAGATTGTGTATATGGATATTTCGGCGTACTTGAAGTTTTACTGTTTTTTTTTCTCTTTTTTAATAAAATAATGATTCTTGATATCGTTTCAGTGTAGGAATTAATAAATTATGTTTTATGATATTATATGGATTATTAAGGATTAAAGAAAAAAAGTGAAAAAGGATAGTGTAAAATATGTATGTTCTATTTCATTGTTGTCTGGCGAGTATAGTAATACTTTCGGCAGATTGTTGCCTCTTTAACTATATGTTTTACAGATACATATTATAGATGATAAATGTTCTATGGAGATCCAAAATATCATCCCTTTAAAACGTGACTGCCCCAGAAATATAAGATTTTAGGAAAACCTATGAATTTTATCTGAAGCTTGAAGTCATCTTCTAAGAGTCCAATGAAATTTGTTCAGTCTTCTATACAAAAAACTCTCAAATATATGTGTTCCTCCGATCCTTTTTATAATCAGCAAAAATTTAAACGTAGTATTAAACGACACTTTTCCTTAAGCTTGAGATCTAGGTTCTGAATTCTGGGGTGAACTGAGTTGATAGCTCGATTTGTGTCATAGTACCATTAAAAGGAAGAGGAAGAAAATTTTTAAACGCTGGAAACGTGATAAGTAAGTTTGGATAGAAAGAGTTGAAAATATCAGTGATAATCCAGGATATCCTTCTACGCTGGCGTATATACATATACTTCCGTATATGAAAAACTGAAAGTGGAAAATTATGAATTCAATAATGCGTGAATAAAATTCGATAATTTAAATATAGAATACGTTTAAAATTGGACCTAAAAATAATTATTAAAACTTAATTTCTTCTATGAATGATGACAAAGTAATTAAAATTCTTAAAACAAATAAACTTTTTTCTAATTTTATTTGTTTATAATTCACATAAAATATTAAGTACATAAACAAATCAAATTCACACTCTCAATAAAAAATAAAAGCAGAATTAGTTTGCCCAAAGTAATTTTTCTCGAAATTCCGGTTATTGTAATGAAAATCAAATTAATTGGATTTGATTTGTGAAGAAAAATATCTTCGTTTTTTTTGTGCCTGTTCTTTTTATTTAAAAAAAAAAACGTTAATAAAATTTTCAATTATGAATTTAAAAGAACCATTAAGTAAATCATCACAATATAACACAATATATAAAATATTACATAATAAAATTTATTATGAAAATGTAAAATGATAAATTTTCATATAATAATATTTTGTGGTTGAAAAAAATTTACAAATTTTTAATGTTGTTTTTAATAATTTATATGAATGTTTTCATTAAAATTTGCTTTTAAAATGATATTTATCATTTTACTTTCTCTTATTCTTTCATTTTTACATATGTACGTACGTATACATACATATAATATATAATATGTAATAGGAATCATTTTAAATTTCTTTATTAAAAACTATATACATCATTATATTAATAAGAATGAATAGAACATTTAATATATTTTTCTCTTTGTTTTTGTTTTTGTTTTGTTTTTGTATCTTTTTTTTTTTTAAATTTTATTTTTATTTTTTTAATTTTCATATAAAACACACCTTCAACTATAGTATAAAATAAAATAAGATTAAGTAGAAATACATTATCATTGAATGGTATATATCACATCCAGTAAACCATCATGTTCATTTTGTCGTTCTTTTAAGAATAAAGAAAAAAATAAATAAAAAGACACTATATATACATACATAAATATCGTCTCATATAAAATAAATTCATTCAAAAATAACTTTTTACTTGTGTCATGGACCACTTAGATAGATATTTAGTTGTTTAGTATTTAATGTGATGTCTATGATTTCTAAAAAGTTTTAAATTTTAAGTCCCTAAATATCACCTACATGAATTTATTATATTTTAAAATATAATATATACATAAAGGATGTGTGTATCTATCTACACAGCATACGTGTGCGTACGTGTGGATCATTATACCTATAGTAATAGTACATACTTAGTATCATCTTATTTTGTGATTTTCATTCTAAAATTTTCTTTTTTTTTTTTTACAAAAGAAAATTATAATGAAAATTTTCTTCTTAAATTATATTTTTATTCATTTAAAATAAAAGATTCTGTATTGTTTTTTTTTTTCTAAATGCTTAAAATTAATCTTTTGATTGAGATATAGCCACAATTATAAAAGATATATTGTTTAAAAACGTGTTCATTTATAAAATTGATTGCATTTGATCGAGATGATTCCTTTTAATTTTTTTTTTTTTTTTTGGTTTTTAATTAATTGTGAAAAAAATTAAAATTTTTTGATACCACAAAATTTTAACTGCACAATATTTTATAAAAAAATTATAGAAAAAACTTTTTTTTTAAATTAAAACTATGAAATACGAATTGCAGGAAATTTTTGAACTTATTTTTAATTCCTACACCTTTTTATTTAATTAATTTTTTACAAAAAAAAAAAAAAAAACAAAAAAATAAAAAATGAATCCAAAAAAAAATTTATTACATGATGAAATATTTCAAATTCATTAGAATGCGTGATGTAATTTAAATTCTTTGACTTTTGGATCATAATTTAGAGTAAAAAAAAAAATAAAATATAAAAAAAAAGAATTCTCTTTCCTGAGTAATTTATATTAATCATAAAAAAAAAATTCTAGCATACTTTAAAATTAATGTTTTCAAATATATCCTCACATCAATATTTTTCTTTTTGATTAGATTATTAGACATACCTATGTAGATACATATTATGTATATACAAAATGAAACTAACTTTAAATATAGAAATATGTTAATGGTTTTAAATTTGTTTTAAAATTTTGTTTTTGTTTTTTTTTTTACTAAATTTTCTCTCTTTACCTATACTATCTCTTAAGAAACAAAAAAAAAGAAAAAATTACGTACAGGGAAATCATTTATGACATCAAGAACAATCTTCTTTTTTCGGAAAATTCTTGTGTGTGGCCGACGATATATACTTATATACATACTACATATATGTATATTTTTTTCTCAAATAAAATCATAAATTTTATTTTGATAGCTACTTAAAGTTACATGTTATTAAAAATGTATCTTAATAGATAGATAGATAAAATGTATCTTTTGTATATGTACAATATAAAAAATTTTATAAATACAATATAGGTACTATACATATCATGTATGTACGTATGTATTTCAATTTATAGAAATGATCTTGCCAATCTGTCAAGTTTCATACTGACAAATAATTCGTGAGCAACATGACACCATATGTAACGTTTTTTTTCTTCTGTTTTTCGTAATTTTGTATCTTTCAGTTCATATAGTAATTTTAAAAGAGAAAAAAGTGATATGAGATATTATACATAAGTGTATAAATAGGCATCATTTTCAAAAAATTACCTCAGTATCATATTTTTGTGTATATGTGTACATGTATGTGCATACAGTACATACGTATATATGCATTCTAATCTTATATTTATAATTTTTTTTTGTTGATCTTCTTTAAGAAAGATGTTTTTTTCACATGAATATTAGGTTGACATAAGCTGACAGTGTAACATATTAGCAGTGCCATAATTAATGTTCAATTTGATGATTGGTAGGCGATAAATGAGTTTAAATAACATAATATTATTATAAACTATAAAGTTGAACGCCTTTAGTTTAAAATAAACAAAAAAAAAATATACATTAATGTACCACAAAATAAATGAAAATTTACAGAAATATGAAAATAAAAACCCAAATTAAAAAAAAAAAAAACAAGAAAAGAAAAACAGATAAGTATGCGAAAATTTTTCATAATTTTTCATTTAGTTTTTATACTTTTTTATTTGTTTGTCAATTCTACCCAAGGATCATTATAATGAGAAAAAGAGAAAATGAATGATATATGAATTTTATTTTATTTTTCATCATTATTTCTTTTTTAATAGTTTTTCTTTTATTAATGTAGAGATTATAAGATTATGATTTGTTCTATTTTATTAGAATTTCCTTTTTTTTTCGTTGTTGAATATTTTTTATTACGTGGAATTTATGAATGACATTAGAATTATACTTTTTGGGTGTTCCTAACATATGATTTTTCATAAATTAAAATTAGAAAGAAAGAAAAAACTGTTATAATAAAAAGAAAATTTTTATTTTTTATGATGTCATGAAAAAAAACCACATAAAATTCTTTTTCTAATAATTTAAGTTTATATAACAAAAAACATAAAAAAAACAACTTTATAATTATTTTTCAAATCATCATATTTCTAATAATAATCATAATTTTTTGTCGTAAAAAAAGTTTAGAAAATATGCATTTTAAACGGGATTTGAAATATGTATGTACGTGCAACTATCTTATGGTGGATTTTTATTTTTAGGAAATGCATTTATGAGAGGATTAGTTGTGTTTTTTTTTGTGTTCGTTGAGTTAAAAATATTCTACAATAAATTTCACAGAAAATAACTTAGTGATAAATAAAAATAAAAGTGTCATAATTTTTAGCTAAAGTATCTACCCCTTCTTTTAATGACTGAAATTCAATCATCACCCTTTTCAAATTTTAACTATGCCTTTCAGTTCTATGTTCTTATGAATTTCGGACCACGTAGACACAAGTTATCAGTCAACAAAAGCTTTTTCGTGAGCCTTGTCAAAGTACCATTTTTTTTTAAATTAAAAATTCTTTGATTTTGATGACCTAATCCATAGGTTTTCTAAGTAAATTACGGACACACCACAACACCTCCAACACCAATACTTGGAGCATATGAGGTAAATAGTTCTAGAAACCGATTTACCACCTAATGATACCCTGTAAGTAAAATTTTGTTTGCCTGTCATCATCGATAACTCTAATTTCTAATTACATTTCACTTTTTCTCTTTACAGATATTCTTTCGAGGATATATACATATTATGTATGTAGATGCAGATACGTTCAGACATATAAAAGTCGGATAACTTCAAAAATTACTCAAGAAAAAATAAAAAAAAAACCATTTTATTTCCCTGTAAAAATGATTTCTTAAAACTAATTAAAATTATTTAAATTTTGAAAAATTAAAAAAATAACGCACACACTTTTTATTGAAAAAACATCATGAAATTTCATTCACAAAATTTTACAAAGTTAAACCGATTATAATTTATATATGAGTACAATATACACCTACACATTCTTATACACATAAGTATGTATGTATGTACATATATTTAAATTAAATGCTAAAATTTAATATTTTAACAATTTAACAAAGTTTACATTTTAGAAAGCATTTAATATAAAATTTACAATAATGAATTAAAACATCTGTTTAGCATGTGCTGCATAAGAATCTGTGTAATTACAATTAGATTTTTAGATGCACATTAAAAGTGCATAAGTACTTTTCAGTTGATCCGTAGAACATCAAAATAATTGCAGTGTAATATAAAATTATATATACGAATATTATGTATATACAACATACATATACAAATGTATATATACAAATCATCATCATCGTCATCGTGGTAGTATAAAATTTTGTTATTTTTCTCATTTATTTTTTTCTTCGTTTGTTTTATGAATTCATATTAAATTTCAAGGTTGTGACAATTTAAAACATTCAAATCATAATATAAGTTAAAATATATACTTGTACATATTCTGAATATTAAAATAAATGAAAATTTAAAAAGAACAAAAAAAAATGTAATATAGAAAATTTGATTTATGATACAAACTTTTTTAAATATTATTATGTAGGATATTTTATATTTGCAATGTAAGCGCATATAAGTATGTACATACGAGTATATCTGTATTTATTTTATATGCAATTAAAAACCGCATACATAATACAAATATTAAAATTTTACTTAAAATTATGGGAAGATTTCGTTTCATTTCATTTCAAAAGAAAAAATATGAGAAAAAAATTTAAAAAAAAAAAGAGAAATAAAGATTCTTTGCTGATTTTTTATGGATAAATGTATGAGTAATTCATAACGATTTGTTCAACAAAGTAAATTAAACATTTTATTATCTTTTATGACAAATAATTTTTTTTTTCTCTTGTAAATATGTATTATTTATATTTAATCCTAAAGAATTGCCTTTTAAATAATCGTACAGGCCACAGGGTGGTTATGTAAAAACTGGTAAAGTGACAAACAAAAATTTTTTTTTTCATGTTGAGAAAATTCGTTGGGGAATTTTTTTATTTGAAAATAATAAAAGGAAATGAAAATATGTATATACGTTTTTTTTTTAAATGTTGAAAATTATTGCAAATACTAAAATGTAAAATATATCTAAAACCAAAAAATATCAATTTATCATAAATAAATTTAATATTTTGTATATTTGATTGAAAATTGGCTTAATGCCATTATGTACACGAATGTAAATAGTCCTTAAACGTGTACGTACAGTTCAATTAGAAAAATGCGTGTTGAAAAGTTGTATTTATTTTTGCATTCAGATATAATATATTCAATATATGGAAATCATTAGATATAAAAGTACCTATGAATATGTTATGAGTGTTAATTATATAAATAGATGTCACAGTAAATTCATTTTGATTTTCGTTTTAAATTTACCGATTTAATATATGAAATTAATTAATAAATGACTTTGGAATTCATAGTCGATAAAAAAAAACCTAACAGAATCTACATAGGATATTATCTTTTGACAAACTGAGTTTTCTCAGTAAAAATGTTTTGCTCTAGCATCGACTTTTGTTTTTATGTAAGTTGAAAAACTTGTGTGAAAAAAATTAAGTAGTCGACTAGAAGATATTTTCCAGAATGATAAAAAAAAGTGATTGATTCTGAGTGAAGAAAATACAGAGATTTTTATACATATAAAATTCAGAAATCGGTAAATTTTAATTCTATTCTTTTGTTTTTATTATAAGAGTATCTCTTTAGTTTTTAATGCGCTTTTATTATGCACAGTACTGATGCATGAAGATGGAAAAATGAATGGGGAAGAATAGAAGATTGAGGAGGAAAAGAAGATTATTAATTATTTTTTCAAAAATAAAAGAAAACAAAAATAAATGAATTCAAATTTGATTTCTTTATAAAAATTTCTAGAATAAATTATTTATTTTCATTTTATAAATAAAATTAAATTTTATTTCAAAATAATTTGACAAAAAAACACACACACACTCATACAAATATTAATATTTTACTCTATTTTTAAAATTTTTCATAAAGCAATTAATTTTCATATTTTAAGATTAAATTAATTCCACTGTCAAAATAGAAATTTTTAAATGAAAGGGAAAAAAAATTATAATTTCTTCGTGTTTTTGATTTGAAAAGTGAGTCCAATATAAAAAGATGATAGAAAAAAAAATAACCAAGGACTTGAAAGAGAAAATTTCATTTTGTAAATGGTAGATCATTCCAATGGAAAATATTTAAAAGACATATAAAAATCAACCACAAACCACATTGAAAATATTTCAAGACATTTTTTTAATAATCCAAGATCACACAAAATAATTTAAAATATGAATTTCAACTTAAAGTATTTATTAAAAATTACTGAAACATATAAAGGAGTATTTATGATATGAAAATTGTGCAATTACAAAAAGATAATTCTTCCATCTTTGAATTGTGTAGAAATTAGAAACCAAATAAGTAAAAAACAAAAAAAAAAGAAAAGTTTTAATAAATAGAATTAAATTAAAATTAAACCTTGATTTATATTTAAGATGTCATTTCATATTTTTAATGATGAAAAAGATAACAGAAAAATTTTACTTATGTAAAAGACGAAATAAATTCTTTTTGAAGAAATTTGTAATATGTAAGACATAAGAAAATTTCCATCGAAATTTTTCATTATTATTTTAATTCTTATTTTTTCTTCTTATATTAATGTCTAAGATTTAATAAAAATCAAATGAATTCAACTTAGACCAAAAAAAACACCATATTATTAAAGAAATATTTTGAAAAACATAATTCTCATATTTAACGGCCCTTTGTACTTTGACATTAAAATATGATCATCATTGAAATTGTGATGATTCGAACATTTCATTTTGTGTCATTTTACAGGCATTTTCAGAAAATTATATGTCTCAACAAAATGTGTGTAATTTGTTTTAATTTATTTTTAAAAAAATTGAATAGAAAAAATTGTAAAAATCAAAAAAAAAAATGTAAGTACACGAATATTTTGATTTTTGTAAAAAGAAAAATCAGGAAATCATAAAAATGAATTAATTTTTATTTTATTTAATTTTTCCTTTTCTTCATTTTTTTCGAAACTGCATAAAAATTACTTTTTTTTAAAGATACATAAAAGATTTCATTTTTTTAGATTAATTTGTGTTCATTTTTATACATTTTGTTGAAAAAATATGTCTTCATAATTAAATAAATGGCAAATTTCCAAAATTAATTTATAAACGACAAAAAAAAAGAAAAAAGAAAAAAAATGTGTATTGAAATACTGAAAAGAAAAATTATTACATAAAAAAAAAAAACGTAGATTTAAAATACAAAGGCTCTTTGAATGTGAAGAATTTGCAAAAAAGAATTATGTTTTTTAAACAAAAAAAAAAAAAAAAAAAATCATAAGGCAATAATTTTCTTTTAAAGGATTCAAAAATATTTCAAGATATATGAGTTTCCACAGGTAGAAAAAGATATGTATGAGCTTACATAAAGTTTAAAACTCAAAAAATTATCAAAATAATGCAAATTTCGGAAATTATATAATATTTTCATTTGTTGTTGCTAAATTATGACTTTTCAACAAGAAAAAAAATAAAAATAAATTTTCATTATTCATGAATTATGTGAATTTATAAGACGAAAATTAAATCGTGAACGAGTAAGTAATTTTATTTATTTGAATGTGTCTTTGTTTATATAAAAATAGATTATCCCCTCTTCTTTTTATCATTGTTATAAGGTGTGTATTTTTTTTTTTTTTAATATAGGTAATATAATATATATTTAAAATTTATTTTATACTTAAGGTGTATATTTTAATTAACATAAAAACACGACATTTACAACAAATGAATGTGAAATTTTTATTATGCTTAAAATTAAGTTCTAATTTATTGGTTTTCTTGTGAGAAATTATGAAGAAAAGAAAAAAAAGAAAAATGCTTAAATTAATTTAATGAAGTGATTAATGATGAAAAAAGCACTAAAATACTTTTTTTTTGTTTGTTTTAATTTGAAAAATAAAATTCAAAGTAAAATTTTTATTTGTAAATAATTGGTATATAAGAAAAGAATATTTAAATTTGTGTTTTTTCTATTTTTTAATTTTTAAAGGACATTTACCTTTCAAAGATGTTTGAAATATTATCTAAATTCATTTTTGTATTGGCTTAAAAAAGCCTAAAGGATATAATTTTTCAACTTTTTGAGAAATGGATTGCATGTAATCAAGAAGTTTTCCTATACAACTCTTTAACGGTACATTCTAAAATCAGTATTTCACGATTTAATTAGACTTGATTACATAGATTACAGTTACCTAGTTTTTCTTCTTTAAATTGCAAAATGGTTAAGAAAAATTCAAATTGTTGGTTCATATAATTCTAAATAAAAAGCTGAGTAGTATTTAGAAAAAAAAAAAAGTAGAATATAGAGAAAAATACATTTCAGGACTTACCAAATAATCCTGAGGTGATGTTCTTGTTGCAATATTATTATTCAGACTATCTGATGAACTTCTAGGAGCTGATTCCTATAAAACAACAAATTTTATCAATGAAAAATATAAAAATAAAAGGGAAATTATGTATTTGAAAAAATTGTCTTTGAATTTGTATACCTGTAATAAATCTTCTAAATTTTCAATGTATTCAATAGCATTTCTTAAAATTTCCACTTTCGGTAATCTTTGATTAGGATTTGCACTTGTACGTCTTTTTAAAAGTTCAAATGCTTCATTTACCTGTAAAATATTAATTAATTAAAATTTTGTAAATTTTTTGAATGAACGTCAGTAATGTAAAGTGTGAATTATTTAGCTTAGTGATCCTTAAATTGACTAATTGTGATTTCAAAAAAAAGTTTATGTAGGTTGAGGTTTAAATAAAGTCTGGACAAAAATTAAAATTAAATAATTAAAACACATTTAATAGCTTCTAAATTTGAATCACCTATTAAAATTTGAAATGAAGTAACTCTTTAAAAACCCAACACAATATAGAAAAATTCATATGAATTTATGATTACCAATATATTATTCCCATCATGCATTAGGTATATGAATTTGAACTAAAATATTTGAGTACGCCTTTCGAATAAAACTAGTGAGAGTCCTTAAAAGTATAGAATAATAGAAAATTTAGCTTCAATTTTTTTACCTTTCGTTTAATTAAAAAATTATTACTGAGTTGATTTACATTATTTTTAAAAAATTTATCAAGAATTCTGCTAAGAAAATAAAATCCTAGAAAAAGGGTTTTATAAATTAGAGAAAAAAATTGTTGTAAAAACTTATTGTTCATGTTTTTCTTTTCTTTCTTTTTCTGTTTTTCAATTTAAGGAAAATATTGGAGTATCCTTATGGAAAACAGAAAAGTGATAAACCTTAAAAATTAAATTTTTCAGAGTCAAAGATTATTTCAACAACTGAAAAACAAATTTGATTTAGAATATAAATTTTTGAGTTTATCACAATATTTTTTTTTGTGTGTATAAAATATCTAAATTATATAATATTTTGTTATTACCTTTCGTAGTCTTCTTCTTTCTCTTAATGTTGCTGCTTTACGTCTATCAACAGCAACACTTTTCTTTTTACATGCTTTACAAGCCCATGTTAAACAAGGTCTTGATTGACCAGCTGAACAACCTAAAGGAGCTAAAACATGCTCCTCAGAACTAATACTATTATCATCATAATCTGATGTTAATGGTGGTGATGGTGTCATATTATCCTTTCCATCAGATCCTGAATTATTATTATCATAAATATGATCATAACGTGTAACTGGATAATAATTACTATTAATTATATTTTGTTGTTGTAAATCACAATTTAATTTATATGTTCTATGAAATGTATTATAATGATTATTATATTTTGTCATTTTGTTAAATTGAAAAATTTAAAAAAAAAACAACAAACAAACAAATGTAAAAAACTAATAAAACCACGCTTTTAAATATTAATTTAAAAAAACAACAAATTGATAATTTTTTTTTTTCTGTTATTAAAAATTAAAATTACACAAAATTCTCATACACAAAACTTTAAAAAAAAAATCTTTGGCTTCCTTTTTTCACTTGGAATTCTTATTTTTTTAAATTAATTAATTTTTTTTTTTTTTTCACACTTCCACAAACACTATATAATTTGAAATCCTTCGAGAGCGATTCAATATGATTGCACGATTCTACAAAAACTAAAATTTAAAATTTCTCTCAATTTCGAATTAACAAAATATTGCGGTTAATTTTGAGATATCTTTTGAAACACATATGGTTGACATATAACATATAACACAAATAAAAAATAATTTAATAAAATCCGTACGACATATTTTGTCTTCTAAGGAGCCGTATAAAAATCTATCTTATAATAAAGTCTTATAATAAAGACGTATTCAATGGGATGTTCCTTTAAGATATTCTTTTTGAAGATATTTTTATTTTTTAAAGTTATTTTTAGATTTTGTTATTTATAAAAAAAATTAGATACACTCGATTGTACAATAATACGATATATTTATTTTAAAATTTCGAAAAAGTAGGCAGTATTTTTTTTAAATTCATTAAAATTATATTTATTTATATGAGTTAACGCCTACAAAATGGGATGAACAACCAAAGTTTTTCATTTTTTTGTCAAAATTTAAAAACAAATTTATAATTTAGAAAGAAAAAAAAAGTAATTAGAAAGAAAATTGTTTTTTTTTTTTTAACAGGAAATTTTCTTTTCATAATGAATGACTTTTCTAAATGATTTGACTTAAGACTTTTGTTTTACATTTTGATATGATTAAAACAATCATTTAAATATCATTAATAAAATTTATTGTATTAATTTCAAATTTAAAAATTGTTTTTTTTGTTCTTTCTTCATTTTAAAAAATCTTAAGATATTTTTGTTAATATCGTTATTTTTTTTTTACTTTCACTTTTCTCATTTTAGACTTATAATACTTATTGAAAACAATGAAACACTGCACATTGTTGCATTTAGTTTAAAATTATTAATTTCGAAAATAACTACCTATGCTCGAAATTATATTTCAAATAAAAATCGTCCCAAAAAATGAAGTTTTCCAATTTTAAAAAAAAATATCTTAAATTGCTCGTGCAATGAACACAAATTAATTACAATTTATTCAATAACAAATTGTTTATTACATATATTATGTAGGTACTTGTTTTTACTTTTCAACAATTTAATTTCCTACATTGTTAGTTTAAGACTGGGATTCACTTGAAAAAGTAATTTTAAAATTGAATTTTGTCGCCTCAGATTATGCAAAAAATAAATAAGGAAAAAACGACTGTCGTAAATAAATTCCAATTGAATGCATAATTTTACAAACGTTATAATTCAAAAATATGTATCAATGACCAAATAAATCCATATATATGTATATGTCTTTAGGTATTATATGGTTTTTGTATGTATATAAAAGGTGTTTCAGGTAATCAATTATCGTTAAATTATTAAAGATATCGTTGTATGTGATCGCGATATTATACTACATTGAAAATTATAAACTTTTTGATATATGTAGGTATGTGTGTATGGGATAAAAAAATATTATACATATGTATATAAGTACAGTACAATATATCTTATAGCATTTGTGAGTGTTTAGGATTATTATATATTCAGATCATTGACAAATTAATTATTATCAAGTGACTCTTGAAAATAATAAAAACTTATCTTTTTAAAATAAGAAATATTTCAGTAGTAAATAAAAAAAACCCCATAACAACAACAATTTATATCTCACATAATAAAATAAAAAAATTTCGTTAATTACAGGTTAGTGATTAACAAATTTGAAAATTTTCAATTGAAAAAAAACGTTTAACGATAAATTTCCATTCATTAGATAAACCTTAAAATCTATAGATTATGCTGGTTAATATTGGCTAATATTTCTTCAATTTCTAATAAACAAATAACGTAACTGTTTAATTGTGTAAAGTACATATTTAAAAATACTGCTTATTTACATTATAGAGTACATATACATACAATTTTTCAAGTTGAAAATGTGAAAGTATAGTAAATAATCGAACACATACATAATATGAGGGGTATAAAAGCATCAGGGATCAGTTTCTACTTTATTTGTATATGGACCGGCTTAGAAAGCAGGGTTTTTTGAGACAGATTTGTCATGAGATTTTGTTGTCAAGTTGTCATTGCGTTGTTATAATCAATGTGCAACCTAAATCCTTATACATTTCTCATGTTTTTTGCACTCTTTACTCATTTTTTATCAAAAGTGGAGATTGCTGACTTTGCTTTTATACCCCTCATATGTACATATGTATGTACATTATCTTCCTGCAATTAATCATTGAAAAATAATTTAATCTATAAAAAGTAATTACATACATACATACTAACATACATAATGTACATAATATATACTCGTATTCAAAATAAGCAATTAAATATTCACAACATATTCAATTTTGATTGACCCTTCATATCAGCAATCGTAAATTTAGTAAGATTTTAGTTTTTGTTTTACAAATATAACATACCAACATTAATTTGTTGATTAATTTTAATGATTACAAAATTAGAAATAATAGATTATTAAAGACAAGAATAATTTAACATTTTTTTAAAAGAAATTCTTTATCATAAGTATATGAAGAAAAAGAAAAAATAAAATAAAGAAGAGAAAAAATCCCCTACTTTATCACGTTTTTCTAATGTGTCATTCTGCTTTGATAACATTATTAAATGAATAAAATCTATAATTTCAAAAAGATATTTATTCATATTACAGTTAGTTGATACATAGGATAAATATAACAGTTAGAAGCCTGTTATAATGATCTTTCTCTGCTTATAATGATGTTTTTGTTTATTTTGAATTCAATAGTTTTGAAGTATACATAATAGTATTTGTGAAAAACAGGTTATTCTTATTAACATCCTTAACAAAATAGTTTCGTATTTTTAAATTTTTCGAAACTAAAAAACAGATAGTTTCGAAATTAAAGAATCGACTCCAAAATCATTAAGTATACCTGTATTATTTAATTTTGTTTTTCAATTTAATCAATGCAGTTTTCAAAAAAAAAAAAAAAACAAACATTTCCAACAAATTCATATTCCTCATTCAAATTCATATTTGTAGTAGTAAAGTCAAATTAGATCCGATACTTGCACATTCACCTTAAATTTTTTTTATAATTTCATATAATTATATCAATAAAAATAATAAAAACAGTTTCCAATATATAATATTACAAACTGAATTTAAAACTCTAGACTCGAAATAAAAAAAGTACAAAAAAGAAAACAAAAAAATTTTACACATATGTATGTAAAATTCACATTAATTTGATAATTCTCATAAATATAAGAAAGAAAAACAATATTTTGTTTTTTTTTCTGATAATTAAGCAAAAAAAAAAAAAAAGAAGAAAAACAAATATTATTTATCTCTGAGTAGCAAAAATTCATATAATACATACTCGTATATCTATTTTATAGTATGTATTTATACAAATAAGTAATATGATAATCCCAGTTGGAAATGGAAGCCTTCCACCATGCATGCAGAGCCTTCTTTGGAAGTTTAAAAACGGTTGGAAGCTTTCTTTTCTGTATCCCACATAATATCTTTTTTACATGGGCATGTCCTAGGCTTGGAAGGTATATGTTCGGTTTTTCTTCGTTTTCTTCTCATTACCTTATCTACAGAAGGTAAAAAGAAAAGAAACCTTCCATTTTCCAAACAGCTCTTAGAGAAGCAAAAACAAAAAAAAATGGGTTAGAAAAAATTTTTAAAACTTCTAATACTATCATTTATACTTTCCCAGGAATTTTTTACAATTTACTTTATATTTAAAAACTTCTACATGCCTTTCTAACGAAGGCCTTCTGACTTTTCCAACTGGGATACGAGTATGTGAACACATATGGTGTGTTAGACATAAAATGTTCATATAGATACATACATATCATGTAGGAGTCTTAGTCAGAGTCAGAGCTCAGAGCACATGTTAAGTTGATATTCTTCATTATAATTTTAACTGGTAAAACTTACTCTGTGACTTTAAAAAGAAAAAAACAAAAAAAACAAAAAACAAAATTCCACAATATTTCATTCAGTATAATAAAAATATTCAGTGTAACAACATTAAACTACATAACAGTAGCTAGTTAAATTCGAAAGAAGAAATTTTTCTGTAATTTTATAGTGAGGTAAAAATTTAATATTTTATTTTTTCGTTAAAAATATTAAAAAAAAATAATAATAATAATAAAATGGATGCGATAAGAAATGGTTGGTTCAGTGAAATTCATGATGACTTATGGCCAGGGCAATGTTTTTCATTGAAAATAAAAAAAATTTTACATGAAGAAAAATCAAAATATCAAGATATTAAAGTAGTTGAAACGTAAGTATATATTTATCTAGAATTTTTGTGTTTTTCGTAATAATTAACATTAAATTATAATTTAAATTATTTGTTCTATGGAAAATGATATTCATTAATTTTTATATTTTTTTCAAAATATTAAAAAATATAGCACAAATTATGGAAATTGTTTAATATTAGATGGTATCATACAATGTACAACAAAAGATGAATTTTGTTATCAAGAGACAATATCATTTATACCATTATGCTGTCATCCGAATCCAAAGAAAGTTTTAATTGTTGGTGGTGGTGATGGTGGTGTCGCTAGAGAAGTTGTTAAACATCCATTAGTTGAAGAAGTACATCAAGTTGAAATTGATGGTCGTGTTGTTGAAATATCAAAAGAATATTTACCACAAATGTCATGTGGTTTTAATAATTCAAAATTAAAATTAACAATTGGTGATGGTTTTGAATATATGAAAAATCATAAAAATGAATATGATGTTATTATAACAGATAGTTCTGATCCAGTTGGTCCAGCTGAAACATTATTTCAAGAAAGTTATTTTGAATTAATGAAAAATGCATTAAAACCGGGTGGTATTGTTTGTTCACAAGGTGGAACATATTGGACTGATTTAGAACATGTTAAAAGTACATTAGATGGTTGTAAAAAACAATTTCCAATTGCTGGTTATGCAATAACAAGTGTTCCATCATATCCATGTGGACAAATTGGTTTTATAATTGGAAGTTTAGATTCATCTCGAACATTAAAAGAACCAGCAAAAATTTTTACAAATGATGAAATTGATAAAATGAATTTAAAATATTATTCAAGTGATGTACATCGAGCAGCATTTGTATTACCAAGATTTGCTGAAAAACGATTGTATGAAGAATGAATGAATAAATTGTTTTTTGTATTATTTGAATTTTTAATCGTTTTTTTTTTTTTTTTTTTTTCAAATTTAAAGTTGCTTCAGAACCTATCAGATTTTTTTTAATCATGTCACACAGAATTCTAATTGTCTGTTTTTTTTTGCTGGGCTCACTAAAAGGATGTGGATTTTTAAAAGACATTTTTTGCTGAACTAAATATACTACTTATTTATTTTTTATTTTTTTTACATTTTTGTTCCATTTTTTGGAATTGCTTTTTAAAATAATTATTTATTTAAAATATTCTAGAATAAAAGGATAATTATATATAATTACGTATATACGTACGTCCATATTAGTTAATTTCTGTTGTAGTTGAAATAAATCGTTTAACAGTATTATTAGATTCAGTAATATGTTCAATTTGTGGAGGTACAAAATTAAAATTTGGGAATCCATCAAGTATACGTTTAACTTCATTTGGTCTGCAACAGAAAATATATCCATAAACTGACATTTTTCGAGTTTTGCTAAGAGGTTCCAACCATTCGATTGTATCACACATATCTTTGCATATCATTGTTACATTATCAATGCCTCCCTGTTTTGGAGTTGAAAGTAACTTATTATTGATAACAAAATAAAATATGATTTAATTTCTAAAATATTTTTTTTACAATTCTTACTTCAAAGAATGGTGAATTAACACCAAGAATGACGACTTCTTCATCAGATGTATTAGTTTCTCTTGGTCTTATATAACTCCAAATTATCAATGGAACGGTTTTCTTAGTACCGTGAAACTATGAAAATAAAAAAAATAAAAAGAATTATCAATACAATTTTTTTTTCATGAATAAAAAATCATTATTATTATTTTACTTCAAGTAATAATTCAGTTGTAATTCCACATTTATCATCATATGGATATGTAACAATACCAGATTTTCCAACAAATACATCATAATCATTTTCTAATGATTCTTTTTCTAATAAACGTTCATACACTTTCCAATTACCATTTTTCAATGGACTCCACCAAATAACAGAATTTACTTCACTTATATCGCTTAAAAATTTTTCCAAAGGTTTTGAATATTTTGCAAAATTTACAAGTTCATCAATTTCAAATAATGTTGAACCAGAAAATGTTGTGAAATGAATTTGATTTATTTTTGAATTACTGGAAAAAAAAATTAAATTGAATATTTAACAGAATAAATTTACAAAAAAAAAGGCTTTTTTTCTTGTTTTTTTTTTTAAATAAAAATTTTCGAACCTGTTTTGTTGTATTTTATTTGGGAAAATGAATTTTTGCATTTGATTAAGTTGAAGTGGCATTTTGCTTGGATTATATAACTCCTGAAAATATACAATAAAATATTTTTTAAGCATTTACTACTATATCTAGATACTATTTTTTTGTTTGTATTTTTCTTTAAATTTTCAAATCAAGAACGTTAAAAATTTCAAAATAATATTATAGATTATAAGAAACCAACAAAAACACACTAACTCACTTGTTTTTCAAGAAATAGTGATCTTTTACTCGGTGTATATCGGAAAAACATAAAATCAGAAATATGAAAATCAAAACATAATTCTAATAGAACAATTGATCTATCCATAATTGGTAATCCATAAACAAAACCTTCATAAGGACAATATTCAATAATGCTTTTATAAAAATTTGCATTTGTTCCACCACAACGTATTTTTGTATTAGCTCTAACTTTTGAACGATCAGCTACTTTATAATCAAGTTTATGCTTATTACAATGTATTGTTAGATTTTTAACTTTTTCACCATCTTCAGATAATTGTGATCCCCATTCATCATTTTCTTGATTTCTATGTCATTTAAAAAAAATTATAATATGTATTCCATAGAAATTTAAAAAAAAAAAAAGTATGTTAAAATTAATTAGAAAAATTACTCAATGCCAGAGAAACAATAAACTTGAACATATCCTTCTTCAGGAATACGAAATGAATCTGTTGGATTGAAAATGATTGTATCATTTCCGAATGGTCTTAGGAATATTCCTGGTTGTTGATTCTCAAATTTATCAAAAAAGCAATCTAAAAAATTATTACAATTGATTTTTTATAAAACCAAAAAAAAAAAAAAATTTATAATAGTTTTTTTTATTTGACAAAAATTTCAATTTTTATATAGATACCAGCAAATGTTCCAGTAATTTGAAAAAATAAAAAAACTATTATCACTTCACGTAACATGATCGATTGATTAATTCTTAAAGATCAACAAACTAAAACTGAAGTTCAATAATTGAAGTTATCATTCTTTTATACTATACTAGTCATGATACTTTGCATATGTAGCTCATATGCATATGTACGCATATGTATATTGCATATTGAATGCAGATTTTTTTCAGATAAATTAAATGTATCTACCTGATGTATGTATAGATGCAATGAACTTTGATCAGAAACGATATGTGATTTATAAGAAATGTTTATGAAAATTTTTCACAAAACACTTGTGCATTCCATACATTTTTTTTTATTGCACAATTTTTTCCTTGAAAATATTATTTTTATTCCATAGAATTTGAATTGCAATATTTTCTCTTATTAATTTTATTTCATTTTTGAAACTGATAAAAGCCGATAATTTTCTTATTATTTTTTTTTTTTTCTAGAAAAATTTATATAATATTTTGTGGAATTTTTATGAAGGACACATATGTAAAAAATTTATTTGAAATCCAATAATTGAAATTAAGTCTGTTTTAAACAAAAACAAAACTTTGGATAAGTTTTGAGTATATACATATAGTTTATCGAATAAATAGAAAATTCAAGAAAATAAAATCATGCAATGGTTACCATTTAAAATTAAAAATTATATTTATTTAAAAATTTATCAAATAAAGTAAAAATAAGCTTTGGAAAAAAAATATCGATGTAATGGAACAATGATTTATGAAGATTCTAGAGAAATTATTTGAATTTGTTGAAATGTGAAATCATCCTCAAATCATGTTCTTAATATGAGTAAATAGTATACGACACTCCGTAAATATCTGATGGCAATCAATTATCACGCAACAATTAAGATTTCTTTTAAGCAAAATAATTACTGTAAAATTTTGTCAAATTTTAAATTATCGATAAAAAAAAGTCTTGGAAAATTTGTCAATTCGTCCTTGTAAACATTTTTTAAACTTTTACTCAAAAGAAAAAAAAACTAATTCAAATCTTAGACTAGTTCTCGTGACAAAAGATCACGATTTTTTTTTTAAATTTTTTCTTTTTCTTTGTTATAAAATGTTCAATTGATTTTTTTTCATGTTATTTAGTCCATTCTTTGTATTGTATTTCAATAAAGCGCGTTAAAGCGTTGGATCGTATGAGGTGGAAAAGCCTTTCAAAGGCGGCCAAGGCGATAGATCTCTAATATAATTATTATTTTTTTAAATTCATTATCAAATTGCCATTTATTGGAATGGCCAAATATGCTAATCTTCTTTATTTTTGTAATTAAAATTATATTCTTACCTGTTCATCAAGATATGGTGATCTTCTAGAAGCTACATAATGTATAAAAATAAAATTTGATTTTCTTAAATCATAACAAATTTCAGCAAATATGATTGATTCATTTCTTAATGTGGTGCCATATAAAAATCCAGTATAATTACAATATGGTATTTTGAATCGATATAATGATGAAGTAATTTCATCACACATTAAATATTCATGTTTAAGAATTTCAACACCACCACTATCAACAGCTCCAAAATACACATGACCTTTATCACAAAATATAGAAATATTTTGTAAAATAAAAGATTTTTCATCCGTTATTCGAAAACCACTTTCACAAAGTACATCAATAATTATATTTTCTGGTATATAAAAATTACCATTTTCATTTGTTTGCATTATTAAGAATTTATTTTCTACTTTTTGTAATAATAAATCAGGATTCATTGATTTAATTTTACCATAGAATTTATAAACACAAATTGATGCTATAAAATTTAAAAAAATATACTCAAATTAGAAACTTAATATAAAAAAAAAGAAAAATATACTATAACTATAATATTTGAAACGTACCACACAATGATAAACTGAAAAAACTAATAAATACACTTAAAAATTTCAAAAGTTTCATTTTTTCTTTGACTTTTTTTTTTTTGATGAAAATTTAATGAAAAGCAATTTGAAACTGAAAATATTCAATTTTCATAAATACAATATTTAAAATTTCCAGGTGTGGTACAAATTTTTCATTATAAAGTTATTCTCTTATTTGTAATTACTGAGATTTTTATGAGATTTTTATCTCGTTTTTCTCATGTTGCAAAAAAAAGAAGGAAAAAAAAACAATTATTGCATATTTTGATAAGTAAAACTCAATGATTTCATTTGATATAAAATTGAATAGGGTGATTGAAGTTTTTCCCTTTGTTTTTTTTTTTTTTAAATATTGAACATACAAAAAAAAAACATTAATTGATAATTAAAAATTGGTTCAATAAGAGTGATATATGTACGTATTTTTTAGTTGAGTTCATTCAATTTTTAATAAATATGTAATAAAAAACTTTTACTATAAATCTAAAAAAAAAGAATAATCATAAAAATAATAATAATTAAAAAAATACACACACACCCTGTTTTATTAAAAATTACAGTTATATGTATACACGAGTATATATATTTTTTTCCCTTTAAATTCAAATACAGATGTATATAAATTTTATAAAAGCGATTTTATGCATGATATGTTTAACGAGTATACAATTGTTTTAAAATCAAATTCACAGTATTTACATTTGATAAAAGTACTTTGTTATTAAAATGTTATTTTTCTATTTTTTGAAATTATTTTTTCAATTTGGAAAATAAAAAAACTTTTTTATTTAATTTCATGTACCTAAACAATTTATGAATTTTTTAGTTTAATATATATATTCATCTGACAAGTCATCCCAAATACTAAAATGAAATGGAAATCCTTTCAAAACATGTTTCACTTCATTTGGTTTACAACAGAAAATATATCCGAGTGCAGGTAATTTTCTAATTTTATTTAAAGGTTCCATCCATGAAATTTCGCCACAAACATCTTTGCATATATTTGTTATGTTATTATTGCCGCACTGTTGAATTACAAAAATAGATTCTTTTATCATAGAATTATTCAAAAGAAAAAGAAATCAAAATTTGTTAAAATACTCACTTCAAAATATGGTGAATTAACTCCGATAACGACAAAATCTTTATCAGTCAATTCAGTTATACTGTATTTAATATAGAACCAAATTAAAAGTGGAACTTCTTTTTTTTCTCCATCATTTGTCTGTGGAAATAAATTTTTAACATAAATTACATTAAAAATTTACAAGTATGATATTTTTATAGCTTTTAAATTACCGTAATCAAGAATTTATTAGATGCATCTATTTTATATCCCTCAGGATAGGTGACAAGACCAGATTTTCCAGCATAAATATCAAAACTATTTTCAAGTGATTGGTTTCCTAATAATTCTTCAAATAATTTCCAATTACCATTTTTTAATGCACTCCACCAAACTATGATATTTATATTAAGTTTATCACTTACTACATTTTTGAATATGTTTGAATACTTTTCAATTTTTACAAGCTCGCCAAATATAAATTCGGAACTCTGTAGTGGTACATTAGAAGGTAAACTTAAATAAAAAAAAACATAAATTACATTACACATTATTAGTTCGAATAAAATAATTGATCCTATTATTTATTAACTAACCCTAAAATATAATTTTTGTTGGAAAACTTAACCTGCAGTAGACTGAAATCAATTTCAACATTATCTGGATTAAATTGTTTTTGATTTTCAAGTATTGGTGACCTCTGACCCGCAAAAAAATGTATAAAAGTTAAACTGGACTTTCTAATGTCATAGCAGAATTCAGCAAAAATTATTGGTGTATCTTTTACAGTAACACCATATAAAAATCCATTATCGCCGCAATGTCGTATTTGAAGAGGATAAAAGGAACCTAACCCGTTTTCACAAACTAAATTTTTCAAAAAATAATTTGTTTTCATACTTCCGATTTCATATTCCACGTTTCCATCGATGCAACGTACTTTTAAGTTTTTGGATATTATAGTATCAAATTCAAAAAGAATTCTATAAAACAATTTTTTTAATTCAAAAAATATTTCTTCAAAATGATTTAATTAATTTACTTAAATCCATCATCACCACAGTACATGTCAATGTATTCATCGTCTGGAATACTAATTTCCTCGATTTCTGATGATTCCATTAGATATGATGCATTTCCTTTTTTTTGTATTATTAAATATGAATTATTCTGTTCAGTCAAAAATGTACAATCTGAAAAAACAAAAAAAACAAAATAGTTTATTTTCTAGAATATTAAAAATATCGTACATACCACAGAAAATTAATTCAAGAAAATTATTTAATAATAAATAAAAAAATGTAATTATAGAAAACTTCATTTTCTTTTATAAAATTTTTTATAAAACTGAACGTGGTGAAATATTGTTAAAAACTAAAATTTTTCAAGTTAGGTACAACAATCCGTAAAAATAATATAGAATTTGAAAAAAAAAAAAAAAAAAAAAAGAATATTGCTCTTTTGTTCCTTATGTACCTAATGATTTGCAAATGTTTTCGCACCGCTAAGATCAGAAAAAAAAAAGTTGCAAGAAAAATTGCTGACATGTTAAAATACATATGTATAATGCAACATACTAGTATAAAGATTAAAATAAGCTGAATGTGTGAAAAAAATATAGATAAAAAAATTCTTTGCTTTGAATTACAAAAAAAAAGATAATGCCTGTACATTTTAACGAGCTTGATTAAGTATTATGATTTCAAAAGCAGTATATAGCAGCTATCTTTTTTTCCGCCCACATAACACTCTTTCTTTGTTAATCCTTCTATATGACTATAAGTAAGTGTGTTTTGCTTAAAAATATGTAATATTGTCTCACTGAATAATGAAGATTGTAAATTTTTAATTTAGATGAGGAGTTATTAAAATTCAAAATATCAACATTCAAATTTAGACATTTAACATGTTTTTTAGCTAATTAAATTCAATAATAATTTAATTACAACTTTTGGAAGAAATTTAAAAAACAAAAATAATAAGACACTTGTTGTTTTTTCCAACAGTTTTTTTTTAAAAGCATATATCTTATGATGAAAAAAAAAAATTGTTTTTATTTTAAATGCATTTCAGATGATTAATTCTCATTTCACAATGCAGATATGCATGTACATACATAGAACCAATATATGTAATTTGATCAAAATATTATCAGTTCTTATCTATAAGTATGTATATTGTTTTGTAAAAAAAAATATATTTGTTGAATAAATCCAAAATACACAAATACAAAATAAAATAAATTTGATTTGATTAAAATGTTCAATGTTCATCTTTTTTTTATTTAAGGTTGAATTCAGACTTTATGGTATTCTTAAAATACTTGAAAAAAAAACATTAAAACAAAATATAAAATATTTATTCAGTAATAAATGTTTTATTATCAAAATATAAAAAAAAAATAAAATGAGAATTCTATATAAAATATTTAATTTCAAAAGTTCAGGTCAAAAATTCATTTCAAAATGGAGTTGAATTTTCAATTGATTTTTCGATAATGATTTTTTGCGTACTATATTCTAATTGAGATGTTCGATCAATAATATTAGGAAATCCATCTAGAATATGCTTAACATCATTTGGTTTGCAACAGAAAATGTATCCAAACGAAGCCATCTTTCGAGTTTTTCTTATTAATTCCAACCACGGAATTTCGTCACAAATATCTTTGCATATAATTGTTGTATTATCATTACTGCCCTGTTATAAAAAATTAATTAGTTTTTTTCTCGTATCTCATATGTGTAGTTTTATTTTTTAAAAATGAGATTAAACTCTTACTTGAGAGAATGGTGAATTAACACCAACAATGACGACATCTTTGTCACTTAAATCAGTTTTGCTGTTTTTAACATAATGCCACATTAAAAGTGGAACATGATTCTCGGTGCCGTTTATCTGAAATTAAATAATTATAATACACATTATTAAAAATTTGAAAAAAACCCAAAAAAGAAATGTGAAAAATACTCAGATACCTCAAGTAATAATTCATTTGAAATACTGAATTTATCCACATAAGGATATGAAACTTCACCCGATGTTCCAGCATAAATATCAAGATTATTATTGGATGCATATTTTTCTAATAAATCTTCAAATAATTTCCAATTACCATTTTTCAATGGTGACCACCAAATTACAGTATTAATGTCAATTTTATCAGATAAAATATTTTCAAATATTTTTGTATATTTTGTAAATTGTATCAGTTGTCCAAATTCGAATTCTGTTGGCCCAATTAAAGAGTTTAATTCAATTGTTTTATTATACGAGCTGTGTTCATGAAAAGAAAAAGTACAATTGAGTTTGTTAAAAACTATGTTATCTAATTTAAACTGATGATTCGACAAACCTGTTCAAGCCTATACTTTTACCTAAAAACGTGAGCTTTTTCAATAAATTAACATTAATTTCAATGTCACTTGGATTAAACTCAGTCTGGAAATAAAATGCAGTTTTATAAAATGTATTTTATGAATTTACAAATAAATTATTCATTTTACTTGATTTTCAAGTATTGGTGACCTCTGTCCTGCGAAATAATGTGCAAAAATTAAATTTGACATTCTAATGTCGTAACAGAATTCAGCGAAAATGATTGGTGTATTTCTTACAATGACACCATATAAAAATCCATTTCCATCACAATATGGTATCTTGTAAGGATAAATCGAACCGAATCCTTGGTTGCAGTTCATATAACTTAAATATTTTTTAACTGTATTATTGAATTTATATTCAATTTCTCCACTTTTACATTGAACTGCAATATTTTTCAAGTTGTATATGGTATTTTCACCATAATAACGTTGATCAAGATGGATTCTGTAAATAAAAAATTTTTTAAATTGAAAATATTAATGTGAATAATTTACTCAAATTCATGATGGCAGTATAATTCGATTTTTTCATTATCTGGAATATATATTTCCCGTATACCGGATGAATCAACCATGTATGAATAATTTTCCATTTGTTGTATTGTTAAATCATAATAATAATTACCAGCAAAAAAACATTCTGTCAAAAATTCAAACTAAAATTATCCGAATTCCATAAAATGAAATGAATATTTAAATGTTTACCACAAAAAGCTAATGCAATCAGAGTGCTTATAAATAAGCAGAACGTTATTATTGAAAATTTCATCTTTGTAAACTCTTAAAAAGAAACTAAACACAATAAAGTCTTGTTCTAAACTGAGTTCTTAAATTTAAAATTTAAATCGAAACTAAAGTTACCAAAACTTATCTTCTGGACCTTGATCTATTATTTGTTATTTTTTCAGTTTTATATTTTAAATTCTAGTGATGTATGTATTTTTATCAACACAGAATTTCTTTTTTGAATATCCTTTTAAGAATGTCTTGTTAAAACTGTAATCCTGAAAAACACAACAATACGTATATATATGTATTGAGTATAATATACATAATTTGTTTCAACTGTGTTTTTTATTTTAAAAAAATGTCCTTTTACTTTTTCAAAATACTGTATGTATATTATTTAGACTGTTTTTAAAATGCAAAATTATAAAATTGCTGACTTTTCATATCAGAATATCAAAAAATTCTGTATAGTACTGTTTAAAGTAGAAATTTTGTGGTATCAAAAATAGAAATTGTGTTACGACAGATCCTTTTAACATTGTTCTTCATATGTCTTTTAATTTTGTATAAGAATGTTCAAATAATCTTTCAAATAATTTTAAAATAGTTATCTGAAGATTTTGAAATCATTTTAAAATTACATTCGTCACATATTTTGAGCATGTATATGATTATACGTTCTCTGGTATACTACACACATAATAATAGTCGTATATAATTCAATTAATAGAGACCATTAATTATTGTTGGTTAAGAATCTGATAAACAAATAACTTGACAAATTTATATTTCAACTTTAATTTACAAACTTTGATGTTTGTTTCATTTAAAAAAAAATTTTTCATGGATTCTTCAATTTGTTAACAAATTTCCAGGAAATTTTATATTCTTTAGAAGCTGGTATCAGCACTAGAATTTCATAATTATCCACGATTTGTTCAGTTTTACTCAATTTTTGAAACTATTTAAATAACCTTTATGAACAGTTCACGAAAAAAAAAAAATATATATCAATGTTTTAATAATTATCTTTTAATATTTGTTTCTATTTTTAGATATTTTAAAAATTATTTATTCTGATGACAAGGCATCAAAAGTATAATTCTGTATATATTAATAATAAAACGGTCATATAGGTCGTCCAAAAAAAAAATTTATATGTAGCTAGGTAGGTACTTATCAGTTTTTTTATGTCCTTATGTATAATGTACTCAATACATGTTTCATAATAAAGAGATGAGTTTAACAAATTTACAATAAAGTCAAATGATGCAGTAAATTCATAAAAATTTTACCATCTACATGTGCCATTTTACGTTTCTAAATTTCCAGCAAAAGTATAATCCACTTAAGTATGTAATTTATTTACTGAACTTTGGAAAAACATTAATTATAGTCTAATTAAAAAAAATCAATTAAATTTTATTTTCCTTTTTTTGCATTTTTTAAATATTTTTTTTTTCAAAAGGATAGGATTTGTAAAAAGTGTACATTAAAATATAATGAAGAACTCCTCATTTTTATAAATAACATATTCGTATGTCGCATAAATATTTCATTTCAATATTTATTTCTGCAGTATGAAAAAAGAAGTACATATTAAAGAAGGTATGAACATGATATGAAGTTTATTTATTTATTTATTTTTTTGATTATTGTTTATTTTACATGTTTGGAAATATTGCTTATTCAAAACAAAAATCTGATTAAACAATTATATAATAGAATAATCTAGTGAATAACAGAAAAATTGAAATTTTAAAAATTAAAAATGTGTATTAATTTTTACACGGATGAGGGGCTCTCAAGGTTGAATTGATAATATATGTAAATATTTCAAGTTAATTATTCATTTTGGGAAATCCTTCCAAAAAATTTTTCACTTCATCTGATTTACAACAGAAAATATATCCGAATCCAACCATATTTCGTGTTTTACTCAACGGTTGTAACCAACTAATGTCATCACACATGTCTTTGCAAATGATTGTCGAGTTTACGGTATTACCTTTACCTTGATATTCATTTGAAAATGTCTATAATAAAAATATTAAAAAAGTCAACTCGAAACTTCTTCAAAAAAATGATTATTAACATTTGTACTTCAAAAAATGGTGAATTAATTCCAATTACAACAACTTCTTCATTGGTCCTTCCTTTTACTATTATTTATGGGCTTCAGGTAATGCCAAATGTATAACGGAACAGGCTTCTTCGTACCTTTTACCTTGAAAATTGAAAAAAAAAAATACTTTACTTTTTTAATTTTGAATAAACACAGTTTCAAATGTATCCTCACCTCAAGTATTAAATCATCTGTCACTTCACATTTCTTACTTATTCGATATGTGACAACACCAGATATTCCAGCAAATACTTCGTATTCATTTTCTTCTATTTGCTCTCCAAACAATTTTTCAAATACTTTCCAATTGCCATTTTTTAGTACATTCCACCAAATTATAGAATTTGGTTCTGTTTCATCGTTCAAAAATCGTTCAAAAATTATTGAATAATTTTTTAAAAGTATAAGATCGTCAATCTGGAACTCTGTCATTCCAGCAATTGTTGAAAATTTAATTTTTTCATTGGGCGATGAACTGAAAAGAAAAAAAATTTCATTCACTTATATAAATTTTTTGGTTTTGTTGATTAAAAACATCTTTCAAATAACCCATATTGTCCTTGTGATTTTGATAAAGATTTTTTTATGAACGTGAATTTTGGCATTGTACTGAGATCAATTTCTGCATTACTTGGATTATATTTTGTCTGAAAAAAATTAGATTGTATTTTATAAATTTATTATGATAAATTACAAGTTTGATATTTTACGATATTTACGAGTATATATTATTTTTATCTTACTTGTTCCTCAAGGAATGGTATTCTTTTACTGGCCAAAAAATGTGCGAAAACAATTTTTGACATTTTGACATCGTAACAAAATTCAGCAAAAATTATCGAATGATTTTTAATATTAATACCATACAGAAATCCAGTTTTGTTACAATTCAGTACTTTAGATGGATACAACGATGCAGAACCTTTTCCACACTTAACAAAGTTATAATTTTTAGTAACACGTTCTTTTATTTTAATTTCAACCAATCCTTTATTACAATAGAGTTGTAAAATTTTCGTAGGTGACATGTAATTGTTATATACATTTTCATCGTTATCATTGTAATCATCTAATCTACGATGGTTAATATTTCCATCTTCATAACTGTTGAAAAAGAAAAAAGAAAAAGAGAATATTTTTGTTTTCAAACATTTTTTTGTGAAAAAATTCACCTGAATTCGAGTTCAGAATAAATTTCGATACTTTCATTATCTTGAATTTGAATTTCTTCCATGTTATTCGGTGATTCAATAAAATATGAATTATCTCCCATTTTTTGAAATATCAAGTCGGGCTTACAACGATGTTCATTTACAGAGAATGAACACTCTTAAAATATATTTAAAAAAAATAAATAAAACAATAAGAATTTTATAACGTTAAATAAAGAATATTAAGGACTTACCACAAAAAACTAGTCCAATAAAATTGCTTAATAATAAGCAAAATATCATAATTGAAAATTTCATATTATTTGTTAAATTTTTGTAAACTAATCGAAATGATATCTTGTTGTGAACTAAAATTAAATTTTTCTAAATTCGTTTAATGTAAAATTTAAATTTTTATCAATGAATAATTATAATACATATGTTTATATTTTAACCCTTAACCTTCTTTTTAATCTTTTTTATGTTTAAGATAAGCACGGAACAAGAAAATATGGTTAGAGTAAATTTCTAAAACTTACATCTAAGTTAATAAATAAAGATTTTCTTTAGTTGATATTATTAGAAAATAATCCTTTATTTATTTGTAAAAAACAATTGTACTAGCAAACAATAATAATGTTTTTAAGGATAGTAATAATCAGCAAATAATTTTTTCTCAAGGTATTATTATTAAAGGTATAGTTTATCAAGTTCTTGTAAATAATAATTCTTCATTTCTTCTGTAAGTTCTGTTGTTGGAGGAACTGATGTAGTTTCAATCCTTTTATTAAATAATTCTTCTTGTATTTGATTCAAATTTGGGAAACCTTCCAAAACATTTTTCACTTCATCTGGTTTACAACAGAAAATATATCCAAGACCAGCCATTTTTCGTGTTTTACTTAAGGGATGTAACCAACTAATATCATCACATATGTCTTTGCATATAATCGTCGAATTATTATTATTAATTTTATCTTCCTTACCATTTGGAATTGTCTAAAATAAAATTTAAAAAATTACAGTTTAAATTTCTTTTATATAATTTGAATTATTTTTTACCTCAAAAAATGGTGAATTAATTCCAATTACAACAACTTCTTCATCAGTTCTTTTATTATTGTTTCTGGGTTTCAAATAATGCCAGATATACAATGGAACAGATTTTTCATTTCCATTTACCTTGAAAACGATAAAAATACATACATATGTATATTGTGCGAGTTGAAAAAAAAAATAACATTTGTGTTTATGAAAATGTATGCATGTAAACCTATAATTTTTTTTACCTGAAGTACTAATTCATTCGTAGCTTCACATATTTCACTTGCTGGATATGTAACAACTGCTGATTTTCCAGCAAATACGTCGTATTCATTTTTAAGAGTTTGTTTTTCGAATAATTTTTCAAATGCTTTCCAGTTACCATTTTTCAATGAACTCCACCAAATTACAGAGTTTAATTCAACTGATGTGTTACTCAGAAATCGTTTAAAAAATTTGGAATGATTCTTGAAATTTATTTGTATCAAATCACCAATTTGAAACTCTATGATTCCACCAATTGATTCGAATTGAATTTTTTTATTATCACGAAAACTTAAAAAAACAAGAAATTCATTATGAATATTAGTACATAATTCCATAAAAGTTATTATTTGTCTAACCCATTATTTGTGTTCAGGAATGTAATTTTTTCCGTTGAATTAAGGCTAACATCGATATAGTCTAGATTAAACTGTTTCTATAAGTAAAATACTCGTAAATAAAAATATAATAAATCTTCTCAAGATTTCAATCTATCTTCTTTGATATCAAAAATATTATAAATTTGGAAAATAAATGAAAACAAAATTTGAAATAATTAGTTATTATTTTACCTGATCCTCTAGAATTGGAGATCTCTTTCCAGCTAAATAATGCGCAAAAATTACATCTGACATCCTAAGATCATAACAAAATTCGGCAAAAACTATTGGTTGATTTTTTATGTTTAGACCATATAAAAAACCACTTTTATTACAATTTGGTATTTCGAATGGATAAAGCGCTGCAGAACTTTTTTCACATGTTATTCGTTCTTGATTAATAGTTTTCCCATTATTTCTGTATTCAATATTTTTATTTTTACAATGTAATTCTATAATTTTTACATTATTCAATGTTTCTGTGTTGTAATAATTTGGAGTTGTTCTATAAATTCCACTTCTTTGATCTCGATTTATATAATTTCCGCTGTGGATAAATATTTTATAGAATTATTGTGGTGTATGTGTATTAGTGTATTATATAGTATTAAAAACTTACGTAAACCCTTGATCACAATAAATTTCAATATACTGTCCATCAGGAATGATGTAATTCTCCATGGTGTGAAGCATTTCAACAAAATATGTAACATTTTTAACTTTTTGTAATGTTACATCAAATTCGTGTGAGATACGAGGAAAGAAACATCCTAAAAATATTTATTTTGAAATAATTAATTCACAAATTAAAATTAAACACAAATTTACCACAAAAAACTAATTGGATAAAATTGCTTATAAATAAGCAGAACGTTATTATTGAAAATTTCATCTTTTTAAACTCTTAAAAAAAACTAAACACAATAAAGTCTTGTTCTGAACTGAATTCTTGAATTTAAAATGAAAATCGAAACAAAAATTACCAAAACTTATCTTGTGGACTTTGAACACATTTCATTTTGTTATTTTTGCAGCTTGCATATAGGAAAGTATTTTAAAAAAGTATTCGGACATGAATATTATTTAAACATGCATTTCACTATTTTATTTCATAATAGTTCTTGTAATGTATACGAGTATGTATTTATATCAACACAGAATTTCGTTTTTGAAAATCATTTGAAGAATTTCTTGTCAAAATTTTAATCCTGTGAAACACACAATACGTGGGTATGGATTATAATATGATATAATATGATACATAATTTGTTCCAACTGTATTTTTAATTTTTAAAAAAATGTCCGTTTACTTTTTGAAAATACTGTATGTATGTTATTTAGACTGTTTATTAAATATGCAGTGGATTGAAAAGATTATAAAATTGTTGACTTAACAGAATATCAGAGAAGTCTGTGAAGCCCCGTTTAAAAGACAATCTAAATTATATATGATATATGTATAAATATGTATATATATATATATATGTAGGTATATATTTTTTTTTTTCAAAATTAACCTTAGATAGAATTATGTTTTGAAAAGGATACTGTGTAATCAGTTAGACCAAAGATAATACATTATGTATATTATTCTAACAATTAAGAATAATGGTCTGAGGTTTAAACTATGTATATATGTATTTAATTATTTAATACGTATTACTTACCGACAAATAAACAACGTGAAAAAGTTCAAAATTTAAGTGATAAAAAATAATTAAACGATATAAGAATGTTTATTCAAAAGAGATAAAAGCTTGTTTTATTTTCTTAATAATAACTCATTACGAGATTGAAGAGTGTTTGTTATCAGGAAATAGAGACTCTTTTAAGATTCAGTTTTACTCAATAATAACTTTCATGCACAGTAAAATTTTAAATTAAAAGAATTTATTCATTTCTTTGGTAACTGAAAATAAAATATTCATCAAAATTAAGTTTTTTTTTTTTCAATGATAGATAATTTTTTATGCTTTTTAACAAGTCTTCAAGTACATATTTTTTTTATTAATATGCCGTTATGAGATATCATTTGGATTATTTGTAAATATTCACATATGCATATTTGTTTAAGTATTTTGTAAGTTTATCGAAAAAGAAAAGTAAATATTTGTTATTTATACATTTTTGAAATAAATTTTCTAAAGCTTAAATTTAAGTAAATTATAAAAACATTTCTTGAATTGCTATATGATATGAAATAACCCTTTATTATTTATTTATTTATTTTTTCATTTTTTTAACTAAAAAATGTATAAAATAATATTTCAAAATGTAAGTTTTAAACTTGACTTTCAATATCGTCATTATTATCTATTTCATCTTCCAATGAAAAAAGTGTTTTAGTAGTGTTTTTAGGACCGAGTTTATTTTTGTTAATGATTATTTCTTCCTCTGGAGTTAAATGATTTAAATCTGGAAAACCATCTAAAATATTTCGTACTTCATCTGGCTTACAACAGAAAATATATCCGAATCCAACCATTTTTCGTGTTGTTTTTAGTGGTTTAAGCCAACTTATATCGTCACACATGTCTTTGCATATCATTGTCGAATTGATATTATCTTGTTTTGCATTTGAAATTATCTGAAAGAAAATAAAGTAAAATTTCATATTTTATAAAAATTAATTTGAAAATTATTATTTGATTATTCGTATATGTACCTCAAAAAATGGTGAATTAATTCCAATTACAACAACTTCTTCATCAGTTCTTTTATTATTGTTTCTGGGTTTCAAATAATGCCAAATATACAATGGAACAGATTTTTCATTTCCATTTACCTTGAAAACGACAAACAAACATATATTGTGTAATAGTTGAAAAAAATAATATTTGTGTTATAAAAATGTGTAAAACCTATGAATTTTTTACCTGAAATACTAGTTCATTTGTAACTTCACATAATTCACTTGCTGGATATTTAACAACCCCTGATTTTCCAGCAAATACTTCATATTCATTTTCAGCTGTTTGTTTTTCAAATAATTTATTAAATGATTTCCAGTTACCATTTTTTAGTGCACTCCACCAAATTACAGAGTTCGGTTCAATTTTATCTTTTAAGAATTTTTCAAAAATCATTGAATTACTTTTTAAAAGTATAAGATCATCAATCTGGAACTCTGTCATTCCAGCAATTGATAGAAATGGAATATTGTTATCATAAGGCAATCTTTAAAAAGAAAAAAAGTTATACATACATAAATATATTTTTTTTAATAATTTCATGAAAATGTTGATTGACTAACCTCTCATTAGTTTTTCGACTTGTGCGTAAAAATGTAAATTTATTCAGTGCATTGAAATTAATTTCAATATTGCTTGGATTAAACTGTTTCTAAAAGTAAAATGTTTCAAGAAAAAAAAATTCATAATAAGATAATAAAAAAAGTATTTGAATTAAGAATAACACTTTAAATTTGGAAATATCTTACTTGATCTTCTAGAATTGGAGATCTCTTTCCAGTTATGTAATGCGCAAAAACTACGTCTGACTTCTTAATATCATAACAAAACTCAGCAAAAATTATTGGTTGATTTCTTATATTCATACCATATAAAAATCCATTTTTTTCACAGTGTGATATTTTGGATGGAAAAAGTGATGCAAAACTATTTTTACACCTGATGTCATCAACAGAATAACCAGTCTTTCCGTCGAACACATATTCAAGATTTTCATTTTTGCAATGTAATTCTATAGTTTTATCATTATTCAATCTTCCTGTGTCGTAATAACCTCTACTAGTTCTATAATTTCCACTATAGATAATGATTTAATGGAATTAATATGGTGTATTTGTATTACAGTATTAAAAACTTACGTAAAACCTTGATCACAATAAATTTCCATATACTGTCCATCTGGAATTGAAATTGGTTCTAAAATATAATGACGTAAATCAACAATGTATCTGTTATTTCCATATTTTTGTAATATTACATCCGCTTGATGTACAGCATTGGGAACCGAACATTCTAAAAAAAATTAATTTTTAAAATAATTTATTCCCATATTGAAAATCACAGAAAATACTTGAAAAAATTTACCACAAAAAACTAATCCAATAAAACTGCTTAATAATAAGCAAAATGTTAATATTGAAAATTTCATATTTGTTAAAATTTTTGTATTTAACTGATCAAAATGAAGTCTTACTTGTAACTAAAATTTCAATTTTAGAATTTATTGAATTATTATCACTGAAAATCACGATTTTAGCAAATTCTAATCTATATGCTTTTTTTCTTCTGACCTTTGTATAATCATAAAAATTTATATAGTGCCTACAATATATGCATACTTAAATTGAAGGAAATTGATTAAATTCTAATCTATCTCCACCCTCCCTTTTTTTCTAGTTTTCTAAAGCTTTAAAACCACAATATCTCACAACTGCGAATTAATACAGTTTTAAATATTTAAATTACTATTTTATTTATTTATTTTTTTTTTTTTTTTTAATATAATAAATAATTTATTAAGACTATGAACAATTTTTGTTGTATTCAAATTATTTTCGTGAAGATTTTTCAAATTCTTGTGAGTCCTCAATTATACCATAATCTTCGGCATATTCGTCTTTTAGTTCTGTACTACTCTCTTCTGAATAGTTATCAGATCGTTTTTTAAAAATATGATTCTAAAATTTAAAAAGAAAATAATTAAAAATTAAGTTTAATTGAATAAAAAAAAAAACAAGAATATATTTCATACAGAATCAGTTTGATATTCATCATCTGGAACAAATATCCTTAAAGGAGATGATCCAAGTTGTTGTTGTAACAATTTTTGATGTTCTTCATGTGTATTTGTAGATTCAGTTTGTGTTTGAATTTGAGCTTGATCATCATAAGCATATTGTTGTGCATTATGTACAATTAATTGATTATGAAGATCTAAATGAGCTTGAGCTAATGTTTTATCATTTTCATTTTGTTTATGTGTTAAATCATAATATTGTTGATTTTGTGCATTATCAAAATAATTAGATACAATAAATCCTCCTTGAGAATTAAGATGTTCATTTGTATTTTCTGTAATATGATTATCAGATTGTGTTGCAATTAAAGCTGAAAATTTTGGATTATTTTGTAATGAATTATCTTGATTTCCTTGATATTGTGGATGAATTTGATTAGCTGGATCTCGTGCTGCTTCTAGAATTTGTCCAGTACTAGCAACTTCATGAATTGGATCAGAAATTGCAAGATTTGAATTTAATGAATTAAGATAATTTGAATTTGGTTTGAAAAGTTGTTGTTGATGCTGATTGTAAAGATTATTTGATTGAGTTACAAGATATGTTGGATTATAAACAGCTAATGGTATTTTATTTGAAGCGGCTGCTGATTGTAAAGAATAGAATGGTTGAACTTGTGGCTGATATTGATCGATTATAGGATTAGCATATTGTATTAATGGCTGTTGAATTGGACCGATATTAGATGATGAGCTTAAATAATTGTGTTGTACATCAAGTGGAAGAGGTTTTCCATTACTTGGTATACTGAATGGATCTAATGAAGGATTTATTTTAGCTGCTGGAATTGATGGATCTGGATCGGGAGCAAATAATTTATGGTATCCAGAGAATGGATCTTGAATAGTTTGATCATTTGTAGGATCTTCGGTTACATGATATGTATGTGAATTTTGATGATTATTATTATTGTCTTGAGCATCATATGAAGGAGCTGTGTAAATTCCAAGATTTGGAGCTGGAATTGTATGAATTGGTCCGAAATGTGTATGAGTTAAACGAATGGTATTTTCAGACTGAAAATAATATGAAATAAATTGATTGTTTTAAAAAATTTTCGAGCTTATTTAAAATAAATATTTAGCTTTACCGGTGGCTTATGTATATCAGCCGAAGAAGTAAATGGTTTTTCATAAATATAATCATCTGGAGGTTTAACACTGCCTAAACCTATAACACTGCTTAATTTAGTTTTTGTTGTTGGTTTTGGTTTCGATTTTCTTGCCAATTTAGAGATCAATGGTGCTGATTTAATAACAAAATGAGGTGCTATTGCCATTTTTAATGGTCTTATATTACGTGTTAAAGGTTGTAAATGATTATGATGATGATGCTGATGATTATGATGATTATGATGATTATGATTATGGTAAGGTGTTCTCTGTTTCAAAACTAATGATGGCATAGCTGAATCGCTTCTTATTTGAATAACTAATGTACCTGGTACATTTCTTACTAGAGCATTTTGTTGTTTATTTATAAGATTAGCTTTTGATGGCCATGTTGGAAAAACAAGTGGTTTCAAATGAGATGGTGGTTCACCCGTTGAATAACTTGTAATCATTAAAACACATAAAATTTTAAACATCTAAAAGAGAAAAAAATTTAAAAAATAAAAATGATCATTGTACTCATGCTGAAGAAAAAAAACTAATTAACATTAGAAAAAAAAAATTAGAATGCGATACGCATTTATTTTTATTTTTTAAGATACAGAAACGTGAGTTAGCATTTATAACAAACAAGAAAATAATAATAATGAACGAAATGTAAAGAAAGAAAGTGAAATTTTAGGTGCTTTAGGTTAACAACCTAAGGTCATTTTGCATGGAGAAAAATTTAAAAAAAAAAACTTGAAGGGCATAATAATGAAAACTTAAATTAAGAAGTCGTTACACATGTTTTAAATACTTGCATGCACCTGAAACTATAAAAAAAAAGTATTAATTTAATAATAATAAAAAAATTATGTACTATAAACGCGCTACTTTTTTGGCTTTCTTTGAATAATTATTAGGAAAAAATAATTGTTTTTTTTTCTCATCTTCTTTTTTTGTTTCAATTGTATGATAAATAGTGCGTTCAAGTAATAAAAAAAATTTCACCTGTTGACAAGAATGTTACAAAAGTAATAAAATTAAAATTCAATAAAAAGTTTTTAAAGTACAAAAATGGAAAAAAAAAAAGTACATAATAATTTTGTGTATAAGTGGTATCGATTTCTAAATGCTTATGATTTTAATAAATAATTTTTTTGTTTGTTTCTAATATAAAGAAAATCACATGTGCACACGAATAAAAATTTAATGATTTAATTAGTATAAGCATGTATGTATCTACTAATTCAAATTTTTGTTTTCATCGAATAATGTAATAGGAAATAAGTACATATAGATAGGTAGTATAGGTACTGTAATGGTGCCACTTTAATTATTTTTCTATAGAAAGTTTTTATCAAATGATTAAATCTTTTTATTTTCAATAAATAATTCTGAGATGTACGCATTATGAATTTATAATTAAATTTTAATTGTAGGCAAGTGAAAAGTAAAATTTTAATATGAAAATCAAATTTATAAATTTAAAAAGGAAATAGGTACATAATATTATTTTCGAATAATAAATTTAAAATTAAAAAAAATCAACGGAGTTTTCTTTAAATTAATAGGTTTACGTCTGTAATAGAATTGGAGTTGATGTCCAAGATTTATCTGGTACAAAACAATGGTACAATTTAAAAATGCAAATCATTATTGCCGTATATCAATTTTTGATTTTTTTTCAAATAATTACATTTGAGAATAATTACATATGTATGTATTTAATTACGAGCCCTCCCCTCCAATCAAAGGACATACATAATTAGTTTTCGTTCTTTTTTTTTTTTATTTATTTACAAATGGGCCTTACTAATAAACATTTTTTAGTTTTAAAACTAAAATAGTTTCGGCTTGAGAATCAGAGTGTTCTTTGAAACTCCATACAAAATATGTTGAGTTAATATTTTATTTCTCTATTTTATAAAGAATTTGAAAGCATAATCTGATTATCAAGCCGAAACTAATTTAGTTTTAAAACTAAAAAATGTTTATTAGTAAGGCCCGAGTTTTAAAAAATTCTAAAGATATATTGGCTTTAAATGAAAATGTCAATTTTCATGAATATTGTTTTATCATTCTGGCAATGCTATTTTGCCGGTTTAGTATATTTTATTTGCTTGTCACATTACCAACACGTTCACATTTATCACTCAGTGATAAACTGATAAATAGAAAAAAAAACACATATTATTTTTATTGTTTCAATTTCGTTTTTATCATTTAATTCACATCATAATCACAAAATTTATTTGGTTTTTAATTTATTGTGGCTTTATTTTTGTTATCAGTGATTAAAAATTTTAAATAGTATTTTTTTTTCTGTGGTAGTATCGTCATCGACGAAGTGCACATAACAACAATAGCCCAGCTATTTTAATAAAAATTCAAGGTGCGTAAGTAGAAATTCATTAGTTATTATTAATTTCTTTGTTTAATAAAATTTAACAGTTGAAAAAAAAAATAATTTATTCATATTTAAAGTGTGTTTTTGTTTTCTTACACATACTTTTTTTTCTTTAGAATTATTTACAGTTCGAAGTTCGTGCACCTCATATTAATCATCTTTTGCGGTCTACTTATCTACAACATACATCACTTTATTTATACAAAAATCACATTCAAATCGAATTTTTTTTGTTTCTTTTGTTTTTATTTTTTAAACTACATATCTAAATACCTAGTTATTTATTTTATTAAATTGTATCACATTTTATTTAGTATCGATTTAAATTTCATTTAGTTAACATAAATTTTGAAGAAAAAAAATGTCTGAATTACCAAAAGTTTTAACCGATTTATTTAAATTTATTGAAAATAAAAAATCATCATATATTGATAATTTGAAAACAGTTGTTGCAATTAAATCAGTTTCTGCATGGCCAAGTCATCGTCAAGAAATTCAACGTATGATTGAATGGACTGCTGAACAATTAAAAAATTTAGGAACAGAAATTGAATTAGCTGATATTGGTAAACAAATATTACATGATGGTTCAGAATTAAAATTACCAAATGTTCTACTTGGTATATTGGGAAATGATCCAAACAAAAAGACAATATGTATTTATGGACATTTAGATGTTCAACCAGCTGCTAAAGAAGATGGATGGGATACAGAACCATTTGAATTAACTGAAAAAGATGGTAAATTATATGGACGTGGTTCAACAGATGATAAAGGTCCAGTATTATGTTGGATACATGCAATTCAAGCATATCAAACACTTGGTATTGATGTTCCAGTTAATTTAAAATTCATATTTGAAGGAATGGAAGAGAGTGGAAGTGAAGGTTTAGATGATTTATTATTTTCTCGAAAGGATTTCTTCAAAAATGTCGATTATGTATGCATTTCTGATAATTATTGGCTTGGTAAAAATAAACCATGTATAACATATGGTTTACGTGGTATTTGTTATTTTTTTGTTGAAGTTGAATGTTCATCAAAAGATTTACATAGCGGAGTATTTGGAGGTACTGTTCATGAAGCAATGTCTGATTTAATTTATTTATTAAATACATTAGTTGATAAAGATGGTAAAATATTAATTAAAAATATTGATGAAGATGTTGCACCATTATTAGAAGATGAAAATAAAATTTATGAAAATATCGATTTTGAAATATCTGAATATCGAAAAGATGTTGGTGTTAAAAAATTAATGCATAATGAGGATAAAGTAAAAATTTTAATGCATCGTTGGCGTTATCCATCATTATCATTACATGGAATTGAAGGTGCATTTTCAGAACCAGGACAAAAAACTGTTATACCACGTAAAGTAATTGGAAAATTTTCAATACGTATTGTACCAAATCAATTACCAGAAAAAATTGAAAAATATGTTGTTGATCATTTAAATGAAAAATGGTTAGAAAGAGATTCACCAAATAATATGAAAGCATATATGGCACATGGTGGTAAACCATGGACTGAAAATCCAGATCATCCACATTATAATGCTGCAAAAGAAGCAATTAAACATGTATTCAAAGTGTATCCAGATATGACAAGAGAAGGTGGTTCAATACCAGTTACATTAACATTACAAGAAGTATCTGGAAAGAATGTAATTCTATTACCGATTGGTGCTAGTGATGATGGTGCTCATTCACAAAATGAAAAATTAAATATATTCAATTATATTGAAGGTACTAAATTATTAGCTGCATATCTTTATGAAGTATCAAAACTTCAATAAAATTTATTATTTAAAAAAAAAGAAAAAAAGTTAATAATTGAATACAATAAATAAAAATATGCATTTTTTTCTTATTATTATTATTCTATTTCATTTATATATTTTTCTATCGTATTATTTTTAAAATATGAATATTTGAGTTAAAAAACAAAACTAAAGTAAAAAATACTAATCACAATTAATATAAATTTAATAAATAAAAAAATTATTATATCAAACAAAAATTTTCTTTTATTTAATGCAATTTTTGTTCAAGGTGTCACGTTAGAATAATTCTTTTTTTTTTGTTTATCTTTTGTGATAAAGTTTAGGAGTTTCGTCTAATTTACAATATTCATCAATAAATTGCTTTAAAATAGAAATTGGGATTAAGTATGTAGTTGGTTTGTTTAGTTAGAAATGAAGAAACTCAAAAATGTTTCAAAAGTCATTAAAAAATTAAAGATTCTAATAATTAGAAATATGACGGATAACTTTGTTCTTTCATAAAAAAATGTTTAAAGTTTGTTTTTTCTATATATTTTTTAATTCATACAATTTTACAGATACTTAACATTTTTTTTGAATTATTCTTGTATTATTTTTGTGTTTCAAGTAAATCAACTCAAAATTTCACAATTGAAATATCTTTATTTTCTTTAACAATGACTTAAGATACGAAGAAAAAAGTTATTGTAAACTTCTTTTACTCAAAAGTTTATAATATATGTATTTTCAAAAATGCATCGCTGCACAGTTGATGCAATGTTGATGCTTGTCACAAATTCAAAAATGCAACGCAACTTTTATGATGCTTTGTCACATATTCAAAAAAGCATCAAGTATTCAAAATTCCTTGTAATATTCAGCTGTCATGTAATAGCATTGCATCGCCAACTTAAAACATTGCATTGTCATAGCAACAAAGTAGTGTTTACGCATCACGAACAGAAGACCATTAGCATCACCAAAGCAGCGATGCATTTTTGAAGAAGCACTATATTACATACATTAAACTGTCTCTTATTATGTACAGCAAAAAAAAATTTTTTCTAAACCAACCTCTCACTCCCTAAATTTATTGTAGATACTTGACGATGTGAAAAAAACCTCAAAATTTAAAAGCTCTAGAGAATCATTTACCCGTGTCGCAAAAGGGTTCTTTTTACCTAAGAAAATGTACTAAAAATATAAGTTCGTGATCCGATATGTTAGCACGTTTTCGTCAAAAACCAGATTTCAAATTTAAATATCTTTGGACGTCGTGATCCGAAAACCTTGAAATTTCTGCATTTCTCGTCATTCCCTACAAATTTTTCTTTTGAACAAAAAAGATCCCTGTAACGGAGCGAGCTCCAAGACACCAAAAAAAAAAACTCCTTCCATCTATGTTAAGGAAATTTTTGTAGACCTTTTCGCCCCTTTAAAAAAGTATATTCTCGTAGGAGTAAGAAGTTGAAATTTGGCCAGGATATTTCTTAAAGGTTCTCTTCTAAACAAAGTTTAAAAGAAAAAAATCGTTAACTAGGTTAAAATGCACAAAATCGTCATTTTTCGAAAAATTAACGTTTTTTTTCCCTTCTACTGCGACCCCTCTTATTTTCAAATCCTAGAATTGTTAAGTGAAAAAAAACCTTATTTAATATTCTTCACAGAATTTTACATTTTAATAATGAAATTTTAAAATTATTTTATTAAATTTCTTTGTTTTTAAAATATTCTATGTCATAAGGTCATTATGTTATATTTATTTCATGTACACATACACATAAATTTTAACATTTTGAATGAAATTGAATCATAATTTTTATTTTTTTTATAAAACATACAGTTTACATGAAAAATATGTACTTGATTAAATTTCAAGTTAATGAATATGATTTTCATGAATAGTTTTATGTTCAAATAAATATATGTATGTATATAAAGTGTAGTAATACCAAGTATCATCATATAGACAGGATGGACTACATATACTGGTGAGTGGTGATAGATGATAGTAGCAGTAGTATTATTAGTAGTGGTTGTAGCTCTTCAAATTTTAAGGATTATATATCTTAGAATCTATTGTATAAAAGGTATAAAGTTTAATGTCAATAACAAACACTTGAATATACGTATATGTATGTATGTATGTATATATCATTAAAAATGAACCCAAAATGACCATACTGTTGATTGATTCACTAAGTAAGTATGTAAGTAAATAAAGTGTTGAATTAAGGATGAAGAATCAAAATAATGATGTTCATATAATAGAAATTGATAGAATAAAAGGTATCTATAATAAGTTGTTAAAATATATATCTAGTACATAGTATAAAATATAGATAAACATACGTATGTATGTAAAAGATACAAATTGTATTATAAGAGATAAATTCTGTTGATTCAATAATTTACAAAGTGAAAATGTTAACTATGATAACATGATTGTTTGATCTATTTTTTTTTCTTCGCTTTTGTTTTTTACTTTGTATATAATATACAACTTTATTTTCTTTAATTAATTTGAATGGAAATCAAACGAGAAATCTGTTTTAACTAGGAGGTATCTTGTTTATGAAATGCATATACATACATACATATGTACATTATGTATACAGACAGTTAAATTAAATGGATATTATATATTATTATCTTGAAAATTCAATTGAATTTTGTATTGTATTAATTAAATTAATAAACTTATTAGCTAAATGAAAATATATACTTAAACAATGCAAATGTTAAAAATAATAATTAATTGAATATAAACAAAATTATTATATACCTATATATACTTAGTTATATTTATATTCCCCATTTTGTATTTATTTTCTTATTTGAATCGCATGAATTTGATTTATTTTAATTATTTAATTTATTAATTAGATATTAAAATTCACTCAATTATGTAAAATTATATTGAATGTTTATAAATCATTTCAATTTAAATAAAACGGTTTATCTAATTTTTTTGTTGTTTTGAAATATATTTTTTTTTATATATTTGAAAGTAGTAAGTTTTGAAATCAGAAATTCCAAAAATGAAATAAAATAAAAAATTTTTTTTTCACAGAATATTAATTTTATTTGTTATAAAATTTTAATAAAGCATATAATTATACAAACTACAATCAATGAGTGCTTAAAAAAAAAAAGACATTTTTTTTTTCAGCTTTATTGAGTAAAATAAAATAAATAAAAGGTCTTTTATAATTTTTGCATAGATATTATTATTATTATTATTATTATTATAGAGTTTATAGATACATATTTTGAATGTACTTAAAAGATAGATATTATATACTTTTATTTTTATTTATTTATTTTTTTTTTCAACACAATAATCAACCATCATCAGTGTTGTGTAGTTGTACAAAACTTTGGTTAAACAGAAGAGAAAAAAAGTCATGATAATAATAATTATTATCATTAAAAAGTTGTTGTTTTTTTTTTATTTTGTGGAATGCATCATCATTGCGATGAAGTATTCATTAAATAAATAAAATGAACAAGTTTAAAATTATTAAGAAAATTGTCATCCGCAGTTTTACATAATTTTGTAGAAAGATTTTTTTTTTTACTTCTAGAAGATGATTATTTTTTTTATGGTAGATACTTGGTTTTTTTTGTCTTCAAAGTTTAATATTGTGTTTTGTTGTTAGTTAGTTATGTATAGTACATACATAATTATATATTGCATTGCGTTTATTTGTTGTATTCCCTTCAAGAAAATACTGTTTATAATTTGTTATTTTTTTCTCAATACATTTGTAGTACGATATAAAGAAAAGAAAGTAAAAAAAAAAACAAATAAAATAAAAAAACATTCAAGATGGAATGTAAAAAATGATAATAAAAAAGAATAAAAATATAAAATAGCAAAGTTTATTTAAACAGAGAAAGTTGTTTTGTTACTTTAAATACTTGTTGTTTTTATCATAATGTTCTCAAATTATAAACACATATGTAATACATATATCCATATATCTGAATGTAGTAAAAGTACTAATTTATATATTATTTTTCATTAAAATCCTGTATAATATCATAAAAACTATGCCTATTTTATATGACATCAAGAGTAAATGTAGACGTTTATAATTGGTATATTTGTATAGCTACAGAAAAGTGAAAATAAATAAAAATAAAATAAGATAAAGGTATATTTAAATAGGGTGTTCTTCAGGAAATTATACCTATATAGTTTAAGAATTGATAAAAATTACTAAATTTAAAATAAAATAGATTTTTTCCTAACATTTTAGGAAAAGGTAGAGCCTCTTTAGTAGGTATATGTATCTTCCTTCTAGAGAAATTTTATATTTCCTGAAGGGCTTTGTGAGCTTTTGCATTTTTTAACAAAATATAAAATCAGTCAAGTTCGTTGTAATTAAAAAAAAGGAGAAAAACATCGATTCAATTTTATTGAAATTATCATGTTTTTTTATTTTTTTTATTTTTGGCAAAAAGTTGTTTATTGTTGTGGACTATGGTTGGTTTTCTGGGATCTCTAAAACACACAGTGGAAATCTTTACGGCAAATGGCGAAAATCAATTTAAAAAAAAATAGATTTCTATGTGATCCCAAGGAACAATTTGAACAAAAAAAAAAAATTTCTTTCTTAAAGCTTTTATTGTCAAGTGAATTGATATTTGAATCACCCTATACATTTATTATGTTGTAGACGAAAAATGTTTTAATAAAATGTTTGTTTATGTACATACATACATAGGTACATCTTAAATTAACTTTTCAAATACTTTTATTACCTAATTATAAGTTTTTATTGGTATAAAAATAAAATTACTTTGAATTAAGATCTGATAATTTAGGAGAGAAAAGAAAAACGAAATATCATATATTTAATTTTATAATGATAATAGTCTTTTAGATTGTTTCAAGAATTTTATTTGTATGTTTTTAATGATTTACTATAAAAAATATTTATTTATTTTATTTGGTTTTTTTTTTCAAAAGTACATAAATGTAAGTTTTAACTTTTTTTTGCTGTTGTTGTTGTTAATTTCGATTAAAATAGAAAATGTGGTAATTTTAATGTGAAAAAAAAGAGTTTAAACATTAAAAATTTCATTTTTTCTTTTTCAAATTTTAAAAGTTCCAATTCCAATTTTGATTAGAGAGTTGACTTGATTAGGTCAATAATTAAAATAAAAATAAATAGTGGTGCATAATAAAATTATTTTATAGTCATGAATAATTTGAAATTTTTTCTATACACGCGCATTCAAGCTTAAATGTATAGCTTCATCATTTCACGTTTAGATTCATGAATTTAGAAAGAAAATTTTCACAACTTTTTTAATATGTATATGAATCTTCAACTAATATGTCAATTGCAACCAAGATGTTGGGTTTCAGATTTAAGGTATATTTAAACCAGATTATCTGGACGATTTCCAGAATCGAAAACCTTGGAAAATATAAATTTCAAGCGGTGTACTCGTATAATAGTTTTTGGTTACATGGTTGATTTTTCTTAGTTTTAAACCTTGCGCCCAATGATAACGACAACGACAACTGCTTTCCGACACCGACAAAATTAGAAATAAATCTAAGTAAACGACAACGTTGTCATTGGGCGAGAACAACAGTCGTTCTATTAATTCTAATTGAACGTCACGTTGTAGTAGTCGTTGTCGTTACCATTGGGCGCAGGCTTTTAGTCTTTAGACTCAGTTTAATGTGACAATAGCCTAAGAAGTTTTAGTTTTTGCAACTAATGAACATTTTTTCTTCTTATTTATTGTCACTTACAATGAGTTCATTTAGAATAATTATTCACACTTTTAATTAAATATACCTATACTTGATGTAAGTAAAGAGATATTAGAAGAGGTAGGTTTTGAATAGGTACTTGTGAATTTTTCTTTTAAAGATTTTTTTCTATAAACATTTGAAAAAAAAAAACTCAATACACACGAAAATAACAATTCATTATTTTATTTATTAATTTTTTTTTTTTTTTCAGATTAAATTGAACATTTTTCCTCAACAAAAACTTTCCATGAACAATTTTTCGATTTAATGAGAATTTAGACGTAAAAATGTGTGATTTAATTATTATCAATCTGTACAATGAAATAATTGAAATTTTATTGTTATGATTATTATTATTTATTCAATTTATTTTTAAAAAGTTATAACTACAGAAAAAATAAAAATAAAAAATATTAAAATAATTTTAATTGAAAAAATAAATAATGAAAAATGTTTTTGTTAATTTCCTTTTTTTTTGTTTTATTAATTAAAATTGATTTTTTTTGTATAAATTGTGATCCTTAAGTATTTGTCTAAAATTTAAAAAAAAAAATAATAATAATTAATTTATCAATAAAGCACAATTCGTACATCTGAATATATACTGTCATATACACATACATATATGAATAAATGTGTGTTCAAACTCCATAATTATTTTAAAAGAAATATTGCTCTAATTTTTTTTTTGTATATATGATAATATGATGCAATAAACTCATATTTTATTTGACAAAAAAAAATCTTTTTATGTAAAAAACAATATCTTTTTACCTTTATGTTGCATTCCATATTTTTAATCAATAAAAATTTTTCAATTCACTTATTTATAAAATTTTTTAAAACAGTCAGTAAAACTAATATTGTTTTGAAATTTTATTTTTTCTTTAAATTTTTTTTAAAATAGCACCTTTTAAGAAAATTAAACACAAAACAAAAATATAAAAAAATTCAAATATCTTATAACCAGAAGAAAAAAAAGAAAAAAACACAACAAAAGTAATAAAAAAATTTAAAAACACATATAATAACAACAAGTGATCTAAATTCAATTAAATCCGTTATAAGCACTTAATTCATTTTGTATACCACAAATCACACAACATATTATCATCACAACATTTCTTTGAATCCTCCAATATATACTGCAGATATTTTACTTTTTATCTCTATGTTAACCATTAGTAAAATGCAATTGATGATGATGACGATGGTCGATGAAGTTGAAGACTGTTTCAGATTGAATTGAATTTATGTTAAGAAATCATTGAAAAAGTTTTTTTTTACTCACATATGTACATATATAAGTACTATACTAATAGTTTATTTCCACATTCAATGAACATATCAAACTTCCAATAAACTTTAAACAAAATAAGTAATTCCGTTTGCTCAAAGTAATATTACGTTGTCGCACTTCGTTGAAGAATGTCTTATACATCTTACTATCTAAAAAAAAAAATAAGATACCACAACAGAAAAACCTCATCATGGTTTTACCTGGTTCTTCTATTTGTAATAACATGTATAAGTAGCTAAGTGAAGTGAATAGATGTGATTGTACGTATTTTAAAGAAAGTCGTACCAAGATGATGATAGTTGGGTAGGTAGATACATATTGTGGTCATGATTTTTTAAAGAATATAATGCAGTTAATAAGTACTTGTATTTAATGGTAAACTATAATGTTCATGATGGACCTACAATTTATCTAGTTTTTTTTTTCTTTCTTTCTTTTATTTTCTTCTATTTATTTTTATTTTATTTTAATCAAAAGACATGTTGAATGGTCAATTATTGTCATAGAAGAGACGTTTTTCTTTTTTTTCAATCAACCAAAGATTTACCTTCATATTGTATCTAATATGTTTTTTTTTATTATTTTTCTCCCATTCACATCTATTTAACCTTAACAGTATATAGGAAAAAGAAAAAAGTCAAAAGAGTAGAAAAGAAAATATATTCCAGATCATTACCGGTTGATTGGTAGCAATTCTGTAATAAGGAAACAAAATACAAAAAGTAAAAAAAATAAATAAATAAATACAGTGTGAGCAGAAATATATATCTTTACAAAATGGAATTGTTGCTGACCAAACTATCATCATCATCATCATCATCGTCGTCATTGAAGAAAGTGCTGATTACTTACCTATTTTAGATTAATTGATATCAAGAGTGGAATAATTTATTAGTTAGCAATCAAAATATAAAGGTATGTTAAATACACAAAGTTTATTGAATTGGTTATAATAGATATAATATATATAGGTAACCTTACATTGCTATTGTAGATTCATACGTATATATTGACAATTAAATAAAATGAAATAGTCCATAAAAATCATGATAATGATGATGATCATCATAAAGAAATCAAAAAATAATTACAACTACCTATAATGTACACATGAATGATGGAAAATTGTAATTTTTCGCTTATTACAATAATTTCATCATAATATGTACATATGGTATACTCATGTGGTATAGTATTGTTCATACATTATGAGTAATATGTATGAAAAAAAAACAAAATAATAAAATTGCACACAAAATATTTATAATTAAAATTTCATTTTTAAAAAATTTTTATTGTCTGCATATTAATGAGAAAAAATTTAAAAATAAATGAATCTTTTTATTAAAAAAATAAAGAAGAAATATTATATTTAAAAACTTCAGATATTTTTTACTTATATTATATTTGAACGTGTTTATATTTGAATATACTATATGTACATAGGATACGTAGGTACATCCATATATTCTACATATATAAGTATTGTATATTTTATTTATAATTTCAAGTCCAAGTTCACTAAACTTAAATAATTTTTTTTTTGCATTCCTATATTATTTACAAAACAAACATATACATTTTTGTCGATACTCTATATCTTGTCTATAACCAGTTAATCGTGAGTCTTCGAATAGTATTGAGGTTTAGAAAAAAATATAAAGAAAAGTTAAAATAAAAAAATAAAATGCGTGCCTATAATATGAAAGTAGGTTAACATGATTTAAAAAAAAAAAATCTATATTGTACTATTTATACATATGTTATGCCAATTTATTGCAGAAGTTTATTATATGAAAGAAAAAAAAATAAACTTGATATAAACCAGATTAAAGATGATATTACGTGTAATATTAAATTGTAATCGTTTTTACAATATTCAAAAGAAATGAAAGAAATTGCAAAAATAAAAAAACGTCTAATGTTTACATGTACAAAAAATTACATACTATTAAGTATTTTTGCTTTTACTTCCTTTTTTATTTCAATTCAATTGTTGTGTAAATTTACAGTGTTTGCTTAAAAAATTTACTGAATTTAGTGAATTTACTGAATTTACATAAAATACATTTTTCTACTTGTTTCGAATTTTGTTTAAAAAAAAATTCAAGATTCATGTCTTTCTTCGAGTTTCACGTTACTTGAGTTAATAGTTAATACATGATTTTCGAACATATACAGGGATGATTAATTGCGATATTTTCTCGATTCATCCAGTATGTAATCTAACCGTGCAAATCGAGGAAGAAAATCCAATTAATTTTGTATGACAAAACACTAAAAATTTAATTTTAAAAATTATTTAAAGGACAGGAAATGAGAAAACAAAGTGTACCCACTTAAAAAATTAGGTGCTGAAGGGAGAATGAAAGCCAGTAAAAAATTTGTTGTTGTAAAAAGTATTGGTATTGATTATGTAGTTGAGATAAGAATAAAGTCAAACATAAAAGTCTTCCTTATTTTTCTTTTTTTTTAAATTTTAAATCTTAATTCGTTATTTGAATTATTACCTTTGAACAAAATTCTCAAAGTTTAAAAGTTAATCACATTTTCCAAGAAAATGGTGTACTCTCACCTCTTTGAAAAAAAAAGTGAAAATAATCCTCTTAATTTTAATGTAATATTTATCGAAAAATGAAATAGAAGAAGATTATAATATATTTTTTATTGATCTTAGATATTATATTTTAATTTGATAATCTTAAAATTATTACATACCCATGTATAAATGTACACATATATTATATACATATAAAAAGTCAAACGAGAAAATTGGATTATCAAAGATAATTAATTTATACAAATTATGAAATTTTCAGAATAAAAAAAAAATAAAAAAAAGGAGAAGAAAAGATTTTATTTCACTTTATGCTTTTTTTTTCGTTTTTCTTTCATATTTGAAATTTGAATTAAAATTTGAATTTTATGTTCATGAAAAGCATTTAATATATACAGTATATGTATAAGTATGTATATGTGTATTGAACTGTTTGTATGTATGTATATGTAGATATAATGTATGTATATGTATGAAAATTATTAGATTTAATATACTTTTGAATAGGAAACCACAAATTCAAATAACTGTTTTCATTATTGGTTTATGAAGAAAAAGATGAAAAAAAGAAAAAAGAAAAAAATAAATAAAGCCGAATAAAATAAAAGAAAACGTAGAAAAAGTAAAGGAAATATTACCATATCCTGTCTCATCGTTTTCATTTGTATTATATATATTATTAGAGTATATACAGTTACATAAGTATATATAAAAGAAAAATATTAAATGTCTATACATATGTATATACACATTTATATATATAAAAGTGAAATACACGTTGTATATAGGTATGTACAAACTCAATAAGAGAAGTTCAATTTTCAAATTCATATCCATTTTATAATCAGGAAGTCATTTTCTGTACCAAACCAAGTAAAAAAGAGACTTTGGTCGTTGGTTTTTTATTTTTTTCTTGTATTTTTTTATACATATACATATATAGTATTCTGAACATACATATACATATGTATGCATACCATCTTTAAACATGTATTCTATATAAATACACATGTCCTTGTTGAACTTTTGAACATAAGTTTTTCACGATTTTCATCTATAAAATATACATTTATATACTTATATATGTGTATATGTATATGCATATAATCCATATTACAGTTATAAGATAAATATGTATCTACATATTATATAAAAGAATCGAATTTCTTGGATATATTATAACAGCATAACTTCGATATTTTAGAATCAATATTGAAAAGAAAAAGGAAGAAACAAAAAAAAAAAACATACTATATATACGTAAAACGATTTGCATATCCTTTTTTGTGTTTTATTTTTATTTTTTTTTTAAGTACTTATATATGTATTTATGTATTTAAATATATGTATTTGATATTCAAAACATGTTAGGATACACCACTGAAACATTGCCTTTTATGTAACACGCAATAACAAAACGTGTTTTAGATTTGTTCTTCGGTTGATTGAATTGGACCAAAGTTGAAAGGAAATAAAAAAAAAAAAATAAGAAAAAAAAACAACAATAAAAGAATTGAAAGAAAATATAGCTACATATATGTACTATAAAAAATACTTTTAGGAGAAAAAAAAATCATATATAAATCTTCATATAAACTAAATATTATAGAAAAGTACTGTTACATTATTATATTTAATATAAAAAAAATAGGTAAGTATATATACATACAGATATATTGTGTATACATGCAAATGTACGATATATAATTTTAGTTACTGTAAAAAAAAAAAGAAACAAAACAAAAATAATAGAAAAATAAAGTTAAATTCTCATATATAGATAATATACGTTATATTTAAACGGATATTGAAGCACGTAATTCGTCTGATTTAGAATCTAAAAAGAATATCGATTTGTCTTTTAAATTTGATTCTTTTTAGAGTACTGATTGAGTCGTTGAAATTTTTCCATTCGTGTTGAAACAGTACATTTTGTTAAAAAAAAAAATAAATATAATTTTTATTTTTTTTTTACTTTATTTTATCTTTAGGGGTACAAAAAAAAGGAAAAATTTAAGAAAAAAAACAACACAACTTTCTTTATTTTTCATTTTAGAATATCTTTTTTTTTTTTTAAACAAAAATATATTTTCTTCTTATTTGTTTATAAAATGTTTCAATATTATACTTGATTAGTATTCATTACGAGTAAAGTCAATAATGTAAAAACTTCGAGATTAATAAGATTGTAGACAAATTTTGAAAGGACAAAAAGAATAAAAAAAAATATATATATGTATATAGAACATAGAAATTTAAAATGAAAATGAAAAAGAACACAAAATGTTTTAAAAGATATTACAAAACAGTTCATTTTTTAAAATCATTATTTAAAAATTAGGTTCAACAGGGACAAAAGTTTAGATAAAAATTTAAATATGTATTGAAATAATGAAAGCTTCAAATTGATTTTTAATAAATGATGAAAAGGAAAGAAAATAATAAGGGGGAAAGGAAAAACAGTAGAAAAGAAAGTGAACATTTAAAAAAGTTCATGTTTTTTTTTTCAGTGGTTAATAATTTCAACTTAAGCATAGTACTCAGCTGAAAATAAATTTTATGTTGGACAAAGTCTATTTATTTCGGAACGAAATAAAAAATCTACAAAAAGAAGAAGAAATAAATGAATGATAAAAATGAAAAAAAACTTTACAAATGTTTCGGGAGAAAAAATCACAAATCACAAAAAAAAAACGTACGCATCAAAATTATACCTAACTTCACAATAATGTCAAACAATCTTTCGGTTCCATTTATTTTGGTTTTTTTTACATAGGTTTTGTATAGGCAAAATATCTTATTTTCAGCTGAGTACTACGCTTTATTGGAAAATTGCAAAAAATATAACCCTTTTTCTAAATTTACTATTGAAGATTTTATTGAATTTAAAAAAACATAATGAAAAATTATTTGATTTTTGAGTTATTTTTAAGTACATTCAATATTTAAAGAGAATTTAGATAAACATTTGTCTTTGAAAACTGTTTCTAAGATAATTCAATATGATCAACAATTTTTTTTTTTTTATCTGTTTGACTTTTTGATTTAAATATAATTTTTGTATCTAACCAAGCTTTCTTTTCCATAATTTTCAAATGAATCGATTTATTTTCTTTAATTTTTTTCCAATACATATTTTTTAACATGTCTGAAAATATCTTTTAGATGAATGTGTATTATGTATTTATTCTATTTATTATATTGTAGATTATAACAACTATTAAAATATTTAAAAAAAAAATATTAAAGAAAATACAATTGAAAATTTTTTTATAGCTTGCAAATAAAATAAATAGGAAAAAAAACTTTTCTCATTTATTTCAAATAATATATTTTAAAAGCACGATTTTATATTATGAAAAAATGTAGTAATTTTTTTTTGTACCTTCTAGAAATATACAATTAAACGAGAACGTTTATTCACGTTTTAATTTTTTTCTTTTCTTTTTGGATGTGTGTTTAAATATTTACATCCGCAGTCTATGAATATTGTATATTCTTAGTACAATTTTTGTAAAATTCGGTATTGAATTTTAATTCTTTTTTTTTTTTCATTTTTACTTTCAATTATATGTATGTATATTATTTTATATATTAGCAAAAAAAAAGAAGAAGAAAAACGAATTCGTTTTTTCTTTAAGCAGATTTCTATATAGACGTGTTCATATGTATATTAAAAAAAAAATAAAAAGCAAAAGATTTTCATAAGTTAAAGTTTTTGCTTGGCATGGAAAATTTATGATATTCGAAATTTTTACTTCGTTTAAATAAGTAGCTACCTATACCTACATACATACATATGTATGTATATATGATGATAATAAAAAGTATTGCTGACAATGTAAGTAACTTTTTTGAACAATTTATGCTAGAGGTTATCTTTACTGGTACAAAAAATGTTGCTTTTGCTAAATACTTGTCTACATATACATGCATATGTGTTTTTTTCTTCGTTTAATAAAATTCTTTTTATTTTTATATATTTAAACATACATTATATGGATTATTAATATAATCAAAACGAACTAGCACATATGATATATATTTTTTATGTTAAATATATTACGTATATACGTGTGTGTGTAGTAATATATATCTTTTATACAGTTTTTTTTCCCGATGCAGGAATAATAATAATAATAAAAAAAAAAAGTAAAATATGTTATTTTTTGAGCCTTCTTTAATTACTTTGAAGACATATTATTATTATGTTGTATATATGTAATACTTAAAAAAGTTTTGAAGAACGTTATTTAAAAGATACTTCTTAAAAGATGGATAATTTCCGGAATGTGAGTTTTTTTTAAAAAAAATATTAATATACATGTACGAGTTACATACATACATACATATTACGAGAAAAATGATAAGAAAATAAATTCTTTTTTTCTGAAATTTTCTTTTTTCTGGATGAGTACATCTAATGATACATGTAATAATTTTTAAAGAATGGCATCAGAGATTAAACCTGTAATATAATGTACACATACATACCATATTATGTATGTGTGTAAAAAAAAGTATTAAATTAAAAATGAATGAAATATTATTGAAAGTTTTGAAATATTTTCTTTTTTATTTCGTGAAGTACGAATATTTGAAGAATATTTAAGAAAGTTTAGAATTTATTATTGCAGTAAAAAAAGACTAATTGAACGTAAATGTGAAATATTTTGATACCGAAACTGAAATAAAAAAAAAAAACAACACATTAAAAAATGTCAGTCACATATTATTATTGAAAAAAGCAAGAAAAAGTTCTAAAAGAAACACGTTATTAAAAGGAATATATTATACCCACTGGATTTTTTATTTTACTCTTTTTTTTTTTTTTTTTTCAAAACTGCAAAATGTGACATTATGATATTTTAAAATTACAAAACGTGATTGCTGATACAACCTGAATTTTATATTTTAAAATCTTATTAAACTGCAGGATTATTTTATTTATTTATTTTTTTTTTAAATAAATAAAAATGAGAAGAAAACCTATTGAAAACTGAAAATTTCCACCATAAATCCTATTCTTTTGTTATTATCTCGAATAAGGATTATTTTCAGAATTTCATTTTGTTTCTGTTGTTTTTTTTTTATGTACAAATTTTTATATATGTATATATTTTTTTTATAATTTTACATGAATACATGTAATTATGAAAATATTGATAAAATTAAATAATACAAACGCATTTTTTTTTTATTTTTTAAATTATGAAATAAAATTTTACACAGAAAAAGAGTATCTATAATATGAAGAATAAATGAAACGAAAATCAGTTTTTTTTTTTTTTTTGTTTTTCCTCTTTATTTATTATTTTTTATTTTTTATTTTTTTTGATAAATTAAATCATCAGAGAGAAAATTGCAATTATTTTAAATTTATGTAGTATTTTATCTACATTAATATGAGTTTTTATTTTTGTTGTTAATATGTGCTTTTTATTTATTAATTTATTTTATTTTTATTTTTATTTTTTATTTTTTTGTTTTTTTCATTACGATAAAATATGAAATTTGTATTTTTGTGTTGAAATAAAAATTATCGATTTCATAAAAAAAATATATAGTGACGTAAAAAAAAGTTTTGTTTTTTTTTTTAAATGAGAAAAATATAATTGTTGATATATGTATATATATTGTATATTGTATTACTGTAAATAAAATCAATAACTTTAATACTTAAAAAAATAAAAATAAAAATGAAAAAACAAAAAAAATGTTGTAAATTATACTGAGAGTTTTATTGATTTCCCATGTGACGAAAGAACTATGTAATTTTAGTGAAATATAATATCAGTTCATTAAATGAAATTGTATATAATTTTTATCTCGTTTTTTTTTGTATTTTAGAAACTATGTTTTTTTGTTAACATTCAGACATTGAACCCTTTGTTACCTAAAAGTATGTTTTTATGTTGATATAAAAAAAAAAATAAATAAATTAGACATCTGACAGTACATACAGAAAAAAAAATTTCTACCTTTTAAAATTTCATAATTGAACATTTTTTTTAAATTGAAGCCAACATTTACAAGCTTTTATAACAGCGTTTTTTTTGTTTAAAATAACATTAAAGATTTATTGTGAAATTAATAGAATCCTTTTTTCATTCTATGAGCTTTGGTTTTTCTTTGGGCCACTCTCTTTCACTTTCAGTGTTCCAATTTTCAAATTTGAGTTTTTTTATTTCTATATTATTTTAAAACTGTAGTTTTATTATTTTTAATTAACTTTTAAGAAGCATTTTTTTCCTCAGAACTGATGGGTGTTTTTTTAAATAATTTTAGTTTCATCGTACTACATATTAACATATCTCCTGACGTTCTAAAATTTTAAATAATTTTTTCAAAAAATACTCTAGAACCTTTAAAATTTCTAAAAACAATAAATTAAAAATTATTACAATATTCTGTGATAAAAGGGTTAAAATACGTTAATTTATTTGAAGACAGTAAAAAAATAAAAATGTAAATTAAAAATAAAAATATAACATATATCTTTATGCATGATAAAAAAATAATTAAATTAGTTAAATTTTATAATTATTATTGTTTTCGAAAATTATTATTAATTTATCTATATCATCTAGTGTATTATTATCAGTCAATAAATTTTAAATTATATATAATATATAGTAGATACATTGTATCTATACTATAAGAGTATGTAAATATAAATTACTGTTATATAATTTTATAATAATTATAATAATAATGTACATATGTACCTATACATAATACATAAGTATGTACATACAAGCAAATTATTAATGATTAACGTTTATTTAATATTTATTTTATAGATTTTACTATTTTATATACTACCTACATATACATATGTATAGTACATATGTTAATATGTATATCTATATACCTACACAACATATTTATTCATGTAGAATTTAATATTATTATAAAATTATTTGTGTGATTTATGAAATAAATTTAAGTCTCAAAAGCAATTAATTTAATGGTTATGATATTTATATATAATAAAATGTGATGATGACAAAAATTATATTATTTAAAAGGTATTTAAATAATAAAATGTGTGTACTTACATATGTATGAATGTATTAATTAGAAAAATAAAATAATGACTATGTATTTATTGTAATAAAAAAAAAAGGAAAAACAATCAAAACACAACATAAAATACATACTTTTTTATGATTTTATAAATTTTGATTTTAATTCATATTTTAACCAATATACCATAAAAGAAAATAAAATATTTGTTATTATTATTTTTAAATGGTTTATTTAATTAGTGAAAAAAATAAAATAAAATTCAAATAAATTTATTCCGCAAACATTTATAATTATCACGAATTCATATGAACCATTCCATTTTATTTCAACATTAGTTTTGAAATTTTCAAAAGGAAAATGCTTCATTATTTTTAATTTTGGGTTTTTTAAAAGGAAATTTTTCTGTACTTGTCTTAAGATAGATTTATACACATACATATGTATGTATGTAAGGTAATTGGAAATTATCATTCAATTTTTTTAAATATTCGTGAAAATATAACAGTTAAAAATAATTTAAAATTAAGTCATGTCACTTTGAATTCTTTTTTGCTTGAAAAAGTAAAATTCATTTTAATACAATAATAAAATCATAGTTTCAATTTTTTAACTAAAATATAAAATTATCGCTCGTAGAAAAAAAAGGCTTCAAATGTAGTTTTGCAAAATTCTGAATCTGTTTTCTCTTAATTTTTTTTAATAAATAGAAAAATAAGACAGAAAAAAAAAGTAGTTAAATATGTCAAAATGTCCTTTTTTTTCCAAAATTAAATAAAGATTTTATTTGGTGTGTGATGTCATTCATCTATGAACAAAAATTAGTTGACATACAATGGAATAACAACACATTTTCTATGCATTTTATATGATCCTTTCTCAAGTTTTTTTTTTTTTAAATAGAAAAGTTTATAAAATATAAATCTTTCAGTATATAAATATGTATGCTTATATATGTAATGTATTTTAAGTATAATATTTGTATTTATAAAATTTCATTTAAAATATAAAGTATACCAACATAATATTTTATTTGTATATAAAAGTATATTTCTTCTTAAAATTTTCTAATGCAATTTACATATTTATAATAATTATATACACATACATACATATACTATACATATATGTATTTATATTTCATATAATAATTTTAAAATTGTAAATTTTCAAGAAGTATAGTTACTTAACATTTTGTATCAAGTGCATATAAGGAAGTATATTTAAAAAAAATAAAAAAAAAATAAATAAATAAAAAAATTAAAATACAAAATCATATATAACATTCTTATGTATGTATATGTATGTATGTTCCACCAGACTGTGATGATGTGTAGAAAATATTATGAAAATTTTTATTTCCACTCCAATTAATATGCTTTTTTGTATACATATATGTCTTTAAGTGTATATGTGTGTGAGTTTTGTGCACAATAATGTATTAAGTAGGTATATAATATGTATGTTTGTACATATAAGAAAAATTATAAAATGGATAAATAAAATATCTTATATTTGATGTTTATAATTATTACAATTGTGTATGCACATACTTATTGTACTATATACATATCTACATATCAACATATAATATACTTGTACATATATCTATTGAATATAAAGAATGAAGAAGATTAATTACTTTAATATACGAAGTACTTAATTTACTCATCTATTATATATTATACTATATATGAGTATTTTATAAAGAATGACATATTTTATTTTAGAATTAAAATTTTAGAAATTTAAATACGCGTTTATTTAACCCTTATTATACGATGAGTATGTATTTTTAAAATTAAGGAAAATCTAGAAAAAGTTATATAATAAATAGTACATACTTTTTATGTTTGTATATTTGTATTGTTATAAAAGATCTTTTAATAAATTTGTAATTTATTCAGAAGGTGAAAGATAAAATAAAAATATATGTAGACATTTCTATAGGTATGTGTATTTGTATTTTGAGTAAATATACTCTGTTTAACATGTATGCGATATATTTGCTAATTTATTTGGTTTTTTTTAGATTTGCATCAAAGTAACTGTATTATATTAGATTATCATACATATATGTAATTTATTTGCTTTTATTTCACAAGGTGTATTTAAATACTTATATATTTTTTTTATTTCCCGATTTACATAAATTTTTCAGGGTTAAGGTACAGCTTAAAATTTTAATCATAATTACAATTTTGCTAAAAATATAATTTATGAATTATTCAATTAAAAAAAAACTTCATTAAAAAAATTAAAAGTGATAAAAAAAATATATATCTTACGTTCTATTAAAATTCATCTTTAGAAAAATTTAAAACTAAAGGATGTTTGTTCTATTTTATGTGGCGACGAAGTGTTAAAAAACACACAAAATTTTATTGAAGGTGTAAATTGATTTGATTTTTTAGTAGCTTATTCATTTCGTCCTTGAGACTTCATAAAAATAAGTATAAAAAAATTGCACTCTTTGTTTTTCATTTTTAAAACAAAATTTACACAAAAAAAGGGATAAGTTTCAAAAAAGAAATTTTAACAGTTAATTTTTGAAGGATAATTTCACTTGAATTTAATGTAACAAATTGAACACACTATGTATACTGTGTACTAAAAAAAAGTTTTTAGACACCCTTTAAATAGAAAAAAAAATTCCAAAGGATTTATTTGATTTACGCATGCTGTTTTATATATATATATAGATACATATAATATCCTATATAATACGTATCTTAGACAACGAATTTTATTCAAATTGTATAACTTTTCTTTATTCTATTTTACTTTTTGTTATTATTTTTTTTTTACTTATTTTTCTTATCACTTATAAAATTACAAAATGATGTAATGAGCAGAAAATGAAAAGTTTTTTTTAGATACAAACACACACATACATACGAGTATTTCGAAATAAGAAAAAGAAAAAAAAACTAAAAACAAAAAAGAAGTAAAAAATACATATATACGAAAAAGTTTCATGTTAATTATGAACATTTTCTTACACCCCATTTTATATGTTGTACATACATAGATACATACATAAGAGTATGTATAAAAACATGTGGTTTTATATACATATAGATATATATATAATATTATGTAATATGTTTCTTATTACTTCTTCATTTTCATTATACAGATTAAAAGAAATATACTAGACAGGAGAATTTCACTGCATGTTGGTATAATTCTTTTTTTTTTTTTTTAAAAAAAAACATTTTTCTTTTTCATATGTTTTTTAATACGAAAAAGACGAATGTGAAAATTATAAAAATATAAAAGAAACATTTTTGAACCCCATCAAAATCTCAAATATTTCGTTTTTTTTCTTTTGTTTTTGTATTTTTTTATATGTTTTGTAAGTACGTACATACATATTTATACTCGTATGTACATACGTATTATATCTATTGAGTGTATAAAGGAAAATTCATTTTGTTTAATAGATATATACATATACACTGCATACCTATGTATATATGTATATGAAATCCTTAGACATATGATATAATCCTTGGAGAAAATATCGTGACAAAGTTTTTAATAACTTTTATGTGAAACGATGAAAACTTCCTGATGTTGTAGAAATTTTAATGTAAAAATGCGTTATAACAATGATGAACGTGCAGAGTATGTGAGAAAATATGTGTGCATGAGGTGTAAATGCGAAAATATTTTTTTTTTTAAAGAAAAAAAAAAAAGTACCCAGTAAATATGTATGTAAAAATAATTTAATAGAAGATAAACTCTTTTAATTTAAGTAAAAAAAACAATTAAATTTCATTTTCTATGTGTGAATTGTTTTTTGTATGTAGAAAATTTTGTTTCGTTTATTGTTCCAATGCAATTTGTAAATGCGAAATACGTATACGTAAGAAATATAATGTACATATGTAATTTTTATTTTATTTTGTAAGTACATCGACATAAATTCTTATTAACGGAAATATTTTTTCTCATGAACGTGATTTTCATTAAATTTTTAAATTTTCATTTTACAATAAAAAGCTCAATTTATAGTTGTTTTTTTTTTCTCTGAATATTTTGGAATAATGTTAAATGTTTTTTTTCTTCTGTATGTATTACATATTTGAATAATTAATATTTTTTTTAAGTTCATCATATCTCATGTTAAAAATTTCAATATTAAGATTTTTATTTCATAAATTTAAAGTAAAATTTTTTAATTTGTTTTTTATTTTTTATTATTTACAAATATTTCGCAAAAAAAAAAAAAAAAATGAAGTAAAGTGAGAAGAAAGAAAAGAAAAAATGAGAAAATGTAGTAAATTATTTCATGGAAAACCATATAAGTCTTTTGGGAAACATTTCATTCAAGAAAAATTTGTATAGCATTTTTATTTTATTTTCTTTTGATTTTATTTTTATTTTTTTCCTTTTCACATGTAAAATAAAAATAATACTGTAGTATGTTATATATATGATACATATGTTATGTAGGTATACAAAGGAAAACTAAATATACATTTGTTATTGCATATACATATGTATGTGTACCTATACCTATATATGAACATGTAATACACAATTCATTGAAAGCTATTAATCAAATGAAATTGAATATCTAAGAGATGTAACATATTTTAGATTGCCTACAAACATATGCTCCCTGTACGGTCTTAAATCAATCGAATGCCCTATTATAACCTCTCACTTTCAATTCGTTTAAATGTTTGTGTATGCGTGTATTTTATAAATTGGATATAAAACGCGTATTTGAATATATACTTGCTACATAAGTAACATATAAGTGAAAATTCAAACCTAACAAATAAATATGTTTATTGATCTCATGTGATATGCCATCAACAGAAACACTACCATCATCTATCTAGTAATACTAAAGCTATATATAGTAGTAACGCAACCTTCATTTTAAGGTGTAATTTTGATTTAAAAGCTGGTCAAAGAAACAGACAAATCGCATCGTAATCAAATAAAAATGTTGGTATATATGCATTTAGGGTATAGTATGAAGGCATAATATGTCATACGCCGATATAATACTTTATTTTGTTGCATAAGGTTTATGCTTTCAGATTTATTTTACAAAAAATAAAAAAATCAAAGAAAAAAAAAATTGTTTAATTGATGTTTTTTATTCTTTGAAAGCGCGATATGGGTAAATTTTTTTTTGTTCTTGTTTTTTTCAATCATTTTAATTCATATGTAGGAACGTGTTAAAAATTAGAATACCAAAAGATTTTATATGTTTTATTTTTGATATCGCGATTTATAAAAAAAAAAAATTAAAAATAATCAATATCTTTTAATATTTGAAGTGTTTTTCCAATTTAAATGTTATTTCATGTACATATGTATGTATTTATTTGATGACATCATTAGTTTATATCTTGATATGAATTTTATGGTTCAGATATAAAGGATCTCACATACCAAAAATTTTTTAATTCAATAAGAATGCTTTTTGATTGTAAAGGATCAGTAATTTGCATTAAAAAAAACAATATTATTAATAAATAAAAATATAAAAAAATTAGCTCGAAAAACTAACAACTGTTCTTTGAAAATCTACAAAAATAACAGTTGTTATAGGGACAAATGAATGTGGGAAGAAATTATAGAAATAAGTCCATTATTTCGATTACCTACATATTAATTTTTACTTTCGTCAAGTTTATGTTTGTTTTTTATTTTTTTTTTTCATTTTTTATATTTTTGTTTTTTAGAGCATCGTTTGATTTTAATTATTTAATTATAATTTTTAAAGTATTCAATTGAATTAATTGTTGTTTTCTTAAAGAAAGAAAAAGTTTCTATACTGATTAGAAAGAAAGTACCAAAAACTTTTGTAAACTATTCTTGAAAAACAAAATATTTTTTTTAGAACGGATTCATTTGTTATACAAAAATAAAAGCAAAACAGAAAAAAAAAGAGAGAAAAATAATGATGTATCAAAAAGAAAATATTTGTTATACAAAATAAAATTTGAAAGAGTAAATCCCAAGATAGGTATCCTGTATAAAATACCATATCTGATCTTCAACAATAATATGAATATTTCATCTTGTTACCCTTTAACCTTGAACAATTCACAAAGGGACATTATTGTATGTATGATTGTATATCTATATATTATGTATGCTTCTTGTTGGAAAGGACTAATGTTAATTTTTAACTTTTGATAAATTGTTATTTTTGAATTTTACAAGAATAAAAAAAAAAAAAATAAAGAAAGTCTAACAAGATGTTGAAAAATGTAAAATAGAATTTGAGAAATCAAGAAAGGGATTTTTATTTTGTATTCCATGAAAAATTTTATATTATATTTTAGATATGTATATATGAAATGTACATACTTATGTATATACGTTGAACAAAGTTTGATACGTAACTTACTATTATTACATAAGGACTTCACACTTACAATAAACAAAGTATGTCTTGAGAAATGAAAAGTGTAATAAGACTCAAAACATAAAAATAAAAAACGATATATTTACAATTTGAATTTATCAACTTTATAATTTTATCCTTTTAATTAAATTATTATTTTTACAAATAAAATTGTTGTCTTAGAAATTGTTATTAATTTTTGTGTAGGATTCACGTCTTAGTCTATACAAATTATTAAATATGTATTTAGCATCAACTATACTGAAAACATGAACTGGATATTTTTATCACTTTCTTATAACGAATCCTGTTAGAACTACCAAAATATTTATGAAATATAATTTTTAAGGCAGAACTTTTTACATCCTTTTAAAATATTTCTGGTATAGGGTTTAATTTTTCAGATTTTATCAATTTTTTCTTACCGGTAGGTATATGAAAAGTTAAAGTCCTTTTAATCTAGGAACAATAATTAAAAAAAATAAAATAAAATAAAAGTTCTGTAATATTGAAATTTTCTCAAATTTAATTTAAAATTTTAAGTTTTTAAAAGTATCTTTTATTTAAATTATCATCACTTGTATACATGTTACCCAAAAGTAATCCATTTATATACCCTTAATAAACATCATAGTTCTTATAAATTTTTTGCTTGTAAAAAAAAGAAAGGAGAATTTTTTTTTTTTACCTATTTGAAAATGCAATCAAACTATACATTATGAGTATTTATGTAGAATGTTAATTGGTTATATAATGTAAATAATACCTTTGAGATCCGATCATAATTATTATGAAGGAAATGCCTCTTCTGGGTAAGATTATATGCTTTAATTTCATTTATTTTAGAAAATTTTGTATATTAGATAGGTGGAAACACGTTTTTGGTTTCATTTTATAAAATTTATATTTTATGTTTATATTTATGTAAACTAAGTATACTAAGAGTATATGTATGTATACGTAAATATAAAATATATACACCATTATTATTAAATTGGTTAAACTGACCACCCACTTTGAAATAAAGATATTTTAGATATTAGTATATATGTATGTGTGTATAAGGTAATTTATTATTTACCACATTTCTTCCTGATATGTTTCTTAAAAGTGATTAGTAACTAAAGAGTTTGTAAAATAAGCCTAACGAAGCGATAAATGAAATACCCGCACTACCACATTATCATTGTGATACCCAAAAATATTATTATCCTTATGATGAGAATTTAGGTCCAGATCTGGTCTGGTTACAATTTAGTTCAATGTATATACTTCAGTAAAATGATAAGTAAATTGTATTTATGTGTATGTATATTTATGTTTGTATATACATAAATATTGAATATATATGAGCCTATTGTACTTTTATATAATTTTTGGTTAACTACAAGTAACAATAATAAAAACTTGTGTATTAGTCCACATCGTTTAAAGATTAATTAAGGTATGACATAATGCGGATCAGAAAAGGCTTTATATTGAAAGGAATTGTGTATCACATTATATATATACATCTACACATACATATATAAATATACACATTCTATTTGTATGTATATGTGCCATATTATTATAATATGAAAAGGACCTTTGTGTTGTATAAAGCATTATAAAGGATTTACTTTTACGATTTGATGTATATTGCGGTAAATGATTTTAATACGATTTTTAAGCTTTATACAATTAATTATACAATTTATTTAATGCAAGTAATTATAATTAAGTAAGATAGGTGAAAAAAAAAAACTGGTAACTTTTAAAGTTTTTAGATTTTTTTTTTCCTCACTTTTTGTAATGTTTATTTTATTTTTTTTTCCGAAAAGCTTAGAACAAATTTTACTTTAAAAAACAATAGAAGTTTTACTTCAAATTTCTGGTAACTATGTGTTGATGTTTAACAATTTTTGTTTTTAAATTTGAAATTCATTCAAATCATTTACAAACTCCAATGAGATTTAGTATAACATATATGAAACAGAATACAGTAATTTTATAGATACGAGTATGTACGTAAAAAAGAGAAAATACGAGACTAAATCTTGGGGAAAAGACTTTCGAAAAGGTAAAACAAAATTATTATTATTCTTGTAACGATTTATATAGAAACTGACCTAGTTGAATTAATTTTTGTTTAAACTTCATTTTAAAATTGAAACAGTCGTCAATAAAATTTTGATAGAGTTTAAGAAAAATATTTAAGAATGAAAGCAACAAATTAAAAAAAAAATCGTAAATGGGAAACTTTATTTTAATTTTTATTTTATCATATGTAGGTACATATGTATATAAAATCATGGTAACATGTAGATATGAAAAAAAAATTATGAAATTTTTCAGAAAGAATTTTTTCGAATCTAATAGAAAATCGAAAATTAGAAAAGGATTTCATTCGTTATATCTCCGTTTAATATTGAGCGATTTGGGTGAAATTTGGAATGTAGGTTCTCAGGATAAAGCGCGAAAAAGCTTTCAAAAGGTGTTGCCATCACAATGTATAGATTTTTTAGTTAAAAATGTCGAACCTCACCATTGAATTTTTTGACAAACCTAAACCTAAATCAAGTTTTTTTAGTGTTTCACTTTTCCTTGTTAGAAATAAGAGAGAAAGGGAAGTATTAGATATTTGAATATTGAATAAAATGTCATAAACTTTTCTTGGGAAATCTTAAAGCAGGATTTTTTAAAAATTATTTTTATTTAATTTTTAATTTTAAAAATTTTCCATAAAAGACAATTCACGAGTTATGAGAACATAAAAAATGAAGATAACACAAGACAACAACTACATTTACAAAATTATGTTAACCTCATAAGAAAAGATAAATTTTAGTTTTTTCCGAAAACATTTTTTAAAGCTTGGAATTAACTTCTTGTCAAACAATTCATTTTGTAGTCAAAGTATTTTTTTACCCAGAATATGTGTAAAACACCCTTTATAACATACATACGAGTATAACTTGAATATCTTGGTTTTTTTTTTATTTGTTATTTGAATGAAGTATGAATGTTGTTGTAGGTTTGTTTTTGGATTAATTTTGTATTTTATTTGTGCTTGTACAAAAAAATATATATGTATGTATTTATGTATATATTCGTATTTCATATTACATAAGTTATTTGTTTCTTTTAACATTTTATATAATTTAATTCCTTTTTTGTGATATATATATATGTATTTATGTACGTTGTATACTGCTCATCTGGGAAATTACTTTTATGTCTATACTTTTACTAACACCTACAATACTACATATTTATAACAATACTATTTGTATTTAATGTGTTATTTCATTCATTCATCCATGCACATTTTGATGATATATGTACATAAAATTTTGCTTTATAATCTTACACACATCCCATTTTATATAAAAAAATAATTTTTTTTCTATCTTATATTATATTGAAAATACAATGTATTCTTATTCCTTGTCCATTCACACATAACTATGAGTTTAACACTTTGTTCTTAATTAAAGGATATTATACAATATATAGAGTAGATAAATATGTTTATATAGCACACATAGATTTATTTACATAAATATTCTTCTGAATTTTATATCAGAATTTATTAATGAGTCCTTATGAGTAAATGTTAAGAATTTTTATTATCATGACATACATGTATGTATTTTATGTGTATCACATAAGTGTGTGTATAGGCATGAATATATACGTACGTGTGTATGTATGTATGAATATAATATATAATATAATCCAATTGTGTAGTTTAGTACTTTACTCAATTATTATTGTTCACAATCTTATACAAAATGAAGTATGTATGTACATACAATTTTCTTTTGATATAATAAAGATCATCTACAATATAAACATGAGCTATTATAAAAATTTAGTTACAAAAAATACAGGATGTTTATTATACCATAAATATTTAAAGAAATAATTTTTTTTCAGATTTTTAAATTGAATTTTATGAGAGCTAAATGGAAAGTTTTAGGACTGACATATAACGTAGAGGTTATTGGTTCTATAGCTCATCTAAAGTAAAAAGTAGCAATTTCAATATCAAATATTGTCTAAAAAAAAATTCTAAGAAACAATCAATAGAACGAATATAAAAATTGGAATACGTCTTGTCTCCATCAAATACAATAGTTAGGCATTGTATTTTTAAGCACAACAGCATTCTGACAGCATTCTGACATCAACATAAATTTCAACAATTTTATCCAGCGTTTCATATGAATCTTTTATGTTTCCATAAAATCACTTTAATCTAAATCAGGATGTTCAATTATTAATTGAAAATACCGAGATAACACTAAAAGTATGATTCATTTCAATAGTTTATATAATATCTTTGAATTATATTTATTAAGATTGTCCCATTAAATTTGATTATATTAATGACATTTTTTTTTCTTATTTAGAAGTCTCAAGAGGATACAAGAATTGCAAATCATTAAAATTTATTTTTTTTTAAATGAAAAAATAACTATGAACTATAAAAAAATATGAAAAAAGGAAAAATGTAACATACTTGTAATATTTTAAACACGTAAATCACTTCCTTATCTCCGTTTTCTTTTTTAAATAAATTCTTTACATATGGAACATATCAAATATGTTTTTATTTTTAATGAGCTGTTAATTACTTTTATTTAAAATCCATAATTAAATACATACATACATACATTTATGTACATGAAAAATTAATTTAAATATACAATTAAGAAGAAAAAAAAAGCAACTACATATAGTTATTTTGAAATAAGAATTTTATATCTTTTAAAAAATAATTAATAAAAAAAAAAAAACTGGGGAAGCAAACAATTAATTTTGTCAAGAAGTTGATGAAAAGGAAATGCATCAGAGTTTATTAAGTATGTTTCATTATATGTATTCACATATGTACGTGTATATTCATAGTTTTTAAAAAAAAATTTATATACATAAATATAAGTATCGTACATACTATACATATGTATGTATATATATGTATATAAGAATATAGCTTTTTCAATTAAATTATATCCAACTTATTTATAACCAAGTAAATAGTTAAATATAAAATGCAAAATGACAAGTTTTGTTATATTGCATACACATCAACAATGTATGCACTTAATCTTACATTTATAAATGATTGAATGGCGGTAACTATATTATATATATGTACATATGCATGTATGTATATAAAATAACGTACAGTATACATATCTATAAAGTAAAAACATTTACAATTAGAAATTAAATAAAGTTTTCCGTTCTAAGCAATAAGTAAAATATATATTCTTTCACATTCATGTCATACATTAAATCTACATACACACACAAGTATATAGTATCTAAATTGTATGTTATATACATAAGTATTTTAATTCAATTCATGTTAGAAATTCTTATATGTTACTCTATTATATTATATGTTAGATTAGTACATACCTACATACATAAAATTTGTGTACTAGTTTAAAGTAAAAGTAAAGATTTTCTATGATTGCAAGTACTTTATGACAAATCTTCTTTTATAATTTTAAATATATGTACATATATATAATTCCTGTATGTTAACATATTTATTTTATTATATACATTAAATTTTCTATACTATATGTATATAACATAATATGTATATAATATTTCCCTCTATACAATTATTATTATTATTATTATTATACTGTACTGTAGTAATATAATAATATTCTGATATAGTTAATTGAATTAAGACCCGTATGTTGAACACATTAAAATTGATGTATGTACATGTAATGTTTAAGATTTAACTAGACGTTATTTTATATTTTATATACTACTTTTTTTTTTGTTTTTTTTCTTTTTCAATGTTTTTTTTTTTTTCAAATAACAAGTAGCATTTCACATTTATTAGATATGTATGTATGTTATTATATTAAATAAATCGCCATTCTTAACATCTTGACACTCAAAAAGTTAAATTATTATGAATTAATCGTATTTTATAATAAATTAAATTAAAAATGATAAAAAAAAATAAATTAAATGTATGTATGTATATAGTATGTATGTACATTCACATGTATTTACGTATAGGTTATACATTTGTATGTACATATTTATTTTATAAGAATTAAAAGAGATTTAAGTGATTTAAACATTTAAGTATACAAGAAAAAAAAACAAAACTAGATTAAAAAGAATGTATTAAAAGGTAGTTGTTATACAATATTTTGTACTTGAGAAAAAAAAAAAGGAATATTTTTTGAATACACATACACATATGCACAAAAACACACATTTTTAAGAAGATTATTTTAATAACTAAGGAAAATAATTTTAAAAGGAGGATTTAAAATGTTACTTTTGATAAAATACAATATGTTGGTATATGTATTTTTTTGTTGTTGTTCGTAATTCAAAAAATGTTTTTATTTATTTTATTTATTTTTTTTTTTGTAATTTTTTATTTAACTTTTTTATTTTTAACACAGCGGATTTATATAGATTATACATATTTTTTTCAATAACGATAAGGTTTTATCAGTAAAAAGAATTATTCATTTCAAAAGTACATATACTTCGTATATGATAGATCGAAACAAAAAGAAAAATAATAGAAATAAAAGAAAATCATATCTTTAATGTGTTAAATACAATTTATAATGTTGTATTAGGTGAATGAATACGTGCAAAAAAGCAATAATAACAATTTAAATTAAATAATTTTTGTTCATATTTATGGTTTTTTTTTCAGATTGAAAATTTGCATTATTTAGTAGGGTGATCTTTTTAAAATTGTTTGTATATAGATATTGAAAAATTTACAATTTAAAAATTAATTTAAATCTCATATTAGTCTTTCATGGATTAAATTAACTAATAATTCAATTTGATTTCCTAAATTAATACACATGTAGTTTTTTTTCTTTTCAGAATTATATATAAGAGGGTGAACATTTTCAAAAAGACTGGTAAAATATATATGATTTTTTTTGAGGAAATATCACAAGATTTATTGTTTATAAAATATTATTATAAAATTATATCATTTTTTAAATAATTAACACAGATGACAGGATCATAAAAACTTGAGCTGTTTTTGAATTACTTTTTCTTGATATATAGCTTTAAGTATATGCAATGCTGTATCTTTGTTAGTAATAAATGTATGTAGATACAGACGAGTACATTGACTTAAAACAAATTTTAATAAAAAAGCACGTCAAAAAGATTGAGCATTTCAAATAAAAATATATTATTTTTCTAATCATTTTTATTTCGCAATTCTAGAAAACCAATTTTGAATAAAAGAAATTAAAAAAAAAACTATTAAAATAAATATGACAAAAACACAAAACTAAATATTATATAATTTTCAAAAGAATTTCAATAAAAAAAAAAATTTATGAAAATATTTTTCGAAGAAATTTTTAATGCATTTTTCATTTCGCAAATAAAATAAAATATTCACTATAAAAACGAATTTTATTATTTTATTTTTAATGAAAAATTTAAATGTAAAAATAAATGAATAAATTCAAGAATGCAGGTATTTTTGAATAGAAAATAATTTTATAAAATTAATATTTGAGATTTTAGCTTTTAAACAAATTTAGTTATTGTTATATGGTTCTAGTAAAATTTGTAAATTAAAAACAGTATACATACAAACAACATATAGTATATGTATGTATGATATTTATGATTGTTAAATTTTACTTTTGGTTATTTGTTTTGTAGTGACTATAAAGTTACAGTTTAATTTAACAAACTATAAAAGGATTTAAAGGAGAACAAAGACATGAAATAAAATAAAAACAGTACGTTATGCAACGATGCTTTTATGAAATATATTTAGTTTATTTTAAAGAAGAAAAATAAATTAATTGCAATAAATTTAGATTTTTTTAGGAACAAATTTTTTTGAATTCAAAAGGTTAAATAAAAATAAGATCAAATATCACGATATATATGAAGGTGTGGTTGGTTCCAAATTATTGAGATAAAATAAGCTCTAATTAAAACAGTGAAAATGAAGAATATTGATTGATTTATGGTAATTATAATGGACGACAGAAATAAGTGAAAATTAAAATTTCTATGACACATTTAAAATCATGATTTTTATGATAAAAGATACCTATTATGTGCTAATTTAATAAGGATACTAAATATGTACATATATACACATACAGAGAATAAGAATGATACAAAGTGATTTTGGAAAAAAAAAAAATTGGAATAAAAAGTCGAGAAATGGGGAACTTTTGCCCCTGATTCGAAGAGAAGTTTTCTTAAGAACTGCAGAAATGTTTTCAAAAACAAAATAGGCAAGTAAATTTCCTGAAATCTAAATTTAATTGGTTTTTGTGATAAATTTTTTCAAATAATTACTCTAGACTAAGTTTCTTACTTTTTACTCAATAGTTTGTAATTTATGAAAGACAATGAACCCAAAAAGAATACCCTGTGAAATGAAGTGACAAATTTATAAATGTATAAATGCATCGATATGTAATATATGTATATACGTACAATACTTTTGCATTTCTATACACATATGTGACAATTTTAAGAAAATTTCTACTGTTTTTTTTTTCTTTATACATACATATATTCTTTTTACTTTCAATTGAGATCTATTCAGAAATATATAGATGAGGGCATATTTCAACATTTAAATTACTCATATGGGGTCGAGAATGAGATGATGATGATGAATATAATAGATTGTACATACTCGTATATATATACATAAATTGAAATATAACAGAACAGTACACAGAAAAAAAAAAAAAGAAATTCATTTTTATATTTGTAATACACATATGAAATATTTATTCCTGCATATATGCCAATTTAGTTGAATTAATGCAATACAATAAACGATATACACCATAAAATGAAGTAATAATAAAAACTCTAATATGAAAAAAAAAAAGTCACTTAAATAAAATTCGTAACAAAAATGATGAACAATAATAATTTCTATATACACATAATATAATATGTACTAGAAATGATGTATCTTTTGTACATACATATATTAAATATGTGTTATGTGTATTTTTTTTTTTCATAAGTAAAATATATAAAAATTTAAAACAATTTTATATATATATGTATGAATATTCATATATGTGTGTAATAACACATCTTATTGAACATACAAATATAATTCAATTGAGGATGAGATCTTTAACGGTCAGTTACAAAAAGTGTTTTGATCAGTGACGATGAACAGTGGACAGAATTGTACATCATTTTTAATATAATTCTTTTTTTTGTTTTTGTTTTTTTTAAACCATATAAACTTTTTTTTTTTCTACATATATTAAAAAAAATATATCACCAGTTTAATCAGTATTATAGTTGATGCCGACGCCAGATGATTTACAATATTCAAGATGAGATGATGGTAAAAAGAAACAACGAGTGAGTATTTATAATAAAAAAAAAAATAAAAAAAACAGGAAAAAAAAATTAAATTAAAAAAAAAGTATCTATCACAAAATTCTGATCAGAATTTTATAAAATTAAAATATTAAAAAAGGTCAAAAGGTTGCATCTATTAGAGATAGTGTTATCAATTTATAAAAATAATGTATAGACTCAAGTGAAACAATATAAATATAACATTTCTTTCTTATTTATTTTTTTTTTTTAATTTAAATTTAAATTCTTTCAAAGAAAAGAAACATGCTTATAAATTGTATCACATCAGATCAGTTTTGTTTTAAATTTTCATTTAAATTTTCAAGATGGATTTTTTTTTTAAAGTTTTCAAAATTATTAAATTTTTTTTTTTTTTAACAAAAAATAATTAAAGTTGAGAATAAAAGATATACATACATATATAGTAAATATTTCCTTAAAAAGGATAAATAAAAAAAAAAATTGAACAAAAATGAAAAAAAAAATCTTTTGGATATTTTCAAATAGAAAGAAAAAAAAAGAAAGGATCAACAAAATTTCATTGTGGTGAGTACACGTCAGCTAAAATTTTAATCTTTAATATTTTTTTTTTTTTGCTTTTTAAATTTTTTTTTTCTTCTTTAAGACAGACATTTTAATTTTATCTTGTTTACTCATTAAAAATAATATTTCTTCTAAATGGGTTTTATTGCAATAAGAAAAGTAAAAACAAAAAAAAACAACAAAAATGAATTCTGATAAGAACGTGATTTTAACAAATTTTAAAGAATTATTTTAATTTTAAATGAAAAATTTGAATATAGTATATAATATGTACATACTTGTGGAATTGTGTTGCATAATTTTGAAATAATTAAAATGTATATAAAACGATTCCGAAGACAATGCCGGGAAAATTTCTTAAAAAAAAAAAAAAACTTCAAAACTTTCCACAGAATCATGTATTTTTTTTGTATAAAAAAAATATTATTATTCTTGCAGACGATGAGTGATGACATAGTGTTGACTTTAAAATTCACGAAAACAAAAAATTTCCAGTATCTTTTGCTTTTAGGAAATTAGTATAAAAAAAAAAAATACTTTCTAACATAATTATAATACCTTCATTGCCTTCATTATGCTGTGATTTTTTAGAATCCGAAAATAAGAATTTTAATAGAACATTTGATTTTGTGTAGGAATTTTTCGAAAGTTATCAGGATTTAAGATACCGTTATTTATAATTAAATTTAAAAAAAAACCGTTATATTTTTTCTGAGTTTTGGTCGAAATTCAATTTAAAATTACTTACAGTCATAATTATCATTGCATATGCATTTTCTGATACACTCAATTCAGTAGATTTAAACTGTTGATTAACATTATTCTTATTCACGTGCCCTCTGTAAAATTTTCTTTTTGTTCGTTAATTTGAACGAATAATTAATACTCAATTCTGACTCATTTATGAGTCGTCTAGAAAGAAAGTTAAAACTTTTTTTGTTGTTGTATTTTATTGTTTCTTTTGTTGAAGGAAAAAAAATGTTTATTTCCAATTCGAAAATATAGAAAAATTGTATTTTAAAAGCTAGCTAGAATACTTATCAAATATTATAATTTGTCTCTTGTTAAGTTCTCGCTTTAAGAACAATTTTAAAATATTAACTACGAAAAATGAAAAATTAGAACAAAGGGAAAAACATTTAAGTTTTGACTAAAAATAAAAATTTTAAGATTATCAAATTCACCATTTCTTTCTTTTTCTTTGAGAAGTTTTTTTTCTATTATATTTTTGTAATGAAAAAAAAAAGACTTTAAATTAAAAATTTCATAATAAATTATAAAAGTTTAGTGAATAAAAAGGAAAAAAAAAGATTTAAAATACTATTTTTAAATTTTTCAAAGAAAAAAACAGAAAAAGAAAACCACATACTCGCGTATTAACTTCGAAATTTTTAGTGTCCAACAATAAAAAGTTCAGATTTATAATGTTTTTGGCAGTTTAAGATATATTATATACTTTCCTTTGACTTTCATTCTTTACTTTTAATTCTCAAGTTTAATTGTTAGAAGAAAAAAAAAATGTATGAAAATAATTTGTTTTAAAATATAATTTTTTTTTTTTTTTGTAAAAGTTTAATAAAATTTCTTAAAATTAAATTTTAAAAGTTCAAAAGACATCACAAGTATTCGGTGTTTTTTATTGCAAGTCATGTTTTTTGTTTTGTCAAATTTTAATTCAAATTTTTTGAAAAGAAGTAGGGTAGATAGGGGGAGATTCGACAGCGGGGTAGTTTCGACATCTTCGAAATAACGATTAAAATTTGAAATTAAAACTATTCCAAGATTTTTAAACGGACAATACTGACAAGCAGAATACATCTTCGTTTTGATTTAGTTTTCTGTCAGTTGTGAAAGTGATTAGGTTAAAAAGTGTTTTTGGTGTATGCAATACTGTACTTCAAGAAGGTACGTTTTGCTTCATAAATTTTCTAAGTTCAACTTTTTTTTCTCTTTCTTTTGTTATTTGTTATTATAAAACTGTCTTTTTTTGTATAAAATTCTAAAAAGTGAACTTGCAACAATATTTGTGAAAATGTTTAAAATTATCTTGCAAATGGCTTGTGGGTTACATTCGACATTCAAGTATGGGGCACATTAGACACATGTCGAAACCACCCCGACTTTTCAACTTCAACTATATTGTGCCAAGTTTTACTTATTTTTTTGCTAAAATGCCGAGGAATTGACCCTTATTCTGAGATGCGAATTACTTGTGATAAGAAGCGCTTCATTGTATAATTTTTCAGTTAATTTTCAAAACTATAATATACTATAGAAATTGATGCAAAAAGGGGTTATCTCCATTTTTACAAATTCTTCAGGAGATGCAAAAAACTCCAGGAGATGACTGGTTTTTAATACAAAAAACAAATTCAGTTAACATGAAATCAAATATAACTAAGAATATAATACCTGGACAAGCCTGATTCTTGCACCCAATGGTAGATAAAAGAATTTTCTATATTTTGGCACAAAAATTTGGATTTTGTCTGAAATGGAGATACCCCGTTTTTGCAACAAGGTTTTCAATTATTTTTTATGTTTTATTAAAACGAAATGAATTGTTATTATTTTATTTTAAGACTAAATTCTTTGTTTCGAATGTACCACCAATATATGTCAAAACTACCCCTACCAAGGGGGAGATTCATCAAAGGTGTGATCATGAAAAAACACTCAATTGCTCAAAATTCATAACATGTAAATGAATTTTGCTCCACTTGTATAATAATTTATATTTTCATTATGCGGAAATGGTATTCGTTCTGCTTGTTTATATAAAAAATATCAAAATATTTCGTTACAAAAATTAGGCGTCGAATGTCCCCCTACCTACCCTACATATTTTTATAAAAATAATGAATTCATTTAACAGTGCAATAAAATGATACATATATGTATATATTTTTTTTTTTTGGCAAAAGATGAAAGTCATAAATGCATTAAGAACAGCAAATTTCATGTTATTTTTAAAATGTCTATGTAAGGTATCTTAAATATCTAAAATAGTAATAATAAAAAGAAAAAAAAAATAACTATCATCTATAAAGTTCAAATAACGTGACCTATTAGTAAATACCCAAAAGATATATAATTTGATCTAATAAACGAATATTGGGTCATAACCTTCAATTTCAAAGCAGTATAAAAATAATATACATATATGTATATAAGTATAAAATCTACACCTCAATTCAAATAGAAATTTATTTAGTTAGATACAAGAAAGAGAGAAAAAAAAAAGCCTATTCAGCTTTTGATGATTTGTTATCCCAATAAAATATCCAAGTCTATATGTATTTTAGTGTTTACTGAATAGATAAAAAAAATGAATGAATGAAATTCTAAATGTCATATTATGTGATCTGTATGTTACGATTATGATGATACATCAGTATACCTATATTATAATCATCTTTCTCTTTATAAGATAATATGTCATATATGTGTGTATACATATGTATATAAAAATTCTATTTGATCTATAAAGTAAATATCAAATTGATATGACCCTAATGCTTTCTGAAATTATGACCCCATATGTGTGGTATGATATGTGGTAGTTATACAAGATACATTTTTTTTTTTTTTTGTATATGTATAATTTTATAGAATAAAAATTCTAACAGAAAAAAAAAGACTGATTGATGATTCAGGGCTTATATAGTATTGACTTTCTGATTATATACACATACATTTATACATATCTACATACATACATACATATAATGTTCACACAGCAGCAATAGAAAATTATTTGCTTGTGAATTGAAAATGTTTTCGAAATTATAGAATAAAAATATAAATAATATATGAACATTTTTATACTTAGTACAATTTTTCAGACCTTTAACCATTATTTTATTATTACGGTAACTATAAAATAAAATTAGAAAAAAAAAAATATAGAAAAAAAAAAGCGATAATGATGAATCGATCGATATGGTGGTAGTAGACAGGCGGTATTTAATATAATTATTATTTTGATATGAGCTCTGTCGTGTATTAAATACAAGTTACATAAAATTGTATATATGTATATGTACATACTCGTATGTATACATAAAAATTTATATCATAAAATGTAATGATAAACTAAGGGTAAATTTGTCACAGAGAATTATTAAACAGAAATTCCATGGTATTACATAGATTACGTGAATTACATGTAAATGGCATTCATAGAAAAAGTAATTAAGGAACATATTCGTTCTGCAAACTGAACAGGAAGTAAAAATTTTTTGTTGTTTTGTTTTTCTTTTTTTTCTTTTTTCGTCCTGTTTTATTTTATTTTTTCTATTTTCTATATACAATTCATGGTTCATGTTGTTCATCAAGAAATTACCATATCTTTAGATCTTGTGGAAGTTTGTTTTTTGTTGTTGTTGTGTTTTTTTCTTCTTTTTTTTTTCTTCATACATATTAAGGATAGCTTTGTGGAATATAGCAAACCGATATATGGTATAGCTCCTTGTACAACAATTATTTGTACTTTTTTATTTTCAAAGTGAATGTATGAAAGCTTTATAACAGTGACTATCTGTATTTACGTATACGTACATGTTAAAATATCTTTATATAGTATATAGATAGTTTTTTTTTTTTTATGTTATATTTTTGTATAGTTGTATTTTTGCGCCTTTAACTTGTCCAGTTTGTCGGATTTTGACATTTTAATATCGCAAAAAAGCTTGAATTAGTCAAGACAGAATGAGGTAGTGTTTGTTAACTTGAAAAGAAATGAATGCACACAGAAAGCTGGCAGACAATATAATGCAAAAGACAGAGTATTAAAAATATTACAAAAAAAAAAAAAGTAAAAATAAAATAATAAAAAAAATAAAGTACGAAAACAAAAAAGCAAAAAAAAAAGAAGAAAAAAAATAAAACATGAAAGCATTTCTATGTAATATTGTCCTATTATGGAATAGGCAAAACATAGCCTGTCACCAGAATGTATTTTCTGCTGACTAAAAAGCTAAAAAGGAAGCTGAGTAACAAACATTTTCCGCTGTCATTTATTCTTCTCTTGACACATGTAAAAATTGCTTGTAAATAGGAAAATTCTGTTCTTGTTTTTAGCTTTAAGCTATATATAGCTTAACTAAATACTTTATACGAATATTTATGGTATTTTATTATTATTATTTTTTCGTTCTTCTGTATTTATTCTATTTTATATATAATATTAAAAACACAAAATAACCAAAACTAAATTCAAGTATCTGTATAGAAATTTACTTGACATTTTGTTGTCTATATAATGTCGTATTATAGAGGGTTAGAAATATTAATGCATACAAAAATTTTATTAATTTTCGAGTACAAAAAAAAAAATTTAATCTATAGGATAATTCTGTCTACACCTACACATAAGAAATGCACTAAGCTTTGTGAAAAAAAAAATTGAACTGAAAAAGAAAACATAATATCTTATGTGATTTATACATTAAATAAATAATAATTTAAAAAATAAAAAATGAGAGAAAAAAAAAACCAAGAAAAAATCATCCATTTTTATATTTGTAGATTGAGTATTTTTTTTTTATATAATATGAAGCAAGTGTAAGCCACAAATAAGTTAATTGCACATGTAAATTAGTTAATAGATGTCTAATTTATTAAATTTAAATTGGCCTAATTGACCCCTATTGTACAGTAAATATATAATATATTCAATGGGTAGCATTTTGTCAATCATTCATATAAAAGTACTTGTAATAATTGAACGCTATATACATCAACTAACATGCATGTTGTATACAGAAAAAAAAATTCATAAGTATGTATTTTAGAGTTTATACATTTTTTTATATATGTATTATGTACAAATACATATTATTATGTATGTTTAGTTTATTTTTGTACATAGATACAAATAATATACGTCATATAGAGAGTATATAAGTGTATATTTTTCAATTTTATATTGTGGAATAATGGCATTTATGATGACGATGATGATTGACTGATTCTCTGTGTAACTAAAATTTATAATCTATGTACATATACATACATTTTTATATACATAAATATGTATATCCTTTTCTATAATAACTATGGGGTATTTTAACACTTATATGACCCACAACAATTTTATTTATTTTGTGTTATATTGTATATTTACGAGTAGATAACAATTGTGCACTATATATATAAAAAATTGTGTTTATATATTAATATATACTTATATGTATGTATATGGAAAATTTGATTTAACTTATAAATTGTTATAAATAACAATGAAAAACTGTGATTTTATATTATATAAATAAATGTAGAGAGGATGTTTTTGAATTATGATTATTATTATTGTTGAATATCTAATCGAGAAATCTAGATTTGTAATCATCCTGACAATTTATATTATATTCATGTTTTTTTTTTCTACTCTTTATGTAATAATTTATTATGTTTTTTTTTTCTCTGATGATTGTTAGAGCAATTTTTATAAATAAATAACAATTTAGAATTTTTCTATGTGTGTTTTTGTAAAAATTATTTATTAGTTCTATCATTTTAATTTCGTTTTTTTTTTATTCGTTATGGCTTTTTTTTTTTCAAAATAAGAAAAAGAAATGTAATAAAGTTAATATTTAATAAAAATAGCAGACAAACAAATTTGAAAGTAATTATTCTGTTTAGAAAAAAAAAAAAAATGAGAATTATGAAACTAGAAAACTACTTTTGGTGTCAAATCAAAAAGTTTCATTCTAAATAATTTTCAGTTTTTTTTAAAATTATTATTATGAATTTTGTTTAAATTTATTTTTAAAACTTCATAATGAAATTCTTTACATCCCTTGTTTTTAATTCAATAATATCTAAAATTTAATTAAATTCACCCAAATAAAAATTAAAATAAAATATTAATTTATAATTTTTAATTTCAGATACATTCAAGCAGAAATAAAGATGAAAAATTAATTTTATATTACAAACAAAAAAATACAACTCAAAAAAAATAATAATTAAAAAAAATTTCCATTTTCATAGAATTTTATTTCAATTCGTTTTTTTTTTCCTCAAACAGGATGTAATAAAAGTTGAAAAAAAAAATAATAATAATACATACAATCACACAATAAAAATTACTGTGATAAAAAATTTTTCTTCTAGCTATATAAAAAATAATAATAAAAATATAAAAAAAAAACCTATATTAAAAAAGAGAAATTTTTAATATGTACGTACGTATACGTATACACAAGTATATATTAAATATAAACGGGCTAATAAATGGTTTTCTTAAGACTTTCAAGTGGTCATTAATGTTTCAATTATGAAGTGTTGAAGAGTTTATTCAATATCCTTATAATATACATAGTAACTGGATGTGAAATATGAAGAAGAAATAATAATAAAAAAAAAAGAGTAGAAAAAGAAAAGTAATTTGAATTAAAAAAAGAAAAAATGACTGAAAGGTGTAAAATGGAAAAAGGAAATTTTTTTTCCATAAAAAAAAAATCACAACCACTCATTTTTTACTTGCTTTTTTTTTTTTTTTTATTCTTTGCCATTATGAGTTTTAAATTTCAAAAAACAATAAATTAAGTCAGTAATTTGCATAACATTAATCTATAAAAATTATTAAGGATGGAGGAAAAAAGAAAATAATAAGATAAAAGTAGAAAGGAATAACAATGAGAAAAAAAAATGAATTAAAAAATACAAAAATGATAAAAAAAAAAATAATGGAAAATAAGAGAAATTTAAAAAAAAATTTTTGTTAACAAAATGAAGTAAAAATGGAAAAATTCTTTCCTAAGTACTAGTGCCGCAGGAGATATTAGAACCCCTGCTGCCCAAGTGCTTATCAAAGAGTTTTATGATGACAGCAAATATATGAGATTTAGTTAGTGAAAAGTGTTGAAATATAATAACAAAAAAAAAAAAAAACTGGTATTTGAAAAAAAAGTGGTAAAAGTGATTTAAATTATATATTTCTAAGTACGTATCTTTTTTTTTTTTTTTTTTTTTTTTTTTTTTTTTAAATGCTCCTATCATTTTTAGAATATTTAACTCAGAAATAATGAATAAAAAGTCTTAAGGTACTTTTACATTATTATTGTCACGCGTTATCAATATTGATAAAGAGTCAGCTAATGTGTGATTATTATAATTATTATTATTATCATTATTATTTTTTGATAAAGAATGTAAATGTCAATCATCATTATCTAACACATTAGCGAAAGTGAAAAGCTTCTTGACTCCACTCTTTAGCAAAATTGTTATCTATTATTAACGCGTGACAATAATAATGTAAAGGTACCTTTAAATGTGAGCTTTTTAAGGTGAAGTAAATCTTCCTTCAATTTTTCTTGGATTCTTTTTAAAACAAAGATCTCTTTAGCTTTGATTTCTAAAATTTTTCTTGGAAAAGGAAAACCTTTTCATGTGACAAAGAAATTTGGATAAATCATGTAAAAATTTAAAATATCATTTAATCTATAATCTAATTATTATTTTGTTTTTTAAAGACAATACATTTTTTTTTGTTGGGATTCCACTGTAAAATTTTAATTATCAATTCTGATTTTACTTACTTACTTTATTTATTTTTAAAAGGATATTTTTCTGTTACTGATTTTTTGCTGCATTTACATATTATTTTTATGCATGCAATTCATAATTCATGGTATGTTTTTAATTTTAAAATATATACATTGTTGTTGTTTTCCGCACTTATAATATATGTCATTATGTAAATATGTATTCTTTTTGAACATTTACTGTAAATAATAATATCGATGTTTTAATTTTCATTTTTATTATTATTTTTTATTTTTTGCTTTAATCTGAACAGTGAATATTTTTTGAGTAGGTACAGGTACATATAATTTTTTATTATTATTGTTGTTGTTTTTTTATTCATATTTTTTTATTATTTCGAAAACAAACGAAAAATATATAAAGTAATAATATTTTACTGAATAATTTATTTTTAAACAATTGATTATAAAATCCGAAATAAAAATGTGTCAGTGTATATGTACAAAGTGAAAATTTGAAAGGAAAAAAATGAAAAAAAAATATCTGTAATAATTTAAGGAAAAAAGATTAATTGAGAAAATCTGGTATAATCGTTCGTTAATTGAAATTTTCCAATTTCATGAAAAATTAATAAATAATGAATTTTTTAAATATTCTTTCAAAAGTTTATCTTTTTTTTTAAATGAATGAAGTATTTTTTCGTATATTTTGTAACTTTTCAAAAAAGATTTTTCAATTATTTCGTTAAGCTTTGAATACGCTTTTAATTAAATATCGGTATCTGTGCAGTGCAACAGTAATTTAAAAATTCGGAAGAAAATTTAAATTAAATTTTAATTTGATATTTATTTCATTTCAAGAAGTAATTCCAATTATTTGCTTATAATTTGAGGTGAAAAAAACAACGAAATTGACTAAAAATGTTACATTGGCGGCTGTTGAACAGAAAAGCTCATTGTGACCAATAGAACCCATCTATTGTGTTATTTTGTTGACATATTGAAACGGCAACACCCTCAATAAAACGACTGAAAATTCATATTAGAAGTGAAAAAGATATTTGAAATTTTCGAAAAGACTCTCAGAAATTATAATCGACACACCATGATAACGAATATCGAAGATTTTAAAAAATTTAGTTTCTAAAGCTGTAAAAATTAAATTTCGTTCTAGACTAAAATTACAAGATTTTTTCTTCTACAAAATGTGATCATTCACAAAAAGTTATAAATTTCAGTTTGAAACGTTTATTGTCAACGTTAATTTACTAACGTAGTTTTACAAATTTTATTTACTATATGAACAGGAACCAATCGTTTTCAAAAATTTACGACAACTAACAATAACATCATAAGAGTATGTATGTACATACATACTTATGTAAGTATTAAACCTGTTGAAGAGAATTTTGCCAAAAGGCATTTGATAAAATTTGATTTTGAAATTTCAATATCAAAAGAAAATTGAGATTTTATTGTACTAAAAAATTCAATAAAACGGAATTCAATGTTTATGAGATTGTTGTAAAAAAAAAAGTAAATTTGAAAATAAAAAAAATAAAGAATGTTTATGTAATTTTATTTATGGATTTATTTATTGATTTTGAATTCATGTATTTTTTTTACAATGAAAAAAAAAAATGGTAATTTGTGAGAAATAAAAAAAAACACATGACATTTTCGAAGAAATTAACAAATTCCAATAAAAACATTTAAATTGCAAAAAAAAAAACTTACTAATTCCTTTGATAAGAATAGAATTAATAATTAAAAACAATTTTTAAATTCTACAGTTGCGAGAATATTTCAAAATATGTGAAATATTTCTATTTTACTATTTCAACTAATTTTGCAATTTAATTGAAAATAATTTTAAAAAAAATAAATAAATAGAAACAATAAGGAGAGGAAAAACAGGAAAAGAAAAATATTTTTCATTAGAAATGATATTGTATGAACTTTATTGGAATATTTAGAATATAAAACATTAAAAAAAAGTATAAAAGCCCAGAAAAAATGAAATCTTATCTTACAAAATACATAAATAACAAATAGAGGATGTGTTTTGGATTTCAATTATATTTGTAACTATGGTATTATTTTATGTATATGTATATATATACATAGGTACGTGAATTCCTTAATTACTGTACTGATAATAATCTTATATAATAAAACAATATAAAAAGATTGAAGAAAGAAATATAACAGATTCTTCTTAAAGCAAAAAAAAAAAATGAAAAAAAATATATTTACCATAGATCTTATGTATTTACAAAAAGCATAAACAAAATATGTATATCTATATATATATATATATACTCGTACATATATATGTAAATGTATATAAGTAAGAAATTAAAGTAAAATAAAACAATAGCTTATTCAAGCAGGAAAATTTTTGAGATAGAACATTATCTTACATAATTTATTTCCAGTTTAAAGGTAAAAAGCGTTTTCATTTTATTTGTCTTATATATACATATATACGTAAATGTATGTTTTTTATATTAATTCTATATGTACAAACACATACATATGTATATGTATTTATGTATATTTTTTATCATTAGTATAATACCTTGTTTTCGGTATATTTTATGTGTATTTGTTAAAATTTCTCTTCTTCATTTTTATTCTTCTTTGTCTTCTTCTTATTTTTGTATCCTTAATGTAAATGAATAAATTCAGTTTGTATGTAATTTAATAAATAAGAAAAAAGTAATATAATATTTTAAAAAAGACAAAAACCTTATGTTTTTCTTTCTTATATTTAACTGATCTTTTGATATAGCTAACATTAAATTAGCTTAAATGAAGTGCTAAAATGGTAAAGCTTAAAAAAAAATATAAAATAGAAAAGAGAAAGTAAAAAAAAACATTTTGCAATAATAAAGTAAAATACAATAGAAAAAAAAGACAAACAACAAAATTAAATTTATGTACTGACCCTTTAAATTAAAGAAATTATTAGAAAATAACAGTAGAAAAAAGAAACCTTTTTTTTTTGTTTTTCAAAGGGTGCTAATATTTTAATGGAATATCCGGTCTTTAAGACTTTTTTTTTCTCTATATTTTGTATGTACTCGTATATATTTTATTTTTATTTTAAAAAATTTTTTTATTGCAGAAAAAAGTAAAAAAAATTCGTTAAGGATAAAACTTATCTTTCGGAAATAATAGAAAACTCAAAGGAACAAAAAAAAAAAATGGGTTAAATTTTGGTAAAATAATCTTAATCGTTATGGTCCAACAAAAGGCTATTTTGAAAAAAAAAAAAAAAAAAGTAAATAAATAAGTAGAAAGTTTATTTTAGTTTTAATTCTTTTTTTTATATAGATTGATGTTAGTAAATGTTTTTTTTTTTTCTATTTCTAAAATAAAAAAGAGAATTTAAACAGCAATTATGTGTATTTTATGAGACTATTATTTTTTTTTTCTGGAGGATTATTGCTTTTTGTTTATTTTTTTCCATTATTTTCTTATGTTAAAAAATTTTTTCGAGGGATGATAATAATTTTTAAAAAGTTATTCCAGGGTTTAAAAAAAAAAAAATCATACATACATATTATGTAAGTATGTATAGGTACACGTATATATGCTTTTTTATTTTAATTGAGATTTGATAATTTATCTTTACTTAATACTATAAAATTGTTTTTCTCTATTACTGTAAAATATTTTCCTTTGAAATAGAGTTTTATTTTTTGTTCGAATAGAAAAATGTCCTATAAAGGAATTAAGTGTATAGAAAATAAATATTGAGGAAAAACACAAGTGCAAGTATGGAATTCAAGTGAAACAAATAAAAAAGAAGTGTTATAAGCTTCTTAAAGTAATTTTCTTTGATGCATTCAAAATTTATTTATTCACAAACAATTTTTTTTTTCTTCTAGTGCAGATTTTATTTTTTTTATCATTTTATTAAATTTATGTAAAACGGAAGAAAAGGAAGATGAAGAAAATAAAAAAAATAAAAAAAAAATAAAAAACAAAGAGGTTTCGAAATGAGAAAATTCTTGTCTGTGAATAAACAACAAATTTTCGTGAGACAAAGTTTTTGTTCATAAAAAGGATAAAGATCAAAGAAGAGGAAATGATAAAAATTTTTTTTTTTTTTTATAAAATATATATAAAATCTATATGCTTAAGTTATTTGTACATAAGTATATTTAATATATAGAAGATGATAGTTTAAGTAATAGCAATCCAATAAAACTTTTGTGCAAGTGAGCAAAAGAACCAACGAAAAAAAAAAACAAAATAAATAAAAATGAAAAAAAAGGACACTAACAGCAACAAAACTTCTACACACAAAAAAAAAGAAAAAAAATTATATCTATATATAATAATAGTTATGTGTACTTTTTTTTTATATTTTATTTTCTATAATTTTTTTCTTTTTGTTTGTTTGTGATTGTGTACTAAAGTATCAGAATAAAAATTGAATGGGTCAGTTGTGGAATACGTGTACAGAAAACTTAAATACAAATTTTTAGTTTTCTAACTTAATTTGATATTTTGACCCAGACGAACCGAGAAAATGAAATGAAATTGAGAGAAAAGTGTACAGGAAGTTAACTACAATACAATTGTGTATATATATGTATATAATATTGCATTTAAAAGGAGTAAAGAAGATATTTACGAAAAGATAAACACAAAATAAATGGACAGTTTGAAATAAAAATAGATTAAAATTATAAAAGAAGAAGAAAAGTAGAAAAAAAATATATAAAAAGGAAATAATAAGGAGAAAAAAAAAAGGAAAAAAATAGAAAAGTTAAAGTACGTGTATAATGTTTGTCTATATAATATAAAACTTTTCATGAAAATAATCAAATACAAAAAAAAATACATAGACAACAAATATATGTATTTACGAAAATTAGATAAAGAGGTAAATGACAGAAAGAGATAGAGATTACAAGAAAAATAAAAAAATAAAATATAAAATAAAAAATAAAATAGAAAATGAACTGAAAGCATTGAACAATTGAATTGTTAAATTTTTTTTTGGATTGTTAGTTAAGCTAATAAAAATTGTTTTGTTTTTCATGTTAAAAACATGAAAAGTTTTGGGAGAAAAAAAAATTAAAGTAATTTCAAATTATACTTACATATACACGTAGAATGTTTGTTAAAACAATCAAATAAAGCGTTTAGTCAACAAAATAGACATAAATAAGAAAAAAATTAAGATTTGAAAAAACAAAAAAAATTGTGTAATTCAATACGGGCAAGAAAAATTTTGATATTTACTTAAATTCAACTACAATTTTGAAATACAATTAGAAAATTCTTGTTAAAATACTAAATTAGTCATGTATGTACATATATAATATAGAAATTTGTTTTATTTTTCTATGTGTATAAATTCATTAAATATTTAAAATTTCAACCAGAAGTAAAGGGTTAATATTTTTGATGAACCCATTATTTTATTAAATTAATAGAACTAAAAATATACATATAATCAGCTTAAAACAAAAATAAAGTTTGTTTTTTACATTTTTTTTTTCATATTTTTATTAATAACCTAAATTTTAAATATTAAATGGTAATCATATAAAATCTGTTATATTCTAATTTTAATTTTTTACACCTAATACGATTTTCTATTTAAAATAAATGTTTAAATCTCATAAATCTACTAAACTTCATATAATACAACGATGAAAAATCTGTTTATAAACATAAGCACAAATTTCATCTGTTAAAATTCTTGTTTTTATTTTAAAATTTTTTTTTTTTCATTTTTGTCCTTTACAATGGTAGAGACTTAATTCATTAAACAAAAAACAACAAAAAAATTAAAAGTGAAAAAAATAATTTATTAAAATATAAAACAATAAAAAAAAAATTTTAAAAAAAATAAAAAATAAAATAAAAAGTAAGAGTAGGTACACGACGACTAAGAGTTGTTATTAAATATAGGATTTCAGAATGTGAGAAAGAAACAGAGCGGAAACATCACTTCATATGCAACACAAATCTTTTAACACACTATAATAAGGAGTATGTATCACAAAAGGACACACTACTTTTTTTTTCTTTGTTTTTGTTTTTTTTAAATACTAAATATTTTATATTTGAATAATTCCATAATTTTATCATCAAAGTTGGAATATTTCATAGTTAGATTTTTTTAGCTGAGTATTTTTAGAACCAAATTTAATTTCTTTTTGATAAATTTAGTCTTTTCATATTTTAAAATAAGTTGAACATATCCCATTTCCTAAAGTATGAAATTTATTACATATATGGCTTTAAATATTGTACATAAAAAATAAATCAGTCAATTTTTTTTTAAAAATTTTAAGGACTCATCAACTTCAGAAAATTTATATTTTAATTTAAATTTCAAATTAAAAAAAATAATTAAAATATTCAAGCTGTTTATTTTGTATTTTAGGAGAACAAAAATTTTTTTTCATCTTTCGTCCTTGTTACGTATTATCAAATTTTTTAGACAGTCTAGAAACATACATATACTAACATTGAAAGGTCGAGTAGAAAATTATATATTTTGTTAGTCTTTTGGATTTTCTAAATAACTTATTTAAAAAGCCGTATAATATTATCCTTTTTTTTTTAAATTTCAAATATTTTTCATTTTAATTATAATACAAAAAAAAAAATATTTATGTTGAAGAGATCCTTTCAAATATTAGTCGGTAATACGATGGAATTACCCATATGCATGATGTATGAATACGAATATATACATAGATACATACTTATTTATATTAAAACATTTCATTAAATAAAATATGTATATATAGGTACACTAATGTATAAAATTATATTAACGTACACATTATAATATGTTTATGAGTATGCGATAAAGAAATAAAAAAAGAAGAAATTAATATATACGAGTATGTATGTAGCTATCTAATATAGCAGATTTTGTTTTAAAATTTTTTTATATACTAAAAGAATTAATGGATTTATATTTTTATTTAAAGGTTCACACATGACCTGAAAATCTGTAGAGATTAGTTTATTAAAATTTTAAACAATGTTTTAAGAATATATAAAAAAAAATATGTGTATAGAGATTGAAAAATAAAAATAAAAAAAAAATTGAGTAAAATGTACGAAAAACCAAAATAATAATAAAAAAAATGGTTTTTATGTCAGTGTGTGATATAAGAAAAAAACTTATTTAGTACAAAAATAAGTTCATATAATAATTTAAGATTTTTTTTTTCACTATTATTTTAAAATGAAAATTATTTGTAAATTATTTTTTTTTTAAAAAAAGAGGTTTTGAAATGCAATTAAAAAAATTTACTTTGATACCATGCATGTATATTTTATGTAAATAAATAATCTGCATATTTGAGTCTGTGTGTGTGTGTTTTTTTTTTTTAATTGTCACTATAATTAGATTTGGAAAAAAAAATTCAGTATTTAAAAAATACATAGAAAACAAATATCCTTTTGTGTTTTAGTTTTCTTTTTATTTTCTTTCAATTATACCGTTATGTGTATTCAATTATGAATTATGTATAAAATTAAATTTAAATAGTATATAATGAACCATGCAAAATATACCTTGTTTTCTTCTTCTTTTTATTCTTTTATTTTATGCTTATTATGTAATAAAATTGAATAATTTCATTGAAAATATTTCATTAATTTACTTTGTTTAAGAATTAATTAAGTTACAAAATTCAAATATTTTTCGAGAAAATATATTTTATAAATCATTTTTGCTGAATTATATATTTGTATAATGTCATATTAATTGAAATTAAACTTAAAAACAAAAACAAAAATACCATTCTATTTAAATATTTGTAAACGTGAAGTAAAGGTTTTTCATTAATATGAAAGGTATTTGAATTATTATTCATTTTATATAATTGTGTGTAGGTATGTACAATACATGTACTCGTATGTAAATACATATACATATATAAGTCTGTATGTATCTTTAGTTTATCAAATATACAATTACGTAAATTTTCTAATTATAAATATTGTTTATTTACAGTGAAGTTTTAAGAATCAACATCATTAAAATAATTGTAAAATCATTATACATATATTTAAGCAATTAGAATTCCAACAAATATTATTTATATTACATAATCTAATACGTATTTTAGTGTAATATATACAGGATGTTTGAATTTTGAATTATTGTAATTTAAAAAGAAAAAAAAAATTTGAACCATATAGCCTCTTGTATCCAAGTTTTTACTTTCTGTGTGGGTGAAATCTGGATCCTGGAGATATTGGTAACTAAGTATAATCATTGTTGATCGTTGAATGTGATCCAAGGACTTAAGAAACGAGGAAGGGTCAAGCTGATTCTAAAATTTTAATAGAATGAAAAAAGAAGATTTAAAGATAATACTGGAATTCCATTGAAAAATGAAGCCTGTTTTCTGGTACAATGAAAATGAATCGTATGTGAAAAAATAAATATTTTGTATGAACCTTTAAATTGAACACTGATATTTTTTTGTTGTTGTTATATTTCTTGAATGTATTTTAGTTTTTCTTTCGTATCCAAAAAATTCACTCAAATAAAATAAAATCACCCTTTATATAAAAAATAGTATTTTATTTACATAATATACAAAATTTTAAAATATTCGCATAAAATCTTGATAAAAGTTCTACATAAAATCTTATGAAAATATGCATTCCATATTTTCCAAAACTTCATCATTTTCTTTTTAAAATCAAAATTGAACTATATTAAATTATAATAAGTAATTAAGATACTTTTTATTTTATCCAAAATATAACATCTACAATAATAAATCTAGTAAATTATCAATGGAATTTTTAAGTATGCAAATGTAAAATATTTATTCTCTCAAAGAACTATTTAATATTTTTTTATGTTATTTTCATTAATTTAAATATTTTGAACGTTTAACATATAATGATACTTCATATATTTTGACATAAAAAGGTAAAATATAAGAATTTATATTTTGATCTTTTTGTTTGTAGTATAAATTGTTGAACAATAAAAGAAAAAAAAAACAACCTTAGTAAGAATCATTTTCTAAATAAATAATACAGAATGAAAAGTTTGTGTATACAAGAAAATTATAAGTATGCGGATGATAGAAAATTATATGATAGTAAAAACACTTTTTGTGTTGATGGTTGAAATTAAACATTTCTAAAGTACTTTGTAAAAAGGTATATATTAAAAGTTTTATCCTGTAATAAAAACAAATTTTCCGTATGTGTTGGTATGTAAAATAAAAGAAAATTTTATAATATTTAATTGAAGTTTGTATTACAAGATATTGTAATTTATATAAGTATATATATTTTTTTAAATTTCAGGAATCAGGGTATGTACAGTCGGGATCAAAATTGAGAGGACATTTGGATTTTATCAATTCAAAACAATTATTTTTTAAAATTACTAACGGTTAATGGATTTAATTATTATTGATCATAAATATTGGTCAATCTTTGTATTTTTATTTTCCATAATAATATTTATAATAAACATTTTTTTTTAAAAATCAGAATTTCTTTTCTAAAACCTTATTTTAAACAAGTGTCCTCTCAATTTTGATCCCGACTGTATGTCCTTTTGCTTAAAATTGAAGTTTGGATTTTTTTTTTTAAATTTTGTGACTTTCGTAATTTTTTAAAATTACTACTATATAAAAACATTAAACTTAATATTGTGGGTGGCATCACACATAAGATAGACAAGACAATCAAGGTAATAATATTTTAATTTTTAGAATAAATTTTTAAATACAAAAAAACAAATTATAATCTTTTTATACGTTCAAAACATATTATTATTAATTATTTATTTTTAATCATTTGTTAAATAATGTAAATCGAAACATCTAAAATTATATAAATATGTGTTGAAATCTGAATTTGATCCATAAAATCAGTTGATATTTTTGTCCTATTCATATTATCTATACAAATCCAATTCATTAAGGTAGTTACAGATAAATACTATCTGTCTGACTAGACTAGTTACTCGAACATATGTATGTATTTGTATATTTTTTGTGTTTTTTGTTTTTTTTAGATATTTCACATTAAAATTTAATTTTTCGGTAATCATATAGTATTTATAATTACATGTTGTAATCAAATGTTAAAATTATGTAAAATATATAAAATAGATATATTTAACATTCGATCATATCAATATGTATTAAATTATAAATAACTATAGTATTTAGTACTTAAATATAGGAATAAAGGATAATTTTAATACATGTGTCATTATTATTTTAAAATTGTTAAGCTTTTTATTATAATATACGTATATTGTTCATACATATTTATATCATATGTTTAGCTTTTATTACCTGTGTTTGTATATTTGTGAAAAAAAAAAATGATTAGAATTACATATGCATATGCCCAGGTAAATAAATAGTACATATATTTGATGTACGAGTATATTCTGTTGCGGTATAATATTTACAAAATGAATTTAAATTTTTAAGCGCGTTTTAGTAACATCTATGTATATAGTGTGTGTATGTATAAATATAATTAATAATGTTCCTCTAGCCATATATACTTAATATATGAATGGTACATACATAATAATAAAAGCACATATTATAAATAATTCGAATAGATAATTTCATTATGGGAATATTATGTTGATTTTGGTAAAGTTACTCTCTGCAAATATATATTTTGTATGTATGTTATATACGTGTATATCCTGCGTAGATGTTTTATATGCAAATAATGTCTCATTCATTCACGATTAAACATCGAGTTAAACAGAGTTGAAACATTTTTGTGATGAATATAAATATATGTACTATTATAACAACATAATATCTATATAAATTAAAATATATACCTTTATATAGATATGAGTACTTTTATATATACATATATACTTATTTATATACATACATATAAAAGTTAAATTTTGTAAAAGTTTTTAAGTCCTTGGATAAATTCATTGTGTGATAATAAATTTAATAATGTTTGGCTTATGTTAATGTTTTCGCACATAATTGCTTCAACATTTTAATAAATATAAATGCATATATAGACGTTATGTGCTTATAAATATCATGTACATACATATACATACATATGTGTTAAAGTACTATATGTATATATTAAAACATATGCTTTATATACACAGTGCGTTCCGGAAACATACTGAAAAATGAAAAATTGTTGAAAATTTAAAAGATAAGAAAAATTTCTCGTGTTTATCATTTTAAGATTTTTCTGTAAGAGAAAACAACAAACGCCAACATTTTTTGCTTTTAATTACCTTATGCTTGCGCGAATTTTAATTACGAAGTCATAGAGGGTTCCAGACTTCTTACTTTAGATTTTTTTGAGTCACTTTCGTATCATTGAAAAATGTTAATGTAGTCCAATTAAGTTGATTTGAATTCCTAAAGAATATTTTATTTTCTATAATTCTATGAAGAAACGAAATGTCAACCAAACACCTGTCACCCTGTATTATACACATTTTTGTTATACATACGTATGTAGGTACTTATTAAAAAAAAAAAAAAAAAAGACTTTATGTAATAAGTGTGGTAAAAAGCTTTTAAAAATGAAATTAAAAAGAAACAAAAATAAAAATATTAGACTATAGTATATAATTATTATATAATCAATATTATAAGGATATATTACTAAAATACCTTTAGTATCTATATATAATGTATGCAGGTAGGTATTAGAATTAAATAAATATACAATATAAATTTTTCAAGGTCCATTATATATGGTCGCGATAATATTGTATTTATATGTAAATTTACATATAATTATAATTATATATGTATGTACAATATTTCATAAAATATGAATAAAGGATATGTGTACATATATTTTGAATTAATGAAGTTTATGAGTTAACCTATCACCAACATCATTAACAACAATTTTGTGTATATGTAATTATACATATGTATGTACATAATTATATAATGTTAATTCATTCATTATACATCTATATGTATGTAACATATGTACTCTTATGTACATATGTGTAGAATATAATATAGTATAACAATAAATTAATGAAGTTGTATAAATTCAATTTGAAATAATGCGGTTGAAATAAATATAATACAGATAAATGGAAATATAATTATGTAATAATGAATGAAAAAAAAAAATTAAATAAATATTGAAATTATTTTATATACATAAAACCGAAAATAAATATTAAGGATTATTGCATTTGTACTAATGAAACATAAAAGAATTAATATACCTACCCTATATTTTATGATAAAAAAAAAAATGTATTGGATTTTCAATATGTAATACAATAATAATATGTACAATAATTTTAATTTGATTTAATATGAAAATTTAAAAAAAAAAAAAGAGTTCCAGTTAAACACGAATAACAATAATTAAATGAAAAATTATTTAAGTAATTAAAAAGGAAACTCCATAAATAGGTAAATGTAAGTGCATTCTACTTTTTTAACACAAATTTTTGTTAATTTTCTTTTTTTGTTTAGCAGATTAATATGTCATTGGATTTGTAAGGGGAAAAAAAACTAGTGTTTGAAAACTTTTTTAATTACTAAGAATGTTGGAAATGTCAAATAAAAAAAATAAAAAATAAAAATAAAAAAACGAATAACACAGAAAACTGAAATGTACTATAAATCTTAATCAATAAGCATTACATTTGTTTTAAAATGAAATCCTTTTTCAAGGATTATAATCTTTTCTTTTTTACTTAATTGAAAGAGAAAATTAAATACAATCCAAAGTAGATTATTCTTGTTTCATTTTCATTAGAAATGTTGTTAAACAAAACAAAAAAACAAAAAAAAAACTTAAAAAATGCAAGCTATGTTGTGTTGTACATATATGACTTTTCGTTCGAAAACATAGTGATTTTACTCTATTCAAAACAATGATTGAAGAACTACATATATAAGAATGAACTGATAAATCAATTTTCAAAATATGTATAACATTTAGCTTATTTTGAGTAGATTTTAAATTTTTGCTTAATGGTCGACTGCTTTAAAAGGAAATTTTAAAAATTAACGATATAGCTGAAACTGTTTTCAAATGGACATGATTGGTCATCCAGGAGTATTGTAAATCATACAACCTTTCTGATAAACACTTTCTGAATTTTCAATTTCATTTAAAAGCTCCAGTTTCACAATGAAGATTTTAATAGAAACTTTTGACTAATATGTTATCTGAAATATTTTAATATGAAAAACAAAAGGATATTCACTTTTTGTAGTTTGTAATAAAAAATATTGTAAATGTTTCAATATATTTTTTTTTCACTTCGCAGCGTAGCAATTTCAAGTTATTTGACGACTTTAAAAGCACCAATTTGGCATACAGGGATAATTTAATGAATTTATTTACAAGAAACTCTTTAGATATCATTGTTTTTAAATTCATATTCCCATGAAAATGTTATACGTATTTTAGTGGTTAAATTTATTAATAAACAATTTGTATGAATCGTGTTTTCAGATATTTTCAAAAACTTATGTTAATATTTTAAATTGTTTTGTATTCGGTTCATGTGTTCATAGTTTTCATTATTTATTTAAAGGAAGTATAGTTCCTTTTTTTTCGTTGTTGTTGTAAAGAATGAATTATTTTAACGGAAATACTTCGAGTATAAGCTATCTGAATTCAGATAAGTCAATTTTTAAAATTTATATAAAATATTTATAAAATAAATAATTTTGTTTTTCATTGATTTATTTTTTTTTAGTATCTAAATTGATACAAACTACAAAAGATACTTACATACTTTTTTTCTCTTTTTCATTTTTGTAATTATTTAGCAAGCAAACGATAGATATTTTCTTATATGGAAAATAACAAGACAATGTTTTTCATTTATATATGTTTTTTTTCTCTTCTTATTATTATATAGTTGATAGTTTCTGTTTACAAGACATGAATTTACAATGTAACATAATAATAATAATGTGTTTTGTTTTTTTTTATTCCTTCTAGTAAAAATATACCAACTATCATATAAAAGAACTTACAATCCAATTTATTCTTAACAATATATCTAGTAGATAGTTTTTTGTTGTTGTTGTTTTCATTTTTTCTGTTTTTTTTTTTAGTGATTCTCAATAGGTAGTCAATTCTATCAATAGAATACAGATGAGCTGTGAAATTGCAAAAATTTATTTTTGTTTTTCAGTTGAGAGATTTTAATACATATGAAATGGAATATGTGATCTTATATACATATGTACATATGTACATATGTGTATCATTGTATTTTGTTCATATACATATGAATATTATAGTTTTTATACTGTTTTTAGTATAGTAAATGTTTTATACATTTTGACGATGCAAACAATATCTTTTCCATTTTTTAAAGTTCAATCTATAATTTGGCTGGTTGGTTGGTGTATTTTGTTATGTGTTTTTTTTTCTCTTTTTCTTCTTCTAAAAATAATAGCAAAAAAGAATAAATAAATAAAATTGAAGGAAAGAATCGACAAAGAATTGAAATTGGTTTAGTACACTTATGCATGTTGCGAATTTTAACAACAACAACAAAAAAAAAAAGTATATATATAGGAAATAACAATAATAATGTATATATCATCAGAGAAATGAACAAAATATAAAAAAAAAAGATACAAGAAAGTAGAAAGTATTTATTATACAATATTTTATAGTAGCAGCTATTTGCAATCGATTGTGTTAGAAGAGGATTTCAAATAGAAATAAGTGAACTACTACTACTAATTTATTACAATAGTAAATTTTTTAAATGTTACCAGTTACCACATAAAACTGCAGTATATACATACGTAATATACTAGCTACTACTAGAATGGTATTATATTTTGAAACAAAATACTATTCTAGGTACAGAAAAATATTATAACTGTTAAAGATAAAATATTTTGTATTATATTTTTCCCTTCAAATATATTTTTGAAAATTTGTATTTACCATAATAATAATAATCTATAAAATTTTAGTGATGCTTAAAACTAAAATTTCATTGTTTCCGTTCACCAATAAATATTTATTTATTTATTTTTTTTTTACTTTTCTAATAAAATTAAAAATTATATAAATCGGATGAAACAATGTTTCATAATATTTTGTATACTTTATTATGTAATGCATTATGCGTTCTGATTTACTATCGTATATTGTATTGGAAAATATTTTATTTAAATTGCTTAATTTTTTGTTTAAAATATAATTATGGTATTCAAAATTTCATAACTAAGATTCTTTTAGAGATTATTTCCTAATAATAATAAAACATAATTGATTGATAAGAAATATTTAATAGGAATTACCTATAAAGTTAAATATTGTTTTTATAAAATATTGTATTAGAAAATATATAGACAGAGTGTAATATGTATTTATATTATAATGGGTATGTTATTGGTCAATTCTCTGTAAAATGAAATCAAAATTTTCATTCTCTTCAGTAAAAGTGTTGAAAAGAATAGCTAAATATGAAAAAATATCTTTGTTTTTATAGGCAGCTGATCTGATATCGGCATTGATTTTTAGTATATTACTACAAATACAATATACATTTTAATTTTTTTTAATTACTCTACAATTTCTTCTGCATTACCTTCTTTTGTCTTCTGCGTTACCTGGAATGTCCTCATAAATTTAATATTGCTTATTGTAAAAGATCAATTAATATGCGTTTTCTATTGAATACTTTTTTAAAGGACATGTGTTTCAATAAAAACTATAAAAGTGGCAATTTTTAAATACTTTACAAATTTTAGAATTCTTAAAGGAAATATTAAGAATGTATTAATAAGGTTGCGCACGAGTCTCCTGCCTGTTACCGCCTTTATTTCAGGTAAATTCAACACATAAGATAAAAAAAAAATAGGAATGCACTAGTTTTAAAAGTAAAGGTAAAATGTAATATGTAAATGTAGAAGTATCAAGTCTCTATACAAATTTTTTTATCCAACAATTTTTAAATAAAATTCCTCACAGAATGTCTTCTACGTTACCAGATAATCGACCTATTGTAATATGAATATTTTAATAATAATATTGCTATATCCTTGCATGATTTCTTTGTTATTTTTGTATTTCTCTGATTATGTAGTTTCTTTAATTTCATTTTTTTTTTTAATTATGAAATTTACATATTTCTGGAAATATTATTGAAAAAAATATCTAAATCAGTATAATCAGCCAAATCATTGCATACTTTGGTCTTTTTGTTGCATACTTTTAAGCAAACTTAAAAGCAACATTTTAGAATCGTTGGCGTTGGTTTTATGAAAACAAATTCTATAAAATTCATATTCAAAATTCCAAAATATATTATTTAATATTTTTTTTTATATTCGAAAATTAAATTCTAATAAGAAAATTCCTTTTTTTTCCAAATAGCTAAAATCCATTATACATATTTTTTGTTTTAGAAGTATCTACCTATAAATTGAAGATAAAATTTAATTGCTTTCATGTAATATTACAAATAAATATGTATATATGTATAAGAGAGTATAATTCAAGAATATAAATTTTCTATTTCATATTATATTCCTTGAGTTAACGCAATCATGTGTTAGGGTTTTTTTTTTTATTTTCTCTTCCTAATATTTATTTTCTTATTTTATATATTCTTTAACTTTATTAGAAATTTTAAATGAAATACAAAATTTTCTAAAGGAAAATCATATATACGTTGTGGCATATTAATATATGAATATGTAAGTGTATACATATTCATAAATAGTGTTTTTTAGCGAAAAATTTAATTTTCTTTTATATTTGTTTTTAAAATAGGTCGTTTTCACTTCAACAGTGTTTTCATTAATTCTAAATTACAATTCAAGTTGATGATCTTTACAAAAGAAAATGAATTTGTACGACTATATGTACCTCTACATACCAGCATTCATAAAGTTTTTATATATGTATGTATGTATGTGACATATATGAGTAGGTATATATGTGTTAAATTGTAGATATTATGTAACACATATGTGTAAATATGTTATTTTTGTTTGATGATAAAATTTAAAGTTTATGGAAAATAATACACTTAACTGTAAATGATATTATATAGTCTTAAGTTATATGTATGTTTGTTAAGTTTTATGTATATGAAATCTGTTCGCGAAGATTAAAAATTATGTGCCATCACACACATCACATATATTTTAATCATTTGTTTTTTTTTTAAATTTTTTGTTGTTGCTATATTTATGAGAAAATTTTATGTTAAAATTAAATTGAAGAAAGAAAATGAATAAAGTAACAGATGATAACAGAAAAAAAAAGGGATTATAAAATGAAGTAGATAACGTGTTCTTTTATCTTATTTTTTTTTTTTATCTTATGAAGACGAAAGGTAAGTGGTTTTGGTTAAAATAAATAAAATAAAGAAATTACATTTAATATGTCAAAGAATATTAAAAATCAACTGTTTTATTATCTGGAAAATGATTATTTAAAGATTTTCTCAGACATGGTACTTTTTTTTTTTAAATTCCTGTAAAAGCTATAACTTAAAATGTACCTTTTAATGCAAAGTTTGGTTTTGATGAGGTTCAGTTTTGTTTTTCTGGATTAATTTATGAGAGACGTCATATGTACCTATGTAATAAAATCGTGAGTTGAAAAAAGATCATACATGTCGAAGAGGTCCTATGAAATGATAAGAAATGTTAGAAAACTTTGGGTAAGAAAAGAGCTTGGGTATTAATTAATCAACGAACGTCTGACTAACTACTTTAGGTGGTAAGAAAGTTTCACATTAGCATATCAAGACTTTATATAAGCACTATTTAAAAAAACCGTAGTCCTCACGTGAATAGAAGAAAAAGAAAATTTCGGTGCAATAAATAGAAACTTAAAGCTTATTTTTAAATTTCCGAAGAAAGAAAAATTTAATCTGTTTGTATAAAATTAAATTTCAAAAATAATGATTTGTTTATTGGTTTTTTCTTCGAATTGTTTACTTTTAGTTTTATCAGTTAAATATTGAAAAACAACAAAATGATTACATACATTAATCATATAATCTCCTTTTTTTTTCTTATTTATTTATTATTTTTATTTTATTTTATTTATTTTTCTTTTTATATTTTTTTTTATACATATTCATAACAACATATGAAAAACCAAATTTACAAAATTTGTTTTCAACGCATAAAATTCCCATTAATATTCAAAAACTTAGTTTCAATTTACACTCATGAGAACAGGATGTTCTAAAATACTTGAATTCTTTTTTTCTTCTAAAATTTGATTTCGTTGAGAACTCATGTAACTAAGATTACTAATATCACATGGAAAAAAAAAATTTCAGTAATATAAAAATTAATTGAAATTTACATTTATGAAAAATAATTTCCTGTATTGAGCTTTTTTTTTTGTTTTTTTGCAAAATTATACTGTAATTAAAGTAGTATCCATCTTTGAATATCCTGTGAAATAAAATTTTAATATAATATAATGGTCGGTTAAATATTTGAATTTAAAAAAAAAAAATAATAATAATAAATAAAACAAGAGAAAGAAGAAAATTCGTAACATCCTGTTTGCGTACAAGAATTGTTATGTTTATAAAGATATTTTGTGTTGAAATATTTTCAATTTCGCAAAGTCAATATAACATATTAAATCATATTGAAAATGAATAAGAATACACAAATATGTAATTTTGTACAATAATGTGTACAAACATAATATGTTAAATATAATGGTGGTATAAAAAGGATGTACTCGTATGTACGTACATATATGTATGTTTTTAGTGGTGGTGATGAATAAATTCGTTTTTGTAAAGTTATATATTGTACATAGTAACCAAAAAACGAAAGAAAGAAAAAAAAAAAAAACCTTGTATATTAGACGACTTTGCTTGACATGAAAGAGTATTATGTATACATTATTATTATGTGACTATGGTTGTTTGTAATAATAAGTATCGCGAATTATATTCATGCATCTATGTATACATATACATATACATATTTATAATATATAGATAGTGAAAAGCATAGAGTACAATCCATGATATTCCTTCTAGATTTATTGAAAGTCATCCCTTAAGATTTTAATGATATTTTGAAATTCATCTGAGATTTTACTTAAGCAAAAGCATAAACTTTAAAAATTTTGTCATCCCATTCATGTTATTACTTTTAGATTGTATTAAAGAGAATTAAATTTTGCTAAATCAAATTTAGAGGAAAAATGTTAAATAAAAGTTTTTTTTAAGCTGTTGTACCTACCCTTGTAAATAGTGCATGCTTGATTATAAAATTTGAAAAGTATGTTTTGAAACTTTGTATTTCGGGATATTTCAGGAACTTCTAAAAATGATCAATATTAGTTTATTTTGAAATCAATTTTTTTTTCCTTTTTAAGTAATTCATTTTATTGATTATTTTAAGAATCAAAAATTTCATGTAAACTATTTTTTTTAAGGATTCGAAGAACAATAAAAAAATTAATAAGCTTCAAAAGCATAATTCAAAAATCAGGATTCGCGATAAGAAGAAAAAGAAATTTATTTGAAAAAATCCTTTTAATTTAGTATTTCAGCAAGAAGATTTTATTTGTTTGAAGATCTCGATTAAATTTTTTATAATTTTCATTCTAAATCAAAATACATGAAAAAAATAATCTACATAAATCGAGCACAAATCTCATGGATTATACTTTATATACATACATATGTATATGGATGTATGTATGTACGACATACGTATATGTATATGAATTAAATTAAAATATTTTAAAGAAATATATTGTACTTATTACATATTCTGTTACAAACTTTTATACAACACATACATAAAGTACTTGTGTTCACTTTTATTTTTATTTTTGTTGTTTTTTGTTCTTCCCTTTATAAAGGTTTTATTCTTTGTATTGCGGTATGTACATATATTTATACATATTTTATATACATTATAACTCATGAAGATATTTATTAAATCCATAAATCGTTATAACTTTTTGTGAATATTTTAAAACCTTTATTAAAATTTGCCAACGAATTTCATTTTAAATCTTTCTTTCTTTTATAAAAATATTACAAATACATTTTATACTTTAATACACAATATTATAAGTATATATTGTTGTGTATTTATTGTAATATTATTTATAAAGCTAAAATTTACGTATATACTCGTATATACATTTATAAATACAAGTCAAAATTAAGATGAAGAAAAATAAAAGAAAAAAAAAACAACCTTTTTTTCTAAACAACTATACAAAATTTTTCCTTTCATTTTTCTTGTTTTTTTTTTTTTTTTCAATTTTTCTTTATAAAATAAACAACTAAAAAAAAAAGATGATGTATATAATATTAAAATATTCTAGAGAAAAGATAATTTATTCACTTATCATAACTTAACTATAAATAATCATCATAATAATGAAGATTATTTTAATATGTTGTAATCTTGTTAAGTAAAAATATGAATAGCTCAGAAAAATGAACAAAATTGAAAAAAAAAAATATATATGTAAAGGAACAATGCAAATTTCAAGTGTACATTTTTTAAATATTTTCTAACGTATTAAAGTACAAAGAAAAATGTTTTTACTGTTAAAAATTTAAAATTGTTGAAATTTTTTTTAAAAACCAAAGAATTTTTTTCTCTTGCTTTTATAAAAAAAAGGAAAATTGATTATTTGGAAAATTCAAACTGAAAATGCTTATACTAGCAAAATTATGCAAAAAAAAAAAAATGATACGAGTTTTTTTCTTTTTTTTGAAGAGAAACACGCAGAAATAATAATATAAAGTATATACACACGTGGAACAGGTATCATTTGATTATTTTTTTTTTCTGTTCAAATATTATTGCTGAGTATTAAAATTTGATTTATGGCTCTTTTGTTTTTACAAAATAAATTTATTCGAAATGTCGTTAAGTGAAATTTAAAAGTAAAAAAGAAAAAAAAAACGACAAAAGAGATTTTAAAAAGATTATTAAAAAAACTTGGAAGGGTAATTACATATTTTATGTCTTTTTTTTTTATATTTCGTGGAAAACATTCTTATATTCATGACAACAATTTAGAAAATTTTGATTTTTTATTTAACTGTATTAAATTAAAATTCTAGAATTGAAATAATTTTTTTTTTTTTACCACATATTGTTCAAGGTTACTGGGTTTGTTTTTCTCCCCCAAATTCAATTCATAATTTTTAAGCTCTTTCTCCAAAAAAAAGCTGTTTAAAATTTCGTTATTCAAAAACATGTAAATTTTTCTGCTCATGAGAAAGAAAAGAAATGAAGGTCATGGAAAATAATCTAATTATAAATTAAATCCCCTTCAAATGTCCGATATAAAAAATTTTTTTCAAAACAAAATAATTAACAAGTTTCAAAAATCTTCTTATCCTCTTTCTTCTTTTCAAGTTCCAATAAAAAATCTATATACATATTTTGCATAGTGATAGAAGCTTTTATATTTTAAATATATTTTCGATAATGCATATAAAATTATAATGAGAACAACAAAAAAAAAATCACATTAATAAAACAACAAAAAAGAAGGGAAACAGACATTATTATATCTAGTGAAGTGCGATAAAAGAAAATTGAGTGTTGTTGTAAAATAATAATTGAACAAAATTTTATAAAAAAAGAATATTCTGCCAAATATTTACATAAATAGCTATATATGTATGAAGTACATAGTGTGTTGCTAAGCTTTTAAAAACGAACTTGAATGTAATAAGGTGAATATGTTAAGTACGGTCTGATCCGTTTTGAAATTAAACAAAAACAAAAAAAAAAACACAAAACAAACAAAAAATAAAACATTGAAAATATGAAAGTCGTGTTTTACACTATCTGTATTTTTTTTTGTTTCTAAAGACAAATATAATAAACTCTAAAGAGGTTTGTTTTCTAGTTTTTTTTTAAAATTTTTTTTTTACTATAAATTTTTAAGACAATTTGATTTTTATGAGTATCAAAATGTTTAAGCTATTTTATAACGACATGTAAATTTTTATTATTTTAATATTCGAGACGGGTATTATCAAAAATTTTATAAAATTTCAAAATCGGAAATTGAAAAAAAAAGAAGAAAATAATATGGAAATCCTTGCGTACTTGTATGCAAAATTTTAAATAAAACGAAAAATTGTTATTTAAATTGAGTAAAGTTCGAGCGTTTATTAGATTACCAAGTAATTTGAAGAAGAGAAAAAAATAGATTTTCTTATTTCATTATTGGGAAAAATGCACAAAAATCTTCAATTCCATTTCATTATTGTTATTATTTTTTTTTGTGTAAAAAAAAGCTCTTTATTATTATAAATCGTTATTTTTCTCTTCCATATCATTTTGAATTTTTTTCTAAAAAATTAGGATTGCAAAAAAAAAAATATATGTATATGTATGCGCGTATAGAATAAAGATAATAGTAAAGTAAAAATATCATAAATTAGAATATAATGAGGAAATGACATATAATAAATGTATTTACATTTTTTTTCACTCTTATTTTTTTGTGAATAAGTCTTATTTTTTTCATACGTATAAATTTATCTGTTTTATTTATGTACATACTCGTACATACATATAATAGAGATACAACTTGATTTTCATTTTTACACACATATTCATTCCTTAATGTATGCAATATGTCTGATGAAAAATAATATATGAAAATATAAAATATAATGCGTATCATTTTGTATATTATCCTTTTTTTTTTCTTTCTTTATTCTCTCATCTTTATCTACATAAATAAATTCACGTCGAGGTCAAGTAATTTTAACCATAAAATTTATAAACAAAAATAATGGTGAATGATGACAAGTTTTCTTTATACTCGTACATTCATTCATTTATTCTTTTTTGGATATTTCATTTGTTATTATTATTAATTTGTTTCCTTTTTTCATTTTTTTTCATAGTACATACCTACAGCATTTTTTACATATAACTGTATTTAATATAACAAAAGTAATAATTTTAATACTTTATCATATTTATAATAATAATAATAATGATAACGAGAACATAAATGTACTCAAATTTATTTTCTGTTTACAAATCATAATATTAATACAAGAGAAAATATATTATTTTATACCTATGTACATATGTATGTAGTATGTATGGACTCGTATATACATAATTTTGTTGACATAATAGTAGAAAAAAAGGAATAAATTGATTATAATCATTTTTGTCCTTTTCTTTTTGGTGTAATAACGAAAGATTTTTAATGATGAATAAATAATAATAGAAAATAAAGAAAATAATTTAATGAAAAAGTTTATTATGTCATATTTATTTGATAAAAAAAAAATGAGACAGATATGTCAGTTTCGAGGCCTTTAAAGAGGCAATTTAAACTTTATTGTTAAAATTACGAATAATAAAATATGAAAAATACTTTCAATTATAACTGTTTGAATTTAAATCGAATTTCATTTCATGGAAACGCTAAGAGGCATAAAGTGATTATTGTCAAGTTTATAATTTGGAAGATACCCCACCCCATTCATAACAATTTTTATAAATTTCAAAACTAGTTTAACTTTTATGCTTTTAGGTGCAAGGAAGTTTTTTTTTTTTTAAATAAATTAGATTGTGACGTCAGGATATTCCTTTAGAGCATTTTTGATAACATAACTGCGCTGGCGCAAATATCTTAAAATATGGAAAGGGTTATGAGAAAAAATAAAGAAAATATTGGTGTGCGCATTGTGCAATGTTTGAACTTACAGGAGGGAGAAAACTTACAAAATGTAAGATCCACAATTTTTAGAAGATTGACCATATTTTAAAGTAGTACACTTTGAAGATGGCTTCAGATAGAATTTATGGGTGTCGTTCGAAGACCTGACAATGTTATCTAAATGTATATACGCGTACATTGCACCTGAATATACATTTGATAAGGAAATGCTTCAAAAATTACTTGTCGTTTACAAAACAATGAAACAGTTTTTATACTATTATTTATGTATGAAACTTAAATGATATATTGGAACTTGAAAATGTCATTTCTTTTCAAATTATACTCCGATTTATTAAAATTCTTATGAAAAGGATATGAAAAAACATATTTTACCTGTTGTTGTTTTTTCTTCTTCCTATTCTACTGTAGAAAGTCTTTAACTTTAAGTGTAAATATATAGTTAAGTTTTGCATTATTATTATTATTATTATCATTATGATACAATAATTGTGGTGAACTCATTAAATTTCGAAAAAGTTTTCTTCATTATAATATTGTTAAACATTATCTATATCTGTTTATGTATACATATTAGATTTTGTTGTTTGTTTCTTTTTTTTCTTTTCTTTTTCTTCAGATATTTATAAATAAGATTATATAAGAGAATAATATAAGAGTATATAATATACTAAACCACATAGCTATATGTATCTGTATTTGTTTTATGCACTGTAAAATAAAGTTTACAAAAGAATCTTTATAATAATAGGACAAAACTAGCTCACATTTATTTTTTCTGTTTTTTTTTATAAACACTATTTTATATAATATCGCACCAAGTACCTGCTAGTATTCTCATTCAGGAAGTTTTAAAAAGCATTATTTTATCCTTATACATATATGTACGTTTATATATGAAGGTGTTTAGATATTATAATAGTACATGACATATAATATCTAAGAAAGTTTACAGCTTAAAGTTATTATATACACATACATACATATATATACTTAAATTTTATATCTATATAAAATCTGTTGTATAACAATAGAATTTTCTTAAGGTGGTAAACCAACAATTATATTTTGTTTTTACAGGATACATATGGAGGATGTTTTTCAATAGTACATAATATATTTTCTTATAAATAAATATAAAAGGTATAATATTATATTGTTGTTTGTATACATATATGTATATATAATACGACTAAATATTAAAAAGGAAGTACAGACAAACATAACGGTGACAAGAGCATTGTTGATTATCCGGTTGATTTATGTTTAACTTTCTTGAAATGTCTTAAACTTTTGGTTTTATCTGAAAAATAAAATTTATTGTATGCTTTCACAAAATTCACACTATTATTCGAATTTTTTCATTGTTTTTCTCTTTATTTTATTTTATTTTCCTTTTCTTTTTTTTATATTTTACAATTCTATTTAAGTAAAAATATTTATGTATAATTGTATATTATATATGATTTGATTTAAAGATTACATTTCAAATAAAATACGGTATATTACAAAAAAAAAAAAACAACAAGAAAGGAAAAAAAAAATAAAATAAACAAACAATTCATGAAAATTTATTTTTGATAAATCACATTTCACAAGAATAAAATTTTTTTAAAAAAATAAAAAAAATCTAAACAACCAGCAAAGTGAAAAAAACAAACAAACTTTAAAAAAAAAAAAGAAAGAAAAATAAATAAAATAAAAAGTTAAAGAATTTTAATTCATTTTTGCTTGAAAAACAATTTTATATAAAAAGTTTCCTTGTTTAGAAAAGGTGAAGAAAGTGAATATAAATTAAGTGAAAAAAAAAACAACAAAATAAAATACAAAAAATTTAGAGAAAGAAAAAAAAAGGATATGAATAACAAAAAAAAAAAAATGATACAAGGAAAAAAATTTTTGAAAATTTTATGATAAAAAGAATTTTTCGCGCGTGTTTCAAAATAAAATTCTTCAAGGAAAAATTTTATTCGTCTTTTTGTTGTTTTTCCTTCGAAAATTTAATTTTTTGTTTATAAGAACATTCATTTGCGTTTGTTAATTTTTTTCTTATCAATGATGATACAGGGTGATCTTAATTATGATGTCTTTTATGAATTTGAAGACAGGTTAATGAAATTACAAACAATAATGTGAGGCGTTCCATATCAAAACTCGTCTTATCACTTATTAGTGATTTTCCAATAAACACAAAAAACTTTTTAACTCTTTGTTTTGAAACGACAAGTTTCAAAGGATAAGGCAAGTTTTGCAAAAAAAGTAATTTTTAATTGAATGAATCTGAAGGATTAGACAAATTTTTATGTGATAATATTTTGGTTTTTATTTGAGTTCTTTTCAGAAGAAACCGTTAGTGCTTTCAGTTCAATTTTGATAAAAAGTGGATAAGACGAGTTTTGATATGGAACGCCTCATGTGTGGATGGTTGATTGAGAAATTGAAGTGAATCGAAGGGTATAGAGGATTATGATAAATGATAAATGATATAACAACAACCTTCTCATTGGAAATTTTCATAGAGTTATCAGAAACCTGACTTATGTGATTAAATTAGCCAACTTTTTAAATTATGCAAGACAGCCATCATACGAAAAACGTACATAATTATATTAAATAAATGACTATATGAATAATGTGCTCTTGGAAAGTTTATTGAAAAAATTCATACTATTATTTGATAGTTTGGCCACGTTTGAGTAAGACTTAGTCGCTTGGGCATTGAGTGTATCTAATATCTAATGTAGAAGGACACCCTTTATATTTTGGTTATTATTCATTATTTACATAATTTCTTTTCTTAATTAAAAGTTTTTCTGAATAAATATACCATTATTAATTTTTTTTATATATATTTGTTTTGGTACTTGGATACAATAATACATAAATGCGAGAACTTATAAGTGATAATTAGATGCATATAATAAACATCTATATTTCATTAATTAATCATTTATTGAGATATGTATAATGTATGTATGTATATGTATATTATTTTATAAATAATAAAACGGGATTAAAATCATGAAAAAAAAATTTATCATCAGACATCAATTAAAAATAAAAATAAAAATAATACTAAAAAGGTTTTCCTTTTTCCATTTTAATTTTTAATTTCAAAGAAAAGAAAAAAAAAAGTTTTTTTTTTTTTTTTAATCTTTTACACTCGTGTTGTTGAAAACATCCACAAATTAATTAAGATATATTTTTTTTTCGTTTTTATTATTTTTCCTTTTTTTTCATTTTTATATAGGGACATCAAAAGTTATAAATATCTTTTCTTTTCTAGAGAGGATTTTGTTTAAAGATCAAAAACAAAAAAACAAAAAAAGTAAGTTGAAGTAAAAAAAAAATGGTTTTTTGTTTAATGTTTATTATGATGGTTGAAAATAATTTGATTCAATAAAAAATAATGATAATTATGTGGTTATTATCCTAGGGAAAAAAAATATGATTAGAAAATATCTTTCTTTTGTTTAAAAAAAATAATAAAAGGAAAATTATCAATTAGGTTGATTTTATTTTTATTTTTTAAATATTTATTAATAATTTTTTTTTGGTTGACCCTAATTAGAAAAAAAAATTTATTTAAAAATAATAAAAAAGAAAAGATCTTCAAATTTTTTTTTTTTTTGTAAGGGAAATAAAAACAAATCATTTTTTTGTAGTTTAAATTAATTTTTTTGAAAGGAAATTATTAATTATTATTACGTTACAATAAACTTAAAAAAAAAAATCATTCTTTTTATGATGATGACATGCAATTTATCTTAGTGATGACCTAAACGACTAGTTTTTTTTTTTTGTTTTTGTCACATTATTTTCTCTTCATTAGCGGTGATATTATTAAGAAAAACCGTTGTTGTTTTTTTTTTCAAGTATTTTAAAAGATTCTTCAAAATTATTATGTTGGTTTATCGTATAGCTTTCATTTTTCATTTATGTTTTTTTTTTTTTTCGTTTTTCCTTTATATTTGATATAATACAAAGATTTAATCGTTATCCTGACTATTCAAGATGATAAAGATTAACACTAAAATGAATGATAGAGAAAATTATTCTTCATAACTTTTAAGAGTCTTTATTTTATTCTATTTTTTTTTTCGCTTTTTTCTTGTACCAATTTTTTTTTTTTTTAATTTATTCTCTTTAGATTTGCGGTTTTATATCTTTTATGGTAAACGAGCAAATCAATTATATCATATATAGATAAGTATTATATTATATGTATATATAGTATTAGCTGTTTATGTGTGTATAAAAATAATAATAAAAATAAATTAAAAAATCACATTTATCATAATGAAGTCGTTTTTTGTATTTTTAAATAATTAATTACATTTAATATAATTTTATATTCATAAACATTGAGTACTTTAAGTATGTATCTATGTGTGTATGTATAAATATCTTTATATACATATATAAAGAAGTTTTAAAAGTTTTCTTAAAATTTATGAGTTATTTAGTAATATGTATTATAATAATAATAATGCATTAAATATGTATTCAAAATACATGAGTGTAAAGCTTAATACTTAATAACAGGATCAAGGATAAGTATATACAAATTGAAATCTTTATATTATATAAGGATGGTAAAATACAAATTAATTAATGGTGTCTTTATGTATATGTTGTATAAATTTTATATGTGGGTACATAACAACAATGTGACAACATATTTTTGTACTATATATGTTACATGTGAATTACTGATGTGAATATTAAACTTAGTATTATGGTTTTTGTTGGCATAGATAAAAAGGACAAAAGTCAACTAAAATTTATCATGTTTCTTCAAAACTTGCATATATAAGTGTTAAAATTGTGTGCATATAATATTCCATAATACATACATACATATGTACATACATATATGTACAAATGTACCTACACATATGTATGCAAATACGGAGTGTGTTTTATTGTATATAGTTAAGTAAAAAATATAATATGCAAGAGTTGAATGAAATAATAATAAAATGAGAACATATTTGAAATAATGTTACAAGTTAATGGAAGTTTTTCAAGCTGAGAATTATTAAATATTATGAGACATATGAAAGATGTTTAGAAATGAATTATAAACAATAACTTTTAAGTAAAAATGAAAAACACTTATTAAAATGAAGATTAATTAAAAAAAAAAAAAGAAGAGAATTTTATTACTTTATTTTTAAGGATATTTTAGACTACGTATTTGATTTGATATTAAAATAGGATTTTTCATCAAAAAAAAAAAAGTTAACATTTGCTTTTTGGAAGCTTACATTTAAAATTTTTTCCTATTTGTTGTTTTACATGAACATTTTTCCACTAAAAACTGATTTTATCTCAAGTCTTTTGTGACACAATACAGCTTATAACCAATGAAAGCTTAATATTAAAATGAATATTTGGAATTTTTTAAGAGATTTATTTTGTTTTTAAAGAATATTAGAATTTTAATTTTTTGTTGTTGTTTCAGATTCAGTTTTTAAAAGGATATTTATACAATAATGACATTGATTGAATTGAATTGAAATTCAAGGAAAAAACGTAATAAAATATTAAATTAAACTTTTAAAATTTTGCGTCAATTTTCATTGTTTTTAAAAAGCTCGAAATGAAGTAAAAACCAACATCTTCAATGGAAACTTCCACCAGAGGAAAAAATTTGACTTCTTAAAATGAAAAATTTTCAGATATTGTAAATCTCGAATTTCTAAAATTTCATAAATTTCATTTTTTATACACAGTTAGTTTTTAATAACAATTTAAATAGAAACAAAAAGTTTTCCAGATTTCCTATTTGTATTTTATTTGTTTTCTTTTTTTCTTTTTCTAATAATACAGTGTTCTATTTTTGTGATAGGATTGAATTTTCATTGATTCTTCTTTGAATCATATTTATCTCTTGAGATACTTTTCTCAAGAAAAAATTTATTTTTCTCTTTATAGAATTTATTCTGTATTATTATTTATTGCATGGGTGTATTCGTTTTCACTTGTTATTTTTTTTTTTTTCAAAGTAAAAATTGCAAACAATAAAGTAAATTAAAAATATTTACAAAACTTTGTATATACATATAAATATATCTTAATATTGCTTCTAGCATCAAAAATAATTATTATTTGAAAGAAAAAGAAACACAGAATTTCCAAAAAAATAAAAAAAAACAAAAAAAACAAAAAGTTTAATTAAACTTTTTTAATTTATTTTTCAAAAAAAATAATAATAATATTTTTTTATTTTTTTAACAAAAAGTTATTTTATTGAATGATTTGTTTTGAAATTGCAATATCAATACAAATTAAACTTTTCTAATTTTTCAAAATGAAATTTTGTAATTTGGTTTTTCTTTCTTTTCAACTTCTGTTTTTTTGTTTTTTTTTTTTGCAATTTATTTTGCATTTGAAAAGTTTATTAAATAATCATAAAAATCAAAATTCATTTCATATTATATCAATCTTGCAGTTTAAATATCAGGAAATAATAACACTACTTATTTTGTTGGCGTGAAATTTTAACAAAAAAAAAGTAAAGAAAATAAGGAAAATTAAAAAAAAAAGAATATGTTCGTCTTACTATTTCTTATGAGCTTTTTTTTTTTTTTTTCAAAAATTAATTGTTGTTGTTTTACTTGTAATATGCAAGTCATATATTAATAACTCTATTAAAGGTGACTATAATGTGTTTTATTGTATCGCGTGATTAAACAAAAAGTTTTATACGTTCTGTAAATTATGGTTATAAGTTTCAAATAATTTTTTTGTTTTTTTTTTTTTTTTGTTATTTGATGTTTTTTTCAAGCTGTTGTTCACTTATTTTTTCTTTTTTTTTTCCATTTTCCTTTGCACCATTTAAATAAATTCATGACTAATCGTTTCCAAAACAAAATAATGCATTCATCAAAATCATACACATGTATATTATAGCTTTATATGTGTGTGTGTGTGAATATAATTTTAATGTTTAAATACACAAATAAAAAAAAATAATAATAATTGGATAAATCAAGATATTTCATTATAAGCAATACCTATACCTAATTTAATATGGGATACAGGTAATGAAAATATTTTTGAATTTTGTACGATATTCTATATTAGATACATACATACATATTCATATGTGTACAACTATGTATATATGTATGGATTTTTGTTTTTAATAGTCATTTTTATTCCATGACATGATTGTTTTGAAATACTGTGAATTTGAAATGAAATCAACATTAAACGCGAATGACAGTCTTTTATTATAAAAGATAGAAAATATTCTTATGCTATATTCAAGAATTTTCATTTTATTATTTTTATTATTATTATTATTATTATTTTTTTATTTTGTTTGTTCTTTGATTTGTTGTTAGTTTAAATGTCAAAATTGAAAAAGGTAAACTATGTATATATAGGTTCATACATACCTAGACATATAAAAATAATAATAATAATGAATAAGGTGGTGCTAAAGCACTTGTATATAATATAATATATAGTACATACTCTGATTGAAAAGTGAAAAAGGTGGCATATGACATGCAAATATTTCAAACACTTTTATGAAGTGTTTGCATGCCAAGCTTTTAATTGAAGGAGACATTTGTGACAGGTTCATTATTGTTATAGTGGTTCATATTCGTGTATACAATAATAATATATTTTATATATTTTTATATGAATCTATCTATATTGATTTTTATATAAAATTAATATTACATTACGATAAAGTAGATATAATATAGCATATATGCACTTAATTATGATTGAATATTTTATGCAATGTTTGTAGTGATTTAAAACTAATTTATATTAAAAGTGGCAAGTTATTAAAGGATTATTTTTTGTTTTGATGTCAAATATTTAATTACATAACTGAAAAAAAAAATTTTACTACAAAACAACAACTAAAAAATCTATAATTAATTAATATGAGGTTTTAATAATGGACATTGTTTGACACTTTTTTCAATATGAAATAAAATTATTAAAAAATTAAATCATAAAAAATGTGTGGCTTTGAAAATTTTCTTTTCGATTATTTTCTATTGTTTTACAAAAATTATTAAATTTAAACATGGAAAAAATTTATATATAAAGGGATCGATATAATTTTGGGGAATTTATAGAAATTGTTTAAAATTTTGAAACTTTTGAAGCTTTAGGAAATTTAATATGTTCATTTTTGAAAATGAGATGCTGTAGCACGATTTTCTGGAATACTTCAAGTTATTCAATGTTTATAAAAATTTATTGAAATGTTCTTATTTCGCTGTTTAAAGCATAATTTTTTTTTTTTTCTATTAAAAAGATGAATTGTCAGCAGAAAAGTTTAACTTTGGTATGTGAAAGTTTTATCTAATTAAAACTACAATAATTGATCATAAAAAGTAAATAAAAACAATCTTTAATATACTAACTTATGGATTTCATGTTTTTTTCCTACTGGAAAATCTTTGTTGGATTTCCAATAAGATAGAAAAAAATGTAATTTATTGTCTGCGATTTATTATTAATTATACACGAAATAAAGAAAAAATAGACAAATAAATAAACAAATAATTTAATTCAATAATAATTATTCCATTTTAATTGTATTTGATTTTAAAATAATTGTTTGTTCGTTTTCTTGTTATTGTTATTGTTGTTTTTATTTATAATTCTAATGTACATAATATATCGAAAACATAATACATAATTGTTTGAAAAAAAAGGAAATGTGTGTAGAACATGTACAATATTTTACATGAAAAATAATACAAAATAAAATATAATAGTTTTCAAACATAATAAAAGCTATAAATCATTAAAAAAGTTCTTAAAAAAAAAACAAAAAAGTACTCGTTCATATATAAATTTTTTTTTTTTGATAAATAAACTTTTTTATTATTATTAAACAAATATTTTCAAATTATTATGTTACAGATACATAGATGAAAAATGTTAATACGGAAGTGTAATTATTCTATTATATATCTACCTACAAATGTAAATACATATGTATGTAAATTTACAGATAAAATAAAAACATATATACATACATATCTATATGTACATACAATACTTATATACGAAACGAAAAACTTTTTATAAATTATTATAAACTTTTGTTTGAATTTATCAGTACAATGAATGCATTTTGTAGTAATTGCACCACTAATTAACTTTTTTTTCTTCTTATTCTGTTTTTTTTTTTCTAGAGTTGAAATAACAAACTGTTTTTGATCCTTTAGTTCAATAAAAACTTTTTTACAGGGTGTTCGAAGTTAAAATTTGTCAGGGGAAATCATAGATAGATAAATTTTAATAAGACAAACAAACAAAACGTGTGTACACGGTATGGGATTAACTGATTTTTTAGCTTTTATGAAAAATTCAAGTTTAGTTTTAGAAACCATTAAATTACTATTTTAGGATCTTTAAAACCATTTAGATATCTTTTTTAACATTTATACATACATTAGGTATATGTTAAATTTATTAACTTTTCAAATAACAATTACTCACAAAATTTGTTTATATTAATCAATTTAAATTTCCTTGAATACCATTATCAATTCTTTACATAATTACCTACGAATTTTTCACTGCAATCATTTAATTGACACCTTGTAAATGAAATATTTGTTTGGTAAAACAAAAGAAATAGAAGTAAAAATGTTTTTAAAAAATGTATAGATAGGAAATTTACGACAAAATCAAATATTGCATGTTAAATAAATTGCCATACAAACATACATATATACATATACTAGTATTTATTAGTTAGTATTATATTACTTAATAAAAAAAAAAAAAAATAAAAAAAAATAAAATAATTATTTGTATGTTTGTATAGAAATATAATATGTAAAAATATTGTTAAAAAAGTTATAATGAAATTTATGAATTTTATGTATACATTGTCTGCTGTCAGTTTCAAACCGAATAACAATTTTTGATATTTATACTATGTACTATATGAAAATTTAAATAGGAACAAGAAATCAGAAATATAAAATTTATGTACAAGAATATTTTGTATATAATAATATGTATAAGTATATATATGTTTGTAATTGTATATATAGAAATACATATATTACAGTTTTAGATTTATAAACTATGGAAAATTAATAATCCATGCCAATTATTTGGTTATTTGCCAACACAAATGTTCCAACAAATTATGGCATTTATCACAATAACAACAATAATTTAGATTAGGATAATGAATTGTTATATGTATGTTTAACTTAACCATTACCACTCTACCACACACGAAAACTATCATTCTCATTAATGTTCCAATTGGGTATTTAGGTTATATATTTTATGATTTATACGAATTGATGAAATTTCCCTTATTTATTATTCAAATATTGTTAGACAAAAAAAAAAAAAAAAACAAAAACACAAAACAAACATTCAAATATTTATTTTGTGATAGTTTCCGTTAAATTATGATTTTTCTTAAAATTAAACAGTCTATGAAATTCATTTTATTTTTTCCCCTGAATTATATTATTTTGACATATATTATCGATGTTAAATTTTCTATCTTACCCAATATTACTTTAGGATCTATTTATGATGCTTAATATTGCCAAAAGGCATCCTGATGTCCACTTACTATATCGTTCACTGACAAATTAATCATGCGAGTATTATTTAAATTAGAGTGTTAATCTAATGTTAAGCATGAATATTTTATTGACCAATTTACATTATTAATAAATATTAATTATATATCTATAGGTATTGAGGAAAAGCAGATGATAATTATGTCGAAGTTGACAATTTTTTTTAACGCTTAGATAATTGACTTTCGTTATGAATTTGTTTGGAAAGTTTTTCAACATGTTAAAGACTTTTTTTCGGTTCGAAAATCCTCAGGATATTCAAAATTGGGTTTATTTACATTGAATTCAAAATTTATAACCTTTCAATTGAAAAAGAAAAATGAAAGGATTATTTTAAAGCTTTGAGAAAACTTTAAATTCTGGTTTACTATTTGTATAATTGATATAAAGGATTTTTAAAAATACGTAGTTAAAATTAAAGGTGAGAAATGTCCTTCTAGAATTCAAAAGATACTCGTATATTTATGTGCTTACCAAATGATTCTATCAGAACATAAAGATTGTGGTTAGAAAGGATTCTGAATTAATTTTTTGTCATGAGTTTTCCATTTAGTTCATCTTTTGAATACCAAAAATAATTTAAATTCTTTATAAATTAATTACAAAATTATAAATAAAACAATTCACTAAATTTTCATTATTTCATAAATTCCACTTTTATTTTTGTTTATTTATTTGCTTGCTTTATTTTCAAATGAATTATATGCTATATTCCAAATGAAATATTTACTTGAATTTAATATTATTTTTTTTTTTAATTGTGCAAATATTCAATTTTACCGTCGTATCTACATATTTTTGCAATTTCCTATTTTTTTTTTTTGTTCATACATTAAATGAAGTTGATGAATATAAAATAATTTTTTTTTTATTTATGTTGGCTGTTTTATTTTGTGAATAAATTTCAAAAAAAAAAATATACAATTTATTTATAAATTGTGAATTTTTCATTTAATAAAAAAAAATATATATATATATATATAATATCAAATCTATCTAAATGATGTTTGAAATATAAAAAACTAAATATTATAAAAAGAGAAAAATAAAAATGAAAAAAGGAAAAAAAAATATGCAATATATAAAAATAGCTTTTGATCATGACTGTAATAATGTATCCTGTTGGCTGTTTTGTATCTTTGTTAACAGAACAAAAAGAGTATAGTAGAATAGATATGTCAAGTTTAAAATCCATTTGTGTTTTTTTTTTTCATCTATAGTATTTATTTTATACTTTTTGTTGTTGTTGTTGTTTAATGTTATAACAATCAAAAATGATTTTATAGTTTGAATTGTACTCTCTCTATACACACACTAGTATGTATTATGTATAGGTATTTTATCTTTATATTAAATACATATGTACATAAATATACATTTAAGATATACTCATTGTATATGATATAGACAAGAAAGTAAATGTGCAACTATGTATATCCATATATTTGATAGATTATACCATTGAATATTTTTTATCTATCCGTATATATGTACTCATATGTATATTACAATCAGACTGGCCACACATAGAGCCAGTAGATACACATATGATACATTGTAAATATATATATTAGTTAGATTTCATACATGTATGCATTTTATATTTATGGACATTTGATATGTATTTTATTATATTATATTTGATTCGGAATATCCGGAGTATTTTGATGATTTGCAAATTCCGTTCTCTGATAGATTTTAAATATATATTTCATTGTTATGTCTAAATGATTATCTAAATACGATTATATGTATGCATTTATATATGTATATTGTAAGTATATAATGTTTACATATACGAGTATATGTATTTTAAAGGATAATTTTAAGTTAAATATATATAACAATAATAACAATGAGAAATCTATACATACATTTACATATATATGTATTTATCTTGAATATGTATCTATCAAAAAATTATTTAGAACAAGCAAATATCAATTCTAATTTTTGGTCCTTTATTATTAAATACATCAAAATTTAAACCACTTGACGGCAGTATAGATCTACATTATAATGGTAAAATTATTATTTTTGAAAAGATTTAAAATAATTGAAAATTTTAGATATTAGAATAGAGAAAGTTTTTTTTTTTTTTTAACAAAGTTCTAAATTAATTAGGTTTAAAATTTTCACATTTTCATTTTCATTTATAAATTTATCTACTTTTTTTTTTTACTTTTTTGATGACTTTTTGGGGTTTAAAATTTTCCATCCATTGTAATTATTTGTTATGTGATGAGAAATATTTTTTACCTTTTTAATTTATTTGTTATATAATTCCAGTGAAATTTAAGGTTTGATGAGGTTTATTCTGTGATGCATTTCATATATTGATCTTCAATCTGATAACAGAAAATTTTTAGTAATATATGGTTTTATTAGATTTTTGTTGTTGTTTATTTTTCAGTGCTAAAAAATAAATCACAAACGAATTAAATATTTGTGAAATAAAGTAAATATGTACCTACCTACATACATATGCCATTTAAATTTGTTTTTCGATATTTAAGCCTTTTTATTTTAAATTTTTTGAAATTGTAACTGTCAGGTTGGTAAAAAAGTATTTTTGTATCTGTTTGGAATTTTTAATGGAAGCTAAAGTAAAAATACAAAAGTATGAATTTTGTATTTTAGAATGTGCCATTAAAGCCTATATACTCGTATATGAATGTTAAAAGCATTTAGTTTTGACATTTTTTTATTTGTATACGTACATAAGTACATACATACATATTTAGAATATTTTTTTTGGTCCTTTTTTTTGTAAATTTTTATATAAAAATTTGTAAAAAACATATACTAAAATTTTTGAAAACTTAATCCAATGTATGCATACATATACATACATACATATATGTATATGCTATCTTTTATAACATATGAGAAAAAAATCATACTCATATACACATATGTAATTTAAAGTTTTAGATTTTTTTGTTTTTTTGTTTGTTCACATATGAAAATCATATCTCAAATGTCAAATAAAACGAATGTTTTTAACAGCAATAAATTTCTCTAATCACTTTGAGTTGAGGGTTTTGTGACCCATCAATAAATCAACCCTTATATGATTGCTTTAAAACATAAAGAATAAAAATCAAGACATAATGCAAAAAAATAGCAAAAAATAAAAAATAAAAAAAAGTTGGAAAAAAAATAACTAACATTACTTTTAGGTCAAGTGAACTTTAACATTTTGAATGATATACAACTATTATATATAATAATGTAGATACATATATGAATACATGTATACAGTTGTGTTGTATAAAGTAGCATTGATTGATGTCATCCTTTTTTCTGCAATTCAATGATAAATTGACACTTTAATGGTCAAGTCCATGATGATGATGATGATGATGATGATGATGATGTTGATGTTGTTGATAATAAAATGAATTCTTGAAAACATTGAATCTCTGAGAGATTGAAAATGATTTCTATTTTTTTGTTTTTTGAGATCGTGTGGTATTTCTCTTTTGTTTGCTTGTTCATTTGCAATCATTAAATCAAACATATTTCTTATGTTTTTTATTGAGAAATGTAAAAAGAAATTGAAAATGCAAAAAAATTGAAAAAAAAAACACACACATACACAAAATATATGTATTTTTATACTTGAATGAAAAAGCTAGTGAATGTGTGTAAATTTATTTCTTATATACTTTTGAATTTTTTTTTTCACATATATGTATGGTATGTGTGTGTAGTGTGTGTACATTTAATCTTTTTTTTAAATATATGAAATCGAAAATTTTCATCTTTTAAATTTCCTTTTAGAAAATGAAATATGTCTTCTGATTTTTTTTGTGCTATTTTTTTTTAAATCTTGTTCTTTATGAGAAAAGTTATGTGTCCTTTTTGAATGAAAAGAACCGACGAAAAGCAAAAAAAATCATATTTTTTATTTCAAAAATAGAATTCGATTATGAAAAGTTTATGTTGAAATTTCAAATACCTATTTTTTTTTAATTTTTTTTATTTTTTTGTGTTTGAATAATATGAATTATTTCTTTTTTTTTTTTTTTTAAGGCTATAAAAATGTCTGAAATGTAATAAATGAAGTTTCACACCAATTTAAAGATGAAAAAAAAAACAAAAAAAAAAAAAAACATTTCATTGTCGAGATTAGTTATACAGAAGAAAAAAATAAACAATCAAAAAAGAAAAGACGATGAAAATGATGATTTTCATCATCTAATCCTTTCTTAAGTACCCAATTAATCTTCAAAAACTGCTATAACGTGCTTTTATTATATTAAATTGCTGTGCTTATTACTTACATACATTCATATGTATGTATGTATAATATGACAAAGGCATACATGTGTACAACAAGTTGAAATGTTTCAAAAGGACAATAATTGTAATATAGGCAACATTTTTGTTGTAAATACATTGTACATACATATATCTCTAAATCCTGTTGTTATGAAATCAAATAAAATCTGCAAACACATGCTCTATCTTGTTTAACAACTTGTTGTTGTAAAGTTGAATGATTATTTTGTTCCTTTTTGCTTTTTTCTTCTTCTTCTTTTTTTTTTGATAATCCCATATGATTTTTTAACCCAATGAAGCCTAAATATACTCACATTTTTATCTCTTTTTTTTTTTGTGTGAAAAGAAAATTTTCATATAATTTTTCTCGTGGAATATAATATAAAGCAATTTATTTTTTTTTTGATATTTTAATTCTAAATCATTAAAATTTAACATAATTATTAAAATAAATCCTTGAAAATTGATTTTTAAATAACAAATCGGGAAGAACAAAAAAACTGTTTGAATTAAAAAGAATATTTGAAGAAATTTGCATAAATAATGAAGAAAATAGAACTAAAAAAAAAATATTTGATTAATTTTAGGCCATGAAAAATTCATTTATGTGACGAAAAAAAAAAAAAAAGAAATAATAATAATATAATTGTTTCTATGCTTGAGATATTTTTGAAAAATAAAATAAAGATAGAGAGAGAAAGAAAGAGAAAAATCTAATCATAGAAACTTTTGATGGAACTTGATTTAGTTAAAAATTCATGAAAATAATTTGCATGATATAAATATAAAATTATAGTAATATGTATATTATATACATTATGTACATACAATATAATAGGTCTATGTATAATTCTGTATAGATTATAATTTATGAAGTTTGAATAATGAACTTTTATACGTACAGATTGTTTTTGGTATGCGATCATTATAATATTAAAAAAAAATAATAAAAGACGTTTTCGGCCATTATATAATTTGCACATTTATTGAACATTGGTTAAACATAAAGAATTATTTTAATGAGATATTCAAATGGAGTGGAAATTATGTAAAATTTTCTAATTACATTAATAATATATTCTATGTATATATACATACATATTCGTATCTATAAAAATTGAAGTGTTGGGAAATATTTTATGTAAAACAAAAAAAATATCATCTTTTCGTCCTTTATTTTAAATTAGAAAAAAAAAGAAAAGATACATATTAAAATTCTTTTAATGTTTTTAATTAAATAATACTAAAAATAAAATTAGAAATATGGTGTAAAAATAATGTTTTCGTAGATAAAAATAAGGATAAATAAGGTCCTGTGTGTCTAGACCCTCAAAAAACAGCTCAAACAGTTAAAGACATTTGATTTCTGTGTCTTTGAGGACGAAATAAGGTTAACTTTGATTATGAAATTAGTAAAAAATCGATTGATTTATGTATTTTTTTTTCTTAATATTTTGACTACGAAAAACTACTTTTCATTTGAAGGTGACGATTAAAAGCCTCGGTGTTAATCGCACGATTACAATGGAAGTCTCAAAAATTTTATGTTTCATGATTCTCTATTATTCGTATTTTTTTTTTATTTTGTAAAACGATCTTTCAACATTTTTTTATTACTTACAAGAGTTTTAGAAGCTGTTTATGATCTATGATGTATTGAAATTTTCAAATAAAAATATGTGTGCAAAATTTTTCTTTACATTTCAATCATCAAGTCATCTTTTTTTTTTTTATTTTTTTTTAATGAAATGTTATTTTCTGCACATGTGTTGATTTTAAAAATTTTATATATGTATGTATACACACATGCTATTATAAATTGTATCTGTACTTGAAAGATTCAAAAATTTATTTATATTTTTTTTTAAAAAACTCTGATAAAAATTTTTATAATTTTTTGAAGATTAAAAAAAAATAGTAAATCAAAAAGTTAATTTTCAAACTTTTAATTTAAATAAACGGTTTTTTTCATCGCTTAATTTAAAAATTTAAAAAAGAACATTTTTTTCTGATATGGAATAATAATTAAATATGTTTTATTTTAAAATATTTAATTATCACATTTTCATAAATTTTGAAAATATCTAAGATTAAGTAATTTTGTACTATCTATCTATGTGTGTGTGTATATATGTATCTATTTATATTTAAAATTAACCAAGAATGTAATTAAAATTTTAAAATACAAAATTTGAGCAACAGGCAATTTTATATATTTTAAAACTTCTACAGATAATTTATATGCATCATAGTCGGTTTTGTTCAAATAAATTTGAATATAATATGTAGTTATAAAAAAATAAAATGTGAATATGTTGTACATACGAGTACGTATACATAGATCATACACACATACATACTCGTATAAACATAAAATTTTAATTGAAAAATTTTAAAATCATTTAATTATTGATATAAAAGTGTATTTTAACATATTAAAAAGATATATGTAGTATACATATATAAGTATATAGTCCCTATGTGTTTTCGTATACATATGCATACATATGTACATACGTATAACATATACATATTTTAAGTATGTATAAATTGTTTTAAATAATGTTAACGAAAAACTTATCAAAGAATTCTTTTGAAATTAATTCAAGAACTAATTTACTTTAACGACACATAAATATAGAATATTTTGACATAACCATATGAGAATAATATTTACATATACATACATTATATACATATGTATATGTACACACATACGAGTACATATGCATGTTGAAATTTTTGCGTTTTGTAACATTATATTTTTCATAGAGTTCACACATAAAATTTAAACATAGACAAATGAAACATATTATATACATACACCCCATCCCCCACATGATATTATGTAATAGTCAAAATGTCGAAAATGTAATGTTTTTTTCTTCTTTTTTTTAAAAAAAAAAAAATAAAACTTTTATTTTCTAAAATTTTCACGAAGTGGAAAATTAAATGTTCATTTAAAAACGGTATAATATATACTAAATATTCATATGTGTAATAAATGTACGTATATGATATTTAGATACCGCATATATGTCTTTTTTTTACATGTATAATGTGTATTTATGTATCGTATTTATTTTCACACACAAAATATATATGTATGTATGTAGGTGTGTAATATTGTGTATAGGTTTTATGGTACACCATATAATAAATAGATATGTTGGTATGTAGAATATACAACAGGTATCCTTTGTATAATAGTAAAATTTTAGATTGGTATACATATTATGTACCTATATTATATTTAATGTGTGTATTTATTCACATGTACATATATAAAATTTTATTCAAAACACAAAATTACTAAATTTAAAATATACATTCACTTTTTACTTAGTTTTCAATTATAGAACGCCTGCGGTTTTTTTAATTATGGCATGTATATCTCATTTTAAAAAAATTTTTTTTTTCATGTTTTATTTTCTTCATCGTTTTTTTTTTTTTAATATTTTTTTATTCACGAATTCTATTAATTAATGATAGAACACGTATATTTAATGAGAAAAAGTTATATTTTCATTAAATTTTCAATGTATTGTAATAGTGTATTTGAAATTGTTCAGACCTTGTGAATTTTTTTCGTATATTGGATAAAAATGGGATTTTCTAAATTTGTTAGATTCAAATCTGAAACAAAAATATCTATTCGACTTATTTCTAAGCAAAATGTTCATCTAAAAAATCGAAAAGGCTACTCTACTCCTTTTCATTTTTTCAAAAAATCAAGCAAACATTTTTTTTTTTTTTTTTATTAAACTTGAATTAGTGATGAAGAATGTCATTTTGGCATTTGTTGACTTAAAATCTGTGAAAAACTCTGCTGTAGGACGCTTTAAAAAAAATTTAAAAAAATGTCTTGTTGATTTTTTTGGTCTTACATTTTTTTTTGTTTTGTTTGGGAAATTACATCCTTTTTTTCAATATTACGATTACTACACAAACTATGATCAATTTTCCATCAAACCGTGACAATCTGAAAAAAATGAATTCAAAAAGGACATTTTTATACTTAGTTTTGCATGAAAGTAATTTCAAAATAAATTATACGATTTCTATCCATGTTTTAATAAGTATGTGCAAAAATTGTAAATCTTTCGGAACTTTGTTTTCAAAAATCTTGTAAAATTGATATTAGGTACATAGTACACACTACATATTCTTCCACAAAACCAGAATTGAGTAAAAAGCAGATAACCATTCCTTTATTCTTATATACATACGGATACGTGTTTGTTTAAAAGAAGAAAAAAGTATTAGATTTTTTTTATTACTATTGCACATCAATAAAACCATCAAATAAAATGTTTTTATGACACATTAAAGAATATAAAATGCAACATACATACATATAACCAAAAATAACGCAATACAGTAATTTAAAAATAATAAATTTTATTAAATTGTTATTTTTTTTTTTCATTTTTACGAAATTTGAAAATTTTCTTATGTAGATAGATGAATGTGTATGTAATATTACTTAAAATGATAAAAATGAATATTATATAAAAAAAAATACCACAAAATAAAATAAAAAATAAAATAATAATAAAATTTCATCAAAAATAAATTTCATTTACACTAACATAAATTTGAAGATGCGTGTAACTTTAATATACATGATATTATTATATCCTTTTTATAACTTCTTTTATTTTTATATATATATGAATTTTTGTTTTATTTTCTTCTTTTTCAAAAAAAAAAATTTTTTTTTGTACTCTTCTTTTGATAAAAATAAAAATAAAATAAAAATAACGACATACATAAATTATGTACCTACGCACTTAAAAGTGCTGTATATCATGAGAAAATTACATTTTTCTGGTTACCATATTACATAACATATCTCTGTTTAATATAAAATATATATTCCACAATCTATTCTATGAAAATTTAAGATATATAACGTATATTATATGCGAAAAAAAAAAAAAAAAAAAAAAAAAAAAAAAGAAAGAAAATAAAAATTGTGAGGTGGAAGAAAGAAAAAAAAAATAATAAAGATCCTTATATATATGCGGAAGAATATAACTCAATCAGGACGATTAACATATAAAGTGGTTTCCGTTATATATCTTGGATGGCTTTTATTATTTTTTACATGTAAATTTGATTCGACACTTTTCGCGAAAAGCAACAAAAAAAACTGAAAAATAAAGAATAAAAAAAATGTATCAGAATATCAGAAATAAGAAGAAAAACATCAGCTATCAAACTGTGATAATGTTCATTTTTTTTTCGAATTGTATGTATTTTGTGTATATATGTATATATGTATTTGTTATTTTATATTCAAGGATGTATAAGTGTATAACATACAAGTTTTATTCGGTTTTTTTTTCTTTTTTGAATTTAATCTTCTCATTCATATCCGATATCAAAAAGTGCTATAGAACACTTTACATTCTGTTATCTGAATTTTAAATAATGGAGAAAATTTATATATGTATCTTTTTGCCAATTTTTTTATGTTTTTTTTTTCCCTTTTTATCTGGAATTTAAAGAATTTAGATACAAGAACTTTAAGATAAAAAAAAAGAATGTAAATGAATTGCTTATTGAGTATTTCATTTTAATGTTGAAAAGTTATTTGAAACAAAAATGAAAAAAAAAATATAATAAGCAGATTTAACGATGAATATATAGAAAATCGAGAGTTTTTACACGTTTTTACAGTTATAAATACTCGTTGACAACCTTTGAAAAGACAAAATCAATTAACCTACATATGTATGTACATACATATATGAAAAATTGATTTTATATTGTAAATTTTATGTAAAGATATTTTAAGTGGGTTTGAAACAATATATTTTTTTTTGTTTCTTTGAATTTCTTACCAATACGTAATTTAAGAATTATCATTATTTTATTCTCAGGAAAATTAGCTTTGATCCTTCTATCTTTTGTGTTACTTACCAATAAAAAAGTTATATATTTTCAAAACGAAGAAATTACCTGTAAAAAAGTGAATTTAAATTGAATCTAATTATTCATTTTATTTTTAATTTATCACTAAATTCAAATTCAAGGATCAAAGAAGTTTTTTCTTCTGATTATTTTTTTTTTTTTGTTTTTTGCAGTAAAACACATTTCTTGAATTTATAAAACAGAAAATTTTATTTATTCATTTGTTTTTTTTTTCTTTTCCTTTCTTAATTTTTCCTTTTTTCAATTTTTTTGTTTTTTTTTGTTTTGTTAACAAACATATTTATTTGTTCACATACATAAATACAATCACGTTTTATAACCTGAAATTAATAATTCGTTTTTCATCATATGTTTTTAATTTTGGATTTAAATTTTTTGTTTTCTTTTTTTTTTTGTAAATTTAATTTTTGCAACTGAAAGAAAATTTTTATTTTCATTTTATTCAAAATAATGAAAATTGGTTGATTTATTTTTTTCATTTTTTTTTTCAAGGATATGTAAATGAATATGTTTCATAGAATTGTGAATTATTTTTTTTTTGTTTCTTTTAAATAATATTTATTATCCTTTTGTCTTTTTGTTTTTCATTTTTTTTTTTTTTAATTTGATTTTTTTTTTTTTAAATCGATATTTGTTTTTAAAATTGCATTTTTTCTTTGTGCTTTTCATAGTTTTCTGTTCGATCTTCGTTTTTATTTTTTTAAATTATTTATTTGTGACTTTTCTTTTATCTTTTATAAAAATTCGGTTTCATTATTTTTTCTTTTTTGTTATTACTTTATTAAGTCTTTTGTTATTTTTAATTTTTTTTTAAATTTTTATTTTCTGATCGAATTTTTTTTCCTTTTTATTTTTTCTGCTTCAAGTTTTTTTTTAACTTGTTTTGTTTGTTAAATTTTTTCTTCTTTTTTTAATTATCTTATAATTGAGTATCTATATAATTTTTATATAGAAATAAATATATATATATCCTTTTTTTTTCTAATAATAATGTAATTTACATAGAAAAGAAAAATAAAACACGTATAAAAATTTATACATATACATATTTACATTTTATATATTTGTTAATATTTATCATGAGATGGAAAAATTAAACAAAAAAAAAAAAAACTAAAAAATTCAATATTAATAATTAAAAAAAAAAATATTCTATGGAATTTTCAATAAAATGTTTTCTGAATTAATTTATATTTATTTTGTTTTATTCGCCTTTTTTTACATTTTTTTTCTGTTTTTTGTTCTATTTTATATTTTACTTCAACTTATTATTTATTTTTTCACTTATATCGCATACATACAGATATAAAATGCAATCTATTCAAATAATAACAGTTAATCAATAAATAAAATAATTAAATATATTTTAAATAAGATATGTACAACAAAATATGTATGAATTTTCATATGATAATTTTTTTTTTTTTTTTGTTTTCTTTTGAAAAGAAAAAATAAATACTTAAATACAAAATAAAATTCATTATTTTCCTTTTTTTTATTATACTTATTTTTTCTTCTTAAATTTTCTATACTAAGCATTTTTTTTTATTCACTAAAATTATTCTAATACCTTTTTTTATATTTATTAATTTTTTTTTTTCTCAAATTTAAAATCTAAAATTATAATTTTTGTTTTAATTTTATTCATTTTTTTTTTTAAATCTTAATTTACAACATTTATTAAAATTTGTAATCTTACACTAACTAAATTTCATTTTTTATTTATTTCTTTTCTTTCTTCTTTTAAGTATTTGTTGTTGGTTTTTTTATTTTTTATTATTATTATTTTAATATTCTAATATAATTTAATTTAAAAAATATTATATACAACTTTCCTGTATTCGATTCGACGTTGTTACGACCTCTGGTCGAAATCGATATTCACTAAGTGATGATGTTACTATTGATGACTGTTGACTATTTGGACTAAGTAAACTAACTTCCATTGGTTGTGGTAATGGCTGATGTACAATTGAACCAGCTGGACTACATGTTGTTACACCTTTATTACCTTTACATAATGTTGCATAACTCTGAAATTAAATAAATAAAACAACAAAAAAAACATATACATACCAATAAAAGTAATAAAAGAAAATTTTCTAATATATTCAAGGAAAAATCTAAATAAAATTTCAATCATTTATTTTTTTTCAAATTAAGAAAAACAAATTCATGAAAAGTCTTTGACTTTGTTTTCCTTTCTATTGCAAAATGAAAACTATTTATATTTAAATACCTATTTATTATCTGTGTAATATTCAGATAAAAATTCATTTTAGAATACATACATACTTGCATTTTTTATCATACATACATACATATGTATATTTTATTTTTATCTTATTTCAGTTAGAAAGATACTTGTACCTTGAGCTTGTTATTATTTCAAATATTTTGCTTACTTTTGTACATTCATAGTTTCTCTTTTTTTACTTTATTTTTGTAATAAAATGAAACTTGAAACAAAAACAAAAGAAATTTTCTCAGTGATGAGCTTTTTTTTATTTTTATCAAGGAAACAAAAAAGCAAAAAAATAGGAAAATTTACTATATTTTATTGTTATTACTTTTTTTCTTTCTTTCAAAAATTTTTGTTTCAACTGTGCTGTTATTCATTCGCATATAATATGTATGCAATTTTTGTATTTTTTTTCCCATCTTTTAATGTGCATTGTTTTTTTTTTTTAAGCACAATTTTTCCACAAGATAATTCTACAATTGAACTAAAAAAAGCGAACAGTCAAAAAACCAAAAAAAAAAAAAAAACCGTAGGTATTCATTTTTTCTCGCAGATTTTTTTTTTTTTTTTTTTTTTTTGCAGTATTATTACATAAAAAGGAAAAAAAAGAGTAACGAAAGAAAAAAAAATGTTTAACAAAAAAAAATGCTATCTCAACTTTGCAGTACTTTTTTTTTTAAATATATTTTTTGTTTTTTTTTTTTTTTTAGATTTATGCATACGAGTATAAGTTTGTGAAAGTACCTATATTATAGTGGTGAAATTTGCATGAGCGAATGTAGTGAAGTGGAATGAAAGATATTGCAGAAGAAAAAAAAAACAACAGAATTTGTCCTTCTTTTTGGTTTCTTTTATGAAATTTTTTTCTTTTTTACCTTTTGCTTTTTACTTCATTTTTTTTTATATTATGTATTATAAAACGTGTTTAAATATCTGTAAATGTATATAAATTGTATGATATTTTATGATTGTAATATACCGTTTGTTACTTTAGTAACATTTTTTATTTCATTTTAATTTATTTTTCAAAGTGGTTGGTTATCCATGTGTGTAAGAACAATTGTTATAGATACATATATGTACATGCCTCCTATGTACTTGTAATATTTTATTTGCCTTTTTGTTTAATCCTTTTCAAAGATATTTTTTATTTATTTTTTTATTTTTCATTATTACAGGAAGTAATATTTGTGAAATATTCTTTCTATAACAATAATATTCCTTTTTATTTATTTATTATTTTATTTTATTTTATTTTTTATGATATTTGCAATTTTTGTTACTTGTTCCTTTTTTTTTTGTTTTTTTTTGTTTTATAGATTTGTTTTGAATACGAAAATTGAAATAAAAGAAAGAAAAAAATTAAAAAAAAAAAAAACTTTTATTATAAGTTACGATTTTAAGATACATACAGGGAAAAAAAAAATATTATTTCAAATTTTAATTTGAATGCATATAAAATCCGCTTAAAAACAAAAATAAAGAATCAAAATATACAAAAAAAACTGTTATGTTTGCTTGTTGTTGCGGTTGTATATATATTGTTTGTTTGAATTAAATAAATACAAACCACAATTCTGCATTCGAGGCAATAAATATTTAAAAAAAAATGTTTATTCACAATAAAATTTTCCTTTAAAAATGAAGCTTTAAAGGATTTTCATTTTTTTAACATTAACGAATGCTTTTAAGGACTTTATAAGGTAGGGTATGGAAAATTTGAATTTTTTTTTTGTCACATAAGCTTAAATAAACTTTATTGAGTATTTTACATGCTGAATTCAAATTTATTTTTGAAAGGTAGATTTTTGAACTAAAAAAAGAAAACGTAGTACGTTTATGACAAAATCTTTTTTATATCCACAATTTCATTGACATTATAATATCAAATTAGGGCTTAGAATTAACCTAGTAGATGTTCCCTTCTGTAGCTTATGACTCTTATGAATTACTATTGTTTATATCTAAACTGTACTTATTTTATAAGTGATTGGTTCGCTGATTCATGTGAACTCCATGTACCTATATATCATTTTTTTTATACAACCCCTAAATTTTATACAAGTGAAAATTTAATTTCTGAATTTTATTTCGTTTTGTTTGTTACCATTTTAAAAACTTTTTAAATTGAGCTATAAATTTATACAATCAAATAAAATGTATTTGTATGTACATATGTGTACATCCAAATATAATTTTGTGCCTTTATGTATTCCATTTCTCTTGAAATTTGTTTTTTTTTTTGTTAATTACTTTCAAGTGTTGCAAAAGTTTTTCTTGAAATTTAAAAAAAAAAAAACTTTTTCTCCATACAATTCAAAATAAAGTTCTACAAAATAAAAATAAAGAAAAAGCGTTCTTCTAGACTTATTTTTCAAATTTGATTTTACACTAGAGAAGAAGAAAGAAAAAAAAAGAAAAACTAATTAATAAAATTCAAGAAAACTGCAGTAATTATATCAAGGTGTCAAATTAAGTATACTTGTTTGTTTTATTTAAATATGTATAAGACATTAAAATAAATATACATAAGTCACATATATTTTTCTCTTATTTAATGAAAATTAAAGTTATTTTAATGACTTTTATTGTGTAAATTTTGCAATTTTTCCTTATTTTCAAATATTGTTTAGGAAAAGAGAAAATAAATATATAAAAGTGCATGCTTTCCGTGTAATTTATAGAAATAAATTGTTATCCTTTTTTCTTAAAAAAGAAATTCTCTGTAATTAAAAAAAGCAACGATTTATTTTTGTCCATAATAACACAATTTAAAGGTTAGTCAACTTCTTCATTACGTAACACCGAAAAACAATCTACCGATAAAAAAAAGTAGTAAGTCTATTGTGTAACAAATTGATCCTAAACTGAATTTTAATACATATATATAGAAAGAAATTGAATTAGTCATGTTTGGGAACATTTGTTTACGTAATAATATCATTTTTAGAAGAAATAATTTTTTCCCTGTACAAAACGTTTCTATTTAATATAATCATTCTCATTATTTGAATAGTTTGAATTATTATTATTATTATTATTATATAATTATATAATATACTTACAATTTGTTTACTAGGCCTAAATGTATAATGTAGCACCTCATTTCCATTACTACCTGTATGAAGTGTATGATGAGATCCTAAATTTGATGTACCATCACATCCCCTATCAATTATTTCTGTACACAAATCACGTTGTATTAATCGTGCTGAAGGACTCCGGAAAAGTGGTGTTGGCGCTTGTGTTTTGATTGGACGTTTTTCTAAAGGAAAAAAATAAAATATATACAACAATAACAAAAAAAAAAAAAAAGAATAGGAAGAAAACACACACACACACACAGAAAATATCAATGAAAAAATAAGTGTAAAAAATAAGTTTTAATACAATATATTATTATCATACAAAAGGCGCATTATTAAACAAAAGTTTGTTTTGGAGAGAGAAACAAAAAAAAAAAAACTTTATAAGGAAAGAACGGAAACATTGAGTAGTATGTATATTTGTAGAAACTTTGTATTGTATTAAAAAAGAAAATATATTTACGTTTATTTCTGGATCTGAGAGTCATTCTATTTTATTTCAAGTAAAACAAAACAAAAAAAAAATAAAAAAAAAACGGAAAAGAAAAATACAACAAAACTTTTTTTTTTCGTTGTTGTTGTTTTATATTATTTTTTGGTTATTTTTTTTTTTTCGTATATCCTTGCTCTCTAGAATTTCTCAATTCTTTTATTTTAAATATATAAAAATATATATAAATGTTATTGTTTTTCTTTTTGTATTTATATATTATGTATATATGTGTGTAATATACATACAAATACCTTTTTAGATAACGAAATTGCTAAGTTTGTAATCTCTTAAAAGAAATTTCTTACTTCATTTATTTTTTTTTCTCTCTTCTCCTAATGTTGTTTTTTTTTGTATTATTTTTCTTTTTGTTTTTCCTTTTTTTTCCAACATACTTGAACATCAATTTTGTAGAGCAAAAGTTTTTTTTTTCCTTTATTAAGGACCTATACATACAATACACAATACATACAAAAAGTAAATAGGTCGCTATATACATATAAATATATCTAACTGAATATTATATACATTTACATACATATACACATTTAGCATAAATACATTATAGCATAAGGAAGTTTAAAAAAAAATTCAATGTAAAGTTTTTCCTTTTTAACATGTTTCCCAGGATTTTACTTAATTCTTTTCTTTCTTAATTTTTGTTTTTCTTTTTTTTTCTTCTTATTTCTTATAAAAAACACGCTTTTTTGTATTTTCATATTATTATTTTATTTTTGGTGTCCTTTATTTTAACGAATATATAAGTTTTTTAGAAAGCTTTTATGCAAATCATATGTAAAGTGAAATGCAGTTTTTTTTTTTTTAAAAAATTTTTCTTTTTTGTATATTTTAATTTTGTTATTTTAATTTCTTTTCATGAAAAATATAAAAGTGAAAAGAAAAAGAAAAGAAAAAGAAGAAGAAGAATGTGGAAAAGAATGGAAAAGTATTTTTGTTAATTTCTTTATTTCTATTACGGCTTTTTATTTTTGGCTTAGAGAAGAATATAATGTATAGTATGTAAGTTTTATGTAATTGAAATAATTCCCTTGTAATTTAATTAGTAATGTATTTTAAATTGAAATTAAAGGTGAAATTGTATCTGTATGTATGGTGGTAGGTATGTACAAATTAATGTTTTTTTGCTTTTGTTTTACATTTTTTTTATTCATTTGTTAATACAATACATGATTAAGAAAATAATATAAGAAGGATGTAAGTGTATAAAAATAATTTTTTGAGAGAAAAAATAAGGATAATTTGAAGAAAGTAGCAGTTTTTATTCAATTAAAAAAAAAAAAATTATTTTGTTGTGTTAACAGTTGTTTTAAAAGTTATAGAAAACTAATTTTAAAATTTGAAAGTCACAGCATTTTAAAAGGTTTTTTTTTTTGTGTTAATAAGTCAACAACGCAACGGTATCAAATAGCTACTTTTAAATAAAATTGCAGATTATGTCATTTTAAAAATAATCAAATTCATATTGAACTATCAAATACTTCTGAATTATATGGAGAAGATTTCAATTTTGAATACGAAGGATCGAAGCATTGGGATCAATTTATAACATCATTCTCTACATTCTGTGTGAATGCGAGGCTTTGGTCTCAAAAAGAGTGCGATACTTGCACCAATTTTTCCTCAAGCCTGAGGAAGTCTGGTGTGCACCTTCGAATAGAATCTTAGGATTTATAAAAAGCCTAAATCTATGAGAAGCACGGGCTGTACAAAAGATCTGCAAAGGTCGAAGTGCAACAATAGCCCTATTTCAATCTAATCTAATCTAACATCATTCTCACCTTAATGTACACTTTTTGTTTTTTCATATCAAAACATTGAAGTACATACATATTAAGAAATTAATTTTCAGTCAGTTTCTCCATATTAGCCTTTATTTTTGGAAATAAAATATGCATATGTACTTATACTGTAGCTATACTTTTGAAAATAACGATTTATTAAAGGAAAGAAAAAATTAGCTATCTATAGTTTCTATGTATGTATTTCTTTAAAAATACGAGTACAGTTAACTATAAAGTAAATTTCTCCTAAAGTTTATTATATTGAATTGTAAAGAAGACCACATATTAAATATATTTTCGTTTGAATCATTCACATCAAACAAAATTAAGATATAATTTGCCTTTTGTATAAAAGCATTTTATCAATGAAAGAGAATATATAAAGAGAAATTGGTTTGTGGAATTCCAATTAATGATATGAAGCTTTACTAGAATGATGTTAACATTGATTTAACACTAATAGTTGTTGTTGTTGTTGTTGTTGTTGCTGTTTATCTTTTTTTTTTTTATTTCTATAATGTTAGATATTGTATTGTATTCTTATCATGATCTATAAAAGTACTGTAACATACATCTAATTTAGTTTGAGAATAATATACATACATACATATATGTACATATAACCACGATTTAATCAAGTGAGTTTTTAGATACAAAATTGGTACTAAATAAAAATGAGAATATTTCTAATTGTGTTTGATTTTATGGTAAATTATATATGTACCATACCCATAATATATAGAAAATTATATAACAATGATGTGAAATTTTATATTGTACATACATACATATCCATATGTACATATTTTTTTTTTATATTTTGTATAATAGATGTAGATGTAGTCATTGTGTATACACAAATTGTGACTTAAATGTAGGTTATTGCATTCAACTGGGGTGTAAATTAATTATATTGTTGAATTATAACATAGACAGAGAGTGAATAGAAGAAGAAGAAGAAGATAAAAAAACAACAGAAGAATTTTTTTTTTCCGATGCTAATAAAACAGGATTTGTAAATGCTATCATATATTATACATTACCTATAGTATATAAAACTATATAAAAAAAAAAATGAAAATAGAAAATGCGACAAATTTCGAATTTCAATTCTATTTGACTCAGCATAATATATAATATGGTGTGTTTTTTCTTCATATTGAATATATGTATGTATATAATATATCTACTACATTATAATTCATGTACTTAATACACAATTTATATAAAATATATGTATGTATGTATATAGGTAGGTATGTTACCCATTTTACTAGTATAATATGAGTATTTGATTAAGTCACTACAAATAAAATTGTAAATGGTTGACCGGCATTGCTGATGCTGTACTATATATTTTCTGGACAAATAATAAGAACATTGCTTTACATGCGTTTGCAATTTTGCAATTAACTCTTTTATATTGGTAAAATGAGAAAAGGCTTTTACCATATAGGTATAGTACTTAAATGAAAATGTATATATGTATATGGTATATATGTAAGTACTTTTGATATGTCATTATACTCGTATATATAGGTATCGGTGTATATTATGAGAATTTTTATATATAATCTTGATGTTCTATATTTAATGTGATTGTTATGTAGAAATGTAAAACTTGGCACAATAATATCTATATATCTATCTATAACAATATACGTCCTCACACATACTACAAATAATTGTAAAAAAATAATATCCTTATACGGGTGGATTTGATTCAGGTTATGGTTGGTTATCCATTCATTTTATATATATTCATGCATATATGAATGTATGTATGTAGAAAAAAAAATGTGTAGGTACATATTGTATAAAATTCCTACCACAAGAAGTGTGTTAATGTCGTTCACATTGCTGTTTTTCATATATGATAGAAATTCTGGTGTTTTATAATATTATACTATATAGACTATATCACAATACGAGAACAAGATAACGTCTGTTTGTCATTATATTAATAATAATATATACATATGTATGTATATTATAGAAAAAAAAATTTTATATAACATTTGCTTACTAAAGAAGATGTGGAGACACACATGAAAATAGCTTTGCCAGCATTATTATTTAAGTTTAATTAAAAGTGCATGAGTCACACGTTTTTACTGCAATAATTAAAGGTTTGTTGCATTTGAAAGAAAAGACAAAAAGGCAAAAGAAAAAAAAACATAGGTATATAATAATAATAAAGGAAGAAATAAAGGACATCTATACATATACATATATGTGTATAAAAAAAGTAAAATGTCATACTAAAAGATAAAAGAAAATAACTTTGTATACTAAGTATATACTTTTTTCTTTAACATTACATTCAGGCATTATATACACTTTTTTTATTTTTATTTTAATTATTTGAAATTAATTTTTCTGTAAATAAAGATGCTTTGAATTGTATTTAGAATGGAAATGATAAGTTACCGGAAGAAAAAAAAATAAAATGAAATAGTCATGTGAACAAAAAAAAAAACCCTTTGTAAGTATGTACATTATTATTTAAATGTAAAGATACTTGCACATATTAATGTCAGTATACTACATATGTGTTGATAATTATAAAAAGAATATTAAAAAAATTATGATTCAATTAGTAAATTAAGTAACAACATTTTCAAAAAAAAAAAAAAAATTAATAAATTACGTACAAAAACAAATTCAATACATTTTACGTTTATTTAAAGATAAACAAAAAAATATTGGAAAACTATCTCAGGGGAAAAGTAACATGTAACATCATTTAATTTTATTATGTTTTTGTTTCTCTATTTTTTTTTTTTATTTTTCTAATAACCACAATTAAATGAACTTGGTATTTTTAGTTCAATTTTTATTAGTGTCCTTTGGTATATATATACTCGTACTCATACCATCCTTACACATTATCATTATATAAATTTTTTATAGACATACACAATATAATCTGTATGTATAGAAATATAGATAGAACAAAGTGTTAAAAAGCCTATCTAATATCTATTTGTTGTTATATTATATATAATATAATAATGTACTGAACTTACCATATTGATTGGGAATAACATCTGGATCTGTGTCATCACCTTCGGGTGGATCACCAGTAATTTGTGGACTTTCTCGATGGGTATCTGTTCCGCCTAATGGCATTGTTGATGTCCCACTTGAATTTCTATTATGTAACTGCTGTTGTGATGGTTGTAGTGAATCTAATTGGCAATCGGATGGCATTATTGGCAACTGTGTATGTTTTGCTGATTTTAAATTGGCTTCAGAATTTCTATTATTGAAATGAAATAAAGTCAAATTGATTAAAAACCACATACATATACATATTCAAGTATAAAAGTGTATTACATATTTTTAAATTGTATATAAATGATATGTCTATAGATATACTTCTGTATATAAATATATAAATGTTGTATAGATTTTAGAAATAAAAAAAAAAATACACTGAATTTATATAAAGGATGTAGGTGTAATGTGTATGTATATGGTATATGAACAACAGATGTTTTAAATTATATTTTTGTTATACATGAATTGGAAATTTTCTTTTTTTTTTTCACTTACTTGTTTGAATATCTTCTATATAAAGCAGCAAGTATTATACATGCTATAGCAAATAATATGGCTGCAAATAATGTTAAACCAGCTAAAAATGGTGAAAGTGGCACTGTTAGACCCGTTGATGGACCTAAAACGATATAAATAATAAAACATTTATTTTTTGTTTTGTTTTTTGTATATAAAACATCTATAATAAGAGTAATTTTTGTAACACAAGATTTTATGTATACATATGTATGTATTTGTGAAATATATAGATAGATTTTTTTTTTGTTTTTTTATTTAATTATTGAATTATTTTCCTTTTAGGCACATAAACTATAAAATTATATTCAGAGTGCGTGAAATTTTTATTAAATTGCAAGAAAAAAAAATCAGGACAACATTTTCATCAATTATAAAATAACATTTTAGTTAAATAACTCACACATTATAATAATTATTGTAATTAAATTTTAAATATTCATAAAAGTGCGTTTAAAAAAAAAACAACAAACGACAAAAAATTGTGTTAAAATTAATATTTTAATGCATTTTTGTGTGCGTGTGTGTGTGTGTTTTTTTTTTGCCCAAATTTATGTGCGGTATGTACTCGTATACATATGTTGTCACAGTGTGTAAGTAACTTTCAATCTTTTTTTTATATTTATTATTAAAAAATAAAATTGAAATAATTTCACACAAATTTAACGCGTTCTTTTTAGGAATACATACACCTAAAAAAAAAAAAAAAAGTGGAAAATAATTGAATAAAACACAAAACAAAATTTTAATTTAATTTTAATAAAGAATGGTATTTTTTTTTTTTTTCAAATTGTACTCGTTTTTTTTTGTTGTGTTTTGTAAAAATTTTATTGTGTGAAAATAAAATCAATTTGGGATATTACACGAAAGTTATAATTAAATTTCATTTTGTTGTTGATTTTTTTATAGTTATACGAGTATGTATGTATATAACGCGTGTAAGTGTATCGTTCCTGTTTTTTTTTTGTTATATACCACAATTGCGTGTATCTAAACTAAATTTATATACATTTCACTTTTAAAATTGAATTTTATTCAAAATATACAAATTTTATTATTTCATTTACATGGTTTTTATGGTTATAAAATTTGATTTTTAAAAACAGTTTAAATTTGATAATATTACCGTTATTGTATAATATATTATGTATAATGTAATAATATCTACAATAAAATGTAATATAATTCATTTAAAAAAAAAAATTTTAATTATGTGGTAAAATAAAAATAATAACTATTTATTTGTTGTTTTTTTCGTTTTGTTAATGTCTTTTTTTTTCTTCTTTTTAGTGCTGTAAAATGATTAATTGATTTCATTTGAAGTTTCGGTGAAAGCATTTTAAAAATCAGGTTTGCAAAGAAAAAAAAAAGTTTAAATTTAATAAATTGTAAGTATCCTCATTCAAAATACAATATTTTTCTTGTTTGTGTTGGTGTCATAATAAAACGTTTGATAAACTAAAGATATACATTTTTTTAAAATTTTCATTTATTCATTTTGTTTAAAAATGTTCTTTTTGAATTTAAAAAAAAAAAATAGCTATATTTACATTTTAACTTATAATTCGTGATGAAATGTTGACAATATTATTATTTTTTTTTTTTTAAATGAAATCAAAAAATAGAATAAGAAAAAAACCACAAAACAATTTTAAAATTCAAATTATGAATAAATTTAAATTTAAGACAAGTAAAATTCATAATATTTTTTTATTTAGTTAAAAAATCTGTGAAACTTTTTCTTATAAAGTATATAACAAGGAATTATATTTTATTTTCTTGTTTTCAATCTTTTTAGTTTGTTGAATAGTAAAAGCGTAAAAGTATGAAAATGAAAAAAAAAAAAATAAATAAATAAATTGCACAAAGTACCTATAACAACTTCTAATAGAGAATGTACCTACTACGTATAAAAATTAAGAATGATATAAAAAGTACAGGAACGAGGTAAATAATGTAACCTCTATATAAATTTTGATATACATACATACATATATTTATGTATAAGTATATAAATAATATAAGAATGAAAAATAATATACTTGAAGGAGAAAAGAAAAGAATAAGTTAGTGATTGTATGAATTAAACATGAGTTGTACTTTCCAATGAAGCCTTTCACAAACTATATAGAATGAAAAATGTCTGTATTCATTTTTAAAGTCTGTTTTTATTATTATTATTATGATTTTTTTTTATTCTGATGTTTGCATATAAGTACTCGTATATGTATGTATGTTGGTTTTACTTATACATGCATCTATAAACTTAAGAATGAGAAGAAATTGTGAAAATTTTTCCTTGCTGTCTAGTCGAAAATCCTTTACAAAATGATAAGCAGAAGATGAAAAAAAAAAATATATTAAAAGAAAATGTGAAAAATGAAAACAGCAGATAAGGGAATATGCTAATGGAGGACAAAAAGGACCGATAAAGGCAGCAATTGGCACATAAAATCCTTCGATAAACAACATGATGTTGTGAATAATTTTTTAGGTTACCTTTCAAGAGGAAATGTTCTTTTTTTTTTCTTTATTCTTGAGTAAATTTTAGATATAGATAAAGATTCTGTTTACAGAAGTAAAGAATATTGAAAAAGAATTACTACTCTAGATACAATAATATGGGGAGTAATTCATGATTTTGAAATGATGAAATTAAAAAGAAAAATGTAAAACACAGAGGTAAAATGTATATATGTATTTTCTTTTCTTTCTATAAAAATAAATTTGAAATTGTGAAATATAAAAATTTTTGAATATTGTAATGTGTTGTTATTTTTTCGAGTAAGAAATTTTTATTGAAAAGTTATACAAATGTGAAGGAAAAAATTGAAATATAAAAAATTTGTATGATAATGGTTTTTATTATTGGTTTTTGTTGTTGCTGTTGTTGTTGTTATTGTTGCTTAGAAAAAATTCTAATAAATTGCATTAATAAAAATGTAATTACCTGTAAATTTTGCTACACCTTTAAATGTTATATCATCGATTATTGTCGCTTCAGAACGTCCTTTTGCATTAACAGCATAAAGGATCATTCTATAGGAAGTACCTGGTTCTAAATTATCTATAAAAAAATTCACTGGAGGTCTCTAAACAAAAAAAAAAGAATAAATATGAAAAGAAAAAAATATTAATCAAAAATAGATAAAAGATATAAATCCGAAAAAGGGTATATTTTTTTAGAAATGAAAAAAAAAAAATGATTAAATTGAACCTACCAATAAACTTAAATTTTTTGCCAATCTAAGAAAGGGTAATTCAACTAACTCTAATATGAATCCCTGTGGTAAACCTCCATCGAATCCTTCAATACATTCAACTTGAATTGAATCTGTTGATTGATTTGATACTGTACAATTTTGTAATGGAAATGGTCGACCTGTGTAATATTTAAAAAAAAAATTATATGTATACGAACGTAAGGAAGTTAAAAAAATAAATTAATAATAAAATTTTATTTTTATCAAATTCAACAGAAATTACAAAAAAAAAAGGACTTGAAGAATTTTATATAATAGATAACCAATTTTGAATCAAAACAATTTTTTTTTTGAAAAAAGAAAAATTATATTTAATTTAAGTAAGAGCGATGTTATACAATTTTTTATTAGCAATTTAAAACCTTTTTTTTTTTTCTTCTTTTATAAAAAAAAGTGAATTTTATTAAAAATAATTCTTATTATATTCCTCCAGATATCATTTTCATTTTAAAGAAAAATAATACTAATAAAAAAAAAATGAAAAGAAAAAAAAAAAAGAAATTTTTCTTTAATAATTTTTTATTGAATGAAATTTACCTGCAGCAACGATCTGAAATATACAAGGTGACTTTTGAACTCCAATAGAATTTCTAGCCCAACATGATATCGTTCCATAGTCAAGATCAGACGTTGGTGTATAATTTAAACGTGACAAACCCGTCTGTATAATGATATAAAAAAAAATTTATATGTATACATATAATATATAAAATATATATTATATTCATTTTGAATAAAATGTAACACACTTTCATTTGTGTTTAAGAAAAAAAAAATGATAATAATAAAATTAAAAAAAAAAAAAATAACAAGAAAAAGTCGAAGAAGACGATGATGATGGAAAAAAAAGCTCAAGGGTAATGTATTTCATGTCCCGGTGAATCGAAATGAGAAGAGTGATAAAATGAGAGTACACAGTTGAATTAAATATTATATCCTTTATCAAGGAATATAATATATATATATATATATACATATGTACATACATAAGAAAAAAATAAGAAGTTTCCATGAAAGTATTACAAAAAAAAAGTATATGGAAAAAATAGATGATGATGATGATGATGAAACATTCATAATGATACAATGCATATAAATGCACTTTTTAAATTTATTTTATAAGTTAGATGTATCATCTATGTATGTATGTATATGTACTCGTATAGTTAAACTTTTATTTTATGCTACTAGCAAATTTTCCACTTCTTTTCTTTTTTACTTTCTTGTTTTTTTGTTTTTTGTTTTTCAAACCGCATCAACTATATAATAACTTCAAAGTTTAATTTAAGACTTACTTCACTTGAATGTAACCTCGCGGGTAATTCTGTTTGTTCTCCGGACGAATTAAAAGTCCAATGAAATGATTCAGCTGGCGGAGATGCATCTACTTCACATTTAAGTGTCAGTGTTTCATGCTTTAAGGCTCCAAGTAATTCTTCGTGATCTGCTGAACAAATTGGTGCATCTGTGTAATATTTAAGTAACAAAAAAAAATATATATATTATAGTAAAATTATATATGTATGTTTGTATGTATAATTTTTTGTAACTTTCAATTGAATTAAACTAAAGAAAGGTATAAGAGTAAAAAAAAAAAGGATAAGGATTATATTTTTTTTCACTTGTAAAATAAATTTAACATTCATAATCCTTATTCATATCCTTAGATACAAGATGTTTTTTTTTATTCGTATTTTATATATTTTTTATATAAATGATAATTTTAATATTTGAATTATTTTTATTGTAAATTTCATTTGAAAATAGAATTTTTACACATGAATTATTTGTAATGTCTTTTGAAAATAAAATTTAATTTATAAAATGGATTTTTAATATATTTTATACGTTTTAGAATATTGAATGATTCTATGAGATCTAGAAAATTAACTTAAAATATTGAATATGAATGATTTCAGGATTTCTGTTTTGTTTTATTTTTTTCATTGATTTTTTTTATCGAATTAAAATTTAACTTTTTTATATTTCATTGTTTTAAAAAAAAAATTACAAATAAATATATAGAATACTTTAGAAATTACATAATTTAAAAAAGAAGAAAAAAAAATGTGTACAAATCTATATAGCAACAACAAACTTACATCGTACTCTTAATGTAACTGGATTACTGGTACCCTTTCCTTCAGTATTTGCTGCTAAACACGTGTAATCACCTGCTGATGCTCGTGTCACACTTTGTAAAACTAACGATTGATCGGAAAGAATTATTCCTGCAGAAATATTATGATGTAATTCGTTTCCCTAAAAGTAAAAAATAAATAGAAGAAAAAAAAATATATGAAAGTTGCATTTCTTTTCACTTGACATGTGAAAGACATACAAAAAAAAAGTAACAAAAAGAATTTATAAATGTCAAAGTAAGCTTTTCATCTTTTGTAAGAACATATAGGTAGCATGTGAAAAATATATATGTAGGTATTCATCTGATAAAACCCACTTTTTTTTCTTTTTCTTTAAATGTAAGAAAACATTTTTTTTTTTCTATTTGTTTAATAAAATGAAGGAAAAGAGCAATGAAAAAGAATGAAAATTTTTTTTATACTTTCATTTTAGTTTTACAGATGAGAAAATATATGTATATGAAAAAAAAAAAAAAATGTCGATTCATATCATTATCTCGAATTTCCGCCTCAAAGAATATAATTTTTTTATTACGTAAAATTAAAGAAAGAAATGTAAATATTTATATCACGTTTTCTTATGAAAGCATAATTTTTTTTCTTCTTTTTTTTTTTTTTAAAGTACGAATAGTGGAGTATTTGTAATTGCATTTTGAAAAAAAAAATCTAACAAAATTGTCACAAGGGATATTGAACTCATTATGTTGTCATTGAGATCACAGGTAAAATGAATTAAATTGTATTTTAAAAAAAAATGAAAAGTTTCCATGAATCAGTTTTTCTTTAATTAAATTTATCTTTATAGCTGAAAATATTTTTAAAGTAATTTTTAGTGAAAAAAAAAAAAATCAGTGAAAAATTATTTTCACTATAAAATTTTTCAAATATGATTTTTAATAATTAACTTAATTATATTTCACTTACTTTATGATACCAAGCCATTTTATATGGTCTTGGATTAGAATGAATATCACATTCAAAATAAACATCATCACCTTCTTTAATACTGTCTGGATTTAGGGATGATCCCATACTTAAAATACCTATTGGTTGATCTGTAAAGAAAAAACAAATAATGAACATTTCAAATAAATTATAAAAAATATATTTTTTTTTATGCTTTAAAAATATAAAACAGATGAAGAAAAAAAAAGGCTGTCTAATAATAATATTTTTTGTATGTAAAGTAGAAAAATCTTATTTTTCTTGTTAAATTGAAATAATTGGCATAATCTTTTGAAAAGTGAAGTATGTATTTGAGGGCGCAATATTTGAAGTACTTTTCAGTTTAATTGGAAAGAAAATATCTGAAATAATAAATAAAGAAAATGTTTTATACAAATACAAGTTTATTTGTTTTTTATTTTTTTTCATTTTTATTTATTTTTTTCATATTGATGAAGCTTGAATGCAAAAATTGTTGGAATTCAATTATAGGATAACTCAAGTGAAAATTAATTTAAAGAAAAGCATGAAAATTCTATTTAAAAATATTTGAAAAATTAAGTGAAAACACGTGTCGTTAAAAAAAGAAAACAAACAACATTTTGATGAGATGAATTTTGAACGTTCTTGACATCCATGAATACAATAATTCATGATTTTTGAAATTGGCAGTTAATTAGTTGACTGGAAAAAAACAACACTTGTAATATTCTTAGCTTATTTTGTTTTTCTTATTAACTTAAGTTTCTATCAAATTGATTGAAAAAACAAAACAAACACAAAAAAAAAACAGCAAATAATTTTAAATTAGAAAATTGCGATATAATCTAAAAAAAAAATTCAACATACAACTTATCCCAATATTCACCTTTTCAAATAGCATTATTCTATTTGAGTGTTTTCTGGTTGCATTCAATTTTCTTTTATTTTTAGTCTCAAAAGTTTTTTTTATTTTTATTTTTTATTTTATTTATGATAAAAGTTACTATGCTATTTTTTTTTTCTTCTTCTCGTTATCGTTGAATTGAGATCATTGAACAATAAAATTTAGTTTCATTAAATGATTAAAAATTTAAAAGGAAAAAAAAAAAAGGGAAAAATAAAGTTTAAAAAGGATTCCATTGAATTTAACATGTTTTGTAGTAATTCATTTAAACTTTCACAACTAAAATATATACAATGTATTACAAAAATATCTGAAATGTATACTATGTAAAATATTATATGTATGTATACCTATAATCGTATACTATATCAAGTTATAGTATAAAATTTTTGATAAAGGACATTTTACATTTCAATGAAAATCTATTCTTATATACACCATGAAAAGAACTTTATAAAATTGTATGTATGTATATGTTTGTAGAAAAGTACATATTTTAAAAGGTTTTCACTTTCTTATTGTTGTTGTAAAGCACAAAAATTTTTGTTGTTATATTTGAAAAAGAGAAAGAAAAAAAAGTATGTAGGTATATATGTATGTGTATGTAAGTAATACGACAATGAACTTTTAAAATGTATACATATGAATTAATACTATTTATAGTTTAAATACTAAAGGATATATTTGTATATATGTATACCTACATAGCATAATATAAATGTATATTCAAATATTTGAATGTGTAAAATTTGGCTAAATGCCATTTCAAGTAATCTATTTCAAATTCATCCAAGAGTGTACAAAAGATAAAGAATAATAAATATTTAAGACTATTTAAATTTTTTAAAATACAAAAACAAAAAAACAAAAAAGAAGATTTTTAAACATAAAATATTTAAGTGAATAATTTTATAATATTTAGCTAAATATTAAAATAATCTTTATATACACATAATAAATATATTTTAAATTTTATATATGTACATATACATAATACTTATAATTTATTGATTTTAAAGGAATACAATAAAAATTCATAAGAAACACAAAGTAATTGGTAGTAAAGGTAATACGTTAATTAGTTGATGTTTATAAGAACCATAAATTGTTGTTTTTGTTTTATTTTTTACAAAATAATTGAATGAATTTTTTATTGTTGTTGTTTATAAAATGATGATGTATAATAAAAGGATCTAAGAAAATATGGTTTTGCATAGGAAAATTTTTGAAAGAGAACAATTAAAAAACGATAAATCAATAATGAGAGTAGTTAACTTGTAAGGAAAATTAATATAAAAGAAATTAGCGTATAAGGTATTTGAATTTAATATTGGCGAAGTTTAATTATTATAGTAAGAAGGGCATGTCGTTATTTTTCTAATTTTGTAAAGATATACATATGTGTATATGCATACGTATAAATTACCTTTGAAAATAATTAGAATTATAATATAATTTTTGTGTACATATTTACGTATTATGTACTTATCGATGAATGGGAATTTTATTAGGTTCAAGATTTTTTTTTTTCAATTTCACAAATAATGAGTTGAAGGACTAAATATTTTTTAAAAGATAAATATAGTAAAGTTTGCATTGACATTAACATAGAACTTTTTCATTTATAATTACATGATTTGCCTTTTTTTCTTGTTAATCACTTAGAGATTAGAACTGAAACAATATTTTATCTAATTACTTTATTTTAGACTTTTAAGTTTGATTGGTCTGTTCAATCAAAGTGGGAAATTTGATTTTTTTCGTATTTTTTTTTTCATTCCAAGGACTTTTTTTTAGAATTTTAAAAACTTAAAAATAAGGGGAACACATTTAGAAAACTCTTAAAATTTATTTACATATATCTTTTACATCACAAAAATCAACCCTTAAAAATCTATTTTTACATTAAAAAGAAAAGAAAAAAAAAACATATCAAAAAAAGGAATGAAAAATATCTATCATTTATGTAATATACCTAATTATTTACATTAAATCCATGCGATTATGTGATTTGAAAAAAAAGGGAACCCTTTCATGAATCAATATTAAAGTAAAGCAATCAAAAATAGAATGACTTGTATTTATTTTTATTTATTTTTTCTTAAATAGAATACAATAAAATATTTGTTTTTTTTTTTATCGGGGTTAAAAATTAATGTCAATAAACCGAAATATCCCTATTATAAAAATTTAATGTCATAATAATCATAATTTTCTATGAAAAAAAAAAAAAATGAAAATATAAGTGGCTTTTAACAAAATATTTTAGTGCTTTTGTTAAGTGAATGATTCAATAGAAGAAAAAGAAAAAACAAATAAATAAATAAAAATTGGATTTAGTCTTTAAAAATATTGAATGTTTATTTTTTTATTTTTTCAATATTAATTTAACTATGTATACTTCAAATTTTCATTCAAGTTTTTACTTTCAACGTAATAAAATAAAAATTATTTTTATTTTGTAAGGACATTAAAAAATATATATGTACCTATATATAGCTGTATTAAATACAAATTTTTGATGGGGGTGCGTATAAAAATAAAAACTAGAAATTTTCTTTTTTTCTTCAATTTATTATTATTCCTTTTTTTTTTTTTTTACTTTTTTATTGTAACAAAACAATAAAATTTGTAATTGTTTCTTTTAAAAGAGAGGTAATTTTCAATTTATTGTTGATCGTAAGAAATATTTGCATATACAAATTTCATTGATAAAAAGGACTTTGTATAGTATTTGAGTTTGTAATTAAAATTATAATATTATATTACCCAGTCGTAAAATTTCAAATTTTTATTTGTATTTTATAAATAAACTAAAATATATTTTGAAAATAGCTTTAGATTTATATGTAATTACTTATTTAATATAAGAAATAGAAAGGTAATAATAAAACAAATTATACATACAATGAACGGCTAGACGCCATTTGTCTTCAATTGCACTATCAGGAATAAATTGATTTTCAGCTTTACATGTTAAATATTTTCCATCATCTTCTTTGGTGGGTGTAAATGTTAATATACTCAATGATTGATTGTCTGGCTCAGAGAACTATTAAATTAAATTAAATATAAAATACAATAATTTATTAATATGTTAACAAGGATATGTATAATACTATATCTGTTTTTTTATTTTTTTTTTATTTATATTTTATTTAAAATTTACTCACGTTCTTTGCTAATTTCTTAATTTGTTTATTTCCTTTCCACCATGTTATTATTGCTGCTGGTTTTGATCCAGAACTTTTGCATTCAACATCATATGTTCTTTCTGCTGAAACAAACTTTTCCTTAGTCAAAATGTGAACAGCAACTGGCTTTACTGTTATGATGAGAAAAAAATAAAAATAAAGGAAAATAAATAAATAAATAAAAATGAAAAGAAAATGTGGACAATATATTATGTGATTAGCTATACATACATACATATATGCATGTGTGTATTTCGAATTTTTGCTTCTAGGTTATAAACGTGAGAAGCATTTAAAATTTTATAAAATCATGTATGTATCGTATTTTGTGTATATGGATGTAAAAGACTACATAATACTATAATATGTGCATACATAATAAATATTCAAAAGAGAGAAGCTTTAACAAAGTAAAAAATAAAAATAAAATACATATAATGATAATAGAACTTACAATTTACATCAAGGATAACCACTTTGTTATTGGGCGGTGTCAAATTCGTATTACTAGCTACACAAACCATTCGTGCATTTAAATGTTGCCTACCAATGTTTGGATATGACAAGTGGTTAACTGTTGTGCCATCAGGTCTTTGCTCAAAGGATTCATCAATCACAGTATTGTCCAAGTACCATGTAACATTGGGTCGTGGACGTCCTGTTTGAAATATAAAATAAATGTTCATTACTTATACATATACATATATAATAATATATACAGATACAATACATTATTATATTATAAAATATGATAAATTTGAATGAGTTTCATAAACTACTTATATTACATACAGAAAATAATGAATAGAAGAGAAAATTCTATTGAATAAGGAAAATTTCAAAAGCATCATCATCATCATTATTATTGTTTTGGTAAAATCATTGAATAAAAATGATGATGTCATTATTATGTACTTTATTTATGAAGGACAATAATTTTAACTAAACAAATCATTAAATATGTATATGATAAAATGAATTGTATTAAAATTTATTCTAAATACATATACATAAATTTGATATTGTATAAAAGAGTTTAACATTCAATAAAGAATATAACAGTGTTTCATCTGAAATTTGAAAGAAGAAAAAAATACCTTTATTGAATTTAATTTTTTAATTGTTTTATGAAAGGTGAATTTTTAAGCTTTGCAACATTATTAAAACAAAAGAAAATTTCATTTTCAAAATATGTAATATTCGTTTTGATACAGATCGCCATTTACAAAACCATTTACTGTTATCTACATACATACGTAGATATACATCTAAAAATTTCAACATAAAAATAAGGGTTCAAAAAGTTATAAGAAAACATATTTATCGAACACATACTTATGTATGTATGATAAAAAAAAAAAGGAAACATTTTAAAATATTATTTGATCTCAGAAAATCATAACCAAACTCTTTTTTTTTCTTCAAACATATCTTTTTATATATTTTGTTGTTTTTTTATTTTGTATCCTTATTAAATTCAGCATAAAAATACTTAAGTGATTTCAATCATGGAGAAGAAATAATAAATCAGTAGTAGCTTTAAAGTCAAGCATGTGAAAAATTGCGTGTTTATTTTATACAAAATTATTATATGCTTCGTATAACATATGTATACTCGTATGTATGTATGTATGTATACACATGTATCATTTATATAAAATATTTAAGAACATAAAATCAATTCACAATGAATAAAAATAAAGAAAAGGATATTTTTTTTGTAATTTTATCTCATCAGTTAGTCAGACATTTAAGTAAGTAAGTCTACATATTAAATTGTTACAGACTTTTTAATAAAATGCAAGCTAACATATTTGTGAATTTTTATTCTATACAAAAATAGAAAGAATATGAAAACAATTTAAAAATTTATATATTTTTGTGTTTGTATTAAAAAAAAATTTTTTTCACATTAGATATATGTATATGAGAAGAAAAAAAAACAATAGAAAGAAAATGAGATATGATGCTGGATGATTTTAAGTAGATAAAAAACAGAAGAAAAAAAAAAGAATCCTTCTCATTTCCATATTATTGTCTCATATTCTCTAATATATATATTATATTGCTTATAAATTTGAAGAAAAAAGATACTTTATTACAGCATTTTTTTCATCCTTTTCTCTTTCTCTTTTTTTATTTTTTTTATAAATTGTTGTTTCTATATGAACATTATTTTATATAAGTAATATAGAAAAAAAAATTTCCCAAGTATCTATACTACATAGCAATGACAATGTATGATCAATATAAAATGAGTACATGTTGTAACAACAAGGATTGTATATGAGTATTTTAACAAGCAGACAACGACAAAAGCATAAAATAAATATCCGTTATGGTTTTCCTTTTTTTTTTTTTTTCGACTCCATCTTCTTGTTATAATAAAGAATCACAAAATAAAGATAGCAAGTCAAATGGAAAATTAATTCAGTATGGAAACGTTAAAAATGAAAAATATAAAATGAAAATAATAATAATAATAAAAAAAAAAAAAAAAAGACAGAGAAAAAAAAAATAAATGCATAATTTCTTTTCAACAATGTACTAGAAGTAAGTATATTCGTGTATTATGTATAAATTTTTTTTTTATTAAAAAAAAATTCCTGAGGTTTTTATTTTTCATTTATTAAATTTGTGTTTTCGAATAAAGAAAAAATGTATATGTATGTATGTGAAAAAATAATGATAATAATGTTGAAAGGATACCATATACATAATTGGAATACCTTTTTTTTTCGATGGTCAATTTTATGCAAATGAAAATTTTTTTATATGCAAAAAAAAAATATATTTAACATAATATGAAGCATACAATTTTCTAATATTGAGAGGAAAAAAAAAAGGGCTTTAGAAATGGAAATTTTAATAAATTTTTAAGTAAAAATATTGAGTTTTCTTTGACACTAAAATATAAAATTCCCATTTTTGTTGATTTTATTAAAAAAAAAAAAATTAAACAAATTCATTTACAAAAAATATCGACGATCAATTGAAATTTTCACTTTTTTCTTAAGAACTTCTTTTTAAGAAGATTCTTGTTTTCTGTGAGATCCTAAGCTTTTATAGCTTCATAGATTTATTTTGCAACACAATTTTAAACTTTTAATGTAATTTTTCTTAAACAAAGTGTAATAAGCAAAATTGAAAAACCAAATATAACATAAACGTGTCAAAAAGGACATATACAAATGTGTAAAAAACAAAATGATTTTTAAAGTTAATAACAATTTGTGACTATATTTTATGTGACACCTTACACATAAGACACCCTGTTTGTAATATCTACTTTAGTTAGAAATTTATGTAATATAATAACTGAAAAATAACTACTACCGTATGTAGTAAGTATGAAAATAACACACGTTTTCTAACATTTTCTTCTTTTTTTTTTCTTATATATTGTACAGTAGTATATTATGGTTATTTCCGGGTCAGGCATTCAATTTTCCAGACAAAATTACTAAAGTGAAAGTCGTTATTATTTCTTTTTTCATATTTTATTGTTTCTTCTTTTTTTCACCATATACCAGTACTATACAAACGAACGTTAAAGCTTAAATATATATACAGACCATATGGGTGGCTAGATAAATATTACTACATATATGTATGAGTGTTAACTTACCTCCTTTTACTTCACATATCAGGATAACATCACTACCTTCATTGTATGTTTCAACTGTATTTGCTCTTTCATGTCGTTTTGCTTCGTATATTATAGGCCGTTCCGGTGGTACTATGAAAAAAAAAGAAGAAGAAAAACAATAATAAAATAACAAATGTATGCTTTTATCAAAATTTATTGTTTTTTACGTAAAATGAAAAAAAAAAAAGAATATCTTATGAAAAAAAAAGTATAATTGAAAATATTACCTAATTCAATGTGTATTTTATTTTAATATGTTTGTTATTAGATACATAAAATTTGTATGGCTTTTTTTTTGCTTTTTTTTTTTATTTTTTAATATGTTTTATAGGTAGTAACAATACCAATTTATATTAAAGTGGATATATTTAAATGGAAAAGACAAGTTCAAGTGAAATTTATCTGAGAATTATGAGAAGATGAGTATGAAAATTTTGAAAAATTACAAATGCTTGTCTATTTTATCTTTTTTTTTTGTTTCTCTTGTTTTTATTGCGAAAAATTAATTTAAAGAATTTGAATGATAGATTCAATTTCATTCATTATTTGAAAATGTTTCTTTTTTTGTCTTTTCACTTTTCTACTAATTCCAATTAGATTGTTTTCTTGTATCTTAAACATAAAAAAAAAATTTTTTTTGTTTATTGGCTTTAAAAATAACAAAATTATATAAAATATATATAGGTACTGTTGTATATAGGTACAACATAATTTTTTCGACCCCAACAATATTGTACTGTGTATATGTATGTACCTTAATTGGTCAATTTATTTGACTAAGCCATCAATTTTAAAGCAATTATATTACATGCCATAGTACACAAACATTTCAATTTTATACATAACATGTCTCAGTAAATGGTGTGATGTTGTGAGATTTCATGTTGAAAAATTTTAGATAATTAGTTAGTGTCTTGTAGCATAACAAAAAATAAAATAAAATAAAATAAATGGAAAATAACATCAACAAAAAAAAAAAAACGTAAATAAATGGAAGAAAATCTAAATTTACGTTGAATTACTTTAAATAAAATTTTTTTTCCTCTCCTCATTTTCCTGTATTTTGCAAAACAATTACTATACAGCACCTTCTCATATAGATACATATGTATGGTATGTACATATGTATGTATATATGAAAGGTATGGTTGTAGTAGTAGTTGGATACACATAGTATAATTTAATATAATTATTTATTTTGCATGTCAGATATATTTTGAATTATTCTACCGTGCGTTTAATGTCTCTAATATAAATGAGCAAATTTCTACATTAACATTTTAATTTTCAAAGATATTTTATAAAGATAAGATAATGATGTCAATTTTTGTAGCCTACTGTAATTACCTTTGAGATGAAACATTTTGAAAAATAAAAATATACGTATGTAAATTTTATATTGAATTTTAAAGTGTTTTTCATGTTATAATTAAAAAAATAAATTGGACTCATGAGTAAAATAAAAATAAGTTATTTTACTTTATTATAAAATAAATGTCTTATGTTTTTTGTTGTTGTTTTTTATCAGAAATATTTTAAACTGTTTTATATGATACAGATATATGTATGTAGGACATATAAGTATGTTAAGAATTTTTAAAATATTTTATTTATATGTTTTTTTTTTCTACTTACCAATAACCGTTAAATTTATTTTAAGATTACGTGTTGGTGAATTTCTAAAATCCACACGACATCTATATGTTCCTTCATCTGTTAATTTTACGTTATCAATTTTAAGTTGTGCAGGATGTGATGCTGTACTAAAAAATGCACGTGCACCAAATGCAGTTGGTGAAGACCATAATTTTGCTTGACCAAATTGACGACCTCTCACGTCGAAACTATAAAAAAATATATATAAAAATAAAAATATATTTCTAAATAATGAAATATGTATTAATGTTGATTGCCTTAAACAATACATCACGCGTTCAATTAAAGTGAAATGTAATGTTGGAAAAAATAAAAAAGATATAACATATGTAATTTTTTTTTTTTTCTGAATTTTAGAATTTTAATGGGTTGTAAAAAAAAAATAAACGAGATGATAAATTTTTATGTAAAAATTTAAAAAAAAAATTATAAAAACAAAAAATGATTGTTATTTTTTTTCACTTTTTCTCATTAAATTTTTTGACAAAATGATGTATGATATAAATGACAAGATATATTACACAACACAAATCACTAGCTACATATCTATTATTTATTAGTAATTTCTGTACAGAAAATAAAATCCAAAAAAAGGAATATTTTCACGATTTATTTTCATTTTTTCTCTTTGAAGAAACAAAAAAAAAAACCAATCAATCAAGATGAATTTTTGAAAGATATTTGAATATTGTTGACTTCTACATACTTAAATTACCAATGAAGTATGTATACATGTACATATACATATGTATTCAAAAAAATATACTTCTAAAAGAATCACCATTTGTGAGTCCTTGAATCAAGGAATGAGATAAATTATATCTTAAATGGGAAAATGTGTTTTTAGTTTGTGAGGTTCAAATTTATTTTTAAAAATAAATATAGTAGAAAAACAAAACAATCAAAATAAATTTTTAATTTTAAAGGACAAAATAAATAATTTGCATGAAATTAGCAAAAAAAAAAATTTTCAAAAGATAAAGAATAAAAGTCCTTTCTCACTTTTCTTATAACTTTGTTTTTAATGGAAATTCTTTCTTTTTCTTAGTCGTTTTTTTCTTCTTCTCTTTATTTTTGTTAGATATGTTGAGAGTTAATTTTAAAGCTATCTGATGATGCTTAATAAAGTTTATAAGATACTATATCTTATCTTCATCATATCTATTGTATATACAGATTTATATGTATAGTATTATTAAATATATTTTCAAAGCTTTAAAACACCTATGACAACAAATAGATATTTTTTCTTTTCATCTATTTAATGTTTACTTTCTTTGTGTATTGTGCTTTAAGGATGATGAAGTACATACATATATGTATGTATATGGATGGTGTGAAACTATATGTATGTAATGAAAAAAACACAAGGTAGAAAATCTAGAGAATGCTATTTTGTCATAACATTATATAAATATAACACTATAGATGGTTGGTAAACATGCACGTGCCTTCAAAAATTCCATTAATATTTAAGAAACTTTAGATAGAAACTTTAGATGAAATCTTGTGTATGTCATGTTATATATAAATTTGAAAAAAACAAAAAAACAAAAAAAATTGTATATACATATATAAATGACAACCTGTGTACACACATAATAATAAGAAAATTTATGGAGGTGGTAATCATGATGAAAAGAAATGATGCCGTGCTAAAATTTTTTGAATAGTATGAGGAGTGTCAACTTAAAAAAGAAGAACAGAAAATACATATTTTTTTAATTTAATGTTTTTTTTTTTTTAAATTTTTTTTTATTTTTGACTTTTTACCTATATAAAGGTTCACCATCACCTTCCCGAAACCATAATACCATATAAACTGCGTCATCTCTTTCCATTGGTGTTATATCACAAGGTAACATTGCTTGACGAGCAAGTACTCCTTCAACTGATGTTATTGGAACTGAAATCAAAAGAAAAAATATATTTAGACAGATATTTGATGAAAATTAAAAAAAATAGAAACAAAAAATTTTTATACATTTTATATTAAAGATTGAAAAAACCTGTTAGTACATCTTTAAGGTAGTTTCTTAATATTGTTTTCTTATATTTTTTTAATTTATCTACATACATATATACATATATTCTGATTTTATTCAGATTCACAATATTTACGAGGCCATAAAAAACATATTTGAAAAAGCTTTCGTGTGTCCTTCAGTATTAATTGAATTTAATTTCTGTTGTTTATTGTAATATATTTTCTGAACATACATATACATATTATGTATGTATGTATGTTCGAATTTTCTGCATACTTTTTTTTTATATATATAAAACACTAGATATTTTTATAGCTGCAGTATGTACATATGTATAATTGTATATATGTAAATGTAATAAAAAGTATCTAACGTTGCATATTCATTTGAAAAACAAAAAACTTCTACTTTAAGTGCTTTTAATATATATTTTATTTTCTGAATATTAATTTGACTGGTGGATAAGGCTATGATAGGAGTAGCTCATCTGCCTGTTCCATTAACACAAATCTGTATTACCGTATTACTCTAGTGACAGAATAAAATTTAGTTATTATTGTTTTGGATTTTTTTATTTTTTTATTATTATTATAAAAACAGCTAACCTATTCAATTTATCATTGCTTGAATGACTAAACATGTATTTTACGTGCCTTTATTCTTGAAAAAAAAAAAAAAAAATTATAGAATGTATGTAAAAAAAGTTTAAAAAAAAACAACATGGAAACGGAAAAATTGTGTAAATTTATTTTTGATAGTCGGTATTTTTTTTTTCTTCTCATTTTTCTATTTTTTTTATTTTTTTTATTAGTAGCCTCTTATAAAAGAATGGTATGGATGAAATTCATTCAAGTACGGAACAAACATCATAAATCAATTATGCAAAGGGCCATCCACAAGTTGCTTTTCGCATGAATTCTTTTTAACAACAACGGACATAGTTTAGATTTGTAGCTATATGTATTCCCATCTGTATTATAATGAAGTTAGGACATAAAGCTTTACAGTATCCTGCAACACCAGTTATCTGTTATTCGAAATCATTCAAGCATTTTAAAAATACAAAATAATTTCGAAAAAAAAATAACAACAAGGACAAGAAAAAGGAATAAAAAAAAACGATTTTTTGTTGCTGTTGTTGTTGCTCTCTTACAGTTTGTTGTTTTTCATTTTATGCAAATTGAATTTCTATACTTTCTATTTTTTTTTTTTTATTCAAACCTCAAACTTTCAAATCCTTTTATTTTTATTTGAATTCACACAAATTGTATATAATATGAACAAAACAATAGTATAGTAGAAGAGAAAAAATAATAAATAATTTAGAACTTTTTATGTTAACTCCTACAAAATTTTTTTGGACTATCATGTGAATCATATACTTTTTTTTTTCTTTTCTAAATTTATAACACGAGTTTGATAAAGAAAAAAAAATAACAAATTAAATGTAGAAAAAAAAAATTTGAAAATGTTATGCAATAATCGTTAAAATAGATTGTGGGTGGAATTTTTTATAAGTCATAAGAAAAGGCTATACATATAATCAATGTCTTATTTTTTATTGTATATAATTCAACATGTTATTTTTTAAGTATTTATCATATTTTAATCGATTCTAAATTTTATAATTTGACGTACGAATGTTAAAAAAGTGTTTTTTTTTCTTCTTTCTATTAAAAAATATATTTTTAGAATATATAACAAGGATTTATTAACGTCATTACATCTTTATCAAATTTTTGTATGAATTATTACGTACATACTACATATACTCGTATTATGAAAAAATATATACAATATATGTAGGTATATGCTGTACTAACACTCTTTTCATGTATTTTTTTTTCAATAGTGAACAATAAAAGTTCACGTACGTATGTTGATGATGTCAGAAAAATTGAAAAACGTATCAGCTTTCATATTGGTTTAAATTAAAATCATAAATTTGAAGTATGAGATTCATGTGCATATGGCATGAATTAATGCGCTTTTTATTCTACTTTATTTGGTAAGCTTTTTAGTAATCATAAGAAAAAAAAATGAAAAACAGAAATCGGTAAAATTGCGAAAATAAACAAATAACCATATATGTATGTACATAATTTGATTTTTTTTTTTTTACAAAAAAAAGGGGGGAAACAACAATAAATATCCAGTAAACAGGTGAATAAAATAAATAAATTTAAAACCATAATTTTATACATATGAAAAATATATTTCATGCAAATGAATTATAAACAAACAACGAATTGAGAAAAAGGAAAAAAACTGAAATAGGTATTTTACTTTATATAATATATGTATGATAAATTTAAAATAAATTAAAGGACGCTTGTAAAGACGTGTATAAATTATTCAATGTGAAGGAGTGCAATTTATGACATTTTTTTTTTGAAATGTCATTATCTACGCATTGTTTTCGTATAATGTATGTACCTACGTACATATAAATTTGTTTTTGTTTAAAATTAATTATATCACTTAATTTTTGTTTTATTTTCGTATACAATCACAGAAATAAAATATAATACATTACTTTTTTTATATTTAGAATGAAATTTCTGTACCTTTGCCATTAATAAAAATTTAAATTGCAAATTAATCTTTTCAATCTGGTGTTAGATTACATTGCAAAGTTTTTGATTATTTGCATGATGGATGGAAGAGGGGGAGGGAGGGTATACAAGGTAGGTAGTAAGGCTTTTGATGTATAATTTTGAGTTTTATTTTTATTGTATGGCAACAATTCTTCTAGTTTGTAATTTTAGATCATCAATTTAGACTTTATTATTATATTTATAATTTATTCATAACTTTATTCCGTATAAAACCACATCATTTGTGGTGTTATTTCCATATAAAAATTCGTAAAAAAGAAATGCCTTATGCCACTACATTTTCACATAGCAATGACAGATTCTACGAAAATAATAATCAAAATTATTCGTGTGAAATTATTTCAATAAATAGAAATAGCAAAAATATAATTCTGCGAATCATTTTTCCGAAGAATATCTATAATCAAATAATCTAAATATTTTTTTTCTAACAAAAATAATATATCACAATATCGAATTTAAATTAATTTTGATAAAATATAATTTGTATCAATTTGTATTTATTTGATTATTATATTATGTAAGAATTGAAAGTAAAAACGTGTCACAACTCACAGATCATGTTCAGTTGACAATTACAATGAATTTTTTTTTATAATAAAAACGTAATTAAATATAAGTACAGACATATTTATATGTTATTGTTGTGTGTTTTTTTTTCTTATTTTTGAAATATAATTCTATATCTCTAAGGAAATTTATTATTTCAGAATCATATTACTGTCAGGATATAATGTAACAATATAAGTCATAATAATATTTTTTTTTTTCTCTTCTACATTTTTCTTGAAACAATTTCAACATAAAAATACATAATAATAAAAAAAAATATTTTCATGTAAACATACTTCTTGTCAGGAAATAAAGAAAAAAAAAAGAAAAGAAAAACAAAAGGAAATTATGCCATTAAATTTGAAAAAAATTTCAAATTTTATAAGATTTCTTCAAAAGACAATGACATACAAAAATTTTATAAATTTAATAGAAGAAAGTTTTGCAAGAAAAAAATCCTGCATATAGGTTTTTAAAAATTTTCACAAATTCATTGTTTTTTTTTTTATCTGTAAAAAAGTACAAATATTGTATAATAAAATAATTATCGATTATTTTTTTTTTATGTTTTAAGTGAATTTCATTCATGTTCTATTTTTTTTTTACATTCTGTTTTTTTTTTGTTTCTTTAAATTCGAAATTGAAAATCAAAAGAAACAACAAAAACAATAACGAAAAATTTAGAAGAGAAAACAAATGAAATAACTTAATTAACTTATCTCAACGATAAAAAGGTATAACAAAGAAATAAAAGATAAAAGTAAAAGCTAAGAAGTTATCCTTTAAATAATGAGATTACCTTTATATTTGTTTTCTTGTTATGATTTTTGACCTAAAAAAAAAAATGAACATAAACAATAAGCATTTTGTGTGTTATTTTTTTTTTTAAGTTTTTTTTTTTTATTTTTAGATTATTTTTTTTTTTATGATACACATTATAAATGAATTGTATAACGAGAAAAGTTCAGGTTGAAAAGATTGCTTTTTGTGTGTTGATGTGTGTTTTTTATTTAGACCAATATAATTAAGGCTTAAGAATATGAAAATATTCATTGAAATGAATTTATTTTAAGTTTTTAATTTCGGACAATAAAATTTTTTTTATGATTCAAATTACCTGAGTTTAGATTTTTTTCTAAAACTGTTTTTTCAGAAATATGAAATATTCATATATTAATATTTATTTTTTATTTGATGATTCTGTGAATAGTTGACGATGATGCATTCCTATTATTTCTATCTTTTCTAAGTTATACACAAATTTACGTTTTTTAGACTTTTTGTTGAATAATTTTTTCCGGCTTAGAATTTGAAATCTTGAGGGAAGGTTCTAGCTACTTTTTTCCTTTTTTTTATATACATTTTACCTTTTACTTATTATTTGAAAAGTTTATTTTATGAATAATCAATATAATTTAATTAAAAATTGTACTAATCATTTGTTTACGGTTCATTTTTGTTAGTATTTTTATTGAAAGTTAAAGAAAACAGCTTTTTATTACTATTCTTTTAAAAAATAAAAGTAACGCACACGTGTAGTAAACACTTTAATGTTTCCTTCCAAGCTAATTAAAAAAATATTGGCTATAAACTTTTTAATTTTTTTTTTTGTTGTTCTTTTGTTTCTTCTAGTCACGTAAACTCAGGAGAATATTTGAGACTTGAATTAAAATATAATTTCAACTGAAGGCCAAATTCCATTCAGGATTGTAGTGCCATAAAAAAAGAAGATTTTTACTTGAATTTTTTTTCAAATTCATTTCAATTTTAGTTGTTTTATTTTTTTTAATTTTAAACAAATTATATTTTTAGAAAAAAATTAAACTTTTTAAACACCTACCAAATACTTTTTTGAAAAGACAATTTCAAGATGTTTTCCAAAGAGGAAACAAAGTTATGAACATTTAGTGGTTTTTTTAATGTTGATGTTCAACAATTATATGTATAAGAAACTTTACAAAAATTCACAGTTTTATTATTATCGTCCTTCTTATGTACTGATGGTAACAGTATATGTTAACTTTTTTATTTTTATTTTCATATTGTTAAATTTCCTTATTGTGTAATACATTATTTTTTATCATAGATTGTCCTTAATCTAATTTTTTATTGTAAATTACATTATCATAGGAATTAAACATGACAAGATGATTAAATTATTATTTTCCGGCTTATCGATTATCACTACGAAATAATTTACATTGAAATTAAGATTAAAATAATAAACTTAGCAAACAAAAGAGTTAAGAATTGAAGAAAAATACACACACACAATATACCTATAAATATAATGATAACAATTTACAACAATAATATTATGAAAATAGAATGTTTCATAAAATGAAATCTAAAGGAAATGCTTTTACAGGAAAACACTATTTAATCAGCAAAAATAGCATAAAACCTAGTAAATTATACACCTTTTGAAATAATTTTGTGTATGGATAATGGAAAAAATTCTAAAGAAAAAAAAATGAATGTATTCTGTGCGATTCTAATTCAATACATATAAATATATATATTTTTTCCATTATGGACATTCTTTTGTTATGTTGACAAGCTTTTGCTGAAAATAATCCTGAAATACGATAAAATTAATCCAGTCTGACTTAAATATTAGTTTGACACGCATAAAAATTAATTCCTAAGTAAATATGTAATATACAAGATGTGTGTGGGTCGTGGGAGTATAAAAATAAGTAGGTGAATAACAAATATACATACATACATATATTTTATATATATAATTTTGTTTTTGTGTTTATAAAGATATTTTTTCCTTTTTCTGTTCATATAATAACAGGTTTCATAAGGAAAATGAATCTAATCCGACCCTTTAGAATATTAAAGTATAAGAGAAAAAAAAATATATCGAAATGTTGGTAAATAGAAAAGTAGAAAAAGAAGAAAAAAGAAGGAAATCAATGTCTAAAGTATATTTTCACATTCTTAATTAATTTTATATAATAGACAAACTTTTAGTGTTTGAAATGAAATGAGTGAGAAAAATTCCATTTATTGGTCATAGACATACAATCTATAACGAAACTGATTTTGATATATTGGAGAAATAAATAAGAAAATTGAAAACAAAAGAAAATGTAAACAATGGATTACCTATATTGATAAGGATCGGTATAGATTCACATGCTCATGTACATGTATATGTGTGTAAATTGTTGTTGTCTTTTTTTTTTAAATATAAAAAATCTTCAACGATGAGAATAAAACATGCGATATTTATTTTTAAAGATATTATACCCTTCATTATCTGTTGAGGTGAATATTCGTCATTATTTTGCTTTTTTGTTGTTTTTTTTTTCTTTCTATTTTACTAATTTTTTTAACTATAAAAAACCATGTTAGTTTGATTAAGAAATAGAAATTTATAATGATGAGAACTCGATAAAATATCTAAATATCCTTGAACAAAATGATTTAAGAGTAAAACGCACACAATGACCTAAATTTTAAGTAATATGTACAATATTAAAAAAACAAACAATACAGTAATAAAAGCAATAAAATATACTTAAAAGTATTACATCATTTTATTGCAAATATTTAAAGAAAAAAAAATAGAAAAACTAAATCTATTCCATACGACCATACGTAAATAAATCGGGTCTAGGAAAATTCATCGCCAGCAATTCTTCGCCAGCAATTCATCGCCTCAACAATTCATCGCCACAGCAATTCAACGCCGAATTGCTGGCAAAGAATTGCTGGCGGTGAATTGCTGTGGCGATGAATTGTTGAGGCGATGAATTGCTGGCGAAGAATTGCTGGCGATGAATTTTCCGGATCCCAAATAAATCAGTACTCAAAGGGTTAAATAATATAAATTTGGAGTAATTGTTAATTCTTAAAAATATCAATCAAACAAAATAATATGTCAATTACTGTATCATTTTCATCAGATATACATAATCATGATAAATAAATTGGAAAAATATATTTAAATAATAATAGTAGATAAAAAAAATTTATATAAGACAATCTCATAAAATTTTTTATCCTTTTTTATGAAATTGAAAATTCATGTACATACAAAATATTAAATTCAATTTAAATTCATATTATTATGTCACGATTTCTTTTTTCTCTGTTCGATTATATCAGCAAAAAAAAAAAATTATTTTTAAAACTTATAAAAAAGTTCTTCTGCAAAAGAATATCTCATTCAATTGATTTCACTTTTTCTCTTGTATCCTTAAGTATGATTATATATCATTCGTATTGTGTGAATATTATAAAGATTATTTTTTTCTATTTCATTATTATTATTTTATTTATTTTTTTTTTTTTGATAAAAAATCATATTCAAAATGCACATTAATATATTTTTATATCATATAATACCTTCAATGCAGACAAAACATCTTTATCGATTTTATATTAAAAGAAAAGGTAAAAAATTTAAAAAAAAATAGTTTGTGCTATAGGTATTAAAAAAGGATAATGTATTATTAAGAAGAAAAAAATAGCAAAAAAAAAAATAAAGAAAAAATAGGTTAACATCAATTTTTTATATCAGATAATTTATCTTATAAGTAGAAGTTGCATGCAGTAATAAATGGACGTTTTTATCTTACGTGAGATAAAAAAAATGTTTAATTTAAGTAAACATTCAAATAAAATTAAGAATAATGCGATTAATAAAAATAAATTAGATAAAATCCAATTAAAATTTCAAGAATTGATGATTTCAGATTTTAATGTGTTTTTTTTCTTCTATCGTTTTTTTTTAATAACTTGCTGAATAATCTTAAAATTTTTCTTTTTTTCCAGCTGCACAGAAAGCGTAAACGATGTAATTTTATCTAGTTTTTCTTTTATATTTCACAAGAAAAATGTAGTGTTCGAAGAATGTAATTTTATTATAGTCGATATATGTATGTATATGTATGTATGTGTATAGTAAATGTGTATATGTATGTAATGAAATGTAATGAAATACTTTTTTCCTTTCTAATAAAGTTTTTCTTTATTATTGTTTTAATGTAAAAGCTTTTAAAGGGGAGGTTGTTTTTTTTTTTGCCTTTAATGGTATAAAAACTTTTATTTCAATTGTGTTCGAAGAAAAAACAAAAATATCTTAAATAAATTTTAAGTAATTCTTACAAGGTTGATTGATTAACATTAAAATTAGAATATATTGTTAAAATGATGATTGTGATAAAATTAAAAAGAAAATCTCAACTCAAGTATAAAATTTTTCAACTTCATACACTTGACTTATTCTTGAAAAAAAAAAGGTAGGTTTCATATTTCATGATGAACTCAATTTGACATACATATATAAAAAATATTATATTTTTACGTACTCAGCATCAATAAATTTTTCAATCTACAAAATTGTATCTAACTACCTTATTCTACATCAAGTCATAACTTGTGAACAGTCATAAGTATATTCACCAAACTAGTTTATGACCGTCATAATCAAGTTCAAAGTTGGGTTCAAAATGCTAGTAGCAAAGCTAATAGGTCAGCAAAACAGTTAAAAGAATTTTATGGTCATAACTTGACTATGACGGTCATAAAACTAGTTTGGTGAATATACTTATGACTGGTCACAAGTTATGACTTGATGTAGAATAAGGCAGTAAGTATGTGTCGTAAAAAATACCCCACATTTTTTTTAGAAGAAAAAGAAAGAAGGAAAATGATTTTCTTAAATTTCTTCCTTGAATCTCGGAGGTATATCATTTTCCTTTTGTATTTCACAGAATAAAATAAAAAATTATGACATAAAAATATCACAAGGCAAAGGTGCAGAATGGCATTTTATTTATGAAATTGTAATAAATTATACGTTTTCGAGTCAAAAAAAAAGTTTAACAACGGACTATAAGATTTTTATTCTTAGAAATTTTATATTTCCAGGTGTACCATATATACTCATCCAAATATTTGTAAAAGTTTTTTTCAAAAATAATCTCGAAATATTCGATTCTTGTTTGACCTTAATCTTAGCAAAAAATTTATAAACTTTAAATGGACTTGGATAAATACATAGTACATACACATGTATAAACAAAAAAAATAAATAAATAAATAAACCCTTGAACAAGAATTAAATTGTAATAACAAAATTTTCTTTTGAAGCAAAATTTTCAATGTTAAAATGTATCTTTCTTTTGCTGAAACGTAATTATTACAATTTCAAGTCACGTAACCTAACATGTATGTATGGTGGTCAAGAATCAGTTACGTTTATACATACATATTATGTATATAAGAAAAGTTATACTGTTTCCTAGCGTTAAAGTTAAATTATTAAAAGTTTCCGTTTTTACCTTACACAAAAAAAAAATTTTTTTTTACAAAGTTTATGTACATAAAATGAGTCTGCCGCATTATGTAAATATAATAAATATTAAATTTATTTTGTTTTTATTTTTATACATTGATTCAAAAAATATTTCAATGCTTAGAAGGACATTATTTATTATTTCTATATATAACATTGAAATTTATTGAGCATAAGGATCATTATAATTCATTAGTTTAATTAATTACAATTAAATATACATGGAAAAAGTAATATGAATTATTGATATGTATTTCTGTTACTATATAAGAAATCTGATATTACAGGCTGTACGTTTAAATTAGTTTCCAATTATTAAAAGTTTTATTTCACTTGAAAAATCATGAATATCGACTTTAAGACTTATTAAATATATTATAAGAGTATAATTAGTAGAGGCTTCTTTTTAAGGATAATACTTGATAAAATATATATTTTTGCATTGAAACACCAAAATATTTTCTTTTGTTTTAAAATCATAATTTCATACGAATACTTGTATAACTTTGTTTTATTTCTTTTTGAATTATATTGAACGAATTTTTGGTTTTTATATATGATATTATCATTAAAAAGAGGATGAATAAAATGAATTTTAAAATAAAACTAATACAAAAAAAAAAAGAAAGAAAGAAAATAAAATAAAATAAAAATAAAAATTATAATAATAAAATGAATAATCGAATACTTTTAAAGGTTTTTGTTTTATTTTTCTTCTTCATCTTCTTAAAAGTAGAAAAAGCTGTAAGGATTTGTGTTTTATCCTTTTAAAATTTGGGCATTATGCCAGAATTTCATTTATCGTAATTATACGTATATAAGTATATGTATTACATGAAATAAAAACAAAAAGAACAAAAAAAAAACTTAAAAAATGTTTTTTTTTTGTATTTCACCAAATACTTTGGCTTTCCTTTTTCTGTTCTTTTATATTCCATTTCAAAATTATTTGTTACTTGCGGCTATTCTAAAAGAATGTTTCAAGGCACATTTTATTTTTCTTTTAAAATTTTCTTTTTATTTTGTTGTTGTTGTTATATCTTTTTTAGTGTCATAAAGATTTGTTTTTGTTTTTTGTTCAGTGTACAATTCGACAAAGAACTTGTGAATAAAATACATAAAGCCAAAAAAAGGTAAAAATTTAACATTTAATTGCAATTTTATAAAATTCTTATCTTTTTCGTTTACTCTTTTTTTTTTTTTTTTTGTACTTATTTTCTTATTATTGTTTTTTTTCTCTTGCTTTTACAAAAGTTCAAAAAATAAATATCTATATTATGAAAATGTTGTTCACCAGAATTCTGGTGAACATTTAAAAAACATTCAAAAATTATTATTTTTTGAATATCAAAGTTGTGTATGTCAATCGCAGATTCTATAAAAAGGTCACTGTAAAAGTTTCATAATTAAAAATTATTTATTAAAAACCAATAAATGTATTCGCGAAATATATCTTTATTTTAAATTTTAAAATATAATCTGTATGTATGATATAAAAATATAGAGTATGTTTTATCAGATGGTTAAAGTTTCATAATTATATAAACTGACAAAAGTAGATTTTGATAAATGAAGATTTTTGAAGAACATTTACCTTTCAAAAAATTCTTTCTAGAGCAGCTGCTCCATTTTTAAGTAAAACACCTTATTTGATGTACAGGTTTTACTCATTTATTTCATTTAAAAAAAATAAATAAATAACAAACATTGTAAAATTTTCAAAAATTACAAATTTTCTGATATTAATCTTATTTTTCATGTTCTCTTGTAATTTATTTATTCATTTAAAAAGAAATAATAATATTGTGCATTTTTGAAATCTAATAGAATGGTGAAATATAATGAAGATATGGAATAATAAACTTTTAAATGAAACAACAAAAACTAAAAAAAAAAAAAATAAAAATAAAAAAATAAAAAAACACGGAAAACATATACATACTAATAAATAGTATGTAATTGCAGATAAACTTTTCAAATGTTCCTATTGCATGACTATTTATTTCCGATTAAGTGATAAGAATACAAAATGAAAAGTTGAAATAAGAAAATAAAAAAAAATAATATGAAAATAATGATTTTTCAATGATTTATGTTTTTAATGCTGCAGTTCATATGAAAACAGTTGTTTTTGATAGATATTTTGAACAGTAGAATACGTCATTCTTTCTATTTTATATAATTATATATGTATCTAATATCTATTGTGAGAAGTTTCTAATAAAAAACAACATTTTTTAATTTGTTGTTATGAAATTTAAAAAAAAAAAGTATCGAAATAAATTCGAACGAAAATAATTACCAGTTTAGCTTCATACCTACATTAATAAAGATTAAAATTCTTAATGCTTAATTAACCAAAATAATTTTCAATCATCTGTCAGATAAAAACGATTTTACCATTAAAAAAAAATCAATTTACCATTCATTTTAATAATAGATATAGATATATGATGTTTCAAATAAATAAAATCCTTTTTTGTTGTTTCCACGAAATCTATTAAAACAAAAATTTTATGTTAAACTGTAATTATTCATTGATCCAGAATGCCGGCACTTTAATGGCTACTTGTGCAAATATAAAAAAAAAGAAAAACAAAATAAAAAAAAAAGAATAAAAGAAAAAATAATGTTAACTCGTTTAATCTTTGACCCATTAAATGGCCATTATCATCATAAAAATTACATGCATGTGTGTATACGTCTGTATGTATGTATGTATGTATTATACAGTATATGTACAAATTTTTACAGAAAACAAACTAACCATGGATACTTACATGAAACATGAAAAGGATATTATTATAATAAGTTATACTATATAATATGTACATATACTAAAGTCCAGATTAGCTTTTCACAGTCTTTGTTTTTTCTAATATGAATAGCAAAAAAAAATAATAATAATAATCTGCACAAACTATAACGTTTATATTAAATGTATATAACTGAGTAATAACCACAACAATTTTCTGACTCATTAAAAAATATAACTTGTGCATGACCTTTACCCCATTAAATACATATATACGTATGTATGTATGTATGTATGTAAATTCTTAATAGTTATATGACTGAGATAGATTCCATGTAAGATCAGTCAGATAAAAAAAATGTTTTTTTTGAATGATCCTTACAAATTTTAATTAACGAATCAACTTATAGAAAATAAAAAAAAATAAAACATAACACAAAATTAGGATTTATATTTCAAAGTAGCTATGTACATACATATATCTATCGAAAAAAAAAAACAAAAGAAGGAAAATTTTATATGTACAAAAAACAAGACGAAATTTCAGTTTGAAAAGTTCATCTACAATTAGAAGGCATAAAATCATATCAATATTATCCTTATATGCAAAAAAAAAAAAAAAACGAACTTTCTAAAATAAAAAAAAAACTTTATTCAAAAACCTTTGTAGATTTCATATGGATTTTCCCATAAAAATGTTCTACGTAGGAATATCAAATGTTATTTTAAACGTAGGAGGATGTACTATATGCATAAAGTTAACGTAAATAAACTGAGTTTTAATTCGCCTCATTGAACAAATTCTTTTTATATGAAATTGTTTTTATTCTTTTGGTCATTAAAAATAATTTTAATGTTCAGTGTAAGGATTCTGTTGAAAACATTTTTAAATTTCATTTAACATGTGCGATATCATTTTAAAGAAGAAAATTTCGTTGTGTAAATTTTATAGAACGTTTTGAATTTCAAATAGAAATTACAAAAAAAAAAAAAAAAAATGAGCACTGTATGTAGAAGAGCAACAAATTTTTTTTAAGGATTTATAGTTCATTTTTAAAAATTTATTTTCAGTATAAAATTATTCTAAAAATTATATTCAGATTTCTATCAGGATATGGTATTAAAATACACATTTTGAGTGGGTTATGTATATATTAGTGTAAAATATATACCTACCTACATAAATTTTGTTTGTGTGTTCATACATTATAAACCAAAAAAGTAATTAACCTGAAGCATATCCACAAATATAATATCAAATGAATGAATATATGCGGTTAAGGGTAGGTATTTTTTTTTTCTTCTCTCCTTTTTTTTCATGTTTAATTTACAGCCCACATAAACTAAACACATATTATGTATATGTATGTATGCAGAAAATTATTGAAAAAACAATTTTGTTTTTTTATTTTTTTTTTCGGTCAAAAGTATTATGTACAAATTCTTTTTTTATTTGTTCAAATTATTAGTTTAACCACACGCGAACTGTAAATTTGCTTCTTTTAAGATAATATTAGTAATTTATTTTTTTTTCTAATTTTCAAGTATTAAAAGCTAGTTCAAAAGTTTATAAAATGGTAAAATGTAATTATATAAATTCTTATAAATATGTGTGGGAGTACATATATGAGATTTTTCACAGAAAAATTTTTAATAATGCGTGAGAATATTTTCATATTAATTAAATTAATTGCAATTTAAGTGTACAGCTACATCTACTTTACTAATATTATGAATTTTATATTTTGAATTAATATGTACTCTTAATGAGAAAAATAATTTTTTTTTCTTGGTAATACCTACACTACAACAGGGTATTTGTTAATTTTGATTATGCATTCATTTTATGTAGATTAGATTATAATGATTGAGACGAGTTAGAAATAGTACATTAAAAAAGATTTATTCTATCTTCTAAATATGTCTGTATTGATTATTTAGTCACTAAGTAGAAATTTTTGAATGTCTAGAAATATTTCATGCATTTTTTAACAAACATCTTAACAAATAAACTTAAGAAAACTTTTACTTTTTTCGTTATAATGTTTTTAGAAAAAATGTCAGTTTTCAAGTTATGGTCAAAAACATATAAATAATATATAAAATTCAAATATATCTTTTTTACCTATTTCGTAGAAAAAAAGAGAAAAAAATTTTTTTTTGAATGTCTGATTTGAAAACTTTATAAAAATCCTTTATAAGTAAGGGAAAAAAAGGACATCTTGGACGTTCTCCTCATCAAATAAAGTCTAGAGTAGATGTTCTCTGAGTTCAAATTTTAGAATCAGCTTAATAGGTAATGGTTGTACTGTTATCTATACACACATTCATATCTTATATAAATATGTACATATGTAAGTACATATGTATACGAATATATAGTACGAGTATATATGTACATATGTATATGTATAAGAATATAACAATATCATTAAAATATTTTTAAACTAAGTACAAACTTCTTTAAGATTTGAAGATTTTTTTCTTTAAATCGTTTTGTAAAAACTTTTGTTAATACTTATGTTTTTGTTTATTGATTTATTATTATCATTATTTGTTCATTTTGAATAAAAATTATTGAAGATTTTTATAAGACGATTTTCACATAATTTAAATATCGATTGTTTAAATACGTGATATGAGAGTACAATTTATAAGGTTGTAAGGGGTCGATTTCTTTCTATACCTATATTTTTTTTTTAAAGAATTAAAAATCTATTTAATGAAAAAAATTGAAAAGAGTGGGAGAAAAAAACGGTAATAATAAAAAATCAATAAATTCAACAAACGAAAATAATTTTTCTTGTTCTACAATTTTTTTTTTCTTTAAAAATTTTCTTTTTTAATGATTTTTATGGTGATTATTTTCTTTTTTGTATTTTTAAACTTTTGGAAGTTAGTCTTTTTTTGTAACATAATTATACTTTTTCTTCTTTTATTTTTTTTTTTTTTTGATTATTGTGCTTAATATTTAGTATTCATTAAAAGTTTTATTTTTCTCTTATTATTATGAAATTTTATGCGAACGTGATTTTAAATGAAGGGAAATGATATTTTTTTGTTGTCCAAATTTTGTCAAAGTGATTTTTTCTTTTTTCTTCAGTAGACTCTTTGTTGTTGTGTTGAATGAATGAATTTTATATTTTATTTAGAATTTTCAAAAAGCACAAAATAGAATTTGAGAAAGAAAAAATAAATAAATTGTACAAAAAATGATATTATTTATAATTTTCTTGTGCCTCATAGATTGGGTGGAATTCTTACTCAATTTAATACGATTTTTGTCCAACATTTTTTATTAAATTTAATTGCAAAAAATAAAAATAAAAATATACGTACTCCTAATCACCCTACATTTTCACTATAAAGGAAATATTTAGTTAAATTGAAAATCTAAAGAATTTCGGTTAAATTTAATTTTATTTGGTAATTTTGAAATTTAATAATTTCTTCTTGAATTATTTTACAAATTTCCCACGGTATGTAAATTTTCATTTTTCTCTACATGAATTTTTTTATATCAAATATATTACGTCTAATATCACTTCACATTATGTTGTCAAGATTCTTTGTTTTTTTCTTTCATGGTAATGTTTTTCATTTTAATTTAAACAATATCAAAAACAAAAAAAAAAAAACAAAAAAAGAAAGCATTTATTTTTCACACATTTAACATATTTTTGTATAAAAATGGTATCACGAAATGACACTCATTTAAAGTAAAATGTAAACAATTTAATTCTTGGTGTAAACAAAAATGTCATGATGATGACATACATATGTACATATATGTGTTGTAAAACACATTTTGTATACTAATATTTAACTGACCCGGATGAGCTGTCACTGAAATAATTAAAAGAAGAAAGGTGAAAATGTAAAATAAAGAAGAAATTATGACGATGATGATGATGATGATATTATGATTACCTTAAAATGGGGAGTAAGAAGGATTACACATGAATTTACATGTTAAAATTCATTGTATAAATACCTAATTTACATTTGAAATTTTTGCATAGATATACATAAACACAATATGTATATTATGTAAATGGAATGTAGTTGCAGTATGTATGATGAAAATAGACATTTGAATGTATGTACATTATAAAAATGTAAAGAAATAAAAAAACACACATACACAAAAGTCACCAGAAAATGAACTATTAAAAAGTAATTTATAAACAGAAATTGTTGTTGTCGTTTGAACTATAATTTCATTTGAAAATTATATTTCCAGAGAAAAAAATGTTTTTTTTTTCTTTTTATTTTTTTTAGAATTCATTTTTTATGATATAAAGTAAACAAAATTTTGTAAAAACAAAATCTGTATATTTGTAAAAGACATGTGAATATATGTATTACACATTCGTTCACAGACCTTACATTGAATTTATGAATATTTATATTTTGTTATGCTATTTTTAAATTGATTTTCGATTTCTACTTCTTTCTTTTTTACATAAAAAATTACCATACCGAAGTGATGAATTAGTAAAAGAAAAATATAACAAAAAAGTTTTCAATTTGTTTTTTTTTATTATTTCATAGGAAGTTTATGTGATAGGAAATATTTTTATGAGCAATATGGAATCATATGGTAATTAAAATTCAAGTAAATATTAACTTTTGAAAAAATAAATCACTGTAATTATAAATAAACAAGAAGAAGTAGACAGAAGAAAAAGTTTAAAGCAATTTTATTTATTCATATTTATATTTATGCTGCAAAATTAAATTTTTATTAATTTTCGTTAAATGAGAGGTACTTTCAAAAATTAGAACGTTGTGGATATATGTAATCAATGGTGAAGTAAAATTTAATTTTTAATGAGAAAAAAAATTAATTAATTATCAATTAAACTAAAGGATATCATCAGATCATCAATTTAAAAATCTATTGGTTAAAAAAAAAAATTGAAAAACTGTTCTCTAGATAGACTATACGACCATGAAGTAAATACGAATACATGATGTACAAGATAAATAACTGCAATTATATACAAGAAATCTAATATAAAAAACCTATTGCAATTATACACATTTTAATCCAAAAATAATTGGAGATCAAATCTATTATCTGCACTTGAAAATACTTTTTGATTTTCTCATGTGTAGAATGAACCTTTAAAAAAATAATAAATTGAAATGTAATACCTGTTCTAAAATTTTAACTCTTGAAGGGTCCTTATAATGTTGTTATAGTAATTAAATCGACAGTATTATTATTATTATTTTTTTAATATTTTGGCTTTTGTTTTATTTTTTTGCTTGTTGAAAAAATGCGTCAAAGACAAAACAAAAAATTTAATCTAATATTATGATTTACATACCAAATAAAATATCTCAATCGCACATACGAGTTTATTACAGGTGCTCAAAACTCATAAAGTTACTTTGTATATTTAGTTTTTTTTTTGTTTTGAAAATATCTACGTTATATTTTATGTGTTTGAAACGAAATAAAATATAGTGGATTTTGTATATGTATTCTGAGTGTTTCAAGGATGTATGTAAGTAGTATTTTTATTTTTGATATTGATATCATTTACATTATGAAAAATTCAAAATATTTTTAATACGCTTATATGGATTATATTTTTTTTTTATACATGCTCGCAGAATGTAATATGTACAAATGTTTTATTATATTTCGAAATTGTATATAAACATTTTTTTTTTAATATTGAAATCATAAAAAATATATTCTTTTGAAAAATAAAAAAAAAAATTGTTATTTTTATGTATATACACTAAAAGCCCATTTTTTATTTTATTTTTTTTCTATACTTTCCTTTTTTTTTTTTCATTAATTTTATGATTTTGTTTTTTTTATGCTTATTTGAATATCAGGATACCAGATATGAAATAAAAATAAAGATATAAAAATACTCGTATATCTACAAAAAACAAAATTTTAAAATTAAAATTATATTGACACAATTTTATTTATGTATATATGATCATGTAATTTTATTTAAATTTTTTTTTTGTCGTTTATTTTTAATACGGAAATGTTATAATAAAGTAAATTGAGGTCATTTTTCATTTTAAATTAAATTGGGTGTATATTGAAAAATTAAAAATGAAATTTTCTCTTTTATAGATTGTATTATTTTTTAACAAAATATAAAATGTAATTTCAATATTAAGTTTAAAAATAATAATAGAAAAAATATTTCTGCATTTAACTGTAAAATCAAGTTTTAATCCCTTTTGACAAGAGAAAAGAATAATGGTAAGTACCTGATATTAAATCACCTTAAAAATGATCTTTACACGATTAAATTAATCGACTTAATATTAAACTCAAAAACAGTATTAATATGTAAATTTTTTTTTTTTTTTTTATGTCATTTCAGCATAAATTCCTTACGTATTTATATTGTAATCGTCTTGTATAAAACGCATCAAGTAAATTGATTATTCTTAAAGAAAAAAAAAAAAAAGAGAATATAATCATATAGAGTATTAACTTGTCCTCCTATACAGACACTGTAACATGATCTTGAGAAAAGTAAAAGAAAAACCTGATCTGTTGTTTCTTTTAAAATCTGATCATGATTAATTATGATATTCTCAATAGGCCTTCATTTAAAAATGTCATATGAAATCAGATTTGAAAAGATCAGTAAATAGGTATAATTGGTATTATACTCCGTACATGTTGTTCTTTTTTTTTTTTTTTTTGTTTTTTTTTTCATATTCTGTACAATTATTATTATTATTATTAATTTAACACCGCGACACTATGTAATATAATGATTTGACAACGAGACGTATGGACGTTATCTAAAAATGACATCTTAAGAAATTATATACAAGATATTTTCTGCCCACCTATAAAGATACATTTGTATGTATAATGTTCCCTGCTGATGGGTAATCTTGGTTTAGTTGGAATTTTATGAATTTTTGAATACCTCTACTCATAAAATGCGTACCTATATACTTCGATAAAAAATATTAATATTATTTATACAATTATTACAAATATTATATTGAGTATCTATCTATATAAAAAAAAATGTATCTCATTTGTATATGAAGATGTAGACTTATAGAAATTGACAAAATGATCACATTTCAAATGTTTTTTTTTTTGTGTTGTAATAAAAACCTGATTTATTACATGATATTTTTTTTTTTAGTTTTGTTTGTTTTTATTGTTTTCGATGAAAGAATTAAGATTGTGTTACTTATGATATGTAATGATCTGTATCAGCAATTCAAAATAAATTTTTTATCGATGGTGAGATATAATAAACTCTAATTTTTTTTGTTTTTTTTTTTTCTTAAAGTAAGTTTGTTAAGATTCCAATATACATTAATGTTATTTACGACTTTGACATGAACTTTTAATGCATTAAATTAAAAATTTTAAAATAAATCAATCAACAATAGATATTATACAATATTTTATATCACATTACATTTACAAAGTATAGATTGTATTTATAGATTATATTTAGGGAAAAAAACTCATGTAATTTACTCGATATAATTTTCCGTAAATAAGATGAAACTTAAATTTAATACATAAAATTTTTTTCTTCAGTATAAAAATTCATTTTAAGTATTTTTTAAATACAACCCCCAACACATTCTCAGAATTTTTTTTAAATTACTAAATGACTACTTTTTTCTCCATAATTTAAATATGAAATATTGTGTATAGCTATATATTTATTTTCTTTAGTTTAATTTCGTACACACATAATAATAAATAATTTTTTTTATATATTGTAAAATACATTTTTACCTCATTTAAGTGAAGTGTTGAAAAACTATGATTACAACAAAATATACATTTACAAAATGTATGTTAAGTACACCTGATGTGTATAGGTAGGTTATGAGAGTAATAATTAAAAAATAAAAAAAAAAGCAAAAATTAAATAATATATAGTATTACTGTAATTAAAAAATCTTCTTGTTAATCTCATACTTATACAACCATTAATTTTTTTTTTTCGTTTAATTTAAAAAAGAATGATTTTATTATTAATTAATATAATTACAAAAAAAATGTATGTCAATTTTTTTTTAAACAACATTTTTTTTCGAATATGAAAGTATATTGACACAGAAAAATTTAAATAAAAAAATATAATTAATTTTGAAAAAGTCCTACATAAAAAAGAATGATTAAATAAATTACATGAATTTGAAACATAAAAACAAAATAGCACATAGTATGTAGATACCTGGCAGTCTGTTTTTTTATTTAAATTAATTATTTTGTTATGATTTTTTTTTTTTTTTTTTTTTTGACAAATGAGTCTCAATTAAGAATAGAAAGAAGAAAAAAACAATTTTGAGTTTACTATAATTGAACAGTGATTGTCTTAGACCATAAACTTAATTGAGCATTTAAGAAAATTCCGCCTACATAAGTTATTTAATTTAATGATTTTCATTTCAACATATTAAAGTAAAACCATTTCATAATTTATGTATAGAAACCAAAAACATGAGGTTAAATTTCAAATACAAGTTATGTCGGTAGCAGAAACATTTATACGTACGTATATACATATGTATATTATGTATGTATACAAGTAAGTAAGTAGATAACATAGAATAGAATGTGAACCAATAATTTCCGCATATATGTACCTAAAAACTAATTTACTAAACCTAATATGAATACAATATTAATATAAGTATATCTGTATCTATATGATATACAAAATATAGTAAACAATACAATACATGCATAATAAAAATATTTGTATCTTTATCTGTTTTAAAGCATATATCCTTTATTACATATTCGATGAAATAAATTAAAAATTCATGAATGAAAAATGTACAGACATTATAATGTACCTATCCAGTATTGTATTCATGTAGAAAATGAAGAATGTTTTTTCTTCAATCGTAGTGGGAAAAGAAAAAAAATAACTCATGGATTAAAGTAAAAATAATCAGGATATAAATCGTCAAAGTTATACCTTATATGTATATTATATTGTCCACTGAAATAGTGTTTGGTATGTTGACAATATAATGAAAGGATGTTTTTATTTTCATTCTGGATCTGGATAATATTTACATAAATTACTTCTTATTTGATATACGAATATACTGAAGCTTTAATAAAAAAGTCCAGTGTACTGTTGATAATATTACATGTGGCTTTTGAGCAAGGTAAATTTTCAATACTCACCTTTATGCTTTACATATATTAATTTATTGCGATTAATGGGTTCTGTTAATTTACTTCTACAGTAATTTTTAAATATGTATAGGAAAAAATATGTAAAAATTTTATGTTAAGATTTTAATTGGTGCTTTTTCATTAAAATAATGAAATCCTTATGAGAGGCTTTTAAAATTAATATAGGATATTGTATATAAAAATTGTATAATATTTTTATGAGAAAAAATTAAAGTAAAATATGAACATGACAGAATGGCCAATATAATTTGACACTCGATACAAATATGATTGGAAAATAATAAATAAGAATTGTTCGAAAGTATTTTTAAAATGAAAAAAGGATCTCGATGTACGACACCTTTACAATATTGTCAAAATTTTTAAACATTTATAAGGAAGAAAAAGTTTTTTGATTTCTGTATCCATGATGTTGCTATCTTACACATAGGTACACTAGTTTCATTTAAAAAAAATTATGTTCAGAGTTATACTAAATAAAATAAGCTTTCAAAAACAGGTACGCAACATTTCATTCATATTAAAATCTTTTTCTATTTTTTTCCTTCAAAAATTGTAACATTTTAAAAACCTATTTTTTCATTTTATATAAATTAATTTTTAATCATATTTGGTATCATATTCTTTCAAAAAAATATATCAGCAAATTGAATATTTAATTAAGAACAAAACAAATTTTAAATTTACCGATAAAGCTGTTTTTGTATACTCGTGAATATACATATATATTAAGTATGTACATACATATATTTACATAAATAGAAAAAAAAAACAATTAAATCAAAACGCATGTGCGTATAATTCCACCTGAGACAAGTTAAATCACATCAACATTATTTAATTAAAATTAATTTAAATAAGATCCTCTAGGATTCTATAAAATAAATAATTTTGTTTGATTTAAAATTATATTATTTAATTGTGTTTTTGTTGTTTTTTTTTGTCATAAGATTGTAATTTAATTTATGCACACATTAAATAAAATTAAGTAATTTGTAGCTGATGTACATATTTATATGGATTAAAATTTCACAATTTTTAAGAAATTATTTTTTTAAACCTATTTTAAGGGTGTTTTCTTGTTATTGCTTTCAAATTAGTAAAACAGAAAAAAAAACTCAAAATTGAACAGAAAAACCTTGAAAAAACATTTTAGAATCATATCCTTTAGATAAATTGTACATTAACATATATTTTTTTTATTATCCTTATCAAACTTTAGGTTATCTTGTACTATAAGTATAGTATTGGTTTAAGAATTGTATATTGAATTTTTTCAATATATTTTTTTTCCTTAAAAAAAAGCTATAAAAATATAAAATCGAAATAAAAAAACAAAATTCAATTGAAAGAAAATCAGTTTTGTTTTTTTTATATAAAATACATATTTTATGAAACAGATCTATCTAGCCAAATATGGCATATTCTTTTTATAAAACTGTTTATTCTCTTGTCGAAAATTTTATCTATGATGATATTATTTAAGTATTGAGTGCACATTTTATTTTATAAATGCATTAAAAATGAGTCTTATTTTTTTCTCTTCTCTATTTTCTTTGGAAAAATAAAATAAAAACGGAAAAAAGAGAAATTTTTAAGAGTGATGAATCGTCTGCACCCACTTTGTAGTATGTGATAAGAATTATGATTGTAGAATATATCAAAAACTCTAAAAGATATAATTTTATTTGATGACAAATATATAAATGATGAAAGTGCCAAATCATAAAAAAAATTTTTATTTCAAGCTAAAAAAAAAAAAAGCACAAAAACATAAAAACGAACTTAACAAAAAAAGCATATACTGTGTTCAAGTCATGTTTTATAGTTATTTAATGTAATCATTGCTGAAAATTGAATTATCCTTTTTTTTTTCTTTTCGTCTGTTAAATTGGTAATTTAACATCAGTTTTCATAGTTGATGTCATTTGATATGTGTGAGTGGTTTTTTTTCTTCTTTCTTTTATCAGTTTTATTTGTTGTTGAGGGTTTTTTATGTATGATATTGGTTTGATGTATGAATGATTTTAAAATGAACTGAAAAAATTAAGGATACATTTTTTTTTTTTTAAAGAATTGAGAATAAAATATTGATGAAAACGTTGATAAAATTTAAAGTGACATAAATCGCTTAATGAATTTCAACAGAAAAGTTTTTTTTTTTCAAAATTTTTAAATTGCTGGGAAAATTGTTTGTTGTAGTTGTTGTTGTTGTACAAAGTTCATTATATTTTAATTTACAACCAGCTATCCGTTATCCTTTTTACTGTATATTTCATAATTAAAAATCTTTTGAAAAACAACATTAAAAAAAAAAGTTTGCAATTTTCTTGGTATACTTTTTTTTTTTTACATATTTTTCAATTAACAAAAAAATGAAGAAATATACTTTTAAAAAGGAATTTGAATGTGTCACAAGATTTGTTTAGTTTTTAATTTCTTTTAATTTATTATTTTTTTCCCTTGAAAAGCGTACACAATTTTTTTTCACTCTGCTTTATGTTTTTTTTTTTTTGTTTGTTTATTTTTATTTTCCTCTTGTTTTGCAATTTAATTTTTTTTCCTCTAATGAATTTTTAATTAATGTTACCTAAAGAAAATAAAGTTTACCATTCAAATTACGAATAAAAAAAAAATGTAGAAAAATAAAAACTTCAACGATTTAGAACTAAGAACAAGTACCTCTGTATATAAATCATATTTAATTTCTAGAATAATTATGATTTTATAATAATAACCTGTGGTATGTATAAGATACTTAAAAAAATTAAAAGAATTTTTTAAAAGCGAAAAAAAAAACAAAATGATACTACCTACGTGCAATATCAAATTTAGCACATAGAAGTAATAAATAAATTTTAATTAAATGTTAAAAAATATAAGAAGACTCTAAAATCTTACTAAATAATAAAAAAAGAAAAAAAAGTCCTTAAATGAAGTAAGAAATTATTAATTCAAATTTATCATATGAATGAGATACCTTATTGCCTTTTATTACCATAGAAATATGATTTTATTTTTTTTTAAATTTATATGAAAGGTCTTTCATTTTGTCAAAAAAAAAAGTAAATAAATAAAAAAATAACATTAAAAGTATTTTTTTATCAATGACGATAAAAACCAATTTAAATAAAGTTTTAATTAATTTTTCCATATCCAAAGCATATTCGTATAGGTAGTAGTTAAAAAATCATATCTTTTTATTTGTTTCTTTTTTTTTTTTTTTAGTTTTGTTTTGAATGCATGAAAATTTTTACAAAAAGTCACATATTTAATGCATATTACATTTTACTCGTTTTGAAAGCAGAGTAAAAATATTAAAAAAAAAAAAAAAACAAATATATTCGAAATTATATACTACATATGTATAACAGCACATTCATATACTATAAAAAAAAAAAAAAGGAAAACAAAAAATTTGTTTTATTTTGAAACGACGACTATATGAGATTTATTTAAACAGGATACGATTTTAATTAATGATAAAAATTTCACGAAATGAAGCAATCCATTTCTGTGAATCAGATAAGAATCTTATGTACTTTACTTTTTGTATAAAATGTCATTTTTACTTTTTTGTTTTTGTTTTTTTTTTTCATATATTTTTATTACCTTTTTCAAGGAATTCTTTCCTTTTAAAAGTTTTGCAATTTAAATGAACATTTATTTTTTTTTTTTTTAATAAATTTATTATGTTTCTTTTTTTTTTCTACACAAAAAAAAAATCTTATTTTCAGTTTATTTTACAGTACAGCTTTTTTTTTTGCTTTATAATTAGAAATGTATTTGAGAAAAATTTCTATATAGCAATGCTTTTGATTTTGCATTTTTAAATTTTTTATTGACTGTTTAGTTTTCAAATGTGGGAGTAAAATATGAAAAATTTAAATGTAAGTTTGCTTAATTATTTGAAATGGAATAAAAGAAAGAGAAATGTACTTTTTAAAAGGTAATTTTCAACCTTCAAAGAAAGTAATAATAATTATTTTTTTTTTTTTTTGCAAAAAACAGAATTTCAATAAAATGTAATTTAATGTTTTGTAAATGTATTTTCGAAATTCGAAAAACTAATAATAAATTATGATTATATTTCGATATACACATTTTCTATGGCATAAAATTGCAATTCATACTTATTTTAGTATTAAATTTACATTTATTTTCCAAAATTTATTCTACAACATTATTCAAGTGCTTTTATACATATTATAGTAAAAGTCATAGGGTGATTCACAGTTCGAAAAGTTTTCTTATAAGAACTAATCAGAGTTTAGGAGTCAAAAAGAGGATAATACAAATAGGAACCAATTGAGCAGGAAAATAACATCCTGTATTCATAGTTCTAATAATAAATTAATATTTATTGTGTAATATACATATAAGAAACAATGTACTTATTTGCATTTTTAATTATGTATTTTAAAATTTCTGTCTGCAATAATATGTCTCAAATTCTTGTTTTGAATATGTTAACATGAAAATTCTTAATGTTACAGATGAAAATACATATTTCTACATACGAATATTGTATGAGATTTTGCATTTTCAATAAATTTGTAAAAAAAAAAACAAATAAACAAAAAATACAGTATTCGACATAACCAATAATGTTTTGTATCAAATATTGTATAATTAATAAAGTTTAATAAATTGAACCATAACCTCAAAATATAAGTAAATTCGATAAAATATAATCTGAATGATCTGAGTTCTTCTTAATTAAAACTTTTAAATAAATTTCTATTTTATAATTTAATTTTCTTAGAAAAAAAAAACTTTTAAATATATCACTTTTTTTTTCCTATCAAGATTTTGAAACTTTTCATTATTTTTTTTTTTTTTTCATTCAAACACAAAACAAAAATTTCACCTTTATTGAATATTTTATTTTGTTCAAATTTAAATACACAAAATATAATATTTTGTATATTTAATGCATTGTAGGTATCGTGTGCAAAAATTTCATAAAATCTTATTTCGTATCGTTTTATTATTTTTCTTGAAATCAACAAATTTTCATGATTTTAAAAGATTAAAAGTTATGTACTTCAAGAGCAAAAAAAAAAAAGAAGCAATGTTAAATATTCTTTCAGTTATGATAAATCAAAACTTTATTAAAAAGTTTACAAAGTTTAAAGTTTTTTCCTTTTCTGAAGAAGTCAGACTTTTTATAAAAAGTTCTAGACTCACGAAAATTTAATACATTTTATTTATTTTTTTATGCATTAATAATGTACACATACATACATACATTATAAAATTTAATAATTTGTGCATATTTTCTATATTTTAACGTTTACATATAATATTTGTTTCTTTTCTTTATTTTTTATTTTTTTTAATGTTCAATCTTTTAAGAAAATAAAATCAAATTTTCATTTATTATAAAATTTCAAAAACAGAATTTTATTTAAGATAATATTAAAGGATTAAGTTTTTCTTTTAATTTCTTACAATAATAAATATAAAAAATAAAAAATAAACACAAAATGTAAATTTGGTTTATTGATGTTATATTCAAATGTAAACACATGTATAAAAGATTAGTTTTTTAATCATGTGGAGTTGGCATCCCTACTGTGTGTTTTTTTTTGTCTTCGTTCTTTGTTTTTCTTTTTCGTTAGAGATGAAAATTTATCAGAAGTTAGTGTGGAACAAAAAAGAAAAAAAAAACAGATAAATAAAACCACAAAACAAAATTAAAGATTTTAATTTAATTTCAACTTTTATACTTATGTACACACATACATACATGAATATAACATATCTACATATAAACAGGGTGATACAAATATGTATGTGTTTCGTTTTTTTCCTCCCCAGAATTTCATGAAAAAAAATTTAGGAAATTCGAAGAAAATGTAGACCACGAAATGGAATATGTACCGGGAAAGTCATCGATAAATGGAGTTTCAACAAAACAGGGTCCCGAAGCAAACAACATGGACAATTTTGGTGAACTCATATTTCTAACAAGAAATGATTTTAATTGACCCGCTCGTTCGTTTGGATCGAGTCCTTCAGACTTTTTTTTTTTTTTGGGCTACAGTCTACATTTATCCCGAAGAGAAATTTTTTAAATCTTGAAAAAAATAAAAAAATATATAAAAATATTTTCAACCATTTCGTTTTTTTTATCATCCTGTAAATGTGCGTATATATAGAATAGATTTCTTATCTTTCATACACTTAAAGCTGTCTAAAAAAAATAATCTTATATTTTGAAAAGGGTTAAACAGAAGTGCTTTATGTTCACACAAGCTTTGTTACCCCTATATTTAGTTAAAATCTCTATACAAACAGTATAAACACACCCACAAAAAAAGGATACATTAAATAAAATAACATAACATATAAGTTTTTCTCCCTTAGATTATATGTAATTAATGAAAAAAAAATTTGTTATTTTTATTTTTTTTTTTAATTCTATAAAAATATATTATACATAATTTATTTTAATTCAAAAATAACACAAAAATTTTGTTTGTTGTTTTTTTTTTTGGCCTTGATGAAATGATAATTATCTTGGTGGTTTAGAATAAAAAGAATATAATAAACTTCAAGAGAGTATACTATGTTTATTTTTCTATTATTTTTTTTTAAAATGTGAAATTCTAAAAAAAAGAATTTACTGAATTATTCAGATTTAAATTTCGTTATATTGTTTTTTTTTTTTCTAAATTTCAAATTTACCTCACTTCAATCAATGAAAAAACCAAGTGGAAAAATTTAATAAGGTTTCCTTTTTTCATCATACAAAATTATCAAAGATGATTAATGAACTACATTATTCCAATTCAATATCGTTCTTTTTTTTTTCTCTCTTTTTCTTAGCTTTCTTTAATTTTATTTTTCTGTTTAAAGTAAAAAAAAAAAAAATAACGAAGAAAATTGAACTTGGTATGTATAATATATTTCATACAGTTGTAAGTCAATATATATATAGCACAATAATTATATGTATTATATAAATGATATTATATCCTTAAGGGCATATCCTCATTATTGTGTATCCCCTTATATTATTTATATGAATAAAATATTTCAGATTTCAGTTTTCTTTTGTTACAAATATCGTAATAATATTTATATACACTATATTATATTATGTGTTTCGTATTGTGAAATTATATATTATATAAATCTAAAAATATTTTCAGCATAATATATACGTATACGTTTTATTTTTTTGGTTCTTGGTTGGTAAGAGTTTATAACAAATCTAATGGATTATAACAGAAATTGACTTTAGCTAAAAATATATATATATATATTTTTTTTTCATTTGATTCCCATTACTCACTTTCTTATATATTATATATTGATGAGTATTTTCACTTAAAAAGCATAATTTCATATAACAATTGATTACTTTTTGTATGTATGTATATGAGTTTTTTTTGGGTGTATGTTTGTATTATATATACACAAAATAGATTGGCTGATCCTTAAATTTATAAAGTCATTCTACTCAATTAGATTTAAAAGTAGATATGTTTTTTTGTGTGTATGTATGTATATGTATGAAATATAAAAATAGATCTAGATCCAAATAAAACCCCAGAATGAACCTTTAATACAATTATTTAGTTTTAGAATGTATATAGCAAAAAATAGAATAAGAAAAACTAAATGATAACCAGATATATTTGATAAGAACGTGTATACAATAATGTAAAATTTATATTTTAGATAATATTTTATTAATAGAATATTAGAATGTAAAATATGATTTTAAATTAATTGTAGGTATGTTTATATTTTATTTTACTTGGTAACTTTTAACATTTTAACTTGACTTTTACAATCGATTAATCAATCATATAGAGAAAATATTTATATTTTCTTAGTAATTCAAAATACATATAAATTTATATATAAATTGAGTAAATTTTATATTTCTATATCGATTACAAGTTTTTGTAAAATTTTATGGAAATGTCAATATTGAAAATAAAAAGGATGTGTTTGTTAAAAAAAAAAAAAAAAAAATATGAATGTTTGTTATTTATCAAGAGGTTGTAGTTTAATTTATTTTATAAAATTAATTAATAAATTAAAAATTTACACTAAAACGAATTCAATATGATAATAAAAATTTCAAAAGCTCAAAAGAACAAAAAAAAAAAAAAAGGATTTTGTTTTTGTACTTTTATAATTAAGTTATGTGTTTTCAATGACTTGTTATTCAAAAAAATGTGTATAAAATCTATCTTGAATAATAAAAATAATAAAAATGAACAACATAAAATAAAATGTAAAGAAATAAGAATATGAAAACAAAAAAAAAAATGTAAATGAATAAAAAACGTGAGACATTGAATTTTTAAACAGGAATGCAATAAAAGAATTTAAATTAAAAAGTAAGACAAGAACTTTTTATTTTATCACGTTTTTATATTGAAATTCAAGTTTTCAAAAAAGAGCAATCCAGAATAATACAAATCTAAAGAAACAGGGATAAGGTAAAGACAATTAGGAATATGAATTTATGTATATATTATTCGCAACCTATACAAGGGTATTAAGCATTATACATATTTATACGTACATATATTTTTCTAAAAGCAAAAAAACAAAGCTATAGAAAATAATTTTTTTCTATTATTTGTTTTTGTAATTTTCCCTCTCAGACTTTTAATTATATATACATGTAAAAAAAGAAATTAAAAATAAAACATAGAATTTAAAATGAAATATAAAAGAACAACAACAACAACAACAAAAAAAGAACTTTCGAGAAATGAATATGTAAAGTTTGAAAACCTGGAGTTGTATTTTACAATTCCTTTTTGTAAATTTTTTCTTTTTCAGTAGTTTGAAGAGAAAAAAAAAGGCATATAAATGAATAAAAGTGTATATACGAATATATGCAGACATTTACATTTTTTTTTTCTGATAATAGTGCTTGTTATGGAAATTTTAAAATGTGTAATGAAAAACATTTTTAACGTGAAAAAGCTTTCAAGTGAAAACAAAAAAGTTTCACAGTCTAAAGAGCAACATCTTTTATTTTATTGTTTATGCCTACATTATACATTTTACATATACATATATTTACATACATACATACATATGTACTCGTACACCTATGTAAACTTGTTGCATTTTAATTTAAAGAAGAAAAATAAAACGTACCCTACCCCCATTTATGAATATTCATTTTTATATCCTGCATATATTTTAAAGGGACTATACTATTCTGTATATGACAACTGATATTTTAAAATAATATTAGAGAATGTACACTTGAAATTGATGTTTATAAAATTGTATATACAGAAGATATCTTTGTAAAATTATAAAACTGAATTGTAGGAACAAAAACAAGAAAAACACACACACAAATTATATGTTGTATTTATGACTGTTAAAAGATACTATACTATATGTACGTACGATGATATGCCTTTCGGAAGTACATGTATATAAACTTTTGAATTGTTTTATTTTTTATTTTTTTTTTTACATACTTGACAGGATTATGAAAAAGAAATTTTTCCTATAAATGTGAAAAGTGATGACATAAGCTAACAGTAGGTTTTCCCTAATCAAGATGTTTTCTGCCAAAGTACATGAAAGATAGAAAAGTTGTGTTTTTTTTTTCTTTAGATATTTTCTACCCTTGTTATTTTTTTATTTTTTTATTTTTTGATTTTTTCAATGCATGAAGGGTTACTGATTTGCTATAACATTTACACGGTTTGTTAAGATTATAAAATGGATGCTCGTTCATATGGATGTGATGTTATTTATCATACAATTTGTTTTTGTTTTTATCTTACTAAATTGTTATGTTTTTTATGTCTTTATATACTCATGGATATACATTATATATGTATGTATTTTTTTAATGTCACTTTTTTTCCTCTAAGTCAATATAACAATATGTCTTATAATGTTACGATGTTTTTTTTATTCTAATGTTAAATCATCGCTGAATTGCTTTAAGAAAGAGAAAAAAAAAAGGATTTTTAAGAGAGAAAAAAAATAAAAAAAAAAGGATTACAAAGTTTTCCTTTGGGAATTCAAGAAAATATAAGGAAAAGGAATAAATTTTCAAACAACTAAACAATAAATGACCTTATATCCTTTCAAATTATCTATATAAGAAAAATTAATATATGTATGTATATGTTTTATAACATTTATGTTTTACATAATATAAATAAATAAAATATAAAAAAGTAAAAAAAAAAAAAGGAAGCAAAAGAGAAACCCAAGAGTGAACTTTTGTAAGTTGTTTATACCATTTTATGTACATACATTCATATTTATTACGTACGCGTATGTATATGAAAATAAAAGCAAAAAATTTCTTTATGACAATATTTGAAATTTTTTATGAAAATCGAATTGTATAGTTTGAAATACAAATTCAAAGTGAAATGATATTAAAGTAGTTTTAAAGTGAATTAAGATGAAAAATAAATGAGTAAAATAATGTGTTTAGAAGGGCAAAACTTTGAATATTTATTTTAGAAAAATTACAGTTCAGGCTTCTACATTATTCTTTTTGAAAAGTTGCTTTTTGCAAACACCATAATTGGTTCTTTGATTTAAGAAGATGGAAGACTCCAATAAAATTAACTAAAATTTAATCTGATACGATCTTAAACTAGTACACGATTAGTTATAAAGTCCAAGGATTTTTCACTTAAGCGTACAATTGAAAGTCTCCTTTTTAGACAAAGACTTTTAGAGCTTCACCAATATCTTTAATACCTCACAACATGAGACTGAACCATTCTTTATCACCGCAATATATTGTATAGATTTCAAAATAACATGGTTTTAATTAAAATAATAATTTTTTTTTCTTCCTTTAAATACTTTACTTATACATGAAAAGATTATTTTATTAATTAATTGTATTGTCATTTTTAACGGGTTCATGTGAAGATTCATTTTATTTCATTTTTTTTTTTTTCACATTTTATTGATTTATAATGTTAACAACTACTCTTATAGCACAGGTTGCGGAGAACAGGTGAATAATGATAAATTATTGCCACACCTACACTCTTTTTGTATGTTATATATGATATATACATATGTGTATACTTGTTAAATTAACGAACCTAATTTATATTATTCTATTCAGCACATATTCAAGAACTACTAAGATTAATGATATTAAATACATACAGAGGAGAAGGCATTTTACTCCTTTATACATGACATATTATTTATGAAGAAAATACCTGGATTAAAAAAAAAAGCCAATAAAAAAGAAAGAAAAAAAATAACACATTTAAAGATATATGTACATATGTACTCGTATGAACATATTTACGTAAATTTTATGTAATTTAAAAAAAAAAAAGACTTTAAGATTTAAAGATATTTTTTTCAATCGATTAATTTAAATGATATTGTTTTTTTTTTTTGTTAACTTTTCTTAGACTGAAACTTATATTAATAAGATTTTTGTTAAATTTATTTATATGTATAATGTTTATTTTTATTTTCTTCAAATTCTTGTAAGCAATATCATTTAATAAAACTTTTGCAGATATTTTTTACAAAAAAAAAAATAAAACATAGAAAAAAGATAGAAGAAAATCAAAATAAAATCTCAAACAAGAATAAAAAAAAAAAACTAAACAAAGAAAATGTTCAAAATTTATTTCTATGTTTAAGTTTTGTTTTAAAGTTCAACAAAAACAGTTAACTTAAAAATAAGATTTTTGTTATTTTTTTCTATTCTCCTAATAAGTTTTTTTTTATTGTTTATTTGTAGAAAAAAGGATAATTAAGAAACTTCTACAAAAGTTGTCATCTTTTATTTTATTTTTTTTTTAAATTTATTCTCGTTTTGCTTAACTGAACAAAAATATGAAGTTTATATTTTAATTTCATTTCTCTATTGAATATGTATTTTTTATTTTTCATTTTGATTTCATTATCTCTTTATTTTTATTAAATATTTATGTTTGTGGCACTATTTGCTTTGTTGTTGTTATTATTATTATTGTTTTAAAATTAAATGAAATAACTTTTTTTTCTATGCTAAATTGCTATGGAAAATAAATGACCAAAAACTACGTACATTCATGATATTGATTAAAATTTGTGTTTGGTATTAAAAAAAAAAAAATACACAAAAAAAAATGGATCAATAAAATGATCTAAATAAATTTTTCTGTGTTTTTTTTTCTACTGTAAGGATATTATGATATTTCATAAAACATAACAGCTTTTATATGAGATTGAAGATGAAAAAAAAATATAAAAAAAAAACCTACTTTTTATAATAACAAGACTCAGTAACAGAATTATATGAAATCTTGTTATTACAAGGATAAAATCATAATAAATATTTTCTATTTACTGTTATATAATTTTCTTCAATGTGATTGTAATAGATGATGTTAATGTGTTTGTGTAATGAATTTCAATAACCGAAAAATCCGATTTTTTGTTGTTTTTTTTTTTTGGCTTCACGAATTTATAAAATGATTTCTACGTGATTTTTTTGTAATTTGAATTTATGTGTTGTTTGCTTATCAAGAATGTTAATTTCATAGAAAATGGAAAAAAAAATAAAAGAGAAAAAAGTGAATACGTACATTTACGTATGTACTATGTATGTATGTATGTATATGATAAGAAACTTCTGAAACAGATATTTTTAAGCATTATGTTGCTGTGTTAAAAAAATGAATTTTTTTTTTCTCTATTTGATTTTTAAATTAAAATTCGACGTAAAAATCGTATACTTATGTATGTATATATAATTTATCATACACAAAAAAATTTCTACTTTAATGAAAAACATGCTAAATACGTATGTTTCTACTTTCACATCTAATATTTACAAGATTTATGTTCAATACACAAATTTATGATGAAGATTTCAAAAATCTGTCAATAATGATCATTTTTCAAATATTATTGAAGATTTATAGAAACCATATTTCAGAACAAAAAAAAAAAAGGACAAAAATTGGAAAAATATAAAAAAATAAAAATAATAATGTAAACAAATACAATTTATAAATCTTATACAAAAAGAAAAAACAACAAAAAACAAGCACATATTACGGGATCGAATAAGGTAAAAACACGTATTTTATATCTATATGAAGATTTGACAGGATACGAACATATGTCATAAAAAATAACGAACAAACTAACAATTTGAACTTTTTAGATGACGAATAACAAGTAATTGTATTTTCAACCTGTTTGTTTCTTCTCTTTTTTTTTTTTTTTATCATAGCAAATTGATTGATTACGTATTTATGGGTCCTTTTTTTCTGGTTCACTTCACAATTTGTCGTTACGTAATGTTCGTTATACTACATACATTCACATACACATGCATACAAAAAAAAAAAAAAAAACAGATGAAAAAAGAAGCTTGGAAAATTGTTTATAATTTTCACATCTTTTTTTCTTCTTCTAATTCAGTTTGATGGCTTAAAATGGAAAACATGAGAAAGAAAAAAAAAAGATGATAAGATTTGACCTCTGACCGAAATCATTAATTTATTTTACACTCAAATTTGTATATATGTGTTTATATTTGTACATTTTCTAAATAATAGATTTAACCTCATTAGATCGAAATAAATAAAATGAAAACTTGTATATAGAGTATTTTTATTTTTACTTGATTCAAAACATTCGATTTTCATATACGTATATGTATGTATATATAATGTACATATAAGAATTATGTTTGTCAGAATCAATCAAGAAACTTAATCAGAAAAATTCCCTAAAAGAAAATGTTCTTTCCAAACAAAATAAATACGAAATGGCAGATAACATTAGACACGTACTATCAAATGATTCAGTTTTTTTTTTCTTGCTTTTTTTGTGGTAATTTAAACGAAAAAAAAAAGAAGAAAAAATAACAATAACAATAAAAAAAATATATATACACCAAAAGTCTGATAAATTATTCGAATGTTTTATTTTTGTATTTTGTGAAAGTTATTTAATATAAATTAAATAAAAATAAAAAGCAAATTACACATGCGAAATATACAAAAACTTTTTGAGTATACAGTTTTGTTATTTTGTTCCTCATAAAACAAAAAAAATATATATATAAAAAAGGTTAAATTAAAGTTTTTCTTGTCTGTACAAACTAGAAGAAAAAGTTTTCTAGAGCACAAGTATTGTTTTTTGTTTTTATTGGGTTTTTTCTTTTTCTTTTTCGTTTTATTAAAAATTTATCTAATAATGAAAATTAAATTTCTGATAACATATGACATTCTTATCTTCATTTTGAAAAAAATAATTCGATGCTGGATTTTGTACTTATATACACACATATGTATGTATAATGTATGTACAAGTATGTAGTATAGTATATTTTTTTGTGAGTGAATTCTGACCATTTGTTTACCTCTTTTTTATTGTTATTCTTCTAACTTTTTGTTTTAAGTTTCAAAAAGCTCTAAACATTTGCTGAGAATAAAATGTGTGTCCAATTTTAAAAATTGTGTTCAATGAAATCTATAGAACTGCTACAAAATACAAAAATTTTATTTTTTATTCTTAAAAAAGGCAAAAAATATTCTCTCGCGGCCGTTTTTTTTTAATATATCAAAGTTACTTAGCTTAACTTAATTTTTAATAAAAAATCAAATTCAATACATTTTTATATAATTATAACACCAAAAATCTATATGTACTTTTTTTAATCTAATAATAATTTTAATTTAATTAGGATAATTATATTTTTTCCATAGAAATTTTTTTAAAAAAAAAAGTATATTTGAAAAAATATAAATAAATCAGAAATAATTTGTCTGGAAAATTTAATTCATTTCATTTCTTTTTTCATTGTGAAAATTATATATTTAACAATTTTTTTTTTTTTAGATTAAAACAAAAATGAGAAAGAGAAAAAAAAACAGTGTATAAAAATATTTTTTATTCTATCTGTGGTCATAATTTTTTATTGAGAAGAATTTCAGAATAATAATGAAAAAAAAAAATATGAAAAATTCACAAAAAAATAAAAAAAGAATAAAATATAAAAGATTTTTCTTATTTTATCCATTCCATAAAATTTAACGAAGCTTGCATTTATGTTAAATACTGTGAAAGATGAGAAGAACTATTTTCAAAAAGAAAGAAAAACAACAAAAAAGCACTTTTTAAGTTTGAATAAGCAAAAACAAAAGAAAAAAAATGTAGTCTAATAAAAAAAAATTGACTTTGCTTATAATAATTGTATATAAATATCTACATATGTATATACTTACTCTCTACTATTTTATTTAACTTATCAAACACAATAACAATAAAGTTGAAATTAAAACAGAATATAAAAAAAAAAGGATTTATATAAAGTAGAACACTAAAGCAAAACAACATAATATTGTGAAATATTGTACAGGTGATGTTGTACTCATTTTATAAAATGTATACTCTTTCATTTAAAACAATTTTGACTTTTTATAATTCATAAAGAAAATTTAGTAAATTGGTTAAAAAAAAAACTCTTAAAAAAAAATAAATAAAATATGTCAATGTGTCTTGAAATTCAGTGGTATTAATATTATACATTTTCTTATGGTACATAAACATAAATTGGAATACTTAAAAAGCGTAATACGAGCACTAAAAAAATATATGTATATTCTATTTATAGTTAGCTGTATAATATTCATTTTTATACATTTTATATAAAAACTGTGAAAATAATTTTGTTTCTTTTAAGTTTCTCAACACTTCCTTTTTTGTTCGTTTTCATTTCTCGTTCTTGTTTTTTTTTCATCCTTTTGTCATTTTTTTCCTTTTTGAATATTGTAGGAAAATGACAAAATGTTATTATTTTCTTTTTCTTTTTCTCTCATTTTGAATTATACAAGTACAAACAAAAATTTAAAAGTCTAAGTTCTTAAGTTCATATCATCATCAAAAAGAATGATGATGTTTAAGGGTGAAATCTTCAGACTATGATGAGAAATATAATAAGTATAAAATATAACAACTAGAATAATTTTTCTATATTTAAGACACAAAAAGTTTTCATTTTTCCAAACGATTTGCATATTCAACCTACTTCCTCTAAATTTATACATATGTACGCATATATGTATGTACATATTTCTGTATCGTACTTTTATATTATTTGTCGTTTGTTTTGTTTTTTTCTTAACAAATATTAGCAAAAAAAAAAAAAAAAATTCCAAAAAAATCTTAAAACAAGTACAAAATAGAATAAACTTAAATAGAATATAGACGAACAGAAAAGAGGACATTATCCAAATGACCTTTAATGTTAGCAATAAATGTATAAGAAAACTCAAAAGAAATGATATTTTTAATAATAAAAAAAATATATATCAATTTTATGTATGTTGTACAATACGTATATGTATAAGGATGATACTACATAAAATAAAAAGAACAATACACAATTCTTAAAAATGAATACAATATTCATAATATCTCGTTTTATATTTTTAGACAACTTAGGATAAATTATTCAGCCATGGGATTGTCTGTGATTATGTTTTAAAATAACAGCAAACAAAAATAGAAAAAAAAAATGAATAATGAAATAGAATAAAAGGACTTCTACATTAACGTTTTAAGAAACTTTTTTAATGAACATATTGGGATTAATGGAATTTAATAGATTGAAGAGAAAAGAAAATCTTATAAATTTAGAAATGTGTAATTTTATTTATAGTAAAAAATTGTATCTTTATTCTTAATTTGAAAAAAATATAAAGAAGACTTTTTTTTCCCCATTTTTCGTTAAATACGACTACCACACACACATGTATAATAAGTTTCATATTCATATATTTAAATGATGAAATAATATTAACAAATTTTCGCTACAGATAAACAATTTTTTTTTTAATTTTTAAAATAAATAATTTAAATTTTTCACCACAAAAAAGAAACACATACGTAATCTTATTTAAATTGTTTCTATTTATTTATGAAATTCGTAGTAAAATATACACATTGTAAAAAAGTTACATTTTTCATGTAAATAAATTTTAAGGAAGCATAAAAAATATGTTTTTATTTTTCCTTGTTTTTTTTTTTTTATACATTCATCTGAAGTTAAAGGATTATTTTTTTTATGTAATTATAAATTAAAATATAAAATATAGAAATAAAATTTATGTTATCTGTTAAAATAAGATTTTTTTTTAAATGGAGTCAAATTGGATTAAATTCACCATACGTATGTATATATTTTTTTTTGTTACACATACGAGTACATAATTAAACAAGAATTTTTTTTTAAACATCAAATTAAGATTTTCGTGTATAATTAACATGTTAAAAATGTGTAAAAAAAAGGGGGTAAACATTTTTTATGTGCTTTTTGTTCATTATGTATAATTTACTTTTATTGGTAAACATTTACAATAAAATATATTAAAATAAATAGAAGAAAAAAAAAATAATGAAAAAGAAAAATGTAAAGATTTTCTTCAGTCAGACAGATATTCTTCTAGAATCCTTTAATTATTTTTTAAAATAAAAAAGTTAAGAAAAGCCAATAACGCGTGTATATACAAATAATATATAAAATAAGCTTATTATATATTTGATCGTGCATATAAAAGGATATGCTTTGTAGTAATATTTTTTTATGTGTGTTGGTACTGTTAAAATTTTGTATTTTTGAAATAATATCAAAAATTTTCTCATAATTTTAATTTCTGATCAATATTATTTGTTAATTAACAAATGACTAGTTTTTCAAAATATCCTTTTGATATCCTTCGATTAAATCACTAAAATTATATATCTGTTTTATTTATTTTGATACATTTATATTTTTGTTAAACACATTAAAAAAAAATCCTTTTCTACCATCTTTTTATCAGTTTTTGTGGCTTAATCCTTTTATATGATTTTTTTATTTCGTTATTTCATAAATAAAATAAAAAATTGCATTAAAAAATTCTTAATGTTTTTATTTTTTCACAATTATCTACAAATGAATATATTTATGACGCATGCAAGTACACTATATATACACGTAGTGTAGGTTGTATTGTAGAATGATTTCGAACAATGTGAACGACAGGATAAACAAATAATCTTAAGGATTTAAAACAATGACATTTTTATGTTCTCATAATATGAAAAAAAAAAGGGGGTTAAAATTTGAAAGCATCGTTAAAAAAAAGTGTGAATAGTATAAAACGTATGCATCAATTTAAAATTGCCTTTAGGAATAATGTCTGCATCCTGATATAACGTTTTATTTTTTATTTTCTTTGTGTTTTGTATATGTATAAAATGTGTAAAGGATTATATTTTATTATGTACTATATTGTATTGTAGTATGTACATACATATACACTTGGAAGAAAAAGTAAAATTGAATCTAAAGGGTACAGGAAATCATCATGAACGTGACTTCTTTTTCAGGTTGAAGAGTCATTTTAATTGAGTTTAAGTCACGATTTCTTAGTAAAAGTTAAATAAAAAATAATAATAAAAAGCAAAAAAAAAAAAAACAAAAAACAAAAAAATGATTTATATTATTCTCATCAAAAAAGCAAAAAAAAAAAAATTTTTTTTTTTTGATCTTGGTGAAAATCACTGTTCATTCTCTTTTATGTGTATTTTTTTCTTCCTTTTCTACAATTTGCCTAAAGATAAAACTTAAAAAATTGTAAACCTTGAACATTTTAAAACAAAGACTAACACAAATTATTTTCTCTCATGCATTTTTGTTCTATATTGGAAATGATGAACTGCAGAGAAATAATTATTATTTGTATTCAAAAACAAAAAAAAAAATATATATCCAAAAATTTTAATTATGTAACTAAAAATGGAATCAAAGCACGAAAAAAAAATCACTAATTATAATTTACTTTTTAGTTAGTCAATTTTCATACGTTTGTAAAAAAACTTTTAATTTTTTAATATGAAAAAGTTTCACACACATTGATACGTTTTTAATTAATTCAAACTTTTATGATGTTCAACTAACACTTTTTATGAAAAAAAAAATAAAATAAAAAATAAATCACAAATTGAATAATTTTGAAAAGAATTGAATTGCAATATGTACTACACAGATTTTACTTTGAAATATTCTTCACACATTTTTAATTGGAAAATGGAAATGAATTCAAGTTAAAAATCTCATAAAGATAACTTTAAAAAAAAAAAAAAAAAACTTAAAAATTAATTAATTTTGTCACCTGATTGTTTTTAAGCTTGTCATCATTATTTCAAGATATCATAACGTATACTTATGCATCTGTACATCCTTACAAAATAAATTCAACATTGTTTTTTTTTAAAACAACAAACAAAAAAAATGTTCAAGATATTTTATTTATAATAATATACAAACCAATAAAATTGTTCATAATTCATTTTAAACGTAAAATATTATATTACCGTTCATTGAAAAAGTAATTAGCACTGAATATTAATACTTAAAACAAAAAAAAACAAAAAAACAAAAACAAAAAAGTAACATTTTTCAGTCTCAGATATACAGAAGGTTAATGTTACGCCTACCAATTTACCATTATACACACACATACTATGTAATGTGCACATAATAAAAGACATTCATAAAAATATTCAATCTATTTAAATATTCATGAAAGCATTTATCTTGAAAAGTGGTTTAACGAAACAAAAAAATAAAAAAAAATAAAAATGAAAACTTATTATTCACACCTTTCGATTCATTATTATTTATTCACCGATAATTTTCGATTACATTTTTAACGTGAATATAACTTCATATAGTCTTTTGTTTTATTTTTATTTTTTCATGGTACTCTTGGGGGCTGGCAAAACACCAATTCAACATAAAAAAAAAACATGAGAAGAATCAGATCATAATAATATATGTACATATACATATACATACATACGAGTAATATCTCCCACAGACTTCGAATTTTATATTGTGTAGTAATTTAAATTACATTTAAATTGGTTATTTTTTTTTTTGTTCATGTAGAATAAAATTGGGATTATATTCACAAGTGATTATACCTTAAAGGGGTTAAAAATTTTGATAAACATATTTTTGTTTTTTTTTTTTAAATCACATTACAAAATGGTTTTTATAGTAAATAAAAAAATCAAAATTTTTTTTTTTGTATTAAAAAATTCGGTCAAATGATTTATACTTTTAAATTTTGAATAATAATAAAAAAAAAATGATCTAAACCCATTGAATTAGAAATATGATTTGTAAAAAATTTATTAATTGCCTTTTACAGGCTAGATTTAAACTTCAATTTGAATAGAGCTTTTTTTTTTCTCTTCAAAAACAAAATTACTTACATTTACTTTTGTATATAAAATTTTCCATTTAAAATTAAGAAGAAAAAAAAAAGTTATGGAACAATAATTAATTGCTTTAAATTAGCGTCATAAACATCAATACCATTATATAGAGAAAAAAAAAGTATATATTTGAAAAAGATTCCAATAAAATATAGTAATTTGCTAAATTTTTCATTTTAAATTTCCCAATCAAATTTTTTAAATCATGCATAAAATTAAGGTTTTATTTTTTTTTTTTCATTCAACTAAAAATTTATCAAAATAGAAAATTCCTATCGATTTTGCATGATTTGTGTACAATTAATATCATTTATACTCATACCTTTTTTTTTTATTTATATTTATTTATTTGATTTGATTTTTTTTTTTTCAAGCAAATATTTGAAATAAAAAAGCGAATTGAGTAATTGTATAAAATTTAAAAAAAATAAAATCATGGATTTTTTTTTCTCTCTTTTGAATAAAAAGTTAAATATCTGTTGAAATTTTATATACATACATACCTACATACATATAGATATATATATAATAAATTCGTATATTTCTAACGTGGTGGAACTAATAGAGTTTGTAAAATTCAAGGATCATTTACTAAAATCTTGCTTCCCTTTTTTTTTTTTTTGTACTATACTATATTCTCGAAAAAAAAAGGAATTTTTACAATTTCTTTTCTTTTTAATAAGATGCCTTGTAATAATACCAATATTTTTTTTTATTTTTTAAAAAAACCTTTTTTTTATATATTTTTTCCTAAATAAAAATAAAAAAGAAATAACAAACAGCAAGAGAAAGTTATTTTTTTACCTTGTGGTCCACAATTCTTTGCCATTTTTCTATAAAAAAAACTTTTTTCTTTTCTTTCTCTTTTACTTTTCATTTTTAAACAGAAATTCATTATGTAAAATAAATGAAGGGTAAATAAAAGTAAGGTTCAAGAAGTAAGAAATTTTATTATATTTTTTTTTTCGCTTTTCATTTTCTTTTTTTTCTTCTAATTTTTTGGTGACAGCAGTTTGTCTTGTGCAGTTTTTTTTTCAACTTCCTCCTATTTTATTGTTTGCTTAAAACAAAACATTGTTTTTATATTTTATTCACAAGGAAAAAAAAACAAAATACAACTGAGAAAAAAAAATTAGGAAAATGAAGAAAAAATATCAAGTGAACTGTGGTGATGTTATTTAATTAGAAAAACTTCGTAAAAGTAGGTCAAGTTTCTGACACTTCCAATTATTATAAAGAGTAAGATATTTTTGTTGTTAGCTTTTTTTCTTTCCATTTTGTGTTTATGTGTGTTTTGTTATATAATATAGAAGTATATGTTTTATTAGGACAAGGAGTATAATTTCAATTCTAGCTTTGGAATTAAAAAAAAAAAACAAAACGAAAATTTTAGTTCATGAATATAAGACAATTATACACTTGAAAAGTAAAAGTTTTTATATAGTTTCGTCAAAAATAAAATTAAACGAAAATAAAAAAAACAACAGAGAGAAAGAGAGAAAGAGTGCCAATAAACTATTAAAATTTAATAGAAATTTTCTCTTGAAAATTTTCAAATAAAATTTAAAAAACTGATATGTTTTAGTGGTGGATTTCAAGAAAATATAAAATTAAAAGAAAATATAATCTTAATGACCTGTTCTAGAATAACGGAAGATATTCTGTTTCATTTGTGAAATTTTATCCGTAATTTTCTTCTAGAAAAAAACAGTACTCCTATTTTTATTCTTTTTTTTTGCTTTCTCTTCTAATTTCAAGGATTAAATTTTCTTATTTGGAGAGCAATTTTCTTATTTGTTCTTGTTCTAGTTTTATTTTTCATACTTCAAGCCAATTGTGTAGAAGAATTTATACTTCCTGTTGTAGGTTTTTTTTTGTTGTTGTTGCAATTTTTATTGTTATGTAATTTTTGTTAAATTATTTTTTTTTTACTTTTTGTTTTTGATGAAGAGAAAAATCGATTTTAATACGATTTAAAGGAAGGATAATTTTCCTAAAAGTCACGTAATAAAGTTTAAAAATGAAAATAAAGCAAGAAAAATAAGTAAGTACATATTATAATTTTGATAATACAAATAATTCATTGCGGTTTAAAATTTTTGTTTTTTAAACAAACATAAAATCAGTTTGTAATTACAATTACCGGACAAGTACAGAATTTATTCTATTCATAGTCGATTTTTTTCTTTTTTAAATAGCTATTTCGAAGTTGTTTTTTTTTCTCCATGAGAACTACTTATATTTTTCTTTTGTTGTAATTTACCATAATTTTATTGATTTGTTTTTATATGCTTGACCCATTGAAATCATACTTTTACAACCCAAATGCAATGTAAATATTTCCGTAGCCTGTCGTGAATATTTATTCAAATAAAATGGACTAATTTCATTCTTGTATAGAAATAATTTTTTTTTTATTACTGTTTTTTTTTCTGTCATGCCACAGGTTATGTTTTTGTGGGTTATTTTATAATACAAACAAAATATAATAAAAGAAATTTAATCGTAAAATGACTTTTATTTCTCATATTTTAGCATAAATTTGCATTTTTTGTTTTGTTTTTTCTTTTTGTTTACAATACATTTATTAGAATTATAAGCCTTCTATTTTCGTTTTTACTGAAATCGGTTACCACTTTAGTAAGATTTATCAGAACAAAGTTAATAATAAATTACCATATATTGTTGTATCCCAGAGGTCATGTATTAGTATTAAGGATAATATGAGCCTGCTGACAATTAGGCGAAACTTGCGTCTTATAACCTCTCATTAAAACCGATTATCTCTTTAGTGCCACCACCAATCCCCAGCTAATCCCGACTCTCCTATTATTCACAATCGACTCTATATTGACCGTATTCTTGCACATTCATACTACATTTCACATTATCCCAATCAACTTGTACTTTTTGTTAAAGTATATCTTTTCTTCAATCTAAATTTTTTTACATTCTCACAAAAATTAAATTTCTTTCTCCAATATAAACAAACAAGTCTCTCTTGTTCAACTGGGCTAAAGGTTTTTGGTTAACATAACAGAATTTATTTAGAACCCTTTTAAGCTATCTCATTATTACGCCGAAACTTTCCAATAACAAACTGTTTCTGTAATTAGTCAATCTTAAGTACAAACATTTAATCGCCTCTTGATCCTTGCCACTATACGTGTCTTCAAGAGTTCGATCCTATTTGTTATGCACTTATTATTATGAAGCTGAAGCTCTATTGAATAGTTTACTTTGTTCTTCGCATCGTTTATGGTAAAACAGAATTAAAACACTAGCATATCAACATATCCCAACTGTAGATATATGTATATACACACATGTTATCTAAAGAATATGTTAGATGTTTCAAAATATTTTAAATCTTTTAAATAGTCTATCTGATTGATGCAAAGTATTGTAATACACCATATACATATGTATACTATGTGTCTATTCAACATTATTGTTTAATTCTTATAATCGAGTACAAAATTGCAAAATTGGTACGGTGAGTGTATTAGATTTGAATAAAATATGTTGAATTGAAAACACGCTATTGAAAGGAAAACAAAGGATATGATGTTTTAGTATATAAGTAGTTTATACATAATATTCTTAGAACATACTGTTCAATTTAAATATTTTAAAGAGTGAATGGAATGCATTACCATAAAAGGTATTCACACAAAGTACCTAGATGTAGTCCATTTTATTAATGATAGGCATAGCTATATAAACTCATTAAAAAAAGAAACATTATTTTCACACTGTGTAAATGTGTATATATTTTAAGTTTGCTTGTATTTGTTTGATAATTCATTTTCGAAAAAAAATCTTTCTTTAAACTGGTTCTTGTTTTTTTGCAAATTAATGTCAATTAAGACCTTAAATTTTCGGACAAAATAATTTTAAATTAAAAGACTCTATCACTTTTAAAAAAAAAAATATATTACATCATAAATTTCAGATAAATAATTAAAGTTAATTACTCACCTGGTCTATCCAATTCATTAATAAGATCATCAGCATCTGAATAAGCAGCATTTACTTTATTAATGTTACCGTTTAATAATAGACATAAACATGTACCATAAAACCACCATAAATAAAATGTTGTTATTATTTGTATTGAAACGAATATCATTCGATTTAATATACATTTGGCCATTTTTATATTGACCAATCAACTGTTAATTGCATTTAATAACACAAATTAAAATAACTTTAATTAAAAATTATGAATAAATCATTAAAACACAAAATGGAGTAAATATAATTGAAAATAAAAGCCTAAATAATTTTTTTTAACGGAATTCTTTTTTTTTTTTTTTTTTTGGTTTTAGCCTTATCCTTTTTCAATAACACACTTTTTTATTATTGTTATTTTTTTTTTTTTTGTTCACAAATATCTTCGTAATCCACTGTATCTAGTCACAATTCAATCTCTAAGGATGATGTTATCTTTGTTCTTATTTGTTTTATCGTCCTTAAATGGTTACTTTCTGTTATATGTTTTTTTTATTTTATTTTAGTTTTTATTCCCTGTTATTTTATCTCCTTTTTTTATCTCAATAAATCCAGTAGTTGATCGAAATTCTACACTACACAAAATATATATACATATGTATTTTATTTAATCGTATATGTATGTAGTATTTAGTGTATATATAATCCTGTGTACAATTGTTAAACAATTTCATATAATATAGATACATATACATATATATTTATATTTATATTTTTATCTCTATATGTAATTTCATATTGTCATCATATAATTGTAGTTTGTTTTTTCTCTATGTATATCCTTTCTACTATATACTATATATATTTTTATTTAATTTTATTTTTTTTTAGTTTTTTGCTCTCCTGTAATACTTAGTATTCCACAAGGACATATGTTAAGAACAAAACAAAAAGTGTTAGAAACCTTGAAAAATACTCGTAAAATACTACACATACATGTATGTATATATTTTTTCTTCTCTTTATTGTTCTTATTTTCCGCAAATTATATGTATACTTAATTTTTTTTTTGTTTTTTGTGTTATGAACTATTTTATATCCTTGCAAAGTTGTTTAGCAAAATTTACACTGTTATACATGTTATAAAATATAAAAATAAGTGAAGTAATAATACTTTAAATGTTTTTAAGATTATTTCAAGAAATTTCATTTTTTATATTTTCTGGTATAAAATGTATGTGGATAAAATAAAAACAGATATATAATTGTTGTTGTAAATTTGAGTAATTTTCACATTTCATTATTAAAAATGTCTGTCGTCATACACAGAGAAAATGTATTATAGTTTTTTTTTTATTTTTCATATTATTCTTTTCTTTTTTTATTCACTTGATATGATGTTCACCACAGAGAAAAAAAAATAAAGGATAATTTTGTTTAAAATTTCAGCAACGCTTTAAAACGTTCACATACACATACATTTATGTTTTTTTTTTTATAATGAAAATTGAGTAATTATATTTTGCTGACACCTACACAAACATTAAAGTACATATATTACATTTTTTTTTCTTGTAGTATAATAAAACATGATTTATAATTTTTCTGTGATGGTATTTTTTTTTATCAATTTTTCTTACACTATAGACAAACTTGTTTCTAAGTCATTGAAAAAAGCTTTTATCGTATTTTTAAATATGTTATTTTTAGGATATATATACATATATTTTGCCTTTTCTTTTTAATATGTTTTCTCAATAGTCCTTATCCTTAAAATATCCATTATCCTTGAAGTTATAAAAGTTGATTCATATTTATATTGAAAATTTTTATCCTCGAAAGAGTTTATTCATATAGTTTTTCTGAAATGAGAAAAAAAAATTTTTTTAAATTATTGTAAATAAATAAAAAATAAAGAAATATGAATTTTTAAAAAAAAAAGTGTTCTTAATTATTAAAGATGTTGCTTAACTTTTTCGTAATTATTTAATTAGCAATTTTTGTTTTTCATTGAAACATTCTGCATAATAACTCAATCGTGCTTTAGGGCAACACGAAAAGAGGGGAGAATAACATTAATGTACACGTATAGTGTAATTTAAATTCATGTAAGAAAAAAAAAATCATGTTTTCAACATAAAAATAATAAACTTTTATCTTTTTTAAACATATACAAGCAAAAGGTGTTTTCTTAGAAAGCAATACAAATTGAGTTTAAAAATTAAAAGGATTCAAGTGTTCTGTAACCCTTTCGGAAAGGATGATTTGGTTGCTTTCATGTATAATGGCTTAACGGAAGAATTAGAAAGTCACTGCCAGTAATAAAACCATTTTAACACCTAAGCTATTATTGACTTTATATCCCAAAGCACCCTGTGTGTTTAATGAAAAAATAAACTGGCAAAGGTTATCACAAATTGTACGTCACATGCGCTATACTCATAATAATGTGCATATATGTATGATGCTATAATAAGGTGACATGCTATTTTTATAAATTTTGTTTTTGGACATGCAATTTAAAATTTATTATCGAAAAATTGAGTAATAATTTATTTTTGAGATTTTTCTAAAATAAAATGAAATTTGTTGATTAGTGAAATAAGAATCTGATTTTTTTTCAAATTTGTAGATATATTCTAATCTAAAGTCAAATATATAAAAAAAAAACAAGGAATAAATACTGAAAAAAATTTAATATGTACAAAACCATTTCAAAAACCAAAAACATTCGGCAATATGAAGTTTTTTTTCTTGTATAGGTTTTTTATTGTAATCACATTTTAAAATGTTCTATACATACGAAAAACTATTTATATTATCTACATATGTACATATGGTACATATTTATAATTTTATAAAATCAATATTTATTTTTATTATTTTTAGATGTTAAAAACATTTAATTTTATTCCATACATGTTTTGAACATTTAAAAATTGTTTATTTTTCGTAGAAAGTAGGTTTTTCGTTTTATTCAAAATGTTAACGAAAGAAAATCAACAATATGGACCAACCATGTATTAAAATTCCAATGTAAAAAATAAAATAAAATACAATAAAAATGTTGTGGAAAAGCTATTTTCACTTAAACAACAAAAAATAAATGTGTTTTATATGTTGAATTTCAAATATGAAATTTTTTTTTTCTCAGTAAAAAAAAAGGTTAAAAATAAGGGTTGAAAAACATAAATTGTTGACATTGATGATGGTTTTGGTAAATAAAAAATAAAAAGACAAAGAATAAGATCCTTTATTTTTTCTTGTTTTGTTCAAAAGGATATTTTTTTTTTTATTGAAATGTTGCGTATTTAATGAAGCAGGCATAATATATTAAATATTCGAACACGCATTGAATTTTAGTAAAAGAGAAAAAAAAAGGGTTCGAAAGGATTCAGCAATCAAAAGCAAATAATTTTAAATCACAGATAAAAGAGAAAAAATATGTATAAACAAAAATCTAAATTAATATTCGAAGAAAAAAAATGAGAATTCTAATTTAAAATTGATTAAAACGAAATTACAATAAAAAAGTGTAAAAATGTTGAAAAAAAGAAAAGAGAAGAGAAATAATTTCGAGTTATATTTTGCATTAGGGTACACTGTGGTAAAGATAATAAAGTAAAAGTATTTTTCATAAACCATAAGGCCATAAACCATAAAGTAGCAAACTTAAAACTACTGTATATACTATAATTTAAGTACAGTTATATTTTATATTTGTACGTATATTTCCATATCTTTCTAAATCTCAAAACATAGAACATAAAATGTTAACAATTTGTCGTTTTTTTTTTTTTAGAAAAAAAACTTTCATAAAAAGGCTGTGAAAGTTCTAAATAACTTCCTATACGGAAGTTAATATGTATCTATTTATATAAGATATTCATACAAAAATATATGTAATTTGCAGGAAATCTCTTTTACTAAAACGAAATATACATTTATACGAGTATTTCTGTTTTGTATGGATATAATATTATTCTTTCTCCTGGGGTCTCGGAAATGTCTGCGTAAGAAAAAAAAAATTACAATAAAAATATTAAATGAAAAGATTTTCACATGAAAAATGTTGTAAAGTTGATATAATGCTTTTATATCATGTGAATATAAAAAAAATATATTTTACACAAAAACACACACATACATACATCCAAACATACATGTTAGACATAAATATAATATTATTTTTTTCTCATAGAATATGTGATGTTACAATATGGAATACACATGAAAACGAATATTATTTACGATTTCCGGATATATGCAGAAGTCGTCTCTAAAAATGGAGTAACAACGATACCATAATTTGAGGAATTTTCAATAATATAATGGCAAAAAAAAAAAAAATGAAATGTTTTTTAAATGAAAAACAGCCTATTTATTAATACTCTCCTGGAAAATTACATAATTTGTGGGGTGTGAATAAAATTTGAAAAAAAAAAAAAGTAAAATCTGAATGCTTTCCATTTTCTTTTTTGAATTCAAGTCAAAATATAAATCATATTCATGTTAGCAGGTGTTTAATTTTACCTCTTTTCAGATTTTTTTTCTTTTCTTTTCTTAAAAAAAAAATGTGAAAATAAATAAAATGTTGTATAATACAATTTTCATTTTATTTATTGAAAAAAAAATTTTTAGAATAGAATTTTATAAAAACATATGTGTATGTTTTTTTTTTGCATATAAAAGTTTTTTTTTTTTCATTTTAGTTTATTTGGATTTTTAAGTCCTATATAAAATAAGGGAATAGATAACTTAAAACCTCAGCTTTCTACAATGAATTTCATGCTTTTTTAAATAGAATGTTCATCTTTGGGTTAGCTGTATAATATCTATATCTGTTTTGATTTGTTTTCCTTCTGTTATTTATATAAATTAATAATGAATCATATTCAGTATTATTGTTTTACATATCAAGAATTATTTTACCATGAGAAAATTACCATTTCAGTATGTCCAAAGTATATGAATTTGTATTTAGCTTAACTTGAAAGTTCTTTATTGTGTTAAAGTGCAAAAACAATTTATGATAATGAAAAAATATTCTAATATCTTCTTAACATAGATAGCTATAGATGCGAGAAAAGGCAAATCAAATATCCTTTTAAAGTTTGAAAATTTAAAATTTAAAATTTCGCTTATTATTGGAAAAATTAGAAATAAATTTACTTGAGCTTAAACTGTAACAAGTACGTGTACATTGCAGTTTGCAATCCAACAAAATGAATTATGTATGTGTACATATTTCTTTGTAAACAATAATATCTGTTTAATAATGTTCGAACAATAACAACAATATTCTATTGATATTTCGATTTACAGAGCCTATATACATACATATGTCCAAATATTTTATGTTTTCAAAAATCCCAAACAATATGATGATGCTAATTGTGAAAGATTTCCCACATTTGTTTTTTTAGCAAATGATTATTATCTAATACTATATCACATACATATATGTATATATATGCATATATTTTAGTACATATCATGTAGGATGGTTAAAATATGAATGTTATCGTTTAATCAAAGTATATTCTTATTGCTTTATGAATTTGAATATTGTTTATTAAGACATAAAATTATTTAATACCATGGAACAAGTATCATCAACCAAATGTTTTACTGTTTTATGCATTGTATCTTACACGATGAGTATCTTATTCATATACGTATAGCTACGTGTCTTATCTTTTCTTTTATTATCTGCAAAATAATGACATTTTGAATATTAAAAAGTCTTTCAGATTAAACTCTTATACACATGATATGATGTACTTTATTGGTTTAAATTTTAATATTCAGTTAGTCAAACATAAATCAGTAAAATAAATCGTGCCTACGTAGCCATATATTCGTACTCGTACATAAATTTGAAAAAGATGAGGAAAAAAATAAAATAAAAAATAGGTATATTGGGAAGATATTAAAATATTTCGATGAAATATGGTGATTGATTGTTTTTAAATTCATTTATTATTAGCTGTATGAGATACCGGAATTTTATTATTATTCAAACATTATTGAATTATGTGTGCTTTGTACTTTTGATGATAATAAAAAGCACTTAAAACATAAAAAATTCAACAACAGCAAAAAAAAGTGATAAAATTACGATTTGGAAAACTCATTGAAAATAACCGATTGTTTTTATTGCGACAAAAAACTGTTAAATACAATTTAAAAAGTGGAATAACTACGTAATCAAGGAAATGAAAAATGAGGATAATTATTATTATTGTATTGACTTTTGTATTGTATACGTCGGCGGCTTATATTTTAATAATTTAATTACTGAATTAAATTGAATAAAAGTTGCCACGTGACTGAAAAACAAACAATGGATATAATAAAATGACTTATTACACTTCAGCGAGAACAATTCTGATTACCTATCAAAAGTAAATTGAGGAAGTTAATCCAATTATTTCAACGGTAACGAAAAACTGTTCTTTCTCATTCATAAGAAATTTGACTAATAATCTTTTTCTGTGGTGAACATTATGGGACTTTCAATCAAAAGAAATGAGCCAGAAACACCATTTCCAATTAATACCTAACTTATATCCGAAATTGTACACCTTCCTGTTGTTTTATTAAAAAAAAAAAAAGAGAGAAAAAATTCTATAGGTACATTTTATTGATTTTGGAATAAAACTGAACAAAAATTCAGTGATGCAATAAATTTTCTATCATTGATTTAACATTGCATTGCAAAAGAATAAATTTTGTTTAGTAATTTACATACCGATAAATTTTCATAAGATTTCTAATTTCACGATAGAATTCATTTCAATATTTAAATTTTAGTTCGGTTTTGTATATTTATGTGTGGATATGTATAACTACAGACATAAACACACATAAATACCTACATAATTTTAAGGTTACCTATACATGTAAATATTCTTGTATGTATGTGTAGAAAAATATGTGTAAGTGTTCGTACAAAGTCCCTTTAGAAATGTTTTAAATACCAGATTTTACTGTGTGTGTATCGATACTCGAAAGAAAATGTTTGAATAATTTTTTTTTTATGGTAAGCAAAAAAACAAGACTTGTGGAAAATATTTCAAGTGTAACATTTTATGGAATTGCATTATAAATTGAATTGTGTGAAATACTTACCTAAGTTTTCCTCACAAAGTATAGATGAAGAAAATTGAAGGAATTTAAGTTAATCATCTTATAGGTTTTCAATGTAATGAAATACTCAAATGTACAATTTTCTTTAATAACAAAATAAATGAAGTAAAATAAATGTTTTCTTGTTGTTGTGTAGATTTTGGATAATATTATAGTACTCGTGTTAATCTAATAAACCGAAGATTTTTAAATAAATAAAAAAAAATGTATTTCATTGAGAATTGATTTAATGCATTTTATTGGTTAGTAATTTAATTGAAATTTTCATGAATTTTTAAAAATAGGTGAGTGTTATAAATTTCAGATAAGAAAAAAAACCGACACATGGGAAAAATGTAACCTATATATATACCTTCAAGCTTCAAATTTATAGAAAAGGAATTTATTTTCATTACATGATAGATAAGAAGTTATCGTAAAAGATATATCATTTGATCAATTCCATAAAATTACTTAAAAATATTTTTAAATTTTATCATATAAAGATAAAAAAACCTAAATAAAAAAGGCATTTATCAAATTTTTCTTTTCAAATAAATATTTTTTCTCACATTTCTGAGTTCAATATTAAAAATATCATTATCCCATTTTTCTGATTAATTTACAGAAAAATTTCGATATGAGAATTTCCAAATACAATTTGTAACACTTTATTTATCAGTAAAATCTTATGTACAAGTTTTAAAATCTTTAAAAAAAAATCTAAATCTATCTAAAACAAGAAACTAAAAAAAAAACTTATTAAATATTTTTTTAAATAAATATCTTCCTGGGTGAGAATCGAGTAAATGATCAGAAAAAAAAAACTTAAATGCTTAATTCACCTATAAGGTAGTGTCTTTCATGTTAGACAATTATATTAACTTTACAGGTAAGTATTATGAAAAAAAAAAAAAGATTGTGGGTACGACGTACGTACTGTAGTAATAACCTCTAAGACAAATGATAATCTATTTCTATAACTAAATATGTATACTGAATTATTTATGTTTTTGTTATACCATTTATTTCTTCAATGTATCTAGTGTGTATATGTTTGATTTTTTTGTATGTATGTAAAATATGTAATGGTAGATTATTTTTTTTTTAAACTACAATAAGATTTATGTTTTTAAACACCATGTACTTTTTCTTATTCTTGTATTTAATTTTATTTTATGAAAACAGCAAGAAATAACTTATAAAACAATAAAAATAAAAAAAAATGTATCGCGTGACTTATATAATTATGTATTGAGTTATGTTTTTAAATACACATCAACATATCATGCTTACATATTAAATAGAATATATACTCGTACATAAAAGTATAACAATAGATTTTGTCATACCGAGTACACATGTAAATGAAAACAACAAACTGATTTTTATTTTTTTAAATTAAAAAAATGAAGCATATATACGTTTTTCTTCCATTTTATAGTACTTATAACGAAACGATGATTATTTGATAAGAATAGTTGCTAATTCTCATATTTGTTTTGTTTTTATTTTTTACTGCACTATAATGTAAAAAAGCATACATGAAATTGTCACACATATGACATATATGTCTTGACACAATTTCCATTTTTTTTGTTACAAATGGTAAACAAATGTATTTTGTAATTGATTCAGAAATTTTTTGTTTTACAGAATCTTTATTTTTTGTTCCTCCTTTTTTTTTTTTTTTTTTGTTCTTTGTAATTCTAATTAATATTATTATTTTTCTTTTATTTTTTCGTTTTCATTTAAATAAAAATTAATTAAAATTAAAAATTATCGACATTGTATACTAATTTAATTGAATTTATTTTTCATTTAATAAGGATTTTTTTTCTTTTCTTGTCAACATTTTCCTTACAATCATTATTTCATGAAAATTAAAAGAGAAGAATGGGAAGACGATGAAAAAAAAAACACGAAGAATAATTAAAAGAAAATTTTTCTTCTAGTCTTAACTTGATTAATATGATGACATTCTTGACATAGCTAATGGATGTCACACTAAAGGACCTGGAATTATACTATATAAATGCAAATTTTTTATTTTTATTTTTCATCTTGTACCTTTCTTCATTTTTTTTTTTTTTATCTATTTTACTTTATATTTTAAAAAGTAAACGTAAAGATTGATTAGCATAATTAACATGAGATGAGATGAGAATGAAGAATATGCACGAAGGGATTTTATGGTAAAAGTAAAATTATTTTCCTCAATTTTTTGTTTTTTGTTTGTTTTTTTTTTTTTCTGTTTTTTGTTTTATGTTAATTCTATAAACGTTCCTATGAATACATTGAAAGAAGAATTTATCATTAAGTTATGTTAAAAATGTAAACAGTTGGAGGATTTATTTATTTTACAATATCGGTATAAAGAGAAATGTAAATATATGAGAAACAAAGATAATGTTAAAAAATTATTATAAGAAATTTAAAAAAAAATGTCATTTTTATTTCGAATTTTTGTTTTCTTTCAATTTTTTTGCTTAGAATATAGTAGAAGAAAAAAAATGAGTAGCTAATTGTATTAATGGATATTCATTTATTGCTTTATAAAAAGTCAAGGATCGGAATAAAGTACATATACATAATATCTATTTAATAACTTTTATTGAAAAACTCAAGTGTTTGTGGAATTTAAATATGTAATGTGTAACTTTAAAATTTCCTTAATAAAATTCGTCGAAAATTGTAACCTAAATTATTTCTTAATAACTGTTTTTAATTGCTTTTATTTTCATATATCTATATGTATGTAAGTCCTTCGAATGTCCTTCAAAAGTTCATTTGATAAGCTCCTTTCGCACTTTAATATTATTATATTGGTACATATTTATTTTTATTATTCTTATTTTAATTAAAATTTAAAAATTGAAAAGAAAAAAAAACATTTTTTTTTTTAATAGTTCAACTTTTTATGAGAATAATTCGTGATTGTAATTCGATAGCTACGTGTTGATGACATTTAATACTGAATCACATTATCCATAAATTATTATTTTAAAGTTACCACCGCACTGAGTTTATTTTTATTTATGTAAATAAATTTACACATATGAATGTACAAGCCACTGCTGTTTAACAATGATATATGAATGTGTAGAGTATAGAGACACCTTTTCTTTATTCTTCTTTTTTTTCTCTCATTTATTTTATTTGTTTTATATGTACATATGCATGTGAATATGTAAATTATTTTGGTTTGCAATTAAAATAATGCAATGGAAGTAGAATAAAACCCAATAAAACAATATTTAATTAATTTTTTTTTATAAAACATGTAAATAATATTTATTTATAATCAACTTTATCAGTTTTTTGATAAATTTAATAACTATTTTTTTTTTATTTTTATGGTTTTTATTTTTGTTTTATATTTATTTAAATATATTCGTACTTTCAACAACACTATATATATTCGTTACCTTAATTATTTTTGTGAAAACAATAAAATAATAAACAAATAAAAAAGTATACTAGTAAATTGTAACCAAATTTATTTATTTATTTGTTTATGTATTTTTTTCCTTAATGTGTTAATGTTGTTGTGGTTGTAAGGAAGATTTACAAGTATTTCAAAATGAAAAAAACAAAAGGCAATAATTTTTTGTTTGTTTGTCACCTGTAACAGTGTAGTTATGTGTGCTCCCCAACACATTCTGATTTTTTTTTTATTAATTAAATATTACATGAGAATTTAATTACATTATCATCAAGTAATTCAATTTAAAAAAAATTACATTCTAGGTAATTCGATTTGATATCTAAAATGTATTTAATCATCGAAATCTAAAATTTTTTTTTTAAAAAAGCCACTACTAAAAATAAATAATTCCTTTCTGTTTAAAAAAGCTTTAAAAATATTTTTATTCCTTAAAAAAAAAATACCACCATTAGCTAGACTAGGTACATTGATATATGATTGTTCGCATATGTTCTTTAAAATTCTATTTTATATTTTAACATACATACATACATATAGGAATATCTACACCTATATTAGTTTAACCTATTTTCATTCTACTGAAATGTAGAATTATCACTAGAATAACAAAAAAAAAAAAAAAACATATATAACCAGTTGTGAACAAGATATAAGTGAAAAAAACATATAATTTAGGTCATTTGAAGAAAATTTGCATTTTGGACATTTATTTTCACACTTTATTTTATTGACTTTTTGTGTTTGTTTGCTTGTTATTGATTTATTTTTATATATTTTTTTTATTTATTTTTTAAAAGAATTTTTTTCCCAAAGTAGAAAAAAAAAATCTAGTCAATTAAAAAAATTGTTTTATTGAAAAATGCAGACAAATGCTAAATCGATTTTCAAATATTTTTATTAATTAAAAAAATTTAATATAAAAAAAAAGGTATTTTCTAGTGATAAATTAAAAATATTTTTTATTAAAAATTCTTAATAGACAAAAAAACAATGTTTTGAGGGAAAAAAAGAAATTTATTTAAAATTTAATTTTAGAATTTTATGTAAAACAGAAGAAAAAAATTTTTTTTTTTTCAAATTCATTCTTTTGTTTTATTTTTATTTAATCCAACGAAAAGAAAAATAACAAAAAACTAAAAATACACAGTTCATACATATATGTATTATATAATATATGTAAAAATGGTTATTGTGCATGAATTTAATTTTTATGCTGCAAAGATTTGAATTTCAAATATGGAGCTTTTTTTTCGTTCTCTCTCTGTGTTTGTTTACATAAATTTTTTCCATTTTTAAATTTTACAGTAAAAATTTTAAATTAGCTAGCTTTTTTTTTTTCCATAAATTTAAAACACATACATTTTATAGAAAAATAAAAATGTACATAAATCATAGCCTTTATGTTAAATCTTTTCTATCATCATTTTTGGTTGATGAATTCAAGTATATAACGACACAACTCAAACCATAAATAATATATACTTGTACATGTACATACATACATAGATACATTTTTCTCATCCATGAAAAAAAAAATAGTTGAATAAATAAATTCAATTGCATATACATTTTTTATTCTATCTAAAAGCACACATTCTTTTAAGGACATTAATTTTATTTATTTTATATTTTATTTATGAAGTAAGTTTTTTTTTTCGTAAAAAAAAAATGTGTGACATTTCGAATAGAGAAGGAATGTTTAAAACTGTTTTTTTTTTGTCAAATTTCTTGGTAGGTTTTTAAATTAAATTCCTTTTCCTCAAAATGATAAACTGGCTTTTTTTTTTTTTTGCTGATTCCTAACTGTCAAGAATTTAAAAAAAGAACCAATTTAAATTAGTCTTTTGTTTTATTATTTCAATTTTCGAAATCGATTTACAAACATACATAGAACATTATCACAATCTGAAAATGTAGTATTTCATTGCATGATGAATAATAAAAGTATATATAAACTTTTCATATTCTTTATCTTTAAATTAGTTTTTTAATATCCTGTCTAACAGTTAGCTATTCTAAGATAGTTACAATATACTTAAAGATAAACATTGTATAACAATATCAAAAGAAGGACAACCGCAATTTGGTTTTATTGGTTTATTAAGATTTACAAGAGAAAATTTATTTGAAATTTTAAGCACATTCATAGTTATGTAATTATGGATTATATTTTGTTTATTGACAGTTAACTTATATATAAGTTAATTAATAAAATTATCCCATGAAAACCATAAATTACAGATTTTGAAAAGGATATGACGTTGATGTTTTACTTGATTGTTAACAATTTTCAAAAATATAAAATATTTTTCACAAAATGTTTCTATTTTTGATTTTCTTTTATACTAAAATCGAGGTTATTAACTTTATATGTTACATAAGGAGGGGATATGTGTGTTATTTTGAAAAAACACATTATGTATGATTCATGAATTTTAAAATGATTTATATTTTATTTCTATTATATTTAATATTGGTTTGATATTGTTTTTTTTTAAATTTTATATTCTTTTTTTTTTTCCAAGAAAACATTTTCAATCAATTCAAATTATTGTTACTTTTTTTGCATACAAAAAAAAAACAAAATTGAATAATTTCTTTTTTAATAAAAAGAAGTCCTTGAAATGGGAAAAAAAACAGTTACACATGCCTTATGACATACCAATGCGAAAAAAAAAATTGAAACGAAAATATGTATGTGCTTAGAAAACACATTAATGAAAAAATACTGTGCATAAATAATAATTTTTTTTATATTCATATGAAGAGAATAAATAGAATGTAAATTTAATTTTGTACATGTTTTGAATGTCTTCTTATTTATTTATTTTTATTTATTATATTATGCTATTCCCTTTTTTTTTCTTTTCTTTTTTTTCTCTTTTTTTCGTGAAAATATGAAAATGTGTAGGCAGAAATAATACAAATGGAAAAATGGAAATAATAACATAATATTTGGTAAATTACCTGTATATATATTTGTTTATATGTATGAAAATTAATAATTGATTCAAATTGATTTTATTTTTAGTTTCTCTTTTTTTTTTTTTTTTGAAAATCGTATTTATTGAATTATAAATGAAACCATTTAATAAAAATTATGATTAAAAAGAAACCATATTTAGAAACTTTAAAAGTTTCAATTAAATTGTATTTTTTTCTTTTTTTGTAAATGATTAATGGAATTTTTCTTTCTTCGAAAATTTAATCAGTTTATTTTTATTGAAGAAAAAAAAAAGAACTATTTTGTGTTTGGTTAAATATAGCTTATTAATTTTTAATTCCAATAATTTTTCAAGCTTATTTCTATTGTTAATTTTTTTAATAATGTCATATACATATTTTTAAGTTTAAAATATTACTTTGAGATTTCTTTTTTTTTTGATTTGTTAGAAGAATATTTTTTTAATAAAAATTTATTATCAAAAAATTTAAAAACGTGATTCAAATACGCCTTGTTTTTTTTTTTTTTTTAAATTTTATTCAGAAAATGTGTAAGTATTTTCTAAAAAATTTTAGTATTGAAAAAAAAACATACCATGTTTACTAATACACAAAACCATAAAATTTCAAAAATTGAAATAGCGTTTGGGCTTTAAAATATTATATGAAATGAAAAGAAGAAATTTTACTTTGCACCTTAATTTTTTTTTCCAGGTGATACATTATCTAAAATTCATCAATTCCAAAAGCACATACATACATGTACAAACATTCAGTACAGGGTGGTGTTATTTCCGATTTATGTTCAAGAGCTGACTGTAATAATAAAGCATATAGCTTGGACTAAATTTTTCTGTATCCTTACACACAATATCTTCGTTTTTTGGAAAATATATTAGATTCCTGAAAAATTCTTATGTATATAAAATGATCAATTTTCGATTTTTAGTTTATCTTAAATTTCACATCCTGTATACCATAACCTACATTTATAAGCATGCTAAAATAATAAATGTTTGTGTGTTCATATAGTATACATTATGTATGTATGTATGTGTGAGAACATTATCTATTTTATTAAAAGAAATTTTCAATTTTTTCCTTATTTCCTTCTTTATGTCTTATATTTTCTTTCATGTGATATGTTCGTTTCAAATTTTCTAAGTTTCATATACAAACATGATTCTTTTCTTATCCTTTTATTTTTATTCTTTTTATTTTTAACATTTTTCCTTTTCATACGATTCCAACACCTTTTTCTTTTTTTAGAGAAAAAAAAATTACTTTCAGCTTTTTTTTTTATCCATTAAAGTATAATACATTTCATCCTTTATGTACCAGATTCAAAAGGTAAAAAAAAAATGTGAATTAAGAGTCTATCTAGTAGATAAATTTTTTGTTGTATCAGTTTGATGCTTTTCAAAACAGCTCAGTTTCTTGATAATAAGCCATAAAGAAATAAATCTCCCAAACAGACTGCCGAATAGTTATTAGGTATATTGTCAAAAGTTCAAAAGGATAACTTTATATCTATGAAAAAGGAAGAATTTATTTTAAAAAATGAAAGAAGAAAAAATTAACTTGCTAACTATAGTATAAAAGATATCCGTATACTATATATAATATTAAGTTTGAAATCCTTTTTCAATGTACGTACTTTTCAAGTTATTGACTTATCTTTTTTGATTTTCTTTAATATTATTGAAAATTTATTAAATTTATTTTTAGAATTTAAAATCATCTTTTATTCATATACACTATATACATTTTTTTTCTTCTCTTGTAACGTGTTTGTTCTACAGACAAATCAAATATGACTTATGAAAAAGTTTATCAAGAAAAAAAATTGTTTTTTTCTTTTGTATATAAGAAAAAACCCAACAACAAAAAATCCTATACAAAACTTTTATAACATCAAAAAGTAATTAAACGAACATTATAATAATATTATTTGAATGTCATTTACAACAGTTCATCTTGTTCCTTTTAAATTTCTTTTAAAAAAAAAAAAATAAAAAAGGAAGTTCTTCTTTTCAGTTATTTTTTTTTCTCATTCTTAAAAAACAACTTTCGTTCAATACAATATCGGAATGTTACGTTTTTTAAAAAAAAAATTTGTCCTTTTTTTTTTTTTTTTTTTTAAATAGAAAATTAGAAGGAAAAAAAAACCAAATTTAAAAAAGTTAAAAAGTTTTCTTATATTTTTTGCAACATGTTTCAAATTTTATTTGAAATATTCAAGATGGTAAACCACATTTTTGGACTGACTAAATTAAAAAATAAAATAAGAAAACAAGTGACGTTAGTTAGGGTTGAAAATCTACAGAGAAAAATTATATTCGTACATTTGTGTATAGACAACCAAATAATATACAATGTGTTAATGTAAGTATATGCATAAACTTTTGTTGTTTTAACAGTTCAGTTCAATTTTTGAAATTCCCCTCTTGTAAAAGTTCCAGTCATTAATTTCAAAAAAATATATATGTATATGTATGTACCTACATACATATGTATATTATGTATATGTGGGAAAAAAATGTAAAAGTTTTATTTTCTACCCTATATTTTTACCATTTCTAATTTTCCACACAGGAATTTTCATCATGATGAAATTTCATCTACTCATATTATGTTCAAATGAATTTTAATATAATAAATTGAAAACATTTTTTTTTTTTTTTTTTTGTTAGATTTTCTTGCATACAAAAATTACAGATAACGTTCATTTTTTTTTGTTTTTACATTTGCTTCGAAAATTTATTAAAATAATGAATTTTTTTCTATAAGATGTCTTGGTTAATAATAAAATTCATTACATAGATTACATTTTTTATTTTGTTTTTGTTATTGTTATTAGCTAATAATATTATTAACAAATTTATAATTTTCAGGCTAAGTAACAGACTACTCACTTTCAAAGCTCATCTAATGTAATTTTACCAATAAAAAGGTAAATGAACTTTATTTACATATTAAGTATTCTACTTTATTGATTTATTTTTGTTGTATGTCAACCAATAAATTACCTATCCTAATTTATTATTAATAATGATTATACACATACATACACATACATACTTGGAATTTTATTTTTCAATGTTACAAAAATTTTCTTTTTTTTTAAAAAAAATAAATACGATTTAATTTTGAATAAAAATGACATGGAATCCTAAAATAGAATTAATCATAATAAGTTTTTTTTTTGTTTTTCTTACGTTTATTTTCTTTAAATAAAAAAATGCAAATATATTTAAGAAAATTAAAATAACCTACCATTACCAAGACTCATATTTAATATTACTCCATACATTTTTTTTTTATTCAATTAAAAAGAATTTTTTTTTCATTTATTTATCTATGTCATTTCATTCAGTAGAATTATCGACAATTTATAAATCGTAAAGACAGACAGACCTTCAAGGATTCGTTACTATTTACATTTAGAATATATTTATAGACCTACATTCCACACTTTATTCTTTATTTGTGTTGCATACATAATTAATTTATTGTACATACAAAATATACACGTATTAAAAATACTAATTTCTCACATCAATTATTTTGATTAATTTTATTTTATTACTTTTTTCTTTTTTCTTTTTTTTTTTTTTAATTAAAGGTACAGTTCAATATGAAATTAATGTGTATCGATTATTTTTATTTGTGGTTTTTTGTTCTGAAACTTTTAATTTTAAAATTAGATATTTATTATAAATATCATGTGATTATATAGGAGAAAAAATAATTATTGAACTTTTAAACTATACATACTACTATTGAAGTACTCGTATATAATTATAATTTCTAGGAATTCTTAAACAGTCTTTATTAATGTTGAACAAAAATGTAATTAATAATTAATTTAAATATCAAAAAAAAAAAATATTTTAAATGTCAAACTTATAAAGAAAAAAATTGTAATTAAAAAAATATGAATTTTAATTACGAATATGTCACAAAATTTATCAATAATAAAAATTTTGTTATTTTATGTTGAAAAAAAAAAATACGAAATTCACATTAAAATTTAAAGCAATCTTTCATAAATAAAATTTATGAAATTAACGATGTATCACCATGAATCCAAAAAATCCATCTACCATTATTTGTACATACTGCAGAATAATAATTTATATTTGAAGGATATAAGCTATAAATTTCTTTTGATTTTTTTGTTTTGTTTTGTTTTCTTTTGTTTTTTCCTTTAACATTGATTTGTACATTAATAATATTTTTTTTTTATTTCTTGTACATCATATAACCTCAGGTGAAATTTTTTATTAATCATATACGCAAAAGATCTTAACATCTCCGAAGAATTTATGATATTTTAATAACATAAATAAATTCGAATCATTAATTACATCATACACGCAAAATAATACCTCAGATACACTTAATTAAATATGTTTATTTTCTTTTATTGTAAAACAAAAACAAAAAATTATATATGTATGTATTTTTTTTTTAATTATATGAAGTGAAATTTACTCATTTCTTAAAAACAAAAGAATTTTATTTGGAAAAGGAAAAATGAAGAAAATCATAACTGGTAATTTTGATATGTAAAAATACTTGAAAAAAAAAAATAATCCTGTAGTAGTCTATATATTTTTGACAACCCATTCTCTATTATAAATAACCACCTATTATGTTACAAACGAAAGAAAGAAATAAAGAAAAAACAACAAAATGTCATAACATTTTAACACTGTCATTTATTTTATTGCTTATGTTTAGATTGTGCTATTTAAAATCTACGTGTTTCTATTTAATATAAAAAAAAATGAAAATAAAAAGAGAAAAATAAAATAACATATCATAAGAAAATATGTATGTAATATACGACACATAAAAGTAACAGTCATGAATAACAAGACATTTAACCGCATGTATGTATGTAGGTACATGATGCTGACATCATAAAAGAGATGACATGTCAAAATTGACTTCCGTTTTGATGTATATTATAAATAATAAATTTAAAAGAAAAATACCAAACATCTTAGCGAAATATTAACAAAAACTGAGTGTTCATTTTGAAATTTTTCAAAAAAAAATAATTTACATATCACACACACACGTATTTTATCATTATTTGATTAATTAAAAAATAATTTAACTTTTAATTAACGTTGTGGTTTATTGTTAAATCTTAACGTGACATTTTTTAAATCTATTTCAAAAAAAATGTGAAAAATAAAACAAAAATAATATTTAAATGGTGTAAAATTTTAATATACATACTTGGTTTATTTCTTTGTTTTTTCAAAGGATATGAGGAAAATTATTTGTATCTCTACTTTAAGATACAATAAAACATAATAACTATATATAATATGAGTAATTAGCTAAAAATTATTAATGATGATGATTTGATGATGCGAAAATAATTTATATTCTTACTCATTTATTAAAAAAAAAAAAACATAATCATGGTAAGGATATTAAAATGAATATTAATAAGTAAATTATTTACTGAATGTATATGAATGTATGTATGTATATACTGTATGTACTTGTACATGATAAATATAACAAAGAATCATGTTAAGTGTAAAAATTCTAATTTCCATTACAATAAATTTAGAAGCTTTTCAGTAATACAGAAAAAAACAATGAATTTAATATTATAATCATGACAGAAAAACAATTTTATTAATTTACATAAAAACAAAAGAGAGCTCTCTGTATTACACATTCAAGTTTTGTTATTGTAAAAATGGTTATGATAAAAAATTTTACACAAATATTTTTAAATTTTGGTAATTACTCCTTTGAAATTTTACTGAAATAAATTTTGAATAAAATCAAAAATATCTTTTTAAATGTATGTGTGAATATTAAAAAAAAAACATTATTTGAATGTATTGATGAAAACGATCACATGTAAGGATTTCATTTTCAAAAATTTTAAAAATACATTAACACTGAATATGTATCTATTTTTTGTTGTGTTAAATTTATTTCAAAAGAAATTAATTTTAAAAATTCAATAGCAACTCAAATATAATACACATGTGTGTACATAAAATTTTAAATTCAATAAAATATCATACACATCTTTAATTTTAAATTGATGATTAAAATCATTAATAGTAGAATTTATAAACAAATAACTGTTTGAATTTCTATCAAAACATATAATATCAAATGGAATAATATCAAATCAAAGTATCATTTACGAAAATTTATGTGAAACATGTGTTAAAAAACATTCAATATATATTATTAATGAAAAATAAATTTCATATAATATGTACATATGCACATACCTATATAAACATACCTACATATGTATGTATAATATTATGTATGTATCTAAACGTATCTAAATTTAATGATAATTAAAAAAATTTTTTAATTGAGTTCAATTTAATTTTAAATATATTGAATACGGTTAAACACAAAATTATATTTATTTGATATCATGTATACACATACATTATTATTATTTCACCTAACATATATGCATTTTCATTTTATAAAATGCAATAGAATTTAGAAAAGCTGGTAATTAATAAATAATTAAAACTAGTAATTTTAATAATAAGTAGTATGTAAATGAAAATCGTTTTATAAAATTATTATTGTATACATTTTATAAATCGTTGTCATTAACCGGATATTGAATTTCTATAAAAAAAAAAAAAAACTAAATAAACCACGAGTATCTAAAACCAGCTAAATAAAATATATATAAAATATCGAATAATCATTTAGATTTTATTTCTCATTGGAAAATAAATAGATACTTTTAATTTAGGTAGACAAATTGTTATTTTTAATAAACATGATTAAACAAAAAAAAAATAATAATAATAAAATTATTCGAATGAATGATAATACAAATGAGTTTTCAATTCAATATTACAATTTTAATATTATTATTTTAACACTTTTTTCAAAAAATATAATCTTAATCAATTTGCAAACTCAAATAAATTCGATTATTATAATTTAAGACAACAACAAAAAAATAGGTTCACAAGAAAAAAATCACTAAGCCCGTAAAATTGAACATGAGTAAAAACAAAACAACAACAACAGCAAAAAGAAATATGATTATGATGAATTATTATGAATAATAATTACGTGTTCGAAATTAAAACAAAATAACAAAAGAAAAAGAACAGTATTCAATTTATTATTCACGGTCAAACCAAAAGTAATATAATAAAATTATCCGCACAAGGATAACAAATGAAAAATAAAAGGACAAGAAAATCATTGGACATTAATTCAATATCATGACTAAGTAATACATACATACATTCATCTACCTAATTACAATTCTCTTGGTTTTTTTGTTTTTTCTTTTTTATTTTCTTTATTTTACAACTTTCTTTTCTTCTCCTTCCAAAAAAAAAAACAAAAATAAAATCCAATTTTCTTATATAAAATATTATTTGTAATATATTCAATATTTATTGTGCTCTCTAACAAAAGCAAAAACACAAAAACACAACACAGCAACAACAAAAAAATCAATTATTTAAATATTCCATTCGTTTTACTAAATTACCATTTACTTTGAGTAATTAATCATTTTTGATTTCGAAAATATTTAAATTGCATATCGTTTACTTTTATAAGTTATGATAATGATAATGATGGTACAATACAGATTAATCTTATATACTGTATATATTATAAAATAGGTAAACATGTATAGGTAAATCATATAGATATACCTACGTACATAATAAAATTGAAAATAATATAATTCGGAATTTTAATATTTTTGGTTCATTAACATTATAAAACCTCAAGAAAAAGGACGAATTTAAAACTTTAAGAAAATTTACCTTATAAAGTAAATTGAATTTGTTGATTATTATTATTTTTCATATAAATTATATTACAAAAAATATCCTTAATAAAATTAAATCCTTTAAAATTTAATTAACAATAATTTATAGGTTGGATTGTAGTAATTTTATATGATAAACATTTTAATAATAAGTAAACAAATTTTATATAATGTAACAAATAAATATTGATGTAGGTGTAGGTTAGATTTTTACAAACCAGGTATGGTAATATAAGGATTGAACTGTAAAATATCTACCTATATATGTATATTTACATAACATTATGTAATAAATATGTATTTTACTTACACTTCTAAAATAAAATCTCAGATGTTCTTATGAAAATGAATTAATATATTATATTAAATAATATAACATGTATGTTTGTATTATTATGTTATTTATATTTTAAATACATTTCTGATAATACATAATAATCCAATGTATCTTGTAATCCTTAATCAAATATTGTAAATCTCTGTGATACAATATTTTCATATTAAGAAGAAGACAAAATCATATTTTATTTACATTGATATATTATTATTGTATAACAAATTACAGCTATACATATATGTAAATATGTAGAACAGGTATTATAATATATATGTACGATTATATATCTTCCTTTTAATCTTATTAAGTCTTAAATTGTATTATAAACATTCAAACTACGGTGGTAACCATATATATGTACATATGTTATACACATATCATAAAAAAATAATGTCTTCTATACATTTGAATCTTTCACTATTTTTATTTATTTCTTTTTATCTTTTTTTTAAATTTTTTAAATTTTTTTTAATATTTTATTATACGTAAAAATTATTTCATCTGATAAAATTAATGATCATTTTCAATTTAAACATTTTGGCATTTTATACCAATTATATATCAAAACACATTATAGAAAGACAAAAAAAAAACACACACACACATCACATCACACAAAAAAGAAAAGAAAAGAAAAACAACAGGTAATATAAACTTTAGAGGTGATACAACCATTCAACATTCCATTAAGTTAAATTTTGATGTCCATTTTGATTATTTTTATAATTTTTTGTTTTTTAATCTTCAATTTAGACAGAAGCTGTTGAAATCTTTTTTTTGTTATCTTGAAACACTCTCAATCGAAAACATCTATAACTCAAGAAAAACAACAACAAAAAAAACACATAAATTCAATCAGAATGAATTAATCAAGATTAAAGATTCTCATCACAATGTGTATTAACAGCACACGATATAAAACACATTCAAGAAAAGATATTTAATGTTTTGAATATACCATACAGATACAATACCAAAAAAAAAATATATATATGTATGAAACACTCACAAAAATAAAAGTTACAGAACAGAACAACAACAGAAGAACGTTTTATATTATTATCCAATCATCATAAAATAAAATACGTGCTTAGAAAGAATTTTTATCACTTGTTCTTTTTTTTTTTTTTCTTATTTTTATTATGTATTAAGTATTGATAATATTTATTGTTGAAATTTATAAATAAAAAAAAAACCAAAAAAAAAAAGAAAATTTTATTGATTTATTTTTAATTACTAATGATATGAACAATTACTTAATGACAGGTGAAATATGCTTAAGACAATAAACACCTTTTGTACATTTATAATTATAATTTTACACACAATCAAAAAAAAAAAAGAAAAAAACATAAATTCTTATTTATAAAAAAATATCCTTTCTAGAACTCATTAAAAGGACATGACTCATATTATTTTCTTTTCATATTATTCGCATATAATTTTTATCACCATATTAACATATTATTTTCTATTTTATTCAAAGGAACGTTTCCTAATGAATTATTCATTTTTTCAAAAAATTCAAAAACAGAAAAACAACCGATTTTTTTTTACTTATGTAATTCCTTTTTTTTTCTTTTGAAGAAGAAGAATTTAAAATAAATAACAATTAATTAATTACCAAATTTTATTGACAAGTGTTATATTTATTTCGCATATATCACCTATTTTTTTTTTTTCACTTCTTTTACAATTTTTTTTTCTAAAGTAATAAGCAAAAAAAAAATTTTTTTTTATTTTTATTCCTTGTAAATCTCCAACACTTTTAAATTGTCACGATATAAAAATTCAGGATTAAAATATATTTTTAATACTTTTATCGTTTTCATTAAAATATGAACACGTAAAAATAAATGTAAATATATAATTTCTAAAAAAAAAAAAAAAAAACAACATTAAAAATAAAAGGATGACACAAAGAAAGTAAGAAAGAAAAAAAAACACCGGAAAACAATGAATATTAAATGTAAATTTTTAATATATAAATGTTTTTATCCTTGTAACAAATTCGTTTTACAAAATAAAATGTAGGTATATGAACCGTGTTCAATGCCTTTATTTCAACTCTAAACAGCTTGAAGATCGCGAGCATACTAAAATTATTTAAGTGGAGTCTGTCTCCCAAATTGATTCGAATAGTATCTTTCTTTTACAAATGAAAAAAGCAATATAGTATATATACATATATATAAAATATACTAAAAATAAACAGTAAAATGAAAAACCGAAGACTAAAAATCCGTTGTACTAGGTTTGTACTTGAACACCAACAAATACTCTAGAAAAACAAAAACAAAAATTTTAAAAAAATCACCAAAGTACCAAAATAATGTATAATATTCGAAAAGTGTTATTCAGTGGCGTCGAATATTTATTTAACATTTACAGTGTGTGTTCTGTTATTTTACCATTTTACCTTTATTTTCACCTCAGTAATTTACTTTTAAATACATACTCGTATCTTATGTTATTTGTAAAAGATTTAAAGAAAAAGAAAACAAAAACAAAAAAATACCATCAGACCCTCATCAAGTTCACCAAGATTTATCTCATTTATTCTCACTCATGAATATGTACATATGTGTACAACTTGTGCTTCGAAATTTGAATATTTCAACGAAAAATATATTTTCATTAGAGCGCAGACGTTGATGCACATTGAATGTGGGGATTTATAATATTTCTCAATTTTATTAAAAATTGAACGAAACAAAGTCAGTTTGAATGAGTGAATGTTTTTAGAGTATTTTTTTTACAATGTAGGTTATCATAATTACGGCTAATTTTATTTTTGGTCAGTTAAAAAGGACATTTTTTCAAGCTTTTATTATTTTTCTACTACCCATTCGTAATGGACATTATGATTATAAGCTGAACAGAAAGTAGAATGATAAGAGATAAACAAAGCAACTTATAAATAATAAAAAAGGATAATCCCGAATTCACAACGTGTTTTCTTGATGCACTTGTGACGATTTGTTAATTTTTAAAATGCCTTCTAAAACCAATTTTTTACACACACACACACATATATAAAAGAAATTGCAAAAACTGGAGAAACCAGAGAAAATTTGTATCGAAAATAATTCCTAAAAAATTAGTATTTTTTCGAAATGAAAAGGGGTATTTTGATAAAGTAGAAAATATACAAAAGAGGACATTTTTCTGCTCATGCTCTTTGAATTAATTTCAAATTGAAAATAATCCTTGAAGTAAATTTAAATGAAAATTATACTGAGAAAATATGACAAGAAAGGATTTTTGTTCGTTTTGTGTGGGTGTAAAAAACTACAAAAATCATTCAAGGATATTTGATTTTTTTTTAATGAGCCTGAATGTAAGCAAAACTTGGAGAAATTAAAAAAAAAATTATCTTGTTTGTTAATTCGTAACTACTTTAATTTTTGTATTACGACAACTACCTATAATTTATGAAAAAAATTTTTATGTTTTATTCATTAACACTTACCTTTACAAATTGAACACTTCTGTTTGATAATTTTTTCCTAAATAACATTACGAATATTTTTAAATAAAAAAACAAATACTTATTTTGTTTTTGTTTTTTTTTTGTTGTTTTTTTTTTCCATTATATTTCATTTTTTATTTTCAAAAATGTCACCGAAACAAATCTGAAGGTAAACATGTGATCATATATTATAAAAATATTTTTATTATTTTGAAAATTTTCATTAAAAAAAAATATATATATTTAAATGTGTAATTTATTTACTGTGCGACAACAACAAAAAATATACATGTAAAAAAATTACAAAAATAATAAAAATATTCATAAACAAATCAAATCAACATGTAAATAACATCAATTTTACACCTTTTGATTCATAATTTAAATTTTACTGTTTTATAGATTTTATTTTGTATTTTTTTTTTTTTTTTAAATTCTTGTATTTTGTTTTTCTCAATTTATATACCAGTTTTTTTTTTGTGTGTGTCTATCTACATTCGATTAATAATATAAATTAATATTCCACCTGTATCTTTTTAAAGTTGAAAATGATTTTCAAGATGAAAATATACTTTTAACCTAAATTAGGTTATCTATGATGATGTGGTCTCGACTTTTTTTCTTCTTTTTCATTTAAATGAAAATTATGCAACACTGTTGAAACCATAGATAATTTATTCAGATACTTTTTATTATTGTAATTTTTTTTTTCTGAACTTTTCTTTGTAATACATTTTAGGATCTTGACATGAAAATGTTAAAAACCTAAAATCAATAACCGCAAATTTAAATTATGTTTTAAGGTAATTAAAATAAAATATTAGAAACAAAAAAAAAAACCAAAACCAAAAATCTACTAATTAACATTCAAAAAAATACATGTGTATAAATATATTGAACTGCCGGAACTCTAATATAAGTAATTAATTAATTTCTTAAGACAGATTAAAGTTATTTTATGATAATTGATTACGTAAATATGTTAATGAGTTTATATTGTATGTATAATTAAAACAACAACAATTAATAAATAAAATTATTACAAATTTCTATGGCATGTCATTTTATATTTCAAAATCAACATTTATTTATAATGCGTTTATTCTATAGAAACGATAATGTTTTTTAAAATCTCATTATTAAAATTAACAATCTTAAATATTGATGGGAAAATCTTTGTTATTGTTTTTTTTTTTTTAAATTTTTTTGTAGAAGATACTTTAAGAAATCACCTACCTATAGAGAAATTTATTTTTTTCTTTGAATTTATGAAAAAAATAATTTCTAGCAGAGTTTTTTTTGTTAGTTTTCAAACTTTTTTTTTGTCGAAAATAGTAAAAAGGTGATGTACTATACTTGGAAAAAAAATTTATTTTAGCTCATAATTAAACTTTCTTATTTTCATACTAATAAACACATATACAAAGAAAAAAAAACACACATAAAGCTTATTGAAGTTTATTTAAAATTATGTTTCATTTAATACTTTTTTTTTTATGATTTATTACTTTTTCATGCAATTTTCATATATAATTTTTTTAGTATCTGTCTATTTTGAATCTCCTTTCGAAAAATTTTACAGATTCACAGATTATAAAATTCTTCAATAATATATACTTTTTTTTCTTTCTAATCTTATACTATACATAGAAGTTTAATAAATAAATAAATACAAAAAGAGGTAATAATGAAAATAAAATGTTACAAAAAACCCTTTAGGCTACGAATATCTTTTGCATATTACTTACTAACTACACAAAATATATACACCTATTTTTTTTATATATCTACATACATATTCTAAGAAAATAACTATCCATTTATGGGAACATTACTTAAACTGGATCCATTAATGTTTAAATTCACGATAGATTTTAAAAAACAGCAAAAAAAAAAAACACACCGAAAAAGAAGCGAATCGTTGAATAAATTTAAAATGAAAAAATGAATTTTAAAATTTTTATAAAGATTTATTTATTTATTAATAGCATATTCAATGAGTATTCATCATTATAATAACTTAGCTGTTGGGAAAGTGTAAACCATACAATAAATATACGTGTAATGGAATAAAAATTTAGAAAAAACAAAAAAAAAAAAGTCAATAAAAAATAAACAAGAACCGATATAGCCCTTTCCTTAACCAAATTGATTAACACCTCTGGCAATAGTAATTAAGATCAAAGATTTGTTTGAATGTAAGAACATGCAAACACCATTATCTTATCGAAAATGCTTTATAGTTTAAATACAAAGCAATCTTCTCTTATGTATATTTATGACCAAAAAAAAAAAAAAAAAAAAAAAACTGGCGAAAAAAATCAAAAAGACGAAAAAAATTAAATAAAAAATATTTTTGTATAGTCATAACCTGTCATACAAAATGAAAATTTGTGTTCATCATTGTAAACTTTTTTTAATTTTTTTAAATTTTTTTGTTTTGATAGTACGTAAAGGTGTATACGCAATGTGTTATACATATAGTACATACATAATATGTATGCAACATTAACAATTTTTAACATCAAGGACAGTAACGGCGGCATTTTATATATTATTAAACCAACCTTAATTTTAAGATTCTTGTTAACACTTTAGCGAAATCATTAAAGATCCCACTTACATCAGGTTCAGGTACACAGAAATTTTTTTTAAATTTTTTTTTTAAAAAGTTAATAATAAATAAATTGCCTATAACCACAGACTTAATAACATATAACTGACAACAAAATATTGTGTGAATACTGATTATATGACAAACTACTGATCATCAGAAATATATACATACATAATGCGTATATAAGATGCTGGCGTATGCTTTGATGAAAACCTGTTGACATCAAAATTACAAATTCTTTGTTAGTATCATGATGATGATGATGATTTTTAAAATTTTTATTTTTTTTTATGAATAAACATTAAACAGGTTTACCTAATGATGCATCGAAAATTTTATTGATAAAATGAAATTTACCTTTTAAAACGAAGTTATCATCTATTTAAAATTCTTTTCTATGCTAATTTTATAACCACACTGATTTAGATTAAATAATAGTTTTTTTTTGCTAAAAAAAAAATTTTAAAAAGCATAAGAAAAAGAAGAAGAAGAAAGGAAAAAACACAAACCATAATGTTGCATAAATAATAGATAATCTTAGGGAACTTTTAAGTTCAATTACTACAGATTACTTCAATTTACCAAAAGAAGAAACAAAAATACATACTATAATACATTGAAAAAAAGAATAAGAAAAGAATGAAACATTTTCATGCAAAATCAGCATCTTTTCCACGTATTATATGCATACATAGATATGTACATATACTGATGTATAAGTACCACGTTTAAGATATTTTTCATTTCGATCGGGAATCGGGTATTTCGAATTTGCAAATGTTTACAATTTTAACAACTTTTACAAAAAAAAAAATGCTTCGTTTTTTTCGTTACATGGTATTTTTCATATATAAGTATTTTGTACATACATATATGTACGTTTACTATAAAAGTAATAGTTGATTTTATTTTTACTTATTCCATATTATATACTTTTGCCACTGAAAATGACTTTAACACAAAAAAAAAAAAAAAAACGAAGAATCCAAAAATGAAGAAAAAAATAAAGTAAAACCAAACTCTGGATAATTTTTTTTTTAAATTTAAAAAATTTATAAATGAAATGAAATTTACTTTAAAATAAACAAAATGTATATAAAATTGTATATGCGAGTATACCATAGATACTCTTCCCAGATAAAGGTAAAAATATATATGTACGAGTATTATACAAAATATTTGTACTTGAAATGTAATATAAAGGACATTGAAACGTTAAAAGTCTGAGATATAAAAAAAAAAGAACTAAATACCTATAGATAGTACATGTATATCCAGTATAGTAAAAATGGAACAGGTGTTTTAAGTGTACATCAGTTTTATTCGTTTTAATTTAAAAAAAAAAAAAAAAAAAAAACTTCATCTTTTCTTGTTTTTATATTAGATTTCTTTTGGAATTTGTATTCTGGTTTGTTCAACACTATATAGAAAATTTCGATATGCAAATTATCTAAATTTTTGTGTGGGTGGATATAAAGAATACAATTTTTATTTGTTGGTTTAAAGTTTGTTCATTTGATTGTATAAATATTTTTTTTTCTTTTCTTTTCGTGAGAAAAATATCAGACTTTCATCATTTAAGTTTTGAAAATAAGAAGAAGAAGAAGTAGTAGTAATCGAATACAATTTGAATTTAAGTAAAATTTTGTTTTCTTTAATAACATTATTTATTTAATGTAACTTTGTGCTCTACTTTTATCAAAATATTTCTCTTAAATCAATGTTATCCAAATAATAACTGAAAATTTTACACATTTTACCGAAATATTTTGTGTTTTATTTTAATATAAGGTAAAAATAAAAATATAAGTATCTAAGAAGTCTAACAGAATCCAGTAATACATTTCCAAATAATATTTGACTTTATCGTATATAATCACGTCTTTTAACTTTTTAATGTCACTTTTTACTTTACGTACCTACTCATTGAAGATCTGTGTTATGTATCTTTCAATCTGTCTGTTATTTCTCCCTTTTTTTTATATTTTTGTTACATTTAAAAAAAAAGAGAATATATTACACGAAGTGTAACCCTATAAATTTTCTCCATTAATTTGTTAATGTACTTTTCGATAATATTTTTGCCATGTTTCTTCTATCTTTTTTTTAAAATTTTTTTTTTTAAATAAAACAGATATTTTGTTTTTTTCTGTTTTAAAAATATCTTTAGAAAGACGAATTCACATATAACATCTTAAAAAATCTTTTTATAGTCTTTCTAATGTATTGACGTATGCATATGTACCTAAGTATATGTAACATTCTTCCAATTTTATATGCATATGAATATCTGTTGAAAAAAAATTTACAAAAAAAAAATCCTTTTATTCTTTCTATGGAAATTCTTTTCCTTCATATTTTATGTCTATTAAAATGTTTAGTATTATCACGAGATAAAAACATGAAAATTCAAAAGAATGCATTACATATTTTTCCTTTTTTTTTTTTTTCTTTTAATGAAAAATAAAAATGTTATACAATATTATGTATGTAAAATATTAAAAATATATTATATAACTCTATTTGAAAAATAACATTAAAAAAATGAAGATTTTAAAGAAGGAATTACGAAAAAGTTTTATTCAAAAAAAAAAAAATAATAATAATAAATTACGTAAATGTTTTAAATTTTTCAGATAGATTCTCGTTCACAAGATTTTTGATACATGGTTTACGAAAAAAAAAAAAAGAAAAAAAATTAAATAAAAAAGTTATTATGTAGTTTGTAAAAAATTTGAAAATTTAATAAAAGAGATTCTATTTTGTAACTTAAAAACTTCAGTACATATTTTTAAAGCGAGTGTATGCTAGCTTATTGTTCACGTTTTTTCTTAAGCTAGTGAATACCAGCTTATAATTTCTTTTATGAGTATTTTCATTTTTATTGAAGTATTCCGACTATAAAAAAAGGGTGTTTAATGGAACCTTCAGAGTTACAATGAGTGTTTTTTTTTCTTACAATGAACAGTTTCCATGCTTTTCATTAACAACAATTATACACTCGCGGCATTGCGATTTTTTGATAAAAAAAATCAACTTGTTTTTTTTATTGTTAAAATGGGAAATATGAGATGCATGTACTGTGAACTTTTTACCTATGCAATATTTGTATATTTCCTTTTTCTTGTTAAAGTAAAACATCTTAAAAATTTTCTACCTTGTAAAGTTTCTAGATACTTTTTTAATTTCATACAAAAAAAAAAAATGTTATACTTTTTTCTTATATTATAAATAAAAATAAAACGTATCTTTATGATGAGACATGAGGTTTTTTTTTATATGAAAATTTAACAGATTTTAAAATAATTTTTATGGAATATTAAAAATCAATATTATCAAATTTCTCACTAAATTATTACACGTTTTATATAATCAGTATAAAAGTTTTTTTTTCTCAAAATAAAATATTTTTTTAAAGTCTTTTTTTTTTTGCTTCCATTGATTTTAATTTGAGAAATTAACATACGAATGAATTTATTGAATTTTAATTTGTACGAGAAAAAAAATATTATTACTAAAAAGTTTTTTTTTTAAAAAAAAAAAAAGATCCGACAAAGGTAAATTATTGAAAATTTAAAAGAGGAGAAAAAAACGTTTTTCTTAGTAAGAAAATTTTTTCTCTTTTAAGTAAAATGAAGGCATAATAATGAATTACAAGCGTTGTGTGCTTGTATTGAAAAAGATATATATTTTATTGCTCAATTAATTCTGTTTATTTTTTTGTTTTCTTCGTTTTAATTTTAAAAGTCGAATCAAGTTAAAAAAAAAAAAGGTATCACATACTGAGGACAAAACTTATTTATGTGAATAATGAATTCGAAAATAATTGGTTTGATAAGTTTCGAAGATAAATTTAAGAAAAACAGAAGAAAAAAAAAATTAATCCAATTAAAATTTGATATCATAAAATTAAAATCAATTTCAAATAAAAATATATTTTCTTTATAAAAAAAAAAAATATAGATACTATTAAGTATTAGGTGCATACCAAAGTGAGAAATGTGCCTTCAATTTTAAATGGAATATGCCACGCGATCTTGAATTTATTAATACACGATTTGCAAAAGATGCGGCCTTGTGTTCGTGAAACAATTAAAATATTAAAATCTGCTAATGGTAAGTGATCCATAATATATTATTCATTCATCTTATCAGTGGCTTAAATTAACCACATACAAGCCGGCTTTTTTGTTTAATTTTGTCAAGGTTCAGTGCGTTTCAATGTACCATCAAATTTTACTTTACTATCTTAAATACATATATGAAACTTTTAGACTAAATTTTCCTACAAATTCATTTCTAATCGAGCAGGTTTTTTTCAACAAAAACAACAACAAAAAACAACAAAAAAACAAATTAGCTAATGAATCTCTTACATTTTGTTAATGTTTACAATTCGAAGAAACATTCTGATTCTCGGTTTTTTTCTTTTTTTTTTTATAAAAAGATTATTTTTAGTTTAAAATTCAAAATATAAATTTAAATTTAAAACTAAATGTAAATAAACCAAATCAAAATTATAAATAAACAAATTACATTTGAAAAACTAACATTCAACACCCAAAGTAAAAACAACATTCATTCGAACGTTTTTTTTTACAAAAACAAAAACAACACAAAAAAAAATTAATAAAATCTGTTATTTAAATTTTTTATACAAAGTTTTTGTTTATAAACAAATTTTAAATCCAAAAAAAAAAAAAAACAATTTCTACAACACCATACTTTTACATATTGTAAAAGAATATGTAATATGATTCTCACACAGCATGTTTTGTGACTACTTTGTGTTCAGATTGAATCTTTAAAAAAATAAGAAATAATCCATTACATTGAAAATTTACTTTCAGTTCAAATAATTGAAGATACTTAAGCTATAAATATTCAATTCAAATGTATCGTATGGTGTCTGGAGTCTTGTACTTACAAAATAATATATAGTTGCTAATAATATGTAAGTATGTACAGAGTAGACATACATAATATATATGTTTGTGAAATTGCATTGGAATATGATTTTTTATACGGTTTTCTTCTAAACATTAATATGACCATACATGCCTTAATATTATTATTATTTTTATATTTTATTATCGGCACTTTTCTCCTTAATTGGTTAACAGAAAAGTATATGGTGTACATGTACATTATAAGAATAAGGTGCTATTCATAACAGTGTATCGAATTATTTCTAGTTATAAAAAAAAAAATACAATTTTTTTTTTCATCTTTATTTGGATGAAAAATACTTTATAAACTGTATGTTGTTATCATAAACACTGATTATAAATTATAGATTTCTTGTTTGAATTCGACAAGATTAAACTAAATTGAGTATAGTAGATACATATATGTATACTAGTTATAGATATTATATTTTTATACATATTATGATCAATTTAAAATTGCAAATTGTATAAGTTAAAGAAAAAAAACTTGATTTTCTTGTAATTTGTATCGTGATAATAATAAACTAAAGAAGGTATTTAATCGGCTTTATTACAAACGTTAAATGCAATTAGAAAATCATCAAAAAATAGATATCTTTTGGCTTTCTAATCTAATTTTATAATACTCGTACTTGCATTTATGTACAGTACATATATGTATGTATATTTTTTTTGCTTATCATATGATAGAAAGGAAATATAGAAACATTTTTGTTTTATTAACATATTAATTATTTAATAAGTGTATACTCGTATTCGATGAAATTCTATAACGATTGAATTGTTTGTAGAATGTTGATTTTAATTTTGAAATATAATATAAAGAATAAAACAGTAAAAATGGTGCAGAATACACGTTTATTACTCATTTTATATGGAAATTTTTTTTTCTTCGGGGATTTTAAAGCTACAAATTATTCAGCATCACTTCCTCTCATTACTACAAATAATGCTAATTTTTTTTTTTTGGATAAGTTAAGATTTCATGATGTTTCCTATATAAATATGATTATATGGTAGTTTTAAATGAATTGCAAACCATTAATTCGTTGGTAGAAAACTGATTTATTTAACCTTTTTCAATTTAAAAAACAAAACTGTCACAAAAAGCCAACGATTTTAAAGTAAAAACTTATTATTGTTTTTTTGTTTTGCAGTCCTGACGATACTAATCTGGTAAAAAACTGTAAGATCTTCAGCCTACAATCAATTATAAATGTTTCTATTTTCACACACCTTCAATTTTTATTTAACTTTAGAACGGTCGGTTCTATTTCTAAGTCTAACTCTTCACTAAGTACTAAGTAGAACTATATCATTACAAACACGGTGTATAGTAGGTCCTGAATGAGATAACAAGGCTCAAATCGTTTGATAAAAGTTTTAGTTGAAACCCACTTCCTGATGTACAGTGTGTTTAGAAAAAAAAGTGATATGAAGAAAAATACTTTAGAAAATGAACAAACGATTTTTAGCGCCAGAAACCAATATTTTATTATCCTTTGGAAATTTGTATCTTATTTCTCTTTCTTTCTTTTTCTTATTTAAAAAAACCTTCAATAAAATTCAGACTTTTCCTTAATTTTTTATTCTATATAATTTTTAGGAATTCTACAATATCAATTTTGATTTTGATTTTTTTTTTCAATCATCTTAAGAATGAGAAAATAAATACAAAAAAAAAAAAAAAACAGAATTATAAGAATTTTGTTTATTAATCAAATAATGCTATCATGTAGGTATTTTTTGTTATTTCTTCAAAATCATTATATATTATCTTAACCTTTCCAAGAAATTAAACCATGTGTACATGTTTATAAATTGATGCTCAAAAAGATCAAAAGAGTTACCTAATAAAGTATATATTAAATTTTTTTTTTAAGTTAATTATGAACATTGAACATGTATAAATGGTAGAGATATGATGATCAAAAAAAAGAAGAAGAGAAAAAAAAAATTAAATGACACTTAAATGATGTGCACATTAAGATACCGACAATATTACATAAGATTATATTTTTCATCTTTATACCGGAAGCAACACATACTATATATGTATATACGTACATTGTTGTATTTTAAATTATTTTTCTAAATATAAAACATAAATACCGCATTTGGTTTTCTTTATTATATTTATATGTACATACATACCCAATTCTTTATAATTTTGTGTTAATGCATTGACGCCTTTCTTCAAATTAAAATTACAGATACAAGATGAAATCTGTTTTTTTTAAAAAAAAAATTTTTTTAACGAATAAATAAACAAAGATAATACCAGAGTAATTGAAAAATATTTTAACCAGAAATTTATTCTTTCAAAAATGATGAAATGCTAAAAATGTTAATATGTACATATGTATGTATGTACTTTCATTTAACAAATGAAATAATATCTATCAGATCAGATCAAGAAAATAAAAAAAAATACCAACATATTTTTTTTTTTTTTTTTTTGTAATACAAAAATAGAATTTTTATGTAAATTTGAAATATGGAAAAAGAAAAAAGGCCACTGACACATCATTTACAATTGTTAAAGGTTAGGATATAAAATGCATATGTTATTTTTATTATATTTATTTATTTATTATATATTTTATTTTAAGGTTATTTTTATTTTTTTTTTTGTTTTTTTCACCTCATTATTGATTTTACATCACATGTGGTATGCAATTGTTAACCAATAACATCTGTTATACTACCAAAATATATACACACATCAGTAGTTACTGAAAAATAGTTTATATTATTTATTTGTAAACCACTCATGTTTGAATATATGTAATTGGACAGCTATAAAATATATTATATTATATTTTCATATAATATGCTGTCAATAAGTGAATAAATCATAACAAAAAAAAAAGAAAAAAAAAACTTTTTGTTGTTTTCTTTTTTATTTGTGGTATTTTTCAAATTTATTTTTCTATTATTATAATTCTACATATTATTATTATTATTTTCTTTTTTTCTTTTTTTTTTCAATTATATTTTGAAAAATTGGATAATGATGATATAAGTACATACATACACACAAATTCATGATTTTAACAATTCAGATAATATGGCTTCTAGCATTTCAATATTATTATTTTGAATATAAGTGCACTTTTCTGTTAACTTGTGTATAGTATAAGAAAATTCTAAGAATTCTTCAGAAATAAGTGTTTAAAATAAAAATTCTTAAGTATTTTTGAATAGAAAAGAATACTATTTTTTTTTCAATTTATCATTGACAAGTTTCTTTAATAAATTAATTAATTTGAATAATGTTGATTGTTATGTTGTTGTTTTATTCAAGTGATTTATTTGTTTCAATTTATTTTTGTATTTTTTTTTTTTAGTTTATAAAGAAATTTCATTTGTCATTAATTTTATCTGCACGAGAATTTTTGGAAGAAAAAAATATATATTGCTTCCATCATTTTATGTATTAAATTTTTTTTGTTTTGTTTTTGTTTTTTCTAGTACTATTACGTAAACACGATTTCATTTAATATTAATGATGTACGATTTTAGTGTTAAATTTCGTGTAGTAAGAATTTCTATGTTTCTTTTGGAGTATTTTGAATTTTTTCTTTTTTTTTGCATTCTTTTTTTTCTCATAAAAAAGTTAGATACATGAATTCAAGGTAAAATACATTTTTGATTGTTAAAATGACTTTAATTTTTTATTGCGAATAACAAAGCCGAAAATAAGAGATAAGAAATTTTTTAGAACGTTACTACTAAGAAGTCAATATTTTACAGCATATGTATTTCTAATTATTTACCTACCTGCAAGAAAATATTTTACATTTAAATTTATGACAAAGATTTTGAATCTGATTATTAAGAAACAGTGCCAAAAACACATTATAGAATATATCAGACAGAATACTTGGTCGATGATATTAGTATGTATCTTTTAAAATCCCATGAAATTTATATTCAAGCACAAGCATACACCAATGTGGAATTTCTTTCATCTCACTGATTTCACCCATATACACATTTGAACTACATATTCTTTAATTGCCTCTTAAATGAACTTCAGATTATTTTTTTCCAGTATACAACATACATTAAAGATTAGCTAATTTTTGTAAAACACAAAATTATTTGTTGTACATAATTTTTTACATGTATTTAAAACCCTTAAGAATGTAAATAAAATAAAAAAAAAACTTTCTAAAAAAAAATTAGATTTATCTTTTAAAAGTTCATAATTCTTTTCTTAAAGTAAAATAGATGTGTTAAATTTCACTCAATTTCAAGTATTTCAAAATAAATTTATTTCATCAACGTCAAAATTCTATATAGATTCATTTTAGTTCAGTCAGTTGAACAATTTATTAAAGAAAAATGTTGGAAGAAAGAAAAAACGTCATATACCATACATATGTACATATATCACAGAATTTTATCATACATAGATTTAATAAAATAAGAAAAAGTAAATATTACAATTTCAGTTTTTCTATTATAGTATACTGTATGATATTCACAATTTGAATATTTGATGTTCATAATATGAAAACATTCTCATATGTAATTCTATGTATGTTGTAACGTAAACACGTGTGATTTTCATATACAGAAAGACTTGAAATATTTTACTTCAACATTAATATTTGTATGTACATATATTTTAAGGTACACATAAAGTAAATGAATCTGAATGAAAACTTTTAACAAAATGTAAATTTTCTTTTCAAAAATTTGAAAATAAAGAGAAAAAAAAATAGTAAAAGTGTTGTTTTTCTGTGTGGTTGACAAACATAAGTTACATTTCCAGAAAATTAGAATTTTCAAATTTATTCAAATTTCATTTTCATGAAAATTATTCATGCATTTTTTTTTATTTTTTAACTATAATGTTAAAACAATGTGAAGTTTAAATGTGGAAACTTTAAAAAGCAAAAAAAAAAAAACAAAAAGCTTTTACGTGATATTAAACAAAGAATAATTTGATATTTAAAAGATTGAAAAATTGAAAGACTGAAGAAAAATAAATAAATAAGAAAAAATAAATAGAGTAAAAGTAGAATTTTTTTTTAAGTCATAGTTCAAAAATATTCTTTTATTCTGTAAACTCTTTTCAAAATAAATTGTTTTCCCTATTCAAGAAGAATCCTTGTAATAGGACACATATTACATAAGATGATATAAGAAAATATCTTAAGCTTTCAAATAATTGGATATTTGATTAACAACAAACTAAATCGACACATACATTACCATATAGAAATAGATATACGATACATACTTTTAACAACAACAAAAAAAAATATATGTATAACAATTTAAAGGGTCTATTGAAAAATAGTTCTTATTTAAGCTAAAATCGAAAAACTTTTAGCTATTTGATATTGTAAAATCAAAGATATTTATTACGGTAAAATAACGATGTAGTATACAAGATGAATGTATTGTAGTTGGTGAAGATACATATATGTATGTACATATAGAGATGTATATTATGAATTTATGGTTCTATATTACTATATGAACAAAATTTAAAGTAATAATTTATTTGACAAGAAAATATCTTATACAGATAAAAATGTATATAGCTTTGTGAAAAAAAAATGGAAAAGATTTTTATATTTTATAACGCACCCACAAAATGGAACTTTGATGTTTATCTTAATATTAAATATCATTTTTATCTTTAATTTATCTTTGTTAAATAAAAAGATCATACACTATAGATGTATCTACATCTATATATACGTAACTAATTTTTTTTTTCTATCAACATTTTTTTTTTATTTTCACGATACTATCGTATCTTTATCATTTCCAACTTTACAATTCCATTAGTGATTGTCGCTGAAATATGATTCAATTTATCGTTATCACGAAAAAAAAAAAATAAATAAATAAATTAAAAAAATAAATAAATAAATAAAGAGTTATACTTTAATATAACCAATCTATAAATTTCTAATGCACATAATATAACAGCAGAAGAAGAAGAGAAAAAAATGAAATGAAAAGAAAGATATTAAATTTAGATATCGTGTTTTGAAATTGATATACTTAATATTTTATTTTATATTATCAATATGGACCAAGATAAACATTATATTATGCGCGATATATATACAAGATATAAGAATGATCTAAAATATCTTCCGGAAAATAAAAATGCAATAGAATATTTCAGGTAAATAAAAAGAAGAAAAAAATGAAATGAATAATAAGAAAAAAAAAAACAGGTTAAATCGGAATGAGATTTTCTACTTTCTTTCTATTTTCTTTTTTATTCGTTTTTATTGATTCGATTTTTATTTGGTGTACATTTTTCTTATTATTGCATTTCATGTTATTTTTTTTTTTTTACTTTCTATTCTTTCACGTGCGATGCTATCTGTATGTTCCCGTAATAATATCTTATCAGAAACATCATTTATTTCATTTTATGACATCAAGAATGGAAAAAATAAGAACATGAAAGAATAAAAAAAAAAGAGATCAACATTTTTATATCTCACTATTTTCTTTTGGTTCTTTTAAATTCTATGATAGGGTATTATCATTAGAATTTTATATCTTTTTTTTCGTTTTTATTAAGTAGATATTCTACTACAATAGTTCTTGACAAATTTTTAGTTTGCTGTAGATGAAAAAAAAAAAGGAAAATTTTAAATAAATCGACTTTAGGAAGTTAGAAGAAAAAAAGAACCCATAAAGAACTTGGTATGTTCTACTTGAAAGTATTCTGAGCTAATTTGACTATCAAATTTTTATTTAAATTGTTTTTTTTATTTTTTTTATTTTATGATTAATATATAATGACGAAAATTTAAAGTTTAATTTATTTTATAATGTTGTTGTTGCTGTCATGTTTGTTTTTTTTTTTTTTTCGTACATATTAGGATTATCCGTTTAAAAACTTCTGTCAATTTAATTTTTATTTTTTTTTTTTTGAGTTTAGTATGAAGTAAATGAGGTATGAAAGTAAATGTATGCATTTTATCACAGAATTTTAGATAAGATGCACAAGATTATATTATTATTATTCAGTTTTTATGTATTTTAGTATTATGTAAATTGTAAAAAAAAATTTATTCGTAACATAAAAAAAAAGAATTTAGACATTATTTTGAAAATATCTTAATTTTACTTTGTTTTTAAGTATATATTTTCCTCACTGTAAATAAACTTTATTACATTTTTTTTTTATTTTACGAGATTTTAGAACACACACGTTTTTCATGGAATTTGATATGCTGGTACTTAAAATGACATTTTATGCTATAAGTAAGAGCATTTTGAGTATTTTGCACATTCAGAAGGATAAAAATATATATCAGTGAAAATTTCATGGTTTTTACAAATTGTAGTATATGTGTGTAGTGTGTACATACTTGTATATATGTATATCTGAATATCAATAAAATGAATTCTATTATTAAATCGTTTGAGTAGTAATTTAGGATTCTAGAATGTAACCTTTTTCTTTGAAAAACAATAAATTTTTCAAATAGTGGTTTTATTTCGTGAACACTCAATTATGTTTTGAGTATTTGATTGATTCATCAAAGCTTTTATGCTTTAAACAAGCAAAATGTACTATATTATATTGATTTTGATTTTTTTTTTATTCTTATAATAGATTTTGCAGACACGAACAAAATTAATTTTAAAATATTTCAATATTTATTTTACGTTAACTGAAATAAAATGAAAATTGATGCATCTGTTAAATATGAAATAATTGACAAGAAAAAAGTATATATTGATAAAATGTAATCAATAAATGAACAGATATTATGTACTATATATAAAAAAAGAATAAGAAGAATAGAAGAATTATAAAAAGAAAAATATAATATTTTTTTATCCTTTTTTTTTTTTTCTAACTAACTACATTTTTTTTTTCTTCTGATTTTATAAATTCATGTCACGAAAACTGAGGTAAAACAAAGCAAAAATTTTCAAACTGTTTTTGACTTCAACTTATTTCTTCATGTTTTTTTTTTCTTCTTTTTCATCTTTTACAGTACATATGGCGTATACCCTATACATAATACTTATATACACCCACATAATAATATACATAAATATCTTTAGTTAAAATAAATATCTATACATACAGTTTTTAAAATCTTCTACAATATTCGTTTTGTGATAAAGCAAAAATAATGTTTTTTCTTCTTCTTCTTCTTCTTCTTTTTACAAAACAAACTTCTTTTTTTTTTTTTCTTTTTCAAATGTTATATACGCTTAATACGTTTTTCATTCTTCCTGTAAAAAAAAAATAAATAACATGATGATGCTGTGCAAAATCTGGCACAATAATGATGGATGTTTATCCACATAAAATCTAGAAAAAGCAAATTTCGTATAGTAAAAGATTACTACAAAAATATGAAGATAACACAAATTGAAATAAACACTCATCACATTTTTGTTTGTTTATACATCTGGTATATATAATTATACATAGATACATATGTACTTGGATATATGTATATGTATATATTTTTTTTTAAATAATTGACAGACAAAAACAAACAAAAATATAGAAAATAAAAAACAAAAAATATATTTAAATTTTAATTTCTAATTCGTTTTTTTTTTTTGTTTTTGTCATCTATCTGATTGTTGTTTTTTTTCACAATATACATATATTCATAATTATTTATTATTTTCGTCATTAATTTTCATTTTAGATATTTTTGTTTTGTTATAGAATTGCGAATATTTCCTAAAACAAAAACAAGTTATAAAAATAACAAAAAAAAAAAAAAAAAACAACAAAAAAATTAACTTATAAATTATAGCTAAAAGCAATAAATGAAAAATGTTTGAGAAAGAAAAATTAATATTTTTTTTTTACTGGTTTTTTGTTTAAAAATGTTATTACTTTTTCTTTCTGTACGATTGAAATTTCCTGCTTAAGGCAAAAAATAAACAAATTTTAGGACTAATGAAAACTTGTGAAAATAATGTTTTTATTTATTCATTTTTTTGTTGTTTTGTTTTGTTTACCATACATTATTTTTTCTTATATAAATGTTTTTTTTTCTTCTTATGTAAACGTTATCAAAATGTTCCTTTTTTATTTTTTTTTACAATAAAATTTAGGTCTACATTAAATAATAATTAATTTTGGATTAAAATTGTTCGTTTTCAAAAGTTAGATATTTTTTCTAATTAACTTAAAAAAAATAAATTTGTAATTGTAATAATTTCTAATTTAAAGTACATACATTTTTTTGTAAATAAATAATTCATTCCGGGGAAGAAGATAATTAATTTTCAGTATAAAATTATTTTTATTAGTGGTCATTTAGGATGATCTTTATAGCAACAAAATATTGTAGGTGCTAGTTATTTCACGTAGCAAGTAATTTTCGTGTTAAAGCTATAAAGTAACTTTTCAAAACAACATATCTACATACTTCTAGCAAATTTCCTTTTGATCATATCCAAATGAGTTACAAACCAGAATAATTGCAAAATAATAAAAAATACACATATATCGTATAATGTATTGTCCTCATTTACTTTGTATATTACTATATTCACTAGTTTTTTTCTTTTTTAATTTAAAAAGTTTTTCATATAATGGAAGTATTAAACAGAAAATAGATTTTTTTTAAACTTTTCTGCAATATTTATTACTAATGATTAATTTTTTTTCTCTTAAATGCTGTAAAAATTAGAAATTTTTCTATTATCAACTAATATTAAAAAGTTTGATATATATAGGTACGTACATATGTATATAATGCACATTTTGATTTTAAATATTTAATTAAAAAAGATTAAATGCTAATTGAAAGTTATTAAAAAGTTATTTTTTTTCCCAAAATCCTTTCAAAAGCTTTATTAAAATAGAAAAAATGATTTTTTTTTCGCTTCAAATTTATCAAGAAGACTTTCAATGAAAATATTAATCACATCGTATCAATACTTTTTACTTAACTAATGACTTTCAGAATTTCTTTCTGATACTTTTAAATAAAAAATTAATATCATATTAATTTTTATCTAAATACAGAAATATACAAGTCTACATATTTATATCTCATATAAAATTATTAACTATGAAGTGAATATTTTGAAATAAAGTAAATTTTTTGATCTTCATTTCAATTATAGTGAATCACAAGAATCTCTCTTGCTTGTAATTTTATAGAAAAAAAAACTTTTTTAGATACATAATCTTTTTTCATTCCCTCTTTTTCACGATGTTGATAATGATTGAAAAAAAAATTGCTACTTAAAAAAGTTTAGTTTGTGTTTCAATTTTTTATTCTTCTTAACTTTCCATTATTGTGAAAATTATCATCTGAATTGATACTTAAATTGCAATTGATATTTAAATAATGCTATTATTAAAAATTGTTACTATATATAGAAAAATAAAATGCATAATTATTTTTACAATTTATTTGAAGATGATTTAAATTTTCTTGTATATACTTACATATAAAAATATCTTCTTTTTTTTCTGTTATACAAAATGTATCTAAAGGTACATAGATAGTTGGTGTCTGTGCATTTATTGTGTAAAATATCTTCTTGAAAATATACATAAGATTTTTTTTTTTCTTTACAAAATTGTTGTAGGTGACTGAAAATTGTATTGGATGAAATTATTTTGTTGAAAAATGAGATATAAATTTCATTTTAAAATATTTTAGATGATATTTAAATTAAGTTAATTTTATGAGAAGAAGAAAAATGAAATGAACAACAAAATGTATTTTAAAATTTGAATAATTTTAAATATAATATTTCAGAACGAAAATTTTCATTATTTCTAAATATTTAAATATAAAAATTAATAAATAGTAAATAGAGCATGAAATAATTTTTAAATAAAATAATATACAAGAATAATGTGATTTCTAAATAGGATTTAAGAAAATAGATTCAAAAATAATCAAGCCTCCATGGGTTTGTAATCCGTAAAACGATAAATGTTAATTCCAGAATGCCAATAATTGTCATTTTTTGTCTGATTTTAAAGGTAGAATAATTAAATTCTTATATATGTGAAAATATTGACAATTTTGAATAACGTAAAACGTAATTTTCAATGTAATTAAGATATAAAAAAATAATGATTTTTTTTTTTAATAATTACTTAAAAATTTCATTAATAATTTACACACCATTCATCGAATATATGTATTTAAAAATTGAAATTGAATTGTATGTAAATTGAGTAAATCTTTTATTTAAATTTTTCTTTTACATATACGTGGTGTTAAACCAATAATTTAAAATAAATTACAACCATATTTCATTCATTTCATCTGATAATTTGTTTTTTTTCTTCTTCATTTTTTCATTTTTATTTTTTCATTTAAAAAAAAAAAAATACTTTTTTGTGCTTTCATAAATAAATCTGATTTCAATGCAAATATAATGATTCAATAATGATTGGAGTAAATTATTTATTTATCTGAAAATAATGAAATTAAAAACCAGTAAAAATATATTAATAATTAGTAACAAAAAATAATGATAAATACGCAATTACAAATTTGCACATAAATCAATTTTTTTACTTTTTTTTGTAATGTAAAATTTTTTAGTATTACATATTACATTTTTTTTCTTCTTACATTATTTATTTTTGTTGTTGTTAATTTTTGATTGTGTTTTAAAATCAATAGTTTTTTTTAATGTAATTATTAAAAAAATATGCAATTAAAAATAATTTTAATATAAAATTTATTGTAGCAATTATTATTTTTGATTTTTTAAATTGTTTTAATTTGTTTTTGCCTAAAAACTTTTACATTTTAAATTGTTTTTCTTTTTCTTTTTTTTTAAATAATGACTAATTAGTTGAAGTAGAACAATTAAAAAATGAAATAGAAAATAAAATAAATAAAAAATCCATTTTATTTTGATCCTTTTTTTTTTATTAAAAAGCATTTTTATTACATTTTGTTTTACAGAATTCTTTTAAGAAAAATTCTACCACAATTATAAATTAAAAGTTCTAATAATGCACTTTTACACAATGTTTTTTTGTACATAAAATTCTAAAATTCTCAAAAATTCGTATTTATTATTTAATTTTCGAAAAACTTGTATATTTTACAGGAAAACATGTCGAAATTTATTAACAAACAACAAAGTTTGTTTAAAAACGAAAAAAATACCCAAAATATTAAATGTAATAAATTTTATTTAAATTGTTGATAAAAGGTGTTCTATAAAACATTTCTAATAATTATTTGAAATTATTGAAAGCATTTTGATTCTTTGGAAATTTCTGAAAGAAAAATGTAAAAACTCTTGCACATACTCACACAATCAGGAATTTTTGGCAATTCTCTACATTACATATATGTATATTACATACTCCTGAAAAGAAAAGAAAGAAGAAGAAAAAAAATCATTTACTAAAAGTGCATAAAAACTCATTTATTACTTTGAATGTTTCGCATAGAACTTTTACATTTCAGTGCCAATTTTAATTTCATTGATTCAAAACTTTGAATCATATAGTATACACGTATAACTATAGTAAAAGTTTTCCACAAATTATATAAAAAAGAAAGCAAACACATTAGAAAATTTCATTATTTTTACATTTTTCTATTCTTTTGGTTTGTCATTTTCTTCTTCTTCTTTTTTGTCGTTTTTCTTTTTCTTCTTCTTTTTTTTTCGTTTTTTCGTAATTCATTTTTTATGTGTGAATAATAAAATTCAGGTGCAGTGTTGAATATATCTGTTCACAGTCCATCCAATTAAAGATTTATGGTGACAAAAAATTGTTTTTTTTTTGTATTCATTCTTCTAAAATTAGAAGAGAGAGATGAAGAAAAAAAAAATTTTACCATTAAAAAAACGGAATAGTAGTTTCAAGCAATATAAAATAGTTGATCTTTATTATCTACCCATCCAAAAATTATGGAAATAAAGATTTACGAGGTCCGTAAAAATTTTCATTTCTATACATGCATACAAGTAGGTATATATTATTATGCTCCTCTATTTTTTGAATAAAAATTCTGTTATTCTATTTTATTTTACTTTTTTTCTAAAAATTTTCTCCTACAATATAAAATTCAAAAGAAATTTCCAATCGATTGAATTTCACACCAATTATCTTTCTTTTCACATTGATATCTCGTATTGTAATGAAAGAATGACTTTCAACAATGAAAAACTTTTTTTTATTTTCTTTCTTTCTTTTGTTTTTCTCCCTTTATATATACATACCTATATACTATTTTTTTTACTCTTTTGTTTGTGTGTGTAATTTTTTTTTTTTCAGTTTTTTTTTTGTGCAATAAAGTGGACTCATTGTGTTAGACATTAATGGTTTTTTGATTGTTCTATAAAATTTTCATCATAATAATTTACCTTGAAAATGGTTTATAAAATGATTGATTTTTTTTTTCCATTTTCATTTTTCTTATAATAAATCTATCATTGAAGCTATTGAATGAATAGTAAAAAAAAAAATTAAAACGATTTCCTAAGCAATTTTACATAATTAATCTATGTAAATTTTATTGTGAGGCTGATGACAGAGAAATTGAATTATGTTTGTATGTGTATAAAATATGAAAATAGGGTCAAAATGTAAATCAATTTTTCAATTAAATTGAAAATAATTCAAATTAAACGATGTGGTGTCGTTAATTTATTTAATTTTTAGTTGTTTTTTTTTTGTTATTTTTTAAATAATTGATGTTTTCCTCTTTTTAATTATTGATATTCTAATTGATTACATTTATTATTATACCACATTCAATATATCAGAAAATTATTCTTAAGGAGCAGGATAATATAAGATTTAAAGACGATTATTACCAGAGCTCTGAAGATTTGTTATAGGTTCAATGGCCCAACTCAGATTGGGGTATGTAGGTATTCATTATGTCTATGTACATGATATTTTCCCTTTATGAGTGTTTTTTATTCTTTTAAAAAAAAATTCAATTTTCAGCGTATTTTTTTTTTTAGGTTTGGCTAAGAAATTAAAAAAGGATTGACCAAATTATTTCCACAATGTATGTAGATATTGGCAATTCGCATGTAAATATATAATAAATCACATTAATTGTACATTTATTCAGGATATGAATATTTTATCTAATTTCTGTATGTACACACACTTCAAAATTTTTTTTTTAGAGTGAATTATTCATTATCTCATGTTTTATTGAATTAAAATGAACGTAAATAATAAAACTTCAATTTTAATAAGTAATTAGAAAACAATTATAATCAGAAGTTATTATTGAAGTTCTTAATCGTTATAACATTTGTTGGACAGGCATAAGTTTCCATAAAATTAATTTAAAATCTGATTTAACAATCATGAGAATATGTGTGCATAAGTAATTCTACAGTCATTTTTGAATTTTTCTCAAATTTTTAAATAAAATTTTGTGTTTCTTTTTTTTTTTGTTTCACTTTTACAACGTTTTTAAATCTTTGAAATCAAAATAATAAATTTAAAACTTGAAAACACATACATTTAATGTGACAATTTATCTGTGTATCAGATGATTTTATTTAAGTAATAAATACAAGCTAAACACGTCCTTAAAATAGAATATAACAAACATGAAACGATAAAATTTAAAATTTTACTGCAAATACAGGTAAAATTGTGCTTATAAAATCTGAAATTTACTATACAAAAGTATGCAATGTATAATATACATACAGTATGTATGAGAGTATATAAAATGCAAACTGATATATAAACATGCAAGTATAATAATATAATAAATATAATTTTAAGTAATGTACATAGTAAGCATAATGCGGTTAACCTCAAGAAATATACATATTATAATAATATAAGATTGAATTTCTATGTGTAAATTTATTGGGAAATTGGCAATTATTGATAGTTTACACATAGTTTCTTTAAAGTAATAAACAAGCGAGACAAATAAATCACGAAAAGATCGATTTTAGCTTTTTTACTTTATGTAAATTTAAATAAATTTTTACAGACCATGAACAATTGATAAGTTTTTCATGTTTCGGTATACTTGTTCGTGTGTTAGTACCCGAAAACGCCTGTAAAATGTCCTTATTGATTAAGAGAATTAATTATGATAAGATACAGGCTACATAAATAAATTAATTAATTGTTGAATAATCGAAAAACCTGTTGTAAAATATCTAAATTAATTTTCTTCTCTCTATGTCATATAAAAAATTTAAAATAAAAAAAAAAAACATCAATCTTTTTTATTGACTAGAATCAAATCACAAAATCGAAAAGACAAGTTCAACATTCCATACGTTATGTTAACAATAATCTTTAATTTGTAAAACATTTTAACAACAAATTAAAATTTTTTTTTTCTTCTATGTTTATAATTATCAATATAATTTAGTTATTAGAAAGGATAGAAAGGGTTCGACCGAAAGGATTAGAATAGAAAAAGGATTCAATCCGATCTATAAAATTTTTTTTTAACAGATTAAATTTTAAAGTTTTTCTTTTATTTTGAAGAAAGCATTTAAATATAAGTTTTCTTTTTGAAATATCTTTAATAACCAGTTTCACAGTGGAAGCTTAAGCCAAAGCTTAGCTAAACTTTTGTAGATAGCTTAAGCCTCAGATAAAGACTACTAGACTTCAAGTTAAACTCAGTGTAACTTCCACTGTGGAACTGAAAAAAGTGAATAAACTCAGTTTAAGACTTAAGCTTTGTGAAACCGGCTATAAGTAATTTATCTTAAGCTATATAGTGAGACGGCCAGGTGTTTTTTTGTTGTTTTTTTTTCGATAGATTTCTTTCAAAGAATTTTTACAACAAAAATGACTTGACTTTTGATATTTAAAGAACGACTTTTTGTTCGTGTGATAAATATACATATATGTATGTGAAAAAACTTACCTAACACCTCTGTGTAGGATGAAATCTAAAGATTAACGAAAACTATCTCACTCTGAATAAAGCTTTAAAATATCAAAATATTTAATTTAAGTGGTATAGGTACACTATATTTATTAGTCTTTTCAAAATACTCTTTTGAAAATTCGATATTAATAATTGGAAAAATAAATGTATCGAAGAGAAAGATAAAAATTCAATATTGTAAAGTTTTCTTTAATATTAAATTTTATTTAAAATTTATTTTAAAGTACAAAATATCAAATATTCGAATTCTACGTATGGCATAGGAACATTGTCAAGTAGTCTAATTAATTTAATTGTCATAGAATGAAAAAAAAATTAAAAATACAACAAAACAAAAAAGACCATCATTATTTGATTAGAATTTTACGACACCTTTTACAAAAATTCATACTCTTTATTAATTAACAGGTTCAAAGTCACGATGCAAAATTCTGTTTTTTTTTAAAATAACAACAACAACAAAAAATTTAAAACGAAGAACTTAAAGCATTTTTTGTTTTTTTTTTCTTTTATTAATGAACAATGTTTGTCTCCAACGAATAGAAAGAAAAAAGTGTATTTATACTTGTTGTTTTTTTTTTAATTATTTTATTTTGTTTTTGGAAAGGTTGAATCCTTCCTTTTTTTTCCTTTTTTTTTTTTAATTTGTTTTATTTATTTTCCTTTTTTTTTTTTTTACTTTGAATATATTTGGTGATGAAAATTTTTCTATAATTAAAATAAACAGCAAGAGACACAAGAATTTATGTTCTAATTAAACAGAAAAATGAATGAAAAAAAAAAAAAAACAAAATGTCGAATTTTTTTTTTCGCTTTGATTGTACCATTTTAAAGATAGCAGATGCTACTAGTAATATAAAAATGTATATGTATGTACGTATACTTATTTTTTTTTTTTTGCAATTTTCTTCATAGAATTTTGCAGATTGCGTTGAGTCACAAATGAATACTTAAATTGAATGACTTTATCCCTTGAGTGAAAAGATTCTTTTTTGTTTGTAATATACTTTGATATACACTTTAACTAATGAAAATTATTAAATTATTCTTTTTTTTTTTAAAGAAAAACAAAAAAAAATAAAAAAAGAGATAATGAGTTTTGTGAGTTCCACGAAAAATATATTTTTTTGATATATTTCACGATTTAAAGTTCACAAATTCTATTGGGAAAATTAAAAATTCTAGCATTGTTATTGTCTTTTTTATTATTAAAAAGATGGATTTTTTTTTGTTGTTTCATAAAATTATAAGCGTCTTAACTTCTATGTAATGAATAAAGACCTGAAGTTCACTATATTTCTTAAAATTAACCCAGCAATATTGCATAAGAATCGTTCAGTCAAAATTAAATGTACACCTTCGGCTAAATATCTTCAAAATGAACTTACAACAATAAATATTCATTTATCACTTTTATATTCATATCTTTTTTTCTTGCTTTATTTTATTTTTATTTTTTTTTTTGAATTTGTACTCATTAGTGTGGTAAAGGTTATCTTGATATTATATCTCATAATCAAATATAAAACGCCCACCCGTTGCTTTCAACTTTTGTTGATAATAAACAATCTGTTTGACTCCTTTCAACTTAATAAGAAAGATCAAAAAAAAAAAAAAATAATAATAACATGTTCGTTTTTTTTTAAATAATGTGCGTTACATAATTGTGTAAATTGATGTTATACAAGCATTAAATATATAATTGAATCTGATCATATTTTATTGATCTGAAAATGCGTGTGAGATCTTTGTGTTATGTATCTTTTATTTTTATAAAAAAAAAATTTTTTTACCTTCTTGTATTTTTTGTAAAAGAAAAGATAGAGTAGAAACGTAGAAGATCTTCTTTATAAATAAAGTAGAAAAAAAAAATAAATAGTGTTGTAATTTGAACCATAAATTTAATAATCTTGTGATTTGTGATACAATCTTTTCTTTTCTTATATTATACGAGAAAGGTTTCTTATAAAAATTATTAAATCAATATTGTATCAAACGAAAAGATAAAAAAAAATTATGAGAAATCTATATCTTATATTGGGATGATAAGCGATCTTTATTCGGAACTAATTAAATTTTATGGGATGACAACTTTATTGAATACACAATATTTTTTTCTGTAGTTTCATAAAAAAAAAAAGTATCACAAAAAAAACTCTGTATATAGCATAGCTAGTTGAAAGGAAACGTGTGTTAGTTTATACTATGAAAGTGCCGAAATTTATGAATGTACCATATGCTTTTTCTCTATCTTCAATTTAAAAGCTGTACTAAAAATTTAAGTATTATCAGTTAGTTGTTTTTTTGTTGTTGTTGTTTTGTTTAGTGTATTCATTTCAAAAATTTTAATGTTATGAATCTTTTTTTTTTTTGCTCGTTAAACCTTTAAGGATGATATTGATAATATATTTTAACATTAATAAACTATATAAATATAATGTCCAAAAATTCTATTGTTATATTCTATATTCTTGTACATATATAAATGTATATATTTTATAACAAAAATATAAAATAAACAACCTAAAATTAATGTTCTCATAAATGAGAATTTTCTTGTCATAAACTAAGGTAAGTAATTTGTCACATCACATTGATTAAAGAACTGACATAAGATGAAATTAGGTAATAAAAGGTTTAACAACAAAATACGTATTACACATTTATCATGTATACCTATCATTTTCTTTTGGTATGTACATACATATATATTATAGTATATGTATAAATGTTATTTGTATATATGATAAATGTTTTACAAACAAGTACTCTACCATGATTATAAATATAAATTACCCCTATTTGTTACATTCCTTCCTCCTATCAAAATTTTCTTCATTTTCTTTATACAGCTACTTTCTTTTTACTTTTTATACTTTTTTTTTTGTTTGAAAATTTTCATGATATAGTTAAAATATTACAGAAATTCTTCACTTTCAAGAAAATAGAAAACAACTAAAAATTGAACAAATAAGAAGCTTTAAGTCAAGTTATTATAATTTATTTTTTATTTATCAAGAAAAATAAATAAAAAAATAAATAGATTTTCTCGTTTTTCAAAGGTGAAAATGAGGTCAAAGAATTTTATAAATTTTCAAAGTTTGTAAAATTGAGTTTGCAACATAAGAAACAAAATAAAAGTTATTCTTAAATTTAAACGAAAAATAAAATGACAAGATTATTTGAAAGGTAACGTAATTAATTTGGAGATTCATTAAAATATTTTCGTATACCTTGTACGTAGTATCGCCATGTTTCCGTCAACCTGAGAATTCAACTAAAAATAAAAAAATCTAATCTAAGAAATTTACAGCTTTTATAAGGTTCGTCTTATTGATTTATAATCCTTTTTTTTTTTTCATCTTTAATTTTCCATAAAAAATATCCTTTTTATTTTTGTAAAGGTGAAGAAGTATTTGTTATACATAATAAAACAAAGGACATGACCCTAACCTATCTACAAAATTACTTATACATATAATAAAATGTATTCCTTTCAAAATTACCATTCAGACAACTCACATATGTAAATGAAAATTAGGAAAGAAAGAAAAAAAATATAAAAAGAGAAATTTCCAAATTTTCATAATTGATTGACAGTATTAAATCTTTATGAAACTGTTCAACACACATTGTAAGACATAATAACAGTAGCTGTCAGAAAAAAAATTGAGTTATCAAACATAGTGAATGTTACAAAAGATTGACAACATTCATCACGTTTCCTTGTTCTCATACACATACATATGTAGGTATATATACTTTCAATATATAATACAAAAATTTTATAAATAAAGGAAGAAATAATGAAGAAAGGAAAAAACGAAGAAATAGCTTTTTCGTATTGTTCTTTTATATTAAATACATTCAATATATATATGAGTGTGTATCCATATGTAATAAAATAAATGAATCCTTTTTCCTTATATATTTTATAAATAAAAAGAAAAGTTTCATGAAAACACATGAAATCCAAATAAAAAAAAACTTTTCTATCGAATGTTTCTAGTCTCTGAAAATCAATTTTTCTTTATTTACTTCATCCTTTATCTGGATGTTTAATTTTTCTCTTTAGAGAAAAAAACAAAAAAAAAAAAATTGTAGGAAATACAAAAATGTAGTCGTGCAGAAAAATTGACTGAATAAGCTTTTACCTTGAATTCGTAATGGATTTCTATTCAATAAGATTTTTATATGTATTTTTTTTTTTCAACCTTTATTTTAAACATAGTTATAATGAGGTCATCAACAATATTGACTTTCAAAATGTACTTTTTTCTTCAGATGCAAATTAAAGATTATTAAAATTATTTTCTGATTTTAAAATTTATTGGAATTATGTATTTCAATTTTGACTTATTTGCAGTTAATTTGTGATTTAGCAGATATTTTACAGCAAATATTAGCAAAAAAAAGTATCTTCTTCTTCTACTCTGTCTTCGCTTTTTCTATTTACTTAGGGTGGCTCTTTTTTTTTTAACACGAAATTCATTCTGTTGTTGTCATTTTATAATTTTAACTAATACTTTTTTCAAAAAAAAAAAAAAAATTTCTATGTATATACATAATTATGTAGAAAGTATTTCACTTGCACTTTGTTTTAAAATCAAAAATTAGACCTTTACTGTAATAAAATTTCGATGCTTCAACGAATATGCCTTCACAAATTAAGGCCCTATACAAAAAACTAATCTTAAATCAAATATCTTGAAAATATACAACCGATTCGAATCTTCTTTAAAAATAACGACTTTTTTTTAAAGTAATTTTTTAGTATCTATCTATTTCTTAACTTGATTAACATATCAATGAGATTTATTTTTTTTATTTTAAATATAAATTTTATAAAATGTTGAAAATTCAAATGAAAATGTTTAAAAATTATTTTAAACTAAAAAAATCATTGATGACATAATAAAAATTATTTTTCCATGGAAATTTGATTTATTATTTAATACTTTTTAATGGAAGAACTGTTTGATAAATAAATTAACAAATATATAGCTTTCAAAAGATTAAAAATATTTACACAAAAAAAAGTATTATTTTTAATCGTACAAAAAAACAAACCATAAATCACAAAAAATTAAAATTTGATAACATGAAAAATATCTTCTTCTTTTTTTTAAATTTCATAATATTTGACTTTATTCAATTTCAACAAAATTAAAATCATTTTTCCAAGACAAAAAATATTTAAATAAAAAAGAAACAAAGCAAAAAATCTATTTTTTTTCTATTCTTTTGTTAAACAAAATATTAAAATTCATTGTAGATTTTTTTTTTTATTTTATCTATTTCATGTTTAATATTTTTTTCGTGTATGTTTTTTATAAAAACGAATATTTTTCTTATAACATTAATTGAAGGCGTTTAGACTAAAAACAAAAAAAAATAGTAAAAAAAAACAGAAACAACTTTAAAGGACATATTTTTTTCTTCATTTTTTCCACAAAGTTCATTTAAAAAAAGATTTTTATGGCCACAAAAAAAAAAAAAAAAGAAAGGAAAAAACAAATCATTTTCTAATCTTATTTTCACACCTTTCGTAATTTATAAACAAAACAAAAAAAACATTTGCATATTAAATGAACATGTATACCGTTATGTTTTTTTTTAATTTTTCTTTTTTGTAGTTTTATTATTTCCTTTTATTTCTTATTTTTATTTTTATTTAAAAAATGAAAAAAAAATTTCTGTAATATAATTTCTCAAGTATTTGTAGAATTATATTATTTGTATTCATTGAAATTCTTAGAAATTGTAAAAATATGTTATGTCGCATAGCATGTTCTTGACATAAAGAACTTTATTTTATTTTTATTAACATTTTTTTTCTTTATTTTATAAACCAAATGAATGTTCACTTACATTTTGTAAAACTTATAAAAATAAAAATATAAAAAAAAATGCAATTAAGATTGCAGTATATTGTTTACATTTTATTTAATAGGTATTCATGAGTGAATTCGTGAATTTCGAAAACAAAAAAAAAAAAGAAAACTTCTGAATAATATTTTCACGTGACAAGAAAAAGAAAAACAAAACAAAACAAAACAAAAAAAAAGGAACAATCTCATGTTATTGTGATTTTATTAATATTTTTTAAAGTAAAAACAAAAAGAAAAAAAATAAATAACAAAAAGAAGAATTTAAAGAATTTCAAAAGTATATAGTATTATTAAAAATACGTAATGGGTTTATTTATTTACAATTTTTATTTTTTTTTATTTTTAGGTTTTTTAAATTATCTTAAAAACGAAACTAGTTTTTGAAAATGTATATAATTTCAAAATAACAATTACCTTACAGAAAATAACACAATATAATTATAGTTATAACAATAATGAGTTTTTTTTCACATTTAAGGTTGTAGTTTTTATTATTTTTAACGGTGCTTAAAAAGTATAAACAGGTATATAAAAAAAAATATTGTTATTATTAACAGGATACTTTAAAATGATGTGATTATTGTTTGCGTGACTTGAAAAATTATTATATCGGGTTAATTTTTGCTTTTTCGTTTTGTTTTTTCAGCTACCATCAGCTACTAAAACAAAATATGTTATGTTTGTATAAGAATCTATAAATTATGCATTTCACCTTTAGTCTGCTCTTGTTTGACCTCATATAAAAATAAAATTATTTTTTTAACTTAACCGTTTTATACATATATGGTGTGTAGTTATTAAATTTTTTGTCTCTTTCCCTTGGCGCAATAACTCGATTAAAGCTTAAGAGGCATATCGAAGTTACCTTGAGTTCTCTAGACTATTTTTCTATCTGTCTAGATGGAATGCGAACCACTAAGTTTGTTAGTATTGAACGAATTTATTTGTATAACCGGTCTGGCACAGATATTTCGTGTAGCTTGTTTTTATGCAATTGTTTATGGTCAGTAGACAAAACCATCAACTACTTCAGTACCAAAGACTTACAATATAATCAACTCAAATTAATTAATACTCAATGAAAGTTAAGTAAATTTGAACATTAGCCTCTATCATTTTAAATTTCAAAATTAATTAAGAATTTTCCATTAAAAAACTAATTTTAAATCTTAAAAGACGCCCATATTTTTTGTGATTTTTCAACTAACTCTTTTTGCAAATTCAAATTAATGACCAGAAACAACAACAACAAAAAAATACTTGAACGTTTCAAATGAACTTGTTTTATGGAATATAAATTAATTATATTTTCCGAAAAAAAAAAAAAATTTTTTTCTAGCTATTTTATAAGTTGAATATTTAAAATAACAAAATTAATTGATTGTAAAAATAATATGGCTAATTAAACTACTATGTATCTTTTTTTTTTTTAATAAATTCATTACACTTTATTGCGCAGCATATGAAAAATAAAAAATAAATAAAAAATAATAAATAAAAATAATAATAAAACTAGGAAAAACAATCATTTTTGATTGATAATAATTGTACGTTATTTGGAGGAAATTCATTTTAGTTGTTCAACAACATAAAAGTAATTTTTTTTTTTTTTTTTGAAAATGCAGATTTATAGGAAAACATCACAATTAAATTAAAAATATGATATTTATTTATTTATTTATTTATATTTTTAAATTGTTAATATTAATCAAAGTTTTAAAACAATCACTCCAATTAATTATGGCAACTAATAAATCCTTTTTTGTATTTAAAAATAAGCCTCATTAAAAACAAAAAAAAAAAAAACAATTTCCTAGATTGTTGATGTTTTTTTCACATGAAAACATATATATGAATTTTTTCATCCATAATATAACAAAATATTCATTATTTTCATATTTTATATACATACATAGCTACGTATTATTTGTTTACATTTTATTACAATGATAATAATTCAACTGAAACATTTTTGTGGTCATATATGAATTTTATATGAAATAGAATAAATATAAACAAGACAACAACAACAAAAACAACAAAAATATGATATTTTTTTCAAATAAATAAAAATATTTAATATCATACAAAAGAGTATAGAGAATATGTAATCAATCAATTGGAAATTTATATACATATAAAGGAAACAAATAAATAACAATAGGTAAATAAACTTTTATATATCTTTAGTGTATGTATGTATATGTATGTCCAATATAGTTGATTAAGGATCTTATCCTGTTATTTATATTTTCGAATTACAAAAGTTTTTTTGCTAAAGAACGATAGAGAACATAAACAAGTAAAATTAGACAAAAAAAAAGGATTCTTTCTATTAAAAACACAATCATTCAGAAGGCCAAACAAACAAAAAATTGCTTAAAAAAAATTAAGATTTATATTTCAATTTTCAAATTATTACAAATTAAAATTCTTCCAAAATTTTTCATGTTTCAAAAACACCTTTAAAAAAAACCAAATAATAATCAACACATATTTCAAAATCAGATTAAAATTATAATTTAAAAAAAAAAAAAATCAGTGTCATAACCAAATTTTCGTGTAATATAGTTGATTAAGGATCTTTAATACTATAGTTACCTTCTAATAAAAACACACAATACATCCACAATTCATACATATTTTGATAATAAATTCAAAAATTATATCAATATTGACAATTGGCACCTATAAAAAAAAATATATCATGTTTTTCCGTTAATTTAAATTACAAATATTCTAAATAGATTTAAAAATAACAATAATAATATTTTTTTCATTGTGGGAAAATACATATGAATTATTCATAAATTTATTGGAAATGTGTGTTTCTAATGCATCATATTAGTTTTATATTAATTTGATATATATTGTGTATTATATAGATTAAATATTATAGGACATTTATACACACATATTTATTTATTATTTACTATTATTATTAAAACATGACAATATTGTGTCAGAATGAAAATTCATTTGTTAACGTTATCATTTTTAAATATGATAAATAACATGAATTATTCAGTTCGAAATACAATATTTCAAATTAATATTCATAAATTTTTTAGCTAAAAAAAAATAGAGAAAAAAAACCATAAATACAGATATTGAGATACTTCAATTGCACTATATTATTTTTGAAGTTAATGACTTTTAACACTAAGTACGTATAACTAACGATATTCTTTTCATTTCAAAAAAAACAACAAACAAACAAAATATGATAAATATGATAGATATCAAAACATAAGATTAAAATTATTCTGACATTTTGTTGAAATGAATGTTTTGAACGTGAACTTAATTTTATATGCAATTTATATTTCATTATTGTACTATTCACGATAGATATGTATTTTGTTTTAAATTCAAAAATATACAATACAATTTATAAAATATGATTTCAACATGCTATGCTGCAAAGATATAGAGAAAAAAAAACCATCATTTTGTTTATCACATTTGAGTACACGTTAGTTAATTCAGATCTGTTCAATGCAAAATTAAATTCATCCTTGAAATACGAATTTAAAATTTAATTATAATAAATTTTAAACAAAATTAAATAATTTTACCTATTTTACAAATATTTAAAGTCGTTATTTTTCTCCTAAGAAACTGCCTTTATAGGAAAAAGGACAAAACTCATCCAATTTGAAATATCCTTTTCAAAACTAAATTCCTAAACTAAAAAAAAATTAGTAGTTTATTTTTGATACATATGTGGTCCTTCAGATACAAGTGGTAAAAAGAGTCTTAAAAAAAAGAATTGAAATTTATATTTTCTAAGATAATAAATTTTCAAAAGCTTTGAAGTTTTGAATAAAATAACAATCTTCTTCTGTAATCAAACTTTTGTCCACAAACATTTATTTCCCACCCATTTTTATTTCAAATGAATATTATTCGCGAATTATTCACACATAGTAAATGTTGTGTGTAACCAGTACATATGCTCTCATGTTATACTCTCATATAATATGTAGGAATGTACGAATATGGTTAATGAAACATATTTTTTGTCATTGACTTTTTGAGACTATAGATAATTTCACTGTACATTTTAAATGACACATCAAATGTACTTTCACGAAACGAATTAAACATTAATCAAAATCTAGATATTTTTAAAAACTCAAGAAAAATAGTAACCTGTGATATGTACAACTCATTTAAGTGCACTAATACTATACTATATATTCCCTCATTTCATTGTCTAGAAAATTTTAGACACTATTTTCAAAGCAACTATATTTACAACATCATACAAACATCCTTATTGAAGTATAAAAATTAAAAAAAAAAACTTCATTTTGTTTTTTAGTAAATTTCTTGAACTTTCATAAGTTGTATTAAATTAATTCTATAAAGTTATAATTCTACATACACATATACTTATGTATACATATAGGTATACAAAGGTATATTATGTATGAAAATATAAGTATATTACATATGCAAATTCATGTGCATATATAATATGATTTCAAGTGAGAAACACGGATTATACACATCGGTAAACATTTCTGTATGTAACACCTATATATTATGATTGTGACATATCATCTGACATTGTAGTTTATTCTCAAAATTTTACAATGTGTATTTTAAAATTTAAATTTTACTACATGTCTTTTTCAGTAAATAAACTGAATATAAATTTTATTTTAGCACAGAAACGAAAAAATAAAAAAAAAAGACCAAACAATAATTTTTATAATAAAATCGCATTTGATATTTAACAGAATCTAAATATTTTAAAAAAAAAAAAAGTGAAAATAAAAAAAATAAACGAATATTTTTACATGAATTTTTCAAATACCAGCCTCCTTTTTCTACTTATTTAATAACACGTACCATTTACAGCAGTACTTTTTTCTTACATATGCATACATATGTGTAATATGTGTAATAGTAGACCATATCAAAAAAATCTCTCTATAAAGAATAGAATTAACTAATAAAAGTTTTAAAAACCCCTTACTTCATGCATTTAAGTCTTCTAAAATCCACAAGAATGAAGCAATCACTATAAAACTGGAATTAGTTTTAGATTCAGTATATCCGTACATATGCACATACTCACATATGTACATACATATGTACATATCTATTATTGTATATACATTAACATCTCTGTTTTACCTATTCAACTTATTTTAGTTTTTTTATTTTTTATTATCTTATCATCATTGAATGTAGTTAAAATAATTTCATGGTAATAAAAAAAAAATAAATAAAAGGTAAAAAACAAAAAAAAAAAGAAACAGAAAACGATCTTTAATTTTTCCAATTCATTAAATTTGAAAATAAAAATAACATCTTATCTTAATTATATTTCTTAACTATTCAAGATTTAAGTATATTTTGACAAGAATTTAATCTTATGTTGATACATATCATTGATGCTAGTCTAGTGTATATCCATATGTGTACTTTAAAATACATACTCGTATGACATCTTGTTTTTATTCGAGGAGACAAAACAAAAAACATTTTAAAAAGAAGAATAAATAAATGAACGAAAGAACAGAATGCAGTATAACAGAATTTAAAATGATAATATTCTTGTATCTTTATTGTGTTGTTTTTTTTCTTTTTCTTTTTCCTCAAGATAATACCTTTTCAATGATAAATTTTTATTCAAAATTAATTTTCATCTTATCTTTTTCACTTTTTTTTTCAGAATATATGTAGATACTACCTAAGTATATTTTTTTTTTGAATAAAATTAAAATTGAATTAGTTTAAAAAGCAATCTCAAATAAATACACATAAATGTAGTTTGTAGGTACATTTACTACTAATCATAAATTGTGATTATGGTATCTTAAAAAAAAGAAAAAAAGATACATATACTCGTACATACTCGTGTATTTTATTAATCCTATCGAATTCTATGTGAAATAAATTAACATGCATTTATTCTATTTGGTTATTAGTTTTTGAGAATGCATTAAAAATGTGGTCTAATTCGAACGTAAATTATGATAATTATTACACAAACATGTGCTAAAAAACCAAAAAATCATAATTATTATTATTATTTTTTTTTTCATTTTTTAATTTTTCTACTCTAATTTTGTCAATAAAAGAAAATATTTCTATTGTTTAATTGTTATTAATTTTAAATACAAAAAACGTGTTAATTGTTGGCTTCAAATGAAATTATTTTAATTATGATATGGTTTGCGGTCGTTTTTTTTTTTTTTTTATTTGAAAAAAGTCTTTAATAATATCAAAAAAAAATATTTATAAATGTATATACATATGTATAGAACTATGTATATTTTTTTTAAATTTCTGAATTTTTTTTCTGTCGTCCTGAAAACCACGCAAATTATTTCACTTTATTAATTTCAATATTTATGAAAGCAATGTTTTTTTTTTTCATTTTTGTATGTTTTTTCAATATTTTACAAATACTCGACTTTTATAATTTCATCGTGATACTGAAAATATTGTGCTTATATTTTTTAATCCCTGGAATTCTCATCAAAACAAAATCCTTTAACCTGAGAATAATAAAGATGCAAATGGAGAAGAAAAGAAATGACCTCATTACCACTTCGAGATGAAGAATTGTAGTGCCATTGAAGATAAATAACAAGGAAAATCCTTAATTAATTGTGTACCTGTTTAGCTTTTTTTATAAGTTTTCATAATAAAATTTAAAAAATGAACCGTTTCTTTTATTTTCGATTTTTTTTTTCTTCACATTTTCAATTAAAAATTAATTTTAAAATTATTAAATCATACATAAACTTTTTTTTTTCAATGCAAACATACTCACATATTTATGTAAAAGACTATCTTTTAATCCTTTCTTCTTTTTTTTTTTTTAAATGCTGTTATTTCATTCGTATAAACATATTTTAAAGTATTCAGTTTACTTTTTTCGTTCAACTGAAAATTTTTTTTTTCATTAAAATTCTACTGATATGAAAAATTCATATCTTTTATTCTATTCTTAGTTTTTTTTTTCTACTTTAGAGTCTTTTATATGTATAATTCCCGGTTTTTCGCTTTAATACTTTACCTTTAGATTTATTTTATATTTATACACTTTAAACCAATGAAAATTGCAACAATATTTTGTTTCCTTTTTTTTTCAAATACATTTCAAAATAATAAGAACGTCTGAAAATACTAAAACAAATTTTATTTCCGAAATTCAAGTGGTAATGAAATATTATATATTTTTCGTAACTCATTCAACATTTTAAACATGAAAATTTTTATTCCAAAAAAAAAAAAAAGCTCATTTAAGAGCGAGTAAAATTAATGTAATTTTTCAAGTGCCAATTTTGTTTAAGTGCTCTTACATATGTATGTATAGAAAAAAAAAAGGATGTAAGCACCATGTTATGAATATTTTTTTTATTTTATAATAAATTTCATCCTGTTATAAAGAAAAATTGTAAAATATTGTAAAATTAAAATGTTTATAAATAAAAAAGTAAATTTTTTTTCCCCAAAAAAAGTATGAGTAATGAAAAAATAAAAATATTTCAATTTTTAATCATTTTTTTTATTTACAGGGATCGATTTACGAGTATTGCGAAAAAACAAAAAAAATTTCAAACAAAAAGAAAATTAAAATTATAAACTTTGAAAAATAAATTTTTTTTTTTATTTTGCACATATCGTTTATCTTTCATGGTTGTTTTTTTTTTCTTGAATTAAAAAATAAAAGTTACTCATTAAATTTTCACAGTTAATCCTGATAAAGGAAATTTATTTGATGGTCGTTTATTTTGATATGAACAAGATAAAAAAGTTTTTCTTTTAATTTTTAGTCCTTTGTTGTTAATGAAACAAAAAAGAAGAAATAAGGATATGTAATGTGTACATATATATATTCGAGAAAGTTTATATGTTATGATAACTTTAAAAGAAAATAAATAAAGCAGAAAATCTACTGAGAATTAATTTTTTGTCTACTAAATAAATTAGTTTATATACATACATTTTTTTTTACAGTTTTCTTTTAGAGATCTTCTGATAACTTTTTGCTTAATTTAAATTTTTTTTGTTTGTAAGTTCAAATATTGAAACTTCTTTCAAGAATTATTTTTCTATTGTATTTTGTTTAGGACTATTTCACGGCCAATTTTTCTTCTAAAATTTAATTGATTCCATTTTCTTCGATTTCAAACTGAAAAAGATATACACGTATATACAAAAATAATCCTTCGCATATGAATTTCATTTATTAGTTATAATAAAATAAAAGTCAATGGGATAGAAAAATTTTAAATGAAAATATTTAAATGTGAGTACAATTAAGCCTTGAAGGACTTTTTATTTCAAATCCAATAAGAACTGTTATATACATTTTTTATTTTACATTTTATTAAAGCACAAACATAATTTAATTTCTTCTAAATTAGAAAAACGAAAATAGAATGTATCTTTTAAAGTTATTTTTACCTTTAAAATTTAAGATAAAGGTTTTTGCTATAATATGTACCTTATCAAAATTTGTAATCAGGTATAATAAATGGATATTTCAGGTAAACTAAAACATCGAAACAATGAAATAAATTTCATTTTAAAAGTATAAAAGGAACCATATACCTATGTCAATTAGATAGAAATTAAAATGCATTTTATACATATTTAAAATTAAATGAAATATTATATAAAGTAAAATTTCTTGTTTTACAAATTTTTGAAAATACAAAAGTGGCTTTTATTAACAAAATCCTTTTCAAATATTACACTCGAATTAATTTGAAAATTACATTTATCAATGATTTTAGATTTTAGATTCTCTAAAACCGGATGCATATACCACAATATCCAATGTTCACAAAAGTAATTTTATTTTATAAAATATACCAAACGTAAAAGTTAAACAATGGGATAAGGTAAAATTACCTATATATTTTTATATGAGTACATGTACATATGGTATAGTGTAGATTTGTGTTATATTCATTTTGTATTTCCTTTAGATAAGTTATTTGGAAAACATATGATTGACAAAAGCTTTTTAACTACATGTATATGATTAGAATCTTTATTGTGTGAGCTCTACTTATTGTCAATCATTATGTATAATATATTAGAATTATATATATCTACTCATTTTTTTTTTTTTTTTTTTTTTTACACACAGACAAATAAACACATTATGACGTATGCTGAATCTGATTAAGAAAACTCATTTAAAAGTTAATGATTTTCGCTCACACACTTGAACCATCAAATAAAAAAAATTAAAAACAAAAAGAGAAATATCATAAAAGTTGCAAATTCATATTTGGAAGAAAAAAATGTTCTTTTTTTATTTCCTTTATACAAAAAAGCTATTTTGTTCTTTTTAATTGTTATTTCTATATTTCTAGAGTACAAACAATTTATCAATTTTAATACTTTTCACTTAATTAATTTTTCTTTTTCTTTTTTTCTTTTTCTTGAATAATTATTTCAAGAGCAAATGACTTGTAATTTTTAATATTGATGTTTTCCTGATAATAATAATAATCATCTACAAAAAATAAAATGTCAAATAATCTGTTAATAGATGTCAATTCAATTAAATTCTTATTGATTGATTCTTCAATAAAAAAAAAAATAATAATAATAACAACAACAAAAATTAAAACAATATAAATTAATAGCTGCTTATAAATTCTTAAGATCCTTTTCACACTCACAAAATTAATTTATGTTAATCATTCATTTTATTTTTTTTTTGTTATTTGTAAAATTTTTGTTTTCAATGAAACATGATTTAATGAAATTTATTTTTTTTTTCAATGAAAAGATTATGTTCTATGTAGAAAATAATTTTTCAAGAAATATTGCCTGATTAGTATTTTATTTAAAAATACAATGAAAATCAACCCTTTTGGGTTATCAAATAAATTGAGTAGTCTTAGGTGAATTGAGTGGAAATAAATTAGTTAGAGTAAGATATCCAGTAATTGATACTTTTAAGGAATACTTATATCGCTTTTATTTGCCTTTATAACAAGATATGTCAAAAAATTTAATAGTATGATAAATCAGAAGGCGGGCAGTGGACGAAGCGGTAGAGTGTTGGCTTCTGATGCTGAAGGTCTCGGGTTCGAGTCCGCCTGAGTTCACTCAGCTCTAAATGAGTACCAATTCACTTTGAGTTGGGTATAAATGCTCGGTACTAATATTAGTACCAGGTCCTGTCATACGAATAAAATTCGTTCTCTACCAACGAATTTTAGTGATTCTCATTCCATATTAAACTGTAGGTGCCATGTATGATAGAAAGACAATGGACTCTCCTGTCTGAGTGCTCGTGGATGCCTAAACCGTATAACCCCCCACCACCCACAAAACAACAAAACAACAACATGATAAATCAGAGTATTTTATGAAACTAAATGAATGATATGACGATAATTAGCTCTGAAAATGAAGATTTTAATTCAATTATTGACAAAATAATAAATATGACGTATTTAAGAAATTTAAAAAACAAAAGTAATTTTGACTTATATAGGCTTATTTTTTAAAAAGATGCCGGTCAAGGCATAATATAGCGCCCATTACTGAGTATTTTACCTTACATATTGTGAATATTTCTTACAATTAGTATATTTTATTACAAAGATGATGAATTTAAGGAAAATTGAACAATTGAACTTTAATGTTTTACTAAAATAGAAAATAGAAAATAGAAATTATATAATTTTCCTCAAAATGAAATTTTCAGGAAAAAGCAAATATCTTTTAACAGAAATGAAAATTATTTAGAAAACGTCTATTACTAAGGACAATAATTTATAACTGACAATTATATTAAACGAGTATAATAACTGACAAATGAAGGCAAAAATGAAGCGAAAAACAATAATTTTGATTAACAATTGAAATTAATTTGTAACAACAACAGAAAATTTATTATGTTTCGAAATTTTCAACACTATCTCTCAATTCATGTTAAAAAATTTATGCAAATGTTATTCTAAAATATTCAGTTTCTGGTTTTTTTTTTATTTTTTTCAGTTTTAAATTTTATTTTAAGAGAAAGTCATATTTTGTGATGCGTACAATTTCTAGCAATTCTATGAATTGTCTTGTTTATTTTACAATCACTAGTATTTTAAATTTCAATAATGTGTTTTATGATAATGAAACATTATGTAAAAAGAAAAAAGTATATCTATGAATCTACTGTACAAAATTTAAATGATTGCTGAAAATGCACATTTATTAATTTTATATGAAATGAAATGTTGTCTCACAGAAATAACATGATTCTGTTGACATGTTGTCATAGAGAAATATATGAATTAAAAATGAAATCCTTATGCTTCAATCTATGATTTTAGAAGAAACATAAATAGAAATTATTCGAATTTATGAAACAAACTAGAACATTTTTTTTTCGTGTTTTAGAAATTCAAAATATATCTTAGGATGTCAAAAATTTGAAAATGAAAATTTGGAATCCTACTGTAATTAGTTAGTATTTTTCTCTTAACTCACCACAAGCAAATATAGCAAAATCAAGGTAAAATTCAAAAAAATCGTTTTAGCCCTAGGATTGCCTGATCGTATACAAACGTATACACGCGGACTTTGATCCTTGATAAAATACGATCCTTTTAAGCTAGGTCCTTGAAACCTTCACCAAATCCTTTGTTTGAGGGTTCTCTCTATACACTCTTAATTTTTAAGGTCCTAGCTGAAAATCGGTAGAACAAAATATTCTTTTTTATGCAAAAACACAAATTTGGCAGTGAGTACATATACAAATTTATACGTTTTTCATGTTATTATGCACTTTATCTTGAAAACTAAAATAACTACAAAAATACTATAAAGAACAATACTAAAGAGAATACTTTGATAAATATTTCAGTATAGCAATATTAGTTTTCAGTCTACAGGATGCTGAGATACAGATCTTTGAAGTTGAAATTTAAGTAAAATTTGTGTTTGGTCTCAAAAATGTATGGAAAATTTTCGACCTTTCAACTTGTTTTGCACTTTATCTCAAAAAGTAGAAATACTAGAAAAAAATTGTACGGGATAATCAAAGAGAACACTTTAGCAAATAATTAGGTCAAAGAATTACGGTTTTTGGTCCATGGGATGCTGAGATACAGATCTTTGAAAAAAAAATTTCGAAATTTCCATATAAAATGTATGATATACATTTGTATAGGTACTCATAGCCAAATATGTGACATTCTCGATCAGGCAATCCTAGGGTTAAATGACCCAAAAATGTAAACCAGAAAAAAAACAACTAGTTTTCAGTGTTTTAAATTACTACGTAAAAATGTAAAAAATCAAAATAAATCAGATACATCTATCGTATATGGTATTTTGTACTGATTGATTTTTATTATATTTCAAAATTTATTATGTCAAATATCATATTTATGATGTAATAAATAAAAAACTTTTCGAATATTCAATTTTATAATAAATCTATTTTTGTTAAGAAAAAAATAAAATGGCATACCTACAATACAACTAAATATTACAAACAAAACAAAATGTAAAAATGTATTGAATTACATTGTCAAAAAATAGTTGAAATAGATAAAATATATTTAAATTTTTTTCTTTTTTTTTTTTTTATTATAAAATTGAATTTATTTACATTTCATTATTTGACCATAATAATGAATCAATATATTTTTTTTTTTATGTATAGTATACCTGATTTTTGTTGTTTTATTTTTCTTTTTCATATTTTAATTTTTATATGTTTGATTTATGATTTATTTTATTGATTTTGATATCATTCATATGTCATTTAACGTAATACTTGACATAATATAATATATTTTGAATTTTATATAATTTTAAATCATACGACCATGAACTTAATTTAAAAAAAAAAAATATTCAAAAAATAAAAAAATAATGAGTGAATTATGAGTCAAAAAGATAACACAGTAACTATTTTAAAAAGTCGCGAATAATTTACATATTACATATTTTGAAAATAATTTAATCTTTAAAGGAAAGATATTTTATAGGTTTATTGAATGACCGCAAATGAAAAATATATTGTGTAGCTTAACAACTTTAATGGCGATATCATTTCACATATCATGTAATATCAAAACTTTTCATTATAGCAATAAAACGTACAGAGTTAAGACATTGAAAAAATAAAAAATCAAATGATCCTAAAGGTAATGAAGGTAATGAAGAGGTAGATGATTACGTAAATGATACATAAAAATGCAGATATGTAATGTATGTACATATCTGAAAAAGTTTAATCAGTGGAATTTTATAAATACAATACACATATATTCATATGAACAATAATAGATTTTATTGAAGTTTCATTTTAATCAAGCAAGAATACACTTTTTGTTGTTTTTTTTTTTTTTATCAATCTACTATATGTACATATTCTTAAAAATTCTATAGTAAAAATATATTTCTTCAGGATCAAAAAATTTTAAATCACTTTTTTTTCTTAATATTTCAAATAAAATCATATTATATTTTCCTTTTTTTCTTTTTCTTATATTTACATACTTTTCTTTCATACTATAGTATATGTATCTTCTTAACAAATAATAACTGATCTGTAAGATTGAAATTTTACTTTAAACATTTTACATATTAGTATTATATTTACATACATACCTCTATATGTGCATGTAAAAAAACATATTTTCTATATATACTTATTTTCAATGAACAAAAAAAAAAAAAAAAATTTCCATCTATGCATACTATATCTTCATAAAATTGGCTTTTATTCAAAAATAAATTTATGGAATGCATTGAGAAAATTCTTTTTTAGATGAATTACTTTAAAATATGCTTTTCAATACATGCTTTGCATATTTTCATTTATCGTTTTGTACATATGTACATACATATATGTTTTTTTTTTTTAAAAAAAAAGAGAATATGAGAAAAAAATTTTAAAAAAAAGGAAAAATATAAGAAAAAAGTTACATCATATTGAAGCTCTGATCAATATGTGTAATATAAAGTTGATGATCCAATTCATCGGATATAAAAGCATAGCAAATTTTATGGTAAAATTATTTTCATATTTTTTTTTTTTTTTTTTTTTTTTTCAAAATTCACTAGATAATCTTCTGTTGAAAGATTCAGTAAGAATATAAAAATACTTACGAAAAAAAAATACCATCCACCTACTTAATTTGATGTGTTACAATTATTTTAAAATTAATGAGAAATTATTGAAATTTTTCTTAATAAAAAAAAGGCAAATTATAAATATTATGAAAAATGTAAAAAATATCTGTGATTTATTTTGGAATCTGGATAGAAAAAACATTTATGGCTAGTTCCTCAGTCGAAGCTTAAGCAGAGTTTAACTCTTAAACTAAGTTTAACCACTTTTTTCAGTTTCACAGTGGAGGCTTAACTGTTAAACTGAGTATAACTTAAGCCGTCAGAATTGGGAGCTTATTTATTTATTTATTTATATTTTCATCTGTACAAAAAGAACATAATGTATCTTATACTAGTTACAGATTTAAAAGAGAAAAAAGGAAAACAATAAAAGAGCTTAAACTCTATTTAAGGTTTAAGTAAAAGTCAAAAAGAAAAAAAGAAAACAACTGCCATCTGTCTATCTATTTTGTCCCTAAATTTATTATAAAATGAAATTTATCAGAAAAAGTGTTAAAATGTCACAACAATTACCACTGCCATCTAGCGGCTATACAATGACATCTACAAGTTCCACAAGTTCCACTATAAATTCATTCAAAATGATAGGTTTAACTAAAGATAGTTAAGCTACAAATCTAAATTGACTGAGGAACGAAAAAAAATTTAAGCGAAGCTTAAGCCATGTTTTAGGTTTAACTTAAACTCTGCTTAAGCTTCGACTGAGGAATTGGCCATTAATGAAGTTTTTCATGTTATTTTTCTTTGATAGAAATTCTATAGATTTTTATTTTCCTCAAATTTATAATGCGTACGCAAATAATTAATTATTTTTCACTATTCTAATAAAAATATTCTTCTATTTTTTGAATTTTTGGATAAATATCTAATTTTAATCTTTTTCATTTTTTTTCCAAATAGTAGTAAACAAATCTAAAATTAAATTTTTAAATATTTTTTCTATGTAAAATATATACACCACCGCATCATTTATTCTATACTTTAAATTGTTTTCTTTCTTTGAATGTTTCAATTTTATTTAAAAAAAAAAATGAAAAGACCTATTTCCTAGATTTTTTTTTGCTAATATCTATTTCAATTAATCATTTCATCTTCATTTCCATTTCAATATTAAATGTTTTGAATTTCCTAGTTATTTACTTTTATTTTTATTCTACTCTATTTTGTTTTTTTTCCTTTTATTTATTTTCATTTTAAAGCATTAATATAAAGCAAAAATGCTATTTCAAATCAAAATAAATATTCTTTCACTTTACTTATTATTTACGTAGACTTATATTTAAATAGAGGAGATGTTAATTAATGATAAAAATTTTCACTGAATAGGATGCAATTTGTTGTTATGAATCTGATAAAAAAATTTTTATTTTTGTTGTATACAAAATAGATTCAATGAACCTAAAAGAAAAAAATAAAATGAGGGAAGTGTGAGAGAGAAAGAGAAGAAAAAATAAGAAATCGTCATTGAAAAATAGGATTTCATTTTCATTTGTATAGATTTAGTTTTTTCTTCACATTTGTTTAATTTTCTTCTTTTTTGTTTTTTAATATAAACAGCAACATAAAAAACCAAAACAAAAAATCTTATTTAAATTTAAACTGAAGAAAAATAACAGTTTAGATATTTTAATATATATTTAAAGTAGATTCTAGGCAAAAGAATTGCAAGAGCATAAGTCAAATATAAAATTTAACTAGAAACTAAACGACAACAAAATTTCAACAAAAATTAAATAAAATTTTCCTTGAAGAATCGTCAAGAAAATTCCGTCATTGAACGAACAAATACAACTAATTTTATTGTTTTTTTTTTCGTTTTGCTAAAGATACAAATTCCTATAAACACTTTTAACATGGTCTTAATTGATATTACAAACTGACAAAAAAAAACACCCTTTAAATTATGGACGAATAATATCTATTTTATGACGATGTGTAAATTTCTTCAAGAATGATCACAAAGTATCTTAAAAAGCTTCAAAAGATTATGAAAGCAAATATATACTCGTACATGCTTATGTATATGTATGTATGTAACACAATTTAAAAACAAAGAAAATTTTAATTGCACCTATACAGATACTTCAAGGAACATTTTTTCGAAAAATATATAAACTCATTTGTTATATAGAAAACAAAATTGCAATAGCATACATACGTATATATAATATACTGTCTAACGCAAATCATAAATAAAATTTATATTAACAAGTAGAATAATTATTTCAGTACAATTTTATTATTATATCTGTTGTAATTCTATTCTACGTATGTATGTAGATATGTATCTACGTAACCGTTTCTCTTATTTTCCAGTTTATACAGTTCTCAAGAGATCAATTCTATAGAAACTGAACTTTATTTTTGAAAGTATAGTTTAGTATTTCTTCTTTTTCTTATTCTTCTTTAGTACAATTTCATTAATATCAAAAAGAACAAGTTTAATTTCGTGCATCTTCAACAAACAAACATATCATTCACAAGTGCAGATACATATAAATACGAGTACCTACATATAAGATACTTACAAAATTTATATACATTCACAAATAATTGTATTTTTAAAAAGACAATTTTCCTATGTGATATTTTGTCATTAAATTAAATTCTTTAGGGTATATACAAAAGCCTTTTTATAGTAGTGAATGTCATATATGTACGTATATGTATGTGTTTCTTAACAAAATGTAATTGTTATCCTTAAAATGAAAATACACGAATTTAACATGAAAATAATTGTCACTTGTCAGTGTAATACTGATTTTAATTAAATTGAAAAATACACGAAATATCTTACAACAGAAAATACAATTTCAGAATTTGTAAATTTGTTGTATCTTATTTTATTTTTTTCTTTCTTTCTGTAAGACAATAACCACAATAATACAATTTAAGATAGAATATAATTCTCTGTTGTTGTTTTTTTTTTCTTTTTTAAATTTCAAGTTTAAATGGTAGTAAAACAGTTTTGAAATTTTGTGTTATAAAAAATTTGATAGGTAGATTGAAAAAAAAAATGAAAGACAAAAGATGTTTGAGACTATAAAATAATAAATCAAATTTTAATGACTTCAAAATTTAGATATTTTCACTTTTTTCTTTAAAGTGAATTGAATTTTTGTTTGTTTTTCAAAAATTTTGGATTTCTTTGGAATTTTTAAATTTATGTCACAATTTTTAAGAACGAGAAAAATTATTAACGAGAAAGAAATGAAAAGGGGAAAAAATAATTTATCGAGTTCTGGGAAAAAGAAAAATTTATTTTCTTGTAAATAAAATGAAATTAAAAATTTTCATGGTAAAAGTATATAAGACACAAACTACCTGGTAACTGATTGAAAATATTTATTTAAAAAAAAAATCGAATTAACTTATAACACGAAATGGCTAACTTTTAAATAAATTAAAGTAATTTCAAAGGAAAGAAAAAAATTCAAATTTAGTCACTTTTACACTTTGGTTACCAAGAGACAGGTACATACATACATATACACCTCACAAATGAAAATATATAATAACAATCCTTTTTACCCAACAATGAAATCATACAATTTTTCATTTTGTATCTAATCTATATTTTGTATTCCATTTTCATCTCAATTTTGGTTTATCCTTTCAAAACGTAAAAAAAAAATATATATAAATAAAAATACTATAAATCCTTAGAAAAAAATAAATATACATATATATTTTATTTTACATACATTGTAAGAATTTTCTAATGCAAAATAAATGCTATCTCAATTTATTATTTTAAGGTTATTGAAATTCACAACAAGTCCGTATGAATACAAGGTAATATTTGAATAAATTCTGAAGAAAAAATAAAATAAAAAAAAACTTAAAAGCAGAAAACAATTTAATAATTTAAATAATCTTTTGTTTTTCTTCAAAATGTCTGAGTGTTTTTCTTTTAAACGTTTTTTTTCGAATTTATTTATTATTGCAAAATTAAAAAAAAAAAAAAAAACAAAATACACATGTGCAAAAGTTACCACAATTTTTTTTTTACCAGACTTCTATGAAAATGAAAATCATAAAAAATAAATTTTGGTTTGTTTTCTTTTTTGTTATATCGACGAAGAAAAACTAAAAAACAACGTGAAGCATATAAAAAAAAAAAGTACAACAAAGAAATTGTGTGATAATATATTTAAGTTTGTAAGTTAACAGTATAATAAATGTAACTTCATTATCGTAAATTAAATAAAAATTATATTTCTAACAACAACAAAAAAATAGTTTTAAATAGTTCTTTTAAAACTTTTATTGTAGTTTCTTTTCTTTTATGTAATTTTTTATTTTTTTCAAATGAAAATTATACAATTGTTTTTCTTTTGTAAATGAAAACATTATAATTTAGCCTACATTTTTATAAAGAAAAAGTTAGAATGTAGTTTGTCTACAATTTTATAATTGTATCTTATGAATTATAATACTCTTATCAAGTGTTTAGTATAATAATTAAAATTTCTCACCTAACAATTATTTCAATTAAATGAAATTAAAAGTTAATAAAGTAAAAAAAAAAAATTTTATGTACTAAGAATTTAAAACAAATTTAAAAATTTCATAAAAACAGAAAAGAAAAGGGAAAAAATAAATAGGATTGATTTGATTATTGAATAATTCATTGTCTTTTTTAGTGTGATTGTAAATTTGATTACAATTTTATTGAAGTAGTATAGATATAGCGACTCTAACTCAGGGAGGGTTTTGTGCACAGCTTTTTTGGATGACGTCATAAGCTTTGAGCTTTTTGGTTGTGACGCGTGGTGTGCTTCGAGAGCTTTTGAGCTTTTTTGGTTGTGGCATGTGGTGGAAGCTTTTGTGGTTTGTGGGTGGTGGCATGTGGCGTGGGTTTGTGGCTTCGAAGCTTTTCGCTGTGGGTTGAAGCTTTTAAGGCGAAATGGTGGATTCTGGCAGGGGGAGGTGTGGAAAGAAGCTGAGTGAGATGAAACTGGTTTTATCTGGAAATTATTGGTTTTTCTGAGAAATTTTGTTATCTCGTTTAGTTTCTTGGAATTTTGTTATCTTGTGGGTTTCCTGTAATTTAGTGTTTGATTTCTGAGAAATTTTGTTATCTCATTAATTTCTCGGAATTTTGTGGTCTTATCTAGAATTAGAATTTTATTGCTTTCTTGGAATTTTGTTATCTCGTTGGTTTCTAGGAATTTTATGGTCTTATCTAGAATTTAATTGATATCTTGAAATTTTGTTATCTCGTTAATTTCTCGGAATTTTGTGGTCTTATCTTGAATTTTATTGATTTCTTGGAATTTTGCGGTTTCTTTGATATTCAGGATATAAATACCTTGGAAAAAACAGTTTTGACTACAGTACCTTTGAGTTTTCAATTCAACAAAGAGGTTTTCGTGAATTGTTATAGTGAATCAACATTTATATCAGTTTTATAAATTAGCAGTTTTAAATAAGTTAAAATTATATTAAAAAATGAAGTTTACATGTGAATTATGTAATAAAGATTTTTCCACAAAATCAGTTTTAAAAAGACATATTAATAGCATTCATGGTGAACGCGTAGTTTGTGATATTTGTGGGAAACATTTAAGTAGACAAGACAAATTATTAGAACATAAAAAGAAGATTCATACTGATATCGAGAAATTTTCCTGTGTAGTGTGTAAAAAGGAATTCTCAAGGAGGGATCATTTATTATCTCATTTAAAAGAGAATCATACGGTTGAAGTAAAAAATCCAGTTGAACCAATAGCGATAACAAAATTTTGTGATGCATGCCAAAAAGATGTTTTAAAAAAGAATTGGTCATATCATGTAAGAACAAATTTTCATAAAAAAATGCAGCTGAACCTTTAAATGAAAATTTGAAGGTAATCAAAAGCGCTTTTGAAGAAAGAGTTGAATCATATATGCTTGAAAACAAAGATGAAGGTGTATTAGATGTTTTAAAATTCTTTAATACATCAAAATATCATATTTTAAATGCTTTAGGAAATCTACTCGATAAACATTCATCATTCAAGTTTAATATGGAATTATTTTGTGAATATATGAAAATAATAAAAGGAAATGACGGCGAAGATGATATTACACTTTCAGTTAAATCATTTCAATCTTGTATGACAATTATACAGAAAATCGAAGATTTAAGTCAAGTTTATGAAGAGATGGTTGACAAAATTCACAAAAACATGCAAGAATTTCAAGAAAGAGATAGTGGTTGGACTCTAATAAGAATTATTCATGTTGAAATTAATATTAATCAATGGAAACCCTAACGAGGATCTCAGTACATATCACTTCCAAAATCTATACAAAATAAAAAAGCTTGTATAAATGTGAAGAATGAGGATGAGTACTGTTTTAAATGGGTTATAATATCTGCATTGAATCCAGTTGAAAAAAATTCTGAAAGACCATCATCGTATCAAATTGAAAATATCAAGTCTGAAAAAATAATTTTAAAAAATGGTGTTAATCTTGATTTTTCTACACTAGAGTTCTAGGTAATAGAATTTGTGTAAATTGTCGCCGAAGCTATTGAAGCATTTAAGCAAGATTTGATACGTAAAGAAAGTGAAGTAGCTGGAATAATTGAAAGTGAGCATCTATTTTACAGACATTTTAAAACAGAATTTGCTGATAATACAAATTTAACAATAAGATGTACATATAATAGTAATTACAAGAAGCACGCTTTAAGTATTTCTTGCTATGAATATCATGAATATGAAACAGAAAGAATTTTAAGTAATGGTGAAGTTGAATTAGTTAAAATTCAAGATCCTAATTACAAAACTAATGTTGAATATATTGATGCTAGTAAAGTGAAACAAGTCTACAAAATGCAAATTTCATAAAAAAATATTTTTAAATTCATCTATATATTATTCAAAAAATAATAATTTATTTTAGTCATTAATTAATTTTGAAAGTGTCTAGTTATATATTTAAATAAGAAAAAATGATTTACGAAGATCTTATAAAAAAATTTGATCATATTTTATTGGATGAGCATCGAGAACAACTTTTGCGTGACGCAACATTTTTAACACCATATTACATCATGGAAAGGGTTAAATCAATTCATGGAATACACTATATAAGCTGTCCTTGGTCTAAAGATAGTACTACATCTGGACCAGATACATGTGAATGTTGTGATGTAAATCGAATTGAAAGTAGGATGCTAAAACTTATTACCTTTTACAGTAGATTTTTAAATGAAAACTATGCAAATTGTAGTTTAAACAGTTGTTTATTGAAAAATAATTAAATAAAGTATAAATATATTTTAATTTACAATAATTCTGTTTTATTTATCCATGAGTTATGCTCATTTGAAAATCCTAACCATTTTACAAAAACTTTATCTCCTTTTTTTCTCAAAACTTTTTCTATTAAATAAATGTGTGGATATTTTGATTTTAAAAGTTTCTTTTCATAAAAACCTCCTTTAATTGGATCACCCTTATAGTCCTCAAAACAAATTTCAAGTTTCTAGTGTGAAATACTTTAAGATACTAAAAGCTTTTAATGTTTGCAACATAAATTTATATCTGCTTTCTGACTTCACTTGTAAGTGGATTGTATTCTATAATACGATCATGTAGAAGTAAGCAATATGCATTTGTTTTGTCTGGAATTTGAACTGAAGTTTTAAATTCAATTTTAATATCTACTGGACCTGTTTTAATTGTTTCATTCTGATGTGAACAATCGATAATTGCTATAGGAGCTTTATCTTTATATTCTGATAAATTTAGTAACGGTTGAGGTTGTATTCCATAATATGATTTCTGAAACATAGCATACATTTCATAAAGCAGCGCATATCGATTACGATCAAATTTAATATTTAGATCACTGTAAGGGTATGTTTCTGAATTTAAATAAACTTTTATATCTGTTAAATTGCAATGATCAAATACGGTATTATCTTTAGCTTTCTCATCATTTTTATTTGTTTGAAGTGTAAATATAACAAATCTAGGCTTCTCAAGTTGTGTAGAGGTTTTTACAGACCAAACATGATGAGTTGTACTTATTGGTAATGTAGGATGTTCATACAATTCCCAACTTCGAAAAGGAACCTCAATTGATTTTCCATCATTAATTATTTTTAATAATTTAAGACGATAATCATCAGCGACATTGATATGAGGAACTCTCCATAAAATTTTATGAATTTGAATGCTAAATTCTTTTGCAGTTTGTACTACATTATTATCAGATCTGGTACGAATTAATACAAGTTCATGACGAGCATTTGCAATAATCTTTGTATAATCTTCAGCAAAACCTAAAAGCATTTTCAAGGGAATGCAAAAGTTGAAGAAATTCTCTAATTTTATTGGTGAATCTGGAGACCAGCCCGCATTATATAACATTTTGCTTTGATTACTATTTAATGAAATGTAATTTTTCAAAGTAGTTGTTGCACCAACATTTCTGCAGCGATCAATTTCGACTCCATTCAATTCATAACGAATTTCTTCAAATAGATACGCCATACAATTATTATTTAGTAGTGCATGACCAGCATCTAGTTTTTTACCATCAGGTGCGGTTAAAGCACCCTCAATATATAGAAAACTTTCGCATGGTAACAAAATTAAATCTTGATGTTGAACAGAAATTCTGATTTCATCACTATTTTTAAAAGACAGTAAAAATGGTGAATAATTATGATATTCCTTTTTAGAAATGCTTTCATCAAAACTTGGATGTTTGGTGATATCAAGTATTTCACTCATGTTTTTAATGTAAATCCAAGTGATTTTAAAAATGTTTTATTAATATTTGTTAGTGTGGAAGATTTAACTGGTAATGTCAATCGTTTAGATGTTACTGAATGACTGCTAGAAGTATCTTTATCTGTATGACTTTTATCCTTATTATTATACAACAACATATCTATATTGGTTTTAAATGAAATCTTATTGTAATAGTTTCACCCCTAAAATTAATCAAATCACCGTCTTGATCAACAATTTTCACTTCTATTGAACTGATTCGTTTAGTGTTCACAGGTAAATAAATAACATTTCTGGGAACTTCTATTATTTTATACCCAGGACCAACATCTGGAGAAAATTCATGTAAAGTATGTACCCTATGATTATTTATGTATGATCCTGTGATTAAATTACATTCTATACGAATAACGTTAACCTTTATAATATTTACAGGTAAATCTGATATATGTGTTTTTTCACTTGGCGATAGTTTCACTCGACTAAATCCTAAGAGTTGACCGATTGATCGCTCTTTGTCAAAGAAGATTTCTTGATTACTTCTAATTTCCGTTTTGAGTGTGTTGTTGTTTGCTCTAATTTTGAGTGTATACTCGTTTTCTTTTTTTCCCAATTCTTTTTGCACGTGATGTGCGATATCATCGACTTCGTAAGACCCCACAGGTATCTCAATAATTTCATCTCCTATATAAAATAAATTATTACTTATGTCAACGTTTGGAATTGAATTATATGTCTGAAAGTCAATCAAGCCACAAGCATAATCTGTAGATAATTCTAATGGAGGAAAATATTCTGATTTAAGTATCGATGTATTCCCAGATAATGTAAGCGTTATCGACATGATGAATAAAAGTAGAATAATGAAAAATATACTATATAAATGTCCTATATATATAAAATTGAAATGAAAAACTGATTTTTTTTTCTAGGTTTTATATATTCATTATCATTTATCAATACAATCATTTAAAAATTTTAAACATAAATGTCCACAAATGAATGAATTAAAATCTTGTTGTCTATTATAATTATATCTTATATTAGAACCTAAATATTTTATAACTTCTTCAGGAGGTTGTAAATTTCCAAAACTATCAAAATATTCAACTTTATTATTATTTTTATAATATGCTACCCAATGAGTACCTGGTCCAGATGATGTATCTAAATTTATAATTCCACATTCCTTATAAAGTGGATTTTTTGGTAATTTATCACGCATAAAGACACCTCTAAAATATGGTATATTCTTAGAAAATGTTTGTATATCGATCTCATTAAGTGGTCTATTGGGTAGCTGTTTTAAAAATTTTTTGTTTTTGGTGATAGGAAAAGACCTAATCCCTGTTTGTATGGTTTCAAATGAAGTCCTTTCCCCATAGCGACAGCTTCCATTTGCTTATTATGCCTTATACTTTCTGCCAGTTCTGCTTTTGCATTTTTAGCAGCATTGACAGCTTTAGCAATTTGTGATACTCCACCTGTTAGTGCTCCGATTGCAGACAATCCTGCAAATATTGGTAAAAGTGGTAATATTCCACCTATTTTCGGTATAGGTATTACTCTTGGTACTTCAATTTTAGATTTTTTTCCCTTTACAATATTTTTTGCTGCTTTTAAAGCTAAATTTATAGCACTTGATAGATTTTCTGGTTTTTCGTTTTTTATAATGGACTTTACACCTTGTAAAGTCTTCCTAAATAATCTTTTATCAGATGTATTTTTTCTGCTTTTACGCTTTTTTTGCTTTTTAGAACACCCCATTCCGAATTTAACTTTTGCTTTCATCGCATTCGTTACAAACCAAGCATTTGCACGTTCACCTAATGTTGCGTTACTAGCTTTCGCTCGTTCCCAGGCCTTCTCAGCTAATATTGTATCAGCTACGTGTCTATTGTTTAAATCTTTATGAATTGAATAAGCTATATCATGCTCTTTGCATGCTTCATCTAAAGGATTTACACCCGTATCACCTCTTTCTAAACGTTCTTGAAGCTTTGTACCAGGACCGCAAAAGTTATAGCCTGGTAAATGTAACTCAAATGGTAGATTATTAATTATTTTATTCAAAAGACCTTTTCCTTTACGAGCACGACGAGAACTAACTGAATTCCTTCCATAAATAATCATTTTATAATATATATGTATGTACCTTCTTATTCAAAGTTTCTAGCGCGAATATAGTTTTTATCATATAAAACATTGAACTTATACAAATCAAAAATTAGTTACAAATATGAAATACATAAAGCAACATAAAAAACTTGATGTTAAGAACTATGATTTGGAAAATGTATCAACAGAACAAAAAAGAAAACATAGTACTTTGTTACCAAATAATATAAGGGCTCTCATTGTAGGTCCATCAAATTGTGGAAAAACAAATGTAATGATTAGTTTACTTGAGCATCCAAATGGACTTAAATTTGAAAATGTATATCTCTATTCAAAGTCATTACATCAACCGAAATATGAATATTTAAAACGTATCCTAACACCAATTAAAGGTTTAGGTTTTCATACATTTTCAGAAAATAATGAAGTTTTATCACCCGAAGAGGCTAAAAGAAATTCTATTTTTATTTTTGATGATGTATCTTGTGAAAAGCAAAATAATATGCGATCTTATTTCTGTATGGGGCGCCATAAGGATATAGATAGCTTTTATTTATGTCAAACATATACGCATATACCAAAACATCTAATTAGAGATAATGCTAATTTCATAATATTATTTAAACAAGATGAAATGAATCTAAAACATATATATAGTGATCATGTAAATACAGATATGTCTTTTGATAAATTTCGTGATATATGTACAGAATGTTGGAAAGAAAATTATGGATTTTTAGTAATATGTAAAGATTATCCACTACAATGTGGTCGCTATCGAAAGGGATTTGATATATTCATACATATATAATACAATCAAGATGTATTTGTTTTCTCATACCATGTTCAGAGATCGCTTGAGCTGTTTAAGAGCTGCTTTTAGCTGTTTATCAGCTGTCTACATACCAGTTTTAGAGACCGCTTGAGCTGCTTTTAGCTGTTTATTAGCTGTTTATTAGCTGTTTACATACCAGTTTTAGAGACCGCTTGAGCTGTTTAGCTGTTTATTAGCTGTCTACATACCAGTTTTAGAGACCGCTTGAGCTGTTTAGCTGTTTATTAGCTGTCTACATACCAGTTTTAGAGACCGCTTGAGCTGTTTAAAAGCTGGTTTTAGCTGTTTATTAGCTGTTTACATACCAAGTAAGAAGTAGTAAGAAGTAAAAAAATGGATTCAAAATTACTAAAAAATATAATAAAGTCAACTAATGAAATTCGTAAAAAATATAAAGCTATCAAAACTGGAAAAGTTTTCAAAGAAAAATTTCTTGAAGAAACTTTTAAACCAATAAGTAAACCTCTGAAAGAATTAAAAGAAAAATCTGAAGAAGAAATTGAGAAAAAAATCAAAAATGAAGTTAAAAAGGAACTAGAGTCAGTTTCTCTATATAAAGCAAAATCTGAAATTGATGAAATGAACACATTTGAAAAAGATGTTTCAAAATTTCCTATATTCAAATCAACACCAGTAACTGCAAATAGTACTTTTAAGACGCCAGATAACACAATCCTTCAAAGTACTCCCATACAAAAATTACGACGATCGCTTGAAAAATCTTTAGATGAAGATACCTCATTAAATTCATATTATATGAATGAATATACAAATGGTTTTGGTATTGATAAAGCTTATGGACCCAAGTATAATAAAGAAAAAAATAGCTTTGAACTCGGTCGGAGTGATTTAAAATTTAATGATAATACTGTAAATATTGATGGTAAAGATTATAATGCTACTAGAGGTCTTTATGAACTTATTTTTATGAAAAATCCTTCTTTATATAATATTAATGATCTTCAGAATTATCATGAAATATTAATTCAAACAAATGTTTACAGAAAAGATGTATTTGATGATAAAAGTCATATCAAAGGTAATGCAGGTAGCAAATATAGAAATATTATTAAAAAATTAGTTGATACAAAAAAGCAAGGACAGGGATTAATGCTTTTAAACAATAAAAAGTCTAATTATATATATTGGGATGATCCTAATGAATTGGTTGATAGATTAAGATTGCTTATTGCATCAAAGCAAGCAGGTCATACTAATCATAATAATGAAATTATTTCAATAATAGAAGAGTTAAGAGAAGCCAATATTATTATTTAAACTATCATTAAACTTTTTCAATTTACATTACTATAATGAGTGTTGACAAATTCGGACGTTTTGTTAGTAATCGAACTACTCATCAAGTTATCAGCGAACGAGGCCCACAAGGACCACCAGGAATAGGTTTCTCACTTACACCAGATGCTCATTTTGATATTAATTTTAAAAGTCTAAAAAATGTTGCAAATCCTATAAATCCTCAAGATGCGGTTACAAAGCATTTTCTTGAAGAACAAATAAATAATTTGACTATTGAAATAATAAAAAAATTGGAGAATACATTTAAAGAGAATATACGAAACCTTAAAGAAGATACTGAAAAAACCATCAAACAAATTACAAATGAAATGAATTCTAATATACATAAATTTTTTATGATATATAATGATAAACTTGAACGAATTAATAATGATATGTTAAAAACATATACATACAAAACAACTTAATACTATATATATAATAATAATATACAAAGTTTTATATAAATCCTGATATTTGATTGAAAGATGAGTAAGAAACAACTTGTTGAAGAGCTGCATAAATCAGCACGAAAAAGATTTAATCGAAGAAAAGTAATTACAAAAGGAATAGATGATCTTTGGCAAATAGATTTAGTTGAAATGGGTGCATATTCTGTAAATAACAAAGGTTATCGTTTTCTATTAACTGTAATTGATGTATTTTCTAAATTTGCGTGGGCTATTCCTTTAAAAACAAAAAGTGGTCCTGATGTAACTAAAGCAATGGAAAGTATTTTTAAATCTTCAAATAGAATACCCAAGAATATACAAAGTGATCTTGGAAAAGAATTTTACAACAAACACTTTCAAGATTTGATGAAAAAGAATCATATAAATCATTATTCTACGTATAGCACTTTGAAAGCTTCAATTGTTGAACGTTTTAATAGAACTTTAAAAGCTTTAATGTGGAAACAATTTAGTTTTAAAGGAACATATAAATGGATTGATGACGTTCAAAAACTGGTTGAAAGTTACAACAATACAAAACATCGTACTATTAAAATGCGTCCTCGAGATGTTAATTCATCTAATGAAAAATCGCTGCTAAAAACTGTATATAGTAATTTGAAAGTTTTTCCTGGTGCAAAGTTCAAAATTGGTGATTCTGTTCGTATAAGTAAACATAAACACGTTTTTGAAAAGGGATATACACCAAATTGGACGACTGAAATTTTCAAAATTAAAAGCATAAAAAATACGAATCCAGTAACATATAATTTAGAGGACTATAAGGGTGATCCAATTAAAGGAGGTTTTTATGAAAAGGAACTTTTAAAATCAAAATATCCACACATTTATTTAATAGAAAAAGTTTTGAAAAAAAAAGGAGATAATGTTTTTGTAAAATGGTTAGGATTTTCAAATGAGCATAACTCATGGATAAATAAAACAGAATTATTGTAAATTAAAATATATTTATACATTATTTAATTATTTTTCAATAAACAACTGTTTAAACTACAATATGCATAGTTTTCATTTAAAAATCTACTGCAAATCAATCAATCAATCATAAACCTTATTACTAAAGCTGCTATGAGGTTTGAACTCACAACAATAATTTTTATAGTCATACATATTTTACACCACAAAATCCTAGTTTTATTTTTATTTAAGATAAATTTCCAAAAAATTTTTAGAGTTTATTATCATTAAGATTTTTTTATTACTTTTTTATTATCACTAATTTGACTCGACATAAAAAGTTATAGTAATAAACATTCTTATGTAATATCAACCTATATACACATTTTTCACCCTAATTATTTTATTGTAATTTCTAATATACATACATACATTAGTCTTAACATGGAATTATACATTTTCATATACATATATTGTTAATGAACTTTATGTTTTAATAATTATCTCTGTTATAGTACTTATATTGTATATGAAAACAAAAAAAAGTGTTAAAAAATTTTTTATTTTCCTATAATTGAAAGTAATATATATTTTTTGATAAGAAATTTCGGGTGTTAAATAAATTTCTTTAGAAAATTTATATATTCTTATAATTGAAAGTAATACATTTTTTTAATAAAAAAATTTTGTTGTGTAGGCTAAATTTTTAAAATAAATTTCATTCTAATAATATTGATTTTTTTTATTACTAAAAATTAATGTGTGTTAAAATTTTAGAATATAGTTATTGATATTTATATATTCTTATAATTGAAAGTAATACATTTTTTTAATAAAAAATTTTGTTGTGTAGGCTAAATTTTTAAAATAAATTTCATTCTAATAATATTGATTTTTTTTTTATTACTAAAAATTAATGTGTGTTAAAATTTTAGAATATAGTTATTGATATTTATATATTCTTATAATTGAAAGTAATACATTTTTTAATAAAAAATTTTGTTGTGTAGGCTAAATTTTTAAAATAAACTTCATTCTAATAATTTTGATTTTTTTATTACTAAAAATTAATGTGTGTTAAAATTTTAGAATATAGTTATTGATATATATGTTAAATCCTGTGGAAAAATAAATAAATATTTTTGAAGAAATTTAAAATTTTTCTCATCATTAAAAACAATACATTTTGTTTTAAAAATTTCGTATATATAGGGTAAGTTTTAAGAATAAAATTCATTCTAAAAAGTTTTATCATATCTGTCATACGGTTAGCAGTTATTTTTGTTTTGTTTTTCTTTTTTTGTGAGTTAAATTGAAAAAAGTAAGTACCAACATATATTTTTTTTTTAACTTTTAATTATTCAATTAATATTTTTAAATTTTTTCTTTTATTTCAGAATGGAAGTCCCACAAACTGGATATGAGTTAGATACTGATGTATCTGAATTTGATAGATTCGAAGTTGCTTGTAAAGAGTTTGATCAAGAGCAACAGCAACAACAACTGGAGCAACAACAGCAGCAACTGGAGCAACAACAGCAGCAACTGGAGCAACAAAAACAGGAACTACAACAACAGCAGCAACAAATGCAACAAGATATGTTGCATTTGGTTTCAAGAATAAAAGTCCCACAAATTGAGTATGAGTCAGATACTGATTTATCTGAAGAATTTGATGGATTCGAAGTTGCTTGTAAAGAGTTTGCTCAAGAGCAACAGCAACAACAACTGGAGCAACAACAGCAGCAACTAGACCAACAAAAGCAACAACTGGAGCAACAACAGCAGCAACTAGACCAACAAAAGCAACAACTGGAGCAACAAAAACAGGAACTACAAGAACAGCAGCAACAAATGAAACAAGATATGTTGCATTTGATTTCAATTACTCAAGAATTGAATGAGTATTTGAATGAAAGAAGTGAAGCTGCTTTCACAAGAGAGCAAATGTATGAAACGTAAGTAAAAATTTATTTTATTTCATTTTTTTATTTTTTTATTTATAAAACAATTTTTTTTTTGCCACAGATATGAAATAAGGATTTGGGGATTTAAAAAAATCCCTCAAATCTATATAGACAACAATTCTATTGGACAGTGGATGGAAGAAACTCTTCCAAAAAATAGTAAAAAATATGTTATATATGTGACAGCTGCAAAGCCGCAGATGATCGGTGTTAGGCCGATATTTTATTGCTACAAAAATTGTGACTCCGGAGTTAGTCTTATTAATATAGATTTAGTAAAAGAAGAGATTAATTTTAGAACTTTTATAGAATTAAAAAATTATGTATTAAATTGTAGCTTATATTGTAGTTTATGTTTAAAAAATTGTTTTATGATTAAGGTTTTAGACTAAGTTAGCATAAGCTTTTTTTCTTTTTTCAATAAAAAAATATTTTTAAGTATAAAAAATTTAAGATTTTTTTATTTACTTCTTATTCAAATTTTCAGGAATAACAGCGGGGTGTTTGTGTAGGTTTTTTTTATATTAGAAATAATGTTTGTTTGTTTTAATACAATTTCTGGGTAATAATAGGTTTTTTTTAGAAATAAAACTTTTATTCTTTTAAAAAATTTTAGATTCCTTTTTATTGTCTTTTTTTAGTTTAAACATATAAGCAAATTTTTATTTTGGAAAATTTAAAAGAAATTGTTGACCATTTTGACTTTCATCATTTTGAAAAGACTTGAATATTTCTAATCTAAAAGATTTTCCCATTTCTCCAAAATTCTTAATATAAAGTTGACTTGTATTTAATCTTTCAATTTCTGTATTAGAAAATGAATTATATCTTGCTGGTAAGAATATATTGAAGTCTTCTAATTCTAATAATATCCGTTCTCCATATTTTGTTGCAATGCGTCTGCATCCAACGATTAAATAATCTTTTTCATATTCCATTTTCTTTAAATTCATTAGTGGTTTAAAAGTATTAGAATTAAATTTCTCAATAATATCTATATCTTCATACTGGTTTTCTGCATTGGAATCACCGCTACTCTGGTTTTCTTTATAAAATCCAAATTCCATTTTTTCTTTTTTTCTTCACACTTTTTTTATCAAAAATTTTTGTAAGGTGTATGAATTTCTAGTTTTTCTATATAACACACTATTATTGAATCTAAATGTGCTTTTTTAGAATACTTCACAAGCTTAGGTATATTTACTTTTTTTCTAAGCGGCCAATCGAAAACAAAAGAACTAATAAAGTGTAGAAAGAAATATGTGTTTTCCAATCTGATTCTTAACAGCGGTTTTTGTAACTCCTCTTCCCACCTTTTAAGATTAATAATATGATGATTCCAAAGATTATATACTGCTATTTCAAATAAACTCTGAGGTTGTATTGTGAAATTAAAACGATCTTTAACTGCTGTTTGAATTGATATTCCTGTTGATACACTTTCACAATCCTCTAAAAACTCTTTATCGAATTTAAAACTAGATGCTGTTATATCAAATAATCTTTGAAGTTGTGTTTGAGCTGATATTAATGTTGTTTCACTATCACAATCCGCGAGAACCTCTCTATCAAATTCAAAATTCATACTGCAGTCAAAACTGTTTTTTCCAAGGTATTTATACCCTGAATATCATATTCACCCAAAATATTTTCTTGATAAGAAACCTCAAAATTCCAAGAAATCATTAAAATTCTAGATAAGACCACAAAATTCCGAGAAATTAACGAGATAACAAAATTCCAAGATATCAATTAAATTCTAGATAAGACCATAAAATTCCTAGAAACCAACGAGATAACAAAATTCCAAGAAAGCAATAAAATTCTAATTCTAGATAAGACCACAAAATTCCGAGAAATTAATGAGATAACAAAATTTCTCAGAAATCAAACACTAAATTACAGGAAACCCACAAGATAACAAAATTCCAAGAAACTAAACGAGATAACAAAATTTCTCAGAAAAACCAATAATTTCCAGATAAAACCAGTTTCATCTCACTCAGCTTCTTTCCACACCTCCCCCTGCCAGAATCCACCATTTCGCCTTAAAAGCTTCAACCCACAGCGAAAAGCTTCGAAGCCACAAACCCACGCCACATGCCACCACCCACAAACCACAAAAGCTTCCACCACATGCCACAACCAAAAAAGCTCAAAAGCTCTCGAAGCACACCACGCGTCACAACCAAAAAGCTCAAAGCTTATGACGTCATCCAAAAAAGCTGTGCACAAAACCCTCCCTGAGTTAGAGTCGCTATATCTATACTACTTATTGAAATTAAGTCTGTTTTAACTTCTATAATTAGCTAAAAGCATTTTGAAAATAATAAAAATTTAAGAAAAAGATATAAAAAAAAACCCAATTACTTAAAAATAATCCCTAATGAAGATTTAAATTCAAATTTTCATTAACCATTTTAAATTTATTTGAATTTTTCTCTTTTTTTCTTTTATTGTTACTGTTTTTTTTTTGCGAATTTATTCACAGTTAATGACCAAATAAAATTAAACAAGGACAAAAATAATACTACTATATTTGTGCAACGTTAAGTAAAACCAGATTGAGTGTGTTGTTCGGTTGTTCGTGTGAAAGACATTAAGTTAATTTCAATTATGAATCTGCGAGCATTGTAACACTGAATCGAATTTGAACTTATTTAAGCTCGTACTTAATTTCTATGATCTTCTGCCATCTAGACTTTCACAAGTATTTCGAACTACCACTTTAAGGAAATTTTTTTATTCATTTTTAATGTAAGTACTTCGATGGAACACATTCCGTATCATGAGTTACAGTTACATAATCGATTTAAAGAGTAATGACATGCAATTTTTTGACCAGTTTTTTTTTCCTGATGTTCTTTTTAAGCTCACTCAGAGTTTTTGAATCTTTTTTATTTTTTTTGGATTTTATAATTTTTTTTTTATTAAATTTAAAAGTACTGCATTTGCAAAAAAAAAAATTCACTAACGAAGAATATATAAGCTATGTATGATATATGAACAAAAAATACAAAAACCAAAATTCATTAAAAAATAATAAAAAAAAAAAAACTTATAAAGGGAAAATATGAAGAGAAAAAAATAACAATCATCTGTTCACAACAGAATCATTTATCATCATACATAGTTCTGCGCCATTATGCTCATATTTTTTTTAAATGTTTTTCCTACTTTATTTTTTTATTTTATCAGATTTTTTTTTCATACATATACAAAAGATAAATACACATATACATACAAACACACAATTTTCCTATTTACAAGTATTTATATTTAAAACATTTTTTAATACCATATAAATCAAATACTCAAGTATCTTAACATACATACGAGTATGAGAGGCGGAAAATAGCATTTTTATGTCACGTCCCCTGTTATTTTCATGGGCGATTTGTTTCAATTTGACCGTTGACAAGTTTGAATAATTACAGGTAATCTGATATCATACTACATACTACCTATGTACTCGTATATACTCGTACATATTTTAAACCTGGAACATTGCACATTCTTTTAAAAATTATATCATGTACAAAAGTGTAAATTACAAAAACAACAACAACTACTACTACTACAAAAATATATGTATGTACAAATTTATTACCTCAGCAAAGTAATTTTACATCAAAAAATTGAGATTATGTAACATTAATTGGTAGCAAAACGACAAAAAAAAATTACTGTTTTTTTTGTTAACTTAATTCAGGAAGTTTTTAAATAATGTTACTTAAATGGATCAAATTTCAATATTTCGTAGAAATTATTTTTTTTTTTTTATACTAAAGTTCCTGGATTTTATTTTACGAATGTTTTTTCCTTTGAAAATACGATAATTTAAATTCTTTACTATTTTTAAACTCGTATGATTGAACCTTTAAATCGAAAAATTAAATTTATCTGAAAATTATTACATATACAATATATTATGCATATGTATATGTAATTTACAAATAATAAATTCAATGAAATGTAATCACATTAAATGACGAACCAATTTTATAAATTACCACGTTTTATAACGATATCAAATACCTTATATGGTATATTATACGGAACATATGAAATACATATGTAGGGAAGGTATTACAAAATCTATAGATATTACATTGTATTTAGCTAAAATATGTATCTTATACTTTTTTTTTCATAATATTTAACACGTCAAATAAAATTGTTATAACATTTTATAAGTGTGCAATCAACTGATTTATAGTCAAGCAATTTCCTACGAAAAAAAAAATAACCAATAAATTATAAATAATAATAATCAAAGGAAAAAATAATATTCTTTACATGATTACGATGATGCTACAATAAAATAAGATACTTTTTTTTTTCTTTTTTCCAATTTTTTACACCACACCCATTTAATGATGTATATTATATGCTCGAAGTATAATGAATTAAACCAAAAAAGAAAAAGAAAAATAACTTTAATAAATACATAATTGCTTATTTGATTGGTTCAAAATTATATTTGGAGTCATTTTCGAAAATATGTATATATGTATGTATGAAAAACTAAAACTAATCAACAACAACAAAAAAGAATTTTCAAAAAAAAATTAGTTTTTAAAATCCTTTTTTTTATTGTTTGTTTGTTTTTTTTTTTCTAACGAAATTTTTCGATTACGCCAATTTTAAAAATAAAACAAAAAAGCTGTTTTTTGATATCATTTTTTCAACAAATATCAAATAAAAACATTTAGAAATTTTGAAATTTTGAAAAAATGTACAAATTCTGTGAGTATTTGATTTACAGATCGTTAGAAAATTTTGTCTGAAATAAAAACCAATTTTAAAAATTATTTTTCTATGAATTTTGAAATAATCTTCATGTTTTTTTTGCAGACATGCAAGCAGTACTGAAGAACATACCTAAATTGTGTAATTGTTTTTATCTGAATTTTTAAAATTCTGACAAAAATAATGTATTTATTCTGATGGCTTAGGTTTTTGGTATACTTAATGGCTTTATAATGTCTTGAAAACTTGAAAAAATATACGAGTATATAGCTACTCGTATGTATCTTAATGTGATTGAGATACATACCTAATGTCCTATTGTAAACATTGTATGTTTTTATGAAGGATATCTAACACAAAAATCACTTTTAATGATTTTTTTAAACAATAGAAAAAGAAATAACTAGTCTTCATTATTGGACAAGACATTAAATTACTGCAAAAAAAAATCTAATTGAAATTTAGAGCGTTAAATTATTCATATTCGGACTTCTTAATTTGAAAAAAAAAAAAATTATTTCAGTTCATTGAAATCACATTCAAAAATACATATGTATGTAATAATTATTAAAAGTTTTCTACAAAAATAAAATACTTCGGAATGAAAATTTTCACCTCAGATACTTATATCGTATTTCTTTTAATTTATTCATTTTTAATTATAAAGTAAACTTTAATTTTTTTAAATTTCCTTTTGCCCTAAATATCCTTTTTTAAAACAAGATTTAGGAATTTTTCATTTGATAAATGAATTTTATATATGACACACAAAATATCTTAATGTGCACATACAAGAGATATTATTAACAAAATAATAACACAATTTTTAAGGCATTTCTTGTACATTGTGACAGTAATTTCCTTTTTTTTTCTCTCTCAAAAAATTACATATGTATGCGTTTATTATTGTGATAATAATATGAAACAACAAAATGAAGTTTTTTTTTTCATTTTGTAGCTAAAAGTGAATATTTCCTTTATAATTTTTAGTATCATAATGATATGTTGAATGTAAAATGAAAATATTTATATATAAATAAAAATAAAATTTGTTATGAGGAGAACAAAATAACAAAAATGAATTATGTATATATACGAGTATGTATGTATGTTTGTTTGTGTGTAGTGTATATTCGGAATGCCAAAAGCATAAACTTTTAACAAACATTATGTATGTGACAAAAATACTAATGAGATGACAATGTTACACATTATTTAAATAATTTTATTTTATATATGTATTTGTGACATACTATACAGATATTTTGATGTATGTGTGTCATCATCATTATTATTGTTATCATCGTAGATAAAATCTTGAATATCTGTCGAGCTTTTTTTTTTCTCTCTTAATTTTTCTTTTAAAACAGCAAAAACAACATTTTTGTTATTTACAAATGTATTTTCAAAAACAATTTAAAAATTTTTCGATTAAATATTTTACCGGAAGGATTTTTTAAAAGAAAAAAGAAAACAACATTCCAGAAAATCTTTAAAGAAAATATATTTACCATTTGTTTACTTCTTGTCATAATTTATATATAAAAATAATAAAAGGATTAAATAACAGGATGTTATTGTAGTGGATTTGATTTTAAAATCTTCATAAACAATTAAAAAATGTATACATAAATACTCATATATTGGAACTTTATTAATTATCACATTTTTAATGCTCAGAAAAAAAAAAATAACAGCAAAATGATTAAGATAAATCCTAGAAAAAAAAATGAAAGACTAAGTTTTAAAATTTGAACATTTTAATAGGATTTATTCGTACTGATTGGAAGAAAAACTTGATTTGAAAAGTTTAAAGAAAACAAAGATATTGAAAGATGAAAAAAAAAAAAGATAATGATAACAACAGAAGATAAAATTACCAAGTTTACTTACCCACATTCCTTTCATTTTACGCCTAGGAAGTTCAAAAGCTCTTCATCGAAATGAATAAATAAAACAATGAGAAAAATTGATTGGTTTATCGACATCTTGAAAATAACTGATTTTATTTTTTAAAGAGTAAGTAAAAAAAATTGTAAAAAAATATTATTTTTAAATATATAGATACGAATATAAGATTTAATAATTATCTAAAATATCACAAATTAAATTAATTTTTTTTTTTTTAATTAACCGTTTTCATTTTTATCCTCTAGACTTCTTTCACAACTAAATCATACTTTTCTTCCTATATGTATAGACTTTTATTCACTCACAAAAGAGTTCATTACGAAAACTTATAATTTTTTTTTCTTTCTTTTAATGAATGAATGATATAATTCACAGTTACGACATTGTAGATTTATTTTCATACAATAATTTTCTGTTACACATGTATAATTATTTCATTTTCTGTATCTTTACAGAAATTCATATATCTTATATATACTTTCATACGAATATGTTTCTTTTTCTGCACACATGAATAGAGTTTTTCATCTACAAAAGCATTATATACATTTACAAAAAAAAAGTATTTTTTATTTTTTCACAATAAAACATATTGAATAGAATATCTTCACATATAAATAAATACATACATACGTGTGTATTCCAATGAATGTTCATGCTCAATACATTATTTCGTGACCACTTTTTATGATAACCGTGTGGTATATTTTATTCTGATGTCACATACATATACATATATGTATATATAGCTATAATATTCAATTACCTTTCTTTTATAGTACATTGAATTCAATTACACCCAATGGAATTATTATATAAGTACATTTATTTTATTTTATTTTTTTTTTCTTAACGAAAAGGGAAGAAAATTTTGAAGAAAATAATGTCATAAGGATAATAATAATCAAATGTTAAGTGATATGTGAATTTTTTGAAATGTATATGTATAAAGATATCGATATGAAAAAAAAAAAATGAAGAAGAGAAAAGTAAGTAAATGTTTCGTACACGAATGGATTCAGAAAATAATACTTACTGGATTGAAACAAAAAACAAGTCAAATTATAGATATTTTCAAAATATTGTATTTTTATACAAAGTGTCACAGAGAAGAAGAAGAAAAACCATAGTGCTTTATAAAGAAACACATATTTATGAACGTGAAGATTGATTGCAATCTCGTTCTATAACACAGACATTGTTGTTGTTTTTTTTTTAAATAATAATAAGCCACAACGTAGAGATCTCCTTATACTGCACGTTAGATTAGTACAGCGCTGGCGCATGCAAACTATAGTGATTTTCAAGAACTAACTCTTGAAATTTTGACAAAAGTCTCTTGGATATTTATTCTCATTTTTTTAAGAACTTTCAACTTTTTTAGTTGTCAAATGTATTAATTCGCAGCGTATCAATGCATCATGTTGGCGCGTTGGCTTGAATACTTTGTATTACCCTTGTTAAAAAGAGATGTGCTTGAAAACTGTGCAGATGATTATAAAACAATTTAAAAGTTAAGATAAATATTTTTCTTTGTAGATACAGTAAAATTCTTTTTAAATTAAATTCAAGCTCGGAAAGTCTTAAACTATCTTTTTCACTATACACGATCATACATAAAAAAGAAAAGCGAAAATAATGTTGCTGCTTCTATGACGGATTGTCTTTTCTAATTTATTTAATATCACAATTAAAATTAAACGAGACAAAAAAAAAAACAATTAGCATTTTAAAGAATTAAAAAAGTTTATAACAGGATTATAAAGTTTTTTTGTGAGAAAATTTCCAGAACAAAAATTTAAAAAAATAGAAAATAAAAATTATATTCAGAAGAAACAATATACACTACATAGGTATATGTATAGTTTTTTATACATATATAGTATGTACTATAGTATCAAATGTCAAGTTTTGGGATACCATTTAAGTATCTTTTTTTTTTTTTTGTTTCTGGTTTAAAATCCTTTGAGTACACAAAATTGTAAAAATGTGGATTCATACTTGTGATTATTTTTTTGTCATGTCAAAAAATTTAAAAATAAAAAATACATGTCATCATGTCATTTTAAGTGGGCATGACATGATAAAATGATAAAATTCACAAAAAATAAATTTATTTTTGTGAAAGTTAAAGCAAACAAAAATAGAGAGAGAAAAAAAAAACCATTTAGATGAGGAGAAAAATAGACAAACTAAAGTATTAAGATTTTTTTTTTTTTTGATAATTCCACCGAAATAAAATAAAGAATGTAAAACTGAATAACATGCTAAAAAAAATAAAATTTCTAAGGATAAAACATTTTTTTTTTTGTATTGGTGTATGTAAAATAATTTTTCCAAGTGAAAAAAAGCTGGTTTATAAAATAAACAAAATTCTATATAACTTTCCAATACACACATATTTACTATTCCCTATTTTAACAAAAAAAAAAATTTATTTCATTTGAAAAACAAATTACAGTTTATCACTTCAACCAAAAGCTATACTCTTATGTATATTCATTGGAAAATATCTATTTTGTAAAAAAAAAAAAAAAAAAAAAAAAAAAAAAAAAAAAAAAAAATAAGCATGAAAAATAATCTATGAAAATCGTAATTTAAACTCCCCCATATAAATAATAAAATATGTGAAGAATGTGAAGATAGATCAAACTTTTAATACAATAATTCACAGATATGTATCTTCCTTATGTGTAGTATGTTATGTATATATAACATACGTTTTACGTAAATTATCATATTAACATTTCCTTGTGGGATAACATATGCAAAAATTTTTAGACTTACTTATTTGAGCTTATACACTGAATTTATATATTTTTGAATGATGATAATAATAGAATGAGACAAATACTAAAAGTTCCTATGTTCCTATGTGTTACTTGGTGTTACTTAAAAGATATATGTTATTATGTATTGTTATAAGCTTTTTGTCTTCTTTTAACAGATTTTCTTTAAGGGAAAAGGTCTGTCGTAAAAAAAAGTACTCGTATATTTTGATAAGAATTTATTTAACATAAATAGATACTAGATACTTTAAAAAATGTTTAAATTCACATTATTATACTAACATGAGTATTGGCTTTTTTTTTTTTATTGGTAATACTCGTACATGAAAAAGAACACATGTATTTTTCTATTAAAGCTTAGAATGTGTTATGTTTTTCAGCTTCTTAGTCCTCCAGTTTTTACAATTTTCAAATAAAAAGTGATTTTTAAAACATTTGTTTTATTCATTTTTCATATTTTCTCATTGCGTATACGTTAAACTTATTGATTAGATTTTATAACGGATTTAACACTTTCAATTTACTTTCAACAAAAATTTATAATAAATTATTTGAAGGCTTTTTGATTCAAAAATATATATTTTTTTTTTTTTTGTAAATCAAAACAAACTTACATTTTTGTCAATATTTCGAAATTTTCATTTCAATTTCTTAGTAATACGAATTAGTATCCTTTCACTCTACTTTCGATCTATATTTTATATTAGAAATACTTTCCTTTAGATATTAAATCAAATGTATGTAATTCATGTGCCTATATAAACATTATTATTGTGAAAATGTATTTAAAAAACCAAATTTTAGGCTTTTATGCTAACCCTACCAGAAACTCCATATTGAAGAAGAAAATACAAACAAGATGCTATAAAAAAAAGTATTTCGGAAGGATTTAAAATTTTATTTTTATTCAATTCAGTATTTTTATTTAAACTTGGTAAAATAAATATTTTTTTTTAAATACATTTTATAACAATAAAAAAATGTAATCACACAGGCAGGACTTTACCAGGACTAAGACTAAAATGTATGAATAAATTTAATAGTTAAACCACTAAAAGTGTCAAAGTTTCCTACTTTCAAAAGATATAGTGTCTAATATAAATTCAAAATTAATTAGATACTATTTGAATTGCAAAATTTTACAAGCATTTTATTATACAGCTCTTGAAAACCAAAAAAATAATTAATAACTCTCATAAAAATGAAAAAAAAATATGTACTTAAAATTTACAAAAATCACACTTCCCTTAAAGATCTAAAATTATTCAAACATTCATACTTATGTAAAAAAAACGTTTTTTTTCCGTTCATACATAGAAATTTTATTATACTTCGTATTCGTGTTTAAATTTAAGGCTTTCTAAGTTTTTAATTAGAAATAATTTACTACACTTTAGTTAATTGCACTTTATTTAAGTTTTTTTTTTATCCGAGATTTAATTTTTTAGAATTTAAAAACTTTCATTTTCATTTAAAATGCACAACAAATAATATATTATGTGAAGTATTTAATTTAAAAATTACAGTAAAAAAAAAACACACTAAATCACATTATAAGTATAGTTTAACAAAAGTTTTTGTTATTAGTTGAAAAAAAAAAAACGAAGAAGAAGAACAAGAAAAGGAAGTGAAGACAAGGTTTTATATGCATGTTTGACTGATGAATAGCTTAAAAATGTAATTTTTTTCCATTATCTTAATTGAAAAACTTTATCTATTTTAAAAAGATGAGAAAATAAAAGGACACAACTAAATCACGTAGTTATAAATTATTTTCGTTATTTGAATAATCCATTCTTAACTTTTATAAATATATATACATATTATGTATTTACGTATATGTATATGTATAGGTATATACTTGGGAAGTAAATATGGTATACAGAAATTTAAAAGATTTTTATTGATTTTATAACATAAGTTAAAATTTAAATAAATTTGTCGTTAGGTAAATTAGAACAAAATCATCTGGAAAAAATATGTTTTATGTATGTATGTATAATGTAACATGAAAAATATTTATATAAAATTAAAAAGTAAATAATGCAATTACCTTCTCCAAAGATTTAAAAGGTAAGATGGATCAGAAATTGGTTAATATACAATAACATATACTCTGCGAATATGGTATCTAGCTCTAAAAGAACGAACGCTTACTTGTATGGAAAGAATATTTTTTAATAGTTTAGAAGACATAGCTGAAATCACACTAAAAGACCCTAATAATTCAAAAATCGTGTAGATTTTCAGGATAAGCCATTCACAATGGGTCTTTATAGGCCTCCAAGTGGACTTGCTTCTTCTATGCAAACATCCCAACCTATCATACTCCTACACCATTATTGTCAAAATAAATGAATAATAATAATTAGAAAAATATTTCCTTAATGGAATAATTGATATTCCTTATTTACAATGAATTATTAAGAGAAAAAGTAAAAACAGAACTATCTACTTTCACTTTCACTCTTCCCCTGCCTCTCCTTACATTACAATCGTGAGTTTACCTTGTTAAAATGACTATATAAATCGTTATTTTCTTATTCAAAAGCCTTAAAGACTTCAAACATCAGTTTCACTTTACAAAACAAAAAATACAACAACAACAACAAAAAATGAAATAAAATTACTAATTTCATTTGAAAAGTAAACAAAGATTATTTTAAATGTAAAAAGTAATATTTTATAACATATATAATAAATTGTAATGGTGTGTTAATTGTTTAATTTATAAGAAGTAGGTATTCAATTATGTTTTATGTTTCAACATTTTCACTCAGTCAAAAAACAATAAATAATCTTTTACTGAAATGTGTAATTATATTGAATCTTTTTTTTTTTTTTCTTCTTCTTATGTTTTTTTTTTTTTTACTCAGATACAATTTTACCTATAATAATAAATATTAACGATACATACATATTTATAATATTATGAGTAAAAATAGACAGTTCGTGCTTTTTTACTTTTTAAAAATTCCTAAAAGAATTATATAGGTACATATTATACGAGTATGGAGTAATATATGTATGTACGAATAGTATATGTAGCAAATAAATAACATAAGAAAACTAATAATTTTTTTATTTTTTCTTTTTTTTGGTGTCATGTTACAAGTAACTTGAAATAATATTTCCGCATATAAACATTAACTTTAGCATATTTTTTTTTTCTCTTCATTTTTAAGAAGGAGAATATGTAGTTGCTTGAGGATAAAAAAACCAAAATAAAAGAAACTCATGAAAATTTAAAATTTAAACAGTTAATAATACTTTTGCTAGAAAGGGCGGAAAGAATTGCAATCATCTGCTCACATTACCATCATTTATCACTGAAGTTATTTCTTGTTTGTTTTGTTTTTTGTTTATTTTTTTTGCTCTTCCTTTTAAAGCACTTTTGTATATACCTTAAATATAGGTTTTTTTGGATGATAAATGTAAAGTGAAAATGTACATGTATGTACATATATAATTAATCTGTATAACAGCAATTTTATATCACGTTTCTTGTTTATTAGTTTTTTTTTTTTTTTAAATAATTTTCAACTTACTTTACAGGTCACAAGTTCAAATAAATATTGAAAAATGTACAAGTGTAAATTATTGACTTAATAGAAAGCGAACTCATACATACAATACAATATGTTCAATAGCTAGATAAGTATATGGTATCTTTTGATAATATAGATATATGTAAGTACATATCATATTTACATACAAACCTTTTTTTCGCATTTTTAGCTCCTTTCTATTTTAACCCTTCAAACCAATTTTTTATCAATAGAAAAAAAAATTTTTATTTTTTTTTATGAAATTTAATATTGTGGGAGAAAAAATGGGTCTTTTAAGACTCTTATTTATTTCTTCTTTTTTATTATATATAAGAAAGAAAAAAAAGGGTTTGAAATCTTTGATTATAAATTTTGCAATTGAAAGGTCATTTTATTTAAATACGACTTTATTCATCATTTTTTTTGTTTTTTTCTACTTTTCTTTTTATTATTAATTTTTTTTTGTGTTGGAAAAGTACCCAAACTTTTCATATTTTTATTTTCTCATGAGTAAACATATATATATATATATATATATATATAAGAAGTCTTTTATTAATAAAGCTGATTAATTAACTAAAGGTAAAATTGATTAATTTTACTTTTTTATATTAAAGAAAAAAATAAACTCCCATCAATGAAATTATTTATTTTTTAATTTCAAATTATTTTCTTATCAGAGAGTTAGCATCAAAGTAGACCTACCTACACTCAATTAGGAATTTAAATAAAAACATAAAAAGAAATTAAAAAATTTTATAAATGATCTCGTTCAAAGCCAATTACCCATAATTATTTTTTTTTTGTAATTTGGAATTAAAAAACAAAGGCAAAAAGGGGTTTTCAAGCATTATATGTACCCTTAATCATTATAGGTGTATAACTATTAATTAATTATTTAAACTTTTATATATTGGAAATAATTATGCTTTATGTAAATTTTAAAGAAATAATAATTTCTATAGAAATCCAGAATTTTATGTATAGTCATTAAAACACATGCAAGCCTTATTTTTACTTTATTAATGAATGACGTAAAACTTAGTATTAATATTTGAATGTATAATTATTTGAATGTCAAGGGTATAACATATACGATATTTATCTCATGAAGTTTCTATAATCCTTTTATCTTTCAAAAATCGCAGTTCAATCTAGATCAAAAAAACAGCATTTTCATAGAAAACTTATTTAAAAAAAAAAAAAAAATTTAGAGCTTCTTTCACTCTTAAAATTTTTCTAAAAAGGAAAAAATCCCCTCAAAAATACCTAGAATATATATTTTTCTAAATTTTGTTTTTATACATGAAATTACTTATGTAAGTCTTTTTTCATTTTACATTGTTAGTGTTTTTTTTTTTTTACTTTTTAATTTAAATTCTATTTACTTTGTAACTACATTTTTTAGTTAATGGAATTTTGCAGTGTGATGTATCTTCTTTTGTAAAGATATATAGTTAATTACTCACCTTTGATAAAGTGGAATAAAAAACAAACACTGCACACACAAAAATAGATAGTGTACGTTAAAAAAAAGAAAATTGCTATAAATCTTTATTTTTCTCTAAAGAAAAGAAAATGTTACATTGTAACTGGGGAAAAAAAAAAAAAATAAAAAAAAAAATAAAATGAAAGAGGAAAATGAAAATATAACGAATAGCAAGAACATTAAGATAAATATCTTGAAATATTTTACAGACAGTGCTTTATAAAATACATACAAAGGAACTACAAAATATAATAGTAATAATAAATAAGGTACAAGAAAACAAAAAATAAACAAAAAAAAACGAAACGTTAACATTCTAAAAATAATTTTTTTTGCACTAAAACTAAAGAAGAAACTAAAGTGCTTGAAAGAACCAAAATGAAAATCTATGCTATGTCTTCAAAATTCTAAATTCTAAACCAATTCGATTAACCAACTCTTTCAAAAAAAAAAAAAACCATAAAGTAGGTATTTTTTTAAAATTTATTTTTACATTAAAGTCGAAATTGGACTTAAAATAATTTTCAATGTTGAATTGTTTAACAACTAATGACAAAAAAGACTGAATATCTTCCAATCAACCTCTCGTGATGTTTCATATGTACAATAAAATTAGTAATTAATTCTAAGATTAAATAAAACCTTTATAATTCTTCCATGAAGATGTACATTAAATCTCCTTTTAATTTTATTTACATAGCGGAAATAACTTTACTATACCTAATTCAAACGTTACTTCAAGGAGGAGACTGGAAATATAATATTTCCTTATTTTAAAAACGGTAATTAACTAACATTCAATTAGATTTACAGTACAAAATTAAATTTATGAAAGTAATAAAAAATTCACCCGATTTTATTTAAAAAAGGATAATTAAAGACCAGTCATTTAGCTGGATACAAATAATTGTCATAGACACAAAACATAAATTTTAAATAAGGAAATTTAGAGAGAAAAAATGATCAAAAATGAAAATTTTAATAGAAGGGATGTTTGAAAAATTCACAGGACGATAATATTACATCTATAATGATCTAAGTAGCTAACTTTTGAAGTCACATTTATGTTTTGTAAGTATTTTTCTAGAAATCTTTAAATTCAAAAATTCAATTATCTTTTTAAAAAAAAAAAAATCTTTTAATCATTCCCCCTTTTTTTTTTTTCTTAATTTTTTTCCTTTTAATTTCCATTATGATCATTATCACTTTATTCGCTAAATGATTAAATACAATTTTCAAAGTAATTTTTAAAGTCTGTTAAACTTTTACATTAATATCCGAAAAATCTACCATTCTCTTATATGTTTAATTTTTAGAAAACCAAACAAAACAGAAAACAAAAACATATACATAATAATAAAATAATGATGCCATCATTTGTATTTTCCAAAGCAAACAAAAATTAAATTTTTTTTTTCAACTAAAATCGATGGTAAATCCCATTAATTCACGCAAATCTAAATACCACCCCATAAAGTTTTGCTTAGATTTGGTTATTATAATATTCTTAACAATAAAACCAAAGAAAAGAAAAAAAAACAAAAGAAGAAAAAAAATAACCATGAATGAAGAGAATAATATAAATCTTTAAGCCTCATTTTCTTCTCATTTTATCCTTAAACAAGAAAACTTGTATTAATATTATCATCGCCTTATTCTTCTTCGAAAAATTATTTGAACTCATTTTCAAAATGAAAAATATATATAAGTTTATTGATACTCTTGTATATGTATATACAGAAAATGAATTGAGTTCATAAGATAATTTAAGTCTTAAATTTAATCTTTTAAATAGAGAAGAATTTTAAGTTAATTTGTTTTTTTTATTTTTATTTAACAAAATCACTTAAAATTTATATTCTTATTTCTTAAGAATTTTTTCTTTATTTTCTTGACCATCTTTAGAATAAAATTCCATTTAAAATGTGTTGAAAAAAAAAAAAAGATAAAAAATAAATATAAATTTTAATTTGACAAAAAAAAAAACTTTTTCGATATTTTTACAAATAAATAAAAATTATAATCGTAAAGCTTCTTTCCACACATACATACACACACACAGAGCAAAAAACACTGAAAAAAAAGGCAAAAATAATTTATTTTTGTTGTGACATTATCAAATGAAGTCTCCTTTTTTTTCTGCTCATTTTCATTTTCATTAATCATGTTAACCAAAATGACAAATGAAATTTCAATGAGGCATATTTCATTTTCTTTTTGCTTTTCTTTTTTTCTTCTATATCTTAATTTTCAAATGTATCACTACCGGTTGACATCTTTTTTTTTTCTTTTCTTTTTTTGTTTGTGATATAAATGAAAACTTATTACCGACATAATAAAAATTTATTTCATTTTTATCAAATTCAATGATCAATTGTGAAATAAATTATTTATAATATATTTTTTTCTCTCTTTCTCTTTTTGGTTGTAAATAACTTACAATTTCTTTTTTGGAGTTACTCGTACATAATTCTTTTTTAAGTTTTTTTTTCACTTTAGTGTGTATCTTAAATACTTGTGTATTTTATTTTATCTTTTTAATACTCCTAGTAGTTTTTTATAAACCTTTTAAACATTTTTTTTTTTGTTTTGTAAGAAAACAAGAAAGAAAAAAAACTACATAAAAGTATCTAGGTAGGTAGTTAAGAATTTTTCTTGACAATTAATAAAATGATATTTTAGAGAGCTGTGTATATAATTATGTAATTTTAGTTGAAATAATTTAAATAATGTCATGTATTTTCTACTTTCATGAATTTTAATATAAATAATAATATATGATTTTAAATATAAAAGAGAAATTATATAATTTTCAGCTGACAATTTATAAGGATAAAAATTCAAAATTACTTGATTTTTTTTCTGCTTCAAGTATCAAAAACAAAATAACATGCAATAAATATGCAAGTATACCACATACGAGTACATACATGCATACATACATATGTAGGTAGTTGTTCGTGTATCACGACAATGTGTAAAGTACAATAATTATTCTTAATTTTTCAGAAATACATGTACTACTTATGTATAAAAATATGAAAATATTTTTTTTATGTGGTCAGTTTTTCCATACACATTGTTTAAATATGAACTAAAGAGATGAACTAAGTACAATAAAAACATTTTTTTTTTTTTGAAAATTTGATGAAAAACTTAGTATTATGGGATTTTACTTTCATATGTTATCAATCATACAGGATACAAAAGTCTGAAATTTATGATTTCTGTTTTAAATGTTTAGAGAGAGAAAGAAAAAAAAATATTTACTTATTTTCTCTGAAAAATTTTAGTAAACTTAACAAAAAAAAAAAACTGCAAACTATAGAACTACAAAATTGTGAAGAAAAGTGGAAATAAAAAAATAATAAAATAAATGCATGCACCGATGAATAAAAGTTTTTCCTTACTTTTTAGATTTTATATATGATTTTTAGATTTTTCAAGAAAAAAAAAATATACATTTATGCAGGTATTTGTTATAAAATTTTGTGAAAATAAGAGATGAAGGCGTATGTGTTTACATATTCATTTTAAAGTACATGTCAGTAATATTTTCCAAAAATATGTTAGGTTCATGCCATGGTTTTCATAAAAAATACAATATTATACATACATACATACGTTATGTACGATATTACATGCTAAAACTTTAATAAAGAAAAAAAAAACAACATAAATGCTTTAGAAAAAAAAATTTACCATATAATGTGTTTTACCTGTAATTTATTTTATTTTTATTTATTTATTTATTTTTATTTTTTTATTTTGAAATTTAAATTCATATTAAATATTTTATTTTTTGGTTATGCTGAATATGAAAATATCTTTTCTATAGTATTATATTTGTCGAAACTTTCGAATCCTTCTTTTTTTTTTCAAAATTGTTCAACTGTGATTTCAAACTTATTTTATTATATTTTAGCAAAATTTTTACTTTTTACACACACACACACACACACGTCATGTTGATTACGTTTCAATAATAATTTAAATCAAAAAACTAAATAAATAAACTAAATTTTACTACAAAAAAAAAATTAAATCAAAATAAATTTCCATACTTAAAAAAAAAAACAAGAAAAAAAACACATATTTTCTTCCCTTAAATTTTCTTTCTATAAAAAATGCAATATTTTTAAATTTAAATCTAAAAATAAAAAAAAAAAGGCAAAATTAAATTATCTGCCTAAAATTCATCTCATAAAAATTTATATCTAATCTATTCACTTTTCATCTCATGCATCATTTATTTCGGTCTTCATTTTACATAAATGAGGCATTTAAAATGATAAAAAAAAAAAAAAAAGTGAACGAAAGAAAAAAAAAATGGAAATCCGAATCATAAGTATTACCTGCGGAAGAAGAAAATAACGACGCAATGATAGTATGGATACTAGAGTGTCCCTTATTTTTCAACTTTCAGATTCTCAGTTCTACCCCCTAATTTTTTTCGTTCTTCAATTTAAAATAGAAATACCAAAAATACAGGTAAATTTAACATCATATTTACCTGTGCCGATTTCACTGTGATTTTTTTTTTTTTGAAAAATGAAGATTTTGTGCACTTTACCCTATACCTTTTGCCCTAGTTAACGATTTTTTTTCATTCGTTTCGTTTGTGCGGAAGAGAACCTTTCAAGGAATATACTGCCCAAATTTCAACTTCCTACTACTCCGGGAACATATTTTTTTAAGGCACGAAATGGTCTTCTTAATTTTTTGGAAAATGAAGATTTTGTGCATTTTACCCTACAATTTTTGTCCTAGTTAACAAATTTTTTTCGTTCAAACTCTATTTAGAAGAGAACCCTTCAAGAAGAAGAAGAGAATCCTGGTCACAACTCAACTTCCTACTGCTCTGGAAACATATTTTTTTAAAGGCACGAAAAGGTCTACAAAAATTTCCTTAACATAGATGGAAGGAGTTTTTTTCTTTGGTGCCTTGTAGCTTGCTCTCTGTTGCAGGAATTTTTTTTGTTTGGAAAAAAAAATTGTAGAAAATGACAAGAAGAACGCCCTGCAGAAATTTCAAGATTGTCAGATCACGAGGTCCAAAAATTTTTCGTAGAACAAATAAGGGACAGTCTAATGGATACATATACTATCAGTATGTATATAGGTACTCACATACAATTTTTATATGTAACAATTTTTACCGTTATTAGATTTTTATGATGATTTTATTTTATTTTTAGTAACATACAGCAACAACAACAACAAAAAGAACAGAAATCTTTTATACAATAATAACACTTAAATACAATGTCATAAGATTATAATACGGAAAAAGTAAAAAAGAAAAAAAAAGCACAAAGAAAATGGAAAAAAAAAAAGATTTTTTCCTGAATGGTTTGTTTTTAATAACACACTTAAGCTTTAATAATACACCACTAAATGTAAGTTATTTTTACTGATTTTACTTTTAAGACTAAATTGCAATAAATTGTAATAATGTCACTAATATACTTACATTTTATTTTTTGAACTATACGAGTATATGTAATGGCTTAAAGGAAGAAGATTCAAAGTGGCGATATTATCACATTTTTTTGTTTTTTGTTGTTTGCGTTTTGGAATTGAAAGTAAAATAAAATAAAATTGATGAGTAAAATATGAAAAAAAAAAAAAATTAGAATTAATGAATTATGATTATTATTTTTTTTTATGTTTATATTAAAATCATTGTTTTAGTGTGTAAGCTTTTTAAAAGATACTTAAAAATCAGAATTAAGTTTTATTGGTTATTTTGTATTTTATTGTTTTTTTTTTATTTATGTTTTTCAATATAATAAAAGAAAAAAATCGTATCAATAGATGTAAAAAAATTCTGACCTTTTGTTACTAAAACTGAATTAAATCAATTGAATGTTAAAAATAATTCTTTTTTTTTTTAAAGTTTAAGACAAATAAATGAAAATTTACCTTATTCATAAAATTTTCTAAATTCTAAATGCATAGAAAAAGCCACAAAACAATTACTAATAAAATAACTATTGATGTAATTTAATTCGGTTTATGGTTTATTGATCAATAAAATTTATAGAATAGATAATTGTAAATTTTCACGGATATTAAACAAATAGTTTACTTTTTGTTGATGCATAATTTAAATTTTATCAATGAAGAATGGACATTTGACTACAAATTTTGTGGATTACATCAATTATAATGTGGTTTGACCACTACAAGAATTATTTAGTATAAAACAAAATATAGCAATTTACTTATTTTATATACATATTTACAACTGAACACACACACAGAAGATAAAAATTACATAATTTATGTTCAAGGAAATTTAATATATTTTGATTATATTTCATTAGGTTTCAGGTAATAATAAAAACACTTCCCAAAATTTTGTCTAAAATTGAAAAATAAAATTCCTTGGACAGTCAGTCTATTTCAGTGTATTTTATTAAATCCTCGAAAAACTACGTAATATTTGAATAATTTGAATTTGAATCTGACACTCTTGAAAAAAATAAATTATTAAATAAAATTTAATTAACATTAAAAATTAATTTAATAGTTTAAGTGGAATGATTTTATGCGTCTAAATTTTTAATTGAAATGTCATTTTTAATTAAATATTTTTATTTTTTCAGTGGACATTTATTTCCGTGAATTGTTAACTCAAGTGATGAAAGCTGTGTTGAAAAATTGTAATTTTTAGAAATAATATACTTTTTCATGTTCAGGAATTAGTGAAAAAAAAAAGGGATAATGCTGCAATCATTGCTTTTGCAATCTGTTACGTAAATAAAGTATCATCCCATCCTTTCGGTATTGAAACAAATGATGTATAAAATTAATAAATACATACATTGATAATATTTATGAACATTCATCTGATTTATGTTTTGTACTTAATTCGTATGAATACATAATTTAAATACATGAGAAAATGTGATACTTATCAAATGGAATTAGGAAAATCATAATTTAAGTAAAATCTTACAGTTCAAAGTTTGGGTTAATTACCATGAAATGTTTGTGTTTATTGAATTGGAAATTTTTTTTATGATTGAAATTATAAGGATTTAACATTATATGATAAATCAAGTGGTTATAATGTTTAAATAGGGGCAAAAACAGCATATGTACAACAACAATAATTGTAGATCAAAAACGTTAAAAATTACAATTGTTCCAGTTACAGTTTCTGATCTTAATTACATTATATTTCGTCCTTAATTTAATTTTTTAGTAATTACAAATGTTAGAAAAAATGGATAACAGTAGCCTGCAAAAGAAATCTACACTAAAGGATGAAAACATAAACATAACATAAAAACAAATTAAATAAAAAACAAAAAAGGATTATAATAAAAACGGAAAATTGCACTTCAATTAGTAGGATAATCCTATAAATTTTTTTCTATTCTTTGTTAAAATAAAAACTCTAATAATACAACACAATGTCTTCTCTATGCAAATTTTAATTAAAATTGATTTTCAATTGAATACAAACAACAACAAAAACACAGACATATACACTATTTAAAAAAAAAAAATGTACAATTAAACAATATTACAGTTTAAAATCAAATTAAATTGAATAAAAAAATTATATTTCTATTTTTTACTGATTTTCATTGAAACAACAAATCTAACATTTCTCATGAACTTTTAAATATTTATGTAATATAAAAATGTTAATGACATTTGCGGTTAGTTACCTTTAAAGGGGTCAATATAATTTCATTCTACCTTTTTTTTTCTTGGTTTTTATTTCTTTTTAAATCTCTCATAGTATTTTTTAATAAACATTGAAATATTGAAAGAAAGAAAGAAAAAGATAAAAACGAAAACGGATTCAAAAATTAATTAAAATGCAAAACAGGTATTTTATTTTATTTTTAACAATTCTTATAAATGAGAAGGATCTTGTATTTTATAAAAAAAAAAAAAAATAAATAAAAAAAAAAATACAGAAAAAAAACAGAAAATAGTGTTATAATGAAAAATGCATAGAAACATTCTCAACACTTTCGAATTAATTAACTTGTAAGGTTTTGAAATGTAACATAAAAGCAGTGTATTTGTCTCTTTTGTATCTATTTGTTTTTTTCTTCTGTGTTTTTTTATTATTTAATAATAATAAAAAGTGTCATTTAACATCTAGACAAAAATAAAATTTAATTAAAATCAGAATAATACAACAAAACCAAAATGATTTTAATTTAATTGTTTTTGTGTGTCATTGACCTATTAATTAAAAAAACATTTATTTTATTAATTAGAAAGAAAAAAGTGAAAATTGAAGAGAAAATTTAACAAAAACAGTTGAATTCAACTGAAATTTATAATATTCTCATTGATATACGCAATTTACTTATAATTCGCATTAAACGTCCTAATAATCCTTAAATTAGGTTTGCTCTAAAACTCCTTGATTATACACATTGAAATCAATTAGTTGTTCATTTAGGATGAATTCCTTGCATGCAGGAACAAAACTACAGAAAATAAATTATCATTGCAATCATCGACAAAAGATTTCTTTTGTTTTAACAAAAAAAAGCTAATTCCCATCCTATCGTGTACGTTTACACTTTTATTCATACAGTTCAAATTCATAATTCCGAAATTATGAATTAAAATAATATTTAAAGAACGTTTCCTTCCTCTTGAATAAAATTTGTCTAAAAAATCACTAGCTTTTCAGATAAATTCAATATTATTTTCAGTAAACCAGTAAACAACTATTTTTTCTTTATTTTCTTTTTTTTACCTATATTATACAAATTGACTAATATAAAGTAAACATAAAATTTGATGTTTCATCAATTTTATAAAAGATTCAATTTAAAATTCGATGAATTTCATTGAATTGCTATATACTGAACATGACTAAATCATCATGTCATGCATATATAGAAAATAACATATAACATTATGAAAATATCTCTATTTTCTTTATTTATACGCGTACGTAAATACATATGTGTAGTATGTATCTATATAATATCAATTTAAAAAACACTAAAATTTGATGTACAGGTGTCATCAAATCAAATTGCATTGAGCTGCTATCAGTGACAAAAAAAAAAAACACATATCCTGTAGAACGGTACCGTATAGAAATAAATAATTCAACTTTTCTCATCAATTTAAATATAGATAGACTGACATATTTATATATTTTTCAGTTTCTATATGTTTATTTGTCACGAAAAAATAAATAAATACATACATATGTACAAATATATAAAACTTTATAACTCAACCTTTTTTTTTTTTTTTTTGTATCCATTGAAATTGAAATATACTCGTATATTAAATCATGTACGATATTCAATGTTGTATCGATGATAAGGTGAAATTTGTTACATTTGATTTCCTTTAGGAGCACTTGTAAGGAAATTTATTTCGCTATCTTTTGAATTTAATTTACAGAATCAAAATATTGCTTTTTTAAATCTTTTATTCACTGTTCATTAAATTTTTGTGGAAAAAATAAAAAGATAATTTCTAGTTATTTTATAAATTATTTGTAAAGCTTATAAAGTTTGTGATACTACCTCTGTTAGGTCTTTCAGAGACAAAAATCAAAACAATTATTCAAATTTTCTTCGAGTTTAACGATATACTTGAGTTACACACTATTTTTGAGTTACATGGATGAAAAATTGTAGAATATTCTCGACTTAAACTATTTTTTCTTGGGCGAAACCAATTAACCATGGAGCTCGAGGGAAAAAATATGACTTTTTAAATTAGTTTTCGGTTGTTAGATTTTTTTTTTTGACGATAATTTTAAACAAAAAATAGAAACAAAAAAAAAATTGAATAAATACAATGAAGCTTCTATTTAAACAAATTAAAAACAATTAAAACAAAAGTATAAATTGAAAACTTTTCCAAAGCATTTTTATTTTTATTTCTTTGATTTACGTAATAATAGCATGCAATCGCTATGTTTTTTTTTTTATAAAAAACTATTGAATGAATAAAAAAGTCCATAAAAACAACAATTTACTTGTCTTTTTGAAAACAAAAAACAAACGAAAAAAATTAAATCATTGTTTTTGTTAAAATGTTGGAAAAAAGCGGTAACAAAAATAAAATTTAAACCTTTAAAAGTTCATAAAAATTGAAGTTAAAATGTAATTGAATTTCCAAAAGTAAAAAAAAATAAATAAATAAACAAAAAATGAACACAAAGACCGATAAAAAAATGTTTAACAAAAAACAAGAAAAACTTTGCTGAAAAATACAACCAGTTGAATGTGCAATAGAAATTTTAAATTGCCTAAATTTTTACGTGAAAAAAATAGTATGGTGAATTCAAACTTTTAAAAAAAGCTTATCCGTACCGGAATTAAAATAAGGTCACGTTTGCATAAATTTTTGTGTTTTTTTTTTTAACTATATTTAAAAATCAATTCAATTAAAAGTATTATTTTCCTAAATACAGTGAAACCTCCTAATTGGGACACTCTCTAATCGGGACAACCTCTAAAATTGGGACACTAGTTTGGTCTGTCTGCCATATAAATCAACTTCTGTAATCGGGACACCTCTTAATTGGGACAGTCCCATGACTGTCCCGATTAGGGAGGTTTTACTGTAATTCTAAAAACTGATGAGCTTGAGCTTATTAGCAACTCAAAGCAAAAGATTGTCTCACTTTGACTCAATAACAACGATTTTTATAATTTATTATACAAAAAAAAAATAATTTGAAAAATTGTAACTGTGCGTTTAATTCATTTTCGCTAAATAAAAAAAAAAAGGAAAAACTAATATGAAAGTGACAAAAATTTATTTTTCCACTTTATTATATTTTATGTGACGTTTTTTTTATTCAACAATTATTTTTCAGTCCTCCAGATAAAATATCAGACAGCATAAAAGCATACAATATTTCATTTGAAAAATAATAATAAAAAAAAAAATTTTTTTTTTGATATTTTAATAACTAATTTGAACGTTTTCATTCTGAATAATTTTTCATCATTGAAAAGTATTTTCAACAATGAAAAATTATTACGAATAAAACATTTGAATTGGTTATTAAAATATCATTTTTTTTTTTTTTTTTTGAATGAAAATTGTGAAATGGTTTAACAATGTTAAAAAAAAAAAAAAAGAATTTGTCTGTGATCTAAAACAATATGTCATACATCATCCACACAAAAGGACACAAAAATGTAAAATTTTATCTCTATATACTTTTTTTTATCATTGCAACAATATATCACGATTGCGGTCAAGATAATAAAATTCAAAAAAAAAAAAAAAACTGAAAAATTGTCAACATTTTAAATGTAAAATAACCCCTTAAAATTTTAGTGATAAAATGTAACAAAGATACAATGTCAGTTTTAGATTTGAAATGCTACCATAAACCATTTACCCTTTCATTTTAAATTGACATATCCTTTTTTTTTTTTCAAAGAACATCTTTTACAGAGAATTTTGAAATTGCAGTTTTTTTTTTAATACCTTTTGTGTAACTGATTTGCATATATTGTTTTTAAATGCCTACTAAATTTCACATTAATTTGGATATAATTTTTTTTTTTTTAAATTAAGTACCTTTTAAAGCTTTTTCTTTCTAGACTTTCAGATTTATGTAACATTCCAAAACAACAACTTATTTTATTTTACTTTTTTTTATTTAACATTAACAGTTAATTGTAAGCTTAATATCATCATCTTGAAAAGTATATTTTTTTCTTTAAAGTTTCACAAATTAAGTAATAATTTAATATATAAGTACAAAAAAATAAAAAAAAATAAATAAAGATACATTTTAATGACTTGCTTTATTTTTTAATGAGTAAAGTTTTCAATTCATTACTTTTTCCTTTTATGGTTGCCATTATGCAAAATAAAATATGATCATAGCTAGTTTCTTTTATTTTGTTGCTCTCTTATCTTTATTTTTTCTCTCTCCTAAAATGGTCTATGAAATTAATTAGTGATGCAAAAATAACATTTTGCTAGTAAAAAAAAAAAAATAATAGAAAATAAAAATAAATTATATAAACTTAATTAGCATTTTTTTTTTCATTCAGCTTTTTAGGAAAAAAATTAAAAAAATAAAAGAAAACTATTTACGAATTATGTTAAAAATATATGTATGTACATGAAAATTCTGTATATGTGTGAAAAAAATGTACATACATACATACATATGTACATATTCATGTTAAATTGACGATAGTTAGAAAAAAATGAAATATGTAAATTTTTATTACTTTCAAAACACTTTTTTTTACTATGAAAAATAATTTTTTTCTCTTTTTCAATTTATGAATTTTTTTTTCTCTAGCAAATTTTTTTAAATTTATATGTCAAATACACAAGAGTTTTGTCAAAAGATACTATTTTATTCTCTTGAAATTTTTATTTCCTTGAAAAACAAAACTTAAATAAAATCTAATCATTATTCCATTTTCTTTCTACACACATACTAAATACATTTTTACTTATACGAAAAGTTTTTTTGCATATTTAATGCATTTGTATGTACATATATATGTGTGTGCATGCGTGTATTAGTATATAAACACAAAAATGCATTTTAATTTCTAAAGTGTGTCATGGTTTTATTTATTTCATTTCTAATATTTACATTATATACGAATAATTTTCTTCTTCAAAAATCTATCTACACAAAAAGTGTTTATTCAATCTAAAAATGAGTGTTCTTTTTTCTTTTTCTTTTTTTATTATTATTTTCTTTTCGGTTTTCTTATTTTCAAAGTTTTAAATCTTTATGTCATAGATATATAATCAAGAAAGATTTACAGATATGAAATGTTTAAATATGTGATATTTAAATATAAATACTAAAATAAATAAAATTTCTAAAACTTACGTTTGTTTTTTTTTTCTCTTCTAAATTGTGTTTTTTGTTTTTGCATGAGCATTTAAAAGCTCAAATATTTAAAATCCGAATTTCAAAATACATACACGTAGATTTTAAATGACATACGTAATTCATTTAAGAATAATTTTTCAAACTATATTTAATAAATAATATAAAAGTTTTAAATATATTTTTAAACATAAGATATTTTGTTGAATAAATAATTTTATATTTATTGTGGTAATTAGAGAAAATTTTGTATGTTTAACATTTTATTTCAATTATAAGGTGTTTTAATTGAATTTTTAGAGAGTCAAATATATAAATAAAGAGTTTTCCAATAGGGACATAACAATTTTGTATTTAAATAAAACACAGAATAATTGAGGTGTAGTACACATGTTACATTTTACTATGGAATTCGATCTCGTTCATATGACCACCGCGAGCACGTTTGCAGCGATCAATTCTTTGGAGCTAATTTTCTACCACTCTTTTTTTTAAAAATCATCTTCAGCGATGAGAATGATCGCCATGTTACATTCAATAGAGTTCGCTATCATGCCATGTTAGAAGACTATTTTTGGCCAGAATTTGATGGACTTGTCATCAGTGATATGTTCTTCCAACAAGATGGTGCTACATGCCACACAGCTGGTCAAATAATTGATCTTTTGAAGAGGAAGTTCGATAACCATTTATTCTTGAGAAATCTCGAAACCTCGCTCATGCGATTTAATGCCGTTGGATTTCTTTTTATGGGGTTACGTTAAGTTGTTGGTTTATGCCAACAAGACAACAACGTTACAGGAGCTCAGGGTCAATATCGAACGCGAAATTTCCATCGTTGCGGCCGATATGTGTGAAATAGTGGTGAAAATTGACTCCAAAAAATCGGTCATATGAATGAGATTGAATTCCATAGTAAAATGTAACATGTGTACTACACTTGGAATAAATTTCAGTTATGTCTTTTTTTCTCATCTCTCTGTTCAAAAAATTGTTTTTTTTTTTTTGGCATTGCAGTCGTGAAAAATGTGAAAAATCATGATAAATAAAACAGGTGCTCTAAATCAACTCTTTAATTAAAATAATTATATATTCGTGCTTTCAAATCTAAATCACTATGTTATAGTTCCGAAACAATAAAGTCCTTTATGCGTTTTCATTACTTCTACAGCACGTTTTCACCATATCGTATATGTATTCATTCTTTATGTAATATGTACATTATTTTAATATCACACATTTTTTTTCTATTTTCTTTTTTGTCTCTCTAATGTAAAGTAACTAAAAATTTTTTTTTTCGACATTCCTAAAAAAAAAACACCAAATTTAAAAGACTTTACACCATCTAAATGTTTTTTTTCTTTTTTCTTGTTTTTTGCAATGCATATAAAAGAAAAGTTCAAGCAAGAAAATGAAGAGAATTTTTTCTTTTTTTTTTCATTTTACTATAATGGCGTCTTTTATCCTCAAATGACACCATACATTTATTCTTGAAATATATACGACTTTTTCATTTGAAATATAAGATCTTCATATATTTACAGAATTTATGTCCTTGTGGTAATAGTATGTACATTTTTGATGTCATACAATTTTTTTTCTTCTTTTTATTCTCTTTATGTCTTTTCTTTTTTGTCTTTTATTCTTCATTCTCTTGTTTTTTTTTTTTTTATAAATTAAATTATGTATTTTGAAACATTTGAAATGAAAATTTATGATGTAAGATTTAAAAAAATTAAATATTTCTTCTTTTTTTACTTTTTTTTTTCATTTTTGTTTCAATTCAAAAAAAATAACAAGTTTATAAATCAACAAAAATGTTTTGAAAAGCTTTGATTTTGATTTTTTCTGGTTTTTTTTTTTTTTTGTTTATGTAATTTATTTATTTTACTTTATCATTATTATTTCAATGCAATTACACATGTAAGATTTATTTATTTTTATTATTATTATTTTTTTTTTTTTGTTTTCGTTTTTCAAAAGTATATTATCTTAATTTAGAAACAGTTCATTAATTTTTATGATGTATCTTTGATTTTTTGTAAGTACATTGTTTTTTAAAGAGAAATTTTTTGCTTTCACATTTTTTTTTCTCTCTTTAAAAATATAAACTGTATCTGTTCACGTATGAATTGATTGCAAAATTTATATAATAATATAAAAAAAAATAAATAACAAAGTAAATAATATTTTATTATTAATTTTAAGAATTATTTTTACAGGGTAATCAATACCGTTATTGATTTGCTAATTTCTATAATACTCTCTTTTTGTCCACGTAAGGATATGAATTAGGAATGAAAAATAACTGTAAATAAAATTTGTTAAATATAAATTCTAATTTGAAATTAAATTTAAAAGAATAAAAAAACAATAACATGATCACAATCATTGTAAAAGTTACCCTTTTTCATTTGATTTTCAATTTAATAGAAAATAACAATTTTATAATTTTGTATTCAAAACGAACTGTATATATACTTTTAGCATTTTTTTTTTATTTTCTATAATAAAGTAATTTTATTTGATTATATTTAAAAAAAAAAAATAAAACAAAAAGAAAATGAAAAAAAGATTTTTTATTTACATTTCACATTATGATTTTGATTTTTCAATAAACATTTTTTTTTTTTGTTTCTCTCTGTGATTTTTCCAACACATTTCACTTATTACTTTTTATTATTTCAGTATATTACTTTATATACATTGTATACAGCCATATATACTTATTTATGTATAATATTATATGACTATTAAATTTTTTAGCTGAGCAATGAAATGATTTTTGAAAAATTTCCTAAATTTAAAAAACAAAAAAAAAAGTACAAATACAATAAAATGTTATTTCCTTATTTAACTTGAACCATTCAAATTTTTTATTATAGTTACGTGTTAAAGATTTCTTGATTTTTATCATACAATAATATACTTCAACGTGTTTGTTTTTTTCTTCTTTGTTATTTTACAAGGACATTTTTATTTTATCACTGTCGTAAAATAAAAATGCATAAATCATAATTTTTTTATATATATATATATTGTTGAATCAGTATCACGTTATACCTAAAAAAAATAAGGCTATATTATAGTATATCCTTTTTGTTTATGTGGGAATATTTTTTAATTTTTATTTTTCATAAACAATGAACACTTACAAAGAATGATAGGATAATCAATATAAGCAATGTTAGATACTTTTTAAAAAAAGGTACTTTGTTATTGGAATTCAGCAAAAATTAATATTTCAATTATGAGACAAAGACAAACAATTCAATAAATGATAAATTTTTTTGAAGAATTTTCAAATTAAATGAAATTTGAACTTTTAATTCATTTTCAAACATTCTAGAAAATTTATTTGATTTTTTTTTCCGCTCATAACAAACAAAGAAAATCAATAAGTCATGGATTTTTTCTATGAATTGTTCCATTCACTTTATTATTTATTTACACCTCTGATTCTTATGATATTCTTCTTATTAAATCTTGAACACATTACATATTCTAGCACCAGCTCTATACCATTTACACAAAGTAGAATTTTAATTCATACTGTCATTAGCAATACATTCTAAGATATTTTCTCATGATATTGTACCTCCGACTTGAATATTCTTGCATAAAAAAAAGTATTCCGTTGGTGTTCTTATTGAAAACAAATTATTAATAAAAATTCTTTAAATACTATTACACAGAATAAAAAACATTATAAAAACCCATTTATATTCCAATAAAAATTCATTTAATTTGAATATATTTAACATTTTATTGACTGTGGAACTTATATGTATTCTTTTTATAAAAATGGAAAAATACACTTAAATATTTCAACACAAAAAAAAACATCTAAATGTAAAATTTTTGAAATTAATAAAAATTGTAATTGTGTAAACGTAATGTGCATCCTTTATATTTTTTACATTTTTTATTAACATTTTGAGAGAATTTCTCCAAGAATTCTTCATAATCCTTAAGTAAAAAATGCGCATTTTAGATAATTAAAAAAAAAAAAAAACTTGAAAGGAACTATTGCATTTATACTTATACTCTATTTTGAATTTTATTTGAATAAATGCAAAAAATAAAACACCGTGAAAAAAAATCTCCATTTTACATTGAAAAACACACGTTAAGGAAACAGACAATTTTATTACGTGAGTCGTATATCTATACATCATTACCGAGAAAAGGATACAAAAGTTTACGACATAAAATTATGTGTAATATCCTGTTTTGAATTCATTGTTTACATATTTGAATATGAATTTATAGCTAAAATAATACCAGGAAAATTTTATTTTAAATAAAGTAATTTACTGTTTTTATTCATTCAACTTTTCAATTTAAATTTTAATTGATTTTTTGTTTTTATTGTGTGATTTAATATTATTTATTTGTTTAATAAAATTACTTTATGTGTGTATGTACGTATAATAAACAAACTCTTCCTTTTTAGACATAAATTAGTGGCGAAAACTGAGCACAACTGTTTGAAGTGCATTTTCTTGTATTATTTTAGGATTCATTAAAAATCGGACACAATAAGAAGCAAGGATCTTGATAGATTGACACATTTTATATACATATATCTTAAACACGTATATACTATCTATGCAATAATGCTACTAATTAACCTTCAAATATGTATAATTAAAGAATTACTACCTAAATTAATATTATTACTTGAAAATACAATTTATTTTTCTTTACAATATATGGATCCTTCGACAATTCAAAGCATTATTATACCTTTGAAAAAACCTTCACATTTTTGTCCTTATTTAAAAAAAAAAAAAAAAAAAAAAAAAAAAAAAACACCAAACTTTCTTTTTTGTACTCCAAATAATAAAGAAAATTTTCAAACTTTTTGTTTTTGTATTTCAAAATAATAAAAGAGAAATTACCGAATGAATATTGCACACAAAAGCATACAATAAATTTCATTTGTGTATAGATAAAGCCAAAAGTTTAGAAAATTTTATGAAACTATCATAAATCAAATAGATATAATCAACAATACTCTTGTCACCTATATACTTTCCTATCTATTATTTTCTGTATAATATTATATTATGTAATTTTATACAGCAATCACATTATAGAAAAAGGAAGCTATATAAAAGATTTCTTAATATCCTTAATATGTATTATGCGATAATATACAATAATTATAATTGGATAACCGTTTGAATTCATATATACATACATATAATATCATTAATCTAAAGGGGAAAAAATAGTATAAATTTAAAGCAGAACACACAAAATGCAAAAAATTTCTAAAGCTTTTTTATAATTTCATTAAAATCTGTGATTTTTAAACATATTTTCTCTGACTATCATTTCTTTAGAAAAATTAAAATAGAATAATACTTGAAAATATTACCAGTTTTTTAAATTTCTATCGAAAATATTTTTTCACAATATTTTTTTTTGTTAAAATAAAATTCACAGAAAGTTTTTGTAAACTCTATAAACAGTTAAAAGTGACCATCATTGACTATTTTGTGGAAAATGACGATGATCTTATATTTCTGTCGTGTTAATTCCAACAATTCTCTGAAGAAATTTAAAAGTTTGAAATTCCGGAAAACTTCAAACTAATACAAACTGTTCAACTGTGAAGTTATCCATAATACGTCTTAATCTGCAAAAACTCTATATATTTTTTTTACTTCATTTCCAAACGCTTGATAAACACAAGAAACAAACAAAAGAATACCATGTTTGTTTTTTTTTTCATTACATTCTTAAACAAGTGTAAATGGCTTAAATTTCAAAGAAGAAAGAAAAAAAAAAGTGTTGTTGAAACTGTGCATTATAGCGTAGAAATTTTTTGATAACATTAAAAAAAAAGAAAACAAGGAAGATTAATTGAAGATAATTTGTTTCTTGTTGTTAACAAGCGATAGCTAAAGGCACGTAATACCACTTTAAAATTTTTTAACACATTTAATCAGTAAATGAAATCATACTCTCGTACACCTTTTCATCATTTTTTGTTTTTCCTTCACTTTTGTCTTCTTCAACACTATATAAAAAAAATAAAAATATGTTATTGTCTTCCCCGTAAACAAAAGAAAAATGAAAGGAAAAATAAAAATGAAAGAAAAAAAGATCTATTCATTCATCAAAAGTTGATGAGAAACTTTCTTGTCATTCACATTGATTTCCAGATAAATCACGGGAATTTTCTTGTCATTTAAAAAAGTTTAAGTTTATCTTAAAATATTCAATCTATGAAAGACAATGTTAGCTATACCTACATATTTTTTTAAAAAAAAAGGAAGAAAAAAAAAATTATCATCAGATATTAAACGATTAAAGCACTTAAATGAAATTATATGCTAGGTTTTGTTTTTCCTACTTATTTTTTTTTCTTCTAATTTTTAAGAAGGATTCATTGTGATAAAAAAAAAAATTGTTATCTATCACGTATTTAAAAATAACAGAAAAGTTCAAAATAACCATAACCTCAAACTCAATCAAAACAGCTAATCAAATAAATAGTCAGGACATAATAATAAAATATATAAACTCAATCCTGCCATAAAATCTAAGAACAACAACAAAAAAATGTAATTTATTACTTAGTACATAAAACATGTTTTTGTGGATCCTACATGGCTTTTTTTTTTTTCAATTTTAATTGATACAAAAAAATTAAAAACAAAGATACAATTTTTTATAAACAACAAGAACAACAAAAATCGAATTAGTTAACTACATCAAAAATTCAAATCTTTCACGTTTTATTACGTTAAAATGCAATTTATCGACATGTTCACAAAAAAAAAAAAATTTCTGTTTAATAACAACATTGCATGTATAAAGTACATACATAAAAAAAAGTCTTGTCAAATTATAGCGTAACAACTATAGTAAAGGATAAAAAATAATAATAGAAAAAAAGGATCATGTTATGTAACTTTTTTTTTCGCCCATATATTTTATTAGAATTTTATTTGTTAGTTTTTTGTTAAAAGTTGAAAATTATTAATAAATTTTATTTTATAAATTTTGAAGCTATAACTAAACTGACTTTTAAATCTAAAAAAATTATTCAGTCATTAAATAGTTTCAGACAGTTTACAAATTTTTAGTTATATAGTTGATTTTTTTTCTACATGATTGAAAAATAATAATTTTTCTAATAACTCAAATTGATAGAGGAGAAATAATTATAAAAAAAATTGCTAAAACGGGTAAATGCATCAACTATCGGTCGTCACAACTGTATTGCTGATCAATTTTATAAGAAAAAAAAAATAATTTTCAGACTTTTGAATAATAAAAATGACTTCTTTGTATTTCCAAAAAACTATAAAAAAAACAATGGTCGAGTCCACAAAACGTTTTTAAGAATAAATTATTTTTATTAGCATTCTCGAAAGAGGACAGAAAATGCTTTGGGTGAATGGTTTTTTTTTCACAACAGATTAAAGTATCCTAAAATAAATTTTTATGTTTATCCTTAATATTTAAAGTATTCAATGATTTTAATTAATCGACGCAAGTACCATAAGGGACTTTAATGATTATTATAAAAAAATGGGTCATCCAGAATTAAATGATAACAAACAAAATATATTACTAAAATAGTAGAAAAAAAATAATAATAATTACTACAAAAAAAACCATTTCTATTCCATTCCTTGAATAGAGCTATTTTTCTTTTTAATTACTTAGTTGGCGACTAAATTGAACACTGTATATTTTTAAAAGACAATAAAAAAATCAGCACAGAAATTAAGCAAAAATAAAAAAGCAAAACAAATAAAAGATACAATAGATAAATTTGTTGTTTTTTTTTCGTCTATATACACTTGAAAGAATATTGTTAAAAATGGAAAAATAAAAATTCTTTTGTACTTTTTGATTAAAATTCTAATATAATTTTTTTTTTTTTTTTTAGTTTCGTAACTTTACAACAATATGAAAAGCGTTCTGTAATTTTACAAAATAATTACGTGAATTTTATATAGTAAAGATTTTTTTTTTTCCCCTAAAATAAGAGAAACATTTCAAGTCAAACACAATATCTTATAACAACATTCTAAGATACATCTTAATATGTATGTATGTGTACATTCAAACACTATATTCGAGTACAACATTTTTCTCTTACGTATAAAATTTAAAGTTCAAGAAAAGGCAATAACAACAACAAAAAAATAGTTTATTCAAGCTTCTAAAAAGTTGATATAATTAGCGTCACTGCAATTATAAAAATTTTTATATCTTCAAATTGTGTCTTCATAAAATTTTCTCATAAAAGTTTTACAAACTAATTTATTGCAATAGACAGAAAAAAAAAAAAAAAGAAACAAAATTAATACAAACAATTCGCAATTTTCTTAGTTTATCTTAAAATTTAAACATTTAAATAAATATTAAGAAATTTTGAAAATTTTAAGAAAATAAACAGAAAATAAAGAAGGTAAAACACAATCTTTATTTTTTTAAAAAGAGTTTTATATTTGAAAAAGTTTTCAAAGTTTCGGAAATACCAGCTTTGTTAGTCATCTCTATTCAACAACAAAATTAGGAACGTCCACCTTTACAGTTACTTTTTTTTCTTCTTAGTAAAATTATGCTTCCACAAAAGAAAAGTTACAATGGTCTTCAAGCCATGCATTACAGGTCACTGTCCAATACAAGATCACTCTTAAAATCTGGGCATTTCTTACAACACAAACTACCGCACCTGTAGAAAGGTCAACAAGAAAGAAACTCTCGCACACTATCTTAATAGCTGTTAATCACTTGACAAAGTAATGTATCGAACAATGGGAAGTTTTCCATTTAGAATCCTTAGTCCTTAACGAAATAAAAAATTTTAAGGTCGGAGGAGAGGGAATATGGTTCGCTTCCTGAATGAAACAGGATGGTTATAGATATCACCTACCTCTATGCACAATCAGTATTCGGAAGTTTTCGAAAACCATCACGGGAACCAGCCATCTTTTATATGAAATATCAATCTACAACAAAATAAAAATTAATTGCATAATCTAATTGAAAATAATTTAATAATAAACAAATATCTGAATTGTGGTTTTCTGATACTTGAATTTACTCAACACAGCAAATAAAAGTTTTCCAATTATACTAAAATTAAAAAACCCAAAAAAAAAAAAATATCTATATGAAAAATGAAAGAAAACAAATTAAAAATCAGAAAAGAATTTACCTTTAAAAGCTATTTATCAGTTAAACTATGGTTAAACAAACCAAAAATGGTCTGTGGTTTTCTAATTAATAAGATATATTTTCAGTAAAATAATGCTGACATTGATTTAATGCATAAACAATGCTTTATAGAAATACTTCTGATGCAACTAACTCAAAAAGTTTCCCTGAAGAAAAAAAATAGTAAAAAGATTTCGAAGATACTAGAGAGAGGATGCAAATAAATTGTAAATTTCATAAAGTATGTACTTTTTAAGAATTCATTCTGTGTATTTATTTATTCAATTTTTTTCTGTAAATATAATATTCCAAATTACTAAGTAATTAAAGAAACATTAAAAGGACTACACTCAAAAACTAATACCCTATACTTCACTATACTGCTATCGGTACCTTATCTGGAAAAAAACAAATGCATCAGATAAACTCATAAAAAAAATACTTATATTTGTAAACTTACATGTGAATGGAATTTATTTTTTTATTTTTTTTAATAAAATATGCTGTTAAAAGTTTTGTAAATCACATCCATTTATTCAAGGATGATTATAGTTTTATATTCACTTATTTATTTATTTTTGTATTTGTTTTTTCCTTTTTTTTTTCCATTCATACGTGAAAATTTCATGACAATTCAAGCATTTAAATAAACAATAAAAAAAATACATAGGTATATAAAATGGTTAAAATTCTCAATGCCAAAAATTTTCGAAATATTCATTTATCAATCAGAATATTGTCCAATTTTAAAATACATTATGTGCGGTCACGAACAATTCAAATGTAACAAAAATTTTTTTTTTTTTTGAATAAATAAATACAAGGTAATACGTGCATAAGGACATTGTGAACATGCGATGATGTACGACTGAAAGAAATAAAATCAAATAACAAAAAAAAAAAAAAATGAATTGAATACTTGATAATGATTTCATTCAACAATTTTCACAATATTTTTAAATAATTAATTTTTTTTTGTTTTTTTTTTTGACTACTTATGAAAAATACAGAGTTTAAATATTCAGATCGCGAATTCAGAAAATTAAATGAAAAATTTGTTTCAATTTTATAATCTTTTTTTTTTTTTTTAATCAATAACCAATCTTGAATCAATTCTACGTTGATTCTCTGGTATCGAAGAAAAAATTCCTTTTACTTTAGAAAATTTCTTCAAGAAAATCTTACGATCCTGTTTTTAAAATGGGGCGGCTATCAGATTTTATTTGTCAATCTTGATAGCAATTTATATCTGTGACAGTATTTTTGGCACAACTATAAAAACGTTTAAAATCAACTCTATTTATTCAAAAAAAAAAAAAAAAAAAATCTATCATACATTTTAAGAACGTTTCAAAACTTAAGTATTATGAGTTAAAAACAGAATAAAATATTAACAACAAAAAAAAAAAAAAAACAACAATAATACGACAGCAAGATTACATTTCTGAGCTTTTAACCTAATTTTTTATTTAATATTGTATTATTTTTTTTTTATTCCACAAAGAAACAGATTTTCATAAATCTGTATTAAAATATTGTAGAATTTTTTTCCATAGTATTATTCTTAACATTATTCTTTATTTAACAACAACAACAAAAAAAGTTGCAAAAACCCCAAAGAAAAAAAAAAGAAAAAATACAAAAGAAATATGAAGTAGGTCAAAATATATAAATTTTTTTTTTAATTCAAATTTATGAATAATTTTATTGATTTTTTTTTTTAAATAGATAATGCACAATAATAATTCCGAAATTTAACAAAAATTTAAGTAGATACTTTTTTCTTTTTTAATCGTCATTCATCATAAAACTTTAATTGTTAAAATAAATATAAAATACATCTATAATTTGAGGGTCAATGGGGTATTTTGAATGAATTTTTTTTTTTTTTTTTCAATTTTAAAATATGTACATACATATTCCAGAAAAGACAAAAAGAGATAAAATTCAAAACACTGATGTTTATTCAACTCTTTTTTTTTTTTATAATTGAATTTATTCACCAAAACATCCTTTACAAATTTTATTAGTCTTTTTGTTAAAGAAAATACACATAAACTTTTCATACGTATACCATACACTGTGTTTTCATGTTTATCATCATCTTTCTTTTTTTTTCTCTTGCAGAAAAATTCATTTTAGATTTTAATTTCACCTTGGAATTGCTCATACATACATATATGTATGTTTATGTAGGTACTTATCGTTCATATATAACTCAGGTTCTACAATAGATAGTTTAGTAATATAAACAGTTAGTATATTGTACATTTTAACACGTGCAATTGTATATTAATTGTTGAAATGTTATTTTACTGCTATGATCATTAAAAATTATAATATAAATGGAACAAATATATGTATATACATAAATCGTAAGCAAGTTTGAACTTTTCTCGTACTATAGTAGAATATATTTATAATTTTTATATTATAACGGCTACTATCACATACCACACTTGGGATATAAAAAAAAAACCCCAAACAGAAGCACGAAATTATATAACTAAAACAAGTGTATATTCTGTTTTCGTATTTTTTTTTTGTTTTTTATAAACTCTCCTTATTCACACAATATTCGTACATTTTTAGAACGTACAATTGAAATTAGTTTTTAACCAAATTTGCATAAAACATAGGCAAATTGCATGTAACCATCTAATAAATCAAACATATACATATGTGCCGGAGAAATTTTCAATTTATGTTTGACCAAATTTGTTTGGTTCGTATACAATTTTATGGTATATAGGTATGTACATGAATTAGATAATATATTCCTTTCTTTCTCATATGACCATATTTAAATAATTTAGGTAAACAAACATGCAAAAATAAACAAAACAACAACAAAAAAATCAATTTTTCAATGCTGTTAATGATTGTTTACTAAACGAAAAAATTATATGTTAAATTATATTGATAATTTTCCTTTTTTTTTCACATTTAATTATTAAATTTATCTACAATTTTAAAATTAAATATATAAACTATCTACATCAACTGTATCTGTATCTGAATCTACTGTATTTCTACTGTAATCTACTGTAAGTATACTTGATATCTAAATAGCTCGCACAACTAAAATTCAATAGATGCCAATCCTAATTTTCTCAAAAGGTAAAAAGGACAAAAATTTAAACAAACAAAATTCAAATAAACTTTAATCGAGACTACGAATAATAAAATTTCTTTATTTGTGTGGCTTCAATTTAATTTTATCCAATTTATTGCCTGTAAAAAAAAACTGTGTCATTAAAAGTCACGATATTATAAAAACAAAAAACAGGACATACACCTTAAAATGTTTCAGAAAATTAATTTCATACAATGGTACTTAATAGCAGAGAATTTATAATCGTTGTTGTTTTTTGAGTGTACGAATGAAAATTTTTAAAAATTCAGAAAGTGAATATTGAATTTCATTTAAAATAATGGAACAACATACATATGACCTACTATACTAATACAAATGTATAAATTTATGTTCATGGTACTACATAAAAAATCACCAAGGAAATTTTGAGATATCCCTCTCGCTTATTTAAAAAATAAGGAATGAGTCTGTAATCTATAATATTATCCTTACATCTCTACAACCGACAATCAGAACAAGATCAGTATACGAATTTTAGCGTTACGTAAAAACTCATTATATTTTCTTTACCTTGTAAAATATTTTCATATATATATATATCTTTTCTTTCAATCTTCCTATATCCTTATTATAATCATCTCTCTATTACATTAAAATTGTTTTACAAATTCTTAAAATTGTTTTGAAAATTCCATATTCCACCAACCATAATAATGAAAAATGAAAAAAAAAAAAAAACAAATATATCCTATATATTCAACTTAATATTCTTTTCAAACAAAATTTATCGTATCACTCATCTCAATAAACTTCCGAGATGCCATAACATTCATATAGTATACGTGTATGTATACTTATTTATTTTTGTTTTCGTACGTATAAATATAATATAGGATATATTAAACATAGCAGAAAAAGAAAAAAATGATAAGGAATAACGAAAAAAAAAATGAAGTTTTGAACGTTTTTCATTTTTCCTCTAAATAAAAATCAATTTTACTTAAAGTACTTAATGTCAAAAACACAGTTTGAACTTTGTTATATGATATCAGCAAAAAAAAAAAACATTTTTTGTTTGTTTGAATTTATAAATTTTATTTTGTTGTTGTTATCTTGGTTTTTTTTTCCTTTTTTTTAATTTTCTTATTTCATAAAAAAATACGTTTAGAAAAGAAAAAAAATTGTTCTCCATAGGAAAATTTTCTGGGTATTTTTTTTTTGTCCTTTTGTTATCATTTTAAAAAATGTATTTTTTTTTTTTTTTGAAAAACAGATAAATAAAATCGACCACTAAAACAAAAAACAACATTGAATGAATAAGCTTTAAGAGTATTGAGCAATTGAACCCATTCGAATATGAACTTTTCAAAATTATCTTTCATTAGAAATCCTTTCAAAAAAAAAAAAAAAAAACAGGAAAAAAAGTTAAGAAGTATTTTGAAAATTTTAATTTTAATTAAATTTTAAAATAAGTTTAAAAAAGTTTCGAATATAGTTTTTAATACTTATTAATTTTTTCTTTTTTTTTTTTTGCATTATTCTTAGTGTTTTGAAATCGTTAAGAAATTCTTAAATTTGTGTTCATATTTTATATATGAGAAAGATTATAATATGTTCCAGTTTTTTAAACACTTTTATTTTAAATTTTGCATGGCGCTGTCTCATGAAAATGAAAGAAAAAAGTATTTTTTTTTTTGTTTTGTTTAGGAAATAATTAAAAATTTAAATAACAAAAAATTTCTTAGAATGATTTTTATTTTTTTCATTATTATTATCTTTGTGTTAATACTCAATTTTTATCCTTGTAAATTCAATGACATGGATTAAATATACAAAAAAATATTTATCGAATACTCAGCATAAACGATACGTGTGTAATCTATTATTCAAAGTGTAGTCCTTCACACAAAGTGGTGCAATCCATCATTCATATATACCCGATCATATATGTATGTACTATATGTATGGATGTTGGATATCTATATTTATGTAAGCACTTTGTTGTTATTATTGCAATTTTCAGAATTGAAAATTTTGAATTTAACAATATAACAACCGCATTAAATAATAGTTCATATGTGTTTGTATGTATCATTCATTGTACATTCATATAAAGCGAATTGATTATATGTATATTTATACGGAAAATTTAACGATACTATATTGTCAGTATTAGTGTGTGATGACATTTAAAACAAACATAACAATTATTTATATTCGTAATCTAGAATTTTGTCATTGTATATGATTAATGTGTTAATTTTCAGTAACATTTGTATCAATAATAAACAACGCATACTAATTTTCATAAATTATTATTATTATTTTACATAACTGAAATTTATGAATTTAAACACACTATATGCAAATTTTTTATTTAAAAAAAAAAAGAAAAAAAACAAGGATCTTTTTTCGAAATAATTTAAAAAATTAAACGTCATGGTTAATTTTAACTGATGACTTGTGTGGTTGCTAAGAACAGAAAAAATGACATTCGGTGACGCATTGGTAAGGGCGCTGTCCCGTCAAGACAGAGGACTGTGGTTCGATTCCCAGTCGAGTCGAGTGTCGTTTTTTATGTTTTTAGCTACTACCCTTGTTATGTAAAATTCACTTATTTTTCAAATTTTAATATTTATAATTATATTCATACTGCAACAGAGCAAAAAATTTACTTTTTTGACCTCTTTATAAATACTATTATGTTGGGCGTTGTAAAGAGATCTAAAACATGAAGCCTTCGACTTAAAGCCTGCGCCCAATGGTAACGACAACGACAACTACAACGTGACGTTCAATTAGAATCAATAGAACGACTGTTGTTCTCGCCCAATGACAACGTTGTCGTTCACTTAGATTTACTTCTAATTTTGTCGGTGTCGGAAAGCAGTTGTCGTTGTCGTTATCATTGGGCGCAAGGTTTTACATATGTAAGTATTTTCCATGAATACAAGATATTCCAGAAAAACCCACGAATTTTATCTAAAAAGCCATTTGCTGATCAATTTTTTATTTATTGAACTCTCACATTGTGGAACATTCTTCTATCTAATGTGTTTCACCTCTCCCATCATCCTATTTGTATTCTATCAAAGTTTCAATGGTACATCCATCAACAATTTCTTTCTTTCCACTTTAACTGTACTAGTACATTTGAAAGTTCCATTAGACGAATAAAAATAAAATACACACTTAAAAATTTCCAGCCTAATAAGATTCGATCCCATCAAAATCTCATTAGCAATTTTTTTAAAAAAAATTATGTATTTTGTTTTAATTTGTCACATTTTTTATTTTACTTATTTTTATTTATTTATCTCATATAATAAAAAAGAAAAGGATTACAATAAAAAAAAATGAAGATTCATAAAAAATCTTCAGTGGACAATATTGCTTGTGCTGGACCCTATGGTTCCTTTATAATCAAAATAAAATATATTCTCACTTCGAAATTAATTAATTTAACAGCTAATTTATCTATTTATAAAATTTGTTTTATTATTTATTTTATTACTAAATTCCTACTTACATATTTTATTAAAATATAAAAGTAAATATAATTAAAAATAAATATGTATATATTTTTCTTGTAAATAGTAAACAAGTTGTGATAAGTTATCAAAATTTGTTTACTTTTAAATCTTAAACAAAACAAAGAAGAAGAAGAAGAAATAAAAACTCCGGAGAATAATTACAATTTTCATCAAGGAAAAGAAAAATACGTTATTCATTACTATATTATAATAAAAAAAAAGTTTGAAATAAGAAAAAAAAAAGAAGTAAATAAATGATAAATAATAAACGTTAATAAAAACATGTCAAAGAAATGAAATTCAAACAGTTAGAAGAAAAAAATAATAAAATTTTCATTTTTATTTTATTTATCTTCATTTTTTTTTTTCATCTCATAAAAAATGAATAAGTAAATAAATCACAAAATAAAAAAACAAAAATAAATAAAACAACACTACGAAATTATAAATTAAAATTGAGGTAGTTTTCTTTGTTTTTGTATGTCAATCACTTTTAAAAAAAAAAAAAAAAGCGAAATGTGATGATGATGAGTGCTTATTTCAATTTGGGTGTTCTGTATGTACTGTTTGTATATAATCTGTGTATAGAGAGTAATGTTTACTATAATTTAGATTTATTTTTTTTTCTGTTTATGTTTTTTTTTTTTTTAGATTTCACGTAAACAAACATCTATCAGCATTGCGCCAGATTTTACACAGTATCATCACGACATTAAACAAAAAAAATAAACAAAACACTGGAAGAAAGAAACAAAAAAAAGACTGTTTTTTGATGTTATAAAAAAAAATTTGGAAAATTTTAGACGAAAAGAGAAAATAAAAAGATATTCTTTAAGCTTTTGTGAAAGAAAATTCCATTATTTTTTTTTCTTTCTCGCAATTGCTTCATCTGTTGTGGAATTTACAAAGTAAATATAAATTAGAAATGGGAATTAAAATAAGAAAATGACAAAAAAAAAAGTAAAAGCTATTTAATTTTTTTTTTAGTTATTAACTTATCTATTTACAATCTGATTTTTTGTCATTATTTTGAGATTTTTCTATTTTATCTGTCGGTGTTCGTTTAGAACAATTCTGTCTTATGTCTATAGCAAATATTTTAAGATACACCAAAATTGCATTAGCAATTTATTAAAAAATAAAAAATATGTATAAATTTTATTTTTATATTATAAATCTTGTTATTATAATTTATGTGTATGCTTATAAAAGGTGTCCCTTTTGAAATTTAGTTCTTTTACATCATCATAAAATTTGTTCACAATAAGAAGATTATATTATTGTAACACTTTTTGTATTAAAAATAATGTCTTGTTTTATGTGTGGTGGAAAAAAATTTTATAATTCACATATTTAACATCATAAAACCGACATATAAATCTTGTGTATTTTATATGAAATTTTTATAATAAAATTTGTATACGTGTAATTTTTATAGGTGAAACATTTTGTTCATAATAAAAACAAAGACGTAAGAAAAAAAAAGAATATTTCAATATTTCTTTCAAATATCTTTCATCTACTAAAAATGTATTTTATTTTAAATTTTTGTTCCGTATTATCTAATTTCACAAAAGAAAACAAAAAACCAAAAAATCTGAATCTTCTTAACACAATAAAAGTATAATAATATCATTTTTCTGCTATTTTATAGTGTAGAAAATTAAGATAACTAAAATATCTTTTTTTATTTTCTAAGAAAAATATATTAGATAGGTATACGTATATACATTTATGAAAAAATAAAAATGTGATAAGAAAATACGACAAAAACAATATCTGTTTTAATAAATGACTGCATCATAGTAAAGATAGAACGTGAAGAATAAAAATGTACAATAACAAAAAAATGTGCAATATTAAAAAAATAAAGAATATTTGATAATGGAAAGATATAATGTTATTTCATTGAAATTACTCACATTACCTGTTTCTTATATGCATTTTATTTCTGTATAGAAAGGATTTTAGTTCATTTTTATAAGCAAAACAAAAAAAAAGTATATTATTTATCACAGTTCATGAAAGAAAACACAAGAAAAACTAACAAAAAAAAAGGAAATAAAAATTGTATCAATCTCAAGAATATCTTATATCTAAATTTAATATTTCTTGTTTCGGTCTTATTCTTTTTTCTATCTCTCTCTCTCTCTTTTTCTAAAAATTTTAAAAAGTATCTGTATAAATGATAAATTGAATTTTATATTATATGCAGTGATATTCACTAAATGTTAAAAGTACATTAAAAAAAAAAAATAATAATGGAATCGTAAATAGAAACATCAAAGATAACTTTTTTTTGTAAAATAAAAGATAACTTAAAACATAAAAAAAAAATTTTTATAATTTATTTATTCTGAAAGAGATACTTACTTGTCATAAAAATTATTTTTATTTAACTATAAAAAGTAAAAAGTTTCATCATTATTTTTTTTTTAAATATAAAAAAGAATTTTTTGACTAACACAGCCATCCTAGAAAATCAATGTAACTTATAGAATCTATTTTTAAAAATATGTTATTCAAAGAAACTACCTGGCAAATTTTTTTTATTAATTGAAAATTTAAAAACTAAGAACATTCTTTGACGTTTGAGAACTGATGTTTTTCTTACATTTTAAAAACTACATCAGTTCTAACAAAAGCTTCTTTAAAACATTTATTTTTTGTTATTTTTTTTTCAACATTTCCTACATTATCGAGGAAATTTTCAAATATCAACGCAACAATGGTAAAAGAATAAGCTAACATTATTCAAATTGATTTTATCTTTAGAAATTTTTTTTTATTCATATGTAAACTTTTTTATACTCTATTACCACCAACTTTGGATACAAAAAAAAAAAAATACCCTTTTATCATCAATCGAATATCCTTAATACTCTATTGCTATAAAAATTCTCGGATATCCTTTTAAATATACATATATAAAACGAAGTCCTTGTTATCTGATGGAAAAATATGTATGTACATGAGTTACAAAATCTATTTTTTTTTATTCTTAAAAAAAAAAAACCTCACAATCATAATGTACCATTATTATTGTGGCTCTTTAAAAATATGAAATTCAATACTTGAATAGTAAAAATGAAAAATGATAAAAAAAAAAGGAAGAAGAAAAAAAAAAGATAAATTTTATACAAAATACAAAATTATGATTTATTTACTTATTGAAAGGATATGCCATCATACAATATTGTATATATATGTAAATATAGCACAATATCTTATTGTGCATTATCATTGCCGATTTACATACTGAAACATGAGTGGTTTACAAATAAATGCAAAACTCTTTTTCACAGTAACTACTCGTATATGTATATACACAATGATATGTATTTTGGTAGTATAACAGATGTTATTGGTTAACAATTGCAGACCACATGTGATGTAAAATCAATAATGAGGTAACAAAAAAAAAAAAAAAAAAATTGGGGAGAAGGAAAAATCTGAAAAAGAAAAAAAAAAATTTATAAATAAATAAATTAAAAAAGAACATGTGTGTTTTATATATCCTAACCCTAGAGCAATGGAAAATTATGTGTCAATGGCCTCTTTTTTTTGTTGTTGTCTGTATCCACTGTATCCTAAAATATTCTATTTTTGTGATTCAATATTATTTTTCTTTCTTTTTTTTTTCATACCATTCATGTTTTTCTAGAAGAATAAATTTCTGGTTAAAAGTTTTCAATAATTATTTTATTTATATACAAAATTATTTATAAGTATGTTTATTTGTCAGTATAATTTAAAAGGCGTCAATCCATTAACCATAACACCACACACACACACACGTACAAAAATTTTATTATTATTAATTGTTTAAACCCAAATACGTCATTAATGATGTATTTAAAATGTATAATTAAAAATTTATATTATTTCCGGAATAATTGTTTAAAAACAAAAGAAAAAATTTAAATGTTGTCGGTATCTTTGTGCACATAATTTATGTAAAAAATTATTTTACTTATTTGTTTTTTTTTTATTATTATTATTATTATTGTACTTCACATTCATCCAGTATTAAATTGTAATTAACTTGAAAATTTTATTAAGTAAAATGCTTGTTCTTTTATATATCCGTTACAGTTTTATTTTCAAGAAAATTTTAAGTAAGAAAATGAATCTGGAAAATAAAGAAAAACAAAAAATCAACAACACGTGATCGTTTTAAAAAATTAATAACTTGAAAGTTTTATTGTTTAAAAATTGAATAATTTTTAAATAAAAATTCAACACTATTTTAAATTTATACATATAATGTATGTGATTTTCACGCATCACACTATACATAATATGTATAACATTTTTCAACAGTAAGAGTGTTTTTTGAATTTTTCCAGAAACTAGTACTTTTTTCAAGTATTTAGAATTTATAAACCAAAAACAAACCATGAAATTGAAACACTCTAGTCAATGCAGTAGGTGAAATGTTTGCTAAGGCTCGAAGCGTAATATGGCTTGAATATTTTACAAAAATGTCGGAAAACAGGACAACCAAAAGAGTCTTCATTAGAAATATTTCTGAACTGAACTTTAGAATAGTGCAATGGCGAAATTGAGAAAGATTGACTCAAGACTGAACAAAATAGCGGTTCATGGTGGGCTGAGAGAAAGCAGAAACCAGAAATAAATCAAAAATCTTACTGCGTGAAATTACATTTTTTTTCTTTAACATTTTGTTAAAAAATTTTGTACTGAAAATTTTTTTTATCTCACTTCGGATTTGCATAATTTGCACTTACATATAATATATCTTTTAATATTTGCACTATTTAATTTTTCTATAAAGAAAAAAATTTATTTATTTTACTCTATTTTTATTTTACTATACCTCTTTACAGTAAATCTCTATTCAAATATCTTTTTATATAGCACTTAAAACTATCCATTTAATTTAGATTTATTTTAATCTTGTTAAAAATCAAAATAAGAGAATTTATAATTCATAATCGGTTTTCATGAATTGAAAGCAATTGAAACGAAATATAACACCTCTCAAAATTTACATTGTTGCAAATACCATATAATTCCGCATTAATAAGTAATATAAAGTACTCTATTAAGAAGAAAATTACCGATTATAAAGTATAAAAACAATATTAAAATATATCTTTTATATACATATTTGTATATGTAAGTATAGTAAGTAAGTATATAGAAGAAATTTATTTATAGATACAGATTTACTATAAAATGATTTTAGATTTTGTTACTTTGTATCTATATGTATACATAGACACATAATTTGTTATGTTGAGTATTTATAATTCAAGTATCTTCAATTATTTATATAGTAACAAATTTTCAATAATTTTTGTTCATTATTTCTTGTTTGTAAGATTAAAAATTAAAAATAAAATAGCAACAACAAACTGTTTGAATCGAATTACATCCCACAAAATACAAAATAAAAAAAAAAGAAAATACAATAGAATTGTTTTCAGATAAAATTTATCCAAGAATTCAATACAGGTTATATTTTTACTTCATTATTGTATATATAGGAGCTCTATTGAAGTTTGTTGAATTTTCATAAATGAAATAAATTTGGATTATTCATTTTTATATATGAGAACCACAATTTCAAAAAAAGACGAGTATTTTGCGATCTTAAATGAAATTTAAGTTGTTTTGGAATAAAATTCAATATTTCAAATCGATACAGCACGGTTTTCATGCTTTTATTTCATACATACATCAAACCAACTTAAAAAAATGAATATATCAGTTTTTGAAATAATACTCCACAAACATGTATTTTGTGTCCTTTTTTATTCTACAATATTTAATTTCTTACTAAGATTTGTTACATGTTGTTTGTGTGGGTGGCAGGACTTGTTATATGGTACAGATATTCTAGGAAACAATAGACTCGTAACAGACTCTGTTCATCCAATTTTTCTTTGAATGCCTTTTTTTCTCTTGCATGCACTTATGTACATTTTTTTCCTATGATAATAATAATCTACTAAATACTTTTTCTTTAAATAATTTTGCAATAAAGAGTTTTTAAAACAATTAAAAAATTATTTTAGATAAATTTCGAACCCTCATGTTATATTTTATATCATTTTTTCATACATTTTATATCTTTATCTTTTCATTTCACTCATTCACATTCACAAAATGTTCTAATAAGCATAAAATATGAAAAATGGAATTTCTAAATGAAAATACAAAAAATAAAATTTACAGTTAAAGCTTTGTTTTTATTTATTTTTTTATATTCTGTCAAATATAAATTTGAATAAAAGTTACATTATACATACATATGTGTAAATACGAGTACATTGTAGATAGTACATTAGATAAAATGGAAGAATTTTTCAAAAGTAATATGGTATGTATGCATTTTTCTGAAGGTATTTTGATAACAAATGTTGACTTTGTTTAAACTTTAAAATAAAAAAACAAAAAATTAAAAAGTGCATTAACTCGCAGGACCATACATCATACACAAAATAATATGTACATTCGTATTTAGGGTGTAAAATTTTAATATTTTTATGAATTTATGATGTACTCAAAATTCACCGAAAGATAAGGAAATACAGTAAAGAAAAGAACCCATAGAAAATATTTTTTTATAATCCACGAAATACTGAATACTAATTAAAAATAAAACAGAAGATATATACATGTACTACATATGTGTCAAAACCCTCATAAAGAATGTATTGTCTTACATGTGTGATATGTGGCTCTTAGGGTTAACAAAAGGTAATAAACTGAATTCTTAAACATATATAATGCACATGTAATGCACTCTGTATCTTTTAATATTTTTAAATTTTACATTTAGATACACTAATGGCCAGTTCCACAGTCAAAGTTTAAACAGAGTTTAACTCTTAAACTAAGTTTAACCACTTTTTTCATTTTCACAGTGAACGCTTAAGTGTTAAACTGAGTTTAACTTAAGTCGTACGAATTAAGAGCTTATTAAGTATTATAGCTTATCGGCTATACAATGACATATACAAGTTTTTCAGGTTTCAACCTAAATTCATTCACAATGATAGGTTTAACTAAAGATAGTTAAGCTACAAATATAAATTGACTGAGGAACGAAAAAAAATTTAAGTGAAGCTTAAGCCATGGTTTAGGTTTAACTTAAACTTTGCTTAAACTTCAACTGTGGAACTGGCCATAAGTAAAACAAAAAAAAAAACATATAAGTAAAACTAGATTAGAGAAGATTTTAAGAACTTATGCAGACCATATATGTATGTAAAAAGATATAAATTCAATTTGAAAAAAAAAAAACAAATTTAATGATTTTAATGTACCATTACTGAATTTTTCACATAAAATCTGTGCAAGATTTTTTTTTTTCTATATTCATCAAATAGTAGGTACATGTACGTACATATATGAAAATATCTGATACAGCAAAGTTTGTTGTAATTTTTATGTCAACAGGTTTTCATCAAAGCATCTTATTTTTTGCTGATCAGTAGTTTGTCGTATAGGTACATATAATCAACATTCATAATGCAATATTTTGTTGTCAGCTGTAATATGTTATTAAATCTTTTTATTTATTTTTATATATCATCATTTGATGCATGATGATCCCAATTAAGTGGGATGCTTAATAATTTTGTTAAAGTGTTAACAAATCGTATTTTTAATATTGACTAAATTATATACATGTACATTGTACATACATATATGTATGAAAATTTGCTATTTTTGTCTTCATATAAAACAAAACATACATTCATTAAAAATCTTTTGATTTTATTAAAAGCTATTATCTGATAAGATAATGGTTTTCATATGTTCTTGAATCTTAAACAGATCATTATTTTTAATAACACAGATATTATAATACATTGCAAAAAAAAAAAATGTATGTATTATAAAATTGAAAAAAAATTTTTTTTTTTCAAAATTAAATAATTCTTCTAAAAGCATAATTGTGTTACCATAATTTTTAAGAGTTTTTATTATATAAAAAACTTGAAGTGTCAATAAATACATGTAAATATAGGAGCCGTGTTTGCAATTAATTTTTACAATTTTTGCAATTACATAGTTTGTATTCTCAGAAAAACGAAAAAATTTGACTTACAAAAACATTTTGTACACAATTTTTCATAAAATTCAACTGATGTTTTAATTTAAAAAAAAAAAAAAACAATCTGAAAATAAACATAATTTCTGTGTCAATGTTGGTTTCTAATTCGAAATTATATAAGACTCTTACCCCTTCAAATTTCCTTTCATATTTAAAAAAAAAAGTATTTTTGAAATTCCCCTTTAAATCAAATGAACAAACAAACGGTATTTATTGTTTTAATTTTGAAATTCTAGTAAATTTTCGAAATTCTCTTGTTATTTTCGAAATTAAATAAAAAAATGAAAACTTTTACGTAATCATTAAGTGGATTTAATATTTTAATGAATTAATGTTTTATTTGAAGAAAGTTCATTACATCATTGACCGGCTTTCGAACATTCAAATATTATTTTCTTTTAAAAGTTTCCAAAAAAAAAGTTGTCAAAAAATGAGAATCTTGGTTTTTTTTTCTATCTTGATTGGATTTTTGTTGTCATTATCGTTTTTGTGTTTTGTTTAAATTTTGATAGTTACTCAAAAGTCAAAAACAAAAGTTGTTTTATACTCTGAAACAACAATATGCGCCAGCAGCCGTGCCCTTGTACACTGTTAAAATATTTTTTATTTCTTTGTTGTTTTTTTTTTCTCAGTTTAAACAGAATTTGTAAACCTCTGGAGCTTGCATCCTTGCATATTGCATTTACATAAATATCCTTTTTTCATTTTGAGGTCATGTTTATTAGAGTTTGCGCTGTAAATGAAAGTAGAGAAAATATATTTTCTCTCTATAAATATTCCACGTACCGTACCGTACCGGTTATACTCTTACAGAAAAATGAGAATGAGATAAATCTTATTTTCTTAACAAATTTATTTAAGGAGAAATTTACTCATAAATTCATATAAAATTTTCAATCTGAGGTGAAATTAAAAATACCAAAAAATAATAAATAAACATACTAGAAGCAGAAAAATAAAATATTCGCCGGCGCCTATGTTTTTTTCGAATATTTTATAATATTAAATTGTACTACTATTTTCGATTTCCCGTCTTTTTGTAGATGATTTTATATACATATATTTCTTCTTCTTCTTTTTCATTTTTATTCTTTATTTAGTAAATTGTAATTGTATTTGCTCCTTTCGTTTATTTTATATTCAATTTGAGTATATAACTTCATTTTGACAATTCCAGTATGCTCGTAATCTTCAAAGCATATGAAACTATTCATATCAAAAACAAAATAAACAAACAAAAAAATGTTGTTGTTTTCTTTCTTTGTGAATACGAAATATTATACAAAAAATTTTAATAAATTTAGTTTTACTATTTTGATGGAAAAAAAAAAGGACAATAGAATGAAATAAGTTTTTCAACATAAATAAAAAATTTAAAAAAAAAGCATTGAAAACTTTATAATTCTTTACCGTGATAATTTCAAAATCATAAGAAGTCACAGTGATGACCAAACTTTGAATTAGTAAATTTATAGTGATTTATCAAAATTAATTGGTCTGAAACAAAAAAAAAGATAAATAAATAAATAAATAATCCGAAAAGTGTCAAAAGGATTATTTTAAATGAAAACTCAAAGTGTCCTTTTAATTAAATTTAATTTGAACATTTCATAGACATTTAAAGAAACAATATTAAACCGGCTGATGGTAGTTCGTTATTTTACATTCTATAAGGAAATTAATAAAGGATCACATGTGAGAAGTACGATGTTCATATGTATGTATTGTTTAATAATTTTTCTTGACGGGATACTTGAAATCGTAAGTAAATACGTATGATTTATTTCCCTGTAGTATACTGTATATTTTTTCTTTTTTTACTTATATATTTATAAAAAGCTTTAAAGGATTGATATCCTGCAATTCTGATAATTAAAAAAATTGCACAAGTTTGTTGAATCTATGTATAGTTTGACTCCTTAAAAAAGTTATAAAGAAACAACAACGAGAAAAAAAATGGAATACTAAATATTATTAACTTTTCTTTTTATTATTTCTATCAACATTTTAAGGTTCTAAATGTTTCCATACAATTTTCCATATAGAATAAGGATGAAATGCACGTATTTTACTGCACATGACAGTTTATCTCGAAAACTAAAAAATAAATACAATAGATTAACATAAAAAAGTATATATTTTATTATGTTTATTATATTTTTAGTGTTAATCAAGTGTAAAAAAAGTAAAATTCACAATTATTCATTTGAATAATTTTCATTTGTGATAATGATCGAAAACATTTTATTATTTTGTTTTTTTGAAAATTACAGCTTTTTATCATTTATTTATTTATTTATTTTTTCATAAAATAGAAGGCAATATGTGTAGCGACTAATTTGAATAATTTAAACAATAAATTTTATAATTATTATAATCAATTTACAATTATATTTACAATCATTAATTATTTACAGATTTTCATAATTTCATCACACATTCATACTGAGAATATTTATAGAATGAAAATGAATGTAGGTACAAAAAACTTTTTAATAAATTTAAATAAACTGCAAATTTAGAAGAAAGAAAAAAAAAGTCAATATAAATTTTTTCAACTCAAAAATAAATAATAAAAAATGCTACTGTGATGGTGTAATTTTATTTTAATATAAGAACAGAGACTTTTTATTAAAAAATAAAAGATTCGTAGCAATCCCGGAGATTTCACTGAATACATTTTTTCATATCAATTACACACATCATTAACAGCACTGAGAAATTAAGAGAAAAATAAAATAAGACAATAACCTACTTAGTATTTACTTTCTGGAAATAAATTAATATAAAATTTAAAATAATAATATTAATGCAATTGAATTTAAATTATTACTTTTAGTATACAATTCACATGAAAATAAATTTATTTTGAATGAAATTATTCAGAATTTCATTTTCAACTAACACTAACCCTTTTCTTGTTATTTAGATGAATACATTATAAATAAATATACATATAAATTTAGTTTTAATTAAATTTAATTTTTGAACTCTTTTACAAAATATTCATAATATGAACAACATTTTCACTTCAAACATATTTTAAATTTAATATTTAATAATATTATGATGTATGTGTATATTTGGTTTTGAAAGTAATGATAATTGAAAAATATTAAATTTAAAAAGAAAAATTTTCTAAATTTATAATTTCATTTGATACTTCATTAATTCATAGAGAGATCTATACTTATAACTTTCATATAGTATTTTTGGTTGTACATACATACATACATATTTACATATATAAAATTTTATAAAATTATTAATAAACCTTCGAATTAATTTTGCGGAAAATAACATTACAAATACATAGGGATTCAAATTCATTCAATCGGTTTTTTTTTTGTTATTAAATATGTAGGTATCTTGAATAATAGAAAAATTGAATATTGCGGTAGGATTTTATTTTTTGTTTTAGAGAAGTACAACTGTGTAGCAATAATTATATTTTTATATTCAATTTTCATTTTGATTGTATAAATATACTGAAAGTGGATTAATTTGAAAAAAAAAGTCAGTAATTTACCAGAAGTAGTTGAAAATTTATTTAAAAAAAAAAAACAGTTTAAAATACGATATTAAATTATAGGTATAAGTATATATCTTATATGAAAAAAATTTCGGAATCTACTTATATATTTTTGAAATTTTCCCTTTATGATCAATATTTGAATGGTATTTAAAAAAGTGTACTTTTCAAAACATAAATAGGTTTTCATATGTGTAAAAGTTACAGCTTTTACATGTAAATTAGTAGAATTGTTTTCAGCCTTTTTGTGTTACTAAAAAGCTTATAAATTTATTGTAATGGAAATTAGAATTTTTACACTTAACATGATTCTTTATCATGTACATACAGTATACACATACATACATTCATACATATGTATTTCGATTTTAATTTATTTAATTAATATTCATTTTGATACCATTATTGTTTTTTTTTAATAAATGAGTAAAAAAATAAATTATTTCCGCATCATCAAATCATCATAAATGAAAAATCATTAATAATTTTTAGCTAATTACTCATATTATATAAAGTAATTATATTTTATTGTTTTTGAAAGTAAATACTAGTAATGTTACCTACATTATAAAAAAAAAAAAAGAAACAAAAGATAAAAAGTTTTACATAATTTAATTATTCTATATGTAGTTTTGGTCTTTTTTTAATATTCCTTTTGAATAAATGTTACTCTATGTTTTCTTCATGATACATACGAGTATGTGAAAAAAAACCTATATATAAAATCAGGACATCTAGTTTTATCCATTGAAATTAATTTCATAAAGATACATTTAGAAATTTAAATTTAAAAATTGTAAAAGGTAGTTATTATTGAATTTTTTTTTTCTTAATACATAAAAAATCACAAAATAGTCATTTTGTTAACGAGGGAGAAAATTTATTCAACCAAAAATATTTAAAAAAGCAATTTTTTTATTCAATGTTTTTTTTTTTTTTTTTTTTTTATAAAAAAAATCTTATTTGAAAAAAAAAAACTATTCAAATTTTCTATAAAGTTTCATTTCAAACAAACAAAAATAAATATGAAAATATATGAAATTTTAGTATGAAAATTTTTGCGTGGGGAATTGTGAATTTGAAAAATAGGATAAAATAAAAACTTTTTCACTTTCATTTCTTAAAATTAATGACTATACTGAACTTTTTTAAGAAAAAAAAAATCTTTTTCAAATGGAATTGAATGAAAAGATACTAAAAAAATTTATGAACACATTAACACATTGTACATATGTACTTGTGTACTATATATGTACATATAATACTTATAAATGTATTTGAATTTATTATTACTTATTTCTTCCACAAATTTTCAACCCTAAATATATATTTTTTTTTTTCAAGTTTGTATATTTTCTTAGTCCAAACTGTGGTTCACCATCTTGAATATTTCAAAAAACAACATGTTGCAAAAAAAAACTTTTTAACTTCTGTTGGATACTTTTTTCTCAATTTAAATCACAAAAAAAAATAAAAAGAACGTTAAATACAAGAAATTCTAATACAGTATTAAATAAAAGTTTAAATACATAAAGAAAAAAAGTTTAAACAAACAAAAAAAAAAACAAATAAAAATAAAATGAAAAAGTTTGTACGTTTTTTTTTTCGTTTCTCTTTTTAAATAAATTTCTAAGAAACAAGATAACAAGCTGTTGTAAGTGACATTCAAATGAAATCATTATAAATGTTCGTATAATTATTATTATTATTTTTTTTTTCATACTATATGAAAAACTTTAATAATTTTTATTTAGAAATAAATTTATAGAATTTTTAATAACTTTAAAAAAATAAAAATCAATATAAATTCAATTTAAAATCAAATGTTACAAATCTTTATACTGACAGTTTTTTTTTTTCTTCACATAATTGAGATTTTCCAATTTGTGTAACTCATAGGCATAAAATCTTTTACAAAATATCTTTTTAGACTTTTCGTAATACTAATAAAAAAAACAAATATACAGTCTCTATATATTTGTGAGATTTTCTTCTCATGTTTTATCAAGATAAAATAAAAATCCGAATATCTTTGAAAAGTATGAACTATAATACAACAAAATTTATATACTATACTAGAAAAACTCCTTTATTCGCATTTTTCATTCTAAATTTATGTGTAAAGGATGAAGTCTACTTTAGTGGATAAAAAAAAAAGATTTAAAGTATTTCTTTTCATTTCAAAAATAATAAAGATTTCACAAAATACATGAAAAAGATATGTTAAAGAAAATAAGTAAAATCAAATATTTTCTTTTGTTGAAATTAGTTTGAAATTGTGTTGAAGAATTCGGAAAATTGCCCTTGAATATTGAAATATGTTCAAAAATTACGTTTTAAAATAAATCATGATTTTTATTACACTTAAACAATTTGAATTTTTAAATAAATATGTATATGTATAACGTTAATCGTATATCTTAAGGCAAAAGCTCATTTCATACGCCACCCTCTGTAGTTAAAATAATAATTTTTTAAAAAAATTTGACTATCGTAAATTTTTTTTGTTGGTAAATTTAAATATTTCAATAATAATATTAAAAATTATCATAAAAGATATTTTTGTGTAATTTTTGAGTAGACAAAACTCATTTTATTGGCTTTGGAAATTTTTTTTTTTTTGTTGGTGAAGAAAATAAAATAGATATAAATAAATTATCTCGTTATAAAAAAAATATTTTAGATAATTTTTATTCACTAATAAAAATCATAAGATTTTTATCTAAATAATTTTTTTAAAGATTATGTGTGGCTTCTTGTTTGTGTTTTCTCACATTATTCAATTGTATTTATTTTTATAGCTTCTTGTAAATTTACTGATCTACCTACTTCCTGTTTCCTTTATAATCTTTCTAGAAAATATGAAGAAAAAAAAGTATGTATTTATAATTTATGACAATTTATAGAGTTAGCGTGAAAAAATATGTGCTGTGGTAATTTTTACTAAGTAAGTATTTCCAGGAAATGGAAGTGGAAAATAAAAAGAGTGAAATTTATAGAAAATAGCTTTGTGATTAAATGTAACATAAAATGTTCAAAATTTTTACAAATCCTTATTTATTGTTTTAAAATTTTCAAGAGCTTTTTTTTCTCATTTTAAAACTAAGCACCCTAAAATACTAATTACTTAAAACTTAAATAAAACGAAACAAATTGAAATAAAGAAAAAATAATACACAACGTTATTTGGAAAACTAGTACCTACATTCTCCATACTGTAAAAATAATTAATTACTTTTTATTCCAATTTAATTCTATTAATTTGAAAACAAAATGAAAAATTTACATTTTCATGTGAACACACATAATAACTGAAAACACAAAAGGATTTTCATGCGTCCATTTGTTACAATGAAATTCCTTGCACACTATATACATGTATGTATGTACCTATGTAAATTAATTTACATAAATAAATAAAAATAAACTCAGTAGTAACAGTAAAATAATTTATGAATAATGTGATTCAGTATTAAATGTCATCAAATCGGAGCTATTAAATTACAATTTACAAAAAAATTATATTCATGAAAATTGAAAATATTTATTGTTTTTAAACTTTAATTCCCAATATACATATTAAAACAATTAAAAAGGACGAAAACAATATCAATGGAAATAGATTTTAAACTATACTGAAATATTTTTAAAACCTATTTTTAGGTTTAAAACTATAAAAAAAATATCAGATTAGCATTAGTATAACAAAATATTTCATTTTTATAGCTTATTAAATTTATCTAAAAAAAAAAAATAAATCTAAATTGAACAAAAAAATGTACAACCTGTTTTGCAAAGGGTGCCCAGCCCAAAAACCACAGAAACCTCATCGACTCAAACAAAAACTTGTTTGGCAAGGGAAAAGGAGGTGGCAAATCTAAGAAGGTTCATTGAACCGGGTATTCAAGGCACTTTATTTGTGTATCATCCTAATCCTATATCTCTACAATCATGGAGAAGAGTACGGAGAACCTTTTGACCTTTGTTGAAAGCAAGTGATTACTGATTACTCTTCTACTCTTCTGCCTTAAGCCTCAACATTTTATCATTTTTCTTAAAAAGTATTCGATATTATTTATTATCCACACTTTTTACTCCAGAAAATGAAGTCTTATTTGATTCTGCATCGATTTGCTTATGTAAATTCTTCTGAGAAACGCATGGCTTTCGAGTTATTGCAATTTTTATTATTAAATTTCACTTGAAAGTTAAACAATGCTTCCATATTCTTGGTATATCTTATTACTAAACAGATTTGTGGTATTGTTGAAGTAATACAAAAGTTGGTTTTCGGGTTAGACATCTTATGCAAAACACCCTGTTAATGACATTTTTTTTTTAAATTCATATCATAATTTTTAGTATGTATTATCTTTATACTTTTCATATATTTACATTTCTTTTTATACCGATATTGTAAAATAAATAAATCCTCCAACTGTTTACATTTTTAACAATACTTAATGTTAAATTCTTGTTTGAACAATTCATTCAAAAAGAACGTTTACCAAAAAAAAAAAAGAGAAGAAAATATAATTTTACTTTTATGATAAAATTCCTTAGTGAATTTCTTTATGATCATCTCATCTCATGTTAATTATGCTAATCAATCTTTACGTTTACTTTTTAAAATATAAAGTTAAAATAGATAAAAAAGAAAAAGATGAAAGATGAAAAGTAAAAAAAAAAAAAAAATTTGCATTTATATAGTATAACTCAGGTCCTTTAGTGTGACATCCATTAGCTATGTCAAGAATGTCATCATATTATAACCAAGTTGAGACAAGCAGAAAAATTTCCTTTTAATTATTCTTCGTTTTTTTTCCCTCTTCTTCTTCCCATTCTTCTTTTTTATTAATTTTCGTGAAATAATGGTTTTAAGAAAACTGTTGATAAGAAAAAAAAATCCTTATTAAATGAAAAATAAAGAAAAAAATTCAATTAAATTGTAAACAATGTCGATAATTGTAAATTTTAATTAATTTTTAAATAAAAAAAATAAATAAATAAATAAATATATACTTAGTAAAAATAAATAAATTCAAATGAATTTTTTAATTTAGACGTACGAGTACATGTATGACGTATGTACATATGCATGCATGTTTATTATTGTTTATGCATAACAAAAATTACAAATTATGTCATATCATAATATGTGTGCAAACTTCACAAAATTCACATATGTAAATTACATAAAATTAATGAAATATTATTTTCTATTTTATATGCAACATAATTGTAATAAACAAAAGAGAGAGAGAAAAAAAAATCAAATAAATTAAAAAATATGAAAATCAGCAACTTTTCTTATCCAATAATCACTATTTCATTAGAAAAACAAATGTGTACCCTTTTTTTTTTTTTAACCTTTAAATTAGTCTATATTTGTTGTGGGTTTTTTGTTAAGCATATAATACATGCAATCAGTATGACAAAATCTTTATTTTTGTTGTGACTTGCTTTCAAATTTTTTTTTAATACATAATTATTTGATATGTGGGGATTTTTCTATTTAAAAATAAAACTTAATGCATAATTATTATAAAAGTCACGCGATAGTATATTATTCTTCCTTATTTCTTTAACATTCTTTTTAATTTTATTTTTATGTTCTTGTTGTTTCAATAATAAGAAGAAAAAAAAAATACATGGTGTTTAAAAACATAAATCTTATTGCAGTTAAAACTGTTGTTGTATCATTTATATTAAATACATATACAGACGCAAGTACACTACTATATATAAAAATACTATATCCACACACACAAATACAAAAAAAAATGTATATTGTATAACACAGAGCATAAACAATTCAGTATTTTGTTATGGAAATATGCAAATTATCATTTATCTTAGCTTTATTATTACATTATATACGTACACACAACCATTTTTTTTGTTTTTCAAAATATACTTACCTGTAAAATGAATATAATTGTCTAACATGAAAAATAACAGCTTTACAGGTAGATTAGATAAAATGTAAAAGTGTTACATGATAAGTTAAGGTAGTCAAAATTTTAATTTTACTCAATACTCACCAAAGGAACATTTTATAGTTGAAATGCGATGTATTTATTTTAACTTTTTCTTTTTTTTTTTCCAAAAGTAACCTAACTAATAAATAACTTTTTCTGCTTTTATATTTTTATTAGATAGATTTAAACTTTTATTAAATATTAAACTATTTTTTTCAAACTTGTATATAAAATTTTTAGCAGATTCTTGTAATTCAATGTTCTAAATGAATAATTTTAACATCTAAAAGTTTTTTTATAAATAAAAAACAAGAATGCAGACGTACGGAAAATTGTTCATAATTTTCATAAACACAATATATGTATTCACATATGTACATATGAGTACCCATAACAATAATGAATGCATGGAGCTAATTTTTTATTGTTTTTTTGTTTATGTAGTACTCAGAAAAATAATTTTTATAATTAACCCCATCAACCAGTATATTTTTATGATTAGTTTTTTTTTTACATGGAACAAGTAAAAACTGAAAACTGATACGTTTGCATTAAAAATTTTCAACATAATATAATCATGTGTGTTATTTTTTTTTTTTAACTTTTAATTGAATTATTTTTCAAAATATAATTTCAAGTGTTTTCTCTAATATATTTACAATTAACACCTTTTTTTATTCTCTTGAAGGTTCTTCCAATCAAATCAATATTTTTCTCATAGAACATTCTTGAATTTTAACTATCTAATTTAAAATTTAAAAAAAAATCACACAACAACAAATCACATTTGTTTTGTTGTTAAAGAAAACTCTACATTTGAGTATTTTATTACATTGAAAACCTATAAAATGATTAACTTAAATTCCTTCAATTTTCTTCATCTATACTTTGTGAGGAAAATTTAGGTAAGTATTTCACACAATTCAATTTATAATGCAATTCTATAAAATGTTACACTTGAAATATTTTCCACAAGTCTTGTTTTTTTGCTTACCATAAAAAAAAATTATTCAAACATTTTCTTTCGAAAATCGATACACACACAGTAAAATCTGGTATTTAAAACATTTCCAAAAGGACTTTATACGAACATTTACACATTTATACAAGATCATTCTACACATACATACAAGAATATTTACATGTATATACGCAACCATAAAATTGTGTGTTTTTGCCTGTAAATTATACATATCCACACATAAATATACAAAACCAAGCTAAAATTTAAATATTGAAATGAATTCTATCGTGAAATTAGAAATCTTATGAAAATTTATCGGTATGTAAATTACTAAACAAAATTTATTCTTTTGCAATGCAATGTAAAATCAATGATAGAAAATTTATTGCATCACTGAATTTTTGTTCAGTTTTATTCCAAAATCAATAAATGTACCTATAGGTTTTTTTTGTTCTTCTTCTTTTTAATAAAACAACAGGAAGGTGTACAATTTCGGATATAAGTTAGGTATTAATTGGAAATGGTGTTTCTGGCTCATTTCTTTTGATTGAAAGTCCCATAATGTTCACCACAGAAAAAGATTATTAGTCAAATTTCTTATGAATGAGAAAGAACAGTTTTTCGTTACCGTTGAAATAATTGGATTAACTTCCTCAATTTACTTTTGATAGGTAATTATAGAATTGTTCTCGCTGAAGTGTAATAAGTCATTGTATTATATCCATTGTTTGTTCTTCAGTCACGTGGCAACTTCTATTCAATTTAATTCAGTAATTAAATTATTAAAATATAAGCCGCCGACGTATACAGTACAAAAGTCAAACAATAATAATAAATATCCTCATTTTTCATTTCCTTGATTACGTAGTTATTCCACTTTTAAAATTATATTTAACAGTTTTGTGTCGCAATAAAAACAATCGGCTATTTTCAATAAGTTTTCCAAATCGTTATTTTATCACTTTTTTTTGCTGTTGTTGAATTTTTTATGTTTTAAGTGCTTTTTATTATCATCAAAAGTACAAAGCACACATAATTCAATAATGTTTGAATAATAATAAAATTCCGGTATCTCATACAGCTAATAATAAATGAATTTAAAAACAATCAATCACCATATTTCATCGAAATATTTTAATATCTTCTCAATATTACCTATTTTTTATTTTATTTTTTTCCTCATCTTTTTCAAATTTATATACGAGTACGAATATATGGCTACGTAGGCACGATTTATTTTACTGATTTATGTTTGACTAACTGAATATTAAAATTTAAACCAATAAAGTACATCATATCATGTGTATAAGAGTTTAATCTGAAAGACTTTTTAATATTCAAAATGTCATTATTTTGCAGATAATAAAAGAAAAGATAAGACACGTAGCTATATGTGTATATGAATAAGATACTCATCGTGTAAGATACAATGCATAAAACAGTAAAACATTTTGTTTGATGATACTTGTTTCATGGTATTAAATAATTTTATGTCTTAATAAACAATATTCAAATTCATAAAGCAATAAGAATATACTTTGATTAAACGATAACATTCATATTTTAACCCAACCTACGTGATGTGATATGTACATGTATGTGATATCGCATTAGATAAAAATCATTTGCTAAAAAAAATATAAAAAAATAAATAAATGTGGGAAATCTTTTATAGGCATCATAATATTGATGAGATTTAATAAAATGAAGAAAAAAAAAAAAAAAAAAAAAAAAAAAAAAAGAAAGAAAAAACAAATTAGTATGCATGCATTGGAATTTAATGAGAATTGTAAAATATCCATAAAAATGTCCTAGCCTATTTGTGATTGATTACAAGGAATTAAAGTTTTTATCATTTTTTTATATCTTTGTTTCTTTGTACATCGATGAATGCTAATTATTGCTTAAAGACATAAACATGTAGAAAATAATTAATAAATTTTTTGCAATAAAAATACAAATATCATGCATTTAAAAATATACTTGGAATTTTTAAAGTTCAACATAAAAATTAACCTTTAACTAAATTAGTCTTTTAACTACGATAATTTAATATTAACACCCACGTCATTTTGAAAAATTCAAAGAAACAAAAAAAATGAACACGAAATTTATTTATCAAAAGTCAATAATAATTCAAAATCATCAAAAATGTAAAAGCTTCTTTATCTATCTTTTACATGACAAATTTAAATTATATACTACATATAGGTACATAATATGACCAAGGTTGAAATTTTTTTATTTATCATCAATTTACGTCACAAATTATAAATTAAATAATACACAAATAAAAGAAACAATAAATATTAAATAAAAATTTCATCGTAACCATTTATTTTTTGAAAGTGATTTAAGTCGATTATGAGTATATTTTTTTTATTCGAAGGTATTCAAGATAATTGTGTTCATTTTAATTCTTTAAAAGCTCCTACATAACGTGTTAATTTGTAGTGCCAGGTTTAAAAAAAAAACAACTGATAAATTTCATTATGTATTGGCTTTCAATATTTAAAAATAAGCTAACAAATATACATTTTTTCATAGAATCTACTTCAATTCACTTTTCAACAAAATTATACTTACATACAAAAATGAAAAAAAAAGGATATTATTCAGAGGTAAAAAAATATGTTATATGAATTTAAAAGAAGCAAAAAAAATATATATATCCTTATTTTTATTTTTAAATAAAATATAAATGTCAAGTCAAACTATTGTGTTATTTTACTCTCTTTTCTCGTATTGAAATTAGACATGAAAAATGTATATACAAATTAAAATAAAAATATTGAAAATAAATTGAAATGGAAAAAAGGGTTTTCTATTCAAAGAAAATAAAAAAATGAAAAAGAAATAAATAAGAAAGGATTTTTTTTTCATGTAGGAAAAAATTTATATTATTTATGAAATTTTATTCAAGAAAAGGAAGAAAAAAAAAACTCAATAAATAAATTTCAAATAAAAATAAAAATTATATTACATTTAACAATATTTTTTTATTTATTTCACTTTTCAATACGTTTATTCTTTTTCATTTCTTTACCGTTATATTTTTTTAAATATTTTTCAAAATGAAAAAAAAAAATCTGAAAAGAGATAAAATTAAACACCTGCTAACATTTATATGAATATGATTTATATTTTGACTTGTATTCAAAAAAAGGAAAAAGAAAAGTAGAAAAGCTTTCAGATATTCCTATATTGAAATTTTAGTCACATTCTACAAATTATGTAATTTTCCAGGAGAGTATAGTATTAATAAATAGGCTGTTTTTCATTTAAAAAACATGTCGTTTTTTTTTTTTTGCCATTATATTATTGAAAATTCCTCAAATTATGGTATCGTTGTTACTCCATTTTTAGAGACGACTTTTGCATATATCCGGAAATCGTAAATAATATTCGTTTCATGTGTATTCCATATTGTAACATCACATATTCTATGAGAAAAAAATAATATTATATTTATGTGTAACATGTATGTTTGGATGTGTGTATGTGTGTGTTTTTGTGTAAAATATATATTTTTTTATATTCACATGATATAAAAGCATTATATCAACTTTACAACATTTTTCATGTGAAAATCTTTTCATTTAATATTTTTATTGTAATTTTTTTTTTCTTACGCAGACATTTCCGAGACCCCAGGAGAAAGAATAATATTATATCCATACAAAACAGAAATACTCGTATAAATGTATATTTCGTTTTAGTAAAAGAGATTTCCTGCAAATTACATATATTTTTTTGTATGAATATCTTATATAAATAGATACATATTAACTTCCGTATAGGAAGTTATTTAGAACTTTCACAGCCTTTTTATGAAAGTTTTTTTTTCTAAAAAAAAAAAACGACAAATTGTTAACATTTTATGTTCTATGTTTTGAGATTTAGAAAGATATGAAAATATACGTAAAAATATAAAATATAACTGTACTTAAATTATAGTATATACAGTAGTTTTAAGTTTGCTACTTTATGGTTCATGCCTTATGGTTTATGAAAAATACTTTACTTTATTATCTTTACCACAGTGTACACTAATGAAAAATATAACTAGAAATTATATCTTTTTTCTTTTCTTTTTTTTTCAACATTTTCACAACATTTTTTCAATGTAATTTCGCTTTAATCAATTTTAAATTTAATTCACATTTTTTTTCTTCGAATATTAATTTAGATTTTTGTTTATAAATATTTTTTTTCTTTTCTTATCTGTGATTTAAAATTATTTGTTTTTGATTGCTGAATCCTTTCGAACCCTTTTTTTTCTCTTTAACTAAAATTCAATACGTGTTCAAATATTTAATATATTAGATTTAAAAGCCTGCTTCATTAAATACGCAACATTTCAATAAAACAAAATATCCTTTTGAACAAAACAAGAAGAAAAAAAGGATCTTATTCTTTGTCTTTTTATTTTATTTACAAAAACCATCATCAATGTCAACAATTTATGTTTTTCAACCCTTATTTTTAACCTTTTATTTTTTACTGAGAAAAAAAATTTCATATTTGAAATTCAACATATAAAAAACATTTATTCTTGTTGTTTAAGTGAAAATGGCTTTTCCACAACATTTTTATTGTATTCAAATTTCTTTTTTCTTCTTGAAACTTTCGGTATCAATCTATTTTCGACTTTCCCTACACCACACAAACGCAGTACACTCCAAAAATAGTAATAAAAATAAACATTAAGTTTTATGAAATAAAGTAGATATCCAAAGTACATATAGAGAAAGGATAGATATAATAATTATGATTTTTATTTTTCATGCATATGGTAATAGCAAAAAGTATTTTAAACGTTAATCGTTTTCTTCACTTTAAAAGTTAAATTTTTCACTTACAAAAAAAGATAAAAATTAATTTTTTTTTTCAATTTTTCATTTAAAATGAAAAATTGTTTAGAAACATTATGAGTACCTTATGTTCGTAAATTATAAAAATAAATTGTCCGTCATATTTTTGGAAATCAATTTAAAATTGATTGTACTGACATGAAAATAATAAAAATAAAACACATTGACATCACCTAATTCATATCATATGTATAGTATAAAGCAAGTGACATGCAATTTTTTTTATTATTTTTTTAATCTTCAAAATACGTTAAAATGTTCTAAACAAAAGCCTTGAATCTATTTTTATTTTTATGCCAAAAACATACATATCTGTTCACATTCTTTTAATGCCTTTTTTTTCTTCCTTTTTTTAATTTGTCCTCTAAAAAATATTTCATTGGAAATTTAAATTCAATTAAATCATCAAAAATAATTTAAAAAAAATAATAACAATAACTGAATCAGTTTTTTTTTACATCATCCATCCTAACAATTTGAAAGTTGTTGAATTTTTTTTAACTACATTATACATATATATTTTACAAGGAACTTTGACAGCTTTTGTTTTCAGAAAAAGTCCTGTTTTGAAAATGAAAAATATTTTCTTTACAGGAAAAAAATTCCACAAAAAAAAAATTAAACCATAACCACAATTAAAAAAATAGTAAAACATAAAAGATACATTTTTCTTTTTTTTCAAATACTGTTATAAAAAATCTACCAGCAATTGTACATATACAAAGGATTATTGAACAAAATATATATTATGATGGGTTATAATAATAGTAGTGGAAAATTTCGATAAACTGTTGGATTTATCTAGAGATAAAGAAAAGATAAGTTTGCACAATATAAAAAACAAATAAAATATAATAGGATTTAAAAACAATCAGACAAATAAGTGCAAGGATAAAAAGTAGCCCTAGAGAGTAAATTGATTATATGAACTATACGAGTATGTAGTGGATTAAGAAAATATTGGGTAGAAAATAAATCGGACACTTTCTGTTTATGAACTTTTTCAATTATAATAAGAACTCTATAAAAGTTCTATAACGTAATAATTAAAAAAAGAATAAGAAGTACAAATTATAGTGGAAATGGATAAAAATTGTAAACGATTTCAACAATTTAAAATGTTAAGTTTCTATCATGAATGTTTTAGCACCTATTTGGTACTTTAATATATTTCAATACTAAGTAATCCATATTATATTTTTTTTCTTAATTAAAAGCATTTTTAAATTGTTACACTTTATTTAGTGTGAAAACTAAGTACATATTTTATTCTTGCATGTATAAGTAAAATAATCGAATGAATTCAATTGTAAAGTTAACACATTCACTTATTCTACAAAATATTCAAATTAAACACTTTATTATGAACGCTCTTTTAAAATAAAATACAAACAACAACAAAAATAAAACAAAAAAACACATAGCCTTTTGTTTTCCATTTCAAAAGAATATTTTCAATTCGACGTGTTTTACTCGTATTCAATTCTGATACCTTCACTTTGTGTATATGAATTTATCACGCTACATACGAGAATGGAAAAAAAATACTTAATGTTGTTGTTGTATACCACATACATACATGTATAATGTATTTGATCCTTTTTTTTCATCAATCAAATTGAATAGTGAGAAGGTTTATTGTAAAAAAATTCTCATATATGTATGTGTATGTAAATTTGCTGAAAAAAGGTGTTATGTATCAGTTATAGGTAACGTGAGCATAAAAAAAAAATGTTTTTAATTGTAAAGAAATGAAAAAAAATAAGATTATTAAAAATAAAAATAAAAATCATAAAAATAAAACGCTTAAAGGATTCACACTTTTCTTTTTTACATGAAAATTTTATTTGCAGCTAAATTTTCCTCTACTAACCATTTTACAAGAGCTGTTTTTTTTAAATTATTTTCCAGTTAAGAATATTCGCCCTACGTTCTCATTAAACATATTTAAGCAATAATAATTATAGTGAATGTATAGACACTCACCTTACTTTTAAGTAGAATCCTTAATCTTCTTAAATTTAAATATTTTCTGTTAAGCTAACAATTGAAAAAAAAAAAGTAGAATATCCTTATTATCCAACCAAATTCATTATAATGATGAAATACCTGAAAAAAACTTGTATTGTAACAAGTTTGAAGAAAAATTCAACCACCATAACATGTTTTACAAGAAATATCCTCTTTTTTTTTCATTTGAAATTATAATTAAAAATTCTATACAATAAAAAACGAACATCAAAATAACTTTGCTTCATGAAAATACTTGAAGAATAAAGTTTTTATTAAATTGGTACATATTTTATTTGAAAAAAAAAATGTACACGACAGGTTGCGGAAATTCCTATGTTGCATATTTAGGTTGTTCTCAGTGGGTCAACCATGAAATAATCAATAAAATTATGTATTTTATTTTAAACCATAAAAAAAATGAAAGGAAATCTTGAAAAAAAAAGCGAATTTTATTTTTCTTTTTAAATTCCTGTTTTCATATTATTTTGAATAAAAATTTTGAACTTTATCCTTTGGAAAAAAAGTTGTATTTCCTTTTTTGTAAATTTTGAACAAAATCTTTATAAAAGTAGCTACTTTTTGTTATTAAAGAAAACTATTCATAAATTTAAAAAAAAAAAACATTTTTTTAAAATGCTATGTAAAATTGTACATAGTTTCGCTTTTTTTTTTTGTTAAATTTTAATAAAAATTGCACAAAATAAGACTGCAACATGCAAATTACAAAAAAAAAATCTAAAAACATGAATGCATTGCGCTCGAAAACGAAAAAAAAACACAAAGCCAAAAGTAGAAAAAAAAAAAGTGTAAACAAAAATAAAAAAATAAAAAATATATTCACGATAAGTAATACCATCTTCAATTCAAAAGAATAAAATGTAACTTTTTATAGAAATTCAGATTTTGAAAAATAAAGTAAAATCAAAATAGCGACAATAAATTCTTTACTGTAAAATATAGTATAAAATCTCTTTGATATTTAACATTTTGTAACAAAGTACAAACTTTTTTGTTTTTTTTCCTAATTAGAATAAAACTAAATAAAATAGTTAATTAATTATCATGACACTTTCTTACATTTCTTTTGTTATTTTCGTTTCGCAAAAAAAACAAAAAAAATAAATAAATGAAAGAGTAAAATTTTTACTCTCAAAGAACAAGAGCATATTATTTTCATGAATTTAAATTCTTTTCTCGTTTTTCTTTTTTGTTTTTTGTTTTTTTAAATTTAATTAATGAAATTTTCAAGTTAATAACATTTTATAGAAAAAAATTATAACAATTTCACTGACCTAGTTCTAAATTCTATATTTTCGTTAAATAACAGTTCACTTGACATTTACTATGTTTTTTTTGAAGTTTTTGTTTTTCCTGTTTTTTCCTGTTTTTTTAATCTCTGAATTAAATTTAAAACAATAGTGTGTGCTGATTAAAAAATAATAAAAAAGTATAAAAAAATTGGATTTTTTTTTGTCGAAAAATAGAGGTTAATGTTACTTAATATTGAAATAAGAAGAAAAAAAATGACTTTGAAAACCTAATTTCGAATTTTTCTTTCCTGAATAAAAAGAATTGAAATATCAAGATCAGTGCTTAAAAATTTAGGTGACACTGATTTTTTACAATTTATTTTTAAAAAAAATAAATTTATCTTCTTCAATTTCTCATTTTATTGTTTTATAAAATGTTTTTTCTAAAGAATTTAGTTCAATCTGAAACAATAATTTGAGCTATATTTTCCATCAACAAAATTTAAGTTTTATTGACGGCAGTTGAATTTTTTTAATTGTATTTTAATTTCAAGTTAACTTGAATAGGCCTTGACTCTAAGGCTAAAGTGCCATACTAAAAAAAAAACAATTCCAATTTCAAAGTAGTAAAACAATTTCTACATATTTTCTATAAATCACCTTGTATTTCGTCTCGAAAAACATTTTTCCTCTTATAATATTTTTTAAAGAACTCCATTTTTCAGAGGTTTTAAGCTACATATTTCGAAATCTGTAACATTAAGTTCTGTTTTTCAGAAATATGAGATAGAATCTTGTTTGTATCTAATAGTATTCAGTATATATATCTATGTATAATTGTAATTTCCTATTAAACGCTTGAAATTTTTCGAAAGTCGGTTTAATTTTTTTCGCTTTGTATATCATTTTCACTCATAAAATTGATAATATGTATTTTCTTCTAAAAGAATGCCATTTCTTTGTAAATTCTCACATTATACACAGGTCATTTGAATAATGTCCCCTTTTTCATTCGTTTATATTCTATTCCTTTTCTTTTTTTTTCTATTTTATATTTCATTTGAGATTTTTGATTTTCTTATTTTTTTTTTCTAATTTATTAAAAAACAAGCATACATACAACCAACAATGTTACGACACATATTCCTTGTATATGTATAAACACAGATTTAAAAGGAAGTAGGTTGAATATGCAAATCGTTTGGAAAAATGAAAACTTTGTGTGTCTTAAATATAGCAAAGTTATTCCTATGTAGTTGTTATATTTTATATTATATTTCTCATCATATAGTCTGAAGATTTCACCCTTAAACATCATCATTCTTTTTGATGATGATATGAACTTAAGAACTTAGACTTTTAAATTTTTGTTTGTACTTGTATAATTTAAAATGAAAGAAAAAAAGAAATAATAATAACATTTTGTCATTTTCCTACAATATTCAAAAAGGAAAAAAATGACAAAAGGATGAAAAAAAACAAGAACAAGAAATGAAAACGAACAAAAAAGGAAGTGTTGAGAAACTTAAAAGAAACAAAAATTATTTTCACAGTTTTTATATAAAATGTATAAAAATGAATATTATACAGCTAACTATAAATAGAATATACATATATTTTTTTTAGTGCTCGTATTACGCTTTTTAAGTATTCCAATTTATGTTTATGTACCATAAGAAAATGTATAATACCACTGAATTTCAAGACACATTGACATATTTTGTGTTTTAGTATTTTTATTTTTTTATTTTTTTCAAGAGTTTTATTTTAATCAGTTTACTGAATTTTCTACGTAAAGGAAAAAACTTGAAATTTTTTTTTTCAACTTAAATAAAAGAGTACATCCTATAAAAAATGAGTACAACATCACCTGTACAATATTTCAGAATATTATGTCATTTTCTTTTATTGTTCTACTTTAAAATAAATCCTATTTTTCTTCACTTAAGTTTTAAATGTATTTTTTTTTTTTTTTTTTTTTGATTTATTAAAATAAATAAAATGGTAGATTACTTATAATCATTAAAACTGAAGTGAATAAAGTCAATATATATTTTTTTTTTGTTGTATTTTTTCAATCTTTTTCCACACAATAAAAAGAAGAAAAACACATATTTTTTTTTAAATTTTATGTTCTTTTTTATTTTTTAATATTAAAAAAAAAAAGTCACAGTATTTAAAATTTATGCAAGCTTCGTTAAATTTTATTACATTATATAAAAAATGAAAATTTTATTTACTAACATTTTTTTTTACTATCTTCTCTTCAATAATAGTAATTGTATGAATAAATAGAAAAAAAATTAGGAATATACTTTCTTTTATTCTCGTTGAAAGGAAAATATTTATAACAAAAGTTTATAAAAAAAAAAAGGTTTATTTGAATCGTAAAAGAAATGATGTGGTAAAATTATTTTTTCATTTTAATTTTTATTAACTTTTTTTTTTTTTTGTTTATTTTTTCAAAGTTTTTAAAAGTTATTACACTCATTTTGGTCGAATAGAATTTATATTATTTTCAAGTTTAAATTACAAAAAATATTTGGGTGCACCGGGGGAAGCCTTAAACCTCATAAAGTTTATAATTTTAATTTAAAAGCTTGTATTAGATTTAAAGAATAAAATTCAAAATATAAATTATTTAATAGAATTTTTCCAAACCAAGAAAAGAAAAATATGTTTTAAAATAGTATGAAAATATAAATTGGAATTATTTTCAAAAATTCTATTTATTTGTTTTTTTATTTTTTTTTTATTAGAAAATTTTATACCGAAGAAAATATTCAAAAGAAAAAAATTCTTATTCTTATTTATTCTTAGAAACTTTTCCATTCAGTTTAATAAAATGAAAAACTTTAATTTATTTTCTTAAATAATTAACAAAACTTTCAAATAAGTATAAAAGCAAAAACCTATTCCAACATACTTGTACAATTCTTTTAATTATTTTCACAAAGAGTGTGAATCAAAAAGTATTTTGTTTTTTATTTTTTTTTTTTCGGAAAATTTCTGATTAAGTTTTCTTGATTTATTCAAAGTAATTATAATGTTCTATATGAAAATCGAATGTTTTGGAATCATATGACAAATAAGTGTTACTGGGGATTTTTTTGTTTTGTTTTGTTATATCAATCTAATGAAATTAAATGTAATGATTTGGAAAAATATATAGAAGCAAATTTTTAAGAGAATACATTAATGATTCTAGTCACAGGTCAAATCTCATTATCTTTTCTTTTCATATATTCTAAGCTATCAATCTGACAATGAATAAGAAAAAACGTGAAAATCGCACAAAGTATTCGATCGCAACTATACGAGTATTATGTTTTTAAATCCCGAAGAAGATTGAAAAATTCATTTTGAATGGTTTTCCAAAAAATTCTGGAAACATTTCACAGCATTTCAAACTCAAAGCACTAAATGTTCTGATTGACTTAAATTCGAAAAGTGATACAAAGCTTTAACGATTAAACGATGAATAAGAAATAAGGATAACATTCTTTCGTCGATTATTCTCCACCACTAAATCTTGCCTGCTTTTTTTAGTAACAACGTAGGAATATCCTTTTACTCTATTTGATCAGAACAGCCTTGGCGTATCTGTGTAGGAAGAAAAAAGAAAGGAAAGTACAGGAAGGAAATGTAAGTTTCTATAGTGCCCAATTCAAGCCTCTGTAGATATTTAGTTACATCCGCGTACACCCTGTTTGTAGTTTTACATTCTTTCTATTCTATATTTTCTATAAAGATATAAAAACTACTATGAAATGAAAAACTGTGAATTGAACTAGAAAAAGGCACCCATCAATATGTAATCAATCAATTTTTCATATAAAAAAAAAAATAAACAAACAGGTTAAACAAATATTACATCCGCTTTCTATCTACACAAAGTTCAAAATGGTTAGTTTGTTCGTTATTTTTTCATGACATATGTATGCTCGTATCCTATCACTTTTTTTTCTTTTTTATTTATAAAAAAAAAAAATACATATGTACGTGTTTTACCTCATTCTATCCCGTTGTTATACATTTTCTTATATATTAACATTTACAAATTGTTCTTATATTTATTATGTTTTTTTCTTTCTATTTTTATTCTTTTTGTAAAACATGTTCTTATAAATCTTTAATAATATTTGAAAAATGATCATTTTTGACATTAAACGTAAAAATACAGTTAATTATTTTTATGTTATAAAAAAAAAACAAGATTATTTTGTTTTTTTTTTTTATAAAGTAAAAATATAAAAAATTAAATCCAAAAAGAAAAATAATTAATAATGAATAATTATTCGTTTTATTTTAAGAAGAAACAAATTTAAAAATAAATAAAAAACAAAGTATACATTTACTGAAGACTAAATAAAACGTAAAATTCTAAAAATGTACAATCTTTATCATTTTTCTTAAACAATAAATATTCAAAATGACTTCTTATACAAATTAAGCTCTTTTTATTGTCAAATATTGTTTATTTTGTAAAATTTAAAAAAAGCTATCAATTAAAAATAATTTGTCAAAAAGATTATTATCAATATTTTCATATTATTTTTTTTTTAATTTTTTGTTTTAATTTTCCGAAAATCCGAATTCTTTTTTGAACACTTTGTAATCTAAATCCACAAAAAAATATAAACAAATCAGCTGATCCTTTTCATTAAAGATTCCAATTTAAATTATTTCCTCGTCTAAGCTTTTTAACTACTAATAAGCTATTCCAATTACTCTTTATCAAAAAAGGTCATTGGCCAAATATGAAGATAAAATAGAATACATATATTAGTTTGAGCTATATCTTTCTAACGTCAAACTCTGTGGTTCACATGATATCATAGACAGGTCAGAAATGAACAACTTTTGTACTTGTATCTACATATGTATGTACTTACATAGAAATCAATAAACCAAAGTATAACACCTCAAGAAGTGTAGTAAAAAAAGGAGAATTTCTTTTTTAAAGAAGCGATAATTAAAAGGTAAATTTGTTTGAATTTTCATTCTATGTAAAATATTCAGAAAATTTATAGTTTTTTTTCTTAGCTTATAAAAAATTCACTTTAAAAATATTTCAATGGTTTTTACCCTTTTTTTTTCTCTAAATATAAAATATGAATTGAAGCAATTTTGAATTTCTTAAAGAATTCTAAAAATTGACATAACAAACAATATTTTATTCTTATTAATGTTCAAAATAAACATATGTACATACATACAAAAAAAAATGTTATAAAAGTTTGCTTCATTAAAAATATTTTCTAAAAAGTTAACTTTTAAATTTCCTTTTTTTTTTTTATTTATATTATATACAACATACATATAAACATACCTATTTTATATCTATTTTTCCTACATATTAATAATTTAAAAAGGATATAAGGTCATTTATTGTTTAGTTGTTTGGGAATTTCCATACATTTTTTTTTTGCAGATATTTTATGAAATTCCCAGAAGGAAATCTTTGGATCCTTTCCCTTTTTTTTCATATAAAATCCTTTTTTTTTTTTCTTGAAACGATTTCCTTATGATTTGATAGTTGAAGAAAAACATATCGACACATAAAATACGTGTCTTATTCTTTTGATAACGGAAAAACTTGATAAAGGGTATAGGGACAAAAAAAAACACACACACACACACAACATGTGATTGATAACATCAATTTTTGTTTTCATATATAAATGAACATCCTTTTTATAATCTTAACAAAGCGTGTAAATCTTATAGCAAACCAATAACTATTCCATCCATTAAAAAAAGAAAAAATACTTACTTTTTTGTATCTTTAGTTTTCAAGAAATTTGGTAAAGAAACAATTTTTTTTGATTATAGAAAACCCCATTGTTATTACAGCTGTTTTGAGTCATCACTCTTCACATTTATTATAAGAACAATTTTGTTTCTATATATTCCTGTCAAATATGTAGAATAATTTTAGATGTATGTACTATATTATGTATGTATGTATCTGTATGTATCTCCAAAAGGCATTCATGTACACTTAGATTTTGTCCTTGACTTTTATCTACAATTTTTTAAACTTCAAATTGTAGCTGATTTCTGATAATTTTTTTTATACCACTTGTCATTTTACATGAAAATGTAATCAGCTTTTCGTCCTTTTTTTTTGCGTAAAACTTAATGAAGGATATAAAAATGAATATTCAAATAGTATAAGAACATTTCTTAGAATTTTAAACGCAACAAGTCTACACGTAGGTGTATCGTAAGTATTATAAACAATCAAAAATAAAAAAAAGGTGTTGCTCTTTAGACTGTGAAAATTTTAGTTCCAGTCGAAAGCTTTTACACATTAAAAATGTTTTGTCATTGCATTTCAAATTAAAAAAAAATTAACATTATACACACACAACACAAAAAAAAATACATTTCAAAAATAGCGTCTGTCTGTTATTTTCTCTTAAAAACAAAAAAAAAGAACAGAATAAAAGTGGAGAAATATTTAGAAAGGAATTCAAAAATACAACATCAGGCTTTTAAACTTTATATACATATGTACTACGTATTCATTCTTACGGGCTTTATGTTCTTTTAATTTTATTTTTCGCATGTACATTTATTATAAAAGATTTCAGTCAAGCAAAAATGCAAAAACACAAATCCATTCACACAAATAATAGCAATTATATATATTTTTTTTTTCTACTTATGTATATAACTTTTATTCAGTGTAAAATATATTTTATCCTTGTACACAGGTTGCGAAATGATATAAATTTATTTTTTTTCTTAATTGTCTTGCCTTATTTCTATTCTTCAGACTTCATTTGTACATGTTGTGTTGTTTGAGTTTTATTTTTTCTAGCTACCTATATATTTAAGTTTAAAATTCTGAAATGTTCGTGTAGTTCTTCTTTTCAAATGAGAACAAAAAAAAATTCTTTCATTTCACATAAATTGCTCATAATATTCAAAGTTCCTTTTTTTTTTGCCACTTTCCGTTTGTTTATATTTTCTTTTTACACTTTACATTATTACTGCCCCTTTTTATTTGTTAAAGAAAAAAAAAATAAAAAAAAAACGTACTTTCTTTTGAATGACAAAGTCATTAAATTATTATTATTATCGTAAAAAGACATTCACATCATTTCATAATTTTTATGGGTTTTTTTTTCTTTTATTTTTTCTTGTAAATTTTTCAGACTTAATTTAATAATGTTTTGAATATAACTTGTGAAAATATTGTGAAAAAAGAAAAGCTTTTATTTACCATTTCTTTAAACATGTCATGTATTCATGTAATTGTATTATGAAATTTTATTTTTCTCAAGTATATAACAATAATTTTCGCTATATAACTTATTGAAATTACTAATTTTGTTTTTTTTTTTCTTTTCTTCAATAAAATTCATTTTATGAAAGAATCTTTTTTTTTTCTTCCTTTTTTTTTCTTTGAATCATAAGTGTGTATAGTCATAATTTAGATTGTAAGAAAACCTCTAAGAATTTTTATTCTAATATGTAAGTAATTCAATATATATTGATTCCCATATATAATTTAAAAAATTTATTATGGATATAAAACATAAAATTTATTCATATGCTTGAAAATGTAAAATATCAATTTTCAATGTATGTATATCTGTGAATAAGTGAATATACAAATACACATACAAATATAAGTTATTCAATATGATTATTCAATCGTAAATTTCAAAATACAAAATGTTACATGTTACCAAAAAATAAACTACATATATATAAAAACATATAAAATTAAATTCATGCTTTACATTCTAAATATGTATGTTTTCTTCAAAATATGTATATAAATTTTCAGTTTAACTGTCAAACCTCTTAAGTCCATTTTTTTTTTAAATTTTTGGAAAGATAAGCTTTTTATTTTACCAACGGCATTCAACATATATTTTATACACAATTTTAGGATTTACATCTTAAAATTATTTAAAAATTCATAAGTTTATCGAGAATACGTGACATTCTCAAAAAAACCTTCAACATTCGATCCTTTAAAAAAACCATAATAAAAATTCGGCCTTATGAAATTTGCCAGTTAGGCCAACAAAATATTACATTGCTGCATCTACATTTTCTATTTAAAAAATGGCTTCTTAGTAAATTTTGTTTTTTTTTTTCTATTTTCTTCAACTAGTAAATTAATGTATTTAAGGTTCACTTTTGGGTTTTTGGATGCATGAGTATATTTTATATTTTCACAAACAAAACAAAAAAAAAACATATTATCTACTTTCAAATCTAATTGAATAGAATGACTATGTGAATTTAAGGATCAGTTGTTCTATATTGTATTTTACTCCTACATACGCATATGAACACACAAATACACCCACCCACACACAAAAATATTTCATTGTTATGCATTGTTATGTTCATTAAATTATGCTTCTTAAGTAAGAATACTCATCAATGAAAGTGAGTAATGGGAATTAAAGCAACAACAAAAATAGTACTCTATATTTTTGTAACCAAAGTCAATTTTTGTTATAATCCATTAGATTTACGAAAAATTTTTCGTACAAAAAAAAATATATATATATTATTCTAAAAATATTTTTCGATTTATGTATTTTACAATAAAATACACCCAAACATATTATTATTATATGATATTTGTGTAACAACAGAACTGAAATATGAAATAAATATTTTATTCGTATAAAAAATATGAGGAGGATATGCCTTTAAGGATATTATTAATATTTTAATATTTATACCGAACTGTAGAATTCACATTTCTTTTTATGCTTTTAAAAAATAAAAAAAACCAAGAGAAAAAAAAACGATATTGAATTGGAAATATACTTCATTAATCATTTTCATAAATTTTTGTGTGATAAAGAAAAAAAAACCTTATTAAATTTTTCCACTTGGTTTTCTTCTTTCTTTTTGTGCTTTTATTTCTGATTAAAATAAGGTAGGTAAATACGTATTATTTTTTTAAAACAATTCATTAATTTAAATCTGAATAAAATCAAACGAACAATAAAAAAAAAACCATTTTTTTCTGTTACTACGCCTCAACCCTCTTCTTTTATTTTAAAAGTTCCGCATGGTAATTATCATTTTATCGGAACTTTTTCTTTTTCTGTTTTTTCTGTTTTTTTTTAATTTGAAAATGAAATATAAATAATGTATAAACTAGCATAATAAAAACAAATCTTTTCAATTTTTTTTTTTAAAATGTATAATTCAAGAATTTTATAGCATAACAAAACCTCTAGACAAACGTAAAACACTTCTGTTTAACCCTTTTCAAATAATGTGACATTTCCTTAGACAGTTTCAAGTATGTATACATAAATGATTTTAAAAAAACAATCTACCTATAAATGTATTGCTTATACATATATACTATATATGTACGTATGTATGTATGTATATATATGAATATTATATTTATGTATACAAAATTTTAAATTAAATTGAAATATCTAATTTTGTATTATGGTTTTCTATTGTATTAAATACCAAAATCATGATATCTTTCATTTCCTTAAAAACCAATAAAATTTTTTAGTAATATAACATGAATTTAAATTTAAATTTAACATCAATAAAAATAAAATAACATTAATCATTTTTATTGTTATTTTTATGCCTTAAGAACTTTAGAAAATTCAACTATTTATAAAATACAATAACTATAAACAAAAAACAAAAAATGAAAGTTGATCTTTAAATATTACTTAAGGGTTATTATACATATAGAACAAATTTCTTACAAACAAATTTGTATCCTTAATTTTACAATACAGATTTTTCTTTTTCCAATATAAATAAGATTCTAAAAAAACAAAATAAATAAAAAAATAATAAGGATATTATATAATTATAATTTTCATTCGTACAAAGTAATAAAGATACATTATGTATCTAAGCTTCTAATTTCTATACAATCTAACCTTTTTTTTTGTTTTTTGGGAAAATTTGTTTTGAAAACTTCTTCTGAAAAAAAAAAAATATTAGATGTAGCTATTTTATTATAATTCAAAAAATATTTGACATTGCTAACGGCTTTTAAATGTTTTGAAATCAAGAAAAAATTTTTTTCTTCAAATTTTCAAAGATGATTTTTTGAAGAAAAATTTAGATATTAAATTATTAAAACTGAAAATTTATTTTAAGAGAAAAAAATTACCTAGGTATTTCTCAAACATTTTCATCATTTATGAGCGTCGTAACAGATCAATTTGATCCAGAATTTTGGCTTATTTGAATCCAAAATCTACCACTACTATCCTTCTACTTAAATATTCTACTCCTGACAAATAAAATTGTTTTATTTAGGTTTTTATTTTTGAAATTAAAAAGAAAATAAAAAAAAATTACTTAAATGATTTATTTTAAAATAATTTGGCCTAATGACAAATAAATCTTATTATAAAAATATATACAACGAAATTGAAAAAAGAATAATTTACCATATTAAAAAGACACAGTTTCGAAAAATTTCAGTATTATCGTTAAGTAAATCTTTTTTTCCAATTAATACACAGTTTACTAAAAATAAAAACAAAAAATAAATAAAATGGCATATTATCTTAAATGTCTTTTCTACATTTAATTTTTTTTTTTCAGATATATATTTCAATTATTCGCCATTATATCAAATTACCAGAACATTATAATGGGTTATAAAATAATACACAAAAGCCCATTGAAATATAATGTCATTCATTTTCACAAATATTTTTCATTTAATCATTGCGCTACTATACCAAAATTATATTCATTTACATATTATGTACATATATACGATACGTACTTTTTATATCATATTGGATTTTTTTTTCTCTCTTTCTTTTTTTTTATGTGTTTTTGTTTCAACTAAAGCATCAATTTATATTAAGTAATTTACATGTATTACCCAGACCAGAAATAAAAACCTTTCATTACTGTCGGCATACCAAACACTGGTTTAATCTACATTCCATTGCTTTGACGATTTATATCCTGATTACTTTACTTTAATCCCCCATTTTTTTAATTTCTTTTCATTTGCAACGACAAATAAAAATCTGGTATCGTTTTTTTTTTTCTTTTTTTTTTTTCACATGAATACACTTAGTCCATTAATGTGTGTACATTTTTCATTCATGAATTTTTTAATTTATTTTTTCATCGAATAATGTAATAAAGGCCAGTCTCGGAACAGATAAAGGTACAAATATTTGTATTATGCATGCACTCGTGGTGTGTATATAATATACATAATATGTATAATGTACAAGATCGTATAATGTATGTAATTATATTCATATGTGAATAGGTACCTAAATAGTATTATTTGTTATAAAAGTAGGTTTTGATAATATAATGTGGAGTTTTCGGTATGCGGAAATTTATTGATTTATATTCTATTTCTATACCACACTTATGCTGATGACGACAACGATACACAGATTTTATTATTGAAAGTTTAACTTCATGTTTTTGGTTTTCTCTATCTATGTACTTATATATGTATGTATAAACATAAATTACATATGATGTGGTTTAAGAATGAATATGTAAAACAAAAGCGTTAAATTAAATAACTTATGTAGGCGGAATTTTCTTAAATGCTTAATTAAGTTTAAACAGTTTAAGACAATTATATTGTTCAATTATGTATTTATGTAGTAGGTATTCTTTGTTTATTAAATTGAGCTTCCTTTATGTGACTATGTGTTTATAATCGATTATAATATTATGCAAGTTTATACCATTTTTTTTAAATGTAATTTAAACACATTTAAATATAATTTGTAATGTTTTTAAATCTCCACTAGAAGTTTTTCTAAAATTTGCTACATGCAAATAAAAATAATTGTAAATAAAAACATTCCGCAACAAATGATGATATACATACTTATGTGTACAGCAGTGATGAGTTTTCTATAAGTAAAATTCTGAACATAAAAACAATGAACCTTTCATATCTAAAGTTATATATCTTCAAACCAGAACATCACCATGCAATACACGCCTACACATTTCAATATTCATTGAATTTAAATTCAAAGAGAATTTTTTTTATATGTACCATATAAAAATTCATTACTTACCATAATATGTATGAATATCTGAATACACCTTTGTTTTATAATCACATCACAGTAACTACAAATTATTCAGTGAGTAAAGAGATATGTGATTGTGGTAGATAAAACATATATAAAATATGTGAAACTCTGTTTATGGTGAGTAAACATTTTTACAAATAGTACAACACACAAACATAACGTAAAATTTATATTCTGAATCAACCACAATTACCGATACTGGTTTCATCTGAATTTCCAGGGGTGAATTTTCGAATAAAAATGTTATTTTACTTATTGAAAAAAAATATTTGAGCACATACTTATACATAGAAAAAAAATCATCAATCAAAGGTATGTAAATGTTTATTACAATTCAAGAAAAAAAATCTTACACACATAATGATTACATATAGAAATAAGATTTTTTAATTACAATAATTTTTTTTCTTCATTACATTAAGTGCTACACTTAACATACATTTCCCTGATGTATATATAAGTTATTATTTTTTATTTAACCGATATTTTAACACTTCAATTAAAAATTGTACATACATACATATAACATGCACATGAATATGTCATATAGTGTAAACATACTCGTATATTATTTATTATTTTTTGAAAATTCTTAATATTCATTTAAAAATTTTTGGTTCAAATATGGAAAAGGTGATAAACAAAACTCATTTTATTGACATTTACTGAAAGATACATCATAATTCAAATTGGTTGAACTAATACACATTTTCCCGTTTTAATTTGTAAATGACTAAGTATCTATTAAAAAATTTAAAAAAAAAATTTCACACTAAATAGTTTAAAAAATAATTTTATTCGTTAGGAAGCTAATATTTTCGATTCCTGAAAGAAATCATTCCATAATCTCCATATGATTAACACACATTCTTAATTTTATTATTGAAAACAAAAAAACATACACATACATATAAAGAATGAAAATTGATACTATCACAAATCAGGTGTGTCATGAAATCATATATGAAATGTGATCACTTCATCAATCTGCATCTATAGTTCACATTCAGATACAGATACATTTCAAAACACAGATACTCGTCATAATATATGTACATACATAGGTACATATCTATCAAATTTTATTAATTGTGTAATATACAATGTGATTATATAAACAATATTTACATTTTATATGACGTGTTTTATGAGTCGGAATTTAAAAATTTACTAAATTCCATCATCCACACTCTCGTTTAAGATCAAAAGAAGTTAAGATTACCCATCAGCAGGGAACATTTATACCTTTATAGGTGGGCAGAAAATATCTTGTATACAATTTCTTAAGATTTCATTTTTTAGATAATGTCCATACGTCTCTTTGTCAAATAATTATATTATATAGTGTCGTGGTGTTAAATTATTAATAATAATTATAATAATAATCGTACAGAATATGAGAAGAAAAAAACATGTACGAGTATAATACCAATTGTACCTATTTACTGATCTTTTCAAATCTGGATTTTATATGACATTTTAAATGAAGGCCTATTGAAAATATCATAATTAATCATGATCAGATTTTAAAAGAAACAACAGATCAGGTGACTTTTATTTAAGACCATGCTTGCAGTCTATAAAGGAGGACAAATATCTTTTTTTTTCATTCGATTTTTCAATGTATGTGTGTATCTTGAAGATTATAATGAAATGCATGAGGAATTTGTATTTTTTAAATGATCTGAAAAAAACTGATGTTATTATATTTTCGGAATTAATTTCAAGTTGATTTATTTAATCATATGAAATCATTTAAGACGATTTCATGTCAAGTATATTATGTAGGTATCTATACTTTTTTGAGAAAAAGATTAAAACAGTTTGATACCAGCTACATTCACTTATGTGTTACGAATTATTGAAGAAAAAAAAGTGTCTCTCCATAGAAATTTATATTATCAATTTTTCTTTTTATTTATTAATATGCTAAAATTATTGAACTGTTTATTTCATTTTTTTCTCGTTTTTTTTTAGCAAAAACCAGCCTATAACATTCATTTTTTCTTCAGTTTCCTACTTTTTTTCTCAAAAAAAACAGAATAAAGCTGAATTGCTTTATTATCACTTCCGTGTAAAGTTGAAAAAAAAAGGAAGAAAAAATTACATCAGATCAAATAAATAATAAAATTGTCAACATGAAAAAATTTTTTTTTTTTATTTTGCATTTTATCCCTGACATTCTGATACTCAAATAAGAAAAATGTTATAAAATTAATGGAAAAAAGATACATATATAGAAAATTATATAAAATAGGCTTTTTTAATACATGAAATATAAACTTTTTTTTTTTTACAAGGAATATTATATTTTTTACGATTGTCACTTTTTATATCATTTTAAATACATATGTGTATATGTTTTTTTTGTTTCATAAAGTGAATTTCATATATTATACAATTTGAATATGATGTAATAAAACGTATGTATAAACGGTACGGTACAATGAAATATAAATATGAAAAATAATAAATACATACATATATACTTAATATATAGGCGCATTTAAAAGCATTTTTGAGTTTCATGTTATGTACGATATCAATTTTATTATAAAGGCATTTTTAAAACACTCAAAACAATTTTTTTTTTATTATTATTTCTGTTTTATTTACAAATAAGATACAAAGTTAAAGATATAAAATATTATCACTGTAAAACACTAATTCATAAAAATAATGTTTCATTTCAAAAGGTAATTTGTTTTTTACATATATTTTATTTTAATTTTTGCAAATTGCAAATTGCAATTATGTTATCAGTTAGAAAGTAATGAAGATTTGAGAAAGAAGATTTAATTTAACATTTTCTTGATCTTATCAAAAATGCATTCAACTCCGTTGGAGTAAGTGTATCTATAGTAAATGCCATAGTAAATCCGTATATTATTCTGGCACCATGACAAAAATAATTTAAAATAAAGAAGGTTTTTTTATATTTTACTGTGAAAACATCGATCAAAAGTTAAATAGTTTTTATCAACTGGCATCAATCTATAGAATATTTTAGCTATCAGAATTCAACAAATTTCAAGAACCTTAGTTAGGCTAAATTGATCCCATACTAGTAAATCAAAGATCATCATCTTAAATAAACTCATACAAAGACAAAATTCATTTAAAACATCAAGCAAATTATAAAATCTTAAACTTGCAACAGAATAATTTATAACAAAATAACAATAATTTTTTTTTGATAAATTCTTAGTTTTTCTTTTCAAAATTCAATTTTCATTTACATTTAAATTAAGAATTTCCCATGAATTCCGTTAAAAACACATACATTGTTTTTTCAATGCTTAGAGACAATTAAATCATTTTCTGATTTAGTTTTCTTAAAGTTATTAGTTTACTGTACAATGAAAATCATTTAAAAAATAGTATAAATATTCATAAGTTTTTTCCAGACAAAAAATAAATCTAAAAATGAAAATTTCATGAATGTGTAGTGTATCATGCCTTTTTTGTTTTAGCTTTTATTCATTTTATTACAGAAAAATGAAATTATCATTCAACAAAAATTTATATTTTTCGTATAGTTTATTTTTTTTTATGATGCTCGTTGTATCTTCACATTTTACTAGATGATTTCAAATGTCTATTTCCATGGTACAATCACTCGTATTCATTCCATTTATGTATCTTGTATCTTTACAAAAATGTTTAATGTAAACTATTTCTACAATAATCTTGAAATGTAACATGTAAATTTATATACATACATACATATATTTACACATAATCCTTCTTACCATCCTTATTAGGTAATCATTTTTTTCTTTCACATTTCACCTTGGTTTTTAATCTTTTCACATCAGATGACAATTCATCTGGGTCATTTAATATATTAGTATATACAAATGTGTTTTACAACACACATGGTGTCATCATCATGTCTTTATTTTTTTTTTTTTACAACAAAAATTAAGCTGTTTACATTTCACTTTACTATGTAAATATGTGACAAAATTAAATAAAAAAATACATATAATTTTTTTTTCAGAATTAGAATAAAAACAAAATTATGTTAAACAGAAACAAAGTGGTACAATTCATCAAATTTTTTATAGTCAAGAAAAACCCTTTTTTTTTCAACTGAAAGTAAAAGTTCTTGTTAAAAATGTTTTTCTGACGGCTTATTTGAAATTGTTTCCTGTTTTTATTCTATTTTTCATTCTTCAAATAAAAGACAGAACGTTTTAAACAATTTTTATTTATTTTTCTTCTGTTTTTATTTTATTTTCTTAGAAATGTTTACCGACTTTTTTGTCATAATTAAAAAAAGCTGTTAGGAATATTAGTTATAAGTTTTAATAGTTGGTAGAAATTTGATTCTGCATGTGACCTAAAAAAAGCTTTTCATTTAAAATTTAACCCTTAAAAAGTATATAATTTAAAAAAAAAAAATTATATTCCACTCCATGATACCTTTTAAGAGCTAAATTCAAAAAATTAATCATCAATTTTCTAATTATTTCACTTTTATAATTTTTCAAATCTAAAATTAATGATAACATTAACATTTAATTTAAATCATAATCAAGAAATAAAATTTACTAATCTCATTCATATGCTTATAAATACACCCTTAGGATAATTACTGTATTATCATGTGTAATGTACCTACATATGTGTAAAAATACATAAACGAATGAAGTTTACGAAATGTAAAATGAGTGTCAAAATTATTTTATAACTTTTAACAACAATATGTACAATGACATTTTTAAAAAAAAAAAAACTTTTTTTTCTTCTTATTCTGAATGTACATATGTTTGTACATATTTCCCTAGAAATGACACTCTAACGTTTTAACAATTATTTAATGTCATTAAATTTTTAATGAATACTTTTAGCAAATACAAATAACATTTAAATTGATTTAATGAGTATTTAGAACTTTTCTTACAGTTAATTAAAATATAAATGTATACATACTTATGTATATTTACTATATCACTAAATCTATATAGTTATATGAAGGTCATGTAAAAGCTTAAGTTTTTAACGATTCAAAAAAAAAAAAACTATGTACTGTGGTTATGATTCAAATATATTTTCATAGGACATCAGTGCCAGTGTTATGATGCAGACGTACAACAGAACGTATTTTTTTTTTTTATGGTAGAAAAACAAAAAATACAAAAAGTCTTGCAATTAACCTTTATTCAAACAGTTGCAACAATATCCTTTTTCATGTGTACTTAACATTTTGTATGTTTACAGCACAACTAGTACCCATGGCTACAGTTCAGTTTTTTTTTTCTTTCTTCTTTTTTTCCTTTTATAAAATTAGTGTATGTATGTGCATGTGCATCATGCATGTAACTTTTATTATCAGAACGGACATTTAATAGGTAAAAAGGTTGAAGAAGTTAATAATATTGTTTTTTTGTTGTTTTTTTTGTACAAAAGAGATGCCATTTAAAAGTTCAATTTTCATTTTCTACAGGGTGTACTGGTAATGCTTTGTGTTTACATAAACTTAATTTAAAATAATAGTCCATTATTATAAGCCAGGTGAAGTTTTAAATAGGAAAAAATAATTACAATATTAGGGAAAATAAAAATACTGACCATTTGCCATTTAAATTCTATTCATCCATATTGACGTACGAAACGGTAAACGTACTTTTATTTGCAGATTTTGCAATAGGTACTTAGTTTAATTTTTTGACTACCCACAATGTTTTCTACAGCATAATACTGAATCTTAAGTTATGACTTGATGAAGAATAAGGCTGTTATTGTGCTTAAAAATGTTTTTTAAGCTTTTCAATATCTCAGAAACGATTAAATGAATCAAGATAAAATTTGAAGGATACCAAAAGGAATTTTTGAGTCATTAAACTATAAGAATTTTTATGAATATTATGACTTTAGCTTTTTTTTAAGTTTTAAAAGGCTATCACTTTCCATATTCATATTACCAAAAAGTTTATTGAAAAATAAGAGAAATAAATAATAATGAAAATTCATATGTCATATTTAATATTTAATTTATTAAAGCAATGAATCTAAATGAATTTGTTTTGTTATAATTTAAAGCTTTAAAAAAAGACCAGAAAACTTCCAAAATAAAATATGTAAACATATTTTCATATTGTGTACATAGATACTACGACAATATTTTATAGACTTTTCGTTTGTAAATAAAAAACAGAAACTTTGAATAATTCAACTTTAGTGGCATAAAAACTATTTTTTTTTAATGTATAATATATACAATATAGTCTTGACTATGTATGCATATACTATTAAGCTATACGTGACTTGAAATTATATTAATTGTTTCAATAAGAAAAAGTTATTCTAAAAATTAGAAACTTTTCTTTCACTTAAGAAAATTTTATGATTATAATTTAATTTATTTCTATTTAATTATTTTACTCCTTTTTATTTTTTATTTTTTGAAGATTTAATATTTTATGTATACCTACATCTTTTTTTTTCTTACGAAAGTTTACTTAAGTTGCATTTTTTATTCATTATACTTAAGAAGAATATTCTTATTATATTTTGTATTGGATCGCAGGATAATGAATGTCCTTTGAAATGAAAGTTGTTAATTCAAACGTACTTCTTCTTATTTAATGCAATTTTATATATATATATAATTCCTATCAATTAGATAAGATTGAAATAGGGCTTTTGTTGCACTTCGACCTAAATAATTAATAATTCCTATCAATTAGTTTTACCTTTGCTTTATATCCTTTTTTTCAGTATAGAAAAAAACTTTTTTTTCTAATAAAAATATCACAGTCAATGTGCTTTTAGTTTTATGGAGAAAAACAATCTAAACAAACTTAATTATTCACAATCCCTACTTCTTGAAAAGCCTTCGCTGTAAGGTCTTCTTTTTTTACATTTTTGTGAAACTTTTTGCAAAACTTTTTTTATTTTTTAAATTAAACAAAAAATTTCGTTTTGTTTGTTTTTATTATAGTTTTATTTCCTTTTAATTTTTTTTTTAATTTAGGTCATTGTGTGCGTTTTACTCTTAAATCATTTGTTCAAGGATATTTAGACATTTTATCGAGTTCTCATCATTATAAATTTATATTTCTTAATCAAACTAACATGATTTTTATAGTTAAAAAAATTAGTAAAATAGAAAGAAAAAAAAACAACAAAAAAGCAAAATAATGACGAACATTCACCTCAACAGATAATGAAGGGTATAATATCTTTAAAAATAAATATCGCATGTTTTATTCTCATCGTTGAAGATTTTTTATATTTAAAAAAAAAATAGCAACAACAATTTACACACATATACATGTACATGAGCATGTGAATCTATACCGATCCTTATCAATATAGGTAATCCATTGTTTACATTTTCTTTTGTTTTCAATTTTCTTATTTATTTCTCCAATATATCAAAATCAGTTTCGTTATAGATTGTACGTCTATGACCAATAAATGGAATTTTTCTCACTCATTTCATTTCAAACACTAAAAGTTTGTCTATTATATAAAATTAATTAAGAATGTGAAAATATACTTTAGACATTGATTTCCTTCTTTTTTCTTTTTTTTCTTCTATTTTTCTATTTACCAACATTTCGATATTTTTTTTTCTGTTATACTTTAATATTCTAAAGGGTCGGATTAGATTCATTTTCCTTATGAAACCTGTTATTATATGAACAGAAAAAGGAAAAAATATCTTTATAAACACAAAAACAAAATTATATATATAAAATATATGTATGTATGTATATTTGTTATTCACCTACTTATTTTTATACTCCCACGACCCACACACATCTTGTATATTACATATTTACTTAGGAATTAATTTTTATGCGTGTTAAACTAATATTTAAGTCAGACTGGATTAATTTTATCGTATTTCAGGATTATTTTCAGCAAAAGCTTGTCAACATAACAAAAGAATGTCCATAATGGAAAAAAAAACCAAATATATTTATATTGAATTAGAATCGCACAGAATATATTCATGTTTTTTTTCTTTAGAATTTTTTCCATTATCCATACACAAAATTATTTCAAAAGGTGTATAATTTACTAGGTTTTATGCTATTTTTGCTGATTAAATAGTGTTTTCCTGTAAAAGCATTTCCTTTAGATTTCATTTTACATTCTATTTTCATAATATTATTGTTGTAAATTGTTATCATTATAATATTTAGGTATATTGTGTGTGTGTGTATTTTTCTTCAATTCTTAACTCTTTTGTTTGCTAAGTTTATTATTTTAATCTTAATTTCAATGTAAATTATTTCGTAGTGATAATCGATAAGCCGGAAAATAATATAATTTTATCATCTTGTCATGTTTAATTCCTATAATAATGTAATTTACAAAAAAAAAAAAAAATTAGATTAAGGACAATCTATGATAAAAAGAATGTATTACACAATAAGGAAATATTATGATATGATAAAGCGATTTAAATCATGTAACAAATTTAAATTTTAGATTAAAAAAAAACATTGATAATAAATATTTTTTTAATTTAAAAGAAATAAATAAATAAAGGTGTTAGAAAATAATTGTAAGTTAATAATGTTCTTGAAAGGATTATAAAATCTTTTTATAAATATAAAAACCTTAATAACAATCACAAGATGCTGCTAAAAATCAATTATCAAATATATACTCTGAATTTAATAAACTTTCAGAAATTTGTTAGCCCTAAAGAGTGTCTATTGTTTCATGAAATTTTATTTCATAAGTTTTTCAAAAGAATACTTATGTTTGTTTATTTATTTGTTGGTCTTTTAATGATCAAAATAATACAATATTTTTAAATAAAGGAGAATAATGAAGGTGATTTCATCATCTCAAAGGATATAACATTTTGAAATCTGTGAAAGATAAAAAACAATACATAAAAAACAATTTCATCCGAAATATTGTAATTGTACTCGAAGAATATCATCCTTTGAGAAATGAAAACCTTGAAGAAGTAATAGAATTCATTTATGTTTTTTTCTTCTTGTTCTTTGTGTTTTCATATGTTGGTTTTGTTTGTTTTTTTACATTTATTTATTTTATTTATATACACGAGTCGTTGTGATTCTGATTTGTTATTTTAATTTTAAAAATTTCACAGTGTTTTATTTCAAAATACAGCCAATTTTTTTATGATTTACTTTTAAAAGCTAATTTAATAGATTTTTATTTTCTACAGTTGTCAAAAACTGCAATAATACTCATAACATATGTGTATGACTATGTATTATATTTTTTTACAATTTATGATTTTAATTTGAACCTTTAAAAAGCTGATATTTCAAATTTTTTTTTTTCTGATGTCAGTAACATATGTACGTGTATTTTCTACAATAAAAATGTGGAAAAATTCAATTACTAAATGTTCGTACTGAAAAAATAAATTTTTTTATCGCACACAATCACGCACATTTAGTTTACACAATATTACTCTTTTTCCAGTAGTATGTACGTATTTATGGGAAAAAAAAACCTTAAACTGTTTTTACTTTTAAACACCTAAATGTAAAATAACACGAAAAAAACACAAACAAGAAAACCATTTTCAATTTCAAGGCAAAACTGTCCTTTGAATACCAAACCGGTGTCATATCTCAGAAGCTTTTTATAAAAATTAAAAAATTTCAAAGAATAATTACAAAATAAAATTGACAAAATCAAACTTACAGTTACACTTCCAAATTCAAATAAAGGAATTTATTTGTTTTAGGTACATATCTTGAAATGAAAAAAAAAAAACAATTTAAATCTCTTCAATTTTGTTCCAAACAAAATTATTGCATTTCCAACAGCATTTTAAAAATCACCAAGTCTACAATTCGTTATTATTTTTTTATAATTTTTCACCTCAAAAATAATAACAATTGTGGTTACAAAAAATTGACATAATTATCGTATCTTTAAAAAATCAAAATATTAATGTAAAAATTTATTTACTCATATGAGAAACATTAAATGCACGGTAGAATAATTTAAAATTATGTCTGACATGCAAAATAAATAATTTTACTTAATTATATAACACTACGTACGTCCATCAGTGTACTATAACTATATATGTACTAGTATGGAAAGTATATGAAGGTGCTTGTACTCGTAATTGATGCAAAATGCAGGAAAATCAGTAAAAAAACAAAAATAATTTTATTTATAATTTAATGCTAGCTTTTTTTTTCTTTGCTATGAAAGACTCAAAAAATTATTTAAAAAATTTTCAACATGAGATATCATCACAACACCACACACCATACTTATTAAGATATTTTTTTTATGTAAGTTTAAAAATAAAATGTTTATGTGTTGTATGACATGAAATGTAATTGCTATGAAAATTGATGATTTTAGTCAAATAAATTGATCAATTAGGTTACACACATATGAAATAAAACAGATTTAATAGGATGTCAAAAAATTGCTACTATTAAATAATTATTATATTAAAAAAAATTAATTATTATCTAGATTTATTTATTTAGTTTTTTAATTTTTCGTTCTTTTTACCATTTTTCCATGAAAACACATTCTAAAGAATATTATTGTAAGTGTATAAAAAAGAACATTATCAGAAATTTTTTTTTAAATTTTAATTATATCACAAAAATAACCAACAAAAATATGTAATTATATTCGTCCTTTTCAAATAAAAATTCATACAAATGTAAAAATTTCATTTAAAAAAAAAGTTTTATTAATTTTTATTAGGCCATCAGATATAGAAGCTTCACTAAAGCTTTACATTTTGAATAATTTTATCAAAAATGTTGAAGACTGAGAAAAAATTTCAATTATTTGAATTTTAATTAATTCTAACTTTTATATCTTAGTCCATTTAATATACTTACTTGCATATATGCATATATGCATGTATATAATATATTTTATATCCAATCAAACTTAACCATATTTGTTCATATATCATGTACCTATATTACATACAAATAGAAATGTACATACATCCAAAATTTCAAATAAAGAAGAAGAAACATACGTATGTATACGAACGTATATAAGTATTACATAGGTACATATATATATATATAATTTCACATATTCAAATATTTGAGCATACATTTATACCTCTTCATTCATTCAAAAACACACAATAGAATATATTTTAGAATTTAGTTAATGCATTTTAAAAGTTAACTGACAGAATTCATAGATTTTCCTTTTATTCTTAAAACAAAGAAAATTCATGTCCTTTGTAAAAGAAAATCTTAAAATGAATGTCTAAATGTAAAATGTACTTTTCATGAACACTCTCACATATATGAGAATACATACATACGTAAATGCATTCTTATTTAATTGTCAAAAAATCATTTTTATTTTTCAGAACATTTCTATTTGTATTCAAGTTTAGATAGTCATTTTAAATTTTACTGTTGTATATTTTAAAGATAAATTGATAGAAAATTATGTAAAATTTAATCATATCTTGATATGCTTAAGTGTTTTTGATATTTTAAAAGGCTTGTAATTTTTTATTGTTTTGAAATATGTATTAAACTAAAATCTTTGAATTAAAATTACAAATAGAGAAATAATGCAAACAAAAAAAAAATAAAAAATAACAAAAACAAATTCAGGACTCATAGAATAAAATATGAATTTGTTGCTGTTATCGAGAGAAAATATTTTTAAAAAGGACAAAACGTCGAATTTATTTAAATAAAAAAAATTTTTAAATCATAATGAAATTTCATCAATGCATCACAATTTAATAAGAATGTTTTGACTTGAATGACAGTTAAAGATAATTCTGACATTCAGTTGAAACTTTTTATTTTATGTGATAAAGCCTTCAAGTGTGCACACACCGATAAGTTTTGAAGAAAGTTTCAAAAATGTAAAAATGTGTAAAAATTTAGACTTTCAAAATGATTCGAAAATGGTGAAGAAATAAATTGACTAGGACGCTTTAATTTAGAAGTTGGAATGAAATTTTAAACAAAACTGAAAACATTATGAAGTGTAAAAAAAATAAAAAAAATTATATACATAATACCTATATAAAATAAAAAAGAGCAAAGGATCAAATGGATAAAAATATATATTACCTAAATTTTAATTATAAACGAAAATTCCACGATACAGCTGAATAATAATTTTGCGAATTTCGGAACTCTGTTATTTAATTTTGTCATTAGAATATCAAGAATTATTTTATACGCTATAAACCATTCTTTCAAGGTTCATTCTACATACATATAGGTAATTCTTGAAAAATTTACTAATTTACAAATTTTGTAAAGCTAGACAACATCTAAAAATAAATTTTAATTTTATATAGAATTTTAAAAATATCTATTCATGCAAAAGAAAAATAAATATCGAGATATAAAAAAAAAAAATGCAATATTTATTTTTTTCCCCCACTTTATTGTAATATTTAATTGAATAAAATAAAAAAAATAAGAAAATACAAATCAATTAATCTTTTAATTCTTTCTGATCCATTAATTTTATTATTTATTTATTGAATGTAATATGTATTTTATGTTACATTGTGTATAAACTTAAAATAAACAATTCAATGTATGTAAATATATATGTATGTACATTTGCTTTCAGGCATTATAAATCTAGTAATTAAACAATTTACATTCCATTATATGTAAATTTTACAAATGAATGAATATTAAGTTTATTTTTTAAGAATCAAATACCAATTATTTTTTATTTTTTTTGTCTGGTCTGGAATTTTATTTATTTATTTATTTACAGTTATTATAATTCAAATTAATATTTTTGACTTTCAAATGTAAACAACAAAATAAAACATATACAGACAAAAAAATTACATACTTAGTTAGTCATTAAGGACCTTTAATTTTTCCAATTTTTTTTTACTCTCACAAAATTTAATAAGTATAAATTTCATCAAAGTATTGAATTACTTGAATTACTTTTGAGCACTGTTAAGTAATCATTTTAAATGACTTCATAAAATTTTTTATTGTCCTGGTTGAGAGGATATGTGCGATAAATGATAAAATACATCAAAATATAAAAAACGGAACAAGTGCATATCAGTAATCTATACAAAAACTTGGCATGCAGAATAAAATTTTGTAATCGGATTTGTCTGAAGATAATTCACTCAATTGGAAAAATTGTGATTCTAACGAACGACACACAAAAAAGAAAAATTTAGAAAAAAAAACACACACACATACATACACACATAACAAAACGAATGCAATGCAATGTATTATGAAAATGAAAAGTATGAGAAATTCACACATTTATCGAAAATTCTTGTCACTTAATCGAATCATGCTTTCAGCTATTTGACATGATGATGGTATAGAAATAATGTACATATAGTATATAAGGGATTCTAAAATCACGCGTGCAACTATGTTCAATAAAACTTCGCCAGTTTGTTTATCATTGTGGTTTATTTCATTTAATTCATTTATCTATTTTATTTCTTATTTTATCTCTTCAACACTTTTTTTATTTTCTTTTTTAAAAAGCAAAATGTCTTCAAAATGATAACATAAGACATGAGATAGCATAAAATTCTTTTAGAAAAGAATTTTTGAACAAAATTTTTTTATTTTGTGTTTTCTTTACAAACAAAAATGTTGAAAATTAAAAAAAAAAAACAAAATAAAACATAAATTTTTAAACTTGAACAGAAATATTTTTTGCTGATTTTGTACCAAAAAATTCAAACTCTCTGTTATTGACGTTGAGAACTTTGAAAGAAAAATTGATTTTTATTTAGAAGAAAGTGAAAAGTAATTTAAATTTTATCTTCTTATTAATGCCTTATCCTTTTTATATGCATGTACGTGTATGTGTATGTATGTAAACAAAATAAAAATATAACATTCCGGAAGTTTACTTCAGATGGGTGATACAATAAATTTTGTTTGAATAAGAATATACTTGAAAAATGCTTTTTATGCTTATTTTTTGTGTTTTTTTGCTTTTTTTTCGTTCGTTCGTCCTTATTATACTTGAGGCTTTTAAATAAAATACGTGGAATTTTTAAACGGTTTTAAGAATTTTGTTAGAAATTTTAATATAATACAAAGAAATGACTATAATAAGGATGTAAGAAGATTGAAAAAAAAAAATGAACATAAATTAAAACAACATATTTTTCTTGTTTTTCTTTTCTTTTTCTTTTTTCTTTTTTTGCATTTAACACATAAATTTTACTTACACGTGTTGAGGTAAAATAAATAGAAAATTCCATGAAAATTTATATTTCAGAAAGAAAAAGATTTGAATTAATAATGATCTAGTTGACTTGAAACACTTTTTTCTTCTTCTCTAATTAAATTAACATCAGGATCCCAGCTAAATTATTTTTATATTGAAAATACTCGATTTTTTTCCTTCAATATTTTGATTAAAAATATTCATTAAAAACATACATACATACATACATACAATATTATTTTACTGAATATTTTAATAATTAATCTTGTTTAGTGGCATCAATTCAGACAAAACAAATCGAAAAATAGTATATGTATTACCGAATATGCATATATCTGTGGGTATTGTGTATGTATATAATCTAACTTATCTACATACGTTGTATAAAATATTTACGTACCAAACAAATATATGGTCAAACACAAATTGAAAAATTCTCCGGTACACATATAGTATGTTTGTTTGTTTGATTTATGAGGTGGTTACATGCAATTTGCCTATGTTTTATGTAAAATAAGTTTGAGTTAATTTTAATTTTATATTGGAACTAAGTAAATGAGTATTTATAAGCTATAAAAAAACTAAAAATATATATATGCTACCTATTTGTACAAGTTCTTGTGGGTTTTGTTTTTTTGTATTTTTTATGCAAATCCTTATCTGTGGTGAAATTATGATGATGAAAATTAAAAATTATCCTGTGAAAGGATAATAAGTATGTGAAGTAAATATATGCGGAAAATACCATTTAGAATGTATAATAACGAATACCTACCTACGTACACATATACATAGATATGTATATGACAAAAAAAAATATATATTGACGTAGTAATTATAAAATTTAATCAGGATATTAAATAAATTTTACTACTTAAATGTATGGTAATTGTAAATACTAAGTGTATGTAATATATTATCATTCATTTTATAAATATTTGTTTTTTAATGATATTAGAAGAGAAGTATTAAACATGCATTGATTCAAAATGAATTATATTACTCATAAATTCAAAATGGGAAGATACTAAACATTGAAATTAATTACTGTAGTATGAATTATATTTGATATAAGTAATTGACCTTATTTTTTCTAACTTTTATAAGAATTAAGGTTAATTGATTATTGTCATTCTTTTATAATTTGAAAAGAAAACAAAGAAATTATATTATTTTCTTTTTTATGGCAGAGCCATTGTCATTTTTATTTGGTCAAAGATCCTTCTTTGAAAATTCCTTAAAACATCAAAATTTTCCAGCCATATGTCGATACTATAGTCGTCTAATTAGCGTTTAATAAATTTTAACTTTGATGTGTTTTGAAAGATGTTTAGATTTAAGCAAATTTGCATCAAAGAAAATCTTCTAGTTGCTATTAGGAACTTTGAAGTATTTATTTCTTAGAAAATTTTCATCACAGAATTGATTTCAGGTGCATAAGAATTTTTTCTAGAAAAATATAAAAGATTTTACATGACTGCCGTAAGAGTAAAATTGCAATAAATAAAGAATACATGGATTTTTGCTTTTAAGTTATAAAAAAGTTTTTGGATTCCATTTAGATTCCATATAGTGACTGATAGCTTTTGTTAAAAAACACATACATAAGTATGTATAACAAGACTGTGCCGCAATTTTTAAAAGTTTTGATGTGCATTAAAAAAAAACAAAGAAAATAAAGCAAAAACCTTTTAGGTATTTCGAATTTTCACCGATACATACTGAAAAAATACCTACATATGTATGTATTTCGTATTCTATATATAGTACTCGTATAAATGATGTAACATGCTTTGTGTTAAGACATTGTATAAAGTATACTATACCAAAAGATATGTACAATATTAGAATACTAAAATCTTATTTATTATAAAAATGACAATAAATTAAGAAATCGCATGTTACTCTTGAATATTCCTTTTAATATTAAAAAAAAAAAATGTTTATACACAATATTGAAGAAAATTATTATTAGAAATTCATATGTTTTGCATGTTTATTTGTCATTTATATTATTTAAAGATATCAATAAAAACAAAAATATATGAAAACATATGTCAATTATGTAATAAAATATAGATACAGGTGCTTTCAATTTATATGACAATCATTAACATAATTTTCTAGTAATAAATAATAATGTACGAATTAAGATATTTGATAATAAAAAAAAAAAATATCGAACATAATTTCACTTGTTTTATTTTTATGTTCATATTGTCAAGTTTTTTTTTTCTTCGATTTTGCTATTTTTTATTCTTTTGTCGAAAATCATAAATTCTTTTTTAAATTTTATATCTTTAACGCCTGATTGCCATACCTGTTTAACAATATGTATGTACATACATATTTAGTACATACCAACGAGTCCTTCTTTTCAATACAATCAAACAAAAATCATCATTTAAAAATTACAAAAAGTCTGCTGTTAAAATAAAAATTTAAAGTTTTAAGTATTCTGTAAGTAAGTAGGTACTAAAAAAGAGTTAACTTTCAATATCGATGAAAGGACTTTTTTTTTCAAATATTTTAATCATCATAGTGACAAATATATACTATTTTTTTAGATTTATACTTTTCATATTCAATGAAGAAAAAAAAAACTTCACTTTCATTGTCCAACAATGATGACACAATCACAAATATTTGAAAATAAAAAAAAATTTGTTCACAATAGCTGTGTTAAAAAATAAAATAGGCTAACGTAATGAATGACTGCCAACAATATAATCCAATTGCTATTAAAAATCGATGAAATTATATCTACCATTTGATAAAACTGGAACTCATCGCCAAAATACATAGTTTATATAATGAACACAGGGAATAGGTATTAAAAAAAAAAAAATGATGACATAGATTTTAGTGTTGTTTTATATCTTTCAATCGATAAAAATTCCAATTGTTAGAAATGTACATAAATATCAAGACAATAAAGAATGTGGTGAGGGTGATTAACTGACCAAGTGTTCTACAGTTTTTATGTCCTTATACACATTCACGTATATAAAAGAAATAAAGGTTCAAAAAATATTAGAATTTAAAGAGTGTAAAAAGTTCTGCTTGAATTTTTGTGGAAGATAAAAATGAGAGAATATCTATGTATGTATGTGCATGACAATTAATTGACCATTTTTCAAATAACAAAATATTTTTGCATCAGATTTTCAATGTATTTTAGTGAACTTTATTTGTTTTCATCTTATTTATTCAATTATTATTTAAAACATGAATTTTAATTATTCAACTACAAAACAGCAATTTGAACTCAGTAAACTAGAGCTTACACTTACTCATTGACCTCTTCTATCTTAAGATATAATTTGAAAAAAAAAAAAAAAAAAAAAAAAAAAAAAAAAAAAACTAGTCAAAACCGAGTCTGAACTATCTCAGTTCTGCCTGGTGGAGAAAAAATCTGCGAAACGTTGTATGTCTCTTGTGAGTTGTATCTTTTATTACTGCAATGAAGCATTAACTCTTGAAACATTGAAACACCTAGACCTAGAAACTTCCAGTTTTGCTCTCAAAGTTGACTTAAAATTTCAGGTTCCTGAAACAATCTTTAGCTTTTTCGCAAGTTACGATAAGTAAGGTGCAATTGGTTCCAGTCAATTTAAACGAAAAACAGATACATATTCTGCAATAAAAATACTTATCTAGTACTTCAAAAGTTTTCAAAAATATTTATGGAAAAAATGATGCGTTAAATTTCCACATTCAAATTTTCCAACAACAACAAAAAAAAAGAGTTAACTAACTCACTTAGTTTCAGAGAAAAAAAAAACCCCCAATAAAATAAAACAAATCTAAAAGGATTTGTGTAATATAGCAAAATAAAATGTCGTTAAATTTATTTTATTTTCTTGTTTATGACAATCGAATACTACCAACAACCACCAAACCATATGTCATTTATAAATATTTTAAATCCAAGTTTTATTTTATAACTTATTACTAAAACAGTATTTTATTCATTTTGAGTGGATATATGTATGTATCTATACATATACATGTATATGTATACACATAAAACATAAAATAACAATAACAACAACAACATTTTATACTTAGATTTAAATTTTTGTTCAATAATATAGTACACCATTTTATTTTTTTTTTTATTTTTTTATAGCATTTAAAATTGTGTTCATAAAATAAATTTTATTGTTGTCCACCATAATTGTAAAATATGATATAAAGGCAAATTTGAATGTGTTTTTGCCTTAATAATAAATTCTTATTATTAGACAATAACTTCTAAAGCTTTTTTTTAAATAATTTTTTGTTTTTATTTTTGTTTTTGAAAAAGGATAATAATAAAAAAAAATAAATAAATTGAAATATGATATTTTATGTTTTTGTAAAAAACAAAAAAACTTTACATTGACAAAAATTACTTTTCAATTTATTTTTTCTTTTTTGTTAATCATATAAAAACTAAGTTTTACTATTTTTACTTACACTAGGATAAAAATTATTTAATCCTTAATACGATATATTTTGTTTGTAATCTTAATCGATGTTCTTCCACAGGAAATTAGTTTTGTTAAATGTCCGGTTATGTAAATTGGAGCATTTTTTTTTTTTGGTCGTACAATATTTTTTTGGGTTCGAATTCAGGAGATTATGTATTTTGTATAAAATGGAATAAAACAGTTAATAGAAGGGGGATGAGAAGTGTTTGTTATATAAGGACGAAAAAATTCCAAAAATAAGTGTAATCAATGATTTTTTTTAAAAAATTCAATTTATGACTTTTTTTTGCTTTTGTTTCATTTCAGTTTGAGCTCCAAAAATGAAATTAATCATCAGTGGCTCAACCCCTCGATGTAAGCCAAGGCCTACTCAATTTGAAGGACAGAGCTGTTACTAATACATATTTGTGTAACTGTGAAACTTGACTTCAAAGTGTTTGATTTTTGTTTAAGTAAATGAAAACTTTAAGAAAATTTTATTGAAAAAAAAAACATTAATATTTCACAAACTAGAATATAATCAATAACTTTTTTTTAAAGATTGAAAATATGTATAGAAAAAAAATTTCCTTTGATGATTTTTTTCTCAATGCAAAAACACATAGAGGAAAAACAGAAAGTTAATAAAAACTAAAACGATATAAAAAAAAATTACAAAAACGATGATATGATAAAATCAGAAAAAAATTTATTAGTTTTCCTTTTTGTAAACAAAAAAAAAAAGCTTTATCACTTTTATAAAATAGAAATTAAAAAAATAAGAAGATTTGAAAAAAGAAAAGGCAATATCTATTCAACGTTATTTTAATAACTTCGAATGCTATACAGGTGTATGTAGTTGTTAGAAATCAAAAGTCAAAGGTCAAAGATATAATACAAAAAGAAAAAAAAAAAGGAAATTTTCCATATTTTTCATTTCGTTAAATTTAATAAATTTCTAAATAATTTTCTTTTTCTATCCTTTTTAGATAAGGAGCAAAAATAATTTTATAAAATTTTAATATCATAATATTATTCTATAATATAGAAGTAAAGTGAATAAATAAGAAGAAAAGAAAAAAAGATATAGGTAGGTACATGAATATAATATTAATTATATAATGATCAGTACAAAATATAGATTATTTTTTGTGCATGTACTTTATATATAAGCTTTATAAGCTTTTTTATGTAGATATTAAAATTTTTTTTAATAAAAAAAATAATAAATCTTATAAATAGAATGAAACAGCAAAAGATTTATTGATTAAAAGTTAATATTCTCAATAAAACTTTGAAGTATTATACCATAGAATATTATAAGGTAAAAGTAAATTTTAAACGAAAATGAAAAGCTATAAAATTGCATTTAGAAGCTAAGTAGGTACATATGTAATATGTACAAACATATCTCTTCAAAGAACTATAATTCTGCCAAATTAAATAATTGATGAAAATTTAATTCCTCCGCATTATGTATGCATATGAGTTTACTTTGATGTTTTTTTTTTTAAATTACGTTTTTTTATCCATAAAGCCCCAATTAAGGTGCTCCTACACGATCTGGCAAATTGGCAGATATCTGCCCATTTTCGCCCATACACTTTTGTCTGAATATTAGCAATTACGATGGATGTTTTTAGTGAAGATTTTTAGAACTCTACACTACTTTGACGTTTTACTCCATACAATAGTGTTATTATTGATAAATAAGAAATCATCTTCTTAAAAACATCTAGAAGACTGATTCTTAATTCTGTAAGTGTTTTTAATTAGCGATTACACAACAAAGTATAAAGAAATATGCCAAAAATACATACTCTCATGATATATGTATGTATGTATGTAACGTCGAATCTAATGCAAAAATGAAAATAATACCGTATTTCAAAAACCTTCTCTCAAAAAACAATTAAATATTTTCCTTAATTGTTAATTCTTTATTACTTTTAAATACTTTTTTTTTATTTCACATTCACTTCAAACATTTTCATTATAATTTTAAAGAAAAAAAAAATGAATTAGCAAACACTAAAAAAACAAAAAATCACATACAAACTAATTAAGGAATTATAAATGTTGCTGATGTGAATAAAAATTTTTATTACATTTTATTTTTTTTTTTTAGTTTTCAAATATTCAACATAGAAAATAGTCGGTACAATATGCTCCCATCTATTCATATAATGTTGATGATTACAATGACTGTTGAATTCTTAAGCGAAAATATGAAAATAATAACATAATTACAATTCCATGTATGTAATGTTGCATCATCATGTTATTATAAATTTGTTTTTTTTTTTATATTTTGGTGAAAACACCATACAAATATATTTATACCTGAACTTTATACAAAATGCAATTTCATGAAAACATTAAACAAATATTAAAAAATAAAAATAAAAATCCAGAATAAACCGCTATGATAGCATAAATTAAAAATTTCTCATAGGTTTGAATAAATGAATAAAAATGTTAACAAAACAAAACAAACAAAAAAAAAATATGAAAAAAATAAATAGTTTACATATGTGCTTTCTTTAGTAAGCATCATATCACATATATGTGAAGTAAATTTATATAAAATTTGTTTTTTTCATCCATTTTTTTAAAAACATCAAAAATTACAGGATAGATTGTACCATAACAATTTAATTGTAAATACAGAATGAAAGGATAAACATTTTTAATTGACAACATTTTTTTTTTTTTAATTCTTAAAATTGTTTTATATCTATTTTTTTGAAAAGGAAAAAAAAAGGCAAAAACTTTTTTGAGGGAAGCTAAATTAGCCATGATTAAAACTGAAAAAAAAAAGGAAAATAAAATAAAAATTTGTGTAGGAGAATTTTTTATTTAATATTTTATGAAAACAAAAGTTATACTTAGGAGAAAATAAAAAACAAATAAAAAAATCCATGAAAATTAAAAAGTAGAATTTTAAAGAATAATTTATAAAATTTGTACTCATATGAAGATTAATATACAAACATTAAAAAAAAGCTTTTCATTCACAAAAAATATATTTAATTAACTTCATTTTGTTAAATAGAGTATTGTGGTAGTAGTAGTAGTATTTTTAATTGAAGAAAAAAAATTTCTTTTTTAATATTTTCAACTGAAATTATTTGAATAAAAAACACAATGATTTTTTTTTATAAATAAATGAGAAATGTAATGAATTTTAAAATTAAATACAATTTGGTTAATTAATTTTTTGTATAATTTCATTAATATTTTTTTTTAAATTATTCTCTAGGACTATTTCACATTCACATGAATGTACATACAGTTTGAAATAGGTAAGTCATAAAAAAAGTCTTCTTTTTACATCTTAAAAGCTACTCTTGAACAAAAACCATTTTACTCAAAATACTCACTTGGATCACACAGATCATAACCAATCCAGAAAGTTGTTCTTCATATTACATATTACTTCTATTTACTGAATGTATAAATCATATGTACATATGTATACTATGTGGACTATGTAAGATGAAAGGAAATATCAATCTCAATACCATTACATTAAAAAGCCAACAGCAAAGTAAAATGTACATATCGTCGGCCTGACTCGCAAACCTCGTAAATGAATTTTTGTAAATTTTACAGTAGACAGAAAAAACTATTTATTTTTGGCATATACGTACATACAAACAAGCATTTCTTTTTTTTAAATTACTCAATAAATAGAAAGTAATAGGAAGGTCTGATATTTCAAAAAGCTGCGTAAACTTATAATTCACCGAATAAAACCAAAAAAATCAGACTTACGAGGTTTGCGAATTAGGCCGACGACATGTAATGATTATGTACTTCTGTTCACGTTCAGTCAATAATTTGCTCCTAAGCTTACCTACATTTCGAGAATTTTTCATTATTGAAATTTTTCACACAAAGAAAAAGAATCTTTTTGTAATTACAGACAGAAATAAATAATTCAAATTCTAGGAAATTTTAAATACATTCTATAAAATACATTCATCTGAATAAAAACAAAAAAATTTGTAAATTTTGTAAATTTTCAGACCAATTAAAATTTAAAAAGTCTAAAACAGCATTGAAGATTTTGTTTCAATATCTTTTTTTCATTTTTCTAAAAAAAGCAAACATATTTTTTAATTTGAATGCTACAGTTATGTTATTCTTTTTCTTTTGTTTTTTGTTCTTTATTTTTTTTTTTTTTTGTATCTTTTATCTTATAATCTTATTTTAGAATGAAATATAAAAATTGCAGTTCTCTCTAAACAGAAATTTACCAAACGTTTTTGATTTTTTTTTTTTTTTGTTCTGTTTTTTGTATAATTTAAAATGTTTTATGGTTTTCGCGAATAACATTTCAAAACATTTTATATAAAAGTATATTGGTAAACAATATAAACTCTTGAGTATTTAAAATGTTTGAAAATGTATTACATTATGTATATGTATATGTACGTAAGAGAGTGTTCAAATGTATGAGTATTATGAATATTTGAAAATATAAAAATAAACAAAAAAAAAAGGATTATCTTTTTAAAATCTTGAATGTTCATACTAAAACTACATGGTTTGTTAAATCCTTTTAGCCTTTAAATCTAAAGTATAGTTAAATAAATTTATTCTTTCATAACAAGGAAAGTGCATGGATTCGTTTTTGTTTTTTGTATATTTTTTTTTTCCAACCATTTTATCTTGTTTCTAGTTTTTTATGTCATTTTCACTTTTTAGTAATATTTTTTTTTAATATTTTATTTTCATTTAAAATTTATCTTTTAATTTTATTTCAATTTTATTCTTACGTTAGATTTTGGTTTCATAAAATAAAATTTATTTTGATTGCAGTTCTAAGTACATTGATTTTTTTTTCCGTTAATTTTTTTTTTCATCGCAAATTTTTACTTTTTTTTCAAATAAATTTTAGAATTATAATTTTTGGATCCTTGAAAAAAAGATTTTAAAATACAATTCAATATTATTAAATAATATTAAATAATGTAAATTTTAAAATTCCAAAGTTATTTAAAATTAAAAAAACTAGGACTGGGTTAATTCAAATATGTGTCAATTCGAAAAGATTATGAAAGGAGTTCGAAGAAAATATTTAAGGGAAAAGTAAAAGGAAAATGTAGAATTGGAAAACGCCAACAAAAAAATGAGCTGGAAAAATTGAAGATAAAGAACAAACTATACTCTATCCAACAAATTTCTTCACTGCAGGTCTTATGGAAAAGTTCATTTTTATCCAGTGTCATTACACTTAATACTTTTAATAGTTACTCATACCATACCCCAATCTATTATATGTGCAATGAGACGCTGGATAAAAGTGCCGGTGATTAAAATCAGAAACACATTTATGTAATTACTCAAAGAAGAAACAAGATAAAATATGCCCATAAGACCTGCAGTGAAGAAATTTGTTCGATAGAGTATAGAGTCTAACAAAACAAAGTTTAGAATTGAGATTGATCTTGTAAGCAGAGATAGATGGAATTACTTGTAAGATAGGCTTAACCTCATCCGCAGCTGATGTACCTGTTTAGAAGCATAAGACGGAGAGTATTTATTATGACTTTTTCGAAGCTAGAAAATTTTTATGAAATTTGAAAAAAATATTTCAAATCACATTATTCAATTGAAATGTTCCTTTTGATCCCAAAAAAAAGCCATTTTACAGTCAAACCTTTCATTTCCTCTTTTTTTTTCCTTTTTTATCATTTTGTTTCAAATAATAATCGAATACCAGTAAGTTTAAAAACTCCTTTAAATATTCTTTTTATTCGAATTTAAAACTTTATTATGCGAATTTAGTTATAAAACTTATACATACAAATACATACAAATATAAATTTAAATTCTTCTAGAAGAAAATGTAATTTATTATTTTTATATATGTATTTGAAAATAAAAAACAAAAAGATATCAAATTAGAAACAAATATTGTATTTTACTTTTTCAATATGTCACATTGTTGCAAAAAAAAATAAATAAATAAATATTTATATACCTTTTGAAATCAGCATTTTTATTTTGTATGCAATTACAATAACAATAAAATAAACAAATTTTCATGCAATCGTAATGTTATTGTTATGTTTTTTTTTTTCTTTCTTCTTCTTCTTCTTTTTACTTTATTATCATGATTATTTCACGTTTAAAATACATAAAAGAAATATTTTATAGCATTTTTATAGTTTTTTATTTTTCTTCTTTTATTTTCAAATAAAAAAAAATAGAGTGCTTTAAATAAAGCTTTTCATCTTTTGAGAAATTTTATCACTGTTTTATTATTATTTCACATAAATTCATGAAAATTGCAAAACGAGAATTTATTTTCAAATTGAAACACATAATTTTTTGAAATTAGTATACGAGTATAAGCACATATTTTTTCAATAGTAATTTCGAATTTAACTTGAATAAATTTTCTATTGATTCGATCTTTAATCGGATTTGAATTATATTTTCATATTAAATTTTATTTATATTTTCTTAGCTCAAATTAAAAATTTACATGGAAAATTATAGTTAATTCAAAATAAAAAACACCAGCGATGGGGTCGTACAACCGATCACAAAATCGTCGGCGATTTCGTTGACTCAAAATATTGAACATCAATAGAGCGACACATCTACAACATCGATACATACATTATATGAAATTCTACTTATATCTTCGGCAAAATTCTAATACATACTAAAAACAGATAAAAAATGAGGTTTTCAGTTAATCCGCGACTATGTAAAGACTGCAAAATTCGAAATTAGCTTAATTAATTCGACCACGGACGGTCGAAAAATAGTTGTCACTGGTGCTCGCAGCTTTGTTCAATTTCATGAGAAAACATTATGTATAGTATTTTTCGTTTTGGAAGTCAGTATTGTGCTTATGGAGGCAGTACCCGATGAGTTTTTTGCCTTGGTAATATTTAATTTAAAAGAATATCCCTCGATTGAAATTGAGATCTGATTACCCCAAACACGAGACAGATTTATTCAAACAATTTGTGAAAGAATATAGAAAAGTATGCCTATCTTGCCTGTACTGACATCCAAAAAGAAAAATAGTATAGTTAAATTTGCCTTTGATACTTAGTTCATCACGCATCGCTCATAGTCTGAGCTCTGTATATTTAGTTTTTAATTTAAATTTTATATTGCCATAAATTTTATGTTAAATTTAACAAATTATAACATTATTTTAAAATATAAGTTTTAAAAGGATACACACAGTCAAACAAATTTATAATTCTAATACATACATAATTTCCAATGTCTATTATACTTATAATGTTTTCTCAATATTCTAAAATTACATATTCTACCACTCATGTGGTACTGCACTCTCAAAGAGAAAATCTCTAACAAAATTATTAATTCAACATGTTAAGTTTAATTTAATAATATTAAAATTTTACTTGCATTTTAAATGAAACTATTATGCTAAATTTATGTAAAGAAAAGATAAAGTTTTTAAAAAACATGCTTTGAAGGAAATTCTTTTTTAAGTTTCAATTATAATTTGTCATATAAATTAAAAAATTATAGTAAAATCTTATATTATAAAGAGCTTTATAATTTAGATATTTTTTCATAGGGCGTTCAAAGTTAAAATAGCTTCACTAACTTTTATCTAACTTGAATTTTAAGTTAAGGTCACCGCAGCCTCAAGAAATTTGTATTTGCCGATATAAAAATAAATTTTTAATAAATAAAACTACCATCTTCCACACACTAAATGACAATATTTTAGAAATTTCAGAATTTTCTAAGCCTTAATTTCCCATCATTCAATGCTAGTTTTTTCCGAGCTTTTTCCATGAAAATTGCTAAATTTTTAAATTTATATGAAAGTGACGTTTTTTACATATTATTAGTGGAAAATAAAATGTAAAATAGACTTGTTCCTTGAAAAAAAATCAATATTTCATAACGTCTTCTATCATGAGTGCCTCACATGTATGTATTTACTTATACACCTGTACTAATTTTGTATTCCGAAAATGTTTTACAAAATTAAAATTTCAATTAAATTTCATATAATACTTTTTAAGCGTTTAAAATTTGTTAATGAATAAACTTTCAGGTCTTATACATATTATTATATATTGCGCATTTTAAAATTTTTAAAAATAGTTTCAATATCTTGTGCTTGAGTATGTAAAATTTTACACAAACACACATCCTGAATCTATTAGAAAAAAGTAATAACCTTAAATTTTCTTCTAGAAAAAAAATAATAATTTCTTTATCCATGAAAATTGAATTTGAATATTACTTTTTTAAGGTAGACATTATTGAAAAATCGAAAATTAAAACTTTTATAATAAAGTTTTTTTTCTATTTGTAATTTGAAATAAAATAATTTTTAACAAATTTTTTTTTTTTATTCTGTTTGTTTTGGTTTCTTTTTTTATTCAATTTTATTTTGAAAAATCATTGATTTCTAAAATTTATAGGAACCTACAGAAGAAGAATGTAATTTAAAACGTATTAATTCTTTTTTTTTTCTCCTCCTCAATTCCATATATCTTATTTTGCCAGGAAAAAATATTTATAATAATAAAAGTAAAATAAAACTTTTCTTTTCAACTTAACAAAATATTGTCGAAGTTATTAAAACTTTATCTTTTTCAATAAGAAAAATAAAACTCAACATTAAAATGCCTTATTTTTCTCGGATGTATGTATATGTAGAATGTAAAGAAAAAAAAATGTCTGTATAGCTATATATTTTTGAGTTTAAATATTGATATGATTTCGAATATTTATGTAAATAAATAAATAGAAAAAAAAATTGGATGTAAATCTTGAATTTTGCCTAAAAAAAAGCAAATAAGTACTAAATTAATATTTGATAGAAGAAGGAAATTTATTATATTGAGTATATTATTCTATATACATATGCGTATATGTGTGTAAAAATAGAATATGATATAAGTATTTTCAAATTGAATTTTTTTATTTTTTATTTTACTTTTATTATTGATTTTTTGTTATCAAACAAAATATTTAATAAAAAATTTATTTGAAATATGAAAGCGACACAATGAAAACAAACAAAGTTTGTAGAACAAAAATAATTTTAAATAAAAGGAAAATTTTTAATATCCTTAATTTTAATCGAACTTTTAACGAAATTTAGTAAACAAAGAAAGTACATTAACTTTGTTATTTTGAAATGTTGTCTTTTTTTACTTCACATAACTTGTGTACGGAATACTGTTAATTTTATTTAAAGTATTTTCAAAAACAATATTGTTCAAATGTCCTTAAGAATCTCCTTTATAGACGCATCAACACATGTATATCACTTATAGCACAAATAATGTTTCTTTGACCTCTTCAATAGTTCTTGGCATTTGACACTTGAACTTGGCACTTTTTTTGTATTTAAAAAACAATAATGTTTAAAAAAGAAATTCAATAACATCAAAGGACTAAAATACACATTAAAAAGAAATTTCTACGGAATGCAAAAGACATTGTTGAATCAATTACACTCAAAAAACTACCAATTGAGGCGTTCCATATCAAAACTCGTCTTATCCACTTTTTATCAAAATTGAACTGAAAGCACTAACGGTTTCTTCTGAAAAGAACTCAAATAAAAACCAAATATTATCACATAAAAATTTGTCTAATCCTTCAGATTCATTAAATTAAAAATTACTTTTTTTGCAAAACTTGCCTTATCCTTTGAAACTTGTCGTTTCAAAACAAAGAGTTAAAAAGTTTTTTGTGTTTATTGGAAAATCACTTATCAAGGATAAGGCAAGTTTTGATATGGAACGCCTCAATTACAAGCCCGCCATTTATATGGCAGAAAAGTTATGTAAGATGGTAAATATTTTATAAAAGCGAATTTTTCTAAATATTTTTGAATTATTCCAAAATAATGTTCAATTATATTACATATTGAATAAAAAAAATTTTTTAAATCACAGAATAATCTTTTACAAAGTGATCACAATCCACTACAAAATGATCTATTATCCTTATTTGAAAAAGCAACATTAATTTTAACAATAAACAACAACAAAAACATATTATTAGAAACACAATAATATGTATCCTTAAATAAAATTATACATAAACACACTCGTAAATAAACACACATATTGATGTTAAAATCCATATAATTACAAATCTTAAACCCACAAATTTGTAAACGACAAAATTTTTAACGACAAAGTAAACTAAATGTTTAATCTGTGTAAAAAATGTTATTCATAAATTGCATTGAATAATTAAACTTTAATAGGACTAAAAATTTTCCAATAACCATTTTACGAGGTTTTTATCAAGAATGTTTTGTGGTATTATCTGGTCATTGAATTTATATTAATGTTACGTTCATCCATATTACAAGTACACACATACACAAACATAAACACAATTTTTTTTTTTTTTTTTAGAAAAGGACTTATATAAAATTGAGTACATACAATGTTGGATTTGTTTATTCAACCATTTAATAAAGTGCATTTTAAGTAAAACAAATTATTACAATTACGTATACCTACATACAATAGATGGTACCCTCAGGTGTTCGATACACACAATTTATATTCCTGAGTAATAGCCAAAATGTTTTTTTTTTTTAATAGAAAACTTTATTACACACATTTAACAACGAAAAATATGTGTATATTCATACATATATATTCGCATAATACAAATGTAAATGGAAATTTTCAACATTATTCGTAGGTACAACAACAAAAAAATAATTTCAGTCTTGTTTTTTTTTTTTAATTTCTTTTTTTTTTTAATAATAAAAATAAAAAATTCCAATTAAATTATCAAAATTAATTTTTAATGTGAACCTCAACTTAAAAAAAAAATTAAAATATCCTTGAAACAAAAACAAAAATTCATATGATTTCGTATCTATACGCAAAATTGAACAAATTGAATTACTTTTACTTTGTAATTTAAAAAAGAAGAAAATATTGAGTATTTATGACACATTTATTACAATCCAATCAAAATTAGAATTATTAAAATAAAAACAACTCATCTAAAATTAATTTCATTTTAAATCTTACATATACTGTAGATGTATAGAGAGATCTTCTTAAGGTAAATAGATTTTCATATATAAATTATTTTTTATAACTTTATAACATAACGTTATTGTTCCTAGAAAAGAAAATCTTTTTTCTAAAGAATAGAAGAAAGTTAGTGTTTCTAAAAATGTACCATAAAATCATCATAAAAATCAAATAATAGTAAAAATTAGTTGCTATCTTTATGTTTGTTATTTTCATCTTCTGCAGATAATCTTGTCATTTTAAATGCCTCATTTATGAAAATGAAAATCAGAATAAATGATGCAAAAGATGAAAAATGATTAAATGTAAATTTTTTATGAAAACGCATTTAAAAAGGATAGTAAAAATTTTTTTTTAAGTTGTAAAGAAAAATATGTGATTTTTTTTCAATAAGGGGATTCACTCTTTGGTGCAAATAGGTATTGCATCGTAGCATTCGGTGTATCGTAGCACGAATTTGCAACGATACAACAACAATTACTAAAAAACTAATTTTGCTACAGTCTTTCACATTTGCAATACCTAAGACCTATTGCAAACCATTGCAAACAGGCGTTGCATATTGCAAAGTGAAATGTCAGTCATTACTACGTATGCATGCAGGGTTGAATCTGAGTTTAATCCGGTTTGAATCTTCTATAAATACATGTAAATGAAGATTGAGTCCATATTGGATCCAACCGATCCTATCATTCTCTCCTGGAACGAGTTAAAATCGTTTAAGGTTATGTTCCCAACTAGCATTTTAAGTGGCCGCTACGTAATTGTCACTCCGTGGTGCCGCTTTAAAGTGACTGTCACTAGGAAAAAATACGTAAATGCTACGGTTTAAAGACGTGGATTTCACTAAAATGGGGAACAAATTGGGACGTGCCTGGTTCGTAATTGGAACGATATTGAAATACGTAGCTGCTACGTTCCAAAGTGGTAATTGCCACCTTTCAAACACCTAATAGGAACTTTAGGGTTTCTTCCGCACTAATACAATTATATATTTCAATTGAACATTATCCTACTTTGATATTATTAAATACATATATAAAATTATTATATTTATGACTAACACAAATAAAATATTTTCAAACAAATGATATGTTAAAATTAAAATTCCGATTATCAGAATTCAACATTTTAAAAGGACTTTAACACAAAAATTTCAACACTTTTCCTCAATAAATTTCATTGCCAACAAAAATTTGTGATGAATATAGATCTTGTACTTCGAAAAAATACAATGCGCCTTAAAAATATTGAAAAATATATAAAAAATTTTGTAAATTTAAAATTATATATTTTTAATAAAGTTTTATTATTTTCGTATTTTTGAAAATTTTTGATTTTTAAATAGGTATTATTAAAAAATATATTATTTTCTATTCAAATTTTCTGGAAAAATGTATTTTTAATCATTTTTTCATAACAATTAATTTCTGTTGAAAAAAAAAATAGATTAAAGAGTGAAAAATGGCGATTTTTGCGTTGCCACTGTATAGTGTATGACACTTTAAAATTTCACTACATGGTACCGAACACTTATGACAAAGTTGATGGTACGTAGCAAATAAAACTATATAGTGGCAGAAACTATAAAATTTTGAAAATGTCACTCTATAGTTCCTTGTGAAACTTTATAGTATCAAAATTCACTATAAAGTAGCAAACGGAACCACTTGGTTCCATTCGTCACTTTAACACACTTCTTTCTAATTCTAAAATGTCGTTCAAGGCTTAAGTAATTAAGGCTTTATGCAATTCATCTTGTAAAGCTTATGCCCAGTTTCACAGTCGAAGCTTAAGCTAAGTTCAAGTTACACCTAAAACATTGTTCAAGCTCCACTTAAATTTTGCTTTGTTTCTCAGCAATTTATGTATATTTGTAGTTGAACTACATAGTATGTATCTTCAGTTAAACCAATTCAATGAATATATTTTGGAACTTATGGAACTTGTAAATGTCATTATTTAGTAATGGCAATTATTGTGACATTTTAAATTTTTTCTCATAAATTTCAATTTATAATACATTTACTGACAAAACAAAATAAGTAGATGGCTTAAAAAGGTAAAGGTAATATGACATTTAACTAAACATTAAATAGAATTTAAGCTCTCAGTTTTTACGGCTTAAGTAAAACCTAATTTAACACTTAAACTAGGTAACTGAACAAAGTGTTTAAACTTAGTTGAAAAGTTGAACTAAGCTAAAGCTGCCACTGCGAAACTGGTCATTAGAATTTTCATTTTTATTGTTGCACAAGACTTTATAATTACCACCGACAAGTATTATATTGATCATATAGAAACCAATAAATGACACTGTTTAGAACCAAAAACGTTCCAAATACTTTATGGTGACAATTGGAACTTACACCTATAGTACCGGGAACTTATAAGTACCTAAATGTAAGTTTAGGAACGTATTTGTTACTTATGTTGAAAACTTAAATTTGGCCACTTTGTAGTGTCAAAAAGTGGTGCCAAAAACCAGGCAAACCACAAGCAAAACAACGTTATAGTAACAGAAACTTTAAGGAGTTTTGTAAACGGTCCTATTACGATTCTGGAACCTCGATAAAAACTTTAATTTTAGAATCCACATAGTTCCCATTGCCACGTATTCGATACGTTCAATGCGCAACCATGAAGTAGCGAAATACATTATAGTAGCGAAAAAAGTAGAAAACACGTTCCCGTCACTTAATTTTGGTAGCAGAAACCAAGGCTTGGTTTTTGTCACCAAAAATGCCAGTTGGGTTATTTATCGAAATTTATAATATTTATGAGCGTTTGTGTTATTTAGAACTAAATTAAATTAGTGAAATATATAAAAAAAAATAAATAATAATAATTCGATCTTTCAATCCTTTAGACTTTGGATCCGATCATGTATACGTAGTGCATGTTAGCTTTGAAATGTCATTAGTGTTGGTGTTGACAGCCATTATTTTAATTCAGGTTCAAGGTGCGCTCATTCTTCGTTGCAAATATTCGTAGTAAAAGTGTAAAAAAAGTAAGTTTGCACCAAAGAGTGAATCCCCTTAATATTATATTTTAAATTACAAGGAATATTATTAATTCGCAAGTTTCATACAACAGAAAAAAATTGAATATTTGATTTTGTAAATTTTTATTTTGTAATACTCAACGGATTTTTTCGCAATAATTTTTCTAAATAATAGTGGACAAAAAGAAAACTACTAAGTGGTTTTACTACTATAAGCGAAAAAAAATTGACGTGATAAAGATTACTTTAATTTCAAAGTCAAAATCAACAAGTAGATCCTTTAGTCCCAACTATTTACCTTTAAAAAGAAAACAAAATCTTATCGATTAGTATTTTTCTACTTAACCAGTTAAGCGTGTTTGACGTGTATACTCGTCGTGAAAAATATAAAATTACGATTGACTTTAAAAGTTCTAAATTTTAATAAAATAAAATAAGAATATTATTTGGCAGGATGTTTCCTCTATATTACTAATAGAACTGCTAAGGATTTTATACGAAGGGGGGTGGTGGTAGTCAACAAATAATAAGTGGTTGGTACATGTTTGGTCTTCGCATTAGAAATTAGGAATTGATTTTAATTACGCACGCTGTGGGGGTTTTTTTAAAAATAAATTCCACACTTAACTGGTTAAATAAAGGTTGAATAAAAAAGGATATGATAGGCTCATACTTTACTATACATCATCCATCAGTAAAATCTACTTACATCCATTTTTTTTCAAAATTAATTAATCCTATGTTTATTTATTGACATTTTATATTCAAATAAAATAAAACCATTTCGTCATGAAATTTATTGTAAAACATAAATAATTCTTGGTAATTGAGTATAATTTGGAAAAATGAATTTAACTTGATAACTTTTCGTTTTTTCTACTTACATATAAATAAATTGCTGTCAAAAACATAAACTTTTTCTTACCTGGAAAAATATGATTTAAATTAATTTTTCACAACAAATTATAATAAAATTTTATACAAAACCACCACCATCACCACGGTTTTTTTTTTATTTCTTTCCAGAGTGATTATAGTTCAACTAATTTAAAAGTTTTCTCATTTCATAAAGAAATTTCAACTCAAAAAAAAAAAGGTAAGTTTTTAAATAACAAAATAGTAAAATAAAAAAATAATAATATAAAATTTTTTTGAAGAATGGTATTAAATATCTTCAAGTTTCTTTAAAAAAATAAATTAAATTTAGATCAATGTTATTATAATTTTTTTCTCTTTCGCCATTATCATAGTTTTCAATGATATCAAAAGCTTTGTTATTTTTTAATTGGAACACTAAAAAAAATAACAACAACATTATTTATTTTAACAAAAACAAAGTAAATTGCACGAAAAATTATATTACAATAATAAAAAAAAAAGAAGAAAAAAAAAAAAAAAGGATTGTCTTTACCTTGAGAACAAATAAATCGGAAAAAAAAAATCTGTTTTTTGTTTCTCATTAAATAAATTTTAATTAGGAAAATATTAAATGCACAACAATGTAAAAAAAAATAAATTCAAATAAAAATCCTTTACTATGAAAATGAAAATATAAATTAATATTCTACAAAATAATTTCAAAATAACACTTAAATTTAAAATAATTACTAATTAAAATGAATTGCAATTTATTTCACAATATTATTAGCTGAAATAAAAACAAACAAAAAGGGAGAAAAAAAGGACTTTTCAAGAAATGAAAAATTTCAATTATTTTTATATTACATTTTTCGAAATGTGAAGAAAAAAATAAACAAACACAAAATAAAAAACAACAATTCAATTTAATTGAATTCTCTTAATGATTTTTTATTTGTAAAATATTGGATTATATAATAGGTCATAACGAATGACTCTTGTTATTATTTCTTGCATTGAAAAACAAATTGAGCAGAAAATTGAAAATATATACGTTTCTCAAAATAAAATGTTTTTTTTTTTTGCTCTCTTGTGATTAATCTTTATTCATTTCAAGATGAAATGGTAAATTAATTTTGAAAGTGCATATAGCTAAAATATAAGCAAAAACTAGGGATAATGTGTCAGTTCAAAGTTATTTTTGAAATTTTTTTGAATGTTCCAAAAGTGTGATTGAAATTTGAGTGTAACGATTTTTTATGGTGAACAGATCTGTCAGATATTGTCAACAGTGTATATACATATAGATGATTGAAAAACTAAAAACGATACTGACATAACACCTGAAACTTGCACATCTACCCTATTTGTCCTAATAAAATTCATTTTGTATTAGTTTTTGAATTTAAATTCTTATATACATATATACATATTAACAAGATGAAATATTCAATTTAAGTAATATTGTAAATGTATTTTTGGTACTTGTATTATAAAAAACTTTCTTGAATAAATATTTGAGCATACTTTAAATAGTAGAAGTGTTAATATTACTTTTTATTTTAATATCATTTTCTTCATATTTGTAGTAAATTATAACAAATTTTTTTTTTCTTTTTTTTTTTTCTTTTTATTCTTATATATTTTATTTCTTTTTATTCTTATATAATTCTTATATACATATATACATATTAACAAGATGAAATATTCAATTTAAGTAATATTGTAAATGTATTTTTGGTACTTGTATTATAAAAAACTTTCTTGAATAAATATTTGAGCATACTTTAAATAGTAGAAGTGTTAATATTACTTTTTATTTTAATATCATTTTCTTCATATTTGTAGTAAATTATAACAAATTTTTTTTTTTTTAATGAATTTTCCTTCAAGTGAAATAATCTAGAATTCTCTGAATTTTATCATTTCAATTAAAGTAAAAATTCATAAATAATACACATAATAAAATCTACTAATTCGTATTATGAATTTTTCTATAAAATTCTTTTATAAATTAATTTCTTGTAATTAATAAATTTTAATTTGAAAAAAATTTCACTGAATATTTTTGACATGAATTTTTATAAAATTATTTTCAAATCAAAATAAAAAAAATAATGAAAATTATATATTTGTCTCGCCAAAGTGACACAACTATAAAATATTCATAATGTTTTATAACAAAAACGAACAAAAAAATCTTCTCTTTGTTGCAAATGACATCCTTTTTTTTTTTTTTTTAGTTTAATATGTCCGTTTCTCTAATATAAATTTACACTTACAAACATATTTTCACAGTATTTATGTGCATTGCTTGAGGTTAACTGCAGTATAAAATGTATTTTCATGGTAATAAGTTTAACAATTTTTTTGTGTTTTCTTTTTTTTTTTTATTATTAAAATAATTTTAAAATTCAATGTAAGTTTGTTTGACTGAATAGAAATGTACGTATAAACATAGTTAAAATACCTGAGGCAAAAATTTTGTTATTTATTCAAAAAAATTTACTAGGAAAATATGTTCTTTGAAAATATTTAACTTAATTTTCATTTATTTTGGCTTTAAAATCAAATAGAAAATTACAAGGAATTTGTTTTTTTTTTTAATTTAAGTAGCAAAAAAAATATAATTTTCTTATTTACCAACAACAAAAATGTATATTTCCTATATTACAAAATCGAAATTAATTGTATTGAAGAGAATAGTCATAATCATGATTGAAAATAATTTTTTTTATACAGCAAATATGAGCTGTTACACATAAGTATATATATGTAGGTACATACCTATATGTAGGTACCTATACATATACTACATATGAGATATTGGTATATATGTATGTATTTTATGATTTGATAATTACTATTAACAACATAATTATGCGTTATCTAATTATATTCTGAAATAATTATATAATTGTACATATGTAGATATGTATGTGTTGTATTTTCATATTAACTGTCGTCAATATGCATACATTCAATCCATAACAAATAATATCCTATAGTAAATACCAAAAGGATATACATACGAGTATATACAATTATAAGTATTATCGTTATTAAATTAAAATCATATAATATTGTTTAAATATAAAATTAAGTTGTCATGTAAAAAAAAAAATAAAAAAAAATAAATATTTTCCCTATTCATTTTATTATTTAACATTAAGATTTAATTTGTTATCTGATTTTATGATTTAAAATTACTTTTACAGTGTTTAATAATTCATACGAATGTATTTATTTGTTACATAACAATTCATAATCATTAACATTTTTAATAGGATTTTCTTCACAAAGTAAAAATTAAATAAATATGTTATTGTTGTACATATACTTACTTATGTACTTGAATAACTGAAATTTTCACACAATAATATTTTGGAATGTATACTCAAAAAAAAAAAAAAAGAAAGGTTTTACAAAATAATTCTTTAAATTCATTTAAATTGACTTCAGCTATTTTTTTATTTTTTTCTCTCCTTCCTTTTCTTCTTTCCACTTTCTAAGGTTCCTTTTCTCAGTTCCTTTTTCTCAGTTATCTTTCTTTTCTCTAATATTTTTTCCACGCACAAACTCCTTCTAATTTCATCCCAACTCAGCAGTAATTTTGCCCTACTTCTAAATTATTTTTGTAATATTTTCTCCACTCCTTTCTTCCCACATGCTATGGTCATATTTCAGCCCCCCACTTTCTCGTCAATTGTTTTTCTTTGTCACAAATTTCAACAATTTTATTATTTTAAATTTTATAAAAATAAATTGTCTTGTTTCATATACTTTAACTTCATTACATTACAAGACATATTCACGCATTACTCGTATATATAAACCTGAAAAAATTTAACCTTTAGCATATTAAGTTGAAAGGTCAATTTTCTTGATCCTATCATAATCTCTACCTTAATTATTTTAACATATGTTATGAAAAAAAATACTGAATTTCATTTCAAAACAAAAATGTTATTTCTTTAAAAAATATATATGTATAAACAAAAGAATCCATGAGCACGTAATCAATCATATTGTCATGAGCAAAAAATAAAGTCAAAAAGAAAAAAAAACACATCCATAAAAATAATAAATAAACAGGTTGAATAAATATCGTTATCTTCAAGGACCAAATTGTTATTATTATAAGTTCATTTTTATGATAAATATACATTTATATTTTGTCAATTTTTCTTTATTTCATTTGATTTAGTATTTGTTTTTTTTTTTATAGGTTTACTAATTCTATTTGTTTTCTTTATTGAATTTCTGTTGTTGACCTGTTAAAACGTACTGTACATACATATACATATATGTACTTTCGAGTATGAATCTACAGATTCCAGACCGAATGTTACTAATCAAATTTAATAAGCTTATTAAATAGTAAAAAATAAAAAAATTGCTATCATCCGCAAAATATTTTCAAATAAATTGTGGATATAATACTTAATACACCTTATTCTATGTTTCATTTGAAAGTACCGAAGCAAAGGAACCTAAAGAAAATTCAAAATAATTATTACATTAGATAAAAATATGGAGTACACATTTGATTTTATTTCTTAGAATGTTCTTAAGAAATTGAAAATTCCATTGAAGTAATTCTAAAACAATCCTTCAACAGTTTTTAGTTAATCGAAAACTTTCAAACTTTTCAATTTTATCGAACAAAATTTTCAAATGAAATTTATTAAATTTTAATATTTAATACATAGACTTCCGTTCGAAAATGTTAAATTCAAAATTAAACTATAATAACAAATATGTAATTTAACACAGATTAATTATTTAAACGTTTTTTTTTCTACAAAGAGTTGTTAGTCTTCTAATGTTTACAGGATTCTAAATATTGATACAAATATTATCGATATTTTGCTGCATTGTTGTATTTTGTACACGAGTATTCCGATTAGTCTTATACCTTTGAATTTCTGATTTTCAGTTTATTTACTTCCTTTTCAGTTTTAGTCAATTTTAAACAAGAGAAGAAAAATAATAATAATAACCCCCTCCTATGCATTGTACACATTTCTATTTCATAAATATTAAATTTAAAATCATAAGAAAAAAAAGAAAAAATTTTGAAACTATCTAAAATTTAACAAAAACTTTACAACGCCCTCTAGCGGCCCCCCTCTCCTATCACTGGTATCAAGGAAAAGCAAACCAAACGGGATACCCTGTATTTTTACCTTTAAAATGAAAATATAAATCAAATAATTATTTTTAAATTCATTTTTTTTTAAAACAAAAAAAACACACATACCTATTTTTAATTTAATTTCATTATTTCCAAAATCATCACTATAACTTTTTTTTTCCCACAGGATTATTTCCAATTTATTTTCCTTTCTTCGTCTACATTTTTTTTTTCATTTTCATACAGTTATTTTCATTTTAAATTTTCAAATTACTATAATTCAACAAAGAAAATTTATTTTCTTTAAAATTAATTATTTTATCCTTGTTAATTATTTCAAAAAATATTTGTTGGCATCTAATTGGCACCATAAAAAACTTTTCTTTAAACGTCATCATTTAAAATAACTATGAAAATATATATGTATGTATGTATGTGTTTTTTTTGGTTATTTTACTCAATAATTTATTATCGTGTTATAAATCTTCCTAATTATTTGTTATTTTCTTTTATGTTTTTAGGAAATTCTTAGGAAGTATTTTCAAACAAGCAAATTTTTGAAAATGTATATGTAGAAAGAAAATTTAAAGTTTTCCTTAGGAGATTTTAATGATAATAAAATGGTTTTTTTTTTAAATGAGCTGTCAAATAATATTCTAATCGGGTCAAAGGTTATAAGGTTATAAAGTAATTATTCAATTTGAAAATAAGGATACATACATACAAATACGTGTGTATCTACTACAATGCAATACTTTCTGAGATGTGTCTCGAGAATATTATGTGTTGTTCTTTGTTTTCAAATAAATTTTCATCTCTTTAAAAGGACTCCATTATACTTAATTTCTGGAAAAAATCAAGGCTAAAAAAGTACTCTCCCAGCACCTGTTCGTTTTGTCTTCATTTTTACATGACAACAAAAATATGAAATTGAATGTAGTCCCACATCCAACAGCAAAAACAAACATTTTCATAAATAAAAAAAAAAAAAAGATTATCATAATTATTTTAAAGTCATTAATTAAATTTATTACAACCAATTATAATTCAATATTGCATGATACTGAAAAAATAAACTTGTTAAAGTCGTTCATAAGTACTTCAAACACGTGTTTTTCCTCTGTTTTTTTTTTCTTCTTCCAAGTTTTCTCCTCTTTTTTTTTTTTTTAAACTTATTAAGAATTAATTTAGCGTAAAAATTATAATTAGCCATTGAAATTGTAGATTTTTTTTTTCAAATTTATCACTTATTTTTATTTATTTAAAAAAAAATAAATAAATAAATAAAAATAATTAAATACTTGTATTATATTACAAAATTATTACCCATAGTGTATCCATATTTTCATTTCAATTAGGCTGTGAAAGTACTTGAAAATATTAATTGGTGTATATGAATTTTTCATCTTATTCATTTTGTTTTTACGTTTACTTGAATTTCAATTAATTAGATGTTTTGCCCATTTTTTACCTTTAATTTTTTTTTTTGTATATCACAGAGAGTTTATAATATTTTAGAATAATCAAAGGAGGTATAGGTAGGTAAGGTACATATTTCTAGAAAGAAAAAAAAGTATGTAATTATAATTTGACTTTAAATTTGCTTTTGAGGAAGTTTTCAATATTTTCTAAAGGCCAAAAATGCTTAGTTATTTCCTTTGTTTTCTGAAAAATAATTGATGAAATGGAAAATATAATTAGAGACTACTTATTATTGTTTTAAAACATAAGCGTCCATTTGAGTATACGTTTTGTAGACAAAATCGATTTTAAATTTTTATATCTACGGATTCTGTAATACAATCTATACATACGTAAAATTTTTATCAAGTATTCTTCTAATCATTCTCTATAATTCTTCTTCCTTGTACTCCTCCAACAGAACGTACAGTATCTACAAAATGTATACGATAATTGAACCGTGAAGGTTTTTTTGTTTTTGCATGAATGCCAGTGTTAAACGAAGAGAAAAAGGTAAAAATAAGAATAAATATTTAAAAAAAAAAAGTCATCAACTTCTATGCTGGTAAAATTATTTTTTTGTGCGTAATATCTTTTATTTATTATATTTTATTATTTTTTTAAAGAACTACATAAACAAGAAAATTCTAAAACAAAATTACCTCTATTAGTCGGATATTTGAATAATCTTTACAAAATCATTCAATAAAAAAAAAAAAAATTCTATACTATATTTGTATATCTGAATAATACCATATCCTTTTTTTTTATATATTATGTATTTTCTTAAAAACTATTATGTAGAAATAAATTGTTGAATAGACCAAGAAAAAAGGGATTTTCTAATATATAATGGTATTTAATTTATTGTAAATAGCAATCAAGTTCAATAAATATTTGAATCTTATGTTATTTCAGATTTTGGTTTTTTGTATCATAAAAAATTACTTTAAAGATTAAATTTTGTATTTTATGATTTGTAATTTACAGTATAATTTGCTATAAACTTTAAAAATATTGTTCATAATAATGAAAAAAAACACTTAAACCATCTGAAACTTTACAAAAGATATTTTTAACCACTTTACACTCTTTTTCTGTTACTTTTTCACTAATTTTTTTTGTTTTTAATGTTTTAATACTTTCAAGTGGTACAATTTTTATAAGTTTTCACACAAAATAAATCTGTAATTTGTCTCAAATGTTTTTTTGTCCTTAAAAATTAGTTACTTTTAAATCACTTGAATCTGAAAAAAAAAAAAGTTATTCAAATTTTTTTTGTATTAAAAATAAAGTTAATAAAATATATATTTTTTTTCTTGAACATTTTGAATGTTTACATTTTGATTTTATTCGAAAATAAAAATATCCGTTTATTTTGCCATGCTTTCATATTTTTTTTATAATGAGATATTTTTCTACTGAGATATTAATCTTAATATAGTAAAAAAATATTTTTCTACTTCTTGAACAAATCATTTTGTTTTTTCTATTATTTTTTCTACCTCCCCTCCCTCCCTCCTAATTTTTTTTAATTGTGGTGTAGTACAAGTATCTCGTTGTAGAAAAGTAAAAAAAAAAAAAAACAAAGAGAGAGAAAGAAAAACAAGAAGCACCAGATAACGATTTTTATAGCAATTTTCTATTTAGTGACGTTGATTTTTTGTTTTCTTATTCTTCATTCTTTGGTCCATCTTGTTTTTCCTTAAAGCATTTTTCTTCAGTGAAAAGTAATTACATTTCTAAGAAGATGGAAAAAAAAGAAGAAAACCAAAACCTCAAAAATGAAAAATTTTCTCAATGAAGAAAAGGATCATAAATAAACGGTAATGAATGCTATTTAGGTAGAAGAACATTACAGATGAAGTAAATGAAGATAAAAAAAAAAAGAAAAAAAAAAGAACTTGAATTGGAAAGATAAGATATTTAAAAAATTTATTATTTTTTCCCATAAAAAAAAAAAAAACGAAAAAAAAATGTTTAAGAAAAATTAAAAATTTATTACAGGATATTTAAATTTTTACAAGATGGTTTATAGTTAAAAATAAAATACAAATGCATTAAAAGTAGTACATATTTTTTTTCACTCACATTTTTAAACATTTAAAAACTGTGAAATGTTTATAAAATTAAAATTAATTAATTATTCAATTAAATAAAAATTAATTAGGAAACAATGACATTTAAGATTCTTAGAAAGAAGAAAAAAGTATTAAAAATGACGAGTGAAAGCAAATTATATAAAATCTTAGTGCAACGAAAAAAATAATAATAAGTATGATTTCCTAACAAAAATTAAATTATGAATGCAAAACAAAAAACAATATAAAATTTGTTTTTCTTTTCTCTATTTAATTAATTATTCGCATAATTAGTTATATTTTTTTTTTACCTTCCATTAGCAGAAAGAAAATTATCTGAAAGGTTTCGAATATTCTTTGAAATAAGGTATGATAATTAAAATAAAATGGTGAAATTGTTATAAAAAAAAATAATGAATCCTTTAAAATGTAAAATCAATAAAAGTTATTTTTATTCTGGGAAAAAAAATGGAATATAAATTAATTAAAGTTTTTAATGTTAACTTTTGTTTTAAATTCTGAAAGAAAGAAGAAACAGGAAAAAAGGAAAAGTCAAAAACATATACCTACATACATATTTTTTTTTTCAAATTATTTATTTACTAGTATTTGAACATTTTAGTTTCCTTATTTTCGCAAGATTTTTAAATGATGAACTTCAAGAAGAACTTTATTTAAACTGATTTTGACAATTTTGGATGCCTTACAGTTTCCAGAAAAACTTCACTATAATGTTGTCTTTAAAAGAAGAAAAAAAGAACTTTCATCAAAAGACATGTGATAACATATGTATTTTATTGTTGTGCCGTAGTATGGGACACGGTATTCATATAACATATGATATTGCTCTCTGTGAACCATTTTTTGAAAAATTGATTGCTTTTTAAAGGAGTTAAAATTTCCGTTTTTGCACAGCAGTCTACCACAGTATGTATAAGAATTGTGACAGATCATATTTGAAAAATTGAAATTTTTTTTTAAAGAAAAATTCAAGAAACGTGACATAAAGTTATTCCAACATAAAACAACAACAACTTTAACAGTAAGAAGAAGAAAAAAATACATAATATAGTAAAAGCATAACATTGACTTTTGAAAAAAAAATAAATAAAATATGTACAACAAAAATAATATAGATGCACAATTTTAATGATAAATGATGGCAATATGAACATAATATTATGATTACAATTTTTGCTTTTATATCTCCCAAAAGTATTGCTTTCATTTTAAGTTTAAATTTCAACTATGAGAGTATATGTATACATAAATTTTCCTATACATATTGTATAAATATATATATTTTTTTTTCGTGTGCTTTTAATCGAGAATATCATACATGATGATATTACATACAAGTAAACTTTTCAACGTGATATATCAACGTGACATAAAGACTTAATTTTTAGTTATTTAATATTTTTCTTTTTTCTTTTTTCTTCTTGCAAAATTCATATAATTTTTGAAAATTATTTTTCTTTAAAACATAAAATTCAATTCAATTTATTTAATTTGCTGAAAATTTTGAAAAGTTAATTATTTATTTAATTTAATAATTTATTATATAAAACTGGAAATTATTTATATTTTCTAAAAAAAAAATTATAATGAAATATGATAAATATTAGATTACATTCTATCTTTTGTGTTTCTTTAGGTTAAATATCGTGTCTTTGTTTCGTAATTATTCAAATTGAAATTGATATGAAATTTACAAAATTCCAAATATATTTTCTTTTTTTTTTTTTGCCATACATTACTAAATCTTAATAATATCATCTAGGTAATTACAGAAGCATCTTTTTATATGTGTAACATATAACATATGTATGTTGATATCCTCGTATGTACATGTTTCTGACTAGCAAATTAGTCCTTAATTTATAACAATAAATACTATTCTTCTTCAAGGTCACGAACTTCTACATAGACATGCACTATATACATTATTCATTCATCTTCTTTTTTTGGAGAATAATACATATGTACATATAATATGTACATACATACATAGTATATACTATACATATATTCACAATCTTTAATATTTGAAGATTAATCGAAAAATTCTTTGCAATTTTTCTATGTTATGTTCTAACATTATTTATATGAGACAGTAAAGTACTTGTATCTTGATTATTCTTCATTCTTTATTCTTAAAATGTATAACTTGATAAATGATTTCATATAATATGCATTATACAAAAGAATTTATTATTATTGAAAATTGATGATAGTACTTCACTGTGAAAATTTCAAAGAAATTTTCTTATTTTTATTGTTTTTTTTTTTTGCTGTTATATTTTATCTATGAGAATGGCGCGCGTCCTTAGAGTGAATAAAGATAATATAATATTTAACAGACATAAAATGCAAATAAAAATATTTAAAATTGTTATATTTTCTCTCTACATATTATATACTATAAAATGATACTATACATACGAGTATACATAAATATGTTTTTAGATATCTGAAAAACCATCATTAGTTTCTGCATACATACATGTATAAAATATATCATTTAGCTAAAAACCATATGTATTTGATGTCACATTGTGTGATAAGGTATTCCTTTTGCATTGTAAATTTTATAAAAAAATTATTTATATTTTTTTTTTAAAAGCTAAGGACAAACGACTCAGAAATTCTTTTAGATGTTTTCACCAAAAAAAAAAATTCTTCGTGTTTCAATCATAGTTTTGCTTTAAAACAATTTTTATACAAATTTCTGAAGTACATTCTTTAAAAAATATATCAAAAAAATTCGCAATATATTTTTGCTTTCATTTTGAAAATTACAAGACATGATAAATTCTCATATTTGTTTTAACAGTCCTATTTAATTATCATTCTTCATCATTACAATACAAAATATAACTTTACTTTCATATAACAATTCATCTCAAAATATGCCCCTAACGTCATTTGAGGCTTTTGTTGTGACTTTGTACCCGAAGGACTTTCATTACATTTTATTCTCTCGTTAACTTCTGAAAGCATAAATTATTTTATCTATGAAATTCTATTCCATTTTGTTGTAGAATTGTTTGTGATTCAATATCAAGAATATAATTACATATTGCTTGATAAGAACAGTGTTACTTTAAATAATTAATAAACGAGTATTTAACATTTCTTCCTATTTTGTTTTTTTCACAAAAGTACAATGGATAAAGTTTTCTAATTAAGTTAAAATATATGATAAAGCAAAATACTACCTTTCTAAAAGTTATTCATTTGTCGAAATGTACAGAAAATGGTCTACAGCTCTTCAATTAATGATAAAACTTTAACAAAACAATAATTACATTGATTTAATATAACCTCATGTACATACATGCACACACATACACTCATACATATGTACACATAAAATTTTCTATAAACTTTTTTTTCTAGTACCTAATACACAAATAACACTTTAATATAATGTAATGGGGATAAATTCTGTTGTGACAACAACAACAAAAATACAAATACAATTAACTAAGTGTGAATTATTTGTAATTAAAAAGTTAAGAAATTAAAAGGATATTATTAAAATTAAACATGAATAAAATAATGAAATACTGAAAAAGCATAAATGCAATTTTAATTATGTTGATAGAATTGTTTTTTTTTTCTTTTTTTTGTTTTTTTGTATATGTAGTTTTTTTGCAATCTGAGTTTATTATAATGAAACTTGAGAATTTTACCACAAAAACAAAAAAGTACCCTATATACATATGTATGTATGATAATATAAAAGTTAAGTATACGAATAAGTTTTTGTGTTTTTCGGTCAAACTTAATTTTTAGAAATCTATTCATTTTTATTTCTATTAAATAAATTAACAACTTTTTATAACTGTAAAATAAATGGACAAGGGTTTTTTCCTAAATTTTTATGAAAATAAGCTTTTCCGATTCTAATTTTTTTTATTCATTAATTTCACAAACATCTTCACAAGAAAATTTTAAAGGTAATTTCTAACCTGAACAACCCATTTACTTCTTCCCCTTTAATATCAACCCTTTAGTACAAACAAAACTACTACATATGAATATTAAAAAAAAGAGAAAGAAAAATTATAGTTTTATTTTCAATTGAAATATTCATTCAAACAGTTTCAAAAAAAAAAAGTTTAAAAGGATATTTTTACTCTATTATCATTTGGAAAATAGTTATTAAATTTTATTTTTATTTTGATATCTTCAAATCTATTTCACATAATTTAACCCTTTAAACCTTTCAAAATTATCATCTTATAACATTTATACACAAGATATAAAGCCAACTAGAAAAAATTAATACAAGGATATTAAAAAAATGTCTCTTACGAAATCAATTTGTTTTTTTTTTTTAAATTCATAATGAAAAATATTTTGGCATCATATTGTGAATTTATTCTTATCATCACTTAACTATACATTTAATAGTAGGTCATCATTATAATTTTATGTGTATATTTGTGGACTTTAGCGATAATAACTATTACTTTTATCTAGAATATTACTCATATAAAAAAATATACTATTTCAGTATATTTTGGTTGCCAAGTTGGCCAAACAAACAAATATACCGATTAACATTTAAAGTAAGTATTTATGCACCAATTTACTATAAGTAAGGATGACAAAAAATATTTAATGTAAGTGAAAAACCATTAGAAAATTTATCTATAGAATAAACTTCAAAAAAAAAATGGTTAGATGGTTAATTCTGTAGAAATTTCTTAATTCTAAAAATTTCTTTTATACAAAATTACTCAAAAATGTGCACTTTCAACTTTTTTAAATTTAATTAAAATGAAATAGTTTTTTTTTTTGCAAATAAGTAAAGATTTAAATAAAACGTCAATGACAAAAAAACCAGCAACAACAAAAAATTATTTTGAATGTACAATTATTGATTGTATATAATTGCAGTCACTGAAATATTTTTTAATTAATTAAATATAATTAATATAAAATGACTGTAACAATTGCATTTTATTTCATTTTGAAAAAGAATTGAAACAAAATCATTTTTAAATTAAATTACACATAAACACACATATGTGCATTGTTGAAAATAAACACAATTTTGTGTTTTTTTCTTTTCCCTTTTTTTTACACTCGTATTCCATGGAGTTTGTTTGTTTTTTATGATAATTTACCAATTAATGGAATATTTTTTTTTATTATGAAAAAAAAAAAAAAAAACAGACGTCATCAAAAACATATTAAGCTGAACAGTATGTGATTATACGCATTATTTTTAAATTTCTGTTTTGCTTTTTTTTTTTACTCTACACATTTAACTCGAATCAGATGCATATTAATTTGAATATGATTTTACAGTATAATTTTTAGTAATAAATGAAAAAAACATTGGAGTTTCTCTATTCAAAAAAAAAAAAAAAATAGATAAATGTATGTTTGTATATGTATACACCTGAAAAATTTAAAATCTGCATCATGTTTTTTTATTATTTTAACTTTTAGCATATCTTTTTTTAATTAAATTTTCTACTTAAAAGCCTAAAGAGATGTCATGGTTGGTGCAAACTAATGACAATTATTACCTTAAAATTCTACTGTTGCAATTATTCTTGACGAAATTTAAAATTTAATATTCTTTAATATGCGAATTATTTCAATTAAAAGGATCTTCAACGTTCTACATACAAAAAAGGTTAAAATATATTCAATGATACCGTAAAAGTTTTTTTTATTTAAAAGTTCTCTTATTGAACAATTAGCTTTATCTTTATTTCCGAATTCAACCAAATTTCCAAAGCCCATTATGAACTATTAAAGATTTTTATATTCACTTAAAATCAATTACAAAAGACCACATAATATACATTTTTTTTGCCTTCAAATAATTTAATTTTATATAATAATATGTCATACTAAAAGGAAAATTGAATATTATTTTACCACCTAACTTATATACCATGTACAAAGTACGAGTACATGAGAATGTGTTACGAAAGTATACATATGTGACTGTCTTTAAAAAATGGTCACGAAATAAGGTATTAAGCTTGAACATTCACTAAAAAATGTTGAAACATTCCATTTACCATTTCATAATATAAAATAAAGTAGAACTGAAAAAAGAAAAGAAAAAAAGCAACCTACCTAAAAAGTATATATTAGGAATATTATACTCTTAAAGGACGAGTAAGTCTATGTACATATAAGAGTACATATGTATGTATCTATAGGTATTATGTACCATAAAGATGGAAAGGTATTTTTAAATGGCAAAAAAAAATCTATCTACAAAATTGGACAAAAAAAAAGTGAGGGAAATGATAACATACACACACATTAATAAAAATATAATAATGAGAATCTGTGGTAAAATTTGTATCCAGTATTTTTCATCTCAAAAGACTCATAAGTTCTTATAATGAGGAATTTTTGTAACTAAATTAAATTCAATGAGAATATGTTTCTTTTAGATAACATGGCTATAAAAAAAATTAACATGTAATATCACAAAAAAAAAAAAAAAACAAAAAACGACTTTTGTAAATTAAATAATATAAAAAATTTTATATTTTTATATTCATAAACAAAGAAGAAGAAAAAAGATGAAAAATACAAAAATTTCTAGGATTAATAAAATTCGTATAAAATAAAAACACTGAAGCTACAGAGAGAAGTTAGAATATTTTAATTCAATTCTTCCGAAAATTTAATTATGTAATTGAAAATTTGACTTGACTAACGATCAAAAGAATTTTAAACAAAACATTTGACAAAAAAAAAAAATCTATTTGAAAATATTTACAAATATTCTTCATAAAATTTCAAAATAATGAGAACAAAAACGATGATAGTTGTGTTTTTTTCCTTTATTAACATTCACATCCTATCATTAACCCTCCTACGCTGTTTCCTTAAACCCGAAAAATTTAGAGTGTAATTTTTTCATTGTTGTTGTTTGGAAAGTGGAACTATAACTTTGCCTTTCATCTAGGGTATTAGGAATATAAATTAATAAAAGTCGTCTGACTTTAATACGATCGTCTATTGCATACAAATTAAATAAGTATAGTTTTTATCTCTGGGTCGAAAAAGACCCGAACGGCGTAGGAGGGTTAATTTTATCGCAAGCTTCCAGCATCAAAGTTCAGTTATTATTGTAATTCTTTATTCTTTTACTCAATTTTTTTACATGCTTGAATTGAATTAAATTAAAAAAAAAAACATTAAAAATATTTAAATTACTGAATGTAAAAAAAAAACGTTAATTTTAAACGAACAGGAAACGCATTATCCTTGTTCTATTAAACTTTTAATTTACGTTCTCTTGAAATGTGTTTTTTCTTCTTTTTTCATATTTTTTTTTTTTTCATATTCAAGTTTTGACAATATTCAAACACAATCTTTACTTGTTATCTTAAAAAATATCTCATTTGCATAATGTCATTTAAAGTGAAAAATAAGGATATACACTTACGTACATCATTATTATGATTTTTGTATAAAATTTTGTTGTGTTTTTCATTCGTAACACATTTTGTGTTTGTATTTTCTGTTTATCTTCTTCTTTTTTTTCCCCCGTTGAAAATTCATTGTATTTTATTTTGAATAATTTGAATAATACATTTCTTCATTTCCCTTTTAAATCAAAATTTCAATTATGCTAAAATTTTAAATCTCGAATATTCAAAGCAAAAAAAAAATAAAACACGAAGAGTTTTTATTTTGTGAGATTTTATTTCTTTTGCTTTTTTTTCTTATCAAATAAAAGCCAAAAAAAAAAAAAAAAAAAAAAAAGACAAAGTTAAAAACAACATTAAATTTCACAAATTAAATTTAATTTTCTCAACAATATTTTCTTCTTAAAAAGTACAATATAACTTAATACTAATTCAAAAAAGATGTATCTTAAAAAATATTTTCTTAGAACACACAAACAAATTTTAGGGAGAAAAAAAAATCAATATTTTTAAGATTAAATCAAAAATTGAAATGATAAAACCAAAAATATAAATATAAAAAAAAAGAACACAGAATAAATGAAGATTTTCTATAGAATATTGAAAATAAAATTATCTAAATTCTATTAATTCACTAAGAAATTCAAATGAATTTGAATGGCATTTACTTTTTACTTTTATCTATATATACTTAATGTCTTTCATTACAATTGATTCTCTTGTTTACATACAAATTCACCATCTTATTATTATTATATTATATTGTGTTTGTTGTTGCTATTGTTTGTGTTAAATTGAAAAATCAAAAGCATCAATTCCATTATTATTTTCTTACGAGTGCCATTTAAATAAATCAATATTGTTAATATAATAAATTGAATAATGATATACCAAATTACTATATATCTATCCCGAACAAAAAGAATTTATTATTATTTGCTAAATGCTCATTTTTGAATGTTGTATTGTTTTTTTTTTTTTTTTGTTGTCAACATAATGGAATAATAATTAGTTTATTCATTCATTATTTTTAATTTGAATGAGATAATTATTAAAATTATTCAATAGAATAGGATGATTTAAAAGAAAAAAAGACAGGATTTTGATTTTGAACACTCAAGACGTATTGAAATACTTTTAAAAGAAAATTAGTATTTGAAATTTGATTATGATAATGTCCTTTTTCATTCATAATAGAATGAATGAATTTATATCTTTTTTTCTCCTTAAATTCTACACTCCTTTTAAAATATCTTAAAGAACTTTAACATATCTTATCTGACTCTAAAAAGATCCCATGAATAAAATAATAATAGATAAGTTTTTATGAAAAATCCATTAAATTTATAAAATAATATCTAACTTTTTTTTGTTTTTTTTTCTTAAACTATCTTTTGTTTTTAAAACCAACGAACAAAACATCAACTTTCTAGTAAATTATTTTTCTAATTATCCTTTTTTGTTTTTTTCAACATATTACAAGATTACAACAAAAATCATGTACCAACATATAACATTCATTGATTTTCCAATCAAAAAACCAATTATCTATGAACTTACATCATATGTACACATATAGTAAATTCTATTCAATAAATCGTCAGTCTATAAAAATATACATTCATCAATTAACGGGTGTGGCGTTAAATCGTGATGAAGAAAATCATCATTATTTATAATTTATTAGTTATTTCTTAGGAAATTACTTGACTATAATAAATCAGTTTATTGCACATTTTCAACAAATTTGTTTTTTTTCATTTTTTTTTCACATATCAAATGCATTGATCAATATATATTTAATAACACCTTGTTGTTGTTTTTTTCTTAACATACATGCCCCATCATAAACCATATCATCAAAGTGTAATTTATAAAAATTATCCATATTGTAATGTAATTATATTTTGTTATTAACTTTTATTTGCATAAATTACAATTTGATTGTAATAAGGGGTAAAACAACGATAATCACACAGATTAACACTATACCTACTGACTTTGAATAGGGATCTTAATAATAAAATTGTAAATACATACATTATCTAATACATTTTTTTTTCTGTTTTTTAGTACTGTTTTTACCTGTTAAATTATTCATATCACACAGCTTTCTATGGCATTCCAGCCAAGTGTTGTTGGTAAAATATCTATTTTTATACGTGTAAGTAGGTGTAGTGTTAATCTTCAAAAGAGAAAAAAATATAGAAATTCAATATAGCGTCCATTATCGTAATATAAAATTTTTATATTACAAAAATTAAAAATTCGAACAATGAAAAGAAAAAGAATAAAAAATAAAATTTCCCTTACATGAAAAATAAGAAATTAAATTAAATAATTAATCAATAAAATCTGAAATAAAAAAAAATTCGTGCAAAAATTTATATAGCAATAAAAAAAAACTTTTTCGTCTACAAAAAAAAAAAAAAAATGTTGCGAAATTTAAAAAATTCCAAAAAAAAAAAAAAAAAACTAAAAAACACGTTCATGTATAATTTTCAAACAAAAAGATTTTTTTTTCTCAAATGAATAAAAAGCTGAAAAATATAGTTTTTAAAAAAAAACAAAAAATTAAAATAACGATAAACTTTGTCTTCAATGTATATCATACAATGAATAAAAAAATTTGCATTGATATATTATAATAAGGAAATTTTTTTTCTAAAAATTTTAATTTTATTGTTTCTATAACTTTATTACAATAACAAAAAGAAAAGATGAAAAAACGTAAAAAGTAATAATAATAAATTTTTCATATGAAAAACTATACATGAAAAGTTTTCATTTGAATTCAAATTTTTCTAAAAATTTTCAACACATATTATATACATACTTTTTTTTTTTAAATAAAAGTTAAAAACAATAGAAAAATTTAAAAAATAAATTGCAAAATTAAAAAACAATATAGTATACATTTTTTTAACAACTACATATTTAGGAAATAGTTTCTCAGTAATTTTTTTTAACTTACATACACAATTTAAGCTTATGTACGTGATATTCATTTTCTTAAAAATCCAACATGAGTGAAAAAAATGAAAAATATTCTATTTTTATAGTTGAGAAAAAATCTTACTCAGCTTACTCAGAAATCCGAAATTATGAAAATAACCCTTTAGAAAAATAAAAACTATAATTTTCAACATCCTGAAAAGTTAACAAATTTTGTTGAATTTCTTGCATTAAAAAAAACACGACAGGTTCAGGTTACATTTGACGTTATCACTGATAATTAATTATCACATTTCTAGAGTGAAAACATGTTAAAATTAAATTTGCTTTTTACATATTTTAGCTTTTTTTTTATTATTTTTTCAATTCATTATTTTTAAGTAATGTAAACAACAAAAAAACAAATAATATCATTGTGTATATTCAGTTTAATGATATAATTAAAATAAAATCACAAAAATTTAATGAATAATTTATTATTATTTTTTTTTTACATACAAAACAAACAGTAAAATGATGACTATGAAAAGCACAGAAAAAAAAAAGTTGATATAGCACAAGCACAAAAATGCTTAATTATGAAAATTAAACAAAGCAACAAAAAAAATAATATTTACTGATAATTAAAATATTTTAATCATTTTGGTAATAATAATAAGTTATATTTATGTAAAAAGTACATAATTAAAAAATTATTAATGATTTTCTCAATAATTAAATACTAATTAATGAGTACATTGAAAATTTTGATATAATTCCCTCAAAGGGAAATTCAAAAAAAAAATGTAATTTGAAAATTTGACGTTATAAATCTGGAGGCTTTAAACTTTAAACTGAAATTTGTAAACTAAGCTTCAACTAAAAATGTACTATAATATGTTCTTACAGCCTCACCAGAATGTCTACGACCAAGTAATCATCAGCACAACAGCTCGATGTGAACCATCCAGCATTCTCTATATGATTTTTTCTGTTACAGAAGTACCTACAGTTTTCAGTGGATTTTAAACCACTAAATTCGTTAATAAGATGAACTACCAAATTGCTTATGTAACGAGCACTTATAACAATTTAACAAAAAGCTGAGTAAACTCGTGTGAATTCGAACCTGAGACCTACAATTCTATACTACTTGGACCAACGTCTGTGGCTGTTGAAGTCAATAGTATGTACTTACTATTGTACAAAGTATAATTACAGTTGAATCTAGATTCTTGACGAAATAAACAATGAGTTATAAAAGTGGTGAACTATAACAATGTTGTATTAATTTATCTAATAGAGAATCTCTATATTATTTTGCTCAAAATTTTATATCTCAAATCCATGAATTTGAAAATCAAAAAATAAATAAAATGTGAAAAAAGCCATTAAAGCCCATTTTAAATAATTTTTTTTTATTTACCTTTTTTTCTTTTTTTTCAAGAAAACATTATTATTAAATCTTATCAATGATTCTTCTTTATTTTTCAAGATAAACATGAATTTTCAATATTATTATTTTTTTTTCTACCCCCCTCTCTCTTTAAATTGAAATATTTTTGTTCAATAACTTTTCTATTTGAAAAAATAAAAACAAATTTAAAAAAATAAAATAAAAAAACATTCTAAAACTTTGTTTCATAGAACTTTTTTTTACATTATACCATACCATATAATATAAATGTACTCAATAATATCCTTTTTAAAAGCAAAAACTTCAAAAGTTTTTCAAAAAAAAAAATATAACATAAGTAAAATATTTATTCAAAAAAGAAATAAAAGAAGAAAAAAAAACAAAATAATAATACTTAAGATAAAAAGAGTAAAATAAAAATCAAACAATAGAATTATTTTTATAATTTAAAAAAATTCTATGTACAGAAAAACAAAAAAAATAGAACAAATATTTTCATATTTGAATAATAGATAATTATTATAAGAAAAAGCAAAAAAAAAAAACAAAAACATTTCAAATACAAATTCATTACATTAAAAGTAATTTCCTAATTTCATTATAAACATCAAAATTTCTTCTAAACTTGAAAATATATATAAATTAAAATACATATTTCAATTAACACTTATAGAATCGGATATCATTTTCGTAAAATAACATCGTTTATATTATTATAATAATTATTTTTTGTTTTCTTTTTTTTTTTTTTGTATCCTCTTCTAGTAGTATTTTCTATTACGAGAAAATTTCGTGAATTTCTAACTAAATTAAAATCAGTATTACATATACTACTGACAAAATAACAATTTATATTTTCTTCTTCCTTCTTGTTTTCCTTTTTCTCTTTATTTTTTTTTTTATCTTAAATTCTTGTATATATTATTATTTCAACTAAAATAACAGAATGGTACTTTCTATGAAATGAAAATAAAACAATTATGTGTACATTTTGTTTTCCAAAAAAATATTCACCATGTACAAAAGAAACACATTACATTCTGTATAGAATTTAATTTAATAGAAAAGTGTATCCATAGAATTTACACTATACATACAAACATACAAATCTACGAATACATATATACAAATATTTTGTAAAATATTTAGATATTTTTGTACTTCTGTATCTTTATCATATTACTTTTATCTCTCATGAATGATATAAGGATATAAAATGCACAAAATTTAGCTTGTTTTAGTTGTTGCTATTTTTTTTTTGTTAATGAAAATGTACAAGAATAAAGTAACACAAAACCATTATCAAAATAAGTTCAATTTCTAAAATTAATCCCTTGAGAACTTAAGTAACTGTGAAAAGAAAGATAAAGCAAAAAACAACAACAACGAATACGAGTACTAAAACGTATTGAAATTACAACAAATAATAAAACAGAATACTGAAATAATTATTACATATATTTTTTTCTTCTTTATACAATATTTTTATTTTTTTTGTGCAAATTTAATTCTCATTAAACGTAGAAGTTTATGTTTCTTTTCCTTGAAAAAAAAATTACATTTTATTAATAACTGTACATCAAATTTTATATCTAACAAATTAACATTAGATACATTTTCACTCACATTCTCAGTAGAAAAATAAAAATAATTTTATTAATGTATACAATTAAATATTTGTATCTATAGCTAAAAATTTTTTTTTTATATTTCTAATGCCGAATACTTTATTACACGTACTAAAAATACAACTTTACCTATATAAAAGCAAAAAACAAAACATACTTAGAATGAAACAAAAACACAAAAAAACACGAAACATAAAAAAAAATATATATTAACAACAACATGTTTTATCACAGGTTCCAAAGCATGGTAAAGATATCCTTAAAATTCAAGTTCTAATAGAAAAAAATGTTGCTATTTATCTAAAATAATTTATGTACCTACAGGATTGCCACTATTGTAAAAATAAAAGTTGTGATCCTTCTCTTTAAAGTAGGTAGTATTTTGTTTTAAATTTTGTATATGTCTCATTCAGACGAATCGATTGAAATTAATTTCTCTCATAATCAATTCCATCCATAATTTATATATATATATATCCTTTGTAGCTAACCTATTCTAATTCAATCCAGTTAAAAATCTGCATTACACAAAGGACAAAACCATCTTAATCTAAACCGATTCCATTTAGAATCGTATCCAGTTCAAGTTTGATTCCATTATAAACCGCAATGTCCTGCAGTTTAACTGTGTAAATTTCGTTATGACTATTTTCGTAATTTTTTTCGAATTTTGCTAAAGTTTCAAGTTTCAATGCAAGCTATTTTTTTAAAACTTCGTTTTAAACCTTAAACTTGATTTCAAATCATAATGTGAAATAGGACAAAATATGTGAATTAGCTTATTCCTTTTTTTATCCTTATAATAACCTTCATTACAACATAATTCAAGGCACACTTCAAATAATGTTCAAAAATGATATAACAAAAACTATAGAAAGAAAAAAATATTAAACAAAATAAAAACAATTTATTATGAATAATAATTACTTTTATACTTTATTCTGTTATATGTAGTTTATGTTAACAATAGCAAGTCATTGTTATACTCCTTCATGTAATTCATTTTTTTTTTTTCTTTTTTTTTTCTATTCAAGTTTTTTTTTTCTTTCTTTCTTTATTTTTATGTTTAATACTAAGTAAGTTTAGATTTTCATCTAACATTTAAAAATGTATTTCATAATGATGATGTCAAGGAAATGTATAAAAACGTGAACAAAAAAAAAATATATATATAATGAAATAATAAATAAATAAATAAGAAACGCTTATATCATCATTATTAGTTAGTTCAACAATAATCTTATAAAAAAAATCTGGTATATATAGTATAATATGTACATTATATACAATAAATTTTATTGATTTTATGTTTATCAGTTAAAATGAAATGTTCATGTCCCATTAAGAAAATACCACCTACTGAGTTATTTACTACAATGTCCTTGACTACGTCCTATATATACTCAAGTGTGAATAAATAGGTTTTTTGTTAATATATTTTTTTTTTCAAGTATTCTTTTGATATTTCAAAGAATGAAATTATCACAATTCGTGTCAAAAGCTTACATTTTAGAAATGTGAAAATAATAGCAAATTGATTACTCAGAAAGAAAGAAAAAACTTTCTTAGTATTTAAGTTGAATTTGAATATAAATTTTATTAAAAAAAACAAATGAGCTAATAAGAATTTTAACAATAAAATATCCTTTCAAATTGAACATGAATTTTCATATTTTCCATCGTTGAAGAACGAAAAATTTAACATAAAATATAGAAAGCAAAAAAATGAATTTTCAAAAACCGCATTATATAATATCATCTCATATGTTTTCCCCCTCTTATAATATTCAGAAGTTCGTAAGTGGTATCCATCAACACTTCCTTTCTTTTTCCCCATTAATATTTTCATCTTTATGTGACAGCGCTGTACATAACAAATGTGCAGTAGAGGCATATCCCTAGGTACTTTTCTTTATTAGTGTGGCTCAGTAAAAACTTAATTTAAAAAAAAAATAGAATAAAAAGTCAAAATTCAGAATGTTGCAAAAATGAACAATCCCTACCTACTCTCAAACAAATAAATAAATATGTATACATTTTGCAACTAAAATATTATATGTATTTTCAGAAAATCGCAAAACCACTATGAAAAAAAAAATCAATTGCAAAAATCGTATTCAATTTATTTTTATTTTTTGTTTGAACAAATGTTTGTTTTAGAGAAACATTTTGCAAAAAGAAAAAAAAAATAAAACAAAAAAAAAATAAATAAATTGAAAAACATGTACACAAAACTAACCATAATGCATATTTGTGCAACAATAGAATTTCAATAATCCGAATAAACAAATATTGTGAATCTGTTATTATTTATGAATAATAAAAAAAAACTCATTTATTTGATTTATAAGTAGCTATGTTCTTTTGTGTTTTTCTTTTTGCAGAGAAAATTTCATATTTTGCAGAATTATTACTAAAATGTGTTTTATTTAACGTATTAAAGTAGTTTTCAACGATTTGCATTACTATAATAATAAATATAGATATATTATTGTAAGCTTATAAGAAGCTTATAGGCTATTCTTTTAGTCCTTTAACTTTTTTCTGTATTTATATATTTCTGTATTAAAGAATTAAAAATATGCTAACACGAAGAAAAAATTAAAGAAAGAAATATATTTTTAAACAAAGATTTTGTCCTTGTTGAGATTTTTTTCTTTCAAATATTTTTAATTTAAAAGACATTAAAAGGGTACAAATGAAAAAAAGCCAATTTTTTTTTTCCAAATTTTATCTGAGAAAAAAATTTATAACAGAAATAATCTTTCAAGCTAATTTTTATTGCATTTTCAAGGACCCAACTTAAAAATTCCTCAATACTTAGAATTAAATTAATTTTTATTCTAAAAAAAAACTAAAAAAATGAAAATCTTTCAATAAAAACAATTTTCAAAAAGAAGATATTCTACGAATACGAAAAAAAAAACTACAAATAAATTTTGACCTTATCTTACCTTTTAAATAAGCAACAAAATTAACATTTTAAAATTTGAAAAAACACTTTAAATAATAAGTGAGCAGTCAATTTTATTTTTAAAAAATAAATTAAATTTCTTTTTTTTGTTTCTTCATTTTTCAAAAATTATTTACACTCTTCGCAAGTATACTTCAGTAAAATGAACGTCAAAAATTTAAAAAACTAATTTAATAAATTTGTTTCTTAAAAAGGTCGATGTACACGTATACACACATACATACCTACACTACATATATTCAACATCGTTAAATAATTAATAATAATAATAATTTACATTTCCTTTTATTTACATTTCAATTGAGCCACTTTCATGTAAATAAAGTGGATATCTAATATAACACAAAAATAATAACCAAAAATAAATATTTACTTATGAAAATATTTGATTTTTCATTGAAAAATTTTTCATCTCAATCATGAAATATATACGAGTACACATGATAAAATTAAAAAAGATATCTATTACATATACTTGTATATCATATATGTGTAACTACTTAACCACTTATATAGATAAATTTTCAAGTACAGTTCATTTACATTTCACACGAAAACTTTAACCATGTTTACTTGAGTTTAAAATTACAAAAAAAAAAATCAAGAGTGTTCTATTGATTCTAGATTCATTTATTAAAAAAAAAATTATAATAATAATTTTAAAAAATAAAGTAATTGAAAAAAGTAGTGTTAAACTTTAAAAACAAAAAAAAAAAAACAATTTGTGTATGTGTGTGAATTATTAGTATTCCATGTTGAAAATTTCAGAACATTTCTATACTTTTATTTGTTCTAATGACCAATTCTTTGAACAAAATTTATTCTTCAGTCAAAACTATATTTTTTCATGGAATTTTATGCAAAAATCCTAATACATACAATTACAGTGAAATCCTGAAAAATGTTTAGGACATACATATTTTGTAAAATTTCATTTAGTATTTTTCTATGAACAGTGAACACACACATTAAAGTAGAGAAATTTGTAGACATTAGTCCATAGAATTTTTTGTTGTTGTCTTTTTTTAAGTTCATTCAGCCAAAATACACCGGGTAGTAATGCGCTAGTTGTAACAATTTTTTTCCAACTTGGTATAATAAGAATAGTCTAAAATAATTTTAGCTGACGGTTGTAATACACTCACACTCGTTACAACGTGGTCGTGCTACCATAAGGTGTATTTTGAGCAGTTGTAAAAACTGGTTTTAAACCAGTTTGCGACGATTGTAATGCTACTTGGTGTGTAGTTGGTGATTGAATTGATAAATAACTGGCTCAGACTCAGATACAGAACATTTCATAGATAGAATAGCGAATTTTTTGTTACTATGACGTTTACCTACAAAAATTGTTATGTAGGTGGAATAAAAAACCATTTGCATATCAGTTGAAAACGAAACTAATTGTACGAAAGATTTTACAGACAGGCTTTTGATAGAAACGAATTTATTCAATTAAATGCAAAGTTTTCAAAATTTACTTGATATTTTTTTTACAATTTCTAAAGATATTGTAAACAATAAATAATTAATTAGTAAATAAAAATTAAACAAATACTAAATAAACAAAATAAAGCTTCATTTAAAAAAAAAAAAAAATAGTAATAAAGCATAAATTGCTCATAATAATAACGAATTTATGTTTTTATGTAGTTCTTAAATTTCGTAGGCGGCATAGACATGAAAAAGTGGACTTGTTTTTAATAAAGTTAAATAACAGAAAAATTGTTACAAACATAAATAATATTGTGTTTTTATTTTTATTTAATATTTCTCGTAAATAAAAGATAAATAAAATTTATAACATTTGAAAGATATAGCTACTGTTGTAGAAAATAAATATAAATTATTTTATTACAGATGTTTTTACCTTGTTCTAGTTACTTTTTGTTGTTGTTGTCTTTAAATGTTCCTCTTATTTCAATTCATTCTATTCAAATTATATATTTTTATCCTAAAAACAAAAAAAAATGTTTTTTTTTCATTTTCATTTTCGTTCTTTTCATTTAAACTTTAGATCATAAATTTTATTTTTATCAGTATAATAAAAAATTATATAAACTTTCCTAATTATTATTACTATACCTATACTCAAAAAAAAAAAATTTTTTTTTTTAGACAAAATATAGAAATATTTTGTCATGAACAAATAATAAAAAATTTTATTTTTTAATTTTTGTTCAGTTGATTTTATTTTTTTTTTTGCCCAATACATAATTAATGCTAAAAATTAATTAAATTTTTTAAATATTTTACAGGTAATTATTATTTTTATATATTTCACAAATTAGCCATTAAAAAAAAGGGAAATAAAAATATGAAAAATTAATTATCACCTAATCAAGTTCCAGATCAAAATTTTTTGGAGAAAATTTTTATGAAGGAAATTCATCATTATATATATATAATATATAAATATCATTATTTTATGTTTTTTAAGGAATTATATACATATATTACAGATATTATAAATAGGAGCATCGCCCTTCTACAACGACCACGACTACACATAAAGGAAGAAAGGATAAAAAGAAAAAACAATATAGACACAAAACAATATTTGACTTGACTTTCTCAAATTATTAGGTGAAACGAACATGTCAAATAAAATTTTGTAACGTTTCTTAAAATAACGATATAAATAAAAGACAATCCAGGATCAATTTTATGTTCAATAGAAATTTTGAAATAAAACCGTAAAACAGAAAAGAAAAAGTGTAAAGATCTGTAAAAGTCAATTAAGTATTAAAAGTTAAAAAAAATGTTAGTCATGAGTCATGACTTATCAACAATGTCATTTTTTCACTTTTCAATTAAACTCCTAAATGATTTTTTTTTCTATGTTCTACATTTTTCTTCTTAATTTTTAATTCAAGTATTCTTAAACGCATTCAAAACAACTAAATTCATGTATAAACACATAAATAACAACATTTTATTATTGTTAATTCAAAATTAATCTTAACAAGCTTGACAATATTTTTAAAAATAAAATCAAAATCGATTTATCAATAATAATAAAGCATAAAATGTTGTTATTTTCTAATAAATCCTGTTATTTTTAAGCATATCTCCTACACATTTTTTTTTTATTTTTTCATTTTATAAAGCGCTTTAACTTCATAAATAATAAATAAGATCAAATTTTACTTCTTTTTTAAACAACATTTTTTTTTGTATTTTTAAACATAAATTTTTGACATAAAACATAAAAATATGGGTGAGTTTTAAAATAAAAAAAAAAACATACTATAGTATGCATTATAAGAAATAGCTTACATAATATATTTTTTTTTTTTTTTTTTGTTAAAAAAATCCATTCAAAAAATAAAAAACAGTCTTGTCGAATAAATCATACTTACTTTTTTTTTTAATGTGAAAAAAAAAGTGAAAATCCAGCATATATCGATTCTAATTCTACTTACATACTTTCTTAGAGTAAAATTCAAGGACGTTATGTACATTTTTTTTTCTTCTGACATCTTATGTTTTATTTTATTACACACAGCTACATTTTTATCTACATCCGAAAATATATATTTTCCAAGAATTTTTTTTAATAATTTATGTTGTAAAAATTCATTAGAAAAATTTGAGCAAAATAAAAAAGTCTATGCTAAAAATTTTTTGTGATTTAACAAAAAAAAAAACAACAACAAACATAAGAAAAGTCCTTATAAAAATTTCATTTTATTATTATTCACTTCTTTTTTTCGATAAAACTGTTTTTTAATTTTTAATTTTTGACATGATAAAATCTTGTTAAAAATATAAAAAAAAAACTATTCAAAAATCAATTTTTTTTCTTAAAAAAGAAAAATAAAAAATTTAATATTTACTTAAAAAAAAGGAAAATTTCCACATAACAAAGAGAACATAGCATCATACATCATTTGTATTAATTAAAATTATAAATATATGTATGTATAATTTTCATAATGTATGTATGAATGTTCACAAGTAAGTTAAAAAGATTTAATGACAAAATGCAATCTATCATTTAATGATATCATAAAATTCAAACTGGGAGATAATGCCAATTAGTATCTTCATATAATGCATTATTCATAATTGTCAATAAATATAATGAATTAGTATATTTCCTGGAATTATGGGACATATAATAAGTTAAAAATCGATTACTTTTGTGAAAAAAAGCTCTCAACACACATTAAGAATCAAAATTTTAAAAAATTCTAACTTTTCTCATTTTAAAACAATCATTAAATTTTTTGCTTAAATCGTTTTTAGTACATGAAAAACTAATTGAAAGTCTATCTTTTTGTTCTAAATTATGAGGCATGACATGAGGATATGCCTCTACTACTACTACTACTACTCGTTCACTTTTCCTTATGCCTTATGCTTCTGTTAGGAGATTTGATTATCATCAATGTAGTACATATCTAAGAACAGCAAGAGACATGACATTCGGTAGCTCAATGGTAAGAACACTGTCCCTACAAGACATTCCCAGCCACGTCGAATATCATTTTTTTCTATTCTTAGTCTACTATACTTCCATGAAATTTTACTGAAGAAAAAATAATACTTCTTTCTACGAATTGAATACATGAAGAACCTTTTAATGAAAACGATATGTCATGAAATTCTTTTATCAACATCTGTTACATACTACATATTATATAAAATACTTCTAAACTGAAAGCTTTATGACTTGACCTAACATTTCTTGAAAAAAAAAAAAGTAGTTTCGTTGAATACAATAATCGAAAGACTTTGCACAAAACTATTAGGGATGAGAAGAGGATTTGGTTGCATGATTATAACCCAATCAAATTTGCGAAATATTTATTTCCAAAGATTCATCGAATTAGTTAGGGATCCTGTTCAGTGTTCTCATACACTTTATATGAGATCTTTTCTTTCATGTTAATTTACTTATTTCATTAAAAATTGATAATTTCTTCTAAAACGGTGAAAAAGTATTTTATAAAGTTTTATAACTATATAGAAAAACAGTTATTTCATAGAAGAAAAAAAAATAGAATATTCCGTTGAATGAAGTTCAAGAGAAAAAAAAATAATAAAAAGTGAAAAAAACACAAAACAATTTTTGAAATTTGCAAAAAGACAACGACAAATTAAAGCAAAAAAAACCCTACACTAAAACTCTTTTCATTATGAAATTATGATTTTAAGGAAAAATATCTAAATATCATTTAATTATTATTATTTTGTAATACATACAATACATATATAGAGTATGACACGCAATTACAACATTAAAAATCCATTTAGAACATGAAAACTAATTATGATACAATATATGTATATCTTTAACAACAATAATATACTTTATCATCTTGTATCTTATCTCTTTTAAATAGAATATTTTTTATTAATAATCTAGATTTTTGCTGCTAAAATTTTCATTTATTCTCTTAGTAAAATTCCTTAATCATTTTGTTCCTTTATTTTCGAATATTATAATTAAACTTAAATCTCATGATATCTTGTAGCATATATTAAATTTTATGTAAACAATGTGATAACAATATTTACTAAAGGCACAAATCAAATATAATATGATATAATGTAAATTTTAACATTGATAAACATAATTACTCACAATGCATGTACCATACATACGAGTATGTTGTGTGTAAGTAATATCAATATGCTTATAAACAAAATAATTAACAATATTGTAATATATAGAAATTTTCAAATTGTAACAATTAATTTTAATTCATATGTTGACAATATTACGTAATAATTAATTAATTAAATAAAGTGCCAATTTTCAAATCGAATACTGAAAAAAAAAAAAGAAAAAAAATATGTTTGTAATTTGTCGTTTGGACCACTTTTTTTTGCATTTTGTCAAAGCTTTTTCCAATTTGAACAGGATTTTGTTTTCAAATACTTACATAAATTTTTATTTTCAGTCCACTTCCTGCGAAAATCCTTCAAATAATATTAAGCTTTACTTTATCAGCCTTGATTATGAATGATTGATTAACTGAATTTTGTTATTGTCAATCAAAATAGCTCATATTATCAATTAGTAAATGTTAGTTATTATTCAAAATTCTTTAAATAGTCAATCCTTCACTCAGAGGTCAACTAGCAATCAAGATTGATAAAATCTGTGATTCATGTAATACAGATTTTTGTGAATTATCTAAAATTAGCATAAAAAATAAATAACAAAAAATACTCAAAACAACAAATAAACAAAAGTCAAAATAGTAATTAATTAAAAATAAACAAATTAAAATTTTGTAATAAGAAAAATTAAACTCATATTTTTTGTTCATTTTTTAGTAAAACAAAAACGAAAATTTTACATTTTTATGAATGAATAATTAATTAAACTTTTTGATTTTACTCAAACAAAAGATACATAATTTAAAAAAAAAAAATGTGATGTATGCGTTATGGTATGTATTATGTATAATTTTTAATTAAATATTTTATCGTCAATTTCGATAATAATATGCTGGTTATGGTTTTTTAATTGAAAATAAACAATAGTTATTTTAAATTGTAACTTAATTTACAATTTAAAAAAAAAAATATAGGTAAAAAAAAGTTTTTGTGTTTTAAAAAATAATTAGTCATTCGATAAAAAAAAACATTAAACTTATTAAGCTATTATGTGTTTTTTTAGAAATAATTAACAAATTATAAAGTCAATAATTTTATAATTTTCAATTAAAATAAAATTACAAGTTTTCAATTTTTTTCTTTTTTTTAAATTTTAGTTCAATTAAAATTTTTTAATTACATGAACATTTTTCGTAATAAAATTAATATACAGCAAAATGGTAATTTATTAAATTTTTAAAAATTTTGAACCCAATCTTTAAAGTGCTCTTATATGATCTGGCAAATTGGCAGATATCTGCCCATTTTCGTGGTCAGATGCATGTAATCACTATGGCAGATGAAGACAGATGTCTGTCCTCAAAATCTGACAGTCAAAAATTGCCAGACGTCTGCTTACGTGTAATCAGTTATTTTTTCTATCTGGCTATTCGTAGAAATCATCTTAATTATTCCTTAATAAATTATACTTTAGATTATATTATTTTAGGCAGATAAAAACAGCATTTACACCAGATAAAAAATAACAGATCGTATAATAAGCAAAACAGATGCATGACAGATAACTGGCAAAAATGTGTCTGACAACTCTATGCCAGATGAAATCTGCCCAAATATCTGCCACAAGTGTAATCAGTCAGACAAACATCTGTCCACGAAAATGGGCAGATATCTGACAATTTGCCAGATCGTGTAAGAGCACCTTTAAGGGTAATTTTAATGTTTAAAAAAAATAAAAAATAAAAATAAAAAATTAAACAACTTTTCAAGATAAACTTTTTTTTTTATTATTTTGCATTATAAATCGTAGATCAGTCATTGTAAGTTCGTGAGGGTGTTAATCATTTTAACAATTATACTCATTTCTTTTTTTTTCGTTTTTTTTTTTTTCAAGTATAAATAATAATTATAAAACTTTTTTTAAATAAATTTGATTAAAAATATATTTAATTATTCTAATTAATGTTCTCTCTGTTTCTGTCGATACAAACAATGTCACATTTAGTTACGGTTATTAATGTCAAATAGAACTGTTTTAAATCCGAGGGTGAAACAAAAAATAAAACATTAAATATTTTTTAATATTAAAAAAAAAAATAGTAATAAAAAAAATTTGCTCAAAAAAAAATTAACAAATAGATATTATTAATTTGAAGACTTGTCTGTACATTGACACTTTCTACTTATTTGTTTGAAAAGCCAAAAACAAAAAAACCCCCCTAGAAATCCTAGAGAGACAAAAAGATAAAATTTATATTAATTACAAAAGTTTCTTATAAGGAAAAAAGTAAAAGTAAAAAAAAATAAATAAAATAAAAGAAAAAAAAAAAGAATTTTCTTAATTAGATTCAAAAACTTTTGACAAGTTTTCATTTACTTAAAAATATTTTCTTTTTTTAATCTTTTATCATTTTCATTTTGTGTTGAATTTCTAAAATTAAATAAAATTTATTAAAAATTCCATTATCTATAAAAAAAAATTGATTGAAAAATGAAATTAATATAAAATTCATTGAATTTGATAAACTGGCAAAAAAAAAAAAAAGGAAAAACTTCATAGTCTGTTTAAAAATTAAAAATACTTTGATGACTAAAACAAATCCCTTTAAGAAAAAAAAACATGTTTATTGATGTTTAGCATTTAGTTAATTTGCATTTTATTTCATTTTTTTCAGGCTAATTAATTTTATACAAGAATTTGTTCTTTTCTTCTTTTTTTTCTCAAAATGATAAACCAAAAACTTTTTGTGTTTGTCAAAACTCTTTAAACAAGAAACGAAACAAAAAAAAAAGAAGAAAAAAAAATCTCATTAATTCTGATTGAAGACTTCAATTAATTTGAAGTGTCATTGAATTTTCTAAATTTTGAAGAAATTCTTCTTACGCGTTGTCATTATCATATTATGTATGTATATATGTATTTATGTATAGTATATTCGGATTATATGTATTGTGATTTTTCATCGATTTTCATGATATTTATCTTTTAATAAAAATTAATAATTATGAATGTAATGGAAATTGACATCTTTTAACAGGTTTATTGACAGATTTATAATAAAACAAGTATGTCAATTTATAAAATATGAATTAAGTATATGCGTGTATACATACATACTTAAATTCTATTCACAAGATATGGTTCTTATGTATATTACAAAGAAAAGTTAAATGAAAGTTAATTAGATTGTGTAAGTTATTAAAATTGTTTTCAATTGTTTGTATTGAATCTTTATTATTGAATTATTTGGTATTATTATCTTTAATAAGATTTTAAAAGAAAATACTTGTACGTTTTGTGGACAAAATCAATTATAAATTTCAATATCATAAGAAAAACGCTATGGAAACATCTAAAAAAAAATTCAGTATTTATGATGTAGTCATTAAACGAGTATCTAATCGGTATACTAAATTTCATTCTGGAGATAAATATGTACATATATGTACGTTGTAGACCAGAGTATTTAGAAGTCATCAAGAAAATTATACACATCCTAGTCCACCATATGTCGTCATTTAAAAAAGATAGGAAGAGTCAGAAAGCTTTGATGTGATGGTTCCACATAAATTAAGTTGCTCTACTCAAACAGAAATTGTTTATGATTAAACCCAAAATACATTTTAAAGGATATACAATAACGATGGAAATTATTTTACATAGCCACTTTAATTTTAACCTGCAATATCCCTTTTAAAACTAACGTAATAAACCCAAAATTCATGTTTTGTGTACAAAAGAATTATAATTTTAGTCATTTATCAAACTACATGATACAAAAAAAACAGGGTTTATTAAAATAGAATTTTTTGTTAGGAATAAAAATTAAATTGAATAATTCAAATAAATAAAAATAAATTATCAGTTTGAAAATGTTGGTACAAATTTGAAGCATATTTTCATTTCCTGCAAAAAAAAAAAATAATAAAAACTAGGTGAAACTTGGTAAAACTTAATCATTTCCAGTAAAACACTTTAAAACAAAGAAAAACATATACATACATACATACACATCTATATAAAAGTCACCCACCGCATATGAAATACAAAACTAAACATTAAAATATTTTCATATAAGAAATACAAAATCTTTTTCATAAAGGATGTAATCAAGGTTTGTGGTTTCATCACATATTTTCTTGAGAGCTTTAGAAAATGAAAAGAAGAAGAAAAAAACAAGTTTTGTATTGTATTCATTTCATGAATAATAATTTATTTACATAAACAAAAAATATTTATGTCATATAATAATTCTTAGAATTTGTGTGTGTAGTGTTTTTTACTAATTTAGTTCCTTTAAAATTATGTAGTTTTAGACCATACATTTGTTTTTTATACTAAATGAAATATTGTATGAGGTGTTTTTTTGTTTTTGTAATACAAAATAAAAACATATTTTCAAATTTTTTAATTATGTATATTTTATAATGCAGAAGAAAATATATGTATAATAGCCAGTTTCACAGTGGAAGCTTAAGTTAAAGCTTAGCTAAGCTTTTGTAGATAGCTTGAGCCTCAGATAAAGCCTCGTTGGGCTCATTTCAGGGCACAACACGTGTAACCACCATCTGGCGGTCATGAAAGTGGTCAGGGATCCAACGTGTGGGGCCTGCCAGGAGGAGGCGGAAACAACAGAGCACCATCTCTGCTGTTGCCCAGCCTTCTCTAGGATAAGGCTTCATACATGGAACTCTGATGTAATGAGAATGGAAGACATCACTGTTCTCAACCCCTAGACAAAATCCTCTCGTTTGTTAAGAAAACGAGGAGATTTTACTAGAGACGGGGCGCTGAGTACAATGGACTCTCCTGTCTAAGTGCTCGTGGATGCCTGATATGCATCCCTCCCACCCACACAACAAACAACAATAAACAAGCTTTTACTGTGGAACTGGCTATAGAGTTTTGAGTCGTGAATTCTTTACAAAATTATTTAAAAAATAATAATAATAATAATAATCCGATACCATCTATAGCGTTCGTATAACATAATATAGTTTCTCCTACCCATCGTAAACATTTTTATTTTGTTCAAGTGATAAAATCTACACCTGTGATTTCAGTTTAAGAAAACATATTTTTCATAAATGAAAAAGTATTCTAAAATTTTTTTTCCTAAAGTTTTTTTTTTTTCTACAAATCTTCAACATAGGTCAGAAATATCAACAAATAATTTTTCACTTATAGATTTTATAACATTGAATTTTATCTAAAATCGTTATCCTTTTCTTATTCAAATAATAATATAAAAAAAACATACATCCTTTACAATGCATTGTATCTTCTTATATGTATAAATTTAAATTTGTCATTTTGATATATTGTTAAATTTTACTTGAGGTTCTTATAACTTTCTTTTAAGTATTAAAAAAAAAAAAAAAAAAAAAACAGATTTACTATAATACTTTCAGCTCCGGGCAAATGACTTTTACTTATAACATGACATACCTGATGCTAGAATATTTCAAATATAAATTGTGTTCACCTATATTCATATTGTAACAGTATGTACCTATATATGTAGTACATACATAATATGCAGATAAAAGAGAAAAGTATCTAACAAAAGTAATTTTTCAATATCAGAACTTTATCCAACATTAACCATATCAAATATTGCATTTTTCACATATAGATAACATTATCCATATGATAATATAGATACATGTATAAATTTTTTTTGTATATTATACATGGAAGATAAGTAAATTTGCACATATCTATAATGCTAATATATGCCAAAAAGATTCAAGAATTATTTTTTTGTAGATACGTGCAAGTAATAATGTGGTTTAAATTTTTTTTTTTAGAAATTATTGAAATTAAGAATTAAGAGTTTGTTCTACAAAGTTTATATATTTTTTTTTTTTAATTTTTCTTTTTCCTAAAGTACGTGTATAAAATTATTTGTTAAATTGAAATTTTTAATTGGCCTATTAGTTTCAACAAACATTAAATTAATGATTTTCAACAGTTTAATTTTTAAGCAGAAATATGTATGCAAATTAAAAGTAAAACTTTTATCATGAAAATATCTAAAAATTAATATTCCATAATTCAAATTTTCATTTTATATGTATTTTCTAATATGTTCGACAAATATTTGAATTATTTATTTATGCCCAGAAATTATTAATTATTATATTTGTGCACATATTAAAGCTTTAAACTATAAGTAAATTTCAACATTTTCTCCCCAATAATTAAGAGGTTCCTTTAATATCAGATGAACTCCAATAATAGATACATATAATTTTTCAGCATGTCATATATCGTTCATTTCTTAAGTTCACATATTGATTTTTGTTCTTATAGTTGAACATTTTTATCAAGATTTGAAAATATGTATGTATGTATTTAGATAACCTTTTGGGTTCACCATTTTAAACAATACGAGTACAATTGATTTTATACGTAAAACATAATATATTGGTGTTTTTTTTTTATTTCAGATTCGACATTTTAATAAATTTAAATTCATTAAATTCGATGGAGAGAATTTTTAGAGAACAATAAACTTTCAATTTAGAATATAATTTTATTGACTTACTTTATCCAAAAATTGAACATATTGTTGCCATTTTATCATGAAAAAATTCTAAAACGTTTTTAAAACAATAATTGAACAGAAAAAAAAACCATAAGTATGATTAAATAACAAAAACAACACAAATATTTTGAAATATTATCCAAAAATCGGATAAAAACTAATCATTGTAGTATTAAGCGAGAATGTGTTGAAATTCTTTTATTTTTATTTTTTTCTGTCTAACAAATATGTCCTCAACACAAAAATATATCTAGTTTTTTTTTTTGTGAAATAAATAAAAAGCAAAATCATAAAAAAAAAAAAAAATAAGAAAAACAACAAGAAAAAAACACTTATTCAATAAAATCCATTAGAACTTCAAGGTAAAAGCTTATTGAGTCAATTTTTCTGCACGACTACTTTATTGTACACTTTTTTTTTTTTTTTTGTCCAAAAGGAAAATTAAACACTTGGATAAATAAGAAAAATATATATGAGTGAAAAAAAAAAGAAATATTTTTATCAGACAACAAACATAACAATTTCTCAAATAAACAGAGGAAAAAAATACTTTTCTATTTTATTTTTCACAGGAAAAAATAAGAAGAAAAAAACCAAATAACGAAATACATTTGTAGATATAAATATAATAAGTACATATAGACGAAAGGATTCATTTATTTTTTGACACAAAAATATATGTACATATACATACATATATCGTAGTATATATTTAGATCCACATCTGATATAAAAGAGCAATTTACGTTTAAAGGATACAGTATCTTATTTTTAGATATTTTATTTATTTTTTGCTTTTTCATTTTTATTTTTTTTTTGTATTTGTTTTTTGTGTTTTTCTTTTTAATAATATATAGTATAGATCATTTGTGTTATATTACAACAATGTATGTATGTACGTGATAAATGTTGTCAATCTTTCGAAACATTTGCTCCCTTTAATAACTTAATTTTTTTTTTTTCTATCTTGACTTTTTCTTCTATTTTTGTCCTTAAAAAAAACAAAAAAAAAAACCAACTCTTGTTTATGTCTTTCAATGTGCAGTGAACAACCAAACAGCTTATATCAAGACTTAACATTGTCAATCAATTATGAAATTGAATGTGTTTTATTTTCTTATATACTACTTTTGAGTACTTCTGTTAAAGTGATGATTTTTAAGGATCACATCTTATCATACATTAGATTCATGATTTTTTTTTCATTTTTTTTTTTTTGAAAAGATAAATTTTGTTAATAGAAAAAGGCAGTAATATGTTGAATAGTATATATGGCTTATAAATCAATTATTAAGTTACTTGAAGAAAGTATAATAAAACTGAAATAGGAAAATTGAATTGTTTTATCATAAAAACTCATTTTTAAAGTAAAAAAAAAAAAAATTAAGGGACATTTTTATCTTGCCATTTAATAAAAATTTTCAATGACTCAATTGGGATTTTTCAATATTATTTTCTGCCATAATTTTGTTAAATTTTTAATACCTATACTATCCTTATACCGAAATAATTTTCATTTCATTATAAAAAAAAAAATTTCAAGTTATGTATCTTCTTTTCTTGTACATATTTACCAACCAAAAACCAACTTGTTGACATTTTTTTTTCTTATTTTGTAAAAAAAAGATAACCGAATTAATATGACTTAAAGTTGTTAGCTATATATTTAATCTTTAGTCGTTTATTTATTTTATTTAAGAAACTGTTTTATACTGCTGTATCCTTATCATGAAAATTATAAAACGAGAAAAAAAAACATTGTAAAAAAAATAGAAGAAGAAAAAAATTAAAACAAAGAAAAAACGTAAAAATAAAGGTGTTGTAATGTAACAAATAGATATTAATTTATTTGTGAAGTAAATATGAGGTAATTTGTTTATATAATCATGTTAAAGTATATTCTTGTTTTCTAAACATTTTTCTTTTCAATAGGAACAACAACAACAAAAAAAAGAAAGGAAAGGAAAGAAGTCGTAGTGGGTACATGATAAATAGGTAATATTGTATTATCAAACCTTTTATTACCTAATTTGTCTATATGTCAGCTCCATAATAAATTTTATTTGATAAATTTAACTTAACGCAACTTCATTTATAAGAAAAAGTTCTTATTTTGTAAAGTTATCAAATTTTCAATGCATTATGGTTGAAAAAAAATAAAACACATCAAGTGTAGTTGTAGAAACATTGAAACTTATGTTCATGTTCATACACAATTAGTCTCTAATTCTCTAAATCCAATTGTATTCTCTAATTAAGAAGTTAATTCAAGCGCTTTGGAAGCTTAATCTAAACAATGAACAAGGATATTATATTTTTAATTTTTTGAAGATTTTAAAAGTTATTTGAGATTTTGAAATTAAATTACAAAGATCTATAGAACATGAACTTAAATAGAACATATGTATGAGTATTGTAATTTCTAAACTTCAAAAAATTTTTAAAACCATAAACTAATACATACAACAACAAAAATCTATCTTTTTCTGAATTATTAAAAAATTATTTGAATCTTTAGCATCAATTTTTGATTTTTTTTTTCAACTTCATACTGATTTTTTCATCAATCAATTTAAAATTATCCAGCAAGACACTATTTACTATACACAAATAACATACAAATTTTATAACAATTCAAAAACATCTTTATCAGCGGAAAAAAAAAATATACACACACACACACATACACAATACATAAATATCAAGAAATAAATGGTTTTCAGATTCTGTGTATTATTAATTTTTGATGAAATGCAATTTGAAATAACGATTGCTTTTCTAATAAAATAACATGACTGAAGATTCATGTCATATATTGTATTTTGCATATTTTAAACTATACATACATGTACATAGAAAATTGTGTATGCTGTCAATAAGGATAATATAGATAATAAAATTATCTAAGTAATACATTTGTAAAACTGTCATCAGAACCAATTGAGATATCCATATTATGTATTCAATATGTTCATGTAGGTACTTCAAATTTAATATAACCATGAAAGATATAAGTAATAGAACCAACCATTCACGAATATTTAATTTTTGTCATATTTCACTTTTTGTTTTTTCAACGAAAATATAATATTATACTCAAATAATTTATACAATTAAATGACAAATAAAAAAATACTAAATTATTGGTTCACAAAATAATTTAGTAACAATTCATCGAGAATATTTCATGAAAATTGTCATTTGTTCTTTTGTATGTATAAGATATGTATACATGTACATGCAATAATGTTCGTTATTAAATAAAATTCATCAAACATTCTCATTTTCTTGATTGAAATTTATCCAACCAAAAAAATTTTATAAAAACGTCAATAAACTTTAATATTCGTTTAAATGATTCAGAAAAAAAAAAAACAGAAAAAAAAAAGAAAAGAAAAGAATAAATTGGAATAAAACAGGTTGAAAGTTACATTTTACATCATCAACATCTGCCATCTATAAAAATACAAAAACCCAAGAAGGTTTTACCATTTATTAAGAAGACAAAAAAAAAAAAAAGAACTCAACATTTTTATCATCCATTTTTCCACTAAATTGGAACATAAATTTCTGTATCTTCTGTTCTTTATTTTAATTATAAAAAAATTTTCATCACTGAAATTTATTCAAAGCGAAAAATCTAAAAAAAAAAAAAGGAAAAAAAAACAAAACAACTCATTACACAAAGGATTCACAACCTTTTGTTAATTTCTTTGTATTGTGAACAAAAGCATTAAAAAAAAAAAAAACACCAAAAACAAAAAGACAAACGAAAGCAATCTTTTTGTCTTTTCAAAGCCAAAAAAAAAAAAAAAGTAATAAAAAATAAAACATATTGTTTCATTTAGTCCATTCTGTTTTTTGCAGTTTTGTTTTTTTTTTTTCAAACACCCAATACTATTTCTACCGGCATTTGACTTGTTAATTAATTAAACAATGTCGATTTTTAATAATAATAATAATAAAAGATCTAAAAAAAAGAACACCAACAACAATAGCATTCCTAAAATTTATGATTAAAATAATTTTTACAATTTTTTCTACTCAATTTAATTAAAATAATTCAATAAAATTGACAATATTTTGTTTTTATATACAAAGCTTCGGAATACATATTCATTACTGCAGTAATCTTTTGTTTCACTATGAATCCTTGAAAAATGAAATAAAATAGAACACTTTGTTTTTTTAATGTTTTATTTTTTTTTTCTTTTTTAATTTTTTAATATTTTGGGGATGAATAAATAATTAATTTTTATTTCTTTTGTTAAGACAAAACGAAAAATTAAATACCAAATGACTGTTTTTCTTTCTTTTTTATTATCTCATCTCCTCTGACTAAAATATTTGAATACAAAAAAAAATAAAGGACCAGTCAATTTGCATATTTTTATCAACAAAAATAAAAACAGAATTACATTTTGATTTGAAGTTTGTGTTTTTTTTCTTCTACTCTTTTTAAACATTAATTTCAAATGTTTTGATTTAATTTAAAAAGTAAAAAACAGAAAATAACACATTTTTTTTTTACAAAAGTTCGATAACAGAAAAAAGGTTTGTAATTTTAATCACAAATTAATTGCTAAACATCGGTTATGAATACAAAGATATTGGGTCCTTTATTAGACATTAGTCTCGTCCTACAAGAGTGGTGAATGAGAATGGCAAAAAAAAAGTTAACTCTTTTTTATATGGATGATGCGTCATTGAACTTTTTGTCTAGCAAAAAAAAAACTAATGATTTCCACTCATACTACACCAATATATTGAGGCTTTAAAAAGTCCTATATTAATTTTCTAAAAAGCCTTGAGCAATTTTATATTCTGTATATTCGAATGTCATCTAGAACAACAATATCCTTTTTTTTTTCATAGTTTTTTCAACTTATATAAAATTATTTACCATTTAACTACGCGAGTATTTCAATCAATAAACAACACATGACACGTTTTGTTTTTTTTTCCTTTTTTTTTCATATTTTCAGAAAAATAAAAGCACTTTTCAAGTAATAACAATTTTTAATTTTACAATACAGAATCCAAAGAGCACTTTTATTTTACACATGTTTACAACACATACAACATAATGTCTCAATTATTTTTCTTTTTCTAGAAAAAAAAGAGAAAACAAATAAAAATCTTAATTTTGTGTATAAATTTTCGATTATTATTATTATTAAACTTTCACATAAAAGTTGTATCGAAATTTTTAGCTGTTTTATTAACCGCAATGTGCTTATCGTACACATTAAAAATCCTATTTATGGCATTTGTATATATTTATTATTTGGCAGATTGCATTTATATATGAGTGCAGTTGTAGGTATGTGTGTATACTTATACTTTATAAGTATGTATGTCATATAAATATCTGTGTGCACCTGTACTTCTTGTTTAATTTAAGTTTTATCGTTTTAATGTTATATGTGTATATGCTAATAGTACAAAATATATTCTACTATAAAAACGATTATGTTTGAAGTTGAAGACGTGTTTATTTGGTATTTATTACCGCAAGATTTAAATCACATGGTGCAATACTCGTATGTGTAACATATGTATATAAATAGTTATTTAACACATTTAAATGTTCATTTTATTGTTCACAAGTTTTTTTATATTCATTACTCTTTTTTTTCTCTGCTTTTTGAATTTTTTGAATATAAAATTACTTTAGAAGGGTTTCCCTTTTGTTTTCTTCATTTTTTCATCTTAAATCTACTCATAAAAAAAATACGTATAGCAGCGAAGAAAAACTATAGGCAAAAAGTGCATCATTACTGTACAAAGTAATGAAAAATTTCCATTTATATTGAAAATTTGATTATAATTACAATTTTATTTTTTTATTTTTTTATTTTATTGAACTTCAATTAAATATGTTACATACAAATTAAACATAAATTTAATTAAAAAAATAACTAGGAAAGAAAATTTAAATTTAAAGAGAAAAAGGAAGCACAGAAAAGCTTATACTTATTTAAATATAAAAAGAAAAAACGTTAATTTGTTAATTTCTCTTTTATTATATAGAAAAAAAAAATATTTTCTTTTTCTACAACGTCATTTCTTATTACATGTATATATTGTAGAGAAGAACAAAACAAAAAAGGCTCAAATTGAATGTTGAATAAAAATCATTTATATATTTGAATTCTCTTGTCACGTACTACATTTTTGTTCGACGTTACAATTACGTGCGAATCTCCTAAATGTGATTTTTTTTTTGGTAAAGTATTAGAAAAGAATAATGAATGAAAAGACATAACCACAAAACGAAGAGAAGAAAAAAAAAGATTACTTGGAAAAATACGAAAATAGCAGAAGAAACAAACAAACAAAAAAAAAAATTAAAAGAAAAAATTGATACACTTACACACATACATACTTTATGAACAAAAAAAAAAAGACAGATTAGTAACATGAAAAAGAAGAAAATTATATATAAAAATAAAAATTTTCCATAGAAAAATTGAAGCTTTAAGCAAACAAAATGAAAAAGAACTCATTAATAATAAATCGATATTTTTTTTTCTATAGTGTGTGTGTTTTTTTTAAGGAAACTTTCAAAGTAAACTGTTTTTAATATCCTTAAACAAAAGTTTAACCAATAACATTATGAATTTTGAATGTTTAACGTGACCCGACCTATTTGGATGTCCATTTAATTAACAGTGCGAAAAAACTTTGTAAAAAGAAAAAAATCACAAAAGATTTTTTTTTTTGTTGCTAAAATTACTTTAATTCAAATTCAATAAAAAATACGATAATATAGAAGTTCTTATATACAAACAATTTTTCATTGGATCAGGTAACACTGAAGTGAATGAAAATATTCAATTTCTAATGTACAATTAATGTGATTTATCACAAACTTACATGCAATTTTCCAATATTTTATGTTATTTTTTTTTTTTTTTTTTTTTAAAGAAAAACAAGATTCAACCAAACATAAATGTTGTTTAATAGAAAATGTTTCTTTTTCATTTTTAATTTATATTTATACACAAAATCTGATGAAAATTTAATTTTAAAGTAAAAGATTAATTTTAAATACCATCTACGTCTACATTTAATTTCGCTTTGGTTGGAAAATGCTCATGCAACCATTAAAAAAAAAAATAATGACCCTTTACCACTGATAACATTTTATTCAAAATTATATAGGAGTACAACATTTTCACACAGGAATTGAAAATAAATTCTAAAATTCAAGTGAATTAATTTATTTTTTTTTCTTCTTCTTTTCAATATAGAAAAACGATTTTGTGTAAAAGATTTTACGATAAAAAAAATGCATACGAGCTTATTTCAAACAGATCATAGATATTAAGTACTAGAAACCTACCTGTACAACAACAAAATTGACTTTATACAGTTCATTTTTATCACACAAAATAGAAAAAAAAATTATGTGAAATGAACATTTTTACAAATTTTCTATATTTTTCAAATATGTAAAACTATCATCACAGATACTTAATAAAGATAAATTTTTTAATAATATAAAAAGTATTTGAACGGAAAAAAAATGTATAATGAAAATTTAATTAATTATCATAAAAACAAAAAATTGAAGAGAAAATAAAAAAACTAAATCATTTAAATTAATTAATTCAATTTAATATAATCTGATAATAATTGAAAGAGTTTTTATTTAATTTATGTAGTAGCTATAAGAACAGAAAAAACGACATTCGACTCGACTGGGAATCGAACCACAGTTTTCTATCTTGCCGGGATAGTGCGCTTACCAATGCGCCACCGAATGTCATGCCGTTCACTGCTCTTAGTTACTTCTTCTAAACATTGATATTCAAATCTCCTACAGTTCGGCCAACCTGACAGCACATCTGCCCCAGATGTCTATCATAACCAGAAAGCTTCCCTATGACACATCTACCCCAGATGTCTATCAATCATATAACCAGAAAGCTTCCGTATGACAACACATCTTTTTAAATGCCGAACTGCCTGGATTCTTTATCCCACTTCTGAAATTGTAGTAGCTAAGAACAGAAAAAACGGCATTCGACTCGACTGGGAATCGAACCACAGTCCTCTATCTTGCCGGGATAGTGCGCTTACCAATGCGCCACCGAATGTCATGCCGTTCACTGCTCTTAGTTACTTATACTTCTAAACATTGATATTCAAATCTCCTACATTGAAAATTTCTTTTTGTTTCACACATATCTAGGCTTCTAGATCTACCATTAAACTCTTCTTCTGAAAAGCAATAAATTAATTATGCAAAATAGTATGGAACTCTTTGAAAATGATTTTTTTTTCTCTTTTTTACGACTTGATTAGTTATCAATTAATCATTAATATTATAAATGTATTTGTGAACTGAAATGAAAAGATATTTTCATTACAAAAAAAAAAAAAAATCTCGTCTATCTAAATTATATAATACAATTTAATTTATAATTATTCTATAGTACAATAAATTTATCTTACAACGCAAATGAAAAAAACACTTCCTTATACGAAAAATAATCTATTCATTTCAATACCGGTAATCAAACTGCAAAAAAAACCAAAAAAAAAACAAAGATAATAATTAATGTAAAAATGTAATCGATTGGAAATTTCTTTTATATTCAATCAAAAAAAAAAAAAAAAAAACGTAAATTGAAGGTAAAAAATTATTATCAGTAATAATGAAGCTAAAAAAAAATAGACAATAATTCTCATTTTTTTCATGATTTTCATTTGTATGAGTAATGATTACACACACCATTCTTTTTGTAATTAATTTTTTTTAATGCCACAGAATAATAATTTTTCAATTGATTCAATATTGTAAACAGTAATTCAGAATCATTCAACTGTTTCAGACAGAAATTAAAGGCCAGCTTTTGTAGAATACTTTAATAAAAGCTTCTGTCAGAGGGTAAGTTTTTGACAAAAATTTCAAAATTCTAAGGGTAATTTCAAAAGTATTAGTTTTTTTTTCTTTCTAAAATTTAGAAACATTTTTTATTATTTATTATATACTTTTTATCCACTCATTAACCCTTGAGTAAATAACTTTGTCGGTAAGAACGACGTTCGTCACGTAATTGTGAAATTTTGGGAAGAGTTTTAGGGTAGCAAACGTGAACGGATTTACGTGGGGATTTCGGATTTAGGATGAAAATGATTAAATATGATGGAATATTCAGACAAAATGAGTTTAAAGAACAAGCTGTAACTGAGAAACTTCCGAAACGTCCTCGAACAACTCTTTACTCGAATATCATCGTAGTTACAGAGACTTTATAATCAATTTGTAAAAAGTATTTGTTTTAAAAGTTTTTTTAACATTCAAGCTTATTTAAAAATCAGAAATTATATTTTTTTTTTCCAAAATTTCGAAATTCGAAAACAAATTAGTTTTCCATTCTCCCAACTTTTGTAATGTAATGTAACCACTATTTTATGCAAAATAAAAATGTATCTATTTTTAATTAAACATTCTTCTTCATTCTATTTTTTTTTTGTTTTGTTTTTTTTTTGTGGAAAATTTTCAATGTATTTGGCTAATAAATACAAATTCTACATTGGAGTGTTTAATTTAAAATTTAAAAAAATACATGTTTTGTTTGCAGTTCGTTTTTTTTTTTTCATAAGAAAACACCTACTACTTACTCTACGTATAACATTCTACATAATATTGTACATATGTACAAAATTCCATTCTACATATTCGTATTTAAAAAATTTATAATTCCACAGTGTTTTATTTAAAATTATATATTCTACCACGTTTCACATTATGGACATGTTACAACACTATTTAAATAATAATAGAATAAACTAATATGTTAAAGTTTTACAAACATAATAATTGCATTTAACAATTGTACATTTTCAGTTCGTTACATTTATTTCATTTGTAATAACAAATCATTATTAATTTATTATATTTACTTAAGTACTAGCTATGGTTGTTTTTTTTTTCTACATTACTCATGTAAGTATATTTAGTTTCAAAACTTATTTTTACCATCCATATATACATATATGTATATAAAATTTCTAGTACCGTTAATTAACCAATTTGGAATGTTTCACGAGGTACAAAAGTTAAAAGTTTTTATACAACAAACTTTTTGCAATGATTAAAATTATATAGAAGAAAGTTTTTATTATTTCCTTATTAGCTTTTTTTTTTTTTTTCTTTTTTTTGCTTTAACAAAGAACTTTTATTGTTTGTTTTTTTGTTGTTTTTTTTTTAGATCACAAGTTGAATAGTTAAAATTCTTAGAATTTCTTTGATTTGATTGTATATATGTATGTACATAGAAATGCACTTTTTTTTTGTTTTTAGTGATTTTTTACTTTGAGAAAAGAAACAAAAATAATTATAGAAAACATGTAAAAAAAATGTTCAATTGAAATTAAATTGAATTTGTATTGAAGATGTTCAATTTTAATTATTGTACAGAAGGTATAGAAGCTTTCGAAAAACTATATATGTAATTTGTAAAACAATCTTCTGCTCAATTGAACATTATACTTGTTCTTTGTTTTGTTTTCACTGTCAAATTAAAGTAATCACAAAAAACATTATTAGATTTACGTTTGTTTCTTCTTGTTGATTAAAGAAAATATTAGAAATTTCATTATTTACAATTTTACAAATTGTAATCAGGACAGTACATGACAATGTCAAACTAATTTTGTATAGTTATTCTGTTAAATTATGCTAAAAGAACGAATATTTATGTATGTAGTTGTCTATATACGCAAATGGATCATAAGACATTATAGCACACTCATGTATTTTTTTTTTAAATATCTAAAATTTAAAGAAACAATTTTATCTATTATATATTGAATACTTTATGCATTTATATTATGTAGAAATTTTTATTTTTTAAATTTGAACAATAAAATGAAAATTTACATAATATGTAGTTCTTTTTAAATATTCTAACATATTCACATAACTTTTATATTTTTTTTATTTTCTCACAGAAAAAATGTCATTTAAAATGAAAACTAAACATGTAAAATTCTTATACTAGTATATGAACCACTAAAAAAAAAATTATTAAATTATAAATTAAATAAGAAATGACACAAATATTTTACATAAATATAATTCTAATAAAAAATAAAAATTCATTTCTAATGCAAAAAAAAAAAAAAAAAAGAAAAGATTTTTTTTTATGACAAGAGTACAAACCATTTTTTAAAAAAACTTCTATAAAATCCTTATAAACCCCGACAGTGCCATATGATTTTTAAGAAAACAAAAACAAAACAAAAAAAAGTATAAAATAGAAAATAAATGACATGAATAAGCAGCACATAAAGGAAAACGTTAATATGAAAAGAATTTGCAAATAAACATAATGTTTAGATAGAAAGTATATTGAATTTTGGTACATACGAGTATATATCGTATCATCATTGTTATCATCATCACAGAATCATCATAAGGATAACATAATCGAGAAACAAAGTACTCATATGAGAGCTTATCCATTGAATTCATTTTAGGATCAACTTAATACGTTTAATGTATATATTATATGTACATATATACAATATATTCAGATTCATGTTATATAAATTGAGTAGCTTTTTATTTAAAATACAAAAAGAAAAAAAAAAAAGAAAAAAGTGAAAATATCTGATAGTATTTTAGCTACATTATCATAACAATTTTTTTCTTTATGTTTTGATTAAAGATAATAAATGAATTGGAATAATTTTATGCATACAATTTTGGTAAATTTACGGGAAAAAACATTATTTTTCATTGTATGTACCTACAAAAATTGAATATAATAATTAAAGTAGCATTTTTTTTTTCTATATTGAAGTGATTTAAAATTGCCAGAATAAAATTCAGACCTCGACTTACTTTAAAATTTCATATTATTTTCTTTTTATTATATACTTTTTATCCACTTGATAACGGATCTTTGTCCGTAAGAGTGTTCTTCGTGACGTAATTGTGAAATTTTTGGGAAGAGTTTTAGGGTATAGTAAACGTAAACGGATTTACATGGGATTTTCGGATTTAGGATGAGTGAATAGAAAAGGCTTCATGTCTAGAATCGATCCTTTCGTGAAAATGATTAAATATGATGGAATATTCGGAAAATATAAATTTAAAGAACATGCTGTTATACTGAGAAACTTCCGAAACGTCCTCGAACAACAGAGGTTTTATAATCAATTTTTAAAAAGTATATGTTTTAAAAGTTTTTTTTTTTTCAACCTTCAAGCTTATTATTCATTTATTTTAAAAATCAGCCCATTATATTTTACACCTCGTAAATTCATATTTTAAAAAACACACAATAAAAATTCTTTTCACGTGTATATTTACGAATTTTTCGTTTTTTTTTCATTTTTTTTTTTTGCCTGTTTCTTCTTCTTCTTCTTTTTTTCATTCAAATTTAGGTGTGCTTTATTATATATTATATTGTATAATATTATATATAAAATTCCAAGAATACATATTTTCTGTTTTAAAAAATATGAAATTTATTTTACATACATTTCTCTTTCTCATATTACAAGAACGCATAAATTACTTTCAAACTTTATGAAATAACACATATGTGTTAATGTTATAAACTCTCTATATCTGTATGTATGTATGTATGTACTATACTTACATAATGTATGTATGTATATGATATATAATAGAACTTGATAATAAACCATGAGAGCAGAAAATATAGGTCAAAAATAAAAAATAAAAAAAATAAATAAAATAAAACACAAAATAAAAAAGGAAGTTGAAATATAAAACTTTTAAAATTCTTCTCATGAAATATTTTATATCGTTTCAAGGTTATTTTTAAAAAATTTATATTATTTTATAAATTCTTCTTTAAAATACACAACTTTAAAAAGCTAATAATAATTTGAATATTTTTAATATTTTTTTATTTATTTTTTAACTGCTTCTTTTTTCTCATAATTTATTTTTTTTTTTTAAAGATTATTAAAAAAATTCTTCAAATCCCTTCAGTGTGATAAAAAAAAATACACTTTTTTTGTTGTTATTTCAACAATTTTAAAGTATCTGCATATAAAAAAAAATTTTATTCCACTTTAAATACTTTAACAAAATATGTAGAATAAAAAATTTTTAAAAGTGTAAAATGAAAAAATTCAATAACAAAAAATTTAGGAAATATGATTTTAATAATAATAAAAAAAAAACAATCACTTTTTTGTTTTAAAATTAAATTCGTTGAAATATTGAATAAAATTGAATGATTTTCAAATATGATAAAATTAAAAATTTAAAGAAAAAAATATGCGCTATCAATGTAATAAATTGCATTTTTATTAAATTATTGAAAAAAACTGAAAAAAGAATAGAAAAAAAAAACAATACAAAAATGTATTTCACACATCAGTGTATTTCAATTTATGATAAAAAGAGACAATATTAAAATAAAATGAAATTTTACGTTTGAATAATATTGATACACACATTTCATATTATATTCAATGTTCATAGATTGCATATGGGGATTTCCACGTTAATCGACCACTTTTTTCCTTAAAATTGGTATGAATGAAGCTGATTTGGCTAGATATACATATATGAATTTTTGGTATATCTAATATTAAATTATTTACAAGAACACTATGGAGAACAGTATTAAAAAGAAAATTTTTGCTACTTATCAGTAGAAACTCGTTTCGCTGTCACGCCCGTTACAAAAAATGTCACACCCGTTACCTTTCTTTTTTTTAATTATGAAAAATGTAGTATATTGTTCCTCGTCAAATTTTTCCAAAAGATTCTTTCAAGTGTCTACAGTATAATTCAAAAATAATTTTTGGAATTGTTTATATAAAAATTTTAGGATATTTAGTAAAATATACGAAAATCCGTGAAATTCAAAATCGTCATCGTCACACCCGTTACGCTACTAAAATGACGATTCTGATCAGAAATATTTGAAGATTTCTGTTTCATTGTAACCGTCGTTTGCTTCCACTAGAAGGCATATTAAGAACATAAAAGTATAATCAGAATGCAATTGCTGTACGAGTTTTTCAATATTTAAGAGTAAGAATGTCACACCCGTTACAAATGGAATTCCCCATATACATACATATGAATGAATGCAATATTTACGCAACTGTTATGAAAAATTTAATAACAAAAAAAGTATTTTTGTACGACATACATATGTCATTTTATATTTAGAAGAAAAAAAAATTATTCAATTGAAATAAAAAAAATTATTTTTGCAAGGATATACTTTTGTTTTCAATATTTTTCAATTATTAGTTAATTAAATACTCGTATACAATTAAATTGATCCAACAATATAAATTCAATTAAAATACAACTTTACAAATTGTACACATTTTTTTTTTTTTTTTTTTTGGTTGTTGGTTGAATCCTTCATGTAAAAATAAAGTTATAATTTTTTGTAAAAAAAATATGTTTGAAAAAATTATGACTTTTTTATTAAAAAAAGGACCTTCCTACAAAAAATCATATAAATTCAGTTGTTACTCAGAAGGTTTTCTTTTTCTTCTTTTTTTTTTTTAACTTTTATTTTGAATTTTTTTGGAATTTGAAAAAAAAAAAATATTCGAAACAATAACAAACATAATTAATTACTCTTTCTAGTAAACAAGTTTGTTTATTATCAATCATAATAACAAAATCATTAAAATAAAATCCATGTTAATAAATAAAAACTATAATATAAAATATCCTTATATCCTCTATAGAATGACATCAATAAATGCATTAAATTCGAAAAATTGCACATAATAGAGTATTAATTAATTACAATAGTAAGGTACAATGTCTGAAATCATTGAAATTTAATATGTATGTATGTATGTGTTATTTTAAAGGTATATAGAGGTAGGTATGGAACGTGTGTAGTATAGAAATACATAAACAACCGATAAATAAACAATAAAATTAATGAATCAGAAAGAATTAAAAGATTAATTGATTTGTATTTTATTCTTTTTTTTTTTCTCTCTCTCCATTTTTTTTTTTTATTTTAATTTAATTTTTTTTCTCATTCAATTACAAGCTACATTTATATAACAAAAGAAAAAATAAGTACATACAATGTTTATAGATAGATATAGATATTCAATTTATCAAAAGCTAATTTGTCTTGTTTCTTTTTTTTTTATTCAATGTTTTTTTTTATTGTTTGAAAATATTGTACACATCAAAATCAATAACTGTATAGGATATAGGTACATAATTTGTTTATTATTTATTTGTGTCATGAAATATGTATGTTTATTAATATTTGTATGCTTAAAAATAAAGGAGGAAAATTTTATATTTATAGAGATTTTCATGTGTATTTTTAATTTAAAGAATTTAAAAAAATCAAATTTGTATTGAAAAAGGGAATTTTAATGATTTATTAATAAAATTATTATGATTGTTTTTAAGATCAACGAGAAAAAATTACACCAGATAAATCTAGTCTTTTTCTACATACATATATGTATGTATGTATATGTATGTTAAGTTAAGATAAATCGAAACAGACACAATCTGTAATTCTGTAAAGCATACATATCACACAAAATAATATCTAAAAATGAAAATCCAAGAATATCAAATTTTTAAAAACTAAATTTTCTTCTGTTGCAGTTTAAGAAAATTTAAAAAAATAATAAATTTAATCTAAAAAAGCAAACATATTTTAAATAAGTTTTCTTAAAATTAATCCTTTCATCACTGTAAATATGATACATACATATGTATGTCTTTTTCAAAAAAGGAAAATAAAAGAATTTTAATCCTTTTCAAGTACCAAAATAAAAAAAACCTCAAAAGAAGAAATTTCGTATCAGCAACCTCTAAAACATAAAATTAACGAATATCTGAGTATCTTAATAATTTCAAATAAATTTTCCCCATTTCATAGCTGAATTTCGATAAAAACTTATGTATAGAGAATTCATCATATTACCTATACATATTGCTGATATAGAAAATTTAAAGATATAAAAATTTTCTGCGCATATTAAGGAGAAAAACTCTTCAAATATTCAAAAGGATAAATTTGTGTGAAAAATTTCTGTTTTTAAAGAAACGATGATAGTATAGTAATTTTTAAATTTGAATTCTGCTCACAAATTATGAAAAGAATGTCAATAAGTTATTGAGGATATCGAACAGTATTTTATTAAGTATATAATGAAAATTTTCTTATAACTAATTAAAATGCACAGAAGGTCAGAAGATAATATGACGTAATATTTTGACACAATCTATTAAAATTGTTATCAACATTTTTCAATACTAAAATTCATTATAAGTTTAATATAATTTTTTCACTGTTTAGTTTAATATTAAAAACATTTTTCTCATATTTACACAGAAAAAATATAATTGACTAAAAATTAGCAATTTTTATGTATTAAATTTTAGTACCCAGTGAATTAAAATTTAGCTTCTACTTCATATGACGCTGCAGTCCATTCAAAGCCTTGACCTATTAAAGTTATCTTGTTTGAACCTATAATTTTAAATGGAGTACAAACCACAGAACTCGTTGGTCAAGAAAATTTTATGTGTATATTCAACCTTTTGAAGAACTAGCACTGATTCAAAACTGAGTGGACTTGAGGGGATTCGAGTTCGAGACCTCTAATTTAAAAAAAAAAAAACCAGTACTGTATGACTTCGACCACCTTATCACTAATTTGTATGATATTTGAGTATGACAAAGAAAATTTAAACCTTAAAGTGATTTTTCACACATTTGTTTAAAAAAACAAATACTCCTATTGTCTATTCTTTTATAAAATTTATTCAAATTAAAGTAGTTTTTTTAATAATTGATACATAAAATGCCCAATTAATTCTAAAATTGTTTTCTTTTATTTTTTTGATATCCTTAAAGTTTAACGATCCGTTAAGATTAAGCTACAAAAAAAATAAAAAATAAAATAGAATAAAAGAAAAAAAAATATATGTTTATATAAACATGTGTGTAATTGTGTTTATAATATAAAAAAAAAAAAAAAGCAAACACAAATCTTCTTTCTTCTTTTTTAAATAAAAAAAAAAAAATTATTGAAACGAATAAAAAGCTTTTAAACTAAATAAATTTCAACTTGAATGATTTTCCTATAGAATTGGAACAAAAGATTTAATTTATATACATTTCGAAGGGAAAACAGATTAAAAAACTGATTTGAAATTTGATCCTTGAATTTTTAACTGTGTGTACATATTTAATATTTTATTTGATTTTTTATTTTAAAAATAAAAAAAAAGGAAATTTTTTTACAAAATTGTAATAATGGACTCTAAGTTTCAGTTTTTTTTTTTAGAACATAAACTTTATAATAAATCTTTGAATATACATACTTGAAAAGTTACCTTTCAAATATTTACAACTTTCTTTTAACCTAAAAACTTCTCAAAAATGAATATTCTTATTTCATAAAAACCATTATTCAAATACTTTTAGACAAACTATAAGTAATTTATTTCAAAATAACCAATTTAAAATTATTTTACTTGAAAATATGAAACTCTTATAACATCACAAAAATAAAACAATAAAATACCTGTATTTATATATTTAATCTTTTCATATATCAAAATAACAAATTTAAGTTTATCTATGAAGTAAATTTTACACTTTATATACGAAAATATTACAGGAAAATATGTAATTTGAAATCTTCAACAGAAATAACAACAACAAAAAGTGATTGATTTTAACATATAAGATAAAATATATAATAAATGTACTTCTATTATTTTTCATAAAAGTTCACGTAAAATATTAGAAAAAAGAAGAAAAAAAAAACACTTTTTTAAATAAGAAAATCTTTCAAATATTTTTTAAAGAAAAATACAACTTTTTATTTTTTATTTTCTTGATTCAAACCAAACACAAAATAGACAAAACCAAATTATTCCAAAAATTGTATGTTATACTTTCAATTTTCTAAATTAAATTTTCTTATTTACACTTTCTTTACAAAATTTTAACCAAAATCTTATTAATTTATTTATTTTTCATTTTTGTACTTTTTTTCTTATTTTATTCAGATTTTCCACAAAAAAAAAACCTTGTATCATTTTATTTTGGTATTTTTAATACTATTTATTTTCTTTTGTATTTTATATATATTTTAATATCAAAGAAAGATATACTAAACACAAATAAAAAACCTAATAAACCTTTAAATTAAATTCATTTAAGTAATTTTGCAAATTAATTAATTAAGAAAATATTTTTCTTCCTTTTTTTCAGTTTTTTTTTTTGTTCGTGGTTATAATAAATTCTTAAAAGTTAATGTAAGGAAATATCTGGTGAATTTTTGAATATATCTATTTTTTTTTTAATTTATTTTCTGTTTAAAATAAAAGTAATTGAAAAAGTTTTCCATAAACTTTATGATTTTTCTAAAAGTAAATTTAATTAATTATTCAAAAAAAAAAAAAAAAGATCGAAATGTCTTCTATTTAAAGAGCTTTTATTGATATTTTAGAAGAAAAACAATCTTTTCATAAATAAATCAATAATGAAAATACAATAAACACCATTATGTTAATCAAATAGATTTTTTCTTTAGTAAGATTTAAAAATAGGAAATAATATTTACTTAAATACAGTCAACCCTCCTATACAACATGGTATTTCGAAAGAATGATTTCGTTTATAAGACAGTGTTCTGATAGTGTGGTTTGCATAAAGCACAGCTCAATAAACTTGGAAAATAACAATGCTTTGATTGAAAGAAAAAGGTAAAGGAAACGATATCTTCTCCGTTATATAACTCTTTATTTTCTAACAGAGAACGTATTACTTCTAGATTTCGGTTAACATGTTCTCGACATACCATGGAAGGAGTTAGAAGGATCGACTGCACAATGGTTCTTCGTAATAAATTTTTTTTTAATACTTACATATTCAACAAAATGGAATTTTAAGAAAACACATCATAATTCCATTGAAGAAGGACGATTATTTAGTACCCATTTTCTAAGGTGATCCTTAAAACTTTAAAATATTACATTTCAGTTTGTTTTTAAAAAATTTACAGCAGCTAATTATTATTTACCCTTTTATTTAAAATTTTGTTTTTCCAGTTATACTCAATAAAAAGATCAAAAGTTAATTTGATTTATAAATTTAACTTTATTAGTCACACGAGTATCTTGTTTATATTTCAGAACATTTCGTATTTTTCCTTTCTATTCACAATATTTTTATATAGGTACCATATACGTTCTATTTTGTTGAAATTATTATATAACAAAATATGCATTTATAAAATCAACCAAACATATGATGCATTATACTCGTAAAATGTATACAATTTCAATAAAAATTTTATACAAATCATAATGATATTATGTAACAAATTTATATATCACCCATCATCATCCATTCTATTCTAATACGTACGTACGTATTTTAGATTTTGTTTGCATTTGATAGTCAGATTTTAAATATAAAATATAAAATTCTTAGAATTTGTATGATTTAAATGTTTGATATTGATATTATGAAAATACATAGAAATATGAAAATTTTCTCCTATACTTATTGTCCTTTATATCGTTTATTCAAATATATAGCTATATATACATGTATATGACCGTATAATATACACTATAAAATATAATACTATGTATGTACCTACTACCTATGTATACATTTCTAAAATATGTTAAATATGAAGATAAACAAAATTTTGCACAACGAAAATTCATGTATCTCAAAATTCAACATCTGTGGTTGACATTATCTTTATATATACCAAAAACATTTTCTTCTAAACATAAACCTACATACATATATGTATATACATAGATACACCTACACCTCGAATAAATACTTTTGAAAATGTTTTTTTTTTCTTTCGTAGACAATATATGAATATATGTAGTACGTTTATTATATAATCTACCAACCATAAAGTGTATTTTCGAAGTTTTTCAAAGAGATTTTTAAATTTATCTGAATTACATGCAATTTCTCACGTCTTTTTTTTCTAAGGAAAACATATAAAATAATTTGCATTTTTAAAGTATGAGAAATGAAAATTTTTCAATGAAAATTTTTAAATTGGATTTCATGTTTAAAGAAAATACATATGAAAAGTTGTATATGTGTATGTAAGAAAATAATCTTTCTATCTATGATAAATAATATATGTAAATTCTTATACATAACATGTAGGCAACAACAACAACAAAATTTATTTTATTAACTTTTCTATGACAAAAAGAAATTCGATAAACTTGTTATTAAAATAAATAAAGAAAAGCAAAATTTTAAGAAAAAATAATAAAATTTGAAAATCAGAAATTTTATTCAAAAATAAAAAATAAAAATAAAATAATTTCGAAGTTTTGTTTTAGGTAATTTAATTTTAAATTGCATTTTCACAATTCCAACTTTTCAATATTTTAAATTAAGCTTTCAATGGACAAAAAGTAAATTACAAAAACATACACACACACATAAGTTTAGTATCTATAATGAAGATAATGAATAAATTACAAAGATAATAAATTTTTATCATAAAACTAATTACATAAAACATTCATTACTAATTCTTAGAATTTTTTGTTTTATATTTTTTAAAACTTACTATAGAGAAGTGAAAAAAAAGTACTCGTATACATATGTACCTACATACATATATTGTAACTATAAAATTTAATGAAATACCATGTCTCGTGATTCATTAGTGAAAATTACCGCACATAGTTATTGTCCATCAGTTTCATCTCTCCATAAAATTTTCCACAAAATACTTTTCCAGATAAAAATAATGTATGTATATCTACAAACTAATTCTATATCTTTTGTCATCTGATACCATATATATATATGTACATAATATGTATGTCGTATATTCTTGTGTGCATTTAAAATATGAACATCAAACAAGCTGGTAAGGATTTTTAAAGCTTTTTAGTCCTGTTTTTTTTTAGTCTTTGGTTTTCTTTTGGATGTACATAATATACATATACATACATTCATATACATTCGTATATTATCGTCTTTTATGTGGATAGTGTGAAAATTATAGAAAAAGAGCTAACATGTGTTCGAGACAGTGATTTGTCGTATTATATGTATGTTTACTTTTTAATTTCATACAGAGAAGTATTGTATTATATTTTTATCGTTTCCTGGATGGTTTTTTTTTCTTGCATGTTATATTATTATATCTACATACATATGTATATGCATGTATAAAATGATATATGATAAAAGTACAATGAATTCTAATAATTTTCCTGTATTTTTTAAATAAAAATATATCCTGCTGTTATTTATATTACTTTTACCCATATAACTATTATTATTATATAATAGAAATATGTATTACATTTATTTGTGGCTATATACCAAATAATTTTAATCTATTTAATATTTATATTTGTGTAGTATTGTACTTTTATCCGTATCATTGTCATCGTTTTGTTAAAATTCCTAAGCAATTTGTAAATTTAGAATTTTCATAAAATTCAAAAAGAAAAAAAAAAAGAATCAAATTAAAATATGAAAAGACTATTCTATAAAATTTATGATATAAACATGTATGTAACTATATGTATGTATGTATGTAATATTTCGGTTTATATAATTCAAAATTTTTGTGTGATACACACATATCTTTAAAAAAAGATACATCAACCAAAAAATAGGATATAAATTTTATCAATGATAGTTTTGGTTTTAGAATAAAATTACATAATACATTATATTCGTATGTATATGCACATTAAAACTGTTATTTTGAAATTGTTACATTTTGATATTCAACCAAATATGAATTTTTAAAAATTATACTGAATTCATTGTGAATTTTCATGATTTTAATTCAATTAGATTGTTTTAAAAATTATATTTTCCATTTATTTTATTTATATTTAAAATTTTAATTGAAAAAAAAACATGCATTTATTATTAAATCATACATTACATACGACAAATTCTAAAAATTGAATAAAACAAGACCATTCCTTGTTCTTGATGAATTCAATTTCAGGAAATATACTTATACCAACAAAAAAAAAAACCAGAGCCCACACTAAAATATTATTGGAACTTTACAACTTCATTTCCTTGAGCAATTTATTATTTGGTATTGGACTTTTTTGATAGTTATTTTTTTCTTTCTATTTAAGCATCATAATTCTGTCTTTGAAGAAAATTCAACAATACAACACGAATAATTACAGGACGATAAATAGAAAAGCTTTCTTAATTCCGGTAGACTAAGTTTTTCACAAATCAAATTTTATTCCATAGAAGACCCTTTAGAGAAGATCCTTTTCAATTTCAATACTGTGTTCCATGGAAACATATTATATTTTTTTAAAAGAAAGAAAAACGGTTACGTAAATTAATATAATATTATTTCTATCGAATTTCTATGAATGTTTTTTGAAAAAAAAAGTACTTATAATGTAATTTGCACAACGGGCAAAAACAATTTATTTTAATTTTTTTCTTATTTTGCATATGCAATTCAATTAAACAAACTTCTAAAATTAATTTAAAAAATTTTTCTATTATCGTTTGGTTTATTTTCTTTTTTTCAACAATTTATTTACATAATTATGAAATAATTAATTTAAAAGATATACATAACGTATACCAGGTGTTATTAAAAGCTTTCACAATTCACATGTACCTACTAATAAGTTAACGAATTATACTATAATATTTTTTTGGTGGTTTTTATTCAACGTATAGATATAAACAAAAAATTTTCAAAGAAAAAAATAAATATGTATGTACCAAAATAAACTTGCCCATTTTATACCCAAAAATGTAGTTTTTGTGGTATTTATACCGCAATATTTTATAAATAAAATAATAAAATACATACAGGTACATACATGAATTATGTTTATACTTCTTTTGTGGTCCTTTCTTTAAAATTCACAAGAATTAAAACAACTTAAATAACATAATAGGGATACTTAGAATGTTCATGCTGTGATTCAAATTAACCTTAAATATGTATATATGTATAGAGAATAGGAATGCTAATTGCATTTAATTATTAACAATTATGTTTTTATTGCATACACATATCATATACATACATATATACAATACACATATTAAATGTTCCTATTTATTTCATTCTTTATTATATTTTCTTTTTACATGAATATGAATATTATTATATTATAATTAATGCTTCATATTATTATTCCTCCCCTTTGTATGCATATTATGTACATACCATACATATATACGTATATAATATATTTGTGTAAAATACATAACACATACATAATTGAAATTATTAAATCTCTTGAGTTTAAAGTACATGCCACATCATTATATGTATGTATGTCTGTATGTATATGAACCTATCTGTAGGTATATTCTATGTAAAACACGACAAGTACTTTAGAATCCATAATTTTCTTCTTATTATAATAAAATAATTGTTAACCATTAACAAAATGTTAAGAATGTATTCTTTCTTTTTTTTTTTAAAAAAATGTTTTCCTCTTTTTTTTGTAAATAGATAAAAAGCACAAAAAATTAAAGTATTTACTCGTACCTATAAAAAAAAAATTACATTGCATAATGCGGTAAATTAATTTTAAATTTTTTTTTATTATTTTTTTTTTTTAATTGTCGTGCAGACAATAACTATAAGGACAGTGGTCTGGTCATGTCTAATTCAAAAAGAAGAAAAAGAAGAAGAAAGTTCATAATAAAAAATTGAAAAGAAAATAAAACACGCTTTTTTTTAAAAAAACAAAAAATCATTCATTGTTCACATTCTTTAATGTATTGAAATTTCTAAGAAAAAAGCTTCAGGATAAACAAGATTTTATTCTTTATTTTTATTGTTACGCTGTTTATGCTATGAAGAAAAAAAATATTTTCATGAAAGAAAACCAACATGAAACTAAAAAAAAAAGAATTTTTCTGAACATGGCCAGAGGAAATAAATGTTATATTTTCTTAGATGAAAAACAATCTTTTTAATAATAATAATAACAACTGATCAATATTTTTTTTTTCTTTTTATTGAAAATATTTTCAAAGAAAAACAAATTAAATAAATGAGATAAAGAAAAATAAGTCTACATAATAATTAAACATAAATTAAATTTTACAAAAAAAGCGTGAAATAGACAAATGAAATGTCCTTAAACTGAAACACAGTAAATATTTCCAAAATCATAAAATTGAGAAATTTATTTCAGTAATTCCATTTACCAAGAATAGTAAATACTTTTCGAACACCACCTTTTCTCGCCTTCACGTTAATCCTCGTGGGAGATAGAATAAACAACTTCCGCAGAATGCTTAAAAACAAAATATACAGAAACTGGTCTTCAAGGACTCCTGAGAGTTGAACAATAGGTTGATTTAGTATCTTTTTAAAAATTTCAGACTCCAAGAATATTTAAAGGACTTGAGCATCATGAAAAGAGAAGGTTATGTTTTGAAAACATAAAAATAAAAACCATGTATAATTTTCATTTTTTCATTAATTTGATATTTTTTTGTATTTTTACTCATTGCCTCTTTTTTTTTTTTTTTTTGCCCTAATTATTTATAAATAATCCTTTTTTATTAGAGTTTCAATGATCAAACAAATTGTTATGTTATGTAAGTATTCCTCATGAAACTAATATTCTTTTAATAATGTTCATTTCATTTTTACTGCATCAATATTTTCTTTTTTGATATATCGAAATGAATAATTACAAGTTTATTACTTGTATGTACATATTATGTACATACATTCATATGTACATATTATGTACATACATATGTACATATTTTTGAATAGACAAAAATTATGAAAATATGGTTTATTGTTTTTATCTATTTTCAGTATTATACTCTATACTCTCATTTTATTTCATTTTTGCACGCATTTATAAAGTATATTACATGTAAACTATATAATATTATATTCATAATGATAACACGTAGAGATTGTAATAGGTCGTTACGGTATTTTGTAACAAAATTTATGTCATTTTAATGCGCAAAGGTCGAGACTGTTACATAATCTAAAACCATATCCTCTTTAAAATATACATAGGTATGTGTATATGTATATAATGTCATTTTATATTACACATAATATGTACATATTCCTGTAAATTTTATACAAAAAGTACTTACATACAATTATTGTACGTTTATATACATAGATACTACATATATGTACATACGAGTATATAATAACATAAGCAAACATTACCTGTTTTGTTTATTCCTCAAAAAAATATATATATTTTTATTTTGACTTTAGCTGTTTTTTATTTTAAATTTTTTTATGCTCATTTCTCTTCTTCTTTTTTTCTTGTTTACTGGTAATCCATACCCTTTTGTTACCAGCATTTTTTTTTTCTTTTTACAATACAACAATCCTTTTTCATGTTATATTTTTTTTTCTATTTCCTTTTTCTACTTTATTTTTTCACATCATATTTAGAGCTTTTTACATCATATTGTTAGATTGAAAGAGATTATATACATACATACATATATGTAGGTACATATTACATAAACTAAATACATATCTACCTAAAGAGACTTAACTCTGTTTATAATAACATAATTTGTTAGCAGCGTTGTTTAGTTTAAAATTTTTTTCTATTTTTTTATTATTTTTTTTTTTTCATTTATGAAAAGACGTGACGGCATCTCGATCGTGCTACTATATGATCTCAAGAGATTATTCTTAGGATTGGGAGAATTTGTAAAATTACACAGGTATATAATATGTTAATAGTTAATATGTACACACATACATGAAATATTCTGACACCTCTAGAGGTACATATATAACATAACTAACCATACATATTATGTACATACATAATACTCATGTGCTTTTGAAATTATGCTTTAAAAATTTTAAATAAGGATTTAACGTAATGTAGTATTAAAAGTTATAAAATTCATATTTTGCATTAATTAATTTAAAAAAAAAAAATTATATAAACGCAAATATTAAATTTTATTAGAAAATTTCTAAAAACTTTATAGACACATGACTTTAAAAAGATAAAAATTAATTAGAAAATTATGCAATTTAAGTTTTTTGCTATTCTATTTAAGAATTTTTCGATTTAAAATGTATCTCATCAAAATTTCAAGTTTTCTACAATAAAACTATTAAAGTTATACAGAATGTTTCTTGTAAAAACTTAATCAATTGCCCTTTGGTATGTTTTATTAATAAAAACAGTTGAATAAAAGTCTTCACAAGTATAAATTCAAGTGATTCCGAATAAACTGCTTTTTAATTATGGTTCATAAGTTTTGGACTTTCAGTTACAATAGCTTCTGAAGATATCTCAGAAACGATTGGGAATTCACCTCCTGGGTCCCTGCCAATTTTTTCCTTCTCATTGAGATCTACCACCTTGCTCAATTTGGCATACGCTCCGTGGAACACCTTGTGTTATTAATCGTACACACATACAAAGATGATAAAGAATTTTCATTTTATAATTGAATTTTCTTTAGTGGCATAGTGAGGATGTATAATTTATTTATTTGTGGTAAGAATAAGCATCTATACACATGTACATGTACTATATATTAGATAAAATAGAGACATTTTACAATTTATTTATTGAATTTCATTTACACGTATATTTGAGTCTGAGAAATTCAAAATATCTATTAATTAATTGAAAATCGAATAATTATGTTTATTTCGATTTTTTTTTTTAAATACTTCAAACGCATTGAACATACGAATAAGTAGTTAAAAAAATAAAAAGGTGAACTTTTTTTAAAAAAAAAATGAAAAGCATACATTTCCATTACTTTATTTGAACAAGCTCATATTAAATAAAAGGGTTTAACCACAAACTATGTACCCTGATAAACTAGTAATTGAATAGATTTTAATCTTCTTATTTATTTAAAAGGTTCTTCTTTATACGGTATTTTTAATTAATTCCATGTACATGTACATATAAATGAATAAAAGCTCTTCACTATTGACACCTTTTATAAAATAAAAAAGAGACATTTTAAAATTAATGTATATAAGTAGGTATCTCTTCAAATTGCCATAAAAATACACTACAATTTTCTAATAAAATTCTTAATCCTTTTTTTTGTTCAACAAAAAAGGACATTATTATTAAAATGCTTTTATAAAGCATCGGAGAATATTTAATGGTATTTCATAAAAAATATTTATTAAATAGAATATCTCATTAAAATCTCTTTTATAAATTTATAATTAATTGTGATTGAATGTGAGAAAAATACCTTTTATTAAATCATTGAAAAATTTATCATGTGCACTCATTTTAAGCTTTAAATTAAATTAATCAGATTTACTCTTATAGGTACGGTAACCATCCGTCCTGTATTTAGGAGGACAGTCCTGTATTTTATCAAGTTGTCCTGGGTAATTATTTTTAAAATACAGGACAGAGTACATTGTCCTGTTTTTTCAAACTTGTCCTGTATTTGTCCCTTATTTTGCTTACGCGTTAGAAATCATCTTCCTTGTGATCACTGCCTTATAATTTTTAAAATTATTGTGAACTTTAATTCAAAATTAACAAAAGAGTGGATGAAAAGTGGGTGAAAATATTTTCTCAATTTGGTGAAAAATTAATTTCCATACCTTCACTTCTAAAACTAGACCAAATACTTTTCAATTTCAATATAATTCATGTTTTCCACAACATTCGAAAATCTTAAAACTAATAAATTTTAAATAGATTTTATATATTTATTTTTTTTTAAACAAAATACATAAAAAAGAAAAAAAAACAAAGAATTCAAACCTTTCACTGAGTCATATTAAATTTTGAAAATATCCTCTGGTATTAAGAATTCTCAGATTCTTTATGCCTAAAAACCAAACCAAAAAGAAACATGTTTGTACATATTAAAGAGTAAATTTATGCAGAAAAATTATTAACTTACTTGCACTTAATACAGGTAAAAAATACAGTTTGACCTTCATCAGCAGATCGTAATTGAACTGTTGCATATGTCATTTTTTCACAGCCACATTTTGGGCATTTCCTTTCAACAACTGGACCATCTTCTGTTTCTTCACTTTTTATTTTTTTATCTTGTGGAGCATATGTATTAAAATGAATTGTATATTCTACATCCATACTTCCTAATGCTAAAATTATTAAAAATAAATTTTAAAGATTATTCATAAAAATTCGACATAATCACAAAATTTACCTTCTGGATGAAAATCCCTTTTACATTTGTAACATGTAAGATTACCAGAAACAGATAATTGTGGAAAAATTGAACCGCAATCAGGACAAAATCCAGGAATTGTTTGAAAAGCACTCATTTTAAGATAAACAATAAAATAATAAATTAAGCAACAGAAATAATTCAAGAAAATATGAATTAGGCGGCATGCAGCACAATAAAACTATTTATAAACAAAGTAATAACCATATTAACCATAACCTCAACTCAATTGACATTTGACAAATTGACACCAGAAAATTCTGAACACTTACACTTCAGTGGATTGTGGATTATAGACGCCATGTCATTTTCGATGTTTTCTATGTTTTTCTGTCTCTGTCTTTCCGGTTTTTTTTTTCTTTTTTCAAGCTTGGTTGGCTTGGCTAGCTCTGCGCCGTATCGTATACACGTTTTTTCTTTCTTCACTTTGATTCCGCCATTTTAATTTGCAAATTTGTGAAGAACGGACGTGTTTAAAAAAGTTGACCTCGTGGTTTTTTAGGAGTATATTTAAAAAAGTATTAAAAATAAGTGTAAAATTTATAAAAATATAAAAGAATTGTTTTGTATAAAATTTTGTATAAATTTTAAATAAAATGTCATCTGAAGTCGCAGAAAATAAATCGAATACCAACGGAGGAGGAAATTATAATGAAAATGACGATGTAAGTAAAAAAATGGCCGTCGTTTAGTAGAAAAATTATTTTTTTTTTAAATTTAAAATTAGCTTCACCTTGGCTTTTTATTAAAAAAAGTTATCCACACTATTGTTAGCAAAAAAAATGGAAATGGAAAAAAAATTAGATCGAGATTCAGGTCATATAGTTTAAATTAGTATAATCCCCCTGATGAAAATGGGAAGCGTCTTTCACTTTCACTTTTTTTTTTCTATAGAAAGTGCTTTTAATAAAATTTTTGATGTAATGTGATTAAAAAAATATATATGTAATGTAATTCTATATTTGGCGATGACGCGATACTTTTGAGTTACCATAGAAATACTTGGTTTTCTTTATAAGCCATTTTCGTTAAGGAATTCATATTTCCACTTTAGTTGACCGGCTTCAATTGCATATCTGAAATACAAGGGAGAGGGGTTTGTTCAAAGCTTAATTGATAAAACAAAAAAAATATCGTTTAATTAAAATATGCTAGTCATCATGTTCTTAGCTTGAATTTTCCCACGAGATAAAACTCAAAATGAATATATGTACATACATACAATAATACCTTTTTCAATTTTCCAATGTAACAGGATATTCGTGAACCAGAACACCTCAGGAAATTATTCATTGGTGGATTAGATTATCGTACAACAGATGATTCATTAAAAGGTCATTTTGAAAAATGGGGTAAAATTGTTGATGTTGTTGTAATGAAAGATCCAAAGACAAAAAGATCTCGAGGTTTTGGTTTTATTACATATTCAAGAGCTTATATGGTTGATGATGCTCAAAATGCACGTCCTCATAAAGTTGATGGAAGGTAATTTACATTATAACTCTCGTTTTCCTATCTTGTTGCATATTAAATGCAAACTTATAATTTTTTAGAGTTGTGGAACCAAAACGTGCAGTTCCAAGACAAGATATCAATCGTCCAGATGCTGGTGCAACTGTGAAAAAATTATTCGTTGGTGGATTAAAAGATGAACATGATGAAGAATGTTTAAGAGAATATTTCGAAAAATATGGAAATATTTCAATAATTACAATTGTAACAGATAAAGATACTGGAAGGAAAAGAGGTTTTGGTTTTGTTGAATTTGATGATTATGATCCAGTCGATAAAGTTGTATGTAAGTATTCACCGTTGAATTTTTTAAAGAATTCTATACAGTCCCAGCTCCGTGCAGTAGATTTCATAAACTGAAGCGGCGTTTCATGACTGTAAAAAAAACTACAGATATTCAAGTTTTGTTGCTTTACTAACTTTTGTGAAACGATGGAATAGTATCTGTTACATATTAAGATATTTTTAGATTTCTTTTCTTATATTCTTTCACTATTTTGTACAGTACAAAAGACACACACAATCAAAAATAAATTACTTGATGTGAAAAAAGCATTGCCGAAACAAGATATGGATCGTAGTCAAGGAGGTGGTGGTGGAATGGGAAGCAGAGGACCACCAGTTGGTGGTGGTCGTGGCGGTTATGATCGTGGTGGAAGCCAAGGAGGCTGGACAAATAGAAATATGGCGAGTGATAATTGGAGTAGCAATAATTTCGGTGCACCAACTAGTTACAGTCAAGGAGGTGGTGGCGGTGGTGGAGGTTGGAATAGTCAAGTGAATCCATGGGATAGTGGACCTAGTCAAAGTGGTGGTTGGAACCAGAATGGTAGCAGTTTCGGAACTGGAGGTGGTAGTCAAGGTGGAAATTGGAGCAGTAATGACTTTGGTAATGGCTATCAACAAGGATACGGTGGTGGTCCACAAAGAAACACAAACTTTGGATCAACAAGAATGAATCCATATGGAGGTGGAAATATGGGAGGTGGTGGCGGTGGTAATTATGGTAAGACTCAAGATGGTAAGAAAATTTTTTTTTAGAAATATCCATTAAAATGAAATTGAAATGCGAAATATCGGAATTGAACGTAATGATTGTTTCTCCTTTCTCCAACATACAAATTTTAATTAATGATAAAATGAATGGAGTTTAAGAACATTTATTACAGCTTCTGACACAAACGTCAATTGAACTTTTTTTTTGATGGTTTGATTATTTTGCTGTTAGATAAAATTATAGCTTCGGCTTTAGCTATGTTGTATAAATTCCAATGATATTTGTGACAACACGCGGCCCTGCTACAGTTTTACAAATTTCATTTGAAAAAATAAAATAAAATTTTTTAATATTTCGTGTAATTAATGATCTTCCGTTTGATTTATTGCAGGAGGCAACATGAGCCAAGGTGGTGGTGGTGGTGGCGGCGGTTATGGTACCGGTTACAATAGCGGTCCTGTAATGGGTGGAGGTGGAAGAAATAGACGATAAATTTTTAAGGTATGTAATAAAATGTACAAAAATTCATTCAGTATATCACTAGGAATTGTTTAAAATTTTTTTTTTAACATTTTTTTCTGAAGATTCATATGTACTATAGACAAATTTTATAGAGCTTTATAATGATGATATATAGCAGCATTATGCCAGTTTTAAGTTTTTTCTTCCTACTAAATAAGATGTCTTTACTGTTAGGTAGAATTTTTGAAATATCATTTAAATTTTTTCTTCTTAAGTTTTGTTAATTTTATTTATTTTTTTTTATCCACTTACCATATACGATATACCTACACTTCTGTTTACTCTGAATAATAGGAAAAAAGTACAACTTTGAAGAATATATGTACATAGTGTATCTGAATTTCAGATTATGTTCACATTCAATTTTTTAATGAGTTATTCAATCAAAATTTGTAAAACAGTTTTTTTTTTTAATTTTTTTCTTCTGTTGTTAAATGTGATAATGAATACATATACAGTCCCAGCTCCGTACAGTAGATATCATAAACTGGAACGGCGTTTCATGACTGTAAAATTAATTTTATAAGCAGATATTATATGTTGTGTTGTTTTTCATTATATTGTAAAATGATGAAAAAGTATCTGTTACAAAAATTCTCTTTAAAAAGTTGAACAAAAATTATCTGTTTTACAAGTTTTCGATAAAAAATAGCTCATTTATTTCTTAATTATGACAAAACCACCTCTATTTTTTTTCTTCCAATGTTTTTACTTATAAAAAAATATTTTTCTTTAATTTAAAAAAAAAAAAAAATTTACTAGCTAATGTTTTTTGGCTTTGCCATTAAATTTGGTGGTCATTTTCATTTGATTGATTATTATTAATTTTTCTTCCCCTCTTGCTTTACGCTTTCACTAAAATTATCAAAAAAAGGTTTAATCACCTTTTATTTTCATAAATAGGAAAATTATTTAAAAAATACAACTAATAACCATCATCAACTTCTTCTGTATAGTTTATCATTCAATTTTATAAATAAAAGAAGAAAAAAAAAACCAAAAAACAAATGATAATTCCACCAAGTTTAAAATATATTTTGAAGAAAACAAAAAAATATGCTAGTGTGTGTTGTTTACATTGTTCTTGTTTTATTTCTTAATAAATTTTTAAAACAAAAAAAAAAAACAATAACCTTTTTTATACAAAATTATATCGACTAATTAAAATATTTTTACTTTACTTCTTGATAATAGGTAAAAAAAAATAATAATTAAAAAAATTATGTGCAAAATACAAAAACGTGTGTGTAAATGTGAGAGAAGGATAGGCAGGCTGTCGAAAAAATAATAATAGCAAAAAAATAGCATTATATAAGATTATAGAGCAGAGAACAAGAATAAGATTAAAAAATAAATGAATGCAGGATTTCTAATTAAAAATTCTTCTTTCCCTAATTCAAAACTTCAACAGGATCTATATATATCAAATATACAAAATAAAACAAATTTTTACTAAACAAACAAACAAAAAAAAAAAAAAAAATATTAATTATAATTAGGAACAGTGATAAGGTTTATTTATAAAATATTAATTAGAAAAATTATTTTAACAAATTTTTTTTTTGTTTTTTACAAACTAGAATTATAAAAACTATTTTTCATTTAACGAAAAAAAAAAACATAAAAATAATTTATGATTGATAAAATATTTTTCATTTTAATGACTAAATTAAATTCATAGTATTTTTATCTTTTTTTCACAAGATCTTATAAGATTTATAAGAGATTTAAATTTAATGTTTTTTTTTTCATATAAAATTTCATTGTTTTATTTTATTTTTTTTAAAGAAAGTAAAAATTAAGTAAATTTTAAGATTTAGTAAAAAAGAAAAAAAAAAAGAAAAGATTTTTCATAAAGAAATGGAAAAATAAAACCCACTGATGTAACAACAAATTAATAATTATTCATAAATATTATGATAAATGTTGTGTGTTAGAATTTATGATTATACTATACATATTTGAAACAAATAATAAAAAGCAGATAAAAATAAAAATAGTTGAAAAAAAACAATATATTAATAATAATCTCGTCCAAAAATAAGATATACATAAATTGTGTGTATATAAATAATTTAAATAAAATAGTAGAATTTTCTTTATGTAAACAAAAACAAAAAAATAGAAAAATATCAAAAAAAAAAAAAAATTTTAGAAAATAGATGATTTAAATTTTTTTTAGTGTCAGTACAATTTCTTTTTCATTTTCTTTAAAGAGCACAATAAAGAAGATTTTATGTAAAGTTTGTAGTTCATGCTGAAAATTTATTATTCATAATTATTATGTATTTTACAAAAATATACTGAAGGAGTCTTAGAAAAATAATCATAAGAGAATTAATTTCATTCAACTTAGGATTTATCTTCAGAATTATAATACTAGGCGAAGTTTATAAGAAAAGCAAAAAAATAAAAATAAAATCCTATTCTACTATCAGGTCTCAGGTTAACGTATTTAGAAAAAAAAAAAAAAAAAAAAGGTATGACTATTTTTTTCACATCATCTATTTTTTTTATAGATCACATTCAAATAAATTCCTTAGAAAATTTAGAGAAATCTAACAAACAAGGTATTAAATGTATGTAATATAGTTTTTGTACAAAAACAATAGAGAAAAATAATAAGGGCCAAGAAGACAGGAAGTTAATATGTATTACCAAAACACATAAATCAGAAATAATAGAAAGTCAGTCAGGATAATAAAATACCTATCAGTTGTACAAAAAGTAAAAAAAAAAAAAAGGTTATTAAAAGTCAAAATTAAGGAGATTTATAAATTTACATCACTTGGTAGATGAGAATGTAGAGAATGTGATTGAAAATATAAAACAAAAAAAAGTATAATAACCATCATCATTTTAGAGAAAAAAGAATTTTTTAATAATTTTTTTTTACAAAAAAAACATTTTTAATCTTCCGAATTTTAATCAAAAAAAATTTTTTCAAAGATATTTCATTATTGCATCGTGTAATCGAATGACTGACTCTAAACATCATCGATTGAACTATTGATGTGTGTGTATGAAACATATACAAGAGGTTTTTCACTATCGAGTTTAATTGATTGATGATTTCCTTCCATCAGTTTGTTGGGGACTGGTGGTGATGATGAAATTCAAAACTAAAATGTGGTAAGTAAACTAATTTAACTGATCACAAAATCAGGTAAAATTTAATAAAAACTTCCAGTGAATATATTTAAAGAGTAAAATAATTGAATATGAAAAAAAAATATATTTGTTTTGCGTTTAAAAGCAAAACTTTCAGTTTTTTTTTTCATATGGAAAAGCGTACTCATTGATTGGTATTTTACTCTTTAAAAAAGTAACTCGAAGATTCAATTCAATTTTTTTTAAAAATTTATAAAAAAAAATAAATTATTGAAATAAAGAAAATTAAAAAAAAAAAAAAAAAATTAATGTATTTTATTTAAATAGTTTTGTAAATTCTTGTGTTCATTAAAAACTTGATCCTTGGGTTGTATGTGAAACTTTGGAATAGTAAGGTTTACAATGTTTTTTTTTAATTTTGGTTGTCTTGTAAACGATTCCAATAACGGGTTGAAAAAAGATTAGGCTTGTAGAAAATATTCCGATACTAATAAACGTGGGTCCGAAGATGTTACAGTTATTCTCTAGAAAATAAGAATTTCAAGGTTCTTGCAAATTGGATTTAATTGAACCAAACTTTAATAAGTTTTTGCTTCACAAAGTACTGTAACTCGTGAACTATGCGTTCTAGATCCTCAAGATCAATGTGTAGGAGAAATTGAAAATTTGTAATTAAAGAATTACATAAAGATGCTTTTTAATAAACAATTCATGCCGAAATTAATTTATATGTATTCTACAACGTCACATGTGGAAGAAACTTGAATAATCTCATGCCTGCTATTCAAATGAATGTACGTATTCAATTCCTTATATTTTTCAAAAATTACAGGGTGTTAAATTCATGAGAACACTCCTTTTCCAGATGATCTTCAAAAAATGATTTTTAGATGAAACATAAATTCTTATACAATTTTGTATTTTCTTTTTAGAATTACATGTTTTATACGAGTATGGGAGTTTATAATACACTAAACCCCCGGCATTCGCGTTCCCGGTATTCGCGAATGGATTTTTCTGAACTTCCCTCAACATCTGCGAATTTATACGCGATTGATTGGTAGAAAAAGTCCAAGAAGTGGGTTGTTTTGTTGAGTCGATTTGATTCAAATGATAGAAGAGCTTCGATTTTCAAAGCAGATATGCGAATTCAACATTTGCGAGGTTTTTACAGAACGTATCCCTCGCGAATGTCGGGGGTTTAGTGTATAAACTGAAGTATGAAAAGGTACCGTCTATTCCAGGTAGTTATGTTTACAATTTTTAATACATCTCGTGAATGATGAGTTTTATGTCCTTGATGTGTTCAGATGAAATTTACCTAATGTTTCATGCTTTCTATTGAATGTACTTTTAATTCTGTACGTTATTCAGTTTAAAAGTTATAGGATATTAAAGCCATAAGAATACGATTTTTTCCACAAAAGTTCAACAATAAAATACGATTTTTTAGATGAAATACATAAATAATTTTCTCAAAATTTAGTTTTTTATGTTCAAAATTAAATATTCTATGCTAATTAATTGTAATTTGTGCGTTATTTGAAATTTTTTTTAGATTCACGAAATTTTGCTTTCAAAACGGGGTCCATTTCATATATTCTTATCGCGTCTTGATGGTGATTTTGAAGCAACAAACAGGAAAACTGATTTATCATGAAAATTCGTGAATAAAAACTTGAAAATTGAATTGGAAAATGTTTAAAATTATCTTATTTTAGTTTTGCGTACTAAATTTATCTTTATTTCAAAAAAAATATTCAAAAAAATTAAATTTTTAAAAATTATTAAAATATCCCCATAAGGGTATTTTTCTGAACAGATTTGAAAATTTCCTTATGTAGAAAAAAGAGATACGCTAACAGCAATGATTTTTAATGCAAAAATTCCACAACTCTACAACTGCCATACCTTTGTTTAATTTTCCTTCAAGAGTAATTTACAAATTTGTAAAGAAGAAGATTGACATTCGGATTTTTTAACAGCAAAATTTATTTGTAAACAGTTTTTTATCGATTTTTTTTATTTATTTTTAGTTTAGAAGGATAAGTGTAAATTTAAACAATTATAAAAACAATTTTAATTAGTTTGATTTAAGTTATATAAAAGTAAATAAAATTCTCCTTTCAATAATCTTCATCATAAATGCTACAATTTAATTAAGAATTACCTGTCCAGGTAATTTTTGTTGTTAATTGAATCTAAATTTTAAAGTACATATTTATTTTAATTTTGTTAAGAATTTGATAATAAACTTCGAAAAACAAGAGTGTTAACTATAAATTTCCATTGAAATAAGTCAAATCTGGTTATGGTCCATATTTTGGCAACCATAATCCATGATCCTGATGGCAAGAGATATTAACGTTCCTCAATCTCTATGTCCAGTGTCCTTCGCTTAAAACGCATATGATTAAGTTTGAACCAATCAGAACATTCATATTTCTAAGATTTATTCCACCTGCGAAGGTTAATCGTCGTTTTTTTTAAAATTTGTTTTAGTTTTAAAATTATAGTAATTACCAGTTTTTGAAAATACATAAAAGTAGTTGTGTTGAATTGACTACAGTTGAAAATGATTTAGGATTTTACGCATAAAAATTGATTTTAGTAACATTTTTGTCTCTGTTAACCCAGTTTGCGATACCAATTTATGATCGCAACTTTTGACTGTTAATTTGCTTACTTTCGAAAGCAAAAACAAACAAGGATACAATTTCTATTATTTCAGCTAGCAAGTCTTTCTTGCTTGCTATCTAGACGATCAAGAATATGGGCATTATGTCTGTTTAACAACTAGCAATCTGTAAAGTGCGATGGAGGAGCTATGTTGAGGCGCAAATTTCCTGTGAGAAATAACAAGTTCGTAGTTTCTTATTCAATCTACTGATAAAAGTACTTATATTTATTCAGGTGGCCATAAGGATCTTAAGCTACTTTTCTTTAGCTTGAATTCAAAAGAATTTACTTTTTGAAATGAGCTTTCTGCAACAATTTTTCGTTGTACTGCGAATACATTCATTAATTTCCTATTAAATCCTTTCAAGAACAATGAATTTTATTAAAATAAATATTTAAATTTCTTACTTCATTATTATTATCAACATCATAATCACTATAATCATCAGAAATCATAACAAAAGAATTTAACAGTCCATTATATTTCTAGACAGTTATACCTATATTGTAAATTATAATTTTAAATAGCTGCATGTTTATTTTAACAATTCAAAAATTATAAAGATTTTAATAACAACAATAATTTTCTTTTCATCAAAAAATAAATGTAACAAGAATTAATTTATTCTCGTTAACAATAGAATCATAGAAGAATATGCTTGAAATATTTTTAATCGAAAACATCTTAATCTTTTCGTTGTTAAAATATCGCATAAATAGTATCTTAATCATTTTTTTTCTTATTTTTTTTTTTTATTTTATAATATTCTTTCTTGTGTATAAAACATATAAAACTATATTTTGTATGTATTTCTTTTCTTATGTATTATTAAATCGTGTGGTGCGTGATAAAAAATAAATAAATATATCTATCATTCTTTATAAAAGCACTATTGAATGGGGAAATTATTGCATGATTTTTCAATCTCAACAAATTACCACAATATGAATAGAAAAACACAGGCAAAAAACAAAAAAAAAACATATATCTATTTGGGATATGAAAAAAAAAAGAATGAATAAAGAAGAATACATATTTATTTTTTTTTATTACTTTAAATGTTAACAAGAATTCATTTCAGTTGATTTATAAAAATTACTACTTGTTGTTTCATTACGATTAAAATTAATCCTTCCAAAATCATCTATTCTTGTTGAATTGAAATGTGTTGGAAAATTTGGTATAAAAGATGAATAATTATTATTTGGTGAAATAATTGAAGCCATAAATCCATTTGCTACAACAAAATTTCTAAAGAAAGAAAAAGAAACAAAAAAACAAGTAAGGAAATTGATAAAAAAAAATTAAATAGAAAAATGACTAAATGTACAGTTAAAAGAAAATAGGATCACAGGAACATAAAAAAAAAAAAAATGAATCAAATTTCATTTACCTATATTGTTGATCAATTTGTGCTTTTTCTATTCTTTTATCTTTTGCTCTTCTATTTTGAAACCAAATTTTAATTTGTGTTTCTGTTAATTTTAATGATTCTGCTAATTCAAAACGTCGACTTCTTGAAATATATTCATTACGATGAAATTCAACTTCAAGTCTTAAAGTTTGTTCATTACTAAATGTTGTTCGTTGTCGTCTTGGTTTTCCTTCTTTTCGACGTCTTCGTGCTACTAAAATGTAAAAAAATTCAAAAAAAAAAATAGATATTAACTCATAAGAAATAAAATAAAGTAAACTAAACTCCCATCATGAGTTTTTTTTTTTAGTTTCTAATTTTGAATTTCCTTGAGTTCCTTTCAAAATTCTAATGACCTAAAGTTCCTCCTTAAACTTATACTTGAACTTAAGCTTACGTGAGACAAAGAGGCTATTAAACTGCTGTTGAGATGTTAAATGTATTTTCAACTTAACAAAAAAAAAACGGATGCTTTTTTACGTTGGGAAAATTATCTACACATAAGTTTGAACAGATATAATACAAAGTTATTAAAATAACATTTACAGTTTTTTAAATATAAATAAAACTAAGTAAAACAAAAAAACCACAGATATTAACACCTGAAAAGGAGATATTTTTTTCCGTTATCTTAACTCATCCTGTAAACATTTTTTTTTCATCCTATCATCATTAAATAATTTTTCTGCTTTATTTACTACAATTTAGTTTAATTCATTAAAAAAAAAATTTAAACAGTATTTATTCCGGAATATGAAAAAATGATCTACAAAATTATAAATTTAATTTTTTCTTTCATTTTTTTATATCATCAATCTCTTATATCAAAACTGGCATATTAAATATCAATATCCGACCATCTACATAATATTCGATGACTTTTTTTGTTGTTTTAATTAATGATCATATTATTAAAAGCAAATGTCGCCCAATTGTCTAAAAATTGATCCTTTAAAGATTTTTTTTTTAATGTTCGTATGTATAACTCTAAAGTATAATGACAAAAAAAAAAAGCAAATCAGGCTGTGTGCTCGACCTAACAACATATGTGATACACATTATCATTAACCTGTTAATATACTATATTATGGCGAAAAATATGTGTATTACTAAAAAACAAAATACAAAAAAAAAAAGTAAATTAGTATTTGAAATTAATAATAAAAAATCAAGGTAAAAAATACCTTTGTTTTGACTAATTTGAAGAAAGAAAGAAAAAAAAACATTTCTTAAGTAAAGTGTAAACGATATAAAAAGGAAGCCATCCAGTTAAAGACTTTGAGTATTAAATGACAATTTTACAAAACCAAACAAAAAAAGAGTTATATGTATGAGTTTGTATTTATTACCAAACGGATTTACCACATTCTGTTAAGAATTAAAAGAAAGAAAACCAAATCTTTTTTTTTTGTTTTTGCTTTTTTTTTAAATTTTTTCTTTCTTTTTGCAAATATTGTATCACACATATAACAATAATGTATAACCTCCGACCAGACCAATGAAAATTAAAACATACCAACATAGGGTAAAAGACCCATATACCGGACACTTAAGAGACTTTGCCAAATGAATTTCTTATTACACAAAGAAATATAATTGTATTCGAAAATTTTCTTTTTCAAATCGATAGAAAAGCCTTTGAATTTTCAATTTCAATAAATCTTTTTTCAAATTACATTCCTATTTTTTTAATAATAGTACTTAAAGTCAAAAATTCACATTTCACCTATTATCGGACAATTGGTGCCTATTGCCGGACGAAATGGTTCCTAATACCGGACAGTACTGAAATGAAGTGTTTAAACTTGAAAGTTGATAATATTGATAAAGAAAACAGATAGAAAAATGTTAATAATAAGAAATTATAGATTTATTGACCAAAAAAAAAAATTAAAAAACATTTTTATGAAACTTAAATTGAACAAAAATTTAAAAAAAATATATGTACCTATCTATATATGTATTAACAAAAAGTAGGATTCAATCAAAAAAAAGGACCTATATTATTGATTATAAAACTAATTAAAAATAAAATATAATATGTCTTAATGTTTCTTGCAAATAAAGCACTTAAAACTACTTCTGGATACGTGGAAGTAGTTTTTGAAATCAGTACATTTTAAATGATGCTAGCTAGTACATCAATCGCATTCTTTATTTTATAGTTCTTCATTTTTCTTTTGTTATATCAAAAATAGCTTTTTGTAAATCGGCTTTGATATAGTTTTATTTTTTTCTTTTCATTTTCAAAATACATTCAGCATATAATTTTCTAAAAAAATCGGCAGAAATTGAACTTAAAATAGGGATAAAAGTATGTGTCCGGTAAATGAATTGCTGGAGCCTAATACCGGACACCAGTGTCCGATAATAAGAAATTGCACAAAAGAATGATCCTTTCACCGGACACCATAATATTATTGTTAAAATTAAAATTTTTGAGTTATTTTTTAAATTTTCTGCTTACATAATTGCACTAAATCACTATTTTAATCAAAATATCTTCAAAATTTTATTTTAAAACACTACAAAGCTTATTTTCCAAACCACCGTTTCTTAAGAAAAAAATAAGAATTTAGACTATGACACGAAACGTCTTCATTCATCAACATGCAGAACATAAGTGACAAATTCTACATAAAAAGTAAATACATCAAAATAAAGTAGAGGATTTTGGCTATATTATAGACCTTTTTTCTTTCTACGAGTTAATACAGAAGTACACAAATTTTTTGTTTTTATTTCATAGTGTCCGGTAACAAGAGCTGTCCGGTATATGGTTCCACTACCCTACATATTTTATTTTTCTACTGAAAATGACTTTGACTTTTTTATGTTTGTTATTTTTATGGTTAAATGAACTTTTAAAATTCCATATTACGTATAAACTACATGTAAATAAATATTTATTATTATAATAGGGGACAAATTGTTAATATGTGTATGAGATGTATCTATTAGACAGATAAAATTTTCATACAAAATGAAAAATTAATTTATACACATATTTCATAGACTAACAGAAAGAAAAGTGGTAAATTTTGAAGAAAAAAAAAATTTAAGTACCTAGGCTTATTTAAAAAAAAACACCCTCATATATCATTCCTTTAATGTAATATTATTGTAGTGGGATTTAAATGTAGGATAATCAAGTCCATATAATACACACAACATTACACCTACATATATACATCACACCATATGTTTTTTATGAAAAAATTTCCGATTTTTTTATATATATAAATCTGCGTTTATAACTTCATAGTAATTAAATAGTTGTGAGAGGCAATATAAGTACATACTTATAATAAAATATTAAAAAACACACATACACTTTACAGCTATGAATATGAAATTTCCCTTCCTTCCTGTTATTAATTTGTAGAGAGAAAAAAAAAGATATAATATAACAATTATTATTTTATTAATTTAAATAATAAAAAAAAGTGTAAATTTGACAATGGAATCATTTAGCATAACATTTTTATTAAGGATACTTAAAATAAAATATTCCTTGTTCAAAATCAACATGCTTAAAAAAAAAATGATACACAAGAAGGATTTATTTAATAATAATAATTTAAATAATGATTTAAAAAATTACATAATGTACAAATACACAAATACATGAGATATCCAGGCGAAAATTTTATATTTTTCCGCTTGAATATGAAAAATATAATTGTTAATTTTTATTGTTATAAAATTTGTTAAAAATACAAATAAATTTTTTGAAAAAAAAAAAGAATTTACACACATTTAGTTTTAAAGAAGAAGAAAAAACCAATTATCCTCTTTGAAGAAAAAAAAAAATGATATCAATTATGTATGTGAAGTTAACACCCCCAAAATTTAATTTGTCGACTAAAAATATACACGTGAATACAGGTGTTTATTATCATGTTTTTCCTAATCATGCTCACTAATGTGAAATTATTTAATAGAATTAGTGAATATGGAATTTTGATTCCACAAAAAACAAGAAATATTAAGAGAAATTAGAAAAACTTAGGATCTCATTAAAACAAGCTTAAGGTGTAGATTACGTTTTTGTAATATTATGTTACTTATATTTAAAATAGAACGGTACAAAAATTTATTGAAATATGTATGTATTTTTTTTTTTCAATCGGTATAAATTTCAAAATGTTCTTTTCCGTTGAGGATCTGTAAAATGACGTAAATTGCATTGCAGAAGTGTTTTTCTGCTTTTTTGAAAGGAATTATTGAATAAAAACTTTACTTTTATGTTTGTTTTTGAGTTCTTTAGATTTTGTTTGAAATTTTTAAGCAAGTTTCAGTCCAGTCCAGCCATTAAAATGCAAGTTTTTCGAAGTTTATGACAATAATATTTTTTGTATAAAATATTTCCTTTTTTTTTTCAATTTAGAAAAATAATAATGAATGGAAACTATGTACTTTGAATCTCTAAGTACTCGTGTGTATATCACTCCTCAGTGCGTTTTGCTCGATTATTGGGATTTTCGAAAACTCCCAAAAATAACTTATTTAGTATTATACTCTTTCTTAGACTTTTTATTTTTCTTAATAGTATGTAAAATTTTAAATTTGAAACTAATCTTATACTTTTTTTTTTCTTTCAATATGTAAAAGACGATGCTTCTAATTATAAAATTATTTAGAAAATGGAATCTAATTAAAAGGCATAGAATTTCAAATAGATTTTATTGTAATGAACCAACTGAAAAAGTATGTAGAAAATTATATTACAGTTTGTATTAATTTTTATTTTTTTTTAAAGGAATGACTTCTTAAAAATAAAAAATAAATTCAATTTTTATTTTTTATACTGCAGGATATTCCACCAGAACCAACAAATTGTTGTATGTCTGGTTGTGCAAATTGTGTTTGGATTCAATATGCAGAAACTTTAATGAAATTACTTGGTGATAGTGGAGAAAAAACAAAAAAAATTATTATAGATAAATTACAAGATCCAAATATGAAAGCATTCTTAAGTATGGAATTACAAAATTTACAATCGAAAGAAATAAATAAAAAAAAATGATGAAAAAATTCAATAATTCAAATTTGTACATAAATTAGTATGAAATTATGTAAATATATGTATATAGGAAAATTGTACATAAAGTAATTGTGGTTTTAAAAAATGTAGATTTTTATTTTGTAATTTATTTGTAAATAAAAAAAAATTAAATTATTTTAATTTTACTACTTTCGGCTTTAATTATTTTCTTGTACTTTAAATGTTAAGAGTCAGTCAATTTAAGGAGGATTTTTTTGTTCATCAACTGAATACAAATATGAATTTTTTTTTGATTATTCATCGAATCGGGAAAAAAAATCCTGCGGAAACTTCTGTCGTAAAAATTAAATTCAAAATAAAAAGGATAACACTTTAAGGTTCTTTTTTTGTAAAAGGTGAATACTATAGCTTCCTGTTTTTTTTTTTTTTTGTGGAAATAAAATACCTATACATTCGATATTAAAAATTGTTTTCAGTGAAATCCTTCAAAATTAAATTTTAATTTGTGTAATTTCACTTTATCCAATAAAAAAATATAAAATAATTAAAAGAAAAAAAAACTTACAAAATGCTGATAAACCGGCGCTAAAATTTGTATCCGATGAAAATCCAAAAGGTTTTACTGTTGTAGAATTTTCATGTGAAAATTGCCAATGAATTGCTTGTAAAGTATCACGTGAATTTTTCACATTAATATTTTGAAATGGACACATTGTTTGAATCCTATAAAAATTATAATAAAAATGTATAATCAAAAAATATTGCTAAAAAAACTAAAAATAAATAAAAGTTAAAATAAAAAATAATAACCTTTTATCATGTGAAACTATTGATGAGATATTATTATCATTATTTGATAAATTATTATTTTGTTGTTGCTGTTGTTGTTCATTATTATTATCTAATGATGGAGAATTTTCTAAATTTCCATAAATTCTTTCAAAAAATTGTCTTGGTGATGATGGACGATGATTAGTTTTTGTTGTTAATATAATTGATTCACTATCACTAGCACTATTATTATTTATTTTTCTTTCATATTCTTCACTATTTAAAGAATTATCTTTTATTGGCACCATTTTCGTTTTTATTTTCTAATGAAAAATTCCTATGAATAATTTTTTTTTAAATTTATTTAATTTTTTTTAACAGAAAATTAATTTTTTTTTTTTCAAATCATTTACACTAAATAAATTATTTAATGATCTTAAATAATATTAAATTGGAACTAAAACGTACGACTGTTGACCATGAACTGACCATTCAATATTTATATCCGAAAAATTATAAACCTTATTCCTTTTTATTATAATAATAAAATTTTAAAAAAAAAGATATAATAACTGTCGAGTTACTTATGATATTCATGCTTATCAAAGACTAAACAATACCATCTTCCGTACACACCGTATTATACCATCAAATATGAAAATTAACCATATATCATTGTTATAAGTTATAACATCCTTTTGAAAAAAAAAAAAATTATTAATAAGTATGTATATTTATTATTATATTATAATGCTGATTTACTTACACACTTTAATATCATCTTGTAATTCAAGACAAGTCGTACGCAAGAAGTTATATACCTCAAGGATTATATTTCAAATCAGTAAAACACCTACACCTGTTATCAGACTGGAAACGGTGTTTTTTACATATATATTATGTTGCCATGATTAAAAATCAAGTGTGTCATCATATTAGGTTTTTTTTTCTTCTCATCATCAATTTAATCGCTTATTTTTAATTTACCTTACTTTTCAAGGATTGGCTAGAAATATAAAATTACCAATACCACAAATTACTCATTATCCTTGTGGGGAGGAATTTTATATCTTTTTTTTTTCTTTTCTTATTTCAAATAAAACTCCGCCCCATGCGCAGAATTTCTTTTTTTTTTATTATTTTATTTTAATTAAATGAGTTAATTGAGTTTTTTTTTTGTCGAATTTAAAAGAAGATTATTTCCAAAAAATTAATTTATTTTTCCATATTAAACTTTTTATTTAGCTAGATTGTTTATAAAAAGTACAAGTTTTTGTAAAGCGGAAACCGTTATTTATTGTGGAAAAAAGAATTCAAATAAAATCTTCGATTTCAGCACTTCAACCGGAAATTTCATGTACTAATTATTTTGATGTACAAAAATTAACCCAGATAACATTTTGGTAATCGATTCTTGGGTATCAATTAGTCTTCAATATTTTTCCCCTTTTCTAATGATGATTTAATGAAGATATTTTGATTCCTACCATCAATAGAGATGAGTTTGGTGGTGGTAGTCAAAATGGTGTTGTTAAGAAAACGAAATGATGAATGTTACTGATGTAGAATTGATTCTTTTCTGATTCCTACCATCGTATTATTAAGGGGAAAATTATAGACTGTACGACTGATGTTTTTTTGATGTTTTTAGTACATAGTATAATAAGTAAGAAAATAGAAAACAAAATATGTAGTTTATTTTAATGAAAATACTCCTCATTGTTCAAAAAAGTATATAACTTTTTGAATTTTTTGAATTACATATGAAAAGTGTAGAATTTAAAGTTTGGAATTATTTTGTTAACGAAAATGCAAGAAATATTACTTTTTTGATTCCACTCTTCAGTACAGCATCAGTACAAAATATCAATACAGTATCGATGCAAGGAATCACAGTCAATTTCTCCTTTTTCAAATTAAACCAATCAGAATGCTCAAAATACGGACATGGTCCATATAAAAACATCAGTTTTGGTAACTAAAAGGTAACAATCCTTTGATACCTGAGTAGCAGTCCAACATATTCAGTTCTTCGTCAGTCCCGTGTTATCTGGGGAATCACAGTCAATTTCCCCTTTTTCAAATTAAACCAATCAGAATGCTCAAAATGCGGACATGGTCCATATAAAAACATCAGTTATTCAGTTTTGGTAACTAAAAGGTATCGATCCTTTGATACCTGAGTATCAGTCCAACATATTCAGTTCTTAATCAATCCCGTGTTATCTGGGATTTGGGAAGTAATTTAAAGGAGTAGGAAGAAGAAGATTGACAACATAACCAAAGTTTAGAAGTAAGCAAAAAAAATTTATTGACAAAAATTATGGAATTGGGATTTGTAAAATATTGTTTTTTATTTTCTCTTTTAACACAATTCAGCTATGTAAGTAATTTTTCTTCCAACATTAAATTCACTTTTAATTCATATAATTTATTATTTAGGCTTATCTAGAATACGATGGTTGGCTAAATTTTGAACTTCATCATGCTTTAGATCCCAGGGATCCTGAAAAATTTACATTCCGTGGTAATGTTACAATTCCTAGTCTTACAATTGGTTCTGCAGATATAAAACAAGAAAAATTAACATCAGAAGATCAAGAAAATTTATTGGTATGTTCAACATTTCAGTTTATTTTTTATACCAAAAAATTTATAAAAATGAAAAATTTCAGAAACTCGCTGATAAAGATGGATTCTATAGACTTCGAGCTGTAGTATCATATTCAGATGGTACAAGAATTGATTTATTAACATCATCAAAAGCATGTGCTTTAATTAATGCTAATTTAAATGATGTTCTATGGGTATCAATTGATAGTAGCGGTTCAGTATTGGCTGTTACACAAACTGTCTCAGGAAATAATGAAGATTGTAAAAAAATTCATTCTTATGTTAGTGTTGGTGATTTAGATGATTTTACAACTGATGTTATAATTAAACATATGGAATTAGCTCCAGTACCAGATACATCATCATTCATTCAAAAATTAGAACGTGAACGTGAGGCTAGAGAAAGGGGAGATGTACGTGATAATCGTGGATTCATTGCTAAATATGTAAGACGAAATATTTTAATTGCAAAGTTTTTCGTTTCTTTTACTAATTTTTTATTTTAAATTTTCAGTGGATGTACATTGTTCCTGTTGTATTGCTTGTCTTGATATCTGGAGCAACAAATCCAGAAGCAAACTCAGCTGCAGGAGGTGGTGGAGGACGATAATTTGAAGATTTTGTTTTGTTATAATAAATTAATTAGAGCATTTAATTTAAATAAACACATAAAAGAAATAATTTAAATTTATCAACAAATTTTATTATAAAATTTTCAATTTACAATTTTTTGGTGAAAATGTGCAATAAGGATTTTATTTATCTTCTTTTTCTTCTTTTGGTTTCTCTACAGCAACGTCTTTTGCAGAATCCACTTTAGCTGCTTTTTGTTTTTGTTCACTTGTCGTTTCAATTAATTTTGCCATCATTTTATCTTCCTTTGCCTTTCTCTTTGCTTCTTTTTGTTTTTTACGATCTTCTTTTTCTTTTTGCTCTAAAAGTTCCTTAAATCGTTCATCTTTTGGATCTACTTTAAAACCGAAATGACGACGGACTTCTTCAACTAGACGTTCTTTTCTTTCTTTAGCTTCACGTGCTTCAATTTCTTTTTTAGCTATTTTTGCATTTAATTCAGATTTCCATTGTTCTAATTTTGCAAATTTTTTAAGAATATCATTTTCACGTTTTTGTATTAATAATTGTTTAGCTTGTTTTTGTTCTTCATTTATTTTAATCATTTCTTGTATTGTATGTGGAAAAGCTACACGTTCATATTCATCTTGTAATTGTTTTTGTTCTTTTGTATAAAAACATATACGAGGATCTACTTGACTTTCTTCAATTCCATATTTACCTAACATTTTTCTTTGATATTTTTCTGTTAAATGAAACATTGATTTTGGTTCATTATACGGTTTTATATCCAATAACATGTTACGATGTTGTGGTAATAATCGAGATTTATTCCTTTGAATTGGTTTTTTGATAAGAGTTTGTGATTCTTCTGCTGGTTCAACATCTTCAATTGGTAGAGGATTTTCACTGGATGCTGTTGACTGTAATCTCCTTGATAAAGAAGTGATATTAAACGAAGGAATTGAATTAGATTTTAATAAACTACTTTGAATGTATATGTATCTCATATTCAGTTTTGATTTAATTTCTTTTACAATTACTTTGATCACTAAGTTTGATTTGAGTTTGACCGAGTTTTGTTGGTTTATTGGTTAAGAAACAATCAGCTGTAATTTATCTTCTTTCTATTCTATGTAATTTACTACAGAGTTAAAGATGTGGAGAAGTGGGGCCAACTGGCGCTAGGCCGCCAGATTTTAGAGCTTCAGGGCTGCATGCTGAAGAAAATAATTAACTACGTATTACGGCTACATAAACTATTGTTGTTGTAATTTTCCTAATTTATTTTACAAATTTTAACATATCTCGTGAATGATGAGTTTTATGTCCTTGATGTGTTCAGATGAAATTTACCTAATGTTTCATGCTTTCTATTGAATGTACTTTTAATTCTGTACGTTATTCAGTTTAAAAGTTATAGGATATTAAAGCCATAAGAATACGATTTTTTCCACAAAAGTTCCACAATAAAATACGATTTTTTAGATGAAATACATAAATAATTTTCTCAAAATTTAGTTTTTTATGTTCAAAATTAAATATTCTATGCTAATTTATTGTATTTTGTGTGTTATTTGAAATTTTTTTTAGATTCACGAAATTTTGCTTTCAAAACGGGGTCCATTTCATATATTCTTATTACGTCTTGATGGTGATTTTGAAGCAACAATCAGGAAAACTGATTTATCATGAAAATTTATGAATAAAAACTTGAAAATTGAATTGGAAAATGTTTAAAATTATCTTATTTTAGTTTTGTGTACTAAATTTATCTTTATTTCAAAGACAATAACTTAAAATATCAATATTTTAAAATTTCCCTTTTTTGCTATACCTAAAAATTTCCCAAAATAAAAATTAACATTTTTGGTGAAGTGAATACGGCGGTAAATCTAATATTATCACTATCAGTTTCAGTTGTAAACGCATAAAATGATTTGTGTAAAATTAAAGAGTTGTGCGGGTGATTATTTATTTTGTGTATGATGTTTTGCGTGTTTTTTTTTTTTTAAATAAATATTGAAAATTAATTAAAAAAATAATAATATAAAATATTAGGAGGTGTATAAAGTGAATGTTTTAAAGAATGGCAGATTCAGAATGGAAAAAACGTTTAATTACAATTAATTACAGTTCTGGCGAAGATGATGATATAAGGTTTGTCGACTGTCGTACCGTACCTGTATTTGTCAAAGAAAAAAATTTAAAAAGAAAAAAAAACAGAGGAAACATTACTTGTTTTGCTTTTTTATAATTTTTTTTTTTACCTAAATGTGAAGTGTATGTTATAATATGTAATGTATAAATAATTCGCAACGTAAACAATAATTTGATAATTATGATAAAGCATTCATTGTGATATTTATTTTTTTAAAATAAGTATTTTTTTTTTAATTTTTTAGCTAAAATATATTATATTCTGCACACCTTTCTTTTTTACATAAATGTACATACATACATACTAACATACCTATAGTATACTTACCTATATGTGCTTTCCGCTGCAATTACATTCCTACTACACAAATTATTTAATTATAATTTTATTTGTGAAATTTGCTAAACTAATCATTTGTTTATATTGCATCAAATTTTATCTATGAACAAAATTTTTTTCAAATCAATATTTTTAATTTAAGTATCTAATAAATTTTAGTATCTACCTAATTAGATTTGTTTACATTATTTGCTTTTAATAAATACATACTACGATGCTAAATTTTGATTTTCAGTTTGAATTGGAAATATTTGTAATTTCCTTAATAGCTCAAATATTTAACATTTGACATCAATTACTTATATACAGATAAAAAATATTTGATATCAGATAAAAGATAGGAAGGGAAGGGTGTGCGCACATTATCTTCGATTTTGAAAATTTTAATCATTTTATTGACCTTTAACCGACTTTTCTAAAAAGTTTTTATTTGTAAGTAGCTAGTAGTTCTTTCTTTATGATTCACGCATGTGATTAAAGGAAAAAAGGATCAAAATCTTTTGTAAAATTTTTAAATTTAAGATGACTCACATTAAAATACGAATATTCGAATGAAGTATGTAGTTAGTTATCATTTAAAATCAGTAAAAGTGTATTCAATCAAATAATACTTACCACTTCCTTCCATTTAATAATTAATTTTAGAAAACTTGATAGATAAAAATAATAAACCATTTAACATTTAGGTTTTTCCTTTAAAAGCCAACTAACCAATTGGAATATCAGTTAAATTACATATTTAAAAAAAAAATAATCAAGAATTATGATGAAATTTTTCATTACAGTAAATAACGTTCCTTAATTAAAGTATTATCGATAAAATGATTATTTAAAAAGAAATATACAGATATTAATCGTTATCATTGGATCATCAGTCAAAAATTATCTTTTTTTACAAATTGACAAGCAGAAAAAGTAATAAAAGTGAGAATATCAAATGTAATTATAATTAGTTACATTTTGAAACTCTTTGAATTGCATAAACCACACAATAAAAAAAAAAAAAGACTTTATTAAATTTACAACAATGCGACGGTATTTTATTTTAAATGTGGCTAAATTTAATTTGAAAAAAAAAAACTAATAATAAATTTTGTTTGTATTTATTTAATTACAGAGTTGAATATCGTGTTAAAAATAATAAAACAAAATCAACAATATCCGTTGATATTGATGATTGTCCTCAATATGATGATAATGAATGCAATGCAGAAGAATTGGCTGCAAAATTTGAACAATATGGAAATACACCACCAAGAACAAGAATTAAAATAAAAAATCGTGATTGGGATCGAAAACAAAAATCGTAAGCACTTAAATTTAATTTTTTGTAAAGTAAAAAAAAAAAAAAAAAAAGCAGTGGGACTTAATTTCCTATTTTTCACCTTTTCTTTTTTTTTTCTTGTTTCTAGTGAAGCATGCTCATCAAAAAAAGGATGGAGCCGTTTATCACGTTCAAGAGTACAAAGACGTAATACTATGGATTGTGCTATATTAAATCAAATGTTTATTGATGAAGAAATGAAAAGAAGTGATAAACGACAACAAGCTCTATTACGTGAATCTGAAAGAGATTTTAAACAATCAATGGCACCACCGTTACAAATTGCATCAGCAACAAATACAAATGTTCGATGTTCAAAAGTATGTCATCATCGTGAAGAGAATAATATATCTACTGAATATCAACAGCAACGTCATTATATATCATCATTAACAGGAGCAACAACAACAACAACAAATGGAACATGTAATCGAAATTCTGCTACTGGTATACCAACATTAATTGAATCATGTAATCGTTATATGAGTGTTTCATCAAGACCAGTTGGTTGTCGTGCATCAGCACCACCTTCAGCATTTTCATTTAATAGTAATAATAGTAATTTAAAATTATTTGATTTAATTGATACAAAAAAGATACAAACAAGAAAACAATTTCATGAAACATTTGCAAATTTAATAAAATTAGGAAGTGTTGATCGACAAGAAATAAAAGTAAGTAACCCCTAAATCGAAATTAGAATAGGAGTATTTGAGAAAAATATAAATTCTGATTTTTTCTTTTCTTTCAAGCTTTCACATGAAGATCATACATGGCAGACTGAATTAAAAGATTTAATATGGTTAGAATTACAGGCATGGCAAGCAGATAGAACATTAGAACAACAAGATAAATATTTATTTACAGCACGACAAGGTGTTCCTGATTTATTAAATCAAATTCTTAATTACAAGTATGTAAAATATCGTTATTTCACACAAGAAATGAATTTTAGTTCCATTTTATTTTTAGGATTTATTATATTTTTATTTTCTCATTTCTTAAATAGATTCCGCCCAAAGTACATTAGTGAAATAAGTCGTATAAGTACAGATAGTGGACTTGATACAGATGCTTCCAATGATGCTGGTGTTCATTCATGTTGTAGAGGTTGTTTTTCAATGTATTGTAAAACATGTAATGAACAGCAATCTTGTGCATTAAAAGAAGTTGAAGAATTATTAAATAGATTAGAGGCTGCTGAAGCATTATATCCATCATCTCAAGCAATGGCTGCATTTCATCCAATTTATAAATGTGATACATTTGTTGGTCGTGTTAAAGCAATGTGTCTTTGGTATAATATAACAAGACATCATCGATTAAAATTATTAATTTTAGGAAAATTATTAGCAAGGTAATTATTTAAAATAGATATTTGAAAGGAATCGAAAGGAAAAATATATTTTTTTTTTTGAAAAATGTTTACACTACAGAATACAAGATGGTGAAGATTTTGAATGGCCACTTCAATCAGATTTTGTTGCAGAAAGTTCATCATCATCAGCTCAAGATAATGATGATTCTGGTCATAATTCTGTTGAATCAACTAAAAATCCATTAAAATGTAATATTATACCAAAGGTTCAATTCAATTTAGAAAATACAATTTGTAATAAAAATGAAAATCGTAGTCCAAATGAAAGTGTCAGTAGTAATGAGTAAGTGTTAATTAATAATTTGGAAATTTTATTTAATAAAAAATTGAAAATTGTAAAATTGTAAAATTATTTCTTGTTATAGTTCATTTTCTATAGATGGAAGATCAAGTCGACCTAGTATAGGAGAATATGTTAAATGTGTTAATGAACCAGATTGGTTTAATGTTGAACCATTGGCACATGTAACTTATGATAATGTTAAACATTCAACAAAACTTTATAGAAAATATATTGAAAATGTATTAAAATCACGTGGTCTAGCAAAATCATTATCATTTTTACATCGATTACATAATGTTGTTCTATATAAAGCTCAAATATCATTAGAAAAACCAGGTGAAGAATATGATAATGATGATGATATTGATACAGAAATATATGAAGAAAATGAAAATGAATTATCATCATCATCATCATCACCACCACATTTAGAACCGAATATTGATCGTGAACAAATTGATGAATTACATCGTTATGGTTTTTGGAGTCTAGAAGCAAAATCATTATCATTACCATCATATATTCCAGCATTTATATTTTTATCAGTTATTCCATTACAAGTTATACATGAATTTTTAAGAATGCGTTTAGAAACAAGACCACCAAAACCAAATCCATTAAGTTTAGAACAATTAATGAAAGAATTACGTGAAGGTTTAACATTAGCATTAACACATCGTGAAAGATTTAATCGTCATATAACAACTGCATTATCAGATAATGAAATTGAATTAGGAAAATATTTAATGATAATGGAACAATTTGATTCAACTGTTAAAAAAGTATTAGAGGTATGTTAAAACTTTTCAAATAAATCTATTGTAAGATATCTTTATTCTGTGCTTATTTTTTCTAGTTATATTTGGATTATGTCGATCAATGGGTTTTGGTTGCTGCACCAGAAACTCATCAAAAATCTGCCTTGGAAAAGGAATGGATTTTTACTAAATTAGTAAGTCCTATGATACCAGGAATGCATACTTTAGCAGCTAAAAAATTTTGGTAATTATTACAATTTAATTTCTGTCCTTTTAATGTTTTATTTTTCATTGTTTTCCTTTTTATTTTGTTTCTGTTTTCACATGAAGCTTAATAATTCGTAATTTACTTCGTAATATTGGTGATCGACTTATAAGTCGAGCATCTGAATTTGATGAACAAATTGATGAAACAATAGTAAATGATGATGTAAAAAAATGGCAATTATTAGCAACATGCCGTGAAACTCAATCATTATTTACAATTGAACGTGAAAGATCAATAAAAGTATTATTTTTTGCAAAACAATTTAGTCGCGATGTTGAACAAACAGATTTTCATCGTGAACATTTTGATGAATATCATGATAATCAGTTATTTTGTCCAGCTATTAAAGAATCATTTAAATTATTACAACGTGATGTATTAGATGTTAGACATAAATTAACAAAAATAATTAAAATAGTTCAAGATCGTTGTAATATTAATCAAATAGCTGATATGGATGAACAAGATAAACAATCAATATTATCAAGAGCACGTGAAATTTTACATCAAGGCTATAAATTTGGTTTTGAATATAATAAAGATGTGATAAGATTATTTGAACAAAAAATAATGTCATGTAAAGATGAAAAATGTGATTTAAATTTATCATTAGGTATTGTTGATTTTGCTAAAATGTGGATGCAATTTGTAACAGAACGTTGTGAACGTGGTCGTGGTGTACGTCCACGTTGGGCAACACAAGGTTTAGAATTTTTAATATTAGCATGTGATCCATTAATAACACGTCATTTAAATGATAAAGAATTTGATGATTTAAAAACAAAAATGGATGCATGTATATCACATGTTATTGGTATTGTACCAGAATCAGAAAAATTATTAAATATTCAAAATAGTGGTAAAAAGAAACCATCACCACGTTCAAGAAAAACATCATCACCAGCAACAAGCCGTTCAAGAACACCAACTGGTAGATTATCAGTTTCTGCTGGTATTTTACCATCACATTCATCATCATCAATTAATAATTCATCATCTGTTTCAGCAAATGCTTCTCCAATTTATCAAAATAAATTCTTACATCCACAACTTAGTTTAAAAGAATCAACAACTACTGGTTTAACTCCTGGTACAAATAGTCCTGATTTTGATTCACCAGATTTTGAAACTAAACCAAAAGATTTTAATTTAACTGTACCAAAATTGAACATTCCTGAAAGTCTAGCATTACGACAAATTCGTGTTAGAGATGCTGTAAATCGTTTAGATATGGAAATTGAGAAAAAACTCCGAGAGAAAAATTTAATCGGTCAAATTAAATCATTAAATTCAATTGATAAAGTTCATATACGTGCAAGAAGTGTTAATTTCAGATGGCATCGTGGTATTAAGGTTTGTCGTTTATTTTAGATTTTTTATAAAAAGAAAAAACTTAATCAAATTTGTTTTTTAAATAGATTGGACAAGGTCGATTTGGTAAAGTTTATACTGCCGTTAATAATTCAACAGGTGAATTAATGGCAATGAAAGAAATTCCTATTCAACCTGGTGAGACAAGAGCTATTAAAAAAGTCGCTGAAGAATTAAAAATCTTGGAAGGTATAAATCATCAAAATTTGGTGAGATATTACGGAATCGAAATCCATCGAGTGAGTAAACAAAACAATTGAATTTACGTGTAAATTGTAAATTTTTAAACAAAATTTTCTTATTTGTAACAGGAAGAACTTTTAATTTTCATGGAATTATGCTCTGAAGGAACATTAGAATCTCTTGTTGAATTATCTGATGGATTACATGAAGGTTTAACACGTCGTTATACTGCACAATTATTATCAGGTGTTTCGGAATTACATAAACATGGTATCGTTCATCGTGATATAAAAACTGCAAATATATTTTTGATTGATTGTGGTAACAGTTTAAAATTAGGTGATTTTGGATCAGCTGTTAAAATTCAAGCTCATACAACGGTACCTGGAGAATTACAAGGTTATGTTGGAACTCAAGGTAAATTGTTTTTTCTTTTCAATTTTAATTTGATAATATTTTCTTAATTTTTATTGTATTCCATTTCAGCTTATATGGCTCCTGAAGTTTTCACTAAAACAAATTCAGATGGACATGGAAGAGCAGCTGATATTTGGTCAGTTGGTTGTGTTGTTATTGAAATGGCATCTGGAAAGGTGAAAATAATTTTTTTTTATAAAAGAAAAAAAAATGGATTTACAATTAAATTTTCTATTTTTAAAAATATTTTTTCATAAATAGCGTCCATGGTCACAGTTTGATTCAAATTTTCAAATTATGTTTAAAGTTGGTATGGGTGAAACACCAGCCATTCCTGATACATTATCACAAGAAGGTATTGAATTTGTTGATAAATGTTTACAACATGATGCAAAAAAACGTTTAAGTGCATCCGAATTATTACAACATAATTTTTGTAAAGTTGGACTTGATGAAGAGAAAAAAATTATCAATAATAAGAAAAAACATGATAATCATCATAATAGTGGTAAAAGATCAATGAGAAGAAGAAAGAAATTTTAAAAGAAGAAAAAAAAAAAGAGTTAAAACTTAATAAACAAAAAACAAAAAACAAAACAAGTTCAATAAAATTCAAAACTTAATTAGAAAAAAGAAAAAACTTACTTATGAAATATTGTTAAATTGTCAAATGCAATCGTTAAGAAATAGCTTAAGCTTTATAATTTTTTATTTGCTGTTAAAATTTTAAGAGAAAAAAAACAATTGTTATTGAAGAATACGAAAATAAAATAAAAAGAATGTTATTAATCAAATTAAAAAATAAGAAATAATGTTATTGAGGTTGTTAAAGTATTGTAGGCATGTATAGCACATGAAAAAGAAAATTAGAGCCAATTAAAATATGTAATATGTAATAGTGATGTATCATTTTAAGTATTGTTTTTTTAGATTCGTTTTAATTTAAATGTAGAAAAATAAGATAAAAAAATCAAAAAATATTGTTATTAATATACAAGAAAAAAAAACAAATTACTGCAGCTTAAATTGTATCTTTGAAAAAGAAAAAAACGTATTGATTGTTCTATTTTATTTTTTAAATTGTTTTGGTTATTGTATGCACAATTTTTGTGTGTGTTTTTAATTTTAATTTTTAATTTTTAATTTTAAATAATCAAGCAAATAATAAAAATATTAAGTTCAAAGAAAATTCAATTATGTTTATTTGATAATTTGAAGGATAATTTCAAAAATGAAGAGCTTAGATTAGCAGGTGCCCAGGTGGTCGTCAGCATTGATCTCCTTGAGAATTTGTCTACATTTAGCTCTCTTCAACCTCTTCTTTTCCAATCTGTAATATTTAGCTAAAATTCAAAAATTTTTAACTCACAACCTTCACATTAGGGAAATTCGAAAATTCATCGTAAAGGTAAGATAACCTTTTAACACACTTTTTCTACTTTTTCAAAATTTACAGTACCTACATGACAGTACTGGTGCAAGACTTCAGGAGAAATCAAAAACATCAAATAATCGTAAATTGCAAGTATTCAGCTTCATGGTTTAGTACGCTGAATATTTACAAATGACGATCATTTGATGTTTTTGAATTCTCCATTCCTTGCAAGCCTTATTTTATAAAGCTTTTAACTATTTAATGTTGCAACAATCTTGAATTTTTGAAAACGACCAATTTCTTTGGTAAATTAAAAATCGAAATAATTTTTAGTGAGACAGTTAAGGTCGTTAAGGTCTAAGGATAATAATTATTCGAGGAAAAAGTGTTGAGAGTTGAGGACTTCACTTAGAACTAATCCAGATTGTCAAAGTATGCAATTATGGTCTATGGATCAAGGACACTTAAAAATTAGGGACATGCAATGAAAATACCTTAATTCATTTTTAGATTTTCTTTTATTTATCTGACATGCAACATATAACATCAATATAACTTACTTTTTTTTGTTTTTTTTTTTTTTCAACTTTATATCAATAAATATTTATTTGCATTTCTTTTTAATATACAGGTTTCTTTACTTTCTTTCTTTTTTTTCATGGTAATATAATTTGCTAAATTGTATAATAACATTAAATACTGTACAATATGTATGTATATATATGTATTGTATAATTATAATTTTAATTGTCTTTCTAGGATATGTATGTGCTTGCATATTTATTTCATTTTTTTATTGCCAGTACTTTCTATTAAATACATAGAAGCTAAATGAACACTTCATAACAAATTATTACTTATTTTATCTTTTTATTTTTTTTACTATTATTCTACTTTTAAATAATCTTATAGATTTATATATATATAGCATTTTTTTTTATTTAAATATCAAGTCTCTAATTTTTTTGTTAAGTGAATTTTTTTTCTATTACACTTAAATGGAAACACGACAATGATGAATGGTTTTCTTTTTTTTTAAATTTTAAAATGAAAAAAAAATTAATTAATTGGAAATTTTTTTCAAGATTTAATTTAAACCTTTTTAAAACATACAATATATCTACACATAAAATTCAATTTAATTAATTAAATAATTAATTTTTTTTTTATTTAAATTTAATTAATTTTAAATCAATAATTTTATCATAATACACATTCATATAACATAAATTTAAGAATACATATACAATCATGAGATCGATTAAATTATTTTAAAAATAAATAATGTATTTTTTTTATATTTTGGATACGTTTTTTTTTTGTTTTGCATTATGAAAAATTCATTTATTTTATTATTTTTTCTAATATATACTGCTTGAATATTGTCATAGGATTTCAGTTGTTTATTATCATTGTAAAGAATAATAATAAGTAATAATTATTTATTTAATTTTTTTCATTTTTAAACTTGAATATTGCGTGATTTGTATTTTTTAAAACAAAAATTACTTTTGTCTAAATATCTACTTGTTTTTTTTTTTTTAAAATTATGTAATTACATAATATATTCTAACAAAATTTTCTACTAATTTTTTTCAATTACATCTAGAACACTGCATTTCTTCTACACATATACATATGTATGTACGTCATTATAATAATTGACCGTTAAGTATGCACCGTTTTTGTTTTCTTTTTCTCTATTTAAATATTTCTACTTAATTAAAATTTGTCATTTATTAATATTTATTAACTGTAAAAGCTTCTATTGTTTTTTTTAAATATCTTTGTAATTAAAAATAATTATAGAACTCGAAAATCAAAGGATAAATCTCTTTTGAATTTGTTAAATTTGTTTTCTTTTCAAGAAAACTTTTTTTTTTTGTTTTTTAAATTTAAATTTTATTTAAAATTTGAAATTAATAACGAATTTTGTGTATTTTTCTTTTCCAACAGCAAATAATTTTCACATCTAAACACATGTATACCTACATAGATTATATATTGAAATTCTATATAGTATATTTTTTTTTCAACTTTAATCTTTTTTATATAATTATAATATAGCCATTTAATTTTTCAATAATTTATTTCACTAATTTTTAATTTTTCGTCAATTTTTTTGTTTGTTGACACAATCACTAATTTTTTTTTCCTTCTAAATTCTAAGAACTGGAAAAAAAGGTTTTTTTTTTCGATTTTTTATATTTTTTAAAACATAATCAATTAGGTACTTTAGATAGATTTAAAATAACAAAGTAATTTAATGTATAATAACACCACAGTACAAAAATTATAAATACCTTTAGTCTATAAAATTAAAATAGGTCCTTAGGACACAGTATACTAAATTTTATATAAAGTCACTTAAAATGAAAAAACAAACAATTTTTATAGTGTTAAAATGTTAAAATTATTCAATAAATCATTGTAATTAAGGATAAAAACTTTTCCTTATAGTTCAAATCTAACAAAAACAAAACAATAATTTTACAATAAATACCAATTAATTTTCTTAAGAAATTTTAGTTAACAATTAAAAATATACATAAACAATAAAATCTAATAAAATATAATTTCAACAAGAAAATATTTAGATTTTTTTTCTTCTTTTATAATAAAATATCCAATTTTAGTAATTATATAATTTCATAAATAATTTTCTCTTTTTTGGTTTTTTGAATAATAACAGGTAATAAATTTCGATTCTATCGTTAAATATATAGATTCTGTTTTTGTTTTATGTATTTTTAAATATTTTTTCTAAATGTCTAACAATTTTTTTTTTTGATATATAATTCTTTTAAGCTTTGCTTTTAAACTCTTTTTATGCTTTTTTATTTTTCTGTTATTTTCTATTCTAAACAATAAATATAATTTTCATCTTGATATGTATTATTTTCTTTTGCAAGGCAATAATGTATACTATGATATGTATGTATGATTTTTTATTTGGTAAAATAATATTTTTTCTTTGTAAGCCGATTTTTAGCTTTGAAGTCGATTCTGTAACCTTGTTCTCATTTCATTAGAACAGAATACATTAGGTATATGAAATTTAATTTTTAAATAAAATTCTATTTCTTCATGATTTTTGTGTGTGTGTGTTTTATTGCAAAAAATAATGTAAAAAAATTGAATTCTAATAAATCATTTTTTAACACTCCGATTTATGAGAGCACATTTTCGTACAAATTCAGATTTCAAATTAGAATATCTATGGACCTTGTGATCCGATTAACTTGAAATTTATGCAGAGAGTTCTGCTCGTCATTCCCTACAAATTTTTCTTTTAAACAAAAAAGATCCCTGCAACAGGGAGCGAGCTACAAGGCTCCAAAAAAAAACTCCTCCCATCTATGTTAAGGAAATTTTTGTAGACCTTTTCATCCCTTTAAGAACGTATGTTCTCGTAGGAGTAGGAAGTTGAAATTTAGCCAGGATATACCTTGAAAGGTGTAAAATGCACAAAAACGATTTGAGTCAAATAAAAAGCACAAGACCAGAAAACACTTCAATTTAATCGCAAACTTCTAAAATACTGAAAAAGTGCAAAAATAAAGGGGGTCACAGTAGAGGGGAAAAAAAGTTGATTTTTCGAAAAATGACTTCACCTTTCAAAGAAAATCGTGGCCAAATTTCAACTTCCTACTCCTACGGGAACATACGTTTTTAAAGGGACGAAAAGGTCTACAAAAATTTCCTTTAATATAGATGGGAGAGTAAAATTTAACATAGACCGAAGTAATATGATTTTTTCCTTTCTGTACATTACTTCCGTAATAAAACAAACAACAAATTATTATCAAGCAGAAAAATATTTAAAAATTACATTGCATGCATGTATGCAAATCTAATATAGTCTGACGAAATGAGAACAAATTCCAGATTCGATTGAGAAAATTACTTCTTTATATCCTACTACATATATGTGTTGTTATACACATTTTCTATCCATAAATATAATATATAACTTCAAAATACACAATCAGGCTACAATAAAATTTCAATAAATTTCACTAAATTTTACAATGATATGTATCGTTTCGTTTTTGTTGTTTTTGTTTTTTTTTTTTGTTTCAGTTTTCGTATATTTTTATTTATTTCAAATTTTTATTTATTTATGTATTTTATTTTCCTCTTTTTTTTTTTATTATTATACTTATTAATTTTTTTAATTATTTAATTTAATTTTTCATTTTTATTTATATTTTTTGTTGTTGTTGTTGTTTTAAATTTTATATTGTATATAAATAAAATTTTTAATTTATGTTTGTAATAAATCTTTCATAATATCTAATGAATCTTGTAATGATTTTGCATAACGTGATGCACTTGTATCTTCACATGTATAAAATGCAGATACACAAAATACAATTTCATCTGGATGTGGATTATATGAGCAACCATAACCACGTGGTGTTACTGGACCATAACCCATAAAGCTATCTGTTGTGCAAGCGACCTTAAAACATTATATGTATAATATGAATAATTTTTATTTGAAAGAAAAAAGAAAAAAAATGAAGAAGAATATAGATAAAAGATAAAAATTAAAGAAAAAAGAAGTTAGTACAAAAAGATACTTGTTTTTGAACATACATAAATATATTTACTATAATGTTTAATTATCGATTTTATCATTAATATTAATATTTTTATTTAAATAATTTTGTTATTGTTGTTGTTTTGATGATTTTTTATCTTTCACATAAAATGAAAATAAGGAAATTACAACAAATAAAAAAAAGAAAAAAAAATGTATACGAGTTTCATGCATTTTATTATGAAAAAATTTATAATTAATGAAAAAAATGTTCGTGATAAAAATTATTAAATTATAGTTTAAATTTACACACACTTATACAATTAAAAAAATAAAACTGAAATATAATTGTGTGGGTGCTAAAAATTCTATAGATACTACGAAAAAAAAGGAAATATTTGTTAAAAATTTAAAAAAAAAAATGCTTCTAACATGTTGGGTGTTGGTATGTACTTTGATTATATAAATTTTGAATAAAATGAAGTTTATTTATAATTCATCATCATCTTCATCATCATTACTGTATCATCGCTATAAAAATTATTTAAAAATATAAAACAGATCAGTGTTTTTTTTAAAGACCTTTATTATTCCGGAAATTATGGTTAAAATGTAATTCTCATAAATTTAATTTATTGAGTTCATATCGGGTATATCCGGCATTTAGTGCAATACATTATTTATAAAAATATATTGAAGGGTATAAGGATTTAATTAAAATGGTGCATAATCAATTTTTTACAATTTTTTTGTTTTTATTAATTTTTTTTTTTCTAGATAAATTACAGAATCAATAAAGCTTTAAAACTTTCTACGTATATGTGAAAAATAATTAAAGTATCTATATTAATAATAAAGTGTGAAAAAAATTATGTACTTACCTAAATTTATTTTATGCTTAATTATATAATTATTGTGCTCATTAATTTTTTTTTTTTTTTTGTGATTTGTGCATAAATTAATTTTGTGATTTTATTTATCATGAATGTGCAGTTCGTTGTAGCGATAAATTCATAATGTGAAACTTTAAAGTGCATAACAATTAAAAAAGAAAAGAAAAAAGAATTTTTAGCTTAAACACTGTTCTTTTTTTTCTTTCTTCAAATACATATAACTAGAATTTCTTTCTTAAAAAAAAAAAATTTAAATAAAATTCTACAAAAAACAGAAAAAAAATACCTGACTTGTTGATAATAGAAAACAATTTGCAATTTTATAACTTTCATCTGTAAAAAGTTCATGTACAGTTCCAGTTTGTTCACGACTAGCTTCACGTAAACCTAATAAATGTATATCAATACCATTTCCAAGGATATTTTGTACCATAACTTCTGTTTGTCTTGCAACTGCACATCGAAATAATTCACGTAAATGATCTTTCTGTAAAAATGAATTGATTTTTATTTTTATTTTCCAATGAAGAAAACTAAAAAAAAAATATATGAGAAAATAGTTGAAATTCTTACACTGTATATACTGAATTTAACTTTTCTGGAATCATCTTTTTTATCATCTTCATCTTCACGATCACTTTCTAATGGAACATTTGCACCTTCACCTTGACACATTGCTTTAGCCCATTCTAATGCTTCTGAACTTGCTGATCGAATACAATCAACACGACCCTGAAAATTTAAAAATAAAATAAAATTGATAGAAAAATTTAGCTAAAACGCTTTTAGGAAAGTTATACACATACCAATAGAAATCTTCTTGTGGAAGCACTTTCATAAGTGGAAACAAGATGACCATACAATCTATTTTCAATAAAAAAAAAGTACTTCAATTGAATTTTACAAAAATTACTCCTATGTGACTTACTTGTAATAAGCTAATTGTAATGCTAATTGAATATATGCATCTGGACTAACTTGACATGATTTTATAAATGTTTTACCGTAACCCTCATAACGGTACACATAAAAATCTAAATCATCAATCATTCTAAATAATTGAAAAATTAAAATAAGAATTTAAAATTTTAGTTGAATTCTTAATTAAATTTTTAATTAATTTTTTTTTTTTTTTTTTCAAATAAAATTTTCAAACCTATCAACACTTTTTGTTGCTTCAATTAATCGTTGTGATATTTCTGGTGTAATTTGCCATTCTAAACGTTCTGGTGGTGGTAAATGATGTTGTGGTACACCTTCTTCTTCTTGTGATAATGAAGTAACTTTTTCATAAATTTTTTCCATTAATTGTATAACAGCAATACCTTCTGAAGGTGAATGCTCATAACATAAACCCCATGTACCATCATTACATACAATTATTTGCATTGTTTTATCAAACCAACGATTTGCTGTATTAAAACTACTACCACCACCATGTATCATTTCATGTGCCATATTTGTTTCATCACGTATACCAGATATATGACCATTTGATTTTGAACCATTAAATCCTTGAGCATTAAATACATTTGTAAGTGGTTCATCAAGACATAAAATAATTAATGATTGTTCAATTAATTCAATATTTCGTAAATTTTGTTCATCAAGTAATAATATTTCACGATCTCTAGCCCATTTATCTCTTGGTTCAGCCGTTAATATACCAATTGATGGTGGTTTAGCTGGTAGGCATGGTGCATCACTAAGAACAAATAAAATTTGTGATGCAATTTCATCTTCAGTTAATTTTCCACGATCACTAGCTTTTAATGGTACACAATACATTTGATTACGACAAAGTACAATTATATGTTGATCTTCACGTTTTTCAGGTAAATATTGTGAATCACGATTTATACCAGGACGACGACATGAACCTAATAAACGATAATATTGTGCCATACATAATGGTTGTCCTTTTTCACGTGATGTAGCTCTTTCTTGTGGTAATTTACCACTATATGAATAATAAAGGATTAAAGATTTGAATAATTTGTAATTGAAAAGAAACAAAAAACCAAACAAATAAATTACCTATCTAACATTTCTTTATGAGACATTATTGCTTCAACAATACGAGCTGTAAATCGTGCAACATCATGAACAGTTGTAAATTTTCGTGGTGGTAATACCATTCCAGGATTTGAATTAACTGGTAATGGTAATCTCATATCCATGTACATGTCATTTAACCAATAATAATATGCCTTAATTATGAAAAAAATAATGTCATTAAATATGAAACATTTTTTTTTAATTTTATTAAATATAAAAATGAAATGATATCAAATTTCCCTCATATTCATATTTTGTATTTATTTTTCCTACGTATGTACGTATATGTATTGTATAATATATGTACATTTATGTACTCACCCAATTATCTTCAACATCCCTTTTATCAAGTAAATATTGTTGTAATCTTGGTCCAAGTCCATTCGGTGATGTAAATTGCTTTATTAAATTTTTTGTTCGTTCAAATTGTTGTGGAGTAACAATTGGTTCCAGTACACGAATATATTCTGTCATTGTTTGGTCGAGTGGTGGAACAGGAACTTTAGGTAATATCTAAAAGAAAGTATATGATATGTATTTTTTTTTTGTAAAGTCAAAAAAGAAAAAAGATATAAAAAAAATAAATTAATTTACTAATTGAAAAATCATAAACAGAAATTCAGAAAATTATTGAGAAAATCAAAAATACTTGCGGACGAGTATGTTCAATTGAAGAAAAATTGAAAAAATTGAAACTGAAGTATCAATTTGTAAATTTATTTTTTTCAATTAATTTAAAAAAAATCTTGCTGTTTCTTTTATTTATTTATTTATTTATTTATTTATTTATGAGTCTAATTCAAACTTTTAATGAAACAAAATTTCTATCAGAAACCGATATGTATCTTAAATTTTAAATAAAATGTCGAGTACATAATTTTGTTTAATTTGTATTTTAATGAAACTTTTAATTGACTTTTGACAAAAAAAAAGGAATTAAATTTTTTTAATGAATTTTAAAATATCTTTTTTTCTAAAACTACATTATTTACGTTTAAAAAAAAAAGTCAAATTAATTCTGATATTGTATAATTATATGTTTGTGACATTTAAATTTTAAAAATGTATCCAATTTTTACGATTCTTACACTGAAAGAAAAAAAAAAAACGTATCTCACAAACGAAAAATTAAGCAAACAAACTTCGTTTGGGACATTCTTTTGTGACAATCATATTATATTTCTTACAAAAATGTTTTATAATTTGATTTAAACTTTATATGTTCAAATGAACAACACTTAGGATAAAAGCTGCGTAGTGATTTGCCTGAAAATATACCTATAGTTAACCCAAATTAGTAAAATTTTGATAAAAATGCGTCATTTTTGCCACAACATTTTTTTTATTTTACATGTAATGTTCTACAGTTGCAGTAAATGTTTTTAAATAATTGAGAGTAACCTTTTTCTTTTGCTACAACCGTTTTTAAAATACGAGTATTTGTAAGTAATGTTTTTCAGTTGCTATAAAAAACAATTAATTTTCTGATAAAAGTAAGGTATTTCTATTAACATTACGCTATTTTTGGATTAATTTTTCATATTTAAAGAATTTAGAAAAGAAATATATCATAATTTAATTTTAAAATAGTTAAACTTACACGCATACTATAAGAGTATTATTATTATTTTTTTGTTTATATTAAATACTTAAATTATTAAGTATTAACTTAATAGTATATTATACAACTTTTTTTGAAACTTCACTTTTTAAAATTTACTACTATTTTCACTTTAAAAAAAAAACAAACTAGAGCTGTTTTGAAGTACAAACTGCAATTGATGAATAGTTTAAATATTTTGAAAAAATACCGTTCAACTTATCTTAAACTATTTACATGTATTTGTCTCAAATGTTTTATTTTTCCTTAAACAATTTTCCATTTTGAGCAAATACACTTATTTGTGTTTGGCTGAAACATTTTATAACGTAAATTCAAAAAACTTTTGTCTCAAAATAGATTTTATTTGTAGCAAACACAAAAATTTTAATGATTTTGACCTAAACGTTGTACATTTTGTATAATTTTTTTTTTAAAAATATTCGTTTGGAGCAAATACACTTATTTGTTTGGCTGAAACGTTTTACGTTTCTACCCAGCAAGCAAATGGGTAATAGAACGAGCGGGCAATAATTAGGCAAGAACTTGTGGCAATAACTTAGCAATAAATGAGAAAAAGAACGAGCGGGCAATAATATAGCAATAATATTTCTATTGCAGATTATACGACTGAGCGATAAATGGGCGATAATATTTGTAATTTCGGCTCGTTTTCTTTATCGTAATGGAGATAAGAATGCAATAGCTCACAGCAATACGAATTTCTGGCAACTTTTCTCAAGCAAACCTTATCGCCCTCGATAACAAAATGCTATTGCCGCAATAGGCAGCACTTGCCACTGTAATACGAAAAGACGATTGCATTCTTATTGCCATGCTTACTGGGCTATTAGAGCAAAAGTACATATTATTATTTACAATAACTGTTTTTTACAATAACGTTTAATTTTTTGCAGCAAACGTTCTTCAAACGTTTTTTTTCTTTCAGTGTATTACTTTTATAATAATAATTTAGAACAGAACCATATTTTGTCTCTTCTTTTTAATTTAATGCGATATAATATTGGATCATTAATTCATAATGTATAAAATAAATACATACTACATACATATATGTATGTACCTACTATGTATAATGATAGATAAAAAAAAGAAATATGAATATGTATTACAATCCCTTAAAACGTCAAGAAAAAAAATGATAAAGGGGTGGCAAAAGCAATTGCAAAGTTGTGGTGTACTCAAAAGAATGTACATATTTAATTTTAAAACAAAAGAAAACAATAAATTGTAGTGGGATGAATAATAAAGTGTGTTGTCGTCATGGGATTACATAATAATATGTAGCATACATGTACATATATGTGTATGTATAGCTTCAGTATTTTTTTCTCAATTCGTTTTTTTTTCTTTGTTTTTTCAAAAGGATGTAAAATATACAATATGAGAATGTATGATATGATAATCCCTTATTATTGAATTGTTTTCATTGTACATTTTATAATTCTCTGAAAAAGTCTTTTATTTTGTCATTTCAAAAGAAGAGATATTTTATTATTTTGTGAGGTTTTATATTTTATATGTATATGTACATATTTAAATTTATTATGCAATTTTATTATTATATTTATAAATTTGTATATTCAATTCATATGACATAGTAAAGGGTTTATTAGTCTTTTAAATTAATTCAAATAATATATCGAATTTTGATATTTGAACGAGAAAAACAAATATGTATTTTAAGAAAATTTCAATAAGAAGAATCTTAGAATGAAGAAACTCAGATAATTGATTTTCAATTTTCATCAGTATTTTAAAGTTCAATTGTTTTTATTATCGTAAAATGAAAAATTAATTTGTCAATCAAATATGTATTTATGAATATATAATTTTAATTATTTTGAAACTAAAAGCCAGTGAATACGGTAAAAGAAAAGTAAATTTCCGATTAAAGTTGAAGTTTTTTGTTTTAAAGTTACAATTTCCTATTTTTACATGTATACAAAATTCGATTTAAAAATTTAATCTTTTGAATTTTTCAAACTTTAAATTTCAAATTTCTATCTTTTCATGTCCTATTTATCCTTATGCACCTATACTCTATAATATTGTATAGAAAAACTTCACTTCACATAATATGTTACTTTATATTTCAAAATTGCTTTTTTTTTTTTTTGTTAAGCTATAATAAAAATATATAAGAGGAAAAATATCGATTTAATTTTTATACATATGTATGTATATACATTAGTTACAGTTGTTGCATTTCCTGTGAAATATTACAGGTGAAAAATTTGTTAGACCAATAATAATTGAATTTTTGTACATTACTGGCAGGAGATACAAAACAAAAAAAAAAAAAAAAAATAAGAGGAAGAGATAAAAGTAATTTTAGAGTGAAGAAAAAAAAACAAAAAAAAAGTTATTTTAGAAAATTTATTATAAAATAGTATAAGAATATACATGTACATACATATACATATGTGTATGTGTTGATTTTATTATGAAAGAATTTATTTTGGAGAAAGAAATTACTTTTTGAATAAAGATATAGTATTCTAGTATTAGATTTTAGTTTTTTTTTACTAGTAGTAATTCGTTTTTATATAAATTAAAGGTTTATTAGATAAAATTCCTTTTTAATAGTGAATAAGCTTTAAATAATAAATAAAAACTATTCTAGAGATTTGTTTTTTATTTGGCTACATTAATGATTAAAAAAGTACATAAAATGAATATTAAATAATACTCCTATTTTTTTCTAAATTTGACGCTACTAAATGTCTTTTAATGAACCTACTATTCAATATTGTATTTAGATTTTGAAATAAGATATTTAATGCTTTTTTAGACACATGTGACACGAAAGTTTAATTTATAACATAATATGAAAGGTAAATAATGAATTAAAACACGTATCAATCGTTTCTTTTATATTAATTCGCTTTTATCTTTAAACATAAAATCACACATATGTACAATGTACATATGTATATCCTGCAATAATGATAAAAATTAAAATATCTCTCTTGTTTTTTAGGATTAATTCAATCACAGAGATGACGGATAAATATATTAATGAACACGCATCCATAATATCATATACATATGTATTATATAAGTATAACAAATATGTATATCTAAATATCACATAAAACATACCAGATACACATGTGATAATAATAAAGAAGGGATCGACATTTTATTTGAAATAAATTTTGGTGTCTACTTTTTCAAAACACGAAAAAAAATCGTTATTATATGGACAGGTGAATAATATACGTATATGTGTACAATACATATACATATGTATACACAGTCTAGGCCGCAAAGTGCGCATTCCTTTCCCAAGGCAAAATTTTAACAAAAAATCGATTACATACACTATATACCGTACCTTTAAATATAGAAGAATTTTCTTTACATTTTAGTTTAATTCACAACAAAAAAAAAAGAAAAGAAAAAAATATATTTTCTTTTTACCTTAATTCCCTTTTTAAATGAAATGACTATCGTAAAGACAATTTAAATTGAAAAATTGTTGTATTCAAATGAAAATTAAAATTCCAATGAAATTATAAAATGAAAATTCATTATATACAAATAAGACAAAAATATAAGAAAAGGCAAAAAAAAGCAAAAACAATCAAGAAAGACATCAAAAGCTAATCTTATTTGCTTGTAATTAGTCAAACAAATACTTTACATAAAATGTTTTTGTAAAGATATAATAATAAAAGAAAACAAGAGTACTATAGTACAACAATTTATTTAGGAAGAAAAGCTTGTATAAGTATAAGACATTTAACATTTCTGTTTTTTGTTTTTTTTATATACGGAAAACACAGTTAAATCTTAATTTTAGTCAGCAATTTCTGATTGTTTATATCATACAAAAAAAAAAGCTGGTGTATACATGTATCTGATAATAAAAACATTAGTTATTTTAAGGGAAAATGAAAAAAAAGGGAGATATCTATAAAATAAAAATAAGAAAATTCAAGAAAATTATCCCATCAAAGAAGAATGATGATTATTCGCCCCAATATCCTATATCGACCTTTATCTATAGCTTCGTTATAATATATACAATATAGATAGAATAATATGTACATATCTATGTATGTACTTGAATATACACTTTGTGAATATTATAAAAGTAAAGAATAAAGTTTGGTTTGAACCCCATCAGACATAAAGTATATAAGAGGTCCTTGAATTGAAATGAAAGAAAATGTATAACATAAAATCATGAATGTGCTTAGAAAAAAATATACATATACGTATATATGATATATATGTACATATGTATGTATGTATGTTTGTGTTCACTTTTATGCACGTATCACTAAAATAAACTTTTTTGTTAAAAAAATCCTCATGGGACGTCACCGTAACACTTCAAAATTTTAAATGGAATAAATGCTTTAGGGCAGACGACAGAGATTCAAGATATAGAGGGAATACTAGAATATTTTGAAGCAAAAAGGATATACGAGTACAAATAAAGAAAAAATCAACTGAAGGAATGAGCAATATACCTAAATATATTCATTGCCTTTTACTTTAGTAAAAAAAAAGTTAATTTTAGCTTTATAAGTAGACTGTGATCGACTTGAAATTTAAGTTGATTTTGCTTATAGAAGTTGTTTGAATCCTTTTTTGAGATTTCATTAAAATAACAGTAAAAGAACATTGCATAAGAGTAGAAATTATTTCGATTTAATATTCAAAAGCATATAAAAGCGTGCAACGAAAATTTCAACTCTGTTTCATTTCAAATATTGAATTGTGTGTATAAACTGGTATAAACATAATTACATTAGGAATCAAACTGTAACTATATGTATATTTTTTTACTTTATGATACACGTAAGTTTTTATTATATTGTGTGTGTATGTATGCTGGTATGATACATTTGCATTTGCAGAAATATTTTTGAATTTCTCAAGGGAATCATATACTGAAAATCCGTAAAACATTTTATATTCATGCCAATATAATCATACTTCAACAATATACAAACATTCAAATACAATACATAAGTACATTATATATTTTTTATATCCTTTTTGTATATACGGTGTATAAAATGTGTAAAGATAGAAAAAAACGGACGTATTTTGAATTTTAATGATAAAATGTATCTGAAAATTTTACGTATTCTTTACTATAAAAATATCCTGTACGCATAGATGTATGTATTTTGTATGTATATAAAATAAATTCAAATATAAAATGTCCTTTTTCCTTGTATTCTGAATTTGATGCCATCAACTTTAACGACAAATAATTTATATACAAACACAATAAAGTCAAATCAAAAATTTTTTTCCTTTTCTATTTTTTTTTTCTTTTTTTTTTGACTAATCTAAATTCTTTTGTGAGATTGTCTGTAAATGAAATAATTTAAGGATTTCAAGAAAGAAAAAAAATCCGAAACAAAGCAAAAAAATACAAATGGTAAGAAAATCAAGGATAAAAATGTAATACAAATAAGAAAAGGAAATGTCAACGAATTATTTTTTATATTTTCCTTCTTTTATTTTATTTTGTCTTTTTTTTTCCTTTTTTTTTTGTGGAATTTTACTTACATCAGGAAATCCAAATTCGTCTGTACCTTCTGTAGTGGACAGCCATTTTTTGGGGATCGAGAGTAATGAATCTTTCCATCCTGGAAAAGATAGAGAAAAAAAACAAAAAGAAGAAAATGTTAGTGTGAAATTAAAGTAAAATGAAATGTATTAAATCACAATAAAAAAAAATACCTATAGTAATTGGAATTTATATCTTACATGATGTTATAAATAATGTAATCAGAACCGAAAAAGGATTGATATGTATGCCAACAACGTCAATTGTCTGTCTAATCATCGGTCTTCTTTTGTAAATACAAGAATATAATGTATGCTTATACATATATGCGTACATACAAGTATATTCAATTGATAGAAAAATATCGAACCCTTACACTTTTTATACCCTTTAAAAGATATTATATACAATTTTTCTAGTACTTGAATATACAAAAAAAAAATTTACCTAAACACCGTTTTTATTGAACGTAACTTTTCATGATGTAATTTTATTCTTTCTTTTTTTTTTTTTTTTATAAATAACGACCGGCAGATATTGTTACACAAAAGGGGATTAAGTTGTGGACAATTTAAGACTTTGAGGTGATTGATGAGCTTGCACTTTTACTAAAGGTTAATAGCTTTATTGCTAAGATGTAAAGTGAAAAATAAAACAAAACGAAGAAAAAGTTAATTAGAAGAAAGGAAGAAGAAAAAGTGTTGTATGCGCTTGGAAAAAAAATAAATTAGATTTTCTCAAGTTCAAATTTTAATCGTTAACCGCGTATCATAGTTAAGAGAAACGTAACAGAAAAGAAAATTTATTATCAAAATTATTCCAGATTTTTCTTCTACGTCTTTACGTTCTACAATCTACGTTGATGTTTTTATTTTACACTTTGTGGTCAATAAATATCATAAAAAAAATTATGTATCATTTGGGAAAAATTTCATAGATCTTGCTTTATGATTCTCAATTTAATTAAAGCCAATTTAATGTAATCTTCGTCCTTTTTATTAAAAAAATTGTTATTGTTAATAATAAATAATTTAATGAGCCTTCAGTGGAGAATTTATTTTTTATTCTTCAACTTACAACTTTTTCTGATTAATTTTTTTTATTATTATGAAAATGTTAAAAATACACCTTAGTTTTTGTATAGTTTAAAAAATTAAATAAATTAAAAAAATAATATTTAAAATTTGTACCTCTCTTAAGTACCTACTTGAAATTGTAATAAAATTCTAGTTTATTTCTATGGGAATAAATACTTTTTATTACAATTCTCTATGAGCTTAGTAAGTCATATTTTCACATAAACTAATTAATTTTAATTTTGTTAATTTTCAAGTTTTCCATTTCACGAGGCATATGGTTTTATTTAAGTAAAATTTATTGTTATTATGAATTAAAATGAAAAATAATTTGAAATTAATTCAATTAGTAATGAAAAATAACTTGAGAAAATAACAATACAATTGAAATACTCACAAAAAGCAGCAAGTACTATACTAATGGATGACATAAGTGAGAAATATGAGGAATTATGGTTTAAGTTCTGTCAAAACCAATTTGTTTTTCGAATTATGGCACATTTTAAAGAAAAAATTGGATCTATGGAAATCTTGAATATTTCTATATAGTATTAATATAAGGAAAAAAATTATCCAAAAATTTCAAATATGTAGTTTTCATTGTTCAATTATACATTATGTCAAAAAAGTACCGGTAATTGTTAAATAAAACATATTTTACATTCAATCATCAAAATTTATTTTGTCACCTTTAAAATATTGCCCATTCGAGGCTACACACATGTTCCAGTGATTTTTCCAATCTTCAAAACATTTTTTATAAGCACTTTCCGGTAGGACCTTCAGTTCCTTCGGCGTATTTTGTTTTATTATCTTAACGGACTCAAAACGGGTTCCACTGAGTGGCAATTTGAGTTTTGGGAATAAAAAAAAGTCACACGGAGCCAAAGCAGGTGAATATGGTGGTCGATCAATGGTATAGTTATAAGTTTTTGGCCTTAAATTCGTTCACATTGTTTAACTAATATTTCAATGCTGCGTGAGTAGAATTTTTCTTTCAAAATGAAGAAGCTTCCAAGTTTTGTAGAATTAAATAATCGTTCTTTAAACTAATTGTTTGCTAGTATAGACTATAGTACATCTTTTATTTTAAATCAACATAATTAAGTTTAAGTTGAATTTTAAAATAAAAGAATCCAATTAAAAAAATCTATATTGAAATCACATAAAGCCATAGTGAGAGTAAAGTTATTCTATACGTTGATTGTACATAGATATGCCATTTCTTATTTTCTATGGAGAAATTTTAATTTAATTTTTCAACCAAATGATGTGAAAAAGTCACAAACATAAAATGTAAAATTTAATTAAAAAATTTGCAAAACGAAAAAAAAAAAAAAAAAAAAAAGAACTAAATAAATGTTAATGAAGCAATTGAAATGCTATGAAAATTCATAATTAGATTTTTCATACTTTTTAGTCCTGCAATTTTTTTGTTTTCAATGCAATTATTTTTATTTTTCAGAATAAAAAATTTAAACAAAAATCATACACATATTTGAACAAAGATACTTTATCATAATAAAATAAAATTGATTCTACATATGTATTCAGAACAAAAATAAAAAAAAAACAGAACATAAATTTAATTTTATCATAATTTCTAAAAAAAAAAACCAATTTCATGAGTGTTTCGAATTTGTAGTGAGATATTATCAAGATAACACCTATAACAAAGAATGAAAATGTGGGAAATGAAAAAGTAAATCAATTTACAAAAATAATCCAGCGTAAAATCAAAATGACCCAAATTTTTTTCAAATATGTACTTGCCTGAATTTACTTAATGATTGTTCTTGTTGTAAAGAAATACCTATGTACTGTAATTGTTCATATACAAAATATTTGTTACATTAAAACAATTATCCTTTTTGTTTTATGTAATACAATATTTTTTCGCTGTTTATGTATTTTTTTTCAACTCAATTTAATTTCATACAAAATGAATGTCACACTGAAATTCTAAACCTAAAGGAAAATAAGAAAATTAGAAATGTGAGAAAGTTTTTATTTATTTTTATTGTTACTTTTTTGCGGAATGAAAAGCATTGTATACATTTCACGAAAAAAAAAAAAATTGAGTGAAAAATAACTTTTCTGTACATTAAAAAAATTTTTTTTTCTTAGATTTTATACGTGAAGTACGATCATATTACATTTTATATGTATATATTTGTGTAGGTGGTATCTATAGCTACAAAAGATAACATTTTGTAATAAGAGAAATAGCTTTTCACCATGAAAATTTTCAAAGTGAATTCATACAATTTTTGTAAAATTTATCATAAAATATAATTTCACGTACAATATGAAACTTTAGATATACGTACATAATACCAAATTGAAAAGTTAAGCCTTCTGCGAAAATTTCATTTAAAGTTTATTTTAAAGAATATATACTTAAACTTTTGTTTCAAAGTTTTTAAAATTTTCTTTATGATTTTTTTTTCAACTGAATAAGAAAATAAATTTTCATCTTTTTTAGAAAGATTACTTTTTTTTTTTTTTGTCAGTATAATAATTTTGTTTTGACGGGAAACTGTTTAAGGGATAAGAGAAAATTTTAATACAACAACAAGAATATAATAATAATTTTAATATCGGAAAAAGGTAAAACCGTTAAATGCACAAATAAACAAAACATTAAAAATTAAATTTTATACATGGATTTGAGTAAAAGCAAACAAAGCACAAAGATTTTTCCTTTTTCCTGTTTTATTTTGGTTTATTAAAAGTGAAACACAGCAGGATGGTTTATTATATACAGGAGAGTAGATCAAATGTCAGGAACATATTGCATTGAAAGTTTTAAGTAAAAATGTGTTTAAACAGTTCATAACGGCTAGGTAAGGATATGTACATACATATGTGTGTATAAGATTTCAGAAAGGAAAGTCTTTGATGTGAGCATACCAGAATATTCACAGCAGGTGATTTCTCTGAAGTTGACACCGTTTGTCGGTCACATGAATTTTGTTGTTTTCTTTTTTTAATTTAAGGGATGTTTTTGCTGCTTTTTAAATAAAAATATTGAATTTTATTGAATAGAAAATGTAAAAACGTATATTAAATTAAAAAAGTATATTTTATGTTATGATTTTCGTGGTATTCACATGAAAAATTTTCTAAGAATAATAATATGCCTTATAATTTTCCAAAAATCAATTACAGTTTTTACTCACTCACTGAATACCAAATACCTCCCCTATCCCGTATTTTTTACAAAGAAAAACAAAACAAAGTTCATAAACTTTAATTTGGGTTTGTCAAAAAATAACGAAGACTTAAATGATGGAACTAGATTTTCTATACTGAAAAATATTTACATTGTTAAAGTTTTTTGAAAGCTTTTAGTAGAAGTTTGGGTAAATCTTTTTACCTGTACGGTTGTGGCTTTGTCAAGATTACATATTATGTTCCAAAGCTCACACAGATCGCTTCTTTATATAATGAAGATATTACGATTGAACTATTTCTATAATTGCCTATATCCTTTCTATAAATTTGAAGTTGGAGTTTTTCAAAATACTGACTTTAAACGTGTAGTGGGCTGGGGCCTGAAGGTGATATTTTTGATACATGAGGAATGAAAAAAATTTTGAATTTTACATAATAGTCCAAATCTAAGATTTATGAAAGACTTCGAATGAAGCTTTTGCCAAGATAATTTCGAAATTCGAAAATAATTTCGAAGTTTTTCTCGAAAATGTCTTTTTTCCCGAAAATTTGAAAATATTTTTTTTTTTAAGTTAACATTCTTTCTTTTTAGTGTTTCTTATAAATTTTCTTTCTTATACACCTACTGGACGTTAAAATAATTATTTTTACACAACTTTCAAGAGTTGAAAAGATACTTTTTTTATTTCGTTTTCATTTTTTCCACAAACCTCTTAGTGTTAAACTAATTTTTTTTTCCAAAAAATTAAATTATCAGAACTTTGTAAATTAAATAAATGTCAATTTAAAAGTTTTTTATCATATAATAACTTGCCTTTAACTTATAAATATTTTCTTTTTTTATGAGGCCTTAAAATTCTACACTTACACACATTCATATATATGTATGGTACATACCACAAAAGGAATGCATACAATGTATGTATGTACTATAAAATCCCATGAGTACAAGTAATTCACTTAAGTTATTAATACTAAAGGCCACATATCCAAAAAAAAAAAAAAAAAGTTAACTCTTTCATATATCCCAATTAAAAAGTTTTTCGATAAAATTTCATTTCGCCATCACAATGTAGATTATGTATTTTAATGTTTTATTTTATTTTTTTTTACTTTTTGTTAGAAAGGATGAAAAAAAAAAGATAAAGTATTTCAATCTTACATACATAGTTGCAACAAACAATAGGATTCGTGCTACCAATCTTAAACAGGATCATTCTTTTTTATTATTATACTTTTTTTTTCTTTTATTTTATATAAAAGTTAGTAAGCATTATACAAATATATACATATACATAATAATAATACATGATATGTAATGTACGTGTATATGATGCATCAGAGGGTTGAAAAGAATAAACTTTAAGAATTTGTTGAACGAGCGTTTTGTAAAAATACATATACATATTTTCTCATCCTTGTGTTTTATGTACCATATCTTTTTCTATGATTTTATTCATAGAACCAGACTAAAATTTTAACAATACTGTATTACAAATGTATTTGTGTATTATCACTTCAATGGAAAAGTGTTGTAAGCTATAAGCTTAAAAGAATTGCTTGTTTTTTTTCTTTTTTGCTTGTGTTTTGTTCAATTATTCTTTTGTTTTTATTTCTTTTTGGGGTCAATATTAGCTTCGTTACAGGAAGCTATGAAAAAAAGGGGTGCGGTGGTTGATTGCATGCAACAAAAATAATAAATAAAAACCACACAGTAGAGAATCTACACAATATCTTATACATATATACAAACATAAACAAATACATAAATGTATGTAGTAAAATATACTGAAATGTGTTTGATATGTTATTATTGTAATATGTATACAAAAAAATAAAGGTAAGGAAGGAAAAAAAAAAATTACGAAATTGTATTTTATGTAATAATCTTAGTATGAAGAAAAGAATCGCTATTTTATAGTATGTACATTGTACATATATAGAACGGAAAAAAAATAGACACGTGCCCTTTTTCACATTGATTTAGGGAGCGCCGGATAAAATTAAAGAGTGCTATACGTAAATATACGTACAAGGATGTACATATATATTTTTTTCTACCTATACATATATACTTAAACAATTTTCTGTATTTGGTATATGAAATGAATAAACGACTTAAATTACTTACAACAATTATTATTTTTGCTGGTGTTTCTACTTAAATCATTTTCTTATTCTTGTTTCCTTTTTTTTGATAAAATTCTTATGAGGGTGAAATGAAATGATGTTATTCAACACACACATACACACACAAAAAAACATTGTGTGTACAATGCAAAAAAAATTCTTTTGGTTACAGTTAGAAAAGGATTACAAATTACGTATTATTTTTTTGTGGTGAATCGTTGTTTTAAAAAATATAAAACAAAAAGGAAACTACAATAATAAGTAAATAAATTTGAATTGCATGAGCATTATATATAATTTGGGTATAGATACAAATACATTTACAAAAAAGTTTCCAATTTACATAGAAAGAATTTTTTTTTTTTTCAGCACAACTTGATTTTAGCGAAAAATTTGAATAATAAATGAAAAAAAAAAAAGAAAGAACAATCTACATCCATGGATTCGTTTATTACAATGAATTTCAAAATTATTATTCATAGTAGAAGTTGTACTATATGGTCTAAAAATTTAGATTTTGTTTCCATTTTTCATTAAAATCACGCACAAAATATAAATTTTCTTTGAAACTTTTTTACTTTGGACATTGCAATTTATTCAAATTTTCTCAAATCTTTTAAGTTTTGCTTCTTCTTTATTTTCTTTTTTATGGCAAAATTAATATTTCATTCATAATTTAAACAAGAAAAAATAATAATTGTATGTGTGTTTTGTTTTTTATACAAACTATTTTATTTTTAAATCTTTCAAAACAAAAACATTCCGACTTAAAAAGGATTAAATTTTAAACTTAAGTCTTATGAAAATGAATCAATAATCGATACGTATGAAACTGTAAATAATTACATATTTAATTTTTATTCTAAAATCTTCAATCTGAAATTTTCAAAATGTCAAAACTTTCTAAAATATTTTTAAAATTTCATAAATAAATAATAAAGGATATTGGAATTTTGGATTTAATTACTAAAATACCCGTGAAATTTTCAGATGATAAATTCGGATTTGAATATTTAATAGAAACATTTTATAATGTATTTGTATTTAATTTTATATGTATATCTCTTCATGTTACTTTCTCATATATGTATTTTTAGATGTACATACTCGTACAAACAAAATAATTATAAATTGATAACCATGATAAGTTATTAACGAATAATTTCCGGTTGATAACAAATGACATCCGTTAAATGTCAATTTTATGTAAATAATAATCTTTATGTGAATATGTGTATGTACATATGTGTTTGTATCATATATTGTAAAAACCACTTGAATTTTAAATGCTTTTTGTCAGTTTTGTGTCTTTTTATGTCCTTTTTTTCTACATATTGTAGTAAGTAGTATGTGTTTCTATTGTAAAATTTCAACTATAAAGGGAATTTTTCGTTTTCGAAAGTTACAGACAAAAAAGGAAATCATCTAATAAGAATGATTTGGACATTGATGTCGGAAGTAATTGAAAAGTTTTTCATTCTTTCTAGTTTTTTTTTTCAATTTATTTTGATCATTTGTAAAATTGAAAAAAAAAAGATTTTTCAAGAGAAAATAGATATTTTATTTTATTGTTTTTTTATTATTTTTGAATTGAATTGAAACATTTAACGGAAATAATACAGTGTCTTCTTATCCATGTATTATTTTTATCTAAGTAACAATAGAAACAATTTTTATTTTATATTTTTTCTTTAACTTTTCGGTCTGATACTTTAAGTAAAAGCAAAATAATGGAATAAAGTGATATAAAAAGTAGAAGTCATACGTGTATACATATGTATGTATATATAGTACATGTGTACAAATAAATGATATTTTACATTTAAACAAAAAAAAAAAAGAAAAAATGAAGAAAAAGAAAAATTAAATGAAACCCAAATCTAATTACACGTAACACAAAAAGATATGTAGTCTAATAAAATAAGCGTTTTTATTGTTCTCTTTTAAAAATAAAAAATTAAAACTAATTATTTTTTTAAAAAGCTTTTATTTCTTTTTAACAAGATTAAACCAATAGAATAACAAAAAGTATTGTTTTAGTAAAGAAATCAATTATATTTGATTTTGCAAAACTTAAATGGCATTACAATGATACAAAAAGATGGAAGTCTAGTTTTTTAGCACTCTCATAAAAATCATAAAATTTCGTTGAAAAGTATATTTAAATTTAAAAATACATACTTACTATATATATGTTGATTTCTAAAATTAGGTATCATATTTATATTTTTCATATTTATTTCAAAATTATATATACTCCCACTATTTTACCTATTTCTTTTTATTAATTAAAAAAAATTATTATTATCAAATTTAGTTACACTTTGTCAACTTAACAAAAGAAATGAAAAAAAAAAAACAAAAAACTAAAAAGAATGAACTTGTGTCATTTATTTAAGTACATCCTTGAATGTAATTTCATTATCAATTCAAACAACCGTTATATAAAAATATAAAGAAAAAATTAAAACCCTTATTTTTTAATATATTCATTCATATAACTATACCTACATATAAGATAGTACATTCTAATATTATTGATGATAAAGGAGTGACATTAACTGTTGAGGGAAAGTAATAAAACAATTTTCACAATAATGTCCTGTGTAATATAATTTATTATATTTTTAATAAAAGGCATATCGTCTATAACTATATAAATGATAATAATATACATAATCGGTCTGTATAACATTTTATATTACAACATTATAATAACAATAGTGTCACGTGGCTCCAATTTTATTAAACCCTTCTTTAAGGTCAAAATAAGACCATTATATATAATCACATCACATCATTAAAATAACATTTTTTTTTTTATTATTTTTTATTTTTGTGGGTAGTTAAATTATCTAATTAACAGAATAACGACATCGCGGTGCACACATAATGAAGAAAAAAAATAAAATAAGATATTGAATCTTTTTTATTTCTTATTTTACATTCATTTTTTCTTATGAAAAAAGAAAAAAAAAGGAAAAATAAAATTCATTAAATTAAAAAAAAAAAATATAATGAAAAATTTTACCTTCTATTTTTAAAGTTTTACATATTATATAGAAAATAAGTAACATTGTTAAATTTTACTCTTTAATTTATTATCTAAAAATGAAAATATCCGTCTATTTTATATTTCATCATTCATTCGATTATATTATGCATCAATGCGGAGAATTTGCAAGGATTCATGGTGATGAAAATTTCACATAATATGGATGGGAAGAGTGTCAGCCGGTAGAAAAGTAAATTTGATATTTTATATTAAAAAAAAAAATATATATATATAGAAGAGGAATTCATCATGTTTCTATTCATATTTCAACCGTAGCATTTTCCTTTTATAAAATATATACTTACATATTTTATTGTATATATTCAATGTTCATATATAATTCAGGTTGTTAGTGAAAGGTAGAATAAAGAAAATCGACAAATATAAAAAAAAAAAAAAACACAACAAGAAATCTCCCCTTTTAAAATTTCGATGTCTGTTTGATGTGAGGAAATTTTCTCATCTTCCAATTATAATGTATAACGTTAGGACACGAAAATTACTTTAGGTAGTATCTGATAAAATATATCTTTTAAAGTAAATTTACACAAATTATAGTAGTAGTACATCAGTACATGCATCATATACTATAGTATATAGTATAAATATAGCTGCTATGTATAATGAACTGGCAATTTGATCCCTCTTTTAACAATCATATATACATGTATAGAATTTTTATTGTATAAATATATGTATACCTTTATATATAACGATGAACTACCCTCTAAACAATTTTTGTGATTATTATTTGTATTTTATATCAAAAGATGTGTTTACTTTTCGTTAACAAAATGAACAAATGTTCATTACCTAAAATTCGATTATTTGTTAAAAAAAATATAGTACATATGTATATGTATGTACGTAAATAGTATCTATATCTATAAGTAGGTACAACATAAACACATATGTGGGTTGAGTGAAAATCATTAATTTTTCTTCACCACAAATTTAATATACTAATTTTAATTAGTATAATAACGAAGTTTTATATGAAGAAAAAAAAAATTAACACATGATAATTAATAAATATGTTAATGAACTAAATAAAGAGTTTTTTTTCTTAAATAAACGAGTCCACTTCCAAGAACTTAAAATTATAATAAAATTTTAATATGTATAATTAGAGAAAAAAATCTTAATTATAAAAATAGAGTTGATTATAAATTCCTTGAATTTTTTTTTTAAACTTTTATTTAGCTTTTTTTCCAGTATATCATTTTTTTCACATAAAAAAAACTTTAATTACTTTCAGACAGTTCTAATACACATAGCAAAAACAGCATAAAAGAAAATCATTATAAATCTCGTAAAAAAATATATATTTATTACAGAAATTCAAACATCTCAGCCAATAGATTAATTCCTTAAAGGATACAAAAGAAAGAAAAAAAACAGAAAGGAAAAAAAAATGTTGATACATACCTAGAAAACATACAAAATCATTAAATAAAACAAACTAAGCGAAAAATTTTTCTAATAAGATATGGCAATCTATAAAATTTAATGTCTACATTGAAACACATACATATGTATATAAATATATATTTTATCATATAAAAGATATGAGAATACCATCCTTTAAGCTCAATGAACAAGAAGAATTTAAAAGGCAATAAATCTAGACCATTTAATACCGCAAAGTCATTGTTCTTGGGGTTTTTCTCACAATGGGTGGTAAAATATACCAGCATTTAAATATGTATACGTACATACATACGTATATGCATAGAATAAATAATGTTATAGCTGCTTTTCCTCTATCTTTTTTTTTTCTTCTAAACGAGATGTAAATTTAGAAGAAAAAAAAAAGAGAAACAATGAAGCAGAAAGAACAGAATATGTCTCAATAATAATAATGATGCCTGGCATTATTGTTACAAACGCATATCGAATGCTAATAGACTTTTAATAGGATAGTAGTCCTTTCCTGTTTGTAAAGAGGGAGAATCATTCGCAAAAAGAAAACAAAGGAATTAAATTTAAAATTCTCAAAAGAAAAATCAATTTTAAATGATCTGTTTTCTTTTTGATTTTTTTTTAATGTTTTCGATAATAATGTTTTGAAATAACCTTGTTAAATGCATTTCAAGTACAAAGCTCCTTATTTTATTGTAATTGATTTATTATTTATGTTTTTTTTTTTATACATACATAATACTCAAATAATGATTTTCTACCTTTGATGAAAGGTAAAATTATAAAAAATTCATTCGAGTAAATCTAACAAAAGATAAACTTTGAAATAAAAATTCTCTTTTATGAGATGAATAAAAGCAATAAAAAGTAATTGAAAATATGAAAGAAAAAAAAAGCTATTTACATCAATTTTGCTGAACTTTTTTTTGTATTATTATTTTTTTAATAAATTTAAAAAAATCAAATATGCTTTTAAGTTTTTACGAGTACATATTAAAATTGATTTTTCAAAGAGATTTTCAAATCAAATATAGATTTCATAATATACAGAAAAATTTATTTACTGCATAAAAGTTTTTTTTTTCAGAAATAAGTGTTTTTTTCAGTTTTCACTGCATCCATTCATTTTGATAAAATATGTTTTTCAATGAGCTTTTTGCTATATTTACTTTTCTTTTCATGTAAGTTTGTGCCCACAATAATTATTGTCCTCTTTTTCAATTGCATATTGATTTGTCATAATTCTAAACAAATTATAAAATTAGAATTTTCTAAAAAATTATTTGGTGTGCATTCGTAGTTCAATTAAAAAGTAATGGGTGTTTTTGAAAGATGATTTTTTAAAGCCACTAATTTTGGAACGAATGCAAAATATTGTGCTTAACGAATCTTTCAAGATCTATAAAACCCGTATGTGATCAAAGGCGAAAAGAAGTGAATCAATGAATATAGTACAAACCTTCAAAATGAATTGTGAGTACCCTGTGAAGAAAAGGGCAGGAAATAGGATTATTCTTCTATAGTGTTCGAGTGGAAGAAATTTGTTCAACGTGAACCCATTTTTCAACTTAAATTTGCTTTGAGCACAAATTTCAAAATTTCATAATTCTATCATATAATGAACATCAAAATTTTGTTCTTCAGTAATTAAGAGATATGTATGTAGGTATGTATTGTCTGGAAATGTTTTTTCAAAACAATAATACAAATTATTTATTTTTTGTCCTAAAGAAAAAAAAAATAAAAAGGTTCAAGTTCTTTTGATCAAAGAAATTTTATCTAAAATCATTCTCTAGAAATTTCGGCAAGTATAATTTCCATAATAAAAACCCAAAACACCAGAATACCTTACCCACCGTGGCACATTATAAAATGTTTCCATGAGCTTTAATATATACATATTACCTCATATCTACTACAACGTTGTTGTATAGTGCTAATCCATAAAACATTACATAAAACCGAAACGAATGATTTTATGGACCAAATCCAACAAGATGATAAACATCCCCCTTGTATATTTATAACATTTTTATTTCAAATGTGTTTTACACCATCACCTAGCTGGTATAGATATTGTATTTTGTCATGTGATTTATCATTTTTATCAAAAATATGCGTATTTGTATGTACCTATGTACAAAAAACATAAGGGTGAAAGATTTTTATCATGATGTACGTACAAATACCAGATGGAGATTTAATGGGATTAGCAAACCCTGTCAAGTATTATTAGGTACATGAAAATATCGAGAAAAATAAAAATATATCATATATATTATAAAAAGGATAAAAATGTATAAACATATCCCAAATAAATGGATCTATATGATGGAAAATGATTTTATTGTTGAACGAAACCATAAAATATCAAATCATTGGAAGTTGGAAACAAAACAACAAAAAATGCTATAATGATGAAAAAGGATAATAAAATATTAATAAATGAATTAAATAAAAATGCATAACATACACATCTTGAATTTTTTTTTTCTTTTTGGATAACAATTATAATAGTTTTTTTTTTTTTTTTTTAATAGTACAGCATCCATCGTACATTTGTTTATAACATATTATTATTATTATTATTAATTATTAATTTTTGTTGTTGGATTAATTAATTAATTTTTTTTTTTTTTTTTTGTGTATTAATTATATTTTTTCATGTGTTTTCTTTCCTATTCGCACAATTTTATTTATTTTCTTTTTTTCTTTTTTTAATTTTAAATTTTTCTTTACGTTATCTTAATTATTTTTTTGTATTTTTTTTTCATATAATATCATTATTTTTTTTTATAACGCGTTTCATGTACCTACTACAATATATATATATATTTTTTTTTTTTTTTGTAAATTTTGCAATATACTATTTTTTTTTTCTTAAAAAACACACTTTTAATTATACATATTTTTTTTTTAAATTTAACATTGAAAATATGAACGAAGAAAAGTTAATTGTTTTTTTATTTATTTTTTTTTTCAAAATTTAATAAGAATATTTCATTAGTTTTTTTTTGTTGTTGTTTGTAATCAAAAAGGAAATAAAATAATTAACATGTTCTACATTTTAAACTTTTCTAGATTTGTTTTTTTTTTGTCTGATTTTTTTTTTTAATGTTTAATTTTCTTTTTAACGCTTTTGATCTTTATTTGTGTTTTTTTTTATTTTAAATATTTTTTTAATTGTTAATTTTTAATTTTTCGTTTTAAGTGTTCAATAAAATTTTCTTTTTTATTCAATTATTTTCTTATTTTTGTGATTAATGAAAAATACGAAACAAATATAATAAAATAAAATTTTAAATTAAAGATAATTAATTATAGGCGCTTATAGAGATGAATTACTAAATGTCTATTGTACTTAATTTTAACTATATTTAGTATTTATACATTACATATAGATTTATTATTATTTATATAATGCGCTTAATACTATGTATAATAATATATCTTATAATATCTAATGTGTGTCTGTGTGTACATTAGTTTCCTTTATTTAATTGTTATTCAAATTTTATGTATTTAATTTAAATAAAAAATTGAAAACAAAAGAATTTGTTCAATTTCAAAATTTCATGTTAATCCTAAGATCCTTTCCTTTATTGAAAAAAAAAAAGTATATATACGCAAAACCTCAATTTTGTTTTGATAACGATTAACAAATATATTTTACTACCATCAAGATAATTAATTACGATATCATATTTCATATCATATTTCTTGTGAACATTCATAAAGCTTTATGAGCTTTAATAAATTTGAAAAGTTCTAGTATATATTTTTTTTTAAATGAACTTCTATAAACCAATTTTTCATTTACGAAATTTCCAAGGATATGAATTATTGAAATTACCACTCTTAATGTTTTTTTGAAAAATTATCTTTTGTAATTAAAATCAAATTATCTTTTTATATTGTATTTTTTTTTTATACGTATAATTTACTAATACACATGCACACACATTTTTTCTTCTTTTTTTTTTGCTAAGTCGTAATAAATATTACTAGAATTATAGAATCAGAAATAAATAATTAAGTAAAGTTTATTTACAATTTTATAAGTTGTCCAATTATTAGAAAGAATTTTTTTTGTGTTTTTTTGGAACAAATTTGAAATTTTTTTAACCATAATTCGATGTATATGATTTTATTAAGCTCCATTTAATGTAAAGAGGAAAAAAAAACAATATTTTTTCTGTAACTTTATTAAGAGAATATTTTGGGAAAATTTTAGTTCTAATTATTGAACGAATTCAAGGATAAAATTTTATATTGAATTATGTAAATTTTAATTCAAACATACAATTAACAAAAGAACCCGTTTTTGCCATGTTATTTTTTTATTTTAAAATTTGTTGGTTTTTTTTTTAATTTATAGATTCTGAGAAATAATTAATTAAAATTTTATAATATGTAATTTTTCTCTACATCACATAATTCCTAATAATATTCTTAAATAATTCTTTTCTAATTACTGTATTTATTTACTTTTTTTTTCAATTTCTTTTTCTTGTTTTATATTTTTATTTCATTTTTTTTTTTCTAAATTAACACCTTAACTACAACATTTTATTTTTCTCTGTTATTTTTTACTTAATTTCTTTATTTATAAATATTACACTTTGCCGGCGCTGTTAAAAATTTTTTTTTTTCGAAATTATAATAATTGAAAGAGAAATTAATTGATTTATTATTAATTTTTGTTTTTTAATTTTGTTTTATTATGATTTTTTACATTTTATAATATTTTATTATTTTCCATTTTTTATTATTTTCCATTTATTAAGAATATAATTACTTTAATTCAATTTTAGAGATTTATTTTTAACAGAAAAAAAAAACTTAATTGAAGAATATTAATGAGATTTCCACAAATAAATTTCAAATTAAAATTCATGAAAATTTTATTTTTCATTCAATTAATAAGTACCTACACAAATTATCGAAAAATTAATTTTTTTAATTAAGTACATATATACAAAAAATAGCAAATAGATGAAAATTGTAATTGAATAGTTGAATTTAATTAATTGTTATTTGTTTTTTTTTAAATTTGAATTAAATCACAGACATATTAAAATGTTTTTTTTCCTTCCATAATTAAATTTTAAAATTTTTATTACAAGAATTTATTTTTTTTTATGAGAGATTTTAATTATTTTTCAATTTAATATTTAATTTTACAGAATTAATTTGACCATTTTTAATTGAAATTTGCTTATTAATTTTGTTTGTTTTAATTAATTGTTTTTTTTTTCTTCTAATTTTTGTTTTTTTTTTAAATTTTATAAATTAAAGTAAAACTCAAAAATACAGGAAATAATTAATTAAAATTTACATTTCTATTCATTATTTTGTTTGTTTCAATTTAATATCAATTTATAAATTATACCACAGCATTATATTATATTTTATCGATATTTGTAATGAATATAATATATTATGTATACCTATAATTTTTTAATTTCGATATTTTTAAACTATTTTAATTACTTAATTAATTATTTTATTCTTTCTATGTGTTTTAAAATATTCACTTTTTATTTTATTACAATTTGTTTTATGTGGTTTTTTTTCTTCTTTAAATTTAATATATAATGTATCTCTTCTAAATAATGTATGTATATATTTTCATATGCGTACATAATTAAATGTATATAATATTTAATTTATTTTATAAATCTATGTAAATATATATATATATAATTATTTTTTTTTTAATTAATTATTGTTGATCATTTATTATAAAAAAATTTTTTTTTCATTTAAATGATCAAACAATAATTGTTTAAATTTAATTGATACGTTTTGATGGGAGATTTTTTTTTCATGAGAATATGTATGGTTTTATGTATATTTGTTTGTCTAATTTTTTTTAAAATTTATGTGATTCTATGATTAATAATAATAATAATAATAATTTTGTTGTTGTTTCGATTTAAAGGTAAATATACACATTAATTGAATTTTGTTAACATCAGAAGATATAAAGATTTTTTTTAAATTGATAAATATAGAAAAGTTAACATTTATGGAATTTAGTAAATATAGTATTCAGAAATATTTTCATGTATAGAATAAAAATTTTCAAGAGAAAAAAAAAATGAGTTAGAGACATTTCTCAAAATGCACTTTTTTTCATTTACTGAAACAAAATAAAAAGTTGTCTTTATTCATTATATTCGTCTCAATGCAATGATGTAAAAAGCATACATGAATTTTGAAAAGTACAAAATAAAAATTCGAAGTAAAAATATAATTCCAAAGAATTGTTTGGTATTTTTCAAACTTAAATACCGTACAAAAAAAAAATTCCAGTACTTTTATAAAATAAGAAAAAACAACTACTTTCTTTTGATGTAAAATGTTGAAAGCTTATAATTAACACTGAACTGAACCTTTCTTTTGATTTTTGGGTGTTCTATATTTAAAAAAAACGTTTTTTTCCTTGAGGCCTTTTAAAAAAAAAAATTTCAAGGCAAATTGAAGACTGAAGTTGAATAATGCTGTCCAGAAGAAAGTGCATTTTGTGAAAAAAAAACTCTTAAATTGAAAACAAAAACTAAATGTTTTAAATTACCTTGAACTAGATTTTAATTAAATAAGTAATTTCTAAGTCTCATTGTTTAGAATTTTTTGAATTTTAAAGGATTTAATTAAGAATTTACTTGTTAATTTTGTTAAATTAGTTTTGTTTTAATTTATCATATTTTTTTTATTTATTGTAGTTGAAGTTTTCAATCAAACTTGAATTTTAATATGTATTGGAATATAGAGACTTAGATCTATATGAAAAAAGTATATTCCAAATTTTTATTTCAAATTATTTCAAATGAGTAAAAAGCTTTAATGAAATAAAATATGTACAACAAAATTTAAAACTTTAAAATGAATAATCCAATTGTACATTATTACATTATGGTAGTTAAATATTAATTAGTATATAGTTTAAAATACATAGAAGTGTATATAGCTAGTACACAATATAACACAATAATTTAAAATATGTTTCTTTTCTCTTTTATTTTTTTAAATATAATATGTATATATTTTTGTATATATAATTTACAGTTTATATTTTCTCATGAGAGAAACTGTAAATATACAAAAAAATAAAAAGAAAATGGCCGTTTTTTACTGATATGTTTCAGTTGTCCATATATATATGTATATATATATAAATATATGTAAATTGACACTATAAACTAATTGAATTGTGCAGACTATTAATTATTTATATAGTACATATATGTATAATTTTTATTTTTATTTCTTTGTATTTATATTATATATTATTTATACTTAATTAATTTTGTATATTCGTAAAATATCATATTTTGTTTGGTTTTTCAATATATTTTATGTATGTATTGTATAATATACATTACATAATGTAATTGTTGTTTTTTTTTTCCTTAAATAATGTATATAGCTATTTTTTTTTTGTATTTACTGTATAATGCATATATATTATATAGTATAATATCTATTTATATGTATATGTAACTATATGCATGTATCTTTTTACTTAAATATTTTAAAGCAATATAATAATTATATTATATAATATTTATAATATCCTTAAAATTTATAATTATTTAATATCACTTTGGTAATAACAGGCGAGTCATATGACTCTGATATGTATCGTTACCTTGGTTGTGTCTTATGTTGAAAAATACATATATTTTTTTTTTCTATAATTAATTATTTTCGATTATTTTCAATTATAAAAATTAATTGTAATTGAAAATAATCAAAAATAAAATTATATAAAAAAAAAAAACATTTAAAATAATCAAAATAAAAACATAAAATATCCTTTTTTTTTTTTTTTAATTATCTCGACAAAAAATAAAATATTTTTTATAATTACGTCCAGATGTAAAAGTGTGTAATCTTCAATGATATGTATATGATATATTGACGTAATTTTGAAAATATTTTATTTTGCCGAGATTTATATATCTATAATTATGTATCTACACTTAAAATTCTAATGTTAAATATATAAATTTATATACTTGTATGTATAGTTGATATCATTTTTTAAATTTTAGTTTTAATTTGACACTTTTATTTTGAAACTTTAATTTGTTTGTTTTAAATACTTCATTATTTATAGAAATAAATTGAATACGTATTTTCTTTTAAGCCAGAAATTCTTTTACGTTATTTTATCAAATTAAATTATATGATCTTGTTGAATTCATGATTTTTCTTACTGATTGCGTGCAATTTTCGGAAATAAATAATAAAATTACTGACTTTTTTATTCACGAAAAAAATGTGAGACACTAGAGGTGAAGAACTATATAAAATAGGTGTTTTTTATTCATTTCCTCTAATTTTTATTATTTAATTGGTTATTTTTCCAATAAGTCAACACATTTTATACTGAGAGAAAATGTCTAATAAGAACTATCGAAAGTTCCAATTCAAAATCTCGGGTACTATCGATAAATCTTCTCCTCTATATGAGACACAAAAGAACATGGATTAAAACTAATCACATTTCCAACTGAAAAAAAATTTAATATGATAGATTGATGATAAAAATTTTAAGCGAAATTATTTCAATAAAGTCCTTTTTTAAAATTTTAAGACATTAATAAACCTTTTTTACAGTTAATTTAATTTTATAATTATTTTTTTTTTTCATTGTAGTTTCTTATAAAAGTGTCAAATTATTCGTCAATAATGAATTTGATTGCATTAGATATATTCTTTCGGGTGAAAATTTGAAAAAAAATCATTAAAATTATTCAATTTGCAAACCTTTAGGAGAAAAATCAGAAAGCTTTAAAACTAGAAGATCCTGTGAAAAATATTTTGTTACTTAATTTTCAAGCATTCTATTTATAATTTTATGCGTGTTTTTGCATTCCTTTTCTTTAATTCTATAAGTAACTGTTAATTAAGACCATCTCCTCCATTCCTAATGATTTTCTTTTTTTATCTGTATTATATTGTATTTAATAATTTATCTCGAAAATTTATTAAATTGCTTTTTTTAGTTACATTTTTTATCCTTTTCTCTTCATATTTTAGAACAAGATCATAAGTTGTTAAAAAGCCGGCAATTAAAAAGAAATTTACAAAAAAAATTAACGAAATTAGATTATTCGAATTAATTTAATTTACTTAATTTTATATATCAATTCTAATTACTTAATTTTCAGTTTTAAAATAATAGAAGTAGTATTTTTATTTTATAAAATAAAGGAAACAAAAATCTCCAATTATTGAAAAAATTATTTAATCCATTCGTGACCTAATGCAATCAAAATATGTAAATTTTGACATCAAAATCAAGAGTTCATACTTTTATAATATGAATATAAATGTATGTATGTATGTATGTATATACATAATGACAAATGTTATAAATATATATTTAAAAAAATTATAAGTACACGTAAAATTATCAATAAAATTTAAAATATTCTTTTTTTATATTCTATATAATACACTATACATATATATGTATATAATAAGTACATGTATGAGTTGATATGTATTTATTTACAGTTTTGTTAATCTTTTGCTATAGGTTTTTCTTATTTATAATATATATTTATATGTAGATAGAATATCATTGAATTTTTCTATTTATTCATGTAAAAGTTCTAAATAAAATTTGTTTTTAAATGAAATTATATATTTTCATATGTGTAACATAACAGTTTAATTCTATTTACATAATAAAAATTTTTGTTTTAAATCAAATAAGATAAATTATTTAAGTAATAAACCGTTTTTCATTTTTTTTCTTGTTAATTTTTTTTTTTCATGTATATTTTTTTCTATAAGATATAACTTATATATGATATTTCTTTTATGTAGTATTTTGAAAACTCAAAAAAATTAAAATAATTTAATAATTGATAAGCGTAAATAGTTTAAAATAATTTTTCATTTCACAGATACACATTTCAACATTATAAAATTTTCTCTTTTCATTTATTTAAAACAAATAAATAATGTTTTTTTTTTTTAATTTTATTTTTTTTTTCTATTTTAAAAGAATTAAAAATTTGTCTATGATAAAAAAACAAACATAAACAAAAACAATTTTCGGATATGATAACAATTTAAAAACCTTGTCTAAATGGATTTGATACACCTCTAGTTTCTGGTTGTTGAAATTGTTGTTGCTGTTGTTGTTGATGTTGTGGTTGATCTCCTCTTCGGAAAGGATTTGCAACTGGTTGCTGTGGAAGTTGTCTTTGTTGTTGTTGTTGTGTTGGAGCAGCTTGCTGATACATTCCACCTTGTTCTTGATAACCAGGTTGATATTGTTGTTGCTGATGCTGCTGTTGCTGCTGATAATCATATTGTCCTTGTTGTACATAACCATTTTGATCTTGATCAATATTTGTTTCTTGTGTACCAGATGGATCTTGTTGATAACCACTATATTCAAGATGATTTTTAAAATCACCATCAATTGGTTGTTGATCATGCATTGTATATGTTTGATATTCTTTATTTGGTGGATCTGACATTAAAATATTTGCTTCACTTTCGAATGGTTTAAAATCATAAATATTTCTTAAACGTTTTAATACGGGAACATAAAGTAAATTTGAAAATGCTATTAATATATTGAGTGCTGTAAAACCTATTGCATCAACAATACCACCAGCTATAATTGGTCCAACAGCATATGCAATTGAATATGAAATATCAGCTATAGCATATATACTTCCATAAACGGAAACATATCTAACATCTACTAAATATCCTAATGTTGGTAATAGTGCAGTATCAATCAGAGCTATACCAAAACATATTGTACAAATTGGTATCATTAAAAATATATAAGATGGAGAAAATGGTATTAAGAAACATGAAAATCCTTCTAATGCAAGTCCAAATGAAGCCATTAACCATTGATGATGAGGATATTTTTTTGCCATTTTTACTGTAATTACAACACCAAGAACATGTGGAAAGAATGCTGGTAACCATATCATACCGATTTTCCAATTATCTGTTGTTAAATTATCTTCCATCCAAAGTGATATTGTTGGCTCAAGAAATGCTAATGCAACATTTGACATTGTCAATGCTCCAGCACAAACTGCAATATATGGATCCATTAGTAATTTCCAAATTGGAATTGTCGCCCGTTGAACTTCTTTGCTCTGATTGAGTTGTTCTTTGAGAGGTTTCATCACAAGAAGCAACATTAAGCCATCGATTAGACATATAAATGCCAATATTAGAAATGGTACTTCTTTACCAGCAAATTGATATAATGCTCCGCCAAATGGTGGTGCTACTAAACAACCAAAACTAATAAATGCTAAAGCTATTCCAAGTGCTTTTGATCTTTCTGATTCTTCTGTAAAACGATCAGCAATCATGGCTAAACCTGAAGTATCAGCAAAAGCTGAACCAGCTCCCTGGAGAGACCTCGCAAAGAACAGTACACTATAACTGCGTCCACAAGCGAATACAGCTGTTGATAAAAACATTATTGTAAGACCAATCATCATTGGTAAATCATAACCGATTCTATCGATAAGTGCACCAGAAAATGGATTTACCATTAATTGAACAATTGCTTTTGATGCAAATAGAATTCCAGTTGCTGAATCTTCACCCTCATGATGTAATGGATGTAATGTTGGTGTTGCTGTTGCATTTCCTATTGGTGGTGGTGGTGCATTTATTAATTCACTATCATCCCATGCTCCTATATATCGTAAATAATCTGGTATTATAGGCACAATTACCATATAAAGCATATTATCTAGAAGCAATGCAGTTGATACAATAACTAAAATCAACTTTCGTTGCATTCGTGGCTCCTGAATTTTTTCCCATAATATTTCTTTAACTTCTCGAAATTCGAGATTTATAATAGGAATTGTGAACGACATGATGATTGTTGTTCTTTTTTTTTTATTTTAATATTTTATTTTGATTTATGATTTTATCGAAAATTCTACACGTTTCCGTTTTTCTTTCCTCTTTTTTTTTACAGCAATAAATTTTTCTCGTTTTTTTTTTTGATTTTTTTATGAACAAGAATATAATTTGAATAATAACTACAGAAAACTTAAAAATTTATACATTTTGTTTGTTTGTTTTTTTTGAAATACATAAAAATTAATTATCATTCGTATAGGGTATACATAAAAAAAAATGTTTTGTTATTTGCTGTGTAATTCTAACAATTTAAACTAAAATTATTAATTTAGTTTTTCTGTTCATGTTTTTTTTTGTTTTAGTTTTTTTATTTTTTGTTTTTTTTGAATTCTTAAATTTATTTACGTTCCAGATTACAATAAATGTAATGATGTATAATTACATGATTCTGAGGTATTATCATAGCGGTGCTGTTGATGATTCGTTGTATCTACGGCAAGATGATCCGGATGAGTGACATCCGTTGAGACAACCTTTAAACAACACAGAAACAATATTTCGTTATTAGAAATTGTTTTATTATCATGGAATTTTTTTTTTAAATGTTTTGTTTTTTATTATAATTTGTAAAAAAAATATTATGTGTGCCCCCTTCCCCCCTCCCATTTTTTTCAAATTTTTCTCTAAGTATGTGCAATGTATTTTTTTTTGTTTTGGTTATGGGTTCTTTTACTTTTGTTTATTAGAAAAAAATATTGTTTGAAATGTTTATGATTGAAATGTTGTTTCTGTGATGAAAAAAGGATGTCTTACCGTTAATTTTAAAAATATGACTAATAAACTAATAAAATTGTTATCCAAAAAGAAACAACAACAAAAAAATTTATAAATTTGCAATTTCCTTTTTTTAAAAAAAAAATAAACTTAATTTAATTAATTAATTTTTAATTTCTATTTCGTTAATTAAAAAATTATTTTTTTTTTCTTCTAAAAATGTACATTTCAATCATAAAATTTCACTTAAATAATTCTAAAATTAAATTCTAAATAAAAATTGAAATTTCAATTATATAATAAATTTTCTAATTTTTTTTTTCTATTATATTTTATTTATTATAAAATCAGAAAATCTTTAGAGAAATTTAATTGAAGAACCAAGTTTTTATTCAAGTGTTCTTAACTTTTATTATGGAAAAAAAACAATTGTTTCTTATCTTCAAAAAATAATTTAAAAATTATTAGAAATTTGGTAGTGCATTAATATTTTTCTTGATTATAGAAGAAATTTTTTATAGTTTAAGTATTCTAACTCTTTAAAAATTCTATGAAATATTTTCATATACGAATTAATTCAGAAATCGTCCAATATTCCATTAAAAATTTCATAGAAAATAAGGTAACGAATAATTTGATTTTTTGTTTCTTTTCCTTCTTAACTTTTGAACTTTAAAGTTTTCCTTTAAATTGACGTTCTATATAAAAAATATCTTTAATTTTTTTTATTATTTTGAATTAAATTAAATTTTATTCATTGGAATTTATAATCACATTAAAAATGCAGAGAAAAAAAAATACCTTGACATTTGTTAAATAAATTCTATTACGTTGAACTAAATAGGTACACGTATTTTCTATAATAATATACCGTTATTTGATACTTTTTCTTATAAAAAGAATTTTTTTTCTTTTTCTAAAGAAATAAAAATAAATACAATTTAATTACAAATTACGTAAAACTTATTCATGATTATTTGTATTACATGAATGTAATAATATAGTAAGGAATTGTGACAATTTAAGGTCATTAACGTCCTCTTTTTTAACATATACATACTCGTATATCTTTATATGAATATTATGTATATTTTTAAATACTTGTCGTCATAATGAAATAATAAACATACAATGTCCCACAGTATGAAAAATCAATAAGTTTTTTTTTCTAGAATAAAAATATTAATTCGTCACTATAGGTAAAATTATCCCTAAGAAGAAGTATAAAGCCCTTTTTCCTTGTACCTATATTATGAAAATGTGAAATAAATACAAAAACAAAAACTAAATAAAAACAAAAATGAATAAATTTCGTGCGTGACTATAGTTAAAAAAAAAGTAAAATAATCATCTATAACATGAGTTTGCATGAGAAATAACCATAAGGTTTTCTTAATATCAAATACTTACTTTATATTGTTCTTTACTAAATATTCAAAGAAAAAATAACCGAGGCATAAGAAGAAAAATACAAAAAAAAAGACATAAAATTGAAAAGAAAATAGAAAATGCAAAAAAAAATATAAGAAAAAAAAACAACAAAAAATAAATATAAAACAGGAGAAGTGTAGTATGTTAAAAAAAAAATTGAACCAAAAAAAAAGGGGTCCTATAAATATCACAATAGACTTGAGGGTGTACAACAGGCCAAGTACCACTTCAACCTTGTACATACTTTTTTTTTTCAGTTTTCTTTTCCACGAAAAAAAAATAAAAATAATTGTATTATATAAGCGGTTGCAGTTTACATACATACATACTTATAATACATAATTATCATTTATATAAACCTTTGCATGTGAATATGTGAAGGGAATGAAAAAAAAAATATACTTAATTCAAGTGTACTTTGTTTTTTTTTTATAATAATAAATATATGAAGAAAATTTCTATATGAGACACCCTTTTAATTGTGTACAGGTAAAATTGTATATGTATATATAAAAGGGTTTGTTCCAATTATCATGTACTTTAATCAAGAGTAAAAGGAAGCAGAAATAAAAGAGAAAATTGGTAGAAAAAAATGTTGAACAGACGAATAACCTTCAAAAGAAGAAAAAAAAATTACAAGAAGAAAATATTAAAAATACTAGAAAAAAAAAACCAAAAAACAAAAGAAAATGGAAAGAAAATGAAAAAGCAATTTTTTCTTTTCACTTTTTATTTTGTGTGTAATTAATTTTTCACCATGAACCGAATACATTTTTTAACAGGATTATTTTGGTATTATAAGAAAATTGTATCTACAATTTATTATATAAGTACATACATACAAATATAGTATATTTGTGTATGTACATTGAAAATAATTAATTATATATATTTTTAATGAGCGCACGAAATTATATTATACACACAAAATTACATTCAAACATTAGTAATTACGGTTAATATCAATCAATTGATAAAATTTCATAAGAAAAACGAATATGTTAAGTGCATATAATATATGTATTTCATGTACCTACTAGTACATTTTTTTCAATATAAGATATAAAATCAGCAAATTGCTTCCAATTCATTAAGCACCCTTTATTATACTTATCTGATGATATACATATTTTAAATATTGAAGGCCATTCAATAATTAAACTAAACAAAGGTGCTGAAACTATTATAAAAACGATGATAATAATGATGATGATGATGACGACTTAAGTAAGTACTTAAAGTTCGATATTGATGGCAAAGAAAAACATATATTCATTTTTTTTTTCTCCTAATTTTTAAAAAGCAAAAGAAAAAAAAATCGATTCTAATGAAAACTGTGGTATATACGAGTAGATAATCCCCAATTGCTTACATATATGAAACCATATAATACAATTGATATAAAAGTTCTTCAAATTGAAAAGGAAAAAGGAAAAAATAAAATTAAAATGATTGTTATATGCTTATACATATTGCCACAAAATAGATTTTTATATTTTTCGGAAATAACATTATTATTCTATTTTATTTTCTTGCTTGAAGATTTCTTTTCAATTTTTTCTTTCTCTTTTGTATTACAAATAATGCTGATTTATTTTTGTATGGAAAAAAAAAGTAGAATAGAAGATTATACACATATGAATGTACATATGTGTCCGATTTTGCGGATTACATTTTAAAAAAAAGTGTGAAATTGCAGATTATAACACCTACAAAAGTGTTTTAGAGTTAAAATTAGGTTTATTCGCAAATAAGACAAAGTATAGTAAATTAATTTAATGTTTAATTATGGATCATATCTATGTCGTATCAAATTTTAAAAAAATACAGTGGTGGGAATAGTTATAAACTCAGTTAAAAATTTGGTAGAATAAATTGAGTATCTCTAATATTTTATAAAGCAAAACCAGTAATGCAATTGATAAAAAATCATGAATACCCTCATTGCAGTGGCCATCTTTAAGCCCTGATTCTTTTTCCAATAGAAAACTTATGGAGAATTATTGCTAGGAAAGTGTATAATAAAGAAAAGCTGGAAATAAAAATTTTAAATGCATTAAAAGCAAGGATTTTGGCAACTTCGAATAATATCCCAAAAGGAATTTTAAAAAACTTATTTAAAAGTATGAAAAAAAGATTGTTAGATGTAAATTGTAAAAAATGGTTATAAAACAAAATATTAACCCTTTAGTATAATTATCCTTTCAATAAATTTAACATAACTGTAAAAATTATTAATTGAGTTTATAGCTATGTATTTCCAACTTCAAATACCTATTTTTTAAACAATTGCTTATTTTATTAAATACTGTTAGAAGATAAATAGTTAGTGTAGTTTTGTTTTTGATCGGTCATACTAAAAATACAAGCAATAATTCCATATCTTCCGTTTGTCCTAAAATTTTACAAATTTTTACAGTGAGTTCATATCTATTCCCACCACTGCACTGTATATATACAGACTTATCTTTGAATCTCGTTTAAAGATTTTTAAAAACAAAAAAAGATCTGGAAATATAAAACTTTAATTCAAAAGAAAGTTTCCTATTAAAATAACAAAAGTTCATTGTTTTGGCAACAAAAACATTCTGAAATTTGATCATGTATACAAAGTTTTTATTCTATTTTTCTTTTTTCCTTCAATTGAAATAAAATTCTAACAAACTTTCTTTTTGTATGTTACTATACTAAAGGCAATTTCATGTAGGATATTACAATAAAGAATATAAAATAAAATAAAACTATACTTACATACAAAAAGCAATATTAAAGTAAACAACTGGCATTTCATAAAATATTCATAAAAATATTCTCATTAATATTTCATATGGAAAATGATGAGGGTGAAATAAAAAAATACTTATTATATACGTATATGTGTGTAGGTACCTTAGAAAGAAAACGTTAATGTAAGTATACAATAGAATAAGAGAAAGAGAGAAAAAGAAAATTTTTATTCAATTTAAAGGTAGAAAGAAATCCCTGGATATTTAAAAATTTATTTTCTATTCATATTTTTATTTTAATTCAATAGAATAATTTTGAATGAATGTAGTATGTACATGTGAATTTATTGTATCTTTGGAGAGTATTTTGCATAAAAATTCAATTGAAAAAAAGAAATAATATACAATAATGCACATAAAAATAATAATATTGTTGAAATATAAAAAAATCTGAATTTTTTTTCTATTGAATTTATTAATCTACAGAAAATTAAAGAAATATTCAACATTATTATACTCTATGTATTTTTTATTTAATTTCTAAGTAAAAACAACTCCTTAGAACTTTTTATTATTTTCTGAATTAATTCAGATATCTTTTTTTTAAGTTTAAATTTATTAATTCTTTATGAAATCTATTTAAGCGGCGTAATTTAATAACAGATAAAAGAATTCCATATAGAGTTTAATTTTTAGAAATTAAAACCTAACGTTATATCCTTAAACTCCCTATAGATGAAATAGTTTTAATATATAAATCCTGCAACTTATTTAATCAAATTGAAAGTTTCATTTTAAAATTGTATTTTCTAACTTATGGGGTAGTCAAACTAAAATTATAAAATAATGGAAAATTCGAAAAAAGAATGGAATGAATCCTACTTAATAAGAAAAACTCATAAATTTTCTTGTTATCAATATTACAGCTAAAATATTGTGAGTTTTATAAAATAAAAAATAATAATTTATTATTTAAAAGAATCTAATTGAAAATAATTGAAAAATACAATTTCTAGAGATAATAAATCTTTTATAAAATAATGAATAAAATAAATAATTAAGAAAAAGTAAAGTAAAAAAAAAAAACAAGAATGAAAACTTTATTGAAGAATCAAATAAACAACTTTTTCATAAAAAATAATTAGATAGTACATTGTTTTGTTTTTCTTATACTTGGTTTTCTAATTAAATTTTCAACAAGTATTTTTTTTTTCTTAAATAAAACAATTTGTCTAAAACAGTCATTATTTCAAAACTGCCAGAAGGCATCATTTTTATTTATTTTTTTCTCTTCTTTCTTTTAATTAATTAGTGTGTGTGTACATCAAACTTTAGTCGGTGAAAATGAAAATTAAAAAAATAAAAAAAAAACAAAATTTGAAACTCATAAAATACAAATTATACAGAAATGAGTTTTACGATGGAAAAAGTTATTATTTTACAAAAATATATATTTTGTTATCTTTATTATTTGAAAAATAAATAAAAAGTTTTTTATTTTATTGGTCTACCAAAAATTTATTGTCTTATCAGTCTTCATTAAAAACTTTATTATTATTTTAAATAAACTTGTTCTATTTTAATGTACAATTTAGAAAATTAAAAAATTTCATCATCAGAATTATTTGCTTAAGAGCTAAATTTAGTGAAAATGTTTTTCGAAAACAACAACAATATCGTCTGAAATGTATTTGTGTCTTGATCAACACAAGCAAATAAATTTCTTCTAAGTGTTGGTGTGTATGATTTGAAAAAATTTCATAGATAAATAATATATCTATACAGTTAAGGCCAAAAAAAACAGCAGTGCCTGATGTGTCTCCTTTGATGACCACTATTTTTCTTATACTTAATATGAGAAATAGAAACAGATTTTTTCACTACTAATATCAATTTCTGTCAATATGAAAAAATAGCTGTAGGTGGTCACTTTAAAGGCCCAAAATCGCAAAACAGCCTCACTTTGAATCCTTGTATTTTTGAAATAAAGGACTTTTTCAAAAATCTGTCTCGCACCACAATTCCCTTCCACCTATTTAGGTATATTCGAAATTTTATGAAAATCGGTTGAGAAATGTAGACTGTAGGCGGTTACTTTGTAGGCCATTTCACTAAATTGGGCTCTTAAACAGAATTATTTAAAACAATTTTCTACAAAATAACTTTTTATGCTTTTACAATTTTTTTTTAAATTAATTTTTAATAACAAAGTTGTAATATTGCAAAGTAATAAAATATTTACAGGACAAAAAAAAAACACAAACAAAAAGGTAACAAAACCTAAAAAAGTAGAAAAGAATAAAATTTTAAAAAAATAAAAAAATAAATAAAAAAGTGAACAAAAATAAAAATAAAAAAAAACTAAAATAAACAAAGTATCTAATTTTAATTTTTTTTTCTTTTAATGTTGTAAAAGGACATAAAATACAAAAGCCTAAATAGGATTTTGTCAGATTTGATTTTCAAATTAATTCTATTTTATTTCGTATATTAAACAAGAACAAACTAAAAGTAAAGAAAATATAGGAAAAATAAAACATGAAAAATAATCAAGAATATTAAAAAAAAAAAAGTTTAGAATAAACTTCAAATACAACAACAACACCAATGAATGAGAAAATAAAGTTACAAAAACACCTGAATAGAAGCAAAAAAATATACGAAATAAAAAGGAAACCCAAAAATTATAATATGTATAATTTTTTTTTTAGTTTTAGATCACTTCGTTGTTGTTGTTATTATTTTTTTCTTTCAATTATGTAATAAAGACATCAAAAAGAAGAAACATAAACCTATATACATTTACAAAATACAAAGCCAAAAAAGAAACATTAATGTCTGGTGAACATGATTTTATCCAGTTTTTTGTGTGTGTTTGTGTAATTTAACATATTTTCTTTTACTTTTTTATTATATTTATTTATTTTTTTTAAATATTTTCCCTCAACACCATCAAACAGTATTGTATTTGTATGTGTTTTTAAGGAATGTACATATATAGAAGTAGAAATTTAACTGTTTATTTTTGTTAATATTTGTTTTTTCAAATTTTTTTTAGGTATGTATTCAAAGTACAAACTTTTATATAATAAAAACTTTTTTTTTTGTATGTGTTGGTACCAAAAACTTTAAATATATAGTTTACTTAGTTTTTTTTTTTTTTTTGTGGTAGATTGAATGATATTTATATACAATTTATTTTAAGTACGTTTACCAAGGACATTATTTTTTTATTCTTGTAAAACATTTTCTTATCTTAACAATTTTTTTCTTCATTTTTTTTTTATTTGATTTTGTGAGTATTTTTTATTATAAAATGTGAATTTTCTGCGCATGTGTATTTGTGATGTACTGATAAATATATTAAAACAAAAAAAAGAATATGTAGGTATACATACATAGATAGAAAAGTTTTGTCATAAAATTGAGGGTTCTAAAAATGTATCCAAGTTTGTTTCTATATTCTTTCTTTTTTTTCAAACATTATACCAGAACTATAAAAAGATAAAAAGCAGAAAAAGAAGAAGAAAAAAGAAATTTAGGCCTTAGGATATGTTCAGACAAGAAAAATAAAGTATAAAAAAAGGATATCATCATCATCAAGAGGATTTTTATCGATCTACACACATAGAAAAAAAACAAGTTAAAAATGAATCACAAAATGTCTTTTTTTTACCTTTTTAGAATAAAAGGAAAAAGGAAAGAAACAATATTATACTACAAAAAATGTAAGTAGATGGTAATTCACAAAAATAGTAACTGTAACTTTTCATATTAGAATGTAGTCTCTTTTATTACATACATATATCTTTTTTTCTATATAATTGCATGTATTCAAGATAATTTTTTTGTTTTTATTTGAATTTCCGTACGAACGTACTTAAAATTCTCTTTCGGAAACATTTTATTTTTTTTTCATACTAGCTATATAATGAGGTACTTAAAACTGTTTCAAATACCGTAAAAAAAAAAATATATTGTATAAGAACAAATATATAATGAAAAATAAATGAAAAAGGAAGAGAAATAAAGTATGTATGTTAAAACAAATACAGGAAATAATAACAAAACTTTATTGTACGTAACTTATATAAAATGTATATTATGTACTTATAATGGATTTTCAATTAAATAGAAAGTCTTTATTATTTATTGTGTAAACAATTTGAAGGGAAAAATAAAATTGCCATATCACCTATCCTATACCCACTTTATTTTCAATATATGTATATTAATAACCCAAATAAATTAGAATATAATTTTTGATTTTATTTTTTCAAATTAAGAGGGTGGTGTGTTACCTATATAACCTATTCGTACTCACATGAATATAAAGTAAGTAATTGTTAATATTTTTGGCATGTACCGACTAAAGGTAAAGTATAGTAGGTACTCTATAAGAATAAATAAAATCAAATAATTGAAAAAATTTCTAATATTCATCAAAATAAGAAAAGCTTTCAAAATTACATACAGTCAAGTAGGAATACCCTCTTAATATTGACATAATATGAGGAAATTATATAACAAAAGATGGAAGTTCTTTTGTTTAAGTATCAAATTAATTGTGGGAAACTTTTGAAAAATTTTTTTGAATGATTGCCAATTTTTATCTGCAATTTGACTTTTGAGATCAAACAAATAAATTGTGACAAAATAAAATGAACTGCATTATGTTATGCATACGAGTGAAGTATGTGCATATTTATATTGTTGATTTTGTGATTTTGTTCTTTGTTGAAAAATAAGAACTAAAAAAATTAAAATGAAACAATTAAAATTTTTTTTTCCAATTTTACTTTCCATTTTAAAACGATTTTCGAATAATAAATACTCGGATTCGAATAATAATCGAATAATATATTGTATCAAAGATTTTTGTGTTGAAAACTTAGTACCTACTTTTGTTTTGAACAAACGAAAAAAGTACAAGTTTCAATGCTATCCTGGTTTTCTTTTTTCCATTTTTTTTTCCACGTTAAAAAAATTCTAATGAATTTTCCATATATCCTATTTAAAAATACGAGAAAAGAAGAAAACCTTTTTTGAGGAAAAGAAAAATAAATACCGCATTTTTATTTTGAAATATTAATATTACCACATTACCATTTATATGTCATATTTTACATTTATATAGTACACATTAGTATTCATTTAGTGATAAAAAAATATTTATTCTGATGGCAAATAAAAGAAAATGAATGAATTTTAATAATCTTACAAGAATTTATGATTATTTGAGTTTTTATTAGAATACATATTATGCTTTATAATGATGTGCTCATTTTATAAGATTGGAAACAAAAAATTATATATTATAGATATCAATTCGTTATCCTTATCCATAATCTCATATACATATTATCATCATCATCATCATCATCGTCATCGCTATTCATCCATCGCATCGATATGAAATTTTGTATGAATACATGATATTGACTATGAAAAAAAAAATTACTTAATTTTTTTTTTTATACCGTGAGTGTGAGATACCGCTATTAAAACATCACGTTTATGTAATTCAATTTATGATATCATATCTTAAGATGTTTTCTTCTCTAACAAAATATCAAATTCCAGTTAGGGTGAAGAAAGTATGAACGGTTCATATTCTTATACAACAATATATGTATGATAAAATGATGAAAATAATTTTATGTAACCTTAGTCAGATACTTCTATAAAGAATCTATATGAAAGTACATGTACTTCTAATTTTTAAAGGTACTTAAAATTTAAAACAACAACTTTATATTCAGGTAAATTATATTTATTTATTAAGTTTTTCCTGTCTATATCATAAAAAATTTTAAATTTTCCACAGATATTATTAGCATACATGATAAAGATACTTTATATATACACAGTCTATATGTATGTATATTTAAAAAAAGGATAAAGAAAATATCTCTTATGTGTATGTATGTTTTCTAAATGGACTAAAAAATGTATTTATAGGTACATTATAGACACAGATATAATGTTACACTTGAAAGTTCTTTCAATTTTCTAAAATTACAAAGTTTTCTATATCAAAAGAAATTTTAAGTAACAAACAACAATAACAAATTATATTATAATATAAAAAAAAATATTAAAAATAACACAGAAGTGACAAAAATGTTGTTCGTTTATTGGCGCTATGTGATCATAGAAGATTAAATAGCTAAAAGCAATTTTTATCGTTCAAATGCTCCTCGACATTTAAACCTTGAAAATAAGGAATTATCGTACCCTTATTTTAAGAAAGAAAAAAAAATAATAAAACGGTAAAATATAATAAAAAGTGAAGATAAAAAAAACATACTAATTCTAAGCTTCTTATTGTTCTTTACTTTGACAAAATAATGCTTTTGTTATACACAACACACCCACACACAACAAAAAGACGAAATAAAATATCAAGGGGTTGTCTATTCTAATATAAATATATTGTCATGAGAATATTAAAAGGGATGAGATACTCGTATACTTTATTTATAAAACAAATGAAACAAGGGAATATAAATATAAAATTTTAAAAGCAAACAATAAATTATTAACGCCTAGATTTTTACACAGGTATTATAAATATGTACATAAATACATGCATACATATATGCATACATTACTTCGTATCTATGTATTTAATTTTTTAATAAATATTTATAAACAAAATACTCAGTGGGATTAGAGAATGATGGAGAAAAAAAATAACAATGAGTGATGCATGTTTAAAAATTTTATTTGACCTGTCTGTCATCCGTGAAGTTTTTGTAAACGGTAATGGAATAAACTAATTCAAGGTACATACTTGAAAATTAATGCTATTTTTTAATTAAAAAAAAAATAAATTGTTGAGTTGAAATTTATACATGAAAATATCAAAAAAGGCTTTTAAATAAAAAAAAAATCACTGTCCTTTTAGAAAATAACAACTTTTTATTTTGAAATTGTAGAAAAACCTGCAACCTATAATATATACAACAGGGGTCTATATTGAATCTTGAACGATTAAGATAACATGGTTTTAAGGATCCTTTACAATTTTGTCTGCATGAATCTACTTTTTAGATGAATTGTCAACCATAAATCGTTACATTACAAAATTATTTTCAAGACAGAGCCCAAACTATGAATTTAAAGTATATAGCTTTTCTGTGGTTGTATCTAAATTTTGGTCTTTTCTTATAGTAAGTTGACATTAAAAGTTTTTTTTTTATAAAGAAATCAAATGTTTTACATTGATAGGACTTTTTAAAAATTTTGTTGTTGAAAGCTGATGCTTTGAAAAGTTAGAAAATTTAAGATCATCTAGAAAATTAAAATTCGATAGACGCAAGCTGAAAAGCTTTTGATGTAATTCAAACGAAAAAATAATTGCGAATAATATACGTCTAGATTTTTCTGCATATTTTTAAGTACTTTTTGAAAATATTACTCTCCTTGAAAGCTGTATTTTTTTTTTTCAAAATTCCAAATTAATTTTAAATCAAAATCTATGAAATTGTGAAAGTTTTTGAATTTTAATTTATTGTCGTTCTACCATTTCAGAGACTACCACAAAAGAACACATTTTTAATTATTAAAAAACAAAGTACAACAATTTTCTTCATTATTCGACTTCATAAAAAAAGAGGCAGAAAATATAGAAAAAAATTGAATAAATTAAAAATTAATGAGTTTAATTCAGTAAAAAAAAAAACAATAAAAGGAAAATTTTAAAAAAAATATACATATTTCCCTCACCACAATTTTTCAAAAAAAAAAGAAAAAAAAAAAATTATGAATAGGTACTTAAAAAATTAATTTATTCTCACGAGCATTGTGAATAATTTACACATTTTACATTTAAAATTGAATGCCTATTATTATGTTCTTATAAATTATTCATGCATAATTTAAATTCATATCCTATATTCTTCCTCTCGTTAATTATTATAATTAAAACAATTTTAAAGTACAGGAATTTATTTAAAAAAATATATTTATGTATATATTTTCCAAATAATTTAAAAATACAACGTAGAAAAATATTACTTATTCAGGATTTCCTTTTACAAAGTAAAATTTTTTTTTGATTACATAATCGCAGTTTGAAAACTTAATACTTTTTCTTTAATAATAATATATTAACATACCTGTATCAGGAATGGCACCACTTAATCGATTTGATAAAAATCCTCGGATATTTGAAACCACACGTTGCGGGGAATTTTGATTTCCAAATGAAAATCCCCGAATTTTTGAAAACAAGGCGGATTCACCACCGCTACTATTTTCTTTAGAAGACGCCACTGTCGTCTATTTTTTTTATATAAGAAAATAGCTCTATTTTTTTCCTTTGCTTCAAATTTCACAATTTTTAATTAAGTAACAAATTAATTAATTTTTTTTTTTTTTTGTTACGTGTTTTAATTAATTTTCAAAACGTAAAATAAAATTATTTAAAAAAAAAAAACCAATTCATTCACTTTATCACTGAAGTGCACCTTCCTTTTTTTTATTTTAGGAAAATTAAATTTTTTTTTTTGATTAAAATAACGTTACCTTTCTTTTTATTTGTTGTGTCTTTCTTGTTTTGATTAATTCATTATTTAATAAATTACATTTGAATGAATTATTTCTCGATCCCCAAATATTATATAAATAAATTTTGTTTTAAAAACGTTCTTATAATTTATAAATTTTAACAAATAATTTGTTCTTTATTTTTCTTGAAACAAAAATTATTAAAATTTTGCTGTACACTTTTTTTAAAATATAATTTATTTTAATTATTTTGAATTTTTCTAAAATATAAATTTTTCCTTTTTAAAATTTGAATTTAACCTGGCAGAAATATGATAAAGCGACCACTCGACCCGGTCGCTGCAAAGGTAACTTCAATCTGCCTGGTGCCTGGCTATACTCCAAATCCAACCCCCCATATGTTTGAAGAAAATTTCTTTATAATATCAAAAATTTTCACCTAGAAAATGTAACAATGTTAGGATAAGGTGTGTGTGTATATATGTACATACATATTGTATATTTGTGAAAATACACGTATACACATTGTTCGTATACGTATACGTGTATTACATAAATTAACACGTTTGTATTTCATTTTATACATGATATTATTACACAGGATATACAATTTTAATAGTAAATTTTCTATAACCCCTGCGTATAGAGAGCGCATTCAATTTAGGAATAATAAAATTGCGCATGTTTATAACCCCAACTTCCCAATTGGAGGAAAATCATAATGTTACGTCATTATTTCAATCCTATCATGATTATCCTTAAAAACAAAAATATTTATAGGTAGTTTTTTATACAATGAAAAAGGATATTTTGTGAATAGTTTGACTTTTTAAATTTAAATTCTATTTGTTTGTTGATTTGTTTTTAAAAAAAATATTTTTCATGTCTTTTTTTTTGTACGTTTAGCATTTTCCATTTGGTTGATTACAGTCAGTCATTGAGAAAAACTTTTCTATCACTTTTATGTGTGTACATATCAACATAAGGATGTATACATGTAAATCTGTAAATCTATTAGTGAAAAAACTGATGAAAATATATAACAGAAAAAAAAAACATGAAAAACAAATTGAATACATCCGTGAATGCAAACATTTTTCTTTCATTTATAAAGCAGGTGAAAAACAGTCAAAAAATAAATAAAATGGTATAGTATGTAGATACATGAATTTAGTGTAGAATTTCTCATTAAATTTATTTTTTCTCTAACATTTATCATGTATACCATACCTACAAAAAATTATACGAGTATGAAAAAAAAAATACTTTCTACCTTGTTAGATTTTTTTATCCCTTTTTGTTCTCTCTGGAAAATTTTTATCTTTAATTCCTTTATTTTTGTTTTTATTTTACCCATTTCACCTGATGTAACATACATATTAATTTTTCTTTTTTTTTTTACCGTTAAATGTATATTTTTTCGTATATATATGTTGTTACTATAAGAAACGATCGATAATTTAAAAAAAAATGGTGGATGAACTTTCGAAATAAGGTGGTTAATGTTAAATATTTATTTAGTCAAATCAGAATTTTTTTAAAAAAAAAATTAAATAATTGTACAAATACAATTTTTCCTTGATTTTTTTTTTTTTTTTTTTAATTCTAAATTTAAAACAGATGAATTGACACGAAAAAATGAAAAAAAAATTGTTGAAATATTTAGAATTTTGAATAATTAATATGGCATTATCATATAAGGACATGACATGTTGAGTAAATTTTCTAGGAGGCATATTTAGCTATTATTTCAAACATCAGACAGATTCTCATTCCATTTTGGTTATTGTGTACTCGACTATTCGTCAATGTACATATGTATGTATGTATATATGTAGTATATGGTACGCAAATATACGATACAATTTAAATAACAAAAATAAGGAAAATGAAATGATTTTTTCTATATAAAGAATTTTATGTGTACATGGTAAGCCTATATTTATAATTAATGTGATTTCTGTTTTTATATTCTAACAAAAAAACAAAAAAAACGAAACGGTTTTTTTGTTGAGATATTTTTTTTTGTACTGAAAAATAAAAAAGAAAATTCTCTCTTTTTCATTTGAATTTTATTCATAAAGCTTTAAATTTATACAAATGAATTGTTCAAATGACCTTGCATTTAAATGATTAATATAGCATTTTCTATTTAATTTCTTTTTGTTTTTACAATTCCTTTTGTTTTTTTTTTTCATGTTTATTTGTATCATTTTTCATCCATAGATAGAGAAAATATGGTTTAATTATTGTTTTAATATTTTCTTTGTTTTTGTCTTTTTTCTAAACCATTTTTCAAATGGATTTTATTTTAAAATAAATTTTTGTAAAATGAATTCTTGTTTTATCAATAATTCATACTATGAACACATTTTTATTACGTTCCATATATTTTATGCGTTTTAAAAAGGATTTTTGTTTTTCGTTTGTTTGGAAAGTGATTTTTCTTTTTTCAAATATGTATATCACATTTTTTCCATATTTTTGAATTTTATAAAAAAATAAATTTCACTAAATTACGTCGAATAAAACAAAGAACTTTTAAAGGCACTTTTCTTTCCATTTAAATTCTTATAATTTTTAAATCAAAATTAATATAAAAAAATGACAATAATTTTCCTAAATAATAATAATAATATTATAAATCATATATTGTAATTATTCATGAAAAAGAAAAAGGTAATAAAAATATAAAAAATTTTCCTTTTCCTTTGAAATATTTTACAGTATTATTTTCTTTATTTTTTATGTTTCTCCATTTCCATTGAAAAAAATATTTTAGAGACCACCCAGTAGAAATTTATCATCATTAATCATTACTTAGAATATTATGTCACTATCCTGAAAACCAATATTATGAACAGTTCGTATTTTTAGAAATACCTATAAAGTGTAAAAATATGACCTAATAAACATTTTTTAATGTTCATATCTAAAAAAATGTTTTAACAAAATTTTTCGATTTTTTACAATTTTTTTTCTTGTAAATTTCACTTTGTTTTCCTTGAAAGCCATTCAAACGTAAGAAAAAGTACAATTTTGTTTTTTTTTCTTATGATATATAAAAGCAAAGATTACTGTAATTCAATGAGATCATTTTTTTCATTATTTTTATGTTTTTTTAATTTTTCTTTTAATAAAAAAGCTTTACAGGATATCAAAGAAAATACGTACCAATATATTTTTTCAAGGAAAGTTACTAGTTTATTTCTTGGAAAAATTAAAAAAAATATTAAAAATAAATTTGAAATTGTAATAGAAAGAATTTGTCCTGTTTTTTATTATTTATAGTCCATCAGAAATATTATTTTATTCATAAGAAAAAAAAATTAATAAATATTTTGTGTTTTTTTATTAGTGAGAAAACAGTTGAAGGACTCAAGAACAAAAATTTAATTTTAAATCTTTTAAATTCCTCACCAAAACTTTTGCATATATTAAAATAATATTTTTGTATAAAAAAAAAATACATGTGATGCAGACAGACCAAATAAATACAGAAAAAAAACAAGAAAGGAATAATTATACCCTAGACAGCTTTTTTTATATAAAATAATATCTCGTGCTTTGTTTTTATTTAGGTCCCTTGTGTATGTCTGTTACCATCGAGTAATTTTTCATGTGATTTCAATACATTTGTTTCTTTGTTTAATTTTACATATTGTTGTTGTTGTTGTTTTTGTGGGTGGGGGGGATGCGAGTTAGGCATCTACGAGCACTCAGACAGGAGAGTCCATTGTACTCAGCACCCCGACTTCTGTCATACATGCACCTACAGTTTAAAGTGGAATGCGAACCACTAAATTCGTTGGTAGAGAACGAATTTTTTTATTCGTATGACAGGGCTTGGTACTAATATTTCTTAGTTTTTGTGGACTTGGCTTTTTTATGAAGCAAAAGCCACTAAACTAATTAGTACCGAGCACTTATACCCAACTCAAAGTGAATTGGTACTCATTCAGAGCTGAGTGAACTCAGGCGGACTCGAACCCGAGACCTTCAGCATCAGAAGCCAACACTCTACCGCTTCGTCCACTGCCCGCCCTCTTAATTTTACATACGAGTACATTTCTTAAATTCTATGACAATTTATTTTGATTTTTTCTATGAATATATTTTAAAGGCACGTTATTTTTCTTTGTTGTTTAAAGCTAAATTTGGTGAATTTTTGAAATGGTCAACGTTAAATCAAATTTTTAAAATATTGTCTTTTTTAATTCAGAAAATTAAAAAATCTGTTTAATTTTAATTTAAAATTAAAAATTGTATAATTTTTGTCCTTAATTTTAAAAATTTACATTTACGAAATAAGTTAAAACAAAAAAAATTTAAAACAACAACAATAAATATATTTTCAAGTAATTACCATGCTTTGATAAAATTTTTATTCTTATGAATAATTCAAAAAACAAAAAAAAATCAACTTTTTATTCAAATGTCTGTCATTATTATGTGTAGAAAAATTATATTCTCATAGCTTAATTTAATTTGTGTGTAAAGTTTTTAGAATAAAATTTAAAATAATTTGTGAATATAATTTACAAAATGAATTAATTATTCTCATAGAAAATTTGAATAAATAATTTTCATTTTTAATTTACAATATCTAAGAACTTTTTTTTTTTAATATACCAATTTTATGATGTAATATACATATTTTCAAATTTAAAGTATAATTTTGTTAAAAACAATTTAAATTTAATTTACACATTTTCTAGGTTTAATAAAAGGACTAATTGGAATACTTAGAAAAAACTGAATATTAAAATTTCAATTTTATAGAAACATCCTATATTTCTAAATTGTTGGTATGAAAAACTTATTTGGTGTGAAAGATGTATCGTTATTATGTAGATGATAATAAATCATTGAACAAATTTGAATAAATCAAATCCAGCTAATATGATTTGAAAGATACAAATTTTAGGCTATCAAAGAAAAAAAAAACAAACTAATCATTTAACAAACAACAAATTTAAAAATTTCATGAGGTTTTTAAAAGGGATAAGAAAAATTTTAGGGTTTTATTTTTGTTTTTTGTGGTGTGTATGTGCTATGTATATTTCAATTTAAAATTATTAAAAGTCATTCCACAACATATTTTTATTTTTAACATAAAAGCAATGATTTTTCAAAAATTATTTTCACCTGCGTTGTAGATTTTTTTGAAATTCTGACACACCATTAAAATTAATCAGAATTTTTCATTAAATTCATTTCAAAAATCTTCATAGTGTTTTCTTTAATAAAATGTAAATTTTAATTATTTAGATTTACCTTTTCAATTAATGTACATATACATACATACATATTTCATTTCAACCGTTCTTTCTAAATTTAGAAATAAACTAAATCTTAATTTACAAAAAAAAAAAATAATAACGAAATAAAAATAATTAACTAAATTTGTTGATTCATTACATTATTTACATTAATTTACTTCTAATAAATGTACGACTTTATCATTATCTTACCAATGTATCTGAATTTGTGTATTCAAATTCATAGCTTTAAAAGAAAATGAAAACAATTTCAATTCAGAAAATCGATATTGAAATAGAAATTTCAACTTCTTTTTTTTTTGTCGTTCTTCTTATAGTATTATGGATTATACAATACAAAAGCTCATTGAATTTCTAACAATACGAATATACCTGTATACACCTGTATACACCATATATGTTAGATATCTAAAAATAAATAAATCAATATATATCTATGTGTATTATAAATTCTTAAAATCTACACAAGCGTAAACTTATATCTTAATATTATTATTAACATAAAAAATTCACATTTGAATTTACACACATGATTACAATCCAATCGAAAAAAATATGTTAAATTCTTCGATCAATAAAATTTATTATAGAGAGAAAAAAAATCTTTTAACCTGAAGAAGTATGATTTTTTTCTTTTTTTACTTTGGCATAAATTATTCGCATAGAAGCTTTATAGGTACCTAAATAAATATACGTACTGTATTTTATTATATTTTGTTTATTTCTATAAGTCAAACAAATTTAAAAAAATAAAAATAAATAAATCCATAATACAATTTTTAATCTGATTCTTAAAAAGAGTTAGGAGCTAAAAAGTAGGGAGGAAAAAATAAATATATAAAATCAAGTAGGATTAAAACAAAAATTAACCCAAAAGAAGACAAAAAAAAAACAACACAATCCATTTTAACACTTATATCGAACCCAAATGACATTTTCATGACCTCTAAAAAAAATCAAATTCGATCAAAATTTTCGACCATTTCATATATACTTACACACTTATACACTAAATATGGCTGCGAAGGTGTGGCTGTGAAAATTTTCTAGATTTTTTTTTCCAAATACATATTTTTTTTTGTTTTGTTAGGGTGGAGCTTTCACGAACATATACACAAAAATATTTCCAAATTTTGATTACCGATTAAGAAAACTCATTTATATATTGAATCCTTAAAATTAAGACTGTAGATGCTTTTTAAGGATAAATGTATTTGTATTGAACACACACACACACACACGCATAGTAAACTTGAATAATTTTTCTTCTCCAAAAAAAGGGGAAATATGTATTTATTAATTCTCCAGTTTAGTATTGTGAAAATTTGTTTCGTAAATAACGTCATTGAGTAATAAAGCTTTTCACCATTCATTGCACAGTGACAACTAACCCCTATTTTCAAATTGTTTTCATATATGTAATAATACTTGTACATGTGTGAGTGTAATATTTGAAGAAGGAAAAATTATAAATAGAACTAATTTTACATATTATGAGTAAACTGAATTTCATTTATATACAAATTACTCACATAAAAGCAATAACAACATTATTTTTAAGTATTTACTTACATTTTTTATTGAACACTCAATCATAAGAAATTATTTGTAGGTTTTTTCTTGAAATCTCAATAATTAAACCTCTTAGGTTTAATATGTCATTAACTTTTTTTTTTTTATTTTCAAATAATAAAAAAATATGTTAAAAAGGAACTTTTTTACAATACAAATGACCTTGTTGTAAGAGTCTTAAGTGATATACATAATATGATGGTCACCAATTAGATACATAGAAACTAAACGTCTTAGCCAGAATTGAAAACAGTGAAGAATTAATATAAAAACTTTAAAAACTAAAGGAAATTTTTGTAATTAAAAATCATTTTGTTTTGAAGATCCTCAAGTCCTTTTTATTCAAAAAATTTTACAATATTTTAAAGACATTTAAAATCTTGTTAAAATATTAAAAGATTCCCTAGCTTTTAACAGAGACCAGAAATAGGATTTTTACATTTTTTGTCTAAAAAAGGATACAAATTTTTATCATAACCAAAAAAAAAGTAAAGGGTAAAGAAAATTAAAAAAGATATAAAAATTAAAAACAATTAAAAAACTAAGCAAAGCTTTAATTTTCATGCTAAACAAATATTAAGAGATTATTATTATTTGCACGAAATAAAATGTAAATAATACCATTCTATTTAGATTTTCTAAACATAAACATAATTCATAAACAAAAATACAACAAAAATAACAAAAAAAAAAATGTTGATTTTTACTCCCACAACATTTATACAATTTGTATCTAACAATAAGTCTATACATAATATTGAAATTGTATTTTTAACACAATCATGCGGTAATTTGATTGCCAACACAAAAAACAATTACTTATTCATTTGCATTTTTAACTTTTCAAAGTAAATGACAATCTGCATTCAGTGCATTTGGTAGAGTTAAAAAATAAAATAAAAATAAATGACACGCATATGTAATTTATTATACAGTTTGATTTTATGATACAACACATCAAAAAAAAAATCATCTTCACATGATCGACATTACATGATTATGGTTTTTTGTTTTTTTTTTTTAAATAAATGATTGATATATTAAACTTTTATAATGATGTTATAATAATGATAATAAATATTTATCTATTACATTAAAAATATTATTTCATTTTATATATGTATATTATACTTTTAATGCCGCTAAAAATAAGATTATAATCATTTTTAATATCTTGTTAGATATTACATAATAATCTTCTAATATATTTTGTTTTCTTTTTTTTCATGCATACATATTGTGATACACCTGTGAAATAATTAAGAAAAAAAAAATATTTATATGTACCCGATGAATGTAATCATTGATATATCAAATAATAAATTTTTTATTAGTATATGGTTTACAATATTTTATTGCATCAATAATTATCATTTTGATTCGTTTTGTAAATCTTTAAATTTTTCTTTCTTTTTTTTTTTTTAATGCAATCAACAAATTTATTGCAAATTTTAATAAATAGTCATTTTTTTTTCTTTTTGTTTTAATCAAAATGATGTGTACTGCAATATACGAATATGTATGTAGTCATGTACATGATGTAGGATTTAACTTATAGTACAATTTAAATTTATTAATAAAAGACATTCATATACTCAGTACATAAAAAATCGAATAATGATATGATCACGACAATCATATAGGTATGATGACAATAATATATAAATAAAATATAGGTACCTATCTACATATGTACATACATATGTGTGTAATAAAAATAATATAAGAAAATGAAGAAATAAATAAATAAAGAAGCGCGATATGTGATCATTTTTTTTTATTATTAAAGTATATTTGAATTGAAACAATCTAATTTTTTACACATAATATTACTACTTATTGGAAGTGTGTGGTGATGAAAAGATGTATAAATAATGTGCTTTATCACATATGTATATGTACATGTACCCGGTTGTCTTAAAAACAATTCTGTATCTAAATGAATTTTCTGCGTTACTGAGTCTATATAATAAGTTTATAATTTTTTTTCTTCCTTTAATTAAGAGATGTATTAAAAAAGAATTTATGGCATTATGGAATTTATGATTACAAGCTAATATGAAAACATTTCCTAAATTTTTACACCTGGCCAGTATATTACATACATATGAATCTATTTTTTATGTTTAAGATTTATTCGATATTGAAAGAAACCAAGGATGACATTCACAATCGACCTTAAGGTCTTCGAGTGAATTTACTTTCTGATAGCAAACAGCTCGAGGCACCTAACATATTATTTGTGTAAGGATAACTATAATTCTCGTTAGCTATATTGATTCAGATAAATAATATCCAATTGAATTATATTTTTACAGTCTATAATTCTTATTCTTTGTCGGAAAAAAAATTCGAGATCAATAAAAATAAAAGAAAAATGAAAAATAAGATTTTTATCAATTTATTACTACATATGTTATTTTATATCCTTCTAACGGATATGATTCCAATAAACGGATCACATTCTTTACATATCTGATTTCAAATTTGTCATATAAACAACTGAAAAACTATATGACAATCACGTATTGCAAATTGATCTTTTTGTTTTTCTTATTATATAGGAAAAAAATTTAATCCTAAAAACATACACCTTCATTTACATTATTGTTTATATGATATCCGGTTGCAACAACTTAAAAAAAATCCATTGTTTTCCTCGTGAATACACGTGTAAAAGATAATATCAAGAAAACAATAATAAAAACTAATCTTCATTTTTCATTCATTTGAAAAAAAATATTTTTTTCTTTTTTTGTTTTTCCGTTTTTACACCTTTTAACACAAAGCAAAAATATTACAAAAATTTTAATAATATTTATTTGTAAAGTGACTGTATAACTGCTGCAAATATTCATGTCCAAAATGAATTAGATCCGTATTAAAATTTCGTTCATAATATGCATATGGGCAATTCTCTGCGAAGTAAAACCTCTTAATGAAAATTTGAAAATTTAAAAAAGTTATAACTGATTGTAGACAAGACATCTAATTCTGATTATTCTTTGAAACATAAGAGAACAAATATATCTAAATGATTCAATCAATACATAATAAATTTTTACCTGTAGTCTGCGTTACATCTAATTTTTTAGTCTGCGTCACCAGGACTTTTTTTTTGTTTTTTAATAATATACAAATCTATTTAAGATATTATTGAATACTAATCAAAGAATAAACCTTCTACCATAAAACCATATATATGTACTTTTAAAATATTTATTGCATTCAGTTAGCAGAAAATTTCAATGGAAAGTAAAAAGGTACATTTTCTGTTTTCGTGCGATGTAGTCTGCGTTACATCTGTTAGAGTTAATAACACAAAAGCAGTGTTATAAACATTCAATTTTATTTCATGTATGATATATTAAGACATTAAGGTATTGATATTATATATTGAAAAATATTCTTTTCTTAGAACAAGTTTATGAAATACACGTTAAAACGTCCTACGATGTAGTCTGCGTTACGTATGGAGAATCGCCCATATATGCTCATATGTATGAAAAAATCTATGAACAAAAAAAAAACGTGAAATACTTATATATATATATATATGTTTTTGACGTTAATCATTATTATTTTTATATTTTTCTATTATTTCTTAGATGATTATCTTAATACATATTTGACAAATGTCAAGTTACATTATACATAATATACTGTTTTTATAGTAATCCATAAATTTACAATATAAAAAAATCCCATATTGCATGCTACATTTACTTACGTTTACGTAAATTTAAAAAAAAAATTATATTATGTATACATGATTCAATAATAAAGTACATTATTTTATTTAATTGTAGAAGATAATATGTACTTATTGTATATTAGTTCAAACATAAATATGATCACGGATCTCGTTCAAGGTTATAAAATGATGCATCATTACACATATGTAGGTATTTTTTTGTTGTTTTTTTTTCATCGCTAATATGTATTATTAATTTTCATTTTGTAAATAAAAGCACACATGTACATATATGATCTAAATTATTCTCATGATGTTCCTATACTCTTCTAACAGATCTTATAGTTTTTTTTTATGTTCAATTAAAAAAAAAAATCATTTGCCACACTACTGGTTCTTGAACTCCATTAATTATAATTCTAAAATCATTCAAATTTTTCGCAATAATTTTCATTGACAATTATAATGATGATGATGACATGATAGCCTTTTAAAATCGAATATATAATTTATAAGTGTGAGATACGTGTTTTATTTTATTTTATTTGTTTTTTTTTTTTTTTAATTTTCCATAAGCAAAAAATATGTTGAATAATTTTTAAACTGTAACCTTGACTGGCATAAAATTTTGTAATACCTTCAATTTAGTTTGTTTTTTTTTTTGCAATTTAATTTCAATGAAATAAAATATTATTTTCCTTTTTTGTTGTTGTTTTTCTCAAGCACTAATATGAACGTATGACAGCAGAGAATGTTACAAAAAATGAAGGGGATCACCTAAAGTAGTTTTGTCTAAATAAACAAATTAATCAAATTATATGAATATTTGTAGTTAGTAAACAAAGTAAACAACTGAATAAATTAATGTTAGTTTTTCTTTAAATTTTTTTTATAAAGAAAAAAAAACCATCTTAACCCTTTAGTATAATTTATGAATTTTCATTAACCATTCAGGAGTAGGTACTACGTTGAAAATTATCTGAGATTGTAGAAGGGAATTTTTTTTTTTAGTTTTGAAAATGTAGAAAAATTCTGAATTTTCTTTGACGGAAATAAATTTACCACACAGTAATTGCAGACATTTTTGTTTTTAATTATTTAACAGAATTGTAGGTTTTTTTTTAAAAAAAAAAAGTATACTTGGTTTTTTCAGTTTTTTCTCCTTCTGTATCGTTTATACTTTTTGTGCTACACACAAGCAAGGTCAATCCTTATACATAATTAAATTTTGAAAAAGGAAAAATATACTTTATTTAAAACTAAATTAGCTAGAACATTTAAAAGTGTTTTCCTTATATTTAATTTAAGGCAATTAACATTTAAGGCGAAAACAAAAAAATTAGTTTCATGGGATATGTAATACAGGTGGATTTATCTTCATGATTCCGGATTTTTTGCTGTTTTAATTTCGTTTTTTTCTCTATTTTTTATTTTATAAGATATTTTTATAAATTAAAATTAAAATTTCGTTTTGCATTATCCAATAGATTTTTTTTAACTATCGTTTTTTTTTCCAATCAAAATTTTTTTTAAATAATATAGCTTAATGTAAATTTTTGCGTAGTTCCACTTCATGTATTAAAAAAATTATATTGAATTCTCTACATACTCGTGTATATACGGAAGCTCTAAATTTTTCCCAGAAAATATTTTTTTTTCTTTTATTAAAAAAAAAAAATACATATATGAAAATTACATGATTTTAAAACGATCACGCTTATTTGGAATACAAATGGTAAATCATAATAAACCGTGACTTTATTCATCTTTTTATGTAGTTCCATTACATTACAAAATGTGAAGATTTTATTACTTTTTGTGATACTTTGTTGTAAACAAAACAATTCAGAGAAAAAAAAATATCTATTCAAATTTAGTGTACAATAAAATATTACTGGTATTTCAAATTGATTCGAAAAATAATTATCTAATTAATTTTACGATATTACAGAATCAAAATAATAGGAGTATACCTTTTTTTCTTCTTTTTATAAGGCAAAATTCATTAATAGAAAAACGTATTCCTTATTTGATGAATTTTTCTTAGATTGAAAAGTTCTTCCATTTAAAAAGATAGCTACACAAAATTCTGTACAAAATTGAACATTTAATACAAATTAAATTACTGTCATATTGAAAATAAATTTGTTAATCAATTTTAATGTGAGAAATTTCCATTTTACTTGGAAAACCAAGTTGATTTTTTTTATTTTTTTTTTTCATTTGAAACGCACGAATATTTAATTTTTTTTTTAAATTAATTTAAAAATTGAAATGACATTAGGTATATAACATCATAAATGTATGTATATAAAGCTTAAAATAAAACAATACTCAGGTATAACAAAAGTTTATTAAATTTCCTTGAAACAAATCCAAATACAGTCAGTTCAAATTGTAGGTGGTAAAATCCTATAACAAAAAAAAAATTTTATGTACCTGTACCGCTTTGAAAAAAAAAAAACATATTGTCTTCATTTTTTTTAATTTTTTTAGCTTCTTCTAAATATGAAAATATGTATCTAAAAAACTATTTAATGATTGTAATGACCTCCATCAACGTCCAATTCCTTTTTTTTTTTTCAATTTTTTCATAATATAGTCACCAGTTATGAATGAATTGTGCAAAAAATTTTATTTCTATTGTAAGTCACGTACTTTTATTTTATCTTTTGTTACAAAATCAAAAATAAAAAAACATTTTTTTTTTTTTTCAAAGAAATGAAAAATTGCATTGACCCTGTCCTTAAAATTGATATGTGTTTACGTACATGTGACTATAACCACGGAGCAACATAGTGGTAATTTATATAGTCTTTGCTATAACCTTGAAAAAAATTTTATAAATACGGAAGTTATTGAAATTTTCAATAAAAGGATTAAGATTTGACATATGTTAAGATTTGTTAAAAACTAAAAGAAATACGATTTTTTTTATTCCAGAAAAGTGACAGAGGCTGTCTAAAAAATTTATAATTATGTAATAAGTTTAATTTCGTATGAATAATTTATTTTTGGAAGTTTTTTTTTTATATCTAATTTTGTTTCCTGTTGAATATTTTGTTTTATATAAAATATCCTAAAAATAAAAATTCAACCCTTTTTACTTAACAAAAAAAAAAAAACATGAATTATAAAACATCAAATAATTTATTTAAATTATTTAAGGTATACTTTTCATGTTCATGTTTCATGTTAAAGTATTGACAGATTTCCTTGAAAATTTTTCTAATACTTGTAAATTTTCTAATAAATTTAAGATTTATTTTTTCAAGAATTTCATTAAGGATTTCCTTTAATTATTAAGTACATTAATTTATATTTAAAATTCATATGTACTTTATATACCAAATGTAAACCAAAAATTATGTTCTCTTTCTTTTTTAAAGGTTGAAAAAAATTTAATGAAATTTTTTAAGGATTCTTGTTAAATATCTCTAGGATCACTTCGGTTCACTATTATATGTATAAGAAATGAGGTCAAGTATTGTCATTTTATTTTATAAAAAATCATTAAGTTTATGCATGCAATGGAATATGTATTATAGTCGTATATATGAAGTATAACATTTACACAACAATAAGTATGTTATACCTTGAAAAGTACACATAAATATTCTATGAAAATCATACATGTAGATGCTTCACCTTTACCCGTACACTTCTAAGATAATTTTTTTTCATATATAATGTGCATTTTATACATAATATGCAATATACTACACTACATAGTACCTCTAGGTCGATAAATAATTATTAAAAAAAAACCATACATTAAGAGAGAAATTTAAAAACTGAGGATAACTTTTTTTTCTCTATTCTTTTTATCATTTTCTAAATTTATACGTGTGTGTGTGTTTTTTTTTTAATTTTATTTTTATGTTAAACCATATTTGTTAATTTCATTTAACCTACATTAAATTTATTTAAAAAAAAAAACCATTATACATTTTGTAAAGTACATATTTTTAAATAAACAAGGTAATAAAATATATTTTATTTTTAAATTTTTTATAATGCAATAAAAAAAAAAATTTCACAAACTTAAAAAAAAAAAAAAAGTAAAAATTATCAATTTAAATCATCGCAATAATTGTACGCAATTTGTTAATTAAATCCATGCCATTTTTTAATTGATATGATATTGACACATTTTGCAAATAAAAAAAAAAACAACAAAAAACAAAAAAAAAATTGGAAAGATAAATTATTTTTAATTGAATGAAATATGATTATTCAATAACATTATATGTTATTCATAAATTGATTTTGTAATGGATTTATAGAATTAATGAGAAGAAAAAAAATGCAATCCTAAAATGTGAAATACGACCGCATAAATAAGTTGTTTTACATTTTTAAAAAAAAAAAAAAAAAAAAACTAGAAAATATGAGTGAAATAAGATTTTTTTTTTGTTCTTTCACTTTTTAAAAGTAACCTTGTAACGTCAACAATCAGTCATCCATATTTAGATGTAACCTTTTCAGGGATCAGTATATAAAATTTGTGTTTTTTTTTTTTGTCTTTTCTAATATACAACATTCAGTTTAAATAATAAGTTGAGAAATATGAAAATGATACTCTCGATTTATTTTAAATGATATTATTTTGGAATAAATAATAAAATCATTGATTTATTTTTGATTTCATAAGATAAATCTTTTGAACAATTTCAAAATAAATATACTTTTTTTTTTGTTTTCTTGTATGTATGATACAAAAAAAAAGTATATAAATTCTCTTTTCAAAAATCACGATTTTTATACTCAAAATGAATATTAAAATACATTTTTATTTAAATATATTTATTTTAAATTTAAAAAAAAAACTCTCATTTTGCTTTTACTTTCAGATTAAAATTTATTTCGATAAAGAAACCACAATTAAAATTTTATAAATTTACAAACAAACAGAAAAAAAAAAAAAAATATTGTTTATCCTAAAGTTGGTGGATCATATGGTGGTGTCCATTTCCATTCCGCCCAATCGACACATGTTTCTTCTGCATCTAAATATGCTGTACCAGATGGACAAAGTACTTCAACAGCTGGATTGTATAAAGACTCGCACACCCAATATCTAGTTGGATCAAGATTATTTCTCCATGGTCTTCTTAATTCTTCCATTAATGAACATGTTGGACGGCCATCATGACCATCTGTATATGCCGTTAAAGTTGAACAAATTAAAATATTGACTACAAATAAAATAACGAAACTTTTAAACGACATTTTTTTTTTTTACTTTTTAAATTCTACACTTTTTTCAATTAAAATTTCTAGATTATACTTTCTTTTCAAGAATAAATTCTTAAATTGTGCAAAATTTTCTTTTTTCACTGAATTTATATACCTACAACCACCTAAAAAGATTATATTTCTTATCAATGTTCGATTTTTTTATTTTTTTATTCTCTATTATTTTATATTTAATTGAGATAAAAGATATCATATATAAGTGTAATTTATGAGAAGAAATTATTAATCATGGAAATTTGTCAGTTTCAAATAATTTATAGAATGATAAGGTATCTTTAGAATAAGGTATAATAAAAATTATTTTAAAGTACATATATGTACACATGTCATATAAATTTTTTGAAATTATTATTAAAAAGTGATGATTACTTTTCTTGTAATTAAAATTATCAAATTTTGAAAACTATTAAAATTAATAATAATAAATACTTAAGTGCAAATAATTTAAATCATATGATCATATGAGTAGATATTAATTTTAAGAAATATGTATTTTTAAAATAAGTATGGGAAATAACCAATTCTTTAGAATACATATTTTTATAACGAATTACTTATATGAATTATATTTAATGGAATCAGGAAAACTTTTAAAAGTTCATAGAAAAAATAAGTAATCATTTAATTTTCCATATTATTATTTGTATCATATACTTAATTAACACAAAATGTACTTGAGATTAAACAAAGAAAGTATATTAGTCATTAAAAACAAATCAATTTATTTATTGATATATGATTAAATATTATTTTCAATTAATTTCTCTTTTTAAATACAATTATAATGTGTAAAATTACTTGAAATATTGAAATCAATCTAATTTTATTTATTATTGATTTGCATTAAAAAATATTTAATTTTAGAAATAAAAGTATATTTATAATGGATACTTGTCTATGTAGTTGCTTCTTATCAAGATACAATTGAAGATAATAATTTCTAAAAAGAGATCACAATAAAAAACATTAAAAAAATTATTATCATCATTGGTTTTTTTTAAAATAATTGAAAATGTATTTTAAATAAGTTGCAGGTATTTTTGCTTTTAGTCAGTCAAAAATCAAAATTAATTCCATTCTATTACGTGTTTTTTCTCACATTACTTTTGAACCAAAATACAAAAAAAAAATATGAAAATTAGTGCATCTTCGAAAACGTCAGGTGATTTTTAATTGATAAAATTCAACAATTCAAAGTTTTAAGCTGAATTTCATCAGTTGACGATCATATGACATTTTCGAAGATGCACTTAGTTTCGTTATCCCAGAAGATTTTAAAATATCAATTATAATTAATTCAGAACTTATAATTCTTTACAACATTCTACGTATACTTTTTGTGTCATTTAGCATAATACATTTTGGTTAAATGATATTATTCCATGTAGATATGAGTTCATATATGCTGATGCACATACTCGTATGTTACGAAATGAAATAAATTTTACCTCAATCGTAATTATAATTGTTCAGATTTGAAGTACCACATAATATGTAATGTATGTATGTCCCACGAGTTGATCTCCACTAGAATATGATTTAGATTTTATCAAATTTCCATGATACTTATTTTACACACTATTTTTTTTTTTTGTATTAAATAATTTATTTAAATTGATAACAATTCTAATGAATTATTAATATATAACATGAAATATTTGAAGTAATAAATTACAAACTATACAACAACGACACTTGTTATTGTTTTTTTTTCTCTTGAAAAAATTCTAATGAAGTATGTAACAATTGGATTTGAATTACATTAACATTTTTCATTTTGTAATTTTAAAATTCATTAGAATTGTTCATATCTTTTGTTTAATTTCATATTTAATTATAATATTAATTCAATAAATATGAATAACTATACAAAATTTATTAATACATAACAACACTTTTTAAAAAAAAAAAAAAAAAAAAAAAAAATGTAATACAAATTAAAATTAATTATGTATGATTTTTAAAATGAAATGAAAAAAAAAACAAATTATTTACAATATAAATTATTTATTCATTTTTTTTTCAACATTTTTTATTTTCAAGAATACAATAAAACACAAACATCATGTGGTGTATACATATCACATGTAATTTATAATGTCCTTAACATGAAATCAATAAACATAAAAATACAACATATATGCGAGTATGTATTTCTATTTAAAATTAGATTTTGCAATCTAAATTAATTAATGCAACTTTTTCTTTTCAAATATAAAGTTAAATAAAAATGTCATTGACAAATGCAATGCAAAACTTAAAGTTTAAATTAGAAAATAAATTTGAAAAAGTAATTTTTTCACGTGATAGTATTCAAACGATATTATGTAAGTTTTTCAAATACTTTTGTTTCAAATTAGAAGTATGTAGGTATACCTAATCTAATGAGTTATTTTTACAACAACAACAAATTTGTTAAAAAAATCCAAATGTACATATATAAAATTCAAATTTTAATGATTTTGAAAAGATGCAAAATGTTTTATTATTTTTACAAAAATAAATCAAATAGATGATACAAAGTGAAACTGTTATTAAAAGGTTTTTTGTATGTTTTCGCAAGATTTTTTTATAAAAAACGTACGTACGAAAAGAATGATAAAAAAGTACATTTTTTTCTAATTGTCCAGCTCCAACATAATATCAATTATCAAGTAAATGTAATACGAGCGTTTCTGAAAAACTAACGAGCTTGTAATTTTTTTTTTAAATATATATTTTAAACACAAACAAAAAAAATTCTAGTTCAATAAACGTTTAAAAAATAAAAAAGCCCATTTAATAAAATAAAAATCTTCTTAATACTGATAAAATTATATAGTCTCATCTATCTTTTAAAAAAAAAAGTAAACTACATACCTATTTAATGAAAATTGACCTGTAATGACAAACAGTAATTAATTAAGATTTATCAAATATTAAAAAAAAATTCTATTCATTCATATTTCATTACAAATTTTAATTTATTAAGCTTCAACATTTAAAATCGCATCTTTTTATATACGTCTTATATACATATATTTTTTTTCTTTTCTTATAATTACCACAATTATCCTTATAATTTTTCATCATACTTTGTATAATAAAAACCTTTCACTTCAACAAAAATTAAAATAAAAGTAAAAAATACTATATGTATATTCATACTATAATTAATGACATGACAACATACATGTAGATAAATTTCGTAAAAATTATCTTCATTTAATTTGCAAATAACTGTCTTGTAATTGTTACAAGTGTTACAAATAAATCTACAGTGTTATTGCTTACCATTCAAAAAATATGTACGATAGTTAGTATACTGGATTTTCAGTTCATGAAGATTTTGTAACAAATTTTTTTTTTTTTTTTTTTTTTTTTTTTTAAAGAATCGCACCTGATCTTTTTTGTTGTTATATGTATATATTAGTATATATAGTACATATATGAGTATATAAAATACCTATTACACATTTGTTATGTGGTGTAGAAGTTTTAATACTTTAACATAATAAAATTTACTCATCATACTATAAATAGAATAAAGTAAGGTATCTACATACTCGTACAATATATGTATGGTACCTCTAATAAGATCTTTATGAATTTTATTTTAATTTTTACAATTATTACTCTATGATCATATAGAAACTTAAAATGATTTCAATCTTTCATGTAAATAGTAAGACAATTCAGAAGACAGATTCAATTTAAGTTGACTTTTAAATTGAAATTGAAGTAATCAAAATATTAAAAAAAAAGTCCACAGCTGTTTCTTCTAAAAATCACTTTTTCAGTTTGATTAAAACTTAAATGCACATATAAACATAGTTACAAAAAAAAAAAACCAAGTACGTAGGAATATAGTTTACAATCAAGGTTCATTTACTTTCATAAAATATTACTGGGTGATGGGTACTTAGCATAGTTTCCATTATTACATCTTACTTTAATTTTCTATTGTATTCTTTAACATTTTGTGAATTGTATTTTTGTGAAAAAGATACACAAGTACTAATCATACAGTGAATTAAATCTATAGACACCACACATATATTACATGTGTAAAAAAAAAATACTACTAGACAGACAATATTTTACTATAAATAGATAACATACAAAACAAAACATTACAATAATTTTTTTTTTTTTTTAAAAAACAATATTATTGTATCTACTTACTAAATGTGTAACTTCCAAGTTCCGTCGTTTTCATATAATATATTTTTCTTTTCATTATATTTACCATCATTCTGTTTTTTTTTTTCTTTTTAACAAAATTTATTATAATTATCAAATAATTTCTTGTAGAAAAAGAAAAACAAATACAAAATTTATGTATATTCATGTCATTACACTTAAATTGTAATAGAATATGCAACAATAATTTGTAACTTTTATATAGACGATATAGTAACTATTTTTTTTAACTATATGAAAAAAAATCTACAAATCTTCTGATGTAAAAAAAAAAGAAGAAAAATCTTTGTTTTAATGTACTATTTCGTTGAAGTGAAAGTATAAATTTATTTATATATATATCTAATTTGAAGATGATACAATATAAAAAGATAAAGTAAGAAAAAAAAAACATATATTCTTTTGAAGTTGATCAAAGTCATCATAGTTACAAAATCTACTTACATATGACACATATATGTATATTATAGATACTTTTTCAATATGTATATGTAAGTATGTTGATAAATTAAATTCCATTATAATAATATGTACATAGATAGATACCAGTTTCATAAAAAGATATGTGTAAATGAATTATGGAATAAAAAAAAACAAAAATATACATAAAACAAATCAAATATAATAATAGTAAATTTTAGTAACTATATGTATGTATAAATATGTATTGCATATGTGCAAAAAAAATATATATATATATAACAGGTGCCATGATTTTTTGTTAAAGATGATCTATCCATTCACGAAATTCATGTGTAACATATATAAAAAAGCATATTATTAGGCAATCATCCTTTTCATATATAATTTAATAAAAAATAATAAATTTGAAAAAATTAAAAAAAAAAAATTAAAAAAAACCGACATAAAAACATAATTTTTGTTTTTTTCATACTCAACATATGAACTTCATCAGAATAAACATTTTATTTTATTTTTCATTACATTAAAAATATTTTTTTTACCACACAAATAATATAAATTGTATATAGCTACATATATGAAGTCAAAAAGTCACAAAATAATTAATTATTTACAATAACAACAACAGAATTTTTTTAAATGAATTATTTGAAAAGCTACAAGAAAAAAAAAAACATAGCTCCCTGTCTAGATAATTACAATGATGAAACATCAATTATTTATATTATTTTAATATTTTTAATTCACACATATGTTACATATGTACATACATATATGTATGTATATATGTACTATAAAATCTACCTACATTATTTATGTAGATAATAAATGGACATTATATACAATTGCATTCATAATTAATAATTTTCAAACAAATTAATGAACTTTATTGTTCCGGTTTTCCATGTAAAATATTAATGAATTATATACATTTTTAAAAAATAAGTAGCATAAATGCAAAAATTTGATTGCATATTATTCATATTTTTTTTATTTTTTTTATGTACAAAATGTAAATTGAGATTTTAATGATATTTTAATTTCCTATTGAAATCTATTCAAAAATCATTTATACAGGTACATTCTAAATATTTTGGATATACCTCACTCACTATCTCTGCAACTGTCCAGTACTGGCCAGAACAAGGTAAAGCACAATGAGAAGTTTCATATTTAAGGACCAAAAGGACATATCAAAATATGTAAGAGAAGAGCTGGGGATATATAGTATGGTACGACTCCTAAACGGAACCGAATAGCCATATACATATGTAGATAGATATCCCATTCGAACATCAAACATTATTGCACAAGGTTACATGAGGTGCGGTATCAAAACATCATTCTTGTGGTACTAATTGGATTTTAAGCCACGTAAACCAACCACCAAATATATACCTTACATATATTTATAGTTTGATTTATGATTAGTTATTGAATTTTGATTTTAAGTTCATTAAATAAAAAATCACAACAATTTTTAATAACTTATTCAAAATACAAAAATGCATTTAAAATGATAAATATGTACATAATATGTTATAAAAATACAAAAAACAATATACAGAAAATTATATTCAAAGGAAAAAAAAATGTATAAATTTGAATATAAAATGACCCAAAAATAATAGTGTTAAATGTGCATCTGTAAAATTGATGTTTAATATGAACAAAATTGATCAATGCGGCATCAATAAATAATGATAAATTCAGTGTTTGATAAAATAATAGAAGAAAAAAGATAAAATGTATATATATTTTTTTTCTACTATTATAACACAAAAAGAAATTATGTAATATTATACAAAATTGCATTATGAAGTAACATAAAACGAAATGCACATTTGAAAAGAAAAATGAAAAAAATACATATACGAATGTGCAAGTGTGCATGTTGCCTATACAAATATTCTCGTATGTACAGATATGTACAAAAGACATATAAAAAGCTGTTAAATACGTATTTATTTGTATTTCATATGCAAATTATTTTTTGTCTAATAAAAAAAAAATATTTAAAAAAAAATAATGATATTATGTGCATGTTATATTCATTAAAAAAATATATGTATGTATGTATATGTTTCTATGTATGCACACCTTCTTCTTTTGTTGAAATAAAAATACAAAAACTTGATACCATGACCAAGTTCAAGATTTTCAAAAAATAACAATAACTATACCTATAAAAAATATTTCCTAAATTACTATAAAATTTGAAGAAAAAAAAAAAAACATGTATAAAAGCGCGATAACAACGCATAAAAAATACTTTTTAATACCGCTGTGCTGCGTGAGTTTTATTTTTATTTAACATTCACGTGTTTTCATCGATTTTGGTAATCATATATCGATAATGTAATAAAGATACTGTACCAAAAGATATATATACATAAGATATTCATTTTTATAAATAAAATACAATGACTATGTAATTTGTGATTGCTTTATAACATATAAAAAAAAACTGACCAATATACATGTACATACACATATACGTAATGAATCTTAAATTTTTTAAATTTATTTTGACGTTTCCAAGAGTATTTAGATACTTTTGAATTATAAATTTTCATTAAGTATGTAGATACAGCAAACACTAGACATTTTCACAATTCATCAAATTTATGTTGAAAGTATCAAAATGATGATTGAAGTGTTTTTTTTTTTTGTGAGTATAATATCAATTAAATTTTATATAATATTTTATTTGTACAAGTACTCGTATATGTATGTAATATGTATGTGTGTAATGTATTACAGAGGCGTACTATTACTCTACCCAGAAGAATTGAGTAGACATAGAGGAAAATTCAATAAGCATAGAAATCTAAGATTTTAACACGACTTTAATTGAATTTAACACAGACTTTTTCGGATAATGTCCATATGATGAATGACCCAGTTCAATTTCAATTTTAAATAAAGAAAAAAAATGTGTTTTTAAATTAACTGTCAGTTAATTTTGAACTAAAATTTAACTGAACCTTGAAAAATTAAGCATTACAATAATTTTATTTGAACTTTAATACATCATGAGAATTGTTTTATTACAAAGCTTCTGCACTATTTTAATAGGAGTACTATAATTAATAATTTATTTTAGAGCCTGGGTACAAAACACAAGATATATGTTTTGAAGTTACTAAAGTATACCTTGAGCTAATAATTTTAAATAAATTGTCTATATTTTGTTATTGTTTTGTCTATATGAGAATTTAATTTACATAATTTTTAAAGAAACTAGATAAATTAAGGTCAGAAATCATTAAATTATATACATTTTACCTAATTCAGGGTACTATCTCTATACAAAAATTACATGTTTAGCATCCAAATTTTAAAATTATTGTGAATTATAACACTTTTCTACAACAACAACAAAGAAAAGGAACTTTTCTTTTATGGGATTTTTTTTTTCACAGAATTGTTCCCATTATAATTTTTTTATATCTACGACTATGACAAGATATATGTATAGTAGTGTACACCTTTGACTCTGATTAAATTCAAAATTTCAGAGAAAATTTTGTCTACAAAAAAAAAAAAAAAAAGAAATTAGAAATTAACCTTTTATGTAAAATTTGACAATGAACAATTTTCCGTTTTATTGAGTCATTTTTTTTTTCTCGTAATTTACTTAATGGTTTTTTTTCTTCTTCTCTTTTTTAACAACTTTCCAATTTGGATATTAAAAAAAGAAACATTCAAAAGATTCCATTAAAATTATTCTTGATTATACAATAATTAGCTGAAACATGAAATATATAGACAATGCACGTGCATAAATTAAATTATTAATTTAAAAATAAAAATAATCTAAATACCGACAAAATAGAAAAATAAACTAAAGATGTGTTAAATGTACTCATAATAAGAAAATATTTTATGCACATACATGTGTTAAATTTTATGTAATTATTATTTTTTTTTTACTAAATTGATTGTGCAAAATAAAAAATAATAAATCATAACTGAAAATGATGACAAGTGAATGGGAAAAAAATAATTTTCTAGTAGTATTTATTTATTGTATTGCTATTGTTTTTTGTCTTTATAAGTTGAAAATTGCCTTTTTTTGATTTTATTTCAAAAAGCCGAAAAAGAATTAATTTTCATAATCAGGATGTCTTAGAAAATTTTTCTTTACAAATTTTTTTTCTGTTTTCTTTAGATTTTTAAATTGTAAATATATTCGTGTGTGTATTTTTTAATTCTTCCTAATATTACAAATTAAAAATGTTATTCATGTGAAGAAAATAGAAAAGTTTAAAAAATTTCAATTTATAAAAATCTCCATCATCGAAATATTCATTGAAAAATTCAATGAAATTCTTATACATATATATGTGTTCAATTTCAATTAACCTTTTCACATCATGTGAAAAGATCATACAAAAATTATGAATATGTATATAGGTACGTTACGTACATACTTCCGTTTTTATTTATTACTTCTTTTTTTTTTTTCAATAGAAATTTTAAAATGAATATAATTAACACATAATGACGAAGATTAACGTTTATAGGATAGAAGTATAACCCACGCAACAATTAATAAGAAAAATTACAATAAAATGCATCATAATTATATTAAAACCTTTTTCCTTTTTTTTTCTATATCTACATACATACATATGTATGTTTATTTTCTATGTAAAAATATTTCCAGCAAAAGAAAAGAAAGACAATCATTATGACCCTAATTTTTTATGTTACAATATTATATATATGAACTTCATATACTTACTATGAAATAATTTCATGCCATTTAAAGAATTTAAGTAATTCATTATCTAATTCCTTTCATAATTTGTTTTGTTTTTTTTTTTTGTGTAGACATGAAAAAAAAAACAAAAACATTAAAAAATAAAAAATTTAGCATACTTATAATAAATCTCAAGATCATCTTCATCATCCTAAGTAAGATTTTTAAGATCAATCATATTACATATATACATATTTCCATAAAAAAAAAACAAAAATGCGTCTATTATAAAATTTTTAAGAGAGTATTAGGTATTAAATATTTAAAAAATTTTCGCGATTCACGCGGCCTAGAGATAATTACGATTCACGCTAATTTTTTTTTTTTTGTTTTGTCTCTTATTATTTTTATTTTACCGTCCATTCATTACAATATTACATACATTTTTTTTTTCTCAACATAGATTTTCATCATGTTCCAACATCAACATATTTTTTTTTCTAATCTACTTGGAATATCACGATAAAGATGTATGATGTAAAGAAAAAAAACAGAAAAAATTGGAAAAAGATTTAAAAAATTATGCTTAGATGCTCAGGTGAGCTAACGTCAACGCATCATAATAGGTATGTATACTATCTGTAGCCTGTAGATATAAATTTAGTAAATTATAAACATGTTCGATATTTTTCTTTTTCGTTATTTCTCTTTTATTTTCAATCGTTGTCTCAAAATAATAACTAAAAAAAATACATACATATATCTAAAAAGATGCTCCAACTCTTTTATAGTAACAACAAAAAAAAATACAGATACTATATACGACAAAATAGCGCATCTTCTTCTACTGATTGTTAATATCAACAAAAAAATTTTTTTTCTTTTATTTTTTCCCCATCATCAAATATGGTACTTCATATAAAATACATTTTATTGGTATAATGAAGAAGTGGTGGTTGATGATTATTATTAAATTATATATGTAATATTGTACGTTAGATGGGTCTTTATGAATTTGAAAGAAAAAAAAGTGTTTTATTTTGTTAGTTTTTTTTCTTCTTCCTAAAGTAGTAGTAGTAGTAGTAGTAATTATTATTTAAAATAAAGAAAAGTGGTAAATATGGTAAATTTACAGGTACAACATTATATAGGCATATATGTATGTATAAAAATCCTATATATGATAATTGAAAGAAGAAGAAGAAAAAGAAAAAATATAATAAAGTTTCATTTATTATTGTAAATACCCACAGAAATCTGAGAAAATCTCTTGTGATATAAAAGTTGTGATTTTTGATGGTAAATTATTCAGTTTTAATTTTGCATTCGGTTATATTGTACCTGGACTAAAAAATAAATAAAAAAAATAATAAGAAAACTAAAAAAAGGAGTTATAAGATACAGGATAAAATTCATTATTTGGTTAGTTTACTCTTGTTTTTTTTCATATTATATTTTTATTCAATTTAATAAGTAAAATCATATCCTAAGTAAGAATATTTTTTTATAAGTTCAATTATATCCAGTATTTACAAAAAGGAATTTCAAATTAAATATACTATATAAAATTCAAGTGAGATTTGTGTAAGGAAACTACAAAAGTGAAACAATGTATCAAGCAACTAATAAAAATTTCATTTAAAAATCTTTAAAATTTAAAAAAAAAATTAATAAAATGTGAAGTGTTGTCATCACAATTTTTTTTTAAATTTAAATTTATCAGTACTCAAAAATAAAAATTGTTCAAAATCTAACGAGGAATTGCAACAGAATTTATATTTAAAATTTTTTTATTTTAGAAAATTATATTATTTCCTTAAAAAAAAAATTAAAATAATATCCTTTAATAAATAAACTTAAAATTTAAATTTTTGATCCCAAAATCTCATATTAATCTACCTATTTTCACGTTAAAATATTAAAGAATAAGATTGTATTTTTAAATTTCAATATATTCTCATTATTAAGGATAAATTGCCTCAACCACTTAATGTAATTAGAAAGTTACATTTTTGCAATTAAAATAATATACATACATATAATTTAGTTTTGATTATCTCTTTGATTTCCTAATCATAAGGATATTGTGGCTCGTACTAAAATATCAATTTAAGAATATTAAAAGATACTTTTACATATATGTACATACACACTTTTGATTCTGAATAATATGTTCTCTCAAAGGATAATTTTTTTAAAACCACATTTGTTTGTGACATAATCACATTAACATTACCATTGTAATTTCTTGTTAATTATTGTGGTTTATAATTTCATATTTAAGATTATATTTTAGATTCTATAAAGAAAAATTCTTAATTATTGAAATTGAGAAGAAAAAAAAATAAATATGTCGTATTTAAAATATTAAAATGTAATTTAAAATCTTGTTATGCAAAAATTGATTTTCTCATGCCACAAAAATTAAAGAAAAATATATACAAAACCATAAAAGAAAATAAAATAATTAAGGAAATCGGAAATTAAATAAATTAAAAATTACCACATTAACTTTAAAATAATTTTTAAATCAAAATTATGTATATATAGCCTATAATACGATATTAGATATAAACCATCTTCCTATATTAATACAGTTTGGCTTTTTTTTTTCTCATTTTTTACGCACCATCTTATTACCATTTTCTCCTTAATCTGTATGATTATAGGTAACAAAAATCTTTTTAATCTTCAAATTATATGTAAAACACACATTAAAAAAAATAAAAGAAAATATTTCTCTTTCTCATTTTCACTTTTATTTCATTTTTCAATCATTATAATCATATACTTATGTATTAGGCTACTATACTCTCGTATACTAATTATTATTCTTCTTATTATGTTAAACGTATATTATTTGATTTTTCTTTATTTATAAATTTACTTACATAATATCTAATAAAATTTAATACCTTCGGTAAATCCATGTATGTATTTATTTATTTATTTTGAATAGAAAATTTTTTAAATTCTTTGAATATATTTTTTTTTTTATATGTGTGGTGGATTTAATTTTAAATAAAAGCATTAAAAAAAAAACCATAGATACTTTAAAAGATATGTATCTGTGAAAAAAAATACATACATACCATACATTATATTACCTATTTTATTAAAATTACACTTCATTCATTATACATACATATTATATTCATAATTTTAATCTTCCATAAATTTCTTTTTTTATAATATCACAAGTTTTATTAGCAAAAAAAAAAAAAAAATACCTTTCTTCTTTCAGTTGATTTTGTAACCCTTTATATTTAATATTTTAAATTAATTAAAATATTCATAATTTACAATATAAAAACATATATTCATTATTTTTATTTTTTTTAACCTAAAAATTATTATTAATAAATAACTCAGTAGTAATATATGCATAAATAATACACATAAAATTTAAATATCTATTTTTTTTTTTTTTCAAAATTACAAATTTTTTTTTTGTATAGGTAATTCTATTTTTATTCATTTTTTTAAGTTATCAATGAAATTTTCAATATTTTTTAAAACGTATCATATTTCATTATTAAAAAGAAGAAAAAGAAAATAATTAATTAAATTTATTAAATGAAGCATTTGAAAAGATCGTTTAAAGAAAATATGCTTGGTTTTCTATTCACCTGAAACCTAAGATAAATATAAGAAATTATTAGATTTTAGAACTTTTAAAAGTACCGAAACTCTTCTAAAAGAGTTTCTAAATGACTTTCTTATATTACATACATGTAAATTTCCATAAGCCATTATTTATGTTTAATAAAAGAATTTAAAGATAAACAAAATCATGTGTGTGGTCTTCCTCGAATGCTCGTTGAAAAATAAATTAAGAATAGGAAAAACATTCATATTTTTATATTCGTAAAAAATTTCATGGAAGCTTAAAAATGATTTCTAATTTTATATTAATTTCTTAATTAATATTTCTTTTATTTACTGTGCCAAATCGTGAATATGTACATACATATATATAATCCTTCACTATATCTTGCATTGAATTGAAATGCTGACAAATTAATAAATTATTTCTTGCAACTGAATTCCTCATAATAAATTTTTTTTAAAAAAAAACGACAGTTAAATAAGAAATTAAGAAGAAGAAAAAAAAATACAATTACCTATTATAATATACGCATAAAAAAAAAAATTTACATTAGAAAAAAAAATTTTTTTAATAGAATAATCATGATAAGTAAAATTACTCCTGTATATCTACTCATAAATTAATTCATTATATAATTATATACACAAAGTAATATTAATTAAATAAAATGACTTTTTAAATGACAATATCATTTTCTTAATGACACATTATGTATTCATAAAAATGTTAACAAAAAAACACACTTTTTTTTATATGTATATTATGTGATAATCACACATATGTATCTTCATTTTCTTCTTGTTTTGTTATTTTTTGTTTTTGTTTTTTGTTTGCTGAGAATCACATACTAAATGAAAAATTAATATAGAAAAATATTTCTATCATCACAAAAAGGGTTAATGAGGAAATTCAAATTCACAAAAACCTTCAAGAAGTAAAACGCATATATGTAGTAAAAAGAAAACAAAAGAAGACACAATTTTATATGTACATACATATTTCGTAAAAACAAAATGCTACTATACTGTTATTATCACACACGTATATTATATGTTTTTTTTTATTGTTAAATTGATAATGAAACCGCATTACCTGTTATCATCATAACAAACAGATATCATCGACATTTACATACAAAAACATAAAAATTAATTTTCTTATAATTTATCTGCTTAATTCAATAATGTAGCAACAACATTAGGGAAACAACAACAAAAACAACAATAACAACAAAAATATTTAAATGAAAGTGACTGTATACTATCTACTTTTTTATCTAGGAAACACATTATCGTTTTTTTTTTATAAATTTTTAAATCACGTCATCATTCTCAAGATGCGCTGCATCATCATGCATCTTATAAATGTATTTTTTGCATATACTTAATATCATTTTCACTTCACAATCATAATTCATTGCATTTGTTCGTTTTTTTTTAAATTTTATGTGTTTTTTTCTTCTTCTTCTTCTTTATATAATTTTAACAACTATATACATACTCGTATCGTATATTCCATAATTCGTCACGTGAAATTAAAAAAAAATTTTTATTTTTCTTCGTTTTTTATGTCATTACTTTCGCTTTTGTTTTGTTGTTACCTTTCAACTACTAAATGCATTATTGCATTAACAGTAGAGTTCACTGTAAAATAAAAACAAACAAAAAATAATAATAATAAGGATTTTCTTCATTAAATAGATACATTTCAAAGTTTATCAACATCGGATGCAATTTGTTGAGAAAAATAAATAAATAAATAAATAGAAAAAAAAAATATTTTTTTGCAACTATTTTTATCAGTTTATTTACTTACTTCATTATACTACACACAGTTGCAGTAATTGATAAAAATAATTTTGCAATTTTAATGCAATATTTGTGCAAATAATTTATACATATTGTATACATACTTATATGAAAGCACACCTCAGTTTACAAAATGATTTAATACATACTATAAAATACAGATGATTTTAATTACATATAATTTTGTAATAGAATATTACAAACGTAATTTAATTTAATTTCAGATTTCGGTACAACAACAAATACGAGATGAAAGCATCTCTTTGTGTGGTATGTTTATATACGAGTAACATTATTATTTACATATTTTATTAATTCTTATACATATTTAAATTAAAATGTACATAATGATATTGTAATTTTTAGATATTTTTGGTGACATTGGGCTTGATCGGACAAGGATCTGCAAAACGAATCAAAAAGCGTGATGGTATGAAATTAAGAAACAAAAAAATATTTTCGAACTTGAATCAAAAATTTATGCTTTTCAGCACCATTACCTTCTTCAGGTTACTTACCTCCTTCTTCAGGTCAAAGACCAGCAAACTCATATATTCCTCCAGCGTCAGGACCAAGTCAGTCTTATGGAGCACCATCTGTAAGTGCACCATCTTCTAGCTATGGAGCACCATCCAGACCTTCATCAAGTTACGGAGCTCCATCTCGTCCATCATCTAGCTACGGAGCACCATCAGCTCCATCAGCTCCATCATCAAGTTATGGTGCACCATCGAGGCCATCAGCACCATCTTCAAGCTATGGAGCTCCTTCACCACCCTCATCAAGCTATGGCGCTCCACAAGCTCCGTCTTCTAGTTATGGAGCACCTTCACGTCCATCATCAAGCTATGGCGCTCCACAAGCTCCGTCTTCAAATTACGGAGCACCATCTAGACCATCTTCCAGCTACGGAGCTCCAAGAGCTTCTTCTGGATTATCACCTCCTTCAACAAGTTACGGAGTTCCATCGGGACCAGCACGACCATCATCAAATTATGGAGCACCTAGTAGGCCATCTTCTGGCAATGGAGCTCCATCTAGACCATCATCAAGTTATGGTGCACCTTCGAGACCGTCATCTAGCTATGGAGCACCATCAGCTCCATCATCAAGTTATGGTGCACCTTCGAGACCGTCATCTAGCTATGGAGCACCATCAGCACCATCTTCAAGCTATGGAGCTCCTTCATCACCCTCATCAAGCTATGGAGCACCTTCAGTACCTTCTTCTAGTTACGGTGCTCCATCAGCAGGAGGACAAAGCGGAGGTGGTGGATACAGTAGCGGAGGTGGAGGACACAGTAGTGGTGGTGGTGGATACAACGGCGGTGGTGGTGGATATAGCAACGGTGGTGGTGGGTACAGTAGCGGCGGTGGAGGACACAGTAGCGGTGGTGGTGGTGGATACAGCAATGGTGGTGGTGGTGGTGGTGGATACAGTAGCGGTGGTGGAGGACACAGTAGTGGTGGTGGTGGATACAGCAGCGGTGGTGGTGGATATAGCGGCGGTGGCGGTGGATACAGCAATGGTGGTGGATACAGTAGCGGTGGTGGTGGAGGACATAGTAGCGGTGGTGGTGGTGGATACAGCAATGGTGGTGGTGGTGGTGGATACAGTAGCGGTGGTGGTGGAGGACATAGTAGCGGTGGTGGTGGTGGATACAGCGGCGGTGGTGGAGGTGGATACAGTAACGGTGGTAGTAGTGGTGGAGGATACAGTCAAGGTGGCGGGGGACACAGTAGCAGCGGTGGGGGTTACAGTCAGGGTGGCGGATCTGGAGGTTATAGTATATCTAGTTCTTATGGTGCTCCTGTCGGTCCTTCAGCTCCATCATCAAGTTATGGTGCACCATCGACTGGAAATTTGGGTGGCGGAGTACCTGAAACCATTCCACAAAGCTATTCTGCTGACGGTGGTTACAATTATTAGGAAATTTTACATGATCTATTGAGAAAAAAAAGAAATGTGTGCCTTAACTCATTCTATTTTGAATATACAAAAAAAGAAGAAGAAAAAAAAAACAAAAAGAAAGAAAATGACATGAAATTTTGTGTGTTAGGTTAACGTTTTTGTAAATTATTCATTTCTGTAGATAAGCAAATACTTTCATCCCCTTTTGTTTTTATAAAAATTTTATATTAAATTTATATACATACATATACTCGTATTTGAGAGTATTCTTTAGAAAGTTTTTTTTTTTCTTTGAATTTTTATAAAATTTCATCATTTTTCGTGAACATACAAAAAAAAAAACAAAAACAAAAACAAAAAACAAACAAAAATTTACTTATAAATTTATTTAAGAAATTACATACATATGTATATTATATGTATGTATCACTGCCAATAAATAACTCATACATAATAATAATGTGTTCTCTTTAATTTTTTATATAAGATTTCTATAGATAATATGCTTTAAATGAAATTAAAAAATAAAATATTATTTTTTTGCGAAAAAAACAAACAGAAACAAGTATTTTATAATTCATACCTATACTAATTTTATTATTTTTTCACAGGTAACGAATGAACAAAAAAGGAATTTAATTAATTCTAATTTCTCCAATTCGCCTTTGTAAAAAATAGTAATAAATTATGAAAGATCTAAAATCATATTGTTTATACAATAAATCACACCATAAAAAGGGTTAATTTATTATTGTATTTTCACTTAATATACCTTTTTTTCTTTTGAAACTACCAAGCAATGGTATGTTTATATACATATATTCAATTTTAAATTCTATTCAATCTTTTTATTCATAAAATTTTGTATATTCATGAATTAAATAATTATTTTAATTACAATTGACCTTTTTATGTAATATTTTTCAAATTTTTTTTTTTATTATTATTATTTATTTTTTTTGTTTCCTAATAATCACATCATATGTCATAAAATCATGAATATATATGAATATTAAATTTTTATATTTTTATTAATAAAATAAGTTCAGACCCTTCATTTGCATTTTATTCTGTTATTATTATTATTACATTTTTCTATGTATATATACAAAATGTATATATTTGTGTCAATGTTGATTTGAAAACACTATATGCACATTATATTTTTTGATATACATATAAATAACAAACATATACAAACAAACAAACTTACCATTGGAATAATAATGATGAGATTTTTAAATAATAATAATTGAATATTTATGTTCACAGATATAAATATTTACATATGGTTATGCTCAACGTATAATACAGAGTATGATGTATGCATAGGTATGTAAAAATGTATATTATATACAAAACAATATAATATGAACTAATATTAAAGTATCATAAACTTTGATGTTATCATTGTAATTCTGACATAAACCGTAGGTACATTAATTATAAATTCAATGAAATTTTTCACTTAAGATACAAATAATAGATATTATATGTATGTGAGAAAGAATATTATATATGCAGAAAATTTGCACAAAAAAACATAAATAGGTATATTTTTTTTTCTCTTCATTTTTAAACATATTCATGTATCTTATACGAGTATACATACATATATATGTACTTACATTAAAAGTTAATACATTACGTGTTTTATATCAATCTCTTGTATAAGTCCACGACCCCAACCTTAATAATAATTTTATACATAAGTCTGTTTTTTTTTTTTGTTTCTATTTTCTATTTTTCAATTTGTTTTTGTTTTTTTCCTTCTGTTTTTGTTAATTCAGTGTAAAACATATCCATAAAATATAAGATTATTATTAAATCGAGATTTTTATACTAATTTATGACAAAAACTTGATTAATTACCTTATTGTATTGAAAGTAATTTGTATTCTATATATCTTTTTTTTTTTTTTTGGATTGTATTATTGTAAAAAAAAAAAAAGAGTTAATAATAATTGAAATTATGCACATAAGGTAAGATATTATAACGTATATATATGTTACAAATATGAAGTAAGTACATACATAGGTACATATGTACATTACTTGTAGAATAATATGCTGGATTATAATAAAAATAAAAGGCGATTTATAAACTAACAATAAAAATTTTTTAAATAAATTTTAAAGTTATGAATGAAAGTAAAAATTTTATTACATATTTGTATTTTTTTTTTTTTACAATTCATCTTACAATTATGTATATTAATATTTACTACACGATTTAGCAATAATTAAAGATATTCATTTTTTTTTTTTTTTTTTTTTTTTGAATAACAATGAGGAAGACATAATGAAGAATTATTTTCACATAAATTTAATTTCTTTAAAATGATTATAATAAATTTATTTTTGCACTGCTCTACCACTTCGCGAGTTGATGTTCTATAAAATTATTGAAACGAAATAAAAATACAGATCACTGATGACTAGTGAGTGAAAGTTCAAATGAAATTGAAAATAATTCAATGAAAATTAAAATCTTACCAAATAAAATTTCATCCATCCATACTCTAGTCTCGAAGGAAACTCCTGGAATTCTACAAGCAAAGGAATTCATTTGCTAGCATTTCCAGAAAACTGCTCAACCTCCTCAGTAGAAAAGAGCTAAGAACCATCACACCCACGTCTCTTAACCGGACACTGTTCTCTCAATTGCCATCTAAGTAGGATAGGCCTACAGGAGGATGACAAGTGCAGATTCTGCAAGGAGGCCAAAGAAACCTCAAAACACATTTTGTGTGAATGTGAGGCATTATGGTCTCGAAAAGAATGTGCTACATTCATCAGCCTTTTCTCAAGCCAGAGGAAATCTGGTTCTGATAGAATTTTAGGATTTATCAATACCCTAAATCTATAAAAAGCTGGGGCTGCACAAAAGATCTCTACTGGTCGAAATGCAATGATAGCCCAATAATCTATCTATACTCTAGTCCTTTATTTTTTTTTATTTTGGGCTTTAGTTAACTGATCTTTTTTCACCCGATTAAGAAATCTCTTCTTCAGTTCCAATAAAACAGCTAATTACAGTGTGCAGTTCTCTCTTTTAAAGAAAATACAAAAAGTTCTTTCAAGGTGTGTGTAAATCATAGAAATCATAGTATGTATTAAAAATCTTCATTTTATTAGATGCGGCAATAATATAAATATTATCTTAATTTCTTTTATATTGTGTGTGAAGTAAATGTTTAATATAAACGTGTGACATCTAAATTTATTCAAAATTTGTACTATGAATAATTTTTACCTATATAATAAAATTCAGAGGACAGCAAACAAACAAACAAAAACACTATAAAAATTTATTTTATTATTTAAAAAATTACTACATTTCCGTCAGTGATGATTATTATTATTTTCTTTTTGGAAAAAATATATTTCAACATTTAATTGACCATTTTTGGTATTCTTTATTAAAATTTTCATAAAAATACATTAAAAAAAATTATAATAAAATGAAAATTTTGAAATATTTTTTAAGTTACTTGTTTCATAGACAAATTTACTTTTATTGTTAATTTATGAATTAAATTTCTAATGAGAAATAAAAATAAGGAAATAAAAACCGAAAAAAAAAGAAGAAATTATGCAATATGTTATTAATTTTTATAAATAATAAAATAATTTAATTTATGGGAATTTTTATCAGTTATGCATATCATATCAATTCAAAAACTTTTCATTTATATGGAGTGGCTAATTTAATTACTCCTATTAAATATTGTTTAGATCTTTTTAGATTATGTATTTATGAAGAAATTAAAATGTATTCTTATTTATTGTGCTTATGTGGGTGTAATTATTATCAAAAAGATTTTTTCAACAATTTTTTTTTTATTAGGAAAAGTTTTCTATGTCATCAACTCATTAAAAGTAGGAACAATAACATTTTTATATGAAGAACCATATAAGGAAAATATTAATAACTTTATACAATAAATTCATCAAAATTGTACAATTCGTATTCAGAAAAATTATGAAATTGTATTATAATTTATTGATTTTTGTTTTCTTTCTGTATCGGTGATAATTTGCTTTTGTTTTAATTATTTTTGTTTTTTTTTTTTTATTTCAAGAACATCTTTTTTTTATCAAAAACAAAAAATATGACTGATGAGGTCGAAAAGTTCTTGACCTAAGTATAATTAGAAGTGAGTTGAATGCAAAATGCTTTTTTTTTCAAATTTTCAATGCAACTTCCCTTATATTGTCTACTTAAAGAGAAAAAAATATCATCTATTTATTCTTCAGTTTGCCTTCGTATTGACCATCTCATTAGCTTTCAGAAAATATAATAGTCAGTGAAGTGATTAATTTATTATAATTAAGTCAATTAGGAAATTTGAGATGAAAAAAAATATATGTATTTGAAAAAACTTAAACAAAAGAACAAAATTTAATTTGAATAATCACTAAAATAGCGAGAAAAATATCAAGAAACCCTTTAAGTTTAAACCCAGTTGTAAATGTAGAAGTTTTGAAAATATAAAGTAAATTGTAATAAAATTCCTGGGAAGGTATAAATGATGATATTAGAAGTTTTAAAAATTTTTTCTAACCTTTTTTTTTCGTTTTTGCTTCTCTAACAGCTGTTTGGAAGGTTTCTTTTGACCTCCTGTAGAAGGTAATCAGAAGAAAACGAAGAAAAACCGAACACATACCTTCCAAGCCTAGGACATGCCCATGTAAAAAAGATATTATGTGGGATACGGAAAGGAAGGCTTCCAACCGTTTTTAAACTTCCAAAGAAGGCTTTTTTATGTATAAAGAAGGGATCTTTTTCCAACCGGGAAAGGCAATGGTAGAATATTCCTCAATATAAATATTGAACTTTTTCCGTTACAAGTTTTTATATATTAATTTTGTTTTTTTAATTTTTATAGCAATAATTAAAATGTTAAACACAAATATGTGCAGATGTTGCACGACAGATCAAAACAAAGTAAAAGAAAATAATATGTAATATCATTTACATAAAGTTGAGATTGGGGTTGAAGCTTTTCGAAGATTATTTCGAAAAAAAATTTTTTTTCATAATAAATAACCGAATTATTTTAAATTTTTAAATAAAAATATTTTTATTTAAAAAAGTTCGATAAATTTGTTGTTTTTTTTCTTTAGAATCTTCAAATACAGAAAAGTAAAACAAGATCACCTTTAATCCTGAAAATCAAATCTTATTCAATAATTTTTTTTCTTCACTTTTAAACAAATTCTTTCATAAATATTTCATTTCTTACACAGTTCAAATTCCAAGAAAAGTTGGTTTTTCAATTAAAATTCGAATTATTAGTGTTTTAATTCTGAAATGAAATTCAAACATAAATTTTAAGTTTGGCCAAACATCAAGGACATTTAATTAATCCCGTGTCATATGTAATTTTTTTTTTATACGAAAGTCGTATGAAAATACAATTCAAATATCATATATACATCACAAATAAATACTAAAGAATAAAATTTAAAATTTATTTCACCTTTCCTTTGTTTTTTTTTTCTTTTCTATCTTTATTCAAATCAATTTTAGAATCTTTTTTCATTGAACAATATGTATTGCTTATAAAGTCACAAATATAATATATTTTATATGTAAATACATAATTACAACACCATCAAATTAATAATAATAAAACCAACAAAAACAAAAAAATAAGTCTAAATTTTTTAATTTGTTTAATTTTTGCTTTCAAATTCTCAATAAATATGATTTTTTGTTGTTTTCTAAATAAACACAATATACGTGATTTTTCCAACATTTTATTTTTTTATATTCAATTTTTTTTTTTTGTATTCTTTTTTTTTCTTTTACAATTTAACATTAAATTCAATTTAACATTTAAAATAACATTAATATACATATATATATACTTTGCTGTTGTTTTTTTTTTATTTATATAATTTCCATATTGATTTTTTTTAATATTTTATTTTAAATATAATATATTGTATATGTAGGTGTTATGTATAATAGTTTTTCACTTTTTCCTCTTTTTTTTCTTTTCACTAAATTTTATTAATTCATTATGTATGTATGTATGTATACATTTATGTATAATTATTATATTTTACTTTAATTCTATGTATAATAATATATTTTATTTCTAAAATTTAATACACTTAAAAATGATATGTATTCGTTTCTTTGTTTACTTTTAATTGTTTTCAATTATTATTATTATATATGTATATATATTTTTTTTTTACATTTAATAAATAGCATTATATATTTTTTTTTCAAACCGTGGAAGGACACAATATTGATATGTTATGATAAATTATTTTTTTTCTCTAATATAATAATTTGTGTACACTAATCTTGTTGTTCTTCACAATATTAAAACTAAATTCACATATGTATAGTGTTTTATAATTATTATTATTTTTTTTTTTTTTATTTCTTGTATATAAGTTTTATTTTCTTTTCTTTGTTTTTATATCATTCTAAAAGTACTTAATTACTTTGATATGTATGTGTATTTTATTATATTTTATTCAGTTCTAATTTAAGCGCAATTAAGTTTAGTTGCAATTTATTTCACAACTTTTGGGAACAATACACATTATATATTCTCATTTAATTTTTATTTTTTTATATATTTTCATATTAATCAATAAATAATTAATTTCACAGAAAAAAATAATCTATAAATTATACACGCATTTTTAACATTATACATTTATGTATATATGTATGTAAATTGGCTAAAATTTTGTTTTTAGGCAATTGTATAAAAAATAATTTGTTTTTTTTATTTTTTAAAATGAAAATGCGACACAAAAAATAATTTAAAATTAAAAACAAAAATTTATTCATAGTTCAATATTGTACATTTTTTTTTAATTCAAAATTTCTAAGCTAATCAAACAAAATGTTACTATTGCATATGAAATACATTCATTAAAGTCCTAAAGATAATTTCTTTTGTATGAAAATCTTATCTTATTCGAAAAAGCCATTTTTTGTAATTGTTTGTTTTTTTATTTTTAAATAATTTAATTTTTCACAAGTTTTTCCAAAATAATTTAATCACGCGTTTTTTTGTTTTTCTTACAGTTTATGTTATTTTTGATTATTTAAAATTAAGTTGTATAATGATGACCGGTTCTACAAGAAAATAATCTTCAAAACAGTTTGAATATTTTTTATTTTTTAATCTATGGTTCTAACTGAATTATTTGAAAATTATTAGAAGCTTTAATTATTCTACTTTAACTGAATTGAAAAGACTTAATTTAAACTTTTATTATTTTTTTTTTTGTTTAATTAAATTTAAAAAATGAACAATATTGAACTAAAAACTCAAAAACAAAAATTTATCATAAGCTTACATATTACGTACAACATACATAGTTATAATTCATCCTTTCTATTCTATTAGATAGATCACAGCCCAACATAATTAAAACTTAAAACAAAAAATTTAAAAAAAAAAATGTGTGTAAAAAAATAAATAAATTTTATTCTTTTATGTAACTTATCACATTAATGTAACATGACTATGGTTATTGTGGTGTATTTTCGTTTTCTATTTATTGCGATTTTTATGTATATTTTTTTTTTTTTTTAAATAAAAAATATATTCAATAAAAATAAAACGAAACAATAAAAAAATATAATTGAGTATTGTTTAATTTTTTTCATTGAGAGCAAATTAGTATATTGTAATAAATGTTCTAACTGATGATTTTCAAGTAAAAAAAAATAACTATAATTTACAAAAATTATAATAATAATAATTAAAAACTGTAATTTGAAATTCACATTCTTTGTGAAAATTTGAAAAATCAGAAAACCAAAAAAAAACAAATTATTCAGTGTTTTTTTTTTGAGCTACATTAAATTTAAAGATATTTTTTAAGTTTTTATTTAGAGGAAAGATAGATACATATGTACATATACCTATATGAAAATTAATTTGTTTTTTCTGTTTAATTTTCATTAAATACATCACGTTTTCTTGAAAACCATCAATTTTTCACGATACTTTTATTTCTTGAAAATAAATTAAAATAAAACAATGAAAAAATTAATTCTTAATATTTTGAAAATATTCTTCTAATTCCAACTATCTATCTACAGTTAGTACACATTTCCATAATTATTTTATTATTGTGTGTGTGTTTTTTTATTTTTTCATATAATACGTTACTGTTGTTAACGTTGTTCTTTATTTCTTTAATTTTAAAATAAACTTCTAATCATGTTAATATTTTCAGCACAATATTTAATCATTTATTTCTAAATTATTTGTTCTTTTTCAATTGTTTCTTTTTTTTTCTTCTAAAGAATTTCTTAATCTAACAAATCTAAACAACTATAGAAAATAATAATAACAAAACAAAAAATATCAAATAAAATAAAATTTGTACAAATAATGATATGTATATAGTGGTGTATGTATATATTTTTTGAATACTCGTATATATATTTTTTCTTTTCTCTAAATGATATGTATCAGTTACAATTTAGTTTGTTTTTGTTTTTTTCTTCTCCTAGAACTCGAGTATATAATTTTTTTAATTGCAATGTATATTTATATTATTTGATGTTTCTACATACATATATAATATACTTTTGTTTTTTTTTTTGTTATTGTTTGTGATCTTAAAAAACTAAAATCTACATTATACACATTTTAACTACATCATTTTACTTAAATTTATAATTAATTTTATAATATATATACTTTTCATTTTGTTTTATTTATTTTTTTCCTAAATTATAATTGAATATAGGTAGGTTGTCATCGTAAACATTAAATTCTGTACATATAAATATAATATGAACAAATTCTACACAAAATTTAAATATACATATAACATATATACTTTTTTGGTATATTGGTTTTTTTTTCTTTTCTCTAACTTAAAATATACAAACCATTTTAAAATATACATTTAAGTACATTGTATTTTCTATAACTGATAACAATTAATCTGACATACCTGAGTATAAAAGAAAAAAACATAAAAACAAAACAAAAAAATGTATCGAAAACTAAGAAACAAAAAATATTAATTACTGATTGAACTTACTAATATATGCTAATATGTACCATGTTATGTATATGTATATGTATGTTTAATTCGTTTTAATACTTTTTTGCATTTCCTCGTTTTTTTTATTATTGTTATTGTTTGTTTTTTTCTTCTTAAATTAAAATAAATTAATCTATACTTAATCACAAACAAAAAAACAGTTTTAGTATATGTATGTGTTGTGTGTATAATTTATTTATATTAGAAGGCAGTATGACCTTGTTCTGTACCAGGTACTGCAACACCTTGACCACCACCACCGCTACCACTAACTCCCAATACTCCACCAACTGATGATATTTGACGTGCTGCTGATTTTTGTGCTTCAACAACTGGCATATCATCATCTGGTTCTAATGCTGGATTTATTCTACCATTTCTTTCATCTTTACCAACCATTGTTGCAGCACCATATGTACGTCCAAGTGCACCAGCCATTACAGACATCTGAAATTTAATAATTTATGTGGAAAGAAAAACAACAAGTTGTTAAAATTTAATAAAAAATTGTATATCTACCTGTTCGCCAACTTCTGATGGTTCACCAACCCTTTGAACATCTTCGGGTATATTAACAACACATCTAAAATAATCATAGCCAGGAGCTAATCGTCCTGATTCAAACATCATCCTAAAAAAAAACAAAAACAATATACTTATAGATAATATCTGATCATGAAAAATATATTGTAATTTCATAATACATACTTTGTCCACCATGAGACGAACACTAAAGTAATTAAACTTAATAACATTGCCATAGTTCTAAAAGGGAATAATTGACGTGAATTTTCTACATCATATCCTGGATAATGAATAAGGGCTGGTAATCCCATTAATGGTTCACCACCAGATAATCTTATTAGGAATGCTACAATATATGCAGATAAACTTCCATATGTATTACAAAAATTTTTGAAATGAACAACCATTAAAAGCTAAAAATAATTTTAAAAAAAAATATCATTTAAATTTAATTTTTACACAACGGTTAACAAAAAAAAAAAGAGTATTACCTGTGGGAAAAGAATTACGTATACAAGATCAGAACACATTGACCATAAACCATAAATTGATGGAATTGTTAATGCCATTATCGTTGATAAAACTCCAACAACTAATATTGATACACGCATTACCCATATAATTTCCATTTCAGAAGCATTTTGACGAAATATCAATTTATAAACATTACGTGCAAACATTGATGATGCTGATAATACAGAAGAATCAGCTGATGACATAACTGCTGCTGATACAGCACCCAAACCAAAGAATGATACAAAATCTGGTGTTAAATATTGTAAAACCATTGGAAGTATCATACTAGTTTGATCTACTGTTAATGGATAAGGACCTTTATAGTCAGTTTCGTTCCATGCTAATTATTATTTTTTGGAAATATATACAATAAAAATTTAATTTAATTTTTTTTTTTCAATCAAATTTATAAATTTATCAAATTTTTGTAACGTACGAGTAGCTTTTGCAATTGCTCCAATTAGAACCGGTGGGATTGCCATTAAAATGCAACCGAACGCTGCTACATATGATAAAATTTGTGCTCTACCAGCAGTCTTACTTGATAAAACTCGTTGGAAATAAACCTTAATATTTCAAAAAAGAAATAGAAATAGAAATCGATTTAGTGATACGCTTTTTCTTTACTTCCTTTAATTTCAATTTCTTCTCAAATAAAATATTTATTTAAAAGAGAAATAATAAAAATTTACCTGCCAAGGTATTCCACCAAATATTAATAATAAACCGTAATCAATATAGAACCAATATTCTTTTGGATCAATTGAACCAATCCAATCAACATCCATTGATGATAAACTTTGTACATGATCATTAGCCCATGCAAATGGTATACATAACCATAGACCGATAAATATACAAAATAATTGTATAACATCAGTATATGCAACTGAATATAAACCACCAAAAAGTGTATAAAAAACAGCAATACATGATGAAAGTATCACGGATGTTCGATGATCCATATCAATAATAACAGATAATGTAGCACCTATGAAAAATTAAAGAAAAAAAAATAAATAAAAATAAAAGATAAATTCAAACATTTTGAATAATTGTGTCAAATTTAAAAATTATTATTTTATTGTTTCCTTAAAAAATAAAAAATAAAGATATTTTTACCTAATGCCGCTAAAATTCCAGCTGCCCAAAATACTTCACCACATAGTGCCGGAAGAAATAATAATCCTCCCATACGTTCACCAAAGGAATCTTGAAGCGGATCTAACATTGTTATGTAACCTTGTCTTCTCATGGGGTTTGCAAAGAATATGCCGCCTATTATAAATTTTTTATGTAATAATGATTAAATGTATGGTACATATTTATTTTTTATGACATAAAAAAAATTTACAAATTTTTTTTTTTTTAAATTGTGATAAATTGAAAGTTTTTTTATATTTATTCAAAAAAAAAAAAAAAAAAATTTCAAACAATCGATTCATACAACAAAACAAAATAAAACCCATGAGAAAGGAGAATCTTATGAATAAAAACTCAAGACTATATAAACTTCTTCATCATTATATTTATTAATTTTTTGAATAAATAATAGTCTTATATGGAAAAGAAGAAAAAAAATTATATACATACCAAAAACTAAACTTAAAGCATATCCGAATGGTGCTTGACACCAAACCAATCCTGATGTGTAAATAGCTTCAGCTGTACCATTTATATAACCTCCTCCAACCCATGTTGCTGTTTTATATTTTTTTAAAATAAAATAAAATAAATTACAAAAACAAAAAATTGATATAATATTCTGTAAATGTTTTATGGGTTTTTTGCTTCATAATTTTAGTATATATGAATATGAAAAAGTTTCAAAAATTTATATATACATATTATATGTACCTGTCATTGTAAAAATTCCCACAAATAATCCAATCGATCTTCCTGCCAGCATAACTTCTTCTTCAGAATCATTTCCTTCTTCTTTTTTTCTACCAGCCCATATACCAACAATTAATATAAGTAGATAGAATAATACAATACTTACAACGCCAGCGATATTAATCATTTTGTTTTATTTTTAATGATATTACAAGGACGAAAATACAAATTGTTCTCTTTTTTTATTTTTGTTTTTTTGTTTGTTTGAAGATAATGTTACTTTTAAAGTTGTTATAACACCAACAAATTAATAAAAAAAAAACATAAAACAATGAAGAATATATTGAAAAATAACACACACAAGGAAATAGTAAAATTATGTTAAAGCTCCTAGCTTTTTTGCTGTTGTTGTATTTTTTTTCTTTTTTCTTCTGTTATTTTCCTCCCTCTTGTATTGACCTGTTAAATGGACCATTAAAAGACCTTAATTAGAATCAAATCAGATTTTGCTGTCAAAACTTTTAGACTATGTATATTTATTTATATATTTCAGAAAGAAGAAAAAATGTGTATCAAGATAGAATATTAAATGAGGTGATTATTTAATATATTTTTGTGTTTTTAGAAAATTTTTCCTTGTAATAATTTATGTAATTTTTTTTTTATTTTCACTTGATTTTATTTTTATTTTTTATTAGATGATTTTTATCTGTCGTATCATTGTGTCAATTATGTATGCCCCTTTTATACGTAGGGCTCGTCTGTAGGTGTGTATCGTGTATCAATAATTTCTCAAGAGAGTTCTATAACGTTTTTGGGTTTTTAATATTTAAATTGAAAATACTCCTACACATGAATGTAGGATTAAGGATGAAAAATTATCATATATGTATATATATATATGTTTATATAAGTGTTACTCTTTATACTATTATAAATGATTTTGTTTCACTCGAGAAAAAAAAAACCAGTTAGTCCTTTAAAAAAAGTATAGAGAATTTTTTTTTTCTGTCCCAAAGGAAATTATTTTGCAGATATTTTGAGGTTATAGAAAATTTAAAACTTATATAATTGAGATAATAAATGAAAACCCTAATATGTACTCTCAAAAGATTTAAAAAAACTTTTTAGCATAAATTTATGATTTATTATACAATTGTTCTCTGCCAGTTCTGGATCTGTTCTATAACACAGTTAATTTTCTAATTTTTTTTTTTTTTTTTTTAAATTTATTCACAATACACAACTTACAGTTTTGATATCAAACAAATACAACTAAATGGAAAATAAACAAGAAAACTAGTTTATATTAAAAACTTTTTCAAATCGATCAAAAGTTACTATTGAAAAAGATACATATAAAACAAATTTACAAAAAAAAATGAAAATGTATACAAATAAATATACTTTAGTCGATAATACTAGGAGAGAACAATAAATTTTCTATTAATAATAAAATAAAATCAAACTCAATTTAAAATGTCATCAATCATTTAATTATTTTTCTTTTCTTTCGTTAAAAAATTAATTAAGAACTATTGCAATTCTTAAGAAACATTGAACTTATCATCAATTTTGCCTTGTTACTATTAAAAAAAAAAAGAAATAATAATAAAAATTTCTGCTATTGTGTAATACAAATACAGTAATACAAATTTGAAATAGATCTGCTTGAATCACAGTTATGAAGAAATATCTAAAGATTCAAGATATTTAAATATAACACTAGCTACTTGTGAAATATCTTTATTTTTTTTCTTTTAATTTTTTTGCTTAGTTAAAGTTTTTAAAATGTAAAAAGTAATTTTAAAATCAATTGTAAATTAATTATTATTCAATATCTTTAAATTAAATCTATTTTAATAATTAAATATATAATTTTTTTAACATTATGAAGAACTTTTCTAGAAAAAAATTGAAGTGCTTTTATTGTTTAGAATTTTTTTCTTAAGACTTTTTAAGATAACTTTTTATTCTTATATCGAAAATGAAAAATTAATTAAAAAAAAGGGTTTTAAAAAGTAGATGCTAATACTAGTGAAATTTTTATTTGAGATAGATTTTTTTTTCTTTTTTACAAAGAATCAATATTTTTTAAAAAATTAATTAAAATTGAATGGAATAAATAAAGTAATTTTCAATTAATAAAAGAATACCGAAATTAGTGGAAAATAATTAAAGCATGTAAAAAGAATAGTGAAAAATAAATAAATATTTTAATTTTGTAGGAAATGAAGTCGCTTCAAGACGAAAATAGTTTTAAATGAAATAAGTTAAAAAAAGCTTCAATTTGTTAGTGGGTTTGTTATAAAAGTTTATTCGATCGATAAATTATAATTTGTCATAATTACTTTTATTTTTTTTTTTCGTTAAAAATCTTACTAAATTTATTCTCTCAATAATGAAATATTTAAAAAAAAAAAAGCAAAAGGAAAATCAATTACGAAAATTAGAGCTCAAAATATGAAAAAAACATACGTTTTCTAAAAATGTAGATCATGAAAAAGTCATTTAAAAAAATTCGAAATAAAATCAAAGAAAAAAATTCTTAACGAAACGTACGATACCTAATTGACCTTCTAATCGAAATAACAACAATAATAAATTAAATCAAAAATCGAACATGGTAATTAATTTTAAAAGAAAAACAAAAACCAATTTTTTGGATAAATAGTACCTATTCAGTAACTAACATCAATTCACTCTATTTATAGAATCAAAAATGTCATCAACAACAAATAACTACACCAAGTTTTCTTGTTTTTTGTTGGTTTTTTTTTACGTTATACACTATGAAATAGCTAACACGCGATATTAATTTTAATTTAAAAATAAATAATTTATTTAAAAAAAAAAAAATGTTGTTAACGAGAATTTAAGGATTCCAAATAAAAATTCAATATAATGAAAATAACCTTATTTTTAAAGTATATTTTATGGATTTTTATGTTCCATATAAAGTCATAGTTATACACATTCAAATTATAACATCTCGTTAATTTTCTTATACATTGTGTAGAAATTTGCACTTTATTTTATGAAATATTAAACAATTATTTTTTTTTCGTATCGATCATCCCTTCATGTATTCAAAAAAAAAAAGAAAAAAAAAATATATTAAAGCTTAACCAATAATAATAAGTAGCTACATCGTATTTAATTAAATTTTTAAAAAATTGCATGTAGGTGGATAACAAAAAAAAAAAAGACTTTTATAAATTTTCATTAATGAATTTTTTATTGTACAAATAATTTTCACGTATTCTCAATTTATTTTTCTTTATAAAATTTAAAACAATATACACACATATATTCATACACACAATCATACAATAAGTAAAATATATACAATTTTTTCATATAATTTTCCCACGACCCACACTCTTTGTACTCATGTTTATATGTATGTATATATACTCTTGTATATACCCGGACAAATTTTTTTTAAATCTTCAAATACCAAAAATGTGTTATATAAGAAGTATAGTGTAGTAAAAAAGAAAATCTATGGTGAATTTTGTTATGGTGAAATTTTCCACAAAAAAAAGGGATGAAGTCAATAACTTCAAATACATATATGCAGCTATACATGTGTGTGTTGAATAGTAAGAAAATATACATATATGTATTGTGTTTTTCCTGGGGAAATTTAGAAATATTTATATATGTGTGGTAAATTTGTATTTGTGTAAGGATTTGTGTATGTGTATGTAAAAAATGTAAAAATTAGATATACATATACATATATACGTATACATTTATAATTTTTTGTGTAAATATAAATAAAAATTTCAAGATTGTTAGGTAATATATTAATTTAATTCAAATATTGTATTATTAATAATTTATTAAGAATTCTTTCTTTGGCTTACCTCGAAGGTTTCTTTTATTTTTTCTTTATTTATTCTATTTGTCTTCTTGTTGTATATAATGGGTTTTGTGTATTTTTTTTTCTTCTATATGTATATAATATATTATTTAGAATTTTTTAATTTTTTTTTTAAGTTAAATTTTTCACCAAAAAATAAATTAAGCACATCACAGATAATTAAACTAAATTATTTTTTTTCTACTATTTTTTAAAGTCTACTTTTTTTTTCTATTTTTCGTTTAGAAAAAACAAAAGATATTTGTATGCTTTTTAAACTTTTACTAATAATTTTTTGTTTTAATTCTTTAAAAATTCCACTTGAAATATTTTGTTTTAAATTTTTTTTTTGTAAATTAAAGAACGTAAATTTGTGATAAAATAGATTTTTTTTAGCTCAAAAGATTTATTTTAGTTTCTTTTATAGTTTTAAAAATACTCCTTTTTTTTTAATCCTTTTTCCGTTGATATCTTTTAACATTTAATACAAAATGAAAATAATATATGTATATTCATGTATATAATATGTAGTTAGTATATATCATAAATTTGATATGTATATATAAATATATAGATATAATATATGATATGTATGATTTTTCTTTTTCGGATAAACCGTGGGGTTTTAAATCTTCATTTTCTTTACATTATTACTTTTTTTTGTTGTTGTTTTGTTTTTGTTCTATCTATAGTAAAAAAGAAAAATGGAAATTTCCTTTTTTTTAGCTTTTTCTTTTATCTCGTTACATATATGTATAAATAATTTATTCACAGTTTTTATTTTTTTATTTTATTCTTTAGCAAGATTAATGTAGGTGTATGCTTACTTAAAGAAGAACAAATGTTTTAGAACATTTCAAAACACTGATTTATTTTTTTATTTTTCAATTTTTTTTTCTTTATTCGTAATTATTAGGTATTATTTTTAAAAAATATATATCCTTACGTATTGAAATTTATTCGTTTATTTTAATAATAATTGATATGTATGTATATATTTATTAAATTTATTTTATTTTATTTTTATAATACATATATATAATTATGATGATGGAAACAACTATCGCCCCAACGTAAGGACGTCTTTTGAGACGGACTGTTTCTTGTTTTAAAATGTAACCCGCACATGTGCTCTTAATAGAAATTTTTTTATAAATATTCCAGCAATTATTACATTGAATAATTGATAATTATTTTTTATTATAATTATTATTATTGATATTATTTTATTATTAAATTTATTATAAATTAAATTCATTCGCAGATAATTTATTTAATTTAAAACATAATAAAAATTCAAAATGTTAACAACAACAACAGAAAAAAAAAAAATTTTTTATGTTATTTTCAAGTAAATATTGAATTTTGTTTTTTATTAATAATTTTATTAAGTATTTTTTTGTTTTGTTTTTATTGTTTAAAAATACATATAATTTACGAACATAATATTATAATTCGACTTGAGTATTTGTTAAATTGATTGACTATATTATGAGTTTCCATTTAATAGACCCGCACTGTATTTATAAATTACATTTTTCTTTTCTCCTGTAATTTTCTATACAGAAATAGTTTATTATTGATTTTAATTTAATTTTTTTTCTTCTTTTATTTTTATATTAATTTTTATCCTTTTTTTTATGAAAATACATAATTTTTTTTTCCTGGTGAATTTAACTAAAAATAATTCTCATTTATCATAAATAACAACAATAATGTTGAATAAATTCCAGTTTTAATGTTTTTTTTTACTATTAACTCGTTATCCTTTCAATTTTATTTGAATTTGAGAAGAAAAAAGAAGTACATAAAAAGCACAAAAAACAACAAAAATAAATTAACAATTTAAATTACAACTTCGTTCTAAGTTCACTTAGCTTCATGTTTTTTTCTTCTATATTTGAAATGTATCCTTTTTGCTTTTTTGTTCAAATAGCTACTTTACATATAATTTTGGTATAAGTATACAAGTCAGAGAAGATCTGGCAGGTTCAAAAGTGAATTGGCTACTAAAAATGTTTTAAATGTTTTAGCCCTTAGACAAATACAAATACATCTAACAAAAATACTCAAAATACACTTGCATTATAAAATAAATAAAATGAAATTTTCAACTACATTCATATAGATTAAAAATATTTTAACGAATACAAAAAAACAAACAAAGAAAATTCGAAATAAAAAATGATTTTTTTTTTACAAATATTTGGAGAATTTTCCCCATTTTTGATATACAATCACAACCATGTTTACTATATGATACAAATGATTTTTCATTTAGAGAATATAATATACCGCCATTTTGATTGTACGCATACATTAATAAAAGAAAATTTCCAGTTAGGATTTTCATTTTTACAACTTTTGACGAATTTTGTTTTTTTGTTGTTGTTTTTTTTTCAAATTCGAAAGCTTTTTTGAAGGGGTAAAATGTGCTCTTGTATGTGTGAAATGGTAAAAAATTCTATATAGTCTTTTTACATTTACATTGTTGCACAATTTTTTTTTTATCATTTATTATTATTATTTTTTTTTTTTTTTAAAACAGAAGAAGCATCTTTCATTAAAAGGGGTTTTCTTATAGTTTTTGTTTTTTTTTTATATTGATTGTCGCTTATACACGTAATTTAATGACGTCAAAAAGTACTGATTGGTTGATAAACTCAAATAATAGCCTGTGTATTAAAAGAAAAAAAAAATGTTTTTTTTTTAAATCACATGAAAATGTGCGAATTTATGTTTAAAAAAAAATGTTCGACGCATAAAAAAAACATTTATTCAATATTCTAGACTTTTGGTTTTGATATTGAAAACCATTTCGACGCATAAAGATCCTTTTTGTAGATATTAAAAAATTCGTGAATATAAATGAAAACTAAAATTAATAAAATTATTTTTATTTTAAATTTCCTTGTAGAATTCAATGTTATTAAATTTAATTTAAGTTTAAACTTACGGTTTTCTGTTTCATATTTTTGAGAATAAAAAAAAAAAACTTAAATTATGTATAAAAAAAAATGAAAGGGTTTTGATATTTTCTAACCTATCTATATACATATTATATTATTCACATGAAAACTAATTGGTTATTTATTTATTCTTTCTTTTATAAAAATTTGTTGTACAAAAGCGATCCTTCGTATGAAGGTGTATTTTTTTTTTCGAAAAACTCGTGAACGACATTAAAAAAATAAAAAAATATTTAAAAAACTATACACTTGAAATTTGTTTTTATTTTTATAATAATTTTATTCTATGTACGTATAACCTTTCTGTTTATTCGAAGCATTTATTTATTTTATATGTATCATATATGTACATACAAAAATGTTATACGTGCGTAGGTGTTACATAATATAGAGTGGGTATTAAATTATTTAAACTACACAGTCTAGTCAAGATATATGTATGATATTTCGATACAACGGACTTTTATTTCTTATTTTTATTATATGAAATACCGCAACACGCCTACAATAATGCGGTTATTCGTTACTATGAAATTAATCAAGAGAAAAAAAGAATAATCAAATAAAAGATTTCTTTCATACTTAATTAGTTTTAATGTCCCCACTAATGTGTTCCATAAAAAACAAATAAATATTTACATCAAATAATTAAAATATTTGTGAAATTTCATTGGAAACAATTAATTTCAATCTAATTTTAATTTACACAACAAAAACAAGGATAATTTCCTTATATTTTTTTTATTTTGTAATTTTCAAATAAATTCGTTCATTAAAATATTTCAAAATTTTCCAATTCTCTTGCTAGTTTACCGTTAAAAATATTTAAATGAAAACATTTGCATAAATTTAGGTGGTAAGCTATTACATCATGGTACCAGGTGGCGATGATATTAGTTTCAAAACATATGATTTTGACATTGACATTGACGTCATCCATAAACATAATCGTCAATCGTCATCGTATTCGTAAAGGGTTCATTTCATAGTGACTGAACGGAGGGCATTTTTTTAAAATTGTTTTTCAAAGAATTGGGCGTTGAAAATCCTCATTATGGAAGAATTTAAAATTCCATCGGTAACAGCAAAATCTTCAAGTACATCTAAACCAATCAAGGAAGAGGAAGATGCATGCACAAGTACAACTGAAGAGAAATCACAAAAAGTCAATGTCAACAAACCACCCCACAGGCATTTTGAAGTTCCTTACAAGGAACCAAAATGGTCAAAAATGCCAGATGAAAATTATCCATATAAACTTGAAGTATTAAAATCTGGTGCTATAGTTGAAGAAATTGGAGATTTAAATACGAAACCATTTTGGCTTTTTGGAAGATTATCAGAACATAATGACATTGTATTAGCACATCCAACAATATCACGATTTCATGCAGTTTTACAATATAAACCAAAACAAGATAAAGATACTGATAATAATGATGCAAAATTTGGTGAAGGATGGTATATTTATGATTTAGAAAGTACACATGGAACATTTTTGAATAAAATGAAAATACCATCAAAAACTTATGTACGAGTTAAAGTTGGACATATGATAAAATTGGGTGGCAGTACACGTAATTTTATTCTAGAAGGTCCAGAATTTGATGAAGAACCAGAATCAGAATTAAGTGTAACCGAATTAAAAGAGTTACGTATAAAACAAGAACAAGAAAAATTAAAAAAAATTGAAATGCAAAAAGCAATGCGTGAAAAAGATGGTATTGATTGGGGAATGGGTGAAGATGCTGATGAAGAAACTGATTTAACTGTAAATCCATATGCAACAACAAACAATGAAGAATTATTTCTAGATAATCCGAAAAAAACATTACGTGGTTTCTTTGAAAGAGAAGGTTTAGAGTTTGAATATAAATGTGACGAAATGTCAGCTGGAACATTTGTTTGCAAGTTGGTTAACTGGGTATTTCCTTGTTTATCTAAAGCACTTTTATTAAAATTCTTTTAATTTATCGTTCAGAGTCGAACTTCCCATTGATGACATGCACGGAAGACCAATTATTGCAGAAGTATGCCATAAAGGTAAAAAGAAGGAATGTGTTGTACAATGTGCACTTGAAGCTTGTCGTATTTTAGACAGATATGGGGTTTTGCGACAATCACATCATGGTATGTTAAAATTTTTGTATTTCTAATTTTTAAAAATCATTTTTTTAATTATAATTTTTGTTTCTTTGTAGAACCTCTAAAACGTAAAAAACAAAATGCAGATTCCGATGAAGAAGATGATTTTTTGGATAGAACTGGAGATGTTGAAAGAAAAAGACAACGAAAACTTGCTAGTAGTCAGAGTAATGCTTTAACTTATGACGATTTGGTAAGTTTTCTAATAAATTTTTTTTTTCCATTCTCTGGCATAATTATAGAAAGTGATTTTTTTTTTGTATTTCACAGATTAAACAAGAAAATGAATTATTGGAGAAAATTGCTACGGTAGAAGAGAATATTTCACGTTATCAAGAAATGATGAAACGTTCAAAAGAATCAAATGAGAATGAAGATAATGAAGATCTTGATAGTTTTATGGAAAATTTGAAAGAAGATTCAACAGTTGATAAAACAGAAATACGAAAATTACGAGTAAGTATTGGTAGATGGTCAATACTATATCAGAAATTTCTCTTAAATGAATTTATTTATTTTTTCTTCTTTTAGGTTGAACAACAACATTTAAAATCTGAACATCAGAAAATTCAAAAATTAATAAAAATTGCAAAACCAATACTTTTAACATCATTGAGTTCTCAATCGACATCAACAAATTCTGGAACAAAGAAAAAAGTCACATTTCCATTATTTGGAAAAAGGAATAAATTAAAATTGAATATTATTAAATCAGAACCTAAAAACAAAACAATTGAAAAAGAAATGAAATCTGATGAAGAAGAAATTGAAGAAGATGATGTTAATGATGATAAAAAAGAAATTTCACAAAATAATTCCAAAAATATCAGTGAATCATTGGTTTCTTCTTCTTCAGAAAAAGAAAGTGTAGTTTCTGAAGAAAAAGAAACAGAAAATAATTCAAATATTGAAAAACAAGATACTATTCCAAAAAGACGTATTGGTCCAGCATTTATTCCAGAAGAAATTCTAAAGAATATCCAAGAACAGCAATCTCAATCAAAGGAACAAAAAGAAAAAGATGAAAAAGAATCTACAGAAAATGATGTAGTGGAAATGAAAAATCCAAATAATCCATCAGATCCTACAGGAGAAGAAAAAAAAGAAGAGGACGATGAAGAAGAAGAAGAAGAAGAAAAGGAGGAGGAAGATGAGGAAGAAGAAATACAAAAAGAGAAGAAAAGAAAACGAATAAGGAATCGTAATAAAGGAAGAGAAAATATTGATATTGATGATTCAGCTGAATTAGAAGATAAAAGCAAATATTCTGGATGGTTACCACCAGACAATCAAACTGGAGATGGAATGACAACTTTAAATCAGAAATTTGGTTATTAAATTAATGAAATACACACAATTACGAAAAATTGTATAAGATTTTCTTTTAATGTTACTCTTTAAATTATAACATACATAAAAATATTATATTACAATAAGTATAAATACAATAATCAAAATGGATGTCTTTGTTCCGTGTGAAAAAGTATGTTTATTATTTTCATGAATGATCGATAATCAACTTCCATGTGACAACCTGAAAAAACAGCGTCGTATCAAGAAGATCGAACAGTTTCCAAATTATTTCGATAGATTTACAGAACGAATTCAGAAAGTGCATCTTCGAAAACGTCAAATGATCGTCAATATTGATGAAATTCAGCTTAATACTTTGAGTTAATGGAATTTCAATCAATTAACACGAAAATTTTCAAAAATGCACAAACTTTGTATGTAGTTCTTACCTCTTTCAACACCAAAACATTTACAAATTGTATCAAATTCTCTTGAACTTATTAAATTAATCAAATTTCTTACAGTTAATGCTCTTAAAAATTGATTAATCGATACTGTTCCACAATTTTGTCGATCATAATCTTCAAAAATTTGACTTAAATTTGAAATATGATCTGGTGATTTTGATAATTTTTGTAATGCTTTAGAAATAATTGTTCTTTCTTCAAAATTTAAAAAACAATTATCACAATCTGTTGATGGAAAATATTGTATTGGTATATTTAATGGTGATTTTTCTAAATTCTCTTGATAGAAAACTTCTTCAATAACTTTACAAAATCTCTTATAATCGATACATGCTTTTTGAAATGGTGTTTCGAAACTGAAAAAAAACAAAAGATACTTTAAGAAATTATACAAATTTAAAAAAGGAAAAAAATCCTTTTAAAAGAATAAAATATTACATTTCACAAATCACATCAATTTCATCAATCGTCAATTTAATATTTGCGTTATCTAAGCCACGTTGAAAATCATATTTATTAATTAATTCATGATTTAATTTATCGTAATCCTTAAGAAAATCAATAATTCGTATTCTCTTTACTACAACTTGTTTTTTAACTTTGGCTAAAACATGTACGATATCGAGTTCTTTCTTTGGTGGAGGAATTTTATTAAGATTATTTGCTTCAAGTGGAGGACATTCTTCAAACTGTTAACGCACATTTAATTAAAAATATTTGAAAAATTTCAACATAAAATTTCAAACCTTCGATAATGTATAATCTTTTGGATCAGCTTCGGATAACAGCCAATCATAATTGAAACCTATTTCATCATTATATCTTTTTTCTAAAGCATAAAATTCTTCATCAGAAAGTAAAATACCGTTTGAAGTTAGAACTTGCCGAATTTGTGATCTTGTTACATGACCTAAATTACATCTTCAAAAAAAAAAATTCTTTATGAAATATTCTTTTCATATAAATTGTCCTTGATTTTGAATTTCATTAGGGGGTTGAAATTTAAATTCACAATAGGGTTTAAACGAGGTTTGGACAGTTGTGGTATTAAAATGGCACTCTCAGTGCTAATTGGGTCATCAGAAGCAATCCGAGAACTGTCTAATATTGTCATTTTTTATTTTTATGTAATTTTAATCAAGGTTGGAAATTTCAACTATGAGAAATTCTCATTCTAATGAAATTCTTAATCATAAGGGGAATATTTTTTTTTGTCATACTTATCGAAATCTTTAAAAAACTGTCGTAAATATAAACGACGATTTGTTATTTTTGTTTTAATTTTATATAATGCATCTTCACATAAATTTCTTATTTCATTTTTTTGATTTTGCCAATTTTCTTGACCAGATCTTTTTAATTCAGTTACTTTAGTTGGTGGACATGTTATTATTTGATAAGGTTTCTTTTCTAAATTTGACACGGTAAATACTGAAATTAAATAAAATGAAAATGTATTTATTTATTTTTCCAAACCTTTTATAACGGTAAAATTATTTAATAAAATACCTTTATTAACATCATGTTCAAATTGTTTCCAATTACAACGGTTCATATCATTTGGATCTTCATACATTTGACAAATCAATTTTAATTCATCATTTGTTAAAAATAAACGATGTAAACTAGATACTCCAACATTATCTAGAGCACGTGAAAATTGATTTTTTGTTATATATCCACAATTTAAAATATCAAAACTTCCGAAAAATTCATTTATTCGAATACTGTTCTCTAGAATGTGACGTTGTATACGTAAAAATATCTCTTCAAATTGTCTTGTTGGTTTTTTCTTATTAAATGTTGAATGATATGATGTCTCTTTACCAAAAACATCAGATATACGAACATTACCGATTTCTGGTCTTGGCAATTTTGGTAATTTAACATCAATTAATCGTCCAGGGAAATTCTCTATAATATCCTAATCAATAAAAAAAAAAAAAAAAAAAAGAACAATGAAGAAATTGTTTATGATACTGAATTAAGGTCATCGATTCACACACATCCGATTCAACACAGGTCCGGTTCCCCTCTATCTGATCAAGTCCAAGATTTTGTACATGTTTGTATGTGATCTATTTACACACATCCGTTCCTGTTCCGGTCACAAATCAGAAAAATGGATAAAGCGGAACCAGATTGATTGTGTGAAGTGAATCGACTTTTATTCTTATTTAAAAATGAAAACTTACTTCAGAAAAATCAACTAAACGTTGGCTATCTAAATATCGTACAATTTCTTCAATATCTTTTATAAATGCAACATAATTTACAGTATACGAATCTTTTAAATAACGTTTCAATAATAAAATGAAATCATTTTCTGATAGAATAATTTTCATAAAATGTAAAACTCGTGAAAAATGTGGAATTGTAACAGTTCCTGTATTTTTTGAAATCTAAAAAATAATAATTTACCAGATAAATTACCAGAACAAACGATATTATACGATGAAAAATTACCAATTCATAATCTTGAAAATATGGTAACAGTACAATATCTCTTAAACGTACTGTTTGTGCAATACTTGTTAATAATATACAAATTAGTCTTTTTTCAAAAAGTGACAATGAATTCACATGAAGAGGATCATTCCATTCAAGACCGCTAACAAGATCAGGGTTTTTTGTATGATCTTGATCTGAAAATGAAACATAATGTTCATTAAAATTGAATTTCTCGATTGAAGTGGTCGTGGTGCTACATTTTAGGATTGAAAAGAATATAAACTCTAGTACCTTGAGATATTACATCACAAAATTGTTTATATGCTACACGTCCATCTGATAATCGAAAATAATTGGTAACTTCTTTAATTTCAAATTCAGATAAACCAATTATATTTTTCAATTGACCAAGTATACTACTAAACTTAGATTCTGAAAAATATAAATGAACATTTTTCTCAGTTGAAATATTCTTAATGAATTCTTTACAAAATACCTGAAATTAAACCACTTTTATTTGGATCGAAAAACTTATAATAATCAGATATGCGATAACCATGACGATAGATTGCACTTTGAATTTTTCTACAAACTCTCCAAATTTCATTTAAATTTAAATTTTCCTAGAAAAAAAATAACAAAATAATAAATGGAGATTCAAATTTTTCTTGTTTTTTCTTACCTGCTCCATTTTACAATTAAATTTTTCTTTTTCACATTATTCAAACATGCACGTGAAAAACTAATTTAATTATTAAATGACAAGATCATCATAATTTTTCAATGGTATCCCTGTTAAAAATTAGTGAATCTTCGAAAATGTCAAGTGACCGTCAATTGATGTAATTCATTCAAGCTTAAAGATTTGAATTGCTGAATTTCATCAATTGACGATCACCTTACGTTTTCGAAGATGCACTTTTATTGACGATTAAAGACGCTTGCAGACGACTTACTACATAACTGTCAACTGCATATAGTTGATAGATTTTTTCAAGTTAATAATGGAACTTGTACATCTTCAGGTAAAGAGTAAGAGGACAGATTAGTTCACATGTTTTTCGAATTTTTCGAGGACGTGGTTTCAATTTGGCTTAAAAACACAATAAATCTGCCTGTGATAAAATTGAAAAGGATTGGTTTTTGAAACTTTTATGGGTACTTTGTGTCTTAAAAATTCTCGATGCGTGATTTGTCTACTTGATGTGTTTAAAATTCATTTACAAGTGCATTTCGAAACATTATGATATTATAAAAATATAGAACCGTTTCGATGCATTTTATAAGCTTTGTCATCCTTAAGATAAGGGTACTTAACTTAAATCTGTGAAATCACTTAAAACATAAAAAAATTCATAAAAATTATCAAATTTTTGTGTATTTGACTTTGGAAAACTGAAATTCTAGCTTTTTGTTTTGTTTTTTTTTAGTCAAACACTCACTTTTACAGTACAAAAAATAATTCAACTTAAATTTAAATAAAACAAACAAACAAAAAATTTCAAAAAAAAAAAAAAAAAAAAAAATTAAAAACATAAGAAATTTTTTTCGTATCAAAATAATTTTATTACAAATTAAAAAAATAATAATAATAATAAATGAAATGTATGTATGTATTATGTATGTTTTTGAGTTAATAAGATAAATTCAATACTACTATATATATTTTTTTTATTATTTATTTCTTTAAATCAAAATTTAATTATTTTTGTTGGTTTTTTTTTGTTTTTGTTTTTTTTACAATTATTTACTTTTATTTTTGTTTTATGTGTTTCAGTATGAAAAAAATGTTTTTTATTTTATTTATTATTTTTAAATAAACGAAAATTTAAATAAATTGTTTGTTTTTTTTTTTTTAATTTCAGTCACTATTCTGTAAAAACTATAAAATAAGTGAATTATTATTTTATTTATTTTTTAATTTTTTGTTTTTCTGATTTACTATTAATAAATAGTAGTAATTATGAAATTATTTTATTTTTAAATAAACCACGACACAATTTTATTTATTTATTTTTGTTTTCTCTTGTTTTTGTACATTTTTATTTATTTTTTTTGTGTTTTTACTTTATTTTTAAATAATTTTATTGTTGATTTTTTATTTAAATTTTATTAATTACTTTTTTTTTTCTGCGGTTTTATAAACTAAATTAAGATTTTTTCTAAACGTATCTATTATATATGTATGTATATATAGTTTTTTTTAATTAGAAATGATTTTTTTTTTCATAGTTTTAAAAATATTCCTTTTTTTTTTTTTTTGAATGATACAAACTAAGAAAATTTATATTTTTAAAAAAATTCATTCATTTATTCGGTAACTTTATTTTTTAAATGTACTTTTACAATGAATGAATTTTAAAATTACATACACATATATGTGTATGTATATTATATACGATTTTCTATTATCAATTTTATAATAGATTTTCTTGTTTGTTTGTTTGTTTTTAAATTTTTATTCTATTTTACAATAGCAGTTTTTTTTTTAATTTTTTTTTAATTTTTAAATGTCAATAGATTTTTTTGTAGATATATTTTCTCTTCATCCACTAAATTAATTTCTGTTATTTTCCCATTTTGTAGTTTTTGTTTTGTTGTTATCTTTCTAAAAATCGTTAAATTGGAATGGCGAGGATAGAAGATGATGATTTCATGTGTGTATACATTTAGATATAATTTTTTTCTTCTTTCTTTTATTTTTATTTAATTTTATAATCACTTTTATTATTTTTTTTTATTCCTGCTAAAAACTGCCCCAAAATGTACATACATAATTATTTTGTATTTTGAAAAATTACATGTAATTCTGTAAAATTTAAAAAAAAAAAAAACAAAATGGAAATTCTTTAAATGACTTTTCTTCTTTCTTATATCGTTTAGAATGTGTGCTCGTTTCAAAATTCAACATGTTGTACAAACTTCCCACTAAAATCTAATTTGAATGTTTTAATCATCACCGGAACAAAACAACACCAATATAAACACAATCTACAACCAAAATTGATTCATTAAATGGTATTATTGGTGCTCAACAACAATGTGTTGAATTCTGAAACGCAGCCCAATATTTGTGTTAACACTTACCAAGGAAGAAAAAAAAACTATATTATCTTATATCTAATAAGGCTGATGCCTTTGTTGACGACCTGTACCTCTTTGTTTACCACTTTGATAACCACCACTGCCTATTAAATTTAAACAAACAAACAAAAATAAAGTATAAAAAAAAATATGTATAGAGGGAAAAGAAAAATTGTATTTTTTTTGTCTTAATTATTAAAATTGATGAATTTCATTAAAATTAAATTCAACAGAAATATGATAAACAGAATACTTTTGATAAAGGTCATATTTATTTTCAACAAATAATTTAAATTGTGTCATAAAACATGAGTTTTATTTGTTTTGTATGAATTTATGAATAGTGAAGAGATAGTGCAAACATTTTGAGCAAAAAAGTGTAAAAGCGTCAAATATGTTGAAAAATGTAAAATTTTGTAATATCATTTTGTTTGAATTAAGGTCGATCCATACACATCCGATATGGTTCCCCTCTGACTATGTTTGTATGGATTTGTGACCGGAACCGGGAAGGATATGGGCGAATAATGTCTGAACTTGATCGGACGAAGAGGAAACGATTCGGTGCCGGATCAGATGTGAGTAGATCGATTTTTAGTGTCCACTATTCCAGTATCTGAAATATTATCACAATTTGATGCGTCAAAATAGATGCTTTTTTTTTGAATAAATATAGCTTATTATGCTAATATGATATGAAAATTGATATTTTACTGGATTAAATATGATTTTTATGCTACTAAAACTAAGGTGATAGCTAAACTAAGCATTCTACCTGTGATTTATTTTGAAAAATTATAAAAGTTAATAAATTTTTGAGAAAAAAAATGTCTATTACATGAAATTATTTATGTAAATAAAATAAATATGACCTTTTCGTATAATTATTGTGCTTTTTATGGTACAAAAATATACAAATTATTGAAAAAAAAAAAGTTGAAATAAAAATTCAAAATAATTACAAAAAAGCACAATCATTATTTTGCTTTTCAAAAGATTAAAGCTAAAATAAAATAAAACAAAAAAGCCAAACAAATTAATGATAAAATTTAACATACAAAAAAAATAATAATAATTTTATAATAATATTACAAACTAAATTCAAACACACCACCCAAGGCAAAAATTTTCATCCCAAATTAAAGATAGAGAAATTTAAATTTTGCAATAACCGAATCACAAAAACAAAAATAAATAAATCAGGTGGTGATGTAGATTATTTCGTTTATTTTCTCTTTTTTTTTTTTTTGTGTGTGAAATATATTAATTTTTTTTTTCTTCTAAAATTCAAATGATATTAAAAACAAAACGATATTGAAAATAAAATTGTGAAAACCGTTAAATAATAATATGTATATAATAATAATTAATAGAAGTATATTTGTTTTTTTTTCTTTGAGTTTTATTGTAAAAATGTTGTAAATTATACCTTTACTACCACCACGTGGTCCTCCAGAACGACCACTGACGCTCCCGTAACCGCCTTCGTAACCTCCATATCCACTATAATCTGAATATTGGGGTAATAGTGTTGATATTTTGTTTTTAGCTCATTTTTTGTTTGTTTGTTTGTTTTTTTTTTAAATTTTTTTAAATTTAAGTTCTCACAATTTAAAATTAATTTTAATAAATTTATTAAATTTTTTTCTTTTCAAATTTCGAATTTTTGTTTTCTCTATCTCAAATTAAGCGCCAAAAATAAAATAATTTCATAAGAAAATTAAAATTAAAAGAAATAAAGAAAAGAACAAAAAATAAATAAATAAATAAATGAAAGCCATTCCGAAAAAAAAAAAAAATTATCGGTATTTTAAATTTAAGATATGAATGAAGAATATAGTAATGAATTGAAAACGAGTGTTGCAGCTTATAAATGGGGGAATTGAGAATAAACGAGGATCGAAACGAAGCTTGAAGCCCAAAAAACTAAGAAAAAAAATTGTTTTCTCCTCTTCGTTACATTTTCCAATATATCTTTTATGTTCTTGGCTGTTATAGCTTCGAAAAATGATTGTTGTAAAGAAAAAGTAGATCCATATTATATTTCACCAAAAGTATTCTTTTCAAGGAGTTATTCAGTTTAAAACAAAAATAATTTCTGGCCGCACATCAGATCAGGCTCCAGCAGTCCACCTGACCAACTTCAGGTATTTTTACAATTTTGTTTGTGTGATTTGTGATCGCGAAAGGGCCAGCCATGGAACATGTAAAACTTCCTGAACCTAATCGAACAGAGGGGAATCGAATCGGTACTGGATCGGATGTGTATGAATGTGAATTGACCACCTTTATTCTCAACATCAGCATCTCCTCCGCTGCTAGTATGACTTCAGAATCAGGGGCCTCACCATGAGAATCGATTACGTTTGTTAATTTACGATAGTGAAGTTACGAACGTAAAGGAAAATGCTACTTATGATAAACGATAGTCGTTTCAATTTCGAAGTTCGATTTTGGTTCCAAATTTCAATTAAGATTTTGCAGACGTTACAAAACGACGCTATCAAATGATTAGACGTAGAAATTGCGAAAATTGCATTTTTTTTTCGATATCGTTTCTTATAGTAAGGTGTTGTGTTTGTTCGTTAATTTTAACGACTTCGTAAGTGATAGTAGGAATAGCATAGAAACGCCTGTGTTACGAACGAAATCGATTTTCATGGTAAGGCTCCAGCTTTAACAATGTTCTTTTTCGAATTTTTCAAGGAAGGATTACAGGACATTATTAGAAGAAAAGTATAAAACCGATGAGCTAATTCAGCTTTAACCTAACAATTTTTTGTAAAGCAGAACCAAAAGCAATATAAATTGGACCATAGAGGGATATTGACATGATGCAACAGTTATTTCATTAAAATTCGTAAACTAATTTAAGTTAATTTGGTAATGGAGTTTAAGATAGCTATTTTACTTAAATCGGAATTAAGAATTAAAATTAAAAAAATTAAAAAAAACTATTTGAAGATAATGAAAATTGAATTTTGTAAAAAAAAAAAAAATTAATTGAAAATCTAATTAAAAATAGTTTACGTATTTTTCTATTCTAAATCTTATCATACTGTGAATGATACTGAAAACTTTTGGAATGAACTCAACATACTTCTTTTTTTTTTTAAAAAAAAAAATGAAAGAAAAGGATAAAAAACAAAGGATTTAAAAAGAAAGGAAAAATAAAGGATAAAAATAAAATATATGAGAAACACATTGTATTTTCTTTTATTTGTTTCATATTTTAATATTTCGTGAAATTAAAAAAAAAAAATTTCTTCACAAATTGATTCTTTTTTTTATTATTTTGTTTGTTTCTTAAAAAAAAAAAAAAAAATGTTTTCAATGAAAAAGAAAAAAATATCCAACTTTTCAATAATTTTGTATTATTTTTTCATTCCTTCTTTATAAATTTTTTTTTCATAAAAATGATTTCCAAATTTTATTTTAATTATTGTATTATTTCCTTTTTTTAAAAAAAAAATTAAAAAAAAAATATGCCTCTCTTTTTTTTTCTCTCTCTCTCCTCTTCCATGTTTCACAATGTATTTCCACATATATTATTAATTTTACCTTATTTTCCCTTTTTTTTTTTTATATGTATATAAAATGTACAAAAAAAAAAATAAAAAGTGAATCACCTCACCAAAAAGCCAAAAACAAAAATAAATCAAAAAAAAAAAAAAAATTATAACATATACAAAAAAAGAAAAATAATTATGAATAAACATAAAATATTTTGAATTTAAAAAAAAAATTATTAATTTATATACTACTTTAAAATTTCTTAGTTTCTACTTATTTACGAAAAAAAAAAAAATGATATTTAAGAACTTTAAATTGTGCAATAATTTTTTTTTTTTGTTTTTGCTTACTTTAAACTGCGTTTCAAAAAATATTTATGATTAAAAAAATTTCTAAAATTGATTAACTGTTGTTTAATCTTTACTGAATTTAATCTTAAAAAATTTTCTTAAAGAAAAAAAAATATATATATAATTTTATATAGTGAGGCGAAACACTTTCTTTTTTCTTTTGTGGTAGAAAATTCGGTATTACAAATTTTTTAAATAATATAAAGATAAATTTCATTTAAAAAAAAAATTATATAAAAATAATTACACTATTGTTTTTCATGTTTAAAGAGGACCCAAATAAATAAAAAAAAAATTAAAAAATAATATTTAAGATTAAATATAAAATGTAAAATTTTAAAATTATTTGGGAATAAAAATTATAAACAATAATAGAAAATTATTGTATATATTGTGTTTTTAACATGAAAAATAAAATATATATGTATGTATATACCTATATATATTCAAAAACAAAAGTAGGGAAATATTAACATTGAGAAACATGCAGATAATACAACAAATTTACGATACATATGATTTTTAAGTTGTTTTTTTTTTTTTTTTAAAAAAAAGTTCATTTTTTAAATTTTAATTGACGAAGTGTGTTTCTATTATTTATTTTTGTTGTTGTTGTTGTTTAAATTATTTTTTTTTTAAAAAAACTAAAAATTTGTTTTACTTTTTAAAATATGTTCCCAAAATAAAAAATTTGTTTATTTTTAAAATCCAAAAAGTAATAAAAAAAAAAAATGTTGATAATTTCAAGATAAAAATTTCTTTACAAAAAAAAAAAGAGAGGGAAAAAAAACAATCAAAATTCCTAAAATCACAACACTTACATAAGTGTGCTTGATTGTTTGTTTGAAATTGAAATTTTTTAAATTTGATTAAAAATTGTGTTTCAAAAAAGTAGAAAAATGAATCAAACAAATCAATCATGAAAGCACAATCGTAAGAAGGATTTTCGTCTCAATAAATAAGAAGCTTTCTCCTCCTCCACCAAACACAGAATGAATGAAAAAAATTGTTATATAAAAATTAAAAACGAAACGAAACGAAACGAATCGAATCAATGGTACTTTCTTGATTAATTTAAATTTAAAAATTATTGTAATTGAAATTAATTAAATTTGTTGTTGTGATTTCGTTGTTTTAAGAATTTTGATTATTCAAAATATTAAATTTTTTTTTGACGAAGTATGAAATTGCATACAAATAAAAGATTACTTTTTTAAAATGTTCTTTTTTTTCTTTTTTTCTTATTTGTTCTTTTTGATCTTATTTAAAATGAAAATATTCATTAATTTTCTTTGATTGACATAGAATATTCTAATAAATACATAATAATATATTGCATACAATTTAAAAGAAAACTTATCATTGTCTGCTTTTTTACTATTATTATTATTATTATTCTTTAAAGGCACGTATTCCATTTTTTGTTTTTTTGTTTTTTAAATTGCATATAACTTTTATCATAGGGAGGAAAAAAAAATATATACATATTGAAAAAAAGAATATTTGTATTTTTTTTTTTCTTCTTCAATAAATACAAATATAAAATATGTGATAAAAGTTATATATAAAAAAAACAATTTTTAATTATGTATTGTATAATGATTTTATACTATATACGTATGTATGTATATTTTCATGTATAATGAATGATGTATATACTTGTTGTTTTACTTTTTTTTTCTTTCTTTTATTTGGCACAATTATTTATTACTTTGTGAATCTGAGGTATTTTTTTTTTTTTAAATGATATTTCTCATTAAAATGCAAATAAAAAATCATTTAACATTTTCTTAATGAAAATATGTAATAAAAAAAAAAAAAAAAGTAAAATAAACCATAAAAGAGGGTAATATTATGTAAATACTTTTTTGTTTTTGCTTAAAAATATGAAAAAAAAAAATAATAATAAAATAAAAAATAAAATATATTATTTTTTTAAAATAACGTAATTTGAATATTCATATTTTCCAAACACACTTTTCGCCATAAAATATATAAAATTATCGAATTTAAAAAAAAATATAATATATTATATAATTATTATTATCAAAGCAAATATTTTTCGATTATTCATTTTTGCTTCGATTTTCTTTCTTTTTTTTTTTTTAACTGAGAGGTATTTGTTGTGGTTTCATTGAAATAATTTTTTTTTTTTATGTGTTGTTTTAGATTTTATAATTTATTATTTTGTTGTTAAAAAAAAAAATAAATTGATTTTTTTTTTAACGTTTTAATTGATGATAACTACTACTTTTGTTGTATGGGGTACTATTATGTTGGGTATAATTTTGATTGTATTGTGAAGAAGAAGTAGAAGAAGAGTATTTACCGTAGTTTCCATAACCGGTGTAATCATAACCGCTATATCCTCCATAACCACCATAGTAATCATAGCCAGTACTACCGTAACTATCATAACTACCATAACCATATCCCTGACCATAACCATAACCTTGTCCACCCCATCCTTGACCATAACCTGAAAAATACAAACAAAAATTATTAGGATTAGATTTTAAGCTCTACATTAAGAGAATTTTTTTTTTCTTTGTTTTTTTTGTGCATAATTGACAATCACCGAAAAGAAAAATAAAACAAAAAGATTCAACAACCAACCGTGGAACGGTAGTATATAGAATGAACACGTTTCTCAATTAATTTCATTTCATTTTCGTGTATGAAAAAGGAGATTCTTCTTCGAAATTTAAATTTTATGATAACAAAAATAGTTTTGCTTCTTTTTTTTCAAAGTTACAGTCAAGGATTGTTTAAAGAAAATCATAATATTTTTCAAGTATATAAACATATTTTGAGTTAACTTTTGCCTTAGGTGTTTGTGTGTATTTGTTTCATCCCATTCAACGGTATTTGTTATAAAATTTCACATTACCGTTCCAGGGTTTAAATTGTTTTAAAAATAAATATATATGTATATATTTTACTTACTTCCACGTCCACCTCTTCCACTACCACGTGAAGTTCCTCGTCCACCACCTCTCATCATTGCCACTGGCATGTTATCTAATTTTGGTGTGGCTTTCTTAACATCTACTTCCTTTCCTGATATTGTTTGCTTTGGTGTTTTTAATAGTTCATTAACAACTTGTTCTGAATCAAAAGTAATAAAACAGAATCCTTTTCTTTGATTCTTTTGCTTATCAAAAGGCATTTCAACGTCAACAATCTAAGTGAAAAAACAACAAAAAACAAAAAAATTAATTTATTTCAATAATTGAGAGAAGAATTTAAAAAAACTTACATTTCCAAATTGACCGAAAAATGTTTTAATTTCATCATCACTTATTTCTGTTGTTAAACCACCAACAAATATTTTTCCATGTCGTGCTTTTGCTTTTTTTGGATCAACTTTTTTATTATTAATTATATGATCACTAACTGCACATACTTTATCGATGGCATCAGGCGATGAGTATACAATGAATGCAAAGCCTCTTGATCTACCAGTTTGTGAATCTGTTTTCACATTTATACTCTCAATTGTTCCATATTTGCCAAAATGTTCTCTTAATTCCTCTGTAAAACAAAACAAAAATTCAAATAAATTATCAAAATTAAAAAATAATATTTTTTTTCTCATACTTTCTGTTGTTTCCCAACTGAGTCCACCAACGAATAATTTTCTGTAAAATGGAATAATATTTTGTAAGAAAAATCAGTTATACAGTCTTAAAACAATTTAAAAAAAAAAAAGTATTTAATAGTATTTGTGTGATTTTAAAAATTATTTACTCGATACATAATTCGAGTTTTTAACTTTTCGAAAAAAGAACAATTTATTTTCGTTTTTGTTTTCTATTATTTTTTTGTTTTTTTTCTATAAAATAATTAAATTTTTTTAAACAAATTTTCTTTACAATTAAAAAGAAATTTACGTTTAAAATGCTGAAATATTATTTTAACTATTTTTTACTTTAAAATTATATTAAAAATTTTATTTTATATTTAAATTAAATTAAAAAAGTAGAATTCAACAACAAACAATTAAACAACAAATTCAATCAAACAAATATCGATTCAAAAGACTACAAAAATTTTTTTATTCATTTTTGTTCAAAAAAAAAGGCTGACTCAAAAATATAAAAAAGTATGTATGTATGTACTTCTTTTTTTAAAAATTTTATTTTACTAAAGACGAATACTTTTTAAAAATTTTCAATTCGATTCTTTTTTTTTTCTTTATCATTATTTTTTTAAAAAAAAAAAGTGGCCAAAGAATTCAACAACAAACAAATACAAATTCATCAAATTTCAAACAAATTCAAAATGACTCTTTAATGACTTTGATTTTTCTTTTTAAAAAAAGACAATAATTTTATCAACAAGGAAAGTGTTTTTTTTTTCTTTTTTTGTTTTCTAAATATAAATTAAATCTTCCGTAATTTACATTTACTTATTTTTCTTCGTTCGTTAAAAAAAAAAACTTCTAAATTTATATTTTTTTTTTTCTTTTCAATTATCTGCTTCAAATAAGTGTGTCATATTTTTATTTTCTAAAAATATATTGTAAATTTTCTTTATATATTTTATTTTCTTCCACTTGATAAATACCATCTGCGATTCTCTGATGAGTAGAAGTAGAGAAGTAGAAGTCCATGTTAGATAGAGTCCTTCAAGGAGGGTCTGTGATTCTCACTCACACCTGCCGGAGAGGAACAAGATTAGTTCACTCTATACACAACAGGAGTCCTAAAGAAAATTTTTGTATTTTTTTTTTTTACTTTTTTTTTTTTTTGTCTACGTCCAATAACAAAATTAAAATAAAATAAATAAAAATTAACAAAAACAAAAAACTTTAATAAAAGAAAAAAAAAAAGTAATAAAAATTTGTGTTGACAAACAGCAATTTCAAGATTTCTGATTTTTTTTTCGTTTTTAACGAGTTTTTTTTTTTTTTTTGCACAAAAATTATCATCAACAATCGCGCTTTTTATATGTATTATGTATGTCTCATCATTTCCGACATTATGTATTACAAAATAAAATAATGTTCCTAAAGTTGTATTCTATGTATTAAAAAAAAAAAAACTACCGGATAGAGGAATTGAAAATCTATAAAATAAAAAGATATATGTTTATGTAGGTAAAATAAATACAAAGCAAATAAAAATAAATAAGAAGAAAATTACAAAATTTTATTTATAATATTTTCTATTTAAAAAAATTTAAACAAATAATTTAATTTTTAATTTTTGTTACTTTATTCATTGTAGATATATATGTAAATATAATGTATTTCAATTTTTTCTTTCTTTTTATTTAATAAATAAAAATTCTTTTCAAGAACCGGCATCAAATATGTATGTATGTAAAATTATTATTATGTATTTTTTTTTTTTTTTTGATAAAACGTCTTATTAAAATTATTATTTTAATTTTTTTCAATTAAATTTGAATCCGAACCATCAAAACACAATCATCAAATAACGCTCATTTTTTTTTTTTTAACATTTTATGATAAACTTTTTTTTATTGGGCCAATCTGCAAAAAATTCTACTTAGTAAAAAAAAAAATAAAAGATTAATTAAAATTAGTTTTATTTATAAAAAAATTTAAAAAAAAAATTCTAAAAATTTTATTTTTTAAAAAAAATTTACATTTTTTTCACAAATTTTATTCAAGAGCAAATTAAATTTTCCACATTTTACTTCTTTTTTTTTTTTTAATTAGTTTTGTAGTTTTTCTAGTGAATTGTCAATAGATTTTTTTTTTTTTTTTTTTTTTTTATAGTCTTAAAAATTTACTTTTTTACAATAACATCAAAATTCATGGAATAATAGATGAACAGATATAATATATGATACAGTTACAGGTGTGTGTATAACGTATAACCCATTTTTTTTTACAAAATATCAATTCTCTATAACTGTGCAAAATTATTTAGAAAATGACCTAAATTCCAAGAAATTCTCTAATCAATTTTTTGTTTTCGTTTCTGTTTTTTTTTTTTAAATCATTCAATCAGAAGAAGCAAATTCTTGATCAAGCATCGAATCGAGATACATTTTGTAGTTGTGGTGTGAAATAGAAAAAAAATAAGATTTTTAGAAACTGGTCATTCGGAGGCAATTTTACAAAGTACGTTCCAAAACAATAAACCTGAAAAAAATCATTTCTTGTTCTTCTGAAGTTCTGACTGGCTAAAGTAAAGTGCGTAGATACCTATTTATTTTTTTTGATTAGATTTTGTTTAAGGCGTTTTTACTACAGCAAGTTCGCATCATTTTTTTCCTTAGTTTGTCGTTCATTATAAATTATGATTACTCATTATGTATATTATTTATTTGCACAATACATAGATACTAAAACTAATTCATACAACAACAAAAAACACTTGTGTATACATATATTACATTTCAATATAATTACAAATGTATACCTATAACTTGGGGCTTGTAGATACATGTGACTTTTTTTTCTTTTCTTAAATACAAAAAATTTTTTAATTACAATTTACAATAATTATCTATGACAATTCAATAGATTTTCAAAACTATATAAAAAAAAGTATATGTACATACTTGAATTCAAAATGACTAATAACTTCATTTTTTTTGGGAAAATTAATTTGCACGAACAATAAATACTATAAATAAAAATGTTACAAAATTCATATTTTACTTGCCTTCTGTTTATTGTTAATTATTTTTGAAGAAAAAATAAACGTTTCTCAAAACGAAATTAATTTTTTACTTAAACATTTTATTAAATTTTTTTGAAAAAAAAAAAAAATTCAAACAAAAGCGGCTTCGATTACCGCCATTTTGAGAATTTTTTTAAAGGTGCCGCATATAAAACAAAAAAAAAATTGAATAGCATTATTTAGCAGCACACTCACGTTGTACGATTTTTTTTTCATAAAATTATTAATTTAATCACTTAACGATCTTAAAACTAATTAAAATTGATATATAATAAAATTCATTCATATATCGCAAACTAAAATAAATATTACTTTTTAAAATACATTATTTCGATTCAAGGATTAATTTAGATTATAAAAAAATTCCTAATCCATGAAAAAAAAAAATATATGAACTAATCAATAAAATTTCGATTTGTTTCAAAGAAATTCTTTTTTTTTTTTTTTTTCATTTTAATTTTACTTTAAAAATTATTTAAAATTTAAATTTACGTACTATGTGGTATCATTAAAAATATATCTAATCAAAAAAGAATATTTAAAAAAAAAAAGGTATTCAGATTTATAAAATTTACCTATCATCATCTCTGGCAGGGGCCTCAATTGAACCATTTTGCTGTGCTTCACCATTGCCGCCATTCTGTTGTTCTTCAGCTTTAACATCTTGTGAAAAATCTTCACCATTCATTTCACAATCATTTTGTTTTTCAGCCATTTTATATTTATTTTCACTTTATTTTAATTAAAAATTATTTTAATAATAATAATTACTTGAAAAACTAACTTAAATTAATTATTTTATTAATTAAAAAGAACAAATCACTGATCACAATTCTCCTCTTCAATAGCGATTGCCAAAAAAGAAAAAGATAAATGGCGGTAGCCGCAACACCGACGCCAGAAACCGAAAACCGAATTCAAACAAAAAAATATTTTCCTATAAAACTCAACGAAATCGTTAAGAATCGCAACATGTTACCATACTAAAATTAAAAACAAATTTCTTCTAAAAATAATTCCACTTGAGTTTTCTACAAAAATGGACAAAATTTTTATTTTGAAGTCTTTTAACTTCTTTAAAGGCAAGTATAGAGGAACAATTAGGCACTTTTTGCAAAGGCCTGGAAGTTTCCTGTATTTGTTTCGAACATGGTACAAGAGCGGAACTGTAAAGTAAACCGTATAGAAGATTTGCCTTTCCCCTGCAATATTTTTCTGAAAAAATTTCGCGAACGATGAATTATACAGATTTTACATATTTAGAAAAAATTTAGATTATTTTTCATACTTGGCAGTGAAAATAAAAACAATTCTGTACCTTACACTGTTTAAAAGTTATAAAGTTTCATAGTTAGAAAAGCATTTTTTTATAAACCATGCCATGCCCATAAAACATCATATTTGGGCTCAATACTCAACGGATTTCTTTAAAATTTGTTTTGTATATTTAGAATAACCTGTTATAACAGAATCTGTAATTATTTTTAGAAAATTTTGAAAGAAAAATTAAATTTGCAAATTTTGATGTTCAAAACGGGGTATATCTCATTTTTTTACATCACGTCCTGAAGATGATTTTTATACAAAAATTTGAAAACATGATTTTCTTGAAAATTTGATTTTTAAAACATGAAAATTGTATCGGAAAATATTCAACATGATTTTTAAATAAGTTCTCATGTATGAATTGATTTTGTTTTCGAGAAAATAACATAAAATATCAATTTTTCGAAATTATAAAATTTTCCTTTGCGAAATTTCCTTGAAGGATTTTCTCAAGGGGGCTAATAGTTGAATCTTAAAGCCTAGACAGACCAAGCTAAAGTACGTACTTGAGTACAAAAATAAAGTACGAAGTATGAATTCATCGACTTTTCCCATACATTTGTGTACTTTAGCTAAGCACAAAAATTTATGTACTTTAGGTGTAAAGTACGATCTTCAGCGCCACTTGTTGTCAATAGTAGAAGTAAAATTTGTGTTGAGCCTTGCACCAGTAAAAAAAAATGTGTGAAGTAATGTATTTAAAAATAAAAAATAAACATGGTTGCTGCCATAATAACCAGAAGAATATCTATCTCTTTTCTGTATATATAGAAATAAAGATACAGATATACTTTTGGTTATGGTAGCTACCATTTTTAATTTTTGAGCTAAATTTCCGTATTTTTATTAATTTTAAAATAAATTTAAACGTCAAAATTAAGTACAAAATAAATTTAAACGTCAAAATTAAGTACAAAATAAATTTAAACGTCAAAATAAAGTACAAAAACTGGTGTGTCACCAAAATAAAGTACAAAGGCAAAGTACGTACTTTATTCGTACTTTATATTGCGGTGTGTATATGCTATTAGCTAAGCACAAAAATTTATGTACTTTATAGCCTAGGTAGACCAAGCTAAAGTACGTACTTTATAGCCTTGCACCAGTAAAAAAAAATGTGTGAAGTAATGTACTTAAAAAAAAAAAATAAACATGGTTGCTGTCATAATAACCAGAAGTATATCTATCTCTTTTCTATATATGTAGAAATAAAGAGACAGATATACTTTTGGTTATGGTAGCTGCCATTTTTTTTAACCGCTGAACAACTTTCATTCAAAATAAATTTAAAAGTTAAAATAAAGTACAAAAACCGGTGTGTCACCAAAATAAAGTACAAAGCCAAAGTACGTACTTTATTTGTTCTTTATATTCCGGTGTGTCTAGGCTTTATAGCATTAAAAATTCGTTACTTTTAAAGATGGTCATATCTGGCAATGACATTCTCTTTTTTAACAAATCTTCACAAAAAATTTTTATGAAATAATTTTCGCTATAATTTTATTCGGATTTTTATTAAATTTCATAAATTTCATTATTTTCTCTCTTTCTTTCAAATGTCAAGTGTTCATTTTGTCAGCCATTTTTACGTTTTCTATTCTTTTCTTACATCATTGTTCATAAATTTTGCCCCGTTTGTCTAGTTTTAGTGCAGCAAGCGCGGAACAAATAAAATTAAATTTAATTCTTCTTAACATTTCTAATTTAATAATAAAAAAAAGATTTTATTGTAATACATTAATTAATTAATAAGCCTTGCCGCAACGTTAGTGATATTTTTCTAATTCAATAAAAAAAGGTATGGTATTAAAAATTTTTTGATCAAATTATTGTATTATATTATTTGTTATTTAACCTAACATTTTTTTTTCTCGAAATTTTCATAAAATAATAATAAAACGTTTGGAAAAATATGATTATTGATTGAAATTTTTACTAAATTATTGTTTATATTAAAAAATTTTATTGTTTTAAAAATAAAAAATTCAGCATTAAAATGGGAAATGACGCTGGATTTTTTTTCTTTTCTTTTAGACGCCATGAGACAATCCTTGTGTTCCATGCGTTTTCAAATTTTTTTCTCATTTTATAAAGAATATTTGCAAATTGCAATATGTACCTCTATGTCTGATTATTTGTATTCGAAATATTGTTCTTTTCTTTTGAATTTTTGGATTAAATAACATTTTTTAAAATAAATTTGTTTTTGATACTTAAATGAGTTAAAAATTTTTCTAGCTGTTTAATTTTACTTATTACGTCGTGTATTATATTTATCGGATATAAGCAAAACTGAAAACATTAAAGAAGAAATGGTCATGGATGCACAACCTTCACCACAATCAGTCGGCAGGGAATTTGTTCGACAATATTACACTCTTTTGAATAAGGCACCAAATCATTTACATCGATTCTACAATAATCATTCAAGCTTTATTCATGGTGGTTTAGATTCTCATAATCGTGAAGCAATTCTTGTTATTGGTCAAAAGAATATTCATAATAAAATTCAACAATTAAATTTTCGTGATTGTCATGCAAAGATAAGTCAAGTTGATGCACAAGCAACTCTTGGAAATGGTGTTGTTGTTCAAGTCACTGGTGAATTATCAAATGATGGACAACCAATGAGAAGATTCACTCAAACTTTTGTGTTGGCAGCTCAATCACCGAAAAATTACTATGTTCACAATGATATATTCAGATACCAGGATTTGTATTCTGATGATGAGAATGATGGTGAAAGTAGATCTGAAAATGATGAAGAACAAGATGCTGAACAGAAGGCAGCTGTTGAAAATAATGCCAATCAAAATCAAATTGGTCAGCCACAGCAAATCTATTATTCAATGCCACCACATGCTGCACCGGCTGTTGCTCCTATCCCACAAGTAGGACAAGCTGTACCACCAATGCAACCTTTTGTGGCACAACAAGCGGCCCAAGTAAACGGTGTTGTACATGAAGAATTACTTCAGGGTATGCAACAGATTTCTCAACCATCTCAGATTGTACCACCACCACCAGTCGCTGTTGTTTCTCCACAGCAACCAAATCAAGTTCAACAACCCAATATCATCCCGGCTATTCCAAACGTTAACACACCGGTTTCTACGACAAATGTTCCTGTTACACATCATAATTTGGCAGCTTCACTACCAGTTCAGGAATCTGTTGTTGTTGCTATTCAAGAAAATACCGGATTGGTGTCACATAACGTTTCAACTGATTCTGCAACTAACATTGAATCCAACATACAAACAGATATTGAAGTTAAAAAAGATGAGTTCAAAATATCTGATCAAATAGAAAAACCAGAAAGTAAGTAACTAAAATATAGTAATTCCTACTTTAGTCAAGTAATTTGTTGAAATTTTTCACATATATGTAGTTGTCAAGCCGCCTCAAAGTGAACCCAAAACTTATGCAAATCTATTCAAATCGATGAGCAATACAAGCAGCAGCAGCAGTGGATTTGTACCATTACCACCACCATCCAGTCAATCTGTATCACAAGCAACAAACAAACAGGATCAATTGCGTTCAGATAATATTCATTCATCATCTGGCCTCCCTCAGAGATCAAGTTCAAACAGACAAATGAAAGGTTTATTTTGAATATAATAAAATACAAAATAAAAATAAATTTAACTTAATATTTTATTAGATTTCACAGAAAGACGACAAAGTAATTCTAATTCGCAATTCAATGACAGTCATCAATTATTCCTTGGTAATGTACCACATCATGCAACTGAAGAAGAACTAAAAATTCTTTTCAGTAAATTTGGTACAGTTATTGATTTGAGAATTCATTCTAAACCAGTTTCAAAAGTGCCAGGTGTACGATTACCACCAAATTATGGTTTTATAACTTATGAAGATCCAGAATCTGTTCAAAATTGTTTGTCAAACTGCGTAAGTATAGTGTAACAGAATATCAAAAATTAATAACAAACTTCAATTAATTTAATTTGTTTTATATTTTCTCATAGCCATTGTATTTCCCGGATAACTCACCAGATGGACAAAAATTGAATGTTGAAGAAAAGAAAACTCGTTTGAGAACACCAAATGATATGTCAAGATTGTCAAATAATATGTCGAATGCCGGTGGTAATATGGGTGGTGGTAATTCACAAAGATCTGGTGGTGGAGCCGGTGGACCAAATCGTTCACTTTCTAATTCTGGAGGTGGTGGTGGTATGATGCGTGGTGGACCAGGCGGTAACGGATCAATCAGAAATTCAACTGGTGGACCACGTCCATCCGGCGGTTTCAATCGGAATGATTCCAGAGGTCCATCAAACAGAGGTGGCGGTGGCGGAAATGGTAATGTGTCAGGCGGTGGTGGCAATGCCTATGGCCGTCGCTAATATTTTATATTTGCTTAATCTTTATAAGATTCAAAAATAATAATAAAATAAAAAAAAAACATAAGCAAAGAAAAAAATGTTGAAAAAAAAAGAGAAAAATGAAACGTTGAAGAAGAAAAATACAAGAAAGAAAAATTACAATAAACTAGACAAACAGCGGTTTTTTTCTTTTCTTTTTGTTTTTTGTTTTTTTTATTATTAAATGCAAACAAAAAAAATTAAATTCTTTAAATTAAATAAACTAAAAATTATTTTTTAATCAACTTCAATGAAAAAAAAAAAAAAAAAAAAAAAAAAGAAAAAAAAAAAAAAAAAAAAAAAAAAAATTTAGAAAAAAATACTATAAAAAAAAGCGAAAAAAAAATTGAAGACTTGTAACTTTATCGTTCATACATTTATAATTGAAAAAAAAAACAAAAATAAGAAATATTAAAATAAAAAAAAAACAAAAAAATAAAATAAAAAATTATTTAAAAAAAAAAACTAAAAAAAAGTGTAAAACAAAAAACGCCAAAAAAAAAAAAAAAAAATTATATATAAAAAATAAGGAAAACAACACTTAACAATAAAAAAATAAAAAAACAAATACATAATTCTTGTCAACAAAACCGAAAAAAAAACTAATAAAAAAAATAATAAAATGAAATTGCAAAAAAACAAAAAAATACAATTTTAATAAGTGTGCGTGTTTTAAAAAAATATATGAGAAATAAAAACAAAAAAACAAAAAAAAATATTATACACAACATAATACATACATACTTAGTTCTTTTAGAAATTTAGGAATAACATAGAATAACATTATATTTAAAATTAAAATAAAATAATATATATAGTATATATAAATAAATAATAATAAAAGGATAATAAATAAAACAACAAGTTAGAAATTAGAAAAAAAAAAAAAACAAATTAATAAAGGACCAAGTTCATTTCATTATAAAATTGAATTATTTTTTATTTTTTAAATATGTAAATTCAAATAATTATTTGAAAATTCTAAATAAAAGTAGGTACATACATTAAATTTTTTTAATAATTGCTTACTTTTTTATTAAAAATAAAAAATTAATAAATAAAAAATTAAAAAAAAAAAAAAATTAATAAATAAAAATTTAAAAAAAAAAAAAAATAACTACATTTTTAATTTAATTTTTCTATAAATGAACTTGGTACTTTGAAAAAAAAAAAACAAAAAAAAAACATAAATTATAAACGGAATAAAATACAGTAAAAATTAATAATTCAATTAAAAAATTTTTTTTTTTAGATTTTCCTTTTAAATGTTATTAATTTTGTTTTTCATTTATTTTATTATTATTTTTTAAAAAAATTAGGAATTTATTAAAAACAACAAAAAATTAAAATTTTAACTATCAAAGTTAATTATAATACATAATTGCATTATTTATCTGTCTTTTTTTTTTTTAAATTCAAAATAATAACTTTTTTACGGGGGTGAAAATTACGTGAAACGAAATTTAAAAGAAAACTTTAATAGGGAAAATGCCGGGTTAATATGAAAAAAATATATATATTAAAAAGACAGATAAAAGATGAAAAACTATTGTAATTAAATTTTAATTAATTAAAAAGCAAAAAAAAAAATTAATTATGCATCTATCTATATTTAGGTAGGTTGATGAAATTTAAAATTATAAAAACAAAAAATAAAAATTAAACAAAAAAAAAAGTAAGAAATAATTCTTTTTGAGGTTAGAAATTATTTGTTTTAATTAAAAAGAAAAAAAATAAGATCCGATGCCGATTTTACATACAAACACACACACACACACACACACACACACACACACACACACACACACACACACACACACACACACACAAAACGCCTTATTGTGAGAATAATAAAAAAAAAAATACATAGTAAGTTTAAAGAAAAGACATTTTTATGGCTGTTTTTAAAATTATAAATATCATATGTAATTTTTTTTTTATTCATTTGACTTTTTCACAGCTTAATTTTATCAATGTGTAGTTTAAAACAGGTCAAATTAAAATGTAAAAAAAAAAACAACAAAATATTCTATTACATGCTTTTTCTTCGTTCTACGTAATTTAGAACAGCGTCATTCTCTGCAATTTTAAAAATTTTTACGAAGATGTTATACCTAATTATATAATAACAAAAAAAATGAAATCCTTTCTAAAGAAAATAATCTTATTCTAAAATGTCAACGAATTTAAAATGTATTTTTCTCTCAATTAATTCCAATCAAATAAATTGAGATTATTTTCTGTTTAATTTGTTCTGAAACATCTTTTAAAAAACGTGTACATCGTTTCGTTATAATATGTAGGTAGTTGCTTTTTCTTAAAGGATTAATCATAATTTTTTCATAAAATGTGAAACTTTTTTTTTTATACATATATATTCTATATATTCAGCTTTTCATTGTTTTTTTGTTTTAGCTTTTTTGTGATTCGTATTTCTTTCACAAAATAATTAAAAAATAAAAAATAAGTAAGAAAAATGCCCTAGAATTTTATTCAATTATCAAATTCACTGTGAGCTTAAAAAATAAAGAAGAAAAACAAAAACATAAATAAAAAAGAGCGTAAATAGCTAGTATACAAATTTATAATAATTGTTTTTATAATGTTTTTAAATAATAGATATTAACTACTAGAAGAAGAAGAAGAGAAAAAAAAAGAACAATCTTATAGGAAAAAAAAGCAATAATATCAAACAAACTTTCGTAATGATAATAAAAAAAAAACTAATAATAAAATAAATTTTGTTTCTAAAAAACAAATTAAATTTATTGCAATGACATTGCACTTTTTTTCTCAATAAAAAAAAAAAACTAAGCTTTAGATTGCATAAATATTGCTATTTAGAATTATATTTTTAAAAGAATATATAAAAATGTCATTTCAAACACTTTTTTTTAAAAAAATTTACAATTGCTCTCTTATTTCGCTTTGCGTTTTATTACATTGTAATATTTTTCTTTTGTCCTTCAGCTCTTTAACATGAAAAAAAGAAAGTCTTTATATGATTTGTGTTTTAAACTTCTCTCTTTTTTCGCTTTTGCAAAGCAAAATTAATAATTACAAAAAAAAAAAATTGTAAAAGAAAAGGTTTTCAACCATTCTTCTTTTCTAAAAAAAAAAAAAAATTAATAAAAAATGTGATAAAGTCAAAAAATTTAATTTAAAAAAAAATAAAAAAAAACTACGATTAAAAAAAAATTTGAAAGAAAAAATTAATTCTAAAAGAAAATAAAAATCGCCATCGGATGAAAAAAATTTTATATAAATCATAATTTTTTTTTTTTTTTTAAATTTTAAAATATAATCGCGTGTTCTTTAATAAGCATTTATCCTTAACAAACACAAAAAATAAAAAAATATATACTAAAGTGAATGAGGAATAAAAAAAAAAAAATAAAATGATTAAATTATAAAAAATTTATAAAAGTCACGTAGTGCTTTTTTCAAAATTGAATAAATGTAAAAAAAAAAAAAAAATTTAATAAAAAGTTTATATTCAAAAATAGAGAAAAAAAAAGATATATTAAAAAAAAAATTATAATGCAAATATATATTTTGAAATTGAAATTCGCATAGAAAGAAAAAAATTATAATTAAAAAAAAAAAATCATGTTTTTTTTTTCACTCTTTAAATTTTAAATTTTGATTTAATTTTTCTTTTTCTTTTTTTTTTCACATGAATTTTATATAAAAATGTTAATTTTTATCATCTTTTTATTTGTTTTGTTTTGTATTCACACATTTTTTTTTAAGTCAGAAAATTGAAAAAAAATTCAAAAAAAAAAAAAAATTTAATTAAAATTATAAAGTCAACTATGTATTGTTTTAGTATTTAATTTTCCCTCTTTTATAATAAAAAAAAAAAACAAAAAAAATAATATAGTATATAAAACTTAATAGGAAACAGTAACTTTTCATATTTACGAAAAAAACAAAAAAACTAATGAATTAATATTAAAATTAAAAATAAAAAAAAACAAACAAAAAAATATATTTGTAATTAACAAAAATGAAATTATTATTTAAAGTATAAAAAAAAAAAGAAAAAAAAATTTTTAGTTGCCTAGTAAAACCTTATTAATTAATAATCAATAATTATTACTTTAAAGGAAGTGACAAAATATTTTTTTTCTTTTTTCTTTTATCAATTTTAACTTTTCTTTTTTTTGTTTATTTATAATATTAATTAGAAGAAAAAAAAATTAAAAAAAAAATAAAATAAAATAAAATAAAAATACTAAAAAAAAAAATTATAATTAAAAAAAAAAATAGTTATTTTAAATGAGAAAATAATTTTAAGTTAGTTAATTTTTAATTTAATAATTTACAATTAATTTCATCGAAATAAAAACAAAATGTACAAGTAATCTTTTTTTTCTTTTCTTTATTATTTTTGTGTTTTAACCTGAAAGAAAAAAAAAACAAAAAAATTTTAATTATTTTTTTGATTTTTTTTTTTTTCGAAGAAAAAGTATACAAAAATGAAAATTAAAAACAAAAAAACAAAAAAAAATTAAAAAATAATGGAATGTAATATGTATTAAAACATTTTTTTTTAAGTTGAAAAATATTCAATTATCTGGAAAATAATTCTTTAAAGAAGAAAAAAAAAAATAATACAAAATTCACTATTTTCAAAATTAAAAATTGCATTTTTATTTTGAGTAGAAAATTACACAGAAGAAGAAATTTATATTGACGGAACAGAACATTTATGTACAGTTACACGTTCAACTAAATTTTTTCCAATCTTCAGAGTGTTTCGATCATTTTGAAATCTAATATGGAGAAATCCTGTTATTTGTCTTCGAATATCAGTCATAAAATAATAATTACCTCCTGACCCTTAGAGTCGGTACGGTACCCGAGGATTTTTTCTTCGTGCTGCTTATTGTGGACAGCTTGACTTGGTAGGATAAAATATTTCTTTTTAGAATTAAAGTAGTTTTTGGCAGACTTATTTCAAGAATACTTGTTGAAAAGATTTTTAAAATTTCACAAAGTAGAAGTAGAAGGTGTGACACAGGAACAAGAGGAGACAATGGTCACACTTTGTACAGTGGACTCAGGACTGAACTATATAGTGGAGAAGAAAACCAAAAAAACATTTGATAATAAATGATGCCAGATGCTATGAACAATTGCAAACAACAGTAGTAAATCCAAAAAATACAACGGAATAGCGGTCCAAGGCAAATTAAGCACAAAGTGATGGAGAATTCAAAAACATCAAATGATCGTCATTTGCAAATATTCAGCGTACTAAACCATGAAGCTGAATACTTGCAATTGACGATCATTTGATGTTTTTAAATTACCTTTGAATCAGTCCATAATAGAAAAAGAAACCTGGTAACCAAGTGGGAAACTCTTCTAATTTTCACAGAGTCGTTTTTTCTAGAGTGAATTTGATTTGATTGAAAAATCTCCAGAACAGACAATTCACAAGCAATATTAAATTGTACTACATTTTTTTTTCTTTCTATTTTTCGTTTCATCATGGAGAGTTTAGTTTAGTAAAATTTCTGAATTCAATAAAATAGTGAAATTATTTTGGTTTACTCGCTATTTAGTCGATTGAAAAAGTCGCTGAAATCCAAAACTGACAAATTTTCATTAACATTTTCCATTATAGATCTAGATCATGTACTTTCTACAAGTTTATCGAAGGGTATCTTCAATGGACATTTAAGCAGTAGTTTTACACGTTCAATGGACACTCCCACTCCCAAGTTGGAAGTACATACCAATTTTGAAATAGATATTTGTACTTGAATTTTGTCCTATAAACCTATTCTATTTTCGTCAAACTTAATTTGAATTGTTAATCAGAGTTAAAACGAGAAAACACATTAGTAGTTCAGTTTATGAAGTTCAAATAAACTCAATTGAAATCTACACAGACGGAAATTTCTCGAATGGTTTTTTTGTTTCAATTATTATTTATGCATATTTTCAAAATGAATTTTTATCATGTACAATATTTAATTTACTTCGTGCTAGACAATAAAGTATCTTACAAATTTGAATGACATCAACATTTTAATTAAAAAAAAAAAACAAATCTTTTCAATACTTTGAGAACTGCACTGCAAAAAATTGCAAAATATGTAAAATTACTTTAAATCTCAACAAGTTTTTTTTTTTTTTAAATGCTTTTGAATTTCTGTGAAATAATGGGGCAATGTATGCATATATTATATGTGTATATACAAATAAAATGTTCTAATTTTGAATCTATATAGCTGTATATCAGTGAAAATAATCTATAATTTAAATCATTTGTAATTATATAGCCTTGTAAGATTTTATAAATGAAAATGAACACAAAATGATAATCATATATGTATGTATATTAGACTGTCCCTTATTTGTTCTACAAAATTTTTTTTTTTTTGAAACACGCCTCCTACCCCTCAATTTTTTTACTTATTACAAAATAATTAAAATCCTAAAATTTCAAAACTTTTGGAAGTTATTTACCCGTGCCGACAAAGGGTTCCTTTTACCTAAGAAAAATGTACTAAAAATATCAGTTCGTATGTTATCACGTTTTCGTCAAAAATCAGATTTCGAATTTGAATATCTCTCTGGACATCGTGATCCGAAAATCTTGAAATTTCTGCAGGGCGTTGTTCTTGTCATTTTCTATAAATTTTTTTTTTGAACAAAGAAGATCCCTGCACCATGGAGCGAGCTACAAGGCACCAAAGAAAAAAACTTCTTTCATCTATGTTAAGGAAATTTTTGTAGACCTTTTCGTCCATTTGAAAAAGTATGTTCAAGTAGGAGTAGGAAGTTGAAATATGGCCAGGATATTTCTTGAAGGGTTCTCTTCCAAACAAAGTTTAAACGAAAAATTTTTGTTAACTAGGGCAAAAGTTATAGGGTAAAATGCACAAAATCGTCATTTTCCGAAAAATTAACGTTTTTTCCTTTCTACTGCGACCCCTCCTATTTTTTCACTTTTTCAGAAACATTTAAATTGTCGATTAATTTGAAGTGGCTGAAGTGAACATATGAGCTGAATAACACTCCTATGTTAAATTTTACTACCTGCCATAAATGTTGAAAAATTTTTGAAGACTTTTTCGTGCCTTTAAAAAAATATGTTCCCAGAGTAGTAAGAAGTTGAAATTTGGGCAGTATATTCCTTGAAAGGTTCTCTTCCACACAAACGAAACAAATGAAAAAAAATCGTTAACTAGGGTAAAAGGTATAGGGTAAAGTGTACAAAATTGTCATTTTTCGAAAAAAAAATCACAGTGAAATCGGCGGGTAAATGATGTTAAATTTACCTGTTTTTTGGTATTTCTACTTTAAATTGAAGAACGAAAAAACAGGGGCTAGAACACTGAGAATCTGAAAGTTGAAAAATAAGGGACACTCTAATGTATATAGTATTTTAAACACTCATATTTCATACATTATAGGAGTACAAAATATCTCTATATATTTAAATATAAATACTTACGTATATGTAGGTATATATGTATATTTTTTTATATATTTTTAATATAGGTCTCAAATTGTATATATAGGAACAACATACATATTATGTGGGCAAAATAATGGTGTTACTTTAAAAGAACAACAAAAAAAAAATGTTATCTTGACTGTATAATATTCCACAATTTTAAAATATTATAAATATATATAAATATGCGTTTAGTACACATATTATCATCATCAATTTTTTTTTTTAAATAGCAACAGAGTAAATATTATGTTATAAAAATAATATTTTATATGAAATTGTTATGGTCTTATTAGTAATTTTTATTCCAGATCGTCTATATATTACATATTATGTATTATGTATGTATAATTACACTTCTTCTCAATGATCATTTCTCAAATTGAAGACAATATACAAATTTTAAGTCTTAATTTTTAGTTTGCTAAAGAATCTCAATGTACTAACATCTCGGATAAATCGGGAAAAATTGAAGTACATACCTACATAAAAAAAAGATACTTTTTCATTAACGTTTTATATAAGTTTGTGTGCATATTTGAATTTTATTTAAAAAAAAGAACAGTAAGTGTTTTCTTATTTTAGTGTAAATTTAGAAAAAAAAATTGTTAAAAAAAAAAAAAATCTTCAAAAGTACTTAGAAGAATTGAACAACAAAAAAACATAAAATTGAGTGAAAGTTCAATGAGTTCCCTTCATATAGAAAATATATACATATTAAATTTTCTTAAACTACTTCCTGTATTCATTATTCGTTTTTCTTTGTCTTTTCTTATAATTTTCTTTTATTGAAAAGTGAATAACCGTTGGAGGAATTTAATAAAACACATACAAACGTGTACCTACATACCTCACTCCATATTCGATAAATGATTGATATGATGTACCTTTTATTGAATAAATATTAATGAGTTGAAGTTTTAATGAATATTTATTGATCAGTTTTTGTGAACTATAATTAAGGATTCCTCTTTATGGAAAAGTTTTGAACATGAAAATATTTTGTGAGCAGTTAATCTACCTACATATTAAAAAAAAATTTGAAAATAATAAAATAAGAAGATGAGAAATATGCATAAAGGATATTGGAGAATAAGAAGGATATATTAGACGTTTTTTTTAAAAATAAAATCATTACAATGTTCGTATAGGACTTTAGGAATATTTTATGTTAAATTCTAAGAGAAATAATTTCAATATTTTTTTTTTTTTTTTTTGTGAAAAAATGTCTTAACGAACAGGATGTCCGGATATAAAATTTGGCAGGATATCTATAGAAAAAATGTTTGGAAATAAAAATTTTAAAGGGCTTCTAGAATAAAGATTAGATTGTCTGTCCAATTTAAATGATAGGGTTTCTCAGAGAACAGAGGTTCAAGCAATTTTATTTTCACTTTAAAAATTACAAGGGTAATGATTCCCTCTATGATTCGTAAAAGTAGACATTGGTTCACTTACAGTTTTTGAGGTATTTTCTTTGAAGAAAAATGTTTTTACTTATACTAAAGCCATTTACATTAATCTTTTAAACCTCGAAAAACCAAGAGTATCTATACAGGAAGCAGCCATTATAATTACATCACACTACATCCTATGTACATATTTTGAAATGTTTTTCTAATGAAAAAAAAGAAATAAAATAAAATAAAACTGAAGATTTTCTTGGATAAAAAAAAAACATTTTTCAATATGTATTATTTTCTATAAACAAAAATCGAGAACAAATTAAAATCTGTTTTCTATTTTTCACGCATTTTGTAGATCATAAAACTAATTTTGAAAAAAAACCATTTAAATTTAAAATTGAATTCTGTTTGAAAAGAGAAGAAAAATACGAATTTTGCATAACTTTTGTACCTCTCAATAGCAAAAAAAATAAATAAAACAAATTTCCCTGGAATAATAAAACATTTTTCTAAATTTAAAAAAAATTAACACATGTATTTTTTTACAGTTTTTGTTTCACTTCATTTAATCTTAAAAAATTTTTAATAAAATTTATTAAGAAAATAATTTTTCGCATCAAATAAAATTCATATACATATTCTAATAAAATTATTAAGACTTCATTCAAATTGTAGGTACATATTATGTAGATACTACATACATACATATATGTATGAACGAGTATGTCCATTTATAAATGAATAAATAATTTTTAAAAAAATTGTATAACATAAAACAATTCCGACATATGTATCAAATGTATATATAAATTTATGAATTAAGATAAATAGTATCCGTGCGAGAAGAGGAGGAACTTGTTGATGATGATGATGATGCCATGGAGCTATTTTCTAACATATTCAATATACTAGATACTGATGCAATCCCATAAATGCAATGCAAAATGTAATTCATACGACTTTTTTTTTTTTATTGTTTTATTTTTCTAATTTTTTGCAATCGTTTGCACTATATTTTAATATGTATTTTCATTACATACTCTTACTTATGTAGTATATTTAATTTTCACTGTAACTTTATACAAAGTGAATAAAGGTTTCTTTCATTTTATTTTTATTGATGGTTCTGATTTCATTCCATTTAAAAAAATAATGAAGATACATTATATCATCATTTATACTCATGATTTTATTTTTATTTTTCGCAAACAGAATCTAAATTTTCATTTAATGCTGATTCAAATCAATTTACTGCATCGTGTATTGCATTGAATTTAGGAACAAAATACAAATATATTTTATTTTTTTATATGTGAATTCAAAGTCAACACATGTCATGGTTAAAAAATTTTAGATTTATTTTTGTTGTTGGTTAAATTTGATTACATATTTTAAATTTAGCTTATACTTGGCGAAACATATTTTGTCTTTTTTTTTTAAATTTCAACTAACCATATAATTAACAATAATTTTTTTTTTTTTTTGGAAAATTCAAGAAAAATAAATAATTTAAAGAAAAAATATGAAAAGTAATATTTTAATACAATATGTGTATGTGTGAAACCGTTATCATTTTCAATTTTATAGTACTTCCTGTTGTGATAGTCTCTCTACCCACTGCTACTGTTGTTAAATTAAAAAATATACACAAAATTATATTATAAATATATGGAATTACAATTTATATCGAAAAACAGAACAGTTTTTTTTTTGTTTTTTTTTTTTTTTTGTATCAGTTGATTATTTTTTTTTCCATGGTTTTTTTTTTTTTTAGATTTTTTTATTAATGAATAAAAATGGCCTAATTACTAAAAATACTTATAAATATGTACATAAATAATTGCGTGTATAATATCATTGTAATATTTCTTTTTCCGTTTTTTTTTGCTATTTTTTTGAAATTAATTGTAAAAGATTGGAATTGATAAAAATTTTCTAAGAATTTTGCGTAATACAATATGAAAACAAACGTCTGTGTTTGTGTGTCTTTTTTTTTTTTCAAATACAAAACCACCCTTTTATGAAATTTATAAAAATCGATGGGAATAGAAAATGTAAATAAAATACAAAAAGGGTAGAACTTCAAATAAAAACAGACAAAAATGAAAAACGTTGATTTCGAGCATCTATTTTGCAAATTATTCTTAGAAACTCTTTCAAAATGAGAATGACCTTCAAATTATTGACCCTTGAGTAATCGAACTCTTAAGAATTGTTCCCTATCTTTAGAGAATTCTACAAAAAATGTCTTTATCTATTAATTTTATTTTATTTCTAACTAAAATATAGGTTTTTCCATCCAATTTTTAGAAATCCATAAATTTTGAAAGAATATCCTTAATATGTCCTCACAATTACTATAGTCTTTGTTCTACAGAATTCGAAAAAATTAAATTCAGATTCTTTATGTATTTTTTTTTTCTCAACAAATTTTCAATTGAATAAATGGAATCTAGATTTATTTTCGTTTTAGTAACCTAAAATTCAAAAGGTCAAATTCGTGTCTTTGAATTAATGTATAATTCGTTAAATTAAAATTGATAAAACTTCAATAACACACAACAGAGGAATTTAAAAAAAAAACAATCTCTTGCCTTGAGTATCAAAAAGGTCAAAATTAATCTAATCCTAATGTACTACATACATGCGAAATAAAATTGAAATTTATTTTCTGCTAAGCAAATTTTTAATATTTTCATAAACATTTTTATTGAAATTTTTTCACAGACAACATGAAGTGGAGTTTACTCCAATTTTTAGCTCTAGCAGCTCTCACAATATTTGTGAAGGTAATTTTTTTATTTTAAAAATTTAAAAATCAATTAAATAGCTAGAAATTTTATTCGGAAGTATTTACATTTTTTTTAAATTTATTTTTCCCTTAGGCTGAAGACGATATTGAACTACCAGACGATTTCAGTGTCGAAGATGAAGATGAAGAGCTATTACGTGCAATTGAAGAAAAAAAATTGGTAAGTGAAAGAAAATGTAATAAAGTGTCATGATTTAATGATTATGCAAGTAAATCAAGTGAAAATAATTGGACAATGGAAGCACGAAGTGAATACACAAATTTAAATTTATTTTCCAGATAAAAGATTTGGCTAGAGAAAATGAATTGGCTGGAAAAGTTGCAAATGAAATTTTAAATGGTCAAAATGAAATTCAAAGTCCTGTAGCAGAAGGTAATTGAAAAAAAAAAAAAAATATTTTCTTTTTATGTTGTCGTTTTAATATGGATTTTTGTTTCTATAAAATTTTCTAAAAAAAAAAAAAATCAGTTGATCCTTGCACAAAAATTCATTGTGGTGCTGGTAGAATTTGTTTAGCTGAAGGACATGAACCAAAATGTGTTTGCATTCCAAATTGTCCAGAAGAAACAGATCCAAGAAGACGTGTTTGTACCAATAAAAATGAAACATGGCCTTCAGATTGTGAAGTTTATAGACATCGATGCTTATGTGACATGAAAGATAAAGAATGTAAAGGAGAAGATTTTAAACATATGCATATTGATTATTATGGACAATGTAAAGATTTACCTGTAAGTTATTGCTTTGAAACAAATTTCATTAAAAATTGAAATTTAAAATTAAATCATTTTGTTTTCTATTTAAGGATTGTTCCGAAGAAGAAATGAAAGATTTTCCAAGAAGAATGCGTGATTGGCTTTTCAACGTAATGCGTGATTTAGCTGAACGTGATGAACTTTCGGAACATTTTATGAAAATGCAAACTGAATCAGAAACAAATCATACACGTCGTTGGGCAAATGCTGCTATTTGGAAATGGTGCGATTTGGATGGTGATACTGATAGATCAGTATCTAGACATGAATTGTTCCCGATTCGTGCACCACTTGTATCTTTAGAACATTGTATTGCACCATTTTTGGAATCATGTGACGAAGATGATAATCATAGAATTACTCTTAAAGAATGGGGTCATTGCTTAGAGTTAGAAGAGGTAGAATAGAAATTTTTTAATTTTTATAGTGTTTAATGAAACATTTTAATGAAAATTTATTTATTTTCAGGATGAACTCGATGAAAAGTGTGAAAATGTTCGTTCGAATCAATGAACATTGCCTTTAAAATAATTTCGTTCTTTTATCTTAATGAATAGTTTTAAGATCGCTTTACACAAAACAGAAGAGAGCTCATTAAAGAAAAATTATTTCTATTTTTTTGAGATTTTAAAATAGAATCAATTTAAATTTAAAATTTAAGAAGTTTCCAGTGAGATTCATACAAATAATACTAATAAAATGTGTTTTATAATAAATATATAATTTCAATAAAGTTTAGATAAAATAAATCTTTTTTTTTTTGCCCTTTTACTGTGTTAAATTTAAAAATATGTGAAATGTGTGGAGCTTAGAGACCTAGGACAGTAACATGAAATGGTCCGTTTTTTTAAAAAAAACTTCTCCAATTCTGGTGTAAAATAAAAGTTAAAATAACTTTTAGATAAAGAATGTCATTTTAATTTTACATATTTAAACTATTAGATTATGCCCCAGAACTTTACACCAGCAATTAAAATGTTACATGGGAATAGTATGAAAACCGGAATAAAAAGCCTGAAATACCTTAAAAATGAAACAAAGTGGACTTATTGACACTTTCAAAATAAAAACGGGTCAAATATTTTAGAATGGAATGTGGCCAGTAATTTATTAAGTTTTTTAATTAATTTAAATGTAAATAATAATCAGTTATTTATTGAAGTCTTGACAATAGAAATTATTTTGAAGCATGAAATGTGAATACCTTGAGAATTATGGGCATGAACAAGTATGTAGGTGACACAATACTTCTACAAAAAAATTCATCAACTTCTTAATTTTTTTTCAACAATCGTCCTCATTGTCCTACATGAATTGTATTGTTCTAACATAAATTCGACAAGATTTGATCCATCGATAAATGAAAAAGACATTCGACTTTCAAGTATTCAAACAGTTCAATTCAGTTACACATCAGAATTCATTCTTATGGATAGGTAGAACATTTTTTTCAAAATCAAAATGGATGTCGTCAAAAATGCAGTGATGTGATCATGTTGTGGAAATGAGTATTAAACCTTTTTGAACATAGCCTATGTACCATTCTCCTTGAATATTTTTTTTTCCACGTCAAATATAAAAACTCAATTTATTTTTATATATTTATTTCCTCAGACATAACGAAAACACATAAAAATATTAATTTCCATTACACAATGAAATTTCAAGAAACAAAAATTACCTATAAATTATCCAATTATCTTCTTTTTTTTTTTTGTTTTTGGAAAAATATTAAGTGATTATTGAAAGAAAGAAAAAAAAATACTTTAAAAATCTATTTAATCTCTTTTAAAATTAAGTTGTATGATAAATTGTATTTTGTTAAAAAAAAAATGTTTGATGAAATGAAATGAAAAGAAATAAGAAAAAAAGAAAAAATTCGTGTTTACACTTTCACTTTACAATTTTTCACACAGAATTCTTTATTTTTAATTTAAATATATATATTTTGTTTTTTCTTCAAATATTTCATATTTCATACTAATAATGAAATTTATCTAAATTTTCAATAACTTTGTTAAATAATATTATGAAGAATTTTTACATCAACTTTTTAATTTTCTAATAAAAAGAAATTTTCGAAAAAAAAAAAAAATAATAAAATAAACATTTTTTTTTTTAAATTTTAATACGAAATACATTTTTGACCGTTACATTATTTATAATTCAATTTTCTTCGGGGCAGTGTTTTTTTTGCTTAAAACACTCCTTAACATTTTTTTCTTTTTTAAATTGAAATCAACACGACGATAAAAAGGAAAAAAAAAGTAATAATAAAAAAAAAACATTCTTACAATGTAAAAACTTAAATCTATTTTATTTAAAAAAAAAAATGTTTTACATCTCTCAACATTTTTTAAATCTCTAAGTGTATTGTGAATGTGAAGAATTTTTATATCCTGATGTATATATATATTTTTTGATGATGATAATTACCGGAATATTTAAAGTTTACGAAAGAAAAAAAAATTATAATGAATATAATTTAAATGTTTTGTTTATTTGTAGATAATAAACTATTTAGTAAAATATAATTAGCTTTAAATTCGCTAATTTTACAACAGAAAAAAAATTTTTGTTTTTACTTCAAAAAAGAACAAAATGTACTTTTCTTCCTAGTCAAATTATTATTTTATTTTTCTTGTTTTGTGTTATTTAATTAAAGATTATTTAATAAAAAAATTTGCTTAAAAAAATAAAAGAAATATACACTTTTTTGTGGTTATTCTGGGCCACCTTTTTTACCGATGAGAGATTTGTGAATATGTGGAATAACACCACCACCAGCAATTGTTGCTTTTATTAAACTGTCAAGTTCTTCATCACCACGAATTGCAAGTTGTAAATGACGAGGTGTTATACGTTTTACTTTTAAATCTTTTGATGCATTACCTGCTAATTCTAAAACCTGTAAAATTGAAATGGTAAAAAAAATTTTAAATAAATATAAGGAGTACAATATTGAAAATGTGTTTTGTAAATGAAAATAGCATTTTATTGATTTTTCAAATTCCTTGAAAATTGATCTGAATTTTGACAACATTCCAAGTGTACGTGTATTCTTTCTCTTGAAGAAAAATGAGATTTTTGAATTAAGGGTAAATTAAATATGGTTTTGAATTACTTGAATTCTATCAGGTTACATTTTTTAGTAATATTTTTGAAATTTAAATGTTGAAAAAAATTCTACAAACAACAAAATTGTAGATATAATTTTTGACAAGAAGAGCTTTTTAAAATTGTAATATGTACAGATATTTTTTGTTGTTTTTATGAAAAAGTAAGAAATTATTATTGATACTTCAAATTATCTAAATCTTAAGTTTTACATCTTCATGTACTGAAGATTTTTCATCATCATATATTAATAATAATATGTGCACTTCAATTTCTTCAAGCTCTTTGAAACACAACAAACAGTTAAAATGGCGGTTGATGACGCTAAAATTGGAAACCATACCATGAAATACATTCATAATTCCATTTACAATACATATATAAAAATCACGCGAAAGCACACATACACATACACCTCTTCACTTAATTTTACATATAAACGATATTGCAAACAATTAATGTATTTCATAATTTTATCGAATATTCTGTAATATATCTTAAACTGAAATGTAATTACCTCAGCGGTTAAATATTCTAAAATAGCTGCAGAATAAACGGCTGCTGTTGCTCCAACACGTCCATGACTTGTTGTACGACTTTTTAAATGTCTGTGAATCCTTCCCACAGGAAACTATACACAAAAAAAAAAAAATTGAAAAATGTATTAGTTTAACACAGAAAAAAAATTCATATGATTAAATTTTTTGGCGCCAAATTTAATATTTCTAATAATATACATTTTTTTTTAATTACCTGTAAGCCAGCTCTCGCAGATCTTGATACAGCTTTTGCTTTTGCTTTCCCAGAATCTTTACCAGCTTTTCCACCAGCCTAATAAAAAAAAATGGTAAGACATATTATGACCGGATAATTTTAGGTTAATTTATCACATACACAATGGTTTTAAAATTATGAACACCTTATATTAACTTTAAAATATTACCATTAATATTTTAAGAAATTAATAATTGACAAAAATTAACTTACCATTTTTCACTTAATTTATACTAATAAATTTTTTCACAATAAAATAGAAAAGAAAAAAACAAGCCTTCAAAAAAAAAATTTTTTTTTCACGTCTACACAAAAATGAACTCTGCACGACGAACTCTTTTCACAAATTGAGGAGAGAGACGCCACGATTTTTCATTTTTCGATTTTCGTTTCGTACCCGCCAAAGTATTTCGTTCAATTGCATGGAACTGCCAGATGTTTGTGAAATATAAGAAAAACGAGTCTCGAACCTTTTTGTAGAAAAAAAAGTGAATTGTTTGTTATTATAAAATTCGCACGTGGAGTTGATTAAATCGCATGAGATTTTTTGAAAGGTGAATGAATTTGTTGTAAAAGGGTAAAACAAAGAGATTTTAACGGTCTGGTTTGATATTGATTTGAACAATCGGTCTTAAGTGGCTTCAATTCGTCCATGTAACTTAATTAAAGAACAAAGCATGTATATCGACCACGTCCTTCTTAATGGTTTCATATGTACATATCTTATCTGTAGCGAGCTATAGTACACAATAGTGTAAAAGTCCTTTACTTTTTCTACTTTTAGGATTTGATTTATATTTTCATTTTCCAAAATTTCGCCGCACAATAAAAAACAAAATGGTACTCAACAATGCAGAACAATTTCTTAAACTTGGCAGTATCCATTTATTTAAAGTACATTTTTAACGAAGACTTCGTTTTTAACTGTCATTCGCCAGGTACTGAACTGACTGTTTTTGAATTAGCTTGTCATATGTTTTTTACGTTTTTTTTCTTCGTTTTAAGTGTGGGTATTTAGAACTATAGCTCATAATAGCGCGTTTAGCGTCTTAAGATTTCATACTAAAAACCGTAAAAGAAACCATAAAATAGAAGCATTTAAAGAAATTGTATTTACACATTTCATTTGAAAACAATAAACATTCCTTAAAAAAAAAGAAATTGTATTACAAAAATGCCTCGTGTAGTGAAAACTAAAAAAGAAGTTGCTGGTGGACCAAAAAAAATTGTTAAAAAGAAAAAGAATCAATATGATAAACCGGAACAAATTCCGAAGGGTGTAATTTTAACAGATTTATCAAAAAAACAATGGAAAATTGGTCCATCAATTGGTATGGGTGGATTTGGAGAGATTTATTCAGCTTGTAAATCAACAAGCTCACCGAAAAAATTAGAAGATTATGATCATGTTGTTAAAATAGAACCACATGAGAATGGTCCATTATTTGTTGAAATGCATTTTTATATGAGAAATGCTAAATTAGATGACAGTATGTAATTCAATTTTTGAAAATTCTTTAGATTTATTTTCATTTATTTTTAATTATTTTTTTATTTGTATTTTCAGTTAATAATTTTTGTAAGAAAAAAGGTTTAAAATCATTGGGAATGCCACATTTAATTGGTAGTGGATCACATGATATAAATGGTATTAAACATAGATTTATTGTTATGCCACGTTATGGAAAAGATGTATGGAGTTATTTTCTTGGAAATAATAGAAAATTACCAGAACATACTTGTTATAGATTGGCAATACAAATGCTTGATGTTTTTGAATATATTCATAGTTGTACCTATGTTCATGCTGATTTAAAAGGTGCCAATATACTAATTGGCTTAGGTAAAACTGGATCATCACAAGCATATTTAGTTGATTTCGGTTTAGCAAGTCATTATACAACAAAAGATTTTAAACCAGATCCAAAAAAAATGCATAATGGTACAATTGAATATACATCAAGAGATGCACATAATGGTGTTCCAACAATGCGTGGTGATTTTGAAATTTTGGGTTTTAATTTAATTAATTGGCTTGGTGTTAAATTACCATGGGAAAATGATGATATATTATCAAATCCACAGAAGGTTCAAAAAGAGAAAGAAGAATTCATGAAAAATTCAGATAAATCTCTTGAAAAGTTATTTAAAACTGTACCAGGTTAGTTATTTTTATCTTTTGTTATTGTTGTTGTTGTTTTCATGTAAATTCTTTAATTAAATAAAAATTTAAATTTTCAGTTGCATTAAAAGAATTCTTCAAGTACGTTTCAACATTGAAATACAATGATGTTCCTGATTATGAAAAATGCCGTAAAATTTTCCAAAATGCTTTAAAATCATTAGGAAAAACCAATACCGGTGAACTTGATTTTAAATTACAAAAAACTGATATTACTACTAATGCTGCTGTTGATGGTAAATTAAAAGGTAAAACAAGTAGTAGTGATTTTGAAGATATCAAACCAGAACAGACTGTTAATAAAAGAAAAGGTAAAAGTCCTATTAAATCACCATCACCGTTGAAACGTGTAAAAGTTGGTGGTAATAGTGTTAAAACACCATCTAAAAAACTTAAAATTGAAAAAATTCCAACAACACCAAAACATAATGTTTCACCAACAACAAGTAAACGTATTTTTAGTCCAGTTGTTTCAATTGTTAAAAGTAATTCAGAAAATCCACCATTGTCATCATCATCATCAAAAGGACTTGGTAATACAATTGTAAATGATAATATAACACCGAATCCAAAATGTAACAAAACATATGAATTCAATTTTGAATTGGATGTTAGTGTTGATGCTAATGTTGTTGTTAATGTTAAACGTAAAAAGAAAGTGAATAAAAATGATATTGAATCGAATAATGGTGATAGTGAAAGTAGTGGTACACCAGTGGTAAGAGTTAAACGATTAGTTAAAACAACACCACCATCAACAAAAAGTCCAAGAAAAGGTCGTTCAGCAGCAAAATATTAATTCATATTTATTTTTAGTTTTTTGTTTGCTCTCTTTATATTATCTCATCAGTAATTAATTTGTTTCATTTATACACATACTTTTTTTTTTTACAAATTTTTGAATAGCAAGAATTTTTGTAATTTGATAAGTAGTTTCTTAAATGAATTTTTCTTGTGTATTTTAATTTTGTTCTTTCTTAAATAAAATATGATTTGACAAAGATTTATTTTCTTATTTGTTAAATTCAACAATTTAAAAAAAAAAAAAAGGTGATCTGAAAATTATTTACTGTATCTTGTCCAAATTTTTAGGGGTTTTATTAAACTTGGAGAAAAAAATCGACAAAATAAAACAATTTTAGAAAATCGGTTAACAGTCTGCATACGTAATTTTGAAATTTTTCAAATCAAATTAACGACATAGTTTTTGAACCTGCGTTTGCGTACATCTTACCTTGTGAACAATTGTCAATTTTGATAATAAATAATTTTTGTTTGACGTCATTTTGTCGTGAAAATACAAAGCAGGTGAATCGAATTTCACTTTAAATTCACGGAATTTGGAAAAAAGTTTATAATTATTTTGTTTTAATCGCTTAACATTACAATTAATATTGTGTACCTGTACATAGTGTGAGTGTAAAAGTGCATTAAAAAGAATTATGTGCAGTTTGTAAATTTGTAAAATAAATTGTAAAAAAAAAAAAGGATTTTAAATGGCATACATTATTAAATGGAGATATTTAATTATCAATATTTCTATCTGTTGGTTTGTCAAGTGTCTTGATATTTCAAATAAATTGGTAATTTAGTGAATTATTTTTTAAAATTAAAAATACCTATGCTTAGAAAATATCGCTTTAATTGATTTGTTTTCATTTTTATTTTCAAATTTTAATTTTTTATTTGTATGGGAAAATAAAACAAAAATTATTATTTGTACATAAAGATTTTTTATTTTATTTCTTGTTTGTGGTTATTTTTTTCTTCGTTCTAAATATATATATTTTTTTTATTATTTATTGTTCTTTGTCAGGGAATCAAAAATTGATTTCGTTATCGTTTTTCATTTAAAATTCTTATCATTAATTTATTATTAATGTTTTCCATTATTTGTAATATTTTATTTATAATTCAACTTTTAGGATAATGTAATCATTCTTTTGTGATTGTAAAATCAATTTACATTTTAAGCTATTATTTGTTTTTCTTTGTAAATTTCTTTATGTGCTACATTTTCAAATTAATTGATAAAACTTGAAGGTGATGATTTATAAGGAAAATAAATTACATATATTGCTTTAAAGTTTTTATTACAAATTTTCTTTCACTTTGTGTTAATTTTTATTGCTTTTTTTTTGTTTTTTATCAAATTATTGATAAGATGAAAATATTCGCAGTCTGTTATTAATCATCTGAAAGAAAGTACGAGAAAATAAGAAAATAACAAAAGGAAAATGATTTTTTCAGTTAATTAAAATAAATCTAATTTCAAAAGTGAAATAAGCACCTACATAAGCAAATTATCATAATTAAAGTAACTTATTAACAAATTTTTAAAATCTACCCACAAGTATTCAACTTTTTTTTTTATAAATGTAAACAAACAATATACATAACCTCAAAAATGTGTTTTTTTGTTTAATAGAAATTTCTTCTTATTTTCTTCTTGATATGCTTTTTTCCCAGTAGAGGGCTTGGTTTTTTTCAAGCTGTGCTTTATGTAACTGGAATTCTATTTTAAAATTTGAGGAATTTTTGTGTTTGCTTCAGTTTTAATAATTGTATTTTTTGGGTGTTGATTATTTGTTAACTTGTTAATATGTTTAAAGTGTGAAAATATTTTGTTAATTGTGGAATTAAGATGTAAATTTGATTTTTAAATAGTTGTCGTGGGTGGAGTTTATACTTGGTTTATAAATTTTTCTAATACAGTGCCATCTATTGCAAAATAAAAATATTAAAAAAAAATTCTAGTATAGAACAGCACCACTTTTCTTTAACTGGTTTTATTTATGAAAATTTCAAATATTTGAAATCATAGAATACTTCCTTCATATACCAAAGGCAAGGATCAAGGAAATAGGATGTTCGTTCAAGGATTAGTATATTGAACATCAAACTTTCAGGGGAAAAAAAAATTATATGCGAATATTGTAGACAAAAAAAAATTATGAATTAGGTCGTTTTGTTTCTGGTGCGATTTTCTTTTAAAAGTACTTGTACAGGGAAATAGAGCAGTATGTTTCTGAAAGGCTAGGCAATAAAAAATTTGGCTACCATATTTCTTGATGGATTTATTACAATTTAAATTTTAAGTATTGAAAACTCGTTTATTTAAGTTCAAAATTTTAGGACCAAACGATATCACAATTGGCATGAAAAAACTTGCAAAAATCGTCACGCATCAGCGAATATCAACTGAATGTGAAAATTAAGACATGACATGAGTGTTCCTTTATCTATATGTATTTATAAAAAAATTAAGAAATCTCATTGTAATTTTGTAGGTGTAAAGGGCAGATTAATCTAGATTCATAGAAATCTCATTTTTTTTCTAGCCCAATGTACTTGCTTTTTGGGAAAACTTTAAATTAGATGAGAAATTCAAGAGATCTATTGAAATGTTTTTTTCCATGTAGGTACATCACATAAAAGTATTTTGTTACATTGCATTGTAGAATAGAAAATTCTAATAAAAGAAAAAACAAACAGCTGAAGATTTAATGTTCCACCAAATAGTTATTTAAAATTACAAAATTTCAATGAAATCATATCTTTTTGTATGTACATATAACAACGAAAATGAACAAATGTTATACAAAATATCATTCAAAAAATTAAAACAAATATTTTTCGATATTTGAATTCTATTTCTAATAAAATTTCAAATATTTAAACTATTTACCAATATCTACTAATTTAATTTTTATTTTATTTTATTTTTTTTTATTCCATTAAATTTTTATTACAGGAATTTGTATCGAATGATTGTCAATTAGTGGAACCGATTTATAATTTTACATTTAATTTTAATCCTCTTCATTCTGATTTGGCACATAAAATTGTAAGCGGAAAAGGGGATACATTTGAATTTAATGTTTGTGGAAATTTAACAAAACAATGTTCTGGACAAAAAAATGTTGCTGCGTGCCTTACAAGAAAAGGAAAACAATATGTACTTGGTATGAAAATTTGTTTTTTTTAGTTATTACCTATAACTACTTTTTTTCTTTTGAATTTTGTAAAATTGAATCTCTAAAGCTCTAAAGCTACAGTCAGATTGAGTTAGGTTTTTTATAACTGAAAATTATGATTTTGTAAAATGTTTTAGTAGCAATGTGTTAAAAATAATACAAGTGTTGAAAGAAAAGAAAAAATACATATCTGTTTGGTCTGACGTCTGACTGTAGTTTTATATACATACTTTATTACTTTTCAAATATATTGTGTTTTGTTGTTTGCAAAAAAAATACATATATATATATATTTTTTTAAATTAAGGAATAAATCAACAACTTGAATATAAAAACGGTGGAATATATTTTTCATTTATGAATGGTGAAGAATGTAAACCAGGAAGAAATTACTCTTTAAATGTACTTGTATCATGTGATTATACACTAGACAAAGAAATGTTTGTGGTAGTGCCATATGTAAGTATCCTAGATATCAATTTCATATGTACATGTTACATAGATACATATATATCTACATCATACATGCGAAAATTTTTTTTATATTATTAAATAACATTTTTTTAAAAATTTTTATTTGTTTTTTAAAATTTTTCTGAATGGAATATGTAGGAAACTGATGAATGTACATTTTACATATTATGGGAGACACCATATGCATGTCTTCCAGAACCAGATAATATAAAATCGAATACATGCATGATTGAGGATAAAAAGACAGGACATATATTCAATTTGTTACCGTTGAGTGAATCAAATTACAGGTAGGACATTATTTTAACATACTATATGTTTATGCAAGTGTAATGACCATTCTTTTTTTAATTTAAAATGAACCTGTTGATATATATACTTTTTTCAATTTAAAATTTTATAATAAAAGTTTATTTTTTTTACTTATTTTCCTGTTTTTATTTTTATTTATTTTTTTTTCCAGAGCCATTGATCGAAATGGATCATATTTCATAATAAATGTTTGTAAACCAGTTTTATATGGGCAATATTCAATGTGTCCACCTGGAAGTAGTGTATGTTTTGTAAATCAGACTGTTAATGATTACAAAAAAAAGTATGAATATACAATTTATTTATTTTTGTTTTTATGAAATGAATTAAATGTACATAACTAATTTTTTCTTCTTTATAAATTTTTATTTTTTTCATTATTATACAATATGTACATTTACATATGTACGTACCTATATGTATATATAGATTTTATAATTATGGAACTGTTCAATCAAATCCGATTATTGAGAATGGGCAATTATTAATGAGACATTCATCCAATACAAGATGTAATAGTACACATAATATAACATCAACAATATATTTTTCATGTGATTCACATACAAAGGTCAGAAAAAGGATATTATTATGTATTATGTTGCCTTTATTTTATTTTTAACTTTAATTTATTTTTATTTTACCTTGTTATTTTGGTACAATTTCCGAAAGTATAAGGACTTTTCTAATATTATTTTATCTCAAAAAATATTGAAATGAGAATTTAAAAGAAAAACACTTTTTTTTAAAGGATATTTATTTTGAAGATAGAAAAATTAGCAAGGGATAAAAATATTTATGAGTATAATGATAATTATTTTTAAAAATATCGAATGTAGATGTTTTTTTGTTAAAGCTGTTTTAATATGTACCTACTTTAATTAACTGTAAATTTTAATTAGAGAATTTAAAAAAAATAAAATTCTCATAAAGCTAACCCTTCTTTTAAAGAAAGTGTCGTTCAAACTAAAATTTAGATTATTTTAATTTCCCATTAAATAGCTACAATTTTTAATTACATACAAAACTAATATTTGGAAGTTGTACCATTTATTTTATTACATGTATGTATGTATGTATGCAGTCTGATGTACCTTAGTACCTATGTAGACAAATATGTTTTTTGTTCTTTTGAAAAACCTTGTGTAAAATAAGATTAGATTAATTTATTAATATTATATAGTATATGTATACATGAAAGGACATACATACATATATGTATGTTTAATATATGATATTTTTCATTTTGTTAACTTTTTCATGTTATATGTATATTATATAAAAATTTTATACTATACATATTATCCTTTATAGTATGGTGAACCAACTTTTATTAGACATAAAGAATGTGAATACAAGTTTAGATGGGAAACATCGATAGCATGCAAGAAAACAAAACCTTGTACGATAATTGATTCTAATACAGGATTCGAGTAAGGATTTAATTACGATACAAATAAAATATTATGTATTTTCATTAATAAATAAAATCCCTTATTTTTTTCTTTTTAATTTTTTTTTTCTCTCAATTCCTTGGAATAAAAAAAAAAAAAGGTATGATTTTAGTTCTCTTGAAAATAATAAATACGAAACAGTTTCGAAGGATGGTAAAGAATATACAATTGGAATATGTTCCGATCCAGGATATCCATGTTTAGAACATACAGGTTAGTTATAATATGTTATATGTACTTTTTTATTTTTTTTAATGTTGCTATTCTATTTTCTATTTTTATTTTATCCTTGTAATTATATTTATTGAGTATTCTACTCAATAATTGTAGTGCTTATCCCCCTTATTATTATTATTATTTTTTTTTGGTTTAATTTTTTACTTGATTGTGTGCATTTATTGGATTTATTGATAACATAAATGATAATTAGTTGTACATATAATTTCTTTTTATTCGTATATATGTGTGCTTTATATGTACTTATATATATGCATTATATTGTATTTTATTATTATTGTTATAGGAGTATGTGAAAATAAGAATAAGCAATCAATATCACTTGGAATTACAAGTAATCAATTATATTTTAATCAAACTGGAGCACCATATTTATTATATGAATATGGTGCCGTTTGTTCTGGAAATGTTAAGTGGTCAACAAAAATTGAATTTATATGTGAAAATAATGAGAATAAGAGTAATAGTCTTAGTAATGATAATAAAAGAATAAATGAAAATAATCAAAATAATAATAATACATATAAAAATTCTGTTAAAATAATTGAAAATTCTAAATGTCAAATACTTATTCAATTTCAAACACAATTGGCATGTCAAAAACAGATATCATGTAAAGCAAAAGGATATAGTAAATCAGAAATGAATGAAGAAATCGATTTAACACCATTGATAAATCCTACACAAAATTATATAGCAATTGTTAATGATAGTCTAAAATTGAACAATAAAAATTCTATAAAGGTAATTTGTGTACATATATATATGTAAATACCGTTATATATTGAACTAAAATTTAAAAAAAAAACTTTTTTTTATTAAAATTCCTTTTTTTTTTTGTTTTTTGCTTTTTCAGTTTTTCCTAAACGTATGTAGACCACTTGTACCTGAATATGGACTTGGATGTTCTGGTGGTACGGCTGCTTGTAGAACTGTAATGGGAAAAAATACACCTGAACAAGAACAGGTTAGTTGTTATGTGAAAAAATAAAACACTTTGTTTTTTTTTTATTTTAAATTTTTTTTTTATTTTACTTTTTTTATTACAAAAAAAAAAAAATAAATAAAAATTAAAGAGATAAAATAAAATTCTTTTTAAAATTGTCAATTACTGTACATTTCACATATTGAAATTGATGTAATCCATCAAATTGCGTAACTATTCGCTTTTTTTTAACCTTTTTCCATGTAAAAAAAAAATGATACTACATACAATTTTAAATTCATTTTTTTCTCAATGACATTTTTTCGAGATCATTTAATTAAAACCTTTCATCATGTTGAAATAAAAGGATTAAACTATACAAAAAAAAAAATAAATAAATAAAAAACAAAATAAAAGAAGATAAATCGATGAAAATTAAATATTGATGACAAAAAAATTTTTAGAATTGAGTTAACATATTTAAAATGTTTTTTTTTTCATGTATGACAGTTCTTAAAAAAAACGGTACCTACACTTTCAGTATAGTAAAAATATTCATGATACGTTTACTCTGTGATCAACAAAAAATAACCTTAAAATAAATTTCACTTGATGCAAACAATATTAATAATGGTTGAAAATGTCCTTATAAAATTTTTTCTGTATATTGAAATGAGAAAAATTAATTTAAGTATGTACCTATATGTATTTTTCTGTTATTGATTGGAAATTTCAAAATTGAATAAAAAAGTCAAAAGCAAGCTAATGATAAAGGACTTTTTGATATACATAATATGTATGTAATGTATGTAGGTCTAGCTAGGTACATATTGAAAAAAAAAGTTTAGATCCTGGAATAATTTGTAGTACAATATTTATTTTCTGTCTCCTGTAGACTTTGTGGCATGGCAACATTTTAGAAAAATTTTTTCTAACTACAAAAATCAAAATTCAGAGTCAGCAAAATTTTTTACGACACATACAAATATACGAGTAACTTTAATTATTCGTATATATGCTTGTAATCCTTAACTTTTAAATTTTATTAAAATTAGTCAAAGCGATTGTAATTGGTGTCAAAGAAAAGTTTTGGAAAATTTTATTGTTAAAGAAATTTTTAAAAAAACTCGTTCAAATTTTCGAATTTTAATTTAATTTTGTTGTTGTTGGGAAAATCTTTCACCAACGTTACTTATCATTTCATTACCTAACATGTTTTTCACATACATATTTTTTCGAATGATATATAAAATGAAAATAAAAATAATCTTATTTTCAACCAACTCTTTTTTTTTTTTTTGGAGCCCAAACTACTAAACCGTTTTTTTTTGTTTTTTTTTTTTTTTTGTTTTATATACGCGTATATAGGTATGAGATAAAAATCATGTAATACACAAATTTTTTTTTTAAGTACATATATTTACATTTAAAATACATATATCACATATTCACATCATTTTCCAACTTCCTGAATCATGGAATCAATAAAATTTGTGGAGTTTTTATTTTTTTTTTGTTTTTTCTTCATAATTTTTTTTTTATTATTTTTTTTTTAAACATTTTTTACTCATATAATTTTATGACCATAGAATCATAAATAAAGTTAAAATCTGTGCAAGCTTTTTGTATCCTTATAGTATGAAAAGCTCATAACATTTCAGGCGTTAATGTTATAGTCGTGTATTTTATTTTTATATTTATTTCATTTGTTTTTTTGTTTTCTCTTCTGTTTTTTTGATTTAAGTACTGTAATATATAAAAATATATATACATAGATACATACCAACATATATTTATAATATAGAGGGCAATTTATTTTACTCATTTTTGGTGTGTTAAAAAAATGTATATGTATAATGAATATTGTCAGATAAAAAGATTTTTTTTTGTTTTTAACTGTATACTTAAGCGGTAGTAATTTTGAACATTTTTTTAAATAAAATTTTATGTGTAGAAGTACGTTGATTTCACAGTTAATAAAATGTGTAAGAAAAAAAAAAGAAAACTGAATTTATGTATAGTTTGTGTATTTGTAGAGCTATAGTGGGTTCGTATGTTTAAATAAAACATAATTCTGTCATTTTTATTTAACATTTTTGGTGACAAAAATTATTTATGAGCTGTTTTTTCCTTTTTAAAAAAAAAAATAAATAAATAACATAAATTAATTATTTTTATAATAATTGGTTGGTTGATTAATTATTATTATCAAAATAATTTAATATACGTATAATTAAAATTGAGAGAAACTTTTATTACATGGTTTTTTTATTTGAATTTTTATTAAATTTTGGTTAATCAAAAATTCGCAAAAATTATTTTAAAATTACTTTAAAGAAAAAAATTTATTTAGTTTCCATATCAGTTCACAAAAGAATTACAGATCCTTTAAAATTTATTTGAAATTTTCAGTATAATTATAACCTTGAAGAATTTTTGAATGAAAATTTTTATATTCTAAAAAATATTCTATTCTACAAAAAAAAAAAAAATCAATTCGATTTAATTTAATTTTTTTTTCTCATAGAGTTTGGGTTATCCTGATGTATCATTAACTGTAATTGAAAAATCACGAGCTATATTAAAATATTTAAGGGGTGATCAATGCCCAACAGATACCTCAATTCAATTATCATCATCAATTGAATTCTATTGTGATTATCATGCTGGAAAGGTAATATTTAAATAATTAATTAAATTTTATGTTATTTTTAAATGAATACCAAAAATTTATTGTATATAATTTAGTTTATGTAGTAGAAAAAAAAAATATACATATTGTACAATTTATCAGTTAATTATAATTGAAATGACATTTTAATCTTTCAATATGCGTGTAGACATAGAAATTGTTTTTATATGTACATATGTATATGTACTCGTATATATTTGTGTTCAATTGATATTCAATATTGTTTTAATTTAATTTTTTTGTTTTATTTTATTTTATTTTTTTGTACAGGGTATACCAATTTTACAATCAATTGTAGATGATTGTCATTATCAATTTTATTGGGGAACATCAGTGATTTGTTCATCGAATTTATGTAAATTTAATATGGACACCTGTGAAATAATTAATGAACAATTAAATGAAAATTATAAATTGAAAAGTGCAAATTTTATGAGTAATGGAAAATTAACGGTAAAATAATTAGTATCATATATATACATACATATGTCTATATACATATGTATGTATTTTTTTTTATATGAATAATTTGTAGTATGATTTTAATTGAAATATAATTATATTTTTTTGTTGTTTTCTTCTTCTTATTTTTATTTTCAGATAAATGAAAATATAAAAGTAATTGATATTTGTAATGATGTTTCTGAACGTAGTGTATTAGCAGATTATGCACACAATATGGTTAAAATGTTTTTTAATACAAAAGTTCCATGTGAAAATGATGGTAAGTAAAAAAAAAAAAAACAAAAAAACAAAAAAACTTTCCATTAAATTGATTTTAATTTATATTTTTACTTAATTTGATTTTAATTATTCAAAAAAAAAGAAGGAAAAAATAACATTAATTTTGTAACAAAATTTTTGAAAATTGTGATTGTATTAAAAATCATTAAATAAATTAAAAATATCAAAAACTTTTCAAAAAAAAAAATTACACTAAAAAATTGATGAGAAATAACTTTTTTTTTTGTTTGTTTGTATATAACTTCCTTTTTGTTCTTCTTTGAAGTTTTTTTTCAAGTATTACAGTATGTATACTCGTACCATACATGATATTATACATGCATGTTTACAACAATAAAATGAAAAGATGTCATTTCAAATAAATGAAATTTTCAATGACATAAATTACATACTGTAAAAATGAATATATGTATATGTATGTATTGTGGTTTTATTTGTATTTGTAAAGGATATACATATATACATACTTATACATACTTGAATATCTGCTTAGTTTTTGAAAACTTTAGTGCTTTGAGCCATTAAAATATATCAACTTTATATTTAAACTTTAAACTTATTTTATAACTTTTTTTCTTTTTTTTTATTCCTTTTACACAACACAGGTACCATAAACGTAGAATTGCGGCTTGTTTGCAGTGCTATCGAACATCACTCTTCATCAAATGATGTAAGTACACATATTTTCCTTTCCTTTCATTTTTTTTAATATTATTTTTATGTAATTCAGTAACTGCGGTATAAAACTTCTGGTTTTTCTTATCTTACATATTTTTTTTTTTTAAATATATTTTATTTACTATAATATATGTACGAACGAACGTTGTATTGTATTTATGTATATTCTTTTTTTTTATATCATCATACGTATTTTCTCTGTATTTATAGGATGAGTTCTTAAGGAAAAATTTCAAACTTGATTTTATATAAACGTATACAAACATATTAATATAATGTGTATATAAATTTCTTATCTTTCCTGTACCTTGAGCAAGAAAAGGTGTTATTTTTTTTATATTCTTATTCTTATCGTTGTCATAGTTTCATTTTTTGTTTTCAATATTTCGTATTATTTTTATACACACATACATACATATCTATCACCTTTATCATTTTATTTGTGCAGAAATAAAAGGTGAAATAGCAAAAGTAAAATGTTTATTATTATCTATATGTGCTGAAAAAAGAAAAAGTTTCTACAGTGTAAATTTTTCAATGTATGTAATTTAGAACTTAAAGCTAAGATATTTTTTTTTAATATAAAAAAAAAACATACAACATTTTTTGTTTTCAAGCTTATTAAACTAGAATCTAGATTGTTCATAGATTAAGTATTTTTTTTTTTTTTTATTTCAAGAAGTTTTCATTTTTCATAATTTTATATATTTGATATTTTATCATTTGCTGTTTCTTTTATTTTCTATTATTTTTCTTTTCTGTTTCTGTATTTTTTCCCTTTTTGTGTTATGCTTTTGTAATATTTTTCACATCATTTTAACACTTAATCCATCACTATAGCTAGTTTTGCTATTTTCCTTTTTCTTTGTACTATATTAAAAGAGATCTTTTTTCTTTTTCTAAATTTCTACTTTTCCGCTTTAGAATTTAGCGTTATTGTATTTTCTTTTTCTTGAATTGAAAGCAATGTCGATTATGAATGAGAATTTATAAAAAGTATCTATTATAGACTGATTGCACAAAATGACAATGTTGAATAATGTCCTTAAACTATTATTGTTCATTTTTTTATTTCTTTTATAAAATATATATAAAAAAAAACAATTTGTTTCAAAAATGAAAGCGAATAATGAAGAGGATAAAGAATGAAATAGAAAAAAATTGTTCTTAAAAATATTAGAAAATTTCTATTTTTATTTTAAAGATAGAACAATTTAAAGATATAAATTTTTCATTGTAAATATGTATGTAAAATCCACAAAGACACATATATTCCTTTATTGACATAATTTTTTTCAATTGAAATATATTTAAAAAAATCAAATTTTTCGTTATTTATTTAATTTTTAAAAATATCAAAAAAATAAACGAATATATATCAAAAAATTGTAATTGTGTTTTTGCAAAATAAAAATATAAAAGCAATAAAATTTCAATTTCATATCAATAAAAAAAGTTTTTTTTTTTTTTGATTTTATCAATTTTTCACAAAATATTTATAACCCTGAGGCAAGAAAAATATTCCAGAAAATTAGGTGTAAAATTTGAATTCATGAATAAAAAGATAAATTGTGAAAATTTGATATCAAATACAACTGTATACATACAGAAGAGAAGAAAAAATCAATTTCATATCAAAATAGTCCTTTTTTTTGTTCGAAAATATAAAATTCAAACATATATACGGAGAACATAATTACAATATTGAAATCGAAAAAGAAATATTAAATTGCATACCAGAAGAAAAAAAAATAAAAATATATTTTCTAATATCAGAAAAGTTTATTAAGAAAAAACAACTTTATCGTTATATTTTATTCTGAAATATTTTTACTTAAAAACTTTCTTATTTAAATTGTGCTACAAAGTTTTTCCTATTTTAAGAAATTTGTAGGCGTTCAAAGTTTGAATTTTGTTACATACAGTTTTGTGTATAAATGTATGTACGTTTTTTTTTTTTTTTTTAAATAAGAAATATGAGTCGAAAAAAGAGAACATAAGAGTTGAAAAACTGAGTGAAGAAAATAAAAAAACTTCCTTATAGAAATCTTAAAGACCAATTTAAGTATAACATGCATAACCGTATGTGAATGTATTATAAATGTTACAGGATACAAGGGTTTAAAAGATGCAAAAAATATTAAAATTTAAGTATTTTGTAGTAGTTTGTCTTAAAGGTATTAAAGGGCGTTTCATACATACTTATACAATATATGTATATATAGTATAGTATACTACACAAACAACTAAATTGTTCCTTTTGATTTTTATGTATAACTGAAAGTATAAATTTTTGCATGCCATTTAAAAGAATTTTCTTATGAAGTAACTAGGAAATTTGATAAAGAAAAAAGTTAAAGAGTAGAAAAGTTTTTTGTATGTTCATGTGAATATTTAAGGAATTTGGAAAATTGGTTATAAGGAAGGAGAACAAATGAAATTAAAGAAAAAAAAAAATAGAACGGTATAGGACTGGCAAAAAAAAAGTACATATCCTGAAATAAGCGTAACAATTAAAGCTTAATAGTGCATGTAATAATTTGAAATAATAATAATAATAATAATATGGTACGAGAAGAATTATAATTTTTGAAATTTTACGTTTTGTTACGTTGATAATTACTACTTTTTGTGTACGTACTAACACACGTAGGTATATATGTATGTATGTTTTGTTTGTAACTAAGTTTGAATGTAGATGTATATATTTTTTTTAATGGCTTCTTATACGTTTTCTAAAATAGAATTATAATTCTATTGAAAAATTTTAAAGTATACATATTTTCTTTTTTGCACACAATTACGTTAAATTTTATGGTAATTTAAAAGTTTTTATGTGTACAATCAAAAAGCTTATGGTTTTATTATAGGTACATACATATGTACTTTTTATTTTAAGTAAATTATAAAGGATATTATATTTGAATAAATGTAAAATTCATTTGAAAACTTAAAAAAATTACCTACCTTTAAGATATTGTTCTAATAATATTCTATTTTTATTTTAATTCTAGAATTTAATATTCAACTTACAAAAGATTAATTTAATGTCATTTGTCTATAAATTGATTTAATGTATAACCGTAAACATTCTTATAAATTTTTCATTGTTCTATGTGGAATATTATTATTGTATGTATGTCCTGTGTTAGCATTATTTGTATATGTATATCTATTATGATAAAATATTTATATATTTTCTTGAGTATAGAAAAACAAAAAAATTGAAAAAAAAAGAAGATAAGATAAATGAATTAGATGTCATCAAAGTATCTATTCAAAATATGGATATTTCTATGGTGACAAATATTTTCTTATTATGTTACCTATAGTTACGTTGTTGAAAAAAAAAAGGAAAAAAAAATTGTATTTCTTATTAGGAGAAAATTTACGACACATCAAGAATATAATTTATATTTTTTGAATGAGTAATTTTTCATAGAGAGTGTTTTAGGTCTACTACTTGTATTTATGTGTATTGTTTTTGAATATGGATAATACAATTTTGTTTTTTTCATATGTATAAAAGTTGTTCAAGGATAATAATGAAAATTGTTTTTGAAATTGCCAATAAATTCATATCAAAGAGAGGGAATAAAATGTTCAATATATTCATATGAATTATTAAACAAAATAATATGAATAAAGTAGCTTAATAACGTAAATTGGATTACGTACATATGTATGTGTTATTTTCGTAGAATGAAAAAATACAAAAAATTGAAATTATCAGGCATCATCCATTAGGTCTTTAATCTTTAAACACAATCTTTAAAGTAAATAATTTTAAAAATGTTATTTACCATATATACGTAGATTGCTTGACCCCTCACTGTTTGACAAGGGACCTTATGGTATTTGATTAGTATGTGTGATAATTTATATTTCAGGATTTCAAAAATCGATTTTTGAGTCACAACGTAGGGATATCACTTCATTGTACTTTTGATTAGCACACTGTTAGAGCATATAAACGTGAAAATGGGTAAAGGAAATTAGGAGAGAAGAAAAAAAAAGGTGTTGATAATGTCCATTTGAATTTCTCTGGATTTGAAAAGAAACAAAATACATAAAATTCTAAAATAAAAAGAAAATTTAACTGTTTTCCAAATTTATAATTTAATAAAGCACATTAAATATTTTCAACTTTTTTTTTAAACCAAAAATATTTAAAAAAACGAAAATAGACAACAAAAAAACATATCATAAACCAGGAAATTTGATTATAGCTCATTTACACAATAGAAAAGTTCTTTTCCACCTCATTTTCTTTCCGTTAGAGATTTATCTTGTTTTTTAAATACGGCAAAAGACCCTTTTTTCTATTAGTATTTTGTATATTTACATATTTTTATATGTACATATTATTTCACAGCTTTTTACCCTCTATACAAGTCATAATATTCTGTAATAATAATAATAAATAAATTTCGACAGTAAGAATAAAAAAAAAAGTCCTATAGAACATTAGAAATCCTATTATGTGTGTATACATATTACAAAAAATATGATGATAAAGATAAAAGCGGACTCTATACTACGAGTATATGAGATGAGCACGATATATTTTAAAATTTTGGTCAGGAAAATATGTTTTATTTTGTTGTTTTTGTTATTATTGGTAATACACGATTATGCTTTTGTCTGAGGGTTTATAATTTCCTGTGTTTTGATTTGGCAAAAGAAAAAAAAAATAATAATAATAATAAAATGAAGCAGAAGATATTTAATTGAGCTGAAAATGAAAATTTTTATAAAGAGGCTATGTTGTTATTTTCCTTTGTTGTAAATTTTCATTTATATTCTAAGGAAGTGTTCTAAAAAAATAAAAAAAATAAATTAATAATTTTCATCTTTTGTTTGATGAGGCAATGTATTATGTATAAATATATACTTAATGGAAAATAAATAATGTGTTGGAAATTTATTATCATTTCCGGAGGGATGAAAATTATTGTACTCGTATATTCATCATGGAAAATCTAATTTTTGAGATAGATTTCTTAAAGTTTTGTGTCCTCTTGAGTTTTTTTAATGTTGTTTTTAATAAAATGTATACGTTTGAAATTTTTAATGTAAATTAGAGCATTTGGATATCAGTTTTTTGTTAGTAATGTTAGTAATTCTTGAATTGTGATATTTTCGAAGTTGAAAGAAAAATTCGTGCTGTGGTAGTTATTCAATTTTTGAAAATAAAATGACATGTATTATTTTAATGCTAGGTTCTATAGAATGTGTCAAAGTGGGCTGTAATTTTTGCTGGTAGATTATACTCCTTCATGTTATTCTATGAAATTCCTGGGAACTTTGTATGTGATTTATGCTATGTTTTTTTCAAGTAAAATTTCACACTAAGGATTCAATTTTAATTTACATATTTTTTAACATTTACACTTTTAGTTCTTTTTGATGAAGAGCTTTGAGCCACATCTTCAATTTTTCACTCAAGTCTTAAGTAGTCAAGGATATTCTTAAAATAAAAATAAAAAATTCTCATATATAATTTTTTTTTTATTTGTGTGTAATTATAAAAAAAATTCTTAATAATAATTTTACTGTATATCCTTGTTTTTTTATTTTAATAATAAATACATCGTATTTTTTTGCAATTTAATTCATAAGAAAACATAAAATTTTCAATATGTAAAATTATGTTTAATACATTCAATGGAATTATCATTTTAATTATTTATTTTTTTTTAAAATAATAAATTTCAATTTTAATTTAAATTTAAAAATGAAAATAAAAACGTAAAATAATATGATTTTTTTTTCAATGTATTTTCATGAACAATCTTTTTTCTATATATTATTGCATTATCTAAATACATTTGTGTATCTCTATATCTATACTTCCTTAAAATTACATACATATCTTATAAAGTCTATTTCAGTATATATTTATTCTAATTTAATATTCGTACATACATTTATGATTATTTAATTCTATTTATATACATATAATATGAGTTAAGCAAATCAGTCAGTTCTTCAATTAAAATCTTCATTTTTTTTTTTAAATTTTTTCTGTTTGTATTTCATACACTTTTTCCATTATTAAATTATTTATAAAAATTTGCATTTTCATTTGAGATTTATTATATTTTTAACTTAATTTTCTAATTTTATTCGAGATGAATTAACAATAAATCTACATATACATCATACATAAGTACATTGTACAAATATATATTTTTTTCTTTTTTTTTTTGTATTTATTTTTATTCATTATTATTAGTATTTTTTGTTTTTTTTGATTTTCCTCGATTATATCACAAGTTTAAGTATAGGAATTGTAAAAAAGAGATTAATTTTTTGTGATTTCGTAATTAAAATAAAGAAAAAGCTATTACATATATTTTCTATTATTTACGAATGTATCTTGAACAAATTAAAAATTGTAAATAAAACTTTGGCTAAAAAACATTTATTAAATATTATTAATGAGTTACGAATTAATATCGTCATTTAATTTTATTTTACGGTAAATTGTGATTTTAAATGTGACTAGAGAAAATCTATTAAAATTTGATGAATTTGTGAATGAGTACGTACATTTTGTCGTCCTTTCAATTGAAATTTAAATTTACAATACAAAATTAAAGTTTGTGTTTTCTCTGATTGTCTTATTGTTTTGTCAAATGCAAAAACTGAGAAAAAAAATTATTTTAGCTTTCGAAACCTAAAAAAGTTAAAAAATATCTACTCATTGACATTTTTATTATAATCGAAAAAAAATTACTAAACTAAAATAAATTGAAATAGCAGTCGCTTTAAAAAAATATTTTTTTACAAATATCATTGTTTTTTGGTCATATCAGTTCAAACATAAATGCATGCGGTTGTAAAAAACAATCGATATTTCTATTGTCGTCATACCAAAAAATATTTCGTCATAAAAATATTTAAATTAAAATTATATCGCATCACTTGATTTGATGATAGACAACTAAAATCAATTCCAATACATCATAGACTTTTTCGTTTTTCTGTTTTTGTTTCTCTATTCATTTAATACAATGATGAACAAAAAATTTTATTCATTTTTTTATGAACTTTTTGTCTCATGGAATAATAAAGGAAAATAAAATTTCATTTTTTTTAATGAAAAAAAAATATATATCTATACATCGCTTTGTTTCGCATTTGTATTGATGATAAAAGCACCATTTATGTGACCATTAACATGACCATTTGAAATTCTTCCTACACCATTCTGGTTGATTTCACCATTTAATTTTGCTACGAGTGGATTTTTTATTACTTGTTCAGCAGGTGGTGTCGTTAATGATGGTGGTGTAACCGGAACTGGTTTAATTAATTCTAATTTATCATCGGTTGAACTTTTTATGACACTTTTTACTAATCCTTTTGTTTTATTATTGGAAGGATGTGGCATGGCATATCTTAGTTTATCCCAAAACCATGGATCACCCCATTTCACGTATGTGTTCATTTTTAGATATGCTTTTAGTTCAGCATCTAAATTCTCAGTGTCACCAATGTCTCCATAAATAATGACAATAACACGAGCACGTCCTTCACTTAAAGCAGACATATGTGCCGCACGAAACTCCATTCTACCCCAAATAGATTCAAGAAAATTTGGTGATAGAACAACAATTGTTCGTCTAGATTCTTCAACTGATGTTGCAATTTGATTTGGAATGAATTCTCCTACAACCCAGTCTCTGATATGTAGACATAATTTGAATGGATTTGGACCACCTTCAAGTGTTGGAACTAAATGCTCAGTAACAAAGTCTTCATCTTTGTGAGAGTACGAAATGAAGGCATCATACTTCTTGTCTTTATCAAGTTCTTCTTCAGTAACAAACCAAAGGCACATGTTATGGGCAAATAGCCAAACTTTAACTTCCTGCTGATATTTGTAATACAATGCAGCAAGAATTCCAATAACAAGTCCCAATAATGCTATTGTTATACATATGGCGACGACAATTGCTTTGTTTGAACATAGATCTTCTGGTGAAATTAAAGACAATTTGTATCCTCCTGGAGTACATTGCATTCTATCTAAATCCTGTATCATTTTGAAGTTAGTTCGAACAAAGGATAACAGTTCAAGTGTATCACAATTGCATGTCCATGGGTTGTTGCCTAGTAAAAGTTTCAATTTATTTGTGTGATTGAATGCTTGCAGAACAGATTTATTTATCCAAGTCAAATTGTTATGTGCCAACTCAAGTACTTCAATATTCTTCGGAATGCTATCTAAATTTAATTCACTAATGTTGTTATGTTTTGCATAAATTTCTCGAACGTCTGCATATCCTGGCAAATCAGCATGTGGTAATTTAATGATGCGATTGTTTTCAATATAAAGCGATATATAATTTAATCGTAATGCTTGCAAACGTGGCAATGCAGGAACCTTTGTTAGTCCAGCATTTGAACAGTTAACAATAAGTGCTTTGTCGTATAGACGAACCCAACATGTACAACTACTGGGACATCTCTTTATTGAACTTAAATCAGAATCAAGAGGACATAACAATTCTTTGGGATGAACGTTAGTAATTAATTTCCCTTCTAGTTCAGGTGGTGCTGAACATCTTAAATCTCCGGAAATAATTTTCAATGCCTTCCTCACTTGTACTGCTATATCTCCATGAAGAAATTGAACAAAATGCAAAGCAATGCAATTACAAATAATTGGATTTGATTCTAAGTAAATTTCAACTTTTTTCGAATCACTATCGAAATCTAAAAATTCAATATCACGAAAATCAATTTCACTAATTGAATTATGTGTGAGATTAACTTTTATTTGTCTAGATAAAAATTGCAAATCGCTATGACTTAGTAAGGATATGTTATTGTAACTTAAATCAAGTTCTTGAAGTTGAGGGGTATTGAATAGCCAATCACGATAAATGTTTGTAATTGAATTATTACGTAGATTTAAATATCGTAGCTCATTGAGATTTTGAAATGGTGAACCAAAATCGAAATTAAAATCAACTGAAAGTCCCGTCTCTTCATCTTTGAATGAAAGCTCATTGTTATGGAAATCAATTATTTGCAAAGAACGTGATACAGTCAATGCATTGGGATGGATCCGATACAAATCATTATTATCCAGATACAGCTCTCGTAAATCCACCAAGTGACTGAAGAGATCTCTGTATGAATGAAAGATGAAAAAAGAAAAGAAAAATTAATTTAATCTAGATTCTAGATAACTGAAATCAATTATTTACGGTGCTTAATTAAAATTTCTTTCAATTAGAACTGCATAATGGTGAACGTATGCAAAATGTGCTCTAGTAAATACGAGTATGTACATAATTACAAATGCAACATACATACTAACCACTATGAAGTAATTTATCTCTTTTTTTTTCTGTATTTTTTTAATTTTATGCTATGATTATTCATTTCATACACATAACATCATTTCATGCATTTCTAAATTACTTTATTGTAAAATAGAAATCTGTCCAGTACACACACACACATAAACATATTCTGAACTCTCATGCACCTAAATAACGTATTTCATATAGATTTTCAATTATATTTCCCAGATGTAATTGCAAAATGGAAAAACTAGGAAATCAGTTTATTATAATCAACATTTATGTACATTAATGAATGAAATACATGATATGTTGTACACCTGACCATAAGCATACAAACATAACGTTACATACACACAGAAGTGGAATATGTTTATATGTAGAATTGTAATTACATGCATGTACATTTATTAATTCTGTTAAATGTGTAATATGTATGGACAGATAATCTCATTTAATTCTTACCTGGAAATGTTAACCAGATGATTGTATGACAGCGACAAAACAAGCAATGACCGAGTATTAGCAAATAGGTCATTCGGTAGGTCAGATAACAAATTGCGGCTCAAATCCAACATCAGTAAATTATTTTGATCGGCAAATAGATTAGACGGTAAAGATTCAATGTTATTGTTTGCTAATGAGATATTGTGAAGTTTTGTTGAGCCTGCAAACAAGTCTTCTGGAATATGTTCTAGATAGCATTTAATGCGAACATCTTGTAAATTTGTTAAGTTAGAAAGTAAACCATTCGGAAGAGTAGGCATCGGTATACGATTCTCCATTAAACGAAATCTTCCTAAATTTTTATTTTCAGAGAAGAGTCCTTCTGGTAATGACACAAAACGGTTCGCATTCAAATTTATATTCGATAAATTCTTCAATAATGAAAATACATCTGGTTGAAATGTTGTAATGTTATTCGCACTGAGATCCAAATCGGTAACAGATGACAAACCTTCAAATGTTTCTTTAGTTAAATTTCTCAAGTTATTACCCCACAAATTCAAGTGCAGTAATTTATTTTGATTTCGAAAAATTCCTTTCTTCAGGTATTCCAATTTATTGCCACCCAATTCAAGATTGTCCAATTTGTCCAAAGTTTGAAAAATATCTCTAGGGAAATGAACGTTTGGTACTCTAAAATCCAACCATGTGAGATTTTTTAAATCAACAAACAAATCATCCGGAAGACTTGAAATTCCTTTAACACTTATAACAAGTCTCTCTAGATCTGTTAATCCTTTGAAATGTTCACGTAGTAATGGTCCTCCTACATCTGCATCGTATATTTGAAATAACAATGCTCTTACTTTTCTAGCCCCCAAACGATCTAAAAGGCTCAATAATGGTTGACCCAAAGGTAAAGGACATCTTCTCATTTGCACCATTGGTATATCTCCAACATTCATTGCCGGTAACAATGCATAATCTTTTGCTTCAATTCGATTACAATCAACATACACATAGATATTTGGTTGAACTTTTACAATTATTCTTGGATCAAGTGCAGGACATTGAAATTCATAGTCGGTAAATATAAAAGAACATGAACATGATGAGTTTGTCATTTCCGGACAACGGAATTTCATATGTGTATCATATTCTGTTAAGGGAGCCGCTAATGCTTCAGATATCATCATCAATGTGACCATCAAAATTGTCCAAATCAGATACATTTTTGCATGGCTGCGTTTAATTGGTATCCGATGTATCAATTTTTCATTCATTTTCATTGTCAATTTTTCTCTTATTTTTCTATTTTCCATGTTGAATATTTAATTTCACAATTTCGTTGAATATTCATAAACTTTTTTTTTTCACTTATGCATCGGATCTGAAATGAAAACAAATACAAAGTTATTATTTTTAATATCAATTTTTTTATGAAATAAAATTCAATTCATAAATTTCTTAAAGGAAAAGTGACGTATATTTTTTAATTGAAAACTGAACCTCATTATTTTATGAAATAAAAATAAATTTACTCAATTCATAACGAAAAAAGAGAACGGAAAAGAAATTAAATTAATTTTTATCGTGTTCATTTTAATTGGTTCTCATTTAAAAAACAATTATCGGCTTCATTAAAATTTGCAAAAAGCACTTGTATTGTATTTCTTTCGATTCAAGTGTTCTTAAGTGCATCGCAAAACTCAATTTTAAACTGATTAAGTTAATTTCAATTGCTCAAGGTTGTGGAGTAGTTTCTTTTTCAATTTTTTAAAAATGTTTCAATTAGAGAAAGTTTAAATTTATTCTCAAAAGGAGAAATGAATGATTTTCTCATTAACAAAATAACACAAAACTTAAAGACAGATTTTTTCTTAAAGTCAATTTTTCTATGCTTTCTATTTTTGCAAAACAAAAAGAATTACGATAAAGATCTTTTTAGTTTATTACGTCTTATGAGCATTCAAAATTTTTATAATACGTGAATGGAAAAATAGAAATAATCACGTAACTGAAATATTTAGGAAACATTTTGTCTTTAATGTACAGTTCATTTGTAAAAAATTGAAGAATTAGATGAGATAGATAGATAGATACAATATTTTAGCCTTTGTGTATATCATGTCAATGATATTATGTGACTGACATTGGGGATCGATGATTTAGGAAAAACGTGCTTGGGTTATTTGAAAAACAAAAAATTTTCATTGTCTTTGAAATTAGAAAAAAAAATGACAAAACTTCTTCTAGCAGAATTCACGACGTACCATAATATTTCATGCTTTTCATTTACTTTGAAACAAGTGAGTAAGTTATTAAAGCGAAATTCCTAATAAAATCATTAATCTAAGAATGTGTAAGAGATGTTTATTAATTAACATAAAGTGCATGCGACTTTAATTGATAAAGACTAAGGTTAATTTTGTACTAAAAATAATATGCATTCCAGAAATATTGAAGTTTGCTTGTGCGTTAGTTGTTCATAATTTTCAAACTGTTTTCGCTTTTCTTAGCTTTAACAAATTTAAACAATTAGTTCATTGCATAGAGTCGCATAACAAAGTTAAAGTTCATTGTTTATTTTATTTTATTTGAAATTTCTGCTTAAAGAATTTCCATGTCATATTTATTCATCCTTTTTTTCTTTCATTTTCTCTTTCAAAATCAACTAGATCTTCGATTTTATTTTCATTTTAATTTATTTTGCACATTATTATTGAATTTAATTACATTCAACGTATATTTACAAGGACGAAAAAAAATCCTTATATTACTCTTTCCGTTGTCAGTTTGAATTTGTAAAATTACATTAAGAAATTAAAACACACTCCAAGGAGAAGAACAGTGTTTGAGAAACGATGAGAAAAAACTCGACTATTTTAATTGAAGTGGTTCCTTAATCAGCACTTCTATAGGATGGGGTGTAAGATGAAAATTGTTGGTAATTAATTTTATGTCAACAGTTCACCTGTTCCAGAGATTCTTCTTCTTATTTTTCACTGTTTTCTTTTTTTTTAAAAACATAAAAGTTAAATGCTTGTGTAATATTTTGTTAATTCATTCTTTATTTTAAATATTTTCACAATTTTAATTACCAAATGTTCTCGTAATCACAAATTTACAAAAGTTTGAATAAAGGATAATATCAAGGATACACGGCTAATTTGTATATGCATAAAAATTTAAAATGACTGTATTAACAAAAATAGAGTCATATTTTGTAAAATGAATGTTTCAAAGTTTTTGCTTTTAACAAAATTAGAAAAGAGTCTGAGAAGCAAAAAGGGAATTTGTTAGAACATTTACAAAATTTACGATTAAAGGCTTATCAAGTTTCATTGTGTTCTTGTTATTTTTTATCTGCGTGTATTCATGTAATTACTTTGTTGTCCTTTTTAGATATAAAATATTTGAAAACTTAGAACATTTTGTTTTCTGTTAAGAGGACAATGAAGTCCTGTAATTACATTTTTGTTTCCATCGTTATCAGGTTTTATATTTCTGATATGTTCCCAGAACGTACACAAAATATAATTTACGTACTAACAACGTTTTCTTAAATTTCACCAATTAGTGTTTCTATTTTCTTTGATATTCTGATACCTGTATTTTTTCGAAACTTATTTCAATGGCTCTCTACTATTTCGTTAAAGGATTTTTTACCATGTTTGAGTCCACATTTGTTATTAAAATCGAATTCAATTATTTTTGTTTTGTTTTTTATTCTTCCATGATTTTTCTGAAAAACATAATATGTATTTTTTCATGTTTTATTATCTCGTTTTTTAAATATTCACTCTTCATTTACCTGTTATGTATTTAATGTATTTTTTGCATAAAAAACCACAAAAAAAAATCGTATTTGCCACCACATTTTCATCAATAAAATTAAAAAATCACAAATTATGGCTCGCGATAAATACGACTGATTATGGAATTGTACAGATGAGCAGGAGAAAATATTTTAATTATTTTTTTAATTTATTTTGGGGATTAATTAAAATAGCTTAATCAGAACGGGAAATTGAAGCATTTTCAATTTAATATTTTAAAAAAGTGTGAATTACGTAATAAATGTAATTGAGAATACATATTAAACATCATCGCGTTAATTTGAATAATTTTTGTTTTCCTTGAAAATGCCACAGTTTCGCTTGCATGAAAATTATTATATGTATAAAAATAATGTTTTTTTTTTCGTGGTTTTTGTTTACAAATTAATGTGTTTTTTTTTTTTTTTTTGCATTTCGTGTGAGTTGTGGTCTTATATTTTAAAAATTATGCATTCCACTTTACGTATCGTCTGATGTTGATAGAATCATAAATAATCAGAATGTTCTATTTAAAGCCTTCACATCTAGAGACAAAAATTGCTTTTAAACTCTTGAGTTTTGTGTCTGTACAACATTTAATGAATATTTCTGTACATACTTCACAAATGCATATATCATCATCTAGATGTGTGTAATATATACAGTAATCGTATACATATATCCGTTCCATATGCAAATACACAGGTTCCGTATAATATGTTGCTCATTTAGGTCACATATAATTGTTCCGGGTTTTCTGTATTTTTTCTTCACATTTCTAAGTCTGTTGAAAAAAGTACAACGCTTTTGATATATTCTAATGCACCGCATTTAAATCCTTAATGTGCATTGTATTTTACACATTTAGAGAGTGAAGCATTCTCACAATCCTTTTTTTGTCCTTCTTCTGTTTATTGTTATATAATTCTGGTTACTTCTACAATAGTAATAATCCTTTTTTTCCAGTAATGTTTTTCTATTTTTTTTCTTAAGTTTTCATTATACTTTCATGGCATATGTATTCTTGAAAATGTAAAGATTGTGAACAAATAGTGAATCTATGGAGTAAATGCTTTCAAATGGTCGTTAACCCTTTGTTTTCTCATGTTATTGGAATGTGCATTAAAGTAGATGATCACCTTTCTATGTGCTTATTTTGAATTTTTAGTGAATGTCATTTTGTGTTTTACTCTTGGTGTTATCAAAGTAATAAAAAATTAATTGCAGAAGGAAAACAGAAGAAGAAATTTTCCTTTAAAATGAGCAAATCAAGTCTATGAGCCATCTGTGTACCGCCGCTTAACTTCTGAAATACGAGTCTTTGTACTTTCTTTTAAAAATTTTATCGAGTATAATATCATTATTAGTCAATCAAATTTTAATTTCAATACAGTCTAAAGATGCTCTTAGATAGAATTTTCTTGTATTCAATATTTCTTTATTAAAAAATACAAAAAAAAATCATCAATCAATTTCTACACTCTTTGTGGAAACTTACGACAGACATTTCAACACCATCCATTATCATTTTTTTCCATGTAACAACTAACAATACATTCGGTCCTTAAAGCAAAGATGTGATGGATAAACAACATTTCAAGAAGTTTCAATTTTCCATTGCTTTTTAATTATGTTTGGAGTAACAACATCTTGTAAAAACAAATTCATGTGAAAGATTGCCAAGATGATGCGATGAAAAATTAAGGGATGTAACATGGGGCTCCATTGTCGACAGTCGACACCACAATATAAAAAAGCACCCTTGGGAACAAAACAATAAAAATGATTACTATGAAGGTTGCTACGAGGATGAAGCAAAAACAAATATTTTTTCTTCAGTTTTTCATTGGTGATGATATAAAATTAAAATTAATTAGTTTGAAAATCATCGAAGAACGTCAAAGTTTAAGACGTACATACCTATATTGCCTTTTGAATTTTCATACAAAATAAAAAACACAAGCAAACGGAAAAGCTTCGATACTCCTTTGTTTGTTTATTTATATTATTTTTGCTTTTTAATTTATATTTTTAAGTTCAGGTATTCATGGAAATCATTCAAAAAACAATAGACTCTTGGAAGGTACGCATATTAATTTATTAAACGTGACGTGTATACTTTATACTTTCAAAAAAAAAAAAAAAAAAAATACCGCCTTGATTTTACATAATAATGAAACACACCACAGCAGAAAAATAAAACAAAATTTCCCGAAGTACTTTCAATTAAATACAAGAATATCTGGAAAGTAAGAAAAGTCAATTTTTCTTTACTGCTAAGATAGAAAGTAGGATGGGAATAAGCTTAGTTTTTCTTTTCTAAATTAAAAGTTTCGTATTTTGAGGAATTTCCGACAGTATGACTTTTTCAATCAAATAATTGTACGATACACTTTTTGATCTTTTAAAAGTTCTAAAAATTATTTCAAATTTATTTAACAGCTTGAACAAACAGAAAACAAATTAGGAAAAGGTGTGTGCCGCTTCATTAAATTGACGTGATACAAATTGTGCACAGCAAATAACAATTTTCTTTTCTGAATATTAAAACATAAAATTGTCAATAAAGGAGTGTTTGGGTTTGGTTTAAACTTTAACAATTTTCTTTGAAAAATATAACATTTTTTTTACAGAATAATTATTTTTTTATTAACTTACTCGTACTACTTCCTTATCATCAGACTTTTTGAGATTGGAACAAGCATAAAATAAGGAATCAACTAACTGATTTTCATTATTCATTATGAAGGAATATTTTACATTTTACACACTCTCATTTAATTTCCTTTTAAATCAAAGAATTTTCATGTACTTTCTATTTTACACATTAAAATTTATTAAGACTATATCGGTTATAAATCCCTTAAGGATGTGAATAAGGAAGATATTCGTTTAGAATCACAACTGTACACAGTACTCCATAATTCTATTCTTTATCGTACGTGTGAAAAACAAACATGAACAGGGTGTCATTGATAAATTATTTAAATATCTTTGAAAGTAGATAAAACTATTTTATTTTTAAATTTAAATAATTTCTAGTCACATTTTAATTATTCTTGCTAACAAAGAATTACCGCATTTAGTTGAAAACAAAAGTGTTTCTAGAATTTTATCTAAATTTCACTTCTCTTATTTAGAACAAAAGTATTTCAAACAATAACAATTCATAATATTATTTACATATTCAGAAAGTAGGAAATTCATATGAAAATATTGTATAATTCGCGTTTTATTTAAGAAATTAATTTAGTATTCTGAATTCTATGCCATACCACACACATATTCACACTAAACTTCAATGAATTATTTTGACTAAAGGTTATATTATAATTTTGCAGAATAAAATTGTATCTTGTTAAGTTGTAGATCATTCATTAATTCGTAAATTAAATAAACAAACTTTTTTTTCATTTACAAACTTTCTTATGGCAATTAACTCATACACGCAACGTTTAGTTAATTTAAATTTATTAATTTTTTAGGAGCTTTGAAATGTTACAAGCTCACGTTGTTTGAAAGTACTCGTATTTATTTCTTAGAGTAAACGATTCGCTATACGTGCGTTGAAATGTAAAACAAAAACAATATAGTATAATTTTCAATGCAAAAATAATTGTTATCAGTATCAAAATGCATATTTTAATTGAAGATAAAGTTAACTGTAGCTTTATTTTGTAAAAAAATTAATTAATTTTCATAATTTGAAAAGAAAAAAATTGTTTTTATTAATTTAAAAAATTTTAATAAAATTTTTTATGAAATAACATTTGGTATTATGCCATGACACAATATGCTCTTTTTTTTCTAACTACAATTTTTTTTTATTGTTTTCCCCTTTTTTTCATATTTATAAAGTTTATACAAGTTATGCTTGTGTTTAAAGTTTATTATTAAATTTTGTCGCATCGCTTGAAGGAGTTTTCCTTCATACAAAAAAAAAAAAAAAACTGAGAAACAGATGACATATTTAATTAAAAATTTTTGTAAAAACGGATTAAGAAAAACGTTAAATTAAATTTTTCTGTGATGTAATTAAACATAATAAAAATTCATACAGGAGATTGTTAATGGAAGGATTCATATGAATGCATGACATATCTATGGTACATATTTTTCAATGTAATTAATTTCTTCTTTATTATTATTTTTTTAAATATGTGATTATCATTTACTTCCTTTATTTTATTTTAATTGTCGTCGGTATGAATGAAACAAAGAAATTAATAGGATTTTGCGTATTAACTTTTTTTTCTTTTCGTTTTTATTTAAAATCAAAAGATTTTCCAATTTATCTGTTTTTTTTTTGTCCATTGCTTTGAAGTAGGTATGTATAATTTAATTATTATTTTTCAACTTTTTCGATTTGTGAACAAACTACATACATATAGGTACGTACATACATATGTGCATATGTACTCGTATATGACTCTATGAATGGCTAATTATAAATTATAAAATATAAATCAACTTTATCCAGGATACAAAAGCAATTATCATGTAATATTCGATTTAATTGAAATGAAATTTATAAATTATGTTTTACGTAATGAAATCAATCAAAATAATATGCTGCTATTGGTAATTAAAATCAGATTGAATTGCAATTAATTGAACACAGATTCCACATTTTCAAATCGCAAACATTCAGTTTCAAATTAATAAATAAACTAATTTAATTAATTTGTTTCAATTGAATGTTAAACTTGTTTAGATTTATATTTGTTATTCTCTAATATTTTCACAGAAAATCAAAATTTCAACGTTTTTTTGTGACATTGCTCTATAATAAATTATCGATTGACAAAAAGCTTTTTGTTTTTGTTTATCATCTCCTTCACTTTGTGTGTTACATGAATTTGAAAAAAAAAAAAAATAGTAAAATAGGGAGAATTTAAAAAAATATATTTTCCAGACATTTCGTAACTTCAAAATGTAAATTCGCTAAAACAAGCACATTTTAAACAAAAAGCTAAATGCTTTTACAATGCTAAATACAATTTTCACTTCCTGAATTTGAAATTTTTGTTTTGTAATCAAGATTGTATGATAACAGTATATTTGTAATAATAAAAGACACAAAGTCTAATACAAAACATGTGTACAAAGTATGTACGCACATTTATGCATATACCTACATATTTACGTAAATATAGAAGAAAAGTATCTATAGATCTTATTATGTGTGTATATTTGATACGTTTTGGATTATTATTATTGTTAGTTTTAACGCATGATGTGAAAATGGGAGTGAGGACGATTTATGTCAGAATTCAGCTGTAAATTTTCCATAATAACAGTCATTCTCATGTGAAGAAAATGTATACGATTCACCGTATATAAACGTATTCATATGTATATAGTCTGTCATTTACATGCAAAATGTTCATATTAAAATTCAGCATTTTGTTAATTTGTTAATACACAAGCATATGTACATGCATGTACCGATTATATAGACCTGAAAAAAGCATTGTGTTAGACGTAAAGTATACGTACGATACGACACAATATATAAATTTTCCGGTCAAATGATATTTATTATATTGAATGGATGATAGGATGAATATTGTGTTGATATGGTGAAAAACAGTACATATATTCAAATGCTTGAATGCCAAATTATCAATTCAAATAATAATTTGTATCTTTACAGTGGAAAGTGAGTGGATGTACGCGTTCATGATATTCAAAAGATTATAATGTATTTCGAACAGTTAGGATAGGAAATCAGCTTTTTGAAAAATGCTAAATTTTCACATTTTGAATAATTTATAATACTCTTGAAGCCGATTACACTCTATGATTCAGCATCCTACTCCTTTCGATAATTGATTCGTTAATTATTAATTATGCAAAATCAACAAGATAAAATTTAAGTATTTTTATTTCTTTTATTTATTTTTAGAAATTAAAGTTAAAATAAACGATTTTTCTCAAATTGTTGCTTTTTTTAAACAAAAAGTATAGGTACGAAGAATTCTGTTAATAAAAACTTATTTCTCCTTTTTGATCTTAAGGAAAAGTTTCCTATTCGATTTGACTAATTTTTTATTACGTATGACAGGAAATTGTAATTTAAAAAATAGAACAAAAATATATATGTATGTATATGTACATCAATTTTAGAATATTTTTTTTTTCTTTCTTCGAAAGATCTTATATGTATATATTTTCTGTAAACGTAAAGATGAAAAAAATTTAATTAAATTCCAAATGATTTTTTTTCTTTGTTATTTAAAATTACATTCTTATCTGACAGACAGAAAAAGAGAAAGCATTTCACTTGAGGAATTTTGAATTTAAATTTAAAATTACATCAAGCGTTTTTATGAAGATTTCCAAGGATATGATTAGCAATTTATATTTCACGATTTATGTAGATAACAGAAACGATGTATAAAATCAACGAAATGATTTTTTTTAAAAAGATACATTTTTTTATACTTTTTTTAAATTATTTAAAATTCAAACTGATACAGGTTCATTACGGAAATCTAAAAATACTTATGTACCTTTATTCATATAAGTAATGTATCTACATGCCGGTATTGTTTTTCATTATGCATACATCATCAACTTTAATTTTTTACAACTAGTGGGTAATTATTATGTATTATAGGAATTTAGTAATTGTGCTAAATTTTAAATAGTACACCTATAAAAATTGTTAAATTTCAAATGTAAATGTTGAATAAAAGCCAAAAATTAATTATTATCTTCACATACAAACATAGTTTTCAATTGAGTACTTGGATCTTTTAATGAATATTTTTTATTTATATCACGTTATTTATTTGATATCTTTATCAAGAATATGTTTAGATTTATAAGCCATCATCATCATAATCACCGTTTGCCAGCATATATTAGTCATGCAGATGATATTAATATGTGAAAGAGATACCACCTTGAAAAAGTGATTCATTAAAATTTCATGGAAACAAACAGCAGGTTTTGTTGGTTCTTCGTGAGAAGATACTCATGTACCTGTATTCAAATCAATAAGAATACCTTTTAGATATTGCAGAATTATGAATTTTATTTTAGACATTATTTATGTTTTTTTTCTGTCTTCATGGCTACTAAAGAATTTTGAATTTAATTTCATTTTTTTTTTTACCTTTATTTAAAATTTAAATACACACAAATATACGTACAATTTGTTTTACATTTTATTTATAAAAATACCTCAATGGATGATAAGTGGACGGGTAAAATATTATTATTATATTATACTTCTTTAACGAAATTTTCTTATTTGCATTTTTAAATTTTTTTTTTCGCTGCCCTTAATAACATTAAATTCAAAATACCTACTGTTTTTTTTGTTATTCTACTTTGAAAAAATATGATATCTATGTGTACTCAGGTAATATCACAAAAAGTAGATAATATTTAAATGAAGCTTTTAGGCTTTTGTGTTGTTATTGTTGTTGTTGTTGTTGTTGAAAAAATAGTCTATTTGTTGTGTTAAGAAGAAGAAAACAAAAACAAAAAAAACATTGATTTAAATAAAAATATACATATTTACCTTTTTTTTTTTCTGAATGTTGGTTTTTTTGGAAAATATTCCATGAAGACAGGAAAAACAAAAAAAAGAGAAAGATGAGATTTGATGAGAAAAAAAAAAGTTTATTTTTGAATAAAATAACCATAGTCATTATGAATAACGGTTGTTATATTATTATTATAACAAAAAAAAAAAATGTATAATATTTAGGTACATATATGATTTGAAAAAATGAATATATTTTTTTTTATGTATATTAGAGAACGTGATAAGATTTTTTAAAATTAGATAATGATATATTGGTTATAATGTAAAATACATTTTTAGAGTAATTTAATTTTATATGCATAAACATTTTTTTTTTTTTTTTTTTTGATTTGAAAAAATATCAAAATGTTTTCATGAGAATATCTTATTTTTAGGTCACATCACAGGCTTTAATATATATTTTTTTTCCTTTTGTTTATTTTCTGAATTCAGATATTGACACGTGTGAAAATTTTTTTATATGTTGTTATTCACAACAAATTTGTAGAATAAATTTTCTTTTGAGGTTTCTAAATTTTAGTAAAAGGATGAGAAAAACAGGAATATTAAACTTTACAAGTTGTATGAAGTAGAAAAATGGAAAGGAAAATTTTTTTATCTCGTATATGTACAAGATTTAAAACGTATGTAGAGTATGTATGTATATATACATTATATGCTCACTATAAATGATTTTTCTGTATATACTTATATACATACGTACAAATTCGATAACACCAAAATAAATCATCATTTACATACATGTTTCTTCTTAGTTAATTTATATTTACGATTCCACAATAAATTTAATTTTAGAAAGACATTTGAGAAAAAAAAAGATGTTTTTCATGGTAGACATTAAGGTGACACTAAAAAAAAAAATTTGCTTGCAAATAATATAAAACATGTCATTCTTGACAGTAATTCTTGAATGTATGTTAGATTATTTTTGATAGGATTACCTTTTGTTCTGTTATTGTGATTTAAATTGTACTATGCTAAATTTAAGATTTATTTAGGTAAATTATGATTTTCTATATAAAAAAAAAAATAATAATTATAATTTATGTAATGAACTGATAAAACTATAAAGAAGGAATAATTTATTATGAGTTTATAACATTTTCAAACCAACCATTTTACATTCATAAATATGTATTGAATTTTTGTACCATACATATTATATATGTCTACGTTACATACATATACTCCCACATACTTGAAAAGTGTTATAATTTACTACAACAAAACGCTTTTTTACCTTTCTTTTTTTTTTTTTTTTTTTTTTTTGCATATTTTAACATAATTTTCTTTTGTTCTTGAACAAAAATAAATATGTAATTTTTTTTCTTCTCCTTTTTCACAAGCACATCATTAATTCACCAGGTATTACAATTGTTCAACTATGTATGAGTTCATATAATATGTAATTAATTTTTTTTTACGAGAAATGTGTTGACATAAATATGTACATACATATGTATATCTGCATATGTATGTACATACTAGCCTTTGTGTATACATAAATACATATATGTATGTAGTTTTTTTATTTCATTATTTTGATTAACTTCAACAAGGTTTTTAAGTTTCGCTTGAATGACAACAACATAAAAACTTTTTTTTTTTTTTCATTTTCTTTCTGTGTATATCTCATCATGCATTGTACATTTTTAGTTCATTAAACTTGAAAAGATTTCATTAAATGCAAAAAATAATTTGCATTTTTTATTATTATTTCTCTTTTGTTATAAATTTTTATTATTGTTGTTGTTGTCTTGTTTCTCTCTATATAGTTTGTAAAAATTTAATTGGATTTCTTTTAATTTTTCTCAGTGTTTATTCCATCTAATTAGTATGAACAATACCAGGTAACATTATTCTATTTTTTAAGTACATATACATATTTTTCATGGTTTTTCTTTTTTTAATTTTACAAATACAAATATTTTTATATAAAGACTAGATTTTTAATTTTTAAGAAATTGAAGCAATAAAATCAATATTTTTCTATAACACTTCCAAATAAAGTTCATACTTATGTCGAATAAATTGTAAGAATATTCCACTAGAAGAAAATGTATCTTATCAGGACAGAGAAACATATTAAAAAATATTAAATTTTTAATAAAAAAAATACAAGATACATATTATATTGTTTTTCAAGATAAAATAAAACATGTCAGAAAATAATATTTTACACCTTGAAATAACAATAAGAAGAAACAATATGATGTCAAAAATTTCATATAAGAATCCTTGAAAAATTCTGTTTCTCCTGGTTCTGGCATTTATAATATTATACTTTTGCATTGCAGAAAAGATGTGTTTTTTTTTTTGGTTTTTGTTTGAAATAAAAATATTTTATTTCGAAGATATTTACTTGGTTTTGACTGACTAACTTTTAAATTGACATGAAATTTAACTCTTTCATATAAATTATAATTTCATTTCAAATTATTTGACGTTGAGCTGTATTTTATTCTACTATTATTTCTCATTTTTGTTTATTTCTAATAAATTTATTATTTACTGGATCGTAAATAAAATGAAGGTCAGACAGAGATGAAGTGCTCTTCATTAACTAAAAAGGTGTATAATTTAGGGTAGGGGAAAAAATAGCATATTTTTCATTATAAAAGTACAAAAGTTATTCTAGAAAAGCGTTAAAAATTTTTAATAACAAGAATTTAAAAGGCTATTAGAACTTTTTCGTTGTTTTTTTTTTTTATTTATTTTTCTTAAATATTTTTAATTAAAAGAAAGTTATTTGAAAAATATTTTTATCAAACTTAGTACTTTTTTTTTTCAAATGTTTTCCATCGAAAAAGAACGAATAGAATGCAAAATAAGGCGTTTTAAACTGAAAACATTAATTGCTGTAAATTAATATGTATAAATCAGTTAAAGTACTTTTATCTTGTAAAATTTGTATAGAAAACGTAATGAAATATTATGTATATGTCAACAAAAAATAGGTATATGCTCTCTGTTCTGAATCCTAAAATGCCAAAGGAGTTTTAATATTTAAAATTTTGTATTTTTATAAAATCATTCTATTAAAATGACTGACATACATATTCAGGGCCATGGGAAATATTATGTTGATCCTATTAAATTTCATACTCATGAGTAGTAATTTTAAAATTTCTTTCAAACTGAACTAAAAGTAAAGGAAGAAGATTCAAAAGATATTTGAGCAATAATAATAACCGAAGACATACAAAAATGTTGTTTCTGCTTCTTTTTTTGTTTTTTAAATAGAAAATATAAACAAAAGAATAGAATTTAAGAAGACAAGAGCCCAAGAGCACATTGAATACGAAAATGAATTTCTTTTTTTTTCATTTATTATGAATTTAATATCGAATTTTCCTTTGAGAATGAGATCAATGTGAAATTTGATATTCGTTATATACAGATTCAATATGTTTGTTTAAAATTATTATTTCCGTTATTCTTGTAGATTTTATTTCATTCTTTTTTAAAACATCTTTATTACGAAAAAAATTATTTTCTATATATAAAAAGAAAAGAGTAATAAAAATATTGTCTTTAAAGAAGAAATATGATATGATTGTACAATGTAGGTACATATAAAAAAACAACATGAATGAGAAAAAAATAATGATTAAAACTCGTTTCGTTTTGTGTGAAAGAAAATCAAGAAAAAATCATTTGAAAAATATTACAATGTAGAACGAAATTGGGTTTGAGTGATTAAATAACGAACATTTTCTTCTTCAAATTTCAAAATAAAATGTTTATTCACCTGAAAAAAGTGATTAAGACACCTGAATTATAAAATACGTAAACCAGACAAACTAATTTTATTGCTTAACTGTGTTTTCTGATTGTTTTGAAAATAATTTTTCTCTTCTACCCTTTTTAAAGTTTCTCCACTTTTGAACCTTTTTTTATTTTCTTCTCTTTTTAGGGAACATTATGCAGTTTCATTGTGATCCAAGAAACTCCAGAAATTTGTAAATTTTTGGGAATTAATCTTAAAGTAGAAAATGAATTGAATAACTTAACAACAACAACAACAACAACAACAACAACAACAACAACAACAACAGCGGATAAACAAACAAATAAAAATGAAAATTTGGTAACAAAATTGCCAGAAGCACAAGCAGAGGTGGCGGTATCCTTAACACCATCAACGACACAAAAAGCAATTCCAGACAATAGCAAGGGTCATAATGAATATAATGACAAAGTTTTGACAGCAGGTTTTTTAAATTGTTTTTTTTTGTTTCATATTTATAAAAATCCATTTTTTTTAATGATTGTTTTAATTAATTTCAGGTGTTGTATTAACTATTTTAATGATTTCATTAATTCTTTACTTTTGGATATTTCGTAATGAAAGAAGAAGAAAGAAAATCAAAAAATGGTTTCGAAAAGAAACGCCAAGAGTTCAATATTCAAGGGTGAGTGACTTTAGTGGGCTTAAAAAAAAATTTATACCCGTATATAAAAATATAAGTATAATATGGAGGAAATTTGCATTGCAGCGTCAGAATTGTGGGCGTTTGTTATTTTAATGATATCAGTCTTGTTATATGTACTATATTTCTTGTTATGCGCTTTTTGTAGAACGCATCTAAATGATAACAAACAGCTTGCAAAAATCTTCAGTTTTAAATTTCAATGAAAATCTAAAAATATTTGTTTAAAAAAAAACTTTTTTTTTTAGGTTGAAACAAGTGAAGAGGCTAATGTCCTGTTGTTGCATGAGGGTCATATAACTGATAGTGATGAAGAAATGTTAACTTAAAATCTTTCATTGTTTTCAATTGCATATTATGTATGCATATGTTGATACACATGAAGGATCATTTTTCTTTTGATTGTTATTTTTACTGTTGCGCCTCGTGTGTTTGCTGTTGTGAATGACTATCAATTTTCTTTTTTGAAATTGCAATAAAAAATAAAATTCATAAAAATAATTTTTTATTAAATATTTAAATAAAATTAGAACTGTAAAAATATGTATTTAATATTAGCTAATTAATTTTTTTTTTAGATGTGACTAATTATTTGCATTAAATTTAAAGAAAGAAAAAAAAACTACTATGTGATCTCCGCATTCATTGTGTGTATTTATATATGTACTTACAATACAAGTTAAAATAAGTATTTGATTCACAATTATTACAAAATAATGATACCAAAAAAAATTACCAAAATATATAAAATAATGTTAAAATATTTTAACGATTAAAAAAATAAAAATAAATTAAATATTTTTGTAAAAATTACAATTAAATAAATAATTAAATGCTACAATTGTTGTAATTTGTTGTTTTATTTTTTCAACTATATTATATTAGAGCTTTTTCTAAAAGTCCTTTGACATCATCATTATAAATTTTCTTCATGCAAATATAACTTTTATTATTACACGGTTCGATAATTTTTAACCAAGACATTATTACTGTAAGGGTCAATTCACACAGAACGTTGCATATTGTTTTATTTGTTTCTTGTTTTTTTTTATATATTTTTTGTATTTCACAGATTAGAACTTACATGAATTTTATCAGCAGAAGAAATTGTGAATCTAAATAGATATTTAAAAAAAAAATTAACTTTAAGAAAATGGTAATTCTGTTTTCAAATAAAATGTAATAAGTATGTAATTTTTCTTTTGTGTTTCCTTAACGTATTTAAATTACAAAATTATGCACACCCATTTTAAAGTTAACATGTTATTTAATGAGTTGCCTTCTTTATACTTTGAAACTTTATTACTGCTGCAATATTACTATATGGACACACAACATAAACGAAGTACGTTTGTAACTAGATTTTCTATACATTATTATTATTATTATTATTTTTTTTTTTCATATAAAAGAAGATGAACACATGAACATAAAATCTATTCTAGTATCATTAAGTTAGTGGTCTTTTTATTTATGCTTCTTAGATATTGTTTCTTTTAATATTTTTTTCTTTTACTTCTTTTTTTTTTATATTCTTAAATATAAAATAAGAAAAATAACCGGTTCATAATATATAAGCCCTTTGAATTTCCACTTTTATTGTTTATCTTATGTGTTTTTTAAATTACACATATGTATATGTATCTATGTCTATAAAAAGTCATACAATATATGAATAAGTTTTTTATATCAACATTTTTTTTCAAAGATGCATTTATCGTTAGAGTTTTAAAATTTTTTTAAATTTTTTCTTCTCTGTGAAAGACGTTGAATAAGGTTAATACATATAATGTAAGATAAGAAACTAAATACTTCAAGTTTAAAAGTAACAAAAGTAGAAAAAATAAAAAACAAAACAAAATAGAAAATAATTACTAGATTATTCAACCTGATTTGTAGGGAAGATAAAAAGATAATTTCAATTTAAAATTGATTTTAAATTCAAGTCAAGTACTTTGAATTGAAAAATAGAAAGAAAAGGAGTTAGTACTTATATATAAAGAATCAAATACACTTGAGATTGTATCAATGTTTTGAACATAGGTTTTTGATGTACATACTTGTTTGAGCTGATGACTATTAAGATACTGTACAACTCAAGTCTTTTTTTCTACCATATACGTATATAAAGTCAAATGTTAATTACGATATTTAACTTATTCAACGATTAATCAATTTTTAAAATTATAATTAATTGTTTTTATAATTTTTTATATAAGAAATAGCTTCTATAATGCCCAACAGTCATTGAGCGTTTGTATCTATTATATAAATCAATATATATACTACATGAGAAAAAAACGCACCTACAGACTGTGAGAGAAGCTTTTAGAAAAAGAAAAAAATAGAATAACAAACAAATAACAAAAAAAACCAAAGGTTCATTTGAATTGAAGATTGATTCCAATTAAAAAGATATAACAATGAACATTTCTAAAAAAAAAAAACATATATACGTATATACTTAATTTTGCAATCCTTGTTGTTGATGATAGTTTATCTTATAAACTTTCGTAAAAAAAAAGTTTATGTTTTTTGTCAAAATTTTCTTCAAAGATAAACATTTGCTACAAGGAAGGATGTTATTTCTCACAAAATGGCTGAAAAGGATATTAAAAAGCATCAAAACATAATCTGTAATTTTAAAATGAAGAAAAAGGAAAAAGTAATATGGTTTTTACACAAGAAAATATCTAAGGAAAAAATAAATATATGAATGATACAAATAAACTAATACATGTATGTATACATCTATATATGAACGTTATTTCAAATTAAAATAATCCTTTACTTGTATCTCATAAAAAATAACCAAGGTGTTAAGTGTTATAACCTGTCAAAGTCATACAAATTTATCTATGGATTATTAGATTTCAAACTGTTTTCAAAAACATATTGAAAATTATATTGATGTCGAAAGTTTAAAAGTAAATTTGAAATTCGAATTTTATGTTTGTCATATACTGAAGAGAAGAAAAACTGACTAAAAATGGAGAAAAAAAAATACAGGACATAACCAAAATGAAATACATATTTTTTTTAGATAAGAATTTTATTCATAGCTATTGAAGACATTTATTTTGAGAAAAAAAAACATTGTATGGATAGATTTTATAGAGAGGAAACTGAGAAAAGTATCTATATTATACTTGTTTTGATAACAATTTTTTTTTTTTTGCTTTTATTCTTGGTTGGTTTGTGTGAATAAATGATCCAGGAAATGAACCTTTAGAATACATATTCTTATGAATGCCGAATGCGGCTAGTATCAGGACATTATTATAAAGATACAAGATGTAGATTAAAGAGTAAAAGGATGATAGAAGGACAATTGCAAACAAGCATCAAACCACTTTGTCTAGACAAAAGTTTTCCTTTTCTTTTACTTTAAAAATAAAATAATCTGATCTATCTTTGTGTTAGTATAAAATTTATACCGGTGTGCTATGTTTATACTTGTATATGTGTACAATGAAAAATATATTTGAATAATTTGTTTGGGCTCAAAAGTGCACTTAAGAGGGTTCTGTATTTACATAATGTTTTATAAAAGAAAAGAAAAATATAAATATAAAGAAGATGAGAACCATGAAAAAACGATTTTCGGTTGTTTATGTCACCTTTAGTTTGTGTGTCACGTCCATATTAAAATGTTTAGTAATTTTTTGAGATTTTTCGATTGGTACTTTAAAAGGTTATTCAACAGAAGAAACAAACACACATAGGTACATATACAAAAAAAAAAAAGTAATAAAATTGTACGATGGACATGTTTATAAATTGCTTTCATTTAATAGGATTTGTGGTAAATAAGAATAAATAAAAAAAGAAAACAACAAAATCAACAAACAAGCACTTTGAATATAATCAAGCTGAACAAAAGAATTACGTAGGAGGGAACCAAAGAATATAAATTAAGTTTTCGATTACAAAATTTATTATTGTATTATTGAAAAATATAAAAGATGAATTTATAGTATATACGAGTATGTATTTAATATACGATTTTTATTTTACTTATTCACTTCACATACATATTTCATATAAATTATGATTTAAAAATTTTTATTTTTTCTTTATTTTTTCGTTGAATAAATTTGAAAATTTTTAACGTTATATCTATTTTATACAAAATGAAAAAAAAAATCTATCCTATACAATTTTTCAGCTTCATTTTTTAATTTCCATTAAAAAAAAAATAAAAATTATTAAATTGAAAGTTTGCAATAAAAACTGAAAAATAAAACCTTGTATATCTTTCGATACTGATCAATATTTACCTACATCGAATAATTTTAATTGAAATTTAAGCTTTTTATTTTTTTTTTAATAAAAATTTTTTTAGGTGAAAAACAGACTGTTTGAAAATTTTATTCAATTAACTTTTGGTATTTTAAAACAAAAAAAAGTATTATTTTTCTTATTTACACTGAAAAATATGAATACGAACTTGTTTACTGATGGAATATATAAAAAAATTTGTATTTTTTTTTTCTCAATTCAGACGTAATTCAAATTTATAAAAATAATTAAAAAAAAACATGAAAAATCGAAAAAAAAATTGTAAAATGTTGCTTGTGTTATCGGTTTACTATACAAATATTTATAGTTTCACTTTTAATAACCAAAAAGATCAATTTAAAATGATTTTTTTTATGTAAAAAATAAATTTTTGCTGAATTTTAAGCTATGGTCAGACGATACAGAAATTATTTTTCATAAAATTTAGGTTTATTTAATTAATAAAATGGGAAAATCATTTTATCTAGCAAGAAAGTAGTTTTTTTTTTTTTTTGAAAAAATCTGAGTAGTTAGAAGTTTTAAATTTCGTCCAAAAACAAGAATATTAGGAAAATATTCAGCACGACACATTTTTTTAACTTCAGGAGAGGAAGAATTATCGTAACGAAAAGTAAATAAAACTATCATAGATTAAGAAAAAAAATGACAGAAAAGGCTTACAACCCTTTGACTCGGAAACTGTGAGGTGTGTGGTATCAAAACGGCACGGTTAATGCTATTTGGGTCGAAAGTAATCCAAAGAACCGCCACGTCAACCAACCAACCAAGAAGAAGAAAAAAACCATCGTCTAGCTGTAGCTTTAACATATGTACATATTTTTATCATTCAATAATTTTTTTTTCCATATTATGTTTGCAAATTCAACGAAATTATTTATTATCGATAATTCCAATCCCAAATGTGGAAAAAAAAAATTATCAATTTCAGAATTCATAATAGTGTAATTGCGCTTATTCACTCAATTAATAAACATAAATTTAATTATTTTAATGAATTCCCATATGAATTTCTTTAATGTGTTTATATATTAAAGATCAATTTGCAACTTTCAAGAACTTTACAATATTGAATAATCTTTTAAAATAAATATTTAATTATATTGAACAGAACACAGTTAGTATTTTAATTGTTGTTTAAATAAAACAACTAACAAGTTTCAGATTATTTATTTATTATTTATTTAATGAATGTGTATGTGTGTAATTATCATCTTTTTTTTTTTCCAATATTAATTTGTTTTTGCAACTTCACTGATAATATTTTCTAAAAAAAAAAACCAACAGTTTTTTCTCGTAATAAATAATAAATTATCATGGGACGTTCTAGTCTGTTTGTGTATTAACAACCAGCATCAAAATACAATAAATATCATTTCAGATATTATGTTTGAGGTGATAAGTATAAAAATGGTTTAATTAGAAATTTTATAGTCTGTATAAGAAATAAATAAGAGAAACAACACAGTCTTATGTTTAATAAAAACAGATGGAATAATTTCGTGTCGAGAACTATTTAAACATTAAAACAGCTTTTATCAGACATCATTTTTGAGTATTAGAATAAAAAATTGTGATATTTTCAACTTTACCGCCTCATTTATAAAGTCAAAATGTATATTTATCGATAATGTAGCGTTTTGACTCTTTTTCGATATAGTAGATACTCATTCTAATAAAATAAAAACACAGAGAAAAAAAGATGTAGGTACATTATTATATATTTTATAGATGGTGTGATAGAAACATTTATTCAGATATTTATATGTGAAAATGTTCAAACTCAAAAGGTTACTGTAGCAGAAAAATGGAATTTCTATATAAACATTTTTTTTTTTCATGTTTTGAATTAATAGCTTATCAGCATACGCCCAAAGAAATTTCCGCAAATTAATTTAATCTGTTTTGTTGCTGTTTTACGCTTACAAATAATAAAACAAAAACAAAAAAGTAACCAAAGTATAAAGAACATGGGAGGACATGCGAAACAACATTCATGTAAATATTTATTTTAGTAAACATTTTTATAATTGAAAACAATTATTTGACGATTAAATGGAAATTTCATTATTTTTTTTTTTACATCAAGATCTAAAAAATTGCGCTATAATTATATTTTTCAGATGATAATTTTGATTTACATATTTGATTAATTAAAATGGATTGCATTCTATAGTTCCACAATAAATTTCATGGGAAAGCCTTGTTTGTACGTATAGCATGCGTACCTTGTATCATCATGTTGACATATTGCCATCGGTCATATAACTTCTCAACTTTCAATACACATGTTACAAATTTCTTTATTGAATCTTAAGTTAAAAAAATTATCAGAAAAAATTTGATCGGATTTATTTACTTGAAAAACGTGATTGAAAAAAATAATTGTCTTTGATCATGAAATTTTTGATGGCGTCATACGGACAAAATAAGTTCAAAAGCCTTTTTGAAATTTCTTTTGAGACTAATATTTATTTTTTTTTTAATTTTCCTCTTTTAGAAGTTAAACCAAGCTAATAATGGTAATAAAAAGAATTTTATTTTTTTTCTTAAGAACATTTTTTCCTACTTTATGTTTCTTTCTGATGTTTTTGCTTTCACAATTTTTTCTTCGTTTAAAACATGAATTTAAATGTTGTTTTTGACATTTATCAAAAAATATATGTCATATTTATTTTGTTATTTTTTTAAATGTACAAGAGAAAAAAAAAGTGAAATTAATCATAAAATATTAAAATTTGCGCTTTTTAAAAACAAACGGAAGTTGTTTTTTGTTTGTTTATCGATTTTTATCATCATCAAAAAAAAAAAAAAAAAATTTGTTTCTCTTATTATTCAAATGTACTTTGTATGAAATTTTATAAATTTCTCGGTAATGAATATTTGTTTAAAATTTAAAAAAAATAAATTTCTGATTTCCTTGTAAATTGAAAAAAGAAAAGAACTGTTTTTTAATCTTGAAATTTTGTATATATCATAAATAATGTCAAATTTTTAAACATCTAATAAAATGAGCCGTTTAGAATGGCTTTTTTTCTTTCATCTTTATTTAAACAGAAAAGCCTTCAAATATAATACTTTAAGTTTTTTAATATTTTATTAATTTTTCTTTTATTTGCAACTAACATACCCTCCTTTATTTTTCTTATAATGAAAAAATATACTCTTGGTACCAACAATTTAAAGCTATTTATTTTTTCTTCCTAAATTTAATAGGAAGTATTAGAGATAAGACATACAGGCAAATATATTGAATATTATTTATTTTCACAAAATATATAAATGACAGAGTTTTATGAGATATACGTATATAGAAAATCAGTCATAAATTCATTGAAGTGTATTGTATTGTAAAGACTTAGATAAGAATAATAAATTTTATATTAAATGACGTAATATTTTATATTGCACATATTTTGTTTGAAAATTATTGATTACCTAAAAGCACAAAACATTATAGCAAGCAGTAGAAAGGGATTGTGAAAGGTGATAAAATTTATACTTGGAAGTAAATCACATTCACTTTTGGCATTTTGTGAAGCATGAAACAATTTTTTGTAACACGAAATATGTATACTCGTATAATACAAATACCTATGTATGTATGTAAGAAAACAGGTAAATACTCACGTATCAGAGCATAAATTTATTAAAGGTAATCTTAAACCGCACATACTTACTAGTTAAAGTTTTCACACAATGAGGATGGTTTTAAAAAATAATAAAAAAAAAAAAAAACAAACGATATTTTACACTATCAAGACAAACACCAGAAATTATGTTTTCTTCAAGTATAGAATGGTAAAAAAGAATTTAATTTATTGTGCAGCAAATTGCATATGGTGGTCAAACATTTTTGATTGATGAATTACTTCCATATTTCTGCATTTTGTAAAATTATAAAAAATATATAACCTTAATAAATCAAATGAAATGAGAATATTTTGTAAAATACATATTTTAAATTGTTATGGAAAAAAAATAACGCTGTAAATTATCTTAGTCCTTGTATGAATATCCTGTGGTTTATATAATATCATATATTAAAAAATATTTTGTATTTAAAATGGAATTATTTTTGTTTTGTTGTTCGTTTCCTTTCTTTTTTTTTTTCAACAATAAAAAGTACATAAAAAATCACAGCAGCAATAATAAAAGTAGTTCCAAAAAAAAGGACTAAATTTCACTGCATGTGCAATTATTTTGTTTTTTATTTCTCATTTTATTAAAAAAAAAACAGACGCAAAAACTTTAAATTCAAAAGCTATAAACTATGACGAAGAGTAAAAAAATTTAAAAACTACTACAACATATAATTCAATGCAATTGCAATGGTATGATTATGTATGTAATGTTTACGATGTGTTGTGTGTTGGTTACTTGCAGAAAATGAAATAAAAAGACAAGCTTATTATGACTTTTAAACACTGTAAATATGGTAAATTGTGTGTTGTTAGTAGTAGTAGCTTTTTAAAAATAATATTTAAAAATAAAGAACATTATAATCCCGACAATATACTTTTATTTTTACACACAATAGATACATTCTGTGCAATAGAAAAAAAAAACATTTAATATAAGTTTTCAATATTAAGTAATTTTTTGTTGTTGTCCAAAATCAAGAAACTTAAAAAAGATGAAGAAGAAGAACTTAAAATGTAGTTTTAACTTATATTTTACTTTTCTGTTGAGAAGATCCTGAGTGAAAAAAATTAGTAAAGAAGAATAAGAAAGTTAACTTTTTTGAGGAAATTATTTGAAAAAAAAAAGTTCTATGACAAAGGTTTTCAACAAATGTAAATATTTTATCTCTTAACGCTCTTTTATCATCCTTGTTAAGTATTTTTCTTTTTATCTATTATTAGTTTTGTACTTTTATTTTTTTTTTTTTTCAATTTATAAATAAAATATTAAAGAATAAAACTTAAATTCTAATAGCATCATCCATCATTTATGCAAAAACTTTGGTAATTGATGGTATATACATTTCTTTATTTTATGGGTAAAAAATAACACAAGTCCTCTCGTCGATAATTTGTGGGGTTTGTAATTTATAAGAGGGTTAAAGGCGTTGGATTGCGATTTTTAATTGGAAAATTTTTAAATTATTTTTTGGATTTAATTTTTATTTATTTCTAAGCAATCTGGAAAATTATTTAAAATTGAACGAATTCATCAATTGCACATAATTCAAAAAAACTACTACTACTCTAAAAAACTATTACTCATAATTTTCTTATAAAATCAAATTATTAATCAAACAGTAGTACCTAAGTACTTCCTACAAATGTTGATTTATGATTTTTTATCGCTTAATCAGAATTTATAGCAAGATAATGTGAACATAATTGAAATTGTTGTTATGATCCAATTAAGATAAGATAAATTTTTAATATTTAATAAGTATATTTTTAAAATTTTGTTTGTTTGTTTTGAAAGTGTTGTTTACAACGTGTTAATCGAAGATCAAATAGATTATTTTTTCGAAAATCTACTTATTCAGAAAGAAAGAAAAAAAATAAAAGCTGCTTTGCTTGTTCAACAAGTCATAAACACAAGATATTTGTTTTTTGTGTGAACTAAACTATAGATTGAATTGATAGCTACATTATGTCATATTGAAAGATACTTTAATTTTTGGTTCAAATGTAATTTTTGAAGTATGATAGTTAATCAACTTTCTCTATATATAGAATCTAGATTATATCTTATTTTATTAAATACATATATGTATTTAGATACAACATTTTGTATTTAACAAAAAAAATCTTCTGATGACACATTCAACCAACTACTTTCGAATTATTTTATGTAAAAATATTTGAGATTTCATATGAATACCATTTGTTGTTTTTTAAATATGAAATAATAGGAGTGTGTGATAATAACAAAAGATACATAGATTTTGTTCTAGAAATGAATACAAAAAAACCCTAAAATTATTTTAAAGTGTGATTGCTTAAGAAAATCGCTTATCGAAATTCCTAAAAATTGAAAATACAAAATCCAATTTCACGTTCAAGTTCAACAAATTATTGTTTCATACAAAAATATAAAATTAGCTTAATCAATTTATTTCTCTTACTCTTTCCACACTTAAAGTTCAAATGTCATGATGATAAACTAATAACTGAGAAATCACCAATCATTGTTGTTTCTCTAAGAAATTAATTAACACATACACACATGAACATTATTGAGTCAAAGTTAAATATGAGATGTAATTTATAGCTGGGAAATTCCATTTTATAAATTTTTTGGTTTTTATAAATATAATTTAATAAATTTAAAAAAAAATTCCAATTAATTATTGATGAGAAAAAAAAAAGAACATTTATTTCAACAAATTTTAACCATAACAGAACAATTAAAAAAAAAATCTATGCAATAATCAATTTAGAAGAACAATTTAAGTATTCATTCATATTAATTATAATTTATTGGCATGAATTTATAATTATTGTAAAAAAAAAATTAATTTATGCATGAACAATTAAATAAATCTATACATATGTTTATTTATTTTCTTTATTATTATAGATATTTTTTAAATTCACCATATAATAAATGATAATCGCGAATTTAAAATTTTATAACCATAAAAAATTTAGAAAATAAAATTTTAACAAAAAATAATTAAAAAGTAAATTTAACACACGTTTCCTACTATTTTCTTTTTTTTTTCCACATATTTTGAATATTTTTTAATTTTTTTTTTAAAATTTTTTTTGTTGTTGATAATTTAGACTTTAGTTTTAGTGAAATTTATGACTATGAGTAATTGAGTATGATAAAATTTGAAATAAACAAAGAATGTTTTAGGTTCTTCCAATGTGATTAATTTCAAGAATCATTTTTAAATTCAAGAATGACTTTTCGAGAAGTTTAATTTGGCCGAATTATCGGTTGAATTGAAGCTGGATATTTTTGAAAAGAAGATCCTAGGAAGAATAAAAGGATGGCTCGTATAGAATAAGCTGGAATGATAAGTGCTAAGGGCAGTTAAATGATGATGATGCACTTAATGTCTGAATCTAAAAGAAGAAGATCAGCAGATATATTAGATCATAGTTTCAAAGAGAAAGATGTTAAAGAGATCAACATTAGAAATTGGAAGCAAGATTCAAGAAGCGTTTGATTGTCAGACGTGGAGAGGCAATTTAGAAGCGAACAGACCTTAAGAAGCTGTAGTGCGAAAAAGATAGACAGGTTATCGTCTATCGATTGAATTATATTTGATTGTTTTTCAAGTTTTATGGACACAATACAACACAAATAAAAATTGTGAAGAATTTGGAAAAAGTCTACTGTTGTTGAAAAAAATTTTAAACACCTTCATAACACTCGTAATGTTAATCATATACCTTCTTGGTGTTTATTAATTTGTTAAAAAGGAAAAACAGTATAAAAAAATTGGGATCCGGAAAATTCATCGCCAGCAATTCTTCGCCAGCAATTCACCGCCAGCAATTCTTCGCCAGCAATTCATCGCCTCAACAATTCATCGCTACAGCAATTCACCGCCAGCAATTCTTCGCCAGCAATTCACCGCCAGCAATTCTTCGCCAACAATTCATCGCCTCAACAATTCATCGCTACAGCAATTCACCGCCAGCAATTCTTCGCCAGCAATTCACCGCCAGCAATTCTTCGCCAGCAATTCATCGCCTCAACAATTCATCGCTACAGCAATTCACCGCCAGCAATTCTTTGCCAGCAACTCGGCGGTGAATTGCTGTAGCGATGAATTGTTGAGGCGATGAATTGCTGGCGATGAATTTTCCTAGACCCAAAAAAATTATATTTTTCACCAAATTTAGATATAATATTTATGAATTATTTATTTCATGTTTATTATGTAAATATTACACTTACGTGTTATTATAAAATTCACAGTTTCATTCCAATAAAGTTTAATGCTTCTCTTTTTTCTTTAATATTCATGTTCTTGAGGTTTTATAAAAGATTTAGAATACATAAATACAAATTAGGTTTACATATCCATACATACATTTATAATGTATTTAAAAAAAAAAAAAAGAGGAAACAAAAAACAAAACATTGTAAGCAGACATTATAACAAAGAATATAAAAAAAAAACACACTCAAAATAAAACCATAGAAAATTAAATATGGAAGTTGTGTTGTTACCTGACAAAATGTTATACCTGTCAAATACCGGTAACAACAGGTGTATATAAATTTCCGCATTTGAAATTTCTAAAAATACATACGAGTATAGTATATAAATTTTTCATGCATACAGTATGTGAAAAATTTTTATAATTAATTTTTTAATTTTATTTTTTTTCCGTATATTTTATGACAACAGGAAAAAAGTTGAGAAAAATGGAAAATGTAAGAAAAAAAACCAAGTAATAAATCTAGAGATACATAGATATTTTAAAGAAGCAATCAGTTAAGGAATTGTTGTTTTTAGCGAGTGGATAATTGTACATACTTTTTTTTTTTTACTGATTTTTAGCTAAAAGTATACTCGGTATTTGAAGGTCTGTTCAATGAAATCTTTAGGAGACTTGTGTGTTTTTCTGTGGCTAATTTTCCAGAGAAATCATTTTTGTTTCCATTATTATATTATAAACAAAATTTATACACTCGCGGCATTGTATTTTTACTTACTTTTATTTTGAATTCTCACTGAATTTGGAGTATGCTTTGTATGTGTGATGTCAATTTAAAGAGAAAAAAAAACTGTCAAAATAATAGATGAATATTTGGTTTCTTGTTTATTTCAAATTCCTAAAGCCAGAAAACCCAAAAAGTCATGACCAAATAATTTGCTCCAATGATGCTGCTACTTTTTTTTTTTCCAATAAATTTTGTTATTGATTATAAAAAGCACAAAATAAAAACATTTATTGCGATAATCCAAATTAACCAAGATTTAGGTATTACCACTGAATTTGTTGTTTTCACATAAACAACATGTATGTTTTTATACGTACATATATGTACATGTGCGTTTGTATTGAAAAAGTCTTTAATAGTATATGTGTACCTTGCAGAGATCTTATAGCTTTATAGCGTCTCTTAAATGTGAGAAAAAACTTGTATATCTTGTTTTACTGGTATTAATTAATTTTTTTATTTTTATTTTTTTTATTTTTTATCAATAAATTTTTCACATTTCAATACAAACTTTTGTATTTATTATTATTATTTATGAATTCTCATAGATAAACCATATAAAATGAAAAAACACAATAAAATAAGTATAGTTGTATAGTTTTAAAACTTAAACAAACATATTTTATATCATTACAAGTGTATTGTGTAGGGTGGGGATGTGGGATGATGCGGAGGTGATGATGATGCAAGACCAAGAGGCTAACTATACATATATTTTTGTTAGTGATAGTATAAAACTTTTTAATGGTTGGCAAACTACCACAAAATGTTAATGCTACGTCATGTAGATATAATATTATAATACCTCTTGAAAGTATATAGAGTAGTTGCAAAAATACATATATATACTTATGTACGTATGTATTTTTTGTTGTTGTTGTTGATTTAAAATTTTATTTTATATATAGTAAGTATATAAATGCCAGCTCTATATTGTCAGCAATTACTGTATTTGTTGGCACAAAGAATTATGTAAAATAATGGTGAATAATATCTCAATGGTTTTATTATTGTTGGAAACTAATTCACTTTTTTTCTTCTAAAGTTAAGAGCTACTTTTTAATATTTTTCATTACAAAATCCAAATATATATTTTTTTAAATAAAAAAATTACTTTAATTCTCCACAAATCATTTTTTTTTGTTATTGTAAAATTCACAAAAATTTAAACTTTAAAATCATTCACTTGAAAATACATTCATTTTTTTTTAAATTTTAATAAAATAATAACTCCAATGTAATAAAAATTTACACACAAAACAAACTACAGGTATTTTTAAAAGTACGCGTTATTTAATTCAACGGTTATTATGTTATAAGGTAAACTTCTTGAGCTATCATATCTATTTTTTCTTCTTTCACACTAATCTATTTCTTTCGGGTTTTGTCTATATTTTAAATAAAAGACAAAAGGGCTTGTCAAAGGTTTAGGTCAATGACCAAAAACAATTTTAACACACGATGATTTTTTTCCAACTTTCTTCATAATAGTTACAATACGACGTGTTGTCAGGTAAAAAAAACGAAGAAAAAAGATAAAGATGCACGTGAAACACAACAAAACTCACGTGAAAAAAAAAAGAAAGAAGAAAATTTAAAATTTCTTGTACACGTTTTTTTTTTCAAAAGTCTTCAATGTTATACGAATGGAAAATTATCCATACTCTCACTTATTAACAACTCGACGGTTTAACTCGAACTAAAATTGAAATTCGAAAATATAAAACGGGTATCTGAATTTGTTGGAAAATATAATCGGAAAAATTGAAAAGAAATTGTAAAAAGATAGAGTATCTTTGAAGTTAGCTGAATACAAATATATTAAATATGAGATAAAGATATTCCAATTCCATTCCATACTTGATATATGTACTTGATAGTGTAGGTGGTAGAAACGTACAGAATTATTATGGTGCATGGTCTTTGATTAACAACAAACCAAAACATTTGGTAGAGACTTCAAATATCTACGATGATAAGACTCTAAAATCAGCTAAAAATATATTTTTAGTAGGCTCTAGTTTGTGTATGGTTGTTTTAAAACACTACTATCAAGAAAGCCAACAGCAATAATTTGACTTTTGAGTACTGGAATTTCAATTCGAAAAAATACAATTCAATGTAGGAATAAAGTCGTGTATATTTATGTAAAAAAAAAAAAAAAAAAATTATAATAATTTCCTCTACAAAAATTTTGAGCATGCGTTCTATTAAAATTTTCATGAGAAAAATCTTTGGACCTTTTTTTTTCTTTCTAATGTAAAATTATTAGTTTATGTTCATGAATGGAATATAGCAGGTTTTTCAAATGATGACAGTTATCATACCAGTAAATAATATAATAATGATACTCGTATAATTGTAATAATTACCGGTTGAAATAATTTTTAAAATAAACATAAAATAATTGAAATTTTTTCTCTCTCTCTTCAGTGTTGCGTGTTTGAATAAAAATAAAAAAAAACAATTGCTAAAAAGTTAATTATTTCGATTGTTGAATTTTGAAAGAAAAATTTTCTAAAAAAAAATAACATTGGGGAAGAAGGCTACCTAAATAATTTTCAATTTATAGTGTTTGTTATACATATTTTCTTCTTTCTGTTAATTTTAAGCACGTGTATGTTGTTTTTTTCTTCTAGAGTCAAACGATATTTACGTATATAGAAAGTATGTTTTTTGTTTTTCGTTATCACATCATGCTAGCAATTAGTGATTTCAATGTAGAATATAAAATATTGATAGAACTCACATGATTGACACATAGAATTTTACCCTATACTAGAAGATGCAATTAGAAAACTTAATCTAGAATTGAAATTCGAACCCTTTCACTTTTAGATTAAATTCTTTAAAATTTGTTTTCATTTTTTTTTTTTTTTAATTTCAGTTGAGATTTTTTTTCAATAACTTCCGTTAACTTGACATGAATGTTTTTCAAAGACAGAAATTATTTTAATAATTACAACGACTGTTCTTATTAAACGAATGTTATTTTTTTTTTATTAAAGTGTTCTGGATTAGTTTTTTTTTTTTATCTGTATCTGAAATGTATTTTCAAAACCCTGAGGAGACAACCAAATGACGTATAAGTTTCAAGTAGTTCACTTTAAATAAAACCAAAAATCATAAAGAAACTTCATTCTCATACTTTTTTTTTAAAATGTTATTTTTTTTTTTACTTTTAGAACTTTAGAAAAAAAAAAACTATTTTTTTATGTTCTTATGATAATCCTGTCCTAACCTAAAGCATATCTTTTCTATCTTTTATTTCACTATTTCAATTAAAGAAGCCATTTGTTCTGTGTTTTCGTGCAATATGATATAAATTCAAGGATATTGTACGAACAAGAGAGTGAAAAAATTTAATAACAGGAGAAGGAAGAAAAAAAAAATCTATTTTTGAAGCATTTTATAGAACACATGTTTTTTTTTTTTTTTTGTCAGTATTTATGTTCATTTTAATTCCTAGTAATAAGAACGATAATTTTCATGTTGAATTGTTGTTTTTAAAAATAAAAAAAATAAAAAAGATTTCATTCAGTTTCATTTTGAATGTGTTTTAAAAACGCTATACAAAAATTTACATGGAAGAACTTAAATAAAAATTAAAGCCGGATTAGGAATATGAATAAAAATAAATGTTTGATGTTGTAAAAGAAGGAAAAAAATATGAGTGTCTTTGATGTTGTAATCATGAAGGAAATGTATTAATGTAACTGTGTATATTTTTTTTTTTAACGGTATAGTAGAAAAACATAAAAAAAATTCATAATGACTTAAAATTATAATTTTTTACACATAAAAATGAATATTTAATGTTTTGATTTATATCTTGAAATTGTTGTTTTACATGGTCGTAAATTTTAGAAATGGTAAACAATTATTATGATCCCTGTTTAATTTACTAAATGTATAATATTATTATATAATTAAAAAGAAAGGATACACGTGAAGGGTTATTTTGTAGTATAATTTTTGTTTTTCTTTCTATATAGATACTTAGTAGAATTAAAACACTAATATTACTATGTAGTATAATACTTATGTATATTTATATACATATGTACATGTTTCTGTAGTTTTATGAGAATTGTGAACTACATAAATCACAATTAAGAACGTATAATTTATATTTTGACTTAGTAAAGCGATTATACTAAAAGTTATTATGGTATGCCAATAAAATCTTATAAATCAAAGGATTTTGAATAATAATAAAAAAAAAGATTCAATGGAGGATATTTTGATAACATCTAAGTAGAATTTTTCATTTTAGAATATAAAATGTACTATAAAATAAGAGATAATGTATTTTATGAGAGATGTTGAAAATATAACGAAATCAGATATCCTTGAGAATTTAAAAATGTTTAGACTTGAGTAGAAGCAATCGAGGAGGAGTTGTAATTGTTTTTCGAATAGGAAAAACGCCATTTATTAAAAAATAACTTTAAAAGAATTAGCGCTAAATTTCAAAGTTCGAATATTGTTGGTCATATTTTCAATGTTTGTCTGGTTAGATAAAATTTGTGATATACTCGTATGTATGTAAATGTATAAAATGTTGATAATTATTACAAAGAACACTTTACTGTTTCTAAATATACTATATAACAGCATCTAATTTATGTTATAGAATATAAATTTTATTTTGATTTATAAAAGCTACAATCTCCAATATTTTAATATATGTATAAAAATTTATCATTTGGCTGTTTAGTTGAAATTTTAAATTTTTGGTAAATTTCCAAATAATTCATTTAATAAATGTAAAACTAATTTTATTATTTTATCTATTAGCTGAGGCGTAATATAAATATGTACATATGTATGTATGCATGCATGTATTTTGGAATATTTTAATGTATCTGCATTATTTGTGGTTCGGATATCATTAATGAAATTTTATCTATTTATCTAGATATCATAATAATAATGTCCTTTTATCGTTAAGCGCCAATTTTTCAATGGAATAAAACAAAAATTAGATAAATTTTCTCTGGCAAATAATATTTATTTTTTTATTGTTTCATTCGAAATAACTTAAATTTTACATCATCAAATTTTTCAAGAATATTTATTAATCAAAAAACTTTAAAGTTCATTGTCTTTTATATAAAAAAATTGTACAAGAAAAAAAAAAGACATTCAAATTTTCGAACTTAAAATTAATTTAATTAGAAAGATAAGCTGTATTGAAATTTTATTATGAATTTTGAAAACTAAATGTGTAATATATTCAATTAAATGTGGGCGTTATTAATAAATAATAAATTTAGAAGGTATCGTTTTATGTCGTAAAATAAATTGAATTTTATATTATACTATATGAGTATACATCCACATATTTGTATGTATCATATGTACGTACATACAATACATTCTATTCTATTTAAAAATCTTCATTATTATTTATGGTTGTTAGGTCAAAATAAAATTTGAAAAAAAAATAAATAAAGGAACAATTTTTGTTTTACTGTTTTCGGTTAAAGTTTTAATTAAAAAGTATTATGTTATCAACAATTTTAATTCAACCATTAACCAGCAACATCAAATTATTTCTAATATTAATTTTTATCAGTAAAAATATTTCTTTTTTCTTTCTAAATTCAATGAACTATAATTGAATTTCAAATTTTATAAATTAGGGTAATATTTAAGTACATAGTAGATATAGTAGACATTTGTGGACGACATTTTAGTTGCACGTGTCAAATGAATTTTAAATTTTAAATTTTTCGTTTGACTACTCAAATGTGTACGATTATTATATGTGCGTGCTTGAATATATACGATAATACTATATACTCATACACATCTACATATGTACATACAATCATAGTTATAAAATTTTAATTAAAATATTTAAATATTAATATAATAATTTTTTGATAGAACCTATTTTATAATTTGATATTTTCTATAAATTTTGATTATCATTTTTAAAATTTCGGTAAAACATAATTAATTTTGTTGTTATTGTTATTATCGCACATGTCACTTTAAATGTCCTTGTACCAAATTAACCTTTGATTAAAATTCAAAAAAAAAAAAAAAAATACGGTAATTTAAACCATAAAACATGAAAAAATAAAATTTACTTAACGTTCAGATTTTTTTGCAAACACGTTTTAGCCAAATTATGAATTACAAATTCTCACAAGAATTATATGTCACAAATAAATAAATAAAAAAAAAATAATTCTATGTATGTATTTTTCAAATAATTTTCATTTGCCTAAGTACTAAATCATAAAAAAAAAAAATAACAAGAACAAAAAAAAGACACGTTTAATTACAAAAACGTGTTAGAAAAACATTCTTAATAAATAAATTTTCATGTTTATGTCCAGGTAAACATGGATCAAAACATTTTGTATTTACAGCAATACCTTGAGAATAATCTATCATAGTTAAAATGATTTCAAGTCCTGAATAAATAATTACTTTCTTTTCCCAAATGGATAACAAATGTATATAGGATTGCAATTTTTGTTTAAAACATAAAAATTTGCTTTAGTATAATTTTTTTTTTAGGAGATTGCTAACCTTCAGTGAATTCCTGTAATCAACAGTCAAAAGATTTTTAGTTCCGAATGCACTATAGTAAATTTGCCTTTTAAAAAAAAAAAAAAAAAAAAAAATCATTCGCTTTTTTTTTAAGGATTTACAGAATTTCAATTCCGTTGCACGTAAGTTACCTGGAAATTACGTGACTTAATGAATGATGGTTGTGTTTGTTTTTTTTTTCATTGCCGTTCATTATTGAAAATAACTAATAGGTAAGAGATACAACATTGAAATTGAAATAAAGTAAAATTTGGATACATAAAACTTTAATGTTTATTTTGTTGTTTTCCCAAAAGAGAAAAAAAAAATAAAAAAAACAAAAAAAGAATTCTTTTTATCGATATAATTTACTTTAATATCACGTTCTGTGTTTAATGAAAGGTGCAACTTTCTTAATTTATAAAAGACACGTACAATTTTTATTATAAGTTCTTGATAGGATATAAATCCAATGTGGTTTTTATGATAGAAATTCTTATAGTGTTAAATAAATGTACAAATTTTTAAAGTATAATGGCTTTTTGTCATAGAATAAATATGTCGAAAATTAAAGTAAGACCATGTCATTGACTAAATATACATACTCGTACTATACATACATATACTCCTATGTGTCTATGTTCTGAGCACTCAGCAACTAAAGTCCTTAGACGTTTTAAAAAGTAAATCATTAGAAAGGAATATAAGGAAAAAAAAAACATGAACATGCAAAATTAAAATAGATTCATTATCTTAAATTTGGTCTAGCAGATTAAGGAAAGGATAAGCAAAAAAAAATATATATATATATATACAAGGATAATTCTCTACCTCTTGTAATGAAAAATTTGTTCAGTCAAAGTTTTATGTTCGAGAAAAAACTTGATTTTGAAATTTCATATTATCTGATTGCAGACAACTTTTTCATGTTACTTTTATCATAGGTAAATATATGTTCGTCGTGAACTTATTACCATCTTTCATAATATCATATTTAAAGCAAATCTTAATTTGACACTTGATAACATCTCATGATTCCATGGCATTTCCTCCATGTAACATATACGAGTAATACGTGAGATATCATTTAGATTTATATACAGAAATGACATTATACAAGATACATTATTAATATGCACTGTTATTGCGCCTGTTCATACATATACTTATATTAGTTTTTTACATATATAAGAAGTCTGACATGTAAGTATGGAAGTTAACAAATATTTTCCGACATTTCAAAAAGAGTCTGCTACTTGAACCATAATTAAATGTTCAAGAACATACATATATTTACATGCATTTAAAAATGCAAAGATAGTATCTGTATAGTATATGTATTTTGTTAATTAGAGTAAAAGCAGCATATTGTTTGAAATTTCTAGAGGATGAAATTTCAAAAAAAAAAAAAAAATGCTTTGTCTTATCTAAAGGAAAAAGTAAAATAAAGTGAATTATAAAATCCTTAAAATCTGGAATTTAAAGTATTATATAAATTATTGGGAAAATTGTGGAAATAAAATTTGAGAGAAAAAAAGTGATAAGAATAAAAATAATAAAAATAGGATTCAAGTATTAAATGATTTAATTTATATCGTTATAAAATTTTAAATAAAAGTAATCACAATATTAAATGAGTATCATTTACAAAATTTTAATAACATTTTTTTATATAAAAAAATTTCATGTTTTTAATAATGGCAATAATCCAAAATAAGGACACAGATTTTAGTAATGTTTAATTTGTGCATTATTGTATACACATAGTATAAAATCATTTTTCATATAGGGATTATATTTTGCATCATTCATACATATACATACATATGTATGTATTTATGTAGTAAACATAAAAAAAAAACAAAACATATTTATACAAGCATATACTTGAACTTTGCGCATACATTTATTTATCTTCAATGATCCTTTGTTTATTCCATATGCTTTGCAATTTTGCGGATTTTAGTTGTGATTTAAAAATATTATACTCGAAATTATATTATTTTGTTTTATTTTGCTAACGTATTATATGAAAGTAAATTACTTTGCAGTCTTGTTAAGTAACATCTGTTGTAATTGTATAGGTAAAAAAAAAATTAAAATATTGGCAAGGATAATCCAGATTTTTATTTTTTTATTTTTTTTTACTTATTTTCAATACTTGGCATTTACGAGTAATCTACACCAGATTGAATTCATTGCTGTAATATTAAAATTTTATTGTATATGTGTGTTTGTACGATTTTAAAATACTACAATACTCATAGTTATTAGAATTTTTTTTATGGGAAAAATATTAATGAAAGCCAAAATGAATTTTGGGTTATTATTTTTTTTTTTTTTGGAAAAAAAGAGAAGAAAGGGGTGAAAGAATGACATTTTCTAGTTTTATTAAATATTTAATTTTACATAGTAAGGTAACTTCAATCTGATTAACTTGACGGACAAAAAATGTTTGGAAAGATCTGTCAACCAGTTTGTTAACTTGTCGATAAATCGACAGACGTACAACTTTCATTCAAATTCGAAAAGTCTTTGAAAAAGATATGTAGGAGTATATTGGCACTACTACGGATACGCAGATATATGTAGTATATACATTGAACCTCTAACACAGCAAAAACTCCGAGTGGTCTGAGAATTTTGATTGAAATTAAATGGTTTTTCTTCACATATTGCACGGTAAATAGTTACTTTTGATATTGAATAATATGCCATATGCGTTCTTTTGGGCAGTAAATATTTTAAAAAACCATTTAAAATTAACTCGCATCAGAGAATTCAGAAATTTCAATTAAGTTTCACTATTTAATTAATATAACGGCTGCATTTTAGTAACAAATTTACATTGAAATTGCCAAATTTTTAAAACTGCATTAAATTGCCTCTTTTATGAGAAATTGATAAAATTTTCATGTAAAGACATTTTTTTTTTTTTGCTTTTTTAATTTGAATTGAGAATTTGCAAACATAAACATATTAATAAATTTAAATATAGCAGATACACAACATCGTTTATTTAAAATTTGCATTTAAATTATTTTTGGCCACAACACATGGAAATGTTATTTATTTAAGGAAAAAAAAAATTGTATAAAATTACATTATATCGTTGGAGGATATTTTATATGAATATAGTATAAATTCTCACATTTCATCAAATTGTAATGAATTTAAAATTAAAAATAAAAAATAACCTGTGAAAAAAAGAGCTAAATTTATTTTGTTTAATACGAAAGGCGAAATCATTTAAAATTTTATTCCAACCTTATATATGTATGTGGATGTATGTATATGGGTATATATATGCATGTATATATATTGAAAAGATTACAGTTACATGTGTGTGTAACGTATGATATAATAGCAAAATATGCAAATCATCTCGTTAAATTTCATTTTTCGTAATTGAACAATTCCATATGTTCTTTTCATCACATAACCGTCATATTTGCAACAATTTTTATATAAAACCTTCATATACAAACTTACATTTTATATACAAATATGGATATGTATATATGTACCAAAATTCTTATGTGAGGATATTTTATAATGCCGTATACTCGTACATTTTATATATTACTGTATCTGTATTTAAATTTTCCCATACATAATCTTTTTATTATTTTTATTTTTATTTTTTATGGCATAGATATTACATTACCACCATAAGTGCTTGTGGATATACTCGTATATCAACATATTGTATCATGGTGAGTATAAATACATAGTATGTAGTGTATATATATGTATGTATATTATATGGTATGTATGTGAATCCTTGTTTGGTTTTAAATTTTTTTTTTTTAAATAAGAACATTTCAAGAATGATAACCATACCTCGAAAATTTAAAAGCATTCCATGCAAAAATTATTATTAGAGAATTTTTAATAAAAATTCCATAAAAAACATATTTGCTTATATATGTATGTGACTGAAATTTTAAATTTTGTAATATAATTTTACAAATTTGAATTTGTCTAAGTATGTGTATAAACTGAAAAATAAAATTAAAAATCTGTAATAGAAAAAAAAAGGAATTTTTATAAAATTGCAAATTTTTTTTCTCGTGAAAATAACTACTTCACATTTAATTTAAAAGCTTTAAAGTAGTGACAAAATTCTATTTTCTATAAGTGAAAAATTGAAAATTTTAATGTTAAGCTAAGTATTGTGTTCATGGCGGAATTTCGTTTCCCATTTAAAATACATGTAAAAAAAAAATGGTAAAATTCCGTCAAGACAATTTTATCGTTTACTTTTTGTTTTGTAGTACTACGAGTTCGTGACGGAAAATAAGTTAAAATTTTTTTTTGCTAACATTTCTAAAACTCTTCAAGAGGTGGCGCTGACGATCACTCTCCACTAATTTTCCGTTTAGAAATAAATAGCAAAACAAGAAAAATTGTTCCGCAATGAACACAATACTGAGCTTTAAAATGAAATTTAAAAAATTATATGATAAGGCAGAATTTAAGGTCTTTTAAAATGTTTTCAACAGTGAAAGTTTATAAGTAAGTAAGTAAAGCTTCACTATTTTCAACAGAAGTTTGAAGAAATAAAAAATGAAGGAATATAAATTTAATAACACAATAAATGGACAACATTATAGTAGAAAATACAGTTTCGCACATGTAGGTATATTAAATTATGTGCATTTGAACGTAGAACATCTTTACTTAATTGTCTTCAAAGTACGGTGGCTTTATTGTGAAAAAAAATGAATCAAGACAACAAATTAAAAATTAATTACATTACATACAAAAATAGTATAAAATTAATTATTATAAAATTTACTATAAAATTATAGCACATTATTAAATGAGAATTGCCACGCTCACAGTTTATTTTCTAAAAGCAGAGCTAATAAGAATAAAAAAACGATTTTAATTAAATAAAAATTAAAATAAATACATTTTTTTTATATTAAAAAATTTTTTTGTACTTCTCAAACACATAACTTTATTAAATTTCATAGCAATAAAAATAATGTTAAAGTGTTTCTTTTATTTAATGTTGATTTTTTTTTAAACAATCTTTTCTTGTTATAATTGTCACATTTTTATTTTAGTTTTGTAATGACAACAAACATCCTTTGAAATTAATTATTTTTATAAAACGTCAATTCAATTATATTTCTTGTTGTAGCTACTTTGTAATTGTTTAAAGGATTCTTATTGTCAAAGAATCTTTTCTTTGTTGATGATAAATTTTTTTTTACAAATTTAAAAAATTATACATATTTTTTTTTACAAATTTTATTTAAAGAAAAGTTCTAATGTTGTCATTGTTGTAAATTAATTTTTAAAAAAATTGGAAGTTACAATAATAAATGAGGAAAAGGTAAAATTAACTTAAAAACATTATTTGATATTAATTGCGGAACCTGAATATATTAAAAAGGCTTTTATTTATTTATTTATATTTTTAATCAGGAATGCTTTGTGTCAAAACCATTATATCAACTATTTTTTGCTTTTTTATGTTTTAAATTATTTTATTTGCTTTATTAATTGACTGGTTAATTAACCATGGATAAAATATTTTTTTGTTTGTTTTTTCCAATGTAAATAAAATTTACCATAATAATTATGTTTTTGATTTCTCTGATAAACCAGAATTTTAAGGTTTTTCTCAAACAAAGCAAAAAAAAAAAAAATGTTTAAAGTTCCACAAATAATTTAATTTTATGTATTTTTATTTCATTTTTAAAGTAGAAATAATTTAAAACGTTATTGATATCTGATTCTACTCTTAAAAAAAGTGAGAGAGAGAGAGAAAAAAAAATAGAATATATTTTCAACTAATGAAATAAATAGTTTTAAATTCAAAATGATTTTTAATTCAATTTAATGAAAAACCATCACAAGAAAACCAAACAACAAATCAGTGATTATTTCATTATTAATTTTTCCAAAAAAAATTTTGTATTGAAATTTGTGGCTAAATTCTAATGATATGAAATATTATACATATTTTGTGAAAATTTTAGATATTTCAAATAGTACATACATATTTTTAAAATATAATTGCAATATGTTTACCACATTCATATTATGTACTTCAATTGAATTTCATCATCGTAAATTGAATTTTAGTTGTGTTTATTAAATTACGATAAAATAATTTCAAATAAAATTTGTTGTTAATTTTAATGAATAATTTTTAAATAATGACAATAATAATTGAATATCATGTAATCAAATAGAGAAATATTCATATAATTGAAAAATTGAATTATTCAATGAAAATTTATAAATGTTTTATTTTTCATGAATTTTTATAATTCAATTATGAATTTCTATTTTAATTTTATTTTTAATTCAATATGTATAATTATTGTTTATTGCAGATATATAATTTTAAATTCTATTGGTTGATATCATTAATTGAATTTATGTGAATTTAATCAATATTATTATCAGAAAATTTAATATGAAAAAAAATAGAGATATGTTTTTTTTTACATATTTACAAAAATTTATAACAAAATAAAAATTTTTTTTATTAATTAATAAAATCAGAACAGATTTTTTTTTCCTGTTAAAATTAATATGTTTTTAATTTAATTGCGGGTATTCTGGGTATTTAAAAAAAATATTTAACAAATACGTGAAATTTTTCGAGTTCAAATATATTTAATCAAGAAAAATATTTACTTTTTTTTGCAAATGTTATTTTTAAAAACAGAATTTTATTTTTAATTTTTTTTATTTCACTTTTTTTTTTTACTTTTTTGTTGTAAAAAAGTTCGTTTAAGAGTATAAAAATATTTTGACTGGGAGTTTATAATAATTTATGGAAAACTTGTTTAGTTTATTTTTTAATGATTTAGTGGTTTGAGTCAATATATTAAGTTTATATTTAAATTATAAACATTCTTAATAAATCTTTTTTTCCTTATTTTATACTTGTTTTTTTTCTTTAGCCCTCTTTTTTATAATTTAATTCTTTTCTTTTATTTTGTTTTGTTGTTTTACTACAAAATTGTTTATTCTCTCTCTTTTTTTTTTATGCAAAAATAAATTCTTAAGAAAAGTTTTGGAAAGAAATTTATATACAAATGCATACATATATACATAAATACGTACATAAGTATAAAAAATCTGTATAACAATTTTTTGCTTTAAAGCAAGAAAAGATTTTATTATTACATGTTTCTTTTTGTTGTCGCTATAGTTCCAGTTCTAATTTTATGGTTATTTTTTATTTTAAAGCTTTTATTTATTGCTTTATCCATCATTATAAGGGAAATATTATGATAAAGTAGCAAAGGTGAAATAATACTTAATACAAGAACAAATAAAATTCTTAAATATAAGCACCTATATATTTTTTTCAGGTATATAATTCATATGTTGAAGAAAATTAAATATGATGTGAAATTATCGTACTATATGTAATGTGAAAAAATTGTTTTTTTTTTACTCTTCTTATCATAATATGTGTGTGTGTGTTTGTACAAGTTTTATTTATAATAAATTCTTTTTGTTGTTTTTATTCCGAATTTCTGTTTTTTACATTTTATTTTTCATTTCTGATAATTCTGGTTGGTGAGTATTATTACTATTTATTTTTTCTACGATATACTTTGTCCTATTTAGACTCTTAAAATGTTCATTTATCAAGCTTTGAAAAGTAATAATATCAAATTTTAAAAAAAAGGTACATTGTTTAGTTTTTTGTTTGGCCTTTAAAGGCGAAAAAAAAACTAGATTTTTTTTTTATAAGTCTTTGCTAAAAATAAATTAAAACTTTTCTAATTTTTTTTTCTTGATTTTTATAACAATTATTATTAAATTTCAAATCAGTACTGTTACGAAATTGTATACATTTTCGATCAATTTTATTGAAATAATAAAAAAAAATTTCCTTGAAAAAAAAAAAAAAAGAACAGTAGAAGAAAATGTATTACATTTCATGTGGTGGTGTGTTTAAATCAATTGGGAATGAAAAATAATAAATTTCTAAATTGAAAATTTATTCTTATTTATTTATTTTTATTTTTAAAAGAGGAAAATCGATGAAATACACAGTGCATATGTATTGATTGAAATACATACTTATACGTATCATTTCCTTTTTCTTTTAGAAAAGAAATAATTGATAAAAGTGTGTGGCAGATATGAGTTATTTCTCTAAAGAAATATTTTGTAACAAAAGAAAATTAAAAGAAAAAAAATAGGTAATTGGTAAATTTCTGTTCTTACTCGCAATTTAACTCCCTGTGCCAAATTAGTCTTTTTAAAAAAAAAAAAAAAATCATTTAAACGATAGTATACTAAAATTAGATCAATGCAGTGCTAAAAAAATAAATGGTTTTCAATTTATTTTGAATTTATTTAGGTTGCTTGTATGAAGAAAACTATAAAAAAAAATGAACTGTTGGAGAAAAATTGATTTTAAAGCCTTTAAGCGAAAAGTTCAGTTTGACATGTAGTATGACATAAAATTTTGAGTTTCTTGTTTATTTAGTTTTCTTTATTTTCCAAAAATTTTATTTTGTTTTGAAAATTCAAAAACAAAAGAGATGTTTCCGACATGAATTATTCAAATGGGAAAACGTTTCAAAGGTATATAAGCTGAAATAAATGTTTTATTTTACTTTATGAAAAATTTTTTATATGTTATTTGTTTTTATTTAAATAAATTATGAATTTCGTAATTTTGTTTCTAAGAGAAATTTTCCTTTATTTTGTTACATTTTCAGAATGCTACATAAATCAATGTCATAATTTTGTTATTGTTTATGCAATTTAAATTTATTTCAAAAAAGAAGGTGCATGAATGGTGTTTAAAGTTGTTTTTGTAATGTGTTCCTTGTCCTTAGTAATTTTAAATTAGTGATTAAAATTTTTTTAACTATGGAAATTTGAATTATCGAAAATATTTTTGATAGTAAAAAAAATAAACAAAAATAATATTAGAAGAATGCAATAGAAAAGAACAAGTCATTTTAAAATCTTCTTAAAATACACAGTTTATGTAAATTTGAAAAAAAAAAAAAATAAACAAAAATTTTAATTTTCTATTTACAAAGCACTATAGAATTTACTAAAGTGAAATTTCAAAGGTTAGTTTATTATTCATTATATAAAGTTCCAGTTTTGCTTGTTTTTAATTAATTATTTTGAAATTATACTATAGTAATAAGTACAAAAACAACAACAAAAAACAAAAAATTGATGATACTTCAACATAAAATTTTCTACAAATACTTTTTAATTCATTTCAATTCAATTTATTTAAATTTTATGAAAAATAGCTTTTCACGCAAATCTATTATTTATTTTATTTTTATAGTAATATTTTCAAAAGGATAATTTTATAATAGAGAATATTATATAGGGTTCGCATAATATAATAGTACATTTTTCTATGAGAAAGTTTTCCTTTTAACGCTTTCTCATAATAACAAATTATAAAATATCTTTTCAAGCATTTACAAAAGTAGGTAGGTACTTATCATTATTATGATTATTTTAAAGTAAGTTTATTTTTTTTTTTGAAAGGCTTTTCAATGCAATAAAGAAAATAAAGGAAGAAAAAAAAAAGCTTAAGTGAGTGATTTTTCATTAAATAAAGGAATTATTTTTTTGAGCTAAGAGCAAAAAATAAATTGAAAAGCTTAAAACATATTTTGTTAATTGTAAAATAAAATAAAATTATGATTTTATTTTTCTTATTTTTGTAAAATTCCATTTAGGAGAAAAAATATTTAATGAAATTCGTGTTTCAGTGTTTCATAAGATTCATAGTAGTAAAGAAACGTGTTTTTTTTACATCAATAGTAATAGTTTTATTATGAGATATTCTACTACATATATTACCGTTGTAAAGCATAAGGACATCAATACTTAAAGGTTTTTCATTTCCGTAATAACAGCAAGAAGACAACATAAAAAATGAATCTTCTTATTTTATGTTGCTTTTTTTTTCTCCATAAGATCTTCATGTTATATAATAAAATGATAGCCATTATATTTATTAGCAAATGAAATTACTATGGTAAAAGTACAAAAAAATAAATAAGTAGGTACCTATAGTAATATTTATAACACTAAAAGATTTTCATAAATTGATTCAATTTGTTTGGGTCTATTATATATGGTGAGAATATCATTATAGTAAGAAAGTAAACACTTGTGTATGTCATTATCGTTTAATGAAACTTTTATATGTACGTATGTATAGTACATATATATATACATATGTATGTGATGTTATTGATCCATAAAAAACATAAAAATATTTACAAGCACTTAGTAAAAAAGGTTATTATGATAATATAGTGATCCTTTCCGTAGGCATAGACATAAAAAAAGGATACAAAAAAATAAATCGGTATTTATATACATAATTTTTGTATGTTTTGTCCTTACAATAACATAAACTTTTGAAATTGTGATTTTTATTCAAAGATTTTATGGAAATAATTAAGTTTTGTTTTTTTTATTTTTTATTTTATAAAAGGCACATTATTTTTTAGGACATTTAACGTTTTAAGACTTTCACTTGACTTGTAATAATTTATTATAATAAAAAATACGTTATTTGATAGAATACTTCATGAGTCAATTTCAATGCCAACGGAAATACCTTTCAATCTCGCATATTTGAAAAGAGAAATAGTTAAAAAAAAACAACATCAAATTTTTGATTTTAAAAGCTAAAAGATATTGAGTGGGTGGCATTTTATTGTAAATATAATACAACCGTGAAGATTTGTTGGTAAAGTATGAGGGTATTTAAATTTATTCACTAAACAAAAAATAACTCTAAAATTAAAAATAAAGATAATATAGCTCGCTTTAGATCTGTATCCTTGCCTCTATCGTTTGGTTCTTTTTTATTAAACCGTGTTATTATTCGATTGTCTTTTATTGCCAAACAATTCATTCTAAACTGAATAAATTCTAAAATTCTCAAATAATTTTCCATTTGGAAAAAGTTCAATTCGCTTAAAAATGTGATACGAAATGCATAAAAACGAAATAATTATAAAAAATAAAATTTTAAGTAGCTACTAAAAATTTATTATTTTACAAGGATTTCATTGAAAGCTTAAAAGTCATCATGATATTTTTATAATGAATGTCGAATGTGTATTTGCTCTATATGAAAGAATCAATATGAAAATAAAATACTTTTCATGTACGATAAAAATTAAAACATACTCGTAAAAAAAAAGTACATGAAATTGAATTATTGTTAATTAAATATAATGAAAATGAATTAAAATGTCAATCGATCAGGTTGGTTTCGATAAAAAAAAAATTAAGTTTTTATGTACATAACATTTAAATGTAATTTTCGTAAGGGAAAAAAGTAATAATGAACTATAACGTAAAATATAAAAGATTTAAAAAGAAATGGGTTGGAATAAGTAAGTAAAATAATTTTTTTTAAAAACATGAAATACTTTAATAGCAATCATTATTGAAATAATAGCTTTTATTACTTGGGTTTTTATAATGAAATTTCATTTGAAGGGATAAATTTATCAAAAGACATTAATTATAGTTGATTATTTTCCGATAAAATAGATTATTGCAATATTATTGAATTTTATAGAAAATTGATTATAAATGAAAGATAAAATTTGTAATTATATTAGTATTTATAATTGATAGTAATTATTATACCAATATGTAGAGATAATTGATTAATTAATTTAAATAAGTAGAAAATTAAATATATTTTGCATTCAATAACATGACAGCTTTTCTAGAGGTCGTTCAAGATACTAAAAAAAATACTCAACCTTTTAGAATGAATATATAAAGCACAATAACATGTCAACATATATGATATATGTATGTAGTCTATGAAATGTATAAAGTGGAGTTTAAGAAAAAAGTAACATGATAAAATTGTGAAAAAAAATATAGCATTTGTCATTTTTATTCTTATCCTTTCTTTCTTTTTGACTTTTTTTTTTTTTTAAATAAAAAGAAAACAGAAAAATATATTGTCTCTACAAAGTTCATATATAAAAATACTATCTTTAAGTTTTTATCAAAGTATAAAAGCATGTACATATTACAATTTATGTTTATTCTATATGAAAAGCTAAGGATTTTTTGTCTTCATCTATTTTTCTTATTTTTTTTTTTTTTAAATCACAAAGAAAACTAAAGAAAACAAGAATAAGAGAAAGAAGCTATTGTTACATCATATAATGCAAATTTCATATATTGTTTTCTTATATGTACATACTACAATACATATCATACATATGTATCATAGTTTTATGATATCTTTTTCAAATGGATTTTTCATGTAACTTTCTATCTTACTGCTGTTAAGGATTTTTTTTCTCTTTTATTATGAAAATTATACAACAAAAAAAAAAACTTAAAATTGTAAGAAAAAGATATTCTCTTCGATATGGAACAAAAAAATCTTAGAAAAGTGTAAAAAAAAAGAGGAAATAATGGAAAATAAAATAATGAGAATGTGATAAAAAAAATGTAGTTACATAATTGAAATTAAAAAAAATTATATGAGTTACCTACTTACACGATTATCTGTTTGTCATGTTAAAATCAAGTGTGGGTGGAAAATGTGTCCATTTCAAATTCCACTACATATTTATTTATTTCTCTGCAATAATAAAAATATAAAATATTATGAAAATGATACATTATCGATATATTATAGAACATAAAAAAAATAGCTCATCATAAATAATATGATTGCTTTAAAGGTACTTAAAAACAATCAATTTATTATCAATTCAATAAAATACCTTAGAAACAAATTCATAAAAATTTCATAAATTTATAAAATGATTGAATGAAATAAAAACAAACAACAAAATACAAAAAAAAAACAAAAAAAATACATATTACCTGTCTACCTGTATAATGTGTTTTCGAAAACAATAAAATAACCAACAAAATTTATTTCTTTGGATTCTTATGAAAGACATACGAGTACAATATATACTCGGCTAATGGCAAAAATAAAAAAATAAAAAAAATTGTATTTACCATTTTTCAATAATAATAAATAAAAGTGTAATATGAGAATCAGGTGGCATTTTTGTGTATTAAAAATATTTTATGATTAACCTACCAGGGACATATTACAATATATAGTATAGAGATAGAGTATGTCTACATATTTCATTCTAATGTATTTTCTCATAAACATTGCAAAATGTTATTTATAAACATGAATGATGATAAATGTGATTGTGATATATTGAAATCCATTAAATAGAACAAATAAAATTTAATGTTCACACCATACATAAAAAAATACATAATGTACGTACCTATATGCACGTCGTGTGTAAGTAAATGAAGGAGAAGCTTTTGTAGAATATGAATTGAAAAGCTTCGTTGCATATTTTTTATTAAACAAGTGAATGCGTGGGATTGATTGGTATAATTGGAGTGTTTGCGTTTTTCTTTTTACAAAAAAAAAAAAAAATAAAACGGTATTAAGGTACTAAGGAGTTGGAAAAAGCTACTTAGAATAATCTAACAAACGTAGTACACATATTAGATTAAAAAAACTGTACAGAAGGATAAAAGACAAATTTTGGGACAAAACAAATTTGCGAAATCACAAAAGCCAAAGTAAGAGCTTGAAGAGCTCAAGCAGAACTATCCTTTAAATTGTATTTCTTAAAATGATAAAAATAATATATGTATTGAAAAAAAAAAAACGAATACTGTTTTTAAAAAAAGCATTTTGTTTTATTTATCAGGATAATATGAATAAATTTCGATTATTTTTTCAAATAGATAAAAAGTTTTGTTACAAAAAAATTACTTTAAAATGCATATTTTGGGATGAGATAAAAAAGTAAATATCTCTGGTTTTTTTTTTCTAAAGAAAACTTTTTTATTTATTTTTCTTTCATATTTAAATTTTTATATATGGAAAATATGAAAAAGTTTCTAAAAAGTTGTGTTTATTTAACTTTAGACAAGAAAAAATTTAAGGAAATATATTACAACTTTGACATTATTGAGAAAACATAAATCTTTTTCTATTTTTTGTTTTGAAAAAAACATTTTTGACTTTGTGATTAGTATAAACATAAAAAAAAATAATACATTATTATTGTCACACACATTAAATTCCTTCTAAATAATTCATAAGATATAAATAATATATATAAAAAGATTTCGAGGAAATATCTAAAAAACAAATATGTACGAAAAAAGAAAATTCTTTCAATTTCAGTTTATCAATTTCATGGTGAATTTATTTTTGATCTAAAATCTAAAAAAAAAAAATTATGATTTTTTTTGTACAAATCAAGGACCAAAGGATGACGGATGATTTAGGTTTACATTAATATGTATTAAAAATTAATATAAGTAAAAGCGTATAGCACATTACTTTAAATGCAGGAAAAGTTTAAAAACCCTTTAAAATCTCATCGTTGCTCTAGAAAAACTCACTAAGTCCATTTTTGGGGAAAATGAAATGAGTTAAAAAAAAAATTAGTTGATTCCTAATCTGAACCTGAAATTTATTAGCTAATTATCTCATTTTGGACTTGGTGAGTTTTCACAGAACGAAGACGATTTAACAGAAAATCGGAACCTTCCATTTCTTCTTTTTGTATAAATGGGATCTTCGTAACTATTTCTACGTAATTTAATTACATGATTAATTTTTTTTATTTGTTTTTATTTTATATGTGGAAGTATACAGGTAATAGTTTGATAGCTTAATAAAAAGATTTATGCGACTATGAAAGTAACGGAAAAAAAAAAAAACGTAATAAGGAAGTTAAGTCATTGCCAATTATTTTTTATTACAAATAAAATGTTTTTATTTTTTCATGGAAACGTGTTATACTTAAGCTTATTTAGAATCATTTCCTTGTATTTTACATGTACAAGTATTTTTTAAATCTCTTTATATTGAATTATGGTAACGTTAATCTATGTCATTAATTTTATTTTTTTATTTGCGTACATTTTTTTTTTTCTAAATTCAAAATTAGAAGATTTTTGTGTATTTTGTTGTGAGTTATTTGTAAATATTTGTGAATTTCTTTGAATTTCTATTTAAAGAATAATAAGATTTTTCGGTATTATTTGTAATTTATTTATTTTTATTTTTATTTTTTTTTAAAGAGTATACATAAGTTCAACGTTAATATTTGTAAGTAAATCCTCTTTTTTTTTTTTTTTTTTATTTTTATTTAATTGGCTCTCAAAGAAGATTTTTTTAAAAATTTTTTTCTTGTATTTGTTGAATTTCAGGGATTTGAAGTGAAATATGTAGGCAATAATATAATTTTTAAACGATGAAAAATTGAATGAAAGAGCTTTGTTTGTGCCTAAGAATATTCTTTTTTTTTGAGTAAATGAACAGTTTAAGTATTTATGAAATTTTGTTTACTTATTGAGTTTGCATGGAAATAATAAATAATAAAATTGATTTACACACACAAATTTTTTAATTTTTTTGATAATAAAATTGAACACCTATGGGGAAATTTTTTCGGAACTAATCGATAAAACTAAATAAAACTTTTTGCAAAAAAGCGATTGAAGCCACTTTTCTTCTTAAGGCCATCTTGAAGCATTTTAATTATTTTAATTTTCGAAATAAGTATGAAAGAAAACTGATCATTTGTAAAATTAAACATGAATAGAAAAAAGAAGTTAATTTAAGTAATTGTTTCAAAAAGTATGTTCAAATGATACTTTCATTAAAATTTAAATTATGAAAGTCAAATTAATCTACATACATATGTACAAGTAAATTATTTCAACGATATTTATTCTAATTTATGACAAAAAATTTCCATCAAGAAAATTATGTTAAGTAAACATTTTAAATGTCAGTTTAATAATACAATATTATTAAAATATGTATGTATTTTATACTTATCATAATTGTCATAATTGTTTATATAACATTATATATTTACATACAACAAAACAAAAATAAGTAAATTGTAAATATATTTAGAGAATAGATATGTAGGTAAATGCACCTGTACATTATTGTACATATGTATTATAAATCATTTAATATGTAAATATTACTTGAATAAGCTTTTAGCTAATTGCACTTTATACAATGTTTTTTTTTTTTGAATTTTGTTAATAAACATACACATACAGTGTCAATAATCGCTGCAGGAACAATATCCTTTAATAATAGCATTACAAATTTATCATACATGCCTTATCATACGTATACGTAATATGTATGTATTTTCATCTTTCAAAAATTTTATCCATATGAACAATATAAGTGTACATATAGGATGAGGTTTATTTAACTTTGGAATATATTATATACGGTCAATTGTAAACAATAAATGAACGGTACCCATAGAAGAAAGATTCATTTTCGATATTTTCCATTTTATGTACCTATTATCATTTTAGAATATGAAAATGTTTATGTATTAAATTTTAAATGATATAAAGTGTATTGAAAAATAAGCTTAATATATGTATATACAAGTATTATACATACATATTTTATGAGTGAACGAATAATGATAATTTTAGTTTATTATAAAATTTTAATAATAATTGCTAATTACTATTTTATGATTAGCATTCTTTGTTTTGTTTTTCATGTTTAAAAAATAATACTAATTTATACTAAAAGCTTTACAATTTTAGAATCCAGTAGAATAATTTTTATTGAAGGACAAATTATTCATGAAGTAATCGATAAAATTAAAAAAAAAAAAAAAAAACTTTTTGTGTAAATCAGTGGGAAGGCTGTGTAAATTTACAAAGACTTCACATACACACGAGTAATGTACGTACAAATGCTTTAAAAAGTTCTAGTAACCAATAAAAGTTCAAGGATAATTTTTTTGCCTAGGTTACTTGTCCCTAAAGTTGAAGAAAAATGCAACAAACTTCAAGAAAATTGATGGAATATAATTACATATGTACGTTCTTCAACATTATTTTCTTGTACATATGTATTTTGATGGCTCTGCTTACTGACTATAAAGAAGTGCATAAGAACCAATTACATAAGTATTAGTTCCAGCCCTGTCGTACGAATAAATTCATTTTATTGGTTCGCATTGCACTTTAAACTGTCGGCTTATGTTTGACAGAAACATAACAAAGAAAGCTCAAGTTAAAAAAAAATTTGAAATATTTTTACAATAAGATATCCTTAGGAAAAAAATAATAATAAATCTTATCTGATAGTGAAGAAAACCAAATTCTTGATTTATCCCCAGTTTAAGATTATCATGAAGATATCTTGACCTGAAGAAATTGGGCATAAGAAATGCTCAATCAATCACACTCTATCTGTCATCTAATCTTCAAGCTCTTAAAGCTCTTTATTACTCCAATTTCTTTATTTTGATACTGATTATAAGCCTCCGAATTCAACATAGTACTTTATAGTCCTTGTTGCAATGTTAAAAAAAAATATTCAGAATGCTTCTAATCAATTTGTTTTTAAAATTATAAAATTTAATAATAATAATAACAGCGATTTACGCGTAGGGTGGTATTTACTTTACTCATTATTTATTTTTTGTGTTATTATTATTAATATTTGATTGTGGTTAAATTGTTTGTTCAACTGTTTAATAGCCTAAAGCATCCTGTATGCTCTGTGTTGTTTTAAAAATATTTAAATTGAAAATAAGTAAATATACGTATATGTACAATACATAAAATGTCTACTGCAAAATTGAAATTAAAACATTTTTGATTGATTTTCATTATGTATCATTGCAAAATTTGGTAAATTGTTTTATGCATGAGAATGCTTAATTTATTTGAAATATTATTATTATTATTATTATTGAAAAATTGTTATCTGTAGATGCAGAAACTGTGAATATTCAATAATGACAGCGTACTGTACTCATTAATTAGAATTCTTTTTTTTTTTTGTTTTTTCGCGTGCTCAATGAATACTCGTATTTCGTATAATTATCGTGTATACACGTTAATATGAAATATTAAATTAGAAATGCAAATAAATTCATGATCGTTTGAACAAATAAAGGATTCATTCATGCATGTAGTATACGTACATAATATGTATATATTATTTTATATACAAATGCTTTTGTGTGGTCTAATTATTTTAAATCAAAAATAAAATTGGTAGGACTTTTTATCATTGAAACTTTTATCTGTTTTAAAATAATTGAAATGCTCATATTTAAATTTTTAAAGAAATTTTATAATTCATCAATTTGTATCTAATTGACAATAGTAATAAAAAAAATATGGTTGCAGCTTTTATGCCAATTTAAATTTATCAGTTAAATTTGCAAAACTTTTAACAAAAATTTACATTTAAAGCTTATAAAGTAAATATGTATATATTGAAAGGATAAAAATCTTATAATAATGCTCATTATAACTTTTTAAAACCTAATGAATCGTTATTAATTCATAAACTTATTTATTGGTTAATTTAACGACAAAATAAAGTTTTTTAAAAACTTTTTAAATATTTGCATTTTTCAAACTTTTCAAAGAAGAAATTTACCAAGTAAAGGACAACGCTAATAATAGCTTCAACAACAAAATAAAAGTTTATGCATTTTTTTTTCTTTGCATTATTTTGCATTTTAAGGAATTTTAATTTTCATTTTTTATGATTGTATTTTGGCTTTGCTATTTTTAAAAATTGTTTTTTTAAACTTTTTTTTTTTTTGGTTTGCAATTTTTTATTTTATAACACCAAAATTTATTTGGAACTATCCAGAACGAAAATTTTTCAAAATTAATTATTTATTTTAAAATAAATTTTCTATTCTAGCATTATTCATTTTTTTGATACTTATTTTGTGTTAGTTGTTTTCCATAATGTTTTAATTTTCACCTGAATAAGGTAAAAAAAAATATTAGAAAGTTTATGAGAATTTTTTTATTATTCCAGCAAGAAGCGGTCCAAAAGTTTAATGTACATAAAAGCAATTTTAATTTTAAGAACATTATGCTGATAGAAAAAAAAACCTACGAACTAATGAAATTTTGTAAAAAAGCTATTAGTAATACAACTTAATGCCAATATTATTTATGTACATAATTAAAATAAACTTTGAATAACTTTCATAGTAACATAGTAGACAAAAGAAATATATCCATATCGAAAATCCATTAAATACTATCAAAAAATCGGATTAAATCAGAAAATGCAACATTATTTATTTGTGTAATTTTTCAAATACAAACATAAGTTAAGAATAATATGTGATACAATTTTAAGTTTGATTAAATATTAACTCACAAATTAGGGTGCTTTATGAAATTTATTTTAAAATTATTTAAATTTTTTTACTTTAGTTTTCCACTCAAAAAACAAACTTGTGTAAAATGTAGTAAAACAATATAATTATCCTTTTCTTGCTATTTCTAAATCCTTGAATTGTATAAGTATGACCAAATATGTTGTTACAGCAGATGCAATCTAAAACAATAAAGAAAGAAAAATTATAAAAATTAATTAGACACTTAAATTTATGACAAAAAGTAAATTCTATACACTAAATAATGTTGAAATATCGATTGAAAAAAATCCATATGCTGTAAATTTGAATTCTTCTTTAACATGTCCTATTAGAAATTTGTCAATCTAAAATACATATATGTTTGAAAAGAAAAAATTATACAGGAATACTTCTTATAATAATAATAAGAAAAAAAAAAAAAAAACAACTTACAAGATTCCGACATTTTTCGTCATTAGTGTACACTCTTGCAACGATTTCCACAGTTTTCTTTGCCTTGATATGAGTATTAACAGAAAATTAAATATTTGTATTAAAATACAAGTGAACGTTGAAAAATTATGTAAAATTTTGATGAATTTTATTTAGAATTTTTTTTTTTTCAAAAAACTTACTTCATTTTTTAATTTGTTACAAATAACACAAAGTATTATTATATACATCGTAACAACAGCTATCCATGTAGTACTTCCCACAATTTCAAAAATATTAATAGTTTCACGACGTATAAAATCAGTTAGAATATTATATAAATTTCCAGTTATTGAATAAAATGAAGCACCCATATAAAAAAGTATTATTAATCCAATATTATCATTAATTGTATCTTTTATATTTAAAATATTCATATATAAATTAAACATTAACAATATATCATCACAATTTGGATTATTTTTATTTTTATTAAATATTATTTTTAAATGATCATTAACGTATTCAATTCTTTTATAAATTGCATCTAATAATGCACAAATGTATATTATAAAAAATGAAGATATCATTTCATATAAACAAAAATGTATCATACCAAATAAAAAGTCATTAGTTATTTTTTCTTTCAAATATAAAATATTGAATAATATGTAAATAATATGAAATAAATTAATATACATTAGAATAATATATGGTAAATTTCTATTTTTAATAATAGTTTTTGAATATTTATAAAATTTTTTATCAATTTCAATTATTTCATTGAAAATATTCAAAAATTCATCAGATTGAAAACCAGTAATAATTAATGTTGTTGAATATGTTAATAAACATAAAAACATTCCAATATGAATATTTATAAATTCTGTGTTTTGTTGTTCTGTATAATATGAAATATCATCACTTTTTAATGTAAGATAAGTTATAAATATTGAAAAACAATAAATTAATAATCGTATAAAAATTGAATAAAATTTATGAATTGTTTTAGGTTGACCAATTATTTGTTGTCGATTTATATAATTTGTTCCTTTAATATTTATTAAATTAATCGTATAAAATGGTAATAAACCAATTATTTTTAATAATATAAAAATTTTATTCAAATCTTTTAAAAATGTTGAAAAAATCATTTTAGAAATTAAATTTAATGAAAACGGTTGTTCTTGATGTTGATTTTTGAAAAGTTAAAACTTAACTAAAAATTGAATATTTTTACTTTTCAATTCAATTATATAAAATCAATTAGGTTAAAAGTATGTACCATTATTATTGAAATGCAATTAATTGAAGAAAATTTGTAATTTACTTGACATTATGAGTAATATTAATTTTAATGAATTGCATATGAAGTAATCATGAAATTAAAAATACATATACATTTATTTTGTTTTCAATTTAATTTATTTTTAATTATGAGGTAGGAAAAAAAAACGTTTTAAAGTTTTTGGAAAAAATTGGAAAAACCAAAATTTTTTTAAATAATAAAACAAATAAAAGAAAAGCTCTTTATACTAAGACAAAAGTTTCACATATTGTATAAAAAATTGAAATGAATATCAAATATTTAAAATTTTGCATTGTTTTTTTGTTTACAATATTTTTGTTGGTTGAACAACAAATATTTATATTGAATAATACATGTATGCGTACAATGTACATACATATGTGTATGTTTAGAATTTGTCCTTTCTCTTGGTTAATGTTGTCCATAAGTATTAGCAGAGCACATAAAATATTAAAAATTTAATTCTGTTTGTGAACATCAATGTTGATTCAAATATAGCATATGTTCGAAAGTTTTTTTTGTTGAATTGAAAAAAGATTATTGGTAGAAAAAGTTTTTTAATGGAAATAAGTATTATTCTTTGCAGTTTTTATTTATTTATATAACAGCTAAAATTCGAGTGTTTTGAGCAATTGAGCAATTGAGCACACTTTGACACTTTGTTTTTGGTATTTAAATAATAATAATTTATCAGCTTAAAACTAATTAGTAAATTTTTCATTTCACATATGTACTCGTGTGTATGAAATTTCTTTCGTATAGATATTTTTGTTGTGTAAATTTTGAAATTGTTTTTTTTTTCTTCCTTCTGTATCAACAAAAATCGTTTCTAACTTTTATGTTTTCGTTTTTCTTTTTCCTAATCTTGACTAAATCAATTCTTTTTCAAAAAATCTAAAAATGTAATTGAATCAGTCGATTTAAAAATAGAATTTGAAATTTTGCACGAATAAAGATCGAAAACTTTTAAGAAGTCATTTTGAATCAAATCGATTTTTAAATTTGATTTAGGTATAAAATGATTTTTCTGAAATTGGAAACGTGAGATATACTATGTACGAGTATGTGTTATTTATGACAAAATGCTTTTAAAGAAATTGAATGTGTAAGCATGAAATGTAATTCACTTTGTTTAAACAATTTCTAATGAATTAGAAAAAAGAAAATTTCATTATTTTCAAGTAAAGCATATTTTTGGTTTTTACATTTTAGAATTTTTTTTCTTCTTCAATTTGTTGTTTTGAATTTATCGTGTTGTGCCAGGTATCCTCAAACTACTATTGGATTGAAGAATATGTAAGGTAATCAGTTCATGAGAAAAAATAAAAGCTTTCGAATTTTTAGAGTTTAAACAATTTTGTATTTGAAATCTCTTCTACTTAAAAAAAAAGAGGATAACGTAAATGTGACTTTTTAAAATATTTTTACCGTCAACTTGAAAATTTGAAATAAAAAAAAAAGAAGAAAACTAATAGTTATTCAAATTCAATTCTTCGGCATCTACTTTTACAGGATGTAAAAAAAATCCAAATTGTCTTCTTGAAGATTAAAATTTATATTTATTTTTTTTTCCAAACTCAACCATCTTCTTTTTTCATTATAAAATAAAATAAATTACTACATAAAAATAAATTAAACACACTATCATTATCAATTTATGCTATAATATGGCTTAAGGCAATTTTCATTTTCAATTCAATTCATATTCACAAAATATTCATATATTTTGATTAAATGTGTTACAAATATGAGAGGGAGAAAGCTTAAATAAATAGATAAATATGAATTTATGTGGAAAAAAAAAAACAAGAAAAAAATTCTATTTATATGATATTTTCTTAATGGATCTTTTCATTCTTCTCATATTCATATTTTTCTTAAGGCATTCAAGAATATATTGTTTTCTAATACTTAGCTAAACTTAATAACAATTCAAATACCTATACATACATAAAGTATATTACATACCTATACTACATATATAGGAGTATTAGATAAACAATTTTTGGCATTTTATTATCTTTATCTAAAGAATATATTTATTATTCAAGCAACCCGTCCAAAAGTTTAATGTATATAAAAGCAATTTTAATTTTAAGAACATTATGCTGATAGAAAAAAAAACCTACGAACTAATGAAATTTCGTAAAATAGCGATTAGTAATATAATTTAATGCCAATATTATTTATGTAATTAAAATAAACTTTGAGTAACTTTTATAGTAAGTAGACAAAAGAAATATATCCATATCAAAAATCCATTAAATATTATCAAAAAATCGGATTTTAATGCATAAATTAAATCAGAAAATGCAAAATTATTTATTTGTGTAATTTTTCAAATACATACATAAGTTAAGAATAATATATGTGATACAATTTTAAGTTTGATTAAATATTAACTCACAAATTAGGGTGCTTTATGAAATTTATTTTAAAATTATTTAAATTTTTTTACTTTAGTTTTTCACTCAAAAAACAAACTTGTGTAAAATGTAGTAAAACAATATAATTATCCTTTTCTTGCTATTTCTAAATCCTTGAATTGTATAAGTATGACCAAATATGTTGTTACAGCAGATGCAATCTAAAACAATAAAGAAAGAAAAATTATAAAAATTAATTAGACACTTAAATTTATGACAAAAAGTAAATTCTATACACTAAATAATGTTGAAATATCGATTGAAAAAAATCCATATGCTGTAAATTTGAATTCTTCTTTAACATGTCCTATTAGAAATTTGTCAATCTAAAATACATATATGTTTGAAAAGAAAAAATTATACAGGAATACTTCTTATAATAATAATAAGAAAAAAAAAAAAAAAACAACTTACAAGATTCCGACATTTTTCGTCATTAGTGTACACTCTTGCAACGATTTCCACAGTTTTCTTTGCCTTAAATTAGATGAATATTACCAGAAAATTAAATATTTGTATTAAAATTCAAGTGAACGTTGAAAAATTATGTAAAATTTTGATAAATTTAATTTAGATTTTTTTTTTCTTTTCTTTTTTCTTCAAAAACTTACTTCATTTTTTAATTTGTTACAAATAACACAAAATGCTGTTATATATATTGTAACTACAATTATCCATGTAATACTTCCCACAATTTCAAAAATATTAAAAGTTTCACGACGTATAAAATCAGTTAGACAATTATATAAATTTCCAGTTATTGAATAAAATGAAGCACCCATATAAAAAAGTATTATTAATCCAATATTATCATTAATTGTATCTTTTATATTTAAAATATTCATATATAAATTAAACATTAACAATATATCATCACAATTTGGATTATTTTTATTTTTATTAAATATTATTTTTAAATGATCATTAACGTATTCAATTCTTTTATAAATTGCATCTAATAATGCACAAATGTATATTATAAAAAATGAAGATATCAATTCATATATAGAAAAATGTATCATACCAAATAATATATTATTATTTAATTTTTCTATGACGAATACAATATTTAATAATATGTATGTAATATGAAATAAATTAATATACATTAAAATAATATATAATAAATTTCTATTTTTAATAACAGTTTTTGAATATTTATAAATTTTTTTATCAATTTCAATTATTTCATTGAAAATATTCAAAAATTCATCAGATTGAAAACCAGTAATAATTAATGTTGTTGAATATGTTAATAAACATAAAAACATTCCAATATGAACATTTATTAATTCTGTATTTTTTTCTTCTACATAATTAGGAATTTCTTCATTTTTTAATATAAAATAAGTTATAAATATTGAAAAACTGTGAATTAATAATCGTATAAAAATTGAATAAAATTTATGAATTGTTTTAGGTTGACCAATTATTTGTTGTCGATTTATGTAATTTGTTCCTTTAATATTTATTAAATTAATCGTATAAAATGGTAATAAACCAATTATTTTTAATAATATAAAAATTTTATTCAAATCTTTTAAAAATGTTGAAAAAATCATTTTAGAAATTAAATTTAATGAAAACGGTTGTTCTTGATGTTGATTTTTGAAAAGTTAAAACTTAACTAAAAATTAAATATCCTTACTATTTAATTCAATTATATAAAATCAATTAAGTTAAAAGTACCATTATTATTGAAATGCAATTAATTGAAGAAAATTTGTAATTTACTTGACATTATGATAAATATTAATTTTAATGAATTGCATATGAAGTAATCATGAAATTAAAAATATACATTTATTTTGTTTTCAATTTAATTTATTTTTAATTATGAGGTAGGAAAAAAAACTATTGTAATTTATATTAGATTAAATTTGAAAACATTAGCAAAATTATTGCAATATTTTGATCACTTGATATTTTAATAAACTGTATTCTAGGGTTTTTAAAAGAAGTTTCTAAATAAAAAGAAAAATTAAATAAATAACTCAAGAATAGAAAAGAAAAAAAAAACAAATTAAAATGAATCGAAATTCAAAATGAAAAATAAAATTAGGAAAATATTAAAATCAATTAATTGAAAGAGAAATACTTTCTCTTTTCTAGTTGGTTGGTTGGTTGACGTGGCGGTTCTCGGATTACTTCCGAAGACCCAAAATAGCATTGAGACTTGAGAGTTTCGTTTTGATACCGCATGCATCGCAACTTAATGGTCGAGTCAGAGGGTTTCTAAAGCCGCCTTCTGGGTACTCTCTTCTATTACAAAAACAACAAAATTTTTTTGAATAAATAATGAGTAAAAGATTTTGAGGTTAGTTTCAAAATTGTTTTTTCGTTAAAATTTCATATGCGTAAAATTTATCGAATTTGCATAATTTCATTCTGATTATTTCGATAATCGTTTTGTTTAATGGCAATTGGCAATACAGTGTATTTAATGATTAAGAAAATTTTGGTACGATAAAAAAATACACATTAGGATTTCAATCTAAGATACGTAATGCATTATAAATTTTTTTTATGCTTAATTTTCACATTACATTGTTTGGTGAGAATGCAAAAGGTAGTGTTAAATTCATTTTTCAGGACCTATTTATTTCGGAGTCTTATTGAACATACATTTTATTGTAAAAAAATTTTGCATAGCAACAAAAATATAGTATCAATTATTTTTAAGAATAAAATAGAAAAAAAATAATTTTTATATTCTAAAAAAAAAATAAAAAAGAAATAAAAACAAAATACAAAAGAAAATCACATATTACATTATTTTTATTATGTTTTATTTGACTCATGAGATTTGTATAACATTAAAATTCATTGTATACATGCTCGAAAAATAAAAGACAAAAATATAATAGGTATGTATAGAATATTTGTCTTTGCACTTAAATTTATTTTATTACACATTACACATAATATAAATTTAATTTTTTTTGTGAATTCTTGTTTTTACATTTTTTTTCTAATGAAACACACTTGAGACCACTACTTTCAGAAACTCATTGTATTTTTGTTTTGTTTTTACAAAGAAATATAATAATAAAACAAGGTACTTTATTTTGTTTAAAAACCTCAACAGAAAGGATAAATAGAACATGTCCTTTGGTTTTTATAATCTCCGAGGAAAGAATTAAACAAATAAATTCATTGAAAAATTATAAAACATGGTTAAAATGCATTTGGTTTTAACTTATTTTTTTTTTTTTTAATTTTCTAATAAATGTGAATTTAACAAAAATTTTGTAGGATTTTATTGTAGAATAAATGATATTTTAAACAGTAAAATGGGGTTAAATTATTGTTTTAATTAAAAACTAAGATCCAATCATCATAAAAATGAAAAATTAAGCTTTGTAAGTTGAATTGTGCATCGTGATTGTATTTCAACATTTTCGAACTCAGATTTGTAATTTTAATCAGAAAAAGAAGGACTGTGTTAGGAAAAATAATTTAAAATTTAAATTAAGTAATTGAAAATATGTGCTTTTATTTTTTTTTTTCTGAAAATATATTATTTTCAGATTTCAGACAGTCAGATTTATAATTCACAATGTACTCACTAACACTCATTTTTAATATTTTATCACACAAAATTTTATTTTAAATTTCATCTTATTTTTTCTTATTCTCTAATGTAATATTACTTTTTATCTCGATTTCGAAAAATTTCAGAGAAATAAAGATTTTAAAATACAAGAAAAACTCATTTGTGGTAAACCAGAAAAAAGAAAAAAAAAAGAAAAAATCATGAAATTTGTATTATTTTCAGTTCTGTTACACAGAACTTCTACAATGCAACTTTTTTTTTTGTTTTTTGCTTTTCTTCTTTTCTACAATGATACTTATGTATTCTTTTTGCTAGACATGTCCTGAAAATGGGGAAATATCCTATGTGTAGAGCTAATGGACAAAATTCAAAATGAAAAAAAAAAGAAAATTCCAATTTTTTTTCTTCTTTGATATTATCTATTAATAGAAGAAAGCGTCAGTTGTTTCTATAAGGTTAAAAAAAAGGACATTTCATGTTAGAATTTTTTACAGAAAATATATTTCTGTAAATCATGTAAAATTTATCATTTTTCCGTTTTTATATGGTATTGTTGTTGTAATACAAATATCATCTGGTAAGATGTTAAATTCTAATAAAATTTTAATGTATGTGATAGTCGTATACTATAACACATTTAATGATTATTTTATGGGGAAAGTTTTTTTTCTTTATTTATTTATTTATTTTTTTTTTTCAAAGTTTAACAAAATTTTAAGAAAAAGAAAAAGATATAAAGTGTAACTTTATAATGAAATGTTAAATACATTAAGTGGAACTGTAGATGAATCTTGTCAGGACTAACAAAAAAAAAAACGAAGAAATTTTTTTTTGAAGGGTCAAAATTAATTCTTAAGGTTCGAGCTGTTCATATTTTTGTGACGAAGATATTTTTGTCTTTTTGTATACCATGAAATTGTCAATCATTTTTCTACTTTATCACAAACTGAATCACAAAGAATCAAGATTTCCATTTTTCAACTATTTTAAAGAAATTTCAAAAAAAAAACTTTTTAGTTGTTTAACAATGAACAGACAAAAGAAAATTAATTTAATTCAGGAATAAAGTTTCAAATAAAATATGTTTTATAATTAAAGAAGAAAATCTTTATACGATAAAACATAATTTCATTTATGTCAATTTTAAATTCTGTTGTCACTTTACTTTCATTTTGAATATTTTCAGTAATTAAATTTCAATTTTCTTTTATAATAATTCAAAATTTAATTAAATTCCAATGTATACTCTTGAATTTGTTTTTTTTTGTTCTTATTCTTCTTGTTAATCAAAGTATATGTTTTTACTTCTAAAAGGATTCTTTTTCTGCCACGTGCTTTTTATAATTTACTTCTTTTACAAAGTATAAACTCTTATATTCAAAATATCGAAAATTTGTAAATGACTCTTAAGTAAATTGATTTCAATTTATTCTATTTACAAAGTCGAAAATCTTGTATCTTTATCGTTTTATTTTAATATGTAATAGAGTGTATTTTCAATGTAGTACATCATCATTATATCACGTATCTTGTTAAAGTACATACAACCCTTGTAAAAAGCAATATAAAGTCAAAAAGTGTTCATTATTTTATTTTTGCTTGAAGCATTTTTAAAAAGTGAGATACTATACTATACCATTATTTCAATAATATAATTGAAAGCAACGACAAAAGCTTAAAAATTGTTTATTTCATATTCTATATCGCTTTTAGGAATATATTGTGAAGTAAAGATTGATGGTATTGAAGTATATTTTTAATTTCCCTCGAGGATGAGAAATGGGAAAATTTCAATGTAAAGTTTTTAAAAGAAGAAAAAATATACCTATATGCTTTGATTGATGATAGTATTCATTTAAGTTTCTTTTAAAATCAAAATACTTTGAAGATTTAAGTGATTTTGGTGCTTTTTATAATTTTATTAATATTTAGTGATAAAAGAAAAAAAAAGAAATATACAAGTAACTATCAAAAGTGAAAGTATTTTGAAATTTCTTTCTCTGATAATTCAGGTGTAAAAGAACAAGTAAAAATTTTTTTTTATTAATATTATTTCAATATTTACATTTTCCTACTACTATATAAACATTTTCGGTTGTGTGAGAAGACTTGGGTTAAAAGAAAATCCTGAAATAGAGCACAACAATTTTAACTAACACAAAAGCTTAGATTAGAACTAATAGTTAGTGATGTTCGTAAGAAAATTTCACAATTTAAAAGTTTTAAATAAAAGTGAGAAATTTAATAAAGACCTCACTTTAAACTGCAGAATAAAAATCTGATTTAATTTAATGTTTTAGTTTTAATTTTTTTAATGAAAGAAAAAAAACAAACCAAAAAACACTATAATTCTTCTAACCCTATATCTTTTTTAAATTTTGTTGTTGTTTTGTTTTACGAATTTTTGTATATTTAAAGCTTTTAAATCCATCATGTAAATTAAAATTCATTTTTTTCCATACACATAAGCTAACTTACGTATAATATATATGTATGTATGTACATACGAGTATATATAAAAAATTTAAAATTTGTGGCAAACACAGAATATTCGTTTATTCTAAATTTTAACTCTTCAATGCATAAAATTTTTTTTTCTCTCTTGTAAATCCTCTTTTTTCAACATGCCAAATACATCTATCATTTTTTTATTTCATATATCCTTGGGCCATTAAAACCAGCCATAAAACTTTTCTTGGCACACATGTATGTACATGTGTATGTATGTGTTTGTGTATGTGTAGAATTTAAAATTAAATATACATAATATCTATGTTTTTTTTTTGTTTTGATTTATTTTTCAGTAGTTTTTCTTTTTACAGCGATTTAGAAATTTTGAAGTTTTAAAATTGTTTAAAAACAAATGCAATTACTTAATATTCGATTATTAAAATTTTGTGCTTTAGAAGTTTTACTAAATCTGAATTTTTATTTAGTTTAGAATTTGAAGTATTTTTTTTCATTGAAATTTTAAAATTGAAAAGGAAAAAAAAAGAATGCTTTTGATGTAGTATTTTTTCTAAAATAATACGCAAAAAAGTGTAAGAATAACAACCTCAAAATGAAGATGATAGTGGGTAACAGGTTCACATCAATCATAGATTTGTATAATAAAATGTGTAAGAACTGTGGATTTTTGTTCTTATATTAAAATCAACATTACTTTTCCTTTTTAAATTTGACTTTAATCATAATCCTACACATAAATTGATATTCTGCAGATGTAGTTCATTAAAGATAAATTTTTGATAAAATCTTTTAAAATAACATTTTTTCTATATGAAAAAATTCCCATTTAAAGTGAATTTATATTAAATTAATTCTAGTGGAAATAATAATCTTCTTTCAAATCAAAAGAAAAACAAAATTCAAAACAAAGAATATAATTCCAGAAGAGAATAAACCTCAAAATCCTCTTTGGGGATATTAAAAGAATTTTTTTTTGTTCTTACTTTTTTTTTGTTTATTCATCTTTTTTTTTTTTTTGAAGATTCTTTTAAAGAAGTCAAATGATGTTTTTGCTTTAAATTGCTTTTTTTATTTTTAAAAAGTAATATTAAAAAATATCCTTTAATTGTTTCTATTTCTAAAAGTATCTTATTATTAATTTTAGATTTTAGTGAATTTCAAATTGAAAAAAATTTTTATTTCAGTATTCTGTTTACTTAAGTATTTTTTTTCGTATTTTATTTTCAAATCTTTAAAGTTATTGGAAAAAATTTGAAAAAAAACTAAAATTTTTGTAAATAATAAAACAAATAAAAGAAAAGCTCTTTATACTAAGACAAAAGTTTCACATATTGTATAAAAAATTGAAATGAATATCAAATATTTAAAATTCTGCATTGTTTTTTTGTTTACAATATTTTTGTTGGTTGAACACATATATTTATATTAAATAATACATGTATGCGTACAATGTACATACATATGTGTATGTTTAGAATTTGTCCTTTCTCTTGGTTAATGTTGTCCATAAGTATTAGCAGAGCACATAAAATATTAAAAATTTAATTCTGTTTGTGAACATCAATGTTGATTCAAATATAGCATATGTTCGAAAGTTTCAAGTCCACAAAAATATTTTTTATTGTTGAATTGAAAAAATATTATTGGTAGAAAAAGTTTTTTAATGGAAATAAGTATTATTCTTTGCAGTTTTTTTTCTTCATTTATTTATATAACAGCTAAAATTCAAGTGTTTTGAGCAATTGAGCAATTGAGCACACTTTGTCACTTTGTTTTTGGTATTTAAATAACTTATCAGCTTAAAACTAATTAGTAAATTTTTCATTTCACATATGTATGTACTCGTATGTATATAATTTCTTTCGTATAGACATTTTTGTGGTGTAAATTTTGAAATTGTTTTTTTTTCTTCCTTTTGTATCAAGAAAAATCGTTTCTAACTTTTATGTTTTCTTTTTTCTTTTTCCTAATCTTGACTAAATCAATTCTTTTTCAAAAAATCTAAAAATGTAATTGAATCAGTCAATTTAAAAATAGAATTTGAAATTTTGCACGAATAAAGATCGAAAACTTTTAAGAAGTCATTTTGAATCAAATCGATTTTTAAATTTGATTTAGGTATAAAATGATTTTTCTGAAATTGGAAACGTGAGATATACTATGTACGAGTATGTGTTATTTATGACAAAATGCTTTTAAAGAAATTGAATGTGTAAGCATGAAATGTAATTCACTTTGTTTGAACAATTTCTAATGAATTAGAAAAAAGAAAATTTCATTATTTTCAAGTAAAGCATATTTTTGGTTTTTACATTTTAGAATTTTTTTTTTTCTTCAATTTGTTGTTTTGAATTTATCGTGTTGTGCCAGGTATCCTCAAACTACTATTGAATTGAAGAATAAGGTAGTCAGTGCATGAAAAAAAAATAAAAGATTTCGAATTTTTGGAGTTTAAACAATTTTGTATTTGAAATCTCTACTTCTTAAAAAAAAAGAGGATAACGTAAATGTGACTTTTTAAAATATTTTTACCGTCAACTTGAAAATTTGAAAAAGAAATAAATAAAAAAGAAAACTAATAGTTATTCAAATTCAATTCTTCGGTACCTACTTCTAGAGCTTTTGGAAATGCAGATAATTTTCAATTAGAGATAGGATAGAAAAAAAAATCCAAATTGTCTTCTTGAAGAATAAAATTTATATCTATTTTTTTCGTCTAAATTCTACCACCACCTTCTTTCATTACAAACTAAAACTTAATTAACTGATTAAGCTAATATTTTTTTTCTTCTTCAAAGATTTTTTTTTTTTTTTTTGTGCTTTATTCATTCCTCGAGGGAACATAGCGCCTCTCTTCGAAGATTATATAACGAAAATTTTTAAATATGGAATCAATTGAAGTTTCCAATAAAAAAAAATTATTTACATACATAAATAAATTATTACATAAAAATAAATTAAACACTCATTATCAATTTATGTTATAATATGGCTTAAAGCAATTTTCATTTACAATTTTCACATAATATTCATATATTTTGATTAAATGTGTTATAAATATGAGAGGGAGAAAGCTTAAATATAAATAGATAAATATGAATTTATGTGGAAAAAAAAAACAAGAAAAAAATTCTATTAATATGATATTTTCTTAATGGATCTTTTCATTCTTCTCATATTCATATTTTTCTTAAAGCATTCAAAAATATATTGTTTTCTAATACTTAGCTAAACTTAATAACATTTCAAATACCTATACATATAGTATATTATATACATACCTATACTACACATATAGGAGTATTAGATAAACAATTTTTGGCATTTTATTATCTTCATCTAAAGCTCTCTTCAATAAAGAAAATGAAATATTTTTAAATGAGTATATCATAAACATTATTAAACATTATAATCTAAGACCTTGAAGCTATACGTATATATATGTATATATGTATGTACATGTATATTAAATTTGTCATATTCTTATAAGATGTTAAATTTACGCAATCTTCTTTAACTTTAATACACATACGCAGAAAAAAAAGCAACACAATTTTATTGTTTTATCGATTTTCAATAATGAAAAGTATATAATTTTTTATGTATTCTCGCACAACATTAAATTTTAACATATCATGAGATACTCAAATGCAAACGCCAAAAAAAAAAAAAAATGAAATAAAATAAAAACGTTTTTCAATTTAATAAAAGAAAAAAATTCAATGAAATGAGATGGGATGAAAAAATATATTAAATTTAAATATTGAAACAATTTATTTATCGGTATACATATCTTATCGTTTATACTTTGTCGCGTTACAGAATTTCTTTATTATTATTTTTTCAATCGAACAATATAAAGAATTGATTTTCTTAATTGGGGGTGAGCTTATTTATTTTCTATTTCATTTTTTAAATAAAAATCTGGCGGATATATGTACATAGAAAGGAAAAAAAAAACGGGCTAGAAAAAGCTTTTCTGATATATTTTTTTCATTCTTCACCCCCTTTAAAGTTTATATATCTTACTTTAGTACATTTTTTAATGAGATTTTTTTTCCATTTTTTTTAATTAAATTTTTTTGTTTTAGCTTAAACAAATTGCTTGATAGTATAGGTGTTCAATAAATCCATTACAAATATGTTACAGACTACAAATTGTATAAAATAGATACATACAAATAATTTCAGTAAAATGTTATATAAAATTAATTAATTTTAAATCATTTATAAAAAAAAAATATAGATCCTTGTTTCAAAAAAATAAACAAAAAAAATCAGAATTTAAATAGGAAATAAGTTGATAATTAAAATTAGAATTTACATGTAAAATTAACAACATGATAGTTATACGAGTAAAATGTTTTCTTTTTTATTTCAGTCTGAAAATTAAACTATACATACATTGTACACATACGAGTATATACACATTGTATATGGAATTAAAATAAGCATATATGTGTTACTGTGTTAGTTAACCACAATAACATAATTTCACGCATTAATTTTACATAACATTTAATATCTACTTAAACATAGATGTAATAAATTTCAAATATTTCTCATATTTCACATATTAAAACAAAATTAATATGATTTTTGAAAAACAAGATAAAATATGTACAAGGATATGTACATATATTGTGAATTTTATATCTATACAATAGATCATCAGGATATAATGTTTTATCAAGTATAATTAAATACAAAACATCAAAGTTGAAAGAAAATTAAAATTGATTTTATTTTAAAACTGTTTTTAATGATAAAACGTGATTAATCAAATTTCATTCATTTATTTATTTTTTTTTCTATGAAATTTAAAAATTAAAGCAGAAAATATCGAAAAATGTTCATGGAAATTTTTAAAGTAACGTAAACCACATACATATATACATAACTTCACTTCTACTAAATATTGCACAGTATTTGACAAATAATTATTATAATTTTAATTGTTTTGTCAATATAGCCCAATTTCATACAAAGTGGTCGTTGTCCTTCGACTTTAGCTTCTATAGTGGTGGTTTAACAATAATCTTTATAACTTACAGAAGGTCAAGTGGAGTGTCTATCAACATTTCATTTCTCTATTTTCTTAGCTTTCTCCAGCCGACTTTTTTCCATATCCATTGGCCAACAGGGTGGGGTACTAGGAAAAAGTAATTAAGGGAAATGATGGTTCTTTTAAAATTTGTATTTTAGTATGTAAAATGTAATATTTTTTTTGCACTTACTTAGAAAAAAAATTCCTAAACATTTTAGAGTCAGAGTCTAATCTGACGTAGAAAAAAAAAAGCTTTATTCAAAAATCAGGCATAAGAGTAACATACAATAAAAAAAAATTTTAAGGACAATTTTTCATTTATAAATATTTCAGTGAAAATAAAAGATAACTTTCCATTATACTACATTAAGAATAATGTTGATACATATATGAGGTGAAATAAGGTGAGAATCGAAATAAATAGAATAATTTATCTTCCAAGTTAGATACATATTTTTGACTGAGGGAAAAAAAATACCTCATCTACTATACACTGGCTAACATTTATAAAAATTTTGAGATAATAAATAAGAATGTGTAATTTGTTGATAAAAATTTCAAAATTTTACCCATAGGATTAACTTATACACACCCAAAGAAGTTACTTAAAAAAAAACAGCATATAAGTCCAAAGAAAAAAATTCCTTTTTTTTAAGTTTGCACACACACACACAGGTACAATTTCCGTTTATTATCATTTAGATAGCCTATTTAATGCGATTTAATATTATTTATGATAATGTCAGCCTTAGACAACATTATGATTAATAAATGCTGTTTTTTTTTTGCTTTCTGTGGAAAACCTTTATATTTTTTATTTGTGTGTTTTTTTTTTTTATATAAAAGAAAGCATAATACTGGAATTGTTTTATGGTAAAGAAAAACCGTAATAATATTCTGAATGAATATGTATGTAATGTAAGTTTATATATGGAGTTTGGTTTTTTGGTTAAAAATTATTTATCTGATAAGTGTTTTTTACATGATAAATTGTTTGAATTATTAGGATAATCTTTTTTTTTGTTTTGTTTTTTAAAAAAAATTTAAGCTTTATTACAGATATTCTGATAGTTTTAGTTAGTTTTATAGTAAATATGAATTAGGGAGTTTATAAATATACGTACAATCATGTATTTGTTTTTCAAGAAGTTTTTTTATACTTTTACTTTGTAAAAAAACTTGCAGATTTTAACCTTTGTAAGCTTTGATTAATCAAAGGATTGATGGTTGAAGTGGTAGAATACTAGTTTCTGAAGTTTGAATGAGTACCAATCTATTTGAATTGGGTATAAGTGCTTGGTACTGATTACTGAAGTAGTTGATGACTCTGATGAACTACATGAACATCAGCTCTATTATACGAATAATTTTGTTCTCTATCAACGAATTCAGTGGCTCGCATTCCACTTAAAACTGCTGGTGGATGTACGACAGAAAAATTGTCAAACAAATTGTCGTGGAAAGCTCAAGTTAACGTGGGTAGTAAAGGTTCTAGATGAACCATCATCGTCATGGTCCCATGGATAATCATAATGAAACATCAATCAAATGTAAAACTAATATTTATTTTGTAGGATCTGAAGAATTTTATCTGATATACTAAGTTCAGAAAAAAATGTAAATAATTTGCTTGTTATTGAATAAAAAGGACATTAATATTATTATTCAATTAAAAAATGAAAATTATAACATTAAGGATTTATAAGTTTTTTTTAGGTAATGTCAAATTAAAGAAAAATATTTAAAAAAGGGTATAAATATAAAAGTGCTTAAATTTTTCAATTCAAAATTTCTCATTAATTAAAAAAGCCAAAAGCTTTTGTCAATACATAAAATTGAATTCTAATTACATGAAAAATTTAAGAGTAAAAAATATATACAAATGTATATATGTATGTATCATAAGTATATAAAAAAAGTTGTTTCTACTTTAATATTCATCGTTTTCATAAAAGTTTATCCTTAATTAATTTTGTGAGGTTTTTTTGAAGGATAAAAAATAATGTAATTTATAAACAAGAAACAAACCGTTAATTATTATTCAACATAAAATGATTTTCAATGTTTATAGGCACCTTGAAGAAAAAAAAATCATACTTTTAATGTTTAACTTTTGAATCTCATTAAAAAAAAAAAACTCTTAAAAAAGTTTTTTAATGTATTCATCACAACAACAGCAATAACAACCATTAAATTTTAAAATTCCAATTTAATAATTTTTTTTTTTTTTAATTTGTAATTATTAAATTGGGTCGTTTCCAGCATGTTGTTTTTTTTTTATTTTTTTGCTCTTACATAATGTTTTTATGCAATACATAGATTGCGGAAAAATATATTTATAATTTAGGATGTAATAAAATTATAATTAAAGATATTTAAACGACAGAAAGGATCCCTAATGAATATGTTAACATCAGTAGACATTTGAAGTGAAAAAAAAACAAAATGGGACCTCTTAAAGTTTTTATTCGATTAAAGAATTTTTTTTTCTATATAAGAATTTTGCGTTGGAAACAGTGTTTAAAAGAAAATCTTTATATATGATCAAAATAAGTATTTTTTTTTTTTTGGTAAATTCTCTTTCCACATATTATATGTACTCTTGTGAATTTCTTCATTACAAAAAATAAATACAATCTGGTGCCAAATATTTAAAAAACTTGAAATTTAAATTATTATTAGTTTTGCCAGAAATACTGTTGTTTGTTGTAAAATCAATACAAAACACAGATGTTACATTTTCTTAAAAGACTGCAGTATGAATCGATTTAGATTTTGTTCTGCTGTTTTGTGTTTTATTTTTAAAATAAAAAAAGTATCTTGAATAATTTTCTTTTAAAACTGATTTAGAACTTACAACAATTAAAAAACAAGAAAAATTCCATTGAAGTTGAAGTACAGTTTTTTTTTTTGATAATTAGAAACGATATGTATAAATACATGAGACTTTTTCTAAATAAAAAATATTTGAAATTTAATTTTGAAACAAAAAATGATTTAGAAATTAACAATCTTTTGAGAAAATTGACTTCATTGTAACCTTTGCCTTTTGTACCGCAACTCTGTAGGTTCCGTTATTTTTCTCCCTTTTCTATTGGGTTAATTTTAAAGCTTCAAAAGGACTTACCAGTGGTATGTCAATAAAGTGTGCACTTTAGGAATAAACACCAAGTATTACATACATATATAGTAATAAGCAGCTAACATGAATGTTATTTCAGGGGTATCAAAATGTACCATGAAACTGGAATTGTTAGTTGAGGTCATAGTACAAAATTCGGTTTGAGTGCAAAAACTATAAATATACGTATAATGAAAATTTTTAATTATAAAAAATGTTTGATAAATATAATATATGACTTTTAGAGAAGAGAAACTTTGTATTCTGTCATTGATTAAAAAAAAATTTATTGTAAAATATAAACTTCAGTTTTAAAAAGTTTCGAAAAAAAAAAAAATGGTTTTTATCATTTTCCACATCAGATTTTAATTTTCTTTCTACATGAATAAACACACTTTCGGAAAATTTAATTAAATTTTCATTCGAATACAAAAGCTATTTAAATTAAAATTGAAAATATAGCTTAGGGTTGTGTCAATCAAAAAAATATATACATATAATGAAATTACAATAATTGTATATTTGTAAAAAAAAAGTGTTGTTTTTGTTTCTGTCAGATATATCATATACGAGAATAGTTTAACAAAAAAAAAAACTAATTTATTCATTATTATTTTTTAAAAAAAAAATTTTTTTCGACATTTTAAACAAAATATAACGTTACAATGGAAACCGTCAGAATAACCTTTCATCACATATTTCAAATTTGCATTTAAATTACGTTTTTATTTAAAAAAAAAAAAAATAATAAAATAAAAAAATTATGATTTTGTGTGTGTGTGTGTGTTTTTTTTTTTTTGTGAAATAAATAAAATTTCTGTATTTTATGTTTTTAAATAAAATTGTAACAAAGTATAATTATTTTATAAACAGAATTATGTGTTGAAAACATAAAAATAATAAAAGTAAATACATAATTACAAAGTATACAGAATTTATATATTTTATTTCGTAATATAAATACCAAAAGTATCTGTATAATTTCATTTTTCAAATTACATACATAATTATGTATACATATATGAGCATATATGTGTCTATCAGTTGCAAAAGGGGCCTTTGTCATGTTAAGTCATTTTGAGTTAATAAGCAAAATTGTTTTTGGAAGAAACTATCAATAAATGTAATGAAGAAAGTGGACCAAATTGCTTATTATCACTAATAGGACCATGCTTCAACAAAAAAGTAAACAAAATAATAATTTTGATCGACTTATCGAATAAATTAAAATGGAAATGATCCCTTTTACAATTAAACTAGAAAACTATACAGTTTCGCAGCAAAAAGTACTCTTTTCCAGTACAATATATATTGTTGCAGTAAGACTTGAGGAAAAGGTAACGTTTTGCAACTGAGCTCATATTTTGGTGATTAAAATACAGAAGAAAAAGTATTTTTTTTTCTTTTAAAAGTAAAGTAAATAAGTAGATTTTAAAAAGACCTTACAAATGACGTATATAACTCATTTTTTTCAAAATATGCAAAAGGGCTCTTTTGCAACTGACAGGCATATACATATGTAATTATGTAGATACACTCATATTATGTGTGTTCATAACAATGATAATATATTTTTTTTAATTTCAATTATACACCAGTTAATGGTTGTTAATTAATTTCATATGAAAACTAAGAAAATTTACCTAATAAAATCCGTATCATTCTTTGAATTTGAAAAGAAAAAGATACTGAGTTATTTATAATTTTTTAAAAATATTCATTTTTGAACATTTTCCGAAATATTGTCGTTTCTAAACCTGGGAATTTTTTCTTGATAAGAAGTCACATTAAAAATTAAATTTTCGAATAAACCACAAGAAAATTACAGTTAAATAAATCCTGTATTGATTTTTATTTTCAAATTAAGCCTACCCTAGCTACAAATTTATAAAATAATAATTTATGTACATACATATGTAAAATATCTTTACATAACAAAAATCATTAAATAATTTACTTAGTAATTAAAAAATTAAAATATGCCAAAAAAAACTTTATTTTCTTTTTTTGTAATCATAAAAAATTTAATATTTTCTGTATCCATATAACTGTTATGGAATATTAAACACTTCTGAATATATAATTATAGTTCAAATATCAGGCTCTTAAAAATGTCAGAAAATGTTTATAATCTCGTATACACATACATAATGGAGTCAATTATGATGTGTGACATATGTATATAATTAATAAAAAATATTATATTTTGTGGGTTGGTATCTTGTATGTATGACTACAATTTGTGAATACTTATGTATACAATATACATATGTACATGGATACATTAAAAAATATGTATGTACATATCCTCATGCACACTATGTATATATTAAACCTACAAAAGTTTGATGTCTTTGAATATTTAATATTCTTTTTACAGAAGCCCTTATTCCTTGACAGAAGGTTTTATTTTTGTAGGCATTTTATAGGTTATTGAAAATTTTCTAAAAATATATGTATGATTTTGTACAGTTACAAAATTTACCCTTTTTACATTTTTTTCTTCTAAAAAACACAAAACCAAACCTAAAATCTGTACACTATCATAAATTTAATAAAATTGTATAGGTAATCTACCATAAAATTTAAATTAATAAAAAAAACCTTTTTTTTTTTTCAAAATTGTTTATAATAAAAATTATTTTTTTTATAAAATAAAAGGGTTTAAATTTTTTGATAGTATGTATATGGAAATGTATAAAATCTTTTAAAATTAATTTTTCAAATTTCAATTAACTTTTCATGAGAAAGAGTGTTTTTTTTTTCTGTTAATTAAAAAAATTAAAAAAAAAATGAAAAACAGGAGAGTTATTTTTTAAAAATTTTGTGCACGTATCTAATGAAATTTTTATGGAACACATTTTTCGTTCAAAATAATGAATGAATGAAAAACATAAAATAAAAACAACAAAAAAGGTTTGGTAAAATTAAATAAAATTTAATCCTTCATACATATAATGGAAGGATTAATATTTGGTTTTTTGGTATTTATATGTACATATGTATAGAAGAGCACATCCTGTGGAATATTATATTAGTAATTAGAGTAATAAAAATCCACAAATATTGTGGCATCAATTTTAAAATTCAATTAAGAAGTCTATTTTGAAATAATGGATCCTGGTAGATGTTACATACATACATAATGTATAATACACACATATGTCTATGTATGTATATGTATGATATTCATGAGATTTTCTTAAATACTTAACTTATACATGTGTATACATATGTTTATGTATGTTATATAAACATGTTATACATACCTATATAGCGTATAAATTTCATTAAAACAATAGAATATGAAGTGAGTTTCTTAAAATTAATTAAGTAAAAAAGAATGTGCGGCATATTATAAGAAAGAAAAGGAGAAAAAATCAACTAAAATGAACATCATAAATTTTGATTGTATGAATTTAGATAGAGTTGAGATACTTCCTTTTTTTTTCGTTTCTTTTTTCCGAAAGAATAGGAAAGATGAATATAGTATACTTAATTGTATGAAAAAAAAAGAATTTTATAAATTTAGTAGCTTTATTCTTTAAGTACCAGATTTAATGAAGGTTTTTCATAAACCTTAAATGTTGTATGTACATACATACATATATATATATATATATTTATATGCATACAATATTCATGTTAAATAGGATAAGAAAATTATTTAAAAATTCAAATGAATATAGAAGATAAAAATTAACCTTTTTTAACAATAAGAATTTTGTTGGAAATTTTAAAGATTAATTACGAATGAATAACATAATGTTGGGTTTTTATTGGCGTTTAATCGTGTGCTTATGCAAAAGAAAAAAAAAACAATTGAAAGTTTACCCTTGTAAGTAATTTTTAAACATCCTTTATAAATAAATTGAGAAATGTAGAATATTTTCCTTTAAATAAAAAAAAAGGAAAAATTGTGTGGTGGCTTAAAGGAGGATTCTTTTAAATGTTTTTACTTTTTTAAAGTTTCAGTATGTACATATGTATGTAATACGGAAACAAACATGAAATTGGTGTGTTTACCAATCATTGAACACGTTTTAAAATTTTAATCCAAGATTTTTCAAAGAAAATACATATTATGTACATACTCGTACTTTGTCTATGTACATATTTACTTTACAGTTTACATACCATTAGAAATTTTCTATTATGAAACCACATCGAATTTCTATACTGTAAAGAACTTATAATAAAAATTGTACGTGTCTTTTATAAATTAAGAAAGTTGTACCTTTCATTAAACATAGAACGTGATATTGAAGTGAGTTATCAAAAACAAAAAAAAAATCTTTTTTCGGAAGAAAATAAGATATATGTAGATAGTACATACAAATTTTATGTACATAATTATGTATGTATATCCAAATTTTACTTTATTTCAATTTCAATGTTGTATCACTTACATATTAGTTATTATTTTTTTTTTTTAGTAATGAACGAGAAAAAAAATACAACCATCATTCATTAAGTCACGTAATTTCCAGGTAACTTACGTGCATCGGAATTGAAATTCTGCAAATCCTTGAAAAAAGAAAAGCGAACGATGTTTTTTTTTTTAAAAAAAAGCAAATGTATAAAGTGCATTCGGAACTAAAAATCTTTTGACGGTTGATTACAGGAATTCACTGAAGGTTAGCAATCTTCTGAAAAAAAAAAGAAAAAAAAATTAAATGAAATAAATGTAGAAATGAAGCGGTGTAAATGAAAATTGCAATCCTACACGTTCGTTATTCATTTGGGAAAAAGAAGGCAATTATTTATTCAGGACTCACATTTTATAACTATGATAGATTATTCTCCAGGTATTTCTGCAATAAATATAAATATACGAATATTTTGATTTATGTTTACCTGAATAATAAACATGAATAATTACAAAAATGTGTGTATATAGTCTCATTTTTGTAATTAAAAATGTCCTTTTGTTTTATGACGCACAGGTAAAAATATACACAAAATACAAGAAAATTTTTATTCGAAAATGTGAGAAAATTTTTCAATAATTATTGTTGTTTAAAAATAGTAACATTTTCATTTTGTAAAATATTATTCCCGTGTGAAATATTAAAAAATTGTTTAAATCTTAAATGTTTTTTAGGAATAATTTGAGTTGCTGTATGTTTGTTAAAAATTCTACAGAAAGGATATGGTATGTACATACTCCGTACGTAAGGAGAAGCTATTTTGTTTGTAAATGTCAGAAAAGTGATCAAGGTTTGAAAGTCTATTTATTTTTAGAAAATAATTGTTTTTGACTTTTCTTGAAACAATTTGCATTAATTTCAAGAGAAATGAAAAAAAAAAAAAAATGAAAATCAATTATTCGACACGTGTATCTAAAATTACAGATGCACATACTTTTTTCTGATAATAATTTTTAATTAATGGGATTTTATTTTCAGTTCATTGAATTTAAAAATAAAGCAGATAAAAAATTCTCGATGTTGCTGGATTTAAATATAATTAAATGATAAAAAAGCCAAAATAAAAATTGGTTTTTATTTTTGACCCTTCAATCACTTTAATGACGAAAAATCAAAAAAGTTCAATATACTCATATGAGATATGAAATTCAATAAATTTTAAGCGTGTTACAGTATCTTTTCAATTGTATTTCATATGTATGAACGCCCACATAATATATTATCAAACATATTACATTATATTTACATTTTGTATCCATAGAAAAACCATATAATGAGTCTTATCTTTGTAATTAGAATATTTAAAATTCTAAAAGGTTTTTCATTATATTCATCATTATAATTGAGGTTAATGAACTTAAAAAATATTGTTCAATTGCACACACATACATACATATATTTTTAAGACGATATACATATTTTTGAATTTAATTAAATAATAAGAAAATCAAGAAATGCCAAAACACTAACATTTCATTTTTTCACTTTTATTATGTTTTCACTAAAAACTGGCATAAATAAAACAGAAAATTATTTGAACTTCTTCAAAATTAGGGTTAATAGCCAAAGATAATAATATTTTATTAAAAAGATGCACATACTGGAAACATTTTCATAAAAAAAAAATTCTTAAATGTTTTTTTTTTGTTTTTTGTTTTTTTTGGTTTATCATGCCAAAGTTGAAAGGTAAAACAATTTATAATAACAGCAGTGTAAAAGAGTTAAATTAGTTTCATTTAACAGAATAGAAAAAAAAAAGCAAATTTCTTTTGGAAGTTTACCAAAATTAAAAAAATAAATAAAATATCTTTTTCTGGCAAATGATAATATTTCTCGTATGATATATGATTTAATAAATTATGTATTATTATTAAAAATATAAACCATATATTTGAGATACATAAGATACTATAGAATGTGAAAGGATAAGAAAAAAGTTTTTCAATAATGACTTTGTTTGAAAATGCCAATTTTCCATGATAAAGTGAAGTTTTTTCTTTTTTTTATGTATGATATTTCAATTTATAAGATTTCAGAAAAACTTTTATATTGAAAAAGTTGGAAGCCAATCAGGAATGTCAAGTTATGCATAAATATTTCAGATTTTGTAGCTTTTTATTTTTATAAAAATAAATAAATTCTTTAAGAAAGTTATGAGAAATATTTTAATAAAAATGTGATGGTAAACTTTTTACAAGCTCTTACAGTAATTTTTTTTATATGTATTTGAATTTATTAAATCCTAATACAACCCCACTGTAGCAGGTTCCAAGTCTGGTTGAAAAAGGAGAAGAAGGGAACATAATATTGCAACCTGAATGGCCAATAAAAACTCGCGTCTCAGGGAGTATGTGAGTGAAAAGGGTTTAGTTGTGTGAATTTCTACACTCTCATAACACTGAAAAATAGTCTCTTATTCGACTATTCAAGGTTAGACTTTGGCCTTACAACGTAATCCTGTGGATACTTACCGTTATGAAGTCTCAGGATGGAATGACGGCGACGACAAAAACAAAGGAAATTGAACCTTAAGAGGTCCAAATTTTAAGTTGGAATGTAAAGCCATGAAAAACAATCTAATATGTTGCTGAAGAGCTTTCAATTGTGGGTGTTTAAAAAATTAGAATAAAGGAATGACTGTTATTTTGCTTTTTAAATTGAAAAATTAACTTTGAAAAAAAGTTAATCCTTTCGAAATAAACGTAAATATTCATGTATGTATATGTAACTAGATACGTTTTTTCAAATGTACCTTTATTTTCTTTTAAATTTACGATCATGTACAGTACAATTTAAAGATAAGAATCAAAAAACATTAAATATTCATTTTTATGTTTAAAAAATTATAATTCTAAGTCATTATGAACTCTTTATTTTTTTCCTTTTTTAAATCTATGCTACCGTTTAATATCTACACGGTTACATAAATTTCTTTTTTATGATTATAACATTAAATACTCATACATATATTTTCTTCTTCTTTCTTTTATAGCATTCAAACATTTATTTTTATTCATATTCCTAATCCGGCTTTAATTTTTATTTAAGTTCTTCCATGTAAATTTTTGTATATAGCGTTTTTAAAAGACATTCAAAATGAAACTGAATGAAATCTTTTTTTTTTTTAAAACAACAATTCAACATGAAAATTATCGTTCTTATTACTAGGAATTAAAATGAACATAAATACTGACAAAAAAAAAAAAAAAAAAACATGTGTTCTATAAAATGCTTCAAAAATAGATTTTTTTTCTTCCTTCTTCTGTTATTAAATTTTTCCACTCTCTGTTCGTACAATATCCTTGAATTTATGTCACATTGCACGAAAACACAGAACAAATGGCTTCTTTAATTGAAATAGTGAAATAAAAGATAGAAAAGGCATGCTGCTCTAGGTTAGGACAGGATTATCACAAGAACATAATAAAATAGTTTTTTTTTCCTTCTAAATTTTAAAAAGAAAGATTAAAAAAAAACTTTTTAAAAAATTGTAGAGATTGAGTTTCTTTATGGTTTTTTGGTTTCACTTAAAGTTGAGCTACTTGAAATTTATACATGTTTTTTTTTTTTTTTCGTCTTCAAGGGTTCTGGAAATAAATTTCACGAAGTAAAAACTATTCTAGAACACGTTAATGAACAATAACATGAATTTAATGAAGATCAGTATTTTTTTTTTTTTTTTTTGGGAAATTTTATAGTTCACTATATTTTCTCCCATCATGTACAAAAAGTAATTATTTAAAATATTTCGTGTAATTATTTAGATAATTTTTTTGTTATTTACAAAAAAAAAAATATTAAATAGTGCGGTGGTGGAGTAAGGTATAATAAATGACAAGACATCAGTAATTACTTTTTATTGAATACAGTAATTAAAAAATAAATCTTAAGATATTAAACAGTATCGTATATTTTAGTTTTTATACTTGTTGTTCAGTAGAATTTTGTTTAGTCAAATTTTGTTTTTTTCAACTAAGTTGGATTTAGACTTAGAGGTTTGATATTAAAATCAAAAATATCTGTTTTTTGTTTTTTCTTTTCTTTTTTTCTAATCAATACATTTCAATATCTTGTCGTTAATTCAAATAAATTTCCTTAGATGTTGCAAAAAAATTTAAATTCATAAATTAAAATAAAAAAGTAAAGAACAATGAACAAAAAAAAAAAAAAAAAACATTTCAATAAAATACAATAGAAAGAAAATTTGAATAAAAATAATAAGAAAAAAATTATTAAAAATGATTTGTATGAGAAAGTTTTCTTTTACACCGTACTTCAATTAAAAATTTCTTTTTATTTTTTTATTTTTTTTTTTTTTTGCTTAATATTACTCATTATAATAACTGTCATTGCTAATTGCAAAAATGAATTTTTCTTAAGAAAAATTTCTCAATAATTCAACGTGATTAATTACTTTATGTGGCATGAAATATGTTTTTTTTTACTACTTCTTCTTCTTATTTCTTTTGATAGAAGAAAATTCCCTTTCAAATGACATATAAAAGTGGTACCTACCTATTTTTTTTTGTTTTTGCAAAAATATATAATTACAATTCAAGTCTTTGCCACTGAGAAGCAATTAATTATTAAATTTCGATTTTCTTCTACATCGCATCATTGTTTTGGTTTTGCTTTTTTTTTGTTATAAATTTTTTTTTCTCCTTTTTTTTTTTTTAGTATGACTTGCGAATAATGACAATTTATTTTTTATTTCTTGTGAATTTTTATTTTCAATTTCTCATCTTTTAGTATTTTGTCACTCCTTTTCTTAAAAAAAAGAAAAACAAAACAAACAAAGACAATATAAATTATTTTATTTCATTTCATTTTCATTAAAACTTCATCCTAATACCCACAGTATATTTTAATTAACTGTATATGAATGATGTATGTATGTATGAGAGTAATTATAAATGCTGATGCTGACATTTTTCTCAAGAAATATAATACATTCAAGATTTAATTGTAAGTAGGTAGTAAGTAGGTGGGTTTTGGGTTGTGACTTGATAAATGCAATTTACAAGAGTTAAGAAAATTTTTCAGTTTATTGTTTTTTTAATTTAATTAATGTAAAAGAAAAAAAAATTGTGTACATAATAAAACAAACTGAAAAATAATGAGCATTTTGAAGAAAAAAAAGCAATAATAATTAAAAACTTGTTAACACACAGGAAAAAGGATGAAATAAAAATAAAGTTGCAATTATAGTATTCAATTTCAAATAAAATATAATTTTTTATTATTTTTAATGAAACGTTATTAGTTGTAAAATCGTGAGGAAAATTTGTTGTAATTAGTGAAAACTAAAATTGAAATTTAAAAAAAAAACTGATAAAACAAAGTTAACAAAAATCGCTAAACATTTTGAGATGAAGCAACATAGCGAAATTCTAACGCCGGAAATGTACATGTGAAAAAACAAGTTTAAACTATGAAAAATGTCATTACTTCGGTTAAATTAAAAATTGAAAGTTTAATTAATTTTTCTTTTTAATTTCAAATCAATTATAATTTTTTTGCGGAAGTCTACAAAGAAATTTTTCAAGACTGAAAAAAAAAACATCCTGAAAATAGTTCCGATATCACATAAAAAGCTAATTTATTAAATTACCTATGTTTCCTTTTTTTTCTTCTAAATTATTTAAACCGATAATTGTTGTAAATTATGGTTAATACTATTGCGATAATTATCATCATTTAAAAACCTGCTCTATTTATCAACACGAGTGCAATATTTTTGTACAAAATAAAAACATTTGTCATTTCCAATGAGTATTCTCATTTTGTATAACGCATGCTTCATATTTTTGTAGAGAAGAATTTTAATAAAATATTTACAATTACATACGAATTCCAGTACTCTGAGTTGTTTTTATATTAAATTCCAGTATTCAATTACTGTTTGTATTTATATTTACTTTCAATATTTTGCTCTTGGCTATTTTGATACTAATCATACATCAAACAACGTATACTAACCAAACTCATTTTTATTTTTCTGAATTCTGGAATTACACTTTTTCTCACGAATCATATTATAAGAAGTTTGTTGTTGAAGTCTTTGACCTGACTTTTAGAGATTGTAAACCACAAACGATGGTGGTATAATAATGATGATTCTATATGTATATTTTACAGTAGATTCTCTACTATCTACACATATGTTAAATAGTATCTGTGTATATCCATTTCCATTATTCATGGAATCGGAATAAAGTTTAATTCAAGTTGTTCAACAAATTTCATTTCTATGAATTTCAATTTTTCTGTTGTTCAACATTTCCCGATTAAAAAACTTATTTAACACATTTAGATACTACAACATGATTTTATGTTATAATTTCGAATTTTAGTCTGAGTAAAATCGTCGAGTTGTTAATATATAATAAATGGATTTTTTTTTCTTCGAATTTTAACATAGAAAAAATAAAACGACGTGTATAATTGTTTTTTTTTTTCACGTAAGTTTTGTTATTTTTCATGTGCACCTTTAGTTTGTGGTTTTTTCTATCTCATTTTTTTTTAAAAATACAAGAAGAATTTTAAAAGTCATCAAGTCATCGTGTGTTAAGGTTGGGTGGTCATTGAACCATATCTAAAAGAAAAAAACGGTCGTTTTTTGTTGTTTTTAAATTTTTTTGAAATATTAAAATGCATAAAACCTGAAAAACAAATATAAAACACATAAATTTTAGAATTAATAAACTAAGAAAGTTTGTCTTGTTTCCGTTAAAATCAATGATGCATGTTACTTGTTTTTTAAGAAAACAAAAAAAATATTTTGTGTGGTGAAGGTACAATTTTTATGGATTTAAATTCAATATTTTGAAATTTTCGTATGTTTTTTTTAAAAATGAAATTTATTGTAAAAGAGTTTTGAAATAATAAAGTTAGTATTTGTGTGAATTTAAAATTAAGGTTTAATTGAAAAAATATGATAATTATGAATTTCTCAAGAAAATACTCTCTTTCAAAATAAAAAAGATTCACACACGTTTGATATCTAAAGTTTATACATACTATAAGTTTATATAATTTGCACACAAAAGAAACAATAATATTTTATAATTTAAACTGAATTATTACAGTGCAGTGTAATAGTTTTTAATAAATATTAAGTGTTAAATATATTTAATATTCACTATATTTTATGTACAGCAACATTCTCACTGTGCGAAACAAAATATATACATGGTATATAATTGCTGCTGATAATGTAAAGTTAAAAAAAGAAATAATTTTAAAAGAACAAAGTACGTATGTATTTTGCAATCACTTTTAATATATACATATAAGTATTATAAATGACGTAACATTAAAGTTTTTGTGGTAGTGTAGTTCACTATATATAGCCACTAATTTAAAATTATTATCAAACAGACAGTAAAACACTCACTGTATCACCTCCTCATCCCACAATTTATTATATTTTATTGAAATTACAATAAAAAATTTCATTTTGAAGTTTTATTATCTACTTTATGGGTATGTATTAATGTTTATTTAAAATACTAATGTATACGTATATGTATGTATATAAATAATAAATACATATATGTGAATTATGGAAAATATAAAAGCAAATATTAATATAAAAAAACACGTTTAACAACTAATTTCTCACAGTGACGTAATAGATGTTTAACTGTGGGTGTTTTTTTTGTATGTAAACAAAAAACAGTCATATACGTGATAATATGTTTGTGTACAAAAATTAAATATGTGCATGGAATTACCCTAAATCTTGTTTAGTTTGGATGATCGTTGAATTTAATTAATTGTCATTTAGCATAATTTCTATAATTTTTTTCTCTTTGCTAAAAATAAAAACATTATTGGAAAACAAAAACGTCACCATTTTGTGGGTTTTTCTAAAAAAAAATTTTTTTTCTCAAGTATAAACAATGAAAAATAAACACAGACAAAATTCACAAATATGTATTTTGTTTATTTGACCGTTTTAGCAGTATAAAATATTTTTAAAATGAAATTAAAAATAAGTTTTTGACTTCTAGTTTTAATCGTTTTTTTTTTTCGTTATTTTTTTTTTAAAATTTAAATTCTTTTTTTTCTATTATTTTTCTGTTGATCAATATTTTTAAAGTCAGAGGCTTTGATTACTTTTATTGCTTATATAAACACGAAAGACTGAAAGAAGACATGAATAAATGAATTTTTCATTTTGCGAATGAAAAGCGTATTACATTTTCTGAAAGAGTAATGCTGTTTAAAATCAGAAATAATGAAATTTAGACACCTGTTGTTACCGGTATTTGACAGGTAACATTTTTCAAATAGCAACAATTTCCATATTCAATTTTCTTTTGAATATTTCTTCCTTATATTTTTTCTTCTGTATATTCATATAGGGTGTAGAAGAGGTGGTACTCTTTGATGTTTTCTTTTTGATTTTTCCTTAATATCGATTATATACCGCCCTCAAAGATATAAACTCCAACGTTATTTTCTATGTTATGTATTTCCTTGTATTGAATTTGAATCAATAAATTTCTTTTTCAAGTATACGTTCATGAAAAATGGTTGTAGTTAAAAATTTATTGTGAAAGTATTGAACTTCATTAAATTGAAATTGTGTTATATATTTTTTAAAGGACACCTCATGTTCTGTTACTGATATTTTTATTGAATATTTTAATGTAGTTGTAAATAAAAAAAACATACCGAAACTGCATTCATGAATAAATATTTTATAGTTTCTTCGTTGGACTCATTGCAGCAGTCTGGCTAAAATGTTGGCTTTTCAGCTTTGTTTTATTAATACGGTCTCAGGAGATATTCAGCCATTATATCGACCAAAAAGGTCTTTTAAAAAATCAATAAGTTTTATCTGATATCATATTCCACGTATACATATGTAGTAGGTATGTATAGTATGTATATCGAATTTTGGTTCGTCCTTATTCCTTAATTATTTATTAATACCTCGAAAATTTGGAATAAGTTATTGTCCCATATGATTTATTTATTTATTTTTTTTAATATTTTAATGGAAGAAAATTTTCGTTATCCTTTTAATTCTTTTCCCTAATTTTTTTAAGGCCTGTTTTTCATATCAAGGGAAATCTATAAATTTTACCGGAATATATATAGGTAGGATATGTAAAAGTTATTATATTTTGGTTTTGCATTTACTAATTGAAAATTGTTTATGTATAAAAACCATTAAAGTTATTTAAAGGTCAAATTTACACACCTCTAAATATATTTATTTTATATAAAATTTTGTTTTGTGGTTAAAATTTATTGAAAAAAAAAATAAGAAAATATTTTATTTCGTATTGAAAATTTCACCAATTTATTAATGTGAATAACAATTTTTGAATATATAGGGAATTTCCATGCATTAAGTTACGTAATTGTACCTACATATTTATATTTAATTATAATAATCAATAATAACGCCACCCATAATGAAAAAATAAAATATTGATGTGCTTTTTTTTTCTTCTCACAGTTGTTTTGCTCATAATAATTAAACTGCATGATATTTGTGTTATCACGACATTTAAACTTTACAAAATGAGAATAGAAAAAGATAAACAAAAAATCATCGTAGGTATATATGAAAAGATTGATATGGAAAATTTCAATTATAATTTACGTACGTGACTAATTAAATTTTCACCAATATTGAAAAGAAAGAACAAAATCAACTTGTCATCATCTTTTCAGAAATATCGATACACAAATTTTTGTAAAATGATCCCAAATCATGAAAAGATAATAAAAAAAAAAAAAAATGATTTCAGCAGAAAATTTAAATAAATATTCGTATATAAAATAATTTTAAAAATTTTGCTACGTCATGTAGAATAAAAAAAAATGTGTTTACATGTGTAATCATAAAAAGAATATATTAAATATATAAAAAATAAAAAAAACGTTATACCATTCAATATTCATTTTACTTATTATCTTGTAAATAAATCTATGTTACATGCATAACATATGAGATAACAACATCATTATTCGATAGAAAATTATATGTATTTTTATTTGTATCTATAAAATTGAATTGAAATGAATAAATACAACGTAAAATATACAAATATCTACATATGATACTTATGTATTTCTCTCTCTCTTTATACGAGAGTATTATGTATACCTATATATGTGTATGAAATTTCATTATCAATTTTATTTACAAACAAGTCGTTGAAAAACATTTTTATCTAGAGCATCAAAAACAATTCCTTTCTTTCGTTTTTATTTTTATTTTGTCTTGTAATCTAAAATATAAAATAGTTCACAGACATAACAAAACAAAAACAAAAACAAAAAAAATAATAATAAACAAATAATATTCATAACGATAAATTTTCGTGTTTTTTTTTCTCCAAATAAAATCATTTATTATATTAGAATTTTCATATATCTGTGTACGAATATGTGTATATGTATCTATGTTTTGTTATATCATACATATATAGGTTATGAAAATTTGATAAACAACTTTTATTACTTTTTTGTTATTATCTTAATTTTTGTTTTGTTTTAGTATCTTAAAAAAAAAATTTTCACAATAATTTATTTGATTTTTGATATTGTTATAAAGATTTTAAGAATTTTCTCTTTTATTTTCATCAAAATTTATTATTCTTTTTTTTTTTTTACTCTCAAACAAACAAACAAACAAACAAAAGAGTATAAAATAGAAAATGAGAAAGAAAATAAGTAAACGAGGAATAAAAACAACCTCTATCAACAAAATTTTTCTTATCACATTTCCTTGAAAAGCACACAAAAAAAATAATACATAGCTTTTTAGTTTTCTTCATTAATCTATCATTTTTTTTTCTGCTTCACTTTTTGCTATTCGACTGACTGTAATATAAAAGAGTCAAAATTACAAAGTTTTAAAGAAAAAAAAAGCTCAAACAGTTTATTAGTAATTTTTTTTAAAAACATTTTCTTCCTGTTCCTGTAGTTTCTTGACTTTTAAACAAAAAAATTACTGTAATATTAAAAACTATGTATGTATATAAAATGTGTTTTTTTTCTTGCTGGTTTTTTTGTTTGTTTGTTATACAGAATGTATTCATTGTGTGTAATAATGAAAGTATGTATATCCCCAGGATTACGAATGTTCTTTATTTTTTTTTTGTATTTTTTTTTTCGAATTCACCACCACCATAAAACACTGTTTAACTTTCAGTTTAAAGTCATGATAAGCTCGTTTTTTTTATTTTATTTTTCTGCAAATAACTAACACAATGAAGAACGTACTATTCAATGGTAGATTATATACATATATTGTACATTTCAAAATTTTCGTTTTTTTTGCATCTTCTCGTCATAGTTTATAGCTTTTAAATTTTGACTTCTTTCTTTCTTATCTATTTTTTTCTTTATTTTTTCAAATAAAACAAGAAAACAAAATGCATGTATAGTGAATTTTAAATTTTAAAAAGTTTTCTTCCATCCCTATAGATTTACAGAATCTCTGACTGTTTTTTTATTATCCTCCTACTGTGATTTGTTTTATGTATGTATTTTTTTTTATTGCTGAATAGAAAGAATTTTATTTTTGGGATATAAAAAGTTATTCTCTTGCAATATAATGTAAAAAATAACAGAATTAATACTTTAAAGCGTTTTGCAGATTATTTTGAAATATTTTACAAGATTTTCATTTCATTTACAAAATTTAGAAATATGAAAGTAATTCATCAATCGAAAATGTTTGACCACCATATGCAATTTGCTGCACAATAAATTATGTACATTTTTTACTTTGCTTTTTCTTGAAGAAAACATAATTTTACGATATTAGTTTATCTTGATGGTGTAAAATATCATTAGTTTTTTTGAAACCATCCTCAATGTGTGAAAACTTTAACTAGTAAGTATGTGCGGTTTAAGATTACCTTTAATAAATTTATGCTCTGATACGTGAGTATTTACCTGTTTTCTTACATAGGTATTTGTATTATACGAGTATACATATTTCGTGTTAAAAAAAATTGTTTCATGCTTCACAAAATGCCAAAAGTGAATGTGATTTACTTCCAAGTATAAATTTTACCACCTTTCATAATCCCTTTCTATACTGCTTGCTATAATGTTTTGTGCTTTTAGGTAATCAATAATTTAAAAAAAAAATATGTGCATTATAAGATGTTACGTCATTTAATATAAAATTTATTACTGTTATCTAAGTCTTTACAATACAATACACTTCAATGAATTTGTGATTGATTTTCCGTATATGTATCATGTAAAACTGTCCTTTTGTATATTTTTGTGTTAATAAATAACATTTTAATATATGTATATTATATTTTCTACTTACACATGTCTTATCTTCAATACTTTCTCTTAAATTTACCAGAAAAAAAAAATATAACTAGGATAAACTTTAAAGTTTTATTATCAAGAACATATTTTACAAAAAGATTAAAAAAGATAAAGAAAGGGTGTAAAATAAAATTTATATGTAGAAGCAAAAAAAAAAATGCTATCATACTCGTTAAAAAAAGGAAAAATTTATTAGGATTAGTAAATTTATTTAGGTCTATACATAAACCCTTTTTTTTTTTTTATTATTCTTATTCCATGGCTATGGGACAAATTTTTGTTAGATCATCAAATGTAGAAAATATTTTTCAAATGCTTAAAATCTTATCTGAGTTAACTTTTCGAGAGAAAAAAAGAAATCAATAAAATATATGGAGCAAGTTCATGATGCTTTTAATTTTCCTGAAAGCCTAAAAAAAGGATAGATACCTTTAAAGTTTTTCATTAATAAAATTTTTTAAATGAATTTTACTCTATTAATATTTACTTAGCTTTAATGTAACATATAATTTTGATAATGTAAATAAATATATACAAATAATGTCATTAGGAAGAACAATACAAGGATGTTGAATAAAAGCAAGTATGTTCTATAATTTAAATCAATATTTAATTTGAAGAATATACAAGTAATATTTGTTAAAAGGAAAAAAAAAATTATTGTAAAATATACATTTTATGATTAATTTCCTTGTTTGTTGTATACAACATATAAAATATATATGTATGTGTGTGTGGTGTGTATACATTCACATGTATTTTAAAAGAAAATAATGTAAATATGACATACATTTTGATATATGTCAGAAACATTACATTGAAATAAATTCTAATTTGTAAATAATAAGACAAGAGCAGGAAATATAATAAATTAAATTTATTAAAAAAAAAAAGGATAATGAAATTTCTAAAAAATAAATTAATAGAAAAAATAATGTTCAAAGATAAATAGTGGAAAATAAGAAATATGTAAAGAAGGAGGAAGATTCTTTGTTGGGTGGTGAAATAAAAAAAAAAAAAATACATACAAACATATATTATGTACACTGAAAGGAAAAACTAAAACTATAACCACTGTCTAATGCGACCACTACAAATGATCACTATGTGTAATCAATCCATCCTCATAATCAAAACAGGAACCACATACTGATTTCCTTATAACAATAATAAAGTTTGTGAAAAGCTTTAAAGTATACTACTGTGAAATTGGTACACAACAAGAGGCTTCTTTTTAAATCAGAATTTTGTGATAACTTATTGAAATAAAATTTGGCAAAAATGAAGCTTCTGGAAAACACATTTTGAAAAAGTCAAAAAAGAAACATTAATTTACAAAAACTTAGGCGTTAAGTAAAAAAAGGTTATTGAGATAATGTTGGTGTGAATGTATATGTACATATGTATCTCATATGACCTTTTTCTTGACTTTGTTTTAGGCACAAACAAAATAATTGTTTATTAATTTATAAAAATAATTTTTTAGAGCATATGCTGGTGTGCCAATAGTAGATACAAAACAGTTCTTATACTTATAAAACTTCAATTTTATCTCACAATGATCTTTTGCGCTTTAAGATTTTATAAAACATTGTACCTAAATGTATGAGTATCAAGTTATTTTTCTATCACAATTTAAATGTTGTTCATTAATTTATTATTATTATTATTTTTTTTAATATTTAATTTGTAAGAAAAAGTATCATCTTACAAAGAAAATAATACAAAAATATCTCAACGAATTACGCTTTTATAAAAAATATGAGATATCCTATATACATATCTACTTATATTTATTTTGATGCTGTTGTTAACACACAAACAGAGCATAACATATCCCATGATAATGATAATAATATATTCGATATTGCGAGAGAATTTATTAAATAAAAAATATATATGTAGGAAAAAAAAATACTTTCAGCATGAAGGTTGCAAAAACAACATATAATACGAATAATTATATAGAAAAAACAGATAATTATATTTATATATATGTATGTACATGTACATACGTATGATGATTGAGTTAACAATAAATAAATGATATGAAACGTGTGTTTATTGTCTCAGTCAGACAATACTAATATTCTTCAATTAGAATTCAATAGTCTACATATTATAATTATTTATCATAAGAATTCGATAATTAAAATTTTCTTGAAGGAGGCAAATTGATTTCTATTATACAAATTGAGTTAAGTCACATGGGAGTTCATATAAAAATTATATAGTTTGTATCTGTTGATTATATGTTTTCATTACACGCTTGAAAATTATTATCAAACATCAATACACGATTGACGATTCAATATTACAATTATTGATGTTTTTTTTTTTTATTAAATTAACGAACAAAAAAAAAAATAAATAATAACATCTGATGAAAAGATACTAAAATTCAATTTAAAGATAGTTTTTTTTTTACCGAATTTTAAAAAAGTTCTCTAGTGGCATTGGCAGAAATATATTTTGTATAAATTGTTACTGAAAAAAACACTCAATTTTTGGTAATGTTTGTCTGATGTTTTTATTTTTTTTAATTGAAAAAAAAATTGGTTTTTTTTCCACATTACGCCCAAATCTCGAAAATCACTTACATATTTTTGTAAATTAATTCAAATATTTATATTTCAATTGATAAAAATTGTTGTTTTTTTTTTTTTTATAAGTAAAAGTATAAATCAAATAGTAATAAAAATGAAACATTTCTCATAACATCAAATAGTACAAGATTCCATAGTGAATATTCAATCAAATTTTGATTTAAAAATATGTACATATGTGCGAATATGTGCGAATATTGAGAATTTTTTTTTTTCAGAACGATTTTTTTTTTGTTAATGAAAACTTTTTGAGAACATGTGAAATTTGTTTATTTAAAAATTTACCTACAGAAAATTTTTGCTATGGAAATATTTAGGTCAAATAAATAAAAACAATTATTGGAAAATAGAATGTAGGATAGAAATGCAGTGAAAGGCAAAAAAAAAACAAAAGAGATTTTTTTTAAAAACAAAATATTCTATGTATGCATATGTTCATAGAAATGCAATATTTTTGATTTGAGATTTTTATTTAATTAATTTGAATATCATGTACATATAAATAAATTTTAATTACAAGGATATAATAATGGTTTTCCATTTTCAAATAAATCAATGAAGAATTTTAAGAAATTGAAATTTTCAAAAATGTATAAGTACATGAATTGTTTGTTTTACTTTTGGTATTTTTCTAGATTGTAAACCTTATTTCCATTAACAAATATTTAAGATACCACCACAAGTATGTATCAAAGTAGTATCTTAACAATAATACTGTGTAGGGGTATACATACAAGTAAGTACATACTTAAAACTCACTCATAGTTCAATCACAAACAATTTCATCTTCTTATACTCGTACTTAAATTTTTACAAGATTAAACTAGAAATTTATTCACAAAATTTTAATTTAATTTTGAAAATCTGATATTTTTTTTAACAATATGTATTCCAACACAATTTATTTCTCCACCTCCTACGTAATTTTGTTACATTCGATTAAATTTGAAGTGTTTTTGTTTTTTCTTATTTACCACGAAAAAAAAAATCTTATTAAAAATAAAAGCATCAGTTTTGTGTTGAATAACCTTTTAAAGTATACCAATCGAGAAATCCCAAAAATTATTAAGCATTTATTACGGGCGTAACACAAACTCTAAAGGTGACATAAACAACCAAAAATTGTTTTTTCATGATTGTCATCTTCTTTATGTGATTTTCTTCCATTTTCTTTTGTATAACATTATGTAAATATACTGAACCCTCTTAAGTGTACTTTTGAGCCAAAGAAATTATTCAGATACTTTTCATTGTACACATACTTATACATAAACATATAGTACACCGCTTGTATAAATTTTATACCCACACAAAGCTAGATCAGATTATTTTATTTTTAAAGTAAAAGAAAAGGAAAACTTTTGTCTAGACAAAGTGGTTTGATGCTTGTTTGCAATTGTCCTTCTATCATCCTTTTACTCTTCAATCTACATCTTGTATCTTTATAATAATGTCCTCATACTAGAGCCGCATTCGACATTCGTAAGAATAATATATATTCTAAAGGTTCATTTCCTGGATCATTTATTCTCACGGAACCGACCCACAAAAAGAAACATAAATATAATATAGTAGATATTCTCACTCTACAATGTTTATCTATTGAACTTCAATAGATGTATAAAATTCTTATCTAGAAATTTTGTTTTTGTTTAAGTTTTCCCATCCTACACTTATTTCTTTTCATTTTGATTTTTTTCTTCAGAATTTTTCTAACTGTACAAAATTTGTATTTTGGCTATTGAATGTTTTATGTTTCATGCTTTCTAAATCAATAAAATTCCAGAATATAAAAGAGAACTGTTTGAAATCAATAACCCATGGACAAATTCTTATAAGAAACCTTAAGTTTCTGACAATTCTAGAACAATGTTTTCTTTTGTTCAATGTGAATTTCAAAAAATATATCGATACAAAATATAGACAAAGATACATACTTATATATATATCCTGGAATGGAATATAGATTAAAAAAGAAGAATGTACTACTTTTCTAATAAAATGACTCACACCTTATTGTGTTTAAATCTTAGATATCTTTCTAGAAAGTCGATGAAAATTTGGCAGGATACCTATTTATATGTGTACGTATGTAGTATGTTTCTTGCCAACAATAGAATGAAACTTATTGGGAAAAAAATAAATTAATTTTGAGCCTTTGTTATACAAAATGTTTATATTTTAGTAAAAATCAATTTATTTTGTTTTATTATTTTATTTTTTCATTACAAAATTCTCATAAATCTTGTAATTATTTATTAAATGCTGTGATTTATAGCCAGCAACATACTGTGAGTGAGGTTTCAAAAAGCTGTTTTTTCTATTAAAGTTAATGAAAGCAATCAAATGAGATAACCGTTGAACAGATAAAAGTATTAAAAAATTTAATTTTATGATAGAAATCTCAAGTGTGTCTTTTTTAAAAATTTTTTATACAATTACATTACAATTTTAAGCTTAAAATATTGATACAATCTCAAGTGTACAATTCATAACAATGTCGTTTATTTTTTTTTATAAAGAAAATATTTTCATTCTCTGAAAAAAACTACTTGATTTGAATTTAAAAGCAATTTTAAATTGAAATTATCTTATTATCTTCTCTAAAAAATCAGGTTGAATAATCTATTAGTAATTATCTATTTTTCTTTTCTTTTTTAGTTTTGTTGCTTTTCAACTTAAAATATCTAGTTTCTTGTCTTATATTAACCTCATTCAACGTCTTTCAAAGAATATAAAAAATAAAATTTCAAAGCTTTAACGATAAATGCACCTTTAGAAGAAAAAAAATGTTGATATAAAAAACTTCTTCATATATTATATGATTTTTTATACACATACATATAGTATAAGATACATATGTGTAATTTAAAAAACACATCAGTTAAACAATAAAAGTGGAAATTTAAAGGGCTTATATATATTATGAACCGGTTATTTTTCTTATTTTATATTTAAGAATATAAAAAAAGAAGTTAAAGAAAAAAATATTAAAGAAACAATATCTAAGAAGCATAAATAAAAAGACCACTAACTTAATGATACTAGAATAGATTTTATGTTCATGTGTTCATCTTCTTTTATATGAAAAAAAGAAAAAAATAATAATAATGTATAGAAAATCTAGTTACAAACATGTACTTCGTTTATGTTGTGTGTCCATATAGTAATATTGCAGCAGTAATAAAGTTTCAAAGTATAAAGAAGGCAACTCATTAAATAACATGTTAACTTTAAAATGGGTGTGCATAATTTTGTAATTTAAATATGTTAAAGAAACACAAAAGAAAAATTACATACTTATTACATTTTATTTGAAAACAGAATTACCATTTTCTTTCAGGTTAAAGTTAATTTTTTTTTTAAATATCTATTTAGATTCACAATTTCTTCTGCTGATAAAATTCATGTAAGTTCTAATCTGTGAAATACAAAAAATAGAAAAAATAAAAAAACAAGAAACAAATAAAACAATATGCAACGTTCTGTGTGAATTGACCCTTACAGTAATAATGTCTTGGTTAAAAATTATCGAACCGTGTAATAATAAAAGTTATATTTGCATGAAGAAAATTTATAATTATGATGTCAAAGGACTTCTAGAAAAAGCTATAATATAATATATGAATGTAGTTGAACAAGTACAGGACATTAGCCTTTTCACTTGTTTCAACCTGAAAAATAAGTTTTTTGAAAAACATTTTTAGACTTTCATTTAAATGCAAAACTGAAGATTTTTGCATTTTATTATCACTTAAACGCGTTCTAAAAATAGCACATAACAAGACTGATATCATTTAAATATACAAACGCCCACAATTCTGATGCTCTTACATTTCCGGTTTCAATGTCCAATGCAAATTTTCTCCATTATATTTTTATATTTTTTTAATTTTAAGCCCACTAAAGTCATTCACCCTTGAATATTGAAGTCTTGGCGTCTCTTTTCGAAACCATTTTTTGATTTTCGTTCTTCTTCTTTCATCACGAAATAAAGTAAAGAATTAATGAAATCATTAAAATAGTTAATATAACACCAGACATTAATTAGAACAATAATTTAAAAAAATGGAATTTTATAAATAAAAAAAAAACAATTTAAAAAACCTGCTGTCAAAACTTTGTCATTATATTCATTATGACCCTTGTTATTGTCTGAAACTGCTTTTTGTGTTGTTGGTGTTAAGGATACCGCCACTTCTGCTTGTACTTCTGGCAATTTTGTTCCCAAAATTTCATTTTTATTTGATTATTTCTCCTTTGTTGTTACAGCTGTTGTTGTTGTTCAATTTATTTTCTATTGTAAGATTAATTTCCAAAAATTTACAAATTTCTGGTGTTTCTTGGATAACAACAAAACTGCACAATGCGTTCTGAAAAAAATTAAAATTAGAGAAACTTTAAAAAAGTTTAAGGAAAAAATGTCGAATAATTTAAATTAATTTATAAAATTATTCTTTCCATAAGAAACAGAAAACGCAACGATCAGTTTGGCTATATTTAATTCAGGTGTCTTAATCACTTTTTTCAAACCCAATTTGTTCTTCAGTGTAATAAAATTCTTAATTTTCAAATGATTTTTTCTTGATTTTCTTTCACACACAAAACGAAACGAGTTTTAATCATTATTTTTTTTCTCATTCATGTTGTTTTTTTATATGTACATTGTACAATCATATCATATTTCTTCTTTAAAGACAATATTTTTATTACTCTTTTCTTTTTATATATAGAAAATAATTTTTTTCGTAGTAAAGATATTTTAAAAAAGAATGAAATAAAATCTACAAGAATAACGGAAATAATAATTTTATACAAACATATTGAATCTGTATATAACGAATATCAAATTTCACATTGATCTCATTCTCAAAGGAAAATTCGATATTAAATTCATAATAAATGAAAAAAAAAATTCATTTTCGTATTCAATGTGCTCTTGGGCTCTTGTCTTCTTAAATTCTATTCTTTTGTTTATATTTTCTATTAAAAAGAAAACAAAAAACTAGAAACAACATTTTTGTATGTCTTCGGTTATTATTATTGCTCAAATATCTTTTGGGTCTTCTTTTTCTTTTTCCTATTAGAAAGAAAACTTAAATATATGAAATTAATAGCATCTATAAATAATATTTCCCATGGTTTGAATATACATGTGTAAAACTGTGTACACATACATATGTCACTCATGTATAAAATTTAATTGAATGCTTTTGAAAAAAGAATTACAAACAAAAAAATAAAAGTATATTTTGGAATACCTTGCAATTCAAAATGCCATATTTTGTGTATTGTCTATTTTGTTTTCGATAACAAGCATTTGTTAACAAAATTAAATATTTTTAATGTTTTATGAAAGTATTTTCCAACTATTATCTAGTGTTTTATTTTTTCAATTAAAAAAAAAAAACAAATTGAAAAACGACGGAAAAGTTCTAATAGTTTTTTAAAATTCTTTTTATTAAAAATTGTTAACGCTTTTCTAGAATAACTTTTTTACTTTTATAATGAAAAACATACTATTTTTTTTCCCTACCCTAAATTATACACCTTTTTAGTTAATGAAGAGCACTTCATCTCTGTCGACCTTCATTTCATTTACGTTTCAGTAAATAATAAATTGTTAAAAAAAAGAAGAAAAAAATAAAACAGCTCGACTTCAAGTAATTTGAAATGAAAATAATTTATGAGAGTTAAGTTTAAGTCAATTTGAAAGTTAATCAATCAAAAACAAATAAAATATTCTCAAAAAAGTATTTATTTATTTATTTCGTTGTTTTTGTTTGAAAATAAAATTTTTTCCAATATCAAAGTGATATTATGAATGACAGAAGATAAACAGAATTTACAAGTATCCTTTTTTTTTTTTTAAATTGTATTTTGAAACTTTTGACACTATCTGGTATAGCTACTTTCTGTATTTTTATTATTTTTCTTTTCTAATAAAAAGCTTTGGGTGTAAGAATTTTTTCCCGATACGTTTTTCATAAAACAATATCTCAATTTTTTCATTAAAATTTTAAAAGATTTTGATATCTGTAATCTGTCTGTATTTGACACTTTAAATTTATCTAAAGAATAAAATTTTATTATGCTGATGGTATGGGTTTTATCTTGAAACCTGGATTGAAGGATATTCATTTTAAAATAAATTTTCTGAACTTTTAAATCATTAAATTCGGGAAAAAAAAATAACAGTAACATAGTGTTACTTGCATTATACATACATTAACGATAGAAGGAAAAAAATGAGAAAAGCTGAAAAAAAAATCTAAATAAGATAAAAGAGGTAAAACAATTATTTACAACAAAAAAGACAGAAAACAAAACGTAAATTATTTTTTTTTTCACATAATGAAATCTTTTCAAGTTTAATGAACTAAAAAAAAAAAAAAAGGAACAATGCATGAGATACACAAAAAAAAGAAAAGAAAAAAAACTTTTGTTACTTAAGCTAAATTAAAAACCTCTTTTGAAGTTAATCAAAATAATGAAATGAATGTACACACACACACTCATACCATATAAATATATGTATGTAGACTTATACAATTTGGTGTCAACACATGTCTCGTAAAAAATTAATTATTTTATAAATTCACAGAGAACAATCGTAATACCTGGTGAATTAATGATGCGCTTGTGGAAAGAAAGAAAAAAAATAAAGTAAAATACATTTTGTTTAAGAACAAAAGAAAAATATAAATACATACATACATATGTATGTTAAAGTATATGTTGGTACAGATAAAAAATTCATTCATTAAAAAAAAATATAGTAAATGAAAATTTCACTATACAAGCATACAGTAATTGTAAATGCATTATTCTACCGTTTCTACATAAATGTTGGAAAAAACCTGTACTTATACATACGTCAACTGTTTTCCTCTTCTGTCGGTTATATGTACCATATATTGTATAAATCATAGTTATTTTTGTGTGTATGTGTGTGTTTTTATTTTTAAATTACAATTCACCTGATAAGGATTGCGTTTAGCATAGCACGATTTAAAATCATAATACAACAGAACAAAAGCAATACCATCATGATAAGTTGGGTATAATTAAAAAATTACTATCAAGGACGAATAATGTTTTATTACATACAAAATATTTTTTATTGATATTTTTTTATGAGCCACAACGTGGGGATTTTGATTTACTTTGCTGCCACAAAAGATGTAAAATGAATGAGAGAAGTTAAGAAAGGAAAGATTGAGACTTATAATTTTAAATTGAACTTTTGAAATTAGTAGTAGAAATATTTAGAGAATTGTTGAATTGAATTTACGTGATTTGTCAGGTGTATTGTTCAGATTTTCAGTATATTATGAAAGTTTTATGGTATAAACAAAGTAAACAATTTAAAAAATATCCTATTTCTGTAGAATTTTATATTTTCGGCATTATAATGACTGTAATGACTTTTTCATGACTTTTATGAAGTAAAATAAAAGTTTTTAAAAAAGTATATAATTTATACATATAAATAACGGTTGAATTTTGTCTTCAAAGTATTTTCAATACGTGTTAGAATTCAAATTTAAAAACAAAGTGTGAAAAGACCTACTATTAAAGTCAACAGAACAATTCAAAGTATTATTATCGAATTTTGAAGAGAAAAAAATCTTATCACGTTTCTTATACAAGAAATTTTCATTTTCTAATCATATAAATGTATCATATTATAATAACCGTTATTCATAATAATTATGGTTATTTTATTCTTAAATTTTTTTTTCTTCATTAGTTTCTTTTTTTAACCAGTAAAATATTTCCCGAAATAACCAAAAACATTTTAAAAGATAAATGTTTTTTTTTTTTTCATTTACCACTTTTTTTTTTATGTAGAAAAATCAGAGAAAAGTAATTCATACATTCATACATTCTTTTCATTTCTAAATTGTATAAAATTCCCATTTAAATATTATCTACTTTTTTTTTAATATTACACAGAAATATTATTTAGAAAATAAGTAGAAAAAAAAAAACAGACAAAAAACAAATAGAAATATTCTGAATATGTAGGTATTATATATGCTATTAAAGACAGAAAAAAAAAGAGGAAAATTTATGTTAAATTTATTTTTAAATTTATGCAAATGTGAAAATTTTGTTAGAAAAACGTAATAATAATAATAAAAAACAATATTTTACCAGTCCACTTATCACCCATTGGAATATTTTTTGTATACAAAATGTAATACACACATTGTATGAACATGTACTCGTATATGTATGTAAATAAAGGTAAAAAAAAATAAAACAAAAAAAAAACAAAATTGAAATGAAATTTAAAATTCTATAGCAACCATGAAAATGGAATAAATAATGATTAAAATAAAATTCACAATCCTGTAAGATATAAAAGAAAATAAAAAACCATTCTTGTTGGATTTGGTATATATGTACATATGTGAGTATCTTCTCATATCCATAAAATCTGCTGCTGCTGTTGGTTTCATAAAATTTTAATAATGAATCAGTTTTTCAACCTGTATTCAAATTTTATTTCCAAAAATTCATAAATTGATGTACCTACATACCTATGTACTCGTATGTATGTATAGTAGATGGTATTATTTACATCATGAATATATGTATGTATAAATATATTACTTTTTCATAATTTTAATATCATAATCATTAGCCACATATTTTGTCAAATTATGATAATGATGATGATGATGATGGTGTTGATATTTTCTAAATTCAAATTCATTTTAATGTAGGCAAATGATAAACTAAAAAGTTTTTTATTTAATTTTTCATGAGATTAAATAAAATGGTAAACATCATCAAATATAATATTATACGTTATTCAAATATTTTAATTAACAATTGAAAATTATGTTGGCATAGATACTGGATAGCTTTGTTTACCCCCCCCCCCCCCCTTTTTTTTAAATTTAAAATTTGCATTTCAAATCATTAACATTCATATAGAAAAGTATGTAATACAATTACTAATTTATTACATTACATAAATAATTATGTAGAAATTTGAGAAAAATTTTTTGTTCGTGATAAAATGATGAAAGTATTATAATGGCATTCATTATTTTATGTGAAATAAAACAATTACCTTTATAAACATGAGACTTGAAAACATACGAGTATAGTATCTTTTTTGTTTTACCAAAAAAACAAAAAATTAATAAATGGATACAAAATAATGGTTAAATAAGTTCTTTATTCAATTTTGTACCATTGTTTTACTTTGTTATTACCTATTATTATTTTTTTTTAAATACTGAAATTCAGGTTAAATGAAAATTTATATAATCAACAAAGTAATTTATGCTAATTTTTCAGTTGGAAACTATTTCTAAATATTTTTTTGAAAATTGTTTTAAAATTTATTTTTCAATAAAAGTTGAACAAACATATTTTAATTCTTAGGATATAATGTTTGTCATTTGTTCTACAATTTTTTTCAAATTAAATTCAATTTCAATTAGAAAAAAAGAAATCTTGTCAAAATTACAATTCCTTGTCATACGTAACTGAATTTTGTCTAGAAAAAACTAAAAATACTTAAGTTTTTTCATAAAAAGATTTTCAATAACAGTGATTTTAAGAAACAAATGACAAAGATAAAAAGCCACAATCTCTAAAAACTAACTACGCATATTTTTTTTTCTTAAATTTTATCTTGTTGACTTTGCATAATTAATAATTAACGAATCAATTTTCAAAAAGAGTAGGATGCTGAATCATAGAGTGTAATCGGCTTCAAGAGTATTATAAATTATTCAAAATTTGAAAATTTAGCATTTTTCAACAAGCTGATTTTCTATCCTAACTGTAGTTCGAAATACATTATAATCTTTTGAATATCATGAACGCGTACATCCACTCACTTTCCACTGTAAAGATACAAATTATTATTTGAATTGATAATTTGGCATTCAAGCATTTGAATATACTGTTTTTCATCATATCAACACAATATTCATCCTATCATCCATTCAATATAATAAATATCATTTGACCGGAAAATTTATATATTGTGTCGTATCGTACGTATACTTTTCGTCTAACACAATGCTTTTTTCAGGTCTATATATGTATAATCGGTAAATGCATGTACATATGCTTGTGTATTAACAAATTAACAAAATGCTGAATTTTAATATGAACATTTTGCATGTAAATGACAGACTATATGAATACGTTTATATACGGTGAATCGTATACATTTTCTTCACATGAGAATGACTGTTATTATGGAAAATTTACAGCTGAATTTTGACATAAATCTTCCTCACTCCCATTTTCACATCATGCGTTAAAGCTAACAATAATAATAATCCAAAACGTATCAAATATACACACATAATAAGATCTATAGATACTTTTCTTCTATATTTACGTAAATATGTATGTAGGTATATGCATAAATGTGCGTACATACTTTGTACACATGTTTTGTATTAGACTTTGTGTTTTTTATTATTACAAATATTCTGTTATCACACAATCTTGATTACAAAACAAAAATTTCAAATTCAGGAAGTGAAAATTGTATTTAGCATTGTAAAAGCATTTAACTTTTTGTTTAAAATGTGCTTGTTTTAGCGAATTTATATTTTAAAATTACGAAATGTCTGGAAAATATATTTTTTTAAATTCTCCCTATTTTACTATTTTTTTTTTTCAAATTCATGTAACACACAAAGTGAAGGAGATGATAAACAAAAACAAAAAGCTTTTTGTCAATCGATAATTTATTATAAAGCAATGTCACAAAAAAACGTTGAAATTTTGATTTTCTGTGAAAATATTAGAGAATAACAAATATAAATCTAAACAAGTTTAACATTCAATTGAAATATAATTAATTAAATTAGTTTATTTATTAATTTGAAACTGAATATTTGCGATTTGAAAATGTGTGAATCTGTGTTCAATTAATTGCAATTCAATCTGATTTTAATTACCAATATCAGCATATTATTTTGATTGATTTCATTACGTAAAACATAATTTATAAAATTCATTTCAATTAAATCGAATATTACATGATAATTGCTTTTGTATCCTGGATAAAGTTGATTTAATGAAATTTATATTTTATAATCATTAAAATTAGCCATTGAAACAGTACATATGTAATTTGTTCATTAATCGAAAAAGTTGAAAAATATAATAATTAAATTATACATACCTACTCCAAAACAAAGGACTAAAAAAAAACAAATAAATTGGAAAATCTTTTGATTTTAAATAAAAACGAAAAGAAAAAAAAGTTAATACGCAAAATCCTATTAATTTCTTTGTTTCATTCATACCGACGACAATTAAAATAAAATAAAGGAAGTAAATGATAATCACATATTTAAAAAAATAATAATAAAGAAGAAATTAATTACAGTGAAAAATATGTACCATAGATATGTCATGCATTCATATGAATCCTTACATTAACAATCTCCTGTATGAATTTTTATTATGTTTAATTACATCACAGAAAAATTTAATTTAACGTTTTTCTTAATCCGTTTTTACAAAAATTTTTAATTAAATATGTCATCTGTTTCTCAGTTTTTTTTTTTTTGTATGAAGGAAAACTCCTTCAAGCGATGCGACAAAATTTAATAATAAACTTTAAACACAAGCATAACTTGTATAAACTTTATAAATATGAAAAAAAAAAAAAGAAAACAATAAAAAAAAATTGTAGCTAGAAAAAAAAGAGCATATTGTGTCATGGCATAATACCAAATGTTATTTCATTAGAAATTTTATTAAAATTTTTTAAATTAATAAAAACAATTTGTTTCTTTTCAAATTATGAAAATTAATTAATTTTTTTACGAAACAAAAGCTACAATTAATTTTATATTTAATTAAAATATGCATTTTGATACTGATAACAATTATTATTGCATTGAAAATTATACTATTATTGTTTTTGTTTTACATTTCAACGCACGTATAGCGAATCGTTTACTCTAAGAAATAAATACGAGTACTTTCAAACAACGTGAGCTCGTAAATTGTTAAATTCAAATTAAAATCCTAAAAAATTAATAAATTTAAATTAACTAAACGTTGCGTATATGAGCTAATTGCCATAAGAAAGTTTCTAAATTAAGAAAAGTTTATTTATTTAATTTACGAATTAATGAATGATCTACAACTTAACAAGATACAATTTTATTCTGCAAAATTATAATATAAAATATAATATATATAATATAATTTCGACTAAATCGAAATAACTCCTTGAAGTTTAGTGTGTATGTATGTGTGGTATGGCATAGAATTTAGAATACTAAATTAATTTCTTAAATAAAATACGAAATTTACAATATTTTCATATGAATTTCCTACTTTCTGAATATGTAAATAATATTATGAACTGTTATTGTTTGAAATACTTTTGTTCTAAATAAGAGAAGTAGAATTTAGATAAAATTTTTGAAACACTTTTGTTTTCAACTAAATGCGGTAATTCTTTGTTAGCAAGAATAATTAAAATGTGACTAGAAATTATTTAAATTTAAAAATAAAATAGTTTTATCTGCTTTCAAAGATATTTAAATAATTTATCAATGACACCCTGTTCATGTTTGTTTTTCACACGTACGATAAAGAATAGAATTATGAAGTACTGTGTACAGTTGTGATTCTAAACGAATATCTTCCTTATTCACATCCTTAAGGGATTTATAACCGATACAGTCTTAATAAATTTTAATGTGTAAAATAGAAAGTACATGAAAATTCTTTGATTTAAAAGGAAATTAAATGAGAGTGTGTAAAATGTAAAATATTCCTTCATTATTCTTATCAAAAAATATTCTTTTGAAACTACTGGATATTTTATGATGTCACATTTCTATTGAATAATGAAAATCAGTTAGTTGATTCCTTATTTTATGCTTGTTCCAATCTCAAAAAGACTGATGATAAGGAAGTAGTACGAGTAAGTTAATAAAAATATAATTATTCTGTAATAAAAATGTTCTATTTTTTAAAGAAAATTGCTAAAGTTTAAACCAAACCCAAACACTCCTTTATTGACAATTTTATGTTTTAATATTCAGAAAAGTAAATTGTTATTTGCTGTACAAAATTTGTATCACGTCAATTTAATGAAGCGGCACACACCTTTTCCTAATTTGTTTTCTGTTTGTTCAAGCTGTTAAATAAATTTGAAATAATTTTTAGAACTTTTAAAAGATCAAAAAGTGTATCGTACAATTATTTGATTGAAAAAGTCATACTGTCGGAAATTCCTCAAAATACGAAACTTTTAATTTAGAAAAGAAAAACTAAGCTTATTCCCATCCTACTTTCTATCTTAGCAGAAAAGAAAAAATCGACTTTTCTCACTTTTAAGATATTGTTGTATTTAATTGAAAGTACTTCGGGAAATTTTGTTTTATTTTTCTGTTGTGGGGTGTTTCGTTATTTAAAATCAAGGCGGTATTTTTTTTTTTTTTTTTTTTTTTTTTTTTTTTTTTTTTTTTTGAAATAATAAAGTATATACACTTTACGTTTAATAAATTAATATGCGTACCTTCCAAGAGTCTATTGTTTTTTGAATGATTTCCATGAATACCTGAACTTAAAAAAAAAATTAAACAAAAAGAATAAAAATAAACAAACAAAGGAGTATCGAAACTTTTCCGTTTGTTTGTGCTTTTTTATTTTGTGTGAAAATTCAAAAGGCAATATATAGGTACGTACGTCTTAAACTTTGACGTTCTTCGATGATTTTCAAACTAATTAATTTTAATTTTATATCATCACCAATGAAAAACTGAAGAAAAAATATTTGTTTTTGCTTCATCCTTGTATCAACCATCATAGTAATCATTTTCATTGTTTTGTTCCCAAGGGTGCTTTTTTATATTGTGGTGTCGACTGTCGACAATGGAGCCCCATGTTACATCCCTTAATTTTTCATCGCATCATCTTGGCAATCTTTCACATGAATTTGTTTTTACAAGATGTTGTTACTCCAAACATAATTAAAAAGCAATGGAAACTTGAAACTTCTTGAAATGTTGTTTATCCATCACATCTTTGCTTTAAGGACCGAATGTATTGTTAGTTGTTACATGGAAAAAAATGATAATGGATGGTGTTGAAATGTCTGTCGTAAGTTTCCACAAAGAGTGTAGAAATTGATTGATGATTTTTTTTGTATTTTTTAATAAAGAAATATTGAATAGAAGAAAATTCTATCTAAGGGTATCCTTAGACTGTATTGAAATTAAAATTTGATTGACTGATAATGATATTATACTCGATAAAATTTTTAAAAGAAAGTACAAAGACTCGTATTTCAGAAGTTAAGCGGCGGTACACAAATGGCCCATGGACGCGTCTATCATCCACCATTTATTTTTTTTAGACTAGATTTTTTAATTTAAAGGAAAATAGGATCTCTAATACTGGAAGTTATTCATAAATAATACTTTTCAAATAAAAAACTTGATGAAATGTTCTGTGATGGTGGAATCTTCCATTATTGTTCAAGTAAATTTGTTCTCCTGTTTTCCTGCTGCAATTAATTTTTAATTACTTTGATAACACCAAGAGTACAACACAAAATGACAATATAGGTTCACTAAGAATTCAAAATAAGCACATAGAAAGGTGATCATCTATTTTATAATGCACATTCCAATAACATGAGAAAACAAAGGGTTAACGACCATTTGCAAGCATACTCCATAGATTCACTATTTGTTCACAGTCTTTACATTTTCAAGAATACATATGCCATGAACGAATAATGAAAACTTAAGAAAAAAAATAGAAATACATTACTGGAAAAAAAGGATTATTACTATTGTAGAAGTAACCAGAATTATATAACAATAAACAGAAGAAGGACAAAAAAAGGATTGTGGGAATGCTTCACTCTCTAAATGTGTAAAATACAATGCACATTAAGGATTTAAATGCGGTGCATTAGAATATCAAAAGCGTTGTACTTTTTTCTATACAGACGTAAAAATGTGAAGAAAAATACAGAAACCCGGAACAATTATATGTGACCTAAATGAGCAACATATTATACGGAACCTGTATATTTGCATATGGAACGGATATACATAATAAAGGATATATGTACGATTACTCTATATATTGCACACATCTAGATGATGATATATGCGTGTGAAGTATGTACAGAAATATTCATTAATGTTGTACAGACACAAAACTCAAGAGTTTAAAAGCAATTTTTGTCTCTAGATGTGAAAGCTTTAAATAGAACATTCTGATTATTTATGATTCTATCAACATCAGACGATACGTAAAGTGGAATGCATAATTTTTAAAATATAAGACCACAACTCACATGAAATTCGAAAAAAAAAAACACATTAATTTGTAAACAAAAACCACGAAAAAAAAACATTATTTTTATATGTATAATTAATTTTCATGCAAGCGAAACTGTGGCATTTTCAAGGAAAACAAAAATTATTCAAATTAACGCGATGATGTTTAATATGTATTCTCAATTACATTTATTACGTAATTCACACTTTTTTAAAATATTAAATTGAAAATGCTTCAATTTCCCGTTCTGATTAAGCTATTTTAATTAATCCCCAAAATAAATTAAAAAAATAATTAAAATATTTTCTCCTGCTCATCTGTACAATTCCATAATCAGTCGTATTTATCGCGAGCCATAATTTGTGATTTTTTAATTTTATTGATGAAAATGTGGTGGCAAATACGATTTTTTTTTGTGGTTTTTTATGCAAAAAGTACGTTAAATACATAACAGGTAAATGAATATTTAAAAAACGAGATAATAAAACATGAAAAAATACATATTATGTTTTTCAGAAAAATCATGGAAGAATAAAAAACAAAACAGAAATAATTGAATTCGATTTTAATAGCAAATGTGGACTCAAACATGGTAAAAAATCCTTTAACGAAATAGTTGAACGTCATTGAAATAAGTTTTGAAAAAATACAGGTATCAGAATATCAAAGAAAATAGAAACACTAATTGGTGAAATTTAAGAAAACGTTGTTAGTACGTACATTATATTTTGTGTACGTTCTGGGAACATATCAGAAATATAAAACCTGATAACGATGGAAACAAAAATGAAATTACAGGACTTCATTGTCCTCTTAACAGAAAACAAAATGTTCTAAGTTTTCAAATATTTTATATCTAAAAAGGACAACAAACTAATTACATGAATACATGAGCAGATAAAAAATAACACGAACACAATGAAACTTGATAAGCCTTTAATCGTAAATTTTTTAAATGTTCTAACAAATTCCCTTTTTGCTTCTCAGACTCTTTTCTAATTTTGTTAAAAGCAAAAACTTTGAAACATTCATTTTACAAAATATGACTCTATTTTTGTTAATACAGTCATTTTAAATTTTTATGCATATACAAATTAGCCGTGTATCCTTGATATTATCCTTTATTCAAACTTTTGTAAATTTGTGATTACGAGAACATTTGGTAATTAAAATTGTGAAAATATTTAAAATAAAGAATGAATTAACAAATATTACACAAGCATTTAACTTTTATGTTTTTAAAAAGAAAGAAAACAGTGAAAAATAAGAAGAAGAATCTCTGGAACAGGTGAACTGTTGACATAAAATTAATTACCAACAATTTTCATCTTACACCCCATCCTATAGAAGTGCTGATTAAGGAACCACTTCAATTAAAATAGTCGAGTTTTTTCTCATCGTTTCTCAAACACTGTTCTTCTCCTTGGAGTGTGTTTTAATTTCTTAATGTAATTTTACAAATTCAAACTGACAACGGAAAGAGTAATATAAGGATTTTTTTTCGTCCTTGTAAATATACGTTGAATGTAATTAAATTCAATAATAATGTGCAAAATAAATTAAAATGAAAATAAAATCGAAGATCTAGTTGATTTTGAAAGAGAAAATGAAAGAAAAAAAAAGAGGATGAATAAATATGACATAGAAATTCTTTAAGTAGAAATTTCAAATAAAATAAAATAAACAATGAACTTTAACTTTGTTATGCGACTCCATGCAATGAACTAATTGTTTAAATTTGTTAAAGCTAAGAAAAGCGAAAACAGTTTGAAAATTATGAACAACTAACGCACAAACACACTTCAATACTTCTGGAATGCATATTATTTTTAGTACAAAATTAACCTTAGTCTTTATCAATTAAAGTCGCATGCACTTTATGTTAATTAATAAACATCTCTTACACATTCTTAGATTAATGATTTTATTAGGAATTTCGCTTTAATAACTTACTCACTTGCTTAAAAGTAAATGAAAAGCATGAAATATTATGGTACGTCGTGAATTCTGCTAGAAGAAGTTTTGTCATTCTTTTGTCATTTTTTTTCTAATTTCAAAGACAATGAAAATTTTTTGTTTTTCAAATAACCCAAGCACGTTTTTCCTAAATCATCGATCCCCAATGTCAGTCACATAATATCATTGACATGATATACACAAAGTCTAAAATATTGTATCTATACCTATCTATCTCATCTAATTCTTCAATTTTTTACAAATGAACTGTACATTAAAGACAAAATGTTTCCTAAATATTTCAGTTACGTGATTATTTCTATTTTTCCATTCACGTATTATAAAAATTTTGAATGCTCATAAGACGTAATAAACTAAAAAGTTCTTTATCGTCATTCTTTTTGTTTTGCAAAAATAGAAACCATAGAAAAATTGACTTTAAGAAAAAATCTGTCTTTAAGTTTTGTGTTATTTTGTTAATGAGAAAATCATTCATTTCTCCTTTTGAGAATAAATTTAAACTTTCTCTAATTGAAACATTTTTAAAAAATTTAAAAAGAAACTACTCCACAACCTTGAGCAATTGAAATTAACTTAATCAGTTTAAAATTGAGTTTTGCGATGCACTTAAGAACACTTGAATCGAAAGAAATACAATACAAGTGCTTTTTGCAAATTTTAATGAAGCCGATAATTGTTTTTTAAATGAGAACCAATTAAAATGAGCACGATAAAAATTAATTTAATTTCTTTTCCGTTTTCTTTTTTCGTTATGAATTTATTTCATAAAATAATGTGGTACAGTTTTCAATTAAAAAATATACGTCACTTTTCCTTTAAGAAATTTATGAATTAAATTTCATTTCATAAAAAAAATTGATATTGAAAATAATTATGTATTTTGTATTTGTTTTCATTTCAGATCCAATGCATAAGTGAAAAAAAAATTTATGAATATTCAACGAAATTGTGAAATCAAATATTCAACATGGAAAATAGAAAAATAAGAGAAAAATTGACAATGAAAATGAATGAAAAATTGATACATCGGATACCAATTAAACGCAACCATGCAAAAATGTATCTGATTTGGACAATTTTGATGGTAACATTGATGATGATATCTGAAGCATTTGCGGCCCCCCTAACAGAATATGATACACATATGAAATTCCGTTGTCCGGAAATGACAAACTCATCATGTTCATGTTCTTTTATATTTACCGACTATGAATTTCAATGTCCTGCACTTGATCCAAGAATAATTGTCAAAGTTCAACCAAATATCTATGTGTATGTTGATTGTAATCGAATTGAAGCAAAAGATTATGCATTGTTACCGGCAATGAATGTTGGAGATATACCAATGGTGCAAATGAGAAGATGTCCTTTACCTTTGGGTCAACCATTATTGAGCCTTTTAGATCGTTTGGGAGCTAGAAAAGTAAGAGCATTATTATTTCAAATATACGATGCAGATGTAGGAGGACCATTACTACGTGAACATTTCAAAGGGTTAACAGATCTAGAGAGACTTGTTATAAGTGTTAAAGGAATTTCAAGTCTTCCGGATGATTTGTTTGTTGATTTAAAAAATCTCACATGGTTGGATTTTAGAGTACCAAACGTTCATTTCCCTAGAGATATTTTTCAAACTTTGGACAAATTGGACAATCTTGAATTGGGTGGCAATAAATTGGAATACCTGAAGAAAGGAATTTTTCGAAATCAAAATAAATTACTCCACTTGAATTTGTGGGGTAATAACTTGAGAAATTTAACTAAAGAAACATTTGAAGGTTTGTCATCTGTTACCGATTTGGATCTCAGTGCGAATAACATTACAACATTTCAACCAGATGTATTTTCATTATTGAAGAATTTATCGAATATAAATTTGAATGCAAACCGTTTTGTGTCATTACCAGAAGGACTCTTCTCTGAAAATAAAAATTTAGGAAGATTTCGTTTAATGGAGAATCGTATACCGATGCCTACTCTTCCGAATGGTTTACTTTCTAACTTAACAAATTTACAAGATGTTCGCATTAAATGCTATCTAGAACATATTCCGGAAAACTTGTTTGCAGGTTCAACAAAACTTCACAATATCTCATTAGCAAACAATAATATTGAATCTTTACCGTCTAATCTATTTGCCGATCAAAATAATTTACTGATGTTGGATTTGAGCCGCAATTTGTTATCTGACCTACCGAATGACCTATTTGCTAATACTCGGTCATTGCTAGTTTTGTCGCTGTCATACAATCATCTGGTTAACATTTCCAGGTAAGAATTAAATGAGATTATCTGTCCATACATATTACACATTTAACAGAATTAATAAATGTACATGCATGTAATTACAATTCTACATATAAACATATTCCACTTCTGTGTGTATGTAACGTTATGTTTGTATGCTTATGGTCAGGTGTACAACATATCATGTATTTCATTCATTAATGTACATAAATGTTGATTATAATAAACTGATTTCCTAGTTTTTCCATTTTGCAATTACATCTGGGAAATATAATTGAAAATCTATATGAAATACGTTATTTAGGTGCATAAGAGTTCAGAATATGTTTATGTGTGTGTGTGTACTGGACAGATTTCTATTTTACAATAAAGTAATTTAGAAATGCATGAAATGATGTTATGTGTATGAAATGAATAATCATAGCATAAAATTAAAAAACTACAGAAAAAAAAGAGATAAATTACATAGTGGTTAGTATGTATGTTGCATTTGTAATTATGTACATACTCGTATTTACTAGAGCACATTTTGCATACGTTCACCATTATGCAGTTCTAATTGAAAGAAATTTTAATTAAGCACCGTAAATAATTGATTTCAGTTATCTAGAATCTAGATTAAATTAATTTTTCTTTTCTTTTTTCATCTTTCATTCATACAGAGATCTCTTCAGTCACTTGGTGGATTTACGAGAGCTGTATCTGGATAATAATGATTTGTATCGGATCCATCCCAATGCATTGACTGTATCACGTTCTTTGCAAATAATTGATTTCCATAACAATGAGCTTTCATTCAAAGATGAAGAGACGGGACTTTCAGTTGATTTTAATTTCGATTTTGGTTCACCATTTCAAAATCTCAATGAGCTACGATATTTAAATCTACGTAATAATTCAATTACAAACATTTATCGTGATTGGCTATTCAATACCCCTCAACTTCAAGAACTTGATTTAAGTTACAATAACATATCCTTACTAAGTCATAGCGATTTGCAATTTTTATCTAGACAAATAAAAGTTAATCTCACACATAATTCAATTAGTGAAATTGATTTTCGTGATATTGAATTTTTAGATTTCGATAGTGATTCGAAAAAAGTTGAAATTTACTTAGAATCAAATCCAATTATTTGTAATTGCATTGCTTTGCATTTTGTTCAATTTCTTCATGGAGATATAGCAGTACAAGTGAGAAAGGGATTGAAAATTATTTCCGGAGATTTGAGATGTTCAGCACCACCTGAACTAGAAGGGAAATTAATTACTAACGTTCATCCCAAAAAATTGTTATGTCCTCTTGATTCTGATTTAAGTTCAATAAAGAGATGTCCCAGTAGTTGTACATGTTGGGTTCGTCTATACGACAAAGCACTTATTGTTAACTGTTCAAATGCTGGACTAACAAAGGTTCCTGCATTGCCACGTTTGCAAGCATTACGATTAAATTATATATCGCTTTATATTGAAAACAATCGCATCGTTAAATTACCACATGCTGATTTGCCAGGATATGCAGACGTTCGAGAAATTTACGCAAAACATAATAATATTAGTGAATTAAATTTAGATAGCATTCCGAAGAATATTGAAGTACTTGAGTTGGCACATAACAATTTGACTTGGATAAATAAATCTGTTCTGCAAGCATTCAATCACACAAATAAATTGAAACTTTTACTGGGCAACAACCCATGGACATGCAATTGTGATACACTTGAACTGTTATCCTTTGTTCGAACTAACTTCAAAATGATACAGGATTTAGATAGAATGCAATGTACTCCAGGAGGATACAAATTGTCTTTAATTTCACCAGAAGATCTATGTTCAAACAAAGCAATTGTCGTCGCCATATGTATAACAATAGCATTATTGGGACTTGTTATTGGAATTCTTGCTGCATTGTATTACAAATATCAACAGGAAGTTAAAGTTTGGCTATTTGCCCATAACATGTGCCTTTGGTTTGTTACTGAAGAAGAACTTGATAAAGAAAAGAAGTATGATGCCTTCATTTCGTACTCTCACAAAGATGAAGACTTTGTTACTGAGCATTTAGTTCCAACACTTGAAGGTGGTCCAAATCCGTTCAAATTATGTCTACATATCAGAGACTGGGTTGTAGGAGAATTCATTCCAAATCAAATTGCAACATCAGTTGAAGAATCTAGACGAACAATTGTTGTTCTATCACCAAATTTTCTTGAATCTATTTGGGGTAGAATGGAGTTTCGTGCGGCACATATGTCTGCTTTAAGTGAAGGACGTGCTCGTGTTATTGTCATTATTTATGGAGACATTGGTGACACTGAGAATTTAGATGCTGAACTAAAAGCGTATCTAAAAATGAACACATACGTGAAATGGGGTGATCCATGGTTTTGGGATAAACTAAGATATGCCATGCCACATCCTTCCAATAATAAAACAAAAGGATTGGTAAAAAGTGTCATAAAAAGTTCAACCGATGATAAATTAGAATTAATTAAACCAGTTCCGGTTACACCACCATCATTAACGACACCACCTGCTGAACAAGTAATAAAAAATCCACTCGTAGCAAAATTAAATGGTGAAATCAACCAGAATGGTGTAGGAAGAATTTCAAATGGTCATGTTAATGGTCACATAAATGGTGCTTTTATAATCAATACAAATGCGAAACAAAGCGATGTATAGATATATATTTTTTTTTCATTAAAAAAAATGAAATTTTATTTTCCTTTATTATTCCATGAGACAAAAAGTTCATAAAAAAATGAATAAAATTTTTTGTTCATCATTGTATTAAATGAATAGAGAAACAAAAACAGAAAAACGAAAAAGTCTATGATATGATGTATTGGAATTGATTTTAGTTGTCTATCATCACAATAAATCAAGTGATGCGATATAATTTTAATTTAAATATTTTTATGACGAAATATTTTTTGGTATGACGACAATAGAAATATCGATTGTTTTTTACAACCGCATGCATTTATGTTTGAACTGATATGACCAAAAAACAATGATATTTGTAAAAAAAATATTTTTTAAAGCGACTGCTATTTCAATTTATTTTAGTTTAGTAATTTTTTTTCGATTATAATAAAAATGTCAATGAGTAGATATTTTTTAACTTTTTTAGGTTTCGAAAGCTAAAATAATTTTTTTTTCTCAGTTTTTTCATTTGACAAAACAATAAGACAATCAGAAAAAACACAAACTTTAATTTTGTATTGTAAATTTAAATTTCAATTGAAAGGACGACAAAATGTACGTACTCATTCACAAATTCATCAAATTTTAATAGATTTTCTCTAGTCACATTTAAAATCACAATTTACCGTAAAATTAAATTAAATGACGATATTAATTCGTAACTCATTAATAATATTGAATAAATGTTTTTAGCCAAAGTCTTATTTACTATTTTTACGTACTATATGTATTTTTAATTTGCTGGAGATATACTTTTAAGTATAGAAAAAGTATAAAGGATGTAAAGAAAAGACAGAATTATAAAAACGAAATCTCCTTTTTTTTTTTTCTCTAATTCCTAGATTTAAATTTGTGATATAAATTGAGGAAAATCAAAAATCAAATGAAAAAATATTTAAATGGTGTAGTAGTTAGTTTCTGGCAAGTAAATAAATAAAGCCAAAATGTAAAATAATTATTGTTTTCGAGAATAATAGCTTAAAAAAATTATATATAGAAAAAAATGCTTTGTTTAGTAAAAAAAAAATGTATAAGGATTCAGAAAATGACTGATTTATTTAATTATACTTATATAGTGTTAGAAATAATGTATCCTTACGGAAATTTTGTTAGTTTATAAGAAAATGAATATTCAATTTAGGCTATGTAAAAAAAAAAATAAAATAAAAATAAATGTAAAATGTACCTGAAAGATAGAAGAATGGTTAATTTTTAATTTTATTTTGAAAAATGAATGTCAAGACAAAAAAAAACAAAAAATTGAAAGATTTAAGATATTTTAAAATTAAGTTAATACTTTTTTTTCTCTTTTCTCAAAAATTTTAGAAATTAATATCTAAATTTAATGTATCATTATGTATTGTAAGATTTTATACTCTCAAAATATAATTATGATCATATACTATATGTATGTATGTATTAAGAAATTTTCTACAAATACATTTACAATAAAAAAAAAATCTAGATATTCGAAAATAATTGTTTAACATGTTTTTCTTCCATTGATTTTTTTATAATTATTGTTGAACGATTGCCTCCTTTATGAGACGTATGGGAATTCAAATTTAGGAATTCCTTTTTTAGTAGAACGAAGGTGTGTGGAGAAGATTATGAGGGAAATGATTAATACTTTGAGGGTTCGATTTTATTAAAAGACTGCAGATATTTATTTTCTTCTTAGAAGACGAGTTTATATAGCAGTTATGGGAGTTACTCGAAGGATATGATACTTCTTGCAACAGCAGTGTTTAAAGTAGAGGACCAAATACATAACTGATATTGGAGTTTTTCTGAGAAGTGGAATCAGTAATAAAGGGTTTTTCAATAGGGACATAACAATTTTGTATTTAAATAAAATTTATTTCGGGTGTAGTACACATGTTACATTTTACTATGGAGTTCGATCTCGTTCATATGACCACCGCGAGCATGTTTGCAGCGATCGATTCTTTGGAGCTAATTTTCCACCACTCTTTTTTTAAAAAATCATCTTCAGCGATAAAGCTTATTTTTAGCTTATTGGCTCTGTCAATAAGCAAAATATGCGTTGTTGGATAGCAACATACCCACATCGTCACCTTGGTTCTTTTTTGTGGTATACGACAAAATCTGCTTTCGAGAAAAATGAACACAAAGTTTGGAAGAATAAAAACACTACTATATATAAGATATTTTGAATTTGGAAAAATATTAATTATTCATTGGCATAATAAAAATAATTTTGCGTTTAATTTTTTCATTTTCGTGATATATTTTATAAGCGATTTCATTTTTAAATTTTTAATCTCGTGCATATACGATACAAGTCTCACTAATTGATCTGGTAACATGCGTATACCACAAAACGACTTCAATTTTGTATGGTATACCATAAAAAAGAACTGAAAAGTGTTTTGCGCATATACCACAAGGAAGCACCAAAAGGTGCGTATACGTGGTATACGTCATACAAGCACCAAAGTTCAGAACCAATTTGAGTAGATTTTTGTTGTTGTTTTATACATAAAATGCATATAAAGCAAAAAAGAACTGAAAATTATTTTGAAATTTGCATATACAACAAAGTATACACTGATTTTTTTAAAAACGGAGAGAGATAGAGAAATTTCGATTGCAGTTACAGAAAGAGCACAAAAATACAAAATTTTTGTTGTACATAGTTCAAAATTGACCAAAATGCGTATACCACAAAAAAGAACCAAGGTGACGACATGTGCTTCAAGAGACTCAATTCCATCCACAAAAAGTGACCGTGTTTAGAGTCAATATCGAACGCGAAATTTCCATCGTTCCGGCCGATATGTGTGAAATAGTGGTGAAAATTGACTCCAAAGAATCGGTCGCTGTAAACGTGGTCATATGAACGAGATTGAATTCCATAGTAAAATGTAACATGTGATGTACTACCTACACCTGAAATAAATTTCAGGCCAATATCTCAATTATTGTGTTTTATTTAAATACAAAATTGTTATGTCCTAATTGGAAAACCCTATATTTCTCCAACAAATTTTGTAGACATATCTTCTATGCAACTTAAATTAAGGGAAACTTTTAGTTCAGTTCCGATTACTTTTTAAAGAAAAGAAAAATATATTTTTCATAAATAAGGATATTGAATTTTAAATAGAAGTTCAAATGTCACTTAACTTATTTATTATATCCTTTAAATTCCCTTTAAGCTAAAAATAAAGAATTCTTTTATGAAGAATACATACTAGTATTTTATTGTTATCAAATACAATAAAGAGCATAGATTATATATATTATGATAGTTATGAGAAACAATGAGAAATTATTGTTTAAAATGTTTTGTAATTAAATTAATTTATCAGTACGATACCATAAAATTAATCTTTTGTAAGTTGAAATAAATTTTAAAATAAAAGAATCTAAAGTTTTATTATTATGCCTTTAAGATAGTGTTCCTGAAATTTTAAAATGAATTGAGGGATTAATAGGTACAATTTACTCTATAATTTCAAGTAAACGATGAAATACAATTAATTTCATAAGATTTTAAGTATACATAAGAACTTTTAAATATATTTTATACTTAAAATCATTAATAGAAGAATAGTTTTAAAGTAAAAGACAAAAAAACCCCCCAATAGTTTCCTAGGAATATCTTGAAATTTTATTTAATTAAAGATCAGGATGAATGTATGTGTGTGTATACGCATATAAAATTAGATATTCAAATATTTCTTTTACCAATGTGAAACATACATACATATTTCGAAAATCATACATGATTCCCCTCATACTATATTACTATTATTAAGTTCTTTAAATTATTACATGCATTATTAAGCCTTAATTATCACGTTTATTCCAGGATATGTATTTTTCCTGTCCCTCCGAATTTTTAGAATTTTTTTTTGTTGCTTTCTTTCGTTTTAACGATTTGTATGAATATGTGAAAATTTCTACACATTAAAGTTGTTCTCTTTTAATTTCTTTTTTATTTAACAAGAAATTTCTTTTGGGTATGCAAACATTTTATTCATGATTAAAAAAAAAAAAACAAGGAAAAAAATAGTTATACCGTATAAATGTATTTTCTTATACTGAATGAGCTAAAAATACTTTACTTTTGCATCTTTTGAATTTTCATGTCATACACATAAATGCTTTCTTAATGTTCATGCACATTTTTACTTAAATTGGTCTTCTCTATTTGTAAGATCCTTTTGACCCTTTTTCTAACTTCCTTTCACATACTTATTCTCCTTTTTATGTTTTTCTTACTTTTTTTTTTGTCGTATTAATATTTCGTATCAAAGAAACCTTCAAAGTGTATGGTTATAAAAATGAAATTGAACGCCTACATATTTCTTTTATAATAGGAAAACTTTGAAGCAATTTAAGTAAGAAAGTTTTCAAGTAGAAGTATTTCAAGATGAAATTTAACGATAAAGTTTTTCTACTCTACTTTTGCCGATCTTATAAGAATATTTTTGTTTGTTTGTTTGCTTCTTCGATTTTAGTATTGTAATTATATTCTATGTATATACTTATATTTGCATGTATACATTTTCATAACATAAAAAAAGGACTATTTTAATATTGAATTGATTTTTATTTTTGTAAACAATTTGTTTGATTTCAATTTTTCAAAATTTATCCTTTTATGCAAAAATTTAACTTTTTACACTTAATTTTCTGGGATATTTATATTTTTTTTTGCCTCAAGGTTATAAATATTTTGTGAAAATTGGATATTAACAAACTTTTTATTGATATAAAATTGAAATTTTATTGTTTTTTTTATTTTAGAAAAAAAGAATTCAAATTTTCGATAAATATTGAGCAGTTTAATTTGCTCTTTTGACGTCAAAAAAAAAAAAAATTGTTACTTATGGAAAAAAACACACAAACAAGACCCAAAGTAGAAAAGTTCAAAAAAAATTATTATTTTTCCAAGATATCATTATTATGATATCATTTTTTATCAGATCGTACACATTGAGGTTGAACAGTTGAAAGAAATAAAATAATTTTCCTTTACCTTTGTAATATAAAAAAAAACTAAACTTTTTCGCTTTTATTATCATTCTTTCAAAGAAAAATAATAGAAATTATTTCCTTTTTAGAGGGATGGATGGAGAAAAAAAAATGAACAATAATAGTTTGAAGGCATTTGTCATTTTATACAATCAGTCATAATACTTATATTATTCTCATTCTTATTCACAATGAAAATTGTTTTTGTTTTGTTCATTATTTTTTTCACAATTTCGCTTTATGGTTTTTTTTTTTTCGGAAAAAAAGCAAGATTAAAAAGGAAAAGAACAGAAGTTGAAAAGAAAAGAAAAAACGTCCTTCTTGTATGAAATACAAAGCTTATAGAAGAAAAGCGAATAAAATGAGAAAAAAAAAAACACAAAACTAACTAGATCAAGTGTGACATGATGTGAAAAATATTTTAAAAAGTTGAAAGCAGAATACATATATGTATGTACGAGTATATGTGACTATATGTGTATAAAAAAAATGATAGATATAAAAAATGAAAATGTAAAAATAGAAGATAAAAATATTAAAAAGAATATATGAACAATCCAGTTGTATATAGCTAACAAACAAAGGATATATCATGTCAAAAACCATATAACTACAAAGATAAACAATTGCCATATATCCTTATGTCACCATTAATTTTTACTTCTACACCTGATATCAGGTGGCTACATGTTTACTGAATGTTATCAACATTTTATGCTTATGCAACAATTTTAAAATCCAGAGCAAACCAAAAATACGTTGATGTTGCTAAACATTATATGTACCCAATAATGTGTCTGTTTACCAAATATAAATAATGGTTGTTGCTACGGCAACATAAATTACGATTTATACTTTTGAATTTATTTTCATTTTGAATAAAAATACATATTTTTAATTTGAAATATTATTTCTATTATACCTCTAAATACATACTATATACATACTCGTATATACAAATACTATATACAAAATACATTTTATTTTTCAAATTTTAAAAATATATTTTAATATTTTTCATCTTCATTGAGAAATATGAAAATTTTATTCGTAATGAATCAGGAGATCAGAATCAATAGGCACGTTATTTCATTTTCTATTACATTATAGAATATTTAGATATGCTAGTTTTAGAAATACTATAATGTTTATTCATTAAAATTTAATCTAAGCAAACTCTGATTTTAAAAATTCTTTTTTTTAAAGCAAATATGTATTTTTATTCAAAATGAAAATAAATTCAAAAGTATAAATCGTAATTTATGTTGCCGTAGCAACAACCATTATTTATATTTGGTAAACAGACACATTATTGGGTACATTATAATGTTTAGCAACATCAACGTATTTTTGGTTTGCTCTGGATTTTAAAATTGTTGCTTAAGCATAAAATGTTGATAACATTCAGTAAACATGTAGCCACCTGATATCAGGTGTAGAAGTAAAAATTAATGGTGACATAAGGATATATGGCAATTGTTTATCTTTGTAGTTATATGATTTTTGATCATGTACATACATATATACAAAATACATATATGTATCTATAACTATATGTAAATGTATGTATGTATGTAGATATGTAAAAAATATTCTTACTTTTTAAACACGTATAACATTTTCACATCATTTTTAGCTCTCTTTAACATATGAGTTACATTATACGTGAAAAAGTATATATCTCATAAGAATTTTTTTTTTCGACATAATCATAATAATAATAAGTATTTTACCTTTGCTATTTCACCTTAATACTGCACAAATAATGATATATGAATCAAAAAAAAAAAAAAAACAAAAAATAAGATACCAAAATTATAAGATGAAGAAAAACTGTGTTGACGATAAAAAAGAGGAAAAAATAACAGCTTTTCTGCTCAAAGGTAAAAAGATAAAAAAAAATTTGTATAGATACATGTAAGGTATATACTTTATTATGTTTGTACGTTTATAGAATCAAGTTTAAAATTCTTCTTAAGGATTCATCTTCAATAAAAAGAAAATATGTATATAATATGTATGTGTGATAATATACATTATACAATATTAAAAAAACAGAATATAAATACAATACATCGTACACGTTTGTACATAAATAAAATATATGTATATAAAAATAAAGTGTAAGATAAGAAAAACCAGAAAATTTTATACTATATACTTATACTGAGTTACATAAAATAAGGAAAAAAGGAAGAAAATATGTACGATACTTACATCATTTGATGAAGAGTGATGTTCGATAGCACTGCAAACAAGCCGCAATTCTACGTTTATGGTATCTGTGTTGTGTATAAGGAATAAAAGAAAATTCAAAAAAAAAAAAAAAAGTTATAAAAGAGGTTTAAAGTTTAAATATAAAGTTGATGTATTTTAATGGCTCAAAGCACTAAAATTTTCAAAAACTTGTACTATATATGTATGCATGTATGTGTATCCTGTATATCCTGGGTAAATACAACCACAATTTTCATTTTTACAACATGTAATTTATGTCAATGAAATTTTATATCTATTTGAAATGACATCTTTTCATTTTTAATGTAGACAACACTTGCATACGTGTATTTACTGTATTGTAACATTTTAGAGTTTTCATGATGAACAAGCAGGAAGTAACATTCTACAAAAGAAAAAAGTAAAAAAAAAATTAGTTAGAAACTTTAAATTTGATCAACACTTTGAGGTTAATGCTGTTAAAGGTTGTGTCATCTAAAATTCATTTAATGTTTGTAAATTTAATGTAAATATGAATTTTTAAACAAAAGTGAAAGAAGAAAAAAACTTAAATGAAGAAATAAGAAAATACATATTAAAAACATATTGAACAAAATCCAAAAGTTAAGGGATTTATTTAAAAACTGTAGGAGATTTGAATATCAATGTTTAGAAGTAGTAACTAAGAGCAGAGGACTGTGGTTCGATTCCCAGTCGAGTCGAATGTCGTTTTTCTGTTCTTAGCTACTACAAAACCAAGAAAAATAATATAATAAAATACTCAAATTTGTTCTCGAGATTTAGAAATTTTATTACCGTTTTATAAAATATGCAAAATAAAATATGAAAAAAAAAAATTGGTATTAAATTGCGGATAATTTAGTTTCAATGTAGGCAATATTTTTTTCAATTTGACAAAACTCAGAACATTTGATGAATAAACCATCAATTTTATATTATTGGACAGTTATCTGCAATAGATTTATTAAATTAGCGTTAATTAAACATACACTCCACACGAATACGCAAATATGTAAATAATGAAAAAATAATATTATGATGGTACATTAAATATTCCGTTATGTTTGCTTAATTCAATATTATTGTGAAATCTAAAATAAATTGAAAACATATTCCAAAAATAATTAATCAATTATTTAAATTTACATTATGACCAGATTGTGCAGTTAAATTTAATTGATGATGGTTATTCAATTATCATTAAAATATATTTGAATAATATTAATGGTGACTTATTAGTTATCGTGTTAAAATAATAATTTGGAGTTAGATATTTTTCCAGTTTTTTTGGGTTGTTAGAACTATTTTCTTCCTCATGAAATTCAAATGAATTTAGTAAATAAAATGTATTGTATAACACATGACAAACACATAAAAGTTAGTTACTTTATCATCAACGTTTCTCAATTGTGTTTTCCCAACGCCTTTTTTTTTACTCTTAATACACAAATAATGCAAAAAAATATAATAGAAAAGTAAGAAAAATGTGTACTTTTTTTTTTATTTATACGTGTTTTCAGGAAGTCAAAAAATCATGTAAAATAAAGTCTTATGTATTTCAAAATCAATTATTGAAAAAAAATATAAATACATTACAAAAGGTTCATAACCTATACATGTATTTACATACAAATACATATACATATCATATGTGCGCATAAAAAAATCAAACAGGAAATTAATTTTGAAAAGAAAAAAAAAATTGATTGAAACTGGAAATGATTTGAAAAAAAACAGGAACTGATTTTAAAAGCCTACATTTTAAAAAGTAAAATTAAAATATCATTTATCTTGTTTATGCACAACAGTTAAAACGTTTTAACGCTAAAACGTTTTAAACATCGTTTTGAGATAATACACTTTGATTGGTGTTTATGCATAGTATAACATTTCGTTCCCACTCAAGACGTTTTAAGTAATGTCATTTGTTGTTCTGGTGTTGTTGTTCATACAGTGTTACCACATATATTTTTTTTATTCACTGTCATTCAAGTGAACTAACTGTGTTATTTTTTAAATCCAGTTAAATTTTTTATTATTCGTGCGATGCGATGGAGCAATATCAAGTTATCCTTAATGTTCCATTGTTAATTTTGTTGAAAAAAATAAGAATAAGAAGAATATTAAGCTTTTGCAATATTTTTACACGGAAAGACGAAGCCTTTATCAAAATTATATAAAAAAGAGAAAACTTTTACGGTATAATTTTATTATTCAGTTAGATGTACCTACAAAGTTTTTTAATGTTAGATACTGTACCACGATTCACATCAATTTGCAAGAAATCTAGAACTGAAGATTTTTGGAAAAATTTTGTTTTGGGATTTGGTACAGATGTAGAGTTTTTTGAAATGTTTCGAATGAAAAAAAATACATTTTTCATGATCTGTGAAAAATTAAAATCTCATTTGGAACCTTCACCAAACTTCATTACCACACCTGTTTCTATAGAAAAAAAAGTGGCTATTACATTGTATAAATTAGCAAGTTGTGCTGAATATCGTGTTGTAGGTGATGTTTTTGGTGTACACAAAAGCCCAGTACATAAATATTTGTACCAGGTGGTGAGAGCAAAAAAATTAATTAATATAATACTTTATAAATAAATTTATTGTACTTAATTTAAAGCCGCACGCACTTTGAACACTTATACTTGTTTATTTGTAAAAAAACACTTGATAATAAAAATAACCGCCCATCAAATGTCATTTGAAATTTTAAAGTGACGTTACTAACACTAAAGTTTATATTGATTTTCAGTGTGTTACCAACACTATTTTGAAATGTCAAATATGACAATTCACTTAAAACGAAGTAAGTGTTTATGCACATTTTAAAAACGAAATGAAATTTTAAATGCGGATTTAATAGTGTATTAACTCAAAACGACGTAGAGCTTTAATGCGTTTTGAAATTTTGTTTATGCATCCGTATTAAGTCAAGACGGAGTGAGTTAATGCGAAGTAACGCTTAGCATAAACAAGATAATTGATAAAAAGTTTGTGAACTTTAACAAACTATACAGACAACTAACTTTCAGGTCACATATCATTTTTTACTACGTCTTCTCTTTAAGGACAAAAAAGTAGAAGAAAAAAAGAAAATTTTATGATTACTAGTTAAGATTTTTGGCTTTTTCTTCAATACGATTAAAAGATTTCATCCAATGAAGAAAGTTTCATGTGATATCCTCATTGATATACTACATACTTAATTCCCTTTTACATACTCATTTTCTGTTTACATTATAACATCAAGGATATTTATAAGTAAATAATTAATATTCAATTTTATATAACAAATATTTCATCTATTATACACATAAGATAAATGTAAAGAGAATACATTTTCAATTGAGCTCTTAAATAAAACTTTAAAGTTTATTGAACTAAGACTGATGTTTGAAAGTTTGAAGCAAATATATAATTTCTAAAATGTATCTAAGAGTTGAAAAAAAAATCTTCTATAATGAAGGAATATAGAAGATTAAGTTTCTGTTTATGCATCATAAGGTAGAAACTTTCAATAAATCTTATGTTTTCTTTTAAACATGAAAAGAGTAAAGAAAAATCTTTAATGAATAACAAATGAATTGAAAAGTTCTTTAGAAAATGTTTAACTGTTTCTCTTAAAAATATCATGAATCAAGCAAGCAAATGAATACGAAAAAGAAAAAATATACATATAAAGAAAATTTTGTAATATGTATTTTCATCTTGAATAAGTTTTATCAAAATATTTACATTTTAAAACATTTAAACATAATACTTTAGGTTCATGCTTAAGAACAAAATAAAGATACATTTTATTTGCTAAACATTTTAAATTTCTATGTTTTCCTTTTTGAAAAAAAAACAAAACAACAAAAAAATAAGATATGTCATTTTCATTTAAAACAAAAAAACAAAAAAATAAAAAATAAATCCTACTTAAGAAATGTTTATTGACATTTTCTGTTTTGTTTTTCCAGAAAAAAAAAACACTTTCTGATATATGTATTTTATTTGAAATTTTTTGTATTTATAATTAGCACAATTTTTTTTTGTTTCTCTTTTAAATATTAAACGACAAATAAATTTAAATCTAAATAAATAAAAAAATTTTTAATTAGAACCTTATTTTCATGAAAAGATAGAAACAAAAAAAAAAATGAGAAGATAATTTTAGGATGAATAATTTTTATCATTTTGAATTTATTACATTTTTGTTTTTTTATCCCTCATTTTAGATTTTGCCTTAATTCATTCTTTTGTTTTTCATTTCAAAAATTAACATTTAAAATGATTTATAAATAATTTAAAAACACATTGCTGGAAAATTATTTAGGAAAAATACTCATTTTCTATGTTCTAGACCAACAGCAAAAAAAAAAAGAAGTAAACAAAAAAAATGTTCTATCTTTGAATTTTAAATGAGAAATTTTCTCAACAATACTTAAAAAAAAAACAAAAAAACAAAAATATGTACAATAAGTTTTTATCTCGCATATTAAGCATTTTCAGGTGTTTTTATTAGTTAACGTATACAAAAAACACGAAAAGAGACAAGAACAAAAAACAAGATTGTGAATTATTTATTTTAAATTATGTTTTAATTCTCTCATTATCTTATCTTATCCTTTTTTCATATAAAAATAAAAAAAAGGCAAAGGGATTTGAATAGAAGCTAACAAAAAGTGAAAATAAAAGAAATATTTCAAATTATTATTTGACTTTTTTTTTTTAGGATTTTCATTTTGTTTTGTATAAAAAAGTTAATTGAAAAAATTTAAGATGCGGGATATTTCACAGAATAGAAAATAAGGAAGTATGAACAATTTAATATTTTAGAATGTGGTGGAAAATTGAAATTATGTATATTTATGATTTGGAAAATTCGTTATTTGTTTCACATAATTTCTTGTAATTTCATTTATTTTCAATTCAAAATTAATATTTTTTTGTTTTATGTTATTTCCTTCGAATTTCCGCATTGATGTGGTATTTAAATGTTTTTAATTTCATACTCAAATGTATCTTTTTATTTACATATTTGTATGTACCGTATACCAGATAATGTATGTATGTATATATTTCAAAACGTACACAGATAATACTGGACGTTATTATATTGAAATAAAATAAAAAATAATCTCTTGAATGTTACAGAGAAAGCAGAAATAATACATTAAAATATTTTTCATGTTCATGCAAAAAACACAATAAATAGCACATATCTGTTTATGAGAAAATAATTAAAAGCATATTTAAAAAAAAAGCATAAAATTTCAACATTTTTATTTTACATCAAAAATTGTAAAAGCAAAATTGAGTGTAAGTTGAATTGAATTAACTTTTGCGTAAAATAACATTAAATGATGTGAAAAAACAAAAAAAACATAAATTGAGCCGTTGTTTTTGAAAGTGGTATAAGTCCACTTTGATTTATTTTGAGATATTTAATGTTTTTTATTTCAGTTCCTATACAGCTTTCATATAACAGCTTAATTTCTGGTGAAAAATTTTGCAACATAATAATCTACAATAGCTTTAATATTACAAATAGTTGAAAGGGCATATCAATCTTCATTTGAAATTTACTTTAACTCATTTTTCATCAAAAGTGGACTTATACCACTTTAAAAAAAAACGGCTCAATTGTATGTGTACGAGTATAGTGTATATGGTACTTGATGGTATGATAAGAATTAACTTAAATACGGTATTTTTAATGTTTTTGTTTAATATTTATTTTTAAATTAATTTTCATTAAAGTTTATCTGTTTAATTCAATTATGTATTATTATTATTTACATTTGATTTAATTCAAATTATCATGGGCTTCACAATAATTTTTTTTTTGTTTTCAGAAAAAAAAGCATAGTATCACGTCAAGAAATTAAAAAACTGGAAATGTCGATAAATATGAAAAAAAATTAAATTAAAAAAATTGTCCACATATAAAACAAAACCCATTGATAAATAAAAAAAATCTTGGAACAAAAAAAAACATCAGAAAAAGAAGGACTATAGAAAACGAAAGAAAAAAAAATATCTGCTTCGATTTTTCATTATTCAACAATTTTCTGTTGATTGTGTAAAACATTTTGAAAAAAAAAGTGCTGTATCCTTCGTGGTCAGTTATCGTTTACATCCTTCAATTATATTTGAAAAATATAAAAACCTCTGACATATAATCAATGGGAGAATATTCCTACGTTCTATACAGAACATCAAAGAAATAAGAACAAATTGAAGATAAAAAAGAATGAAGAAAAAATTATGAAATATTTTTATGTTGTTGTTTTTATGTTAACACTTATTCTGCAGCACTTTTATCTGAAAAGCTAACCTCAAAAAACAGAAAAAAAAAAAATTTCCCCAAATTCCCAAAATTGTTCTTTATTAGATTCATCATCAGTCAGATGGTGTTCAGTTTTTGTTTTTCTATACTTTTCAATATTTTTTACACTATAGTGGGTATTGGTGATACATATGTACATACATCATTGATTGTATTGGTATCCTTTAAGTATTGGAAATTTAAAATAAATATGAAGATTTGCATTTTCAAATTTTGTTTGTAATAATATTTAAGCAGATATAGCTAAGCTGTGAAAATTGAAAATATTATCTTAATAATGTGTGTAAGGCAGAAAATAAAGGAATTTGTGTCTAGACGTGAATTTCTTGATGTCGTGAAAATGTTGATAAATACAAAAAAAAAATTTAATTTCTTTTTAGGAATTTTTTGTTGATGTATGTAAATGTTTTCACTAGACGACAACCTGAATTTTAATAATTTCAAAGTGTCAAAGTTCTTTTAAAGTGTAAATGGTAGTGTAGATACTATGTTTAGTGAAAAGATAATATTGATTGGGATACGATTTTTTAAAAAGACATTTTGAACAGCAGATAATTTAGTATCGAGAAAAATAAAGTATGTTCTTCTCAAATATAATGTAAATATGACAAAACAGTTTTTATATTTTGATATTTTTTTTCTTTTAGAGATGAAAAAACAACAATTCCAACAAAGGTAATTTTCAATTCTGCTCATGTTTTGAAAAAGAAAAAATAAAAATAAAGAAAGAAAATCGATATGTAGCAGATGTTCTATCTGTTGGAGGCCCAAGGATGAAACATTAAAAATATAAAAGGGTGGTGTCAAACAGGTTTAATATCCTGTTTAGCACAATATTTAACAGGATGTCACTCTTTGGTATGTGTGTGTGTGTGTGTGTATATATTATGTGTGTGAAACATTATCGGCTTTTAAAAAGATACATTAACGGTGTGATAGTTTTCTTCTTCTTCTTTTTGTTGTTTTGAATATGTTATATGCTAATGGAAATTTCCTGTGTTATATACTTTGGAAAAAAACTGATAAAAATAAAGTGAAAAAAAAAAACAAAAGAAAACAACAACAAAACATATTGTGTTATTATCTCAAATGGTGTAGAATATTTTCCTAATAAAAGAAAATGCTTCCTATCCTTTCTTTTATATACATATGTATGTACATATATACTTTATCAACACTGTATTGTGTTTTATTTTGTTTTATTCACTTGTGAGACATTAACATAATTTATGCCAAAGTTTTTACTTTAAGAATATTGTCTTTAAAAAGTTTCTTTTTTCTTACTTAATATTATGGTTTTGTTTTTTTTTTTTCTTTTCTTCAAAGTTATGAAAACTTAGACTTTTATGGTGATAATAAAGAAAAAAAAAAGTACTTTAATATATTTTTCTATGATTAACATAAGTTATAGAATATAATCATTTACTATAAAGTTTCAGTTAAATATTCACTAATCTCTATTTTATCTTATGTTGAATAATTTTTTTATTTTTGAAATATCGATTTTAAAAGTGCTTTCATTTTGTTTAAAGAAAAGAATGAGTCTTATAAATAAAACAAAAACTTTTGACGTTTAAAATAACTGTATTTTTCTCCCGGAAGACAGCTAAAGTTTCTAATAAATTCGTTAAAAAATAAATCAAACAGAGTTTGTTACATTTAATCCTTTAAAATATAGGATGTGGGAGGTGGGGGGGTTTGTGGTGGTAGATGAGGTTTTTCTTCTTTATTTTAAAAAAGTGAACATAATATTAATCATTTTATATAGTTACATCCTTGGAAGTAACACATACGTGTGTCTTTTAAAACAAGGCTTCTGTTGTCTCTCTGAATCTACTCACATTCGTAAGTCTTGAAATCATTTTGAATTTCATGTGAGTAACTTTTTTTTCCTCAAAAAAATTGAACTTTAAATTATTTTTATTAAATTTTCATCTCAAAATAAAAAAAAAAATAGTATGAAAAACAAATATTTATAATGTAATCAAAAATTATTCTTTAAGGGATAATTTAAAGTCAATTTCATAAAAAAAAAAAACAATTCATAAATAATTCAAGTTAATGTAATGTAGCATTCATTTTTATAAGGTATATATACTCGTATGTATGTAAGTAAGTATGTCTCGTAAATATCTCTAGACTACAATTTAAACGCAATATTAAACAATAAAATTTCAGTATATAATATAATAGTTCCTAACAAAAGGAAAAGGAAAAAGAAAGAAAAAAAAAAAACAAATTATCATAAAAAATTCTCATAACTAGCAGAATAATAGTGTCCTTTTTTTTTTCTTTTCCATTTCTTGTTTTTATTTTATAAAAGTTTATTGCATTATTTTCAATAAAAATTATACACTTTATATATTATATATACTCATACATACATATAAACACAAAAAATATAGTTATACAAATGAAAATGTGGCACAATGAACTGTGAAATTTATTATATCATTAAGAAATATTATGTATAGCTATACATATTGCATTCCCTTTATAAGGATTCTGTTTTTGTTGTTTAGATTTCGATTTTATCTGTATTCTTCCAATTATCCGTTTAAATTTTGATAATTCAGAAAAAATATATACATACATATATAAAGAAAATAAGCTTTTTAAATGTAAATTTAAAAAAATATATCCTGGGAGTTTTCTCTTTTAAATTATAACAGTGAATTATTTCAAAATTTGTAGAAGTACATTTACGTGTGAAAATCTTTAATACATGTTTTATTTTTCTTTTGTATATATAAATCCTTTTAACGGTTTTCCAATTGATGATTTTTCAAAAATACCAATAAAAGAAAATCCTTGAACACATATTATTTTTTTCTTTTAACATGTTTTTGTTTTCGTGTTTGCTGAGTACTTTTTGTAAACATGTAAAGTACTACTTAGCAGAATTACATTATTGTAGAAACTATAGAAAATAATATATAGTATATCCTTTTTTTTAGAATGAAAAATCAATTAAACCTTAGGGGGTCAATAATAGAAACTTCACACGTAAATTCCATCTAATTTATTTCAATTGACTTGAGTTAAAAGAAAGATAAGTAGAATTTAGTGTTAAAAAAAAAAGTTTTATAGTTTTCTATATTTAAAAAAAAAAAAATGAAAAAAAAGGATAACAAAAAAAACAGAACTTTCTTGAACTTGAAAATGATGTTAAAAAAGAATTATGGTTAAAGGCTATATTGAAAAGTGTTCAGATTTATTTTCTATATAAATTAAGATGCATGTTAGCTCAAAAAGTACTTTATTTAAACTTTTGTTCGAAAGTGTTAAATTGAATTTAAAAAAAAAGAACGAAAAAAAAAATATGTTCATTTTATTTTTTAAGTTGTGTAAGAACAAGAAAAACAACCATCACTTTTTTAAATTTAATATAATTTTCATGATTTGAGATAACTATTAAATAGTATTAAAAACTTTTTCCATGTTATTTAGAAAAAGAAGAGAGAGAAAAAAGGATAATTTATTTGGGATATGATTTTTAAGAGGGGAAAAAAGTTTGATATGATTTTTTTTTTTCAAATAAAATGTTTTTCATAGATAAGAAAAATTTATAAATCAAAAAGAAAAAAAACATAAGGTCCGGTCCATAAATAAAAAAAAACATGACAATTATGTGTAAAAGATTTTTTTTTTTATTTTACTGAACAAAAACATAAAATATTCACTAATTTTTTATTTTTTAAACATAAGAAACTAAAAATAAATAAAAACGAAAGAAACTGATGTGATTTATGTTCAATGAGAAAAAAAAAAATAAAATAAATAAAATTTATTGTAAGATAACGCCTCTTTCAAATAATATTTTTTATTTACATAATTTTCTTTTTTGTAAATAATCAAATTTTGTTAAATTTAATGGAAACAATTTTTTATTTTTTATTTTTTCATCACAATTTTTATTTACTGATTTTATTTATTTTTTGTTTGTTTTGATTTATGGTTTTTTAGGAAGTTTTTTTTTTCGTTATTATAATTTTTTAACCCTTTTATTATTTGCATTTTACAAATTTATAAACTACCATAATACTTAAATATTCGGTAAACGGAAAGTTTTTTTAAAAAGAAAATTGTCATTTAATTTTTTTATTCTGGAAAATTTGTGTCATCAAATAAAAAAAAAATCTATCTTTTTTAGAATTTTCATTTTTATAGACGCAAGACACACACACAGCAATAATCTAAAATTAAATATAAAATCAAATATTATTTATAAATTTAAATAAAAAACATTTAATATAAGGAAAAACAAGGAGTTGAGATTTTATTTAAATGATTTTTATGTAAAAATTCATCTCCAATATACGAGTATACAATTTATGTATGAAATTGATTTTTTAATATCCTTTGGTGAACATCAACACAAAAATTATTGAAATTGCCAAAAATTTGATTCTAGTGGAATTTTTTGTGTACGTGAATTGTAAAAAATTCTACTTTTATCGATTTTATATTCCTTTATATTTTTTAATCTTTTCCTCAAGTGTAAACATAATAAAAAGTTGAAGTATTTCATAGAAGACAAAAACATGTCAATAAACTCCTACAAGAAAATATTAAATTTTCTCCTTTGTTAAACATTGAATCCTGTTCAAAAAAACAAAAAAAAAATGTTATTAAAACAAAATAGGTGAATTCAATACATATTTTATTAAGAATATTTTTTGTTTTGTTTTGTCTTTTGTAATAAATTGCTAGAGGTTATCTATTCAATCTCAACACGTTTTTATTCGCTTTTTTTCTTCATTGAAAAAAACAAAAAACAAAAAAAATTAAATAATATTTCATAAAATGTACATAATGTACTCATATGTTATTCAAAACAATGTCTAAAAAAATAATCAATATTTAAAAAAAAAAAGAAAAAATTGTGATAAGGGATGTACGTACTCATAAATTATTTATTTATTGATTTATTTTTTTGTATTGTTTTTGTTGTATTTTCCTTATTTGTTACATATTTAATGTTAGTTTTTTTTTTTTTTTTATACATATTCAATATAAAATGTTGCTTTGAGCAATGTACTCGTATTCCAGAAATTGATGATGACATTAAAAATATCTAATTTGGACGAACAACGATTCTCTGCCATTCTTGCGTCCAACTCATATTTTGTTTAGAAATTTAAGCTTATTTTCCTTATGAACAGCTTTTAACACTGATTTCTTGATTTTTTTTTGCAAATGAGTGTTGGACAATGGTGGAAAATTTGTTGAACACGTCGAATAGTTATTGGCAGGCCTAATTTCGCTTTTAACTTCGAGCTGACAGTGAAGTTTTCCTTGTTACTTCGCAAATCTGATTGTTTACCCTGATGAAAAATTTTTTTTGGTGCACCTGTAGCCTTTTTTACCTTATAATTTTCACTTAACTTGACAAAATTATCAATTAGGGTTGCCGAACTCAATAATTTAACTGCAATTTTTCTGTTTGAAAGGCCCATATCCTTGAAAACTAATATTTTTCGTTTTTCTTCTTCAGTAAGAGGCTTTACACGCCCCCTCCTGGCTAACTTAACTTATATGACATAAGTGATTATGTGTAGTACACCCAAAAATAAACGAAGAGTAAAGCAACTATATACATACATCGAATTTCCGTTAAAATTCCATTATAATTAGTTTACTTAATTCTAGATTGAATTATTTCTATGCATGTTACACACATATTATATGTACATACATACTTACATAAATGCATATGTTCATATAGCATCTTTGTTTAAAATTTAGATATTTCTATAAGTGCAACTATATGTATGTAAATCAACAAGTATCTTGCATATCAGCAATTTTAAAACAACAAAAAATTTCATAAAAGATATTTAATCCTCTTGAAAATCTTAAATTTATGTTACAATAAAAACATTTGTGTGCACTTCTTCACATTAAAATATATAAAAAAAAAAAAACTTCTTATATAGTGTATTAGACAAGATTATTTTAGCTTTAAGCTATTTATGTTTCTTGTTATATCGTTTTCATGTAATAACAACTGTAACAAGTGAAACAATGTTAAAAAAAAAAAGTAGGTGTATTATTTTCAGAAGATCGGGTATATTGAAATCTTTTATATTCTACATATCTATTCTTATTCGCATATATATACGAGTCTGTATAGGTATGTACATATATGCATATTTGTAAGCATTCCTCAAGTAAACAATAAACTTTACATGTAATGTAAGAAAATATACTTAAAATAAGATACTTATTTTTTTTTTCCTTAAAGATATTTATTTTGTAAATGTATGTTATTCTTATACCACTAAAAATGTTATTTCAATTGAGGTTTTTCATTTTTTTTTTATTTCAATTACATACATGATGCATATCTACACATACCATTTTTTTTTTTTTGGAATGCAAATCAAATAGAAGAAAAAATTTAAAGAGAAATTTTTGAATTTAATGAAATTATAAACTAAAATTTAGATATTTTAGAAGAATGGCAAAGAGTTTATTAATTAAAATATGGTGAGAGATTTCTATGTATTATTCAAGATTGGTATTTTCTTGAATGATAAATTCGAATTAAGGAAATCTTTCAATTAGTAAGAATTTAATCAGAACATTCTATTTATCCTTTATTTGATATTGAAATTGCTAACAAAATTTTTAGGCTTATCTTAAATGTTTTATAAAATATTTTCAGTTTGATGTATTTCTCTACAAGATTATCAAAATAAACAAATATGAAATGTAGTCGTATGTTCAAAAGGATAACAAAAAGAAAATGAGTATGACATACTTACAGGTAATTCCATTGCTTTACAGCAAAAATATCTTGGAATCAAATTACTTTAATTATTTTTTACGTTTTTTCTTCTGTGACAGCACTGATTTTACAGGATATTTTATAAAAAATTTCCTATTATTGCAGATTCCTAATTGGCGCTATAGCTTTATACATAAAAACAGTTAATTTGACCTCACATGAAATTTTAAGGTGATTTGATTTAAATTAAAAAATAATTGAAAGAAAACTTTCAAACTATGGCTTTTCGAGAAAATAAGACCTTTTTCTTGGTATCCTTTTTGACAATAAGTTTACTTTAACAGTAATTGAAAGTTTTCTTTTTCAACACCTCAGTAGTAGATTCTGTGTCAATATCTGGAATTACTGAGAGAAACATTGTACTTTCAGAAAAAATAAAGGAACCGTAGCCGTACAAAATTTCCTAAAAAACGGAAATATTCGATTCAGTTATTATTTAAAAATTTTGCTGAAATCGTACGGATCGATTTTATCATAAATTTAATTTATTTATAAACTTATATTAAAATTAAAGAGAATATATTGTGGAATATACATATTTGCTTTAAACGTATACAAACACAGATACGATATGTGTAGTTTTATTTATGATAATACCTCATGAGTGAATAATGATAAAATTTGAAATGAAAAAGACAAAACAAAACTAAAATGTGTTCTAGTCCTTTGTATATCGAATACTCTTAGTTTATGATATTCATTTTATTAACATAGTGATATATTCAACAAAATGAACAAATTCTATACAAAATACCACTTATGAATACTTTTGCATACACTCTACTTATGTAGGCCATATATGAACTTGAGAAGATTTTAGAAAATTGGATATTTATGAAATTTGTTTGTATATGTATTTATAGATCTTTTAAATAAACATATAAGAATATATACGCACACATTTGTATACACATATGTATTATATTTAAGTTATAAATAAATGGCTTTTATCACATTTCATACATAAAAATTGTATCTTAATAATAAAAAAAAAAAAGTTTTTACTACATTTATAAGTGTTATGTATTCAGAATATGTATGTTTTAAATATATATAAAATTTTTTCTAATTTACAATTTAGACAATAGATTTAAAATTTTACATATAAAAAGTTTTTTCTACAGGACATTTTTTTTATCGTACATTAAAAATTGAAAATTATTCGACTGTAATTAATAGTACAAATAGTCAGTTTTTTTTTTTTTTTAAATGTAAAATGAAACTTCCTTATCATGAATTTTTTTGATTTTTTTTTATGAATAAAACTTTTTACAAAAATGTGTTTTCTGGGAGATAGTTAATTGTAATGTATGTAGGGTAGTTAGAAATAATGTTTGTGGTTAAAATAAACCACAAATCTGAATGTTATCTTTAACATAAGGAAAATATTTATATTTATTATGTCTATATGTCTATATGCGTTTACTAGTTTTATCTTTTAGTATAATTGTATATAGACTGTTTGTAAATATATTTTCATAAAATAGTAGGCACAATATAATGTAATTAGCCGCATTTGTGGTTTAAAATTTATCATTAAAGTGTTTCAAATTACCAATAATAATAACAATTATTACACCTATTGTTTTTAATTGAACGTGGTCAAGAACTGATTAGATTTAGTGTTTATCTGATTCTAGAGGTTTTGGACTCAATTCTCATTTAGAAATAAATTTTTTGTATAAAAGGTATGATATTTGGTCGTCTTATTAAATTTCTTAGAACGACGAGTAGAGACCGAAAAGATAGGCATCATATTGATCCATATTGAAGTCTGTGAAGAAAATTAAATTTCTTCAAAATTGAAGTTGAAATTTGGTATATTTTTCTAACATTTCAAGTAATATGTGGTATAGTTAACTAATATTGTATCTAAAAATCTGTAAGTTTGAAAGTAGCTCAAAATATTTTAATATTTGCATCTCTTTCCTACTTTTTGTCTTTTCAAAACTTTTACACAGGTACATATTATATAAACTTTACAATTTTAAGGTAAATATGAGATATCTAATTACAAATATTCATTGTAAGGTTTTAATTAAATTAAGCTAACATTTTTAAAGAATTTCTATTTTAATAAAAAATCCAATTATGCTTGGAAATTGTATTTTTTTTTTAAATTTAATGACTGATTTTTTATTTCAAAAATTTAAATTTTCAGTAGAATATAATTTTTTTTCTTTTTTTTTTCTTTTAAATAAAAAATAAATTAAAAATTTATTCTTTGTTAAATTCAAATAAAAAGCATAGGTATTATTATGTACCCTTGCTATATGTAGAATGATGTAGTTATGCTTATTTAATGTAACTGCATAAGAATAAAATTTATTTTTACTCACAAACTTTTCATATATACAACATACGTATGCATTTATGTATATGTAGATAAACTTTTTATACATTCTTATTATAATGTAAAACTATAACTGTATGTAATGTTGAATTAATTCACAAAAGACAAAATTTGCATTTAATTAAAAGTTTCATTTTTTTTTGTTCTTTTTTTTTTTTTTCAATTTTTAATAAAGTATTATACTATGTCTTTTTTCTTCTTCTTATGTAATATACCTGAATCTACATCTACGTACATACATACATACATAAAATTTTCAATGATATATTAGCATTTTCATATACCTAAACATATTTTTTGAAACTCATTTTTTCTTCATAATTAAAACTTTTTTTTTTTTCGTTAAATATTAATTAAATACCTGTGCATTAAATATTATATGCTTATGTATGTATATGTCTATGATATACATAAGTATATTAATTTTATATTTTAAATTAATTAATAAACTTTATTAATTGGAAGAAAATAAAATTTTAATAAATATTTTTTTTTTTAAATAAGTTTTAAAAATAAGTTTAAAATTAATAAGGATTTTTTTGGATCTTGGTTTTAATATTTTTTCTAATTAATTGGCTTAGTAAAAATTCATTATTTTTAATTTTGTAGAATTTTTAACATAACGGAAACTCTAATAGAAATTTTTTGGTGGAATTTTGTAATAATTTTTTTCGTACATTTTCCATAAAAATCAGATGAAAAATTTTTTGAAAAATATTCTAAATGAAATCAAAACTGAAAATTCTAATAATTTAGTTCTGTAAAAGCTTTTGTTTTTCTCTATAGAAACAACGGTTTTGCTAAGGATTAAATAAAAATGTCCTAGTTTTTAAAAACTTTTTACAAATTATTCACTTTCTTTTTTCTATGAGAAATATATAATTTTAAATGAATGAATATTTATAATTTGTTTTCAACACGTTCATATAACAGTCACAGGATTACCACGAAAATAGGAGGGACTTTTCGAATTGATATAAAAATAATAATTGCATTTAAGTTTTTTTTTTCCCTTTTGCAAAATTATTGGTTTAAGGGAATTTATAATTTTTAAATGCATAAGAAAACAGTCTAACAAAAACATGTAAAAAATATAATTTTTTCTATTCTTCATAAAAGCATTTAAAAATAAAAGAAAATAACTTTATTTAATTGGTGTAAAGGATAATGACTCCATTGTCTGATAAATATGATATATATACATATCTATATTTTTTATAGTATAAATAAAAATGTAGTAAAGCATAAATTGTTACATTTTCGCATTATTATGGATACGGTGGTATATATTTATCATAAGTATACAATTATTCTAGTTTCTGCTCTAATAACATTTTACTTAAAATTACTGTCATTAGCAGTAGCCAGCCAGGCGAAAGTATGTATATCACACCATACATGTATGTGTAATAACATACTATACATAATATATGAATACTCTACATATGTATATATCGTTTATAAGGAAAAGTCCTGATTGAGAAATTAAAACTTGTTTTGTATAATAAAAAAAAAAAAAAATGAAAACAAAAAAAATTCAAGCTTTATTATGAGCATGCCATGGTTGAAAGAATGTAATTTATGTTGTTACAAAAAAACATAAAACTAAATTAAGACATAAAAACGACCAAAGTGCATGATCCTTAACTTTAATGTTTATTACATTGCAAAAAGAAGAAGAAGAAGAAGAAAATAACTTAAAATTAAAATAAAAATCATATACACATGTATGTACGAGTACATGAGGAAAACAATAAAAAAATAATTCTACAAAACTATATATGTGTAGGTCAGAAAATAAAACATAATATACACATATGTACATAATATGTACATGTATCTGTTTATTATACAGAAAAATTAAGGAAAAAACAACGGAAATACTATACAAAATCTTGTGTTACCCGGGTAACACATATTTGTTTTTTGTTTTTCAGATATATGATTTTGTATACATGAAAGCATAAAGCTGGAAATTATATAGGAAAGTGGTGAACTGTTTCTCTGTTACAATTTCGACATAATAAAAGCAGAAATAATACCATACGGCTACATATATAACTAAAATGGAATAAAAATAATTAATATTATACGAGTATACACTGTAACCAGAAAGTATTCATGTGAAAAGAAAAAAAAAAAAAACATTTTTTTAGAGAAAATAAATGTTAAAGCAATATAATTACGTAATTCTGTAAATTCTAAGGAAAACTCTGCCAAAAATTTCACATTTTTTATAAACATTTTTAATTATTAAGTACATACTTTTATTTACTGGAAAATCTTTTTTTTTTTTTATTAGTGTGTATAAATTTTTGTTTTTTTGTATTTTTTTCTTTAAATTTTAACACGAAAAAATGTTTTTCTTTTAAAAATCTGCCATATTTTTCATAATTTTGTTTGATTTGAACTTTAAGAAGATAATTTTACGATTTCTTAAAGTGAAAAAAAAAACATTTTCTTTAAAATTCACTTTTAATGTTTTTCATTTATATTTCCTTGAATAATTATATCAGGCAAACAATTTTCCATCTTTATATTCTGGAGGAAATAAAAAACGTAAAGTATAATTTTTTTGTTTTGCATAAATTAAAATAATCAGTTTACCTTTAAATTGAAGGTCTCGAATTTTAATTAAACTTTATCATACTTACTTCCTTATCGTGTTATAAAAGATACTTTCTAAATTCGTATTACTCTCGTAAAAATAAAATTTTCTGTTCAATTTATTTAAAAACATCTGTGTTATACGAATTTTTTGTCGTATAATTTCTTTTAAAACGTTTCCATATCATAAAAAAAAAAAAAAGTCCTTCAGGTAATAAAGTGGGTGGTATTGTTTACCAGATTATATTTGATTTGTCATCTGTTCTCGTACTAAAAGTAAAACCATAACATTAAAAAAAAAAAAGTGTATGTTTCTCTCATGAATAATTTATTTGTTTTTTCTAATTTTTTTGTCTTGTTTTTTCCATGCTTTTTATTTGTTGAAACGAAAAAAGGAAAAAGAAAAAAGGAGGAAGTAAAAAACATTTTTAATGCTAAAATTACATCAAGTATGTTCGTTTATTCTTCTTATCACATATAAAATTCTCTGTGGTTTTTTTTATACAACATAGTCACTTTACATAATAAAATTTAATGTTTTTTTCTCTTCTTTATTTTGATAAGGAAGTTATCATGTCACATTGATTAATGTTGATTTACGATCAAGTTAAAGAGCGAAGCGTTAAATAAATGTGAAGAACAAAAAAAAATAAAAGACAGAAATTTAAAGTTGAATTATAAGGAAATGATTTCATTTTAATTTTTATTATTTGAAAGGATATTCGATTTTTGAATTTAAATCGAATAAGAATACGAGACTTATTCTCTATAATTTGTCAAAAAGCAATTCAATTGAAAATAAATCAAATTCATTCAAGGATGCATTTTAAAATTAAAATATTATATGCATCGATACCGTTTTTTTCTTTATTAAATTTTTTTGATATTCAGAAAAATAATTTTTATTATTTATTACGAAATCAGCACACACAGGCCTTTTGTCCATAGGAAAAAATATGTAGAACAAAAAAAAAAACACAAGATAGGATAATTTATATTCAATACATATACTTCTTCAAAATAAATGGGTTTTAGAAAGAAAGAAATAAAAAATAAAATGAAAAAGGATTCAAAAGAAAATCTTGGCAATAATGTGTTTTAAAATAAAAAAAAAAAAAAAAAATTTCTCTATAGTTGCCTGACCATAAAACACATAAATTTTATAACCGAGATAGTTCAAATACAATGGACACATCATATTTCATATTCAACATGAGTGCATATGCAAAATATAATATAAGTATTATATACATATTTAAAAATCGATATATACCAGAATGATATGATTTATTGAGTTCTTTAAAATTTTAAATAATATGAAAGATTGTATCATAAAATATTTCTTCTTTTTTTTTTTTTTTCATGTTCAGATTCCATAGAACACATAAATAATACTTTCTTGAAATATTTATCTAATATTTAAAAATTGTTTATTTTGTATATATGTATGTACATACATAATATGTAGAATATTGAATTTATGTGATTAAAATTCAAATTTTTTGAAAGAGATTTCATAGTTTGCTTTTATCATTTGAATTTTATTAAAAATTTTTGTATACACACATAATATGTGTATAAGTCTTTTATGCAAGATTATTTTGTGGCATTTTACCGAAATCATTTTTAAATTTCAAGGAAAAGGAATCATGTTTTTCGATGTCGAAACTTTTAACAACCTATGTATTTATTTTAATATATTATTGAAAAAAAAAAGAGAAAAAAAAAAACAGAATTAAATTGATTAAATCAAACGTCCACAAAAAGTAGAAAATATTAGAAATTTTTTTTTTCACTTTTTTTATTAAAATTTTCATTAAAAAGTAAATAAAAACTTTCTTGTCAAAAACATTTTTTTTTTCTATACACAAATTTTATTTCTACAGGAATTTTCTCTATATATCTTTTTTTTTTTTGTATTTAATAAAATATTCATGTATATTTGTTTTTCAAAAAGTTTTTCTTACTTTTTTTTTAAAAAAATAGTAATTTTATTTGTCTTCTTTTTTCATTCACAAGCAAAATCAAAATAACAAACAATATAATGTCAAAACTTTGAAAAAAAAAAAAAAGTTTTCTCAAATCAATAAAATTGAAAATAATAAAAAAGCAAAAAACAAAAAAAAAAAACAAAGTTTGAAATTATTTCGAGGAAGAAAGTTAAGTTTGTTGAGGACTTTTATAAGACTTCCTTTTCTTTAGTTTGAAAATTTATAAAATGTTTTTTCTTGATTCATTTGTTTTTTTTCTTTCTTTCAAATATATTGCTCATTTTTTGTTTCTTACAGTTTTAATAAAATATAAATTAAATGTAAACACTCTATTAAGTTAATAAACTATTAAAAAGTCATTTAATTTTTCCACCAAAAATTTGAAAAAATAAAAGAAGAGAAAAAAATTGTTGATGTATTTTTGTACGCCAGTGTTCTTTTCAAAGAACACTTTATCTTTTATTAAATTGACTACATATATTCATTTTGTGGAATTTTATTTAATATAGTTGAAGCAAGTTTTATCCTTTTCACCCTTTTTTAAAGTACTTGTACTCGTATATATGATGTATATTTGAAAAGTTCTGTGCAATTAATTTTAACAAAGCTCATACATGTCTTCATAAAGATACCACATATGCTACTCAGATTTAATGTATGTACTGTACAATGTACATACATATACTCGTATAGTATTATAATTATACACATATGCTTTGAAGGATATAATAATAATAATAATAATAAAATAACCCCTTTATTATAGACTTCTCAATTGACTTCAAAATTGCTTTCACAATAATTTAAGGAACAGATTTAATTTGCGTTATTTGTTTAACACAATAAAAATTCTTATATTTTTCTTTTTTTTTAAAAAAAAAAAAAGATTTAATGAACAGAAGAATGTAGTTTAATTATAAGAAAATTAGTGGTTTTAAACTGAAATACGAGAATCAAAATTAAATTGAATATTCTGATCATAAAATTTTAATTGAATCAATTAAAAAGCTTCCGTATAATTTTTTAAATTCTTTATTTTTACTTCTGTTCAAGTTTAAAATAAAATTTATTGGATAATTAAAGTGTTGAAAATTTTCAAAGTTCATCATTATAATCATATTAATTATTTTTTGGCCTAAGATAAATTTTATTTAAGGAATATTTTCAAAAATTTTTAAATTTCTTCACTAGAATTTTTTTAGAACTTTTATTAACGAAGAATTTAAAATATTTTAGTTGATAATTTCCTTGAAAAATCACATACATTTTTTAATCAAATTATCTACCTCACATGAACGTCATTTTAAAATAATTATAAAAATTCTAATGAAATTTTTAATGAAAATACAAAATGTAAAAATTTATTAACACGTATGTACGAGTAACCATTTTCTTCGTTCCTATATATACATATTTAAATTTTCCATTAAATGAAAAAAATTTCCGTTTTCTTCATCATAAATTGTTTTGAAGTTAAAATGAGTGATTCTAGGAATTCAGTATGTATGAAAAAATTCTTTAGAAGGGAGCAAAATAGAATTTTTTTTTTTCATTTCTTTTTTGTTGTCTGTAAGCGAGAAGGTAAATAAAATGAAAATAATGTACCTTGAATATTTTAAATTTAAAGGCATAAAAAATACATATATTATCTTCCCTTCTTGTTGTTTTATATTGATCCAAATTTGGTTATGCTGCTGAATTAATTTTTTTGTATTCTTTAAAAGAAATTGAAACTTATTAGCATAATCAAATAAACGTTGTATATTGTAATTTTATATCAGTGAAATATGTTTTTTTCTGTGATGTTGGTGAGATAAATTGTATAAATTTTTTTTTTTTTTTTTAAATCTACTATCATTTTGTAAAATTCATGATGAAAATAAAAATAAAAAATTAATTTAAATTCAAGAATATTGTTTTAAATAAAATTTGGTAAAGAAAAAAATATTGTTTGAAAATATTCAAATGACTTTTTTATTGCGTGTTTCTTTCTTTCTCTTTTTTTTTTTTTTTAATTCAAGAAAGAACTTGAAATATTGTAGGGGAAATTAATATTAGGGTATTTTATCGGAAAAACAAAATGATGTAACGGAAACTGAAAATAATAATCAATTTTCATAAGATGATTCATTTCAGTAAGTGAATTTACAAAATTTGTGTTTTTGTAATTTTTATAAAAATTTCATAAAATAAATAGTCGTACAAGTTATCTTTTTTTTTGATTTCCAAATTAAGAAGTGCTAGGTGAGTAAATTAGCAAATGTTCAAGCCAAATTTATCATTTTTACATTTTTAGATAAGCAAACATGGATAACTGTTCTTGTATTCATGGTTATTCATAAACAACGCCTCAGTTCGAAAGATTTGGAAAGTGTGGAGCGTTTATGAGCTTAGAAGTGAGTCCTTTGGTTGGTTGGTTGGTTGACGTGACGGTCCAAAGATCCAATTAGCATATAGTGCCGTTTTGATACCAGATACCGACACACCTCTCAGTTGTCCGTCAAAGGGTTGTAAGCCCTTCTGTCATACATGTACCTACAGTTTAAAGTGGAATGCGAACCACTAAATTCGTTGGTAGAGAACGAATTTTTATTCGTATAAAAGGGCTTGGTACTAATATTCCTTGTAGTTTTTGTGGACTTAGCTTATGGTCTCGAAGCAAAGCCACCAAACTAATTAGTACCGAGCACTTATACCCAACTCAAAGTGAATTGGTACTCATTCAAAGCTGACTGAATTCAGACGGACTCGAACCCGAGACTTTCAGCATCAGAAGCCAACACTCTATCGCTTCGTCCACTGCCCGCCTTAATGAGTCCTTTAATTTTATAAATTTAAAATTTAAATATTTATATTATGTTTTCTTTCTTTTTTATCATTTTTTTCGCAAAACAACTTTCTTTTGTCGTATGTTTGTTATGAGAATGCTATTTTGCTATGTAAAATTGAGAAAAGAGAAAACAAAAACAACAAACTTGAAAAAATGATATACACTTTCGAAGTTCACAAGAAAATATAGCTTCTGTTCTTAGCATAAATTACCCTTAAGAATTTTATCTTATGTAAAACTGTATGTACCTATACATAAGAAAACAAAAACAAAGAAGAAAAAAAACATACTTTTGTGATTTTATTTTTGTGTGCTATATACGTCATATAGTATGGATAGATTTTTGGTTTCCAATGGTTTAATAAATTTTAAACAATAAGTAAAGGATCAATTTGTTGTGGATGCTTTTAGAAATCGTTTCCTCACATGTAAATATTTTTCAAAAAGTTTTCATGCAGAAAAAAAAAAAATTGTAAAAATTTAAATTTTCAAAAAACTTTTATTTACCAAACAAAAACAAAAACACAGACAGTAAAAAGTGAGAGAAAAAAAACGTACATTAAAATAAAAATTGAAGTTTTATAAGTTAAAGAAGATTTTGTGGTGAAGTTTAAGTATTGTCATCATCATTATCCTATGGTAAAATTTCCTTTTCCCGTAGAATTTTAAGAGGATGTTATACATCAAGAAAGTCTTAAAAAAGTTTTCTCTTTTGTTGTCAAATGATGCAGAGTGAACAAGTTGTGAACAAAAATTAAGTAAAAAAAAATATATTATAAGTTCATCTTTTCATTGGGATTTTCCACTTGAAAAGTTTAAATGAACTTTATTTTCATCGCCGTTTTAAAGTGGAAAAAAAAAGTATTCGAAGACTGATACGTGTTTTTTATACAGTTTGATCGTTCATTATAAACTGTAATTAAACTTCTGTGAGGGTTTTTTTTTGCAAATCACATTTAATTGGATGATAATAATTTTTTTTTGTTTTGATCTGAAAATTTTTTTTCAATAAATATTCTCAAGCAAATAATTCAAAATAAAAATTCATTTTACTTAAAAGAAATTCTCTTACGTTTTCTTTTTTTTTTCAATTTAAATTTATGACAATTCATTTGTCACTTAGAATATAAAACTAATTTAAATTTTTCAAGTGTTTGAATTCTTAATTCAATTGATCATACACAAATTCAATATAAATTTCGATAAAATATAGCAAATTGAATTATATGTGAATTTTTCTTTATATACAATATTTTATAAACATTCGTTGCACACTTTGTCATATCCTTTTTTTTTCCTGCTTAATAACAATCAATTTTTCGAAGCAAGAAGTAGTGTTTTTTTCTTCAGTAAAACGAAGAAAAATGATTATTCATTACATTTTATTATTATTTTTTGTTTTTTTTTACAAATAAATCTTTAACATTTGTCATCATATTTTGGAATTTGAAAATACACAAGATATAAGCAATAAAAAGAAAAAGAATAAAGACGAAAGGAAGGAAAGAAAAAGAAGAAAAATGTACGAAAGTAAATCTAATAAACTAATTTCAGCAATTTGTTACAAATTTCATGCTTTGCATTGTAAATTAAGTTATCATCTAAGTAAAAATACGTGATTTGATTTTTATTTTGTATTTGAAATGACAAAGATAAATTAAGTGTTTTTCTAACACACAGACACATATGTGTATGTATACAATTCATATAATAAATATATTCGTTGTTATGGTACATAATATATGGTATGACACTTTGGCCTTTTGATACCAGTCAGTAGTATAATCTTTTGAAACAGATTTCAGATAACTTCCATTTACCCGAAATTTTTCAAAAAATCAGAAAATCTGTTTCAGTTAAAACATCAGAATATGTATTTTCTTTATTAAAAAAAAAAATTCAAACGTTTTATAAGTACATTTTTTTTTTTTTCAAATGAGATTTGGTAACATGTGAATATCTCTTGGGAATTTATGAGTAAAAATACATTTTTTGTTGTTGAAATATTAAAGGTAAAAGCAAATTGATTAGTTTTTAACTTTTTTTCTTATTTGAATAAAAAATGTTTAAAATGCTTTCATGTCATTCTTTCTAAATGAAAGTCTTTTGTATGTATTCGATAAAAATCTAGAGAATCTTTTGTTAATTTTTTTTAAAAACGTATACAGTACACACACATAATTATTTTTTAAGTCGTTATTACTTCATTATTAATTTCAAAAAAGTAAAATAAAAAACATGTCTTTAAAGGCCCTTATTATTATTTTTTTTTACAGCAGAAAAGGCAGGGAATTTTTTTTTAAAAAAAAACAACTCAAACTACTATATAATTTCATTCGCCTAATTTTTATCAAGTCATCAATTTTTTACAAAACATAAACAAAAGTTTAATTAAAAGTTTTATACATACGTGCAAAAAAAAAAAAACAGTCTCTGGAAAAAAATATATATAATATATAAAATAAAATTTACCTTGTCATCGTTATAATGGAAAAAGTTTAAAAAATTAATTTATTTTTTATAAAACTTATATTAAAATTTCATATTTAGCATGTCCAAGTTCATATAATTATAATATTATTGGCTTTTTTTTTAAACTTTTATTAACATTCTAAATAAAAAAATAAAAAATAAAACTGAGTTTTTTCTTAATAAGAAAAGCTCATTTTGTTTAAATATAATTTAACTTTTAATTAACATGAATAGTAATTATAAAATAATTTAGTGTTATTTAGCTGCCACGAAGTGTGAAAAAATACTTCTCCCTCTCTCGTATTTTTTTTGCAAAGAAACGTGAAACATATGGTAAGTATGTAGTTCTTAAACTTTATTCATGTTTGTCGAAAAATAACATACATACTTGTAATTCTTTTGCTTTTCGATATTTAATTATTCTTGATAAATAATTTTTCCAAAATTTTGATTTAAAAAAAAAAAACATTTTTTTGAAACAAGTTTTTATTTTCAATTTTGAAATTTTTTTCTCTTTTAGCTTTGGAAGAATGATTTTTCAAACATTTCAGAATTTTTTGTTCTTCGTATGAGGTGATTAACTCGAACAGTAGTAAGTTTATGTTAAAAGTGAAATGAAGGTGTATTCAATCAGAAGTGTGTTCAATGAAATCTCTAAGAAGAAAGTAGGAACTTTTCAACATCTAAGATATTTTAATTAAAAATTCGTCTATTGTGTTATGTCGCATACTTGAAAATTTAAAGTTGTTTTGCCTTACCATACGTATTGTTTACATGTATGTAATTATTGATACTCAACATAATTATATCTAATCATTAATAAAGTGGTAACGATTGGTTATAGAATCCCAAATGGATATTGAAATTTATAGCCTGAGGATAAATCAATGGTAATTCTAAAACACAAAACAAATTACACAGAAGATAATTAAAATGAAATAATAGATAGGATCGAGTAATGTTGATGAGAATAATAATTATCTATATAGAGAATGACATAAATTTAAATACAATTTAAATTTAAATTTTAATGTCGGAAAAGAAAATTTCTCAATATAATAAAATTATGAAAAAAAAATAAGAAAAATTAAATAGACATAATATGCTAAATACAACACACATTAATCTCAGCGGTTAATAAATATTATATTTCCTTCGTACATATTTTCTACATCCTGTCTCCATTACTTCATTTTATTCTTCTTTTTCTTATTATTTTTGTTCATTATTTCGACATCTTAATCATTTATAACGTCGCTAAAACAATATAAATTATATTTCAAAATGGCAGAATCCTTTTTTTTTTTTTCATAAACATGAGCCATTTTTAATTTCTCAATTATAACGTTTGACATGCAATTATTGCCAAAGCAGAGGGTTGTTTTTGTTGTACATACATACTTGAATACAATGAGTTTAAATGTGTATTGTGGCAGTAAGAAATATACAATATAATAAAAATATAAAAAAAAATATAAAAATTTTCGAGACCACAATTACATACTTAATGCTTTTAATGATGTTAAACGATAAGATTTTAATGTTTTTTTCTTTTCTGAATATGCGAATATGTATGTAGTGCACTTTGAAATATATGTTATATGATATGTACACAGACTTGTGTATTATTATAAAATGTTTTTCATGTTTCACAGTATACATAAATATTTGAAAATGACAAGTAATGACCATTTGTTTCTATAAATTTAAGACATAGTCATTCAAGCTCGTTCTTGATTGATGATTGTAAGAAACGAAAAATGTGCAAAAAAACAAAAAACACCATAATCATTATATTACATATTGTTGATAATACAATAATCTGATATACGATATGAAATTTGAATGATTTATGATCAAAACTTTCACTTGTAAATTATTGTAATTTAATCTTTTTTCTATTGATTTTATTTTATTTTTACTTTTTAAAAAAAAAAAAAACCCTGCAATACAGTAATAAAGTTTAAACTGAAAATAACCTTTAATATTGTAGAAAAAAAAATTATATTCTTTTCGAATCGCACAAAGAAAAAGTCAAGTAATTTTCCACTATGATAAAATGTAATTGTATCTAATTAAACAACATAGAAATTACCTTCGTTTTCAAGACGTTTTGTTTTGAATAAAGATTTTTTTTTTTCGCATATGATGACATAGAAGAAGTGAAATTTTTCAACCTAATTAAAATTAGCCATTAAAAATTCATGCATGAGTATTTTTCCTTTTTAACTGTTATACTTGAAAAATAAATTTTTTGTTTTTTGAAAACAAACAAACCCTTTAACATATTTTTCTTCAACATATAACTTTCTTTACAATATAAACTCTTCTGTATCTCTTCTTTATTTTGTTTGAAATTAAAAAAAAAAAAAAATAATAATAATAAAAATACATAAAAGCTCTTGTTAGTTAACTCTCCTTTCACTTTTTTTCTTCTTCTTCTTCTCATTTTCTTCTTATGAAATTTTCTTAATTATGAAATATTTTTATCTTTTACATAAAATGTATTCAGTATATATCTTTGTAATTTTTAATTCAAAGTCAATTTACTGAAGCAAATAAATTTTCATTTTCATAAACAACAAGAATGGTAAAAAAAAGAAGAAATATTCAGTCTACATTTTCCTTTAAATTTTCATATTTTATCTTGATGGCTGTGTTTTAATTTTTATTTTTCTTTCATTTTGGAAAAACTGAAAATGAAAAGCAAATACGAGTATAATAAGTAAAGTAGTATATTCTACTTGTAGAGTTATTTCATTATTATTTTTTTTTTAATTGCACATGTGTCATGTCTAGAATTTTAATTAAACAAAAATGAAATTAGAAATTCATAACTTTTATTTTTTATTAGCGGCATAGACAATACTTGTTTTCCCTTTGAAAAAACATAAAAGTTAATTTTTTTCCCCCTAAGTAAGTAAATAAACTTTCACGTACTTTACGTATGTTTTTTTTTTTAATTAAAAATATCAACGATATGCAAATACTAATTTTTGTTTTTTTACTTTATAGTTAATTTAAAATCAAAATAATATTTTTCTAGTAGGGTGTTGAAAAGACATTTTTTTATTTTTTGAAAAATTTGTATGATTAAAATTCACTGAAGCAAAAGCGGTTTTCTAGGGAGAAAAAACTACGGAGATTCGGGAAAAGCTGAAGTGAATTATTTAAAAAAAAAAAAAAAAATTTAAATTTTTCGAAGCAAATCTTTCACATTTGAAGCTAATTTTAAATTAAAAGTAAAAAAAAAAACATAAACAGCAAAATATAGAAAAAAGAACGGGACTTCCACACCACAATAAAATCCTATATTGCTTTGTTTTTTTTCTAATGTTATTTATTTATTTATTTATTACAAAAAATTAAAGCGACAACAATACAGAATAATAAAACTCCAAAAGCTTGTTACCGCAAATTTGAATTACAAATTGAAAGATAAGAATTAATTAAATTATAAAATCAAGTTGCTCAGTTTATACAATAATAATTTCCAATTCATATATAATTTTCATTACTAGCAATAAAAAATAGGAAACAAAAAAACAAAAAAAAAAAAAAAAAAAAATTTTTAGGAGTATAAATGTATAACTAAAATAATAATTAATCAAGATTACTATTGTTAGATGAAATATAAAGATATAAAAACAAAATTAGGTGTTTTTGTAGAGCAAAAATATTAGGGGAAAACAAAAACTAGGATCTAATTGATAGCACCACAAACCATTTTCTTATATTCTGAGATCGAAAACCGGAAAAAGTCAATATCATTGAAGAAGAGATTATGATTATGTTGGATTCTGATTATTGGCGATTTAAATATTATGTTGGTTCTATAAGGAGGTAGGTAAAAAGTGTCATATTGACGAGTATTACGCGTGGGAGAATGGAAGTTAAATAGACTCACTAAGTATGAACAATCAATCACATTACTAAGAATCTTATAAGCAAAGATTGCATCAATATATAGGCGACGTTTATTTAAAGTGATCATATTGAACTTAGATAACCTTTCATAATAATCTAAATCATTGAGTTTAAATTTAAATGCTAAATATCTTGTAAATTTTCTTTGAATTTTCTCTACAATTGTAGAATAGAAGTTGTAAAAAGGATTCCATATGACAGATGCATACTCTAAAATGCTTCTAACTAGGCTATAATATAGTATTAAGTATGAGTTAATGCTTCGAAAATTTTTACCTACTCTGAAAATAAAGCCTAACATTTTATTAGCTTTTAAAGTTATTTTTTGTATATGAGAACTGAATTGTAATTTCGTATCAAAAATAATTCCTAAATCTTTAATATTGTATACCCTATTAAGTAAAAAATTGTCCATTTTATAATTGAAACTTATTGAATAGAGTTTCCTAGAGAAAGAAATACAGGCACATTTATCAATATTTAATGAAAGTTTGTTATTAATGCACCAATTAACCAATTTATCAACATCACCTTGAAGAGCAATGCAGTCATCTATAGTTTCTATGATTCTGTACACTTTTAGATCATCAGCATATATCAGACAATTTGAACTTAAATCCTGAACAATATCATTAATATAAATTAAGAACAGAAACGGACCTAAAATAGATCCTTGCGGAACACCAGAGGTTGGTTGAAAGGGTCTAGAATGGACTCCTTCTATAATAACAGTTTGTAGTCGACCTTTAAAGTATGAGGAGAAGAGTTCAGTCACAGAGTCATTGAAACCTAATTGACGCAATTTTGAAAGCATGATATGATGATCAATGCTGTCAAAAGCTTTAGAAAAATCTGTGTATATTACATCAAGCTGAGAATTTTGGTCTAGAGCATTAGCAATTTCATGAGTAAAGACTGCCAAATTGGTCACAGTTGAACGACCAGGGAAGAAACCATGTTGAAAGGTATTTATGTTGTATTTTATTTGAGGAAGTAATTGGTTTAAAATGGCTTTTTCCAAAATTAGCATTATGCTATTGTTAATAGTAATAGGCCTATAATTTTTCACATCAGTTACATTACCAGATTTATATATAGGTGTAATAAAGGAATTCTTTAGTTTTGTTGGAATGATTTTATGTAATAAAATGCTATTGAAAAGTGTTGTTAAAGGATCAGTTAATGTATCCCGACAGTTTCTGAAAAATATATTAGGAATTCCATCCACACCTGCACCTTTATTTATATTTAAATTAGATAGAATTTGTTTGATCTCATTATTTGAAAATCTGTGTAAATTGATGTATGAATTAGTTATAATACTATAATTTTCATTAACAGTGCACTGATTATCTGACGGAACAACGAATGTGGACTTAAAAAATTCTGAAAACATGTTGGCAATTTCAGAAGAAGAATCAGAAATTCTGCCATCAAGTTCCATTTCACTAGGGTACATGTTAGATACTTTCATATTTTTGCAAAAAGACCAGAATGCTTTACAGTCATGATCTAAATTTAATTCAATATTATTAATATACAGTCTATAACAGTTCTTTACTAATTTTTTAACTTTCTTCCTAGCATAAGAAAATAAATAATAGTCTTGTGAGGATTTTGATATTTTAAATTTTTTATGTAAATTATTTCTAAGTTCAATAGCTTTAACTACAGCAATATTGAACCACTTGGGATACTTAGATTGTTTTTTAGTTACTATTTTTTGTGGAATGAATTTATTTATTGCGTAATACAAGATTTCATAAAAATTTTCACATGAATGATTAATGTGAGTATTATGCAGGAAACTGAAATCAATTGAATTGAAATAATTATTTATTTCAACAAAGTTAGCTTTACCAAAATACCATTTCTTATTGATTGCAGTAGGTATAAATTTAGGTGCAAGACTTGCTAAATTAATTTGAAGAGGTGGATGGTAAATATCAACACGTGTTAGAGGGACAGTAGCAGAAAGAACCTCAATGTTATCTGAAATTACATTTGTCCAAATTAAGTCAAGCATTTTCATGTCTTTGTTAAACACCCTATTATATTGTTTAAGATTGCAAAAGTACATATGTTCAAGAAGTAAGAGTGCATTACAGTTAACTGTTGGTAACGAAGATATAGAGTTGGTACTATCTATAGTTTCCCACTTAATTTCAGGTAAGTTAAAATCACCAGCAATGAGGACTTTATCACGTGCGTTAAGTGTAATAAAGTTATCTGAAAGTTTGGAAAGAATAGATTCATAAATATCGTTATTAGAATTAGGCCGAATGTATATACAATAAATATAAAGCTTACAATTGTTTTGCATTTTTATAGAAACACAAACAACTTCATTATTATTCATAGATTCAAAAACTCTACAAGAAAAGAAATGTTTTTTTACAGCAATTAAAGAACCACCACCATCCTTCAAGCTACTTAAATTGAGATTTCTATCACTTCTATATACGATGTATCTTTCATCAAATAGTTCATTACTATAAATAGAATCATTTAAAAACGTTTCAGTTAAGCAGATAATATCATAATCTTCAAGCATAATAGATATAAGCATAATAGATATAATAGTTATAAGCATAATAGATTAACAAAAAAAACCTCAAAAGTTTTTAAACATATTGTTTGGTATGATTTTAAAAACTTTCACATAATGTTATGAATTTCACATGAAATTCAAAATTTTTTCCTTTGCTTATATGTTTTTTTATTCCATATACATAATCCAATGTTGTTTTTGTTTTCACTTTAACCGTAATTCAAAAATTTTTATGCATTTTTAAGAGGATATTATTGTGAAGTTTTGAATTTTCAGTAAAATTTATGACCGAAAGTTAAAAATAAATTTGTATTATTATGTACAAAAAAAAATTTTTATGCAAGATTTATTGGTGTTTTAATAATAGTGAGAAAAAAAAATATATTTATAAACTAAAAATTTTTCAACTTTTCACGTATGTAAAATAATTTTTAAATGAAAAAAAAAAAAAAAACCAGTAATAGAAAATTAAAATGATTCATTGAGGATAGTTTTTAAGTTGAGAATTTATTAAAAAGTTTTAAATTGAAATATTAAACAATTTTGTAATGTATGTAATTTGGAATTAAAGCAACACACCAACAAAAAAAAAACAGTTAGAAAATAATAATAAACATTTGTGATATAACAACAACTTTTAAGGAATTTAGCTAAATGTTAAATTTACAGTTAAAAAAGGAATCTAAGAAAAATCAATAAAGCTTTTAAGTATAGTTCCTGTTTAAATTTATTCAGATTTCTAATTTTATTCATTCAGGTATTTGTTTACATTTAAATTCAGTTTCTGTAGTCAATTAAACCAGTAAAAAACCTAAACAGTTCAGATGATGGGTTATTTATTTTTTTTAAATTAGAAATTTCACACTCATGGGAACATGTAAACAAACTTTTCATAATTGTTTTGTCAACAAAAAAGCAGAAAAGTAGTGAAAGTCATTAACAATTTCTTAAATTCAATAGAAAAATACAATAGGGTTCCTGATATAGATTTTTCAGAAAACATCTTAACAGAATAAAAAAAAAAAAAGGACTTTGTTTGTGTTAAATCGCATGCAATCCTCTTGAGATTACTGTGTTACCATCATCAGATTGTTGTCTTTATTTTCAAATAATGAACTTTACGGTCTTTTGTGACAAAAGGATATAACAAAATAAAAAGGAAAAGAAAGGTAAAAATAATATGCCTATCATGAAATTTTATACAAAAGAAAAGAAAGAAAACAGAGAAGAAGAAAAAAAAAAAGAAAGAAAAATAAACGATGGGGTAAGGATTTCATTTAAAGAGTATGAACTTAAAGTTCATTAAAATGTTGTTGTCACGTTGACATCATTTTATGATCTAGAATATAATATGTAATGTTATTTTAATGAGGGTCTTGGTATAGTATAGTGTTTTTATTATTTCTTTCTTTACCAAACTATTTTTATCCTTTTGTTTTCTATAAAGAAAATAATTACTGAAAAATAAGATCGTTAAAATGAGTATATTTTGAAATTTGAAAGAGAGAAAAAACAAAGAAAAAAAGAAGATTGATGATATAGTGGCTCAAACAGCTTGTATTGTTTTTTTTTTTTTTTTGAATCATTATAAAAAGAAAAATGGAATAAAAAAATGGTTAGGAAACTCAATGAACAAATAAAGCACAACAAAAGAATGGTTCTTATGGATTTAATGAACTTTAATATTCGTTTTTTTATTATTATAGTATGTTGATTTTTAGAATAGAGTCCTTTTTCATAGGAAAAATATTTTCTAAAAAATATGGTGAGATTAAGGACTTAGTAGTTTGTAAACTTTAAACAAGAAAATTCAGTAAAACTTATCAAAAATAAAGCGAAATTGAAAAAAAAAATATTTGATGTCATTTTAGAAAATAAAACTCAAAAATTTTTATTTGTAAATTATTAAGTACTTCAGTTTCAAATAAACACAATAATAAATTATATCATTTCATCTTAAATAAGAATATTATAATAAAAAAGTATTTATAAGACAAAACATAAAATAAAACAAATTTAAAGTGAATTAGAAAGTTTTCTTTTTAAAATTTTTATTTCCTCAATCAATTGTAATTTGCTAATATTTTTTTCAAATATTGGAAAACTTCAGGTAAGTTTGTATAATAAACTTAAGAAAATTGTTTTTTTCTTCTTTTTTTTTTTTAAATTCATTTTTAAGTTTTAAAAAAAATTGATTTAAAAACTTTCTACACTAGAAAAAAAATTGTAAAAAAAAAAACATAAATCATTTTTATTTTTTTATTAGTCTAATATAGAAAAAAGTTTTTTCTGTTGTAATGTTTTTTTGTTGTTGTTGTCTTGGTTGAACAATAAAAATTAATAATAGTTTTAAATCCTTAAAATGTACTTGTATACATTTATATATTGCACATAGCACAACCATGTATAAGTTTTATTTCATTTTGTACTCGTAAATAATGATCTTAATTTAAAATTTATTAAAATAAAAAATAAACAATAAAAAATATGAAGAAAATGTATTTTTCTTGTGATATTGTTGTTGTTTTTTTTTTTTTTTAAATTTTCAAATGAGTTCAGTTTTATTGATTAAAATTTACTACATACATATATGTACCTTAACATACTTCTTGTACAGAATGCAATACACCTACATTTATGTGCATAAATTGTAATATTCTTCATGAACATTATTTTTTCTTTACAATTTCATAAGAAATTTAATTTCAAATTTAACACAGAAAATAAATATGTAACATTATTGATATTTATTTTTGAAATCATGCACTATATTGGAAATTTTATGCAAGGAAGAAAAAAAGACGAATAAAAATGTCTGTTTAAAAGTATCTGTATGAGATTTTGTTTTTTTTTTTAATATGGCTGAAAATAATATTAAACATCATTTAAGTAAAATAAAAAAAATTCCGTAGTTTCTAAAAAATTTATCATAATTTACAAATTATCAAATCTTTCTAAATTAGTTTCTTATTTACCGTTTTTTTTCTTTCATCCATCTTGTTAGTTCTCGTGTAACAATAAGTTAAAAGATTAATAAGAGATTTTTCAATTGAAAAGTACATAAAAGCAACTAGCTTATGAAGGATTATTGCTAAAAAATAAACTTGTAACAGTTTCTAAAAGACAGGTATATACCTTCACAAACAATTAAAAGGATTTTGTTAATGCAAATGTGTGGTAAAAGGTTTTCTTTTGTTTTTTATTGTTTTTATGTTTTTTTTTCTTTAAAGGTGGATATGATTCTATAAGGAAGATAAACTAATGGAGCATATAATTCTATCGTTGCAATCGATTCCGTTTCCAATACTGTATACTGTTAGTTGGTTTGTTGTAAATCATTTTGAATAATAAGTGTTAGGAACGTTGTGTAACCATATGGCAATGAACAAGTCCTTCTGTGGTTTAAATTGTAAATTTATTAGTTATAAATTTATAACTTAGACTATAGGAAATAATTTTAAAAATACGTATTGTTTTTTTTTTTTTTTTTGTATTTATTCTTCTATTATTTATATCCTTTGCTTACATGTAGATATTTTTATAGATCTACAAAAATACATATCGAGAGTTTTCAGACAGATGTTGAGGGAAAAAATATTTGTGTTATAGAATTTATAATAGAATCTGGGATTATTGGCGAGTATTATCACAAAATTGGTTAAAACAATTCAAATTTGTATTATTTTTTTTCATTTCGAATAATTAAATTTTCCTTTTTAACCTTTTACATTTAACCTTTTTTCATCAGATCAAAGTATTAAATGTCAATTTATTATCAATTGTAATTGTATAACATTATTGATAACAAAACAATTCATAGGTACTTCCTTTTCCTATTGTTTCAAATTAAGAAATAATATAAATCAGTTTTTGTTAATCATATGTGGTATTTCATTTTGTTGTGGTTATTGTTTTGTAATTTTCTTGAAAAGCATTGAATGATATGTAAAGCAAATGAATACATTAACAAATGATACAAAATTCTTAGAAACCATTAAAGTAGAATTAATTATAATTCGTAAGATGTTTGAAATTCTTGTAATGTACATTATGTATGTAGAAAATTGTGTTTAAATTGTTTACAAGAATGTTAAGATGAATGTGAAAGATATTTAAATAATTCAATTTTAAAAATCGCTACATAATTAAATTTATCATCATGAAATTAAATATAAAAATTAATTAAGTGGGAAGTTTTATTCTTAATGATTTTTCTAGATAAATTAAACAAACATACACATTTCATTTAAAGAAAGTTTTAATTATTTTCTTAAAACAAAAGAATACTTATTTTTTATATTTATTATTTTTTAAAGAAATTTGTAAATATTTTTTTGTTTGTTCATAAATTTTCAAAATCAGTAAAGAACTTTCAAAAGAACTTTTTAAAACAAAAAAATCAACATTTAAAATAATTTTGAACTAATTAAAAATAAAAAATAGTATTCGTCAAAATAATGTCAATAAAAAGATAAATCTTACAGTTTAATTAAAAAACTATAGGAAATTCTTTAATTAAGACTTCTTTAAGTTCTTTCCAGGTTTTAGCAGAAACTGAGCTTAAAAACATCTTAGCTGTTCCGGTAAGCAATCGTCGAGCGTAGACAAAACATTTTTTTTCATTCCAAGCAAGAGTTTCGGCGGCCTCTTCGAATTGCTGTACCCACTTTTTGACGTTATAATTATCATCACCGTTAAAAGGTAAAACTGATTCTTCGATATCTTTAAAAGTAAAACACGAGTTTTGATTACAGAGTGGCTCATCATTTGAATTCAACTCCGCTATCTTCCTTTTTAATTCATGTAATTCTTCTTCTTTTTTCAACCGCTCTCTTAACAGTTGTAATTTACGTTCTATTTCTTCATTATGTTCAACTTCCGAACCACTCAAATTTGCGTCGTCAGATAAGGAATTTGAATATTCAAAGGATTCATTTGAGAAATTAGCATTTATTTCGACAATATCTAAACTTTTAACAGCTTCTTCGAGCCTAGATTTAAGAGCTGCTTTGTTACCGGAAGTTTGAAGTCCTAATTTTTGTAATTTTTCTTTCAAAGAAGTTATGGTAGCTAAATTTAAAAATTGAGTAACCCGCGGGTCCATTTTTTAATTGAAATTCAAATAAAGTTTTTTTAAATTGCTGATGTATTGAAGATATAAAAGATGTTTTCGGATTTTGTTTAGCACGTGTCCGGATATATTTGGAAAAATTAACGTAAAACACGTGGTCAATATATCACCAAAGTTCCAACAAATTTTTTTTTTTTTTTTTTTGAATCAAGAAAGCATGCAAATTTTTCTAATGTTTGATAATTTAATTTATGAATAATTTTTGTTTTTTTTTTTTTTTTTGTGTAATTTACTTTAAACATATTAAAATAGTACATATAAAAATAGACATAAGACGTAATTCAATGAAAAATAATTTAAGACGTGCATCACATATCACACGGTTTGCTGGGCAATAATGTAAAGCTTTTTTTTTTTTCACACCAAATTATAAATTCTATTAAAATTATCAATTTAAATAAATATTATCCATAATTTATGTCAGGATTTCTTTAATAATGTTTTAATTTTCCTAATTTTTAGTTTTAATAAAATATAAAAGTGTAAATAATTTATAAAAATAATTCCAGCAAAAAAATTTTTTTTTTTTTTTTTTTTGTTAATAATTTTGAATTAATAATTTGAAAAATATACTTAATTTTTTGAGTCTCATCCCACTTCTGAGTTATAGGAAATTATTTAATTAAATATATATATTAAGTAAAAATATATAATGAATGCACTTCACTTTTTAATTAACCTTATTTTAAATAAAACCACGTTTATTATAATTTATACACATTTATTAGTCCGTAGAACAATTTAAATTATACTTATTCGGCAGCTGTGATGAGACTGATTATCCAAAATCACCATTTAAATCAAAGAAGATTAATATAATAATAATATACGGTATATAAGAAAACGTTATTTTCATTTATACAAGAGAAAATCAATTATTGATAACAAATTGAGCATTTTCTATAATCAGTCTCATCTTACATTATAATGTTTAGGTAGTTACATATAATTTAATTTTTTTAATCATTAGGTCTGATGCATAATACATATATACCTTTTTTACATAATACAGATTATTTATTTGAAATAATTTAAATATTCTACAAAACAATATGAAATCCTTTTTTGTTGTTTTTCTGTTTGTCTCGTTTTAATTTTGAAACTTATTTCTTTGAATTTTTTTTTTCATATTTTCTTTTTATATATTTTACAATTGCTACAGATAAAAATCACAATAGAAAAATGAAGCAAAGCTAATAAACAAACTTTATATAACAAGCTTTTTTTAAAAAAAATATAAGAAAAAGAAAGAAAAAAAAATACTGGAAAATTTATATGAAAAAAAGGTGATTTAAGAGATTATGCCACTTTAAAAGTTTACTATTTCTTATATTATTGTTATTGTACGTATACAATAGATACAATATTTAGACAAACTTTCAAATATTAAAAGAAAAAGTTTTTCTTCTTAATAAAATTGTTCTTTGCACCCGCATTTCAAGTGTATGTACGGATATGTACATTATGTATGCTGCTGAATTTTCCACAAAAATATTTTTGTATTTATTCCAGCGTAAGTATATTCGTAGTTATATGTATGTATTTTATAAAAGTTCTACTTCAAGAAGGTACAAATTATTATTTCCAAATACATAATATTTAAATTTTTTGTTTGTTTGTAAATTACGTAAGTTTCGATTATAGTAAATTGTAAGAATAAAAAATAAGCTGTCAATAAAACTTTGAACGTTTTTCTAATTAAGGACCTTTTCAAAAACAAGAAGGAATGAAAAAAAAAATCACGCTATTTTAATTTTTACCTTTGTGTGTTTCTTCTATTTTTTTTATATAATTCAAGTTAACCTTCATGTAAGGATTTTTTTTTCTTTTGTAATTTGACATAATTAGCACAACATGAAACATATATGAAATTGTTAAGAAGTCAATCATTAATAACATGCAAAAGTTATTTACGAATATGTATAATCAAATAATTTTAATCACATCATGTAAATATGCTTTCAATTTCTTTTAACTACTTGTTCCATCAAATTACTTAAATTAAAAAATAACGAGTAATTTAATGTAATTATTTTTATTTAAAAAAAATTATATAAAATGTTTTCCTCTTAGTCTTATGTGAATGTTATCCAATTAAGTTTACAATCAACGTCACTATCAAATCGAATTGAATGTAATTATTCAAAATTAGGTTGGATTGGAAACGTAATTAATATCATTGAATAAGTATTTTTCAAACATTGTTAGATTTTTTGTAGATTTTGAATACATTTATACAATTTATGAAACTCATTTTTTAGTCGCGTAGGAGAAAAATCTGTTTTCATGATTAAGTATCTTAAGTCGATTCAAGTCCAATTCGGTTTTTTTAAATTAATCGTGATATAACATCCAAAGTTTCCATTTTTTTTCAATTTCCGCCTCTCTATCTCTTCTCTATGTGAAGCTTTTTGGTTTTACATTTCAGCTTATGTTATTTTTTTCAAGACATATTCGCGACAAAAGAACTTAAATAAATATAACATACTTTGAATACTTTTTATTCAATTAAAATTGCAGTTGTAAAACACCTTAAGTTGAGTTTGGCTTTTTTGTTGCACAGCAAAATTGTACTCATGCTACTTAGGCACCATTTAAGTTATTTTACCGAATAATATTTTGTAACTTTATAATAAATTTGTTTCACAACAAAGAAACTTAAATAAACATTGGTGTTTTTACAAATTTATTTTTTTACTTCGATTTAGCTTATGTCTTTTTAAGCTATTTTGTTACGAAAAATTTCAATTAACATTTTTCTTAAATAGTCATAGGCTACTTTAATTTATGTTGTGCATGCATGCTTTTTATTCCACATAACAGCTTAAGTTGATTATCCTCCAATTTAAAGGACTTTTCGCATGTATTCTACCCCAAAATAGTTTTTTAAATTAATAACTGGACATATTTTACCTCTGGTCAAAAATGTGGACAAATTGCTTTACCAGTTTTTTTCAGAGATCCAAATACATGTTCAAATGCGTTTTTCTCAAAACAACAAAATCAGACTTAAGATACTTAATCATGAAAACACAGAAATATTAAAATTGTTCCTTTCAAAAGAGGTGTTGCAAAAATGACGGGGGAAATATCCAATACAAATTTGCGGAATGTTAAATCGTAGAACTTTTCTCAAAAAAAAAAGTTCTAAGGTTAAAATGTTATTTTAAAATTTGTTATCGATTTTTCGAATTTCATTAGGCGAAAAGAAATTTGAATTATTTTTATTTTCCTACAAAATCAATATTTCTTTTATACTTATTGCAAACATGTTTGCTTTCTTTTGATTAGAATAAAAGCAGTAAAAACTAAAAGAACAAAGTCAAATTATTATAAAACTTGATTATTTAGCATATTTTTATTCCAAGATATTTTAATTTTTTATTGGCAAAGAAAAAACAATGACTTTTAGATCTTATATAAAGTATGTAGAAGAAAACTTGAAAAAAATATAATATAATAAAACTTAGTCATGAAACTGATGCATGTATACAATAAAAAAAAGAGAAAATCAATAAATCACCAAGACGTAGAACATATTTGCTATGGGATTTCTCGATATGTTTTTTTTTTTGTTTTATTTTTATTCGAAAGAAATAAATCTTAAAAAATTATTTATGTATAATTTCTACAAACAAATAAAAACATACATAGACATACATATGTATGTGTATGAATTATGGTTTTTCTGTTTGTATTTCATTGATTTCCTTGAATTTTGTAACCAAACAAAAAGTCCATGAAAAACTTAGGGGTATGCATAAAATTCAATGTTGATGGAAATTTGACCTTTGACATTGTATATGGAAATATATGTATGTACATATTTGTATGTATTAATTTTATTATCAAAATATCGCTAAATAATTTTATTGTATTATATTAATTTTTTTAATCCGCGAAATTTTGTAATTAAAATTCAGATAAAAACTACTTTTCTTACAAGTGTATTAGTTTCTGTATTTCACTATACAGACTAATACATACATACATATGTATAAATATAGAGACGCCTATATGGGGTAAAAAAAAATATTCATGTATGATTAAAATGTTTACTTTTCTATACATGTGCATAAGAGCTTTTCATGAATTTTATCATTTTCTGAAAATTTTCTAAAATCTCGAATGATTAAGAAGATCCATAAATATTTATATAAAAACATATGTCTATGTATGACTATACTACACACTCACACACAATAATTATATCATCACATTTTGTTCATTTCAATTTTTGCGTACATTTAATACAAAAAAAAAAAAAAAAAGGAATAATGAAATATAGAATATCACATACTACTTCTGCACAACATAGTTTTAAGGATTATTAATAAGTTTTGTTATTTAAAATGGTATATATCATTCACTCTTGAGAATTAAATTTAAATTGAAGAATTTGTAGATGCATATATACAATCTCATTTATTTTATTTAACTTGAAATTGTTGTGATATGTTCATTTTAAATGCAAATTAGTTACATATACTCGTACTTGTATTTATGTAGATAAAAGTTTTCATATTTACATTTATGTTCTTGCATATGAAAAGATTATAACGAGAACATTTCTATATAAATATTCATGTATTTATACATATATCTTTCAGAGTATCTAAATGAAATTTTCAGTAATAACATTTAAACAATCTTATTAAATATTATAAACGAAATTTTCAAAGTTAAAAGAAAAAATGAATCAGTTTCTTTGTATAAATTTTAAAAATAAATTATTTGTGAAAAAAAAAATTATTTACCATAAAATTGAATAAAATATGGACAATTAAAGTTCTTTTGAAAATGTTTACTAAAAGATTTAAATAATGTGTGCCACAGAAAACTTTTTTTTGAAATTTTTTTTAGTAAGTAAATGTATCTACATATTTTTATTTTGAAATAAATAATTGAATTAATTTTGAAATGGTCTTTTTTTTCATTTTTACTTTAACAAATACTATTTTAATTGCTTGTAAAATAGAATTTATGTGGCATAAAAACAATAGAAAGTATGGGTGAAAAACAATAATAAATTGAAATTAAAGAAAATTAAGTAGAAACTTGAATTTATTTTATTACATTAACTATGTAGAAAAAAAATACTGTAAAAGAAGGTATGAATCGACTTGTTTTCTCATTGTTAAAATGTTTTTCTAAAGATACTATAACCAATTACCGTGTAATTTGTTTTTATTTAAAACGTTACTAAACAGTTAAAAAATATTATAAAACGAACATTAGAAGGTAATTGTAATTTTTAATACTAACATAAATATATTTTTTTAAATTTAATTTTATTTCTATTACAGAGTTTTTTGTATTTCTTAATATCCTTAAGTTACAGGTTTTATTATTTTCTTTTTTTGTGGGTTGTAAGGATAAATACATTTAACACTGATTAAACAAACATTACATCTGCAAAAAAAATTGTATATGTATACAAGAAGATGTTTTTAATATTATGTTCTCTAGTGAAATAAAATAAACAAAAAAAATACCAACAGAAACGTGACTATATTTTTTTATTCTATTCCTGATAGTATTTAAGAATATTTAACATAAATTTAAAATAAGTTTTTCAAAACTCTAGAGAAAATTGAAATGTTCAAAAACGAAAAAACGAAAAAACAAAAAAAAACATATTTGACCATTAATGTCAAATTGTCCTGGGAGCAATCTATCACGCATAATGGAAACTACCAAAAGTCCTGAATAAACAATCCATTTGTTCCCAAATGACTAATGTAAATTTTGCATATGGTGCATAAAGAAATATAAATTCTCTGTTTAGTTACGATAAATACTACATGCACAAACGCAAAACATAAATACATAAAAGTTTTTTTCTTTTTTTATTGTAAAGTAAAAATGTATGTGCATATAAACAAGCAAATTTATTAAACGTAATGTTCCAAAATTTAATCTCTATATATATTCTTGATATTTTAAAGTTTTCCTGATGGCTCGTACTCTGTAGTATACACACAAATGCAAACAATATAATATATGCTTGTGTACTACATATTTATGTATGTACATATATGAAAATGTTGGAATATTTATATTCTTTGTCCATATATTGGTTAAAATTTTGTCTCTATTTGTTTTTTTTTGTCTCTGTGTTTTTTTCAATTTTTTTTTTTGCACGTAAATTACCTGGAAATTACGTGACTGAACAAAAATTCTTTTAGTATTTTCATTTTCAATCGTGCAAAAGATACTTACTACAGAGAATCGATTAATGTATGTATATACGAAAAATTTTGCGAATTTTGCTTTTACATGAAATTATATTTTTATTTTTTTTCAAATACATTTTAAATTTTACAAATGCACCCTTTTCTTTCTTTTCCTCCTCTTTTTTTAATTTATTAGAGTCACGTAAAAAATTTTCTCATTTTGTGAATGATATGCAATTTCAATTATGTTACTGTAATACACAAACACAAAGATAAAATTTGTATGTATTTTAACATTTTGAACTTGTTTGATATATTTACTCAGTACAACATACTTTAGATAGAAATTCAAAAAACAAAAAAATATATAAAAATCAAATTAAAGTTATGAAATCAATATTTTTGAAATGATTAATATTTGAAGAATAGTTTTGTTTGAGTGTTCGAAGTCCTTTTACTGAAAAACACTCGGTTCTTTAACAAAGAGACAAAAATGTAAAGTCAATCTTTAATATTTTTCATTTATAATTTTGTATCCTTTGACTTAAATGAAAAGCTTTGAAAAAAAATTTTTTTTTAATAATTGAATAACATTTTCGTATGACCTACATAAAAGAAAAATATTTTGATTATAAAAATTCAAAAATTTTTGTTTAAAAATTTTTATTAATATTATATTTCAGAGAAAAATCCTGTAGATAAATTATATACCGTTTCAGTTTTATATCTATTAATTTGATGAAAAAATAAAGTGAAAAAAATGAAAAAAAAAAAGAAGTAAAAATATTCATTAAAAAACCTTAAAATTAAAAATAAAAATTCATTAAGCATAAAAAAATTGGATATTTTATTTATTTTTAATTACTTACATGGTAAAATAAACAATTAAGGATAAAATTGAATATGATATTTGCATGTACTCGTATGTATGAAAAATATGGAAATTTTTTTTTTATTTAACTACTTTTTAATTTTTATTTGAAAAATTTGTGGATAATTGTTTTTTTAAAAAGTTTTTGTTTTATTTTATTTTATTTTTTTTGTGTAAGTAAGATAAACGTAAATTAATCTTTTATTCAGAAGGTTCGATATACATACATATGTATTGTGGAATGTTCATTAAAAATTACCATACAAAAGAATTTTTTTTCCATGAATAACAATTAAAAAAATACATAACAGTATTTAGGTTGAAAAATGTGCATATGAATATATTTTATTTTGCATAAAAAAAAAAATTGTTTTTATTTAATTAAATGAATTTTAAAAAATGTCAGGTTCACAAAAGAATAAATACATTGAAAAACTGGTGTTGAAATAAATTTCAATTTATAAAATACCTTTTTTGTTTGTTTGTTTGTTTTTTCTTCCATAAATTAAATGTCAAAATCAATTTGAATGAAAAATTAAATTTTTTTTTATTTGAAAACTTTTTAAAAAAAAAATGTTCTGTGGTTTTTTTCACATATGTTTGCATTCGTTGAAACAGCATTTACAATATAATAGGGCCAAAATAGACTAGGTACTAATGCGCTAGTTGTAACAATTTTTTTCCAACTTGGTATAATAAGAATAGTCTAAAATAATTTTAGCTGACGGTTGTAATACACTCATACTCGTTACAACTTGGTCGTGCCACCATAAGGTGTATTTTCAGCAGTTGTGTAAAACCGGTTATAAACTCGTTTGCGACGGTGGCACTGCTACCTAGTCTATTTTCAGCTATAGAGATGATTTTGGTTTTTGATAGATAAGATATTTTTTCTTTATGAAAATTGAAATTTTTCCTGAATTGATTATTTTTTGAATATTTTATTTGGGATATTTAAAACAGTAAAAAATTTATTAAATAAAAAATATATACATACATGTACTTTATCACAATTTGATGGATGTGTTCATTTCAATGCACTTAATGCATTGTATCTCTATCTCGAATGTTTAGATTTTCTAAGAATAACATCTGATTTGTCAATGAAAATAATAAATACAAATATTTTACGAAAGACTTTGTCCAACATTTTTTTTTATTATTTTTGTTAAACATAAAAAAAGCAGAATATGAATTTTTTTAAGTGGTACCAAAAAAAAAAAAAAATCATTTACTTCCGCAGAGAAAAAATCCTACTTCAAAATGCGCGATAGTAAGTTAATTTAGTATTTCTTCATGAACAGCATCCCAAAATGGTTTTTTTCTAAAACAGAAAATTAGTAGAAAGTGTAATGTTTTATCTTTCAAAATATTTATTTATTTATTTTTTTTTGCTTCTTAATAAAGTGCTTTTTTTATAATAAATAAGGCTCTAAAAATTATTTTTTATGGTTGAAGGATCCAACATTGTCTTGTAAACCAGAAAATTTCTTTAATAAGTCAAAAAGAAATGAACAAAAAAAATAGAAATATAGAAGTACCTATAACGAATACTTTTACAGCCTTCTAGACCATTAAAATGATTAAAATGAACATAATATTGCCAACCTTTAGCTACATGAAATGAACATTAAAAGGTACGTAATATTTTTTTTTTCTTTCTAATTAATAAACGACTTACACTCAAAAATTTAAAAACAAAATATTAAGTAAAAAAAAAAAAAACCCAAAAAAAAAGTAAAGAAAAAATATGGTATAAGCCTTTTTATGCCATCATTTTCACGTTAATTAATTATAACGGCTTGTATACATTTTTTAATGTTTAATGTTCGAAAAGAAAAACAATAAGAAAATTAATTAGCATAATTTTCATAAAATAATGAATTTATTATTTTAAGTTAAGAGTACAAAAAATATTACAGTTAACTTTTTTTTTTTTTTTAGAATTGAGTAGAAAAAATTATGGTTATAATGTTAATTAATTAAATTTTTTGTTGTTTTTAGCCGGAAAAACCGTGCTAAATGAAAACAAAAAAGTATTTAGGCACTTTGTACTTTATTTATTTATTAATTTGATTTTTTTTTTGAAATTCTAATTAAGAATAAATTCAAATTTAATCCAATAACTTTTCAATAATTTTTTAAATTTCTGGGAAAGTGAATTTTTAATAAACAATAATAATATTTCTCTAATTTACTGTGTTAAATACAAATAAAATCTATTTACTTTTATTATTATTGAAAATCGATTTTGACAATAAAATTTGTTATTGAAATTTAAATAAATTACATTCAATTTAATTTCTTAATATAACAATTTATAATAAAGTAATTCTAAATAATATGTATGTATTTTGCTTCAAGTTATTGGTTGTAATCTTCATGATTTACTCATTCACATATAAGAATTTTATTTCTATATACATAATAATTGTATAAGGAAGAATCTTTTCTGGTAATGACAATAAAATGCTAAAAGTCATTTATGTAATTTATTTGAATTGTTATTGAGCTTTTACAATCATCACAATGTTAAATATATATAAATATGCCTAAGGAATCGATAATTTTGAAAATGGTTGACTTATATTACGTAGAATTATTCTTATGAATTATTTATTTATTGTTTATGTTTTGTTTACTTATTTGTTGTAACACACATTTAATAAAAAAATATACATACATGTATATGAAATAACAATAATATTATGGAGAGATCATATAAATATATAGTATTGCTGTAAGACATACATACATACGTTTTATTACAAATAACAGTAGTGTTGAAAAAAAAAAACTCATATGATAAAATGTATGTATGTATTCACTTGTTATTTTAGGCATTAGATTGTTGTGTATCTGAAAATTTTATTTAATTTTAGTGAAAATAAATTGGTTGAATAAATTATTTAGATTAATGTACGAGTACAATATATGAATCAACAAATTTAGTGGTTCACATCCCACCTGAAACTTAAATATATGTATATCAGAAAAATCGCCTGCATGTGTGTCAGGAAAAACCCAAATTATAAATCGAATTCCAGTTTCAATTTTTTTTTGCTTCCATATTTTTTTATTAATTTTTTCAGATTTATTCATAAAAAATATAAAACTTTGATATCCTGTTTTTTATATTAAATAGAAATGTAAAAAGCAACAACAAATAAAAAACGATAAAAAAGAAATTGAAAAAAAAAATGACATAAAAATCCAAATCAATATGCATACCATAAACATTTACTATCATATACATACATAGGAGTATGTATTTATGTGCCAAAAAGAGTTTTATTTTGATATGTTCTAAAGGTAAATGGCATAAAGGAGCTAATATGTATGTATTTGACATGTAAAAATATGTTTTACAAGAAAATTTATAAGTATTCTGGGAAGTTAAACTTTGAATGAAGATTTGTATTTGCCATAAATTTGCAAATTTTCTATTTGGTTAAAATATATGTACCTACATGTGTATTTATGTATAGTCGTATGTACTAGTATAGTATGTAAATATACATATGTATTTGCAATGGGATGTGAATGTGATGTTATCCACATTAGTTTCTGTTTGCGAAATTGAATGCATGTAAAATATTATTGATTGTTGGAGAGGATTAAGGATAAGTTATTTTTTAAAGGACTTTATTTTCGAAAAAAAAAAAGAAAGAGGAAATAAGTAAAATCTATCAAAATATAAATATACTAAACAATATATTTTGGAATAAACAAAAACCACGTGAAGTGTTTGTGCATGTCTTATATTTTCAATGGTTTCGTGTGTGATATAGATAAGAAATTATTTAAAGCTTATTTTCGCTAAATATAAAAAAAAATTAATTATTCTCTTCCAATAAAATCAATAAGGTCTCACATAATGAAATTAAAAAAAAAAAACTTTATTATTAAAAGAAAATTGTTCATTAAAATAAAGCTAAACGAAATATCATCAATCAAAGCGTGTTGTTTGTTGTGTTTATTTTTTAAACTTATTTTACATTGAGTACTTTTCGTTTACCCGAGGGAAATAAAAATTATTTCAATATCATCCATTATCAATTGTCTTGATGATATACTTGCGTATATCCTGGAGGCGATGAATAAAAAGTTTTTAAAAGCCTTCATCGATGTTTTTTAATTATTTTTCAGATAATGGTTGTATCTTATACTCGTATATATTTATGGTTATGTAATACTTGAAAAACACTAAAAGATATACATACTTGTATTTGTAATATATTTTGTTTGAAAAATACGTGATATAATGAAGTAAATGAAGAATGAAAAAAAAACAAGTATAAAAATAAAATTAAACGACATGCTTTTAACATTATAAAACGAATAAATTAAAATCAATTTGTTTAAGAGTCATCAACAAAAATTTCAAAAGTTCTTTGAGTGTATTGGTTCTAAAATGAAGAACATACGACGTTAGAAGTCTGAAAAAAAAGGAGTAATTTTAAAGTGATGAAAATATTATACACATTTCCAACAATATTCTTGATGTAATAAAAAAAAAGGCTTGTAAATTTTGAATAAATATTAAATTTCTTTATTGAAAAGGACGAAGTACGATTTTTCTTTAAATATTTTGTAGGTATGTATTTGTTCTAATAGTGTACTAGTAGAAGACAGGCTTTATGTGAAATTTATTAATTTTATAAAAGCTTTTTTATACAAAGTTTTCTGAATTTAATTTCATTTTTTTGTTCTATGGCGTGGAATCTTTTGTTTTGTTTTATTTTTGTTTTCTATATTTTTGATGGGTCTAGGAAAATTCATCGCCAGCAATTCTTCGCCAGCAATTCACCGCCAGCAATTCTTCGCCAGCAATTCATCGCCTCAACAATTCATCGCTACAGCAATTCACCGCCGAGTTGCTGGCAAAGAATTGCTGGCGGTGAATTGCTGTGGCGATGAATTGTTGAGGCGATGAATTGCTGGCGAAGAATTGCTGGCGGTGAATTGCTGGCGAAGAATTGCTGGCGATGAATTTTCCGGATCCCATTTTTGATATCCTTTGTAATTGTAACATTTCAAAAACTGTTTTTATTCAATTAAAATTTAATTGTATAGATATACATAGGTACATATTTTAATATTTCATATACAAAACGAAGTAGAAAAAAAAAAAAAACAGTTCTGCATTTATATTCATGCATGAAAAAATCCTTTGTTTGAAATTTTGTTTAAACGACCACAAAATTATTTGCATTTGTAATTTAATATCCTTTATTTAAAGCATGTATAATGAATATATAAAATTTATTACATATTTATATACATAATAATGTAGAAAAACGGGGAGTTTTAATGAATAATGAGTGCAGTGTGCTGTCATTACCTAATATTTATGCTTTCTGCATCCGAGAATGTATTTCTATATGTACAATGTACATACATACTTATATGTATGTACTCGTATATTAAAATTTTTTTTTGTTATAGATATGAGATGCAGTTTATACATACATCCATTCTCCTGTCATTTATGCAGATATATACATACGAATATTATTGAATAGAATCCATGATACGATAGTAGCTAGTTTTCCGATGGTAAAAATTTAATATTAATGAATATTCTCATGCATAAAAGTGTAATTCATCAAAACAGGTTTAGAATACATTATTAAAATCCATCAACGAAAAAAAAGAAAGGTTTTCATTCAATTTTATCTCTTCACAATTGAAAAATGTTTTTTTTTTAATAACGTAAATTATAGCCTATGTATGTTATGTATTGTTTTCAGGTGAAAATTGAAAATAAAGTAATTAACAAGTAAAATTCTTTAGTGTATGAGTTCCGCAATAGATACATTTTTATTATTTTTCGTAATGAAAAATTTATCTAAAATTCAATATCTCGTTATCAAATTTTATAGCTTTTTGTATGATATAAATATAAAATATGTTATATATGTATGTACATACAAATGAATGTATTTTCAAAATACAACAACAACAACAATAACAAAACAAGTAAATGAACATTTGAAATTTTACTTTTAAAATATTAATTTGATTTCTAATCGATTTATTTTTACATTTTCAAATCCTATTCCAAAATATGTAAACTAAAATATGGATAGAAGATTTCATCTTTATCAAACTAAACAATTACAGTGCTTTGAAAAAATCTTCAGACAAAAATATTTTTTTGAAATAGTTGGAAAGAAAGTAATTTTTCATCCTGGTTAGGCGGCAATCAATTATTTTTATAACGAATTAATAATTACTATTACAATAGAACAAATATATTTTTGATTAATAACTTTCTGCATGCACTGTATAATATAACAAATTTTATAAACATATTTTTGAAATATGAAATTAAAAATATGAAATGAAAAGGACTATGCTCCTGTATAGATTTATTGACAGTGTATTTAACACAAATATAAAGATATTGTATGAAGTGTAATTAACGAAGAGTTTATTCAGGTAATAATTACATTTGAAAGGATTTGCAATACAATGCTTGTACTGAATTTACGTATGTGTATTTATATAAATATATTTGCAATTGACATGTTATAATTTATGAGTTACATAGTTAGTTAAATTGCTTTTAATAACATGTAATTATCTGAAGGAAAAAAAAATTTAGCATGTTTTTCTAAATTTGCTTAACAACAATTTTTTAAGAAAGAGGGTAGTTTTAAGCATTTGGTAAGCATGCAAAACTTTTATGGGAAAATTTAAGAAAAAAATGTTGAATATGCCGAAGACAGCTAAAAATTGTGATAATCTGGAGATTCTTTATTACTTTTGTTTTTATTTTATAGTTTTTTTTTATGTTGCTTAAAATTAATATCCACAAGTTTTTTTTCAATTTTTTTTTGGTTGTTTCAGTTAATAAAGTTTCTGAAATAATTTTTTTTTTTTTTGTGAGAAAGAGTTTTGTTTGTTTTATCAAAATATTCAACTAAAATCCTTTTTCAAAAAAAAAAAAAGTAGTTTCACAAGTTTTTGTAATGAGTGGATACTTTCATAAATTAAATAAAAGTGCTTTTAAATTATGATTTACTATTATGAAAAAGCGTTGAAATAGCAAGAAGAAGATAAAAAATAAGTTTAATTGAAAATTTCTGTTTTTACAATTAAAATAATGTAAAAAAGCGTAAAAAAAGTATAAAAAGCTTATAAAAATTTTTTTTTTTTTGGCTTTTACGAAGAAATTTATTATTGTAAAATTAGACATAATCTTTTTATTTATTTTTCATTATATATTTTCAATTACTGCTTTCTTAAAAACAATTTTTAATGGTCATACTGTTAAGAACATTAAAGAAGTCATTATATTATGTAAATGTTCTATTATATTTATTAAAATAATTTTATATTTGTGTTTGAACTTTTGATATTTATTACAAACATTCATAAAGTTTCTATGGATTTGTTTTTATTTTTATTTCATATTTCAATTCTAGCTTTATCTATTTTTCGTTTATATTTTTTAATTTCAATATCCAATTGTAAATATATTAAGAATAAATGTCAATATCAATATATGTACATATATAGAATAAAATTATCAATATAATTTCTCTGGAAAGTTTATTTCAAAATAATGATTTACAAATTTGATATGTCAGTTTGTAAATTTTATATTTACATTGCCATTGAATATTCTATTCTATTGATATTAATTTAATGAAAATCAAATATTATTATTTCATATTTGATAATTTTGATATGTACAATTACATAATTATATTTTCAAATAATCATATCATTTACACCATTTATATTATTATTTTAATGTACACACATATAATATGTATGTATATATGTATATGTGCAAATATGGTTTCAAATGATAGGACTGATAAAATATGAATTTTACTCAAATTAATAATAAATTTTACAGGGTATTCGTGATAAACGAAAAAAAAAAATGATTAGTAAACTTATATTCTTTAAAGTTAAATATTATTTGAGATTTAATTCCCCTAAATAAAAATTCAAATTAATTTTTTTATTGCACAAAAGGTCACAAATGTTGTCGCGAAATATACAACAGAATTAATGATTAAGAGTCTCCTAAAGAATTCCCAATGACAGTGACCGTCTCTCTATACAAAAAAAAAATTTACTTTATCAAGAAGAACAAGCATAGTTTTCTCTTTTAATTTGCAATTTAATTAACGAGTAACTACGCTACATATGTATGTACATACATTAGAAATACCTTGTGTTGAATGTAATTATCTTTTTTTCCACTTTTTTTATTCAAAATTTTAAAATATGGTCGCATTTACAAATGTGTCATAAATTTTAAATTCCATAAATACCCTTAAAATTTTATCTGATCTTTTCAAAACATATGATGAATGGTTATAATTTCCTGGCTTTTTATCAGAAAACATATGTGACCAAACATTACATCAACATTTTTTAAAAATACAAAATAAAATTTTTGTATTAGAGTTTATTATATGTATGTATGTACTTTTTTTTCCAACTATTGTGAAATTGGCATTTTTAGATTGAATTTTACTTAAACTTTACCAAATTCAACGAATTGAACCAAAAATAATATTTTATGAAATATATAAAACAAAAAAACATTCAAATTTACTTTAATTAAAACATAAAATCATTTATTAAAAAGAATATTGTGAAATAGTATTTAATTTGTTCTATTCAGCAAATAATAAATTGTTTTGGAAGTTTACCAAAAATTATAAATTTTCAAACTTTATTAACAAAACAAACAAAAAAGCAGTATATATTTTATCCATTGAATATTTTTGAAATTTAATATCTTGTGGCTGTCTTTATTATCCAGATTGTAATTCATATTTTCATTATTTTTCATAAACATATTGTTTGTAATCATTTATAAGAAATAAGATATAATATTTCATTTTACCACGTTAAATTTATTATTAAAGTATTTCAAAAATCTATACTTATAAAAAAAGGGTTTGCAAAAAAAAAAAAAGAAAAACAAAAATAGTTCATTTCACATAAAAAGCTGTGAAAATTGCAAGATTTTTATTTTGAGATTAACGAGAAAAAAAATGTATATACATGAATAGAGTTGATTTTATGCAAATTTAAATTACATAAAATTGTATGAAATGCTTGTTTTAAACAAATTAATGTGTATAGAAATACACATACATACATACATTGAAAATAATTAATTGAAATCCGAATAAATTAAAATAATTATATTGGAAAAGTACAAGGATATTGAATTCATTATACTATATATGAATTGTGAAAATTCATTCAAAAAACGTAAAGTATCTGCTTATATTTTTACATTTTAGTGAAACTAAAGAGCACTTTTATTTAATTATTGGTTTTTATAATATACATAGATACACTGAGTATTTACAATCCGTAAATTAAAACCTCATATTTCTCATCATGCCTGATAACATTTTTATGGTTTTGTGAATACTATATAGATACGTATGTATTTGATTTTATATTTGTTGTTTGTACTACACATACACTTTTTTTTATTTATTTCTATTTCAGTGCATTAAAATAATACTAATACCTAAAAAATAAATTGCAATCAAGTACATAAGTCCATTTTTATGTTTAAATCTATACAAAAAACTCTTGAACAGCATACTAAATTTAATGCGGGTAAATGCATCATCGATAATAATTTATGTCTATCAATTATGAACAGAACAAAAAAAAAATGAAAAGTATCTGTATCTATCCTGCAGGTCATTATATTGATGACCTCTTTGTATTTATTACACGGTAAATGTTAAATCAGTTTAGCGGATTGTGTGTTTTGTATTTATAAAAATTATACTAGATAAATTTGATTACTATCGATGTTATTAATTTGGTTTTAATCTTTTGCTGTTTTTGAAATCAATTTACTTAATTCAATTTTACTTTGACTTGAATCTTTTTTTTAAAAAAATATTATAAAAGTACTTTTAATTATTTGTTTCATTTTTAACGTTTATGTTATACGTTTTCAAATTTGTTTTCTTTAATAATTTTTATCAGTTTTTCATTTTGCTTTTTGCTTTATTTATTTTTTTTTTTTTGTATTGTTTGCTTTGTGGTGTTTTAAGATTGTAATCTTATAGTATGCTTTTCAATTTTTGATTGTGTATAAATCCTGGCAGTATTTTATATAATTTTTTTTTTTTTTACAAAAAAAGATGTTGTTACTTCAAACATAATTAAAAAGTGATGGAAACATGATACTTTATTTATCTACCGCAACACCTAAGGGACTTTGTAAAATATTGTTTTTGGTACATCTAAAAATTTAAAATGAATGCGGTTGAAATATCCTTGTTTAAGCTTTTAAAATAAACTTGTGCTATTTATTCGTTTTTACTGTTTAGGGCATTTAAAACTGTTCTATAATTTTGTTAATTTATTTATTTTACTTAGGTTGTGATATTCCTTTATTTCTAGTTATTTATTTATACGTCAACAAACTTTTTGAAATTTCATAAAAAGGATTAAATTTCAAAAATTCTCGAAAAATAAGAAACAACATAGAATCGTGAATATAAGAACAAAAGCTTTTATTACAGTATATGACTGAAAGTATCTTTTACTTCATGATAATCATAAAATCAGGGTAGGATTACAATAGATTCTAAATGAATACAAAAAAAAAAAAAGTAATTACTTGTATGTATATTATAATTTTTCAGATTTGAAATAAAGCTTCACTGTGTATACATGAGATTTTTCTTTATTTCCATTCATCCTTACTTAAAAAAAAGAAGAGCAGAAACGTATATATAAAAAACTAACTAGTAACACATATTTTAAAAAAAAAAGATATTCTGGAATTATTTTTATTCCTTTTGTTTTGTGAACAGAAATATATGTATTAAGGACATACATAATATTATAATATGCATCGCGTGTATGAATTTTTCATTGTGTAAAAAAAAAATAATATGAGTAATTTATGACCTAAAAGAGCAACTTACATTTTTTTTATGAATACATATGAAATGGATCTGTTTATATACAAGATTATACCACATATCTACAGTACATATGTATGTATTCAGAATGATGTAAAATATGCATGCAGGAATATGTATTAAATGTTTTGTGTTCACCAAATTGTAGACATTTCATTTTCAAGAGTTTTATTAAAAACATTTAAAAAAAATCCAATTTTTTCATGTAGACAGACGTGAATGTTTTAAATAGAACATTCAGATTATTTATGGTTCTATCAACTTCAGACTGTATAATACGTAAAATGGATTGCATTTTTTTTTTTCTTCCTTTCTATTTTTTTTTTTTTTTGCTGTCCAAGACCACCACGACTTATTCAAAAACTAAAAACGACATATAAAAAATTTTAAATAAAAGCAAAAGAAAAATATGTAGGTGTTTAATTTTCACACATGCAATGATTTTTATAGGGAAAAACAAAAAAGGTAAATAAATTAAATAAATGTGGTTTTCATTATTATTTTTTTTTATTTAAAAAAAAAATACATCCGTCATACATCACACATTTTTTTTTGTAAATTAAAAATAGGTACGTCATGAAAACAAAATACTCGTTTATGTTAAATATAAATTTTTTAATTTCATTTACATTTGATTCTTAACCTCAATCAAAAGGTCATATAATGCGGTTGGTTCAATTTTAATGAATTTTTTTTTTTTTAAATTGCCTGGTTAAAATGAAATTACAATGAAAATGTAAAAAAAAAGTAGTTTTAAAAGCATAAAAAACAAATACTGAGTAATTTTAATCGAATTAACAATACATTTTTTTTTTGATTTCATAAAAGTCCTGATCTTTTTTTACTTTCTGTTTTTTTCTTCAAGAAAAAGGACTAACAAATTTAGTAATTATTCGAGGTAAATTTTTCGAAAATTAATAGGAAATACATAAATTATTCTTAATTACATTTTGTATTATTAATGTGATTAATTTTTAATTCAAATAAAAATATTTACAAAATTTTTTTAAATTGTCCTGATGGTTGAAAATTAAAAAAAAAATTGCCAGTACACATTTTCAAAGAATAAAATCGAATTTGCTTGGAAATATACTTATTAATATAGGTACGTATGTATATGGTATATGTATCTATTAAGATAAGTACAATAAATAACCATAACATTGAACAATTTTATCGAACCTTTTTGTTTTTTGTTTTTTTTTGTTCCAATATTTCACAATAAACCGCAATAAAGATAATAAATAAATATTTATTACACGAATAAAATAGAAATGAGATAGATAACCAATTGAAAGCGAAAACAGAAAAAGAAAAAAAAAAAGACATCAAATAAGGATAATGACAAAATTTCATATAAAAGATTGTTCAATATGATATCAGATAATATACAGAATCCTAATTTATTTTTACAAAGTTAAACCTTTTCAAAATGGTCACAGTTGTTTTTTTTAAATTTTTTTTATAACAATAATAATCTTATCAATGATATTAAATATTATTTATCCACAAAACAAAAACATTCGCAACCAAAAAATAATTCATTTTACATAATTTATATTTAAGTATATGTATTAGACATAAATAACATTAAAAGTTCATAAGGTATATTACTCATTCTCACGGTATAAATATGAAGTATCTCTCAAATATTATATGCATACACGTAGGTATTTATATAAGTAAGTATATTTACATACGAGTATGTATAGTTTTTTCATTAATGTTCTTATATTTGGGTTTACAATGCTTGAGTTCAGAGTAATTGAGTATTTATGATCTATTTTTATGATATGTATCTAAATGTGAATACGATGAAATAATGTTTTTTTTTTGGAAATAGGTAATCAAAATAATAAATGAAAATTACAATTTAAAAAAAAATAAAAATATTTTTAAAAAAATTACATTCATGATCGAAAAATTAGTTTTATTATAAAAATGGTCTTTTATTTATTTCACTAAATGCATTTCGTCTCTAGGTTACATGCAAAATAATATTGCAAAAAAAAAAAATTATTTAAAACTTACAACTTTTACAAGAACAAAAAAAAAACAGGAAAAAAAATTTAAAATAGAAGATTCTAAAAAAAAAAAAAGTTCTAAAAGTTATGTAAGAAAGGATTATAGTTGTACTAAGCAAGGAAATTAAAAAGTTTCATAACGTTTATAACCTTTTCTAGTAGAAGAAATAAATCATGCTATTTTGTTTGGAAAATTTTTTTTTTATTAAAATATTTTTTATTTTTCTTATGAAAAGTTTTCAACTACAGAAAAAAAAAGTATAAATTTTATATTCATTGCCTTTTAAATGTCAAAGAACAAAAACGAATGTTATTTTTCTTCCTGCATTTAAAAAAAAAAATTTGTAGAAAAAAATCTAGATAATAAATAAATACATATACACAGACAGATATTGCATATAATTTTTAATTTATGGTGAATTTTTAATTTTTTTATAAATTTTCCTACAAATCATGATTTTTGTGATTGTGATGTCCTTTTCTAATGATTTTTTAAATAATTATTTTCTGAATCACATTATTAATTATTTTTTAATTAAAATTTAACATAAATGAACTCAGTTAAAGAATTATGGTAAATTTATAAATCTTAAAGATTTTAATGTGTTTGTTAGATTTTTTTTTGGTTTTATGCTTAACATTTCATGATTGTATTTGAGTAAAATCCTTTCAAGCACATACCATAAATGATGTTGTATATTTTGTTGAAAATTATTGTTCATTTTATAGAAGTTCCTTTAATACTTAATTGAAATGGTTGAAAGTTGCTTTGTAATTAATTTTAAGAATCTCATATATTATGTCTTCATAAAGTTACTACATGCGATGCCCAGATAAGTAGTTACTATACGAGTACACATATACATACATATTATATGCCTGTTATGTATTTTAAAATTAAATTTTAAAGTTTATTTACTTTAAAATACTTTATTGTTTCCATGTAGTAAAAATAAAGTTTATAATTTCTTTTTTATTTGTTTTTACACAATAAAATTTAATTCTGTTGTCAGAATTTACTGGCAAATATAAAGAAAATATAATTTATTATGAAAATTCAGTGGTTTCATTATTATTAGAGTTTATTTTATCATATTTTCTTTTTTTTTCTTCTTCTTCTTTAAACTAACTTTGAAAAATAAACTTTTAAAATTTTGTATATAAAATAACTAATTTTAATTTTTGTATTTTAATAAACTTTTTATTTGAAAATGAAAAAGAAAAAAATGTTGAAAATCAACATTCTTTAAAATAACGATTTTATTTTTCTTTAAATGCTACGATAACTCTGACATTTTTCATTTAAATTCAAAAGGAAAATTTTCTTGTGGTTTTATCAGAAAGGATGCGCTATTTTAAAAGTATAATCAAAATTGTGTTAGTTAAGAAGCTTTTACAAACCATTTAAAGTTAAAGAGATATTAATATGATAATATATACCATAGTATACCTATAGCTGTGTTTTAGAACTGTTTTTCATTTTGAAGGATTTAAAATGAAAGATAAGGATTTTTTAAGATTATATAAAAGAAGAAAAAAAAAAAAAGGGAACAGATATTTATCAAAGTCATTGGTAATAATGAACATTGTCTATGTAAATTTGATATAAAAAAATATTCCACTTTAATAAATTTAAGCTTTAATAATGTGCTCATTTTATAGATTTTATTGTAGATAAAAAGTTTTTTAAACTTTATTACCATTATTTTTTTTTCTTATTGGCTTATTGCTCAATGGTTATCATTAAAAATTTATAAAGACGAATAAAGAAATTTGAATAATGTATAAAGATGAAAATTGGTAATAATAATAAAAGCTTATGATAAAATCATTTATTTTATTACTTAAATAGTTTTTAATCCTTTTAGCACAGATATTGTTCGACAATTAAGAAACTCAATACATATACGTATACAATAGCGAATTTTAAAAGAAAATAAAAAGAGAAAGAAATGGGGTGAAAGATTATTAAAATTGAAAACACAGTAAATATCCAACTTTCATAAAAGATAAGTTAAATTGTTTTTACTTAATATGTTCATTGAATTTAATTTCTTATAAAAAAAAATTAAAAAAAATAAAAAATAAATATAAAAATAATTCTTCTTTTCTATTTTACTTAATTTCTTTTCTCTCTACAAAATATTCATGCTAGTAGGTATATAGATATTTCGTAAATCTTGAAAGTAGGTACTTACAATTAGAACAGTTAATAAAATACCGAATTTTTTCAAGATACTTTTTAAACAGTACTCGTATCGTAACATATAAGAGAAAACCAAAAAACAAAAAAATAATTTCAAAAACTTTTTTAATTAAGTAAATAGAAATCTAAATTCAAATGTAACTTTCAAAATATCTAAAAGATTGAAAAGTTTACAAATTAGGAAATTGCAATTGAAAATTTGTCACCGTCTTATTTTTGTAAAATGAAAATTCACACTTTTACCAATACATACACATCCATAGGAGAAATTTTGTGAAAAATGCATACATTAGAAAACTTTTAAAAATAGTTTTTTCTTCTTCTTCTTCTTTATTTTATTTTGTCATTTCAGATGAAGTAAAATAAAAAGAAAGTTACAAACAAAATTCAACGTAGAAACCATTCAATAAGATTTTCTACTTGAAAAGTTTTAATGAACTTAACTTTATCACCACTTCAAAACATGAAAAAGTGATTTAAGACAATTTTTTTTTCTATCCAGTGATACGAGTATATAAAAAAGAAAGTCTCTTTTTACGTTCTAGTATGCGGTTTTGGGTCATGCATTTTAAAATCAAGACTGAATTTTATTTTAAAATTGCATTTTATTGAGAGATTATGGTAATTAAGCGGAAAAATAAAAGTTTCACAATATATTATGCAATTGAAAAGTTGAAAGTAAACAAGACGTTTAATGGTACAAAGATTCAAGGAAAATAAAATTTATATTTTATTATTTTCTTTTTTCTTTTCTTTACAAGTGAAATAAAAAATCATTTTTCATCATTTGTCATGAATTTATTTATTTTTTTTTATTTCAAAAATTTAATTTTTAAATTTTGAAATTAAAAAAAGGGGTAATAAATTAGAAGGAAGACTAAAATTAAATTTAACACACTAATTTCAGCAATTTGTTAAAAACATCATGCTTTGCATTGTAATTTAAATTAAAACATGTGGTTTGTTTCTTTTCTTTTCATCCTGTATCTTGAATGAAATAGATAAATTACATATTTTTACTCTTATATGCATGAATGTATGATACATACATACGTAATTTAAGTACGAGTATATCAAGGAAATTGTATTATTTTTGGTTTTATAAAAGAGTCTCTCGAAAAGTTTCTAAAAGTCTCTTCTTTTGTGACATATTCTGAAAAGATGTTGCTAATTTGCATGCATGATATCATTGTATGTATTATACTCGTATGTGAGTATTTACTACACATGAATAATATCTAAATATTCATCTAATGAATTTTATTTTCCACATAATGAAGTACAATCTAATTAAGAAATTGTAAATAAATGAGTTTCAATTCTTTTGAGTAGCTTTTTTTTCATATGTTATAATTTGAAGACTTTATACTCTTTTGTTTTAAAGTAAAAAATCGAAAAGGAACTTTAATATGAAAAAAATAATCACCAGATACAACAGATATATTCAAAAACAATAGCAATATTTTGCACTTATACAATAGATAAAACTATTTGAAATATTTTATTTTAAAAAGGATAAAAAGTAAACAAAAATATCATTAAAATGTAAAAAAAAAAAAAAGGAAAATAGGATTTTGTAATTTTGCAGCTGATGTTGGTACATACATACATACATATGTATATTTTTTAATACCTGCAGAGATTACTTTATTGGTAGTAATAATATTCCATATATTCGTAATACACTTCCTCTTATGTATGTGTATTAATTTGTAATTATAGTTAAAAGCTTATCCGGATATTGTTTACATTTTAAATAGTTTGTATAGGTATTATGAATTTGTTATGTTTGAAAATAGCTTACGGTTGCTAAATTTGCATGAATATGTAATGGAATAAACGACTCTCATAATATTTTTAGAACAAGGATAAATATTAGATATATTTTTAGTATTATTATTGATTTTATCTTGGATGTGTAAAAGATTTGAAACAGTAATTATAGTATGCTGTGGAGGATATGTGGAAAGAGAGAATAAAATTAATATATCGCATGTATGTTGAATTTTATTTTTATTCTCATTTTCAAATTAATTTCGCGAGAACCCATGAGGCCATCAAAATTGGATGAAAAATCAATAGTAATTTATTCCCAAAACAAAAAAAGTGCCAAGTATTTTAAATTTATAAAAAACTGGGGAAACTAAAAATTTTTGTAATTGAAAAAAAAGTAGTTCTTACTTGAAAATTGTATGAGTAGGCATTTTTCTTCATTAATTCTGCTCAAAATCTTTAACAACGGTCTTATTAATTTATAATAAATTTTTCCAGAATAACGATTTTTAATTTTTTTTTTCATTTTTATATACACACATATGGACATACGTTATAAAAAAACGCTTTTGTTAATTTTAGATTTTAGTGTTCTTGTACAATACATATTGAAAAACAAGATTAATGATGGAGTCTATTGTTGAAAAAATATGAAATCTCACTAGAAAATATACTTTTTTTTTTGTATTCTTAGGCGAAAATAATTAACGATGACTCACTTATTCGTCTTTTGAATTTTGTATCGTTTCTATTTTCAATCGAATTTTTTATATTTCTAGTGTGAGTATATGAATGTGTCATGTAATTACATAAAATGAAAAAAATGACTTGCTAAATTATAAATTAGCTATATTACAACATTTATTGATACGCTTTTCACAAAAGAAACTCACAAAAAATATTAAGTTTTTTATAAAAAATTTCTTTTTTTTTTCTTTTTCTTTTAGAATTATTAATGAAAACTTGTTAAATTTTCGCTCCAGTTCATATTGATGAACGTGTGTTTCGAGAATGAATTCTTAGAAAAAAAAAAACGTTTACTTAATTTTTTCTTTGAATTAAAAACTTTTAAAAGTAAATTTTTAAGATCCTTGATAAGATTACATGATTAAATCTTGAAAGAAAATTTCGATTAAATATTAAGAAAAATCAAATTTCTTATGTTCTTTTTGAAAATCTTTTCAATGTGTTCAATTAATGAGTTATTTAACAGTTTTTAATCCGATAAAATGATTTATCAATTGATTTTTGAAATATTCAACATCTGATAAAATCAAAATTTCAAAGTAATCTTTTATATTTACCGTTAGAAAAATACGAGTGCTATTGCAATATGTATACTACATATACTAAAATTCTCTTTGTACAATAAAATACTTTGTTGATATGTAACATACATATATTCCATTAGTTACGTAATATTCTGATCAGATAAATGAAAATGTGTTTAGTTTAAAAAAGAGTAAAGAAAATAATGTTTTACTCGTATATATGCCAAATACGTAAAAAGGATTTAACTAAAATCCATATATGTACATATGTACGAGTATGTTCGTACATACATTGTATGTTATAGATTATCCATCATGGAGTTTTTGTATTTAACTAATGAACAAATATTTTATTAGCTTGAATGCATTGCACACAAAAATATTTGAAATTCATTCTTTTCATGAAAATCAGATAGTAAATCATTGGATTTTTTTTTATTCTTCAAAAGAACTAACTAACTGTTGAATGGATGATTTTAGAATTCAAAAGATTTTACAAAGTATATTTTTTTTTCACATTCCATAAGTTTTTTTTTTTTTTAAATTATTTTAACTAGGAAATACTAGTTTCAATTTTCTTTTATTTTTATTTCAAATTCGATATTAAAAGGTGTGTTCAATGGAATTTCCAGGGATGTTAAGAGTGAATAATGAACTCAAAGGCAATGTCATTTTTCTGATAAAAATAAACTACATTATGTCAAAATTGATTCTGATTCAAGAAATTCTACAGAATTAGGACTTCTATCTAACGCCTTGTAGTTTTCAAATTTTCACTGATTTTAGTTCACTCAATTAATTTTACTCCTTAAATTGTTTATTCGATAAATCAAATTAAATGAAGTTTAAAAATACTTTAAAGAAAAAAACACATAAAAAAAAAATCTTTAAAATTTCGAAATTTCTACAACATTAACCCAAAATTGTATTATAAACAATTTTAGCGATAAATTTAAAGTAATATTTGCCTTTAATTTTTATGTATTTCATTTTATCTTCTTATTAATGATTTATGTTTAAATGCTTGAACAAATATGTATACATTAAAAAAGTAAATTATTGTAAAAATGAGATAAGTTAAATATTTTTAACTTCTTCCTTAATTCATTTAAGAAAACAATCTAAAAAATCAAATTACATTCTTTTCTGCTATCTGATTTTGTTTATTACTTGAAAATGTTCATTATCCTTATCCTTATTATTTTTGTTTTTGTTGTTTTGTGTTTTTTTTTTTTTCCTTGTCAAAAATTCCAATTTAATTTACTCAATTTTTTTTTGGATTTTTCTTTTATCTTTGTACATGGTTCGTATAATTTATGATGATATCAGCAAATAATTCTGTATTTGGTTTTTATTTCTTCTATTCTTTTATTTGATTCAATTATTAAAATGAAACAGGATTTATTTTATGAATTATTACTTTGTAAAAGGAAATAATAATAATCATGTCCTTTAATAGAATTTCTTTGTTTTACAATTACAAGTAATTTTTTACGGCTATTTAATTTTGAATTTTATTATTCTCATGTATTTTAGTATATTTTAAAATAACATCAATACTGTTTTTTAATTAGTATTAAGAAGATTTAATTGGAAAATTCTTTTTGAATATAATTAAATGAAAGATGAAAGAAACTTGAAATTAGAAAAAACAAAAAAATTACAATGAAAAACCTACAAACCATCAACAAAATTTCAATATATAGCAAATTAATGTAAACTTGAAAAATACATAAATTCATTTTAATTCCAATTCATGTTGAAAAATCATAAAAGTCAAATTTAAATTTATGTATAATTAATATCGGCCAATAAATATTTATGCATGAATGTTTTCCAGTCTTTGATTGTTGCTTATTTGTAAAATATAAACAAAAACAAATTTATTAAAAAAATCTATATAAAGCTTTGTATTGTTTTACGTTTTCTTTTACATTTTGATTTTAAAATATCTTTTAAAAGTTGACTAATTTTTCATAATATAATTTAAACAATATTTTTATTCAAATCTACGTTTTTCAAACATAAAAAGTTATAAGAAAAAAAAAGTATCAAAATTTTGCAAACTTTAACTTTATTTTAAAATTTAGTATATATACATATGTACATACATATATACATATTTTTGCATTTATACATATTTTCAAAAAGGATATTTCTGTTTAAAATATGAAACTTATCAATATGTAACATACAAATACGTCATGTACATACACTAAAAATATAAAAGTTTCTACAAATATTAAATATATACATATGTATATATGTACATATACTCGTATACGTATAAAAAATAAATACATGTACATGTCTAGTAATATTAAAACTTGTATGACAATAATGTTTCAAAATTTTTGAATTTTTAATGAATGTTTTACAGTACGTGACTACAGCAAAATTTTCATGATTTTATGCATATCGGAATTCCTTAAGAATAAAAATATGAATATAAATATTTACATGAATAAATTACATATACATATTATATAGATTTTGTCTATAATATGAAGTGTTATAAGAATAACATAAACTTTATCATAGTTTACAAAATTTAATGCAGAATGCATCATAGATTTTTAAGCTCGTTTTTCTTTTTTCTTCTCTTTTATTTTAAGAATAAATAATAATTCTTTTTTAAATCAATACTCTTGTTCAAATTTAAGCAAGGACACCACATGAATGGAAATATTGAAATTCAATTTACTTTTTTTGAATTTAATTTATTTTACGATCATGAAATCGTACAACCACAATCAAGATTATTAGAACAACAAAAATTGTATGTACTACCATAAAATATTGAAATAGAGAAGAACTCTTAACACCATATAATCACATGCAATAAATTTTTTTACATCACAATTTGTTAAACCTCCCAATCTTTTTTTGAAGCAAGCTCTTCAAGCTTTAAAACTTTGTATTTGAAAACAACGTGCGTAATTTAAAACTGAAAGCATTGAAACAACAATATAGAAATTAGAAACACCGAATAAAGCATTTTTGTATGGATACAGAAATTGAGTATATTGCGCGCATAGTATACATACAAGTATACATAAACCCTATATTGATGATTGTTTTGTAAATTATTCTGTATGATCAATATGAAAAAATAAGAAAAAACAAAAATCATTGTATTGCAATTTGCAATGAAACTTATACATATATATATTCCGTTTTGTAACTAATATTAAATTTTTCCTTATCATATTTTATCGATTTTTCTTTTCTGGATATATTATAAAGAAAATGATTTTAGAATATTTTCAAAATTATAATAATTTTTATAATGCTGCTTCAATTTAAATTTATGAAAATCAATTCTCTTATCTCTTGCTTGTGACACATGTGTGATTATAGGTACATAACATACATAGGTAGATATTTAAAAAAAAATTCCTTTATCATTTCTTCACAAGAATTTTAAAAGTCTTCCAGATTATGTATTTTAAAAAAAAATTATACACATACATACATACGAGTATATGTAAGTACATATGTATGTAGGTAGCATAAACAGGTAGTTTTATTTTTACATATTTAGTGTTGTAAGTTTCTAAGAAACACATTTTTTCTAAATTGGAAGAGAAAAAGGGATTACAAAAGAAATACCTACTTAACTTGAAGAAAATTATTTTTTTTTCTTTATCCTGTATCCTGTGGGTCTCCCAAACCTTAAAACTAATATTTCTTTTCATTCCGCATAGTTTTACCCTTTTTAAAGTTTTTAATTCTATTTTGGCTATTTTTTTGTTTTTTTTTCTTTTCTGTTTTTAATTTTTCTTACACAAAAATTTTGTTTTACTTCGTTACTATCTCGGTAATGACAAACAAAATTGTTCTAATAGAAAAGTGTACAATATATTTATGTATATACATACATATGTACCCACATTACTAGATCAAGATACACAGAATTATCACTACAAAATGGACTTGCAATAGTTCCTGAAAGGATATTTATGACTTTGTAAACAATTAAAAGAATTTTAGATACCATACTAACTAGTAAAAGCATACAGGAAAAAGTTTCTTGTTTTTTTTTCTCTTTTTTTTTTAAAAAAAAACTTTTATCTTTTTTTATTTTTCAAAAATTTTCATTTTATTGTAGTTGAATGGTAAAAGTAATAAGTACTTCGGTTGTGTTGTTTTCGTTATCGAATTAATGTAATACCGTGTTTTCCGTTTCCGACATAACTTACATAGTTAGTTCAGTGGAAATTATTTTAAATAACGATTGTGTTATGGCACAGCACATACATTTATAGATACATAGTACATACGTAGATACATTGTGCAACCAGCTATAACAATAAACAATTCATATAATGTGGCTTTGGAATTTTTATTAGTTATAAATTTACTGGAAAAACTCATAAATTTAAAATTTAAAATTCATTTGTAATTTTTTTGTTTTAAACTTTGTTTACATTTTATGTAAAATATTTACATTGATAGTTTTTCTTTTAATTCTTAGTATACAATTTACCAAAAAAATTCGTTTATAATGATGTCTTAATTTAAAATTTTTAAACAATAACTCACCTTTAAAAAAAAAACTCGTTATCTTATACCTCAATTGAAATAAAGCTTGCAATCTTGTAACTTCATTTTATGATATATAAAAAGAATAAAGTACTCCTAGTTTTCTGATAAGAATTTAAAAAAACATAAATAAGAATTAGTTATAATTCAAAAAAAAAAAAAAAAAAAAAAAAAAACTTACAACATACTCAAAAAAATAAAGAAAATTTCACACTATAATTTATAGGTATTTAACTGTCCTCCTTTATTTTCTTGTATAAAATCCTGTAATACCTTTAAATTTCTAAAGAATTATTTTTAATTTGTAGACAATAAATTTTTCTAGATGTTTGAATAAAGTATGTACCAAGTAGAAAATATATCTCCATTTTTAAATAAACGAGAGGAAAAACAAAAAGAACTCTTTTTCTTTTCTTTGTAATTAAATCCTTCATAAGTCAAAAAAACACTGAATAAAATTTATGTAACAATTAAAAAACAAAAAACAGAGAGAGAGAGAGAGAGAAAATAAAAGAAAAAGAAAATGAATAATTGGACATTTAGAGAGAATTATGGTCAACCGACTTGTTCACCTGTTTTTTATTACACTTCATAAATTTTTTTAAAATGTCACATTGTAGATCTGACTAAAAATTATTAACTATCATATATTAGCATAGAGAGAAAAAGGATAAGATTTTTTTTTTTAGCTTGAATATTTGTTTTTTTTTTATTTTCAATTAAATTTTTTGTTTTGCATTGATCGTTGGATAAATTCTGTTGAATTGTATTTTAAATAATGTGATGGAAATTAAAGCTAAATTAGAATAAAAATAAATTTAAAAATCAAAGTGACCTAATATCATTTATTTAAAATATCCTTTTTCAATGACAACTAAAGAAAATTTTAAAAATTTCATATTATATGAAAAAAGGAAGTAATTCTCGAAAATTGTCTCTCTATTTTTGTTTGTTTGACGACAACTAACTAAATTGAATAAAAATAAATAAATAAAACATACAAAGATTATTGTAATTATATTATCCTTGAGCTTCCAAACATTACTATTTCAATTTTTAATGTGTTATGTAAACTGTTGTTTAAAAATATAATAAAAAAATAAAATACTGAAAAATTATTATACATACATAGTTGACTTTTAAACTTTATCAAAGTCAGATTGTTCAGAAACTAAAAATATCTAAAAATATGGCAGTAGAGAATAATCCATTTTTTTCATACAATTTAAAATATTTAAATTTTTTTAGAGTTTTCATTAAAAATGGATTTTTTAAATATATTTTAATAATTGCAACGTTTATCATGATTTTATTACAATGCGTTTCTCTTAGTCAAAAACAAAATGATAATTTTGTGGAAAATTGTTCATTGTTAAGTGGTGTAATTTATGTTTTTATTCGTAGTGTATTATCAACTTTGAATAATGGAAACTTAATGAAATTCATGGAGAAAATTGATATTATTTACAAAAATATCCAGGTGAGCTTTTTTTCTTAAATAATTAAAATTTTAAACAAGATTTATTGAAATCAATGTTTTTTTTTTGTTTTTTATTTTTACTTACTGTAGGATAATGGAACACAATTTTCGAAAAATTTATTTTCGGAATCTATAAAAAAATTGAATATAATTTCAAAAAGGAATATACGAATTACAATTGCCGGATTCTTAATTAGAGGATTACCTATGTATATTTTTAAAAAACGTAATGCAATATAATTCAAATAATGTAAATTTTTATTTTATTTGCTAATTATGGTTTTCTTTATTATTGTGAATTAGAACACTTTTATGCAATGGCCATGCCTGGTATTGATGGAACGAAGTTTGCATATTTTATATTATTTGCGATTATTGAAGTAATGTTCATGACATGTGCTGTTACAGTTTTTATACCATTTTTAAATCTTTTTATTATTTTTGTAATTTTCATAAGTGATATTTTTCAAATTCTTCAAAATGAAATAAAAAATAATCTTTTCAATGCTGATTTAAAGGAAATAAAAAAAATAGTGGAATTTCATATTGAAATTACAAGGTAGGAGAACTTCAAATAATGTATCTACTATAGCTATGTGTTATAAAATTTGAAAATTTTCGAATTTCAGATTGACAAAAGAACTTGATGTATTATTTTCAAGTATTAATATCTCAGAAACGCTTATTCTATCGACTTTATTAGCCTTTTTAACCACATCCATTAATCTAGTAAATACAAACAAATAATTATTTTTTTCTTTTTTAGTTAGAAAAAGATTATAATACATAATATAATTTTTGTTCTCCAGGTTGATTCGATTATGCTTCAATTTATTTTCTTCGGATATCTTTTGATCGTCATTAACTTTATATTGATTCCATATTGGTTTGCTGATAAAATTTTTGCAGCAGTAAATATAGAATTTCAAATATGTATTGAGTATTCTTTTTTATTATATTTTAATTTTTTATGTAATTCTAGCACTCCAAAATTGTTGAAGTAGTGTACGATATTCCATGGTTTGATGCAACACCCTCTGTTAAATCAGCAGTCTTTTTCATAATGATCAGAAGTCAAATTCCTTTACATGTAAGTATTTAAAAAAAATAAAAAACAAATAAAAATTGTAAATTTTTTATGAAACAAAATTTGAAGAATTTAATAATATTTTAATTGTTTTTTTTTTCTTTAATTTTTTAGATAACTCTTGGGAAGATATTTCCGATGAATTTAGAATTATTTGCAAAATTATTGAGAATAACTTTTACCTACTTCACTTTTCTTCGTGGAGTTTTTCGTTAACAATTTTTTTTTTCAGTTTTCAATGAGGATTTTTCGCACTTCATTACATACACTACACTACGCTTTGAACGAGATATGCACATACGAGTTGTTTGAAAAGAATTTTATTGTAAGCATCTAAAAATTAAATAAAAATTTGAAATGTTTGTTTTATTAAAATATATACATAACTACATTGACAAAAGCTTTTTGAAAGCATTGAATACAAACTTGTCCAGAAACCCCTATGCTTCAAATTTCATCCAAATTCAAATTTCATTCACATTGAATTTGCTCGTGGTATGGTACTTTTACTATAACCGAAAAAAAATTTTCTATTTTAAAGGTTTAGTTTCAATACACGCGTTTAGAGCGTTGCGTTTTATGTGTAGGTGACAATCAACGCTCATAACGCACAAAAAAGTAGTAAATTGTTTAACTTATTGAAAGTTATGCACGTTGTGTGCGATGACTATTTAGTCAGCTCTCATAAGAAAAGCTTACATATTTCTACTAGCTATCATTTAAAAATAGAAAACTCGTTTCCAAAAAATTACAGAAAAAAATACAAAAAATCCTGAAAAAAGAAGAATTTTTAATCCATATATAATTTTGTTCGTATTAAGTGTTTATCCAATTGTGTTTTATTTATTCTAAAATTTCATTGAATTCAGTTTATCCACTTTTCTTTCCTGTCAATATTCATACTTATTTTCATATACATACATATGTATACCTTGTCTAAAATAAATATATTGAATTTCTAGTAAAATGAATATAAAAGGCTTTTTGATGGATTTTGATGATGTATTCAATCAATTTTAATGAATTATTGTTTTGTGCATGCGAGAATATATTCAATTTATTTGAAATTTTAGTACCGGAAAATTGTAATTGTACAACACAAATTATTAATACACACACACACACACACACACACACATAAATACACACATATGTAGGTACATTATACATAGCCATATATGATATATTCTATATAATTTTATGTATACGTATTTTCGGATACAGGAAGTATAAATATTGGGTAATGACAGGACACTGCATTCATTAATTATTTGCAAGTCTTTTCAGTATTGCATATTTAAAATAAACATAATAATCATAGATGTATTATTACACCCATAGGGACAGGACATTAAATTAGAAATGCAAATATAGTTATGGTCATTTTAACAAAGTATTCATTCATGCATAATATTATGTAGCGTGCACATGGAGAATTTTACAATTTTTTTTTCTCAATTATATAGTATATACCTACATACATACAAAGCAAAAGTAACATTTAATTTTATTAAAATAATTGATCAAAATTCACAACTGATAAATAACAACAACAATTATTGAAATTTGATATACATACATAATACGAAATAAAATCACCTAAAATCCTTTTCACAATTACGATACGATTTTTCGGTTTTTAAAACCAGAAGGTTCAAGATAATTATAAAAGTTTATGATGTTAAATTAGAAAAATATTTTTTTTTATCCTCGTAAGCTGTAGGATCTTTTGTTTAGAAATGGGATAAATGTGGGATTTTTATCTTAATTTTTTTAATTAGAAATTGAAAATACAAGGAATTAAAGTACCAACATGATATTCTTGTTATTTTTGTTATCGTTTGTTCAATTTTGAAAATTTTTTGTTGTTGATTTTGGTCATTAAGTATAGTTTTCTTTCTTTTTTTTTTAAATAAATAATACAATCATTTGCTTTAGAAATATATTCAAAGTACTTTTGTATGTATAAACACATTTAAAAAAATATACATACATATATTCAATGATTGTTTTTTTCTTCACTTTATCTCGAAAAATTATATGCACATTATACACAAAATGTATTTTCTTAAGAAGTTTTATCTTGAAAACTATGTTTTTAAAAATTCAAAAATGTGAAAAAAGATAACTTCAATATGGAATGAAAAATATTATTTTAAAAAGACTAATAAAAAACAATAGAGGAATTATAAAATTTAAAAAAAAAAAACGATAAAAATAAAGTTTTAAATTTCAGTAGAATAAAAGAACATTCTTTAGAAATTCCTTAAGTTTATTCAACAAACTGAATAAGAAAACAAAAGCTTTTCCTTGAAAACTTTCTTGGTATAGTAAGGACGATAAAAATTTGTAATATTTTTCTTTTTTGAATTTATATTAATTTAAACAAATAAATAAATGCAAATATGTATGTGTATTAGTGATAATAAGCCACGAGAAAATTTTACTGATCAAACCCTCAAAACGGTAGTGTTTGCAATCAGCTTAAAAGTTTACTGAAAAATAAGAGAAAAAGTACATAAAAATTTTTTTTTGTTAAAAAACTTTTAATATGAAAATTAATAAATACGAAAACGATAAAATTTTCCATTATTAATTATATGTATAAAATTTATTTCAAAATGTTTCCCGTTACAATAAATAATATTTTAACAAATTACTCGAAAAAAAAAAAAAATATATTAAAGTATATTCGAAATGAAATATGAAAATAATTTATGAGAATATTAAATAACGGAATTAATGATGTGTAAGAATTAATTGGAAAGAATGAAAATCCTTTTCGTTAATATTGTCAATATTTATATATGTATGTGTGTTCTATCATTACATTTATTATCATTATTTTATATTTTTATTATCTTTTGTTAAAAGTAATTTGATAAAATTGATAGTTTAATGCTTTTTTACTTCGACTAACTTTCCACATAATCGAAATAATGAAATAAATCATTAAATAAATTTAAATCTATTGAAGTGGAATTTTATTTAGTTAGTTTATATCGATAATATGGTGTATTTGATCCTTTTTAAATCTTTATCTTTTTTCTTTATTTTTCTTCATCATACAACCTTAATTTAGTATGTATTTTTTTGAAAGAAATTATTATTTACTATGGGTTTTATGAGATTTTAATTTTTTTTATTTAAAAAAAAATTTTTTCCACGCAACATGGAGCATGCACAGTAAAAATTTAACAACGTATTAACGTTTATTGTATGAATAAGCACTCATCTCTAATCCTGATTATGTATTATTTTTTTTTTTTACAGTAATTTTACAATTTTAAATTTTAATAACAGTTTTAGGTTGTTATTTTTTCATTGAAATACAATGATTTTTGAATGATTTTATTTACGTACATATACTTACATACACATACATATGTATATGTAAATTTCCATCAGGATAGACATATTATGTATACGGTGTGACGTTAGCTTGGCATTGGCTGGCCATCTGACATTGACTTTGAATACGATTATGCATGAAATTCTTAATTAAATTATTTATTTATACATATTGTTCTAACATTGAAAAAAATAAATTGATTAATTGAAAAATACTCAATCGTATTTGTTAGTTAGACATTTAGTTAGTTAGTTAGGTAGACTTTTTTTTTTTAAAACTAGAAAAAATGTCTCTTTGTTTTTTATTTATTGAATTTTTAAAATTCCAAAAATTATTCAAATTCGATATAAATTATAGCTTGCATGTTCATAATATTTTTTTTTTTATAAAATACAGGAGTACATGATTTATTGATGAATTTGTTTTTTGAATTATTTCAAAAATTCGGAATCCAACTACTACGTTATTAAAAATTGTGTAATAGTATTGAAAAATATCCTTAAAATAGAAATTTGTTTTCAGTAAATTAATTCAATTATTTTTATTTATTTATGTATTTTATTTTATTTCATTTTTTTCAATATTCATTATAAATTTTTTACGAATCCATTCAATTTCGTATTTAAAAGCCATATCAAATCAATATCGTTTCATTTGTTTGTCATTTTCTTTACTAAATTGAAATTATAAAATTCTGAATTTAATTGAAATTGAAAAATGTTAGAAGAAAATCCTTTATTATCATATAATTATAAATTTATAAAATATTTTGGATTTTTCAATGAAAAAGGATATTTGAAATATTATCATGTTTTAAATGTAATGTTTGTTAATTATTTTCAATGGTATTATGTATATGAAAATAAAGGTAAAGATGGTGCTCTTGATGCTGTTATTTTTGCACTTGGTTATAATTATCTTTTAATACGTGTCATATTATTAGTTGTAAGGCGAAATAAGTTTTATGATTTTATGCAAAGTGTTAATTTAATGTACAAAGAAATTGAGGTACCTATAGTTCATTAATTTGTGAATTTAAAAATAAACTAAAAATTTTTTTTTTTTTAATTCAAAGAGTGATGATGATAATTATGCAAAAGATTTATTAGAAGAATCTGTAAAATTGATGAATCGTATTTCAAAGAGACACATTATAGCATTCTTTTTTGCTATTTCAATTAAATTTCTTCAGACATTGTTTTCAACAAAAAAAGGTAAAGTAAAATATTATCAAACATGTAGATTTTTATTTTCTTTTTTAATTTAACTATTTTTTTTAATTATTTATTTACAAAAGCTCATCTATATCACATAGCAGGACCAGGATTCGATATAACAAAATTTCCATATTTTGAATTATTTTACATTTTAGAAATACATTTAGCAGCTTTAGTTGCATTGATTTACGTACCACTTACAAATTTTTTCATTATTTTTGTGACATTCATAAAAAATTCTTTGAAAATACTTCAACATCGAATTAAAATCAATTTATTCAATGCTGATACAAAAGAAATAGGAAAAATTGTTGATTTTCATATAAAAATTTTAAAGTTTGTCTAAAAAATTTCAAAAATTTTCAATTTTTTCACACAATTTTTTTTTTTTTTTTTTTTTTTTTTTGTGATTGCAGTTTGGTACGAGAATTGAATACTTTATTTTCTAATGCAATATTGTTGGAGATGTTTATTATGACATTATTGGTTGCATTTCTTATATGTGGCGTAAATGCAGTATGTTTAAAATTTCAAATAATCTCCATTTTAATTTTAATTAAATGATTTTGTATTAATTTCAGATGAATTCAACATTGGAAATGATCAATTTTTTCTTATATCTGTTCATAATTATGAATGTAATATTCTTACAATATTGGTTTGCAAATACAATTCCTGCAGAGGTTTATTTTAAATATAAAAACAAAAACACAAATTTAAATCATATATGTAAATATAATAATTTTTATAATTCTAGTATTCACGACTTTATGAAATAGTGTACGATATTTCATGGTATGAAGCAACGCCAGAAGTTAAATTAGCAGTTATGTTAATTTTAAATAAAACTAAAAAGGAATTATGCGTTAGTTTCAAAAATTTTTGGAAAAGCCAATTTTGATTTTTTTTTTTAAGTCCTTTCCAAGAAGGTTCAATGTAAAAGAATAATTCAATATTGACGACTCCAAATTAAATATTGTTGTTTCTTAATATTTTTGAATATTTAAACTTTATCAATTTTTTTTTTTTCAGATAAGTTTGGGAAACATTTATCCAATGAATTTAGAGTTATTTTGTAAATTTCTGAAAACAAGTTATACATACTTCAGTCTTTTTCGAACAAAATTAAATTAAAATATAAAAAAGTAGAAACTTTGAGCATTTTTTTAACTATTGTTAATTTTTTCCAATTCCCCTCCCTCCTCTGATTTGTTTTTTTATAAAACCAAAAAAGCGCAATAAAGGCAATTAGTTATTTAAATTGATTGTACAATAGAATTCATGAAATTTAACATTTAGTGAGTTTTAGATATAAATTGTAAAATTTTAAATAAGCTTAAAGTGTTGCATTAAATAAAAATAAAATAAAGGAAAGATCCTTTTTTGTGTACCTACTGTTAATACTGTTATTTGTTTGTGTTAATTATAGCAATTATTTACATATATATATGTATGTAGGGTAAGATGGGGTACATTTGACACGTTTTTGTTTTTCGTATATATTTCAGCGTCAATAACTCTTTTTTGAAGTTTTAAAATAGGAAATTATAAATAGTACTGTTGGCTACATTCCTGAATTTTATCACAGTAGTAGGGATATGGCGTTTCTGGCGCATGGAGCTGGCTCCTGGCTCAGTGACGTCATGAGCTTTTGGGCTTTTTGGTTGTGGCATGTGCTGTGCTTTGGGATATTTTGGGTTTTTTTGGTTGTGGCATGTGGTGTGCTTTGGGATATTATGGGCTTTTTGGTTATGGCATGTGATGTGCTTTGGGATATTTTTGGGTTTTTTTGGTTGTGCCATATGGTGTGCTTTGAGAAACTTTGAGCTTTTTGGTTTCGGTGTGTGGTAGCTTAATATTGTTTATGATGTCATTGTTTTTTAAGTTAACTTTTTAGGATTATTCATATGTGCTGAGCATGTTGAGAGATGTTTGTTCAAGTTTCATATTGTGTATGCTGTGTTATTGTTTTTATTTAACAAAAAAAAAAAAAATACTTACTGTATTGTCAGAACCCGGATTTGAACCGGGGACCTTTAGAGTTTCAGTGTAACGCTCTCCCCACTGAGCTATTCTGACGATTGATTTTACGTGTACTATTTGATGTTTTAATGTTTTACTTTCGGATTTCATCAAGTTGTGAAATTATTTTTATATGTATGTTTGTGTGTGTGTGTGTGTGTGTGTGTGTAAATTATTTCAGCACTTGTAAGCAGTAGAAAAAGAGAGTGTTTAAATTTTGTCAGCACTTGTAAGCAGTTGAAAAAGGGTGGGGATAAGATTTTTGCCTATAAATTGAGACAATTTTTTCAAACGGCATCAGTCCATCGTGAAATTTCAAAGTGATTATTATTAAATTTTATCTTAAAGTTTGTAAAATGAGTGAAGTACAGAAACCTGAAAAAGTTGGTTCAAAGAAGACAACAAAAGTAGTTAAACGGAAACAAGAAGATAATCTTGTAAGAGATGAACTACCAAACAAAGTATTTGCTTCTGAGCTGGAGGAGTTAAAATCATTTCGATACAATATATACTTAAACTTGGGAAATATGGTGAAAAATCATCCATATAAAATCATCAGTGCAGAAAAAGTTAACACAAAATTTGGTGATCGAGTTTCGCTTGAATTAGAAGGAAGTCAACGATTGAATTTACCAGAAAAATACAATAAATTATCAGATAATGTGTTAACAGCATTAAACAAGGGGAAATATCACTTAATCAACTATGGACAAGTAGGCAAAGCTTACAGTTTAGACTTTACCGAATTTCCGATATCTAATGAATTTCAAGAACAACAACAAGAACAACCGAAAATAACAGAGAATGAGCAACAACCTGTACAGTCAGAACCAGATCAACAATATTCAACAGAAACGGAAGCTAATATAAATTTTGATGAATTTTCACAACAATTTGATATAAGTTTACCTGGTTTTTATAATAACATAATATAAAATCAATAAAAAACAATTTTTTTAAATGAATATCAAGTGTTTTTATTTATTAACTAATAATCAGCAAAATAATTATAATATATTCTCCCAAGAAATATCTTTATAAGTCTAATAGCTTCTTTAGCTGTATCTGTTTTTTCCCTTTGTTTTTCTTCTATTAAATCACATTCACAAATATTTTCATTGTCTTCAGGATTAGAACATGCAAGATAATGACCGCTAGATGTAAATTCTTCACTTTTGCTGTTGTTTAGATATTCTCGAACATTTTCAATTTCTTTTTTGTTGAAAACCACTTCTCCATATGATTCTGCACCAAAAAATGTATCAAATTCATTTAAAAATAATGAAATATTATCTATTATATCCAGATTTCCATTTTCTAAGTACCCAATCAATTTCTCGTAAAATTTCAATAATTTTTCAAATTCATTTTTAAATTTGATAACTTGATTTTGTCTATAACTACAAATACATGTATCTGGTCCTGTAGTTGTATCATCTTTAGCCCAACAACAATCAACGTAATGAGATCCATGAGTTGATGTGATTTTTTCCATGTTTTCATATTGTTGTATATATTTTCGATAGTATACAAGAGTTCTCCTATCTTCGTCTGTTAAATAATCTGTGTAAAACTCGCCTTCAAAATCCATCTTTATACTTTGAATAATGTTGGTTAACTGTTAATTATTTTGAGAATGAATTGACTTTTATTAATGATTATTTATTTGTTTAACATTTTCGATTTTCGTGCACCAATATACTCGTAATCGGTTCTGTAGTTATATTTCATCATTGCCTTGAATTCAATCTGTTTCAAATTCATGATATTCATAACATGATAATATACTTATGTTGAGTGTATATGTTTTATATAGTTGCTACTTTATCAGTTTTCATGTTGAGACATGTTTGTTCTTGTTTAAAACAATGAAACAATGAAGTCTTTTGTTTTTTAAACGGATTATGCTGCCAGCTGCGTTATTGTTTTTAAGTTCAGAAGAAAAAAATTTCTAACAAAGTATTTTTGCTTTTGGATTATGTGACTAATATTAGAATTATCGACTATTAAGCTTTTAAAATACATTCGAGATTAGGTATATAAAACACATGTGAATCACTTTTATGCTTCATTAATTTCAAGACGTTTTTACCTCCTGTTAGTCAAGCAAGTGATTCTTTCTTAGTCGGTTTTATTATTTTAAAATGGAAACTATAAGTGAAACACGAGAAATTTTGGAATTTCTAAAAGAAATTTTTGAAACTCACGACATGGAGTTTCTAGACGAACAAGAAGATAACAACATGGAGTTTCTGGATGATCAAGAAGATTGCAACAGCAACATCGACAATTCCAACATGGAGTTTTTAGATGAACAAGAAGATTTCAATAGCAACATCAACAATTTCAACATGGAGTTTTTAGATGAAGAAGAAGGTTACAACAGTATCTCATATAAAATAAGTTTTCAATATTTTAATAAATTTTTTGAAAACAATACAAATATTAAATTTTGTTTTAATTGTAAAAACCATAAATACATGCCTGTAAATGTATGTAGAGTTTCAGGGAATTTTGAAGCAAATAGTAATTTTGTAATAAAAGATTTTATTGAAAAACACAACTTGAAATGTTTTTTATGTAATACCAATTTATTTTCAATAATTTATAATAAAATTTAATGGAATAAAAATAAAATATCATTAGAATATAAACAGTTTAAGGTTTTTTATTTTTTTTTAATAACTCTTTCTCCTCTATCCACGAATTATGCTGATTAGAAAATCCTAGCCATTTCACAAAAACTTTGCTTCGTTTTTTTCTTAAAATTTTTTCCACTAAATAAAGATCTGGGTGTTTGGTTTTAATTATTTCTTTTTCGTAAAAGCCACCTTTAATTGGTTGTCCTTCGTAGTCTTCTAAAAGATATGTTATTGGATTCGTGTTTTGAACTTTTTTTATCGTGAAAATTTCGGTGGTCCAGTTGGGTGTATATCCCTTCTCAAAAATATGTTTATATTTGCTTATTCGTACTTTGTCTCCAACTTTGTATTTTGGTTTATGAAAAACTTTTAAGTTATTGTATACTTTCTTTAATAAAAATTTTTCATTGTTTTTATTAACATCTTTGGGACGCATTTTTATTGTTCGATGAACAGTGTTATTGTATTTGGTAACTAACGCTTTTACGTTATCAATCCATTTATATGATCCATTCATACTGAATTCTTTCCACATCATCTCTTTTAATGTTCTGTTGAAACGTTCAACAATTGATGCTTTCAATGTGCTATATGTTGAATAATGATTAACATTATGTTTCTTGATAAGTTGATTAAATTGTGTGTTATAAAATTCTTTCCCCAAATCTGTTTGTAAATTTTTTGGTGATGTTTGTGTTATGTTAAATATATTATTCATTGCTTCAGTAACATCTTTAGCATTTTTTGTTTTAACAGGGTGTACCCAAGCGTATTTTGAGAAAGTATCAATTACAGTTAATAAATATTTATAATTTTTGTTAAATGAAGAGTAATTTCCCATTTCAACTAAATCAGCTTGCCACAAATCATTAATTCCTTTTACTATAACATGTCGCCGTTTGAAATTTTTTCTAGCAGGTTTATGAAGTTCTTCTACAAGTTGTTGTTTTTGCATATTTATTCTGGTACACTTTCTAATGGGAAAATCGATTCTTCAGGTTTATGTTTTTTCTTTATTTCATCAAATAAAAATTGTTGAATATTTTCAATATTATAATTTAAACTATATAGTTTTTCACTGTGACTTTTTAACATGTCCTGATTCTTTGCAAGATCCTGACGAAATGTTTCTATTTTTATAAGATTTTCGTGTAAAGCATTGATTTCATTATCAACATACTTTTTTGTCACTGCATCATTATCATTTAAAGGATTTTCAAGATTTTCCATTCGTTTTGAATTTATATTAAAGTTTCCTTCATTTGTTAAAATAAAACCTATTCCTGGCAAACCTACAGGACCAGGAGGCCCACGTTCAGATGAAATTGTAGCATGGTGATGTCTCCGAATAGAGAAACGTCCAAACTTGTCAACGCTCATAATGTAAATAATAAATTTCACGTTGTAGAATATAAATTTATACGATAATGTCTGCTTCTCTGAACTCCTCAATTATTGAAACTATCTCATTGTTGTGATTATTATGACCTGCATGTGTAGATGCTAATAGTAATTTCAATCTATTCACTAATTCATTTGGATCATCCCAGTATACATAATTAGATTTTTCTTTTAGTAAATGCATTAATCCAGAACCAGAATGAGATTTGAATAATCCCTTAATTAGTCTATACTTCGTACTTCTGTTTCCAGATATTTGTCCTCCGTCCTCATAATCTCGTTTATTTGCACTTGTTTGTATTATGATTTTTTTATAATTTTTGAAGTCATCGTTAGTGCATACCGTTTTATTAGGATGTTTTAGAAACAATAATTGTATCAAACCAGGTGTTAGAGAATAAAAATTTCCATCAATAACAATAGTTTTATCGTTAATATCAAAAGAAGAGTTTCCTATTTTCCAAATATTTCTATCATGATCTAAATGTGGTCCGTATTTATAATCAATATCATCTTCTTTTAATTTCATTTCTTTCAAAAATCGATTTGGTGAGTTTGAAAATGCTGGTTGTTGTAGTTGTTGCGATTCATCAAAACTTTCATCGAATGATTTCAAAGAAAAATCAGGTTGTTTAATTGTTTGAGGTGTTTCAAAATTCTCTTCTAACTTATTGAAATATTCATGTGGTGTACTTGAGAATTCAGTTTTCAAACGTTTAGACTTAAATGGAGTCTCACATTCTTCTTCTTTTACTTCAGATTTAATATCCGGATAATAAGTTTTATCTACTATTTTCTTCAAAGGTTGAGTTATTGGTTTAAAAACACTTTCCAATTGTATTTCTTCTTCTGCTTTACCAGTTTTTAAAGCTTGATATTTTTTACGAATAACATTTCTTGTTTTTATAATATTCTTAATTATCTCGTTTTCCATGATAATGCTTTGAAAAACAGCTTAAAAACAGGTATTCAAACAGCTCTGAAACAGCTATGAAACAGCTTAAACAGGTCTTTAAACAGCTCTAAAACAGTTTAAACAGGTCCAAAAACAGCTCTAAAACAGCTTAAACAGGTCTGTAAACAGCTCTAAAACAGCTTAAACAGGTCCAAAAACAGCTCAAACAGGTCTTTAAACAGCTCTAAAACAGCTTAAACAGGTCCAAAAACAGCTCTAAAACAGCTTAAACAGGTCTTTAAACAGCTCTAAAACAGCTTAAACAGGTCCAAAAACAGCTCAAACAGGTCTTTAAACAGCTCTAAAACAGCTTAAACAGGTCCGAAAACAGCTCTAAAACAGCTTAAACAGGTCTTTAAACAGCTCTAAAACAGCTTAAACAGGTCCAAAAACAGCTTAAACAGGTCAAAAAACAGCTCTAAAACAGCTTAAACAGGTCCCAAAACAGCTCTAAAACAGCTTAAACAGGTCAAAAAACAGCTCTAAAACAGCTTAAACAGGTCTTTAAACAGCTCTAAAACAGCTTAAACAGGTCCAAAAACAGCTCTAAAACAGCTTATACAGGTCTTTAAACAGCTCTAAAACAGCTTAAACAGGTCCAATAACAGCTTAAACAGGTCTTAAACAGCTTAAACAGCTCGGTAGATGAAATATTAATGATATACAACTCTTACATACGTATCTATTTATAATAATACAAAAGTATCAAATCCTTTTCTGTATCGTCCACAATCTAATAAACTATCTTTGTTTATTACTAAAAATCCGTAATTATCTTTCCAACATTTTGAACACATATCTCGAAATTTGTCATATGACATGTCAGTGTTTACATGATCATTAAAAATATGCTTTAAATTCATTTCATCTTGTTTAAAAATTACAATAAAGTTTGAGTTATCACGTATCAAGTGTTTTGGAATATGTGTATAAGTCTGACATAAGTAAAAGCTATCAATATCCTTATGACGTCCCATACAAAAATATGAACGTATATTATTTTGTTTTTCGCAGGCAACATCATCAAATATGAAAATAGAGTTTTGTTTAGCCTGTTCTGGTGACATTATTTCAGTATTCTCAGAAAATGTGTTGTATCCTAACCCTTTAATTGGTGAAATCAGTTTTTTAAGATACTCATATTTTGGTTGATACAAAGATTTTGAGTATATGTAAATATTTTCAAATTTAAGACCATTCGGATGTTCAAGTAAACTCATCATTACATTTGTTTTTCCACAACTCGATGGACCCACAATAATGGCACGTACATTGTTAGGTAATAGTTTACTATGTTTAATTTTATTTGAAGTATTTGTTACAAAATCTATATTTTTCACATTTAATGTATCACGTTGTTTAATGAAACGCATATTGATAAGAACTGAAGAAAAAAACTATAAATACCTAATATATAGGTTTTCAACATCATTCTATTCATCTTTTTGTATGAGAAAACATATAAAATGATTAAATATAATCGAAAAACATTTAGTCGAACTCAAACTCGCAAAGGTAAAGGTTTAGTGAATACATTAATTAATAAGTTACCAGTAGAGCTTCATCTTTCTGGTTATCAATATTGTGGACCTGGTACAAAACTTCAACAACGTCTTGCAAGAGGTGATCAAGGAATCAATCAATTAGATCAAGCTTGCAAACAACACGATATATTTTATTCTAAACATAAAGACAAAAATCAACGTCATACAGCTGACAGAATATTAGCAGGAAAAGCTTGGGAAAGATTAAAGACAAAAGATTCAAGTATAAGTGAACGTATAAACTCTTGGTTTGTTACAAACGCAATGAAAGCTAAAGTGAAATTAGGTATGGGAATCAAGAAGAAGAAATCAACAAATAAGAAGAAGAATAAAGCAAAAACGCGTAAAATGTTCCGAAAAGCTATACAAAGTGCCCGTGAAATATTAAAAGCACAAAAACCAGAAGAAATGAACAATGCCATTAGAATAGCATTAACTGCAGCCAAGAACACCATAAAGGGAAAAAAGTCATCAATTGAACTACCTCGAATCATACCTGTTCCAAAAACAGGCGGTATTTTACCATTTTTAGTTCCACTTTTTGCGGGACTCTCAGCAGCAGGAGCATTATCTGGTGGTGCAGCGACAATAGCAAAGGCAATCAATGATGCAAAACAAGCTAGAGAACAACTAGCTGAAAACCAACGACATAATAAAACTATGGAGGCAGTAGCAATGGGGAAAGGATTACAACTTAAACCATACAGGAAAGGTCTTGGTCTTTTTTTAAATCCAAATCCAAAAAACTTTTAAGTAAGCTACCCAATAAACCTCTCAGTGAAATCGATTTAATGAGATATGGTAAAAGTATACCGCACTTTAGAGCTGTATTCATGAAAGATAAACTACCACCAAAACCTTATAAAAATGAGTGTGGTATAGTAAATTTAGATAATTCAAGTGGACCTGGTACACATTGGGTAGCATATCAGAAGAACGAAAATCGTGTTGAATACTTTGATAGTTATGGTAATCTGCAACCACCTCTAGAAATTGTAAGATATTTAGGAAATAATATAGAATATAATTATAATAGATATCAAAATTTCAATTCATTTAAATGTGGACATTTATGTTTAAAGTTTCTGTATAATTTTATTGATGTGAATTAGTATAAATAAATGTGTAAACATGGAACTATTATTCATTTCATTTAAAACCTTCAACATGTCAGTAACATTAACTTTAAGTGGGAATACATCTATATTAACAACTGAATACTTCCCGCCCATTGATTTATTATCTGACTATCTTTGTGGTCTTGTTGATTTTCATACCTATAATTCAATACCTAATGTGGATAGTAGCAATAACTTATTTCATATAGGTAATGAAACTATTCAAATACCTGTGGGATCTTATGAAGTTGATGACATCGCGAATTTCATTCAAAAAGAGCTCGAGAAAACGAAAACTAAGCCTACAATCAAAATACAAGCGAACAACAACACACTCAAAACAGAAATTAAAAGTTCACATAACGTCTACTTTAACAGAGAAAGAACTATTGGTCAACTGTTAGGTTTCAGTAAAAAAGAATTGGGGTCAAATACGACGCATGTGTCTGATTTACCTGTGAATATAACTAAAGTTAACGCTATACGAATTGAATGTAATCTAATAGTAGGATCATATATTAATAATATTCCAGTTCACACTCTTCATGAATTTTCTCCTGATGTAGGACCAGGGTATAAAATAACAGAAGTTCCTAAGAATGTTATATATTTACCCGTAAATGTGAAACGAATTAGTTCTGTTGAAATAAAAATTGTAGATCAAGATGGAGATTTGATTAATTTCAGAGGCGAAATAATTACAGTTAGATTACACTTGAAACCACAATAATAGAACAAGACGTAAAGTATAAAACAAGTAGTCTGATAACTAAAGCTATTATTTCTTATGTAAGTGTCAAGTGGATAAGAACTAAATATGTTGATATTCAACAAACATAATAATAATAAAAACTCATTCAAAAGTGATAATATCATTAGTATACCATTACCTATTGAACAAACAACAACACAAAGAGAGTGCACTTCAACGAGACCATCATTAACAATTGAAAATAAAAAATTTTTAAAGTCATTGGGGTTTGTTTTGAAAAGCAAACATGAATGATATACTGGATATTTTAGAAGAACCTCACTTCGATGAAAGTATTACTAAAAAAGAATATCATACATATTCACCATTTGTAGAATCGTATAACAATAGCGATGAAATACGAATTTCTATTCAAAACCAAGATTTATACTTACTACCAAGTGAAAGTTTTATATATATTGAAGGAACATTAACTAAAAACGATGGTACTGTAATACCTGATTATAAACTAAATAATAATTCTGGGGCCTTCTTATTTGATGAAATACGATATGAATTGAATGGTGTAGAAATTGATCGTTGTCGGAATGCAGGAATCAGCAGTGTTTTAAAAAATTACATTTCATTAAGCGAAAGTGAAAGTACAATGCTGTATAATGCAGGATGGACAGGAAATAGTACTATATTACCTACATCAGGACATTTCAATTTTTGTATACCTCTAAAAATGCTATTAGGATTTGCTGAAGACTATAAAAAAATAGTTGTTAATGTAAGACATGATCTGATTTTAATTAGAGCAAGAAATGATGCAAATGCGGTTCAAGTACCAGCTGCAGCTACTGACTATAAAATTACACTCACAAAAGTCTTATGGAAAGTACCTCATATAAATGTAGACGATAAAGAAAGACTAAAACTACTTCAAATCACTCGAAATGCGAAACCAATTCGTATTTGCTTTCGGAGTTGGGATTTATATGAATATCCGAATATTCCAAATACAAATCACATCATATGGACTATCAAAACATCTACACAACTAGAAAAACCTCGTTTTTTGATATTTGCATTACAAACCAATCGACAAAACCAAAAAGAAGCTGATGCTAGTAAATTTGATCACTGTAAACTAGCTAACGTTAAAGCTCATTTAAACTCTGAGACGTATCCATATGATAATTTAAATATACTTTTTGAACGTAATCGATATGCGTTGTTATATGATATGTATACAAAATTTCAAGAAACTTATTATGGAAGGAATTGTCAGCCGTTATTAAAATGGGATAGTTTCAAAAGTATAGCACCAATTGTTGTTATTGATTGCGCTCATCAAAATGAAACAATAAAAACAGGACCTGTTGATATTAGAATAGAGTTTGAGTTAGCAAGCAACGTCAATATTCCTAACAATACTTCAGGATTTTGTTTACTACTACATGATCGAATAATTGAGTACAATCCACTGAATGGAGAAGTTAGAAAACTGATATAAATGGGATTATAATATAGAAATTTATTTAGTATTTCAAAGAACTTGTGAGAGAGAATACACATATATCATAAAATGTTTGATAAAATTATTATCGATGTTCAAGGTTTCAAAGACTATAATAATAAGTTTATTGTTAAAGAACTTGCTATTTCTTTCAATGCGCGTGAATTTCAAGTGTTTATTATAAAGCCACCGTTTGATTTTTCGCGTTTAACAACAAAAGAGAAGAAACAAGTGAATTGGTTACATAAAAATCATCATGGTTTAACTTGGAATGAAGGATCAATATCTTTTCAAAGTGTTAAAAAATTTCTTCGAACAAATCTGAGAAATTCTAAAGTATGTGTGAAAGGTCATGAAAAACAAAAATGGATTAATAATATACTTGAGAATAAGATTGAAGTATACGATTTAGAAGAAGAAGAAGAATGTCCGAAATTTGCAACATTGCTTCAAAACTATCCGCATGTTCTGCGTTGTAATATCCATGAAGGATCCTGTGCTTTAGAAAATGTATGTCTTCTAAGAAATTATCTTGATGTAAAATTGAATTAAAAAGTGGTAAAACTTTTTTTAGATAAATAAAACCAATTTTTTTAAATGAATGTTTTTTATTTTATTTTATATATATGTAGTTATTTTTCAGTTTTATTATTTTATAAATATGTATTTATTTTTTCAGTTTTCTTATATAATATACGTATCTATTTTTCAGTTTTCTTATTCTAAACTTATTCTAAAATGACCCCATGCGTATGTACTAACACCATCTTCTCTAACACATCTCTTATCATCTATATAACTTAAAGCTACTTTATTTACATTTTGAGTATATATCTTATGAATGTATGACCTAAATACTAACATATTACCATAAAATAATTGTTTCTTATATAAACAATCTCTATAATTATCTAAACTTAAATTATCTACAGCTGTTTTTTTAACACCTTTAGCTTTTTTTATTAATTTACAATCTTCTACATCTATTGAATACATTTTTGATTTTAAACCTATAAACTCTTTCATTATCCGACCATTGTTCTCATCTTTCATTAAACCTAATACTTTTTTATTTTTAAGTGGAATATTATAAGGGTTATCAGGTAAGTATTCGGAAGTATCAAATTTAGTGTCAATATCATTTATAATGTCACTATAGAAATCTTCAGTTTCTATTGAATATATAAAAGAATCTGTATCCATGTAAGCAAGAAGTACTTTTTCATCATACTTGGGTTTTATATAATCATAGTGAAAGTCGTACATCTTCCACTTTGATAATTCTAATACAACGAAACCAAGATAAATTGGTTTGTTATAGTATGTTCGAACTCTCTCAAGTTGTATAGCTGTCATATTTTCTGTAAACTGAGCTAAGCTGTGGAAATTCGGTTTAGCTATTAAAGCCCTAGCACCTAAATGTTTACCACTACTTTCCCAGTTAGTAACGATTTTGACATCTTTTCGTTTGTCAACATTTTCCATCGTTTTACCGTACACAGCATTATTCAACAACTTGAAAAAGTTCTTTTCAAAAGTATTTTTTGCAATAGTACGATAATATGTATTTAAATCAATATATTTTTTCAACCAACATGATTGTTTAAACTGTAGCGCTCTGTGAATTTTCACTAATTTCAAACCGTGTTTTAAACATTGCTGAAGATTTCTATAGTGAATTATATAATTTCTTTTTACTGTCAAATCTGTAATTAATTTGTTGAATTTTGACCCCGGACTTTTTTTATTTTGTGCACAAAACGGTAAATCATTATGTAAATCATGAAGAGATTCAGGATACTCTAAATCTACTTCTAAAATATAACCCGTATCTGAGTTATCTGTAATATTAAGAATATTTATATCTTCAACGTTTTCTACCCATTGAAAATCAGAATATGGTAAAGGTTGTGACATAGCCCAACCGTATAAATTATTTGCATCAACATACATTAAATATGAAGATGGTTTATTTTCATCGAAATTACTCATATACTTGTTATTCGCTGTAGAATGTCTATGCGAACATTGAGTAATTCCACCACGGATACCTTTTTTAATAAAATTATACATATTTATGTCGGTGAATAGTTCAAGATTTATTTCAGTATATTTTAACATCGCGTCCCATGATAACCCCGGAGTTGTATAATACTGACAGGGATCCAGAGTATAAATATTTCTACAAACTTTTCTAAAATTTTCGAATACATCTGTTAAAAGCAATACATCTGTTTTTAAATATAACTCTAAATAATCCCAAATGTTTTTACAATCAAATTTTTCCCAAACTTTCTTAGCATGAATGTAATCTTTATCAGAACATTTACTATTTGTTAATTTGCTATCGAAATGTTTCTGTGAAGGTAAACACGTTTCATCTAGACGTTCAAAAGAATTAATGTATTCGTATGGAAATACTCCTTTACGTGTTAATAATTTGAAATTTTCTTCTTCTGGATATAAAGATTTAACTGTTTTCAAATCTTTCGGAGATAAATTTCCTACTAATGAATCTAGACTAGACTGCATAAATCTTACAGAATCTAAAAATCTAAGTTCAATTGTATCAGTTTCATTAACGAAAATTCGTTTTGAAAGTGATACATACAATTCTTTATTTAATGGTATCAAATTTATATCACCATCAATATTTGCTAGTTCATTAACAAATAAGTGACAGTCATAACCAGAAAAATTATGAAAGAAAATTGGGAAAAACTTTGGGACTTGATACCGCAAATTACATTCATTATGCGCTGGACCCCTGTACTTTCCTGTTAAATGACAATGGTCGGCTACTCTTATATTACCTAAATATTTCTTACATATATGACAAATCTTACTACTACATTGTCTCCTTTCTTCAAAAGCCGTGAGTGGTTCCATCGCCTTTGGATTCATAATAACATTATTATGAATATCTAATACATCTTCAACCAGGGATTGTACAAATTTTGCTGGTGAGTCCTTTCCTTTATACACTTTTAATTTACTTAAGCTATCATCATAAGAACATTTGATATAATAAGAGAATGCACAAGGAACGTGTTGTTGTATATTTGTTGTTGATGAAATATCTGGATTTGGAATACATGTATTTAATCCTTGTAAAATGCATTCAAAGTCTGCGTATATAACAAATGGGACCTCTAATTGACGTTCGTATTTCTCAAATTTCAATTCATTGTTTTCTGGTGATGGCATAAGTGTAACAATCTTACTGCATTCATTTTTATGTATATTGTACGCCTCTTCGGTATAAAAATGTTGTAAACATCCATTACATAAAAAGATTTTATGTTCGTGTTGTGTTATTTGAGATTTTATTAATCTAGATATGTTCTTGATCCACACATAATGACTCTTTTCTCCATCTTGAATCAACAGTAAATTAATATGTAGTTTCTTCTCATTTTTTGTACAGTAATACGGTCCTACTATTTTACATGTATTAAATTGCATTTCTTCACAACCGTATACGTTTATACTAATTTCAGGATTTAGGTCTTCAAACTTTGTTATGTCCGTCACCTTCAGTGGAAATTCAAGATCATCAAATTCTAATATCATATTGTTTTGCAGAAGAATTGTACTTGCAACAATATTTTCTACATTATATGATGAAACTCTATCAGAACTCATCTCCGCAGGAACTAGAGCTGAAATTATTGCCCATTTAAAGCAGTACTCGTCCGTATTTTTCACATTGATACAAGCATGTTTACGTGCAATTGTTGTTGGTAATGGTAAATACTGAGAACCTCTTATTGGTCTGTACTGATTAATGTTGATTTCAAGATGGATTATTCTTATAAGAGTCCAACCACTATCTCGTTCTTGAAACTCTTGCGTTTTTGTATGAATTTTATCAATCATAACTTCGTATGCAGACGATAACTCAGTTTCATTCCTAACGATTATCATTTTTGATTGAAATGATTTAACTGAAGTTGTTATTTCATCGTTATCATCATTTTCTTTTGTTACTTTCATATATTCTGCAAAAAGTTCTATGTTGAATTTAAAAGATGAGTGTTTTATCAGTTGTTCATTTAATGTTTCTATAATAATATCTTTCTCCGCTTTTAAAAAGTTAAGAGGATCTAGATTTCCTTCATCCTTGTTTTCATAAATGAGCGTTTCAATTCGTTCCTCAAAGCTACTTTTCACTACTTTCAATTTATCATTAATTGGTTCGGCTGCTTTTATTTTATGTACATTTGTTCTTAGATGATAACTCCAGTTCTTGATTGAAATTTCTTTATTACATGTTTGGCATAAAATTTTGTTTTGTGATGATGATGAAGGCTGATTGCTAATATCATTAGAAATAGCATCAACTGAAGACACCTTATGCTGGGTTCTCATGTGTATTAGCCAATTTTCTTTACGTGTAAAACTCTTCTTGCAAATACTACAAATTTCTTGAGGTTGAGCATGAATATCATTGGAAATAGCTTCAACAGATGACACTTTATGCTGGGTTCTCATATGCGTTAGTAGATTTTCTTTGCGTGTAAAGCTCTTCTTGCAAATGCTACAAATTTCGTGGTCACCATGAGCTGATTGGACATGTCTTTTCAACGAATTTTTAAATGCAAATCCATTTCCACAAATTTCACATATAAAACTCTTCATTTTGTAGTCTATGTAAATTAATTTCTTTATTTTAATAAACAATTTGAAACTGAATAAGATTTAATATCCTTTTTTAAGATTTTCAAACACAACTTCAAATTTAACAGAAAATTAATTAAACACTTTGAAACTGAATAAGATTTAATATCCTTTTTTAAGATCCTTAAAAACAGCTTCAAATTTAAAAGAAAATTAATTAAACACTTTGAAACTGAATAAATTTTAATATCCTTTTTCAAGATCCTTAAACACAACTTCAAATTTAACAGAAAATTAATTAAACACTTTGAAACTGAATAAGATTTAATATCCTTTTTTAAGATCCTTAAACACAACTTCAAATTTAAAAGAAAATTAATTAAACACTTTGAAACTGAATAAATTTTAATATCCTTTTTGAAGATCCTTAAAAACAGCTTCAAATTTAAAAGAAAATTAATTAAACACTTTGAAACTGAATAAATTTTAATATCCTTTTTCAAGATCCTTAAACACAACTTCAAATTTAACAGAAAATTAATTAAACACTTTGAAACTGAATAAGATTTAATATCCTTTTTTAAGATCCTTAAACACAACTTCAAATTTAAAAGAAAATTAATTAAACACTTTGAAACTGAATAAATTTTAATATCCTTTTTAAAGACTTTAAACTTTAAAATAAAATCAAATAATCACTTTGAAATTTCACGATGAAGTGATGCCGCTTGAAAAAATTGTCTCAATTTATAGGCAAAAATCTTATCCCCACCCTTTTTCAACTGCTTACAAGTGCTGACAAAATTTAAACACTCTCTTTTTCTACTGCTTACAAGTGCTGAAAAAATTTATACACACACACACACACACACACACAAACATACATATAAAAATAATTTCACAACTTGATGAAATCCGAAAGTAAAACATTAAAACATCAAATAGTACACGTAAAATCAATCGTCAGAATAGCTCAGTGGGGAGAGCGTTACACTGAAACTCTAAAGGTCCCCGGTTCAAATCCGGGTTCTGACAATACAGTAAGTATTTTTTTTTTTTTTGTTAAATAAAAACAATAACACAGCATACACAATATGAAACTTGAACAAACATCTCTCAACATGCTCAGCACATATGAATAATCCTAAAAAGTTAACTTAAAAAACAATGACATCATAAACAATATTAAGCTACCACACACCGAAACCAAAAAGCTCAAAGTTTCTCAAAGCACACCATATGGCACAACCAAAAAAACCCAAAAATATCCCAAAGCACATCACATGCCATAACCAAAAAGCCCATAATATCCCAAAGCACACCACATGCCACAACCAAAAAAACCCAAAATATCCCAAAGCACAGCACATGCCACAACCAAAAAGCCCAAAAGCTCATGACGTCACTGAGCCAGGAGCCAGCTCCATGCGCCAGAAACGCCATATCCCTACTACTTATCACATTTTTTGCGATATTTTTTAGCATATTTTTACACATTTTAAAAAAGTATCTCCAAATGACAAAAGTGCCCCATAGCGGGGCACATTTGACTCCTGAAGGGGTTCATTTGACACCATGAAGAAACTTTAAAGATTCAAAAATATTTTCAATATTGGGAGTATTAGAATAACAACAGAATATCAAGTAAGTTGTAAAGTCTTTATTAAATCATTAAAAAACATAAAAATGACAGAAACAAAAAATATTCTTCGTGAATAAAAAAACAACAAAGAAAAAAAATTCTATAGTTTTATCTTAATGTAGAATTTGATAAATCTACCGCAAATAATTTTTTTTTGCCGAACGGCTGGTGCTTGGAGGATGAAGTGCGCACTAAATTTCTTCTGGTTAGAGAAAATTCGCTGCATATAACACACTCTTTTCACATAGAATGTGTTTCGAGGTTTTCTTGGCTTCTTTGAGGAATCTGCATTTATCATCCTCTTGCTCAAGTAGTAGTTGAGCGGACAGTGCCCAGTGGTAACGAGATTGCCCTTAGCTCGTTCCTATTGAGGTTGATTGGGTTTCTAGTAATATTAGTCAAAAGTTTAATGAGCTCCTTCGCTTGTTTGTTTCCGAAAGTCTTTTTCCAGTAAGAGGTGCATTTTTTCATCTTCCATTTTTTTATATAATTTTTTGTGTGGCTTTCAGGCAGGCCACAGAAGGGATCTCGTCCAAGAAGCTTAAAGTTGGCGCCTTCACAACAAACAAAAAGTCTAATAGCATATTGAGGCACATTTGACACTGTGTCAAATGTAACCCAAAAACAGATGTCAGATGTGCCCCACAGACACCATTTTATTTCTTTTTATTACATTTCCCAAACTTTCTTTAAAAAGCTGTATTTTTATATCAAAATGTAAAATAGAATAACTATTTTTTTCATTTTTTACTGCAAGAATTTAAACATGTAAATAAAAAGTACTTTTTCACTATACTTACCAAACACAAAAATTACATCAGATGGTTCAAAAACACAAAAACACTTCTTATTTCTATGGCCGTCGATGCACAACTCACATAATTTACTGAAATGATGTACTCAGCAAGGGCAATCAGTGATATTTTTTTCGACTGAATCAGAAGCGTTTTACTATTTTTAACAGGCTTTGTCAAAAGTGCCCCTTTGTCAAATGTACCCCATCTTACCCTACCTACATTTATGTTTATTACGTTTTTGACCTGTAAATCTAAAATAAGTAATTGTCATTATAATGGTTCTAGAATTGTGTACCATATAACATATTGAATTTATCTCATTGATTTCTTTCAGCTTCACGGAAATATTTATTACAAAGAAAGGAATTTTTAATTAAACAATTATATTAAAAAAATTTAATTTTAATTGAAACAAACTGAAGAGTAAACTTTGGTATTTTTTATGTTTTTTTGTTTTGTGGCTTCTACATAAAAACAAGGCTTCGAAAAAAAACAAAAAATAAATAAACTTTCCTTTTTTTTTTTTGGAAAAAAAATTAAAAAGCAATTAAATACATACAATTTTTTTTTTTTTTTGTGTTATCGTTTTTACCCCATTTATAATCTTTTTCTATCCAACCACAACATCATTGCCTAATTTGTTTTGTAATTAAAATTCTGAAACAAAATTTCCGTAAATGCAAAAAAAAAAAAAAAAAAAGAAGAGAATTATAAAAAAAAAAAGAAAACAAAGCTTGAATTTTATTTTGAATTAAAAAAACTGAAAGAAATAATTTTATCATATTCATGAAAAATAATTTTAGTATTTTTGTATTAAAAATTTTAATTTTTTCATTTTAGGAAAAAAGGAAATTTTAGAAATATGAAAATCATAAAAAAATTATTATGAAAATGATGATTATTAATCAAAGTGTAAAAGTTTTTTGTTTTGATTTTGTTCTCCTGAAATTTGCTGATGATTTTTTAATTCTTTCTTTGTAATTACAAAATAAATAATATTTCCGATATAGCTAATCCACATATGGTGCATAATTGTTTGATGCATTTAATTAAATAATAACTTTTACGATTTCAGTAATAAAAATTTAAAAAAAAGTTTTTAAATAAATCATAATATTACAGGACCTTCAAAACCAAAAAAAAAAAAAAATTAAATTTATTTATTTTAATATTCAAAAAAAAATTGTACTTATTTTCAAATCAAATAATCAATAGATAGAAAACAAACAAAAAAATCGATAAAACTTCCCTTCGATTGGATGACATAATGTATAATTGAAATTACATGTTATTTTTTAAACAAGTAAATTTCATACGTGACTTCCATGAATAATGTAAGAAAAAAAAAGTGCACATATCCTTGATTTTATTTGTAGACTGATATTGTAGGAAATTATTATGAAAAAGAAGTCCCATCAGATATATATTTTTTTTTCTTTTTTCTCAAAGTTTGATTCCCTTTAATCTGTCTTTACAATTTAAAATAGAATTTTCAGTATTTTTTTTGTTTAGTCACGTAATTTTCAGGTAATTTACGTGCGATAGAACATGGAAAAACAAATATACAGCAGAAAAGTATCAACAAATAGACACAGATTATAAACTTTATGAAAGGATAATATACATATGAATGTTTCTAAATATAATATGTACATACGTAGTGTAGGAGTGTATGTATATGTACTTTATTTGTGTAAGGAATGTTTGTGAAAGCACAAAAGTTCATTCTGAACATGCATGTTAAGATCTCTATGTACACTAGTAGAGTAGTGTACATTATGGTCATTTGAAAAGAAATTGATTATTTATTCAAATGGACTTATCTGGTTGGTTTCATCTTGTATAAATTTTATAGATTATTTTCTAGTTACTTTTGCAACTAATTAACAGATATGTATAACTATTTTACATATATGAGAATTTTCTCTATAGTCCTTGAATTTTAGATACCCAATAATAATAATATATTCCAATTAAGTGGCATTTTAAGCACCTGCTGTAGGGAGCAGGAGGAGAGTATTGAAAATTGAAATCAAATGAAAAAAGGACTAATATGCAAAAAAAAAATCCTTCTGATTTCCATGGAAAGGGTTCAGGAAAATTCAATTTAAATGCTTTCTGCACACATTAATAGATCTCAGGTGATAGAAAGAAATCTTCACGGAAGACGAAATGTGATTTACACAAATGTTATTTTTAATTTAAAAGTACAAGTAATAAAAATTTATAATTTCAATTTGATTATTTTAATCAAATGCTTTTGTTTTACATTGAACATTATTGTTTTGCTTAAGACTAATTAACGAATATGATCAAAAATTTTATATTTATTTCACAGAGTTGTTAACAGATTAAAAAATGGATATTTTGCTATTAATAGGAATTTATTAACATATATTCAAATATCACAGATTGCATTACACAAACAATTTTACAAAAGAATGTTAATTACATAATTACACCAAAGAACTGAAATAAATACTCGTATTTGATACTCTTAATTGATTAAAAAAATTCCAAAAACAGATTTCTGAAAACAGATATCGATATCAAAATTCCTTTATGGAAAAAATCAAGAGAATTTTGTTGAAAACTGTTTATATTTCATTATGTGGTCATTCTTTGAATATTTAAATACTCGAATTTCAGTAACAACCTTTGGACGAGGGCTCTTGTACCATGATAGTTGTAGAATATAGTAGGGGATGAATAATGACTTTTATTTTATCAAACTTTGAAATTTCATATTGAAAAAGTAAAATATAAAATATAAAGAATAGAATTTAAGATTGCTTCAGAATACAAGATAATAAATAAGACATGTTAATTTTTTTAGAATTTTTCATGTTTTCTTCTTCTTTTTTTCCTACCTAAAAATCGACACTTTAAAATCAATTTTCAAGTGCTAATTTGTCTGTCAATTTATGCTTTTCAATTTGTAATTTAATTCATAATGAAAATACATATAAATGATTTCATTTCTGTTGATCAAAAATTTATTCAAATTAATATATTGGAAAATATAATTCGAAATGAAAGATTTCTTATTTGAATATGTGAATTATTTTTGTAATTGAATATCTATGACAAATATGCCAAAATTAGGTTTTTTATACCTGACAATCTAAACTATTTTTTTTAAAACATTTTATCTCTATAACGCAAGTACAGGAAACATTCTATCATTTTCGAATCTAAAATTTTCATAATCTAGATAAAATAGAATAAAAAATTTCATTAAGAATTACAAAAAAAAATTTTTAAATTGAAGCACATTAGAGTTTTAAAATAAATTTCATTGAAAATAAAAAAAAAGAAGATAAATTCGAATTGATGTAGAACTTCCAGATTAAAATTCGATATTGAATTTACATATTTACTAAACGTGAATAATTGCAAATTCTTTGTACCTATATGATATTTTAGTTACGTGTTGAATTTTTATTCTATATTCATTAAAAAAAAATCTAGAACGCAAAAACTGTAAACTGTATATGTAACAAATCAGAACATAAAAAAAGCTTATAAATGCAACACAAATTAAAAACGTGCTTTAAATTGGTATTATTACATCACACCCACCTACACCCTATGTTAGATTATTTTTTTTAAATTCATTGTTTTTTCTCTATCATTTAATTTTTTTTTTACTGTTATAGTAGTTTTCTGTGGAAACTTTTTAAAGTATGTTTGAAAAAAAAAATGATTCAAATGAAGCATTACTGTGGGTATACACAACTATTTTTTAGTTTTTTATATTTGTATAGGTCTTTTTAAATTGGTAAACAATTTTTGTTGTGTTTTTAGAAAAAATAGCGTTTACTGAATTAAAGAGCTGATTGAAGAAAAAAAGACTTTAATTAAAATCAAGAATTAATTTGATTTTTCAAAATAATTTAATTAGAAATCTAACAGTTTTTTTTCTATTTAAATTATATGAATTTAACTTTTAGATATTAAAAATTAAACTTTAATAAAATTATAAAATGTCCTTTTTAACGTTTTTTAATTGAAAATTTATCAATTTCTCATTCCCAAAAAAACTTTCTCTATATACCGTCCAATCTAAAACAAAAAAACACTCTTTAAATAAATAAAAACTTTGTACACACAATTTAATCCTTCTACTATATGTATGTACAATAGTAAATTTGATCAATAATAATCATGACATTATTAACACTTTTGTTAATCATAACTAATTCTTTTTGAAAATTGATTTCTTTATAAATATTAAATCAATAGAAATTTCATAATTTAAGAAATTAATATCTATTTTCATTATTAAACATGATAATTTTCACTTACTACCTTAAATTATCATCAATGTAATAAATAATTCATGACATACATATAACATATCATTTTATACACACATACATACATATGTATGTGTGAATGATATACTGGATATCTATGAATGGTAGTTTGATGATATAAATTTCATATCAATTATTTGTATTAATAACATTATTACAAATATTATTGAACACAATCAATAAATGATATTTTATCCCTCATGTTTTCTTCGTTATTAAAATTAAATACATTAAGTGTACAAATCAATGAATGAATTTATATATACACACATATTCGTAATTGGAATATACTGTATGTACATACAGTAGTATGCGTACTTACATAATGTGTAAATGAAATTCATTTAAATATCAATCGTATAATTAAGCAGTATTTAAAAGGGAAAATGTGATATTAGCTTTTTCATTTCATATTACGTATAAGATATCATGTAAATAATGCTTTATGATAAATAATTTGAATACTAAATTGACTGAATTAAAAAATAAATTATGTATAAGGAAAGTTTTACAGATACTAAAACGATAGAAACTTTAATGATATCTAGAAAATTATGTCTTTAAAATATGTATTATACAGAAATACAACATAATCGATTTTTACCTCAAGCTTCCCTCTGAGCGTACATTAAAAAATATGGCCAATCTTTTATCAATAGAACTCTTAGAACTTCCATCACAACCTTACAACCCATTTTAAACAATCTTCAGAAATTCAAACGTGACAATCACCAACATTTTATTTTCTTTTCAGTAACTGCAATAGAAAAATATCTGTCGTTGGGTTATAACCAATTTTTAATGAAAATTAACACACATACTAATATTTTTTAGCAAGTCTTTAATTAGAATTAACGTTGCGTACGACAATGACAAATATACGAGAAAGAATATGTATGTGTGTAAAGTATGTGACAGTTAATATAAAATTATTATCACTTTCAATTAAATTTAATTTATCCAGTTAAAAATATTTTAATAATTTGAAAAAATTCATGTTTTCTCAACTTATAAAATCAATTAAATACATATATTATCAAAAATATTGAAGATACAATTTTCAAAGTTTTTTCATTTTAACTCAAAGAAGAGGAAAAAAAACATAAAAGGAAATTCAATTTCAGTTTCTTTTGTACTTTTCAAAGCTATCCTACTTTGTTTTTTATTAAATCTCAAAGTAATGTTCTCGAATTGTATGAAAGTATCTTCTGTAGAATACTGTAGTACATTTAAAACATTATTTTTTCCTATACATGTTTAAAAATTAGAGAAAAAAAAAATAATGCCAACACAATACGATCAATAAAATATGTAAACATCATTTTTTTTTTATTGAAATAATAATAATTTTTCAATATTTATTTTTCTTTGAGTACAAAAGAAAAGAAATCCTGTAGTAGTCTTGGTAGTTTATTGAATTATTTTTATATAAATACAAATATACATATTATACATATATGTACGTATACTCTTAATATTTATCAGAATGCACAAATTGCCATGAGTTAACATATAAATAAAATACCAATGGGAAATTAAAATTTCTTAGAGCAAGAATATCCGTCATAATCAATTTTTATTCAATTTTTCTCAATATTTTTTTTTTTATAAAATAAACAAACAAGAAAATAATATTCTTATAGATAGGACTCGTATACATATGTACAAATGACGTACATACAATGCATACATACATATATGTACATGAAAGTGTTTTTCTCTTTCTTTTTTAAAATTTCATATAAAATGAAAATTAGGTTAAGCTTTCTTTAAAAAATAATATGTATTTTTTTTTTTCATTTATACTCACATATAAATTTTTTCATATAAATGATTATGATTTTCGTTATTTGCTTTTCTTGGGTAATTGAAAAAAAATTTAATAGATAAAATGTAAAAAAAAATCATATTGTTCTTATGAAATTAAACGAAAATAATATAAGAAAACTTGAAAAATTCTATGATTTTTTAATTTAATTTGACTTCAAGGATTTAAAAAAGATAATAATATTTAATTTAAATGATTGCTTATGCTATACCTCTAGAAAATTTACACATGAAAAATTTCACTGTATACATATTATAATAATTCAAGTTTTACACACACAAACACACACACACACACACAAACACACACACACACACACACACACACACACACACACACACACACACACACACACATAAAGACGAAAAGGAAATATTTTACAAATTTACTAAACATTGTATAGTTTCAACAAAAATGAATTTTCAATCTTTTGGAAACATGTATACTTGTACATTAATTTTAATTTTTCAATTTAATGTTTAACCCTTTCATGTATTCAATTTTCACTACGCGTAAAATGCAGAGTGTATATTATATAAGATGTTATTAGACTATATAAAAGCTTATAACTGTATAGTATTAGCACAAATATATTAAATGAAATTTTTCATTTTCTTTTTTAATTTTTATTTTCCTATTTTCGCTTCAATATCCTTTCGTTGAAAAAGCATCAAACGCAACATTAAACACTTATGATTTTATAGTTCAAGTGACAGACTCTTAAAATGTTACTTTGAACATAGAGAAAAAGGTATTTCGCTTAAAGTGTAATATTAAAAAAAAAATTATTTTTTTGTTGTTGTGAAAATGTAGAAATTCAATGTACATATATACGCTTTTTAACAATTCTAAAGTGGTACATAATGAGTTCATTTTCAAGATTTTAATATTATGAATGTTCATGGAAAATTTTCATATAGAGTTATTGTTTTGAAAAATTTTTAAAACATTCCTAATTACACTTCTTGAAAAAGATTTTGTAATTTTCCCTACAAGTAGCTACAAGCTATGTATATTACATTCATAACTACATACATATATACGTACAAATATATGTATGTATATGTACATATAAAGGAGTACAGTAAAGTAACTTAAAGCAAATACATATTTTTTGAGGCGAAGCCTAGAAAATTGTTATTATTAAATTTTTTTCAATTTTGACTTCCATTATTTTATTCTTTGTTTTTTCTAAGCTTTCTTAAATATCATTTTTTTTTGTTATGAAAAAACAAACAATCAAAAAATGAATTACAAAGAAAATCTTCAAAAAATAATTTTCTTTTGTTTCAATTTTTCAAAATGCACTTGAATTAAATATTTTTAAAGTTTGGATAAAGTTTTAAAGTTGGATACATCCATACATATATGTGTACGTCATGTTTGTTTATATTTCTTCTTTTTCATTTTTTTTCTCAATGAATTAAAATATCCTTTTCATTGAATCTATGTAAATAAATTTATAAAATGGAAAAACAAAAACTATCAAAGTTTTGCGTTTGTTTGTTTATTTCTGTTATATTTCATATAAAATATAACTTTTAATATTTTTTCTACATTAAAATAAACATTTAAAGATACATACATATGTACATATATTCCCATATAAGTACTCGAGACTTTTATTCTATACATACAATGAATGCAAAAATGAAAAGAAAGAAAAAAACAATATAACTAAAAAATGAACTTTTTACACAAAAGAAATTGTTTTTTTTTTTTAAATTTTTTTTTTTAATTGTATACAAAAAGCTTGTCTAAATAAACACATAATTATATGAACAACTATAAACAACAAACTTTTTAAATGACATCAATCTTTTAATTTATATTATTATTTGTTCATATAAATTCAAGGAATTTCTCCTTTTTTCAATGTACATATATGAAAAGTTTGTATTTATGCTTCTATGTATGTATACACAGTTATGATTTTTTATATTAGTGAGGCTGAAAGTATGTGAATAAAAAAAATTCAAGGAAAAATGAATATAAAGAGAAAAAAGTTTGAATATTTGAAACATACTCTTCTACGTACTAATTAGTTTAGTTTTTTTTTTTCATTAAAGTTATTTTGAAAACAAAAATATACACATACACCTACTTATGTATGTATGTGTATGTTTTATAATATGTACATTGTACATATAATAAAATATGAAATTTTGCATTGAAAGTGACCTTAAAGTTTAAATTTGTATAAAATTTTATTTAACAAAAGTGTTATAAAACAAAAAGTGATTTTCAAAACAAATTTAAGTTTCCAATTAAAAATTTAAAAAAAAAATAAATTAGTATTATTCAGATTTTTTTTCAGGAATTTGTAAATTAGTTTTTATTCAATTGAATTAATTTTTATGAAAATTTTTGTTTTCAATTTCATATTTGTGGGGAAAAATATAAAATTCTAGCATCATTAAATTGAAATCTTGTAAATTAATTAATTGTATACATTTTTTAAAAAATTTTCTAGCTAGAAAAATTTAAAAAAAAACCCTCTTCCTTCGTCCTTTTTTCATATATTATATAGAATTGTTTTCTAGTTGTAACATTTTTTTTCCAAGTAGTTAACAGTGAATGTTTTGTAAATCGCATTTTGCACCACGGAAATTTAATTTCTTAATTAAAAATCGGATTTATTTATGTACTAGCGACTTTTTAAAAAAAAAACATGAAATATTTAAATTAGATTAAAATGACAACTGAATTGTAGCTAATATATTATATAGTGTGAAAGATTATAACTACATGTAATTTAATGCCACATTACGTATATACATAACTATTAAAAATTTGTTTAACTTTTTTCAGGTTAATGCAAATATTGAATAAAAGAAAATGTTACGTGTTATTAAACAATTTTTCATGATTCATGAAATTTTAAAATAAATAATTTATTTCATGTTTAGTTTATGAAATGTTTTGACAAATAATATTTATTTAATAAAATATGAAAATTTTGTTTGTTCTCTTTTTCTTTTTTCTCATTTTATTTAATTTTATGATTTAGTTATTTTAATAGTGAATTTATTAGCTTTTAAACTTTTTAATTGTATTTTATTTCAATGAAAAAAAAAATTGTAATAAAAAACCATTTAACAGTATACAAAATTATATTTTCATTTAAAAAACATTTAAAAAATTGAAATACACCAACACAAATGTGATGTACGAAAACAAAAAAAAAAGATTTTCCGAATATTTAAATTAAATTATTAAATAATAATAAAAAACGCAATTAATGTTTTAAAATTAATTAAAACTCCTTTTAAATTTCAAGTACGTTTTGATCTTATTTGAAAGGTACTTTAAAGAAATTTAATGTAAATATGTACAAATATATAATTTGAATTTAAATAATAATGAAAAAGTTTTTCTTTGAGTATTTTTTAACTTGTCAGTCGTCATTTTATTTTTTCAAAGTAAACAAAAAGTTTTATAATTATTTTCTTTTTTGAATATTTCTTTGAATTTTTCTTCCGGCTAGATATACGGATACATATACATATCTGAGTCTCTCTGTACATATTTATTTCTTCCTTACTGTATAGTTATTTAATAAAATGTCATTTTTTTGTTGTTTTAACCTTATGCAAGACATTTTTCTTTCTTTCTTATAACTTTTCTTAATTAAAAAAAATTATTTTTTCTTGCATTGCGTTCAAACATAACAGTAATATTACTTGACCATTTTATAATTAAAAATTTATGCATTGAAGTGAAAGGGAAAAAAAATTATCTTTTGTTACAAGAAAAAACAATAAAATACTTATATTATAACATTCAACATTTTTTTCTTTTATATTAATTTATTCTTGCAAAAAATATCTAATAAAATGAAAAACTCAAAGTTATTTCAATTTTCGAAAAAAATAAGCGAAAAAAAAAAACATTTGAAAAAAATTTAATTTAAAAGTATGTCAGACTTTTAAGTAAATGATTGTCAGTATCAGATTTTTTTTTTTTAAATTCTGCTCATTATTTTCTTCTTTTTTAAAAAAAAAAACAAATCTTTTAGAATATTTTATTTTATGTTTTTCGTATTGTCATTACAATATTGCCGCCATTCATATAGGAAGGATGATGATAGTCTTTGTTTGAAAAATATGTACATATAAATATATGTACTTACACAGCAAAAAAAGTGGAGGTGTGATTTTATATTTTATTCACATGGATAAAAAAATTGTAGCCAAACAGATAATTTTTGGTTTTATTTACTCCATTTCAAAAGATAAAACTCAAATCATACCAGAAAAGCATTATTTTGGAATTATTTATTTGGACAAAATTTTACTCCAAATTTGTGAAATTTTATTGAAATATGTACATATTATGTTCAGTAATTACACCATTTGGTGTAATAAAAATGAAAAGACTAAATTCGGTCGAAATAAAATATTAATTTTGTATAATTTGAAACAACTCCATAGGGTTATTTACAAAAACTCAAACTTGATTAAATTTGTGAACTCATTTTGGTTTATCCAAAAAGATAAAAATAATTGTTATCCAAAAGGACGGACCTTATTCAACACCGGTTTAGATTGAAATTCAATCCATTTTTTTTCCTGTGTATGTATAATATTTCAACATACAACAATAATTCGTCTTTATTGCTTATTTGATCACAATTTATATTGCCGTCTACATTGCGTAATGAATGTCATTTGAATGAAAAATTTATATTAGACATATATTTCGTTTGTGATATTGTCTTTTTTTTTATAAAGCCAAAATAAATGAAAATTTCAGTTCCTGTGCATATAAAATAAACTACTAAATTGTGATATGTATGTACGATTCACATAATATCCATTAATCTAAAAGAAACGAAAAGAAAATAAAAAAGAAAGAAAATAAATAAATTTCAAATAAAGTCATTTTTATATCGTGAGTCATATTAGAGGAATGACGAAATTCAGAGATTATGTGATGATGAGATTCATTACTTGAATGTTTTTTTTTTTTTTTTAAATCTAAACATTTTTTAAACAATGAAATAAAAAAAATTTCTAAGATTTTTGTGGTAAAATTCGAACTTTTTAAATTTTTAATTCATCAGTTTTTCCACTTTAATCCAAATTCATAAGACTTAATAAACTTCGTGAGCGGAACACATCACTCTCGTGTCAGCTGATGTACGAATACCACGAAAGATACGGAACGCAACCATTGAAGACAGAAGACAACTTTGGAGACCTAAAAAGAAAATTGGAAGGTGCTATTAGTGCAGACGCAATATTTCTGCTTCAAATAAAGAACTGGAAAAGAGCAGTAAGGAACCACAATGACGATGACCAATTTAAGTTAGATGAATCATTCAAATTAGTGCACTTCAAGTAGAAATAGATTGGCACTAACAAACACATAAAATATAAGTCTAATAATACGATTTTCAAGAATTACTTTCGTAGTAACTTTTAAAACAAAACAATAATAACTAGTAACAAGTATGGAAATGAGAAATTTTCAAAGAAATTATGTCGAAAATATCTTCAAACTTTATTTTTCAAGATACGACTTACGAGTATATTCAAAGTAATTTGTTAATTATGTATATGATTTTCTTAAGTGTTTTTCTCAGCTCTATTCAATAAGCGTAGTATTTAGTTTTATTCATTACACATTAATACCTATACATTCTTTTATTTTCCACACAAAAAAAGTTAATTTAATTTGAAAATTCAAGTACATACCTACTTCAAAAAGAAATTTTTCTTAAATTTTCTTCTTTCGTAAAATGTGAAAATCTTAACGTTGAAAATTTTCTCTTAATCCAATGTAGATACTTTATTTTCAAGTCTTTATTTAATATTAATTCTACAAATTCTTTTACCATATTCAGGAAATTGATGAACAAATAAAATAATGTTTTATGCAACACACATATGTACATACATACATACATTGCATGCAAAACTACGTGTATAATCTTCATCTATTTTCTATATAAACTAGGTCGACTAAAAACAAAAAAAAAACAAAAACATCCTTTTACAATTTTCTTCCTTGAATAAATCTTTATAGTTTTCTTGAATTGAAATGTAAGATCTCTTATAAGGAAATCCTTTTATAGAAATTTTGTAGAATATATTAAATATGTATGTATATCATAGAAAAGATTAAGTTTTTGAAATACATACGAGTATGTGCTCAAGACATAAAATTTTAAGAAATCTTTTAAATTTTCTTTTATGTATAATAAGAAACGAATTGAAAAAGTGAACGAAATATGTTTAAACTAACACTTGATTATAATTAACGAGAATTAGAATAAACGAAATAATGAATGTATTTAATTTATTAGAAATGTATATGAAAGTATGTTAATATACAGGGAATAGATTACACTAGACATGTTCTATTCTACGATTAATTTGTTTGGCAATGCTTTAAGTTCTGTTCTCATGGTTCTCTTTCCATGGAAAGGCGCATATGGGAGTTCTGTACCCAACAACTATTACCTATTTCTAGAATTGAGAAAACTTTTGCTAACATGCGACATAAAATGAAGTTAGCGGATAAAAGTGAAAAATCAATTTTTCGTGATTAAAAATTAATTAAATAATTTCCGGAACTTTTGGAAACACACCTCTTACAAGAATCACTAAAGAAGTTCTTCTAGTGTATAAATTAATTATACATACATAGTTGCTTCTGTAGTCAATAATGTGCAAGTTTCTAGTGTGTATTCGTTTACGACTTTATTATAAATTGAAACAATTTTTAATTAAATTTTTAAAATTCCACCCTTTAAAATAAAAATATCAAAATAAATAAATAAAATCCGAAACATATGTAAAAATAAAAAAGAACACTATTTTAATAATAATGCACACACATTCTACTATAATTTCAATTTAAAATTAGCCATAAGGAATAAACCAGAAGATTGCGGTTAAAAATTTCGTGATATCAAAATGAATGCATTAAATGACATTACTTTTTTTTTTCTACTGAAATGGCAACAATCCAAAATGTATATTAAAACATATATGTATATGAATATGTGCATATATATACACATGTATTATTATACATATGGTTTATATACAAATTTTTATTTTTTTTCCTTTCTTGGCTCGCGTGTAAGCACGCCAACAACAGGATTTATTATAAAAAAGAATCAGTGAATTAAAATGCACTCAGGCATTTCATATGTTTTTTATATTATTTTTCACATTTTTATCTATATGTTGAAAAATTTTCATGTATTAGGGTTCCGGTTCCAGATATCAGTCATGCACTTGTATAGGAAATTGTTTCTTTCAATATGTATAGTAGATAAGTTTTCTTGATTGCAAATTGAAATACTCTCGACTGATCCTTGAAAGGTCGTATAAACAAATGGATGAGTTTATTTTATTATGATTTATTTTAATATAAAACAAACAATAAATATAATTAAAAATAAAGAATTTAAATTACACATTTATTTCCATTTCGGAAGTAAAACTTCCAAAATTATCATTTTAAAATCCTATAATAGTAACAATTACCCTAAAACATGATATCTTTAGTATAAGTATTGTTTAATATGTAAAAATTTCCTATGGCAGAATTATGTTTATGTATATGTGTACAGATATTAAAATTTTAATTTTTTTTTTCTTTCATATTTTTATAAATTCATGAAGTTCTTATTTTCACTATACTCTTATTAAAAATTATTAAATTGAGAAATTATTTTAAAAATGTTCAATTAAATTGAAAATCTGGGAGATAATAAAAAAAAATAACTGAAAAAAAATTAATTACAAGGAATTTAATAATGCAAACATTTTTTCAGCCATGTGTGAATTTTAATTAATAAATACTCCTATAACGTATGTATATCATGTAAAATGAATTTTAAAAAAAAAATCCAATTTATGACTTCGTATGTATGTATGTAAACGATGTGTAAATAATTTACACACAAAGTTAACAATTTCTTCAAATAAAAATTATATCACTTTAATATCTTTTTTGCAGCAATATTCAATCATATAAATTCAAAAGAAAAAAAATATTGTAAATCATACACTGTGTGTATGTGTGTGTTTTCAATATAAAAACAAAAATACAACTCATCGATTAAAAAGCAAAATTTACATTTTTATTTTTGTTTTTATGTTAACGCAACTCAAATAAGGAAATGGATTGGAAAAAATTCAACTGAAAATTTCAACAACAAAAAATGAACACTACAAAAAATCAAAGAGTGAATAGAGTGGCAGGGAAAATAAAAAAGTTCAAGTAAATAAAAGCAAAGAGTTTTTACCTCGAAGTTGAATAAAAAAAGTAATGGAAATTGATGTGTGCAGACAAAGTTATCTAAGTGGAACAAATCTGAATAGACAAATATAATGCAAAGGATGAGTTTGATATTTAAAAAAAAAGCAAAAAAAAAATATATTTACACTTTATTGAAATAAATATTGAGTAAGAACAAAAGAATTTTTGAATTTTAAAATAATTTACGATATATTTATAACTAACAAACTGTTAAAACCACATTTAGATATATTCACTTTTGATTATTTTATTAAACATCCTTTACAATAATTGCTTATTTGAAATATTTTCCATGAAATTATCTGTCAATAATGACGAAAACAGATAACAAGATTCTAAATAAATTCAATTTTCTAAAAAACAACAACAAAAGCAATTAACAAAAGTAGAAATACTTTTTAAATTTAATCTATACGATAAGATAAAACCTTTGTAAAAACCAGTTAAAAGGATTTTCTCGTATAACTAAAGCTTTTTTTAGAAAGTCATAAAATATCCTTTAAGGAACTTTTTAAAATCTATTTCCTATATATATAGAAAGTAGATATCCTTTGTGAATTGTGTAACATACATTTTTCAATTAGAAAATTTCAGAAGTATCTTTAGACGAAAATAGACAATACAGTATGGACAAGTAGAATTTTTTTTTTTTTTTTTTTTTTAAATACTAGAGATAAACTTAAAGATATTCGTATACTCGTACATACACAAAAAGTAAAAATCAGTTGTAGAACATGAAATATTTTTGTAGAAAATACATTTATATCAATATGACATTAAAACAGAATAATTATATTAAATTAACAATAACCATAAAATCTTTATAATTTCTGAATTAATTTAAATAAATGGAAAATCTTTAAAGAAAAAAAAAACAAATCTTTAACACTTCAAAACTTTTCTGTTTTATTAAATTAATAAAATTACATTATCAATGAAAATAAATTTCAAAAACATAAACTTTCAAATCTTTCAACAAAATAAATTAATTTAATTTCAGATAATAAAAGTGCTGACTAAAAGTGTTTTACAGTCAGTGACAACATTAAGAGTATTACTTCATTAAAAATTCAGGTCTTATGATTTAGAATGTATTTCCGTAGAAATTATTTATTTTTCTTAGACTTTGTGACAGTGAAAATCTCTAATAATGGAAAACTTCAATTAATTTAAAATAATGTTTTTTTTTTTTTTTAGATTTAAGAACGATAATTCAACGAGAATATAAATTTTTTTATTGAGTGTCCTTATAATTTTGTCACAGAATGTATGATATTATGTATTTCAATAAGTTTATTTTATTTCTAAATTTTGTTTGTTTTCTTAAAATTCAGAAAAAGAATAATAAACTTTAATATTATATGTAAGTTGTTTCTCGATAATAATGAAAACTTAAATTAAATTTCTTGTTTGTTTAAAAAAATTAACAGAATATTTATATTCCTTTTTAACGCTCCCTGGTTACAAAAATTTGATTTCAAATTTTATATAATTTAAACTTTTTAAAAAATAAATATTGTATTTTTTTTTTCTACAACTAACGAGATTCGAAATAAATTTTTTTTTTTTAATATAACAAAGTTTAATAATTTCAGTAAATTTTATTATCTATAATTTTTTCTAGTGAGAAAAAATACGTTCATTATTAAGAAAGTAAAGAAAAAAGCTCTGACTTTACTATTTGATTTAACACATACAAAGACTTCAAAGTTTTTTGAATTTTTTTATTACAATTTTCCTAAGTTTTAAAAATAACATAGAATCAGCCATTGAAAAAACTTTTGTTCCTTCCAATGAATCGAAAAAATATAACATACATACTATTCCGACCTCATTTTTGCTTTTTTATTTTTTCAAATAATAATTTACTATAACAATTTTTTTGTCCTTTCTGGGAACAATATAAACCATCTATCTTCAAACTACAGTTTATTTTATTGTGAACAGAATTTTAAATACCCACAGGATGATTTTTTGGTCCTATTTTTTTTTTTAATATTATTTTCCATTTTTTTATTTTTTATTCTCATTTTCTCTCAAAGTTTATTTATTTCCTTTTTATGATGATTTCCAACAGTAGTATTCACAAAAGCAGTTCCTTTTCTTTCAATGTCAAAAAAATGTGTACTACAATTTTTTTTTTTTTTTTTTTATAACAAAAACTGATTTCTCATTGTAGTTTTGTATTTTCAAGAAATAAAAAAACACAAAAATACTATAAAAAAAAAAAATATGACAAGACCCTCATTAAAATAACATTACATATCTAGATCACAAATAATAACATAAAAAGGATGTCAACGTGCTAACAATGTTTCAATGAACTTTAAGATTATTTTAGTTGGTCTTTCCAAAAATAAAATCCTTTTTCATTTTCTGTATTTTCTATACATATTCACTTACTTATTTTATTTTTCTTCCTTTTCTACGTAAAGTTTATTTTAGGCATATTGTTTGTTTACCTTCTGTAACAATTTTTCTTTTTTATTCTGTTTTTATTTTTTTATGTTCAACTACATACATATTATATACAAGAACACAACAAGAGTAGAGACCGAAAAGTTCAATTCAAAAATGAAAACAACAATGGTAACAATATAATCTCAGGGGAATTATTATATGTATGTTTTTTGAACATGAAAGACTGACCTTTTTTGTTTATTTACTTTTTGAGAGAAAAAAAAATGAAAAAAAAAAAGAAAACTTATGTTTTAGAACTTTCATTTGAAAGTAAAAAAAAAAAATTGTAAATGATTTTGATTATTTTTGTCCTTTGTTGACAGTACAATTTAGAAAATTGTCTACAAGCTCCCAAAAGTATCAAATAAACAAAGGTAATCAACTTCATCATTTTTAAGGCTTAATTTTAATTAAAAACAGAATATAAAATTTAAGTGAAAATAAGTATCAATGTAAACAAAAGGTAACAAGAAGACTATTAAACAGAAGTTATAAACAACAACATAATTTCTTTTCTTTTTATACATAATTAATTTACAGAAAATTTGTGATTTTGGCACATTTTAATGTTTCCAAAGTTTCAGTGTTTGCCCCTTGTTTAATCAGATTTTTGGAGACTAAATAGTCTCTGTCTCGTGAGAGTATAGAACAACGAAGTTGATTACTTAATTCACCATCGGAGAAAAATACTATAAATCAAACAGGACGATGGTCTACATACGATTTTCAAGCTTATATCATATAGCAATTGTAATATCTATTTTTTTATTCTATTTATATTTAATAATAGATACTCTCCATTTCCCTAAATTTATTCACCTCAAACATACAAAAATCCAATGCAATTTTAAAATATAAAATAAATTAAAAACTTTTCAAAAAAAAAAAAAGGACATTATTTCAATTTATGTGCATCATATATGTATATGTATACAACATCCACCAAACAAAAATATTTCCTGTTTTTTTTCATTTCAACTTTTGATTTGTTGTTCATTTTTTTTTTTTTGTTTCGACCATTTTTTATTTTTATTTTCTCATGAATCTAATTTGCATTTATAAAGCAAAACACTTTTATCAAAGTTTATAAAAGTAAAATAAAATAACACATAAAAAAAAGAGCATACATACATATTCTCACCACTAACTGAATAAATTTGTTGTTGTTTTTCCTCCTTCTTCTTCTCCTTTTTCCAGAACTCAAAAGCATACACACATTGTTTTCAACTTTTTAGTCATACATTTTTTTGTTGCTGAAAATGTAAAGCTTCAAAATAATATCCTTTTAAAAATGCATAAAAATTATGGTCACAATAAAATAGTGGATAATGGCATAAACAAAAACAACAAAAGATTACTTTTTTTTTTTGGCTTTATGAATTTTATGTCATTTATAAAAGTTGGTGTTTTTTTTTTTCTTTTGTACATCACATGAAAGGATATTTTTGCAACATTTAAATGTTTATGTTTAACATTTTTTTGTGATAAATTTAATATATATATTTTTTAAAAATAATTACCTCTATATATTTAATTTACTTAAAAATTTACAAAAGGTATTTCGACTGTAAGTGAACATTTAATTATTTTATATTATAGAATTAAATATAATTTTATTTCTTTGTTTAAATTATTTATTTTGTCAGATACTTGTGTTTTCTTTTTATTTATCCTCAAGTATACCACACTTTTAACAGCATCATCACTGTTGGATTATATAATCAGGTAAGACACTTTTAAGTAATTTATTATTTAAAATTTCAATGAATAAAATTAGATGATGCATACATTATAATAACGGTATAATTATTTAAAAAAATATTATATAATGTTAAATTAATATCCGTTATTCAATATTTCAATAATAAACGTATAATTTTTCATACATATAATTTAATACCTTTCATAAATGATATAATTATTCCTTTACAAAATTTATATTTGCATTCTGAATTTAACATATGATATAACAATAATAATGATAATATGGTGATAATGATAAAATATCATATTATGTACAAATATCACCAGTATGCAAATAAAATACAAAAAAAAAAAAAAAAAAACATGTACCTAGATTTTATAAATTCATGATGAATATTATACTTTATATGAAATTATTAATATAATATGCAAAATTTATGTTTCCTACATCCTGCATAATAAAAATGAATAACATCAATTATTTATTATATACGAAAATGAAAAACAAAAAAAAAACAAAAACAACAACAAAATTCACATAAAATAAATACATATGAGTATTTAATTTCATATATGAAAATATGTATATAATTTTATAATAAATTTTATTTTGTTTTTTTGCATACAAAATTACTTTTAATGAAACAATTTTCCTCTATGAATTTTTACTTAAATAAATTAAAATAAAATAAAATTAAAAACATAATTCAAATACATTGCGGAAATAATAATTTTTTTTTTAAATATTAAAATATTTTAACACCTTTGTTTTCTTTATTTTGGAACAAATTTTCATTATAAATTTTGCAATAATTTTTTAACTTTTTTATTTGAAAAACAAATAAAAAAACATTTCACACGTTTATAAAAAAAAAACATTGTATTAAGTATATGAATATGTACGAGTAGCACCTTTTAGAACACATTAGAACAGCATATGAAAAGTTTTTACACATTTTTGATGTATTTTATAATTTTACAAAGCCTTTTTTTTCTTTCAAAGTTTTAAAAACTTTACATTTACATTATGTTGAATATTTAATTTATACACCCTGTATATCGTAAATAATTAATATAAATAGTTTTGGTTTTGGTTATGCTTAAAGAAAAGCGTTAATAAATATTTAATTTGAATTTTTCAAACATGATTGACAATTTACAAATTTAAATTTTGTCAGACATTTTTTTTTCTTTCAAATTTCTGATGTTGATTTTACAAAAACAATTAAACAAAAAAATAATTGCATTTAATATTGAGAGAATATTTAATTGACTTTCAAAAGTGTTTCATTAACAATTTACTTTCAAAAACAAGTACTTTCAAAGTATACTTACTTCAATCATTTTAAATTTTTAACATTTCGAAAAAGTATTAAATTGTGTATATTGACGTTATACATCTTGTAAAATTTCAAATAGTTTACAAAAATAAATCAAATTAAATCCTTTCTGTTAAAAAACATATACGAGTATATATAAATAAATAGAGAAAATATGCAAAAGAAAAAAGATATAAGATACATACATATGTAACATACATAAATATATGTATTTGAGTATGTAAAATAAGTACAGAACATTTTGTCGTCAAAATATCACACATCCTTGAAGTTTCATTTTAATATTTTATCTATTACTAGTACATGTACGTACGTATATCGTATATATAATGTTGATTTATATACTTCACGTGATAATAAATCAATTTATCATTGAGACTAAATAATGTGACACAATATGAATAAAAGATGAAAAAGTCAAAATGACTTTCGTAACAATCGTTGTAGTATACCATCTACTTTAAAATGCATTACATTACATTTTCTGTATTCATGGGTTTTACTATACTTAAATATTAAATTCAAATTTTGAATGGTGATATGAATCAAAAGTACATACTAACAACTTCAGATATACACACTCATCAATAATGATTAAATATTTGACAACTTTCTTACTTCATTTTTGAAAAAAACTAACGTGAATGAATATTGGTTTATAAAAATCAATAAAAATGAAATTTTTTTTTATAAATTTTCGCAAAGTGCATTATTTTTGTTTTGTTGACAATAAAAGTGAAAATTAAAATGGTGTTGATGATAAATTTTGATTTTTGTTGTAATTGAAACGTTATTTTCCTTCATCACTTTTCATTTTAATATGCTAAAGGATTTTCAGACAATTAAAGAAGGCATATTTTTATTTCACATGTGCACAGAATTGAAAAAAAAATAATTATCTCCTTATTTAGTAAACAGAAGAATATGCTAAAGTAGAATAAAACATTCGTCATATATACACATATTAAAAGTAACTGAAAAGTTTAACAATTAAAAAGTTTTTAATTTTCCATGTCTCATTAAAATTCTAAAGCTGACACACATAAAGTTTCGCAAAAAAAAAAAAAAAAAAACTCTAAAAGAAGGAAACTCAATTATAATTTTTGTATTTTTCAAAGGAAAAAGATATCAAAGTAATTTTAGCAACAATTTTGTATTTTTTTATATATATTTTTTAAAATTTTTAAATTTACAATTTATCTGCTTAGTGACTTTAAATCACATATGAGAGTAGATACATAGTATCTCTTCAATTATTTTTATAATTAGAAAAAAAGATAAATGAAAATAATCCTTTATGTTTCATACAAAAAAAATATATATATATATATATTCAAAAGCTTTAGAAAAATTATTAAATTTTTTTTTGTCGTTTATTTGTGCAAAAAATGAAAAATCAAAAGAAACTTAATTAAAACATTAACTGAAACAAAATGAGAAAAATTTGTTTGATATAAAATTTAGGTCGAATATGAACAAGTAAATTTTTTTTTTTTCTAAATTTCCTAGAAATTTTTGACATGATTTTCATTTAAAGAAAATTAAATCATTGAAATCATTTTCTGACTATCTTTTAAGATAAATGTTTTACAAATTGATGCTTTATTTGTTGTTTTTTTCTCTTCATATTAAGTATATGATACATTTAATATGGAATATTAAACCAGCAATAAAAAATATCCAAAATAAGATTTATCTTACTTATCTTATTTAATGTTCAAAGCAAAAGGTCTCAGAACAAAACATATTGCAATAATAGCTTATTACATCACCCCAAAAAGTTCCCATAACAAAAATTTACTGTAAACGAATACTAAATCAAATTCATATCCCTTAAATTTATTAAATAATATTTTTTACAAATTGGCTCAATTTGTGTTAGCTTTGGTTAAAAATAACGTGACTGCTGTATTATTATTTTAGCAATACGAATGAGTGTCATCATCATTATTTAGTTCAGATTATAGTTTTTGTCTTGATTATATGGAATTTATATGAGATTATTTAAAAGCACAGATATTTTATGTATAAAAAAAGGGATAGGAACTAATTAAAGAAAATTTCATAATTGAAACAAACCACTCTGTTTCATCAAAATTTTTAATTTTTTGTATTCCAGATAACATTAATTATTTATGGAATCTCCCAGGATTTCAATATTTTAAAAGAGCTTAACTAACATACCAGAAAATGGAAAGATTCACGATAAGATTCTATGTACCTACTAATATTCAAATTCTCAAACCACAATAACGACAAGCCAAAAGCCACTTCTAATCATATTTAACATGAAATACACTTTTCATAAAACAACACCTTTATTAGAGTGTTCCTTATTTTGTAAACTTTCAGATTCTCAGTGGTCCTACCCCCTAATTTTTTTCGTTCTTCAATTTAAAGTAGAAATACCAAAAAAACAGGTAAATTGTGCTGTTCTGCTGTTGTGCTGTTCTGCTGTTGTGCTGTTGTGCTGTTCTGCTGTTGTGCTGTTGTGCTGTTCTGCTGTTCTGTTGTTGTGCTGTTCTGCTGTTGTGCTGTTGTGCTGTTCTGCTGTTCTGCTGTTCTGCTGTTGTGCTGTTGTGCTGTTGTGCTGTTGTGCTGTTGTGCTGTTGTGCTGTTCTGCTGTTCTGTTGTTGTGCTGTTGTGCTGTTCTGCTGTTCTGTTGTTGTGCTGTTGTGCTGTTCTGCTGTTCTGCTGTTCTGCTTTTGTGCTGTTGTGCTGTTGTGCTGTTCTGCTGTTGTGCTGTTCTGCTGTTCTGTTGTTGTGCTGTTGTGCTGTTCTGCTGTTGTGCTGTTCTGTTGTTGTGCTGTTGTGCTGTTCTGCTGTTGTGCTGTTGTGCTGTTCTGCTGTTCTGCTGTTGTGCTGTTGTGCTGTTCTGTTGTTGTGCTGTTGTGCTGTTCTGCTGTTCTGCTGTTGTGCTGTTGTGCTGTTCTGCTGTTCTGTTTACAAAATAAGGGACACTCTAACCTTAATGTATATTATGTGTCAGTAGACTGTAGGTATACCATTAAAATCATATCGTTTAACATTTTCCAAAGGTATTAAGTATGTAATTGCGGTCTTAGCATTACATTATATTATATTTATTCAATGCTTTCATCCAGTAAAAACTCACATGTCCAAAGACACAATTAAGAAACTAAAAGTGGTTCATGTTCATGAAAAAGAAAAATGTATACGAGTATATTAGAAGGAAACCGTATCGTATGACTGTAACATTACTAAAATATAATTTATGTATATGTTTCATGTAGAATTATAATGATTAAAATCTTGTAATATAATAAATGTACAAGTACAATTTCTAAGTTAATTATATTTATGTATATAATGGATGCAGGATGTGGAAAATGAATATATGTATATTTATGTATTTTGTACACAGAAAATATCTTTATCATAAATTAATTCTTTTCATACGTGTTTTTATCAATGAAATTTTAACAAAGAAAAAAAAAATTTATAATTAGATGAAAAAAATATGAAATTTAAAATTAGATCGACATGCAAATTTTTTTAATGAGAATATCCTTTTTCTTTTTCATTCATAGACTATCTATCTATACAAATTTTTTTTTAACTTTTCGACTTCAAAGTATATGCTGAATCAAACATTGACACAAAATTTTTTTTATTTTATCTTTATCTACCCACTCTCAATACCGTTTTTTTTTCTCTTTCTTTGTTCATTCCCATCAAAATTAAAATGAACTTATTAAAACGTACGATTCGAGGAAGAAAAAAAAAATACAATTTCATCTCATCTTCACCAAATAATTCGTTTCCTTATCATGCTATAAAAATCATCATCGACTCAAAAAGATTTTTTTGATAACTTAAGATATTTTTACAAGTCACGTAAATCGTATTCATTTCCTTTTCATAAAAAATAAAGAAATCACTTTATTGCTTATCATATCGTTTTTTTTTTCAGGTTTTCTTATTTCTTTTTTTTTTTTACTCCTCTTCATTTTATGCAAAATCATGTCTGCATCATCCTTTTAACACCATATAACGTCTCTTCCTTCATGATAAATTTCCTGAAAAGCATTTTAAGTGACACTTTATATTTAAAAAAAAAATAAAATAAAATCGAAAAATAAAGAAAATCAACGTCCTTTTTAAAATGAGGAAACCAAATTGAATAAATTATGAAAAAAGAAAATGTTAAATTTGTTCTAGATATTTATCTTTATGATTTATTTTTTAAAAAAAATTTCGAGGAAAAAATATCATTTTGTATAACCTATGTATGTTTGTACTCCATTTTATATTTTATTAAAATTTGTTAAAAGAATAAGAGAGAAATTGTTTTTTGTCTTTTTCTTTTAGGAAATTTACTTTAAATTTGCATAAAATTACCATAATTTTTCTTTAAATAAAAAACACATAATTGTAGTAATTGTTGAATTTTTGATTTTAGTAATATTTACAGTTAATTCTTTTAATTTGAAAAATATAGTACCTATCATACATACGAGTATATTGAAAAATTGTTCTGTAAATCCTTTAAGATATTTAACACTTTAAACATTAAAATAATGAATTTGTTTTCTAAAGCACAGGAATAAAAATAATTGGGATTTTTATTCTTACTACAAAATTACAAGAAAATACAAAAAAGGACAAGAAAAATACGTTGTTAGTCTCTAGTTGCTGAAAAAAATAATAATAATAATTGAAACATGTAAAACGAAAAACAAAAAGAAAACATATAACATGCTGATGTTATCATAATTTGAAATAACCAGGAGAAAAAACAATGAGAGAAAAAAAAATGAAGTAAATAAAATTGACTTTCTAAGCAAATAACAAGGATAAAGATGTTTTTAAGTAATAAAGGAAATCAGATAACAAATAAGAATGAATAACAGTTTTTTTTAATATAAGGATAAAAATAAATTTTTAGCTTTAGAATAGAAATATCGTCCACATACATAATATATACAAACAAAGGTCACACAATCGTTTTAATGTTATATGTATATATGTGTTTGTTTTTGACTAAAAGGATATAGTAAAACATCACATTGAAGGGAATAAAGTAATAAAAAGGATATAAAGTCAAGTAAGTAAAATACATTTTTTTTTGTTTATTTCTTTAGAATCCCATTTGTAATGTAAGTTGTTTTTTTTTCTACTAGAATGTAAAAAGGAAATATTTTAAAGGAAGTAGAAATAACAAATTTTTTATTTTTCAAACTTCAATACGTTTGATTAATCAAGTAAACAATTCAAAAATCAATTGGATCGACCATAAGCAACATTTTATGTGTAATTATTGGATACTTTCAAATTTTAATAGTTATTTGATTTGTTACAAATGTATTACAAGCCAATTGAAGGTAAGTAATTTTTTGTTAATAAGCCACTAGGGTATTTATTTAATTAAACATCTAGATTCTATGAGTATTCAAATAGTAATCTGTGGAAGTAATTAAATCCTTTGAAATAGTTAGTATTTACTCGTGCATGAGTAAACGTGAAAATTTCAGGATCTTCATTTCCTGTGGAATAATAAAGAACATTTTTTAAATATTAGTAGATGTATTAATTTTTTCTGCTCCAACATTAACAGGTATATTCTTTCACAAAAATAACAATTAATTTCCTGATTTTTTTTCCACGAGAAAAGACCTCAAGTTTTGGAAACCAACATCAATTTAGTTTACAAGTTCATTTTTATTAACAACTTGCCTATTAAACATTATACTCGTATAGAAAGACCAAAAAAAACTCCCATAAAGTATTTTGAGTTCTTACCTTTACTTCTATAAAAAGAACAAAAACAAAATTTACAATTTCATTTAACAAACATAAATCAATGTCATACAGAATGTATTGTATTCGTACAAAACTTTTCTCCTTATCTCCCTCATCAATATTATGCTAATTATCATGTAATAAAAATATAAGTATCTAAACTTAAAATCTTTCCTTTTATATTCTTTTTTTTCTTTTTCTACTAAATAATTCATAAATAAAAGAATAAAAACGATTTTTTTTCTTTCTTCATAATGAAACAAAAAATCTGCCATTATATTATGACCCCTAATAATATTCTCGCAATTCCTTTAATTTCACGCTGAATTTTCTTTTGACTTATAACCTCTATCCTTAAATACCGAAACTTTTACTTTTCTCGTTCCCAACTTTTCTACTTTAAATTTATGAGATTTTTTTTATTATTTGCGTTAATGGCTACAAAAATAAAGTCAGTCATAATACGGTTTGTTTATTTATATGGAAAATTTTACTTAATATTCACGCGTATATAAATTATATTTTAGACGTAGGCTTACAAAATATTAAGTAATTTTCTATTAAAAATAACAAATTAGTATTATTTTTTTTCAAAATGATTTGTGAAATTTTATAATTTAAAACGAAAAAGCTTTTAAAAAAAAAATTAAATTCAAGAAAACAACTACAAAATAAACAATTTCATTACTAGTCAGTTTTACTTATTTGGAATAATTATGTTATCTTTAAAAGAAAAAAAAATAATGGAAATATTCAAAAAACAACAAAATAAGAATCTTAGAATTCTCATAATCTAAATTTTTTTTTGTTTTCTATTACTATTGAATTTTCATTTAGCATACTCTTTTCTTCCTTTTGTCATTTTTTTTTATCATTTAAATATTTTCACATTTCATACAAATTTTTCTGTTGAATTTCAACAATAGCTTTCCTTACCACAAATCCTATTTTCTAAAATAGTAAATGACAAAGGTAAAATATACCGTAGATCTACAAACAAAACAACAACAACAATAAAAAGTATTCTTCTTATTCTAAAAAGCATTCATCCAACATAAGAAAAATTATGTTGAAATAACAGAAAGGACCCTTATAATGGATTTTTCAAATAAATAATAAGAAAATAATATGTCAAATACTAAAGAATATTTTCAGAAGATTAGAATATTCAAGGATTTTTTTGTCTCCATTTACTTTTTTGTGCTTTTTTTATTTTTTTTGTTCTATTTTGCGTAAAAAATTTGAATTTCATAAGACAATTTTTATGATGGTAAAGATGTTTATTTCTTTTGGTCTAGTATGTTCATGATGATAACAAACTTTGAAATTAGGAAAATGAAAATTTTTACTTTATTATTTCACAATTGAGGCTAGAAGAGGATTGTGTAGAATTTGAATTTAATTCTTTCAGTAGTAAATTACACACAAAAAGATATTGTCAGTATTTATTGTTAGTAAAATTTTTTTGAAATATTTTTCTATAAAGTACCCAAGTATTCCAGGTATTATTCATACAATTATGTTCTTTTATCGTTTTTTTTTTTCTACATAGTTGTAATTATAAACCTTTTCGTTAATAACTGAAAATTATGAAGAAAAAAAGGCTTATAAGTAAATTAATCCTTTTTAATTTTTGCTCCATATTCTAAAATATTCTTTTCACTGAATTATTTTTAATCTTTGTTCAAAAGAATTCATTCATTAAATTCATACATAAAATTACATGTATGTATGCTAGCTTCCTAAAAAACGACTACATATTACAATTAGAGTATGCTCTATATGTACATACCGTAAGCTATTTGCAAACTTTACATTATATACATTATTACATACAAACTATATTTAAAATGTAAACAATATCCGTATAAGCTTAAAGCTAATTACGATTATTTTTATTTTTTTTGCATTTCGTGGAATATCACTTTTTACAAAATAATCGCTTTAGGTATAAATATCGTCGGTTGTAAAATTACAAAATCCTATTTGCTGTTTTAAATTTTAATGTTCAAATGTTCATACATATTATTATTCGCATATGAAGATTAGTTTTAAAAATTTAAACAATTAAAATAATTTTATTTTTAATATTTTTTTAAATTTCAAATACCATGTTGAAAAAAAAATAGTTTTTTATTTTCGGTACAGGCCACAGTAGGGCTAAATAAAATTAACAAAATACCATGTTGTCGAAAAAGTATTAAACCTTTCATCATTTTTGAAAAACTATTATAATTAAGTGGCTTTAAGATCAACAATTTTTCTATCCTTTAACCAACGAAATAATAATTAAATTCAGTTTTTTATTGCAAAAAAAAATTTATTTTCTATCGATTTTTTACAATAATTGCCTTTGCAATTTTGTAAAAAAAAAAAACCTATTGTAATAAACACGATAATGATCAGTTATTAAAGAAAATTGGTCACTAAAAAAATCTAATTAAATTATATGCAAAAGCTTTCTAATATTGGTAATATAATCAATTATGTCATTTAAAATTTTTTTTTTCCTGTGGTATTTGAATACACTTGACAACCAATAATTAGTTTTTGAGAAGTTTTCCATTATTATAGCGAGTGAATAATTTTTTACTCTTGTTTTTCTTCTTCTCATTATCGTCCAAGTATAGGTACTGAGGGTAAAATGTGTTTTAATATTAAAAAGTTTGTTCAATGGAATTTTCAGGATTGTTCTAACAGTTTTTCTTCTATAAAAAGTTTTTTAAATAAATAATAAAAAATAAATTTGTTGTCTTCATTATTAAATTTTATAATAAACAAAAATTATACACTCGCGACATTGCCATTTTTTTCCGTATCCGTATTATTTTACTATTTTTATTTTCTTTATTTGAATTCCGCATTTAATATTCAAACATAAATAAGGTCAATTAAATATATTTTTTTTCCATGATTTTGATTTTCCACTTCATCATATTTATATTGACACAAAAGAGAACTAGTGAAAAAAAAAATAGAACAAAACTGCATAAATAAAAAATTACTATTATACATATGTGTATGACGGTGATAAGAAATTTTGATAAGGAACATAACAACTTTGAAATTATTATTTTTATGTATCAAACTTAGTCATTTTTATGATGTCAACGTGAAATACTCTTGAAATTTATTTATTAATTTTTATTTTCAAATTCAGGTGATTGAACTTGTTATATATTTTTGTTTTTTATTTTTACAATAATGGTTAACACTTATAAATAGTAAAAATTAGCTAATTGTAATTGAAAATAAAAATAAAAAATTCCACAAATTTTATGACTGAGATAAATAATACATTTTACAATGAAAAATAAAACTATTAATTTGTGATTAAATTTTATCACACATTACAAATAAAATAAAATACGAACAGAACAACAAAAACAAATTGTTTTCATAACAAAAACGAACTCATTAATATAATTAGTTCTTAATCATAATTTTTATATTTAAATATGAAATAAGTATACGTGATATTTAATTACGTGAAATATGAGCCGTTTTTTTAAAAGTGGTATAAGTTCACTTTTGATAAAAATAAGTTGAAGTATAGACTATTATGCCGCAAAATTTTTCACCAGAAATTAAGCTGTTATATGAAAATTGTATAAGAACTAAAATAAAAAACATTAAATATCTCACAAAAGAAAACAAAGTGGACTTATACCACTTTTAAAAATAAAACGGCTCATATTACACATAGATAAACTAATTCCGAACTTGAACTTTATACTCCATTTAAAACAAAAAAAAAACAAATTCATCATTAAGAAAAGAAAAAGGTGTATGAATCAAAAGTTATGTTACTATATATAGTAGAGTCAGATAAACATACTATTGCATATACTATGTACGACTATGTACTTTGCCTTCTACGATTCGAATATGTTCATTCAAAAAAATGAGTTATATATGACGATCGAATGTGATTTTTACATGTTTTTTTTTTTCTTATCAAAAATTTTTATTAATTTTACTTAAAAGTTAAGTAGGTATGTAGTACATACTCATATGTACACAATAATATTTTGATAAATTGCTGTGATTACAATTATAATAAGATTAATTAAGGTAGAAAAAAATAAAATTCTTAAAAATAATTCTACCCCCCTAATTGAGTGTCATAAATCATTATTTTTATTTTATTGTGCGTAATCATATAAAAAAACATAAATTATTAATATTTTTTTCTTTGTTCTTGATAAATCATTCTCATATGTGTGTTCGTTCGGTTGTGCTTATAAAAACATTCGATTAAAAGCTTAATTTTATGCAATCATCAAGTGATTTATATTATTAAACAACAATATGAAGTGTAAAATTTTTATTTATATTTTGTTAATTTTATTTTTTGTTATTTTAAATGAAAATGTGTATGGACAAAAATCATCACCAGGATTTCGTACACTTTTCAGAGGATTGGTTAAAAGTATTGAAGAAGGTGATCTTCAACCATTAGAAAGGGAAATGAATACATCAGATTATATTGCACAGGATGCATTTTTAACTGTGGTAAAAAATAACATAAATTAAAATAGAAAAATTCTTAAAATTGTTTTTTTTTTTTTTTGGTTTTTGGTTTTTGTCCATTAGCCACAATTGATAGAAAAATATGGATATCCTGTTGAAGTACATACAGTCGAAACATCTGATGGTTATTTATTAGAAATTCATCGAATTCCAAGAGAAAATGGAATACCAGTCTATCTACAGCATGGATTATTAGATTCATCAGCTGCTTGGATACTTCTTGGTCCAAATAATTCTTTAGGTACACATTATTTTTTGCATTACAATTAAAAAAAAAAAATTCCACTTATTGATTTTTTTTCAATAGCTTATATGTTATACAACGCAGGATATGATGTTTGGATGGGTAATTCAAGAGGAAATAAATATTCAAGAAAACATGTTTATTTAAAACCAAATGATAAAAATTTTTGGGATTTTTCATTTCATGAAGTTGGATTATATGATCTTCCAGCAATTATTGATTACATAATTCTAACAAATGGTTTTCCGAAAATTCATTACATCGGACATTCGCAGGTTAATTAAATTTAAAATTATACTTAAATGAATTATCGAACACATTTTTACATTATAGGGTACAACATCATTTTTTGCAATGTGTGCATTTAGTCCAACAAATTGTGATAAGATATTATTCATGAGCGCTTTATCACCAGTTGCATATATGCAATATTTGAAAAGCCCTTTAATTAATGCTATCTCATTGTTTACAGATCCATTGGAGGTAAGAATTGTTTTTTTTTTTTTTTTCTATTCAATTTATCGGTTGAAGAGTATACGATTTCATAACTATTCAAATCTTTTTTTTTCTTCTCTCTTTTTAGATGCTATTTAAAATTCTTGGAGTTTATGAAGTTCTACCAAATAGTGATTTACTTAAATTATCTGGACAATTAGTTTGTAAAGAAAAATCAATGACACAATCTTTGTGTACAAATCTTTTATTTTTACTTTGTGGTTATGATTCAGAACAATTGAATAAGGTAATGTTTATTTTATTTTTTTTTAAATTAAATATTTAATTAATTTATAAAAAAAAGAAATTTTGTTTACAGACTTTATTACCAGTTTTATTAGGTCATATACCAGCTGGTGCATCAACAAAACAAATTGTACATTTTGGACAATTGAAAAGATCAAAAAAATTTCGTTTATTCGATTATGGTATTATGAAAAATCTTAAAATTTATGGTAGTTTAAAACCACCAAATTATAATTTATCAAATATTAATATACCTTTAGCATTTTATTATTCAATTAATGATTGGTTAGCTGATCCATTAGATGTTTATCATTTACAAAAACAATTATCAAATATTAAACATTCATATATTGTACCAATGCCAAAATTTAATCATTTAGATTTTTTATTTGCTTTAGATGTTAAAAATTTACTTTATAATGAAGTTTTTAATATAATGAAATTAAATGAAAAACAATTATTAAATAAATTATATTTTAATTAATTAAAAAAAAGTATTGTTTTTCTCTCTCTCATAATCAACAAATTTTTTATTTTTTTTATTTTTAGTGTAGAAAAAAAAACAACATACATATTTACAAGTCATTATTTATAACTTATCATTTTTCACAGCACTTTAAATTTCACACAATATTAAATATATATATTTATTTCATGTATACGAAAAATAATTTAATTTATCATACTTTAATCTTTTGAACAGACTTTCTTAGCATGTATATGTATGTGTATTTACTTATAATGTATATACATATACATACAGAAATACGTGTTGTTTCTTGTCATATATAATTTATGTTATGATATAGATAATGGAATTACATTATCATAAAAAGCTTTTATTATAATAATTTTTCAACAAAAAATTTTTTTTTAAATTTTTTGTAAATTATTTCTAAATAATATTCTATAGTGCAAAAATTTCCGTCAAAACTTATTTCAAGATAAAATATTCTAAAATATTATTAATCTAACATCATTATTATTCTATTATCAAAAACCATATACAAAATTTTATAGACAAATTCAAATATACGCGTTTTAAGTAAAATTCACAAGGATTGTTAATATTATACAGAAATAAATTTTGTTTTTTAAGAAATCCTCTCAAAACAAACACTAATGTATTTTGAAAAGTTTTAATTTAAAAATTAAAATTGTTATTGTATCAATTTTCATATGAAATTTCTAATAACTAACTTGAAAAATCCTTTGTTAAAATTTTCAAATTTAAGCAATTTTGTTCAAAGAGACTATATACGTATATTCTGCTCAAGCTTATTTATTGAAACAAAGTTATTTTCTATGAATACATATTTTCAATATTTTGTTTTAAAGAAAACTTATGTATATTGTAGTATACGTTCATACGAACACAGAGTGGCTTTTTAGATTTCAAATAAAAACAAAAACTTCATAAAAATTCACATACATTGCAATTTGTTAACAAGGTTTATTATCTGATGTTTTCTAAAATTTTCTAACAGAAAATAAGTATTTAAAATTTAATTTCTGTCTCTCACATAGATATTTTTGAAATTTACTTTTTTTTTTATTCAGTTTTTATACAGGATGAAAGTGGAAAAATAATGTTCCTAAATTTTTTTTAAAAATTCCTTTTAGTAAAGGATTTAATAACTTTAATAAAATTCATTGAAGGAAAAAAAAAGTAGCTTTTATGACTCGAATAGCTTAAAAGTATTTTTCAATTAGTAGATACCTGACTTTTTGTTGAAAAATAAACAAAAACGTGAGTCGAATCCTATTTTGAATATTTGTCGTCATTTAATGATTTTATCTTGCTATGCAACTTTTTTAATTTGTTGCTTCAAAAATATGTTGAAAATTAAAAAAAAAAAAAAAGTATTTCAATTTCCATTTAAGCGCATTGTTGTATTTCTTATGAAACTTTTTTTCTTGGAATTTCTTATTAATTAACAAGAAAATTAAAATTTTAAATAATATTTGTTTTACTATGCAGAGCATTGTTGTAACAAATTACCAAAATGAAATATACTTTCCTTTTTTATCTAATTTTGATAATTCAAATATCACGTATTTATTCGTCAAAATACTTAAGTAAAGTAAAGTATATGAGATAATCATAAATTTTTTTTTGAAATTATATTTAAAGAATTCAACTAACAAGTGCATTAAATCGCTTTTTCATGATTTTTCAAAATGATGCGATAAAATAGAGTTCATTAAAACTTTCAAAGTAGAAAATTATATTGAATGGTTGCTTGCATTTTCTTAATACATAAACTTTATTTTTTTTTAATTTTCTAAAATTCGTAATGATAAAACGAAAACTTCTTAAAAAGTTTTCTTGATGTACTCAAACATATTTTACAAAATTCTGTCAAGAAATTACTTTATTTACTAAAGAAAATGATAATGACAATACTTGGATTTAACCGCAGTCATTCTTTCGAAGTTTTGAAAACATGTAATCATCATTTTATTTTTAACATTTGTATTTTCTTGGTTTTTTATATTTTCTTCTTCCTTTCGGTTAATGAAAGTTTTATTATTGAATTTGAAAATTAAAGAATATTTTGAAAAAAAAAATAAATAAAACTATTTTTCAACTTAATTTCAATTTTTGTTACAGCTGCTTTGGAAGAGAACAGATTGATTTTTCACTTATAAAACTTTTATAAAATTACAATAAAAGCACAAAATAATTATTTCAGATGTTTAAATTGAACAAGAAAATATATAATAATTGAAAGACACAAAAAAAAAAATACTTTTAAATAATATGTTTTACAGTTTCTTACATTAAACACGCTATTTTGCAAAGATTTTTGTATAAAGAAGAAAGAAAAAAAAAAAACTCAAAATTAATAAATCTTAAAATGAGCAAAGAAAGTTTAAAAGTTTACCTTTTTTTTTTAAATAAAATTTGTTACCACAAAAGATATATGAAAACATGAAAAGTTCTTTTCTTTAATTCGAGAAATAAAATATAAAAAAAAAAAAACGAAATCTTAAAACAAACAAAAATCATAAAAAAGCAAAAAAATTTACCGTCATAACTTTAAAAACTTCGATATTTTTTTTTGTATTCTGCCAACAAAAAAAAAAAGAAAAATTACTTTCTTCTAATCTTGTGGCTATAGCAACAACAACAATAAAAACAACAAAATATTGAACCAGAGAAGAAGAAAAAAAACCGACAAATTTAATAGCATAACTTTTTTATATGGCAATAAAATTTACAATTTAATTTTTCTTTTAGAGAAATTTTTTGACCACAATAAAATTAACTTCATTTTTTTTCTACTTTTCTGCTCTCTTTTGTTACACTTGAGAATATGGCGAAATATTCTTTTTTTTTTTTTTATTTCTAAATTATATTTTTTATGTGTATTACAACCATAATACAATTTGAAATTATATTGTAAATTTATTTTTGATTATAAAGAAGAAGAAAAATATATACACATTACGTATATCAAATTCTTATTAAGAACAAGTCTTTTGAGATTTATAAAATTCTTATAGAACAAATTTTATTAAAGTTGTATATAATGGAGAAAAAAAGTAGGAAATAAAATTATGTTACTAAATTTTAACAAGAAAAAAAAAAACAAAGTTAAGGAAATGTAAACCTTTATATTATATTTATTAAATTCTGAATGACCTTAATAAAATGATGTAAAACATTATAATTTTGTGGAAACTTAGAGGTCATTATTATTATACGAGTACATACTAAAATTTCTAGAATTTAATTTTTATAAAAAATCTAGGTCATTTGTAATAAATCCTTACAAATTTAATTTAAATCTTTGATAAAAAAAAAAATTAAGGACCAAACTTTAGTGTAATGAAAAAAGCTTGAAAATATTTTTAGTATTTTTTTTCCTCTAACGGATTTTCTGTACTCAATTTAAAAATAAAAACAGGAAGTAGAAAAAAGTAATATTTCTTAACAAATAATAAAAGGAAATAATACTAATAGTCTTCGGGAGTTAAATAATTATCACCTCAAGTCTTTTACCACATTTCCAATAGAAGCTATTCATATTTTTTTTTCTACTCATAAATCTAATACATTCAACAAACCATTCAAGTGAGAAGATTTTACAAGTACAAAATACCTTTTTTTTTTCATTAATTTCTTTTAACGTGAAAAATATTCAAAATTGTTGTAAATGTTTTAAAAAAAAACCATTTTTCATTCTTAATTTTTAGTTAAGTATTTAAAATAAAAAACTACTTATGCACAGTATTTATTTATTTCTTATCTTTTTCTTTTCTATTTTTAATCGATTTAAAAAAAAAAAAGAAAAGCTTCTTAAATACTACAATTTATATTTTTAAAACAGTACTTTATTTTGTAAAGCAATACAAAGAAGAAAAGTAGAATTTATGCAGTTGGAAAAGAAAAATTATCTTAAAACACACAAACAAAAATCGATATCCTTGAAAAAAACACTTTTTTCAAGGAATTTTCACTTCAGAAAAGGTGTTTTTTCAAATAGTATTTTGTAGAAAAAATGTAATTTGTTCAAATTGGTAATAAGTCCCTTAGAAAAAAGTAATAATAAAATATAGTCAGTTTATCTATTCATTTAAAAAAGTAGTGGATAGTTAGCGGAATATAGCATTATAAAATTCAAACAATCAAATTTTGACAGAAAAAAAACCACAATAAATCATAGATTTTGTATTTCATATTTTTTCTTTCTCCAAAAAATTGTTCAATCGATTTTTTTCCTTTTTCAATTTAAGAAAATTCACATCATTATTTCAAATATGTTTTTATTTTCTATGAGTGGAAAACTTTTCCATATTATTTCAATATCATGAAAGGAATTCACACTTGAATGAATAGTTTTTCTTTTATACAAATAATCGAATATTTTTTTAATATTCAATATATTTTTTTTTTCTTTATTTTTTTATGTTCAAAGTAAAGTAAATTTTATTCTTCTTTTCAAGATAATTTTTGAAAAAAAATATTTGTTTTTTTTTTTATCATTATTTTCCACACGAATTGATTATGAGATTTGAATATGTTCCCATCATATTAAATATTTATGAAGATAAATTCAAAATACATTCCATCTTCGTTCTGTAAAATTCACTAAATTCAAAATGATAATTTCGAGATAATGAGCTTTTAAATTTCAGTTGGTTTGTTTAACTCATTTTTCTTCACATATTTTTCCTTCGAGAAAATAAATTAAAAATTAAAATCAAATGCATCTAGAAAAGTAGTTTTTTTTTTTTTTTTGTTGAAATTTATTGCATTACATCAACAAACATTCGAAATTCTAGAATTTTTTAAAATAAAAAAAAAGTACTTCTTCTAATAACATATTGTGGTTTTTTTTTAAATTTTTTATTTAACTTTTTTTTTCTTTTTTACTTTCAAAGTCTAACAAAAATTAATTATTCCGCATGCAAATGGCATTTTAATTATAAATAAAAGAGAAAAATATGTACTTTGAATTTGTTCATTTTTATTTTCGGTTTTTCTATTTTAAAAATCATGTGGAAGCAAATAGGACAACCGCTTACCACAAAAAAAGGATAAATAAAAAGTAACCACAGAAAAGTTTTTAATTTCCCAAAATAGAAAAATTAGAAGAGAAAAAAAAAACTGAAAATTTAGAGATACGATAAAATTGAAAAATAATATAAAACATACAAAAAAAAAAAAAAACTTTAAAAAAGCCGTTTAAATCATTTAAAAGTTTTTGTGTTTTTTAATTGGAAAGTTATGTTATAGGCAAGAAATAAAACTATTGTTTATACGTTAAAGTTAAATTACAACATTAGGGATTTTTTTTTTGTTTTCATTTTTATCCAGCTTTCTATTTTAATTATATAGAGGAAATTTTAATCATATATAAAAAAACACACATGTACACCTGCATTCTTTTCTCCATTGAAATAGTATTTATCTATGACTTAAAACCACCAATTTATTGAATATAAACACAAGAAGTAGAACAAAACAAAAAAGTTGAAGTTATTTATAAGAAATTTTAATGAAGTTATGTAATTAATTCCGTTATGTTATATTTAAAGCTTTTGTAACATATGGTTCATAACGATCTCTGCATATGAAAGAGCTTTTTAAGATTAAGTAGTTGCACACAACACACAAAATGTTACATCTTAAAAGGGAAAATTTTAAATAAAATTGTTTCTATATAGCTACATTGAATAAGATGTTCGAAAAGAACTAACAACTAAAAAAGGAATACGATACTATACTAACATTGAAAAAAACTTACGTAGTACGTACCACATATGTATGTGTTTGTACATATACATACCCCACATTCATTATGAAAATGTGAAAATATTCACGAGAACGATTAAAATTATTTTATTTTGTTGGTTAAACAAAATATTTATGAAGTGTTTACAAATTTTCTACACAATCTGTGAAATATTTAAGAAAAATTTTATAAATTAAATACATTTCTTCCTTTTCATAATTTTATATAATTTTCAGGATGACTGAAAAATAGTGAAAGTTTTCATTTAAGTTTGAGATGTTGTTTTTATTTTATTTCTTTTGTTTTTTTTTTTCTGCACAAAAATTTCCAGTTTCATTAAATTATCAAAAACTTTTATGAAGTTTTAACTTTATTGTTATTATTTTTTTGTTTTGTTCTGTTTTTTATAGTCTTCTTCTTTTATTTTATTTTTAAATTAAGTTGTGTAAAATTATTGTTTTAATATATAGGAAAAACAAAAGTTCGGAAGTATTTTGTTTAACACTTCAAGAGAAACAATGTATGTATATATTTTGTGAAAGCATAATTCTAGCTACATTTTTTCTCTTGAACTTTTTCAATGGAAATTCTACTGTGTAGAAAAACAAAAACAAAAAAAAAATTATTTAAAAATTTTGACTGATAAACTTTCTCTAGAAATTTTAAATTTCACACAAATATTTTATTTAAACATTATAATTTCAAGTTAGACATACTTTAAAAAAAAGGATCTCTTTTTATGTGTCAACGATTTTTTTTCTATCTCAAAGAAAAATGGTAAAAAAAAAAATTTATCACACTTCAAATTTAAAACTCTTTTTTTTAAAATTGATTTATTTTCTACGACTTTTTTTTTTTAAATTAATGGTAGTCAATTACATTTTGTGCAGACAAGTATTTATTTGCTTTTTTTAAATAATTTATATTTCTTTAATTTTTGTACTTAAACTTTGTTTTCCACCTATCAACAAATGAATTTATGAAAACATACATTATAAACATGAGACAGACATTAGACATTATTTCCTAACCCATGATATATGTTTGTGAAAGTTATGAAAGATTAGACGAATAATTTAATAATAATAATAAAAAATAAATGTACATGCTTGTCGTACAATTATTATTTTTTTTCTTCATGTCATACATAAAACAAATGTTACTAGGAAAATTGGAAAAATAATAGCCTCATTGAGAAAACTTTTTTTCCATATATGTACAGTACATATGTATGTCTTTTGCTCATACATATAATATTTATCATCATGTCACCATTGTAATATAAAAATTTTCCTTTTTTTTTTTTTTCTTGTTGTAGTTGGATTTTAATCAAAAAAATATTTACTGTCTGATGTCTATGATTTTACTTATGTGATAAAAATTCATTTCTTGATATTATGAATAGTTTATAACGCAAATTTTCATTCTACATATAATATGAAGATACAATGTGGTGAATGGTTAGTAGATATGATGATTATATTTGTTGAAACCATGTATAGAAAACAGAAAATGAGGGAGAAAAGAAAACATACTCGTATATGTAGTACACCATTGAGGAAAAAATGAATTAATTTTAAACCATTTTACAATTCAAGAATCAAATAAAATTATTTGTGACAAGAAAATTTATTTTAAAAAAATGAAATTATTATTTTCCAAAGAAACTTCAAGTCATTACAACTTTCAAGTTTTTCCATAAAACTTAATTCACTGAAAAACATTTAGAAAAAAGGTAGGTATTTTAACAACAATGAAAATGTTTTTTATTTCTTCAGTTTTTTTTTTCCATTTGATTGTAAATCAGCATTAATTCATGTAACTGTGACATGTTAATTTCTTTATATATGTATAAAGAAGAAGAAAATATTACATGAAATTACTTTTTTTTGTGTAAAGTAACTTTATATGTATATGTACATTACTTTTCCACTTTAATAAAAATAAAATGTACCTGATGTAATTTTAGTACCTTAAGTTTTCCTGTTCAACACATTAAAGTGAAGAAATCACAAATAATATAAATTATTCATGAGGACATACAATTTTTTCTTTTTTTTACCTTTTTTTTTTTTCGTTTTATTACTTTATTTCAATGTACGAGTATATAAGAATAAATGACAAATCAAATATAATCCGATAAACAATTCAATCTACCTTAAAAGGACTTTCAACATAAAGACATTAGAAAAAAAAAAGGAATTTTTTGTTTGTTTGCCGCATGTAACACAGAAATCAAGTAGAATATTTTCCAAATAGATTTTTGCGGATTGGTGAAAATAAAAAATTATTACACAGAAATAAGTTGAACAAGGCAAATGTATATAGAAAAGTTTTTGTACGAGTATATACCTACTTAAGAAAATTTCACAACTTTGTATTTTCATTGTATGTTTTCCAGTAAAGAAAATTCTCATTTTATTTCACTTATTTTTCTCATACAAAAAAACTTTAATTAAAATCAGACTTTTCTTTTCGTAATTGATTTATTCTTTTATTATAAAAGCTTGTAAGTAATATATAAGAAAATAAAAACGGAAATTTCATTATCTGATAATTTTTCTTTTTTTTTCTCAAAAAGACAAAGTTTAACCAGAAGAAAAAAAATACTACACTCACTATAATTTTAGTTATAGTACATAAGTGATAACAAAAGATACAGAAAAATAAGATAGAAATAGAAAAAAATAATCGGAAAACGGAAGTTTCTTTTCTATTTGTGTAATTTGAAACTTCATTATGATTCTTTTATAATTTTTTGTTTGTTTTTTTTTTTTTTGTAGAATTTCTTTTCCATTAACTTTTTCTTTAGTTTTAACAACAAATTTTTTTTTCTTTCTGTCTTTTCCTTCCGTTATAAGTTTGAACTAAAATTACATAGAAAGGAAAAATTTATAAATATACTTCTATATGTACATAAAAAAATAATAATAAAAAACTAAGAATTGAAATTATAAAAGTGTCAACTGAAAGTTCTTTGTTTTTTATTTTTAATTTTCACAAAGAAGATAATTTTATAAGAATAAGAATTTTATCGTTTCTTTTTCTTTTGTAATCCATTGTGACAACTTAAAAGTATTTTGTTTCCTTTCATAATTATTTATGTAATATACAAGCATTCAACACAAGGATTTTAAATGAGATTAAAGGATGAATATCTTATGTATCGTATAAATTTTAAAAATGTTAAAGAAACTGGAACATGTTAAAAATAGCTCCTTAAAAACCATATTTAATACTCAAGTAACCGAAAATAATTACACCACGTATGGGTATGTATGTACATACATGCTCGTATATTCATTAACTATATAAAGTGTTTATTCACTTGCTACATAGGTAGGTATATAAAATGTTTTGACATATAATTTTTTTACATCATCATTATTTTTTTTTAATGTTTATTATTAGGTATTTAACCGACAACATACTATACATACATAGGTACAACATATTTAATGTTAGAATTATAACAGAAAATAATGCACCACCTTCTAACAATCCTGATATTATGTTCATGAACTTTTGTAACGAGCATTTTAATATGAATATAAGTATTAGTTTTTTGTCGTATTTCCGTTCCTTGTATTTTTTTTAAATTTATTTTATATTTTATAATGGAGTACAAACAAGTCTAACAATTTTAAGGGAGGTAGGTACACGTATGTGTGTTATACAGGAATCACACATTTCGTTATTAAGGAGATTCATCTCAAAAAAATCGAATTTTTTGTATTATCATAAGTAAACGATAAGGAGTTTAAAGTTCGGTGATCGGAGCTTGAAATTAGAAGAACAAAGCTTAAAAATTACAGGTGAAATTTCAAAAGAGACAGAAATTGTTTCGACTGATCAAATCTCTTATATAGATTAGATTAGATTAAAATGGGGCTATTGTTGCACTTCGACCTTTACAGATCTTTTGTATAGCCCGTGCTTCTTATAGATTTAAGCTTTTTATAAATCCTAAAATTCTATTCGAAGGTGCACACCAGATTTCCTCAGGCTTGAGTGTCGCACTCTTTTTGAGATCAACGCCTCGCATTCACACAGAATGTGTTTTAAGGTATCTTTGGCCTCTTTGCAGAACCTGCATTTGTCATCCTCTTTGAGCCCTATCTTGCTTAGGTAGTTGAGCGGACAGTGCCCAGTGATAAGTCCCGTGATTATCCTTAACTCGTTCCTATTGAGGTTGATTAGTTTCCTAGCAATATTAGACGAAGGTTTAATAAATTCTTTCGCTTGCTTGTTACCGGGAGTCTTTTCCCAGTAGGAAGTGCACCTTTCCAAGTTCCATGTTTTTATATAATTTTTGGTGTGGCTTTTAGGCAGTCCACAGAAGGGTTCTGGACCAAAAATCTTGGAGCTGGTGCCTTTTTAATCTCTTATATAGTACATGTATGAAATCTTCTAATTTTTTTTTTTAAATTCAACAAATTATTATATGAATTCCCTTAATATAACTTTTTTTTCTCATATTTTTCAATATAACTCATATACTGTTCTGTTTTTCTTGTTATTTTGGTATTATTATTATTTTTTCATATTTATTTTGCAATTTAATAAACGTTAAGGTTGAAAATCGTGCACTTTGGTCGTTTTTATGTCTTAATCTAGTTTTATGCTTTTGCAGCAACATAAATTATATTCTTTTCATTCATGATTATATAGCTACTCATATCATAATGAAGCTAACATATTTCTGGACAAAAAAAAAATATATTATTTTTAATTCCTTAATCATGACTCTAATTCTTTATAAAGGACGAACTATACAGTACACATGATAATTCACATAGTACACTTAGTATGCATGTACATACATAAAATATAATAATATATAATGTAATACATTCTGTTACATGCTTGTCATACATTTACAAGCTTGACTGGTTGTTGCTAATGGCAGTAATTGTAAATAAAGTGTTATTAAACCATAAACTTACTTATATGATAAACACATACATTTTATCCATAATTATATTTAGAAAATATACCGATTTATGCTCTAGTACGTATGTTCAGTATATACATATATGTATTAATTTTGTTAGAATTTTTATTAATAAAAAAAAAAGTAGCTTTTACCGTTTATGCCATTAAATAAAAAAAAAATAAAAAATAAAAAAAAACGAAAAAAAGTGTTTTAATGATTTAAAGTGCAATATAATAATTTTTTTTATATCATTTTGAAAAATTATATTAGTTATAAAAATACATTTTTTGAAGAAAAAGTGCACATAACCACATAATTAAGTTTAATTTCATACTCCTTTGTATATGTATATACCTATGTACATGCGAGGATTATTTATACATACATATATTGTTTGTATTTCGATGTACATATTTTAAGCTTGAACAAATAAATTGAATACCATCATAATGAAACATTTAAAAGCTTTTAAATTTATTGTTTTTTCACATTTGAAATAAATTTTATCTTAAAAGCAAGCATTCTAATATATTTTTTTTTTCTTTTTTTTTTTTTGTTACATTATTTTAACAAATAAAAATTTAACATTTTTCAAAACAAATTGTAAAATATAAATTACACATTATTTACTCCAGATAATATTTATGTAAAATAAAACTAAAATGAAAGCATAACTTTTCAAATAAATATATGTATAAACATTTACAATGTGAATATTTTATTCATTTCTGTTTTTATTTTTTCTCATGAAAATTCATAAAATACAACTTTTATGGGATAATTTTTATAATAAATATTTTTTTTTTCTAAAGCACTTCATCAAAAGTATTTATTGTTTTTTTTCATCTATAAAAAAAAATGTCATATCGTATATCTCTTACTCAATTTTCTTGTAAGAATTGTAGGTAACTCACGAATAAAAAGGACTAAGAAAAGATTAAATGAGCAATTCTTTGGGAAATGAAACCTCCCAGTAGTGAAAATTTGAAAATTTAAAAAAGTTATAACTGATTATAGACAAGACATCTAGTTTTGATAATTCTTTTAAACATAAGAGAACAAATATATCTAAATGATACAATCAATTTACAATCAAATAATTCTCTAGAATATATAATAAATGTTTACCTATAGTCTGCGTTACACCTAATTTTGTGGTCTGCGTTACCAGGATTTTTTTTTTGTATAAGTACCAATCAAAGAATATACCTTCCATCATAAATAATCTTTTCTTAGTAAATGTTCATGAAATACACATTAAAACGTCGTACGATGTGGTCTGCGTTACATAGAGAATCGCCCAAATTTGTATGTATATATACAAAATGTATCACATTAATATTAATATAATAAGTTCTAATTAAAATTTATCAACTTTTAAACTTATATTGTAATTTATTATACTTGATGTAGATTATGGGATCATATTATCAATAAATTAAATTTTAGTGACAATTTATTCAAAGAATTTTACCATTTTCTTCGAAAAAAAAATATTATTTAATAGAATTTAATTTTTAAATAATTTTTTAGCTTCATAAGTAAAATTTTTTCTTCTATACATTTACTTTGAATACAATGTGCATATAATATACGTATGTGTAATGTATGTACGTAAGATTTAGGTATGTATAAATTTTACACAATATTCACACAATAAACTTTTATTTTTAATTAAAAAAAAAAGCCATTAATTGTGTTTCACTGGAAAATTTTTTTATCACTACATTGAAAAAAAATCTTTCTACACTTCTGTTTTTTTTTTATTCTAAAATTTTTTTTCCTTTATTTTAAAACAATAACGAAATAATTTTTTCAACACATTTCCATGTTACATATAATCACATTTATTTTAACTCCTGATTTTATGTAACATTGCATTCTTATTCAAATTTTTATTATTATTTTTTTTTTTATTATTTTAAAATATGAAAAGATTTTGAATACCACAAGTCAAGACTTATGATTTTTTATAATATGAATATTTCTGGATTTTACAGGTAACAATAATATGTATGTACAATAAAAATGGTGTATGTGATGGAGAAAAAAATGCATTCAGATACTGTAAACTTTTTCACATACAAGATTTTTAAAATATTTTCTATATATTTTTTTTTTTTTTTACTTTTTATTTTTCTTTCACAAAAATTTAAAATAAAATTCTATATAACCATGATGTCGTGCTCTATAGAATTTCATTCCTGGAAAAATATTTTTAATATAATATTTTCCTTATTTTTTTTTTTTATTTCCTTTTCAAATATAAAGCAAGAATTTTTTGTTTTTGTTTTGATTTTGGTTTAATGTTATTTTTCCCTCTTTTTTTTTCTTTTTTTCTCTATTTTTATTATATAACTGGAATGAAATCGTTATAATGTATATTTTTTAAAAGATTTTTTTTTTTTTTTTGACATTTTTTTTTTGTAAAAGAAGCATTAAGAAAAATCATTAAAAAGTACTATAGTATTTTTTTTTTGTGAGTATAGAATTTTCCATATGTGCAGAATAAATGCAATTTAATTTTTCAGTTTTTTTTTTTTCAATAGAAAATTTCATATACATAGTATGAATGTGAATTGAATTTTTTCACATTCACATTGTAGAGTATATAATATGAATGAAAACATGAAAAACTTAAATAAATACTCTTACATAGTGTAATATGTATGTATATGTACAACATATATGAACTTTTGTCATTTGAAAATTCAATTTATTTCGTTACTTTAAAACTACATACACACATACAATAAGTTCATATATGTGTATGTGTGTGTAAAAAGTATGTAATATGTGAAGATTTTATAAACTATTAAATTAAAATGTTTAAGAATAATACCTTCTTAAATCTTCAAATTTATTTTAAATAATAATTTCTATATCGTTTTTCTATTTACTTTCCATTCTAACTAGATTTTCAAATGTATAGGTACATATACACGTACAGTAGATATGTACATATGTATGCATGTTTAAATATACAATAGTTTAATTTAACGCAGAGAGTAAATTTGAAAATTACGAACTTTGACTGAAAATAGACTAGGACTACTGCCACCGTCGCAAACGAATTTATAACCGGTTTTAACAACTCCTGAAAATACACCTGATGGTGGCACGACGAATAAGTTGTAACGAGCGTGAGTGTATTACAATACAACCGTCAGCTAAAATTATTTTAGACTATTCTTATTATACCAAGTAGGAAAAAAATTGTTACAACTAGCGCATTCGTCTCAATGTATTTTGGCTCTTTCTCATTCACATTAACAAAACAAAATATGAACCTATTTTTTTTTTTTTTATAAATAAAATTATATTATAAACAACAACAAAAAATATTTAATTAGATTTTTTTTTAAATTTTTGCAAGATATAGTCAAATAAAACAACAACAAAAAAAAAAGAAAAACAAATTTCTTTTAATAAGGAAGACTTATAAAAACTAATTTACGTAATTAATATGAATTTGTTCTCATTTTAAAAATTAAGTTTGTTTATACAGCAACTACTGAAGAAGTTTAATAAGAAAATTTGTAGAAAGTAAAACAAGGAAAAAATACAGTTATTAAAGAATGTTCAAGAATATGTATATGCATGCACATTACAGGTATATACATACTATAGTTGCATCTATTGTTTTACTGAATCGCATAGAGTAATAAATTTTTATTAATTATGTTTAAAAAAAACTATAAGATTTTTTGAAGAACAGATAAGTAATCAGTTTTAGACTGCGTACAAAAAAAAATCTATTATTTAATATAAATTTGATATCCTGTTTCAATTTACATACGAATATTTATGTATAATTAAAAATTTTCTACCTCAATTTTCAATTTATCATAAAATTGTGACATTCTTATAAAATTTAATCAAAAAGGACTTTTTTTATATTTTATTTTGTGTGGAAGTGATCTTAATATGAACGCTTAGTATCTCAACTTTTTAAAAAATGAACATGAAATCTACTGGATTTTCAATTTTGATTTGAATTTTTTTCTAAAAGCCTGTTCAATTCCGTTCAAACTGTTATGGTTCTGGATTTTTATTTTTGATAAATACTTATAAGACGGACACCCGTAAATACTTATAAGAAATTTTCAATTGAACAACTAATAATCCCTTTTAATTTACACGTTCTACGAGTTTATTTTTTCCTTAGAATTAATTTGTTTATGAACAATCGAAATGAAAAAAACAAAATAATTTTTTTATGAAAAAATTTTAAAATACATAATCGCAGTCGTTCATTCATTCAACTTTTTAAACTCTGAATTATGCATCATGATTGCAACACTATATACATTTTTGAAAATGTTCATATTTATCTATGATATATATGTATATGAATGTTTATAGATAATGACATTTTTAAATTAAATAATTTATTCATAACTTAATACACCTTTTTTTTTTCAATTCACAATAAGTGTCGCTATTATAGAATTTCAAAAAAGTTTATTTAAAATGAAAACATTTTCTTTAGATACCACACACATATTTACATATAATCATCATGAATATAAAATATAAAATTAAATATCTAGCTTCTATATATTTCTTTATCTTATTTTTTAAAATAAAAAAACATAAAACCTTTCAATTAAATGCAAATTTTGTCTTTCATGAATTAATTTCACGATACATAGAGTTTCAATTTCATCTGAAGAAGATGCAAAATATCTTTATACATCGTTACGTATAAAATGTAAATGAATAAAAATAAATTTATTCTTATGCATTTGCAAGAAAAAAAGAAAAAAAATAAATGCAAAATAGAAACATGCAAAAATATATGAAATTTGTTTAGCACTTTTATTCTAATTTAAAATATTTAAAATTCAATTTTCACTTTTAAAATAATACCTACATATATATACACAATACTCGTACATGCATATAAACATCTATAAAATTTATACTTATATACTCATACATATATAAAATAATACATGAAAATTTTTAAATCATCATATTTTAAATTTTATGAGTACATAATTCAAATAATTCAATGTACTTTTTCAAGAAATTCGATTTTCAACGAAAATTTAATTCAAAAAAGTTTCTTATTAGAATAAATATACGTACTCTGAAATTAATCCTTATTTTATTTAAATTTTATTCAATAATTCTGTTTGAGATAATTTTAAATTAGATTAACCATTCAATGTATGTATGTTAGCAATTATATTAAAAATATACATATAGGTATGTACATATATGTATATACGTATACTAACTTGCATTTCTAGTTCTATTCTATACATATCCTTAATCTCATATATAACATAATATATACAAATTAAAATTATTTGTAGTACAAGAACAATATCTTAATTTCAATTTAGAAATTCTAATGTTCAAAATTACCTTTCTTTGATAAAACAAACGAATTAAATTTGTATTTTCACACATACACAGGTACATAAATATGTATATATACATATGTAAAATAGTATACAAGATTATTTCAATTGTCTAAATATTCTGTACATATATATATGTACATATGTACATACAATGAAGTTGATATATGGTTAATGCTCATTTGATTTGCATATGAAGTGAATTTATGTATTTACATTTATGCATGAATATGCAATGAATAATAAATTAGGTACATTCTCATTTTATCCTTTTATCAAAAATATATGTTAAAAATTTATAATTCTTCTCGCCATTTCCTACATTTTTCTTTCAAACAAAAAAGATATCTACAGCAGGGAGCGACCTACAAGGCACCAAAGAAAAAAACTCCTTCCATCTATGTTAAGGAAATTTTTATAGACCTTTTCGTGCCCTTGAAAAAATATGTTCCCAGAGCAGTAGGAAATTGAGTTGTGGCCAGGATATTCCTTGAAGGGTTCTCGTCTAAACAAACTTTAAACAAAAAAATCCGTCAACTAGGGCAAAAGTTATAAGATAAAATGCACAAAAACGTTATTTTTCGAAAAATTAACGTTTTTTCGCCTCTTCTGCGACCCATCTTATTTTTGCATTTTTTCAGTATTTTAGAAATTTGCGATTAAATTGAAGTGTTTTCTATTCTATTATTTGACTCAATTTGACGCAATTTTAAATTGAAAAAAAAAAAAATAACAAAAATCAATTATCCTTTATTAAAATGTTTCACACATAAAAAAAAGTATCAATAGACTTTTGATGCTTTGAAATTTTTAAACAGCTCTTGAACTCATTTTATTTACTTTGAAAAAATAAAAAAATTAAATTGTTTTCACTTCATTTTGAAGACAAGCATACACATTACTTTTCTCGTATTACGTTACATACAATTAAATAAAACATTCATGTATATAAAAGTACCATTATACATAATTGTTTGTTTTCATATAAAATATTCTGCGTTTGAAATAAAGAAAAGTATATACATTACTGATGGTATGTGTATACATATATTCACATGTGTAAGGTGTATATTGAAAAATTTTAATCAATAGCTATTATTATTTTAAATTTGAAAATTTACGTATAAATTGATTCTTGGAAATAATAGACATTCAAAAATCAAGAAGATTGATAATATCTACATTATAAAATTAAAGTGCTTTCAATTTCCTTAAGGATAAAGAAATTAGAGTAATAAATTTATATTTAAAGGAAAAAAAACACACACACTTTATTTAATGATGTTCCATTGATTTTATTATATAATGAATAGCTTCCGCGTACGTTTTTTTTTTTCGTTCTCATTCTTTTATGTAGTTTAAATTATTATTTCAATAAATAAATACAATTTCCAATAATAATAAAAAAGAATCTATAAAAAATCTTATTGTATTTTTTTCTTTTTCGATAAAAATAATTTCAAACGGAAATTCATGTTATGCTAAAATTTTTTTAATAAAAAATTCTAAATTCTAAAAATGTTTTAATGATGAAACATAAATTTTAATTTTAAATTAGCATGATGCTGAAAAATGAATTTAATTACTGTTCAAAAATAATTGCAGTAATAAAATAATTTTTATGTAAACACATTTGTTGAAAAAATTAAACCACATAATAAATTTACATATTGTGGTTTTTTTTTTTACAATTATTACATATATTTTGTATTATATGAAAATCTACATATGGTCACATAATTAACCAAAATTCTTATGCGGATTTTAAAATACATATGTATGTTATTACATACATATTTGTTTAGGTTTTAATTAAACATCATATATGCATATTATTTCATTAAACACACAAAACAAATCATCAATCATAAAATATGTGTTTATATTCATACGCATAAATACCAAAATCAAAGAATGAGTTATTCCTGTAATATTATCTGATGAAGATACTGATTTTCAATTGTAAATAATAATCTTATATTCTCTGGTTCTAATTATTAATATAAGGAAGGATACACGGAAGAAATGATACTTTATCATATTATGTATGTGTTGTAATTAATGTACATATACATATGTACATGTTTTGCATCTGACAATCTCACTTGCTAACAATAAATTACTGAAATAATCAACATCAAATTAATTGTTGTATACGTCTTGTGGTTTGTTATATATACATACATGAAACTGTATAGAAAACTCATGTTAATTTCAGTAGATTCTGTCTTAATAAATTTTCAAAAATACCAATAACATACTTATGTACGAGTATGTATAAGAAAATACATCCTAAAGTTTTGAATAAATTCTGGAAAAATTTAGGTATCTAAAAAAACTTTTTTTTAAATGAAGATCCATGTTTCTATAACCACACCTAACCATTGAACAAATTTATCTTTTGCTTAAACAAAAGTTATGTAGTCTATTATTCTATTTTTGTTGCATTTTTAATTTAGAAACAAAAAAAGAAGTAAAACAAAACAATAACTAATTAGCAATTACCTATGTAGTTCAAATATAATTCAAATTCTCTTGATAAAAATTTAAAAACAAAAAAATGATATACAATACATATATACAATACAACAAACATACTATATTTGTAGTATTTACGATAAAGATCATTCATTTATGATTAAAATATTATTTACATATATGTATTCCCATATGTACACGTATAAAAATAATTGCATGAATGCGTACATAAAATTCTCATGAATATCCTAATTTTCTAAAAATCTCAAGTGAATGCTTATAACAGTATAGATACATTTATCTAGTTTGTATACATTTACATATAAATAAAATAGTTTATAATATATATGTATATATTATAGTGTATGTATGTACACCAGTATTTTGTCGCATTTTTGTTATTCATTTTAGTCATTTTAGTAGATAAAGATATACATATCATATGTATGTAGAATGTATCTACTACACTAAACTAAAATGAATAATAGACTAGAATATCCGGTACCGGTATAATAGACTAAAACTACAGTATTATATCATTTACTCTTGAGATTCCATTATAAATGAGATTTTACTATATACATATATTTTGTGTTATATTGTGTGTATCTTATTTAAAATTGTCTCAAATTAATGAATATCATGTGCAAAATATCATCATATGTTTTCTAGAATAGTTTCTATATATTATATTCTTTATCTTTGTATACACATTGTCTTTTTTTTTTTCTTCTAATTTATGTATAAAATTGATGACACTATTGTGTCTAGGTTCTAAAACCAACTAGAAATAAAATTATAACAAACCTTTTTGTTGTTGTTGTTGTTGTTGTGATAAAATAAAATTTATTATCCTTTTCAGATTCATTTTTAAATTTTAAACAAAATATAAAATAAGATTTAAATCTTTTGACATGATAGATATTTAACCTTTTTTTTTTTTGTTTTTTAAGAAAAGTATACTCATAATTTGTGCTTTGTAAAATCAAAAGTTTTAAATTATAAAAAAAAAAGTTAAATGAATTTATTAGTAGTTTTTGTATTATAAAACTTCTTAATCAAAAGGTCAGTGAATCCTTAATTCAATCATCTATCAAAGTTATTCCTTTAGAAAAACATCATATTTCGAATATTTCTTTTGAAAACCAAACAGAAAAACTTACAAAACAGAAAACAAGCATTATTTTAAATTATTTTACAACAAAAAAGAAATTTAACGCATGCGATCAAATGCAGACATAACATAAGGGTTAAGTGTGAAAGCGAAATTTTGTCTCCTTTCTTTATAACAAGATTTTTTTTTTTTTTCAAAAAGTATTTAAGGACTCTCTACAATGTAAATGACTGAAACATATTGAATTATTATCAGTTCATCAGTTCCACTTTTGAACCACCAACACATTATGATTATGTACAAAAAAATCTATTTGAAATTCACTTTCAAAAACTCTTGCCTTGCCACTGGATTATAAATTCGAACAAAAAAGTTTTTTTTTTTAAGCGTGAATTTGACATCTATAAAAAGGATAATTTATAAAGTACTAATATACAGTTAATAACTGAATTTTTAAAAAATGTCATTTTCAGCCTAAACTTCAGGATATTAATGATAATTCAAGTGACCACTTGGAATTTATCATATATTTTAAATGAGAACAAAAAACTATTAAATTTTCGTCCTTTTTGTCACTGACTAAATCAGTGTATGAATGTCTACATTTGCAACTATATTTTCCTTTTTTTGAAGGAAAAAAAAAGTTTCATCAAATCCCATAACGAAAATCCTGTTTAAATAAAATCTTCCTGGTTCCATGGTTCCACAGGAACCTACATTACATACATTAAAAGGAAAAAAAATTGTTATAGCGAAAACCAAAAAAGTTGAGGAATCGTATTATACTAGAAAAACATGCGCAGAAAAAAGATACTTACACACATGCACTGTTATTGTTGTAAATTCTATGGTATGAAATGAAAGGCTGTTTGCTTCGGAAGAAGCAATCGCACTCGGAGGCCTAAAGGCCCATTGTGAATTCTAAGAAACAGGTTTCTTTTTTTTTTTATATTCATGCACAAGAAGATCACTACACCATGTAAAACATGCACGAAAATACCTCAACTTTTTTGGTTTTTACTATACCAAGTACCTAATTCTTTATAAATTATTGTTGTTGTGATGTACTTGTGTTTAACCTTGCTCTATTGGACCAGAAATTCGTAATTGAAATTTGAAAAAAAAAACGGAATTTTTTAAATGTTAGAATTAATTTTAATTTAATTTTTTATTTAAAATTAGTTACGAAAAAAATTCTTAATGATTTTAAAAATTTTTTCATCATTGGCAACCCTTAATAACAAAATACACCTCAATCTTCGTTTCGTTCCTCATTAAATCCAGTATATTTTGTTGTGGTCCCTACTATTTGGTTGTTGTTGTGAATTGGGCATAGAAAAGAGACACATAGAATAGTTTATTTTTTATTTCATCTGTTTGTTTCATCTGAATTTCAAAATTTGTTGAAATGTCAAGTCAAGTAGTAGTAAAATAGTCATTTTTTTCATTTCTTACTGAACAGTCTTTTTCTTTAATTTCATTCTGTTTTCTTCTTGTTAAAAAGAAGTACTAAATTAATTTTAAAAAAAATATATATTTGTATTATTATTTATTTTGTAAAGTTAAAATTATGTTTATTAATTAAAATAAAATAAAAATCGCAATGTGTAATCGTGATGCAAGTTACAAAGGTGGTTGTATACGTGACGTATGTACGTAAAAGCCGATAAACTTAATTTTGTGTAGTAATATCCCAATAAAAATTTTATATACTCAAGTGAAAAAAAAATAAAAACCAGAAATTATAATCAATACCAAGAGTAATTTAGAAAAATTTTCAATTAGAAAATAAAGTAAGTATGAATTTAATTATAATGAAATAAAAATATAGTAATTGTGAATTAATTTTCTTTTACAAAATGTTTCTTTTTTTTTTTTTTTGTAATCGAAAATAAAAATAAAACTTCCTTTCCTATATCTTTTTACTTTTTTTATTTTTAAAGGGCGTAGATCTATAATATTTTCTATCCATACCATACTCATTACATTCAGCACATGTGTGTTATGTGTTTTTTCCGAATATACAAAAATATTTATATTGTATCACCGGGTAATACTTGGTTTGTAAGCAATATATGAGTCATTCATTCATTCATTAAAATATTATTGCAAAATATTTTGTAAATGTAAGTAACTTCCTATTCACTTTTTTTTTTTATTACTTTTGAGATCATTATTAATTTTTCTTAAATTTCGGATAAATGCCATGACACATAAGAAATACCCATTAAATACTTGGCTTTTATTACTTCTTTTTTTTTTTTCAATTAAGTAAAAAAAAAATTTAATTTAGAAAATTAAAGTCGGTTACTTACACCAATTAAAAATTCAAAAAAGTACTTCCTCAATTAATTTTGTCGTTAAGAATTTAGATAGAACGATGATCCATTAAAATTGTTCGATGTCTAGAAAATAAATTTTTTTTATTTCAAATAATTTTCTTTTTTTTTCCTCTGGAGAAATGATTTTTTAAAAAAGATATTTAAATGTGTGTATGTATATATGTATTTCCGGTACAAAAACAAAAATGTAAAGATTTTTAAGGGATAGGTACTGCTGATGGTGTTCATGTTACAGGATATAATAATAGAAAAAAAAATCTTCCATAAATACAAAAAAAAAAAAAAATTCTAACACATGCCTTATCAGGCCTTCTCCCTTTAAAATGCGTAACTGAGAGAAATTTTTACATATGTACGTTATTTCATCAAATCAGTCTTAAATTTTGTCTTTTGGTAAAGAACAGCTAATATTTGTGACAAATTATTCATGAAGATTTCAATATTTGTTTTTTTAAATGTTTAATTTTATTTTTTCTTTTATTTTCAGATGCTCTTTAGTTTAAGGGATAATTCTACAAAATAAAATTATTTACAAAGGATTAGATATAAAAACAAAACAAAAAAAACAAAATGAAAGATTCTTTACATTCTAAAAAATTTAACCATACGGTTATTTTACAAATTCCATCTGATTGTGAGAAACGAAAAGACTGTAAATATTATGCTGATAGATATACTTGTAATCCGCCGCCTTATTTTATAATTTCGATAACATTCATTGAGCTCGGATTTTTTATATATAATTTTTCGACAATCAATAATAATAATAATCAAAATGATTCCAATGAATTAGCTCCAACAGATTCTGTATTCATTTTTCGTTCTGATAAACGTCATGAATTTTGGAGATTTATACTTTATATGATCCTTCATGTTGGATGGTTTCATTTAGTATTCAATTTATGTGTTCAATTACTTATTGGACTACCATTAGAAATGATTCATGGCTCAACAAGAATTGCTTGTATATATTTATCAGGAGTATTAGCAGGATCTTTAGGTATGTAAAAAAAAATTTTTAAAAAAATCTAAAGAAAAGGTAACAACATTTTAAATTAAAATTTAATTATTGCTTTTTTCTTTTTTCAAATTAAAAATTAGGTACCAGTGTTTTTGATCCAGAAGCATATTTAGTTGGTGCTAGTGGAGGTGTATACGCTTTACTTGCTGCCCATTTAGCGAATATAATGTTAAATTATAGTAGCATGCGTTATGGTATATTTAGACTTTTAGCAATATTCATAATTGGTAAATTAATTTGTTTTTTCTTTCTTTCTTGAATTCAATGTATTTTTTTTTTTAAAAATTTAATCATTAAAAATTATTTTCATTTTAGCATTATGTGATATCGGTTTTGCATTATATGCTCGTCAATACACAAATAGTGGATCATTTTTTGGTCCATCAGTATCTTATATAGCACATTCTACTGGTGCATTAGCTGGCCTAACAATGGGTTTATTAGTTTTAAGAAATTTTGAAGAAAAATTACATAAAAAATTTCTATGGTGGATTGCATTGGGTATATATGCTGCCTGTACAAGTTTTGCAATTGCATTCAATATTATGAATTATATAGTTGATCAGCACTTAGAAAAGAATCATTTACTTTATGATATTGAAATTTAAGATAATTATTTAATTTATTATTTATTTAAATTTATTCAATTAGAAATTATTATTATTATAATCACCCTGAATAATTATTGTGATGTGTTTTTTTTTAATGTTTATTATTTTTTTCTTTTTTGTATTTATTTATTTATTTACATTTATATTATATATTCATAAAATAAAAATTATCTAATTTATTTATTTTTAGATAATACTTTTAGGTTTCCTTTTTCTCTTTTTTTTTTTTTTTTTTGTGTAAAGAAATCACTTTTTTTAAGGATTGTGTTTTTTTTTAGTTCATTATTTTTTCTTTTCTTTAAAAAGTTATATGAAAAATTAAAAAAAAAAAGAGAAACTAGGATAATAAACACCAAATTAAAAAAACAATTACATATTTAAAATTAGATTATTAATAAAAAATATATTACACTCAATTAATCTCTTTGTGACGTATGTAAGTTCTTTTTATTTTTCCAAAGATATTTGAATTAATTTCAATTAAAGAAAACCAAATCAGAAGGTTTATAGATTTTTAAACCTTCTTAATGAATACAATATATTTATATACATACATATATATATAAATGTAAGCAATAATTGTCATGAAGGGGTTAATTATAAGAACGTATTGTGTACCATTTTGTATCAGAATTAGTAATATAAGAATATTTTTTATTATTATTATTATGTATTAATTTTTATATCTTTTATAAAGATTTTTTTTGATGTAAGTGCACAGAGCAATTATTTAATATTATTTTAAGTTTAGTTTTTTTTTTTCACTTTTTGTATTAATGTGTTTCTTTTTTCGTAATTTATGTTTATTTTTTTTTTGTTCGCGATAGATAAGAACTTATATTATTTATTAAAACAGTGAATAGTAGTAGATCATTTATAATGTGAAGATATATATATATATTTTTTTTTTTGGTTTATTTGTTCTTGAGGAATAAGAATATTTATATTGGTAATTTTTTTTTCTATAGTATTAAATATCGAGAAAGTGTAAGAACTAAATTTGTAAACTAATATAAATTTAAAATAAAAATAAAATAACCAAAAAAAACCAAAACTATATAGTTGTATTTATTTATTTCTTTTATCTGAAACAAGAATTTGTCATGTCCCTTGATCTGTGTTTATGTATATTATTTGAAGTTACATTGGAAAATAAGGACATAATTTAAAATTTCCAAAATATCGCACTACACATAGAAAATTATGCATGTATCCGTCCTTTTTACGTAGCAACTTTTCTGATTTCACATATATATTTTTTGTATTGTAATTAAGTACTTTATTTCCCTTTTGACCTTCATGACTTCCCTTTTCCATTTATGTGCCCTAATCCTATATACACCAAAACTGTTTCATAATGAAAACGATTCGTTAATTTAAAAAAAAAAAAGTCTTTCAAAGTATCTGAGGAAATTTCAAGTTTTCAAAGCATCAAGAATGAATATAGCAAAGCTATTTTTAATTTCATGCAGACTTCACTTATAGTAACTGGCCTTTAATGTGTTAGCGTCAAAATACCATATTGAATTGATAAAATTTTGTAGGAGATTTGAGTATTCTTCACATCAATGTCTACGTAGTAACTAAGAACAGTAAGCGACATGGCATTCGGTAGTTTAATTGGTAGAACAGTGCCCCGGCGAAGGCAAAGGTCTGTGGTTTAAAACCCAGTCGAGTCGAATATCATTTTTTTCTGTTCTTAGTTTACTACAATTTTGTTAGTTTTAAAAATTTTAAAATAAAAACTTACTTTGCGCTGTATTCTTCAAATGCAAATTTTAGTGCAAATCCTTTGTGTTACTTGTACTTACCTAAAAAGAAAAAAAGAAAAAAAATTATACTGATTTTCTAAAACAGACAAATCAAAAGGCGAAAATCCTATTTAAAATATGTATGTTTCTATATAGAACATACAAACAATACAAAAACGTTATATAAATTCTTGAAATAAACATTTGACTATAACAACATAACTCTTACACATTGTGGTAACTTTTTATATAATATCTTCTTGGATTACATCTAGAATTTATTGCTTGAAAAATATTGTATATACTCGTATACTCGTATACACAATTTTAGAAAACAAGTAAATAGATTTCAATATTTCTACTTGCTCAAAAGAAGAAAAAAAAGTCCCAAAAATAACATTATTTCAGTTGTTACCATACCATATATGAATGAATGATAAAATAAATTACGTAAATACATAGCTTAAAGCTAGCTAGTATGTACCTACTACATAATTACAGTAGTATCTTAACTATTTAAAGTTTATTTTCTTAAGTTAAAGAATGTACATACATATGTACACAAATTTTATTTTATTATTAAGTAAAATTCTTAGTTAAAATTTGTTTTATATGTGTTAGATACACAACATGGAATATTTTTGAATTTTATAAAATTGTTTTACATATACAAAATTTAGATACTTGTTGATTTAAGATAGAAGAAACTTCATTTCTAAAACTATCTACATGAAAATAAAACATAAATAAAATGTAAAAATAATAAAAATAAATAAAGAAGAATTTTAAATAAATATGTATCTATTTTTTCAATAGATCTACACATACTTGAATAAACAGAATAACAAATATTGATTTGAAAAGCTTCTTTAAATCAGAATCTCAGTAAACAATTTTAATAAACTCAACAGTTAAAAGTAATCTGATTTTCAAAAGAATTTTAAATATTTTAAGTCATTCTTTTCAAAGATTATTTAAACTAGTTTTGATAAGTTATTTAAATATATGTACCTAACCTATACATATTTCCATTACAATAAAGATATTTAATAGTCAAATATACAGATACTTTCGATTTTTAAGTTATACATATACTTCTACAGACTGAGGTTAGTTGAAGACTTCATTTCAGATAACATAGCAATATTATGTTTCCGAATACTTTAGGTATTTATTTCACACACAAAATACTCATTGAATAATTTTTTTAATGAAATTCGAATAGTTTCTTATTCTCTTTTTCTTTTTTTAAAATAAAGTCTACAACAATCCTAACAAGTAGTAAGGATGCCTTGGTAAAGAAGTTGTCTAGTTTTTACTTACTATATAATATGTAATCATATGATATAACTAAAACATTTATGTAAAGTTTATTCAAATGAAAGATATGATAAAATCTTCATTCTTAACAACAACAACAACAAAAAACTAGATATTATTGTACAAAATCTTTTACAAGGAACTTAGTTTTTTTTTCTATAGTATAATCTACTCAAATTCTACCTATGTGGAATATCAAAGTACTAAAGCCATAAAATCTACTTTTAATATATTTTAAGTTGAATTTATTTGTAAATCTCGTAAATCTTCAGATATTTGTAACAAATGAATAAGTAATAATTTTTTTTTCTGTACATATATGGAATAATGGAAATGAATATTTTAAAATCAAATAAGACGATTTACATATATGGAGTTTCGGATTTATAATATATATTTTTTTTTATTTTCTGTTAAGAAGAATATTGGCATCTTATTATTCTTATTTATATTTAATTTTTCTTTTAACACCTCTTTTTAAGGACGAAACAAAAAGAAAATATAAGTAAAATTTCTGTTGAATAATATTTCATTTTATTTTACTTTCCCATAGAATTTATCATTTTCAATTACTCATAATATATTGTCATTACTAAAATACAAAAGGTCCTTATTTATTAAATTAGTTTTATACTTTTAAACAATGAATATTTTTTGTTTTTTTTTTTTAATATTCAAGCTGCAACAATCTAAAATTTATTTTCTTCTGTTTTTGACAATTCAAAATTTCACCAAGAAAACAATAATTAATTTTCAAAGTTTTCACTGTACACCAAAATACATATACATACTTACAATATTTTAGACAGTAATTAAATTTATGTTATAGAGAAAATTTCGAAAGATCTAACAGAAAACAATACGCTCTCATATATTTTTTTCTCCATTATTTATGAAAGCATTGTCAACACAAATACACAAACTTTTTAAAAAGAAAAAAAAATTTAATAATAATTTTTTGTGTGCAAATGTTTTTCCTGGATACCATATGTTTCAAAACTTTTAAGTCCGAAAAGTAATTGTTTTCAAAAAGTTTCATAATGGTCGGAATGACAGAAAAACATATAATTTTTAAGTATTATCAATCTTTTAATTTTTCTCTTTAATAACCACAATGAATGGTTTTTTTCTTCTTCTTTACTTTCTTATAGTTATTTTCTTACTAGAAATTTTTTAGAGGAAACAATTTCTTTTTTTTTGCTTCGACAGTCTTTTAGGAATTGGAAATGAAAGAAAAATTTTGCGTAATCTAATTTTTTTTTTACCTTTTTTTTTTTATTTTTATATATTTTTTTTCTAAGAAAGAAGAAATGACAAAATCTTATTTAAATTGAACAAACATAATTTTGATTAAATTTATATACTTTTTACTTAAACATTCTATAAACTTTTATTATTATTTTTTTTTTCTTACTTGTTTTCTTTTCATTTTATTTCCCTTTGCTATGTAAATTTCATTTATCCTTGTCCCTATATTTACTTTAATATTTTATGCATGAAATTTTCTTCAAAATATAACTCCAATTTTTGTTATTTTTTTGTTGTTGTTGTTGTTGTTTAACAAATACATATCTATACATACGATAGATATACACATTATATGTTATATACACATATAAGCCTTGATTTTATATAATCCAATTTCAAAATAAAAAAAAAAAAGTTTTTCTTTTTCGTTTCGTTTTTTTTTAATACATGTCACACGCGACTTCATATTTTGTGTGCTTGACAAACATGATATATTTCCATATGAAAATTTATAAAGGATGAGATCCTTTTTTTTTTTTTGCACGATAAAACAAAAATAAATATATAGGTACACATATGTAAGTATGTATGTATATAATAAATATAATATATATAAATAGCAAAAATTTCTAAAGAATATAAAATTTTTTTAGAAAGAATGAAGAAAATATAATTTGATATTTTGAATATTCTATGAAGTAATTCTCTATAGTATTAAAACGTGACTAAATTTATTTAGAACTTCAACAAGAAAAAAAAAGGAAAAACTAAGGACTTGTAAAAGAATTTACTATGCAAGCAATGCAATTTTATTTCCTTTATAACTTTAGAAGAATTTTAAAAGGACTCTTGAAAATAAATCAAATTATATTTCAAGCACGTCGTCATATTGAAAAAGTATTTTGTGAATAAGTCCCATGATAATAAAATTCCATTAATCATTTCAGAAAAGAAAAAAAAAAAACATTTTCTTTAAGGTGTGATCAATAATATTATAGATGTATACATATGTATATACATTTACGTATTTTTGCACTTTGTAATACATCTTTACGAATAATGAATATTTTAGTAATTGTACATATTAATATTTATAAAACATTTTTGAAAAAGGTTTTTCTTTCTCCAAAATTCAATTCTTGTTTTTATTTTCAGATTTTATTTTTATTTTCATTCAAATTCAACTCAAAGAAAAACTTTAATCACAAAGTAAAATCTGCTTTATTCCTTTTTATTTCCTTCTTTTTATTCTCATAAATAAAATCTTAAGATTGAAATAGATACGCCCGACAAATTAATATATTGGATTTTTGGACTCTAATTTTTTCCAATAACTTTTTCTAATTCATTTTCTGAATAAGCTTGAAATTTGGCTGTTTTTGCTGATCACCTACTTGTATTTGTACTCAAGAAAGCACATATTATGTATGTGTAATTATTTTATTTTTGTAGTACTGAAATAGATTGAATCTCAAAAGTTGCAATTGTTATACCATGGTAACAAAAACGAAAAAGATTAATAACATATAAAAATGATCCTTGAAGTAATAACATGATGATCAGGTATCGTAGATTCATTGTATTAAATTCCCTTTTCCAGATTTATTTTTTTTTTTAAGCAAAATTCAATTAATTAATTTAATAAATAAAAAAATAGAATCACTAAACATAAATTTATTTTAAGTTGAAAAATATTAAATTTCTACTTAAAAAATCTAAAAAAAAAAAAACAAAAAAGGGTTACAAAGGATAAAATCTAATGCTTATCATCATATCGTTTTACTTTAATCTTTTATTACAATACAATACAAAAAGGAGAAAAGAGAAAAAACTGCAAAAAAGGATACGTATTGGTTTTATTATAGAATTCTTGAACAAAAATATTTCAGGTATGTTATTCAAATATATATGTATATATAAGTACATTCTATAGAAAGGGGATAAGAAATAAATTTATAACATTCTTGTAAAAATATAAAAGAACGACATTTTCTTATTTCTTTCTGTTTTCTTTCATGTATAGATGAAAATCTAAACATTTTCCATTGTGATTGTAGTGTAAACCCATTGCAACGTAATCCTTTTACATATTTTTTTTGTGTGTGTGTGTGTGTGTCGGATAAATAAGAAAAAAGAAAAGAAAATTAATTAAACAATTTTGTGAGTCATTTAAATGATTTATGATACCTATTTTACATAAAAAAAAAAAAAAAAAATACACAAAAGCAATAAAATGTAGATTAATTTAAATAAATTATGAATTCTCAATGAATTTAATTAACAACAATCCTTTACTTTATGTACTCGTATATATGTTTATTGTATAGGTATGTATTTGTTTATATTCAATGTGTGTTTTCTTGCTATTATATAATAGTTCTTACAACGTTAACGGATAATTTCTTTGTTTCTTTCATAATTTGAAATGAATATTTTACTTGCCAAATTATATAGAAAAAGCTAATGCTAACTTAACTTTTTAACATTTTCTTTTTTTTATATTTTTTGTATGTGTGTGTACTTTCTTCTACATAAAATAATATGACATATGCAAAAAAAAAAAAAATTGTAAGGAAGACAGTTAAAAAATAAAAGAAAAAAAATCGATTACTTTTTGCTGCCTCAGTGCAATCGTAAAATGTGCTAATTTTTTTTTTCTTGTACATATAAATTTTCATTTTTCTCATACTACAGACACTACAGTACATATGAGAAATTTAGTTTTTTTCTCTGTTTACATTAAAAGAAAAAAAAACGGTAAAAAAAGCTCAAAAAACATTGGATTTTAGCGAAAAGCAAACAACAACATCAACAGAAAAAAAAACCATTAGCAATATCGTATTGATACGTACATATACAATTGAAGCAACAACAACAAAAAATTGCCAGAAATTGCACCCGAATTTTCGACAATTTCAATATTTTGAAATTGTTTTGTGAAACATATCAGACAAAAAACCAAATAATCTACACTATATTGAACATGCCGAATATATATATGTATATGAAGGCACTTGAATTTATAATATTCTCAACTGTTTTATTTTTCTTCACATAAGAGTTTTTTGTAAAATAAAAAAAAAATGATTTTTTTTCTCTGATGCATTATATTTTGTTGCAGTTTCAGTCAGACATTGGAATACCAATTTGCAATTGAAAATGTAAAATTGGAAAAAAAATAAAAATAAAAGTAGAGAAAAAAAAAACAGTTGAATTTTGTATTTAAGTTTTGGATTGTTGCCATTTTAGTGAAAAATCATATACAGAAATAATGAAAAACATTTTCTTTCTTTTTTCCACTTCATATTTTTTTTTTTAACTGTGAGGCACATAAAATGCGCATTTTTATGTGGTTGTTGAAAAATTCATATATTGAGAAGAAAACCCTTTTATTTATTTTGTTTTTTTTTTCTTAATTGAATGTAAAATTGTTGAAGTTTGAATAAATTTCACTTTTTTATTGGAAAAATTACATATTTACTAATTTAAATTGAAAATGAATGTTTTTATTGAAAATTAAATTTGTTTTATTTTTAGTTTATTTATTTATTAATGGGAAAAAAAACTTCTTAACAGCCCAATTTAGTGAAATGGTCTGCAAAGTGACCACCTACAGGCCCTACAGCCTACATTTCTCAACCAATTTTCACTAAATCTGACTCTTAAGTTATAAAAAAACAATTCTAATTTATAAATTTTCTTTTTTTGTGAAGCAAGAAAATAAATAATATAACAAAACTAAAATTTTTACAATAACTTATAAATAACCAAAACTTTTTTTTATGGTTCAATAATTTTTGTTAAATTTATCTAAAATAAAAAAAAAATAAAAACTTGGCCCTTATTCTGATAGTCGTATCACTTGTTGTGTGATGTGATCTTACGTATATGGTATTACCGTATTCGATTTAAGTGATAAACATCGACAAGTGGTGAATATCAGAAAATCAATTATTTGTGCTATTCTAGTATTCACATAGAACTGTCATTTTATCTGTTTCAGGTGATTATTTAATCACGGAAAAAATCAAAGTGAAGATGATGAGTTTAAACAAAAGATAAGAAAAAAAAGATACATTCAGACTAAATTTTACTTCTTTTTATGATAATATAAACTTTTTTCACAAAAGCAAGAAAATTCCTAACAGAAAACAGTTTAAAACTTTAGTAAATTTTATTTTTAAATCACACTTAAACTTTGAATAAATAAAAATATTCAAACGAATTAAACGTCAACTAACAGTGTTAACGTTTTTATTTAGAATTTCATATTATAGTATCACATGAATACTATAATACCTCTTTTGAATTTAAGTGATACATCTCGTGATAGTGATCAAAAAGTGATACGAATAGCAGAATAGGGGCCCAAATAAACGAGAAAAAAAAAATGTAATTCTTTATCATAAATCAAGAATAAAACTACCATTTAACAAACTCAAAAAAAAAAAAATAATAATAATAAATAAATAAATAACAAAATAATATATTGTTTTCCTAGGGACTATTTTTCTTTTATTTTTATTTTAATAGGGAAAAATATTTTTGGGCTTTTAGGGTTAAAAAAATAACTTTTAGACATAAAAAAAACTAATGCGCTTTTTATTGCCAATTTTTTAATAAATTTTTACATTAAAAGAATTTCCAGTGGGAGTTTCAACCAAAGCCTTTGAAATAGAAAAATTCAGTACTCAGCCACTTCGGTTATTGATCACAATAATGAAATTTAACAATCATAAAAAAAGAAAAGAAAACAAATTGAATTTCATGTTTCAACACTTTTATATACATACATAAGTATATTTTACAAAACACAGAAAACTTCATTACAATCATTTTATATGCCAGACACAAAAAACATCTAATTTTAAAATTCAATTTAAACACTTGATAGAAAATCAAACAAATCTGAACATAATAAATAGCCTTTAACCACAATATAGTACAGTACTTTTTAATATTTTCTTCAAGTTTTTCAAGAAAATCTTTCTAACAAAAGTATATATGTATGTATGTAATATTAAAAAACTTTATATATTGACCACTGAGTTCAACAAAAGTCAATTCAAATAAAAAATTGAAAAATATGTAAGTTTTATAAAATAAAAAGTTTTGTTAATCACCCTAAGGCTTAATTGATTTTCGAATTCTATTGAGAAAAATTGTATATAAACAAACTTTCAAGTAGTTTTATCGTTTCTTATAAATTTTCAATTTTCACATTTTCATCTTTATAAAATGGGAAAAAAAAATCTTAGCCTCAGGAAATATTTATAATCTGTTGTTGAGCAAAACACAAAAAAAAAAAAAAAAGGAAATGAAAATTAAATTTTATGTTTTTTCTTTTCAATTTCGACTTTTTACAAAATAATAATAATTTAACTGTTTGATAAATCAAAAAGGATATTTGGTTAATAATTTTAATTAATTTTAAATCTCAATAATCTACAACTATATATACATCAACAATTGGAGTATAAATTTTCTGTTAGAAGAATCCTTGAAAATTATAAAGTGTGTTAGATTTTTGCACCGTAAATAGAAAGTAGGTACTTATAAAAAGTGTAAACAAAAATTGGGTTGCATGAGCTTTATTAGTATATTATTTATTTATGATGACAAAATTGTTTTGAATGAAGTGTTAAGATTCAACACAGTGATTTCTAAAAAAAAAAGCTTTTAGATTTTTAGGATTTAAAAGTTATTAACAAAAGGTGTGTATTTGTATTTTTGTTTTTTTTTATTTTTATTTTTTATTTTTAGAAAGGTATAGGGATCCATTTGAATTGACATTGTTTTTATTTTGTTGTTTGAATATCAGAAAACTTTTCTCATAAGTCTTTTTTTTTCTCTTCCCATTGTTGTTTTTTTTTCTTTATAAATTCGTAATTTAAACTTTCATATAACAAAGAAAAGAAAAGAAAAAAACTTTTTGACATGTTTGTTTTGTTACACTTAAAAAATAAAAATGATAAATAAATTAAATAAAATAGAATGAAAAAGAAACGACAAGAAAAATTGGAATATTCTATTTGACTTTTTTTTTTTTAACACTCCGGTCTATGTTAAATTTTACTACCTCCCATCTATGTTAAGTACGTTTTTGTACACCTTTTCGTCCCTTTAAAAAAGTATGTTCCCGTAGGAGTAGTAAGTTGAAATTTGACCCAAACATTCTTTGAAGGGTTCTCGTCTAAACAAATTTTAAACGTAAATGCACAAAAACGTTATTTTTCGAAAAATTAACGTTTTTTTGTCTCTTCTGTGACCCCCTTTATTTTTGAATTTTTTCAGTATTTTAGAACTTTTCGATTAAATTGAAGTGTTTTCTAGTCTTGTGCTTTTTATTTGACTCAAATTGGTGCAACAGAACCCGAGCTATGAAAGAATGTATAAAGTTGACAAGTCCCATTTTTCCCTTTCTATACTCCCACGGAAAAATACTTTTTTAAAGCGACGAAAAGGTGTACAAAAACGTACTTAACATAGATGGAAGAAGTTTTTTCTTCTTTGGAGCCTTGTAGTTTGCTCCCTGTTGCAGGGATCTTTTTTGTTTAAAAACAAAATTTGTAGGGAATGACGAGAAGAACGCCCTGCAGAAATTTCAAGTTAATCGGATCACAAGGCCCAGAGATATTCCAATTTGAAATCTGATTTTGTATGAAAACGTGTTAACAGAGATCGGAGTGTTAATTTAGAAAAGAATGGATGAGAAAGGTAAATATTTATTTTTTATGTACGCGTAAATGTCATTGTGATATTAAAATATGTATGTATATGTGTATTTCGAAGGACTTTTTTTTACATTGTAAACCTTCTGCAGTATATTTTTTATTATTAGAAAAATCAACACTAATTTGTATAAAAAAAGATATTGTGAAAATTTTATTTGTTTATGTTCTATTATAGATACTACTTTATTTTTTGTTACTTACCCATATCAAATTTATAAATAATCTTCTGTGTCATTTTGTATATGCTATCTTAAAAATTTTCGATAATGACCTTATTTTTTTTTTTTCTTCAAAACACCTGAAAATATAAAACAAAGATGAACTGATAAAATTAAGATGTTATATTTGGGTTATCTAAATAAATATATGTGTACATATGAGATTTTCAATGGTCATTTTCTTTTATTGTCTTTTTGTTTTTTTGTTTTTACATATATTTGTCTTGTATATAACTTCAAATGGATAATTTAAAGAATATATATATAAAGCCGAGACCCAAGAAAAAAAAATTAAGTATGAAAATCTTTTATAAATAAAAATAAATAACAGAATAAAAACAAAAAAACAAAAAAATATTCTTATCGAGAAAGTGTATACTACATAAAATATTTCTAAATGGCATAATAAATTTCATAGTTCATTGTGCAATTTTCTTATCCGTATTTACGTTTTTTTTCTCGTATGTATAGAGTTACACATATCTATATATATAAGATGTACACGTATAATTTTGAATTCATTGTGAAAAACTTTAATAATAAATGAAATGAAAAAAAGGACACTATTATTTCTTTAGTTATGAGAATTCTTACAGTCATTTTGTCTTTTATTTTTCTTCTCTCATCTTGTTTTTTTTTTTCTTAAAACATTTGTTAGCAATTGAAGTACACTTTTATATTTTGTTTGTGTATTTTTTTATACATTTAAGTTTTGTTTTTTGTTTTCTTTGTTTTTTAAATTATTGTCTGGAGCTTTTTTATGTTAAAATGAACCTTATTACGAAACAAAAATAGTGTATGCTACATTTACTTACATTCATTTATTTATGAATTTATTTTTATTAAATTGACTTTAAATTGTCCGTTGGAAAAATTATTTAATATTTTATTGTACTTGAAAATGATCTACTCTTTTTTTTTATTTTCTTTTCATTTCTGTGCTAGTGTTTCATAAATATTTTGAGGACGTGGAAGAAGGTTCAAATGAACTAAACCAAATTAAATATTAATTTTAATGGAGCCCATCAAGAGCCTACCCAAGTTAACTTGGGTTTCTTAGATTATTTTTTGTCATGCAATCATACAAGCACATACAGTTTTTAAGTGTAATGCGAACCACTAAAATCATTTGATAGAGAATAAATTAACGATATATACGAAAAAAAAAAAAAAATTAAAATTGGTTTTAATTAATTCACATTCGCATTAAAGTAGAGTCATTTAAAGCAATGACTATATATATTTCTACCTATATTTATATTGCTCCGTGTTTAAAGTATGTATGTATGACTTTAATTTTAATAAAGGTCATCTACATGATTATTTATTATAAAAACAACAATTTTTTTTCAAATAAATTTAAAAAAAACAAAAAATTAAAAATCAATTTATTCTGAAGGTAAAAAATTTACGTAAGTACTCCTTATTCTTATTCTTATATAAAAAAAAAAAAACTTATTTTATACTTTGAACTCTTATTACAGTACAGATAACTGATTACGACATCATGTTCTTGTGTGGGTGTGTATATGTATATAAAAAACATATGAAAAATATAATTTAATTTTTAACCAAATGAACCACGCATATACTAAACTTCTGAAAGTTTTTATTAAAGTCAAAAATATTAAGGAAATTTCTATCTTTAAGAAAAACTTTTTCCTTGTAATTCATAATAAAAATAATATTTCAGATAAAAAGTAAAAAAAAAAAAGTAAAAATAAAATGAATATTTTAATTAAAATCATTAAAAGAAGGTTCATACAATCCAATTACTCTCTAAAAATTTTATTGTTAAGAATCAGAAAATTGTTTCAGGCAATTTCCTTTATCGTCTTTTAATTTCTTTCTCTTTGAATTATATACCTATGTACATACATACTTTTTTTTTTTTTCAATTTTTTGTTATACATACTATATTATGTACGTATAATAAAGGTATGGTACACATTATAATATAATTATGTAAATGTATAGTAATGCAATTTTACACAAATGAAAAAGTCTTTTTTATGTTTGATTTTTGTATATACGGGCGTTTTATATTGTTTTAAAACTTCTTTTTTTCTATTTTATTATTTTTTTTTTAAAGATAATGCAGATAATTTTTATTTAATTTTCTTGTTTTATTATTTAATTTGAATTAAAAACTCTGCAATATTTACATAACGTTTTTTTTTCACCCTACTTCTATATTTTTATTTTAAAAAAAAAAAGTATGGTACAATAAGTGGGAGAAGAATCTATACGATAAACTGGATAATAAAAATAAATTGTTTTTTTTTTCGTTCGTTCGTTTTTTTTCTTCTTCCTAGTAATTTTTACAAAGTAAAAGTTTTTGACAACTTTATTTCTTTTTTTTTTTTTATATATGATAAAAGGTTTTTCTTAAAATTTCTTAGTAATATCATATGTATTACATGTCTGCTAAATTGGCTTTTTTTTTTTTATCGAAATCAATATGAGAGAAAAAAAGGCATAACGATACGTACATACATATGATAAAAGCAAAACCTATATTTATATTATTGAAAATTTTTAAACTTGTGAAGAAAAAAACGTTTTTTTTTTTTGTAAATATTTATCATGAATTCATGTCCTCTTATAATACATTCAATATTCAAGCAAAAATATGTATGTATGTATTCAAAAATTACAATATTCAAATAACTTTAAGTGAATTCCATCGCCATGTTAAAATTATATCCTTATTTCATCGACACCCGCCGTAACCATGTTTTTGTGTTATTTCTTTTTTTTTTTCTGTCTTTTTGCAGTATTCATTTTCATTTTCATTCATATCGTCTTCCCTCGAGACGAGATTATTTTTCATGATTTTTTTTTTTTTCATTTTATTATTTGTGTGAGCTTTTTTTTTCGTTATTATGGAAAATAAAATAAAGTTGAAAAAAAAAAAAACTTTATAAAAATATGTGAACAAGAAAAATCCATTTGAGGCGGACCATAAAATCGAAAAATATAACAAAACAAGGCTTATGAAATTTGCATTAGCATTTTAAGTGGAATAAATACACACATACTTAGGTATATACAATTTTGTTGATTCAATAGGAAAAGTTTTTTTTTTTCTTATGAATTATTTTTGAATATATAATATCAAATTTTTATTTTTTAAATGGAGTCAAACATACAAAAGAAGAGAAAACAAAAAGGATGTTTTTCAAAAAAAAAAAATAAAATTTTAGTCGTTTTTAATAAACTAAATTTGAAATATTGTTTGAATTCAGACAGGAAAAGAAGGGTTGAAACTTAATCTTTTCTCAAGAATATCTAAAGTTACTTGATTTCTTGATTTTATTTTTTTGTTTGTTATAAAATGAAATATCAAAAACATTCCCTAAAATCGTGAAAATTTTTTTAACAAAATTGGGAAAAAACAAATTCGTGTACATACTTTATCAACAAAGTGTAAATAATTACTAAACTATGTATATAGAAGAAGAAAGATTCTTATCAGTCAGTAGTACGAAATTCTAAATTCTCTCCAATATTTCACAACGCATGATCAAAACTTTATTTCAAAAAGATTCTCTATGAAGTTTTTCCAATGCTGAATTTATTGAAACATATTATTATTACTTTCAATTATGAATTTCGAAAAAGTTGTACCGTTTCATATTTTTCATTTTTCAATATTTTCAACAAATAAAAAAGGATATAAATCATATAAAACGCGCTAAAAAATTTTCAATTCTATAAGGATATTCTTTTGATGTGGACTTCGTTGCGTTTACATTTTTATTATAAAAAAAAAAAAAACTTTATAAATACTATAATATATTTTTCCGGCTTTTGAAAATTCAATTCATTTTAAAATACATTTTCAGTTTTAATGAAAACGTCGACCAGATAAGAAGTCGGATTTGTTTTTACAAAAAAATAATTAATTTTCTTATGAGAATAAAAAAAAAAAAAGTGAACGTATTTATCAGTATTATTGAATTTTATGTGTCAGTGTGTGTGTATGTGTGTTTACATAAAAATACAATTATATTGTGTATTGTTAAAGACAAGGGTCACTGAACTCATTCTCATTTCTTTTCTTTTTTTAATATTCATCATATTATTCAAAAGGGAATTATTTTATTATTTAAATAAAGGAAATTTTATTCATTTCCGTACAAGTGAATCGTGTGAAATTTTAATTGTTACTTCAACAACATTTAACAATCTATTCTATATTTATATTCGATTCGTGTATTATAAATTTTTTATTTGTTTTTGTTTTATTTTAAGTATTTTATTGTTTCTTCAACAATATATACATATGTATGTGATGCATGCTATATGTATGTATATAAAATATGAGAATACATATGTGCATTTGATTAATAATAAATAAAATCCTTAGACATAAATTTTGAAGTGTGTAAACAATATTCTCTTTAATCATGCAAGTGAAATAATAAAATACATCTGTTGTATGTATTGTAGATAATAATATAAAGAATCCCTTGTGTGTTTTATATATGTGAATATTAAATCTATTGTCTATATATTTGCATAATATATAGTAATGTAATGAAAAACTAAAGGGTTCAATTGAAGATTGTTTACTGCATCTTTATGCATATACATATGTACTATATATACATATGCATGTGAATATCCTTAAAATTTTAAAAGGACAATTTATTAAAACAAAACAACAACAAAATATTGATTGTGTCATTCATGCGTTTTATGAGTACATATTGTTAAAATTTATACATTACATCTAAAGAATTTTTAATTTACATATACATATGTAGATATTCATACACGTAAAAGTAAATACCAACAACAATATAACAAAAAGTGAATTCAATTTTTCGACAAGTATCATACAAAATTTTTTAAAATTGAGATTTTCATTTTGACAAATAACGAAAATACATTTTTCAATCTCTATTAATTCCATTTTATTTTTTTTTTCATCAAAAGTGGTAAACAGCAATTTTTTTTTTTTTCAAAATTTGCTATATATGCGCTATTAAGTGTACAAATAATGCAGAGTATGCATTTTGTAAAAAGTTTAAATGTTTATTAAAGTGAAAAATGTGACAATTCAGTATTCTGAAATTTCGTTAAAAAAAAAAAAAGAGAGTATGTACATAAATAAAATAACAATAACATGAAACGTTTACTCCTTTAAAATAAAATAAAAAAACAAGAGAAAAAAACACACATTAAACATATTTTGTGAAAAAAATATATATATATCAGACGATACAACAACAACAAAATAAATAAATAGGAAACATTATCGCTTTTGGCATTTAAACAAAATTTTGAAACATAAAAAAAAAAATGTGAGTAAATGTATGTGTGTTTTATAGATTTAATAAATGTAAAATTTGTTTTTACTTTATTTTTTTTTTTCATTTTATTTTAATTTTTTTAAAAAAATACTTTTTTGACAATTAAAAGCTATCATCGATTAAATTTCACTTCATTTCTGATTGTACTATTTAATTATTTTGTCATTTATGTATACACAGAATATGTGTAATAACGGCTTTGTTATAAATCAGAACTATTTCTACACGATAGTATTCGAAAAAACAAAAATTATAGATCAATAATTCATCAATATGGAATCTAATACATAATAAGAAAAACAAAAATTTTATTTATTTTAATGTTGCGTTTAGAAAAATTGTGCTAGAAAAAAGTTGAAAAGTTAAATTAGGTTATTCGATTTTTTTTAATTTTTTAATGACTGTGATTTTTTTAAAAAAATCATTATTAATTAAAAAAGACAGTATACACGTATCAAAAATTACCACAATCACCAAATAAAACTTTTTTTTTTTTTTTCACATATAAATATTTAAAATTAATTATCCTTCAAATATTTACGAGTATATGTATGTATTAAAAAAAAAATGAAATACACAGACAAAAAAAAAAGTATATGTACTATATAAATTTTTTATTTAACTTTTAACATAATTATTTACTTATAAAATGTGAGAATTTTCAACACCTGTTGTTTAAATGATATCCTGCAGGGTATTTAATATTACTTTAACTTTTTTTCATGTTAAACATCCTTTTTTGTTTTTCTAGTTATTTTCTTTTATTTTTCTTCTTCTTACAAGTATATTTAATTTTTCTCATCTTTCTATTGTAATTTAACTCTGTTTTCCATATATAAATTATATAGATACATGCAAATTGTATATATACTAACACCTTTTATATAAAAAAAAAAAAAAAAGAAGAAAAATATAAATAATTTTATTTATTACATTATATTAAAATTATATGAAGAGAAAAAAAAAATGTTGAAGAAAAATTTATTTTTCCATTAAAATGATGAAAGTTAAAATTTATTAAATGAAATTTCATTTAAAATTAACTTTTTATGAACATTATGTATATATAATTATATATATTGGTATAATAAAAAGCATTCATTTTTTGTATAGTAGTAAATATTATCCTTATTTTTTTTTTTGTCGTATTGTAAGGACAGTATAATAAATTTAATTAGCATAAACATGAAATTATATTAAGTGTTAAAATTATGAATAATTTATAAATGAGTTAAAAATAAAAAAAAAAATATTTTAAAACAAGAAAAATAAAATTATTATTAATTTATTCACAAAGAAAAAAATGAAAAATTTATTTTTCATTACAAAAAAAAAAAAACAAAATAAGTAGAATGATTTAAGTATACAATTTCACAAAAACTTATACTTTTTATACTTTTTTTTGTTTTTGTATAAAATTGAATTTACATAAATTATTCATACTAAATTTATTTTGTATTTGTAAAAAAGGGTTAGAATAAATATTATAAAATTTCGCTTTTAGGAAAAATTAAACCCCATAATACAAGCGATAAAAACAATAAATTTTTTTTTTAATCAAAATGTGTGAGTATGATTATACACCCATTTTTAAACATATCAGTTTCATTTTTTTTTTTTTTTCGAAATAAAATTTTTATAATTTGTTTGAAAAATGTGTTTTTCTATAACTCAATACTAATACCTCTTAAGAGTTAAATTAAGCTTCAATCTGAGGAGAATACACGTACCTATATAATTATACATAAAATATATACATTTCATTATACATATTTCATTATTTCTTTATTTTATTTATTTTTTTGTTCTTCATTGTATAATTGGTGTGAAATATGAATATATGTAGGTACTATATATGATTTCAAAAACATAGGTTTCAATTTTTATAAAATGAATCTCATTATTAAATGACATTTTGATTATTCACACTTTTTGCCTCAAGCTGACTATGTAAACAGGATTAAATCACGTAGATGATATTATTCAAGGATATAATACATAAATATATATGTACATATGTATGTACCTCCATATAGTAGATACACGTATGTATATATATACTTTATCTTCTCATGTAGAGCTTTGTTATGCAAATAACATTTGTATCAGACATTTTAAACATATAAAAAGATTTGCATACGTGCTTTTTTGAAGATGTGTATTTTTTTTTTTTTTTTTTTTTTTTTTTTTTTAGAAAAATGAATATGAAAGAATATAATGTAAATGAATGCACTCAAAATGATTATAATGTCAAGATGACAGTGTCAGGGTTATTTTATCAATTATTTGACACCTTTTGATTATTATTTTTTGTCTTAATTTTTTTTTGTTTTTTAATTATAGCTTTATTTTATTTTTCTCCGTGAATGAGAATTTATAAAAACAGTTACATTTCAAAGAAAATCTTTGAAAATATATATGATACAAGAAAAAAAATTAATCAAACTCGTTATTTGAAAAAGTTTTAAATTAAAAATTGAAATTAAAGCAAAAGAGAAAAAAGAAAATCATGGAAAATCACAAAAGTGTTGTTGAAACATTTTAAAAAAAAAAATTCTTTTTACCATAAAAATCATTCTATACCATTTGCGATGATTATATTACGATTAGTTGTGATGTTAAAAGGATGAGATTTTATCCTTCTTTTTTTTTCTATACTACACACGGAAAATCACCATTAGTGTATTTAAGGAAAAAAATATTTAAAAAAAAAGAAGACTGGTATACCATTATTGTATCTATTTTAAAAAGCCGATAATATCCCACATATACCAAAAGAATAACATCCTGGTTAATATTGTACTAAAGCGGATATTCAAGCCGTGTATACCATGCTTTTTTTTTTATTATTAAAATTTTCTCTTCGAAATTCCCATTATTTGCTCGTTCTTTTTTTTTTCTTCTGTTTTTTTTTTTTTTTTTTTTAATAATATTGTACGAGTATTCTCTATAACATGATGAAACATCTGCTGCATATTGATTTCCATACAGTACAAAAAGCCCTAAGGATAACATAGATATAAAACATAGATATATATAAGTGTTTTAAAAATACATGCATGGGGACTATATTGTGATTATACAGTCACGTAGATGTAATTATTTTTCCTTTCCTTTTTTTTATGTGTCTACACATTGACAAATTTAATTGTTTTGAAAAGACTCATCAAAGAAATGGGCATTTTTGTAAATATGTAAATGAAACGTTGGAGTTTTCTAAAATAGATTTCTATCATAAGTATAAACAGTGAGAATAAATAGACTTTTTACAAAAAGCTTTGAGGATTTTAATCTAACCAAAACAGTATTTGAATTACGGCTAAAAATTAATCAAAAGTGATCAGAGTTTTTGTTTATCGAACAAAGAAAAATTGAATAAAATTCTGATGAAAATTTATGGAAAATTTAAAGCTTTAAATAGAAGAAAAACTGAATAAAAATTATTTCTCAGTATCATAAAAAAAAATAACAATTAAGATTCAGCACTTTCTTGTAAAATGCTCACTCCGGTTTTCATAAACATTTTTCTGAAAATCCTCTTTAATACAAATTTATTACTTCAACTGTTAAAAATAAAAAAAAAATTCATTAACACCAACAAAAACAATTTGCAAAAAATTACTTCGGTCAATCTTAAATAGCAACACTTAATTTCTTTGTCCTTTATTATGCGGTTTCATCATTACTTCCAGCAATATATTTTTTAATATCAAAATAAATTCTATGAAAGTCATTTAAATGCAAGACATTTAGTTAAATATTTACAATCCACATTATTTTCATAGAAGAAAGGTCATTTTCCTTAAATTAAATTTTTTTCCAAAAAGTATATAAGTTAACCCACGTCTAGACAAAAACATTTATTGTCCTTTCTATGGTCCTTTTCACTAATTTTTTTTTTCTTAAATCTTTTTAATGTTCTTTTTAATGTTTACACATTAACACAAACCTTAAAAGCCGAATATTTTATAAAACTAGGCAATATTTACTTCGTTTTTTTTTTCTTTTTAAAACACTTTAAGTTTACTAAATTGTTCAAAATAATAAAAATAATTTTATGTAATCTAGAAAAACAAAAACAACATGACAATGGTTACACAAAATGATAAGTATTTTTTTTTTTTAAATCATAATCTAAATTCACAATCCACCCACAATTAAAAATATCAGAAAGAAAAAAAGAAAGAAAAACAACGTTTTATTGCTTATACATTAACACAAAAAAAATTAAAATCGATATCTATTAGAGTGTGAAAACTCTTAAAAAACCAATATCCGATAATGAATCTAATAAAGAACAAATGACATCTTTTTATTTCTAGGATGAGCAGAATCAGCTTATCAGATAAAAACACCATAGCAAAATATACTATACATATATAACGATATATGTATAAAACAAACCGCAATGGATAGTCTATTTTTCATTCTCTACTTTATTTCATAAAATTTGTTCTTGTAGTTTTGAAATTTTAGTATCCTTATAATAAAATGTCCTTTATTTCATCTTCTTTTTTTTTTATGTTGTATGTATATATACACATACATATTGAATGTCTTTATCTTCTATGAAATTACAGAACATGGACGATAACTAACTGACTGAAGTGGACAGAAAAAAAAAATGATACCACACCAACTAATCATTTACTAATACAATCCCAAGTGATTTTGAAATTTATTATATAGCTATATAAACGAAAGGAAATTGTTAGATGATCTTAAGCTTTAGCAAATTGAAACAATTTTTTTTCTCTCTTTCTCTCTCTACAATTTCGATAATCCTTTTTTGTTTTATATTTTTTTTGTTTACATTTAGGTTTCTTTGGTTTTTCCTTTTTTACGAGTATTTTATTAATTTTACATTTTCATTTTCTTTCAATTTTTCAATTATTTTTATTTTTAGAATTTTTTAAAATTATTTTCTTACTTTTTATTGTAATTTAATTTGAAATTAAATTGAAATTATTTAATGTGGTCGTGATGATTATGTGGCTGTTTTTTTTTTTTCTAAATTTTCATTTGAACTTTTAATGAAATGTTCCTTTTAAAAAAAGCAATGAAAATTATATTACTTTTCAAAGGGTTTAAAACCACTTTTGAAGATTACCGAAAAAACTGTAGGCCTTTATGGCGACCTTTCTTTCTGCCAACTTTTTTCAGTTGAATTTTCACTTTCAGCAGCAGGAGGAGATATTGAAATGTCCCGTAATTGAATAGAAAATTCCGAAATTTTTCAGAACCACTTCCTTCCAGTTTTATTTCCAATACATCTCTTTTTTCTTCTTTCTAAATATTTAAAGCACATTTTTCCGGTATTTTTGATTAATATATATACAAAAACAATACTTTTTACACTAAAAAACGATATAATTAAAGTTTCATTTCTTCTATATACTTTTAATTACAAAGTTTGCTTTAAAACAACAATAATGGTAAAATAAACACAACGGAATAACATTTAATTAAATTAATTGCAAACATAAAAATTTCTTAATTAAATTTAAGATAACAACCGTATAGAACCTCTATTGAGAAAAATATTTTCAAGAATGACATCATCATCATTATTATTATTAACAAAAAGTTTTCTTAAGTTATCATGAATATATTTGCTCAATATGACTGTTTATCTTTTATAATTTAAAGTTCTCTAGAAAGAAGAAAAGAAAAAGAAAAACTGTAAAGAAAGCAACAGCAACAACAACAACAAAAAAGAAGTTTTTGCATGTATTGTTGCGAACTATTTTAAAAGAAAAATTTCCCTATAAATATCATGTAGTATATGCGAAATAATTTTTTCAAATAATTTAATATTATCAAAATAGAAAAAATTATGAATAACCCAAGAAATTCAAACACGAAAAGTGTTCTTCATTTGTTTTTCTTTTCTTTTTTTTCTCTCTGAATTTTTTACTTTTTTTTTATTTTTAAGTTGCTGTTTTTTGTCTTCTATCTTTTTCTTATGGAGACATTTTGTACAGGTACACCAATATTTTTTTTTTATGAATAAATCTTTTTACGGTTTTAAATTTTATACTAAAAACAAAACACAAAAAAACATTATTTTCTTTTATATAACAACCACCAAATATATTATTTTAACTGATTGAAAATTCATGAAAATACATACAAGGAATGTAATACAGGTGAATCGGGATATAGTGAACCCAAAAAAACAAGGCATGTTCACTGCATCAAGCCGATTCAGGGGGCCTCGGTTTAGTGAACATTTAGAATTGCAAAAAGTATTTGTGCGTCACTGTCATATAACAAAAGAAAAAATGTGTGTTTAAGAAAAAACTTGATTTGTTTATTCAATGTAATATTATATAAGTGAATTTGTTCTAATAAACACAAATGAAAATATGAGTGACAATGACCAATAGACAAATAGACAATATTTTTTTCTTATTAGTTTACAGCAAGATCTATAGACAAGTACAGACATTTTAAAACTTGCATGAAAAAAATAAATTGGTAACGAAAAATGGCATTTTCTTTAAATTGTTCATTCTACCGAGTGTTAGACAGTTTTAGCAGTTCACTCTATAGAGTAGTCAATAGAAAATTCTAGACGTTCACTCTACTGAGTGTTCACTATACAAAAAGATGATCACTATAGCACGATTCACCTGTATACCATTTTTCTTTAAATAAATGAAAAAGAGAACAACAAGAAAAACTATATGATAAACCAAAATTTATATTTTTATTTTTTTTAATTTATTTCACCTGTAATATGAAAAAAAAATTTATTTCACAATTTTTCCTGTTATTTACTTGAATAAAAATATATTTATATTTTTTTGTTTCTTAAAAAAATAAAAATGAAAAAATAAAATCTAATAAATTATTTTGTTTTTCTGGAAAATTTTTTTTTTCTACTGAACTTTTGTTTTTTTTTTTAAAGAAAAGTAATATTGAATTTTATCATAACTTTGTTTTTAAATTTAAAATACAAAAGAACACAAAAAAAACAAAAAAGAAATACATACGATAGAAAACAATATTTTGTTTTGACTTATAATTAAAAAAAAAACAACTTTTAACTAAATTGTGTAGATAGAAATTGAAGAAAAATCACTATTAAAATCAATTTAGAAAATAATCAATCAAAATATTTGAAAAAAAAATAAATAAATAAACACACATGAGAAAATAAAAATCTATGAAATACTTATTTAAGTGCCTTTGATAGTTCTGTGTAAAATATAAAAGTTATTTTTTCAATATCTTTGACACATACATATGATTGAAATTTACTTCTGAGTATGTAACATGTTTTCAAATATATATGTACGTAAAGTCGTACACATACATATTAATTAGAATCTTATAAAAGTAATTTTGAAATAATATTTAAGATATTCACTAATTACTAATTTGAATGATTTGCTTTGGCATTTTTGATTTGTTTGACAGTTTTTTTTACCTCTCAATTTAGTAAATCAATTTTCTTGAATCTCCTTGAAACAAATAAAAGAAATTGTCCTTATTAATAATACAAAAATAATCTCGATGTGTGTAGACGAAAATAAAAACAATTTCAAACAGAAAAACACAAAAATATGTAATTTATTACCCCATGGTGTCCTTCAAAAGTTTATATAATTTCAATGATTATGTTATCTCAACTAACTAGCTTGTGTTTCTGAAAAGCTAATTTCCTTTTTTTATTTATTTATTATTTTTGATTTTGCTATTTCTCATTTATTTATGAAAAACAAGTCATTTACAAATATTTTCCATTATTTTTCTAATTTTTTTACTATTTTTTAGTTTTCCATTTAATTTAATTGTTTCTTAATTTCCACTTTTCTTTTCGAAATAAATTTTTTAGTATGTAGGTTTATTTAAAAGCTCCACCCGACTTTTTGTTAAATATTTTCCGCAGTAATTTTGATTCATTAATGAAACTTATGAAAAAAAAACTCAAATTGAATGATTACATTTAAAATTATCGTAGTACGTATAACAAACAAACACCAAGTATACACCAGTAGCATTACAACCGTCACAAACTAGTTTAAAACCGGTTTTTACAACTGCTCAAAATACATCTGATGGTGGCACGACCAAGTTGTAACGAGTGTGAGTGTATTACAACCGTCAGCTAAAATTATTTTAGACTATTCTTATTATACCAAGTTGGAAAAAAATTGTTACAACTAGCGCATTACTACCCGGTGTATTTTGGCTGAAAGAAATTGTATTTTTTTTTTCTTTTGTTCTTCTTGTTTCGTGTAAATTTCAAATTTATATTTTCTGCAGTATAAAACTCATTTTGATTCAGTTCTCATTTTAGGACAATGCAATTGTTTTTTTTTTATTTTTGTTTTTTTTTTATATTTTTCTTGTATTTCTTCTACAGCTTTGGAAAAATTTCTACCAAATAGGAGGAGAAAATTTTAGTAAAAACTAATATTGAAACGTTTTCATTTACAAAAGAATTTCAAAAAAAAAAAAGGAAGAAAGACTAAAACAAGAAGGAAAAATAGCAAATTTATTCCAGTGACATAACAAAACATTTTTCCGTATATAAAGTATATACATACATATACATTATACATATATGAGTTGAATACGTGACTTGGTTATTATTACCAATTTTCAAGAAAACTAAAAGCGAAAATTTGTGAAGTCAATTGAAAGTAATGCGTCTGCTGATAAAAAACAAAAAAGAAAAAGTCAAGAACTGTATTTTTTTTCGTTTTTAGTAGAATAATAACCAATTAAATTTTCTTATATTGTGAAAATCATTTTAATTAAAAATAAAAATAGTTATTAAGACATGCATGTAAGGGCAAATATAGTTCTGTGCATTCTAATGAGAACTTCTCAAAATAATATTAAATCTGTTGTAGTTTTATAAAAAATATTTTAAAAAAAGTCAGAAACATTTATTCATAGCAATTTCATTGTAATACAATAGTTTTGAAATTCTTTTCGTCGGTAGATTAAAACTTTATAAAACATTTTCCTGGAAAAGCTCATTTTCATCGTTATAAAAATCTTTTTAAGGTAAACAACAGAAAAATAAAGTTCAAAACTAAACTATCAATTAAATAAATATCACCTCATGCGTCCTTTTTTATGACGAAATTGATTTTTTATGCAAAAATTTACTTTTTTCAAAACAATTTTATTCAACCGAATGTTCAACAACAGAAAAAAATTCTTCTTTTTTTATTTTTTTGCCTTAAAAAACTTAAAATTTAATAAATTGAATTTAAAAAAAAACACACCTTTCCAAGTCCGCAATAATGCCATTCTAAGCATATCCTTTTTTTCTCACTCTTTTTATAAATTTTAGTTTATTATTTTCGTGTAAATGACTTTTTAAAATGTTATTTAGTTTTTAATGAAATTCTTCAAACATATACACATACATATGTACATATTAAAATCTTAATCAAAATTTAACTAAATTGCTTGTAACACCTTAAAGATCACATTAGAATACATATTGGAATTTTACGATTAAGTGATTTTCTGATTATAGGTACTAATAAATTCTATATTTTATTTATTTATTTATATGACATATAAATACATATGGGTGTATATGAATATACATATAATAATGAAAAAATAACGATGTATTTTCACGAAAAATAATGATAATTTGTTGTCCTTTGGTATATATTGTGTGTGATAATATTATGATTATCCACCCATATATATTATTCATATAATACGTATGTAAATGTACATCATTTACACCATTGATTTAGTAAAATTTCATATCATTATTATATACATATATGTATACCAACATGTATGTATAATGTATATATATTATATGGGAGTGATAAATTTAATTTGGCTAGAAAATTTATATCTGTCACGCTATCCTGCCGACAATGATGTCTATCACAAGCTGATACAATGTACATTTACTTATATATGTTTTATTTTATTTTATTGTTATTATTTTGTTTCTTTTTTTTTTTGTCTGTCCTTCCAAAATAACTCTATATATGTATATGTATATTTTGTATATTAAAAATAATAACTTATATACATATATCATATATTGTCATTTGATACACATTATGTATAGAATTTGTGTTGACTATAATAATAATAATAATAATAATAATAATACTTCTCTACACCCAAATGACCATACATCATTTATACATCGAAATTTTGATATAAATTAAATTCATTTTCAAATCATGCGTATGTAAAACATGTATGTATGTATGTAATATGTACAACATAATATACAAATAAATTCTACAAATATATACATATGTATATATGAATAAAACATATACCTATATACGTACATGTACACATATGTATGAACATGACATATGCAAGAAATGAAAAATTATGAATTTGTAATTTTTGTACTACACACATTATTCGTATAAAAACAAAATTCATTATTCATAATGAAAGTATACATCAACAAAAAAAACCGAAAATAGTATTTATATCCTTGCACGCAAAAATCCATTAAAAAAATGAAAAAGAAAACAATTCTATTGAAAGACAAAAAAAAAAAAATTTCCATATAAAAAATATTTTATCAAAAGTATTCAAAAATAATATCATTTTTAAAATAATAAAAAAAAAAAACTATCTTTTCAATGAAATGTAGGTGAAAATAAAAACATGTATCACAATTTATGTACTCACATAATATAACCACATGCAATTATTTGTATATCTTTTTTTTATATAAAAATTGAATTTAAACAAAAAAAAAAAAATTCTTTTGTGATAAAAACCACACAGAATATTTTACTCATTTTTTTCTTTTTCAATAACATTGTAAATTTTGTTGTTGTTGTTGTTTGTATTATTTTAAATGAAAATTATTTTTAAACATTGATTTTGATTAAACAAATAGTTAAATTGCAATAAAATGATTTTTTTTTTCTTCTTTTGTACGTATGTATTTATTTTTCAAATTAATTCGCTTTTATGTTTTATTGTGTCATGAAAATTAAAGTTTTTTTTTTTTTTTGTGTTGTTATTTTTCAATTTTAAAAGAATATATTTGTACAATTTTATATTGTTTTTTTTTTTTTTCATTTGGTTTAATTCGTATAAATTGTTATTTAAAAAGAAAATTTAATTAATTAAATAATTTTTTTTCCCAAAAATTTTATTTTAATTTTATTACAAATTTAATGATTTGTGAATTAAATGTAAACATGAACTACAAGTATGTATTTTATTACAATTTTTTAAATATGACAGATATATGATAGTAAAATAAAAGCAATGAAGGAAAGATGAAAAATTAAATATACCCACAGAATTAAATTATTTGGAAAGATACTTCAATTAAACCTGACATCATAGAGAAAATTTAATTGAAAAAAATAATCTTCCTGTTTTTTGTTTTTGTCTCAAACATCAAATTTTTCAACGAATTTGAAAGTTTTGCAAAAATTGAATTTGGCATAAATTTACATTATTTCTTTACACATTTCGTAACATCTCTTATCATTCAAGATCATTGAACTTTAGGCTTTAATTTTGTCAGTTCTCTGTAAAACATAAATTATTGCTCTTTATTTTCTAATTAATTCAAGTCATTTCATCTTTAAAATAAAATAAAATATCCTAAATTTTTTTAAATATATAACGACTTTAAATTAACAAAAAATAGGAAGAATTATATTACATTTAAAAAGGATGTACATATTCTGAAACATACCAAAGTCTCAAAACTCTAAAGCATTAATTTAAAAAAAAAAAAACAAAATAGAAACAAAAAAAAAACAAATTTTTTTTACACTTAATATACCATTAAAAAAATGATATAACGAAAAGTGGTGTTTGAAACATCCCTAAGGATCTTAAAGATGCGTCATCATCATGATTTTTTAATTTTAATTAATGATGTTTTACATATACATACATATATAGCACATAAAGTCGTAACTGTTAATGACTTCCTTGTCATTAATATCACATAAAAAAAAAAATTTTCAAAAAAATTGTTTATTCATCTTTTTTGTTTTTTTTTAGAATATTCTTATCATTTGAAGAATTTTAATAAATAACACCAAAGGGAATCATTTTATATATATTCACTATACTTATACATATATAGGTACTTCTTTAAAAAGTATGTAGGATATGAAAACATAATTATTTTGCGTACAAAAGAAGTAAAATAAAAAAATTACTTTTAAAATTGAAGTACCAGAAAGTCTGATATCTTTTTTATGACAAAAAAAAATTTTTTTCACTTCATCACTTTTTCCACATAATGTGTTTATTTTGTTTTTGAAAAAAAAAAAAAAATATAGGTATAATAAAAAAGAAAATACATAGTCGTACATACTATGAAAATATTATAGAAAAAAAAACAAACAAAAATTCATAAAAAAAAAAAAAATGAAATTTATAAAAATATATAAAATCCATATTAAGTAGTATCATTTTTATAGCATTTGTTGTTCCAAAAGAAAAACAGTATTATTATAAAATAAATCGATAAATTTTAAAATAACAAGAAAAAAATGATACATTTTATGGAAAAATAAAAAATATAAAAAAAAAAATTAAATGATGATGATAGGTTTATAGCTTTAAAATGAGAATACAAAAGGATAATCATTTATCTTATGTTATGTTAACGTTATCTATTTTTAAAGCAAGAACAAAAGGTTATTAACTAAATATATATTAAATATATGTATCTTATCTATGTACATATATTCAAGATTGAAAAACTAAAAAAAGAAAATCGCGCACAATAAAGGACTATTATAGAAAATATTTATTATTCTTTTTATTATAAAAGAGTAACAAAAGACAAGAAAATGATTATATTCAAAAACAGTGTGGAAAATATTTATTATACTTAACAAAGAATACATACATACTATACATATACTTGTGTATGTACTACTAAGGGAATTATATTTATTTGTTTTATTCAACATTTGTAAAAGTAACTATGTACAATTCATACATATTCGGTATAGATACAAAAAGTATATATTGTACATAATATCTAAATGAAAAACCATTGCATTTTCATCATTTAATATTACATACATATTTTCTTTTGGAGCTATTATATACATACATACACACAGAGAACAGAGTCACACCAAAATCTGAATTATAATGTAACAAATGAGAATAAATAAAAGATTGTTAATCCTAGATTTACAGATAGTCAATGAAATATTCTACACATATACCTACATATATCTATGATTCTATTGTATTCTATAGTGTATACTCAGAAATAATTCAGAATCAAAGTACCTACAACAATTCAAAATAATGAGATTATGTGTATTTTGAGAATGATAATATTATATATAAAAGCTTTAGTTACCTGTTAAAATCGATATTCAACATTTTCTATTATTGTCTATTCTTTACATTTTATGTAATTTAATTCATCGTTTAAATATAATAGGATACTTTTGAAATCTAAACACAGACACATAAATAATACTTTTAGTAGGTATTCCTTTCTTTTTTTTTTTTTTTTTTTTTTTTTTTTTGTATAACTTGTTGTGTTAGTTAGACTTTTCACAATGAAAAAAAATTTTCTCTGTTTTTTTTTCTATTCGCATCACTGCAATCCATAGTATATAGTTATGAGTTTTGTTTTTGTTTTTGTATATGTGTGCTTTTTTTTTTCCTGTTAATTATTCTAATGAGAATTGCAGTGAAATAAAAAGAAAAGTTATCAAACCATACCAGTTTGTTCATTTTCATCATATTTATGAGGTTTTAGAAGAAAACAAATAATAATAATAATAATAATAGAACAAAAAACAAACATAGACTATATTATGTACAAAGTTTACGTTGATTCTAAAATAAACAAAGACTGATGAAAGAAAAAATGCAGGCATAAAAAAAAAATAATAATGGAAAAAAAATAAACAATACACCTTGAAACAGGTAAAACAGAATGATGATGACATGACGTTATTATACATACATACATACATATAACTATAAAAGAAGTCAGAGGATCGTGATAGGTGAAATGAAAATATTGTGAATGCAAAATAAGAACAAACAGAAAAATAAAAAAAAAAACAAAAACAAAAATTTAATTTCTATTGTTTCACATTCGTTGTATATTTAAAAATACCTTATGCGTTTTTTGTTTTTAGATTAAAGTTAAAGGTAAAAATCAACATTTCATATAAAATTTTCAGAAATGTACAAAAATTACAAATTCAACTCATGCAGACAACGTATGTATGTATACTAGACTGTCCCTTATTTTTCAACTTTCACATTCTCAGTTTCTTACCTCCTAAATTTTTTGTACTTGACGATGTGAAAAAAACCTCAAAATTTAAAAGCTCTATAGAAAATCATTTAACCGTCCATTTAACTTCTAATTAATCGCAAACTTAAATGTTTCTGAAAAAGTGAAAAAATAAGAGGGGTCGCATCGCAGTGGAAGAGAAAAAACCTTATTTTTTCGGTAAATGACAATTTTGTGCATTTTACCCTATAACTTTTACCCTAGTTAACAAATATTTTTCTTTTAAACTTTGTTTAAAAGAGAACCCTTCAAGGAATATCCTGACCATATTTCAACTTCCTACTCCTACGTGAACATACTTTTTCAAAGGGGCCGAAAAGGTCTACAAAAATTTTCTTAACATAGATGGAAAAAAATTTTTTTTTTTTGGTGCCTTGTAGCTCTCTCGCTATTGCAGGGATCTTTTTTGTTCAAAAAAAAAATATATAAGGAATAACAAGAAAAACGCCTTGCAGAAATTTCAAGGTTTTAGGATCACGAGGTCCAGAGATATTCAAATTTGAAATCTGATTTTTAACGAAAACATGCTAACATACGAACTTATATTTTTAGGCAAGTTTAAAAAAAAAAAATAATAATAATTTTGTAGAACAAATAAGGGACAATCTACCTATTTTTCTTCAATGTTCAACAAAATACACATTTTTCTTGCAAAAAAATAATGTTTTCTAAATTAAAATTTTAGAAAAAAACAAAAAAAATGTAATTCCACCTGATTTTAAGTGAATTATTTAATTTTAGTTTTATAGTAGAAATTTTCAACTGAAAATTACTTTTAAATATTGAAACATTAAAAGTACATAATTCCTTAAATATACTTAATTCTCATTTTCTAATAAAAAAAGGAAAACCTTAGTAGAGGATGAAAATTTACTATTCAAAAACTCTAAACACGTCTTTTTTTGTTTTTTCTTTTTTTGTTTTATTGATAAATTTTCATGTAATTTATTTAATGAAAGGATAAGTAAAAACTAAAGAAGAAGAAGAAGAAAAGCACAAAACGAAAATAATAATAAAACTTGAAAAGGCAACCATCAGGAAAAAAAGCAAATTAAATGAAAAATTCTATTAATTCATCTTATCTCATTTCTTAATTTTCACAAGATCTATACAATAGATAAAATAAAAAATACTACCTATGTATGTACATGTCTAACTTAATGTATTACGTATTATATATAGGCAAAATAACACACATTAATGTGATTATCTTAACGTTTCTATTCACGTAAAAAACTATCTTGGCTATTCACCCGTATAAAATACTATAATCAACGAAAAAAATATATATTAAGTAGGATTTTCTCTCCTTTTGTTTTAATACGTATTTCGTATTCACAAAACAGAAAAAAAATTTTTGCAATTAAGGATAGGTTTTTTCTTATATTTCTTTTTTTACTTTTTTTTTTTTTCGATTATGCTAGTTAACTTCAATCAGATCAATAATAATTTTTTTTTTTATCTTTTTCTACACACGTATAAAGAAATTTTCATAGATACATATGTATATGTATGTATGTATATACCTAAACTCAATATATCATAGATTTTGAATAGAACTGTAAGACTAAATTCCTTTCCTTCTTTCTTTTTTCTTTTTTTCTTTTTTTCTTGCTTAATTTAAGATAAATTAATTGAATTTCAATGGAAAACAAGAAATAAAAAATGTGAAAGGAAATAAAATAAAAAAAATATATATATATTTGAAGCTGACAATTCAATCAAATTAATGGAATTAGAACGATTTAGCTTTTAATTGAGTTTTTATGCAATTAAAATGGAATTTTATTAGATAAAATTTAATTGATTTTAAGTGTGAGAATATAAATTGGTTTTTATTTCTTTTTCAATTATTTTTTATTATTCTGAAATTTCAATACACAATACAAAAAAAAAATAATAATAATGAAAAAAGATATATGTATGTATGTGTTAGCTTTTACATATGTACATAATATATGTACATATTGTATACCTTTTTTTTTTTTGTAAAGATAAATTCATCATTTTAGATAATTACCGTTTAGAAATTTTGTTTTTTCTTTATTTAATTGGGATAAAAATGATTGATTTTATTTTTGTGTAATTGAAAAGAAAATCGAAGTTCTTTTTTTTTTATCATTTGATTAATTAATTTATTTTTTTAGAGTATTTTTGCAAAATTACTTTGAAATGTTTAATTTAGGAAAATTTATTAGTTTTTTTCAAGTAATTTTAAAATATGAAAAATTTACTTACCTTATGGAAAAATACTGAAAAGAAAAGAAAAAAAATTAAAATAAATAAAATTTTATTTAAATGAAATTTCCTTAAAATTAAAAAAATCTCCATACAAAATTTGCAATAGAACAGGGAAACAAGAATCAATTAAAATTTATGTTCTATATACCTTTTTGGTTATATTTATTTTGAGTACCTTAAGGGAAATTACTTTTTTGAAAATAAAAAATAGAATAGATTAATCGTATATCTTTTATAAACGTAAAAACAAAAAAAAAATATCCTTTATTTATTCTTTTGAAAATTCTCTCTGATTTTAACTATATTTTTTTCACCCTCAAAAGAACTTCATTACAAAAAAAACCAACAAAAACACAAAGGAAAACCTGTATTAGCCTTAAGAACTCTTCAAAAAATATTGAAAATTTACATAAAAAAACAAAAAAAAATTTATAATTGCTTTTGTTTTTGTATTTTTCAGATCTACCAATCGAAGCAGTTTACAACAATTGTGAAAATACACATTTCAAATTCAAAAACTAAAAATTAAAAAACAAAAAAAAGCATCCAGCAAAACAGAAATAAAAAATAAAAAAAAATAAAATAAAAAATACCATTATGCAACGAATATCAATCAATCATTCAAAAACTTGTATGTTTCTGACATTATTGACATTTTTGTTAATATCCGCAGCTTTTGCTATATCTATAAGAAATGATGATGGCACATACATGAAATATCGTTGTCCAGAAATGACAAACTCATCAACATGTTCATGTTCATTTATATATTCTGACTATAGGATTCAATGTCCTGCATTTGATCCAAAAATAATTATAAAAACTCAACCGAATGTATATGTATATATTGATTGTAAACGTATACTACCAAAGGATTATTCATTATTACCATCTATATATATTGGTAATGTCTCATTGGTACAATTCAAAAGATGTCCTTTACCTTTAGGGCAACCACTTAAAAAAATTTTAGATCGTTTACATACAAAAAATGTTAGAACATTATTATTTCAAATATATGATGCAGATTTGGGTGGACAATTGTTACGTGAACATTTTAAAGGATTGACAGATTTAGAAAGGCTTGTTATTAGTGTTAAAGGACTATCAATTCTTCCAGATGATTTATTTATCGATTTAAAAAATTTAACATGGTTAGATTTTAGATCACCAAATGTACATTTTCCAAAAGATATTTTTCAAAAATTAAATAAATTGGATAATCTTGAATTGGGTGGTAATAAATTAGAATATTTAGAAAATGGAATATTTCAAAATCAAAATAAATTATTACATCTTAATTTATGGGGTAATAATTTAAAAAATTTAACAAAAGATACATTTAATGGTTTATTATCTATAACTGATTTAGATCTTAGTTCAAATAATCTTACAATATTAGATAATGATGTATTTTCATTATTAAAAAATTTATCAAATTTAAATTTAAATGAAAATCATTTTAAAATATTACCACAAAAATTATTTTCAAAAAATAAAAATTTAATAAAATTTAGTTTAACCGATAATCAAATACCATTATTCACTCTTCCGAATGGTTTACTTTCTAATTTACCAAATCTATTAGATGTTAATATCAAATGCTATTTAGAACATGTTCCAGATGATTTATTTAAAAATTCTAAAAATCTACATAATATTTCATTATCGAATAATAATATTGAATCATTACCATCAAATGTATTTGCTGATCAAATTAATTTATTGGTTTTAGATTTAAGCCACAATTTGTTATCTGACCTATCAAATGAATTATTTGTTAATGCTCGGTCATTGATTATTTTATCACTGTCACATAATCATCTGGTTAACATTTCAAGGTAAGAATTTAATTAAGTATTTCGTATACGTATGTACATATATGTATGTATTTGTACATATTTTTGTATAATATAAAATTGAACATTTAAAATTGATCTGCATTTTGTATAATTTTATTTTCTTTTTTTTTTTTGTTCCAGAAACACGTTTAATCGTTTGCAACAATTACGTGAATTATACTTGGATAATAATCAACTTTATCGAATTCATCCAGAAGCTTTTATTACAACAAAAAATCTACAAATTCTTGATTTACACAATAATCAAATATCATTCATTATTGAAAATTCAAAAATTTTAAATAATCGAAATTCAGAAATAAATTTATCTATACAAAATTTAAAACATTTACGAAATTTTAATTTACGTAATAATTCAATTACAAATATTTATCGTGAATGGCTTTTTAATACACCACAACTTGAAGAACTTGATTTAAGTTACAATAATATATCATTATTAAATTATAATGATTTACAAATACTATCTAAAAATTTAAAAATTAATTTAACATATAATTCAATTAAAAAAATTGATTTTAATGATATCGATTATTTAAATTTTGATTCAAATTCTGAAAATATTGAAATATATTTAGAATCAAATTCAATTATTTGTAATTGTAAAATATTACAATTTATATTATTTTTACGTAATGAAATAGCAACACATACAAATAAAATATTAAAAATAATTCCTGGTAATTTAAAATGTTCATCACCATTAGAATTAAAAAATAAATTAATAACTGATATTAAACCAAATGAATTATTATGTTCAATTGATAATAATTCAAGTTTAATAAAAAGATGTCCAAATTATTGTAATTGTTTTATACGTTCATATGATGATACATTACTTATAAATTGTTCAAATACTCAATTAACAAAAATACCACAATTACCACGTCCAGAAGTATTTAATTTAAAATTTATATCACTTCATATTGAAAATAATCATTTAATTCAATTACCACATGCTGATTTACCAGGATATATGAACATTAAAGAAATCCATGCTACATATAATAATATAAATGAATTAAATGCAGAAAATATTCCAAAAAATCTTGAATTACTCAATTTAGAAAATAACAATTTAACATGGATAAATGATTCAATTTTTCAAACATTTAATCGTACAAATAAATTGAAAATTTCATTTGGAAATAATCCATGGATTTGTAATTGTAATAAATATGGAATTTTATCATTTGTACAAAATAATATAAAAATGATACAAGATTTAGATAAAATATATTGTAATACATTAGAAAATAATAAATTATCATTATTATTATTATCAAAAAATGTATGTAATAAAAATGAATATAATATAATTATATTGATTATAATTATTATTATTGGATTTGGTTTATTTTTGGGAATTTTTATAATATTATGTTATAAATATCGTAAACATATTAAATTATTTATTTTTAATATTAATTTAAAAAATTATCATTATAAAAAATCAATTAATTATAATAATAAAAATAAAAATCGTAAATATGATGCACTTATAATTTATTCATATAATGATGAAAATTTCATAATAAATAATTTAATACCGAATTTTGAAAATATTTCAATAACATTTAAATTATGTTTTTATAATAAAGAATGGATTGTTGATGAATTTTTATTATTATTAAATGAATCAAGACGTTTAATTATTATTTTATCTAGAAATTTTCTTAAATATTTATGGAATAAAATTGAATATCGTACAGCTTATATAGAAATTTTGAATAAAAGGCAAACACGTGTCATTATTATAATTTATGATGATATAGTTGATGATATTGATAATTTAGATATTGAATTAAATACATATATAAAAATGAATTCACATATTAAATGGAATGATCCATGGTTTTGGGATAAATTAAGACATCTGATGCCACATCATCAATTAAATTATAATCAAATAAAATGTTTAAAAGATGATAAATTGAAATTAATTACAACAGATCAATTAAATGTAACACCATCATCATATTAAGAAAACCACCTGCTATATATAAATTTAAACTAAATATAAGATATTTTCTTCATAAATAAAAATGAAAAAAAAATAAAGAATATAGATAAAAATTAAAATAAGAATAAAACATACACACACACATTTTTTTTGGTTTTCTATAAAAATTTATGATATGTATAAGAATAAATTAAAATGTAGGCAATTTATATGTATGTAATATGTACTTAATTTATCACACAAATAATACGAATTTTTCTATACATGTAAAGATACTTTATAATATAAATTAAAACCATAATTTAAAAAAAATAAATAATAATTAATAATAAAAAAAAAACACACAAATAAAATAATTGCACCATGTATTAAATTTGATACAGAACGACAAAAAAAACAACATTGATTAATTTGTTCTTTCTTTTAAGGAATAATAAAATTAATATGAATCTTTAGATTGTCGCAGTTAATTTTCTTCAGTAACATCCACAAAGTTTATTCTTTAATAAAAAAAATTAAAAAACAACTAAGTCAGTAATTCTTTTTGAAACATTTTTAGAATACAGATTTACAGGAATACAGTTTTTTTTCGACATTTCAGTAATAAAACAAATGCATTATTTACATACATACATACATAATTACTGGCTCTTGTTTATATTATACTAAATGTGTACAGGATAAACATAATTTTAAAGGGCTGTGAAAAATTTATCTAGAAAAAAAAATTTACCAAAATAAAAAAAAAAGTCAGAAAAAATTGTAAACTTTTGTAGCTTGTTTAGAACTGATTAAAAAAATAAATAAAACATTTTCTACTGTGATATGAGCTATATTTCAAATGTATGATCGTGTATTCTTCAAAAATCATCACCACCACATATTGAAGAAAAATGCTATCTAAAAATAAAAAAATACTAAGAACAAGTTGAAGAGAGAAAAAAAAAACCAATTGAATAAAATCTTTAACAAAAACAAAAAAGCCCGAATTGAATTCTTAAACATGAAAAAAAAAAAAAACAATATTAAGATAATTAATTATTTGTAATGTAAATATTTATATATTAAGATTGTAGTTGTAAAATAAATAAAGTAATTTAAAAAAATACAAAAAAATATATGGCGATTTTATTAACTTTAGATAACTTCCAATAACTATATTCATTTTATTCACAAACATTTTCATAAGTTCCAATAAATTTATTATATTATTTCAATTATTTCTTTTTTTTTTTCTTTAATTCTTTTAAGTTAAAAATCAATGAGAAAAATAAATTAATATGTAAATATGTAATATGTATATGTGAAAAATTGAATATTATCTGATTCTCTTAATATAAAAATTTTCCTGAATAAACAAAAGATACAATTTCTATATCGACTTCATAATATAGATAATCATTCAAGATACTTCCATATCGATGTATTTTCCAAAGAATCAAACAGAAAGCAAAAGAAGAAGAAAAAATAACAAAATTCTATCATTCTATCTCAAACTCTCTTATCTTATAAATTTTCAATAGAATTTTTCATCAGAACAGGAAATATTAGAACGTCCAACGGAAATGTAATCTCATTTTTTTTATTATTTTCTTCCTTTTTTTTTATTCCTTATCATTTCCCTTTTCAATGTTTTTTCAACTTGTTTTTAGCTTTGTTTGTTTGGATATTGATTGTCTTTGGCTGTACTCAATATTCAATGCTATTTACATACATATAGATACATTTTGATTTTTTTTTCATATACATACATACATTAAAATAAAAACAAAAACAAAAAGTAAAAGAAAGTTTATTACATGTACGCCGTGTAACTATCTATTTATATCGACATTAAAAAAAAAAAGAGGAAAAAAAAACATAGTTTTTTTATTAAAAAAGTTTTTGTATCAGTTTTATATCGGATAAAAGGAAGAAAAAACAAGAAAAATGAAGGAAAAAAAAATTTGTCCCTTTGTCTTTACGATGATTGAAATTCTTTTTAAAGAAATTAATTAATTTCATTTTTTTCCTTGTTGGTATGTATGTACATACATATGTATGTGTATAGTATGTCAGTTACTTTGTTCTTGTTGTAGTTTTTTTTTTGTTTTATTTACAAGGAAAAAAAATAAATTAAAAATAATAAGTTTTTAAGAACTTGAAGATTTTTATCCGTAAATCATTGATACTTATTTTTAATAAACTATTTTTTTTTTTTTTTCTTAACGAATAAAAGCTTATTATTTATACAACAGCTTTGTAATAATTTTTTTTTTATTGTTAAATTTTGATAACAAAAATATAAAAATAAAGAAGAAGAGTTGAAAAATAATAATCTAGTTTGAAAATTATTTTTATAATTTACCTGTCGTGATTCTATTACTTTTTTTTTATTGAAAATTATTTCTTCCTTCGATTTTTTTTCTTTTTAATAATAAATTTCAATTTTTAATTTTCTTTACATATTTGTTTTTTTTTTTGTTCTTGTACAACACCTTTATCACTCATTCAAGTGATGTGTTTATTTTTAAAAATTATGTATGCTTAGCAACATAAAGAAAAGTAAAAAAAAAATGAATTAAAAATGACGAGAAAAAAAATAAAAGAAAGAAAATTCAAAGTAAAATATGGCAAAGTTATAAAGATTATTAAAAAATATTGTATATATTCTTTCTAAACCGCATATATTCATAACTTATTTTAAACTCTAAAAATTTTTTATTTGAAAAAGTTACAAAATATATTATCCTTTCTTAGTTTTTTTCTTTTTCTCTTCTCACACTTTTACAATTTACACCTTGAAAGAAAGTTTTCTTTTACTCAAAACAACAACAACAAAAAACTTTTTAAAAATTTCTTTTCAAAGAAATAATACGATTTTGAATATAAATATTTAAATTTTCTTTTCACAACTAAAATTGAAAAATAAGAAGAAAAAAAAAGGAAGAGAAAAAATCTTGTTTGTTATGCAATATCATATATAGGTAAAAGGACTTTCGTTATTACCTGATAGGAATTGTAATATGGATTACAAAACGATATTGTTCATTTTCATTTCTTATTATCTATTCTAAAAATGTACACATGATAGATTATTGTAAAAAAAAAACATATTGTCCTGAAACGTGTTTATATACACATGTCTAAAGTTTGGTTCATATTAAATTCTGATGTAAATTTTAATAATTTCAAGGATGAAATATAAATCTCGGCAAAATATAATAAAAAGTAGAAAATTTTAAACGTAAAGTAAAAATAGAATCAGAATTTTTTTTATATACATATAAATTTGTTTTAAGACAAATTATTTAAATTAAGCTTTTTCTTTATATCATACGTAAGCCTCTACATTCAAATTCAAATGAATTTCATTTTGTAGTAGACTAAGAACAGAAAAAACGACATTTGACGCGGCTGTGAATCGAACCACAGATCTCTGTTTTGCCGGGACACTGCTCTTAGATTAGATTAGATTAAAGAACCAGCCTAGAGGTGGGATGTTGTTCCCTTGTTACTGCGACCCGTTTGGATCTTTTGTAATTCCCTACTGCTGGTTTTGACCTAAAGTTTCAGGGCTTTGACAAAACCCAAGACTTTTTTAGGTTGTAGATGCCACACTTCGTCCGGTGTTAGGTACATTTGGTCCATATGCTCAAGCCTCGGACGTATTATGCATTTACACCGGCACAAGATGTGCTCTGAGGTTTCCAGTTCCTCTTCACAAAATCTACAATTTTGATTTTCCTCAATTCCCATCTTTGTCAGATGGTATCTTAGAGGACAGTGTCCAGTGAAAAGTCCAACTAGTGTCCTTAGTTCATTTTTTGGAAGCTTTAGGAATTCCTGCGCTTTGCCCTTTTTGGTTTTTATGAATTTTTTAGCCTGTCTGGCACCTTGAGTTGTTGACAAGTGCGAGGACTTTTGTTACTCCTACCATTCATTGATCAAGTTTGTTCTGTGTGATTTGGAAATCCACAGAAAGGTTCAGGTCCGATGAAGATGTCTTCCGCTCCTGACTTTGCCAGCCTCCTCATTTCCTGCTATGCCTTCGTAACCAGCTTTAAATCTATCATTTGAGAACTAATAGCCTTGGACACTGCTCTTACCAATGAGCTACTGATGAACCATGTCGTTTACTGTTCTTAGTTACTACCTAAACATAGTTGATATTCAAAACTCCTACAAGTTGAATCGAATCTTTTATGGAATTCTAAAGCACAAATTTCACTTTATGAAATGAAATAGGAAAAATACCAATCAAATCAATTTAAATCATAATTCTAACTGGAATTTTTTAGAACATATTTTCAATTTTTTTGTTTTTTTAAACTATACAATTTGTAATGAATAAATATTTACATAAATATCGAAAATATTTCAATTATAATTGATTACCTTTAAAAACAAGAATTTTATTAAATCAACAATCAACCTTTACCAGCAGAAAGGAAGACTGGCAATTTTATTTTTTTCTTTATTTTATTTTTTTTTTTTTTTTTTGAAAAAGGTTCTATACAGGCAAAACCAATTTGTTTATTAGTTAGACAATTTAATAAAAACAAATTTTTTTTTCTGATATTCATCTGAGATAAGTCATAAATAATCATACCATATTATTAGCAAACTTTTTTTCTTTTTTATTATTATTTTTCTTATATTTTTCTTCAATACATTTTGTTATTTTTATCACTCCCTTATAACACACTATCATACATCATAAATAAAAAATATAAAAAAAAAATATATTATTTCAGACAAATTCACAAAAATAAAATTTTATACAATGTATATGTATCTATAAATGAAAATTTATCATATACATACATACAACCGAAAAAGAAAAGATAAACCAACCGTTCAATATAATGGAAAAAGATGAGTAAAAATGAAATTTTCTAAATGTAATTTTCCCTCATCAAAGTGAAGAAATAAAAACATTTTTCGGTTATCGATGTAAAAAAAAAAGAATAATAGAAGATACCTACATACAAAAAAGATTGTTAAATCTGATATTGAACCTCTATTTATTTTAGGAAATTGGACTTCTTTGAAAGGATCAATTTTTTTTTCTCTCCTTTTCTTATTTTTTTTTTATAACGATAACCTTGTACAATCATCAATTGAATATCGTTTCTTTTTTTTTCTTCTTTTTGCTTTCTACAACTCATTTATAAATAAATCAGAACATAATCCTTTTCCATTCTTATAAAAATGTATCACTAATATAATATTGAAAACCCACAAAAATATATTTCCTGTTACTATACCATTTATTGGATAATTTAATTTAACGATGATATTATTATTGAGCCTCTTATGTATTGAATGATATTGAAGATGTATCTAAAATTTTATATAGATACAGATAAGTATAATCATGTTTAATTTATGTACAAATGTATAGATTTTGTGTACCTAAATGTTTGTTTTTTTTTCTTCTTTTTATTTTTACCTTTTTTTTTGAGATTTTATCATAACATTAATGTAAAAATAATATAAAGCATTTAAAAATAATTCGTATTTCCCATTAAACCATAAAATGGACAAATAAACATGATACATAAATTACAGATAATTTTATGACAATTAATCATGCTGTTAGAAAAAATTATTCATCTTTAAATTATGAAATTAGTAATGAAATTTGCAAAGAAAATTGAAAAAACATATATCATTCATATATCAAAGATGCATCTAAAGGATAAATTCTTTATATTAGTTAAGCTAGCTTCATACTACATTATCTATTCAGCATTAGATATGTCTTTCATATACCAATGATATATTCTTGGTTAACTGGGTAAACTCTAAAAAGACTTTTTTTTAAACAAACACGCGCTGTTTTGTTTTTCTTTTTTTAATTTTAATCAAAATTTTGCTGAATTTTCTTTTTTTTTTTCAACATTCAGGTTCTATAATTCAATATCCTTACAATAAAACAACAATCTGAACTGATTATCCTTTTTAAAGAGGCATTGTTTTAAATAAGGAGTTTATATACAGTAAAAGCTAAAAACGAAAAATTCAAAGTAATTATTTTTTGGCCTAAAAGTCAAAGTAAGAAACAAGCAAAAATAATGTAAAATTGTTTATCTAACATTTTAATTTAAATTATTGCTTATACTTATTGACACATTTTCTAAAGGAAAAATTTCAGAGAATATTCTATTACATTCAATTGCAAATTGAAAACTATTAGAATATTATAATAATCAATAAAATATGCTTGTAATTTGTGTTATGTACTTATTGTAACTTAAGAATTTTCAATAATGATGATCAGGATATTATTTTATATAATATTGATTACTATATTCATTTTTTTCTTCCTCAATATTATACAGCAATTTGTTCTAAGGAAATATGATATTATTGGAAAAATTGAATATACCATATTCAAATGTATAAGGTATAAGTTTATACAAATATTTCTTGCATATTAAATCCTTATTGAAATTATAATCTATATATGACATATTTGTTTACATATAGAAAGTTATTACAAAAATGTGCTTGATAATATTTTCTATTATGATATTATGTTACATTTCAGCAAAGATACACATTTTTTTTTTTTACATACATTATTGAAAAAAATTACAATAAATAATAATAAGAAATTTAAAGAAAAAAATTATAAACTTTAAAATAAGAAACAAATTTTTTTTAATTTATGAAAATTTATTTATGTGTTATTTTTCAATTACAAAACTTTTTTTTTATATATAAAAAAATGTACAATAACTTTTGAAGAAAAAAAAAAAAGTTTTCAATTTGAATTTTACATAAAAGAAAGCCATACGCACCTTTATTTATAACGTATACATCCTTACGGAATGTTATATTCGAAAGAAAAAAATAAACAAAAAAAAAAAAAGGTTATAAGACAAATGTTCCAGACAACTTTCAATTTAAAAGTTCTTTATAAGACCATCAATCTTTTTGACGCCTTTCTCATTCTTTTTACAAGCACACATTGGTACATATACCTTTTTCTTTTTTATATATTATACATTTACATGGCACATTGTGTATCACAGATTCAACAATATTAATTTAATAAAAGATAAAGTTTTTCTATAGTTTTTTTAAAAGTAAATTTTCATTTATCATTTTTATTTTGACAAAAGAAAAAAAGGAAGTAGGTACACCCTGTACTGATGTATACATATGTATGTAAAATGAAACATCTGTTTTCTCATATATAATACATGAATAAATCACATCAGTATATCGGCAGGATGAGTATTACATCATTCAGATTCTTTTGATTTAAATAAATCGAGAAAAAAAAAAACAAAGTTTAGAACATAAACTTTTAACCTTACAAAAGACACACACAAAAAAGGTAAACACCCTAATCTTTAAATCTGATTAAAAAAAAAAAATTTTTTTACTTACATTTTATTGAAAAATTTATTTTATTTGATGAATAAATTGTTAACGTGTGAATTTTATATGTTAAAAATTATCCTACAATAAGTAAGCTACTTAACAAAATTTTAATATTCTTTGTCAAGTATTTGTGTGTGTACACTTGAAATTTTAATCAAGAAATATGTTCTAAATTAAAAAGTAGGATTCGTTTTTTGTTAAATAATGAAAATTATCACATAAATTCAATTATTTTATTTTATTACATATTAAAACTTTTATATGCTTTTATATAAAAAAAAAAAAATGAAAATTAAATTTTATTTGAAAATTCTCTTATTTGAAAAACGTTCTAATTGATAAGTACATACTTCAACAAATTTAAATTTCCTTCTTTTGTATGTAGATACCTACTTTACTTTTAAATCTTTATTAAATATTCATGTTACAACTATTATACTCGTATATACATGCACCTACATACTTATATATTTATCGTATTCGTATATACTTACATATTGTTATACCACGTTCAGGAAATTGATGAACAAATAAATAATGTTATATATGCAACAAACATTGCATGTAAAAGTATAATCTTTATCTGTTCTCTAGATATAAAGTAGGTCGTTTAGAAAGAAAGAAAAGAAAAAATACAAGAAACGCATCCTTATATACAATTTTCGTTTTAGAAATAAATTCTTAAATAAATCTTTACAGTTTGTTGAATTGAAAGTAAGATCTCAATTCTCATTCAATATAAGGGTAATACTAAAAAACCTTCTTTTTTTTTCTCATATACATAAATACATACATTACATACATACATATTACATACACAGTTATATAGTGTGTAGAAGGAGTATTTTAATAGATTAAGTTTTCTAGTATGCACTCAAGACGGAAACTTTTAATAAATCTTACATTTTCTTTTATACATATAAGAATAAGAAGAATATTTAATGAATAACAAACGAATCGGAAAGTTTTCTACGAAAAATTTTCAAACTATCATCATTAATCAATAGCAAATAAAAGAAAAATATGTAAATAAAAAGTAAGAAAACATTAGAAAATGTTTATATTTCAATTTTTGAATAAGTTTACTTTATCTTAATCATTGAAATATGTAATCTCATTTATGTTTGAACTAAATAAAGATTTTATTTACTTAAATGTAATATTTTAAAATTGTTTCTTTGAAAAAAAAACAAAAAAGAAAATGAATCTTTGTTTTTTCTCATTTTAAATGAAGAAGTAAAATTTCATGTGCATTGAAATATTTTATAAATCTTTTAATGCGTGAAAATCATCAAAATAAAGTAGCATAATTTTTCCGATTCAACAAACATAATTTAAAATCAAAAAACACTACTGTTTTTCTTCTGTTTTTAATAATTTAACAATCATAGATAATAAATTCTCATTTTATTATACAGAGAAGTGTTTTTATCATTTGAATTAATTATACTTGTCTCTTCTACTTCCTGATTCATGTTTCGCTTCTTTTTTTTTTCAAATTTACTACAGCTAATTTAAAATACATTGTTGGAAAAAATTCGTGAAAATTTTAAAAACTATATACACTTCAGAACAAACACAAAATAAAATTATGTTCCAGAAAAATAAAGTGTTTTTGTTTTTCTTTATTTTTTTTGCATTTTATATGCAAATTTTTTTAACAATATTCAAACACAGTTATAAAAAAAAACAAGTGGATATACACACTTAACTTTTATGTAAGTATATTGGACATTAAGGCTTTTGCAGGTGTTTCTAATTAGCGTATACAAAACAAGATTGTGAATTATTCATTTCAGATTAAATTTTAATGCTTTCATTACCTTATCTCATCCTTCTATTTTTTTTTTTTTTGGATACAAAGAATAAATAACTGAGAGAAAAAAAAGTAACAGTACAAATAATTTAAATTGGTTACCTTTTTTTTCACTTTTTTGTTCTTCGATTTTATTCATTACGTATTAAAAATAAATTTGAAAAAGGACTGTTTTCGGGATGTTTTGAAAATAAATGACATTTGAGAGAAAATTATGTTAAATACAAATGATTGAATTATTTATGAAGTAAACACTTGGTTTTAAAATTTTGTGTACGTTTTAGGTTTAAATAAGACTCATTTCTCGATATTATGAAGGCCAAAATAACTTTTTTATAGACTCGAAAATTTGTCAATAAAAGCTGACTAGAAATTTTAAACAAAACATGGGAAATTTTCGAAGTTTTTCAAATTTAATAAATATTCCAAGCAAAACTGCACTGCAAAATACTTGTTCCAGTTGAATAATTGAAATATTGACCAATTTGCCACTTAGACTGGAGTACTTTAATATGTACTTCAATTTTGAAGGTGCTAGTATTTCACTACTAACATTGGTACTTCAAATTTTATAATAAATTCTGATCACAGCTCACAATCCATCATTGAAAGATACTAGCATTTGTTACCAGAAAATTCAAATTCATATCAAATATACCACATGATTGTGTTTTTTGACGATTTTCCATTTTCAAATTCATTTTTTTCTCGTCCTTTATTTAATCTTCAATTTAATGCTAACTTATTCATTTTAGACACAATCTTAATTAAAGCTTCTTCATCAATAATCATTTAAAATTTCTTATTCCGACAATATTATCTACTTTCAATTAAAAATTGTGTAATTATCATTTTTAATTGGAATTTTTTTTTTGTCATCAATAAAATAAAATACAAATAATCATTCTTAATCATGAAACAAATGTTTAATGTCTATTGTATTTATCATTGTGTGTAATAAGATGAAATCCAATTATTTTCTTCTTGTAAAATAAAATCCTTATGATCATCATGAAAATAAAATACAACAACTAATTTGGAAGTTTGAAGAAGAAAAGTATTTAGAAATAAAAAAAAAAAAACATGAAAATAATAAGAAGAAATAAAATAAGAGATTTCAATAATAAATGCATTGTTTGTTTTCAAGATTACTTTTTTAAATGCATCTTTAAAGGATATGTATATAATATAAAAATAATCGATAACTACTAGAGACAGAGGAGAAAGAATAAAGAATTGAAATTGAAAACATAAACAAAAAGAAAAGAATATAATTTGAAGAAAGAAAAAAAGGAAAACAGAAGAATAAAAAAAAATGTTATCTTATGTATTTTAGATGGACATTTCGACATTTTCTGTGAAAATATATGCTACAAAATCCATGAATTACGATTCTATCTTCTTAAATATGTTTTTAAAATAAATGTTATATGCGGTGAACTGTAAATGATCCCTTTTTTTATTTTTATCTCTTCACTAAGTATATTTTTTGCTTTTTTTTTTTCATCTTCTTTTTCTTCTTCTGAAGTTAAAAAATATTTGTTTTATTTTTCAAAAACATTTATTTTACTTATAAACATTTCAATATGGAAGAAAAAAAAATTGCATACATTACATAGAAGACATAAAAATCTGTTTTAAAAACAATTTATTTCTTTAAAAAGCTAAGGTAATTGCAAAAATTCAATCAATTTTTTATTGATGATGATATGCTTTTTTTAAAAAAGAACAAAATGAGCATTTAAAGTTCATTTTAAAGATAAGAATTCATCTTATTCAATTTTTTTTTTTTTCAAATAACTACATACATGCAATTTTTTTTTATTTTCATCGCAACCAAATTGAAATTTTACATTTATCCAATGAAAATGTAATACACATCATCAAATATAATGAACTTTATTCAGTCGATGATGATTTTTTATATGCATCAGATCCCTCATAATTTTCAATTATCAAATTTTTATAACGTCGAAGACGTACACTTATATTTTCTTCATTTTCAGATGCTGATAATATTATTATTCGTGAAATTATTAAATGTTCTGGATTCGAATTACTGAATCCTTTGATAACATCAATTTCATCATTGATTTTCAACTAAAAGTAAAAAAAAAAAAAAAACATCAATGAATTCAGGATTATTTTACTCATAAACATTTGATTGAAAATATTCATTTCAAAATATGAATTCATTTTGTTATTGTTGTTGTTGTTATTGTTGTAGTAATTACCTGTTGACTTTTTTTTGGTATCTTTTTGCCATTAACACGTATTCTGCTTTCATAAAATATATTCTCAATTTTACTAAAAAATATATATAAAAAAAATTAAGAAAATCTTTAATATTTTTGTATGTTCAAAGCAGTGAAAAGAATATATTAAATGATTTTTTTTATATTTTATTTCATGCAGAAAAGAATATTGTGAAAAATAAAGCAGAATGAACAGAAATAACATATGTACATACATATGTATGTATGAAGTTTCCTATAACATATGGAGAATTCAAAAACATCAAATGATTGTCATTTGCAAATTTTCAGCGTACTAAACCATGAAGCTGAATACTTGCAATTGACGATCATTTGATGTTTTTGAATTCTCCTATACATATATGTATCTATATGCACATGTTCGAGAACGTCAAATGATCATTAATTGACGACATTCAGCTTAAAACGTTGTATTGCTGAATTTCGTCAATTGACGATTATCTAACTTTCGAAGATGCAGTATATTTCAAATTAAATTTAGCGTACAAAATGATATACATATTATGTACTAAATTTTCCGTACTGTACAAGACAATATTCCTTTAATTTTCGAATCTTTAAACGATATTTCCTTTATTGTTTCGATTATATTAATTGAAAAAATCGCTTTTAAGCAATCAGAAAATTTATTAATATTTTAGTAAATGTTATTCAAAATACCTGTGTTTTCAAAAATGCAGTGATGCTACCGTGAAACACAATTCCTTTATAAGCTGAATTGTGTATCACGGCAGCATCACTGCATTTTTGAAAACACCGTTCCTCACTTACATAAAAAAATATATTTATCAGCCATTTGAAGTGAAATTAATTAAAAAACCGTTTGTATAAAATATGTGTATAAAATCCAAAAAATATAATAGCCTAATAATGTAAAAAATTGAGATTGTTTATTGTACAGATGATTTCTGGCAGGTTGATTTATCAAACGGAAATGCTATTAAAAATTATGCCCAGTAATTAAATGACTGATGATTCTTGACCACGGCCAAGTAGAATTTTACATCTAATCTGATATCATAAAATGCGTTACGTATGTAAGTAGTTCTAAAGTATCTGGGTATAGGGTATATAAAATTGAATTATAATATTTTATTGATAAATTGAATATATGTAGATATTTATTATTATTTTAACATATAGCTTTCTACATTCTAAATACATTTATGCAAGTCTTCTTTAATTTATTTTATAGGAATAAATATTTAGAACAAATTGTGCTTAATTAAATTGCATGTTCTTGTATTTTTTAATTAATTGTTGTTTGCGTTTTAATTGACATTTAAGTAATTCCAAATTTTGTAATTGCTCTTCTTTATTGTAATCAATTCCTGGTAATTGTTTGATTTGATTTCGTGCACTTTCAAAACGTTCTTGTAATAAAAGTATTTTTTGAGAACATTTCTGTGATTCTCTTTGTTTTTGCGCATTGTCTATTGGATCCTTTTCAATGCAACGAATAATATCATATATGACTGGAAGAATTTCAATATCAAGTTGGTCGACAGTCAAAGTTTTTTGATTATTATCTTCACTTTTAATATTTGAATCAAATTGTTTTGGTGATGTCGAATCTTGATTCATTTTGCTTTTCAGATTTATAAACTTTATAAAATGAGATTTATTTTACACAAGATTTTAAACTTTGTTTTCAAGAAATCTAACACTAGACAAAGCCAACTTTACAAGTATTACCCGGACTCGCTGTATTAAATGAAAAAATATGACAAATCTTTCTTCTACTACCCTTCAGATTTTATGTACAATGTACATATGTATGTTATGTGTGTATATATTAAAGAAGTTAGCAGCGTATGTTTAATAGGAAACTGAAACAAAATCCGACATTCAAACAAAAACAATAACCTCACAATCTGTATTGTCACCGCCGATTTTTCATTCAACAAAATTATAATCGAATAAAAATGTAAAAGTACGTACTTACTTGCGGGCAATTCCTAGACCAACTTTTATAAGCAAATCTGCTCTTAATGAATTCACCGAAGTTTTAATGACTTTCGAATCCTTTTCATCTACTTCATTACTCATTTCTTCATCACTATCAGACTCCTAAATGAACATTATAGAATAGTAAATAAAAAAAATAGTTATGATAAAAAATTAAAATATTTACCTCCTCGTCTGCTTTAGGTGTTTTCTTAGTGTACTTTTTTCGAACTAGAACCATTGAAGATTGAGGTACTGTTATGACCATTTTACCAAAATTAGAAAGTACAGGTGATGTACACTTGCTTTTAGATAGTAAAAACACTCTTCGTGGAACATGTAAAAACTGTAAAACTCTTCTACCGACGTAAACGGACATAATTTTTATTTAACAAAAACACAAATTTCAGCTATTAATTAATAATTAAAAAAACCGCGAATGAAAAACCCAAAGTATAAAAACCGGCGGTTTTTATTTCCGTTCAGTTATGTCATCTGATTTTTGACATTCTGTACATGTACACGTATACATGAAATTTACATTGATTTCAACTAAGATTGAAATATAATAAATTCATTAAAATTTATTCTTTTAGCTGTGTTTTATTGAAACTAACGAAGTGAGAATTTTGATATTTCTCATTCCCTCACTTAATTTTCTTGAGTAGAATTTTTTTTTGACATTTATAGTGAGCGTATTTTCAAGAAGAAGATAGTGAACTAAACTGATGTGAGCACAAATCACTTCCTCAGACCTCAATTCCAAATAAACACAGCTGCATAGTTCTGAATTCTGATGTTGAATTGGATTTCGTTCAATTCAAACATCGGAACTATTTTATTTCAGTTTCCAATTCAATTTCATTTCAACTATCGTCCGTCATTCGTCACTAACTTCATGTAAAATTTTAGAATGCATGAAAAATCAGCTGCAATCTGCATGAAAAATTAGTTCATTTGTTTTGTTCCAAAACCTACTATAATAACCTATTATATTATAGTAGGTTTTGGTCGTTCTCAAATCTCAATTCTTTTGTTGTTATTAAAAGTTCCAAAAGTGTAGTGTTTCGCGGTAATAAAGTTATTAAATTTACTTTTCTTTGAAATAAAAAATAATTGATTAAGTGTAATTTTAATATTCCTCGAATCAACTCTAATTTTAATTAAATTACATTTAAAAAGCCACTCAAACCTATTGAATTCATTTAAATTATTAAGTGTGTATTATTTACATCTTATTTACAAATTTATATGTTGATCTAAATTATATTTTATTAATTTTATAGTTTTAGAAATGAGCGGCAAAGATCGTCCAAAGAGACAAAGTGCAAGAGGATTACAACGTGAAGTTAGTAATCTTCGATTTTTACATGATTTTGATCCAGAGAAATCAACAAGAGAAAGACGAAAATTAACACGTAAAGTTGCTGCATCTTTTAATTCAAAAGATACTATTTATGATGAAAATGGAAGATTAAGAGAATATGGTTTTGCTAATATTTGTGATTGTATGAATGATAAATGTCCTGGATGTTACTATCCATGTTCATCATGTAGCAGTACAAAATGTGGACCAATATGTCGTGTTAATAGAAAATTCACTTTTGAATGTATTGAATTCGATGGAAAGGATTCAATTATAAAAAATAAATATAATAGTAAACCTTAAAAAGTAAGTAGAACTTAGGAATCTATTATAAGTAGAAATTAACTGAAAAGGTATGTATAGATAATGACTTATTAGGTTTTGATTACTAGATCGATCAACTGTATTGCACAATTGAATCGGTCTAGATTTTGAATTTGTGGTTAGGACGGTCAGGTGTATGTAGTAATATGTACATCTGATTCAATTATGCTCACAATTTTATTTTATTTGAAATCCAAGAGTCAACCTTCTTCTAACGGTGGCTGAGGGGCTTGTGATCTAACAAAAAATCATCTACCTCTCGTTAGGTGCGCCTGAGGATGATTGTTGATAGTGGGCTTGGAGATCGGTAAAATAAAAGTTGGTCTGGAAGTTCTTCCACCTGTAGATCAAGCGTTAGCGGAGGATGAGGTTCCAGAATCTCTTACTCTCCCCGACAGTCTTGTTCTCTGGTGGTCCTTCCACTTCCTGGGCGTCTCATACGCGCTCAGCAGAAGCGCACCAACAACAACCGTTCCGGAGGCGGATTCAGACCATTAGTAGATACGATCAACTGTGTCTGTAATGGGCACAATTGAATCGGTCTAGAAATTTAAATTTTCCATTCGCTCAGAAATTCAAGGGGAATTGAACGAAATTTGTTAACTAACGTAGTGGGATAAATAAAAAGTAAAACAAAATAAGCTTGAATTTTAAAAAAAAAGTGCTTCAAAAATGAATCGCTGCATTGGTGATGCTAATGTTCTTCTGTTCGTGATGCGAAAACATTACTTGTTGCTATGACAACGCTAAGTTTTTAGTTGGCGATGCAAGACTATTACATGACAGCTGAATATTACAAAGAATTTCGAATACTTGATTTGATACGATGCTTTTTTGAATATGTGACAACGCATCATAAAAGTTGCGTTGCATTTCTGAATTTGTGACAAGCATCAGCATCGCATCAACAAAGCAACGATTCATTTTTGAAGAAGCACAAACTTTTAAAACATATACCTACTTTTTAAAAATAGAATGCAAAAGTAAAAAAATTGATTATAAAGCCTCTGTAACTACGATAATATTCGAGTTGTTCGAGGAAGTAATGAAAGTTTCTCAGTAACAGCTTGTCCTTTAAATTTATATTGTCCCAATATTACATTATATTTAATCATTTTCACGAAAGAATCGATTCTAGATAGGAAGCCTTCTATTCACTCATCCTAAATCCGAAAACCCCATGTAAATCCGTTCACGTTTACTATACCCTTAAAACTCTTCCCAAAATTTCACACTTTTGTCAACAACATCGCTCTTTCCCACAAAGTGAGTGGATAAAAAGTATATAATAAAAAGAGAAAACATTTTAAAATAATCAAACATGAAATTTATTTTTTATTGTAAATAATGTTAAACAACAAAAAAAAAATCCAGTTATTATTCAACATCTGACTCAGGTTCTTCAACAATATACCCTTCTTCAGCGACATACTTTGTTGAACCTTTTTTAGAATTTGAATCTCCGCCAGCCATATCAATTCCTTTATCATTATTCCCTTCATTCATTCTTGAATTTCTAAACATAAATTCTTCTCTGTTAAGTGGAATTTCATTTTGTTGGTTTATATAGGACGATGATGATGATGATGATTTGTGCATTTGTTGTCTTATATTCGACATTTGTGGTATATAAATCATATTAGAAGGAATTCCAGACATTGATTGTGTCATTTGCGTCATTTGTTGTGGAATACCTTGCATATGTGGTGGAGTTGGAATCATTTGTGGCATTCTTTCTATATTTTGATTCATCATTAAAGGTACCTGAAAATATAATTGTCCTGGCAATTTCATTGTTGTATTCATATTATAAAATTGCATTTGTGGATTTGTTTGAAAACAAACTGAAGAATATGATGGAATTCCATTAATTGGACAACAATTCAATGATTGATATTGTCTTGATAAAAAATTATTATTATTCATTTGAATGTGTTGATCCCAGTCATTATGATTTTGATGATATAATACATTATAAAAATGATTTTGTTGTTGAGGCAAATCTTCATTCATGAACATAATAAAATTTTTATTATGATTTTGTTGAAAATTTAAATTTTCTGAAGGATATTGTTGATTATTATTGTTACTGCTACAGAAAAAACGATAATTTGAATCAATTAAATTTTGATTCATTTTTTTTTCTTCTTTTTCTTTTGTTTTTTCTTTATTAAATTATTTATCTTCAAAATGTAACAAATAAAATTAAAAATTTTCTTTTTATTTAATTTAATATATTTTTATTCAGTGTAATTACAATTGAATTAGTTTCCCATAATTCAACAATTAAATGTAATACATATAAACAAAATATGAATAGAATCACCTAAAATATAAAAATTTATCCGAAATTCTAATACCATTACTCAAAACAGTCGAAAATGGTAAGAATCCTTTTTTTTATTTTTTATTTTTTTAAATGACACTAAATTAGTAGATTGCTTTATAATAATTTTTTATTCTTTTGAAATTAATATAAAGTAGATTAAAAATGACAAGAAATGCATCGCTGCACCGTTGATGTAATGCTGTTTACGTATCATTGTCAAAAAAACATTAGCATCACCAAATTTTTGAAGAAACACTATGTTTATACGATGTTAATAATTTAATTAGAATTTATAACCACCTAAAATTGACTTGAATCTACCATGAACTCCAATGATTCTGTAAAATTACAAAAAAAAAAAACCTTGGCTTTTGTTTTTAAATAAAAATAAAATATTTTTAAACTTACTTATAATTTGTAGCAGCATTTATTATATGACTACCAATATTATTAATTAAATGATTATGAAAAACATATAAATGTATCATAATTGCCATTCCTGGTGAAATCAGAAATTTTGCAATATTCATTTTTGATAATTTCTTTATAACAACTGATGAATTTTTATATTTTCTAATAAATTTTCCAAATAATATTTCCAAAGTAATTGTTACTGAATATGCAAGAATAATTGATTTTGGATAAAAATAATATGATATTCCACCTAATAATGATGATATTAAATCAACTTTATCATCTTTAATATCAAAATAATTATTTAGTAAACAATTAGAAGCCTAAAAATAAAAAAAAAAAATAAAAATTAAAATAATTATTTATTTAGTTGTACATAATAATTATATTAAGAAAAATAAAATAATTACCCTATATAATCCAACATAACTCACAAGAAATTCAATTGCATTAAAATCAAATTTTCTTAATTTATTTATTATAAATTCATAAATATTATCAGATTTTTTAATTGGTTTTGCAAATATTGATTTAACAATTTCTAAACAAAACCCAACTGATAAATATGTTTTAATTCCTTGTTTTAAATGATTCATACAATTTTCTTCATGATGACATTTTGAATTTATATTTTTTAATTTATCATCATCATCATCATCATCGTCATTATTTTTTATATTATTTAAATTTGTAGATTTTTTATTTTCAGATTTTTCATTATTTTTATTTGGTTTTACAAACCAAAATATTTTTAATTTATGATTTTCTTTTAAATATTTAAATACTACAGAACTGCATAACATAAATATTAATGTTTGTAAAATTTTTGATTCACTTATTGTACGTGATATGATATTTGATTTTGCACGTAATTCAGCTTCAAAAAGCTACAAATAAAAATTTCAAATATTATTTAGATTCATTACTTTTTTTTAAATAATCAAATGCATAAAAAATATCATATTTACCACTTGAAATATATAAATTAAAAACATTCTAGCAACACGATCGGATAATAAAAAACATGTTAAAGATGACGTTAAGGCTGGATAAAAGAATATAGAATAATAGCTCCATTTTCCATTAATTTTCCTAAAATATTAAACAAAGTAAGGTAGATTTTCTGTTTAAAAGAATAAATGATTGTTTTTTTTTCTTTTTAATCAATTATACTATGATTTCCGAATTGTCAAAAAATATCTAACACTTTTAGAAGAATATATAGGTACGGTTGATGACACCTTTTGATCCTACTTTCGTCAACAGCATCATTTTTTTCATGGAATTCATTTTTTTTTATTAATCTTCTTCTTTTATAGCTTTACAATCAATCCTTTATGAATTCATAGCTTGCTTGTAGTCAAGTCATATTTCATTAGATTATCTCAAAGATAAAATCTCAAATCAGGAAAAAAAATCTGCATTTTGTGCGATAAATATTTTTTTAAATGTGTTTTCCTTTTGAAAAATTACTTAAATTTTATTCCGATACATTAAGTCTTAATTAAATAAAAATAAATCACCAAATTTTTTCAGTTAAAAAAGATACTGAATGAAAAAACAAAATGTTTTTAATTGAAAATTTTAAAATTTATCTTCTTTAAAAGAAAAAAAAAAAAAAAAATGAAGGTGAATCTATCTGCATAATTTATAAAGAATCACCTGTATATTATTTACATTTCCAATCGTCTCTTTTACAGGCAATAATTCGGAAAAAAACAACATACATATGTACATAGGTAAAAAAAAAGTATTAAATAAAAAATAAATAAATAAAGGGCATTCAAAAAATATTTTACTATCTACAATATAATTTTCAATTTTTTCAATTAAATTTGCTCAATAGAGTCAGTACCAAAAAACTTTTTGGTTTTTGATTTTTCAATCGAATTTTTTGAATGAAGAATTAAATTATTCTATCAAAATAATAAATCATAGAACACCCTGTATAATGCTTCTCTTTCTGTTTTCACGATATATGTAAATTTTATTCAACCTTAACCATGAATTAAATTAACAATTTACGTCAAATTCTAAATAATTCATTTGCGCGTGCATGTGAAAAAAAAATAAAATTAAAAAAACAAATATTACAACAAAACAAAATTTTAATGCAAAAAAAAAAAAAAAATACTATTTAAATAAAAAAATTGCATTTAAAAGAGTGTTGAACCATATAATATTGAATATTCAAATTTATTTTGTTGCTTAATTTTTTTTTTTTTTCAATTTGTTGTAACGACACCATAATTTATTAGTTCAATAATATGTAACACAATTTGTTGTATTTTTAATTAAAGAGGAAGTTGTTTTATTAATTCAAAAATTGAATATGTATTTTAGTCTTAATTTTTTTATTTAAATTTTTTCATAAAAATTTTTGAAATTAAATATTTTTTAATCAAGTGAATGATTTTTTTTAAAAAAAGACAATCTTATGTTTTTTTTTAAAAGAATTTTTTGTTTGCTAAGAAATATATTTATTTTAAAATCAAAGTTCAAATTTAAAACAACAAAAAAACGTTCAAGGATCATTAAATAACCTAAATAAATTTCTGTATGTATGTAAAAGTTCATACAAAAAATATATTAAGTAAGAAAATTAATGTACAATAAATGCAATAAATTTATTTATTATTATTCATTTGGTTTTTGAAGTGATATAACATGTATTAAAAACACACATATACATACATATGCACTATATATGTATGTACATTTTTTTCTCTTCATTTAAAATTTGAAACAAAAAATATATATTCAAAGTCAGAAGAAAAATTGTGATTTCACATAATAATTAATTAAATAAAATTACATTTATTGGATTTAAAAAAATACCTATTCTTTGTACCAAATACATAATCTGCACCATAACTATGTATATTCTTTCAAAACAAATTTAATAACCCTTTTAATACACACACACACACACACTTGTCATTATATAAAAACTATATTACTTTATACAAACCTGAGAATGCATGCTAATAAAACAATAACATTTCCAAGTAAATATGCTCCAGAACATACTTCTATATAATATGATGTATGATCCCAGAATATTTCACGATTCATTTTATGAATTTTCATTATTAATGGAAATAACCATAATGGTGAAAATGATATTAAACTTGACCATAAATAATTTTTTAAATTATAAATTAATGATTCTGTACAAGTACGTCCTGGATGTGAAAGTGTACGACAACTATAATTTTTAAATTGTGAATTTATTATTTTACTTAAAGTTGACATTTTTTCTCGGTAATTTTTTTTTTTTTTCAACAATTAATAATAAAATTTAATTAAAAAACAAAAAAAAAAAATTTAAACTATAAAATTTATTTTTTTTTTTTCGAAATTCGAAATAACTGTGTTAAAAAGACATAACAAACAGTTCCAAGGTTGATTTTATACTGTACTAAATTTTTTTTTACTGTAATATTATTTTTTTCGTTTTCCTCATTCTTTTTTCTTTTATTAATTGCAATTTTGAAATTTAAATTAGAAATAATACTTTTCAGCACTTATGAGCTTTTTATAAGAGAAATTTTTTTAAATAAATTTTTTACTATGTAGGTAATATAAACAGTGCTGGATTTAGGCTTAGACCCGCGAGACCCGGGCCTAGGGCGGCAAAATTTATATCTAACTAGGCCCGGGACAGGGTGCCGTCGAACCTTAATCCGCCACTGAATATAAATTTAATTCACGTAATATTTCAAGTTTAGAAAATAAATTATTGCAAGCTAATAAATTGAACTCAGAACCTAGACAAAACAAAAAATCCTTATGTGGGATTGTCTGTACTAACTCTACTCTATACTCTATCCAACAAATTTCTTCACTGCAGGTCTTATGAAAAAGTTCATTTTTATCCAGTGTCATTACACTTAATACTTTTAATAATAGTATACTAAGCTACTCATACCATACCCCAATCTATTATATGTGCAATGAGACGCTGGATAAAAGTGCCGGTGATGAAAATCAGAAACACATTTACATATGTAATTACTCAAAGAAAAAACAAGACTATGTCCATAAACCTGCAGTGAAAAAATTTGTTGGATAGATTATAGTTTCATGGAACTTAAAATATTGTGCTGAGAAATCATCTATGTAATATTCTACCTGAGCATTTTTTCAATCATTTTAAAAAGTAAAAATAAATCCTTGCGTGAGATATATTCAAAAATATTCTCATGTAAAAAAAAACTGACTTTTATATATACATATTTATTTGGAATAATTGTAATTGATTTAAATACATAGATAGATTAAATATATATAAATATGTATGTGAATTTGAATGAAATAGTGCATTTTCGAAAACGTCAAGCGATCATCAGTTGACGAAATTCAACAATAATTGAAAATTTATGGCTGAATTTTGTCAATTTAACGATCATTTGATCAAAAATGCATATAATGATATTAATAATTTATATAGTAATAATTTAAATAATTTTTTTATACGGAATAATAATTTGAAGTAATTTAATCAACTTCTTCAACAGTTGGTCCTGATCGTCCACCTTGACTGTTTGCTCCTTGACCACCAGCAGCTCCACCTTGTCCATGCATTTTTGCCATTACTGGACCACATACTCTTTGGCATTCTTTCAAATGATCTTCAAATTCTTCTTTTTCAGCTAATGTATTAGCATCAAGCCAATTCATTTCTTGTGAGCATTTATTAGTTACTGTTGATTTATCAGAATCACTTAATTTTCCTTCTGGAGCATCTTCAATAGCCTTTAAATAATTATATATAAAATTTTATATGAAAGAATATAAAAATTTCATCTTACCTGTTTGCAACTGAAAACATAACTTTCAAGAGCATTTCTTGCAGATATTTTTTCACGTTGTTTTTCATCTTCTTCACGGTATCTTTCTGCATCAGATAACATTTTATCAATTTCAGCTTTTGAAAGACGTCCTTTATCGTTAGTAATGGTTATCTTTTCAGCTCTTCCAGTGCTTGTGTCTTTAGCAGAAACATTCAAAATACCATCAGCATTCATATCAAATATTACTTCAATTTTTGGTACACCTCTTGGTGCTGGAGGAATACCAGTAAGATTAAAGGTACCAAGTAAATTATTATCTTTTGTCATTGCTCTTTCTCCTTCATATACTTGAATTGTAACCGCATTCTGATTATCACTATAAGTGGTAAATGTTTGTTGTTGTTTGCAAGGAATTCTAGAATTACGTTCAATCAATTTAGTCATTACACCTCCTGCGGTTTCTATACCAAGTGATAAAGGAGCAACATCAACCAAAAGAACATCTTGAATTTGTGAACTACCTTCGCCAGATAAGATTGCTGCTTGAACAGCTGCACCGTAAGCCACTGCCTCATCAGGATTAATAGACAGATTCAATTGTTTACCACAGAAGAAATCTTGAAGCATTTTTTGAATTTTTGGAATACGAGTTGAACCACCGACAAGTACAACATCATGAATTTGACCTTTATCAAGTTTAGCATCAGTAAGAGCACGCTCCACAGGTTGAAGAGTTGATCTGAATAAATCCATATTGAGTTCTTCGAAACGAGCTCTTGTTATTTTTGAATAAAAATCAATGCCATCATGTAATGCATCGATTTCCAATGAAGCTTCAGTACTTGATGATAAAGTTCGTTTTGCTCTTTCGCAAGCTGTTCTCAAACGTCTTAATGCCCGCATATTGCCGCTAAGATCTTTTTTGTGTTTTCTCTTGAATTCTTCAACAAAATGAGTGACGAGACGGTTGTCAAAATCTTCACCACCCAAATGAGTATCACCAGCTGTTGATTTCACTTCAAATAAAGAACCTTCATCGATTGTAAGGATAGACACATCGAAAGTACCACCACCTAAATCAAAAATCAAAACATTTTTCTCTCCTTTTAAATTCTTATCCAATCCATAAGCCAAAGCGGCAGCTGTTGGTTCATTGATAATACGAAGAACATTCAAACCGGCAATCGAACCTGCATCTTTTGTTGCTTGTCTTTGAGAATCATTAAAATATGCTGGCACGGTAATTACAGCATCTGTAACTTTTCCACCCAAATAAATATCAGCAATTTCTTTCATTTTTGTTAAAACCATTGAACTTATTTCTTCTGGAGCAAAACGTTTTATTTCACCCTTAAATTCAATTTCAATTTTTGGTTTTCCACCATCACTAATAACCTTGAATGGCCAATGTTTCATATCACCTTGAATTTTTGGATCATCAAATTTACGACCAATCAAACGTTTTGCATCAAAAACAGTATTTCTTGCATTCATTGCCACCTAAAATATTTTAAAAATGATTTATTTTATCAATTTATTACCAAAATTAAGATGAAGTCGTGTTTTTGTTATGTTTTACAAAGATTTCTTTGACAGGGAAAATATACCTTCAATAAAACGTAATTTGTCTAGTTCAAAGTAAAGTTATTGTGGGATTAAGACTAAAAAAAAAACGTTTAACGGTTATTTAGTCGCTTTGAACAATTTTATAAATAACTACATTACATCAATGTAGGTTTAATAAGAGGAATTATTAAGGGACACCTACACATTTATTTTGAAATTCGTGAAATTATATACTGCACATATACATATACATATATGTATCATATCTACATTTATTTTTCGTACGCACTTTTTTTTGTCCTGTTAGGTGGTTTTTCATAAACTTAAGCCTTATTTTGTATAATAGTAAGTTTGTCAATAAATACTCCTTCTGCATTTTAAGGTGCTGCTTTCATGGAAACATTTCCTCCTTTTCTTAAAAAACGAAGAAGGGTAAAGATGTTTGCATTTAAAGGCCTTTTTTACCCTCAAAATATTGACACGTGTAAAGGATTTTTTGTAATGCTACTTTCTTTTTGATTTAACATCTTCTGCATTGAAATTTCACTTTTATACATATGTATACATAATAACATATACATAAAAATTATATACTACTTAATATATGTGCCTACACCTAAATTAACCTTAAAGACCTTGAAATGAAATGGCGTTAATAGAAATAGAAAATTTTACTTTCATTATAATGATAACTGTCCCACACAATAAATCAGCTAAAATTTTATAAACATATGTACCTATACATATGTGCAAGATAAATACATATTTACGTGTGTGTTTTATTTTCACTTTAGTTTAAGGTAAAAAATAATGAATTTAAAATATGTAATTACAAAAAGCTTAGTAACTATCATCAATTAATCCTACTAAAGTATAAAATGTAGTTCGTTTTGTAAAAACTATAAAAGCATTTTTCTCAAGTTAGAATTCATTAAACGACATAATGAGTACTTTCATGAATGCGTCGACGGCGCATTTTATTTTCAATTAAAACGAATAGTGTTGTACATTTTTTTCCTGACATTTCTTTAGTTCGATTTTGTAGAAGATTTGAATATCAATGTTTAGAAGTAGGAACTAAGAGCAGTGAACGGCATGACATTCGGTGGCGCATTGGTAAGCGCACTGTCCCGGCAAGATAGAGGACTGTGGTTCGATTCCCAGTCGAGTCGAATGTCGTTTTTTCTGTTCTTAGCTACTACAATTTTTAATTTAAAATAAGATTTAAATTAATTAAAAATTATCAAATTTTATAAAGATTGTGACGTCATATTTGAAGATGGCGAATCATGTTCATTTATTGTAATAACTGCTTGCATGCACAGTTGACGACTCTGATTACAATTCCAGCGCATTCGAGTCGTCGACGTTTGTTGACGACGAATTCATGAAAGTTCTCAATAATCTCAATGTAGTTCAAATATTCAAACACACACATATAAAATAACATTTCTAGAAAGATTTTTTTTTTTATTAATTTTAAAAATCATGAATTACTTACTAGAAAATAAAGATCTATTTTTAAACATGTGGGAGTTCTAAAAATACATTGAATAAAATTTTGAAAATTATAATGCTTATGCGTGCTTTATATACAATCAGAAAAAAAACATCATATTAAAATATTCGTATACATATTATTATGAAAACATACATAGAAATTGACGTAATATGAAATGATCTTTTTAAACAAACAAAAAAAGAAAAAAACAACGAGAAAAAAAATTCATTAGACCAGAAAAGTAAAAAAAAAATTTTCTATTATTTGAATAAACATATTTTAAATAAAATAATAAAAATTAAGATGAAATTAAAGATATTTAACGATGCATAAAAACAAAATAAAGAAATTAATGATACTTTTGTTGAAATTTACATGCATCATGAAAGTAAAAAATTCATCGTTTATTTATTCATCATATGTTTCGCTTCTCTTCTTTTTTTTTTGTTTTCGCGTTCAAATGACACATAATATTTTTTTTAATATTTTAATTAACATTTTTTTGAACCTGAATTAAATTATCTTTTTTTATTTACATATTTATTTTATTTAAAATATTTTTATAAAAATAAAATATGAATAAACGTCCACATATAATAAACATGTGAAATGATGATGATTAAATTTTTTATGATAATTTTTAATTTTAAATCTTTTTTTGACGAAAAAGAAAATCATAAAGAAAGTGGGAATAAAAATGATGAAATTAAAAAAAAGTTAGAAATTTATGTGTGTACCTGTGTACATAGCTGATGAAGAAACAAAAATATCACATGAAATTTATTGACTTATTAATCATATAGGTAATTGTAATAATTTTAAATTAAAAAGATTTTTTAAGATTAAATGTGAGTATTATGAGAATTTCATGACAAACTAGAATAATTATTGAAACTAACATATTTTGAATGAATTGTTGATCTTTTAAACTTCACATTGAACTTATTTAAAAAACAAAAAAAATTGAAAAAATTGTTGTAGGCGTATTTATTAAGAAATTTTAGCTTTATTTTTAATACCCGCCAAATTTGAATTTAAAATAAAGATTTTTGAACTTTACTATCTTTTTAAAGCTTTTTTTTTTCTTTTTTTCTCATATTTAAAATTCAATAGAAGTATATTTGAATATATTTTGAAAGTCATCAAATATTTAAATAGAATTATTTTTCAAATATTTTTTTTGGAATTATGATTTTCATTTATTTGTTTGAAAGAGCGATACCGGTAACGAACCGGTGTATTATAGTAATGAGCTCTCTACTTAAATTTTCGTTCTTTAAATTGGATGGATGTGCATAAAGTATTGTTTAGTCAGAAAAAATATTCTGAAAGGTATCCGAAATGAGAAAAAGTTTATCAATTTTATTGAAAAAAAAAATAAATAAATAAATAAAAATCAGAAAAGCTCTCCTAAGCTAGACGATTTTATTTTTGGATTTCAAAACAATCTTTTTTTTTAAGTTGAGCAAAGATAAAAAATAAAATAAGAATATGAAGTTTTTGAATTATAATAAACAAAATTTTGCAACAATATTTTTATCTCATTTGTAAACAAACTACCTACATATACATGCGATGCGGGTGATTATGTATCAGATTTAAATTTTATTTTTTTTTATTTTTAAATTATTGTATTTACCGTCTGTGTTTGTATATTCAGTTTGAAATATGTGATTGCATTTCATGCATGAATGGTATAATAATGTAAAAAATTAAAATAAATATGATACTACATACCTACTCATTATGGAGTTAATTTAAATTGAATTCGATTTCCGCAATTACAACAAACAAAATAACATTCGATTTAATTAATTAAACTTTTTTTTTTTCATGAAAATAAAATAACAAAAAAAAAACCGTGAGAAGAAAAATTTTTCTACCTACAAAAAGAAGAAAAAAACAAAAGTCATTTAAGTACTCCTTAGAACAAAAAAATATTCAGAACAAGGCTGTATTTAATCAAAATTAAAAATTCTTACTATGAAAAATTTGAAAAAAAAAAAAAAAATTATATCCATAATTTTAAAGTGCATAAAAATTAAAACGAAAAATCATACGGTACTTGGAAAATAAAAAAATTTATGTTTTAATTTTCATAAATATTTTTTTTTATGTATTGCACATGCATAAAATTTTTCTCTCGATTCTTTTCTAAAATAAAATTTATCAAAAACTAGTAAATCATTTTTATTTTTTTTTCAATAAAATCATGATACCAAATTTGGTAATTGTAAAACATGTAAAGAAAAAAAGAAGTAAAATTTAAGTCTTCGTTTACTCACAGTTTTTTGATACGTGGTATTACAATGCTACAAATGAAAAAATTAACATAATAGTATATATTATATCTAGATTTATGACAAGAATGGTATGAACAAGTGTTAGATTTGTAGAATAATGATGATGATGATGGTGATGATGATTGTAAAAATTACAACAAGTAGTTGTTGACATTATCTAAAAAAAAAATACAGTATAGAGTAGTAACAAAAGTGATTCGTGAGACTAGATGTTCTAAATGTCATATAGTAACAAAAATGTGAAAATTTATGAAGCTGAACAACCAAATATGTGAAAATATATATTATGATCTCATAACATTATTACAAAAATGGAAAGTAGTTTATTGTATGTATTTTCAATTATAGGCTTTTAAAAAAAAAAAACAAAAAAAATGAAAATGAAAATACAAAAAAAAAAGATTTTAAATAGTATCTGTATCTTTGAAAAAAAAAATTATATCTAATAATGCGTTAAATTAGAAATTTTAAAAGAAAAAAGAAAGAAAACCATTCTATTTATAACTTTGAATCATATCATAAGATGATGATGATATTTGCATATGTGTATATTTAAAATTATATTTTGAAATTATATTTGAAAATACATACAACTTTTATAATAAAATTTATTAATTTTTATTTATTTATTTTATGTTTTTTTATATTTTTTCTTTCTTTTTTTAAAATAATAAAAAAAATTAGTACCTGATTTTTAGCAGCATCACCAATTAAACGTTCAGTATCAGTAAATGCAACATAACTTGGTGTTGTACGATTTCCTTGATCATTTGCAATTATTTCAACTTTTCCATGTTGCCAAACACCAACACATGAATATGTTGTGCCTAAATCAATACCAATTGCTGGAGTTTTTGGCATTTTTAATTATTCTTCTTGAATATTCTAATTTAATAAATTTAAATAAAAAATAACTAAATAAAAATAAAAAAATAAAAAACTTAATTGTAATCATCACCTTTAATTATTATTACTAATTAATTATTATTAATTTAAATAAACCGCTTTTTTTTCACTGAATTTATATACCACTGCCGGTAATAAAATATACTTCTGATTTATTGCAGAACTCAATCACTCGCTAAATTCCAATGACAAGCAATTCGGACGATTTGTAACTGAGAACTGAAAAATTGTTACAGATCACATCACATCTTATTTTTATTATTTAAAATCGAATTCTCTGGAACCAATCACGAATTATTTTCATTTCTACATATGTATATGCATACAATATATGTATGTATACATATGTAGGTATATAATTTATTGTAATAAAAATATTTACATGTGTATCTATAAATTTTTATTTTTATTCGCTTTATTCATATACTTACACACATCAACTTTTCCTAAATATTTTTGTTTTAGAATTTATGTATTTATTGCGTTCAAGATGTTTTCATGCGAAGGTGTAAAGCTTTTTTTTTTTAAGATGAAAAGAAACATTAAAATGATATGAATTTCTTCTTATTATTTTTTTTATTTTTAAATTGAATTATATTATATGTGCAACACAACAAAAATGAGATATTTATAAGTATATATGAATTTCTCTCTTGTATTTTTGAATATTTTGTTGTCGTGTATTCTTTTCTTTATTTTGCTTATTTTATTTTTTGGATGAACTCCCAAATAGAAAAAAAGTTCTTTAAAGTTGAATTTAATGGTTTTTTTTTTTTTATATGTTTTACTTTTGTAAAAAATGACAAAAAGATAAAATAAAATGAATTGACGTTGTAGGCATGTGTACTGTGATAGAATAAAATTAATAAAACGAAAGTAGTTATGATAACTGTAAGAAGATTGTGGCTTTTGGCATATGCAATTTAATATTACTCCTGTATTAACATTAAGAATGTTGACATTGAATAACTATACCTCAAAATTTTTGTGTTCTAAAGTTCATTTTGAATGAACTAAAATTCTGTGGTTCTAAAAATTAACTAAGTACTTGAAATTAAAAAAAAAAAAAAATACTTTGTAGATGTAAAGTACGAGTATATTAGTAATGCAGAAAATCGTTATATACCATCAAGTATTTTTTTGTCTTTAGCAGAAGGAAATCATAAATCTGTGGTCACTTTAGATCTTCGTAGTGCTTTGTTCGTTATTCTGAGAAAATTGAATTGATGTGTCTTAATTTTGTTCAAAAGTTATGGATTGAAAACATAACATCTCAAGTCACGTTGGATTTTCTTTTCTTTGGAAATCGAACATTCAAATAAATTTTTCTCAAAAGTCCATCTTCAGACTTAAGCGGTTTGTGCTTGTGGCCACAGAAATATAATTTTGGTGCGTATATTTGTGGACAATCCTTTAACCAAAATTTTGTGTCTACTTAAAATGATTTTTTTTTACACGTAAGATAAACACGTTCGTAAAACATTAACAAAAAATAGGATTCTATTCTTCTTATTAGGGAGAGAAACTAGGGAAGATAAATCAAAAACCTTGATTTCGTATTTCATCTACATAGAATCTTTTTGCGACTTTTCTAATTTTCCAATATTTAAATTGGAATGGTTATCTTTAAAACTGCAAAATACTTCTTTAAATGTCCTTCTTGAATGTCATCGTTAATTTTTTCCCCTTATATTTTATTATCAAAAGTTCTTATGACGGATTGGAAATACATATACAATACATATTATGTATGTATGAACATACATATATGCAATTAGTATGTTTGATCAATAATAATTTTTTTTTAAGTACACGTATATCAAACAACGAAAATTTTCTTTATCTCCTTTTTTAATTTTTTATTATTCTACACTTGCAAATTATTTTATAATACATATTATTGTGAAATTTAAATGGCTGGTGGTAAAAGTAAAAAAAAACGTAATAGTAAAGATTCAATTGGTAGTAATGGGACAGGTAATGAAAAACAAGCAAAAAATAAAAAGAAAACAACATCAAAAAGATCAAAAAGTGGAAAATTCACTGGTGATATATTCAATGAAGCTGCAATGGAAAATGCTTATTATTTGTGTCATAATGTTCAGGTATTAAATACCTTTGTAAAAAAAAAAAAAAAAAAAAAAAAAAACTTCAAATCTTCATAAATTTACTTGATTGTCTTATTTTCTATAATTATTTAATTCATTTTTTCTTTGTTTTTTGTTTCTAAACAAATAATAATTAAAATATTTTTATTTAATAATTTTCAGGATGTTCTAAAATCTCGTGGATTTGGGTGGCCAGAAGCACAAAAAAAGAAGAAGAAAGGAAAGCGTTAATAATTATGTATTTTCTTTGTAATTTTAGTTTTTTTTAAAGATTTTCCTGAAATAAAATATTGGATTTAAATGAATTAATAAATAATAAATTGGAAAAATATTAGTTTTTTTGTTGTTGTTGTTCAAATTTCATTGAATATTAAATTTCAATTAATTGATATGAAAATTTAAATTGATTATTGCATAGTTTAAATGTGGATGACGATAATGTATGCGCAAGAGAAATACAAATCTTGAAATACAAAATTTTAAAATTGTTTCTATTATCTTTTGCATCTTTGTATCTTTTATGTTGCGTGGGTTTTTACTGTTTATTTAAAATTTTTTTTTTTCACACATGTTATCTATTATATATTTTATTATTCATTTGTACTATTCATTATGATTAAAAATGACATTTTTGTTGAATATGTGAATATGTTTACATTATTATATAAAAAAAAAAAATTACAATACACAGTGTTAGATACATTTTGAACAAAATATGAATAATTTTTGTTGTAGAAAAAATTGTATACATATTTCAAAATTAATATTTTTTTGTATGAGAAATCAAAATATTTTATATCTACTCCTATTTTTTATTTATAAAAGAATTTCAATTAGCACATATTTATTTTTTCATCACTTTTATTTCATAAATTTCTTTTTTTTTTAAATTCAATAAAAAAAAAACACTCTTTGTTATCCTATCACTTAATTCACCTATAATTATTTTACATCACTGTTTTTTTTTTTTTTTTAAAGTTAAACATAAGAATCTTCAATTTCATCAGAATATTCATCATTGTTTTCACTATCTTCTGGATATTGAATATCTGTTGATAATTCAGAATGATTATCATGATAATTATGTTGTTCCTCATCAGATTCTATGTCAGGTGCTGTAATTACTTTTTGGATTGAAATGTAAAATTTATTAATTCATTTTTTATTATTATTGAAATATTTTTTTCTTTAAAAAAAAATATTACTTACTTTCAGGTTCAGATTCAGATGTTGGCTCAAATTCAGGTTTCTGGGTTGTTGAGGTCGTTGAAAATTGATGGTGCTTAATTAAAATTCTATCAAGTTTTATTGGTTTTGGTGTAGTAGTAGTAGTAGTAGTTGTTGTTGTTGGTATTGTTGTGGTTGATAATTTTGGAGTAATTGTTGTTGGTCGTTGTAAATTTATTAAATCATTTAAATCCTTATCCTTTTTATTTACAATATAAACAAAAGTTCCATCAGGTGTTTGCGTGGCAAATTTTGCTTTTGAATCTAATAGTTTTGGTAATGTTATAAAGAATATTCTATAATTTGGACGTCTTGGTTTATTATAGGTTAATATTTCATCTTCGGGGAATGAATGTATAAAATAATGTTTATTAATAATTGGTCTTGGTTTTTCAGTTGTTGTACTCTTAAAAACTTCTGATACAACTGGTGGTTCAATTCTATATAATTCTGGGTAACCCATATGTAGAATATTCATAAAAATAAAAATTTTCTGAAAAGATTTTTTTTGCGATTTTATATAGTTTTTTTTTTTTTTTTTTTTTTTCAAAGAAGAATAAAAATCTACTTACAATTTGCCAGTAATCCATATCCATAAGAGAATTTTCTTTAGTTAAAAAAAAAACTGTTTTTTTTATAAAGTATAATCAAAAGGGTGCTAAAAATACGAACCAACTTCAATGATGGACAAAAATGAACTATGAACTAAAATATTTTTGATATACTGAATCAAATCGGATTAAATAAAAGTGTTGGCATTTTTTTGTTTCTTTTTAAATTGTCAACAACAACAAAATATACATATATCAAAACATATTTAGGTGTATGTGTATGTGTAATTTATTTCATTTATGTTGAACATCTATATCAAACGGTTATGAGGTTGTAATGTCATCACTAAATATAATAAATATAAAATATGCAGATTAAGAAAATTAGAAGATGAAAAAGAAAATAAATAAAATATTACATAATTACAAAAACATATTAGGAGTTGAATAGACAAAAAAAAAATCAAAATAAAAATGATAACGACATGTTACCTATTATGAAGGTTCATGATCAAAGAAAGATATGTATATATTGTATACCAACAGCAGTTGGTTTTTTGTGTTGTTGTTGTTGTTGTTGTTATTGCTTCTGTTACATGTATCTAATTTTAAAGATAAATAAATAGATGAAAATCCCATCTTTAATCAACATGTTTCTATTTATTTACATACACATATCTGTATGTATATAAAAGTATCAGCATACAAATTAACATTAACAGAAAAATATACAAAAGGGTGATAGGCCTTACACAAATTAAAAAGCTCAAATTTGAAAGAAGTGACAAATTTTCTAAATCTTTCCAAATCTTCCTAATTAGTTGTTTCTTTTTACTTTTATTAAGAAGTAAATCATTTGTAATTTTCCGAAAAATTTCATTATTTTGATCGTATATCAATTTATGTATTTTAGGTTGTCCTTTGAATAAGCTGTTCTGTCATAAAAATTCATTGAGAAAAATTAGAGTTGTACGCAAGTTGAAAATTTCCAGCTCAACGAATTTCTTTTTTTTTTTCAAAAACAATATATATTGGATTTTCTTAATAAAAACGTTTTTTTTTTTGTAAGAGCTTTTAGAAATATTTTATTTTACAAGTACTTTATCGATCAAATATCTTAACTAAATCACCCTGTATTTGCATAAATTAAAAAATTATTTTTTTGGACTACTACTATTACTATTATTCAAGGTCATATTCATTAATACTATATATCATCAATGTTATACATTTATTTTGTTTTGTTTATAAATTGAAATGCATATTCATGAAAAGCATTCAAATTAGAAAAAAAAAAAAAAAAGTAAAATTAAATTTTGATTTGATTTTATAACATTTGAGATTAATGTATAAATATCTAATATTTATATATGTAAATATGTATGAATGTCAATCATTTAAGATTAAAAAGAAATGGTGTAACAGACAATTATTTTTAATCATTTTACATTAATTGGATGATAAAAACGAATGTAGATTGTTTTTTTTTTGTCTCAAAAAAGGCATCATACTAAATATGTAGTTCTACTTGCACTTTGAAAAAAAATAGGTCATGGGTCACGTAAATTCCTTCCTTTTTTTAATTTTTATTATTTATACCTATAAGAATTTACTATTAATCTATCTTTTAATGTTGTTTTCAATCTTCAAGAAGGATTTGCTGGTTTTTTTTTTTTCTAGGGAATATTATTTAAAAACAAAAACAAAATTAGTAAATTTTATAAAATGTTTCAATCAAATTCTTTTTTTTTTAATTTTTTCAAATTCAAATAGTATACATTTAACAAAAAAAAAAAAAAAGAAAAAATTAATATTTAACTAATTTAAATTTTTTACTTTTTATCGACACTTTTCTTACATACAATTTTTTTTCATCTCTATATTATTATTTTTTTTTTTTTTACCTTTTATTTCAATGCAAAATAATAAATTTATTTGTTTTTTGTTTCTTTATCAACCGGTTTTATATCAATTTTATCTTTCACATTTTCACTTTCAAGATTTTTAACTACATCTTCAACAGAAATAAATGGTGAGACATCTTCACTAATTACAGCCTTAGCTCCAAGTGCATTATATTGAGCTAAAATTAATTTAAAAAAAAATATTTAAAACAAAACAAACAAAAAAACAACAGTAAAAATGCATATTTATTAATTTTTTTGATTGCTTTCAAATTAAATTTAATTTAAAGGTCACATACCTAATATTTGTCTTTTGGCTTCTTCAGCCTCCTCAGGTGTACTATATTGAATATAAATCACTTCAGGTTCTGTAGATTTAATATTTTTTTCATTTTTTTCTTCTGTTTCTATTGTTGTTGTATTATCTGTTGCTAATGCTATTAATATGACTGTAGATAATGTAATTAATGTCAATAGAAAAACCTGAAAAAAAAAAATAAAAAAATAATGCAAAAAAAATAAACAAAAATATAAATAAAACACTTCCTATAGAGGGGTTAAGTTTTTTTAGTTTTCTTCTGTCTCATAAAAAATTAAAAAAACCAATAAAATATTTTAAAAAATTAGCACAATATATGATTTTTTTTTTTTTTTTGGTCTTTTTTTCGTGAATAAAGTAAAATAAAAATGTTAATTATTTACAGTAAATTTATTTCTCATATTTGCACAATAAAATTTTAATAAATTTATTATTCAACAGCAAAAAATGTAAATGATTATGATGATATGATGCCTGATAGGTAGTTAAATTCGCAAATGTTTCACCTTTAATGAGAGTTAATATTTTGTTATGTCCAGTCTTTATAAATGAAGAAAGTACGTATGTGGTTTTAGGAAAAAAAACCAAAAAAAAAAAAAAAAGTTGTGTTTAATTTGAAGAGGGGGTCCAATTAAAATTATTATAATATATGTGTAGGTAGAGGGTAGAGTACATCTTTACATTTTTTGCAAGTGAATTAAAAAACTGCAATATTATGATTTTCTTCCTCTTTTTAACAGAAATATTTATTTCTTCTGTTGTATCTTTTTGTTCTTCATTGTGTTTTTGAAAATAAAATTTTAACATATAAAACGAAAATATTGACAGAAAGTGAAATGCGTTACTAATCAAAAAAGGAAGATTTATATATGTATAAAAAAAAACATAATGCTTTCATCAGATCGATGACCTTATTTTAATATGAAAACAAACGTAAATTTTGGTTAATTTCTTTAAAAAAATGTTGAAATGCTGGCACAAGAAATAAAATTGCACATATACGTTGCCAATATATGTATATTCTCTATGTTTTTGCTGAAAATTCAAATTTTATTATTCACACGAATTAAAAAAAAAAAAAAACACATAACAAAATGTGACGGAAGAAAATTGACATATGTAAGTATAACTTATCGATGCAATGTTGATGCCTTATTTTTTGGTTTTAAAATTTGCAAATCTTTAAGATTCAATGAACTTTACAAAAAATAAATAAATAATAATATAGAAAAAATAAATATGCTAATTCAAAATTATTTTATTTAATGTATTTTTTTTAGTGTAATGATTTGCATTTCCATATGAAAGTTTTTTTTTTTTTGTTTTTTTTTTTTTACTACATTTAATTCACCTTCCTTTTTATTTGCAAGATCTTTAATAACACTACATAAATGGTCAGTGGGTCACGAAAGATGTTTTATACAATAAGATGAGATGAGACATGTAAAACTGGTTTTTTAAGAGGGGAAAAATTTTTTTTTGTTTTTAAAATTATGATCATTGATCAATTTATTGAAAATTTTTTTAAGGTACGAGTATGTGCAAATTAAAAAGTAAATTATAGGTACAATCTTAATCTTACATATGTATATGTACATATATGATTTATAATAAGTAAACTTAATTGCATAAAATGAATTATAATGAATCATTTGAAAAATTGTGAAAAATTAAAGCATTAAAGGTAAACTTTTTGTTTTGTTGAATAGGGGAAAAAAATGATTGCACAGCTTTGAAAAACTTGACTATGTACTAGCACTTTTTTAAAATAATATTTTTAATTAAGTATTTATTTTGGTGATTCTGAAAGTTAACAAAATGCAATTCTTATATATTTTTTTTATTATTGTTTTAAATTCACCTTTATACATATGTGTCTATCAGTTGCAAAAGGGGTCATGTTAATTTATTTTATTAAGCAAAATTGTTTCTGGAAGAAACTATCAATAAATGTAATGAAGAAAGTTGACCAAATTGTTTATTATTACTAATAGAACCATGATTCAACAAAAAAGTAAACAAAATAATAATTTTGATCGATTTATCGAATAAATTAAAATGGAAATGATCCCTTTTGCAACCAACCCAGTATTATTTTACTAGAAAACAGTACAATTTCGCAGTAAAAAGTACTCTTTTCCAGTACAATATTGTTACAGTAAGAGACTACATTATATATGAAAATTTGAGGAAAAGGTACCGTTTTGCAACTGAGCTCATATTTTGGCGATCAAAATACAGAGTAAAAGGTTTTTTTTTCTTTTAAAAGTAAAGTAAATAAGTAGATTTTTAAAAGACCTTTCAAATGACGTATATAACTCATTTTTTTCAAAATATGGAAAAGAGCCCTTTTGCAACTGATAGACACATATGTTTATTTAAATTTTATACACATTTAGTACATACGCTGATGTCCAATAAACTTTTCGAACGTGGACGTTCGAAATTGGACATGTTTTGTGGTAGTAGTAGGTGATTGGATATTAAGCTTTACATGATGTTAATTTTTAAGTAGGACTTGATTTGAAGGACAACTTTATTAAAACAATATTTATGTTTACTAAAAATCATGAAGAAAATTTTATAGCCTAATTTTTTAATCAATTTTAAACAGTAAAAGAAAAAGAAAATGCAAAACTTGTTTACGAGTATGAATGACATACATACTTACTTTGTACAACCCTTAAAAAATTACTTGTACTTGTACCTGTTTGTAATTTAAAATTTTTTCAATTTAGTTTGGTTGACGTGGCGGCCCTCGAAATCTTTAGAAGACCCAATTGGCACTGAAAGTGCCGTTTTGATATTTAATTTAGTTTACAAAATTAAAAATATCTTCACAAATAAATTCATGTTTATTTTCTACCAACCTCTGATGAAATTTTTTCGTCAATTAAATTAACAGAAAAGAATATTTCAACATTATCTTCTCCTGTTATTTTTTTTTTCGTTTATTGTCTGATAATTATAATTATGTAATACATACCTACTTAGAAAAACAAAATTAAAAATTAAATTTAATTTTTAATCGCAATTTTTGTAGCAATAAATCTCGATTTATACATTTTTTTTTTTTCAAAAATAAATTATAGATATCAGTTTCACTTTTAAAAAATGTAGAGTTTTTTTGTAAAACTGAAATTTAAATATCAATTTAAACGAGTTTTATATGCTCACCTGCATTTAAAAAAAAAATGATTATACCCCACTTAAGGAAACATAATCGATTTTCAGACGTCTGATGTTATTGTTATATTTTATTATTTTTTTTTGTGGTACTTGAAATAAAACTGTAAAAAACAATAAATGATGGATTTTGAAAATTAAAAAAAATATTGTATATTTGACTAAGGAATTAAAGATGATGCTATTCGGATGAATGACATAAATTTGTTTTAACCCTTTTCAATATGGAATTTATTTTTATTATTTTTGTTATTTTAGATAGACTTTAAAGCAGTGTTGTAGAAAAATTCAACTTTGAATGAATAGAGTACCAGTTCATTTGAATTGAGTATAAGTGCTCGGTACTTTAGTATGTAGTTTGGTAGCTCTGCTTACTAACCATAAGAAAGTTCACAAAACCAATTACCATATCGAGTGGTTCGCATTTCACTTTAAGTTGTATTATAGATGAATGTATAACAGAAAAATTGTTAAAGAAACCTCAAATAAAACTTGAGGCTCTATGTTCCCATGAGGAATAACAGACACGAAACAAAACAAAATTAGTAGTTAACAGGAGAAAGTAAATCAACCATTTATTCCAAAGGGAGTGCATACATACATGTCTACAAACTTGTAATAAAAACAGAAAATAAGTTGTTTTTTTTTTTTTGCTTTTTTTCAAACTCAAATTTCGTTCAACTATTATCTAATTACAAGTATTTCTTTTGAAAAAAAGTCCTTGTAACAAATTTTCCACATTTTCCAAAGAATATGTATAAAATCTTTTCTAAGAAAAACAAAAATTAATAAATAAGCAAAAATTCTTGGAAAAAGCTCCTGTTGATTCAGGGAAATTTAATAACATAATATTCTGACAATTTCATAAATAAAATTGTTATATTTTTAGTAGAATTTGAGCTTTAATTTTCTCATAAATTTCTATAAGGCAAATATTCTAGACAGTTGAAAATTTTATAGGCTTCTGTTTTATTTTTTATCAGAAAATTGATTCCTTGGTACTTTCTTAAACTCGATTAAAAGGCTTTTGTTAATTTAAATAAACTTATAAATTATTCCAATAATGGTATTGAAAGGGTTAATATCCATATAAATAATAAAATGCACGTATAACATATCTGAATATTTCTCAAATGCTATTTATAAATCTTGCAATATTACATATTTGTAGAAATTAACATTTTAAAAGGCATATTAAATTTCAATCAAAGATAAAAGGGTTTAAATTTCTGGTGTTAAAAAAATTTATCAGCCGTATATTATGTATGTAGTTTTTTTTAAAGATTAACGTTTTTCTTAATTTATATAGTTAACTATAATAATGCTTACGACACAGATTTTTAAATGAATTGTAATACGTATAATTTTAATTTGAACAAAAATAAAAATGCATATCATTTAAAACGTATCACTATCCGCAGTTATAATATGTTATTAATGAGTGTCAAGGATAACATTTTTTATTTTCTTTTTTTTTCTTTTTTGAATGCGGCAAAATTTTCAAAATACATAATTTTGTTATTTATTTATTTAATTTTTCTAAAAAAAAATGTTAAAAATAAGTAGAAGAAAAAAAAGTTTTTCAAAAACAAAATGTTATTTTTCCTCTTAATTAAAATTTTCGTATAAAAAGAAATTTTCAAATATTTTAAAGTTTAGTCGTCCGTTATATTTGTACCAAGATTTTTGTATAATTTATTAATAATAATTAGTGAAATGAAAAGTGTTGTGGTATGTAAATTTAAATTTATACTATTATATTTTGTTTGTTTTAAAAAATATGCTTTGCTTTTTTGTTTTGCAAAAAAAAAAAAAAAATTATTTTGAATTTATTGTTTTGTTTGCGCAAAAAAAAATTATCTTTTTTTCGAATTTATTAAGGAAATGAAAAAATATTTGGTGTGCAGGTTAAATGGCTGATAACCATGATATCTTGCAATTTTTTTAATAAAATTGTAGGACAAATAAATAATAATAATGAAGATGATATTTTAACAACAACAAAATCTAAACAATTATTATTAGGAAATGGAAATTTTATACCACCATTACCGATTTCGATTAGAGAAGCATTAAGTATGTGTAATTGTGTAAATATACTCTAAAACTTTTGTGTGCATATTAAATTATTTTTTGTTCTTTGTTGCAGATGCACAAAAAAGACCTTCAAATACTTATGGTCCACCTATTCTAGAAGAAGGTAAATTAATTTAAAGATTATTTCTTATAAACATTTGTGCTTTGTAATTTTATGTTGTTTTTTTTTCAAATTTTACAACTTACATCAGTCATAAAACAAAATGAAGGAACTCCAAAACCATTTCCAACATTGATACCAGTTTCATTACTTAAAGAAATCATATCGAATAAACAATCTTTTCAAAATTCGAAACCAATTGAAAATTCAGAATTAAATAATTTTCCTCTTTATACAACATTCACTCTACCAGAAAATAAAAATAATGATAAATCTGATGGTATGTTAATATTTCAAGAATCCATCAATAATTTGGATGATAATGTTCGTGATTTAGTTTTACAAAATTTAAATAACACGAATGATGATGATGATGATGATGACGATGGTAAGGAATCAAAGTCAGAAGAAGAAACTAATAAGTTATCACCTAATAAACCAGATGTGTTAATTATACAAAATGAAAAAAGAGGTTTTATAAGATCATCATTTCCAACAGGTAATTACAGATTCATAAATTTTATTATTTTTCACTGTTTTCTTTTATTGTTATTTTAGACTCGACACATCAACCTACATTTGAAAATTCATATGAAAACAATAATCAATCAGAAACTGGACAAATAATAAAACAATACGTTATAATAATTAAACCTAAAAATGTTAACTTCTTAAATAAACTTGTTTGATTTGAAAAATAAAAATTAAAAATTAAAGTGTGATTAGTGTGATTCTAGTATTACTTCTTAATGATAGGATTTATAGGATAGGACCATAGCAGAAATAAGCGATGATAATTTCGAAAAATATATTATTATTATTTTTTGTACAAGGTGGCCCACATAAGACTAAACTACCATGTAAAATACAAATAACTTTTGCAATATTGTTTTTTAATTTTTTCAACTTTTTATGAAAATATAATTCTTGGAAATTTTTTACACCTAAATATAAAATATTATGTCCCTCAAATGTTCCTTATTCTCTTGTTGTACCTGTTGTTGTAGCTCTTTCAAGAACTAAACGTAATGTTTTGGGCTGCAAATTTCTTATTTCTGCTTGAATGTTTCTTTTAAGTTGCTGGATTTTCTGAGGCTTGTTGACATAAACCAGTCCCTTCAAATAGTCCCACAAAAAGAAGTCAGGAGCCGTCAAATCTTGCAAACGAGGAGACCAAGAAAAATCTGAATTTCTTGAAATTAGTCGATCACCAAAAAGTTTACGAAGAAGCTCCATTGTGGCTGTTTCTGTATGTATGGCTCTATCTTGCTGGAACCATATGTTAGGATTAGTCTTCACAGCTGGACGCAAAAAGTTGTCAATCATAGTCCTATATACTCCTCCTGTCAGCCATAACACCGCACCAAACAGTGCATCTGGAAGGATGCGGTTGACGCTTATTTAATGCCCTAGGATTTTCGGTGTCCCAGAATCTGCAATTTTGCTTATTTACATAACCATTTAAATGAAAATATAAGCTTCATCACTCATTATAAGATTGCTGACGGTATTTTCGTTGAGTTAAAATAATCCATTTTTCAGAAGAATAAAAAAATTCAATAATTTTCACACGTTGTTATACACTGTAAATCCTAAATCTCCAAAAAATGCTTTATAACATGCAAAAAAGAAAAACAACAAAAAAAATTAAAAATACAAAAGTTATGTATTTTTTAAATAATTCAGTGTTATTTGGGCCACCTTGTATTTCTTGGCCTTTGGGTCGTAGGGTTATCCCTTTACTGCACATTGCTTAAAACGCACAGTGTATATATTGCTTCATGTAGAAAAAAGAATATGTTACTATAAAGTACTTTAAAATAATGATGCTAATATGATGTTAAATATAATTAAGAAGTTTTAATTTCACAAAAAGAGAAACAGAAACAACAAATAGGATTTTTTCTAAACTTTTATTTCAATCTCGTTACCTAGCTGTTTCATTTTTATATGAATTTTTGTACGATGAAAAGCATTTTTAATATTATGAAATTTATTACTTCATTTATATATTTTTCCTTTTTAAGTATTTAAAGAAAAAAAAAACTTCATTAATTACTTTCTGAACAAAAAATGATTGTTCATGTGTGTCACCATTAAAATAATATCTATAAAGTCACTAATATGTCATTAAAAAATTATACATAGCTAAATGGCACACTCTAATTTGATTAGAAAAAAAAAATACAAGGTGTACATTTTATCACTATTAAAAAAATTTCTTTATGATTAAACCAGAGAAGGTGTGAACGCATTTAAATAGATATTTGATTAGTTTATAATTAATTTCAAAGTATAATTTTATTATTAACTTGTTAATATTATAAAATATATAAGAAAATACGGTAATTGATTTAAATTTCACACTTTTTTAAATATATAAATTTGTAATACCTACCAGACTAGAAAAAACAAACAAGCAAAAACGACATATTATGTAGATGAATTTGTTAAACAAGAGAATTAATTAACTCATATGAATTAATTACATAATAATGAGATCTTCTCGTCTTTGTTTTCTGTTGTTGTTGTTGTTGTTGGTTTTTTTCTGTTGAATTTTGACTAACATATTAACATTAGATTCATGTAAAATTATAAAATATATTCCAAATGTCTTTATTAAAATGAAGAATCATTTTATTCAGAGTATAGTGTAACAAATGGTTGCATTCTAAATAAGGTCAATTGTGTTAATATATTGAATGAATAAAGTAAAGGAAGACGCCTTACCTTTTTTTTCAGTTTATTTTTCTATTCTTTTAATGAAAATATAAATCAATGGTCTTTATATTCAATTTTCATCACATAAATCAAATTCAATGAATATAACATTCAAACTAAACATATTTGTTTGCATTTTCTTTTGTAAAAATTAAGAAAAAAAATCTGTTTTCTTTTTTTTAAAATTTAAATTATTTCATAATAATAAAACACATAATAGATATTTAAAAAAATGCAAACTACCGAAACTAATGCAGATTTTTTATTTTTATAAGCGAAAAATAAATAAATAATATACCACCATAATTTTTGGATGGTTTAGTTTTAGTTCAAGGTTTTTCATATATTTACTATGCCAATATGGACAATATATGAATATAAACATTTGGATGGGCGTTTTATTTTTCAGTATGTCATTTAAAGTTGATAGATCAAGACTATTAATTGGATTAAGAAATAGAAAAAATGCAGATATTTTTTGTAAGTAAAAAAATAAAAAAAATAACTTTCTTGAAAAGTAAAATCTTTTAAATAAATTTTAATTATTTTTTAGTTTTTAACAATTATTGCTTTATCAGCAGCCAAACAAGATGGATATATTCAATATGGTCCACCTCCTGCACCTAGAAATCAATTTATATCACCTATGCCACAATACATTGCATCTCCTCCTGAACGATTTTTATTAGCTCCTCCCGTTGAACCTGCACCTACTTATTTACCTCCAATAGAAAATTCACCTAGCTATCTACCTCCTACACAAAATTTTATTCCATCAACTTCATCAAATATTTATCCTTTACCTAAAGTTGATCAACAGCCAGTTATTCGAAAATTTTTCTATTTTCATTCTGCACCAGAAGAAGAAGAGATCATACAACCAAAAGTCATAAGAATTGGTCAACCACGTAAAACTTATCGTGTTGTTTTCATTAAAACACCAGCAACAAAACAATCAATTCAAATTTCAACTGCACCAGTTGAAGACAAAACTATCGTTTATGTCCTTACAAAAAAAGTTGATACATCTGATATTCAAGCTGATGTTAATATTCCATCAACACCACCAAGTAAACCAGAGGTTTTCTTTATTAAATATAAAACTCATGAAGAGGCTCAACATGTTCAACATCATATTCAAGGTATTGAATTTTTTAAAAAAAATTAGAATCTACAATTTAAAATGTAAAAATTTTCATTTTTTGTTTTTTTATAAGCTCAATACGATTCACTAGGTGGTACAAGTCAAGTGAGTGATGAAGGATTATCACCTGTTACTTCTGTAGTAGGATCATTAGATTTACCAGTGCAAAGGGAAAATGAATATCTTCCACCACATAAATCATGAAAAATTAATTACTAAAATGTTAAAATTCTACATAATTAATCTATTTGTGTAATTAAAAATTATTTTGTTTGTTTTGTTGTGCTGAAATAAATTTTTTTATTTAAAAAAAAATGTTTTTTTTAAATTTTACTATTGACCAAGTCTTAAAACTTAAATGGAAAAATAATTCCACCTCAAATACTTCACCCAAAAATATGCAAGAAAGAAATATGTAAATATTGAATTTCAACAAACCTTTTAAAGTAAAGTTTCGTTGAAAATTAGAGTTTCGGCTAATTTTAAACTGAGTTTTAAATTTAAGCTTTTTGTGTTTTTTTAGGCGGCATAATTGTAACAGTAAAATATATACATAATTCATCTTGCTTTTGAAAAAATGTTATTTTTGTTCTTCTTAATAAAAAAGGCTTAATTTTTAAAAAGTGATTTCCAAACTTTTTTGAAATTAAACTAAGTTTTAAAAGCATTTTAATTTAGATAAAAATTATTAAAATAAACAACTTTAAGCCCAATTTTGAGTCTACTTAGATTTAAAGGTAAACACTAAACAGAATAAAAACCTAAAAAAGTCATCCTTTTCAACACAAATTTAGTAGCAAAATCCAAATAAATATTTTTACCAAATTTCTGTATTTATAGTATATGATGGCATAATGGGTTATCTTTTTCAAGTACATATCATGTATTTCCAAAAAAATGCATACAATTTTTAAAAAATACTGAAAATAATTTACATTTTTCAAAATTTTGATTGATTAAATTATTTTTTATACAATAAGAAAATTATTTAACAAAAAAATTTACATATTTTAAAATATTTTTTTTTACTGAGAGAAAAAAACAAAATATTACAAATCAAAAATTACATAACTTTTTCTACGATTATGTCAAAGCTTTACCGTAAATATTATCTTGTCGAATAATTCATAGTTTATTTTGCATTTTTATCTTAAAAAATTCAATTTTACCGATTTCCATGCTAATTTGTATGAAATTATGTAATTTCTTAATCGTGTAGAAAAGAAAAATGTACAATAACAAAAACGTACATACCAATAAAAAAAAAGTGAAATTAGGTTTAAAGAAACCAGAAAAAAAAAATAAATTAGGAAAATAGATTTGAAAAAAATTTCGTGAGAAAATAAATTGAGACATTAAATCAATTTAATCCCAATTCCCATCGCTATTTAAACGGTAACTTTCTTCAAACGAAATAGAAAGTTATTGAATGTAATAAAAAAAAAATGAATAACATTTACATTTTTTTTTCCTTTTCATTTTAATGTCATTTTTTGTTTTGTTTTTATTCCAATATGTTTAAAAAAGTAAGATATGTACCTATTTTGGTAAATTCTTCATGAAGATACTTCATCACCATTTAATTTTCCTTTAAACAGGAATTAGAATTTTTTTTTTTTTTTAAATAGCAAGTAAAAATACGTTATTTTCTTTCTTTTTTTTTTCTTATATATTTTACTATGCACAAAATTTTGGTTTATTTTATTACTAAATTGTATCTCTTCTTTTTTTTTTTTTTCACAACAATTATTATTTTATAAAAACAAAATATGACTGACTCATTACAAATTAAACATTTAACAAATTAATACACATAACATCAAAACTCTAGCTACTTTCTTATTTCTTCTTTTTACCAATCGGTGGTAAATATCCTCGATTTGAAATAATTGATGATCCTAAACTTGGAATACCTCTACCATTGCCAAGTGATCCAATTACAGATGAAACTGGTGCAATACCTTCATCTGATACTTCACTAGTTCCACCCAATGCATCATATTGAGCTGAAAAAATATTAAATATTTTTTTTAGTATATTTTTTTCTTCTATGAAAATGCAAAAATATATATTAATTTCACAAACCTTGAATTTGACGTTGTGCATGTTGAGCTTCTTCTTGAGTCCTGTATTTAATAAAGAATACTTCTGGTTTAGTTGGTTCAGTTGGTGTTATTTGTGAATTAATTTGTATATCAGATGCATCAGTCTTTTTGCTTAATACATAAATAACAGTTTTTTCTTCATCTGGTGATTGATGAACTTGGATTTTTGATTCTGGTGGTGCTGGTGCTTTAATAAATATAACACGATAATGTTTTCTTGGTGGACCAAGATTTATTTCTCTAATTTCATTTTCATTTTCATCTGGTGCCGAATGAAAATATATATTTTTTGTAATAACTGCTGCTTCTTGTGCTGGTGTATGTAAACCAAATGATCCTTGATAACTGTATCCTTCTGGTGCAGCTGTAGCATATACTACAAATAATAAAACCTAAAATGTATATATACACAAAACAAATTTTAATTAATATCTTTTTTTTTTATTGAATTTTTCATTAGAAAAATGACTTTTATTTAATTATTTTTATTTTTATTTTTTACTATGTACCAAAAATTTGCGCATTTCGCTAAATTCTTCGTAAATGTTAATCCTCAAATCCTCCAGTTAACTGAAAATAAAATTTGATATCACTGTCTTTTTATAGTATTACAAAAATTTTTCTTTTCTCATTATTGATATTAATGAATCATTTACATCCCATATATACAAAATTACATTTTTATGTAAATAATATACAAAAAAAAAATATGTTAAACGATAATAAATATACATAACTGAAATCTCTGGATTTTGAGTAAACAAAAAATGAAAAGAGAAAAAGATAAAGAAAAGAAAAAATTAATTTAATTCATTATAAACTATTACCTGGACACCTGACCTATGCTGGATACTTTTACTTTTATTTTAAATTGGTGTGTACCTATGTGATCTTAAACACATATTAATATGATATGACATAATTTTTTACATACATACATATATATTATTAGTGGGACTTTTCTTTTATAGGTATATAAACAATATATAGTTCACATATGTACATAAATATTTTAACAATATATGTAGATATTGGAATATTAAAAAAAAAAGTGTTAAAGGAATAAAAAGCGGAAGATAACAAACAGATAGAGTATCATCTGCAGGTTTTTTTTTGTATTTGAAAAAAAATATAAAAGTTTACGATAAAAAGAAAAAATATATATGACGAAAATCTATAAATTCGATATTTCTTTTATTTTTTTATTTGTTTATTTTATTTTTTAATGGGTTGTCGTGTTGAAACAATAAAATCTCTTCAGTATTTTGTCACAAAAAAAGTCACAACCATCAAGAAATTTACAAAAATATTATAAAAAGATTGACTTTGATTAATTTTTGAACAATAAGCTTTTGTATTTGTTTTGTCTTAATATTAGACATTTTACATCTTTTTTGTATTTTTGTCTTTTTTTTAATCGTACGATTTGTAGAAAAATTTGTTCTTTTATCTATCATCATTTATTATTGGCCTTACACGTGATAAGCTCGAGACAAGTATTATTTATTTATTTATTTTATTTTTTAATTAGATTAATGACCAGATAACTTTATCCTCTTAATAAGTCTTATCTGGATGTGAAGAAAACCAAATTCTTGATTTATCCCCAGTTTAAGATTATCAAGAAGATATCTTGACCTGAAGAAATTGGGCATAATTCATTCAATGCCTTTTCGTTTTTGAAGCTTTTTGTGACAACAATCAATAATTAAATAGAACTTTTGGGGAATTTAGAACAAATTAAATCTACTAGGTAGGTAGGGGTTTTTTTTTTTTTTAAATACATACTTACTTGAAAAAAAATAAAAATAACTTCTTACTTACGATTTCTTTTTGAAAACGAAATAAATTTTCTATATGACGTTAAAGTGACACCTACACAGTATACGTATTATTTTACACATAGTGCATATCAATTTGCATTTGAATGATTCTTTTTTTTTTTTTTATTTCCGATTGTGTTGAATTTTTTTGGCAGTACATATGTACATATTTTTATCACGCATTGCACTATAAAAAAAAAAGTATGTAAATCAAATTTTCATCTAATATGAAACATAATACTACGATATACTACCATACGATTAATGAAAAAAATCCGTATTATATAAAATTTTACATTTACATGTTAAATAATTTCAAATTTCTGTTAAATCATAAACACATTTATTTAAAAAAAAAAAAATAAAAAAAATAAAAATAGGAAATATATAGGAAAATTTTTAACTGTTATTTTTTTTAATTTTTTTTTATTTCTGTTATCTCATTCATGGGAATTTATATAGAAAATAAAAACATGTGTAAAATTAGCATAATTTGTGTGGGTCATTATGTATATGTGATATGATATGATATGCTGTACATACATATGTATACGATACGAGTATATACTAAATTTAAAAAAAAAAATATATAATACTATTTAAAAACTTCCTCTATTGAGGTTTTGGATTACGTTGATCTGAATTTTATAGATTATTATTACATGACAACTATTTATACTCATCGATTATAATTTTTTTTGTTTCTTCGAAATCCCTTTTTTTTAAAAAAAAAATTGATTTGATAGAAAGTGTTAAACGGGTTATAATTTGTCATTATAAAATCCATTTTTTTTCCTAATATGATTTTCAGCAACAGTTCGAATTTTCGACAGCATTTTCATTCATACATAAAAAAAAAATTCAATATTAAGGCGGGTTTGTTTTTAAAAGTTTAATTTAAATCCAATAAATAAGGATTTAAATTTTCTCGTTTTTTTTCCAGGTTTTCAACAAATTGTTATGATTATGTAACAAAAATTTATGAAATGATATAATGATTATGAAAAAAGACAAAAAAATAAAAAAAATAAGAAAAAAAGCATAAGGAAAAATACCAGAACGGAATTAAAAATTGTTTTTTGAGCTTTTCAGAATAATTTAAAATTTTATTTCCAATGAAAAAGATACTTCAATTTATTTTTTATTTTTTAATTATATTTGTAAAAACATAAATCAAATTTTACAGAGAATATTTAATTCTAGAAAATTTTTGGAATATTTTAAATTGTATTTTTAATACATAAATACCATGGTTTTTAATCTATTTTGTATTTTTGTCCCTTTTCAGAATATTTTGATAAAATTTATTGTCATTATAAACTTTAATTCTCGTTATGTGAATTATATCAACAACAACAAAAATAAGAAAAAAATCAAATTAAATATTCCTTCTATGGTTACGATAACTGTTTAGCCATCCTCTAAACTTACTTTAAGCCACACCTTAAAAGTCTTGAACAAAATTTGTCATTTCCTAATTTTTTTTTCTAATAAAATTGTATTATAAAAATATTTATTTTTCCTTTTTTATTGCCAGGTCCTAAAATGTAAATTCAAACGAGATATATAAAAATCTCCATATTTGAAATCTATCAAACAATCAATATGAATATAAATACCGTTTGAGTTTTATCTATCAGGGAAATCATAAAATACGAAAAAAAAAATATTTTCAAAAACTATATAACAGATAGAGCTAATTAATTACATCATTAATTCAAATTTAATTTTATAATGATTGTGAAACTGTAAAATCTGCATAAAAACATAAAACAAAACAAACAAAAAAAAAAAGAAAACAAAGAAAAACAAAAGTAATAAAACAAAAATTTCTCTTTTATTTTTAAATTAAAGAAAAAAAACATAAATTTCAGTATTTTTGATAATATCTAATAACAAAAAACAAAAAATTTACATATGAATAATTAGATTGAAATGAACTATCACAGCTAAAACAAAAAATTAATTTTACTTTTTCTTTTTACTTGGAGGTAAATAAGCATTTCCGCCAAAACCACCGCCATTATCGCTTAAACTAAAACTATTACTGGCTGTTATTTGTGAATGTCGTGTCCCAAAAGAACCAAAACCACCTCCACCAACACTACCAACACTACCACCACCTAATGCACCAACAACTGAAGTAACAGGAGCTTGTCCTTCATCAGATACTTGCGTTGTACCACCCAATGAATCGAATTGAGCTGCAAAAAATTTTTTAAAGATTTCATAAAATAAAAATCACTAAAACTAAAAAAAAGGAAATATTTATAAAGTAATAGATATACCTTGAATTTGACGTTGTGCTAATGCGGCTTCTTCTTGTGTCCTGTATTTAATAAAGTATACTTCAGGTTTACTTGGTTCTGATGGAGCTGCATTAATTTGTGTTTGAATATCTGCAGCATCATTCTTTTTACTAAGAACATAAACAAGTGTTTTCTCTTCGGTTTCCGGTGGTGTTAAAGATATTGAAGTTCTACCACTTGATGGTGCCTTAATGAATAATACACGATAATGTTTACGTGGGGGTCCTAAATTAATACTTTGATGATGTATTTGATTTTCTTGATCATTTGGTGGTACATGTATATATACATCTTTTGTTACAATAGGTTCTTGTGGTGAATAATTATAACCTCCAACATCTTGCTGTAATTGATTATAATCATATCCGGCTTCAGGTCTTGCAGCAACAAATGTTACTAAATGAAGAATCTAAACATATATAAATATAATAAATAATGAATTTATCCTTTAAATTTCACTTTAACACTTTAAATAACTTTTTCAATTATTTTTTTTAAAAAAATTTTCTTTTTAAATTTGAACAAACTAAAAACTTACAAAAAATATCCACATTATGAAGTATCAAAAATATTTTATTCACCTTCACACAATTTAATCCGTATTTTTTTAAGACAAAACTGCAACTAAATGTAAATTCCCGAAAATTTTTACTTTTATACGGAACTTAAAAATGCATATGATAAAAAATTTATGATAATCTATGGACTTGATGCTATACATAAGCCTCTCTTATGTGTATAAAATAAATATTTTGGAAGTATTATATATGTATATTTTTTTTGTTAATATCTATCGATGATCATTGCATAATCAATAATGATCTCTCTGGATGCTCGTTTTTTTTTACTGTCACCATACAATCTTTAAATAAGCAAATCAACAAGTTATCCACAATGAAAAAAAAAAAAAAAATGAAAAAACAAGATAACAATTTCAAAGTGGGATCATCTTAATTTACAATTTTTTGTATTCAATCGAAAATAAAGCAAAACAAATATTCCAAGCTCCCATATGACATGATAATGATAAGTTAAATAAGAGCTTTTTTGAATTTAGGAAAATTACAATAGGATATACATACATACATACATATATACATAAATACTTTCTTCAATGAATATTGATATGCATTGAAGTAAAACTAATATATTATGACATTTGAATAATTTTACCCTTTGATTTTATCATTGTATCATTCAAATTGACATGTTGATGCGTTAATTGTGTTTAAAAAAAAGTTTTTAATAATTGGGATATTATTTTTTCTTCCTAATTGAGAAGAAGGAAGGAAAATATTATAAATCGAAAAGCTTAAAATAAAATTAAATCTATCAGTTTTTGAAAAAAAAACAACCCTCTATCTAGCTACTTACAATTTTTTACCAAATATTCCACAGCCCTTCATGAAAAGATAAGATTACAAAAAATCCTTTTTGTTTCCTTCTTTTGTACAAAATCATATTTTTTTAAACTCACCTTTCAAATTTTTAAAATTAACTACTACTCTGACTTCTGATAAGTAAATTTCTTTCAAAAAGAAAAAGAAAAATAATAATTTGACTTTCAATATCAAGGACTAATTTATTATATTTCAATAAAATATTTTTATGTATCTTTTAAATTTTTAAAAGTATCTAAAACATTGTTTATAATGTAAAATTAATTATGTTTGTCATTATTGTATGCAACATTTTTATGTAACATCACGATAATATTAAAGCTTTAAAACATGATATACGTATTTATATACTTACGTATAAGAAGACAAATTGAGTATATAGTTACCCAAAAAAATCCTCGACAAAAAAAATTAAATTAATTAAACGCATTATGATTGTTATTCGAGTTTCCGTTCATTTTTAACATTTTTTTTTCTTTTAATTTTTGTTTTTCCAAAAATCAAAGGTAATTAAGAAGCTGTAAACTACCGAAGAAAAAAAATTAGAAAAAAAACAAATTATAACTTTATATAATGTGTAAAACAGTAACAAAAAAATAATGAATATTAATTTTGAAAAAAAAAAATACATAATCATAATATCATGCTGTGCATTCATTGTGCACAAATTGTAAACCTTCTGTGAACATAAAATGCAGTAGTTTTTTTCTCTTTTATTTTATTTTGAATTAATTATAAAATTTTTATGTATATCAATTATAATTATAACGGCTTTATAATACACATACATATATGTTAAGAAAACAAATTATCGTAAAGTTTTTCGTTGCCTATAGGAATTCCATTGTGTTATTATGCTTACGAACTGCATAGTTAAAAAAGCCGTATTTTTTTATTTCTTTTGAAATTACTGCATTGGTATTTTACGTTGAAAAGCTCATTTTATATTTTTTGTGAGTTTCTATTGTTTACAAACAAAAAAATCACATTCGTGCGAAGGTAGATGGATTTGTAAAGCTTTTGTTTCCGGAAGTACAGAAAATATGTGACCTTGATCATGGTCAAGTTATTTATTATCTAATTTTAAATAAGCCCACACAGGCAGCATCACCCAACCCAAACATTTAAAAAGAGATATTATAATGATGGGAAGATAAATAATTTGCTACAATTTAATTGAATTTAGGTAGAATTTTGTGAATTAATTAATTCTTAAGAATTTTTTTTAAAAAAAAAAATCAATAAAAAGGACAAAAATATTTTTAATGCTTTTTTTCAGAATTAAAAAAAAAAATTTTTTTTTTGAAAATTATCTGTGAAAAAAACAAAATTTAATTAAAAGTACTTAATTTCAATTTAAAATGTTGCGTCATTTAAAGCATGTTTGTTTAAACTTTTATAAGTTTGCAGGATCAAGGTAGATTCTTTTAACTAAACACCTTTTTTTTTTTAAATTATGTTTTTGATTTTTTCAATTATTGTTCAAAATTTTAAAAATTGTACATTCAATAGAGATTGTAAAAAATAAAAAGAAAATTTTTTTTTGTTTGATCAAAATTTAATTTATTATTAAAACAAAATAAAAAAAATAAGAGGTAAAATTGACAAAATTCTTGCACTATTTCATTTTTTCTAAGACGTTATTTCAAGAACTTCTTTAAATGCTAATTGTTAATACTAATTTTTTTTTTTCGAAAGTTCTTAATTCGGTGGTAAATATGAGCCGCTAGAAACAGAACCTATGCTTGATGAAGCTGATCCAAGACCGCTTCCGCCAACACTACCACCACCTAATGCACCAACAACTGAAGTAACAGGAGCTTGTCCCTCATCAGAAACTTGTGAAGTTCCTCCAAGTGAATCGTATTGTGCTATTCATGAGAAAAATTCGAAGTTTAAAAAAAAAATGATTTCAATTTATTTGCAATTTATTTCATTTTTTAATTCTTACCTTGAATTTGTCTTTGTGCATGTAATGCCTCTTCATTTGTTTTGTATTTAATGAAGAATACTTCTGGTTTAGTTTGGACGCTGTGTGCTTGTTGTACATCAGCTTGAATATCTCCTAAATCAGTTTTTTTAGTCAAAACATAAATGACGGTCTTTTCTTCATTTTGTGGAGCAGATACTTGAATTCTTGCACCATGTCCTCCTGAGGCTGGAGCCTTGATAAATACAACACGATAACTTTTACGTGCTGGCCCTAATTGAATTGTTCTTGTAAGTTGACCACCTTCATGATCCTCAGGTGCAGAATGTATATAGAAGTGTTTTGTAACAATTGGTGCTTGTGAATGTCCACCACCGCTGTAACCGCCACCACCACCACCACTGTATCCGCCGCCACCACTATAGCCGCCACCACCACTGTAGCCGCCACCACCACTATAGCCACCAACACTGTATCCACCACTACTACCACCGCTGCTAGAGAATCCAAATCCACCTCCTAGTCCACCTCCTAATCCACCTAAACTACCACCACCATGTCCAAGTCCTCCTGAAGAAAATGATGATGTTGGCGCAGCATAATTATATCCTTGTGGTGCACAATATGCAACGGCGACCAAACATAAAACCTAATTTAAGAATTCACAAGACAAAAAGAAAAAATCACTTATTAAACATTTTCCACGGTAACAAGGAAAAAACAACTTATACGAAAAATAAAGAAAAAAATTATATTTATTGATCCTTGCTCAAAAATTAAACACAAAATTACAATTAAAAATTATTTACCAAAAAGCTTCTCATTTTTTTTAAAGATTATTATTTATTTTTTTTTTTATTTAAATTAGTTTATCACTTCAGAAAATTGTAATGCGAACTGATGAAGAAGTTGCAGAAAACGTTAGCTTTTATACTTTTTAAAAATATTTTAAAATCTAACGCACAATTTTGATGATCACATATATGTATAACACACGATATACTTATATTCACGTATACGGATTTTTAATACACATTATAATAAATATGATCTCGAAGATGTCAAATCTTTAAATTTGTATGTATGTATGTAAAATCTATGTATATTTACTCAAATTATAATATCTGATTTGTTATGCCGCTATATCTTATAAAATGATCAATAGGACTTCTCAACAAGGTGTTGTCTCAAAATATTACGTAATTTTAGCATCATGATGAGCCAAAATATATACAACAACAACAAAAAACACACATAAAAAATTAATTGAAGAAATAGAAGAAGAAGAAAAAAAAAAACGTTATAAAGTATAAAATTTGGCTATGTTTTAAAATGCAATTTGTTTTTGTTATTTGTTACTAGAAAAATATAAAATAAATAATATATTATACATATAGTTACATTGATTTCATTCGTTCATTCATAATTAAATTAAATGAGAAAAATCTCGTGTATCTTTAGATTATATGTGTGTGCTTTTATGTATGTTGTTATGTATTATTGTTGTCTATAGGGTCATAAAATAATTTCTAAATTCATTTTAATCTGAATTTTATTACAAGCCTTTTAGAAATAACATTTTTTTTTATTTCAAAGTTTTCTTAATATCGTGTATGTGTATTAATAGATTTTTCTGTGTTTTTTTTTTTTTTAAGTTACAAATTTACAAAACTCAAGATTTTAATTCCTTTTTTTTTTCAATTTTTATCGATACTGACCAATTAATATTTTTTTTTTTTCGATTATTATCAAAAAATCTTTTATAATTTTTTTTTAATGGATGGACACGCAAGATTGGTTTGTAAAAAATTTAATAGAAAGAAGAAAAAAACAAAATAGATACAAAATGAAGAATAATAAAATGTAAATAATTTTTATATAATAAATAAGTAAATTGTGATTTATGATATCAATATATTCTTTATCGAGACCTACCTTAATGTTTTTTTGTCACATATATGCATAATATACATTTTTGATGGACACATGAATGATGTATGCATTAATTATTTAAAAAAAAAAAAAAAAATCATTAATAGAAACACATAATACAAATTTAGACCTTCTTTTATGAATTGTTTATTTATTGATAAAATATAAAAGTGGAAAATTTAATGTTTATTTATTTTTTTTTTTCTTAACGAAATTATGATTGATTTTTGATTGCATTGCAATTTTAATTTATTGATTTTTTTTTATTGAATACATACATATGCATATAAATATTAATTAAAAAAAAAGAAAAAAATTTTTAAGGTGAAAATTATATAATTGTCCTTGAACCACGCCCAATTATACAAATTATAATGTGTGATATAATGCAGTTTTTTATTTATATTTTAGGTTTCATATTTTTTTTTTCTTCATTTTTGAATTTTTATTTTTTTTGTTTGTTTGTTTGTTTATTAATGATATATTACTTTTTTTAAGTAGCTTCCTCATTCTTGTTAAAAATTGCAGATGTTTTTTTTTTATTCATAGTTTTTTTTCTATGAATAGATAAACATATGGATACATATGTGTATATTTGCATTTGATAAAGGTTTTCAGTGGGTACTTTATTATATATTATTACTTTGATTATCATTTTTTTATAAATATTCAATATTTTTTTCCTCTTCAATTTTTCAAATTTCGGTAATTTTTCAATTTTTTCCGTTTTTTTTCCTACAATATAACATAATATTCTTTTATGGTACATACATGTATTTTATTATATACACATATTGGGTTAATTTCAGTAGGTGTAATCAAAACTCAATGATGTATTTCATTAATAATAAATTTAATATGAAAGGTTCATTATTTATTATGCATGTATGTACATATGTATATATGAAAACGGTGAATATGTCATATAAATTATGATAAATCAAAAAATAATAAAGAAAGAAAAAAAAAAAGATGATTTAATTTACATAATAAAACGAAATATGATCATTTCATGTATTATTTGATATATAACGAATTTAAAATAATAACAATTTGTAATATCTATAATTCTCATGCACATTGTAAATTAATAAAGTATAGATATGCAAATTTTCATAATAAAGGATTATTACTCAAAGCTTTTATTTATTTTTTTTTCTATCTTTTGATTTCAATTTAAAAAATAGTGTTGTTGGTTTTTTTTTTAATATCAATATTTAGATCATTTCTTATCTGATTAATGTGACATTTGAAATGAATTTTTAATAATAAAATTGAAAGGATAGAATTACAAATTATATGGTTTTTTTTATTAGAAATTGTATAAAACCTCCTTTAATCATTTTTAATTTATTACCATAAAATGAATTTCAAACTTTTATTTATCACAAAAATCAAAATGTAATAAAATGACAGCGTATAATTGTAAAAGTAGGTTTTTTAAAGATTTAAAATAATACTTTTATTTTTTCTTTTCTCTTTTATCTTTTATCTTTTTTTTGTTTAGTAACAAATTAATAAACTAAATGAATGAGTTTATTAAGAAAATATTTCAAAAGAGTGTTGAACATAATTTATTATCCTCTTTTCAATAAATAAATATAATAAAGAAATATACAAATTATATTTTTCAAAGTCAAGAGCAAAATGGAATGCAATAGAAAATGCAATTATGTATCTATCATATTCATATGTTTTTACGTGGATGATATGAATCCTTTTAAGCTTAAAAATGTGCCAGTGATATTTGGAAGAACCTTCAGTATTTTTTTACAAGCATCGTCAAAATAATTCATAAGTATCCTGCCAAATTATTTGCTTTTAAAAGTTGGTTAAAATCCTTTACAATTACTGTCTATACCAGAGTATAATGAAGAACTTAAGAACTTAAGAACTAACTTAAGTTCTTCATTATACTCTGGTCTATACATATAAATGTCATTTGCAGTGGTGAAATCCCCACAAAGTCGGCAGGAAAATTTTTTTAACCCTTTGCACTCGAACAGTTAGTTCTACTCATCATCTGGATTTCTCTATAGAATTTTTTTATTTTTGAAGATACAATTATTCTGTCTTCAATAGTTCTCATAGAACCTCAAAAGCAAAAAATATCCTTTTTTCCAAACTCCATAAACTGTTCTTATACTAGAATAACATTTTTTTGACTAGTGAAAAAAATGTGAAACCCCTCTTACCCTCTTCTTTTTTCATTTGTTTATTATTTCTGGTTTTCTATTGAAAAAAAGCTTGGAAAAACAAACTGAACGTGAAAAAAAAATAGATAATAGAAAATAGGCGTTTTCTAAGAAAATTTAATTTTAACATAAAATATGTATTTATCTTTACATCAACATCAAGTATAATAAATTATAAAATTAAAAATGTTATTTACTTAGTAGGTGTGGACATTTTAAAAAACAAAGAAAACTAAATGAATTTTAAGACCTTGAATCGTTTATCTATTAAAAAAAAAAACAATTTTATAGGTTTTTTGTATAAAAATAAAATGAAATTTCCTTTCTTTAAAATAATAAAAAATTAAAAAGTCACTTTTATAACTAACAATAATCAAATTTAAAAAAACAAAAAAAAAACAACACACAATTATGTAATCAATTATGTAAATTTGCACAATTATATGCTGTGAAGGAAATACAATTTTATATTTTTTCAAAAATAATAAGAAAAACCCAAAAATTATATGATACTTTTTTTTTCTTTAAATATACCTATATATAATTTATTCCTACAATCGTTTTAGATCTATTAAAAAAACATTCTTACATGGACTTTTACAACAAACAATATTTAATATAAGAACACATTTTTCACTTTATTAATAATATTTTAATTTTTTTTTTTATAGCTTCGATACTTAATCAAAAATTTATTAATTATGTTGGCTATCATTCATTTTTATTATTACATTTTTTTTTTAAAATAAATATTTATGATTTCATCATATGTTTGTAAATTCCCTAAACAACTAAAAATTACTTTTTTAAAAGTAACTGTAAAATATATACATACAGTGAAACCTCCTAAATAGGACACTCTCTAATCGGGACAACCTCTAGAATTGGGACACTATCATAAAATTAGTTTGGTCTGCCATATAAATCAACCTCTGTAATCGGGACACCTCTGAATTGTGACTGGGACAGTAGTGCTCCGTACTTAAGTTTGAAAAAATCACCTCGTAATCGGGACAAAAAATTCTTTTTGAAACGTTTTTGTACTTTTTATCGTTGTATATTATGTATATTGTTTTGAACACTTGCGAGAAAATACAATTCATTGTAACTGTTGTTTCATATGCAGGTATTCACTTTGTTTCAAATATTTATTTGTATATTGTATTTACATACACATGTGTATATGCCATGTACTTATATGAACTTTACTCAACCCAATATACATATGTGTACCATTTTAAGAAGTTTAAAAAGTATATGCTATGCTATTTTTTTAACTATGAAGTCAGTATTACACTTATACGAGATGTATATGTAGTATTATTTTGTTTTATGATTTTTACAACATAAGTAATTCTTCTCATAAAAGGCAATGAGTAAACCTATGATTGATATCTGATCACACTACAAAAACGATAGATTTATACAAAAATTACATTGACTTCTATTTAAAAAAAAGTATAACTAAAATAATTCACCTCTTTTACATCTTAATTTTCAACCCATAACCACTTTCATCTCTTGAAGGGTTTTATCTATACAACATACAACTAATAAATTAAAAAAAAAAAAAGAAACCTCAAAATCGGGACACCTCTTAATTGGAACACAATTTTGCTGGTCCCATGACTGTCCCGATTAGGGAGGTTTCACTGTATGTATAAAATTATTGCTCAACATTTAAGGTATATATTAAAAATTTATTTATTTTTATTAAATTTTGTCAAAAAAATATATTTCTAAATATAAATTTATTATTATAAAAATGTCGTGTTAATAATGATGATGTTTATCATAAATCAATCGTTTAATAATTTTCAAAAAAACCAAAAAAAAAAAAAAAAAACAAAAAACAAAAAGAAGATAAACTGTAAAATAGTTTTTCGCATTCCATTAACGTTTAACATATAAATTCCAATATTTTAAAGAAAAAAAAGAAAAAAAAAACCTCAGGCACACATATAATTTATAAATATCGCAAATCTTTGTTTTAAAATATATTTTGCATCAAATGAAGCCGAAATAAAATTTTGTTTTTGTTTTCATTATAATTTTATTTTTTTAAATTAAAAAATACATATTTTTTTGTTTTCGTTAATAATTATGTATTACAAAAAAAAATAAAGGTTTTTTTGGCTCGTGTTACCAATTTTATGTTAACACCAGTTTTTTTTTTGCAAAATAAAAAATGAGATAAATATTTTTGATAAAATTCGCATATTGATGATTTGTTTAAGAAAACGGATTTCCTTGAAAATGAAATTAATTAGATAATAATCTGTAATTACAAAAGAAATTTTGTTTATTTGTTTGTTTAGAGTTATATTTTTTCTTTTAATTAGCGCACATGTCATCTGAAGTCATAATAAGTAGTGTTATCTTAATTTTTGTTAGTTAATCTTACTACAGGTAAATTTTAAACCTATGTATGATGATACGTTTATTTTCATATTTTAGCTCCAACTAAAATTCCATTGTGTCTATTATGTAAATAATGGAAACTTATTGATGTTGTGGAAAAGATTTAAAAAATAAGTATTAAAATTAATTAAAATTACACGAATTGAATTAAATATTCATTCCAGTGTGAGGGTACATTATGTATATTAGATTCCTTAGAGTTTTAGTGGAAAAATTTTTTTTCTTTAAATTCTATTTAAAATTCGAAAATATAGCTATGGAATGCTAGCAAAAATACTCATTTATTTATCATCAAAAATCTGAAATTCTGTTTCAAAAAGTCGGGTTAAATAATCACAAAAGCAAATTATTCTTATTTTTAAGCTTTTGAGTTATCCCAATAAAATTTGGAATAATATGTTAGTATTCACCGATTCCAAAGAGATATTCTTCTTTCTTTAAATTGAGATTTCTAACAATTTTCGAAACAATCTGTGAATATCAAAAAAAAAATGTATATATTTTTCTATTAATATGATTTTGATGACTCATTTTTAATTAATATTATAGGTGATTTTATTATCTATGATCTAGTTTTACTTTTTTTTCTTTATATAAATAATATCAGGTTTATACAGACGCTTTAACCTGTTTATGGCTTGTATCGTCATAAGCAGTCATAACGAATGTATAAACTATTCTAGACTCTAGTCATAGTTTAGTCACATAAAAACGTCCTGACTCAAACTATACTTTTTTTTTACCCAACCAACTAAAACGAAAATTGAAATAAACGTATCGGGCAATTATTCATATAGAATATAATTATTGATCATAAAATTTTGTTAAAAATTAATTAATTAGTCATTTTGATTTTAATTTATGTAAAACCAAAAATATAAACATACAATATTTTGATATGAGTCAGTATCACGTTTTCCCATATTTTGATTACGAGTTGTATATCAGTTAGAACCTTTATATTCACCGTGAATAAGCATTTTTTTATCCGATGCGTAAGTGAAAAAAAATACCCTTTGAAAAAGTTTTTTTTTTAATTTTTGTATTTAATTAATTTAATCCAATAAATAAATTAATTAAATTTAAAAAAAATTATACAAAATAAACAAAATAAAAAAATCAAATCAATACATCACAAATCAATCGAAAATTTGAATACTAAAGATTTCTTTCAAGATAATAAAAAAATCTGTCGATAATCTGCAAATTTGTGAAATAAAATAAATAAACATCATAAAACACACAAAATTTAAAAAATAAATAAATTAAAAAACAAAAAACAATTATTCAACACAACGGAAAAAAACATTAAAAAATTTATATTTACGAAAATTAAAAATGACAAAAGAATACGTATAATAATAATTTTCAATCTTAATTAATATGCATGAAAACATCATAAAATGCAAAATCATATGTATAAATAAATTAAAATCAATTTTTCATATTATCGCATATTAAATTTCGACCTCATAATTAACAAATAAATTTTCTGTAATCTATACATCTGATATTTTTTCTTCTTTTTTCATTTAAAAAAGAAAATTATGCATATAGAAAAATAAAACAAAACAAATCAAAATTTACTGTTATTATTTATGCAAATAAAACATAAAAAAAATATGTATAAAATTTCAGTATTGATAAAATCACAATTTAAAATATATTTTGTGTGTGTGTGTGTTTTCTTTTATTTCTATTTTACCTTGCACATTCTTGTTATAATTTTTTCATTAAAAAAAAAAACTAATAAATTTTCAATTTTTCATCAGCTATATACCTACTGATGACTTACAAAATATTAATTAATAATTTATTTTGCATAAATCTATGGATATTTTTAATTATACAAAATTATTATGACATGCATTAATAATAATAAAAGAATATGATATGTGAATAGTATATTGAAACAATCAATAAAGATACATCTTTTTTTACTAAGAAAAAAAAAAAAAGAATATCATGTATATAAATGCATTTAATTTAATCTGTCCTCTATTGTTATGCAAAGGCTACTTAAGGTATATTCATATCAATATGTGTATAGAAAAATTTTAAATTAAAAATTTTAATTTTTAACTGAAAAAAAAAAATCATAAATTCACGACAAATATGCAACTAAAAAACATTATTCATATTCGTGATTAGTTTGAATTTTCAATACAAAAAAAAAAAAAAACACTTTTTGTAATGCGTTGGTGTTTATATGTTAACAATTTTGATTTTCTTTTGTTGTTAAAAAAAAAAAAAAGTTATTTTACTGTAGATATTGTCAGCTTTTTATGGAAAAAACGGAAAAATAAAATATAAAAAAAAATATTATATTGTAGTAAAATTTTTCATCATTTTTTTTATTGATTTTATGTGGATGGAAAACTTTCAGAAACGCTACCAAAAATGAAAAATGTTTAAGGAAATTCTTCATTTCCTAAAATTTTGATACGTCAAATAAATGAGAATGCAGGTGTGGTGTGGGTTGTAAATGCAGCAGTAGTTTATTTTTATTTATTTTTTATAAATTTAAATTAAATCTAATTCATAGCAATCAATTGTTCAAATCTCCAAAAATGATGAATTAGTTTTATTTATGCTGATTAAACTTCTTTGTCACAAATTTACAAAAGAGTTATTTAGGTGGGATTTGCTATTACAAGAATAATAAAAAAATTGTACTTCCAAAAGTCTGAAAAATCTTGAAGAATCCTAATTTTCAGTTGCATTTCGAAAGAAAAAAAAAAAGAGTTCAGATGATGATTTGAATTTATGGTTGTATAAATGTTATAAAGAGTGGATACGCTTTATGCAAGGGTCTACTAAACTTTTAAGATAATTATCTATATTATATATGTACAATGTACATATATCATCATACAAGAAATTTATTAGAACTAACAGTAAATAACTTGTTTGAGCAATTGAATATTTTTAAATACCTCAAACATCTTTGTTTTTAAAATGTAAAAAAAAACAAATTTCCTTTGAATAAATTTCTCTTTTATTGTTTTATTTTGAAATTGAGGTTGTGATTAACGAATTTTTTTTCATTGAGATTTATTCCATAAAATAAAAAAGATTATCCCACCATAAACTGACTCTTTTAATCATAAACATTTTATAAAAAAATATAAAAAAAAGATTTTAATATATGTTTTAGGTGTTGCCTCTAAGGATAAAAAGAAAGATTGAGAAAAAAACAAAAGCAAATACGAAATTTTCAAAATTGTTAATGTTTTTGTAAATTTTCAATGGATTTTTAGGTAAGTGTTCTATTTATGTAATACATATGTGTTGATTTCCCCCCCTTTTTTAGAATGCGCAGGACTTTTCACATTTTAATAAGATCTTCTGGTTTGAGCACTCTAACTTAATATAAAGCATATTGGTCATTTGGAAATTTCCACTATATAACAACAATGATTCATTTTTTAAATTAATATTGAAAAAAAATATCCTGTTAGGGTGTTACAATTTTATGATACATATGTATTTTAATTTTTGTTATAGAAAAAGGAAAAAATGCGCAACGAAAAAAAAGAAAAGAAATGGAAAAGTCATAATATAGGGAAATGAAGGACATACGATAAAATTCGTTAGTTAATTCGAAATTCGAGAATTTAAAAGAATATAATATGTAAATTTAAAGAGACAAAATTTTATATTACACGTAAATGAAAAATGTCTGAATTGTATCTTTTTAAAAAAATCTCTTTCGAGTTAATCAACTGTAAAAATTATAAATTTTTTTATTAAATTAAAAAATAATAAATTTAATATACTTGAAAAATCATAAAATTAATAATAATCGTTTTTATTAAATTGTAATAAATTTTAATGATTAAAAAATTACATTTTTAATGCCTTCTTATTTTATTTAACAAAAAACAACAAAAACATTTCAACATTATTGACAAAAACAACAACAACAACAACAAAACAAAAAACTAAATGATTTAAATTTTTATTTATTAGATTTTTAACACTTTCTCAATTATAATTTTTATAGCTTTTATAATATTTTTTCAACAATTACATCATTAAAAGGATTTTTATGTTTTGGAAACATATACATGGCTTGCATGTTTTATGAATTTTACAATAAAATAAAATAATATATAAAAATTTAATACTTTATTTGAAATGGAAAACTTACACTTTTTGACTTTAAGCATATACATACATATGTACAATGTAGATAGATATAGGTACCTAACGTTACCTTTAAATTGATTGGGGTTATAACAAATTTGATATTGCATATCATCACTATTTAATCAATTTTCTATTTGATTTAATATTTTCATTTGACAAAATGAAGAAAAAATCATCATATTATTTTCTTTTTTTTTTTATTAAGTGGGTTTAGCATGACCATGAACTACTTAATATAATTATTTTTTGAAGGTTAATCAAAAATTCAGAAAACAAAACAATAAAAATTTTCACTAGAAAAATAATCATAAATATCACCAAAATAAATTAATGAATTATACTCAAAAAATAAAAAGATACCACATAATAATATAAAGATGTTATTTTGTTACAAACATTAAATATGCAATATTTTCATCAAATAACACATATAATAAAACATATGTATGTTTAGATCTTGTTTGACCCACAGAAAAAGATTTTTTAAATAATTAACTGATTATATCGATTCATCATATTAGGTTTTTTATGTTAATGGAAAACAAGAAAATGCATGTATGTATACTGTGATCTTCCACCTACAATGTATGCCCTTTTACTTTTTTTTTTTTCAAAAATGATAAAACAAAATATTTTACATACATACATAAATTATTAAAAATGCAACTATAATGCAACAACAACAAGAAGATATATCTAAGCGCCGAATAGTTAAATATGATGATTTACTTTCTACGCATATTTTTTTTTCAGTTTTCAAAATATATTAGTAACTTTATGCACATATGGTTAAATGATTATCATTATAATGATGCAACATTATACATATGTATGTTAACGAAGTTATGATAATTTTGAATAAAAAAAAAAATGCAAACCTTTTCTTTTTTTTTGAACTTGATAATTCTTATTAAATCCTACAATTTTTTAGTTATAAAAAACGATGAATTGAAAATATTTTTTTAGTACGTGTTTTGATTTCGTCCGGTAGTCATTCGGATGCAGGTGTAAATTTTTAAAACAGCCAAAAAAAAAAAGTGTGTTATTTTTTTTTTAAATTTTTTGTAGCTTTATCATAATTTTAAAAGAATGAATTTAATTTTGGTAAGCATTCTAGAAAATATAAATTGGAAAAATCTGGATATAATATTTTTCATAATTTGACATTTAGCTTATTGGATTAGCAGTAATAACAACAATAAGTTCTCAAGGTTATCATTATTCTGTTCCACAAACACATTACAATTACTATCAACCGCCACGTGATACATATTTACCACCATCACAACAATTTTTACCTCCTCCTATACCATCGTTATCTTCGAATACAGGATATGATTATTCTCCACCATCATTGGGATTTAATTCATTTCACTCCAGAATAGGATTAGGAGGAGGACTGAATTTGGGTGGTGGTAGCATTGGAGGAGGACGAAATGTTGGCGGCAGTAGCATTGGAAGAGGATTAGGTGTTGGTGGTGGTAGTATCGGTGGAGGATTAGGTGTTAGTGGTAGTGGAATTGGAGGAGGACTAGGTGTAGGCGGCAGTAGCTTTGGAAGGAGATTTGGTGTAGGTGGTGGTGGCATTGGAGGAGGACTAGATATTAGTGATGGTGGAATTGGAGGAGGAAATAGCTTTGGATCATTCCAATCAACATCACATCATAATTATCATCAACAACACCATCAGGCACCGATTGTAACCAAACACTTTTATTTCCATTCAGCACCAGAAGAACCTACTCCACAACCTCAAGTTCTTCGTATTGGTGCTCCACGACGAAATTATCGTGTCATATTTATAAAAGCTCCAAATGCAGGAAAACAATCAATTTCTGTAGTACCACAACAAAATGAGGAACGTACTGTAATTTATGTTCTTTCGAAACAACAAGATGCAGCTGAAATTGAAGCATCACTTGATAGTACACCAAAAGCACCTAGCAAACCAGAAGTATTCTTTATCAAATATAAAACTCAAGAAGAAGCTCTTCATGCACAACGTCAAATTCAAGGTAACAATTTATTTACCTTCTTTTGTTTTTCTTTGTAAAAATAAGTCTAAAAATGTTTATTCCATTTTTAAAATAGCACAATTTGAAACTCTTGGTGGATCAACTCAAATTTCAAATGAAGGTACTGTTCCAGTTAGTTCTGTTATTGGTTCTACAGCAGGAAATTTGAAAAAGACAAGTACATCGTCTAGTACGAGTAGTGATCGATATTTACCTCCTAGTAAATACCGTTATTAATGTTAGAAAATTTATTAAAATCATGTAAATTTTATTTACATAAGGACTATTTAAATTGTTTCTTTTTTCCTAGATATGTATATATGTACATATTTTAAATTATTTATAATTTATTAAAACTTTGTTGACATAATAAAAAAATAATTAAGCCATTTTTTGCATGTGCGTCTTTTTTTATTTTAATCTTTTTTTTCTAAAAATTTTATTTATTTACCTATTTGTTTTTTTTTAAACAATATTTATAGATTTAAATACATGTTCCTTTAATTTTAATAACAAATATGCCAAACTCAGGTTAATTATAAATACTAAACTTGTAAAAATGTTAATAATGATATTCTTTGACAAATAATTCAGTTCTCGATTACAAAATTTCACATAAAAAAAGAAAATAAAAAAGTTAATGTGGTGGTAGATATTCAGGGCCACCACTTCTACCTCCAATATTATTTATCGATGAAGATGATCCAACAAGAGAGTTTCTAATTGATCCCAAAGAGGAGCTTCCAAGTGATCCCAAAGAGGAGCTTCCAATAGATCCTAATGAAGAGCTTCCAATAGATCCTAAAGAGGAACTTCCTAAGGATCCAATGGATGATCCCCCAACAGAACTAATAGATGAACCTCCAATTGAACTTGATGCAGATCCACTGTTTCTATTATCCACACTACCAACAGATCCTATAACAGATGTAAGAGGAGCAACACCTTCATCTGATACTTGTGATGTACCGCCTAATGCATCGTACTGAGCTGTGAAAATGAATTTCATTTGGTGAAAAAAAAAGAAAAATAATTAAGTTTGATTAACTTAAAAAAATTAAGTGACAAACCTTGAATTTGATGTTGAGCATGTTGAGCTTCTTCTTGAGTCTTATATTTAATAAAGAATACTTCTGGTTTACTTAATTGCTGTGGAGAATCTTGAACAGCTGTTTGAATATCAGATGCATCAGTTTTTTTTGATAATACATAAATAATTGTTCTTTCTTCAGCTTGTGCTTGAGCCACAGTTAATGCTGCAGCTTTTGGTGATACGCTTGGTGCTTTAATAAATACAATATTAAAATGTTTACGTGGTTGACCAACATTTAAAGTTTGTTGATGTAATTCTTCTTCAGTGTCTTCTGGTGCTGAATGAATATAAAAATGTTTTGTAACAATTGCTTGCTTTTGTTGATGTTGATGTTGATAATTAGATTGACCAAGAAATCCTGAAGATGAAAAACCACTGCCGCCGCTACTTGATATTCTTGGAGAAACAAAATTATTTAGACTATTACCACCACTGGAACTGATACCATTGCTAAGACCAGTATTTATACTGCTGCTACTAATACCACTATTACCACCTACTGTTTGAATTATTGGTAATCCTTGACCTGCAGGTTGTTGATAATTATAACCTTGTGGTGCAGCTAATGTAATCGAGGTTAAACATAGATTCTGTAGAAAAAGAAAAAAAATAATAATAAAGGATGTTGCATTCAATGCAAATTAGAAAAACAGTTGAAAAAATTTTAAAAATAAAATTTAACTAAAAATAGTAGGTATAATTGAATTTGAATTTTTAACGAAAAATAACTTTTTTTTTTTATTTAAGAATATTTGAGGACTAAAAACAAACTAAATTAAAATAATACTTTACCAATAAAAAGAAAAACATTTTTTGACCGTTTAATTTGCAGTTTATTCCAAGACTGTTCAATAATTTTAAATTTTCTGATGAATTTATATATAAAATTCAAATAAAACTAAAATTCAAATAAAACTAAAATTCAAGGGACACACCCAATCTGAAAAAAAAAGTTAGTATAATTAATAAAGAAAACAAAAAACCACTTTTTCCTCTTTTATTAATTATTTAAACGACATTGCTCCAATTATAATCACACATTGCTATTCATTAACTAACATTAACAGTTTACATTCAATCATCATCACCATCATCACCATAATTCTTGCATAATTTTCTAGATTGCATTTTTTTTTATATATTTAAATGCACATCATAGTAAATTATAATAAAATCGACAAAAACAAAAAAAGCTACAAATAAATGAACTTTATTAGCTATGAGAAAGTGATAAACTTGAGTTGAAAAAATAAAAAATTTAAACAATAACAACACTAATTTGAAAATTGAACAATTTATTGTGTTCACGAAAAGATCTTTAATTTTATTATTACGATTTTCATTTTATTGGACGAATACATTTTTTTTTCATCATCATCATCATATTTCCTTTCAAAGTTACCACCTCAAAACTTAGTAACCTAAATCGGAAATGCAATATTATGAACACAATTATTGCTTTATTATTTAATCGGTTTTTATTCACACATTAAAAAAAAAAAAAGCACAGGCGAAATTATTTGACAGACACAAAAAAAAATGTCATCATCTTTTCAATGCACATATTGCGAAGAAAATTTATAAAAGAAAATAAAAAAATTATATAACAAAAAATAAAAAACAGATTCAGATTAATTTATTTTCTTGTTAATGTGATATTTCCTTTATTGTTATCATCATCATCATCATCATCGTCATTATCATCATCATCGTCATCATTATCATCAATCAATGTGTGATTTTTCACAATATTGTCTTTCACACTTTAATAATAATAACAAATGAAAAAAAGTGACAAAATATACTTTTTCTTTTATAGTAAAAGTAAAAGGTGTGTTTTATAGCTCAAGGAAAATGTAAAATATTTCAAATTAATCAATTAATATCCTATTTTCTTTATTTAACTATTCGGTTTGGAGTTTCACCAAGTTATAATCATAAATTTAAGATGTTTATCTGGCCAGTTTATTCGCAATAATTCAAGACAGGAGTCAGAAGTTTTTTTTTTCTTTCTAAATTAATAAAATATTCAAAATCAACATCAGTGAAAAAAATTTTTCCTAGGATAATTTTTTTTTCTAATTTTTTAAATTTAAAAAAAAAAATATTAATTAATTTTGGTAAGAAATAAAATTCAATTTAATATTATTTTTAAAAGTATCTTATCAAGAATAAAATTATATAATTGAAACATTAAATTTTATCTTTATTTGATTTTCTCTTTAAAGTTTTAATTCGTTTTATTTGTTGTGGATTCCATTTTATTTGAAATTTGATAAGGGATTCAATCATAGTAAACAATTTTCAATATAAAATAAAATATTGAAATTTTTTTAATGACATCAATAAGAAAAATATGTAGGTATATGTATATATTTTTTTTTGATTTCACAAAAGTAAAAGTATCTTTAAAAAAATATACATACATATTATTTATTTTTTAATCTTTTAGAGAATCGTCGGCATAGAAACCCCCTTGAATTGATTTTAAATCATAATAAAAATCGTATGTTATTTAATTTTAATCTTTAAAATACCGCTTAGTATTTTTGTTATGCTTTTATTTATTTATTTTTCTTGCATGTCCATATGAGCATGCATATTTGAATAAATTTCAGTAAAAAGTGGGATCTGTTAATATTTATGTCCTTTAAAATATTCCTTCAACATTTTCTACTTAAACAGAAAAATCAAAATTGTGATCAAAGGTGTATTACACATGTTTTTGGTTATTTTTTAGATTGAAAAGTTGAATTTGAGTGATATTTTTTTAAAAAACATGATTAAAAAACTCCTAAATTAATAAGCCAGCAAAAAATAAAAATCACATAATATTGTGAGAAAAATAAAATCGTGTAAATATTTTTTTTCTTTGTTTTGTTTCATACATGTTATCAACCAAGTTCAATAACAAGGTGAATATTTCTTAATATTGAATTAGAAAAAAAATAAACATATTCAAAATCATATATCTGAAGATTTGATCTTTGTTTTTTTTTTTTGTAAATAAATAAATCATTGCTCACAGCACACGAAAACATGTCATTGAAAAAGTTTGTTTTTTTTTTGTTATATAGGAGCAAAAAACCAAAAAAAGAAGAAAAAATTACAATAAATATTTGCGATTATTTTCATATTGAATTTTTTGATAAAACAAGGTCATTAAACTCGTGCAATAATTAATTTATTTATGAATTTTAAATGTACTTTTTTTAGCAGGATAGTTTAACAGTATTTGTTCAACCTTCAAAATGAACTAGCTTTAGGATGTAAGGTTCTTCATCTACTCAATAATGGCTAAGCAAGAACTTAGGGATGAAGCAAAATCACAGGATCCAATCAAAATATACTTTTTGTATTAGACTTGATAGATTTGAAAAGGTCTCGTCTCAAAATGTACATACATGTACATATGTATATCTGTATATAAAATTGTGATGGTATAAGAATCAATTTTCAGTAGATTTCGAAACTAATTTAAAATAATTTTCAGCTCCACGGCGATGATGACAACAATTTAAGGCAGTTTTTTTCCCATGGGCAATCATTCATTTTTGACAATATCTACCGCTTTTTAAGCTCTATTTTATCCAAACAATGAATATAAAGTGAATGATTATGAAGATTGCAGAATACGATTAATATGATTTTCAACATTCTAATTTTAATTGTTACATTAAAACATTTTAAAAAGCCTATAAACATCCTACATTCATTAAAAATTGTGTATAAAAATGTAATAACGCATTTTTATATCTGAACATAACGTTTAATCTGATTAAAATCATTTGTTTTGGCTGACAACTTACGCATAAATTTTAAATACCCTAACGCATTAATGGAATAATAATTAAAAACGCCTTTTAAATACACGATGGATTTCTTAAATTTTTCGGTAATTTTAAGTATTCATCAAAAAAATTTATTATTTTTAATTTATGATCAATATTTTATTTTCAAAATAATTTTTCGAAATACTTACTTTTCATATTGTGACTTATGACACACATTATGTTCATCATAAATAATATTTATTTTTTTTTGTTTTTTACAAAAAGGCTTAAACATAAAATCACTATTTAATCGAAAAAAAAAAGTTCGTCACCAAAATGTTTAAAAATATTAAATTAATCATTTAGGGAAAGCTTATTTTTTTTTTTTTCATTTTCCTTTTGTTTTAAAAATAAAAAAGGTTTTTTTTCAAAAGAAATTGGGACTTGTATGCACATAGAAAGATACTTTTTTTCATAAAATAAATTAAATATTACACAATATATACATATACCTTTCGTTGAGACGTATTACACAAAAATTCATGGTCATTTTCTGATTAGATTGATGTAAAAGCGTGTGTTGTATTGGCTAAAAAACATGACTTCTTCTGTGTTTTGTTTTGTTTCTATCTCTAGTTAATGTAATAATTTATTTTATCTTTTTTTAGTTCAAATTATCTTAATTTAAAAATCTAAATAAATATACGCTTAATTGAGTTTCACACATAAGTGACATATATATTGACCATGAACTTGAATTAGACGAGTGTATATAAATGATAATTTGCAATTTGTCTAGAAAATGTTTCAATGAAAGTGAATTTTTAATGTATTTTTCTTTTTAAAATTATTTATACACATAATAATTGTTTAATTTGCATAAATTTAAAGTAAATTAATTTGTTTAACCACATTTTATGTATATAATTATTATAATTAATTTTTTTTTCTGTTTTCGTCAAAAATGATACATTTTGAAAAATTGAATTAAATTCAGATCTTCGCGCTTTATAAAAATTAATTAAAAATGTGTTGAGGAAATTATTATATTGAAAATTTATTACATTTAATATGTATGTAAATCTTACAAATTATTACTACCTGTATGCTGTACCTATGAAGGTACATATGTACGTACATATATACATTTTCATCATTCACTTGACTGCACACATATTTTGAACAAATTTTAGCCCTTGAATAATAGAACATAAGGTATCATCGTATCATGTTGGATTTTATTTCATAATTATTATTATTTTTTTTTTTTAAACTTTTCTGCATGAGAAATCAAATAATAATAATTTATAATAAAAGTAATAATAATGACAAAAATAAATTAAAAATTTATGACATAAACAAATTGATTAATTTTCATTTTCTGTCATCAAAAAAATTTAAGAAAACAAAATTATCCAAGGTCAATTAAAATATCATCATTTTATTATGAAATCTTTATATTTGAAATAAAAAAAAAAAATTTTTATATCTTTAAATAAGAAAATATGTTTTTAGAAAAAGAAAATTTATATCTATATGTTGTATTTTTTTTAATTTTTGACCTTTTGATGAGATGATGTGTATAAAATTCAATTTTCATACAAATTGCATAAAAAAATATGTGTTTTACTTTTTCACAAATTCAACGGAAATGAAATCTTTAAATTTTTGATTTTTAAAAATATTTGAACATGTATATCTTTCACACGAATTTTCATTGAATTTAATTTATGTTTTAAAATTGATTATTATTATATTGTTCCTTTAAAGTCATGTAAGTTCAATTAAAATATCAATTTAATGTAATTTATTATTTTATTTTTCAAGAAAAAAAAACAAAATATGCGGTCATTATCACCGTAGGGTGTCAAATGTAATAATGAATTAATTTTTTTTGTGATTTTTAAAAATACATAAACGAAAAATCACGATTGATGACTCAATGTATACGTATATTTTTTGGAAAAGAAAAATTTCTAACCGCAGAAATAATTTTTTGTTGGTATAAATTTGCATATTTACTCACAAAACAAAACAAAAAACACCCCAGAGAATTATTGAAAATTTAGCTTATAAGAATAACCTCTTTTAAGGACATTTAATTTTCCTCTATTTTTATTTTTTCAACGGAAAAGTTCAGAATTTACCACAATATTTATCCATCTTTAATATCTGTAGTTAAATTTCAAAAAACAAGACCTTAAAGGATCTTTTTTCTAAAAACGATGTATTTAAAATGTATTTTACTACATATTTTTAATTATATAAAATTTTTATTTTTTTGATGAATACTTAATGTTAACATTAGACATATATTAAACATTCATTAAAATTTTCATAAAATATTTAACTGTTATTTTTTTTATATCTTAATTATGACTAGATTCTTATGTATATACGAGTAATATATTCCTTTACATAAATATAATTCCTCTATAATTTCAGCAATAAAATTTAAAAGAAAACTCTCATAATATAATCTTAAAAAATAAAAACTTACATTTAAAAAAAAAATTATAATGGAAAAAAAATTATTGTCAAATTTGTTTACACACTTTAAAGTATCTTCTCAATTACATTGACCAAAAAAATCAATTGCGTAATTTATTGGTAAAAATAATAAATATTGAAATAATAAAATATAATGAAATTTTATTATTATTTTGTAATGGAGACCATGCAGAATTCCCTTCAGAAGAATGTTGAACTAATGTTACTGCACGATTTCTTCTTTTTTGTGTGTTTCTATAATTGTATTTCAATTCATGACCTTCTTTCGTTTGAATCCTTGAGAATTCCTTAATCTTAATCGATGAAAAGAAGAAGAAAAAATATTTGTTTAATGGATATACAAATTTTTTATAAATTTACAAATTTTATAGTTTTTTTCTTTATTTTTTCTTTTTACCTGTTTCAATGTAACTGGTACTGTATCTGAAAATACAATCCATGTAACAACTTCACTACATGGTGGTGTTGTTAATGAACCTTCATATGTAAAATATGTATTTAAATCAGATGGTAGAAATTCTTCAATAGTAAAATTTTCAGATACATTTATATGTTCACCAACACGATGTTTAGCTGCCATATGATCAATATGCTTAATAACTTTATTAATTGCATTATTCTCATTATGGGTTAAATGATAAAGTATACCAAGAACAACAATACCATCTCTATGAACTCCAGCATCTGACATACTATTATAAGTATCTTTTCGATGAACAATATGTAATTCTAATGGAGATCTATAAATAAAGAAAAACGAAAAAAAAAAAATAATAATAAATGAAAACAAAAGGTAATTAAAATTTACATATTTTTCTAATAATAGTTTTTTGAAAATAAAAAAAAATATTATTTTGTAATCAAAATTGAAAAATTAAATATAATCTTTATTCAAAACATGTGCAAAAATTTTATAGATTTATTGTTTAAATTTAAAAAATTCAAATAATATTTTTATTTGAATTCTTTTCTAAAATGAAATTTATGTCAATAGCAACTAGCAACAGTTCTAAATTTGTGTGTTAAAAATTAAGTATGTTAAATCCGCAACACGATCTAAAAACAAAAAAAAAAACGCAACGCAACTACAAATTAATGTTAGATTTTATACAATATTTCACTTTATTTGTTTTTTTTTTTTACTTTTTCTTCTATACATACTTTTGTTTTACAATTTAATTTAGATTTCTGTGAGTTTTATTGCATAGCAATTAAAGAAAAAATCTTTTTTAAAAAGAAAAATAATATACACTCTGGAATTTTAATGTTATAAATACTTTTTTTTCTTATTGTTGTTGCTATTGTTTTATAAAATGAAATCATAGAATTTTAAAAAAATACATAAATTTAAAACGTTAAGCATTTATAATAAAAATAAAATTTAAAAAAAATGTAAAACAGAAACAGAATATTTAATTTTTTTTTTCTTTTAGTTCTTTTTTTTTTCTTCTCTTAAATTTGAAATTTCATGAAATTCTTATTGATTCTAGTGTATATGTACTCGTATGTAAATATGTACGGTTCTAATATAACAAACTGAGATCTAATTTCGTTTTCTACATATAGATGTACATAAATACATATGTATATATTTGCATACTGACATAATTAATTGAAAATCCAAAATAGATTTTAATTACCTTCTTCCTTCTACTGTATGTTCAGACCACCAATGGAAATGCATTTGTTCAACAATATAAGTACCAGTTAAAATGCCACCACTTATTTCTAATTTCGGATAATGTAAATTGATTTGCACTATAAAAATAATTTCGAAAAAAAAATAAATAAATAAATAAATGTTTAATTAATAATTTAAAAAAATTTATATAAAAGAAATATGAAATTAAATTTTAAATGTTTTTTCTCTACACATGTTGTCAGAGCTTACACCTGTTAATTGTTTTTCTTTGAAATCGGTTGTGGGTAGTAAGTACCTATGTATTTTTTTTTCTGGGTCAAAACAAAAGATTTTTAATTATTATGAAAACCGGTTAATATTTCAGGAATGCATAGATACACTACATTGAAGCTAAAGAGCCAAGAACCATTACAGATCAAGAGATCTGTTAAGAAACCGGACACTGTCCTTTCAATTATCATCTAAACAGGATAGGTCTACACGGGGAAGACAAGTGCAGATTCTGCAAGTAGGCTAAAGAAATATCAAAACACATTCTGTGTGAATGTGAGGCATTGGCCTCTTTTCTTAAGCCATAGGAAATCTGGTGTGCACCTTTTAATAGAATTTTAGGATTTATCAATAGTCTAAATCTATAAGAAGCTCGGGCTGAACAAAAGATCTTTATTGGTCGAAGTGCAATTATAGCCCATTATACATCTATCTATGTATATAACACATTGAAGCATAAAGGAGAAAAAAGGTCATATAGAAAAAACTTTGAAAGTGAAGTGAAAAAAAATGTCATTAATAACGAATATTATGCTTGCAATTTTCTTGACTTTAAAAGAACTTATCAAAAATTGTGTATTTCATACGAAAGCTTTTAATATTACACTTTTCTTCACAGCTGACAAAAAATAAAACAATGAAAAATCAATAAAAAGAAAAACACATGAAACTGTTATTTCTGAGATATTTCAATGAAATCTCATTTAAATAATTTAAAAATACAGAAATTCCTTCTAATTGAAAAATTAAACAATTAAATAACGACAATATATCATAAAAATACACTTGTTTCATTTAAACTTAATTTACCGATGATTGATGATGATTGCGCTTACATTAAAAAGTGAAAGTTTATTAAGAAAATAACTGTCAGTTAAGCTTTTATAATTAATTGTTGCAATAATAATGACATGTACAATAGATATTTTTACATACAAATTATAAAATCATCAATAAATCTAAGAATTTTTCTTCTTTAAAATTATATTTTAGCTTTACTTTAAATCGTGACATGAAAAATCACATGAAAAATCAATTATCAAAAATCGTCACTTATATCGCATGTGACTCAATAAGTTTTCATGTATTTTTATTGATTACAAATTATTATTTTACAATTTACACATACATATGATAAGGAAAAGGTATTTTTTTTTTTCAAATCATTTTAAAATGATTCAAAAATAATTAATTTTTATGACACTTTCATATACATATGATCATATTCATGGTTAAGTTATAAATAAAATCATGTATTAAATTTTTAACCCAGTTTGAAAAAAAAAAAAAAACATGAAAAGTATGTAAAATCTCGAACAAATATGGAAAGGGTACTTAACACTTTTTTTTTTCTTTCAATTTAGACAACTTAATATGCAATTTTTATAAATTTAAAAATAGATATACATATCTTGTTAACATTGAAATAAATAAGAAAATATTATATTTAAATCATAAATTACAATTTATCATAACTTTTGTGATATAGTAGATACGATACACATGTATATCTAAATAATATGCGTATCTTAAGTACATATGTATATGCAAATTGTATGTGTATATCGCATATGTATAGATATATGCAAATTTATTTTTAGAAGCATTTTGAATGATTTATGTTATTGACTTGTAAAAGATATATAGTGCAATTTATACCTACAAAAGTATTTAAATAATAAACGATTAAGTCATATTAAAAGATTATAAATAAATTAAAGTTGAATTATTAGTTTTTTTTTTAGCAGTATAAGTTTTTTTTTTGTTTTTTTGTTTTATAATATTTCATGTACATTAAAAATAAATAAAATCACATTTTGATAAGATATATATGAAATATGGTATTTTCTATATAAAATATCTATAATCTTATCAAATTCGTCAATAAGTATAATAGAAAAAGAAAAAATAATAGATAATGAATTTGAAAAAAGAAATTTAGATTTAAACTGTCGCCTACAAATCAATTATAAAATTATGTCACGTAGTTTTGCAAAAAAAAAAAGGCGAGGAATATATAAAATTATTAGAAAATATTCAATATTATTTGAAAATGAAAGCATAAAAATTTCATGTTTTTAAAACAAACAATAGACTTATTATTTTATAGATACATTCTATAATCTATATGCTTTTGATGCACCTATCGTAGAAAAAAGAAATGTACGATTTCCCTATCAATTTTATTCAAATCAAAGAAATCCTTAAATGAGATTGTTGTTCTTTTTTTTTTTTTTTTTTTCAAAATTACCTGAATGTCCATTATTTAATACAGTTGCTCTTTCAATATTTTCATCATAATTATGAAATTCTAAATCTGGAAAATGTCCTTTAAATGCATGATTTATTGTTAAATTAATTGGACTTTGTCGATCACCATTATCACATACGCCACCCCAATGAGGAAATTCTAAAAAAATAATTTTATAAATTCAAAAATATTTAAAGTCAAATTTTTTGCAAAAATATAACGAAATTATTGCAAAATAAAAAATTACATAATTCTACTCGTGAAAATAATTCACATCAGGTACTTTTTTTTTTTCTTCAGATAAACAAACAAAAAATTTTCAAAAGTGCCTAAACATTATTTATTTTATTTATTTATTTATTTTTTAACATTACTTAAAGCTCTTCAATTTGAATAATTTGTTTTTGAATGTACGAGTATATGATCTAAATTATATATGTAAAAATTCACACATCTTAATTAAATGAAAAATGAGTTATGATAATTGACACACATATACATACACATAACACATCATTTCATGTCTATGGGTAAATTTTACTGATAACATAATGTTTATAGTTTATACCGTAAATTGTGTATGAAATTTGTATGAACGTTTTGAAGAAATAAATAAAAATGTATATCTATTTGTCAATTTATTTTATTTAGTAAAACATATTATTGTATTGATATATATAGCAGTTATGTATATGTAGCTTAATCTGATGTGTTGTTATTCAATTTATTCAATGAATTCAAATATATTAACATCGAAAATTATGGATTATTAAACTTTTTATGAAAATATTTTTAAAGGAAATTCTTATTTGTATTTGTATGAAAAATATATGTATGTATGTACAAGCAATTTATCAATTGAACTTTGAGATTTAAGTGATAAAATTTATTTATTTTATTTTTTTTTAATTTTCAAATAAGTATTGAAAGAAAACATACCTTCTTCTTCTTCGAAATTGGGATATCTCCAAGAATGATGTCCAGTTTCTGCGTGAACTGTAATACCTACAAAAAAAAAATTAATTAATAAAGAGTCCTTTTTAATTTTTTTTATTGTGTAAATCTTCGTTTTTTACTCTTCAAAATAATCTTCATATTGTAGAGTAAAACATACATGTAATCAGCCGTTTTTTTTTCTATTAAAAAGGGACATTTCTGAAGATATAAATGGAATGTTGAGAAAGTCGTATGACTTTGCGTCAATGTATAATCTTATTTTCTTTAATTTTTTGTTCTAAAAATACAAACTATCAACACAACATATTTACTTTTACAGTAAAAATGGAATTTTAAGAAATTATAGAAAAAGAACCTTAGGAACATTCACATATGTACTGAAAATTATCAGGTACTCGACAAACTGATAAAGAAAAGTTTCAATAATTTAATAAAATCAATTTGAATTATCTTACACTTGAAAAATAATATAGGAAGCTACAAAATATAATTTTATTTTCTTTCAATTTTTAAAATGACATAAATTTCACTTTATACATGACATACCATTTTCTTGAGTTCTAAATAAACTTTCTTTTCACATATACATATGTATGTATATGTATATGGTAGATGTACACATTTTATGTATGATATTTTGCTTTATAATACATTAAATTCGTTTGAATAAGAATGATGCCAAATGCAGGTGCTATTAATAGAATTTATTCGCGAAATAAATTTTTTTTATTTCCATGTCAAAATAGTAGCCACAAAAAAATACTTATAATTGTTTTTTGTTCTCCTATAATTACATATAGGATGTACATATACAAAAAATGTGCACGTATGAAATTTATTTACAGTGTTACGACGCTACATGAAAAAAGAAAACATTCCTTTTCTAGTATACTTGCGTCCACTGGTTTTTTCTTTTCTTTTTAGATTCAATTCAATAATTTTATAATACAATAGATAATTGAAAAACTTAATTAAATTTTTAATTTATGGTATCTAAAATACGTAATTAAATTTATATCTTTTCTTACATAAATGTGTATATGTACATATAAGTAGATATAATTGAATATTTCACACCAAATGCAATAATTTTAGAAATGAAATATTATCTATTTATGTAATTGAATCATTTGATTTTTTATGATTTATCAATTATAAATTGTTTTTGTTTCTAAAAAAAATATATTTAATATTTTTTTACTAACGTATATAATTAAATATTCACACACATGATGAAATGTTTGGACACAATTATGCATCCGACAAAAAAAATTTTTTTTTTGTATTTATTTTTTAACGTCTATAATGTAATGAATAAATTAAGTTGATGCATTCAAAATTATAGAAATGAAATTCGTGTTTAAAAAACAAAACACAAAAAAAATAAATAAATACAAGTGAATACACGAAAATAAATACTAAACACGACATGTATGTATGTACATACATATAGGTAATGTATTGTATATAAATTGACAGATTGATAAACATACTGTTTTTATTTTAGATATCTCAATCATATTAAATTTTAAAAATATGAAATGTAGCGGTTTGTTTGATGTATTTATTAATTTTTGCTAATACCTACATACTTATCTATATACAGATATTTTATTTTCGGCATGCTATTTAAACTTGCAATTTTCTCGGTAAATTTGTTTTAAATCAAGTACTAGCAAATTAAATTGACGCCCTTTATCTAAATTTTTTTTTTTTTCAAACAAACTTTGATGCATATGGAGAATTCCACGCAAATCGACCACTTTTTACCTTAAAATTCATATGAATGAAGCTGATTTGAACAGGTATATATGAATTTTTGGTGTATGTAGTGTAAAATTATTTACGACATCACTATGGAGAACAGTATTAAAAAAATTTTTTTTGCTACTTATCATTGAAAACCCGTTTCGGTGTCACGACCGTTACAAAAAATGTCACACCCGTTACCTTTCTTTTTTTTTAATTATGGAAAAAGTATTGCATTGTTCCTTGTCAAATTTTTCCAAAAGATTCTTTCAAGTATCTACAGTATAATTAAAAATAATTTTTGGAATTGTTTATATGAAAATTTTAGAATATTCAGTAAAATATACGGAAATCCGTGAAATTCGAAATCGTCAGCGTCACACCCGTTACGCTACTAAAATGACGATTTTGATTAGAAATATTTGAAGTTTTCTGTTTTATCGTAACCGTCGTTTGCTTCCACTATAAGGCATATTAAGAACATAAAAGTATAATCAGAATGCAATTGCTGTATGAGTTTTTCAATATAAAGAGTCAGGATGTCATACCCGTTACTAAATGGAATTATCCATATGCATATCGTATTTTTGAAGGATATTTAAAGCTAGGTGGCTCACCACTGGCACTGGTATCCCAATTTAATAATTTTCTTCTAATTTTAAAATTTAGATAAATTTTTATCTCGTGTAAACCAAAAACAAATTAGAAAAAAAAATTAAAACTTTTCACAAAATGAAAAACAAGTTACATGTTACATGAACAAAAATATTCAAAATTTTCATTTTATATTTTTAAAAAAGGAATACCCTGTTAAAATAATGAGAGAAGAAATAATTTCCTCAATACGTGAAAGTTAGTAACTTTAAGCCTCGTATAAACAGTTTTATTATAGCCATAAAATGTTTTGTAGTATAAAAGATAAAAATAAAGTTAAAACATGATTTTCAACCCCTTTTCAAGTTTACATTTAAAACCGAATTTTTAATCAATTAATAACAATGAGCAATCAGTTTAAATTACATACTATGATATCTGTAATGTTATTCCCCTATCATCTTCTTAACCGTTTCAAACAACTTAATTTTTCATTTAATTTGAATCAAACCATAAAAGATTCATATGGTTTTTTTTAAAGCTGAGTCAGCTAAAAACTTACTTGTACATATTTTAATTTTATACTACTAAAGCCCTTCTCTTTATGGTTTTTTTTTTCATCTCACTACATATTTTTGTAAGATTTTTTTTGTTTCGTATTGTAAATTTGCTGACTTATCTTTTTCTTTTTTCATCTGGGCACCTATTTTTTGGTATTTAGATACATAAGTATGTACATATGTCGGTTCAAAACAATTACATTAATTATTTTTGCAACTATGCAAGTGTAACAAAAAACATCAATTGGAAACAAAAATGCAGTTTAGTCGAAACAAAATTTAATTACAATCTGAAACCGTATCGTAATCTTGTTTTACCTTCTTTATACATACTTGAAAACGAGAATACGCATATTATTTTGTTTTGAAAATTTAAAATTATTTAACAATCGCAAAAAAAAAAAAAACACTTCTAATTTTAACTTCTTTTTTTTTTTTGCGATGCTTATGTATAAATATGGATTATGCAATAATTTGATTTTTTTTTTCTACAATATTGGAAATTTTTATGCAAATAAGTATTTTAAAAATTTTATTGAAAAAGAAAAAAAAATTGAATATTTCAATAATAAAAATAAATGAGATATAAAGAAATAGGTAAGAAGATGATGTTATCACTTTGAAGGTGTGTATCTACATATCTATATGTAGATATAAAATCAATAAAATACAAATAATAATCACAATTTTTTGTAAATTTATTTAAATTGGAAATTTCGTTATTATCTCTTTTGTATTCTATTATGAAGAATTTTTTATTATAATTTTATATTCTAGCTATTTTTAACAAAATAAAAATAAAGATTCTTTGAATATCTTTTATCGTAGATACAAAACTAATAAAATTATTTTTTGTTTCTTCTTTTTTGCAAAAGTCTTATGACACGAATTTTGTACAATTATTTTTTTTTTTCTAAAGTCATATCAGGTATCTAATTTTAAACGAAATGTTAATATTTTATAATTAAATTATATACGTGACTTAAACTAAGTCATATACATACATACATTGTTAACACACATAATTTCAATACATATATATGTATAATTCTCTACATTATTTATGTATCTAGATTTTTAAAAAATATTTTTAAATGCAAAAAACAAAGTCCAGTCGGTACGAAGCAAAACATATATAAATAAAAAAATAAACGTAATAAAAATATAAACAAAATAAAAAATAAAAATGAGAAGAAATAAATTTCTTTAAAGTATAGGTACTGAGTATAATTCTACGGTATTTATAACTTTTAAATGTAGAATTTGTGAAAATTAATCGTAAATTAAACAAATTTTACCAAAAACACAATAAATTATCACTTAAAAAAAAAAACCAACCAAAAAAAAAAAACAACAAAAGACAAATAATTTGATAATTTTATCTGTTAAAGAGATCAAAGGTTTTTTGTAAGTACATATTTGTCATTTGACATTAAATTTATCACAGACAAAAGTGAGAAGATAATTAAATTATGAACTTATATTGAACAAAAAAAAAAATCAATTGACATGTTATAGATATCTTTTTTTTTTTTGTTTCTCTTCACAATTACACAAAATAAATTAATTAAAAATAATTTATCTTCACCTATAGCAATTAAAAATACTGCTAAAAATTCTTTCATCATGTTTTATTTTTTCTTTCACTTTTTCAACGTTTACCGGTAAAATTTAAAAAACGAAAAATTCTTACAATTAAGAATTATGAATAAAAATTAATTAAATAATCAATAGAAAATTATAACGTTCACAAAAAAAAAATTTGTATTCACTAAAAATCACTTATTATTATTTTTAAAAAAAATCTCTTATAGAACATTTATTTTTTATATTATATTATATACTAATTTCCGGTATAAAATATTGTATCGTTCTGAATCCTAGAATAAACTGCACTGACATTTTATATTCAGAATGTATGAATTTTATTTAAAAACAGAAAAAAGAAAATTATCAAACAGATTTAGGAGGTCTCTAAGACTATAATGTAAAACAAATTTTTTTTGTTCTCTTCTCGTTTATACTAGGTAGGTATATCTATTCTTATTCTATTTTAACATATCAAATAAAATAAGTACAACAATAATAAATAGCAAGTTTTGTTGAGGTAGTTTTTAATACATTTTCATGAAATTGATTAAAGAATTATAAATGTATACTTGTACATCGATATACATCTATACATACGTAAATTCTATATAGATATTTATGTTTGTATATACATATAGGTACACTTATATGTATGATTGTGTATATTTATTCGCAAATAATATCAACTTGTTTATTTATTGTGCACATAATGTACATATATTGTTGATATCAAAATAAATATAACAAACAATAATTTAACAATACTTTAACAGCTACTTGAAAATTAAATTAAAATATTGTCAGAATAATCGTCTGGTTTTCTTTTTTCTTTAAGGGTCCACATCCACAATGAACATGATATATGTATGTAAGTCTATATGTACATAAAAGAACATGCTTTTTGCATTAATTTCAATAAGATTTAAATTGTAAAGCATAATGCACATTGTGTATGATTATTATTTTTTTTTTAAAGTTTTTTTATTGTTAAATTTTTTTATTTGTTTATTAAAAAAAAAAAAAGCGGAAGCACCCTATAAAATTTCAAATTTACTTAAATTACCGGCAAAGTTTATGATGTTTTTTAACCTACAGTCGACTATATAGGCAGTCAGTCATCAATTTCTTATATAGGTTTGTATATGTTTGCATAGAAAAATATTTTTTTTTTATATTTTTGTACAATCAATCATACACACATATGATGCATATGTATGGCTTTTTTTTTTGCATTGAAACAACAAAACATAGATAATTAAATGTTTAAAAAAAAAAGAGTTAAATGCTTTTCTTTTCTTTTGTTAAGTAATATATTTAATTAAATTGAAAAAAAAAAAAAAGAAGCAAAAAAACAATAAAATTGTAGGAGTATAGAAAATTCAATAAAATTATGAATGGAATTTATTTTTAAAGCAGTTTTCTGACCTTTTAAATACCAATATTTTTTAATTTTTCAAATTGTAGAATTTTATATTAAAAAAATGCTTTCTAAACTATGCATACATATATATGTATATTTTTTTAAATATGTAGGTATATGTATATTTTATTTATTCACACATCTGTTTTGTTTTTCAAGGACTATTATAGAAGGTTTATGTCATTTCTACAGACAATTTGATTTGTAAAGAAAAGTAATTGCAACCTTTCTTGAATTGTTTTAAACATCGGATAATTGAAAATTTTTTATTTCCGTTAATATTCATTTTTAAATAAAAACTTTTTTCGTATTCCACAGACCATATTTCAAGGATTTTATTTACTTGGTTAACGTATGCAATGCTAACCACGAAAAAAGGATACTGAAAAAGAAAACACATTTTTTAAAAAATAGCAATTTATACATAATTGAAAAAGATGAAAATTATATGAAGTGAAAGTAGATTGTAGATGAAGATCTCCAGATTTTTAAAGTCAAATAACGAAGGACTTCGTGGTACATAATAGCAACAAAAACAATTTATAAGATAAAAACATTGCAGCGAAAAAGTTTGGTCAAACATAAATAAAAGAAAATAATTTAAAAACTTAACTTGAAAATTTATTTCGCTTAACTGAAAATGAATAATAAAAGCAAAAATAATAATTTAATATCAAAAAATTGAATTTTTCATAAATATAAAATACAATTTTCAAAAATAAAACGTAAATCCGTTATTTCGCGGGACAAAAACGGAAATGATTTGTCAGTTATCAAAATTCATATCCACTTTGACTGTACTCACAGGTTTGAATGCCTACTAAAATCTGTTTATTACATTTTTAAACGTCAGCTGTCATGAATACTTTTCAAAACAGCCGCCTGCTATGTCATTTTAAAATTTTTCTTACAATTATTTTAATTAAAATAACCAATCATAATTACGTATTCTGGAAAGATCCATTTTCAAATAAAAACATTTTAAAATTTACAAAAAAAATCTTCGAAACAGTCAAAATAAAGAAATAAATCATTTCGAATTTCTTCCATGAAGTTAGTAACGATCGTTATAAATCAAATTATGAATTTCGAATTTTTCAAAATGGCGTCAATCTTTTCTTCTTTTTGAGAAGTCAAAACTCAAAAGGCAAGGCAAGCAAAAAAATCCTTTGTGTGTGTTGTGTGAGTGAATAAAGCCGATGCAAATTTTTCTTATAAAATACTTTTTTTTCCAATTTAGTATTTTCTTTTTTTTCTCGTATATTTTTTGTTGTTACAGAATGTAAGTATAAGTAGACGACTGAGATAAACGAAATCTATCATCAATTCATCGAATTTCGAAAGAAAAAAAAAAAGTAATAAAGAAAAAAACCTCTTCAAGAAAAAGAAGAAGAACAAGAAAAAAAATTCCAACTTGGTTTTTTGCTGTGCTGCACGCATTCTGTAATAGTTTCATTTTTTTCAATTTAAATTATTCAATAATTAAACGAAAATTTATAAAAATTAATTCGTATTAGATATCGTTTGAACGTTTTTAGTGTTAATAAATTAATAATTTTAATAGAGAAGGTAAAAAAAAATTTTTTTTTTGTAATAAATTCGGCATATTAAAAAAAAATATAGAGCAGTGTAAAAATAACACACAAAATGGACGATTTGACGGTGGAAGTATGCGGCGAAAACGGGGCTTACTATAAGGTTTGTATCGTATAAAGTATAGAATTTTTCTAATATGAACTTAATTCAAATTTTATATAAATATCATAACTACATATTCTTATGAAATTCATTAAAATATTTTTATAAAAAATTGTCATAAAAATTAATTTTATCTTACGGACGCCATAACCCTTCCTTCGTGTTGTACGTATAAGTTCATCATAGAAAAAAAAAAAGACGAAAAATGACAAGGCGTGAGTACCTCGTGCAAATTTTCGAGAAAATTAAAATTTTTCAAATAAGAAAATTTATAAATTTTCTTATTGTTGAATTTTTAATTATTATACAACATTTTTCAATAATTATACCATATTGATCTGTTCTGTGGTATTATACGTAATTTATGTATGATTTTTTTTCTTCATTTTCCAGTTGCCGTATCATAAATCACTTTCAATTATACACTTTTTTTTCTCTTCTTTTTATCGTATTTTGTTTTAAAAATAATATACGAAACAAAAAAAAAGTCTAATTACAAAATGCATTCATATTTAAATCCTTGTTAGAATTAAATACTTTTTTTTTTTATTCTTGACTTGTCTTTCTAAATTTTTTTTTAATAAAATGTATGGTAATTTTATTTCTTTCAGGGAATAGTTGCAGATGTTTATCCGGATGGCGTATTAGTTGCTCTAGAAAATGAGTAAGTTTATTAAAGTACATACTAATTAAAAATTAATTATTATTTTTTTTCAAATAATCATTTGAATTAATTTATTGAACGTACTTAAAAGAGAAATTTATTTATTTCTTTAAAATTTGATAAACTAGAAAAGAACCCATGAAAAAATAAATGTTCTAAAAACGCATAATATTTTTTTGAGTAAATACGTTCTAGTGTGAAAGATTTTTTAAAAAAACATTCATATACATACAAGTTGATATTCTTCATAGATAACTTGTAAATAAATTAAAAATAAATGAATAATCTAAATATTGTATTATTTAGAACGCAAATTATACTTTTGAAAATTGAAAGAACAAAAATAAGCCGGTATTTCTATATTAATAAGTATACCTATACAAAAATATACTTTATGATTATGCATTTGTACCAAGATTACAATTATGGTCTCTCAGTCTGAATAAACACATAAAAAAATTTAATTTCGATAAATAGAACTTTTTATTAATTAGAACCTTGAAATGATCAGTAGCTTTATTTACATTAAATCTTGACCGGTTATTATAAAACATTGTATACAGTAGTTCCACCTACGATCAAATAACATTCGAATGATTTTCAACTCATCTCAAATGCCATCCAATTGCTCGTCAACCATGTGTCTTTGAACGGCTCGTTGGAAGGTCCTTTTTTATTCTTTGTGAAAATGTTTTGAATTACCGATCTATCTTTTGCTCTCTTTTTTTCTATTTTTGTTTTTTTTTTTTTTTTCTTTCAAAAAAGATTTCAAAGTACATATTTCATTTCCACGAAATAAGAACACAATACAATCTTTAGATATTCGTCATATACGTTTTTATGTTCTTACAATATTAGTTTCTTGTCGTCAACTAAATTCAGAATTTCAGATTTATAATCAAAAACTTGAAAAGCTTTGCTTCTTTGATTGATGAAATGCGATCAGAAGTGAAAAAAAAATATAACCTTGAAAGCCAGCGAATTCTAATGAATTATTCCACAAAGAAAGAAAGTTTATTTATCATAAATCCTTGAAGTGTAATAAGCATACATGATCATACAATTAAAAATTTTCTTCAATTAATAGAATCTACATTGCACTACAGAAATCCGATTATCAGTTAACTTAAAGAATGAACGTTAGATAAAATCCCTAGCTTTTCTAACTGTTAAAATAGAAAACAATGACGTATGATATCTAAACTTTATTTCAATCTTGAACCAATATATGTATACACTTGCACAGTGACATTTCTCTAACTGATTATAAATTAACCAATGATCAGAATGTTCTATTTCTCTATTCTCATTATAAAATGGAACTTTTTCAAAGTACCGGAATAAAATATCTGAAGATATTTATTAATCTAATCTAATTAATGAGTATCTTATAATATAAATCATATTTCTGTTTATCAATTTTTCGCCTTGTATAGATAACTAGTCTATAAATGAACTTTTTGATGTGTCTCCAAAAATAATTTTTAAATATCCATTCTTATTTTATTTGTTCTTTCACAGTTTTCAAGAAGAAACAAAATTTACGTTTAATCAGGTACGATTCCCTCCAGAAGAACCAGAAACGGCTCCAACTTATGAAGAAGGTATGGAAGTAGAAGTATTTACAAGAGCAAATGAAAGAGAGGCATGCGGTTGGTGGACAGCTGTTATAAAAATGTTAAAAGCAGATTTTTGTGCCGTATGCTATCTTGGTTTTGATAAGCCTTTTACAGAAATTGTAGAATTAAAAAGATTACGATTAAAAAATCAAAATCCACCGATAACACCGAAAAGCTTTTATAAATTCGAAATTGAAGTTCCTGAAGAGCTAAGAGAAGAGTAAGTTTTAACATACAACATTTAAAAGTAATTTATTTTGATTTTGTTGTTGCCTTGGTTTTTTTTTTTTTTCAAATTTTCTACTAACAGAGCTAAAGAAGATGGAGTTCATAAGGAATTTCAAAAATCAATCTTAGCTGGTGTTTGTCGTTTTATTCCTGACCGTGGAGTATTAAATGTTATATCGAAATTTGATTTCACTCAGAAAAGGGCTAACATGTTACAGGATATGCATTTTCGGAATTTAACACAAAAAGTAAAAAAAAAAAAAAAAAAAAATTTTCATTTTAAACTATTCGTTATCATAACAAACTATTTATATAATTTTTTTTATTTCTATACTTATATTCAATATTATACAGGTAATTTTATTAAAGCGAACTGAAGAAGCTGCACGGCAACTCGAATCAACGAAGCTCCACAATCAAGGGTGAGTTTAATAAATAAACAATGAAAACAGATGTCGTAAATTATATTTGCCATTCATTTAATTTTTTTATTGTTTTTAAACTCTCATACTTTTTTTCCTCATTTTTTTTTACATTTTTATTTTAAAAAATCCTTGTTTTTGTTATTTTTGTTCTCTTAACTTAATTTTTTTTTTATTAACAAACAACTAAAACTTTCAAATGAGCCAAAACTACCTTTTGATCATTTGTTGCAGCAATACTAATTTTGTTCAACGTAACTCTAATGGTGGAAGGATGTTTATGTATGGAAGGTAAAATTCAAGTTTCTGAAATATTGTCTTTTTTTATTTAGGATGGAAAAAGTTCAACTTTTAACCATTAATGAGAGAAAAATTAAAAAAATTGAAGTTCATTCACATCTTCAAATGTATTTTTTTTTAATCAGAACTTTAATTTTCATACATATTAGAATTTTCTTCTTTGCTTGTTGTCATTGCGCTTTTTCTCTGAACAAAAAAAACAACAAAAGGGCTTGATTTTCAATTTAATAATCTTTTTTAAAGGTTTTATTTTATTTCTTTAAAAAAAAACTTGGATATATTCTTCGAAAGCCCCTTTTTAAATAGCTTATTTAATTCAAGTGACTAAAAAACAAAATTACCTGATTGGCCCGGTCCTTCTTTCATTAATTGGGAAAAATGAACAATTCTGCTTATTTTGAAACTACACATTTTTTTTTTATTTATTCATTTTTTCATTTCAAATTTCATGTTCAAAAAAAAAAAAAAACCCGACGTAAAATATATGAATAATTATTTTTATCTTCCTATTATTATTATTTTTTATTTTATTTTTCAGTTTTACAGATGAATTTAAAGTACGAGAAGATTTAATGGGTTTAGCGATTGGAGCTCATGGTGCCAATATACAAGCAGCACGAAATTTAGAAGGTGTCACAAACATCGAATTAGAAGAGAAAAGTTGTACATTTAAAATTACTGGTGAATCAGATGAAGCAGTACGACGGGCTAGATCAATGTTAGAATATGCTGAAGAATTCTTTCAAGTACCTAGAGATCTTGTTGGTAAAGTAATTGGTAAAAATGGTAGAATAATACAAGAAATTGTTGATAAAAGCGGAGTATTTCGAATTAAGGTAATATAATGTGAATTTAAATTTTAATAAAAATCATTTTTATTATAATTTGTTTTTGTTTTTTTCTTTAAATTCTATCGATTAGATTGCTGGCGATGAAGAACAAGATCAAAGTATTCCGCGTGAAGTAGGTCATGTACCATTTGTATTTATTGGAACTGTAGAAAGCATTTCGAATGCCAAAGTTCTACTTGAATATCATTTATCACATTTGAAGGTTTGTAAAAATCAATTTTACTTTTATTTTGTAATTTTTTAAGATTTTTAAACGATTTTGTTTCTAATTTTTCATCTTTATTTCATGGGATATTTATACTTTTTTTCTTTTTTTCTTTTGTATATAGGAAGTCGAACAACTACGTCAAGAGAAATTAGAAATAGATCAGCAATTACGAGCCATTCAAGAATCAACAATGGGTTCTATGCAGAATTTTCCAGTTCAAAGACGTTCAGAACGAGGTTATAGTAGCGATTTAGATTCTGTACGATCTAGCCGTGGTGGGCCAAGGGGTAGAGGTAGAGGACGAGGTGGAGGTGGCGGAGGTGGAGGAAATTCACGCTATTATCAGGGTAATAATATATTGCACAACAACAACAACAACAGTGATAATAGTTTTAATAGCATGCCCTCATCGTCATTATCAGAAAATGCTCAACAACAGGGACAGCATAAAAAATATAGAGGAGGTGGTTCAGGTGGTAGTAGAGGTGGTGGTTCTGTTGTTGGTAGACCAAATAGAGGTGGTGGTGGAGGAGGAGGAGTAGGTGGAGGCAGTGGTAGTGGTGGTGGTGGTGTTATTAATAATAGCGATGGTCCACCATTAGAAAGAAGACCATCACGTCCTCCTGGTCCACCAACAACACCTAAATAGCTTTTCATTGTTGCCACCATGACAATTAACAAAAATACTACAAAAAATGTTAAAATTGTTAAGTTTATTCTTATTATTGAATTTTGTTGCCTCCTTAATAATAAAATGATGTCAGGCTTAATGGTGATAATGATGATGATGATGATTAAAATGAAAATAATTTGTAAAATTATGATGCAACATAAAAGTTTATTATAACATATAATTGAGATAATGATATTGATAAGAGAAAAAAAAAAGCTTTAAATGAAAATTTAGGTTTGATTTTTCTAAAAAAAAAAAAAAAAAAAATATAAAAAAAAATTATTTTAAAAAAGGTAATTACTTATCTCAATTTCGTGTGTATGTATAGGCAATAAGATAAATTTAAAAAAAAGAAATCTTTTCAAATTATCAAGTGATGGTCCAAAGGACACTAAATTTCGATAAAATACTTTATTTTTTTTTGTTTTTCAAATTTTATTGAGAAAAGTACGTAAATTGTTTTTTTTTTTTGTTTTTTTTTAAAATATATTTAATTACCAAATCGAATTTAACTACATAATTAATCTTAATTTTTGTTTTCTTTTTTTCTTTTTAACTTGTGTGCTTTGTGTGATGATAATTTGCCTTTCTTAATATTCTTTTTTAATTTTTAATGAAAGTATTTAAACTTTAAATTAATTTTCATGTTTGATTTAACATTTCTCTTTTTTTTTTTTTTTTTAATTAAGTATCTACCTTTTTTTTCTTTTAGTATTTCTAAATATAGCTATAAGTAATTAGATTTAAATTTATGCGCGAATATATTGTAAATAATTCGTAATTTACATTTTTAAATTCAAATCTGCACATAATTACACGAATCACAATTACATATTAGGAATTTAATAAAAAAAAAAATTTTTTTTTAATAGAAACAAAAAATTAGGAAAAAAAAAAGAAAATTCAATAAACTGCTGAATAAAATATTGAAAATCCCATTCATTTTGCTCTTTTGCTTGTTTCCTTTTGATAGTAATTAATTTTTAGAGTTCTTAATTTAATTTTTATTCAGCAATTTATTTCATCAATATTGTCTTAGATTTTCACAAATTAATTTTTATAATTTTCAATAAGAACAAAATCTTGCGATAACAATTTTCCGTTATATGTTAAAAAATCATACTTTTCCTCCTTCACTATATAATATTTTCTTATTATTATTATTTTGTTTTTTTTCTTTAAATTTTGTGGTACTTTTAAAATCTATCTCAGGGGTAACATAATATTTAAAAGAAATTATGTAATCTAATTAAAATAAAAAAAATAAAAAAAAGGAGGAATAAAATACAAAAACAAAAAAAAAAAATTAATAATGATAATAAACGTAACGATATTATTATATTGTGTAAGAAGACTGACCCGGCTCTGAAAAAATAAAAATCATAAATAAATAAAAATAAAAAAAAAAGTATAAAAGCAAATAAGGAGAAAAATACGGAATAAAAAATAAAAACAAGAAGAAGATGAAGAAGAAAAATTGTAATAATATTTTGAAGAAAAAAAAAAACAAAAATCAATTAATAATTGAAACAGCAACAGAATAACTATTTGTTATCGAAAATAATTGTCATTTTATTTTGTATGTAAAATAGGCCAACAACATTTTTTTTTTTTTAAATTAGAAATTAATTTTTTTTCAATAAGTCAATTATTAGAGAAAACATTTTTTTTATAATTCAGAAACTAGAAAAGAAAAAATAGGTGAATAATTATTTTTGTTTTTGAATAACAAAATAATGCATAAAATTATTTTAAAAAATCGAAATTATTTTACTGTAATATCAAGTTTAATTTTTTTTAATTTTTTTAATACATGAAATTATAAATATTCTCGGTAATTTATTGTCTCAAATAAGAGGACTTCATTAAAAAATTTTAATCAAGATTATTATCTTGGTCTTTTTGAAATGTGAAATTTTCAATTAAAAATTTGTTAAAAATCACACCTGAATACTCCTTTCACTGATGGAGATTTTTTAATAAATGAATATTATTTACTTTTTTTTTTTTTTTCAAGAAAATGTGTTAAATATCAAGAAAATATTTAACTTAATGTTTGTCACACGACATGCGAAAAAAATTAAAACATTCGGTGTGTCGTTATTCAAAATTATTTTTCTTATGAAAAACTTTTTTTTCTTTTCTCTTTTTAATTCTAAATAATTTTTTAAGTAGCATTTTAAATATTTCTACTTAATTATTTAATTTATTTTAAAAGTCAAAACTTCAGATTTTTAAAATCAAAAAATACATTTTTAAAACATGTTTGTTTGCAAGAACAAAAAAAAAACCAAACTAAATTTATAAATATTGATTTTCTAAGCACGAAAACAATCAATTCATTTTAATCGATTTCAATCTACCTCTACATTCCAAGTTGAAGTTCATGAAGGAACTAGAAAATAGATTGTTAATGTAATTGATGAATGTAGTATGTATGTATTCAAAAAGATCATTTATTAGAATTTTTCAAATTTTTTTTTTTATTTTAGTTTTTGTAGATTATAGTATTTCGACGTTCACAACGTTGTATCGTTCCTTTTCTTTAATATTATTAATTTAAACATTTATTTTTCTTAGGTTTTCTTATATTTAGTACATATTTAGAAGTTTTTATTCAATAAAAACAAAAATAAAATATTCAAAAAAAAGAATTCAAAAAAGTTTATATAAAAAAACAAGAAAAATTTAATAAAAAAAAAAAATCAAGTAGAGAAAAGTTCTTTAGAAAAAAAAAATAATAATATGATTAGTGTGCCATAAAATTAAATAAAATAAAATAAAAATGATATCACAATAAATATTTAATATATACATATATGTGTGTATGTATGTATAAATATATATTTTTTCTCTCTAATAGATAAATTTAAAAAAACCATTTTTTTTTCTTCACATACTTTTTATGATATCGTATCAATTTCACTTGTTTTTATTTTTACTTGTGTATTTTCGTGATCTTTTTCTTTCTGAATAAAGTTAAAACTTCTTTGTTTTTTTTTTTCTTGAGAAAATTAAGTCAGAAAAATTTATTTTAAAAAACAAAAACCAATTACAATTAAAAGTATTTGATAAAATTTAAAAATATATAAATATATAAAAGATAGTTTTAAGTTTGTTTAACGAACGGTCAGTACCAATACATTATAATAAATTTTAATAATTAATGTTAAATTCAAAAATGATTCAATTATTTATTTTAATTTTTAAAACTTGTTTAATTTTAAGTAAAAAAAAAAAATAATAAATAAATAATTATTTAGTCATTTTATCATAAATTTTTTTTTGTGTATTGAATCATTTTTGTTAACAACACTTTTTATGTTGAATGAAAAATGAAATTAATTAATTAAAAATTTGTTCATTTATAAATAATTCTTAAAAGAAATTACATATTTAAATCTTATTTTATTTTAAAAACAATTTTAATTATAATTACTTAAGAAAACGTCGATTACATAATTTTAATTACATAATCTTTACAATAATTTACATTTAAAAAAAAATAAATGAAAATCGTAAACTATAAATGTAATTCATACACATTTAAAAAAAATAATAATAATAAATGAATAAGAATTTATTTCTTATAATTATGTTTTATGTGAAACTTAATTTACATAAACTTGAGCATAAATAAATAAATTAAAACAATTTAAGGGTGAATTCAGGTGAATATGGCTCTCGTTTCAAAATTCAACAGGTTTCAAAAACTTTTCACCAAAATCTCGATTTCGATATTTTAATAATCACCACTTCACCTCACACCGTAAATTTACCAAAATGGTTGCAATTGCAACGGTGAACTCAACCAAAACAACAACAATAATAAACACAACAAATGAAACCAAGTTGGGAATTATTATATGGTGTAGTGTTCAACAATGTTGAATTATGAAACGAGAAGTTTTCAACAATAATTAAAATTTCGTTTAAAATTAAAAATTGTGTATGTAAATTGAAATTAACTTGTTTATTGAAAAAGTTTTAACAAAAAAAAAAAACAAAAAAAACAGGATTACAAAACAAAAATATTTGTTTTTCCATAAATTTTAGTTAAGTGCATGATTTTTTTGTGTTTTTACACGTAAAAAAAAAAAAAATTGAAATTAATTTTTTAATTTAAAAATAATTTATGCAAAGTTTTTAATTTGAAAATGTAATCTTGTACTCTTTTTTTTTTTTTTTAAAGAAAAAAAAGGAGCAACCATCATTGCTCATTATTTTTTTTTTAATATTTGTACATTTTAATATTTTTTTCATTACATTTAAAATTAAAAGTTCTTGTGTATTTTATTCTTAATTAAAAATGAAAAATTAATATAAAAATGTAAATTTGAAATGTCGCCATTAAATTTATAAAGGAAAAAGACAAAAAAAAAAATTAAATAATAGACATTGAAATAAGAAAAAAAGTAAAATCCATGATTGATTGAAAACAAAAAAAAAAAAAAAACCATTATTAGTTGTATTATCAGACGATTTGTTTTTTATATATATAAAAATATACAAAATAATTAAAAATAAAATTATTTACATAAAAATAAAAATAACCGTGTTTTAGTGTCAAAGTAGGCAAAATGTTGTGCCCTTTTTTCTACAATTAAATACAAAAACATTCAATACTTTTTTGTTGTACATTATTATTATTATTGATTTTTTTTTAAAATCAAATAAACATTAATTCAATTGTAAAAAAACAATTATGTTAGAAAAAAAAAGTAATTTGTTACTTTTTAAATTATAAAATCGATTATACAAAAAAAAAAAAGAAAACGTAAATTTTACATATAAAAAAAAAATCTTTTTTTCGGGCCAAACATTTTGTCCGGGCACTACGACATGGTCTCCGGCAAAGCAAAAAAAAATAAAAAATAAAATAAAATAAGATTTTTAGAGAAAAAAAATTCAATGAAATGAAGAAAATTTTTAAAAAAATTCATATTTATAATAATTATCACAAATTTGTAGATTTACTAACTTTATTAATTAATTAAGTAGTAGAAAAGGGCTCTAACATTTTATCCTACGATATTTTACAATTAATCCTAAAATAATTTTAAAAATTTTTTCTAAGATTTTCATCCCCTAACTTTTTTCTAAATCTTGTTTTTGTTTGTGTTTTTTTTTTTTTTTTTTTATTAACAAAATCTTCCTATGCAACTGAAAATTTTAATCATATTTGATTTTTTTCAATCTAACTTAAATAAGGAATTGACAGTACTTTCATGAATGCGTCGACGGCGCTGACGGCGTAAAAATCATGTTAATAAATGACTTTCCAGTGCAGTCGTGGAATGGTATCATGTTCATTAATTCAAGCATGCAGCGCAGTCGGCTGAAATTACTCAATCGTTTTCAGACAACTGCGATGTTTATTTTCAATTAAAACGAAAAGTGTTGTACATTTTTTTTCTGATATTTCTTTAGTTCGATTTTAAATTTAAAATAAGATTTTGTAAACATTTTGACGTCATATTTGAAGATGGCGAATCATGTTCATTTATTCTAATAACTGCTTGCATGCACAGTTGACGACTCTGATTACCATTCCAGTGCATTCGAGTCGTCGACGTAGGTTAACGACGCATTAATGAAAGTACCCTGAATTTTCCTATTATTATCCTGCTTGTGCTGTGAATTATATACGACTGAATTTTCCAATTAAATTAAATTGTTGCTTCAAAGTATAAAACTATTAATAAAGATAACAGGACAAGGATATAATTTTAATATAAATTCAGGATTTGATCAATGATATGAATAAAATAATCACATATAAGCAACAAAACGTTAAATACTCAAAACTTAAGAAAACTTCTAATATAATATGTTATACAAATTTTTACCGTTAAAAGTTTATTTTCTAGAAAATGCAATTTAATAATTTAAAAAATGTTTAAATTTTGAAATCTATAGGGTGAAAAATTAAATCTTCAAAATTTTGTCACTTGATTTTATTTTTATAAATTTTACAATTGAAACTTTTTCACAGGTCGACGAGATGGCAATGACGATGACTTTAGCCGCGGTGATCATAGCAGAGGTTATTTGGATAGAGGTAATTATCGTGGTAATGACAGACGCGGCGGAAGAAGATTAAACAAACAAGAATCGAATGGCAGAGAGACTTATAACCATGATGAAAATCAAGAAACTAGAGATATGAGTAGCGTTGACAGAGGTATGTGTGATATCGAAAATATCAATTACAAAAACAAACAAAAAATAATTCGTTTCATAATTCAATTAAAAATTTTAGAAAGTTTTTCATCAACTGAAGGTATGCCTAGAAGACGTCGTAGACAAAGAAGTACAGCTCATACTGGTTAGTTCACTGAAATTCTCAAGAAATTTTTCTCTTTTATACATAAATATGTTTTTTTTTTTTTAAATTACAGCAAACGGTAATGTATCAATAAATAAACAAAAAAATCAAAATCAAGAAATTAAACAACAACCAGTGGAAAATAGCAAGAATAATGGAGCTGGTAGCAGTGGTGGCGGTACTAGTGTTCAACAGCAGCAATCGCAACCACAACAGCAATCGCAACCACAGCCACAATCTCAACAACAACAACAGCCACAATCACAACAAGTAAATAATAATATACCAGTGAAAAATGATAAAGGTCAACCACCAAAAGGTCGTCGTAAAAGTAACAAAAATCAAGATAATATTAATAATGAAGCCAAAAAAGAGCAACTTGTAAACGGATCAGCCTAAAATAAAATTAAAAAATTTAAATTAAAAAAAAATTAATAATTATTATTATTATTAAAAACACGTTTTTCTTTAGAAAATTTATTCGATATTGAAAAAAAAAAAATTTAATTAATTAACGATAATTAAAAATAAAAAGAACAAACAAAAAAAAAAACACCTAAATAAATAAAAAATAAAAAAAATTTGCAATGGTAAAAAATTTAAAAAAAAAAACTAAAACAAAATAAAATTGAATTAAATATGGGCTGGTGTTCCGTTTACACCACATAATTAAAATATTATATATTAAAAACGTGAAAATTTTTTATAAATTTAAAAAATAAAAAAAAAGAGAAAGTATATAAAAACAAAACAATGGAAAAGAAATAGAGAAAAAAAAAATAAAAAATAAAAATACAATAATGGACATCGTAATATTGCTAAAAAAAAAAATGCTTTTTTTACAAAAAAAAATATATATATATATATAAAATAAAACTCAATAAATTAGTTTCATATATGAATACACAACTCTATATAATATATAAATTGAAAGAATAGAAAGAAAAAAATATAATTATATATTAAAAAGGAAACTTCTTAGATTTATGAAATGAAAAGAAAATTATGTATTCAAAAAAATTAAAAAAAAAACCCAAAAAAAAAAAAAAATTATAATTAATATCCCATCTTGCTTTGAATTATTAAAAAAAAACTAAATTCTCATTTCCTTTTTTTTCTTATTAGTTTTCCTTTTTTTTTTTTTATAATTAATTATTATTTGGAGTTACCAAAATTTTGTTAAGATTTTTATATATATAGAAGAGAAAAAAATTTAATATATGTATTTAATCAATCAAAAAAACAAAAAACAAAAAAAAATAATTATAGAAAAACACGAAAAGAAAAATTTAAGAAAATTCATAATTTAGTTCTTTATACAATATTATTACACACATCTTATCTATGATTTATTATTATTTTTTTTTTCGTTGTTTATGTAATTTATTATTAATTTTAGTTATGAATTAATATGATGCGCTTTTCATTTACTATTATTATTTTTTTTATGATTAATAATTAAAAAAATAATTTAGAATATTATTACAAACAATACACAAACAAACAAAAACAAAAAAACAAAAAACAAAAAAAAAGAAGCATTGAAAAACAATAAATTTGAATGATTTTTGACTTTAGTTTTTTTTTTATTCTTATTATTATTATTATTTTTTATATATAATTTATTCTTTTTTATACTTAATGATTTGAAGATTCAAGAAGAAGGGATATTGGTAATTAAAAGATTTAAAAAAAAAACAAAATAAATAAATGAGCTGAGTTAACGATTAATTGCCTTTTTTTTAAGATCGATTTACACATCCGATCCGGGTTTTTTCTGTTCATGTTTGTATGTGATTTGTAAACGGAACCTGGCCGAATGTATGTGAATAGAGGATACATTCAAATCATATACAAGCATGTAGATATTCCTGAATCTGGTCGGACGGTGGGAAACCGGATCAGATGTGTGTGAATCGATCTTTATCTATGGTTTTTTTTTTTGTAAAATGCAACACTGCAGTAGTTGGAATATTGAATGTTCTGAAATAAATTAACGTATAACACTGTTTAATGTTCATTGAAGTATCATAAGAGTATATCAGAGCCGTACAACAAACTGTCAAAATGTGCATTATGAATTTTCATGATACTCTTGGTATCACTACGGTAGTGCTACCGTATCACATCAGCTAGTGTTGCATTTACGAAAAAAGCCAATATATTTTAAATTTATTCGAATTATTTTCAAATTTAGATCATGTTTTTGAACAAAGCCACTAAATAAATTTCTTTGTAATTATTTTATTAATTTTCGCTTAGCCGTTTAACGTTTCTACGTTAATCATTTCAATTACGTGAAAAACGACACTTATTTTTCTTATTAAAATTCCATATTAATTTTTTAATATCACATATACTAAATAAATCGTTAATTCCAGCCATAATATTACAAAAAAAAAAAACTTGATATGTAGTAGTCACCCAGAAGGAGTAAATATTAGATTAATACAAAGACAAAAAAAAAACGTAATCGTGTTGTGTCTGTTAGTTTAGTACATAAGTTTCGTACATATTTTATCAACTTTTTTAGAAAAAAGTTAGAAAGAAGACAGAAAAAATCTCTTTTATTCTTAAAATTTTGTGAGATGAAGTTTTCATGTATGTTATCATCTCATTTTTATTGTATTGTCCTTAAAATCAAATACCTTCTCAATATAAAGGTCATCAAGGTGGGCATTAACTACAACAAAACAAAACCTAACTTTATCTCACATGATTCCAAGTGAAAATAAAGGATTGTCTTAAATAAAATTTCAATTTTCATACATTAAAGCACGTTTACAATTATTGTAAGTCTTGAAAAAAAAAACAGAAATTAACTTAAATATAAAAATAGATCTACTAAAATAATCGAATCGTCTGAATAAATTTAAAATACACATAGAATATAAATATGTATGTAATTTTCAATCCTTACAGGAATGATAAAAAAATAAAATAAAGTGCAGAGTTGTGTAATGGCGTTTAATAAAATTACTTATCACACATTTATTTATATAAAATTATAGAAATCAAAATGTTTTTTTTTTGTAATTATCATGATAGTTAACAATGAATGAATTAAAAAAAAAAAATCTAATTTTTTAATGAAATTTTTTTGTACTCTTAAATTTCTAAAAAAAAAAAATTCTAAATAAAATTCTAAACAAATAAGCTATATATGTTACTAAATCTCAGGCCACTAAATTGAAAATTCACTAATTAATGTCTGAGTATAATTTCAAACAACAAAAAAAAAAGTGTTCAGTATCTTGAAAATATCTTTTTTTATTTTTTTTTTTTAAATACTGCGAATTCTTCGATTCTTTAAAATTCCTACATTGAAAAAAAAAATTTTATAAAAATTTATTTTTTGCATATTTACCTACTAAAAAATCTTCACTACATATAAAAATTAACTTAATTATATTAAAATCAATTTTTGAATATTAAAAATAAACTACAAAAATGTTATTTTCGACATCATAATCAACGGATTTCACATCTAAAATAGCCTTAAAAATTTTTTCCATTCTGATGCTAATGAGCAATTTTTAAAAATTTTAAATATCACTCAAATAAAAAATCATAAAAATTTCATCTTCAATTATAATTTTTGTCATTTTTTTATTATTCAAAATTCACATTGCACTTCAAAAATTTTTAAAAGACTAAAAAATACAATTTTCTAATTAATAACTTTTTTTTTCAATAAAATTCATGACATTTGAAATTACATAATTTAAAAAAATTCATGGAATTCATCTCTCGATTATTTACTGTAACTGTGAATGAAAAAGGTTTAAATGAATTTTTTTAACCACAAAACAACACAAAAAAATCTGACTTAATTCATTTTTTATGGCAAAAAATTTCAAATAAAATTGTCAATCTTTTTTTTTTTATTACGAAAAGAGAAAAAAAAAATGTAAAGTAAAAAAAAACTCATTCCTGGTTAACATGAACTTATAAAGCTAATATTTATTTATTCTAAAAAAAAAACACTAAAAAAAAAAATTATTTAAAATTATCGGAAAAATTTTTTGTAGCATAATGATACAAAAATTTGTAATAATTATAGAAAGATAAATAAAAAGTAGCAATAAAAAAAAAGCTTATTAATTAGTATAGAAACGATAAAGCAATATTTTATTTAATAAGATGCTAAAATAAAATCACAAAAAACAAATGCCTTATATAAAATATTTTAAATTGTTTTAATTAAAATCCAAAAAAAGAAAATCCTTTTGCAAATCCTTTTACAATATTATTATTTTATTTTTGAAATTCAACTAAACTTTATTTACAAGAAAATAAAAAGCTTATTATTGCTGAAAAAGAAAAGAAAAATTAACAAAATAAAATTTTCTATATGCAAATATAATTTTTTGTCGTGTATTACTTTTTTATTTATTTCTAATTATATTTTGTATACACATAATTTTTTTGCAAAACCACAAGAAAAAAAACTAATTTTTTAGCTTAAATTAAAAAACAAAAAAACAAAAAAATTAATAATGAATTATGCGATCGATTTTATTTAAAATAACAAAAAAAAAAAATTGTTAAGTCGCAATTTTTGTAAGAATTTCTAAATTGGAAAATTAAAGCAATAATTTTTTTTTATTAAGACTTTTTTTTTTAAAGAACTGAGAAAAGAAATTATAATAAAAATATTTGATAATTTTTGCATGGCTTAACACTATCGTTAGGTCAACAAAAAAAAATAATTTAATAATAATTTTCAATGAAGAAAATATTATGGACAAAAATTTAAAAAAAAAACAAAGACGAATCTAAAAATTGATTTAAGAAAAAAACATTATTATGAAATTAATAAAACATACATAAAACACAAAATAATTGCTCTTTCAAAAAAAAAAAAATAAATAAATAAAAAAAATAAAAATATGGTACCAAAATTATTACATCATAAGTATAATTAATATACTGTAGGAATTTTCTTTTTTTTATAAAAATAAAATAAAATAATATAATAACTCATGGAGGAATTAAATAATAATAATTAATAAACGAATTGCCTTGATAAAGTTTAAGTACTTTAAATTTTACAAAAAAATAAAAATAAAAAAAATAAAGAAACATCTTAAAATGAAAAGAAAAAGAAAAAAAAAAGAATTAATAAAATTATACCTAGATACTATAATTTACATTAATAATTATTAATTATGTACTTATTATAGAAAATAGAAGAGAAGAGAAAAAAGAAACATCCTTATGTCTTTTTATTGATTTCATACAGTAAAAGAGAAAAAAATAAAATACACACGAGTCAGACACATTTATAAATAAAATACCTATTTAAAAATAAATAAAAAATAAAACTAAGAAAAGAAAAAAAAAGAAAATGATAATAATAAATTGAAAAAAAAAATAAATAAATTAATTTCAGTAAAAAAATAACAATAATAGAAAAGAAAAAAAAAGAATAAATTATAAAAAAAAAAAAAAAAAAATGCAAAATTAAAATAATAAAAAAAAAAAAATTGGATCGCAGTATCAGCAATTTTACTAATAAAATATTGTTGTAAATATAAAATAAATTGTCGTTTTTTTAAAAACTTACATATTGTTTTTTATTTTATTTATTTGATAGTCCTGTCCTTACCTTACACTTTAATTGATATAAAATTTTTTTTTTAACATGGGAACTTATCGCCTGTGTACGGGTACATAAAAATAACTTCACTTCAGGGAACGTAATTCCTAACTCATGAGGCCCTCATGAGGAATTCAATTCCTCACGAATTTTATTAATACACCTCATGAGGAATTCAATTCCTTATGTTATGAGGTGTATTAATAAACCTCACTCGTGTGGTCCTCACAGTCACATTCGACACGTCATGAGGAATTTATAAACTCATTAAAATATGCGTCGTAAATGATTAGAATGTTGTTTGTTTCATTTCATTAAAAAATAAAACTTCGTTTTTAAATACGACGCATATTTTAATGAGTTGATGAATTCCTCATGAGTCGAATGTGAGTACCGCATGAGTGAGGAATTACGTTCCCTGCTTCACTTATACACTTTTCGAGTGGAAGTGTAACAATCCATCGAGTTTAGACAAATGAAAAGAACAGAGTGTATATCTACGGCCATATTCACCATCAAGTCATAACTTTATGACCGTCATAACTCTATTCACCATACTATACTTTATTTAACAATTAAAGTCAGTATTGTGCTTATGGAGGCAGTACCCGATGAGTTTTTTGCCTTGGTAATATTTAATTTAAAAGATTTTTCTCGATTGAAATTGAGATCTGATCACCCCACACACGAGACAGATTTATACAAACGAAATGTAAAAGAGTATAGAAAAGTATGCCTATCTTGCCTGTACTGACTTTAATTGTTAAATAAAGTATAGTTAGTTTTACATCGTCTAATCAGCCTGTTGGTGAATATGGCTGCTAAAGTCTAAAGTAAATACTCGGTAATTAACCAGCACTTACTCGGTAAATAACCGGTAAATACTCGGTAATTACTCAGTATTTAGACGGTAGTATATACTCCGTATCTAACCGGTAAATACTTGGTAATTAACCGGTAAATACTCGGTATTCTAGTTCTACTTTCTTTGATTACCTATACGTATTTTTCTGGTCTTCATTATATCGTTTACGTTTACATACATACCATATATACATGTGTGTTGAATGTTTTGATTTTTATATTTTGTTCACAATCCTTGAACTAATAAATTTAGAGTTATGTTCACACACGTGTGTGTTCCATTGGAAAAAAATTTATACATTGTTGAAAATAAGTACCTATTTATTTAAAATTAATTTTTAATGAAAAAAAAATATAACGTATGTATGTATACAAACACAAAGGATATTAATGTAAGATTTACCATACTTATATTCTTATATGTAAACGATTTTCCATTAAATTTTCTCTGTGGCTCATCCTTTCCGGTATTATATAGAAAAAGTATCTTTCATGCATACATAATGATTTGATATAAATGTAAAAATGTTAAATGGATTATTAATAAGAAGCTTTATTTTCCCGCATCATTGTAGGTCTTTTCTTTCCAATTTATTTTTTTTCTCTCCTTTTTAAATGTTTTAAATTTTTTATCTTCTTCGAAAAAAAATGATACAATATATTTTTTATAAGAATAGATTTATCAAAAAAAAAATGCTAGTTGGGAAATAAGTACATCCAACCTACACATTATGGAAAATATCAAATTAAAATTCTATAAGAATCACAAAATTTCATCCTTTTTAATTTGGGTAATATAATTATTGTGAAAATCCTATTTACATATTTTTCACATTAAAAAATATACAATATACTTTTCTTAGGATAACAACCACATTTCTAAATTTATATTATCTTCAAATATTCCACTTTAATATTTTCTAAATAAAATTGTCCTACATAAAATTACAATTATTATCCTGAAAAGTTTTCTATTTTTACTGTTTTTTTTTTTTTTTTAAATTTAATTTTTATCCTTGAACTTAAAAATAATTGTTTGTATACTATAGAAAAATTTCTGTATAATACGTATTCAAGGGATAAATATATTATTTCAAGTATTCAAATATATTTTTTTTGCTAATAATAATTTGAAAAAGTCAAATAATCATTTTCTATCAGGGATGTTATAAGCACTTTTTAAATAGTATATAATTTAGAAAATGAAATTATCTTAAAACTTGAATTTTCATAATTCTAATGATAATAATAATTTTTTATATCTATTAGGTACTTTATTTTTGCTTATCAACAAAAATTTTATTAATTCAAAAGAAATATACGAACAGTAGATTTAGTTTTCATTTTTTATTATTCAAATAGTTTGCTATGAACACAATTTAATTTAAATGTGTTGGTAAATTTTAGGATTTTATTGATATTTTTGAAGACAAAAATAAAATCTTGAATAATTCATAATTTTTGAAGAATGTTTCCTAATATCTTTGTCAGAAAACTGAATCATGAAGGGTCCGGTCCATTAAAACCACCTCAAAATTTGATTACGATGTTAGATTATATAATTAAAATTTTATCACCCAGAATATACCTTTAAATTTTTCAATCTATCAACATAGTGTTAAAAAGTCACTTTATTCCAAATTAGATGAAAAAAAACTTATCTTAATTCTAAATAATTTAAAGAGATGAACCAGAGATAGTTTTATATGTTTAAATATATAATTTGTTGTTGAATTTTATGTTCACCTTAATTTGTTGTTTTATTTTCAACTTAAATATAACATAATATATAATTTGAAATTCTTATCATGTGTCCTTAAGGACTTTTCATTAAGACATAGAAAAGATAATTATTATACACAAGAAAAGGTAATCTTCTTATAAATACGAATAAAATTTTACTCTTAATTTTATTTTTTATCTTTCAAAGATAAGAAGAAGAGAAAAAAAAAGGGTGCACGTGTTTTTACCCAATTATTTATTCAACAAAAATCATTAACCCATATAAGTATATAAATCCTAAGTTATTTTATTTTTAAATAGATTTTCTAAAAGTATATTATTTATTTTAAAAGTTGAAGTTTAAAAAAAAATGTCCATTTTTATTATGACTGGATGTACTAAATTATCTAAATTAAAAATGTATTCCTAATACATAATTTATTATATTTTATTTGATATAACAAATTTCTGTCTAATTGTGTATCTTTTTTGATTTATGTACCTGATGAAACACACGTATACCACGTGAACGAAAATTTATTTTGAAACTAAATCAGAAAGTTTCAAATTAATTTTAATTCAATATAATTAACGTAAAACCTTAAGAAATCTATTTTTGTATATTTTTCAGAAAAGAAAAAGGATATAATTATAATTGATTATTCTATTATTTAATTATTTTATATACCGTAATTATGTGATGGTCACGATTTTCCTTGTGTAATGAAATTAATTTCTTTCTATACAAATTTCCTTTTAAAGATGAAATTTTCATGAAATACCTACATATTTTTTTTTTTAAATAAGAAAATCATATTGAAAAATTATATAAGTATTTTATGTTCTTATTTCTAAGCAGGATTTATTACATGTTTATATGTTGCCTTAGAAACATTCATTTTGCATTATTTTCTCATTTTTTTGAAGATATGTATTTTCGAACAATATTCCATTTAAGAAGATTTATTTAATCTTTTTTCTTTGGAATTACATTATATACTGCCCATATAATTTACATGGAATTTAAAATGATGAACTTTTTTATTATGTAAAAGTACCACAAAAATTTAATCTTTCATACTGAAAAGGTCAAATGTATCTTCTCTTTATTATTTTCTAAAAATATACCTATATATAGGTATTTCTGAATAAAGAAGATTAATAGATTATACAGATTTTTAAATTTCATCACAGCTCCTCGACTGGTTTAAATTAATCAAAAATCATACATGGTGAACTATTAGAAAAATCACAACCGAAAACATATTTGAAAAAAAGTATTTTTTCTATGGAAAAATTGAATAACAATTTTTTTGTAAATACAAAACATTTTTCAATCTTATTGAAAATATTTTTCATGATTTTTAGTGGTAATATGTAAATCTACAAGCACCTTTTTCAAGAGTGCTTTTTAAAAAACAAATTTGAAAAGTTTCTCAATAATACGATGTCATCAATCATAAAGGATGAAATCAAATGTTCGATGATTCGAATTTAATATAACTAATGTCAATTCATACATATTTCTTTCATATGGTGACACAAACATATTTCCTGATTTTTAATAATAATAAAAAAAAAATTGGAAAATCCCTATTCAAAACTATTCATTCATTCAATGTAAAATGTATTAAAAGGCTTTTTATTTGAAAAAACAGCACTTTATCAAAGGATTATTTATCGTGTCCCATATATATTTTTTTTTGTACATATATAACGTTCATATAAGCAAAAACAATGTTTTTCTGTATACGAAATATTTCAAAAACTTTTAAAAATTCATTCTCAATATTTATTTATTGCACAAACATGCTTCATATTATTTTATTTATTTGTTTTTTTTTTTCAAGTTTTATTAAAATTCAATTAGAAAATAAAATGTTGTTCCTATCAAAAATCAATTTATCTAATTTAAAAAAAATTGCTTTTTGTGTGTGTTTTTTTTTTAAATATTTATGCCAACGTAAGAGCAAATACTCGTATTTTATACATAAAATCATTTTTAAAATATTCTACACGTTTATGAAGTTTTTTTTTTTTTTGTCATGTTCTTAATAAAAAATCATGGAATTGACATTTATATGACACATTTGTTTAGTTAAATATATTTTATAAACATCGTTTCAATGATTTTTTTTTTGTAAATTGTTTTATCGAAAAAAACGTTATGTTATACGTATCTGAATTTGATGTGCATAAAAATACATTATAATACAATAAAACGTGACTTTTTTTTAAATATAAAAATTCAATCATAAATATCGAACAAAAATATTATTGAAATTTTCAATAATGCATTTTAAGAGAGTAGAAAAATAAAAGTAATTTGTTATTAAGTAGATTCCATTGAATTACCTTTTTATTATCAAATACAAAAAAGAAACTAATAAATAAGATAAACAGATAAATTTTTCAATTTTTAATTCAATTTTGGGAAGAATATAATATCCGACTATCGTAAAAAATTATTATTTATAATAAAAATTTGAGTAGCTATATCAAAAGCAATACTATACTACTTCATATGAATTCCCAAATTATGAAAATAAAAACAAATGATTCCTGATATTTCATTTCAGACTACTTGGATGTGCAATGTATTGCACATAAAGACCACCCTATAGACTAGAAAATTTTTGGTTATTACCTCAAGGATCTATCTATGTACACCCTTTAGTTTTTCCCAACTCTGTTCTTTAACTTCCTTCATCCAATTATTTCATCTTCATGTACCAGCCAGCGCTGTGCATAATAAAAGTGCAGTAAAGGGATCCCTCTATACGTCGTGGCTCATTATAATAAAAAAATAAAAATCATACTTGCAAAAAGAAAAAGCTTCTCAAAAATATAAAACTCATTGAATATCTGCCACAGTTTCTCAATTATTATCCTTTTAAAATATCAAAGAATTCTCATATTTTATGTTCTCTTCTTCTTATAAACTATAAAAGTTCAAATAAAGGTGTTCATCGCAATATTATCTTTCTATATCCTGACCCCCAAAACTTTATCTTTTAATCCCTTTTTCTTCCTTTATATTTCAATATTCTTTTAACGATAAATGGATATCAAAATACCGACATATTATATGTTGGAAAAAAAAATTCCATTAAAAATTTTTATTAAAACTCTTCTGGATTTTTGTTTCCACATCAGAGAAATTGTATGTTTTTTTTATTATTTTATAAAATGAAATTCTTTTTTTTATAAAAACAGACAGAAATGTAATTTAAAATTTATTTTTATATTCAAATAACACTAACATATAAAAGACTGTATAAAAGAATCATACAGTGAACATCAAGACTATATTCATTTCAAAAGATGTCTTCAGAAAATAATGGTAAATGATTTTATTACCATTACTTATGATCACTTGAGAGACTTGAATACTCATGTAAAACTACTTTTGCAATTTTATTTTCAAAGCAAAAAAAAAAAAAGGGAAATTTCTATTTGCTGCGATGCTTTCAAAAGCACCATTATAATGTTATTACTTACATAACATAGCAAGTATAGCAACTATAAATTGTCATGAACTCTAACATATATACAAAAGTATCTACATTGAATTGCATTTCATTGATGTACTGTAGCAGTAATTTTTAACTTTATTTTTATGCAAATGAGATTATTTTATTCTATTCTACATTTACTGAAATGTGACTGAAAACAGAATTGAAAATTATATACATTTTTTATTATCTTTGCTTTTTTAGTTCTTTTCTTTATGAGTTTATTAATTAACATTCATATTTTGTGAACTTCTCAAGTTATTTTTAATTAAATTTTGTCTACAATGTTTTTCTTTACTAAAACAACGTGAGTCATTTAAAAGTAAGTGCAATTAGTCTTTCAAAAAGGCAATTCGTATTCATTTGAATACAGAACATATTTTGTATGGAAATTTAAAAATTCTTTTTGTTTCAAAATCTGTATCTCAATATCCCATCGACCCCCTATATCCCTGCCCAAAGGATTCTCTTCAAAAATTTTCTATTCAGTAATTCTGTACATTTCACATTTCTGGCTGAAAAAAAAAAATTTTAAACTTACATACTTACTAACAATTCTTTGGAAAAACGGGTGGTTCAATAGAACCTTTCAATTCAATGGAAGAACTAATAAAATTTCAAGTTCGTAGGTCAAAGCTTATGTTTTCAATAAGTCTGAAAATTGTAGTGTACATCAGATTTGTAAACCATGAGTCCATTTTTGGGTTTAAGTTTGGGTTAGAAAATATTAAGCACATTAAAAAAACAAAATTTCAAAAAGCTTATTCTTGTATAATACACTTCATGTCCATGTCCATGTCCAAAAAAAAAAGTTTAATCTTGAAAAAAGCAAACTCTAAAAAATCTTATTGTAAAAAGTAACTTAGTACACAAATCGCATTTAAAAAAAAACTTCTATTATATTTTATGTTGACTTTCTTTTTTTATAACATACATATAAGTATAGGTACGCTTGAAAAAATCCAAAGAATATAGAAAATAGCTGAAATACCTATGTTTTTTTTTTTTTGTTTTGATATGGTTTTGTTTATTTTCAATATAACAAAAGGGTATTTTCAGATTATTTTATTTTTGAAATTTAATCCTTTGGGACAAATAACATTGTCTTTATAGTATTGAATTTTTAATATTTTTTAAAGATAAAAAAAAAAATCTATTGTACATTTCAGACAAATCAAATTAAAAATAATGTTTTTCTTCTTTTTGAAGAATCAACATTTTTTTTTTTTTTAATTTAATAATTTCCTTTTCCATTTTTTTGTTGTTGTTGTCATTTATTTAAAATTTTCAGTAAAATATTTTTAAAAATTCCATCAGAAAATAAATGTATCTTATCTTTTTAGTGTCTAATGAAAAACTGTCGATAAAAATTGAATTTACATACGAATACGAACATGTTTTGTGACTTATATAAAAATTGACGTTAATAAATTCTCTTAACAAAATTAACATATGTATACGAATAAACGAATAAGTAGAAGAAAAAAAAATCAAATTCAATATGTTTTACATACAAATGTAACGACTTTATCTGACATCCGTACAAAAAACTTTTTTTTTTTAAAAAAAAAATCTCATAAATCTTTTCCAAGAATTCAAATAGAAGTAATATCTTGAAATTGTGATTCTATTCAATTCAAATATCCTTTGAATGTATTGATTTTTAGTACATATGTAAAAAAGTTTTAATAAAAATTCAACTTAAATGTTCATCAATAAATACATACATACATTTTCCCCATTCCTAAATCCATTTACTTGCTCCTTAATGTTCTCATTATTACACATTTCATTATCTTCTTGTCTGTCTACAACCAGTTAGATACTTGATCAATGCTATAAAGGATACTAAATTAAAAAAAAAAGTAATAATAAAAATAACAACATTTTCAAATTAAAGTAAAAAAAATTCCAACATACCATCTCTTTAAGAAGAACAACAAAAAATTAAACAGCTTTATATTGTCCATGAAGACAGACATGGCACACATAAAATCCATTATTTTTTATTTTCATTGGAAAACAATTTTAAAAGTGCTTCGAGTTAAATAAAAATAAACAAAAATTACATATTAAAACATTCTAATTTGTTTTCTTCATTTTGTAAAAAAAAACAACTACATAAATAGAATGCAAAAACAAACAAAAAACAAGAAAGAAAAATATTTTTTTCTACAAAAATACTGTAAAATTGATTTTAATTAAATTCCATTGGTTCATTTAATTGATAGATCCTTTAAATGTGAAATGTAAAAATCAATTTTATGTGAAAATCGCATGATTTTCTTTCTACAAATTATTGTTCCGTAAATTCAAATAAAATTAAAAAAAAAATCAACAAGCATAAAAGATTTAAATTTGATAAGACAATTTTATTATATTAAGAGTCCTTGAATTTTTTAAAAATTTGTTATATACTTTTTTTTATCATTATTACTTTTATTCACGTGTATTCTTTTTTTTTATTAAACGCTTGAGAATTAAATTTTGTATGTTCCTCCAAGAAAGTACTGTGCTACTGATCCATGTTGAAGTAAAATATTGAATGATTAAGTAGTGTTGCTAAACTATCGATATAGTACGATTTAAAAAAGATGGCATTTCGTATTATACTAGAAAAACATGCGCAGAAAAAAAGATACTTACACACATGCATTTTTGTTTTTGTAAATTCTAAGAAAGATATTTCTTCCTTCGTATATGTATACAAAAGAAGATCACTAACACATGTAAGACATGTGTGAACCTGTGCCATCTTTTTTGAATCGTACTATAGCACTATCGATACTATTCGATAGTTCTTGACTATCGTATTCCTATCGATAGGAGGTAATAATTATCGATAGTTTTCAATATTTTGTTTTTAGAAATTTTTCCAGTTTTTATACACCCCATCCCTAAATAAAAGTAAAAGTGAGGTTAAATTAGTATGTCTGTCGTCTGACTAATATGGATAAGTTTTTGAACAAAACATAAAGAAGTAAAAAAAATAAATATTATCTATGTTCTATTATTATATTATTTATTATGGTTCTGTAGTTTTGCTTCTACTTGTGCATTCTGACCACATTAGTAGAGTCAGAAAGAACCGTTAGCAACACCGGACTAATTCTTACAGACAGAAGGAGCTGATTGAAGGGTAAACATGTGGATACTCTCACATTTTTGAATAAAAATGTGGCTCTTCTGACTTCTTCGAGAAATAAATATGTGCATATTATTAGTTTTTAAAGTGTCTATTCAATAAATAAAGCAAAAAAAAATCACATTCAGCTTCTTTATTTAATATTTTCTAGATTATTTCTGTTTAAAAAATGCTTTTTGGCTACAAAAAAAAAGTAATTTAGGTGACTATCGAAAACTATCGATTAAATATCGATAGTTTCTTTCTAACTATCGGACACTATCGATAGCTGGGGCTTCTTTATCGCATATCTTATAACGGAGGAAAAGCGGTAAATTTTTAATTAAGTATGAATTTTTTTCCCTGGAACTTTCAAAAAAATTCGAAATTAGAATTTGATAATTGCGAAATTTCTGCGAGATATTCTGCTTTTCAAAATATCATACATTTATTTTGTATCCTTCCACACACAATTCTCCATACTTTTTTTAACATTATTTATAAGTCCTTAACATTACTGTACTTAATTAGCACATGCACATACAGCGTTGACGCATGTAGGGACTTTTTCGTTAAGCTTTAAATTTTTCAAGTATTCTGTCTGCTACTGTTTGTTCTATCATATAAGACAATTTTTAGGAAGAACATCCATAGAATCTTCTCGTGAAAGTGTTTTACCATAAAAAAAAAAATGGAAAAGCCTATTATTTATTTCTTTCCTTAAAAAGAAAAAAAGTGAAAAGAACGTCTATTAAAAGTATCTTTTGTATAGTAACAATTTTCAAAAAAGATAAAAATGAAAAATCGAGGTAATTTGTTTATCTTTTCATTATTTTTTTTTTCTTTTTTTGGTGGAAAAATTATTATGTATTATTGTTATTTTTTTTTTAAATTTATTTTATGACTACAAATATTTCATTTTCGCATATTTTCAAATATTTGAAGGAAATTATTTTCTTTTTCATTATTTTTTTTTTTTTTTTTTGTTTTGAAAAGTTATAGATTTTCAAATTGTCATTAGTTTTTGCACTACTACGTATTTGTTACTAATTAGTCATATTGATATGTTTCAAATAAAACAAAGCCATCAACGATGAATTGTTGACATTTTAGATCAAATAACATTTTTTTCATTTTATGTATGTATGTATGTATATGTCCAATCCAATATATGAATTTACACAAAAGAATCATGTACATATATTATTTTACTTGTTTTCATTTGAATGTTTATTTTAAGATGAGAAAATTCTATAGAAAGAGAATTTATAAAATATTTAATTAAGTACGGTTACCAAATGAATGTTTATCTTGAATTTATTACAATGATATTATAGTTGAATATACAATAATACCCTGGGCATGAACATTTTCCTTTAAAAATTAATTAAAAATTTAATTTTCATTTTATAAACTTTCATTATTATATGTTTTATTATCTATATATGTACTCGTATATACATATGTATGTATTTGTTAAATTTTCTCTGGGGTTAAAAATTGAATAATAATATTAAAAGTCAAGTAATTTTACTTCAACAATTTATTTCATTTAAAATTAAATACAAACATATATCTCCATAGGTGTATATGAACAATGTATACACGTATATGTATTATGTAACGTATAATTAAATGGTTTATGTCATTCCTTAAAGTGTAAGTAATTTAATTTCATTTTCATGTTCTTGTCTTTTTAACATTTCTCCGCAACAATTGTTAGCTAAATGAATTAAATGAAACAAATAAATGAAGAAAAAAATAAAAAATGTATGTATGTATGCACGTAAAAAAAAAATAAGGAAAATTTAATAGGGTCATTTGAGGAGAAAAAAAACCCTCAAGTGATAACGTATTTATTTATTTTTTCTAATTTAATTCTTTTCAATTTTTTCCCATAAATAAGAAAATAAAAAGGAAGGTACGGTCGGATACGTGAAGCTAATTTTGTGCAATTAATTATATTTCAGAATAAATTTAGAAATCTTTTTTTTCTTTCCTAGAATAAAGTTACAGAGCAAATAAAGAACTTTTTTTTAAAGTTTTTACTTTTCTCTATTTCATCGAATATTCAAGTTTTTATTTCGAAAATTTTGGAATACACATGTGACAAATTGCTTGTATTTTATGGTTGAACAATTCAATAATTGTGACCGCCAAAATTTATTTTATGGAACACGAAATGTTTTTACGACTTTTTTCCAACATTTTTTTGAAAAAAAAGTATTGATTTAATTTATATTTTGTCCTTAAAATAAAAAATTGCAAATTTTTTGGCAATGAGATTGAAATCAATATTACATTATCATAATCAATTCGTTCTAGAGTGACACAAATTGATTGCCAAGTTTTAGTTTGATTTTTAAATTATTATTTTTTTTTTCATCTAATAAATTTATAACATTCTAGAAAAAAAAGGACAAGCATAATAAATCTAAGGATTCTTTTTTCTTTTTTAACCATTCAATAAAATAAAAAAAAAGTATAACAAGTGTGTACATTATTTATGTATAATGCACCTACTTATTTCAGAACAACAACAAAATTGTGTTAAACGTGACTTTCTTGGAAATTTATATGTGTTTTCCTTGTTAAGTGCAATTTATTTGACATAATTTCTTCTTGAGATGAAATTGTAGTACAGATACTTAAAGTTTGTTCATTTTTTTTCTAAGTGATGATAACTTTTAAACAGTACTTTAGTATGTGAATGAATGAAACTAAAACAGCGTTAAATTTATCTTTAAAAAAGATTTATGGATTTGTAAGTAGTACGCTACAAAATTTGTATTTTAAAGTTTTTTTTTTAATTTCTTGATTCCAGACTTATAATTCTCCATATAAACAATATAAATTTATTTTTCTATTTCTCCTCCAGATAATTTTTTCTACTTAATTCCCTAAAAGTAAAAAACTCAACGAAAATTTAAACTTTATGGATTGTTAATGTGGTTTACAAAAAAAAATACATGCTATAAATATTTTTATTTCCTATAAGTAAGTAAATAGAATTTCATGAAATTCAATTGAGATTTTCAATTTTCTTGGAAAAAAGGTTCCTTTTTTCCCATGGAAGATAAAAGTTTACAAAAACCATATAAATTTGACATAAAATACGACTAAATATCTTTTTTGAAAAAAAAAAAAACCCCTCTATCTTCTATAAAAAAAAAGTATAAAATTTAGGATATGAGCTTTTTTTTATATTTTTTTTAAGAAACAAAATCAATAAACACCATAGGGAACATAAATAAAAATTTATATACAAAATAAACCAACATAAACAGTAAAGAATTCCTAGAAAAAAAATGATCAAAGTTTTATATTTTCTTTCTATTTATTTTTTTCTTTGGGTATATAGTAAAATATGTATTTGTCTGATGACCTGTTTATTTTTTAAAAGAGAAATTCTCATGATATCTATTTTTTTTTTTTATAAAAAATGTAAAAGATAATTTTTTATTATATATGGCATAATTTTGTATGTTATGATAAATGAACAAATGAACAAATTTTAGAAATTTGATTAAATCACAAGAGAAAAATACAAAAAAGGTTGAAAATTTGATTGAATAATATATCAGTACTACATACATACATATAGGTATACATACCATATTATGTATAAGTGTACATATAATAAAGCAACAAAATTTATGTTGTACTGTTGTAATAAAATATTAAATTATTAATTGGTTTTACTCCTGTTTTCATTGAATTTTCTCTTATATACATAAAAATAATGTATTTTAGTTGTTTTATCACTTTTATAAATTTCGTATCGTATCGTAATTTATGAATTTTGTATCTTTGACATGTTTGAAACTTGAAAATAATTCCAAATTCAATGCATAGATATTCCCCATTGTTATCTAAAATGAAAAAAATTTATATTTAAATATTTTTGAATTTTAAAGCAAATTAAAATTTAGATATGAAATCATATTTATCACTTTTATGAAATTTAAAAAAAAAAATTATCAAAATACATATATGTACACATTTACTTACATACAATAAACCTTGACTACGGCACAATATTAAAATTACAGCTTTTTTAACCATTGGACTTGAATCAAACCATGGAGTATCGTATGTTATATCAATAATTTTGGAATGCTTGAAAAAATAAAACATATTATGTGGTAAGTAATTTACAAAAAAAAAATATGAGTTTTAAAAAAATATATATATATTTTGTACGAACCTCTTCAGAAACAGTATCTGCAAACCAACATGGAATAAAGGCTACATAAATCATAACAATCAAATAAATCGTAAAAATTATTACTTGCCAAATTGAATTAACCTGAAAAAAGAATAAAGTTCAAAATAATTATGTATTTCTTGAAATAGAAATTCAAGATTTTATTTATTTATTTTTTTTCTTTAAGATCTTACATAATTTATATAGAATAATGTAAATGTAACGCTGAACAATAGAAAAAACATTATGACTAGATTAATGAATCCAAATAAAACATTAAATTCTCTGGTTAGCCTGTTTAATTAAAATATAAATTATTTTTTATTAAAAACTTGAATTTAAACGAAAAAACAAAAACAAACATTGTTTTCACTTACTTGGTAATTGTTACATGAAATTCGACAATATCTTCAATTTCTTTCATAACACCTTTACATAAATTATTTTTTATTTTATTTTGTAGAATTTTTAACGTTGTTGCAATGAACATTACAAATGTAAGAGATAAATTTAAAATAGGTAAATCACAAATAAGAATATTAATTAATAGTAATATATCTAAAATAAAAAATATCTCAAAATATGGAAATTTGAATACATCAATTCCTGGTACTGATATGTCAAATCCAAAACCTTTTAAAAAAAAAAAAAAAAAAAAAAAAAAAAAAAAAAAAAAAAAATTGTGTTTGGGAAAATTAGAAATAATTAAAAAATTCAAAATGGAAAAATTAATTATTTTTTTTGGAGTATTTACGTTTAAAAAAAAAAATCGTATATATTTTTTGTGGGATCCGGAAAATTCATCGCCAGCAATTCTTCGCCAGCAATTCACCGCCAGCAATTCTTCGCCAGCAATTCATCGCCTCAACAATTCATCGCCACAGCAATTCACCGCCAGCAATTCTTTGCCAGCAACTCGGCGGTGAATTGCTGTAGCGATGAATTGTTGAGGCGATGAATTGCTGGCGAAGAATTGCTGGCGGTGAATTGCTGGCGAAGAATTGCTGGCGATGAATTTTCCTAGACCCATTTTTTGTATTATAAGAGCTACTGTAACAAATTGTACATTCCTTTTAGATATTCTTGTTACTTTTTCTACTGTTTCCTGTATCATGTTTTTGGTTAAATCATCTCCAGTTGACTTTTTAAAATAAAATATGTAACATAGATTTAAAAATATTTCTCGTTATATTTAAAAATTACTTAAAAAAAAAATTAATTTAAAATAATTTACCAATAATTCCTCATAAATTATATCGATATTTTTTATGAATTTTTCTAAATTTTTATTATTCAATACAAATGATATTGAATACATATGCATCACACATATACCCACTATCATGATAACATTTTCAACAAAATTATCATCTTGTTTTATGTATAAATTATAAAATTGAAAAATATTTACAATTATTGAACAAAATAATAAGAAATATTTTAAATTTCCATTTTGTATTAAAACACCAGATAATTTTGATATTTTTAAATTATATGAAAATAAAGGATTTTCTTCTAACATTCTTATCTGTGTATAGATTTTTACTATAAAGCAACTGCAACAATGAACAAAATATTTTAAAATACTGAATTTGATTTTTAAAACAAAAAGAATTTCCATGATATTGGAAAATAAAATATTCATTTTTTCATGAATAACAAAAATTATATTGAATATTTTTAGAAAATTGACTTTTTAATATTTTACGAATTTCCTATATGTTTTTTCTTTTTTGTGAATTACTTAAAATTATTTATAACTTTTTCAATGAGTTTTTGTTCAAGGCTATTTTTAATCATTTCGAATTTTAGATGTTTTAAAAAAACGGAATTAAATTGTTCAAAAAGGAATATATAACACTATTATGTAACTGCGGTAGTATTTTTCGAACAATTAAATGAATTAAGAAGAATATTTTGACTTATTCTTATTACTTTTACCTATTAAGTACTCTCTTTTTTTATATTTTTGTTCATTTTTGCTATATTTATCGATCTAAAAATATGAAAAAATAAGTCCTTGTTCATCTACATACACATGCATAATCATGTAGTCTCTTTTAAAGTAATCCTTACGGAAAATCATGCAGTTATGAATATGCCAACGTTTCCTTCAATCTTTAAAACACTTCTGAAAAGAAAATGAGTGGAATTTTTTTCAATTTTCTCAACTAAATGTCGGTTTTTCACTTCTTCTTTTTTCATTTTCTTTTTTTGTTTTTAAAGTAAAAAATACCACATCTCTTTTTTATGAGTTGCTCCAAAGCGTAAGAATATCTTTTTACTGCATAGAGACCATAAGCTAAGTCCACAAAAAACTATAAGAAATATTAGTACCAACTACCAAGCCATGTCATACGAATAAAATTCGTTCTCTAACCAATGAATTTAGTGGTTCGCATTCCACTTTAAACTATGTAGGTGCATGTATCGAGGTGTATCGGTGTGTGGTATCAAAACAACACGCTTAGTGCTATTTGGGTCTTCGGAAGTAATCCAAAGAACCGCCACGTCAACCAACCGCAACCAACCTAACAAATTGTGTGTTGGTTTGATTAATTGTCTTTTCATTAAACTGACAATTTACCACAAAATATTTCCCTGAAACAACATATGTATGTAGAATATTCAAATAATATTTTCCATTGATCGTGTGGAGCCATATGGTCAAAATTCACACAACACAATCCCACAATAATTGAATAATTCATTTGAAAAGAAAATTTAATATTTCATGGACTTAATCATAATTTTTTTTTTTGTTTATTGAAAAAATTTTTATATTTTTCTTTGAATTATTTTTTATATCGTCTATTTCAATTCTTCGAAAAGAAAATTACAATATTATGTAATATAATTCAAAATTAGAATTCAAATGAAATATTTTCAAAAAAAAAAGAACTTTATAATAAAATTACATTTTATTAAGTTTTTATTGAAAATTGCATTCATCGCACAAAATGTTCGTTTTCTATACAAAAAAGGAAGAAAAGAGACATACAAAATATCAAAAATATACTTTTTAAACAATATTTCAAAATATGTATTACAGAAAAGAACTTATTTACTCATACAAATGCAAGTATGTATGTATTATAGAAAAGTTTACAAATTCTAACGAAATTTATTATTTTCACATTTTATTTACATTTATACTTTCGAAAATGTTCATCTTCTCAAATGTCTTTTAAAGTATGATATTTCAAAGAAAACTTATTCCTGGTGAAAAATAGAATTTTCATTTCCTAGTACGATGAGTATGTTGCAACATATGTACATATAATGCACATATAATATAAAATACATACCCGTACATATAAAATATTTATTTTTGAATTTTTGATAAAATTGAATTTTCAGAATTACAACTTTTTTTAAAATAAAAAAAAAAATGTTAGATTGTAGATGACAACATAAATAATCTCTTTTTAGGAAACATATTTTATTTGAAAATTTTTAAGAACTTATATAAAAGTGTGAACGTCAAAACATATTTTTTTTTTCTTTTTTTTTTTTTAAAAAGTGAATCAATAAAAAAATCCTAGAATTATAACACGAAATAAAATAAGCTTTAAATTCTGATTTTCAAGCTCTATTTTTTTTTCTTTGTTGTTGAAATTTTTCATCGTTACTAATTTTCTATAAGGAAAGATTTATTCAGATTTATTTCTTAAATAGAAAAACAGAAGATCTCAATCAAAATGTCATCAATCAAATAAAGGTGATTTATAAAATCAATACTTATAAATATTTACTTGGAAAAATTTTCAAATAAATCAAAGTAGGTTAATATTTACTGATAAAAATTAATAAGAAATATGACACGAATTTATTATTGATAAAAAAAATCTGGAAATAAATCCAAATTTATTTTTATCTCATTTTTTTTAACAATTTATAAGATAGAATTTTGTTTTATGTAGAATACATCTAGTAATTCTATGATTATTGAAATGATGCTGGGAGGAAAAGTGAAATTTCGTTGTAATTGTTGATGAATTTGTGGTTGGTAGTCCAGAGTCCGATTCTTGTCGCTTTTATTGTGTTTCTACGGTTAGTATGCGAGATCTTAATCAGTTTAGCACCTTTAATAAACTGGGAAACTAAGTGGTTTCTAGTAACTTATTCTAAATTGAATTTATTTATTTTTATTTCAATTGCTTTTGTTTTTTATGTTTATTTATCTTAGTTTTATTTATCTTCAAATTCCGTAAAACAACATACATATAAATATTAATAATTATTTTCTGAAAATTAAAAGCTAGAAATATAATTCTAAAGTTGATAAAAACGTTCAGATTTCATTTTTAAAAAAACGTTTCACAAAATGTAATTCATAATTAGTTCTTAAAATTCCTAGAATTTCCCTCGGAACAAAATCAAAAAATAAATAAATTTTCAAAATAATGTAAAAAGTTATTTACAAATCGAAAATTATGAAAATTTCCAAGAAAATATAAATTATATTTGACAATGCCAGGAACAATTTTTAATATAGAATTTGTCTTGTTTATTTGAAGAGTTTTTAATTAAAATGTTACTTTTTATATGTGGTTTAAATTATATACTTAATACTTGGAAAAACACACATTATAACTTTTGAAATAATCATATATTTTTATTTTATACGTAAATTATATTTACCTAAAAAAATATAATATACAAAAAATGAAAAAATGGGATATTAATTAACATTCATCCAAATAATATGTCCTTGTTTATTTTACAGGAAATTTTAAAATAAGAAATAATACAAAAAATTTCACAAAAGTTTTAATTATTTGCTAAAAAATATTCATAAAACTCCTCATTTTTTGTATTTAAAAAAATTTCAATTTATGAAAATATCTTTTAGTATAGTCTTTTATAAAATAAAAAAATTCTATAAAATATTACAAGGAAAAGATTTTTTTTAACAAGAAAATTTCTAGTTTTCCACATAAACAAATTCTATTAATTCCATCACAACTTTTTCTACTAAACATTTTTTTTGTTCACACAACTTAATTGATAAACTCTTATTTCTACTGTCCTTGAAATAAAAGCAAAATCTTCAGAAAAAAAGTAATAAAAAAAGGAAACAATGAAATAGTTAGTGCTTAAGGAAACTTTCTTATATTTAATTAAAAATAATCTAATTATATTTCAAAGAATTTAATTCTATATCGTTGTAATGTTATTATCACAAATTAAATACTTAGCTCCTTTATTAATTTAATTGTTAGTCAATTTTCAAATTAAAAATAATCTTAAAGTGGAATATAATACCTTTAACATAGTTAATTAATTTGTAATATAGATTTAAATGAAGCTTTTTTGTTTTTTTTCATTATATAATGAAATACTGTTGTCACCGTCGTCATCATCATCATCATCATCATCATCACCATTAAGAACTTATTATATAAGATTAACAGAAATAATGACTTTTAATTTATTAAGAAATAAAAATCAAAGAATAGATACATAAATTGTTCATTATTCTTCTTAATGCTAAAAACTTTATTATTTTTAATTCAATTGTTTCTCAAACGAGAAATTCAATTTAGTCCTTTTCACAGCATATTAATCATTTCCGGTTCTATATAACTTTTAAAATTATATAATTAAGTAGATTTCAGTGTTAGAAATAATTTTAATTAACTTTTAAGAATAAAAGAAATTAATATATTTGAAAAATCTAAATTTAAATTAAAAAATAATGGATATGTAAATAAACAAAAAATTGTTTTTTAGTAAATAAAAATTTTCAAGTGTTTCCACAATTTTATTTAACCTCACATATATCATGTTAAATCAATATTGTTTCAAATTTTTCTTTTGTTATCTTTTTAAATATGAAAAATAAAAAAATAAATTACTTTTGTAGAATATTTACATATTTTTATCTCTCCAGAAAACGTAAATAATTGAAAATTTTGTTCGAAGAAAACAGAAATATACATATTTGCACAAAATTGAATTATTCAAAAGCAATTATTTATTAACCATAAACTAAATTAACATAAGCTCAATACCGATTTATTCATTCGAGAAAAAAAATGAAGAAATAAATTTTTTATTCTATATTTTCCAATACAGACCTAAATTTCATATACAGAATAGCGCAAAACTGCGATATTCTAGGAGATATGAAAGTGCTCAAAATACATATCACAATCCACGAAAATTATCTCAGATTTGCAGATGAAAAAAACAATTCAGTAGATTTAGAGAATATTACGACTGTGTGAAATTTCATGAAAATTGGCCAAGTGGTTCTCGAGAAAAAGGCACATAAAGTTTTATGTAAAATGGCCCCAGTCACCACCTCTTTAAAAACACAATATAAATTTGGTCAGAAAACAATACTCGAAAGCTAAAATTTACTCATTAAAAAATAAACTTAAAAAAAGCAACAACAAAAAATAATAATAAAACTTTTTCTTGTCAAATATTTGAAAGATTTCAAGAAATTTTTATAAAAAAAAAACAAAAAAAAAATTAAATTTGGCATATTTTAATTAACTATCACGAACTTTTCATACATTAAAAGTTTTCATTTTAATTTTTAAACAACAAAACTTTTTAGTTTTCATTTTTAACTTCAACTTTGAAAAGTTCATATGTATGTATATAATTTTAATGTACATACTCTTCTTTGTTCTATTTTTTAACTTTTTAATTTCTTTTATACATATATAGTATGTATATACGTAACATTAAATTATGAAATTTTCAATTGAATAAATTTTACACATTTTCTGTAATATAAAATTAATTCTAAAAAATAAACATGACTGAAAAATTAAATTATTAAAATTTAAATGAAAATTCTACAAAATAAATATTTTTTATATATGTACATTACATAAATGTTCTTTTGTCTAAATTAAATTTTGATTTTAATAATTAGTTTTTTAACAAAAAAACAAAATTCATATTTGGTTTTAAGTAAATTTATTAAATGAAAATCATTTTATTTTTAATTAATTGTTGTGGTTTCAAAAAAAACAAATTGGTTATTTAGTATTTTAAATTTATATCCTTTTAAAATTTTTTATTTGAATTTTCATGGTCAATATGTAAACCCATACATACATATATTTCAAATATGTATATACAAATTATGTTATTTTTTTCATGGTCACTTGTATTATAATTTATACATACGAGGGCCGGTCCAACCATCTCCGGCCTGATAGTAATTGAAAGGTCTGAATAAAACAAAATAGTTTTTATTTTTCTATATAATCGCCCTTTAATTAAACGCATTTATTAGATTTACAAATTAACATTTCTATGCCCTTAAAAAATTAATCTGAAATTTTGTCCTTAAAATGGTCAAAAACTGCTGCCTTGATGTCTTCAAAAGTCTCAAATTTTTTTTCTCGTAAATCTTTTTTCATTTTCGGAAACAAATAAAAGTCACTTGGAGCCAGGTCCGGACTGTAGGGTGGATGATCAATTTCGGTAAAGCCACACTGCATAACAGCGGCCTTCGCAACAGCTGCAATATGAACTGGTGCATTATCATGTAGCAAGTAAACATTTCTGGACAGCATTCCTCGTCGTTTTTCCTTTATTTTTTCTCTTAACTGCTGCAGTAAGTTAGCATAATATTTGCTATTCATGACTGTATTGGGTTCTAAGAAATCAATTAATAAGATTCCTTGAGAATTGCCATCACCTTTTTTTTTTTTTGATTTCACGACCTTGGCTTTTCTTGTTGCCCCCTCTCTCTTTCGACGCCACTCCATGGACTCTACTTTAGTAGTAGGATCGTAATAAAACACCATTGTTTCATTTCCAGTAACTACTTGTTTTAAAAACGACTCTTTGTTTTCATTAAACGATATGCTAATGCAAAAATTTTTTCACTTGACACTGACATGATGCTATATTATCAACAACTCTACTTGAAATAACTGACCAATTTCTTTAAAATTTTACCTGTAACGTACATACGGATTGTAAAAGACAAACACGTGAACAACCGGTTAAAATGACTCATAGAAGTATATCAGGCCGGAGATGGTTGGACCGCCCTCCGTATGTACAACTCGGGGACATATAAGTCATATGTATGTTTCGTTTACATAATAATATATGGGTTATACATATGTATGTATAATAAAAAAATTTATAAAATTTAATTTGTTAGTAGTTTCAGTATAACCACAAACCACTTATTATATAATTTTATTTATGATATTCATGAAATTTATATTTTAAATAAAATTAATCCTTTTTAAATATTTTTATCGTAACTATTTGCTTAGTGACTAATGATAAAATCCTTCGAAATATTTCACTACATAAATTCTATAAAAAATTTAATATACATACTTATGTATGTAATATTCCTAGATATACAATTTTATTATATTAGTAAATATAATCCTTTTATCATAATATGTGTGTATACACATATTTCATGACAAGATATTATTAATTGACCATGGATCTGTATTAAAAAATATATAATTGCTTTTATAAATAACTTCTCTAAAAGATATGATTATACATATACATATGTATTAAAATTTACTACTTTAGGCTTAATTCCGTTACAGATCCAAAAGACAGTTCGAGGAAGTGTTTTTAGTGCTAGCAAAGGACACTGGACAAACTATTATCGTAAGGTATTCAGAAGGCATGGAATAAAAAATCAAATAGCCCTTTGTGAATTTTTCATAATTTATTTAAATTTATTTAAATTTATTTTTAAAATTTTAATATAAATTTGTAATTTACAAATGATCAAATATTAATTTTGAATTCTTCTGCAGCATTTTTAATAACATTAACTGTTTTTTCTTTTAATTCGTTAATTGCATCAGAAACTTCATAAACTTTTTCTCGAACAAAATCAGCTTTAATTTTTAAATCTTCATCAACAAGATCATCATCTATAGCTTCATTTCCAATTTTAATTAAATCTTTAAAATTAATTAAAACTTTTGATGTTAATTCGAATGCTTTATTAATTGATTCCTTTACATTATCCGATATATTATTAATTTTTATTTCAAAATCATGTATTGTTATTTTTTGTGGTGATAATAATTGAATTTCATTAATTTCTTTTGTTAAATTCAATTGTATTTCTATTGTTAAATTTTTTAATTGAATATTCATAAAATTGAATTTTTTATTAATTTCTTGTAAATTTTCTTCAATATGATTTTTAATATCAAATTTATGAACACGTTCTAAAATGATTTTAGTTAAATTTTGACTACTTTCAAGTAGATTTTTGATTTTTTCTAATGTTTTATTAACAAATGGTATTGAACCTTCAATAATATTTTTTATAAATTCAATTCTTGTTTTTATATAACGTTCTTGTAATATTTTTATTTTATTCTTAAAATCACTTTTACCTTGTAGTATTTTTAATATTATATCATTTATTTCAAAAATTATATCAACTTTTAAATCATCTAAATTTTCAAGAATTTTTTCAGTACGATCATAACTTATTTTAAAGATATTTTTTACAATTTTAAATGATTCTGATAAAATATTTTTTCCAATATTAAAAAATTTTGAACTAATATTTTTTGTTATATTCACAATACAATCATAAATATTTTTAACATTGTATGTTATATCATCAATTATACCAGTAGGAATATCAAATATTCCAGCTGAAATTGTAGTGAATGTCTGGAAAATAAAATAAGAAAAAAAAAAACACAAAAATTTATAAATAATTTAATAAATTTCATTAACTTTCCCTTTTCAAAAATTTTTTAAAATCAAAAAAGTATAGTATTAGGTATATATACTTATTTACATACATTAACTGTTGTTAAAATAAAAATTAAAGTAACAGCAATCTTCTTCATTTTGAAAGAAAAAATAAAAACTTTTTAATATTATAAATTGAATAATTATCCTCTTTTATAAACTTGACACTTCAAAATTATTTAATTATGCGAATATCTTGATTTCCAAGAAATTATTCAATTAATTATTATTAATTCAAGTGTTTTTAAAGTTTTTAAAACAGTAAAACAAAAATATAAATATTATTTTTAAGGTTATTGTTCCGAAAAGTAATCCCAAAGCTAAAGGATTGAATGTTTTTAATGTTTTTATATACTTTTTATCCACTTACTTTTTCCTTTGTGGGTAAGAGTGTTCCTCGTGACGTAATTGAAATTTTGGAAAGAGTTTTAGGGTAGTAAACGTGAACGGATTTCCATGGGGTTTTCGTATTTGGGATGAGTGAATAGAATGCTTCCTGTCTAGAATCGATCCCTTTCTTGAAAATAATTAAATATGATGGAATATTCGAAAAATATGAATTTAAAGAACGGAGAAAGTTACTGAGAAACTTCCGAAACGTCCTCGAACAACTCTTTACTTGAATATCATCGTAGTTACAGAGGCTTTATAATCAATTTTTAAAAAGTATATGTTATAAAAGTTTTTTTAACCTTTAAGCTTATTATTGACTGCCATTTTCATACAGTAAAAAAAATTATTGTTCATATACTCGCCACGCTCAATGTAATGAATATTTCACTACCACGCCAGTTTTTTCCAGTTCACTTTACCAGACGTTCACTTCAATCTGTTGAAATAAAAAATTTCGGGAGAATCACCATATATGATAATTTTTTTTTTAAATTTGTTTTCAAATGAATAAAGTAAATATTTTTCATGGAATGACGAAAACATTGCAAGATGTGTTTGATATACTAAGAATATTTAATAGGCCAAACAATGTCTAAATGTTATGTTATGAAAATTGAAAGAAAAAAAAGAATTTACGAATTTATAACACGTTGATAAAAACGGTACATATCCGTATGTTTTTATGTATTATCAATGTTGGTTCACACGTGGAGTGGATGATAGCAGGTCATACAGCCTATATTACCAACAAAAACATAGTTTTATAAATCAAATTTTGAATTTTTATTTTTTCTTAGACAACCCAAGCGAAATTTCTTTATTATAAAAACCTAATTTTCTATTATTTAACGTAAGTAAAATTCTATTTCTTAGAACTTTAAAGATCAGAACTATTCAATGTTATATTTTCTATTTATTTTCTTTATTTTACTTCTTAATTGAATTCAAATTATCTCATAGTATTTTCACTTTGAATGTAATTAAAGCTAACATTTTCTTTTGAATAACATTTTCTTCATTTATTTTTTATGACATATAGTTTACTTTTTATTTTTCTATTTTACCCTTGAATAATATATTAGAATTTAAATTTTATGTCGTATAAAAAATAAAAATGTATTAATGCATTATGTCATAAATAATGTATCTGACATGCAATAAAACTTTTTAGAAAATTTAAATCATAACATACATACATATATGTACATTGTACATACACATATTTTATTATAATATTATTCACACATAAATGAATAAATAACAAATTGACGTGGATTTTTATAAAATAATATGCAAAATACATATGTTGTATGTATGACATATTCATAATATTAAAAAAATTAATATAAAATAAATAAAAATGAATTATCAATAAAAAGAAACATTTAAATAAAATTATATAGAATTATAAAAAAATGTTTTCTCATCTATGAGTTGACATTATCTTTTAAAAAAAATTTAATAAAAAAAATCGATTAATAAATTTTTTATTTCATATTTTCCAATAAAAATAAAAATCCTGATGTCAGTCATATGCAATATGTATATTTATTTGATTTAAAAAACAAAACAAAAATGTATTTATAATGAAATTTCGATATACTGTACTGTACCGTCATAATGTCGAAGTAATAATTTCATATTAATTTCCTGCAAATTAAATTGCATTATTAATTTTTCGATATGACCTAAAATAAAATGAAATTAAAACAATATGAAAATTTAATTTAATCTTTATTGGAAATTTGATTAATGTTTATTTTTTCGCTTTTATGAATATTTGCAAATTTTTGTCAGATCAATTATTAACATCGAAAATAAACTATACGATATTCTGTATTATCTGGTTTTTTAAAATTTTATTTGTCATAAAAAATCAATACTGTATAAAAAAAAAAAAGTCAATTTTCTCGTTTAATTTATTTTGAGGTAGATGTGGAAAATATTTTTTTTGTTTTTAATTTTTATTTTCACTGGAATTAAAATGAATAAATTTACAAGTATCATATGTTTCATCTTTAAATTCGAAAGTTGCTTTATCCTTAATCAGTATGACGTGTAATTTAAAAAAAAAACTGTCATAAAAATTTTAACACTTCATTTTCGTTTAAATTTTATCTGTGTTTACAAATGATGGCCATATGTTGTTTCCTTTAAAATAGTATGTCCTTCAACTCAAATATACTTTTTCATTTTTCATCTCAGAGAAAGTTTTGTTGTAAAATAACAAGAAAAATACCACACAAAAATTTCAAATTAATAAGCACAGGATCAGAAAATATTCCAATTTAAAAACGGATTATAAATAAAAATATCTTAAATTGGAATCGAGTATTGAAATAATTAAAAACTTCCACAAAAATGATTTTCTTTCCTTTTTCATTCCTTTTTTTCTGTTTCATTCTTCACTTTTTTTCTTTTTTTGTCTACAAATCATTACTGTCAAGTTTTGTTAGCGTAATTTCTATTTTTTTTTTTTTTATTTAGAAAAACATAAATCAAGCAAAAATTACAAAATTCTTTTATGTTATGCCTTCTGGATTTTGGCGTTAACTTAAAAGAATTATATGAAATATGAAAAACAGAAGTGTTACAGTATGCAATTTGTTTTTAAATTAAGGTCAAATCTGTTCACTGCCTGGTTTAAAAGCTCATTTTTTATTAAACATAAATATTAATATGATCAGTGGAAAAAAAAATTTTTTTATGTCCATATGCCATAAAAAACCACACAAGCGTAAAAAAATCTATATATGTATGTACATATGCATCAAATATATATGGGACACATTTCGCTTGATTTTCCTATGAGAGTAAAAAATTTAATAATAAATTCACTGCTTTAATCAATATTGATTAAAGAAGATAAAGTAGAAAACTTTTAATGACTTTGAAGACTTTGTTTTTGTTTCCTTTTTTGTTTCCTTTTTTGTCTTATAAAAAGTAATGGTTTTTTTTAAAAGATATTTCTATTTAAATTTCTTTTTCCTTATACACACGTCAAAAGAAAAACATAATATTCATCAATTTTTTAAAGTATTCTTGTCAAACATTTATATACACGTGAGCACATACACAAATTACATACTCGTATGTGCATATAAATATGTTAATTTTTAGTTCACATATTTTCATGACAAATTACCCATACTTTATACCGTCAAAAATAAAAAAAAAAACCAAAGAAAATATGAAAAATTTCAATATTTCAATATAATATAAATAACCATAGATTTTTCATAATTTTTGCAACATGTTGTAGACAATAAAATGTTGGTTTCTTGAATAAATTTTAAATAAAATATTAAAGTTTTTTCTTTTCCATAAAAAAAAAATAAATTTTATTACAAAAATAACGTGTAATTCATTCAAATTTTATCTATGTTTTTATTTTTTTCTCATTTTATTCGTTTTGTTTTCCATGGTTATGTTACAGGTGCTTGACAACAATACATATAAATTCATTCTTCATTAAAATTTTGCTATCTTGAATTTCCATAGAAACTTACTTTTAAAAGTATGTATGTATATAATTTATTCTATAGTAGTATCATTTGTATTTGTTCTTTTTATTTTTTCCTTATTTTTAAAACTTTAAACTTTTATCATTCATGCAAATTTGTCTTTTCAAGATATTTTTCTTTTCTATTCAGATGATCAACTTGAGCACGTTTTTCTTCATATTTTTTTTTCTCCGTATTTGTTTCATTAACACTTTTCTACTTCACTTGTGATTATTATTAGTTTTTTTTTGTTTCTTAAGTGCAAAGACCTTTAAAATACTTCAGACTTTTAGATTAACATAAGATAAAAAGTTTATATTTTTTTTGTTTTTTGGCTAAGAACAAAATATTTGCATTTTGTTTTTTGTACATTAACCGAGACATATTATTCATTATTGTTTAATTTGATTAAAAAGTTTAACTTCTTGAAATTGTACACAAGAGAATTTTAATTGAGCAAAAATGGTAAAGTTTAAAATTAGTTATCGTAATTAAATACTCGTTAATCGGTGAAAAAAAAAAAAAACGATGAAAAAATAATGAAAAGACAAAAATGGAGACTTAAAGTTTTTTATTTTGAATTTTTAATTGAGGTTGTTTTTGTAAAAGCTTTAAGTTTCGACTTTACTCTCATAATGATTTACACAGTAACAAGATTATTTTTTGATATAAATATCTTAAAAATGCTAAATTTCCTAAACAGTAACCATTAATCAAACTAACAAACAATTTAAAACTTTTAACATTACATGAAATTCAATTTGAATGAATATAATAACAAATAAATAAGTTATTTGAAATTTAAAATATCGCACTTTTATTTTCACATTGGAAAAGTAATTAATGATGAAGTTTTATCTTTAAAATTTTTATCAAACACTATAATATGTTTTGTATAATCTGTTTTTCTATAGAAACGAAAAAACTCTGAAATTTGAATATTGCATTTGAACTTATCGATTTCATATACGAAATTAATAGCATGAGCATGATACATTACATTTTTATGTAATTTTTTCTTTTTTTTTTTTTTTATTATATTTTATTCATTCAAATATTTTTTTTCTCACACTCCAATTTTTTAACACTTGAAGTTAATCTTTTTAGTATATGAAAACAATAAATTCTACATATTTTTCTAAGAATTTTTACGTAAATTTCCCAAGAGTATTTATATGAATAATTTTATATTAAATTTGATCTGACATTCATCAACCTTTGACTATAAATCACGAATATTTATATTTTGAATGCATGATATTTTCTTTTGGTTCTTACAAAAAATTTAAAAAACACAATAGTACACATATCATTTCGTTTCATTCTATTTTTGTTTATTTCTAAACTGGCTGTTTGTGTTTTCATCTACCTACATTATTTTTATTTTATTGTGAATAACAAATCCCACACATTACGTTATGGCTCATTCGCATCAATTTATATCATTGTAAAAAATATAATTAACATCATGTGCAGAAATTTTTTTTTTTTTTAAATATCAAAGTTCAAAAAAGTTAAAAGCTTCCATAATTCAGATATTTTGTTTATAGAAAAAAAAAATGAAAATACATTATATGTATAATGTAAGTTAATTTTCAATGAAAATTTGTTTGTCATTTTTGAATTTTAAATAGAATACTACCGTGTTATGTTATAAGGAAATCTAAAGCATTATGTAGATTATGTAGAACCCATGGATTCTATCTGGTCAACCTCTGAAATATGGTCAATTTTTTATTAATAAAACTCTTAAATTGTGTAACACTCTACCATCTTCTGAATTCCTACGTCTTATAATCTGTAGAAGTTTAAATTGGGCATCCATTTACACCTACTCTATTTTCTTCCACAACCTCCCCATCTTTCTTCCCCATATATGCGTCAACGCTTTGCTAATCAAAGACAGTAAAAATAATAATAAATACAAAAAATTTGCTTATTAGAAAAATTTCCAAAGTACGTATGTAATAAAGGCGGGCAGTGGACGAAGCGGTAGAGTGTTGGCTTCTGATGCTGAAGGTCTCGGGTTCGAGAATATTAGTACCAAGCCCTGTCATATGAATAAAAAATTCGTTCTCTACCAACGACTTTAGTGGTTCGCATTCCACTTTAAACTGTAGGTGCATGTATGATGACAGAAGGGCTTACTTTTACTACCGTTTGACTGACAACTGAGAGGTATGTCGTGTCCACTATCAAAACGTCACTATATGCTAATTGGGTCTTCGGACCGCCACGTCAACCAACCAACCAACGTATGTAATATATGTATGTATATTTATATAATCAGATTTATTAGACGTAGGTATCACAAAAATTTCCTTTTTAAACTTCCTATGCGTCAAAATATTAAAATATTATTTTTATTTCCGTTTTTTTGGTCATTACTTCCTTTTTCCTTTTAAAATAAAGATATTCTTAAGAAAATATTTCACATACGTAATCCTGAAAATATTATTTATTTTCTGTATCATTTATTTACAGACTAATCAGTATTTATATTCTATTTCTTTGAAAGAAAACAAAAAAGTACTTAGAAATACAATCTTTATACATACGTGCATACTCATAATTCAATTTTACGGTATCATAAATCATTACTTTTCTATAAAAGTAAGATTTACCGCAAATACAACATACATGTACATTGTACAAGAATACTAAGCTTTCTTGTTCATTTAGTTTTTCCATGTTTTTTTTCTTTCCATCTCACACTTTTTTATTTATTTATATTTATTCCTGCTTTATTTAACGATTTTCTTCGCCACCAAAACATATTATGCATAAACATTTCATTTTTCGCGATAATAATAAATTTCCTTAATTTAAGGTGCTTCAAGGTGAAACGAAAAAAAGAACCATTTCGTACGTAAAACATAAATAAAAAGTTAACAAAAAAAAATTTATACAAAAATAAAAAAAAATAAAAAAGCTTAAATTGATGAAAATAAATATGAACCCATTACTTACACTTTATGCTCATTTTAAAATAAAGCTTTTTAACCTTTTCTCGATGTTTGTTTTCTAGTATTAAAAAAAAACACAAAAAAAAAAAACTTGAACGGATATAAATATAATTAAAATTGTGTATAATTTATTATTATTTTGGGCAACACTTGGGTTATAAATTTTATATAACATAAATTCTCAAACCATTCAAAAAGCAAAAACAAACAAAATAATAAACCAGAACAATGAAAAAAGAAAATCTCGTATTTAAATAGATATTTTTAAAGTTAGTCAGAAAGAAAATAAAAGTTCACTTGAAAATAATACAATGACGTAAAATACCAATACTACCCATTTCTTTAAAACAAAAAGATTACTAAAGCAGAAAATTTCATGAATTAACAATTACGGATATTTTCACGTTTTAATAATTTAAAACAATATTCTGCAATTTATTTAACCCTTTTTTTTTTTCTTTTCAAACATTCAATTGAAAGTTATTAATGATTTATATTTTGTTATTTTCTTATTTTCAATGAAATTTTTCAAATTTAAACTTTCATGAAAATCATTACAATTCTAAATCAGAAATTACTTTATTTCAATTTTCATTAATTTTCTTTTTTTTTTCGAAATAAATATCATTGAAGTAAAACATTTTTTCAACTTGAAAATTAAAATGTGTATGAAAGAAGAAAATTTTCATTTTATTTTAAAAGTTTTCAACTTGATTTTCCAATACAATACGTAAAAACAAAAGATCATTTTTTTAACTCGAAATTTTCACTTATTTTTTTTTCTCAGTTCTTGAATTTCGAAATTTTTGTTTTTGTTGTTGTTTTTTTTTTTTTTTCAGATGAAACTGAATGATTGAAAATTTAACGGAAATATTAAAGTAGGTAACTTTATTCCCTTTAAAAAGCTTATTGTTTATGTATTAGGTATATTAACAATTTAAAAATCAATTTAAATCAATATATTCCTTATGAATTTTTTATGTGTATAGATCCTGTTTCTTTTTTTTAATATAAAATTTCGATAAACGTGTCAGCAATTGAGTAAGTATTTTTTTCTTTTGTAATTTGAAATCCGATAAAAAAATGTTTTTTTCTTTCACGTAATCGTATACAGTAAATGTATATGTATATCATTTATTTTTTATACGCGTGATTATATGTAAATGATGCATTTAAAATTTTATTGATTTTTTTTTTCTACTTTTTATTGAAGTGTTTTCATCTGTAACGGATTTATCTCTTCATTTATTTATTTATTTTTTATATTTTTAAAATGTTTTCACATTTAATATTTTTTTATTATCTTTTTATTTTATTTTTTTGCAGTGGATTAGTTCGAAAAACAATTAAATTGCAAAAAAAAGAAATCATTTATTTTAAAATTATTGAACAATGATAAATTAATATTCGATTTATGCTAACATTATTTTTTTTAAAACGAAAAAAAAAAAACAATGTAGTATGTAGGTACAAGAGCTTCCACTTTTACACATGATAATAAATTCCATTAAGTGCTTTACCGTTAAAAGAAAAAAAACAATATAGACATAATGATATGATTGTTATTATTAAAATTAAAATACATAACATTCATGTCATTCAATTATTTCTAAAATGAATAATTCATATTGAATTATTATAATTTTGCTCCTGTTTATGTCAGATTAAATCGAAATAATTTAAAATCGAAATATAGAAATATGAATTATTATATGTCAGTGTCAAAATTAAATTAATTAACAACAACACAAAACAATTAAGCCGTAAAATATGCTTTTGAAAACCAGGAATGAATTTATTTGTTCCTATTTTTTTTAAAATTTTTTATGAATTTTCTCTTCAATGTGATCATTTTTTTTAATGTTAATTCCATTACTTTTGTTACCTGTTTTATTATTTTTTTGGTTAATTTTTTTTTTTTTATGAATAAATAGCTGCTTTCGATTTGCCATTTTCAAGTACTTGCGAGTAATAAAATGTGTCTTGGATAAATGGGAAAATCGAACGACACAAAAATTTTGATAGGTGTCAAAACCTAAAAATAATTTTTATTTTGTCATATATACATACAAAAAAGAAAAACACATCTAGTCCTGTTAGTGTGTAACTACTTGCATCTACTTGAAAAATTTTACATGAGTAGCTACGAGTAGATGATTTAGCACAGACTTTCACCTTATCTACTCGCAAGTACTTGAAAGTGGCAAATCGAAAGCAGCTAATAATACATTTTTTAGAAAATTTGGAACCTATCTCCTTATTTTGTATTGTTTTTGGGCCCCTACATATGCGAATTCAACATATGCGAGGTTTTTACAGAACGTATTCCTCGCGAATGTCGGGGGTTTAGTATATAAAATTGAAATCACAAGAAGTCTTTCCATTGGAAAAAATGAAAAAATTTTAATAGAAAATTGACATTTAATAAAAATTTTTAATCCTTATCTATCGCATATCATCTTAGACAAGCTAACAGTAGCGGAACTTCTGGTCGGATATATGTAGACACACATGAACCACATTGATCAGATCCTTCTAACGTTCATCATGATTTATTTGTAAGAGAAAAATTAACCAATAAAAATTAATATTTCCTTTGTTATATAATTTCCTGTTTAAATATCCTGAAAACCATTTCAATTTTCGAATAAATTGATTTTTCTCTAAAAGACACAAAAAATTGTAAACAATTAATATGAAAAAAAAATTAAATAAAAATATCAGATTTAATTGAGGATATTATCACATTATTATCGTCAAATATTTGTAAATCGATCAGGTGATTTTAAGTGTAAAAGTTGATTACCAAACACAAATATTTACTCTTTCATACATGTACAAATATATATGTACATTTTTTTTTTCATTTTCTTTTAAATATAAATCGAAAAGCAAACATTAAATTACATGGAATTTTGGTTATACTATAAATATTTACAAACAAATAAATAAAATCTTCAACAGAAAAAAAAAACTAAACGGTAATGTAAAAAAAAAAAATACTGAAATAATTTGTTTTTATTAAAAAAAAAAAACATTAATGAAAAAATTTAATTGAAATTGAAATTTAAAAATAAAAATGAAAGATTATTTTTTAAATTAGTTTTAAGATAATTTTGGTTATATTTTTAGAATTGCAATATTTTGTTTATCCTTTTTCCATCCTTGTTTTATAATTTCAACCAATAAATTTCTTCGAAAACATAAAATAAAAATTAAAAACAACAATTCAAAGATACGTTATCCTTTTTATGATTTTAACTTAAAAAAAGGCCACATAAATAGAAACTAAGAAGAAAGAAAAAACAACTCCCATTAATCTTCATAATATAGCCTAAGGATATCTTTTTAATTCACAAAAGAGAAAATTCAACATTCTTTAGAATTTTTTTTTATTCAGAAAAATAAAATTTTACTGCGAGAATAAAGAAAAAAGTACAATTCTCAACACATCTGGAACTTTTATGGTTTTTATTATATTACAACAATAATTTCTTTTTTTCCAGAATTTTTATAAATCCTTTTCAAATTCGTTTTTTTTATTATCATATTTAAAATTCAAAAAAAAAAAAAAAATTATACAAACTTTGCTAATTTTACTATAGATTTTTTTATTACATCGAAATATGTGTTTTTTTAAGACAAAAGAAAAACAGTAAAATATTTTTAAATTTATTACAAAGTCTAAAATTTTATTACACAACATCTGTGTCATCTTTTAAAAAACAAACAAGATAAATTTAGGATTGTTATAGTTTATGTAAACACAAGTTAATTACAATTTAATGTGTTTTGTTACGTAGAAACATGAAATCTACGTAATACCTGCACTTTATGTATTTTTTGTTTATTTGTTTCCATTTAATTCAACATTGTAAATGTAGACAAAATTACACTTATTCATTTATTCCAGCAAAAATAAAAATAAAAAAATTATTTATTCAAAAGGATAAAGCTACTAAGTGAGTAAAGTCTAAAGATTTTATGTATATTTTTAGACAATTTAATTTTAATAAAAAAACAGAAAATAACAAAAAATTAATCTTGATACTAAATTAGGCACCTCATACACTTTAATCAGCTTTTTAACAATGATTTTCTATAGCATAAACATATCCTTGAACATTGAACTTCCTCACAATGCACAATTTTATTTTTTGAAAGAAAATAAAAATTAAGAAAAAAATAGCTAACGTGGTTGCAAACTCATTTATAACAACATCTTTGTAATTATCAAATACCTTCGAGGGTTATTTTATTTTTATTTCTTAAATGTCCTAAATTCAAATAGAAAAAAAAAAACAAAAAGGAAAAAAAATAATAAAAAAGAAAAAAGAACGAAAATATGGATTTTCCAAAGCTTGAACTCAATCATACAAAAATATATGTATGTTTTTTTTACATGCTTCAATATTCTGTCTTTAGAAATAAAACCAAATAAAAAAAATGTCCTGACCCTATGTTAATTTTCATCATTTAGTTTTTCCTTTGAAAAAAAAAATTTAATTTTTTACTATTTTCTAAAATTCTGAGAAATAACCTTTTTTCAACTTAACATAAAATCTGTACACAAAAGAAAAACATAACATGAATTCTAAATTTTAAAAAAATACACAAAAAGCAGAAAAAAAATCCTACAAGGTTTTTCAGGGAATAAAAATTTGTAAAACGTATATTATACATACAGGAAAACACATTTTAACAAAATTGAATCAAGATTTCCTTAATGTATTTCCTTATATCTAAACTATTGATCAGAAAAGAAAAAAAATAAGAAAAAGAAAAAAAAATTGTTTATACTTATTCTCTTGATACTTTTCTTAAAAGCAAAAAAAAAAAAAAGGTTATAAAAAAGGATAAATATTAAAAAGAAAATCCATACAATTTATGAATACTTTCTGTGAAATCATACAAAATTATAAAAAATTAAAGTCATAGGAAAAATAACATCCAAAAATGTATATTAAAAATATTTGAAAATGTTTTAGCACATAAGCAGCAAAATTCACTGAAAATTTGTCCTCAAGATTTTATAAATTCTTAATTGAAATTAATTGAAACAAAGTATATTTTATCGAAAATCAGAACAATTCAAATTTCGAATTCTACTTTAATTTACGTTTAGATACTGTACCAATTATAGCTATTTGGCTTGATATTATATGGTATTTTTGAGTAATTTAAACTTACACGGTGCCGGATTAGCCATATAGCAGAAGTAGCAAATGCACCGCTAATAAATACGAAAAATCAGATACATTAATTGATATCTCAATTTATTTTTAACATTAGATGGATTTCAGTATAAGTTTTTATAATTAAATTTACTTTATTTTTCTATGAAAATTTAAATTTGAAAGGGATCTCCTCACATAACAAATATTAAAAAAAAAAAAAGTTGAAATAACAATATTATTTACTATATAAAAGCATTAATGTTTTCACTTTAACATTATTCTATATGCACACACATGTTTTTCTTTTGTATTAAGTGATAGATAGCATACATCATGTGTGTATGTATCTTCTTGACTTTCGCTATAAAATCAATATAAAAAATATCAGAAAAAATCATTAATTTTACAATGAAATCAATATTGCGCGTGTTTGTCAAGGATTAATTGAATCCTGCCTATAAAAACATTTAATGGATTTATCTTAAAACAAAAACGAATTTTTTTAATTAACAAAAATTATAATGACTAACAATTTTTTTTCTACATTTTCCCAAAAAAAGAGGTAATAATAGAAAATTTAAACTGAATTATGTAAAATTGAATTCAAGGATTAAAATTTCTAAAACATTCGAAAAATTAAAAACATCAAATAGAAAATCCTAATTACATAATAAAACTTGTTTCTTTTCTTCTTCTTTTTTTTCTCCAAAAACAAAAAAAATTATAAACAAAAACAAATTTCTTATCAAATTTAACTATTCATAATTATATCAACATTATGCCAACACACATTTAATCATTTTTGTTTTTCCTATTGTGTTTCTTTTTTTTTTCATTTCTCAGTTTACATACACCCACGTTTTGAACCAACCAAAAAAAAAAGGGATCCATAAAAACAAACAGGGAAGTCACGCAAATATTTTTGTTGATCTAACATGTGGAACCAACAGTTATGTACATATATAAATTTCAATATAATACAAAATATTATTGAATAGAAAAGTTTTCATTTATGTGAGTGTATGCTTGTGTACATATATTTAGGTACATATATGTATGTACAATAATATACCTAAAACCCTAAAAGGCATCTAATCATGCTAGTTATTATGATTTTTAGTTCACGTTGTTCCTTTTTTTTTCCTTTTGTTTTGATTTTATTATTTGTAATGTTTATAGTTTCAATTATTATCTGAAAATTAATTAATTATATTGTATTTTTTTGTTATTTTTTTTTTCTTATTTTAATAATGTTATAATTTAATTAAATTTTGATAGAAAAAATAAATAAAGGATGTAGATTGTAATATAGAATAAAAAGAGCTTTCAACTATCTTAAACTTTTGAAATGTATAATCGCATAATGTAAGTTTAGTAAATTTTTATCTTGTAAATTGTACAGGAGGATATAATATAAGATTTATATATATAAGTATGACGAGGAAATAAATAATTGTGAACAAAGAAATTATTCAATTAAAAAATAAACTTTCAGTACAATACTTCATTTATTTTTTTTTTTAATTTTTAATTTTATTTAATATTTTATATACTTTTTGAAAAATTCTACAGTTTTTCTTACTTGTTTATTTTGCTCTTATTAAATAACAACAAAAAAATAAATTAAAAAATTTTCTAAAAGTTTTACATTGAAGGACTTTTTTAAAAATATATTAATTAACTTGATTTCCACAATGCACTTCAAAAGTTTAATTTTTTTAAAAAAAAGAAATTGTTCAAATAAAGTAGAAAACATAAAAAAAAAATGTATAAAAATTTAAAAATTAAAAGTAGAAAGAAAAACTTAAGACATACACTATATGTATGTATGTATGTACAAGTGCATGTATCTTTCATAATCTTACACACATCGATCGTTTCGAATAAATCTGAAGAATGCACTTGAAATTTCTGCTCTATTGCTTTTTAAATAAATTTTGTAACTACTTTCATATAAATTCATCAAGGTTGATTCAAACACTCGTACCTTCCTCATACTTGTCACATTTCTTTCAAGAAACTCCCACCTATTGATATATTTACAGATACTCGTATATTGTATTTATTTGAAATCAATTCGACTATCTACAAATACACATACTTTATTTTATCTATTGCATAATAATAAAAAGAAAATTATTATATTTTCGTGACATTTGACATAACTTTAAATGGCATACCAGTTGTTTTGTACGTGATTAAATATTCTACGTGACAAAATATTAATGAAAAGTATTTAAAAAAAAAAAAAAAAAATCAATTTAAGTCATTATATATTGGAAACGGATAATTCTCTTAAATTTTAGAGAAGAAAAAAAAAATATAATTAAATATCGGAATAAGATTCACATAAAATTTAATCTATCGACAGCATAACTCTTTTTTTTTTGGCATGCAACAAAATTAAATAAAACTGTCCAAGTTAATTATTAGTTTAATAAATACATACATTTAATATTTAATAATATCATAATTTCATGGTTATTTTGTCAAATTTTCATTATTTTAAATAATTTACCATGTTGATAAACATTGAAAATATTCTAAAATGCAATAAATATTAAATTTTTCCAATACATATGTTTTTGTACCTTTAGTACATGTAAATATACGTCTCTGACATTATATAGATACATATGTACATTGTACATACATAAAGATTATAGTTGTGTACCAATATTTGGCTTTTTGATGAAATTAATAATAATGATGATCATGAATATTTATGTAAAGAATATATACATATGTAAATAGTATGTGTGTACACTGTATATTTATGAAAAAGCACACATGGTTTTTAATCAACATTATGTATATCTAAAACTTGAGGGCAATTTTCAAAATATTTTAACCTTTTATCCTTGTAATGGAAAAGTTTTGTATTTATTTAATACCTGTAAATTTATATTAATAAACTTTATATTGTATGTAGGTGTTAAAGGTACAACATTTTGTAAAATAAATATGTATATATGTACACATACATACATATGCATTATTAAATTAGGGATACTAAAAGGTTTGCAAAATATTTGTAAAAAAATAAATTAACATTAGAAAGTTTGTTTTTGTTTAATTACTCTTTTTTTTAATTGAATTTCATTAAAAATATTTTACATTTTATTTTGTCTAATATTGAAATTTTAATATGCACACACAGGGTCGTTTTAAGGTTGTCGTAGGCCGTAGGCACTTTGGATTAAGAAGAGCAAAAAAAAAAAAAAAAAAACAACGTCAATTTGTTGTCTATGCACGGGGCGGGGCCTCTACAGTTGTCTAATAAATTTTCTAACGAGCAAAAAAAAGAAGGTCAATTATACTTTCGTAGGCCCTTGTAGAATCGTAGGCCCTAGGCACAATGCCTATTGTACTTATAGCATAAGACGGGCTTATGCACACATGAACTATACTTTATTTAACAATTAAAGTCAGTATTGTGCTTATGGAGGCAGTACCCGATGAGTTTTTTGCCTTGGTAATATTTAATTTAAAAGATTTTTCTCGATTGAAATTGAGATCTGATCACCCCACACACGAGACAGATTTATACAAACGAAATGTAAAAGAGTATAGAAAAGTATGCCTGTCTTACCTGTACTGACTTTAATTGTTAAATAAAGTATAGAAATAAATTTTATTTGTATGTTTAAACATAAAAAATAAATAAATAAAAAGGGAGAAAAAAACAGAAAAAAGATGCGTTAACGCGCAACATCAATACGTCAATGCTATTAAATGACGCTTTGATGTGACTTATTGAAGCATAAAAAGACGCTTCGAAAAAATATGTTAAGAAAGTTTCGACACAAATATATACATATATAGCGTGGCAAAGCGTTATATATCACGTTGACTTATTAACGTGATGCGTTCTTTAACCTTTTGATGAATCATCGCGTTTAAACATGAAGATAACGTATGGAGAAATAATTAAAGAAATCACAAAGTAATTATAAATTATGTTTATTGTTGTTGAACATAATGTCAAATGCATACAAAATCTCCATCGAGTTACACGGTTATTTGGTTCCATATATGTAAGTAAATCGGAACTATGTTAGTCGAAACACAGATTTAGTACAAAATTATAGATTGTTTAGCAGTGTAACTCGAGAGAAACCAGTAGATATTTAATTTTTTATAAATCCGTATATATACCGTCTTTTATATATATTTCAATTATCACAGTAATTAAAAAATAATTTTCCACAATGATGTCAAATATATTTAATGTGTTCCTTAAAGATACTCTATGTATGTAAATTTGAGAACAATTCATTTCTATAATGGATCTTCAAATTACCATTTATTATGTATTTGAAATGAATGCACTTGTCTTGCATGCACACCATTCAATATATAAACATTATATTGTATCCTTTGTAAAATCAATTTAAAATATAAATTTTATACAAATGCACAATATTACAATTGTGGTTGTCAACAACATTTATTTATTTGAATTTAAATTTAATTCAAATGAAAATTTATGCTTAAATGAAATCCACATTAAACAGATATTAATCGTTATTCATGCTCTAAACTCTTTGAAAGTCAATTATTTTTAAATCAATAAAATTATTAATATATCATATAATCCATACATGTTATCGACATTGATTATACTGCATTAGATAGATAATAGAATTTTCTTTTAGAGGAAATTCATAATGTATGACAATATGTATGAAAACAAAAGTCCATTTTCAAGTAAAATTTTCAAATCTTTTTGTCTCAGTTGGAACATTTTCTGATTTATACATGTGATAAAGTTGAATAAATAAAAATTTATCATATGACCTTTGAATATAAATGACTTTTTTAAAAAAAAAAAACATTCAATTCAATAAAAACTTTTTTTCGGTTATACCATCAAAATTACCAAACATAAAAGTTTATAAATAAGTTAGGTGCTTTTTATTTCCTGAAATTCATTGCAGAAACCATATTAATCTGGAAAAAAAAAAGTTATTCAAAAAAGATAAAATCATTTCTTTTTTGTTTTTTTTATGAATAGCGTAAGAAAGTTTATCCATAAAAAATTTTATTTAAAAGATATAGATCTTCATATACATATACATGTGTATTATTACACCATAACTTTAATACGGGCACAAAACACGCACATGCAAAAAAAAAGCAAAAAAAAAAACCCACATGCACACATTTTCCCTTATCAAACATTTAATTTTTATTTTTATATCTTTTTGAAACATTAAAAAAAATATACATTTTTTATATATTATATTACTACAGATATAAAAAAAAAACAATTTCATCATAAGAAATCCTTTTTTAAAGCTTCAAACTGCGAGAGAAAAAAATTACCTTTTTTTTAGAAAATTTTCTTATTTTTTATTTTCAAGGAAGTGGATATTATATTCTGGTATCTAAAGCAACAAGAAAAATGAAAAGATACTTTAGTTTTGACAGTTTTAAATTATTAAAGAATTTTTTAAAAAAGAATAAAAAAGAAGCCACATTTCCACTGAACTTAAAAAAAAAAATTTGTCTTAGTCCAACCCAACTATTTATTGAACCGTTATATAAGTGAAAATTAAGAATTTTTCTAATTTGAAAAATATTTCTTTCTAAAGTGCCTACTTCGAAATTGAGTTTTTTTTTCTTTTGTCAATTTAAAAGGAAACTTATTTTTCTTTTTGATTTTCTACAAAAAAAAAAAAAAAAAGAATGTTATATAAATTTAATAAGATTTTTTCAAGTGTTCTTAAAATTTGGTGTATTGAGCTTTTGTATGATAAAAAAAATAGTAGGTACACTCGTATATGAGTGGCTTTTGTAAAAAGGGTTAAAGAAATAAAAATTCACCGTACATAGGTAGTACATATACTAATTGTGATATAAGTATTTCGTCAATAGTCCTGAATTGTTAATCGTCATTCGTTCATAATAAAAAATATTAATTAGGCATTGTTGACGTAATTCAAAATTTCATTTACGATTAATAAAGACAACACTAATAACAAATGTCTAAAGAAAGCTAAAAAAAAATTCATAAAGAATAACACATAATAATTAATCAGGTATCCTACCCTCGTATTATGTAGGTTGTAATAAATCTACACTTGAAGAGTACTTTTTTTTCACTTTTCCCACATTTATGAAAAAACATTTTCAATGGAAAAAAAGTAGGCATAAAGATTTACATCTAATCTTGCGTTATTGACCTCACTCATAATTATTCATATTTTATTGCGAAATAAATTCAAAAAAGTACATAATATATTTTTTCAGGTAACAAAAGTACAGTAAAGGAATTATCCTACATTGTGGATCATAATTAAACAGAAACAACAACAAAAATCCAACAAAAAAAATAAAATCGTGAATTAATTATAACTAATTTCTTAGCTATGACGTCCATATACACATAAGTTAATTTTTATTCATTGTAAATCATAAATTTCTCTTTAAAAAATAAAAGCATGATATTATACAGTTAGATATCTCATTATTTCACGCAATTTTTTGTTTTACTTAGGAATATGCCTGCCTTGTGGCTAACAATTAAAAAAAAATACTCATATACGTGATGTTATTTTGTTGTTTTCGAAACATTTTCAATTAGAAAAAAAACAGTGCGTATACGTAGAAAAATATAAATAAAATTTGCACTCATAGATTTCAATTCATTTCAAAAATAACACAGCTTTTTTTAGCTTGAACGGCTTATTAAATTCTCAATAAGAACACGCATAACGTTCACATTTACATATTATTTGCCTTTCTTGTAATAGACATAAATTACTTATTACATCATACTTCAAAACTATACTCATTTTTTATTTTAATATTCATGAGCACGTTTTTGAACTCTACTAAAATATCTACAAAAAATGTTAAAAAGTGAATTATAAAAATATTAACATTTTTTTGCTTATTTTGTTGTCGATCAAATTATTTCTTTTTATCCTAGAAAATTGAATCAAAATTCAAATGAAATTCCATTTATCATTTAAATAAAATAACGTTTATATTTTCAAAAGAGAGGTAAAAGGATATGATAAAAAAAAAAACAAGAATTTTTATTGGCTCATTTATTATTGCATTGATTTTTATTTTTAATATATTATATTGCGTATGTTCGAACCTTTTTCTTTTTCCTTTTCATGTAACTGTAGATGAATCCTTTGTCAAGTTAATTGATTTTGTCTTTTAAATTTATGAATATGTATATATGAATATGTATATAAAAAATTGAGTAAATTGAATAAAATAAATATGTGTGACGTAGAGATGGTATATGTATATCATTAAAATTGGTAACATGTGTCTAAAAGATAAATTCATTCAATTTATCATAATTATAATCGATATTGATTGATATTGCAAATTTAAACAAAAGAAACGAGCTAAAAAAAAAAAGTCAAAAAATATCAATTTGAATATTCATGATAAAAAAAATTTTTTCAAATATTTTTTTATTAACAATATTTTATATTTATTTTTATTGTAAATGAGCATGAACTTTTTTAATAATATATTCAATTATTTAAAAACACAAATGTGTCTCATTTCCATATTTTCGAAGGATTTTTTCAGTAATTAAATTAATTAAAAATTTTATTGATTCAATTAACAAAATATTTAAATATTTTCAAATTGAAAATAAAACCGCTACATTAATTTTTGTATACATTTTTACACAATAAATTATAAATTTTACACATAACCTCGTTTATTTTAATATTGAAAAAAAAAGGATGTGTTATGTAAACATTTATATTTTGTAAATAACACAAAAGTTTTAAATTTTATTAAAAACCAAAAAGTCATAACATTTTACTTTAAAATATCTGTTGAAATATTTTTTAGTAGAAAAAAGTTAACCGCACTTATTAAGATTTTTATACATACATATTTATAAAAATATTCATCAAATTTGAACGTACACTCAGAGTTCAGACTGTGGTTTCATATAATATAGAATTCATAGCCTTTTCTGCTATTCTTCTTATTCTTTAAAATATGTATAATATTCAGAAGATATGACATTTTTGATCTTTAGAACACATACCATAGTACAGTGTCTATAAAACAGAGCTAGAGAAATAACATTTCTACTTAATATACATAGATGAGAGCTATTCAATTAACTGTTTGTTTCACATCAAATTTCCGATAAAACGAATCATAAACATGAAATCCTTATATCAATGACTCTTTATTAATGTTATGTTGTACTATACGACTAAATCGAATTATATGTGGTTGTAAAGTTCCTTTTTAAGTTTTTATTCTACTTATACTCCCATGTCCTAAATATTAATATGCAAATATGTATGTCAATCACCTACGTTTAGAAGAGGTTTGCACCCACATAAATTCTTACTAACAAACATTTACATTAAAGTATATGTATGTATAACGTCAATATCGAATCCACAAAATACACCAAATGCTTAACTTTTTTTATTATGTTTACACATACTCTTTGTTTATGGAAATTCAGCATGAAAACTCAGATTATTCAGTTTATTTCTGTGTAATGCCACCGTAGTGAGAAAATGAGGATTTTTTTTAAAGGCATGACCTTTATTTCAAGTGACATGTCATCCACTTTGTTCTCTAACAATTGTTTCAGTCATTGAATTTAAATTGATTTTAAAAAATACCAACTACGTCAAAATCAATCTAGTATCTAAGCCATAGAACTGATTTTATTATTTTGCGTATAGGAACTTATGTATATTCTTCTCAGTTCTATATAAAGGATAAAAAAACATTAAATGAAATGGTGTTAGAAGCCACATTATCAAAATTGAAAAAAATTAAATTTTCAAGCTTCATTAAGTGAGCTTTCAAATTTAAAAACATAATAAACGAATTTCAAAGATGTGGGAACTTACAGAAAATCCTTGAGAAATATCCTTCAAGAAAAACCAAAATATGTTGAAGCATGAAAGACAATAACTTTTAACTTTTTGCTTAAGGATTTTTGCCATAGTCGGTTTTTAGAATTTATTATACATGTGTGTATGTGTTCTTTTGTATTTAACTATAGATACTATACGATTCAATGTAAATACCTTTTTTTTTTCTTTGCTAAAATAAAAGAACATAAACTTTTCATACCCTTAAACAACTCTCTTGTATGTGGTAAATGAGAAATTTAATGCAGAAGGATATTATGTACATACATACGTCAATGGAAAAGACAGTAATTGCCCGAGGTATTTTAGAATATTAAAAAAAAATTAAAAATTAGCTTTTTTTAAATTTTTTTAATAAAAATCAAAGAAAAGTTAAAAAATAAAGATAAAATTTGATATAATGAAAAAATCATTTTCATTATCACATTTTCCATAATATTTAAAGAGATTTTAATATAATTTAAAAATGTAATAAAAATATTTAAAAATTAATTGTATTTACATTCATAAGAAATAAACGTCCACTAAGCCATTGAAAATTATTTTTTTTTTTTTCATATTTCAATGACTAAAATGCAAAGTACATGAGGTAAGAAATTAATATTGTATGTATTTAAAATTTGTTAAATTTCCTTCTGGCAGTAAAAGATAATTTTTCTTTTTTTTTTTAATTCTCAAATAATTTTCTTTTATATTATGTATAATGTCCTTAAGCTTAAAATAATTAGACGTTACTTTAGAATAAAAGACGGTACATACATATGCACACAATCACGTATAAAATACCACATTGCGTGGATTATAAAACTGTACTAACCCTTGTTTTATGAACTATGTTTATTCGTCCCGATCATATCCCCCGATAGATTATAACACATATATCATTTTTTGTCAGAAGCCAATATACATATGTCATATACATAAATGGACTCCGTATGCAGACGTAAGCTTGATGTGGCCTTCAACTCCTGTATCAGATATATCTTTGGACTGAAGCGTTATGACCACATCTCTTCTTTTAAAAATTCTGTTCTTGGGTGTTCATTATCTACATATTTAGACTTCAGGTGTCTTATCTTTCTGCGTAACCTTATGGTTACTAAACAGCCACCGTACCTATATACATAGTAAATTAAACTTCTTACTCTCCGAACGCTTTTGTGCTTTAAAAACTTATCGTTCCAAATCAGCTCTTTCGAATAGACAATTCTTTATCTCTACAGTCATTAAGTGGAATGAACTTCCGCTGGGTTTACGTAGACAGTGGGCCTCTAGTGGATTCAAATACAAGCTTTTTGATCATCTCAAGCATTCATGAAATTATGTTTATCTATTCTGTGCTCATATTTTATACATATATGAATACTATACTTATACTTTTATTTCTCTAAATATAAATTTATTGTTTGTATACTTAAAAATTTTGTACATATCATGCACTTATTCAACTCACATCTTAATTAAGCTTATTCTTTTTCTTTATTCTTATTTTTTTTTTTTTTTATTATTATTGTTTTTTTTTACATACTCACATATAATAAGATTGTAAATCTTACTTGTGATTGTTATATTAATTATGAAATAAAATAAATAAAAATATGTCATTCATGCTTTTTTTAATATGGAATATCTAATGCACATGCATACACATTTGGAAAATTTGATCGGTCGATTGAAATTCATTTTGAACTTCTATCTTTTTTATCCAAAAACAAAAGAATTCATAAAATACTGTTTTCATTTTCAATGAATTTTTTTAAATATTTTTTCTAGAGAGTTTATTTTACATAGTATTAAAATTAAGTTTTTATTTAATTTCTCCATTTAAATTTTATGATTTGAATTTCAATTTTTCCTGTCACTTGGAAACTTAAACTGAAAAGAGAAATTTGCTTTTTAGTAAAAAAAATATACGAAAAAAAAAATTTTCCATGAATTTAATGATTTTCAAATAATGTTCAATTCTATATTTCTTATTTAAAAAAAAAAAAAAAAAAAAAAAATGAAAAATCACTTTTTATGCATTCATTGTGCAAGAATGCATAATAAAAAATGCATAAATTCATTTTTTATTAATATTTAACGAGATTTTATTCCTCCTCCTTACTATACAGATCCACCTTCATTTTTTTATTATATATATGTTTTCCATTATTGAAAGCATATTATTTTTATAACATCGCATAAATAAAATTATCCGATATGAATTTAAATAGTTTTCATGATTAAAATTTCAAATCGATAAATTTCTACATGTTATACATTATCAAGGTACCTATAATTGTTATGTACATATTATTCAAACATTTCACTATACAAACATGTAAAAATTTTTTCAATAGAATTCATATTTTATTGCTATTAAAAAAAATAAAGCAAAATTGAATTATAACTAACTAACATAAAATAAAGATTTATAAGCAATTAAACAATAAAATACTTACTTTACTACAATATAATACCGGGTAAAATGTAAAATCCGGGTTAAAACCTGGTAATAACTGGGTAAATACCGAGAAATTAACGGGTAAATACTTAGTAATTACCCGGTAAATACCGAGTAATAACCGGGTAAATACCGAGGAATTACAGAATAAATACTTAGTAATTACCGGGTAAACTACCGAGTAACTACTAAGTAATTACCGGGTGAATTACCGGGTAAATTACCGGGTAAATTACCGGGTACATTACCGGGTAAACTACCGGGTAAACTACCGGGTAAATTACCGGGTAAATTACCGGGTAAACTACCGGGTAAATTACCGGGTAGATTACCGGGTAAATTACCGGGTAAATTACCGGGTAAACTACCGGGTAAATTACCGGGTAAATTACCGGGTAAACTACCGGGTAAATTCCCGGGTAAATTACCGGGTAAACTACCGGGTAAATTACCGGGTACATTACCGGGTAAACTACCGGGTAAACTACCGGGTAAATTACCGGGTAAATTACCGGGTAAATTACCGGGTAGATTACCGGGTAAATTACCGGGTAAATTACCGGGTAAACTACCGGGTAAATTACCGGGTAAACTACCGGGTAAATTACCTGGTAAATTACCGGATAAATTACCGGGTAAATTACCGGGTACATTACCGGGTAAACTACCGGGTAGATTACCGGGTAAACTACCGGGTAAATTACCGGGTAAACTACCGGGTAAATTACCGGGTAGATTACCTGGTAAATTACCGGGTAAATTACCGGGTAGATTACCGGGTAAACTACCGGGTAAATTACCGGGTAAACTACCGGGTAAATTACCGGGTAGATTACCTGGTAAATTACCGGGTAAATTACCGGGTAAATTACCGGGTACATTACCGGGTTAACTACCGGGTAAATTACCGGGTAAATTACCGGGTAAACTACCGGGTGAATTACTGGGTAAACTACCGGGTAAACTACCGGGTAAATTACCGGGTAAATTACCGGGTAAACTACCGGGTAAATTACCGGGTAAATTACCGGGTAGATTACCGGGTAAACAACCGGGTAAACTACCGGGTAAATTACCGGGTAAATTACCGGGTAAACTACCGGGTAGATTACCGGGTAAACTACCGGGTAAATTACCGGGTAAACTACCGGGTAAATTACCGGGTAGATTACCGGGTAAACTACCGGGTAAATTACCGGGTAAATTACCTGGTAAATTACCGGGTAAATTACCGGGTAAATTACCGGGTAAATTACCGGGTAAACTACCGGGTAAATTACCGGGTAAATTACCGGGTAAACTACCGGGTAAATTACCTGGTAAATTACCGGGTAAATTACCGGGTAAATTACCGGGTAGATTACCGGGTAAACTACCGGGTAAATTACCGGGTAAATTACCGGGTAAACTACCGGGTAAACTACCGGGTAAATTACCGGGTAAATTACCGGGTAGATTACCGGGTGAATTACCGGGTAAATTACCGGGTAAATTACCGGGTAAACTACCGGGTAAACTACCGGGTAAATTACCTGGTAAACTACCGGGTAAATTACCTGGTAAATTACCGGGTAAATTACCGGGTAAATTACCGGGTAAACTACCGGGTAAATTACCGGGTAAATTACCGGGTAAACTACCGGGTAAACTACCGGGTAAACTACCGGGTGAATTTCCGGGTAAACTACCGGGTAAACCACCGGGTAAATTACCGGGTAAATTACCGGGTAAACTACCGGGTGAATTACCGGGTAAACTACCGGGTAAATTACCAAGTAAACTATCGGGTAAACTACCGGGTAAATTACCTGGTAAATTACCGGGTAAACTACCGGGTAAACTACCGGGTAAATTACCGGGTAAATTACCGGGTAAACTACCGGGTAAATTACCGGGTAAATTACGGGGTAAATTACCGGGTAAACTACCGGGTAAATTACCGGGTAAACTACCGGGTAAATTACCGGGTAGATTACCGGGTAAATTACCGGGTAGATTACCGGGTAAATTACGGGGTAAATTACCGGGTAAACTACCGGGTAAATTCCCGGGTAAATTACCGGGTAAACTACCGGGTAAATTACCGGGTAAATTACCGGGTACATTACCGGGTAAACTCCCGGGTAAATTACCGGGTAAATTACCGGGTAAATTACCGGGTACATTACCGGGTAAACTACCGGGTAAACTACCGGTTAAATTACCGGGTAAATTACCGGGTAAACTATCGGGTAAATTACCGGGTAAATTACCGGGTAAATTACCGGGTAAATTACCGGGTAAACTACCGGGTAAATTACCGGGTAAATTACCGGGTAAATTACCGGGTAAATTACCAAGTAAATTACCGGGTACATTACCGGGTAAACTACCGGGTAAATTACCGGGTAAATTACCGGGTACATTACCGGGTAAACTACCGGGTAAACTACCGGGTAAATTACCGGGTAAATTACCGGGTAAACTACCGGGTAAATTACCGGGTAGATTACCGGGTAAATTACCGGGTAAATTACCGGGTAAACTACCGGGTAATTACCGGGTAAATTACCGGGTAAACTACCGGGTAAATTACCGGGTAAATTACCGGGTAAACTACCGGGTAAACTACCGGGTAAATTACCGGGTAAATTACCGGGTACAATACCGGGTAAACTACCGGGTAAATTACCGGGTAAATTACCGGGTAAACTACCGGGTAAATTACCGGGTAAATTACCGGGTAAACTACCGGGTAAATTACCGGGTAAACTACCTTGTAAACTACCGGATAAATTACCGGGTAAACTACCGGGTAAATTACCGGGTATATTACCGGGTATACTACCGGGTAAATTACCGGGTAAATTACCGGGTTAATTACCGGGTAAATTACCGGGTACATTACCGGGTAAACCACCGGGTAAACTACCGGGTAAATTACCGGGTAAATTACCGGGTAAACTACCGGGTAAATTACCGGGTAGATTACCGGGTAAACTACCGGGTAAATTACCGGGTAAATTACCGGGTAAATTACCGGGCAAACTACCGGGTAAACTACCGGGTAAATTACCTGGTAAATTACCGGGTAAATTACCGGGTATATTACCGGGTATACTACCGGGTGAATTTCCGGGTAAATTACCGGGTAAACTACCGGGTAAATTACCGGGTAAACTACCGGGTGAACTACCGGGTAAATTACCGGGTAAACTACCGGGTAAATTACCGGGTAAATTACCGGGTAAATTACCGGGTAAATTACCAAGTAAATTACCGGGTACATTACCGGGTAAACTACCGGGTAAACTACCGGGTAAATTACCGGGTAAACTACCGGGTAAATTACCGGGTAAATTACCGGGTAAACTACCGGGTAAATTCCGGGTATACTACCGGGTAAATTACCGGGTAGATTACCGGGTAAATTACCGGGTACATTACCGGGTAAACTACCGGGTAAATTACCGGGTACATTACCGGGTAAACTACCGGGTAAACTACCGGGTAAATTACCGGGTAAACTACCGGGTAAATTACCGGGTAAATTACCGGGTACATTACCGGGTAAACTACCGGGTAAACTACCGGGTAAATTACCGGGTAAATTACCGGTTAAACTACCGGGTAAATTACCGGGTAAATTACCGGGTAAACTACCGGGTAAACTACCGGGTAAATTCCCGGGTAAATTACCGGGTAAACTACCGGGTAAATTACCAAGTAAATTACCGGGTACATTACCGGGTAAACTACCGGGTAAATTACCGGGTAAATTACCGGGTAAACTACCGGGTAAATTACCGGGTACATAACCGGGTAAACTACCGGGTAAACTACCGGGTAAATTACCGGGTAAATTACCTGGTAAATAACCGGGTAAATTACCGGGTATATTACCGGGTATACTACCGGGTGAATTTCCGGGTAAATTACCGGGTAAACTACCGGGTAAATTACCGGGTAAACTACCGGGTGAACTACCGGGTAAATTACCGGGTAAACTACCGGGTAAATTACCGGGTAAACTACCGGGTAAATTACCGGGTAGATTACCGGGTAAACTACCGGGTAAATTACCGGGTAAATTACCTGGTAAATTACCGGGTAAATTACCGGGTAAATTACCGGGTAAATTACCGGGTAAACTACCGGGTAAATTACCGGGTAAATTACCGGGTAAACTACCGGGTAAATTACCTGGTAAATTACCGGGTAAATTACCGGGTAAATTACCGGGTAGATTACCGGGTAAACTACCGGGTAAATTACCGGGTAAATTACCGGGTAAACTACCGGGTAAATTACCGGGTAAACTACCGGGTAAACTACCGGGTAAATTACCGGGTAGATTACCGGGTGAATTACCGGGTAAATTACCGGGTAAATTACCGGGTAAACTACCGGGTAAACTACCGGGTAAATTACCTGGTAAACTACCGGGTAAATTACCTGGTAAATTACCGGGTAAATTACCGGGTAAATTACCGGGTAAATTACCGGGTAAACTACCGGGGAAATTACCGGGTAATTTACCGGGTAAACTACCGGGTAAACTACCGGGTAAACTACCGGGTGAATTTCCGGGTAAACTACCGGGTAAATTACCGGGTAGATTACCGGGTAAACCACCGGGTAAATTACCGGGTAAATTACCGGGTAAACTACCGGGTGAATTACCGGGTAAACTACCGGGTAAATTACCGGGTAAACTACCGGGTAAACTACCGGGTAAATTACCTGGTAAATTACCGGGTAAACTACCGGGTAAACTACCGGGTAAATTACCGGGTAAATTACCGGGTAAACTACCGGGTAAATTACCGGGTAAATTACGGGGTAAATTACCGGGTAAACTACCGGGTAAATTACCGGGTAAACTACCGGGTAAATTACCGGGTAGATTACCGGGTAAATTACGGGGTAAATTACCGGGTAAACTACCGGGTAAATTCCCGGGTAAATTACCGGGTAAACTACCGGGTAAATTACCGGGTAAATTACCGGGTACATTACCGGGTAAACTCCCGGGTAAATTACCGGGTAAATTACCGGGTAAATTCCCGGGTACATTACCGGGTAAACTACCGGGTAAACTACCGGTTAAATTACCGGGTAAATTACCGGGTAAACTATCGGGTAAATTACCGGGTAAATTACCGGGTAAATTACCGGGTAAATTACCGGGTAAACTACCGGGTAAATTACCGGGTAAATTACCGGGTAAATTACCGGGTAAATTACCAAGTAAATTACCGGGTACATTACCGGGTAAACTACCGGGTAAATTACCGGGTAAATTACCGGGTACATTACCGGGTAAACTACCGGGTAAACTACCGGGTAAATTACCGGGTAAATTACCGGGTAAACTACCGGGTAAATTACCGGGTAGATTACCGGGTAAACTACCGGGTAATTACCGGGTAAATTACCGGGTAAACTACCGGGTAAATTACCGGGTAAATTACCGGGTAAACTACCGGGTAAACTACCGGGTAAATTACCGGGTAAATTACCGGGTACAATACCGGGTAAACTACCGGGTAAATTACCGGGTAAATTACCGGGTAAACTACCGGGTAAATTACCGGGTAAATTACCGGGTAAACTACCGGGTAAATTACCGGGTAAACTACCTTGTAAACTACCGGATAAATTACCGGGTAAACTACCGGGTAAATTACCTGGTAAATTACCGGGTAAATTACCGGGTATATTACCGGGTATACTACCGGGTAAATTACCGGGTAAATTACCGGGTTAATTACCGGGTAAATTACCGGGTACATTACCGGGTAAACTACCGGGTAAACTACCGGGTAAATTACCGGGTAAATTACCGGGTAAACTACCGGGTAAATTACCGGGTAGATTACCGGGTAAACTACCGGGTAAATTACCGGGTAAATTACCGGGTAAATTACCGGGCAAACTACCGGGTAAACTACCGGGTAAATTACCTGGTAAATTACCGGGTAAATTACCGGGTATATTACCGGGTATACTACCGGGTGAATTTCCGGGTAAATTACCGGGTAAACTACCGGGTAAATTACCGGGTAAACTACCGGGTGAACTACCGGGTAAATTACCGGGTAAACTACCGGGTAAATTACCGGGTAAATTACCGGTAAATTACCGGGTAAATTACCAAGTAAATTACCGGGTACATTACCGGGTAAACTACCTTGTAAACTACCGGGTAAATTACCGGGTAAATTACCTGGTAAATTACCGGGTAAATTACCGGGTAAACTACCGGGTAAATTACCGGGTAAATTACCGGGTAAACTACCGGGTAAATTCCGGGTATACTACCGGGTAAATTACCGGGTAGATTACCGGGTAAATTACCGGGTACATTACCGGGTAAACTACCGGGTAAATTACCGGGTACATTACCGGGTAAACTACCGGGTAAACTACCGGGTAAATTACCGGGTAAATTACCGGGTAAACTACCGGGTAAATTACCGGGTAAATTACCGGGTACATTACCGGGTAAACTACCGGGTAAACTACCGGGTAAATTACCGGGTAAATTACCGGTTAAACTACCGGGTAAATTACCGGGTAAATTACCGGGTAAACTACCGGGTAAACTACCGGGTAAATTCCCGGGTAAATTACCGGGTAAACTACCGGGTAAATTACCAAGTAAATTACCGGGTACATTACCGGGTAAACTACCGGGTAAATTACCGGGTAAATTACCGGGTAAACTACCGGGTAAATTACCGGGTACATAACCGGGTAAACTACCGGGTAAACTACCGGGTAAATTACCGGGTAAATTACCTGGTAAATTACCGGGTAAATTACCGGGTATATTACCGGGTATACTACCGGGTGAATTTCCGGGTAAATTACCGGGTAAACTACCGGGTAAATTACCGGGTAAACTACCGGGTGAACTACCGGGTAAATTACCGGGTAAACTACCGGGTAAATTACCGGGTAAATTACCGGGTAAATTACCGGGTAAATTACCAAGTAAATTACCGGGTACATTACCGGGTAAACTACCGGGTAAACTACCGGGTAAATTACCGGGTAAATTACCGGGTAAACTACCGGGTAAATTACCGGGTAAATTACCGGGTAAACTACCGGGTAAATTACCGGGTATACTACCGGGTAAATTACCGGGTAGATTACCGGGTAAATTACCGGGTACATTACCGGGTAAACTACCGGGTAAATTACCGGGTACATTACCGGGTAAACTACCGGGTAAACTACCGGGTAAATTACCGGGTAAATTACCGGGTAAACTACCGGGTAAACTACCGGGTAAATTACCTGGTAAATTACCGGGTAAATTACCGGGTAAATTACCTGGTAAATTACCAGGTAAATTACCGGGTATATTACCGGGTAATCTACCGGGTAAATTACCGGGTAAACTACCGGGTAAATTACCTGGTAAATTACCGGGTAAATTACCGGGTATATTACCGGGTATACTACCGGGTAAATTACCGGGTAAATTACCGGGTAAACTACCGGGTAGATTACCGGGTAAACTACCGGGTAAATTACCGGGTAAATTACCGGGTACATTACCGGGTAAACTACCGGGTAAACTACCGGGTAAATTACCGGGTAAATTACCGGGTAAACTACCGGGTAAATTACCGGGTAGATTACCGGGTAAATTACCGGGTAAACTACCGGGTAAACTACCGGGTAAACTACCGGGTAAATTACCGGGTAATCTACCGGGTAAATTACCGGGTAAACTACCGGGTAAATTACCTGGTAAATTACCGGGTAAATTACCGGGTATATTACCGGGTATACTACCGGGTAAATTACCGGGTAAATTACCGGGTAAATTACCGGGTAAATTACAGGGTACATTACCGGGTAAACTACCGGGTAAACTACCGGGTAAATTACCGGGTAAACTACCGGGTAAACTACCGGGTAAATTACCTGGTAAATTACCGGGTAAATTACCGGGTATATTACCGGGTATACTACCGGGTAAACTACCGGGTAAATTACCGGGTAAATTACCGGGTAAACTACCGGGTAAATTACCGGGTAAACTACCGGGTGAATTTCCGGGTAAACTACCGGGTAAATTACCGGGTAAATTACCGGGTAGATTACCGGGTAAACTACCGGGTAAATTACCGGGTAAACTACCGGGTAAACTACCGGGTAAATTACCGGGTAAACTACCGGGTAAATTACCGGGTAAATTACCGGGTAAATTACCGGGTAAATTACCAAGTAAATTACCGGGTAAATTACCGGGTAAATTACCGGGTAAACTACCGGGTAAATTACCGGGTAAACTACCGGGTGAATTTCCGGGTAAACTACCGGGTAAATTACCGGGTAAATTACCGGGTAGATTACCGGGTAAACTACCGGGTAAATTACCGGGTAAACTACCGGGTAAACTACCGGGTAAATTACCGGGTAAACTACCGGGTAAATTACCGGGTAAATTACCGGGTAAATTACCGGGTAAATTACCAAGTAAATTACCGGGTACATTACCGGGTAAACTACCGGGTAAACTACCGGGTAAATTACCGGGTAAATTACCGGGTAAACTACCGGGTAAATTACCGGGTAAATTACCGGGTAAATTACCGGGTAAACTACCAGGTAAATTACCGGGTAGATTACCGGGTAAATTACGGGGTAAATTACCGGGTAAACTACCGGGTAAATTCCCGGGTAAATTACCGGGTAAACTACCGGGTAAATTACCGGGTAAATTACCAAGTAAATTACCGGGTACATTACCGGGTAAACTACCAGGTAAATTACCGGGTAAATTACCGGGTAAACTACCGGGTAAATTACCGGGTAAATTACCGGGTACATTACCGGGTAAACTACCGGGTAAACTACCGGGTAAATTACCGGGTAAATTACCGGGTAAACTACCGGGTAAATTACCGGGTAGATTACCGGGTAAATTACCGGGTAAACTACCGGGTAAATTACCGGGTAAACTACCGGGTAAACTACCGGGTAAACTACCGGATAAATTACCGGGTAATCTACCGGGTAAATTACCGGGTAAACTACCGGGTAAATTACCTGGTAAATTACCGGGTAAATTACCGGGTAAACTACCGGGTAAATTACCTGGTAAATTACCGGGTAAATTACCGGGTATATTACCGGGTATACTACCGGGTAAATTACCGGGTAAATTACCGGGTAAATTACCGGGTAAATAACCGGGTAAATAACCGGGTAGACTACCCGGTATTCAGTATTCAAATACTGAATTTGTAAATTTTGGTTATCATCGGACCAATTATGGTAATAATGAACCACTAACGGCTGCTTCCAGATCCTTCAATTCTAACTATACACATATGGACTTTAATTAATTTTTTTTTTTTTACTGTCTTTGTTTTAATCTTTTTTATTTTTTTATTATTATTTATTTTATTTTATTTTTTTTTTTTTTTTGTATTTTTAGTTTATGTTGTATCCATATGTGTATAATATTTAAAAGTGTAAAAATTTTAAAATTATAATTGTGCTAAATATTGTTAAGAATATATATACGTATATATATTTTTTTTAAAGAATAATATTATATAAATTGTAAAGAGTCAGATTGATTAAATCATGTAGGCTAAATAAATAAATAAATGATTATTGATTAAATTTTTTCAAACGTTTTTATTCAAAGTCTTGTCCATTAATAAATAATAATACAGGTACATACATATGTACATTCTTTGTATCAAAAATTTGAAATAAAAAAATTGTTTTTTTTTTAATTGAATTGACAATTATTGAACACATCTAAAAACTTCAGGTGCTTTCAACAAAATTTCTATCCATTTCTCTCCGCTTTTGGTTAAAAAGTACTTTAGCATGCCCTCTTTTTTATAAAAAACCGATTCTCTGACACTGACACCGACACGTCTGGTATAGACTATTGTTCACTTCAAAAACTTCGTTTTGAAAATGAAGTATGAATTCTCAGGTCAGGAATCAGGATGTGTTCGAATTATGATATCGAAAGTTTCAAAATTCTAGGCGAAATGTTCATTTAAATAAAAACTTAATAACATAAAGATTAAAATCATAAAATTTTCATAAGCCAGGTAATATTCCATTGTCACCCAGTTCTGATATTTGTATAAAGTTTCAAGTCTCTGTCTCATCAAAAGGTTGGTTTAAAATCAATTTCTAAATTTGAACCGAACAGACAGACAGACAAGAATACATAGCTAATAAAAACGTTTTAAAATGCAAAATAGATAGTAAAAAAAATGAATTTTTTTTTTTTTCATTGGCTTTATTTGAAAAATTTGGTTAATGTCTTAAGTTTAAAAAACAATTACAACATAAAATATTTTTTGAAGGATTTAACGATATCAAGAATAATCTTGAATGAATTAATTATATTATTATTAAGCATCAAATGAAAAACCTAATTTCGCCCACTTTTTAGAAAAATGATGTAATTTAAGTACCGGTTGACTTAATGTAGAAAATACTTTAAATATTACATAACATTTAAATAAATCACATCCTAAAACTTATTTAAATACCATTACAAAAAGGATATTATAGATCTTTTATTAATGACAAAATAAAATTACACAAGCATGAAACATTGTTTCTAATTCATTTACTGTTTTGTAATTTATAAACATTAATTTATTTTAAATATTATGTATATTTTAATTGTATTATAAATACACACATCCACATATATTTATTATTTATAGAAAATATATTTTAAAAATTATTATATAAAAAAAAAACATTTTTATTTTCCACTAGAACAAAAATATATGTGCTTTTAAAATCGATAAAATTTTATTCATCTGTAAAGTAATTGTAATTAAATAATAATAATATCTCAGATTAATACAAAAAAAAATGAAATTATGAAGAAACAAATTATTTACATCTCATGCTCCATTAACGAAAAGAAGAAAAAAACATTTTTTCTAACCTAATTTTCTTTTGTTATAAAAGTAAAAAAAAAAATCATTCATATAAAAATCGTAAAATAATATACCTATCTTTTTTTTTTCTTATTGATCAAATTACTCTTCTATAGGTATAGATTTTTTTTTTATCAAAAAAAGAAAAATATAATCGAATTACAATTCGAATACCTTTGGCCAATTAAGAAAATAGGATGATAAAAAAAAAGTAAAACGAAGTAAACTTGTTCGAGTAGAAAGGTAAAAGAGCAAAACTTATCACAAGAAAGAAAAGTTTTGTATTTCAATCAATTTTTGTTTTGGTTTTATATATGTATGTATATGTATTTGTATATTTATTCGAATTATTACACACATACATACTCACTATATACATACATATACAGGGTGTTTCAGTTATCACCGACCAAAAGGATACCATAGATAGGTCTCATCGAGACAAACAAAAAATCGTATCGGGGGGAAATCCCAACGGTTTGGCCGCTAGAGAGCATTGAAGTTTTTTTGCTCTTATTTCACGATGTATCCTATAACTTTTGACAGGGGCACTCAAGGGTCACTTTCTGTTAAGAAAAAATGTAGAGGACCCTTTGCCCTTTGTACAATATCTTATTTGTACCTCTGTTCTTAACTGTGAAAAATTAAGAAGCCTTCAAAGTCAAAATTTTGTGAATTTTTTTCAAATTTTTGTGTTTAACCCTGTCCTTCTCAAAAAAGGCTTAAATTGTCTCGATGAGACCTATCTGTGGTATCCTTTTGGTCGGTGATAACGGAAACACCCTGTATATGTATACGTACATATATTGTATTCCTAACCCTTATCCAACTTATTCACCTTTTGTCAAATTAATTGATTCCGATGATAGAATTTATATGTGCTATAAATTGGAATTTCCTAAATATTATATAATATATAATATAGGTAGATACACAAAAGAAAAAAGCACTTTATTTTTCTTTTACCGAGAAAAAAAGAAAATTTATATAAAAATCATCTGCGTAAAATATTTCCAATTTATCAAAAATCAATACAAAAAGTCATAACATTTTTTCTGAGAAATTATTGGTAAAATATGATTCATGATTTTTATTATTTATTTTTCTATTGTAAGTTTACCATTAATACTAAATTTAAGGTTTAAAAAAATCATTTTAAATAATGACGAAGCAAAAAAAATTAAAAAAGAAAATTTTTCAAATTTACCGTTGCAGTAATTTTTTTTTTTTTTTTTTTTAAAATAAAATCCAAATTTCATCTTTCAATTTACTTTCATTCTAAAATTTCTTTTTAATGGATAATTATAATAATTTATAATTAGTTTAAAAGTAAACAGGATAATTGTAGTCATAAGTCATGCGACTTATGAACAATTTTTTTATTTTTTTATTTTCAACAAACCATTTTGTTCGCGATGTTCACATCACTACTATAAAACACCGCACCTATGACGCACATCCTGCGTAATATTACATTCATATCATTTATTCATTTGTAAATTATTTAAATTATGTAAAATTAAATTAATTTTTTATTCGAATGAAATACAAAACTCACAATAAATAAATATTTTCGGTAAGGAATAAAGCTAATTTTTGAGCTGTAGAATTAAAGAAGAAGGACAAAACAAAAACAAAAATAAAAAAGCTATGTACATACCATTTCTAAAATTATGGTAACTTTTTTTTTACTGTTGGTTTTTTTTTTTTTTAATTTTGATATACAAATTAAATTACAAAAAAAAAGTTTGCTACAGTATCCACCATTTAACTTACAATTACGTAAACATTTTTCGTGTGGGTGATTCAAATATAATTTGAATAAACTTTCTAAAATGCTAAAACAACTGAATTTTTGTTGCTTTTTTTTTTTTTTTAATTTTTGGTTGGTAAAAAAAACAAAAATGCTTTAATATCACCCTCATTTCTGGAAATTAAAAATGTTGAATAATAGATTAAAAGAGAGTAAAAAATGAATAACAGATTCTGTTTTTAATTCTAACATAATAATGAAAAAATAATGAAGAAAAACATACAACTTTTCCAATTTATATGAACATATGTGAATTTCACATGTCCAACATGTTCTGTATTCTATTAAATATAAAATTTTGCAGTAGTACTTTTGTTTTATGATCACTGTTTTATTTTGCACATAAAAATACGTAGGTACATAGTATGTACATATGTACAAGTACATATATATGTATTTTCCCAAATGTTTAACATAAAAAAACTAATTAATTTGCGAAAAATATTTTTACAAAACAAAAGTTTCAGTAAAATCGGACAGACAAGAATTTAATAAATAATTAAAAGAATAATAAAAAAAAAAGGAATATACCAGTATGGACATTGGAGATAATACTTTTATCTTCTTTTATGTGATATGTAATAATTAATTTGGAAAAAAAAAATATTTTTAAGCTTGTTGAAGTGCTTTTTTAAATAATGACGTTTTTATTAGATATAACTGTAATAAGAATTTAATTTTCTTGACATTTATCTCTTCTATTTTTTTTTTTTTTTTTTTTTTTTTGAGTACTTTTTTTCTAATGGTATATATGGTAGCTCGTCGAATGTTTCATATCACTCGTCACTCGTAATCGTCACTCGTAATCCCAAAGGCCCATTGTGACTTGTGAGCGCCCCCTGGACATTTTAATGGAAAACCATCCGATTTTTGAATGAAGGTGCAATCTCAGATCGTCCAAAATATCAAAGAACCTTGTCATTTTTCTTTAATATTTAATTTTTGTTCTTTTTCTACTACATATACATATCTTACTAATTTTATCGGATTAACAATGTCCTGTCGAAAATTTTTGTTCTCACAGTTAACAAATTAAAATGTTTTAAATTAAAATTATCTTTAATATTATAATTTATTACATAATACTTTAAAATGACGGTCATCATTAAGAAAAATTACACAATTTCATTAAAATTCCGACATTTATTATTTAGTACCAAAAAAAAATTTGATATAAGTAATTTGCTTTTACAAGTTTTTGTGTCCTTTATTAAAATAAATGAAAAATTTTCCAAAAAAAAAAACTTAAATAAACAATAAAATATATGAAAAATTATCATCACTAAAAACCTAAAATTTAAAACACAAAGTACATATCTACAAAAAGAGGATACTATAAAATTTTCAAGAATGAAAAGAATATCAAGTGTTTTTTTTTTCTTGTGAAAAAATTTTACATAACAAAGCTTTATTGAAACTTTTACCTTTCATTTTATTTGTTTAAGGTGTTTCTTGTCAACTACCTAAAAAAATTTACAAATGAATATTATGTACATATGTATATACAAATTCTATAGTACATTTATACTTTGTACATATGCTTTCGTAAATAAGAGAAAACTTCAATAAATTTATTCGATATTCAAAAACACAAAATTTACATAATACAAACTTTGTTATTTTCACAGCCGTTAAAATTGACAGGTTTAAATGACAAGCATTAAATAATAATATATTATAATAAAAATAGGGAATACAAAAGAATATTGTAAAGTTATGTACATATGTATGTACATATACTTTTTTTTTTTACTTTAATTTACTTTAAGACATAAATTGATTAATATGAAAACAAGTTGAAATTTAATAAATGTTTAGAATTGTTTTTTTTTTTTTTAAATAAAAATCTATAGCCACATAGACCGACCATAGAAAAAAAGATTGATTTTTTATAAAATTCCTACGCTTCATTTATCAGAAAAACAAAAAAGGAAAAACTTCCATTGTAATTCTATTGTAATAATATTAACAACTTTTTCAAAGTAAACAAACATTATAAGAAAACATAATATAAAAAATAAAAAACAATGAAAACAACAGTAAGTAAATAAATAAGTGGAAAAGTGAATAAAGAAAAAATTTAAAAAAAAAAAAAAATTTCTCCACAAGAAAAATTTAAAATCAATACACAATAAATCATAGTACTCAATCTTCGTATAGCTTTTTAAATTTGTCAGAAAAATGTATCAACATTAAAATATACATATATGTATACATAGTATGTATTTCACGTAAATTCACCATCATAAGAACTAAGACAGATTATTTATCAATAATGTGAAGTTTTATTACCAAAGAATAGTGTAATCATTGAATCAATAACAAATAAATCTTCTTACATTCTTTTACAACATTGAAAATTCAAAATGTACACATAAGTGCTTAATGATTAATCCTACAAATAATCGATTTTTAATAAATTCCTTTTAAAAAAACATCTGAAATAATTTTGAACATTTTTGCACATGTTTCAATTTACAACATTAATATTATATCGATAAGAAAAATGTATACTAATCACAAGTAAATTAAATATCCTACTTATATATAGCAACATTCATCCAATTACATTGAATAAAAATAATAAAATTCGAATATAAATTTTACTTAATATTATCTGGAAAAAAATATATATTGTTTATGTTTAAAGATGGATTTCACTAATACAATAGAATGTACATATATTAGATAAATAACGCCTACAAAACCTTCAAATAAGCAAAAGTATAGAATAAAAGTGAAAAACAGTTACTTTTATTTTATTCAAAATAATAAATATACATATTATATATAAAACACACAAAAAAGGACATCAATAAAAATAACACATATGTATATAAATATCGATTGTCCTTGCTTGTATTACATACAGATTGTGAATTACTGTTATATATATACTAAGTATATAAAGCAATAAGTATTTGGACAAAAAATTTTATTAACAATAAAATATTTATTCAATGTGATTTTTTCTCTTTTATGACAAAAAAAAAAAGGACATTAATGATAAGTAGAAAAAAATCACATAACATTCAAATGAAAAATTAAAAATAAAAGAACACATAAATAATAAAATTGTATAAAATTTAAATGCCGATGTTGTAGACATTCTAACTACGCAACAGATACTTTCCGATCAATAAGAAAATAAAAATCCTATTACATTTCTATATGTATATTTTTTTTTTTATAAGAAAAATCTAATAATGGTTTCTTGTGATTCACACTTCATAGAATTCACTCAATGTACATTTTACAAAGTTTATTTTATTATGTACTATTCGACTGTACAGAACAATAAATAAGGTATTTAAATGCAAATTTAAAAACATAAAATATACAATAAAACAAAATATCATTTTTTATAGAATTTTAACAATTTCCAATTGAAAATATAAAAATATTAAGAACCATGAAATATACAGGATATTCTCGTACATTATTTAAATTCATGAATTTTACAATTTTGAAAAAAATAAAAAACATTTATAGTTTATCCAAACTTTAGAGAGAAAAAAATACACCTTATGATCAGAATCTCAGAATCAAACTTTACCAATAAAATTGTAAGACAAACATATTGAATTTTTTTACATGGAATTACAATATTTCCATAGGAAAACCCTGTAAAAAAATTATATTTAATCTCAAGAGCAACGAAAAAAAAAAAAAACAAAAAAACAAGAAACTTACAGACATTAAAATTTAAAAATGTACAAATTTTATCTCTTGAGAATTTTTTTATAATCTGAAAATTTACGATTTTTCTTTTAAGATAAATTTTTAAAATTCAATGTACTAGTTCAAGAGTTGTCACGGAAAAAACAACCAAATAAATGTACAAAAATAAAATATTCTTCAATAATAATTTTATTATTTCGTGAATTTTTTTTTTTTTTATTTTCCAAATTAAGAAAATTTCCAGAGGACAATTAACACTTTGCCTTCATAGAATTTTACTTTTGTTCAATGACTTTTTCTCTTTTTTTCCAAATTTTTTTTTAGCTTTTACATAAAACCGATGATGTTGAGAAAGAAAAACAGATATTCAACTATTAATGCAGAAAAACAAGACTTAAAAGAAAAAGAAAACAAAGAAAATTCTGTATATTTTGCAATTCAAGAATTTATTTACGAAAAAGAATAATAAATTTTTATGAAAAGTTTTATGAACCCAAACATTGCAGACAAAACGTTAATTTAATTTACCAGGTACACAGACAATAAAATAAATTAAACATATTCAAGGATAATTTCATTTGTAAACTTTCAATGCTTTTTTGTTCAAATTTTTGGTGCAAATTGTTTTTCCATTTAAAGAGAAATTGTGAAATTTTAACAGTTTTGACAAATAAGAGAAAAATAATAAAAGTCTTTTTAAAGTTTCGACAACTTTAACATAGTTTTTTTTTCTTCTATCGTAAATTAAACTCTAAGTGAAATTTAATTTAAAACTGATAAATTGTAGTTGTCAGCTTTTAAAGTCTTTTTAAACATTGAATTCTGTTTTCCGTCAACAAAATTCTTTAGAAAAATATGAAAAAAAAATATATTTACCATAATTTTCATTTAGAAAACTAGAATTCATATTTTGTTGTTGTTGTTCGAAATACTTTTACCACCTACACTTCAAAAACAAACTTTGGTATGGCATTTTGTTCTTTCATTTTTTTTTTTTGTTATGGAATGGAATGGCATACTTTTTTCATAATTCCTTATGATTTAACACTTAATGCTTTTATTAAAGTTTAATATAAAAAAATATTTAATAGCGTAGCTAGGTAATTTTAACATTTATGTAGATATATAGAAAAGATATGTGAACCATTTATTATTTTCTTTTTGATAAAAAAAAAAAGGTAGACTAATAAATTCTTTGAATTTAAATTTAAAAAAATAGCACGTGTTGTGAAAATATTTTTTCTGTTTTTCAAATTTTATATTCAAATGTAAAAAAAAAATATATAAAACATCAAAAGAAATAATTTAAAAAAAATTCCCAGCTCAAAATATTTGAATTAGGTATAATAAGGATCCTTTTTTAATTATACACACTTTTGTATTTATTTATATAATTTTTTAAATTTTTATTCTAATATCCTTGAAAATATCCCAATTATTGCAAATTAGATTTTTTCAATGGCAACATAAAAATTTGATATTTTTTTACTCATTGTAATTATTTTTAATGTTAGTAATTTTAATTAATTAATAATTTAGATTTAATTAAATACCTACTGATACAAAATACAAAAAAATATCTATAAAAATATCAGTTTTAAAATTTTTTTTATATATTATAGTAATTTAATAATTTAGATTAAATTTATTCTGTAAGAAATTCATTGGAAAGGACTTCAGAAATATACAATTTCTGCATAAACAATACCAAGAAATAATAACAGCAATATTTAAAAAATAAAATAAAAGTCCTGTCCTTCAACATCAACAGACAAATTAAACTGAATTTTATCTACTACTAGGCAAAGAGAATTTCATGAGAAAAGATTCTTTTGAGTAGATGTTCTTATTCTTGGAAAATAGCTTTTCAAAAAGCTTTTATACATTTATGTTTAGATTTTAGTTCAGAATTCAGATAGAAAATAATTCAAAAACAAATCATACATACATACATACTTTTCTTCGATTATTAAGTTTCAGTATTTCATTGAATAGGATTAAAGAATAATCTTTTGAGGAAACAAAATCTACAAACATATGAATGAAATATTATGCTACGACATGTGGTTGAATCATATATGAAAAAAAAAAAAAATTCTCAAATTTCATTTCAATCACAAGAATTGGATAGTAATTCAAAATCAAAAGCCATATATCTTTGTATGGAATACGTATTGTCTTGACATGTGACTATACTACATAACAAAAACATTTAAACACGTGTATTTAATTAATTGGAAAAACACTTTGAAAAAAATAACAAGGGAATTAGATAATATAATTAATATATGTTTTTATAATGAATTCTAGAAGAAGAAAAATTGCAATACTGACTGGTATAAACAACAAAGGAAATTTTCAGGATACCTTCAGGATATACATACTTTTGGTTTTAAATTAGATTTTTTTGTTATTTTAATGTTTATAGTAACAATTTTACAAAAATCTACCTACACATTCTTATTTTTTGAATTTTTTCAAATTGTTTCCTTCAGGACCTAAAAATGAATCAAAAAATTCCATTTAGTTGTAATAAAAACATTCAAAAATGTATGTGTGTAGTAGTGTATGCATGCAAAAGAATAAAATTGCATACAATTTTTTTTTTTTGTGGTGAATGTTTTTTTTATATGATGAAAATGTTTTTATATGCTCCTGGCAATAAATTTTACAAATTTATTATTATTCTACTAAATTGATGTACTTTTAATGTAAAACATATGAAATTCATCCGCCTACACTTTACTCTACGAGTAAATTTCAATTCAATTCAATTTCGAATAATTTTCAAAATAAAAAAATTTCCTTTTCTTTAATGTAAATGAAAAAAAAAATTATAAGAAAACATGGATAAGAACAGGGCGGTATTTAGGATCTGTAGACCCCTAGGCTAGACGTGTGGTGCGGGCCCTGCCGGGGTTGTATTTGTAACAAGCAAAAAAAAAACTCGCTCATTTTGGGGTGCGGGCCAAAAGGCTGTAGCCTTTATGTAGCCCATGCTTAAATACGGCCCATACGGCCATGGAAAAGAATAAAAAAAGAGGAAATAAAAACCAGATTTATGTTGAATAGAAAACAGGTAGGAGTTAAACTGTATTGAAGGATTTTTAAGGATTTATTATTATAATAACCAAAAAAAAAAAAAAAAAAATGTTTTCTATGAAATTTATGTACATAATATTGAGTTCAAAGTTGAATTTATCCTCATATATATTTTTTTTTTCTGAAAAATAAATTACTTTTTTTTTATTTGAAAATTTAAAAAATAATCAAAAAAAAACTGAAATTCAATTTGGTACTTTTTAATACTTCGTTATTTCTAATAAATCATATTAAACAATTGATGTTTAATCTAATGATTTCATAAATTAAATTAAAACGTCAATAAAATATAATTTAACAAGAAATTAAATTAAAATGGAATCAGTTTTTTTTTTGGAAGTTTATTAAACCACAAATGTTGTCAATGTTGCGTAAAATCAATTTTCTGTTTTTGTTGCTTCGTTTCATTTTATTTTTTTCATTTTTATTTTCTAACAACAGAATATTCTAGTTGAAATATAGATACATATGTAATATGTATATCTAAGCAATTATATTCCCTACATAATATTTTATACTTTCACGTATATGCTATAATAACTTCGTGATCATTAATGATTTTGTCTTTCAATTTATATTTTGTATCTGAAATATAAATGTTATCTCTTTCCCAATGTTATATTGAATGTATGTATGTATGTAGCAGGAAAAAAAATATATAAATTTGTTAGATAAAATTATTTTTATTGCAAACACGAGCTATCTTTTTCATTGAGTTTTATACTATACATTTATTTTTATATACAAATATTAATTTAGTTGGTGAAAAACTAATAATAATAATTCATGAAAAAAAGTATCAAATTCTGTTTTTTAAAATTAGATTTTCAAATAATGAATTTGATTTATTTTTTTTTTAGGAAATTCGAGGCGTTAAAAAAATTCTAAAAAACATTTTATAAATTTCAAATAACTCAAGCAGTTTCAGAACCTAAATAAATAAATAAATTTCATCAATAAGCCAATTTTCTATTTCACGAAGAAAAAAAAAGGTCTATTTGTAATTTAAAATCTAATTTAAAAAATTTGTCAGCAATTTTCACAGATTTTTTTAAAACAATCGAAAGAATTTGAAAACATCTTTAATAAGAAAGAAAAAACTATTTAATTTTATTTTTGTTTTTTCATAACTTTAAAAACTAAGGACTTTTTTTGAAATTTATTGAAAAACTACAAATAAAAAAATTAAAGTTACAAAAAAGCTTTATAATGTCATCAAACGATAAATTCTTAAAATTGAAGAAAAAATCATATAAGAAGGTTGAAAAGGTTATATTTTGTTTATAACAGAATTTTACCTTAAAAGATTTATGATATATTTATTTTCCATTTTTTTTTATGAATATACACACATTCATATACACAAGGTGTATGTAGATAAACTTTTCAATCTTTTCCTTTGTGTTCATTTTTTATTGAAATTATATTACAAAATTTTCTTTTTTTTGCCATTTTTTTATTTTTTTTTTTTTTTTAAGCTTCAAGCATTTTTAGTAATATCATCAAAAAACATGTTACTTTGAACTTTAAGAAGAGGAAAAAATAAATAAATAAACACAAACATAAAAGTAAAAAATAAAACAAAACGGAAAATCGAAAAAAAAGAGCAATTTAAAAGAGAACGAATAAAGAAACTTAATACAAACACTTTTTTTTTGATACATTTTCACAAAAAAAATTGATGGAATAAAAATATTAAAAAAAAAACAGGAAGGAAAATCGTATTTTTTTTTTTGTTTTTCATTCACTAATAAATTTGTTTTTTTTTTCTTCTATATGAAAAATACAAACATAAGGATAACAGTGTTTACTTTTTTTTTTTTTTTTGATTATGAAACATAATTTAATTTTTAAGAATGTAAGACTTTATCAGTGTTGCAGATCTGCTACTTATGTAGTATATCTGCTACATTTTTCACGAAAAATATCAATCTACTACTCTACTACACCAAAATATGTCCTTCATATAAATTTGCTACACCTTTTTTCGGGAAACGTGGTGAACACCAGCCCCTCTTTTTTCTTTATTTTTATTCAGTAATTTTGTTTTGCAGAAGATTTGACCTTGACGTTTCAAGTTGTCAACTTTTGTCTTTTGTTTTTATTGTATTGACTATTGTGTAAACTTGGATTGTGGATAGATATTTTAAAAGAAATGGATAAGATAAAAAGCATTTAAAGAAGTAGTATATATCAAACTGTCAAAAGAAATCATAAAAAAATTTGATTTTGATGATGAAAAACTTAAAGCTATTGAATTAATCAGTCCGGAAAATTCTAAAAATTTATAAAGTGGATTTATTCAAAGTCTTATAAAAGTATATTCAAATATACAATAGTATCTACAGGAAAATTGAACGTTGAAGATCTCAATCATGAAGTCTGTGGCAACAAGCACAAACCGCCTAAGTCTGAAGATGCTTATATCGACTTGAGTAGTTTGCGAATGTAACCACAGAATTTAGACTTCTGAAGCACTATAAAAATTTACAAATAGACCTTCCGATAGCTGTTGTTTACATTTTTATCAATTTGAGTTGCATAAATCCACTACACTATATTTCCAAAATGTAGCAGATTTTACTACATCTGAAAATCACTCAGCTTTACTCAGCTGGACTTTATAAAAGTTTATTTGTTGGAATACAAAAATTTACATATATTGAACCAAAAACAAAAAAAAGTTTGAGAAAAAAAACAAAAGAAAAAACTTTGTGGTTCGAATAAAAACTAATTAGTTACAGAAAATTAATTTGTATTTTCTTTCCCGCTTATATTTTTGCATAAAATAAAATATATCTGTGAAAGACAAAAAACTTAAATGTTTTCATTAATTTAATATATTGTTCAATTTTATCAAATTAAGATGAATATCATCAAGATATCCTAATTTTATTAAAAGAGAATATTAAATTTTAATTATTTTTAATTGAAATTTTATTTATGACACGATGATGATGATGATGATGATGATGATGATATTATCATTATAACGAAATTCTATTATATTATAGGATTAAAAAATAAATGAGAAAATATATCTTTGTATACAAAATATACAAACGTACATACAAGTACACAAAGATAATATTCATTCATTATTTAAGATGATTCACATTTAATTAATTTTATAATTGGAGTTTTGTTGTATAGAATTCGATTGTTTCAACTCAAAATTTATTAGAGTAGATTTTTTAGTATATGTTACGTGATATATATTTGATTACTTGTCTGTTGATTTGTTAATTATATATAAATTAATATTTCACAATTTATGATATACATACATATATAAGCTCTTAAACTCTTCAATTTTAGTGTGAACCTGTACATTTATAATCCCTGAAAATTGAAATTTAATCAAAAATGTCTTTAAAAATTTATCTTTTTAGTTTTACATTCTCCATAATCTTCATGTAAGTATATTTGATTGGAAATTTCATATATAACCCTTTCATTACTGATGGATTAGATATATCCCATAATAGGTTGTATTCATTGTTCTAATCTTCAGAGTATTCTAAGATTATTGTATTATTGTCTCCAAATATCAGTCGTAAAATAAAATTCACCTTCTTTTTCTATAAAAAAAAATTCTCAAGGATGTCTTTAAAAAACATTTTCGAAATTTTATTAAATTTTGGCACCTGAAGTTTCTATAATTTATTGGAATATATCACAGAGTAATTTCTTAAATTTTTCTATGCAACGCAATAAACTAGAATAATTAAAACACAAACACTTAAAAAACTTGATGTTTCCTTACAAAAAAAAGTTATATAAAAAGGGTTGAAAAAAAACCTTAACTTTAAAAAATAAAATTTAATTGTAGAAATTTTCTATATGTATGTATGTATATATTTCAAATCACAACTGAAATATTATTTTTTTGTTATGTAAAATACATAGATTATTTAAATTTTCATATTTGTTTTTTTATGGTTTTTCCTAACAGAAATAAGTAAAAAATATTGGAATTTAAATTCAAAAAATTACAACACATGAAATTCGTATAAAATTAATGATAAAATTTTTACATAACAGCATCAGCTGGCATTACATACGAGTACACATGTCCTAAAATTTTTACATATTATTTATATTTTAATGGAATACGCATTATGTCGTTTGTATTATATTTTTGATTATAAAATATTGAATATAAACAAAAGTTGATACTTCAAATCCTCATACTTGTTATTTATACGTGAATATTAAAATATTGTTTATATATGTAAATATATACATATATACTAGTTCTAGTACATATGTGTGTAGAAATATGTAAATAAACATAGTAAATATTTACATAAAAACATGCTTACAAATATCGATTTGATATCATTGTAGAAACGTGATTAATAAACAATCTAATGCATGACTAGCGCAGGGAAATAAGGTGTGTAAATCATATGTAAATATTTACAATTAATTAAAATATAACGTTAAAAAAATATATAATACATTCTTCCTTTGTGTTTTTTTTGTTTAACAGAATGAAATAAACACCGTATTTGAAAATTTGAATTAATTAAAGGCGATAAATCAGGACTTTAAATCTTCATTATGATGATGATTTATGATTTCATAAAATTTTCATGCAGAATATTTTTCTGAATAAAATTAAAATAACATTTGTTTCCTCTGTCAGATGTTCACTGTACGTTCGATGTTTTTCTAGAGGACGCAGAAAATACGAAAAACTACCTATGTACATAAATATAGTTCACCAGGTGGGGTCCTCTTGTTTATGAGGAAAACTAGCAGATTCTGCCAGTGTATCTCTGCCTGTTTGTAAAGCAAAAGTTTCACATTCACCAATGAAAATTCAAATTTCTTTTCACTTCTCTTTTTGAATCCTATTTTTTTTAGTTCTTGTTCAGTTTTAAATTTCACTTCACTTAAAGCACACAAAAAAAAATCAGAAAATAATTTTTCTCAATTTATTACCACAGCATTCTACCATAAAAGTGTTTATTATTGTAAAATAACATTAACCTTGATATTAAATTTTAACTATTCATTGTGCTATGTTTATGCATGAACTTTATGAGAATTTATTATTTTTTCATAACACAAAAAATGTATGTATATATGTTCAAATATATTATATAACAGTAAATTCAAATTAAAAAAATTAAAATAAAAAATGGTAGGTATACACAATGTGAAATGTCCGAAATTTTTTTTAATTTTATTTTTAAAATAAAAATCCTTTTCTAAAGTCAGGAAATAAAATTCATGAAAAATAAACCATTCTTTTATTATCGCATTTTATTTATTTATTTTCTTTTTTTCACTTGAGCTTTTAAATTTTTCAATTTAAAAGACAAAAAAAACACAAAAACAACTTATAAATAAAATCTCTTTGTAAATATTTTGTTTTGATTTACAGGAAATTAAATGTCTAGGCCTTTTTCTTTTCTCTCTCTGTCATGTATACTTAAGGATTTATAATATTTAAATTTTCTTATATGAATTCTATACTGTACAGAAAAAAAATTGTATAATTATTTTTTAATATTTTTCAAGGAAAAAAAAAAAAGAGGAAAAACAAAACAATTACGATACTTTTGATATTTTTTTTCTGTCTGTCTTTTTCATCATTTTTCATTTTAACTATTTAAATTGAAAAAAAAAATTTTTTTAACGATAAAAGGATATCCGTAGTATAGTATTTCCTGGATAAATATGGTATATTATTTACAAGTTTTTTATTTCTTCCCTTGAATCTTCTTGGGAATATGAAATTTAAAATAAAAAAAAATTATTATTTCGAAAATAACTATGTATATAAATAATTTCTTCTAATGCAGGTCTTTTTGTATGGTCTATTGAGACAATAGAAAAATTACAATAAAAATTGATTTATTGTGCATAATAAAATATTGATTGGGGGTCTGGGATGAGATCAAAAGGTTAGGTACTGACTGTCTGTGAAGTCACATTCCAGTATTGCAACTATTGAGTTCTTGTTCAAGTGCTCGCTTTACCTCCTCGCTGTGGGTCGGTGGCCCCTGGAAAGAGGCTCTGATAGTCAGTCAAAAATTGCGAGTGCTGTGGCCCTCCTACAGGGGGTTAGTATGAGGCTGACAACCTCATCTTATAAAAAAACGGACTGTCATGAAACCCGAAGGGAGGCCAAGGCTCTTGACTGGCTGTAGCGCCATGGAGTAAGTAAGTAAGTAAGTAAAATATTGATTATGATGTGCTGGAAAACATATAATTTCCAAGAATACTTACAAAACTCCAATGAAACAAAACAAACATTAAAAAACTAAAACAAAAGCCAAAATTACGATTTCCTTTGAACTACCTTATTCAATAAAAAACCACACAGTGGAACCCTATACTTTATTTACCACCATCATCGTGTATCGTGCCTCTGCATCCGATCCGGGAAATCTTGAAGAAGCTGTAAAAATCTCAAAAATAAATATAAAAAATCATATAATTTTCACATTTATATTAAATTCAATATAATTTTTACAAATATTATCTTTCTTTTTTTTTTCATAAATATTCCATTATTTAATACATTTTATCAAGAATTTTGTAGTACAATTTTATTTTTAATAGTACTCGTATATTCGTACATTAGAGCCGCAAAACTATATTTTTATTTTATTGTTGCAGTTTTTTTTTTCTGTTGATATTTTACAACATTTACCAAAAAATTTAAAACGAAAAATAAAAATATTTTCATGATATGAGAATTTTCATTCATAAAATTCAAATGACATATATTTACAAAAATAAAAATATCCTTTTTTTCTTTTTTGTTTTGGAAGAAACATTACAAATATGTATGATGGGAAATATGTATATATGTTTAATAATATATATAATATGTGATATTTTTGATATCGATCTTAATTAAGTGATAACAATTTATTATGTAAATTGATATATTTTTTTTTTTGTTCAGTAATCTGATATAATAATATTTAAAGATATATATATGTATGTATAATTTTTTTTTATGTCCATAACTATTTGACAATGATGAAATATGTGTCATTTTAGTTGAATTTGTATTTTTTTTTCTTTTAGAGCATTTTTTTTTTCTACATCTTAAATTACTACAAAGTATTTTGTTTTTTTTTTCTTATTAAATTTTAAATGATTGTTTGTTTTTTATTGTGTCAATTATGCCACATTTTTTAAAATTCGTTTATACACACACAAAAAATTTTTCTTTCCATTTTAAGGAGATTTTTTCTCACAATTCTTCATTTTGTTTTCTTTGTAATTTTATTTTGTATAAAAATATGTTTTTTTTTTTGTTTTATTATTCAAATTAATTTTTTTGAATTTTCTATATATCTATTGAATTCTAAAAATTTTTTTAAACCATTTTAATTTACAAAAGCCTTTCTAAATCTTCACTTTCAGCTTCACTTGTTATTGAATCTGTATCTGTAAAATCATCTCCACGATTACGTCGACAACATGGTCGTCTTTGTTCTTCATCATCACTCCAATGTTCAAATTCTTCTTTATGATGTTCTAATAACATTAAAGAAGGAAATAAACTATCACAGCCACTACATCTGGAAAAAAAAACCAACAAAAAAATTAAAAATAAAAAATGTTTAACTCGTACATATGAAATTTTGGAAATTTAGTTTTAACATTAAATTTTTTAAAAATTTAAATTTTTTTTAAACTTATTTTCAATTAACACATTTTATGACACGATCAACAATTTTTTTATTCTACAGGATAATAATATATGTGAATCTCTTAAGATCTATACATGACAATTCGCATTAAATTTGTTACTTTTTGAGGGATTTTAAGACATAATTCCACGAAATTTTCTTCTCCGAACAATTATTTGAAGAATAAATATTAGAAATTCATTATTGTTATATTTTTTTAAAATGTTATCCTGTAATTTTTTACTTAATACATAAATGTACTTAAAATTAAATTTTGTTCAAGATGTCTTAGGTTTCAAGTTGATCAAAAAATAATTTATACCGTATGCTTATAATTATCTAGATACAAGAAACTCTTTTAAAAGTACTTTAAGACAAACATTAAATTTTAAAGTCTATGAAAACTTTTCAAGATGTTTATCTACAAAATTTTAGTTATTACATTTTTTTATTTTTTAGCTATAAAATTTAAAAAGTTTAAAACTTTTTTTGTTCTAGATGTAAAATATGCCCTTAGAAAAACTTTTAAAATTTCTTTTAAAGAGAATAAGAACAAAGAATTTTGTTTAAAAAAGATAATTTGTATGCAAAACAAAATTATAGTATAAGATATGTTAATATGTAATTACTTAAGCAAAGACTTTAAAAAAAAAATATTAAACTACAAAAAATTTGATGGTTTCTAAGTATTATAGTGACTTTTTCCCCACTTCTACCTCAATTAACATCCATACATATATTCTGTAGAACTGACTATGAGAAGAATTTTAAAAAAAAATTAAAATTACATTTGTTTCAAAGTTTTTTTTTTTTACATAAATTTATATACATTATGTATCATCTGCAATATACATAGATACTATCTCTCTATTATGAAGAATATGCAATGTTTTAGTCATAACGAAAATATAAAAAACTTAAAAACTTTTCTGAACATGTTTTAAATTTTTTACATTATTCTAGTAAAAAAAAAAATACTATCAAGAATCTGAAATAACTGTGTAAAAAACAACACACATAAACAAACTAACACATACTTTTAATTCTCTGAATATGTATACCCAAAGGACTTTTCAACATTTTCATTGTATTATCCTTTGATGTAGAAAATTGGCTACGAAACTAAATAAAACGTACTCATTTTATATAGAAATATACATATGTAAGTGTTGCATGATGTAATGTGGTTAACTTCAGAATAAAGTTAAGTTGTATGTATACAAGAATGTCATCTCAGAATGACATTGTTTAAATATCATATTCAGGAAGAATATACATATGTACATAACATATGTACATACTTATAGATATATGTATGTATGATGTGAAATAAATATGTTATACTATCTGTAATAATAATTTTTAACTTTTTCACATTTAATACCCACAACATGAAGACAATTAATTTTCATGTTCTGAAAATGAACATGCAATCTACTAATTATTTTAAACAGAGTATATAACATTTTTTTTTTTATTATTAATTTTTCTTTTTGAAAAAAAAAAAAACCAATTAAGAGATACTTGATGTACATATCTGTTAAACTTAACACAGTAACTTTTTTTTAAAAAAAAAAATGTTTTTTCTAAAGTTTTAATAAATGGTTTTTTTTTCTCATGTGTTTTACAAAAATCAATTTCAATTTAAAATTAAATTTTTCTCATAAACATAAAAATTTACTATTTAGAAGCATGAAAAAAAAAATTACATAATTGCATATATCTTGTTAAGTACACCATATAACAAAATGAAAATTTAATTTCATATAATTTTTATACGCGCTTCAACAATTCTATACATTAACTAACTTAACATCACTTTAATTTTTATTTTAGCATTGAAATTTTAAATATTTATTTGAAAAAAAAAACGAAAGGGTAGAGTGCTTGAAAATTAATTTTATTTTCTACTTCCTTCAGTTATATTTATTTTCAAAAAAGCAAGAGAGTAGAAACAAAACAACAAAAAAACCACAATATTCAATTAAAAGTTGGTTCGTTCAAGTATCTGAAAATCAAATAAACGTTAGGTTGCTGCATATGAAATGTACATACAAAAAAAACATTTTTTTAAATTTTGATTTAGGTAAGATTCTAGATTAAATTATTTAAAATATTGATTTATTCTTTCTGTTTTTAGCTCTGAACAATATATAAATTAAGGATATGGTAAAACTTTCACAGTACGTAAGTTATCTTAATTCTTGTTAGTTTTATATCCCAAAACAGAACTTTTATAAACAAAAAATAAAAATTTAAAGTACAAATTAACTCTACTACTAAAAATAACTTCATGTACTCGTATCATATACAGGTACACTTACAGGGACTAAGTATTTAATCAAATTTAATTTAATTTACCTAGCCTCAAGAGTTTTAAAGTTTCTCTGTTCTTTTCTTTTTTATTATTTTTTTTTATTTTTTTTTTTAAATTTATTGAACCAATTTAGATTTGAAAAGTTTTCGTAAATCAAACATTTTACGTGAAATCCTACATACAAATTTTATTGTTGTTGCAGATGTTAGTGCTGTTAAAAAAGAGTTTTTTTTTTCTCTCTCTTTTCATATTGTTTTTTACCTTGTACATAAAAATGTTTTAATTTAATTAAATTTTAGATATATAAATGAATTTTTGTTGGTAAATTTTTATTTCATTTAATTATTAAAATCTATAAAAGTGTATACTATATAATATGTAGGTACAAACATTTTACAGTTTTTTCTCATTGTTGTACTTTTTGATGGTTTTTAAAAATTTGTTTGAAAAATATTATGTAACTTTTGTGACTTTTAACTTAAATATACTTCAATTTTTGATATATGAAAATTATATTATGTGTATTTTAGTGTTCTTTTGTTTATTTTTACCAATACTCTGAATTTATTGATCGAATTTTCTTTCTCATAGATATTTTGTTCGTCATTCTACACAACATATCCTTCGACATGAAATAGATTATTGCCACAGGACACACAATAAAAAGATTATTGTTTCTCTACTAATCAATTCTAGAGTACAAGTTTAAAACTTTCTCTTCTATATGAAATAAATTAAAAGGTTACTCAATTTTTAGAAGGTTCTAAATGATAAAGTTCCATTCAATAAGGATTCTCGAGGACAATTACTTTTAATTAACACAATACAAACAATAAAACACGATATACCCTGTTCAAAATTTTCTATGTATAGATTTTATCATCAACAAAAGCTTTTATGAAGATAAAATTAAAAGTATAGATCCTATCAAAATTTCATTCTTATCGATTTACACAGAAAGATACTACTTTTAATTAATAAACAGAATTTGTAATCTTATATTTATGTAGATTTATGTAACTTTTTTTTTGTAAATTGTTCGAAGTGTTAAAAACAAAAATCAATAACTCCAACATTTTTTCTCCACTATATTGATAGTTGCATAATCCTGCCTTGATGAATTGATTCATCTCATAGCAACAATAAATAGGTATTGAAAAGTATCTATCAGAAAAATCCTTTTGTAAATGTTCGATTTAATTGAAACTAAATTAAAGGGAACAAAATGAACTTTTTTTTTTGTTAATATTTAATTATTTCTTTTTCATTGTAATGATGTTTTTGATGAATTTAACTTTTAAAGTTTTTCGTAATAATTTTAATAATTTTTTTTTCCTCCGACTTTTGGCATTTCTGAAGTGTCATATGATGCTTAAATGACGAAACAAAAAAACTATATTTCCTTTTATTTTATAATTTACAAAATAATAACATGACACACTTCAACACTTTCCATAGTCATAACATTTTTTTTATTATAGAAAATGAAAAAAAATAATTCAAAAAAAAGTAAAATGACACTTTGATGATTAACGATTATTTTTAATGATACTCATAAAATCCTGTAATATTTACACATATGATACAAAAAAAAAATTGTTTTCTGGTTTTGTTTGATAATCTAATGTTACACAACATATTATACTTATGTATATCCGTTTTTTTTTTTTTCGTATCTGTATTTTCTTAAACTTTCATAAAAAAAAATTGATATAATATAACATTAAAAGCCTTTTAGAACATAACAATTTTATTAAAGTATATATTTAAATACTAAAAAAAATATTAAATATGATTATGTGATTTTATTTAAACACATTAAATGTATATATAAACTTACCCAAAATGTCTTTTCTTTTGTTGATGTGACGCCAATTGCCTATGGCAAGCAAAAGCTCTATCACATACGTTACACGTTAAAGATTCATCTGTAACCAAGTAAGAAAAAAAAAAACCATACAAATATAAATATTGTTTTTATCTTATTAAAGAATAAATCTGGCATTAGATCGTATATACACGAATAAAAATATAAACAAATTTATGCTAAATTACATACCATAATCTTCATCATCTGACATAGCAATGGCTTGTAATCGACTAATTGTATTCTCATTTATCTCTTTTTGATGTCGTATCACATTTTTTGATGGTCCATCCAATTCTAAATCTGAATCATCATCATCATTATCATTATTATCATTATTATTATTATTATGTGAAAAATTTCCTTGAATATTTTTATTTTGATTTTTTCTATCTTCAATTAATTCAAAATTATCTAAGTCATCATCAATATCAGTTTCATCAATTTGATTTTTCATTGAAATTGTATCATCTGAATCAACATTTAAACGACCATATGCTTTACGTGGAGGCCTTTTACTATCTGGAAAAAAAAGAAGGAAAAAAAACGAATGAATTAAAAAGGAAAAAAATGTTTTTTTTTAAGCTGAAACACAAAAATTTAATCTTTCAATGTTTTATTTTATTGCTTTCTTTAAAAAGAATTTTTTTTTTAACTGTTAAAGTACACCTTCGAGGGATATAAAGAAAAAAGAAAATATGTACATTCAACAGAAAAAAATTAAAGAAAAATTTTTTATTTAATTTTAATTTCATTCTTTTCAATTCTTGATTACAATTTGATTCAAGAATGATAAGAAAATTGTAAAAATATAATTTATTCAAGTTTATTTTTATATTTTCAACAAAACCTAAACACACACACACACACATATATATATATATACACATACACCCTACAGTATCAATTTGATTCAACTTGTTTCTTTTTTTTTCTCATTACATTTGTGTTTCATCTATTTTTTGCTTCGATCAACTGGAAAATAACTCCTTTTTAAGAAAAAAATTAAGAATAGAAATAAAAAATAAATAAAACAACAACAGAAAAAAGAGATATCAAAACATTTTGATTTTCATCGAATGAACAGGAAATGAGATCAATATAAAATCTTCTAAGGATATATTAAAGAGGTTGTTTTTTTTTTTTGCTGAGTATTGATTGTGTGGTAGAACCGCATAATAAAGTTTAGGTTTTAATATAATCTTTTTCCAATAAAATAGCTAAAAATAAACCAAATATAAATGTTTATTTTTTTTTTTTTCATATTTTAATATATTGACTGAATTTTAGATGGAAACAAAATTAAGAACTAAAAACTAAGGAAGAAAAAAATGAAGGAAAATATACGTTACATATTATAAAAAAATAATTATAGTCAGAATTTATTTTGAAATGGAAAAAAAAGCAATAGATTTCTGGCCTAGATTATTGTTAATACTGTTCAAAAAGGATTAAAATAGAATAAAGACTGAATAAGATTTTAATATTTTTTTTTAATTTTAAGAACTTGGATTTGTGGAATAACGAAGTTTTTATTTATGGAATTTAAATGAAATTTAATTCACTTATTTTTTCAATAAGATAAGCAGTTCAGAAAGTTGTTAGAAGCGTTAAACGAGAAATAAATTCATTTAACCGTAGAAACAATTCTGTCAACTCCTGAGCTCCTGGGTGGTGGCCTACCAAACCAACCACAAAATTGCTGGCTTTTTTCACAGATACAAAATTAGAAATTATAGCTCGAATTCAACTTAGGAGTGAAAAACTAATTGTCACTGCTACTTGCTAGTCGCAGTTGTGAGCAATTTCATAAGAAAACAAATGTACAATTTTCTGATTTTGATAAGAGATTTTATGTTCGATGGTCCGTAATCTACAAATACTCAAAAAGTTTTACAAAGTACCAAAGTTTTACCATATCATATAGAAGTTTTGTATAATTTGACAAATAAAATTGTTGTGCGTATTATTTTAACCATACACAAATTTTTTTTTCTCATATGTGTATGTTTAAAAATAACAGAACAAAATATGTATTTATGTTTATCATGTTTTTTTTTTTTTCACTTTACATATTTTGTGTATGACCTTAAATCATTCATTTGTAAAACAATATCTAAATTCTCATACATTTTTATGTACATATTTTTTTAGTAATATTTTGTAATAACAATGATATTGCATAAAATTCTAACAAAAAAAAAAATATTATAGAATCATCGAGTTGGAAGTTTTTGTGAAACAGATGTTCATAAATTTTTCTATACTGTTTATTTCAAGTGTATATTCATACATACATATTATGTATGTACATAAATATTGTCCTTTTTTATCTTTTATTTATTTTGACATAATATAAAACAAGGGAATAAAATGAAAATTCATTCAATAAAAAAGTTCATCATGTTCTTTCGAAAGAAAAACAAAATTATTATATTCTATTTTATTCTTTTACTTATAAAAAAAAAAAGGTGAATGAATGAATTTTGTACAAGAGAAAAAAAAAAGGATAAAATGAACATATATACTAAATAAAATATATGGTATGATGATGACAAATACAGACAAGTGAAATATACATTTTTTTTTTTCACTTTGTGAAACATTTGGTTTATGGTAAATGTTTAAACATTGTCTGTCTGTGTAATTTTTTCTTACAAATCCTTTTATTATTTATATTTTTTTATATTTTTCTATTCATTTCATATATTACGTGAAAAATCAACATGAAAAATGATAAATGTATACATTTTGATAAATGAAAATTAAAAATAGACTAGTACTTGAAAAGGTTTATATTATTATGTGAACAAAAGTAATTACAATAAAAATATTTTTTTTAGAAAATAAGGTTGTTGAACTGTAAAAAGGAAATTTAATGACGTATTTGAAAATTTTTTTCTAAATTCCAAAAGAAAAAAAAAATAAGAAAAAGTTTTGATCTTTAAAATACTTTTTTCAAATACATATATACATACGTATATACTTATACGAATACATTTTCAAGGATTTTACAATTATTCATTTATTCATCCAGTTATTCAGATTATAGACAAAATTTCTTGATATCAGAATAATTCTTTTCTAACTTTCGACTAAATATATCCGAAACAACGTTTGATTTAACGTACACCCATTTTACTTAAAGGAAAGAATAATGCAAACAAATTTTGTTTTTCTATTATAATATAAAAAGTATTTTCATGAAACTGTTTTTAAATTTGAAACAATTCCAATATACATACTCGTATGTAAAACAAAATATGTAAATTTCTTAAATTTATTCAAAATAATTCCTTGTAAAATTCTTATGATCTAAGAAGTTTCCATTTAAAAAAGAAAATCTGTTTCTCCCTCATAAAATATACCGAAAACAAAAAAGATGCTAAATAACAACTGAAATTAAAGAAGAAGAAAAATATGTGCATATGTAAATTTAGCTATGTATGTACATATATAACGAATTGACGAAGAAAACTGTAAACATTTAAAATGCATTATCATTATTGATAACAATCACGAATAAACACATATGTACATGCATATGTATGTATGTTAAAAACAGAAAAAAATATCCTTTTTAAAATGCCAAATGTAGCTATAGGAGTTCAATTGTTAAATCAATAAATTATAAAATACAATTTTAAATCTTGTTATGTCACAAGTTATAAAATTTATCAAATATTTAAATCATCAAAACAAAAAACAAAATTTAAATTGACAATATCGTTACCAACACACTGACATCCTCCTGCACATTTTACGCTGTTATCTATCACGTCAATCAATAAAATAGTTTTCCAAATATTTGTTTTTTTTTCTTTCTTCAAAAATTAATTTCAACTATGTTCAACGTTTTTCTATATTTCTGGCAAACAATTTGACGGAAAATATATTTTATTTCCTTATGTGAAAAAAAAAGACATTTTTTTTTTTTGTAAAATTTATTTCATCGTAAATTCCCTTGGAAATTCAACAATTCAAGGATGTTAAAACTTTGTTTTAAAAATAGAATAAAAGTGACAAAACTTTTTAATTTAAAATATCGTATAACTTTTCGATAAGAAATTTATGAAAGAGGAAAAAAGGCATTCGCAATGAATTATATTTTCTATCAATAATTTGCGATATTTCAAAGTTGAACTAGATATTTACGTTGGTAGATTTATTCATAAAATATCGAACAAACACTTTATCTAGAATCAAAAAAAAAAAAAAAAATGGTATTTTAATATTTTTGTGATTATTTTGAGAGGGTTTTCTAAAAAAATTTTCTTTATTAGAAAAAAGAAAAAATATGGTAAATAGGAATATATCACGAAAACGTATAATTTTTTCTCTTTAAAAAAATTAGTAAAAAAAAAATAATAACCTTGAGCTATATTTCCTTCTCTCTAAACACACCTAAATATTATACGTGGGATTGTACTAATTTCCATTCTTTGTTCTTTTTTTTTCTTACTTTCTCGTTAGACATGAAAAATATAGAATGAAAACTAACAAGCAAAAAAGAAAACAAAAACAAGAGACAAAAAAAAAATTTTAGAATAATTATTTGTTGTTTGTAGTGAAAATGTTATGCAATAACGTATAATACATATTTTCATGGTTTTGTGAAAAATATTACTTAAATTCTTTTAATGAGAGGGAAATATTTTTGGAAAAAAAAGTTAATAAAAACGAGAATAATAGAAAAAGAAGAAACTAAGGTTAAAATTAAAGAAAAAAATATTTTAAAACTGTCATATGGGTTGGTATACCCGATCTCCACTGAACTTGCCTGTCAGACTATTTTGCAATATCCTGCATTGACATTAGATTAGAATGCATAATACAGTTATATCATTCGGTCATCCATAGCGACATTTAATTAAAAAGCTGCCTAACACAGAATGACAAACAAGTAATGTCAATTCCAATATTTTAAATTACGTTTTATCTCAGTTTTTTTGTTTTAAACTTTTCTAAATTAAACGAAAAGGGTTAAAATCAGGAATACACATCACCTCTACGTCAAATTTAATACATATATTTTTAATTAGAATCCAAAAAATCTATTCGGAAGAACTAAAGTTCATGGAAAAATTATAATAGACAAATTTTTCTTCATGATAATTAAACTGCATTTTTTCGACAATTTTTTTTTTAATAAGAATTTATTTTCATGAAAATTTTGAAATTTGATGTTTTCGCTTTAAGTTTATTTTCGAAAAATATTTAAATAAATATTAAGATATTTATTACATAATATATGTATATTTTACTGCAACATTAATTCAGTAAACAGTAAGCTAATAAATATTTTTTTAATACTTCCTGTTTTGAAAAAGAATATTTTAAGTTTCAAAGTCATCTTTTCTGAAGTTTTTGTTCTTTTTTCCGTTTAACTTTTCTTTATTTTTAATAAACGAGTAGAAAAAGTCTTTTTTTATTAAATATTTATTTGCGTAACATTGAAAAAATTCTTTTAAAGTAGAAAACGATAAAAACTTTTAAGCAACCCAAACTAAAAAAAAAAATAGATTAAAATTCTAAAAAATAAAATTTAATTATTCAATGAAACTCCTTGAAATCCAAAATACATACATACATATTTTAGTTATCTAATCGATAATAAGCTATAGTTAAAAAGTGTAAAGATAGAATATTATTATTTTTTTTTAATCTGAACACTTTTATTGATACGTAATCACAATCAGTTTATTATCTAATCAATATAAATCTAAATATTGATTTATTATTTTACTTTTATGTCAATTTACTAATGTTTCACTTCAATTGTTTAATAGGTCAAAAGGATATGTTGTATACATACATAAATGATACAAAATCAAAATTATAATTATTTTTATTTTATAAAAAAAAAAAAAACATTCAGCCATTATATAATAAATGATGATACTATGAGATTTGTATTGTTGATTAATTTTAATTATGATTTATGTATTTACACAAAATCATCTTACTAATTTTAAATTTTCAAGAAAAGTTTATTATATTTTATGAGAATATAAAATGAAAATGTTCTTGTTTTTTGTTTTTTTTTTTTTTGTTCTTGTATTTTGCACATTTCACAGTAATTTAAAGAAAATAGAACATGATTTTTGTAAAGGTAATATTCATACATTTTCCTTGAAGCGATTTTGTACATTTTTTTTTAAGTATGATGAAATATAATCCACGAGTATCTGAATATAGAATTTTTCAAGTTAAAATACTTATATCCTTAAAATAAAAAATATTCAGATGAGAATAATGAAAGGTGAATGTTATCTTTATAAAGATTTAAGTAAATTATAAATTTTCACTGATTATTATTTAGTACATTGCAAACTTTCATATTTTACAAGGATATGAAACCTAAAAGGTTAAGTTTTGCAACAATTGCAAATCTATGTGAACTTTTAATTATTTTTTTTTTGTATCATGAATATACGCGGTTTCAAAAATGTTCTCTTTGTTTCTTATTTTATGGTCAATTCTCTGTAAAATGAAACCAAAATTTTCACTTTCTTCAGGAAAAGTGTTGAAAAGAATAACTAAATATAAAAAAATTCTTTGTTTTTTTAAGGCAGCTGATCTGATATCGGCATTGATTTTTAGTATATTATTACAAATACGATATTCATTTTAATTTTTTTTTTTCAATTAGATACACTACAATGTCTTCTGCGTTACCTTTTTTGTCTTCTGCGTTACCTGGAATGTCCTCATAAATTTTTATTATTTATTGTTATTCACAGAATTCTTAAAGGAAATATTAAGAATGCATTAATAAGATTGCGTACGAGTCTTCTCCGTTACCGCCCTTTTATCAGATAAATTTTAAACATTAGATCAAAAAAATAGGAATGTGCTATATAGTTTTGAAGTCAAAGGTAAATTGTAATAAATGTAGAAGTATAAAGTCTCTACACTTCTATCATCCAACAATTTTTTAATAAAATTCCTCACAAAAATGTCTTCTGCGTTACCAGAGAATTGACCTTAAATATTTCTACTATATCATATAAGAAAAAGTCCTTGTCAGAAAATTCAAATGTATAAAATATCAAATTACATATAAAATACAAATATTTGCTCACAAACCCTTTTTCTATTAAATTACATTCAATATAATCAATTTTTCATTGAAACTACATTGTATGTAAACATTTTCTGCATTTCAATTGCAATTCATCAATAACAAGAATTATTCATGTGAATTATTCATACTTATACAACAAAATCAGTACTGCAAATTTTCATTTTGTTTGAAATTTAACGGGTATTGGGATCAATGTAAATTTTTTTCAAATTAATCTAATAGATACTAATGTAGTATATAATTGTTATTATGTATACATATTTTACTTAAAATACAAATGAATTAAAGTATAAATTATATTTACCATTATTGTTGTTATTATTTACTTTCGATGTACAATTATTATTCAATGAATTGAATAAATTAACAGCTCCAGTTCTTCTAAGTATCCAAAACATATTTCTTTATTTTTTATTAATTTTTTTCAATTTTTACAAAAAAAACATTTACAAATAATTAACAAAAATTATTTTTAATGATATGATGAAATTTAACTTTTTATTTTAAACCCTTTTTTTTTTGTTTTACCTCACATTATTTTTTAATTTTCAATGAAATGAACTTGACTTTATTTATATAAATATATATTTTTTTTTTTTCGTTATTATGACAAACTTTTAATTATACCAAACACACATCAAACAAATTAACCGATAACATGAATAATCCTTTATCTAGGTATACAACACTTCCTTTTTTTTTTTTATTTAAAAATTCACAACTGTTAGATAAAAAACTTTTTTAAAAAATTATAAAAAATAAAATTCTATATTTCAGTAGAGAGTTTTATTTTCGCTTTCCGTACGGACGGATAGACGATATCAAACTGAATTTTGTTCAAAATTGAGAAGAACTTTTTACCCATATATATTTATATAAAAATACAACAATATAAAATTTTCAAAAAGTTCAGGTGTAATCGTTCAATGTCCTTTTTGTGTATAACAACGATGAATGTTACTAGTATACAGTTACACAAAAAAATAAAGTGTCTGTCTATAACAAGAAAAATATATACGTAAAATTTTCCAAAAGGAAAATAAAGCTTTCGATCGCAAAGCTTTTTTTTAAAATACATTTTATATGAAAAGTGTGAGATTTTAATGGTTATACGTTATACTGAGGGTGTATAATGAAGATTTATAAAGAAAAAGTTTTTATTTTCATTTTATTTTCACTTTATAGTATGTACGTGCATATATGTATGTATGTATAGTAAAAATTATATTATATTTTTTATTCTAGTGATGAACTTAGCGCAGCTAAAGATTTTTTTCTCATTGAGAAAATTTCTTTTAAGAATTTTAACACTTGAATAAATGATCAAAAAAGATTATTACAAAAACAACAGTACGATTGTAATTTACTTGTTGGAATACTATAAAAAAAATATACATATATACATTATGTATGTACTGTGGATATATAAAAACACGTAGAAAAAAATGTCAGTTATATATTATATTAACACTACAATAACAAAAGATACTGAGAAGAATTTGTTGTCAAGAAAAAAATAATAAAAACTAATATAAAACAAAAACAATGTCTTAAATAAAAGACATGCAGACAATAAACAAAACAAAATAAAAAAAAAAAAAGAAGAAAAAAAGAACATGAGTAAATGTCTTGGTAATCTGGATTTATGTACTGATTTTGGTGAAAATTTTAACTGCTTATATAAGATAAAATATATATATATTGGGTCATAATTTAAAGGTTTCGTGATGGTCAATTGATTTGTAGCCAAAAATTAACCTTGAACAAATATGACCTTTATCCTTAAATTCTTATTTTTTTTTTTTTTTTTTATAATGTAATTGTAAAACTTATATCCTTTATCAGGTTTTTGCAATCAATATATTAATATAGAAAATTCTATAGAAAAAAAATTGTGTTTTTAGATCATATAGGTTAATCTGAATTATTTGGCAAGAAAAACTACGCAATTTTATTTATTTACTGTTTTTTTTTTTTTTTTCAAAGTAAGTACGTATAATAAATGTTAATTTTTATTGGAAAAAAATTAGATACTAGTCAATTTTCTTCAATTTTTTTAAGGCTTAAGAGTTAAGACCATCGCAACAAAGACTATCTGAGGAAAAAAGAAAATGTTTTCACCATAGAATTGTTTGAAAATAATAACAAACAAAAAACAACCCATACCATAATCAGCAAACCGTTGTATATCTTCAAATGAATTGTGTTTAGCAAAAACTTACTCATCATTCATTTAAATATACTGTATTCACTAATTTGCGAAAAAAAACAATTCACCCATTTTTAACCTTTACGTACTTTACATATTACAAAGTAATTTTCTTCCTACCCTTATTTTCTGACTAACGTAATAAACTATACAAAAAAATGAAATAAATAACAAAATAGTAAACAGTAAATTTACATCATTATCCTTTTACATACCTTTTACAGATCACGCAAGATTATATTTTCTTGTAAACTAAAAAAGCACAACAACAACATAAAAAAATAAGTAAGCAGAATATTTGACATTAACCTTGCCAAAAAAAAAAAAAAAACTTTACTAGAATAAATTTATTTTAAAGATAAAAGAGTAAAAAATAAAAAAAAAATAGTACAAACATGAAATAGTAATGAGCTCTCATAACACGAAAAAAAACAACCCAAATTTGAATAATAGAAAACTTGCCTACAAAGAAGTACGAAGTAAGAAAGTCTTTATTTTTCTTTCCTTTTTAACAAGTTTTTTTTTTACTTTATTAAAATAGAAAATAGAAAAAAAGCTCTAAAATTTTATAACTTTAAATGAATTCTATAAAAAAGAAAACAAATTTACATACGTCAAAATTTTACATAAAGTACATACATTTTTTTTTTATTATATTCACGAGCATTATGAGAATTAAAAGATTGGTGCTTTGGTTCTACCTAGAACTGCAATAAACAAGCAAAATACATTTTTTTAGACATTCTAAATACCTTTTTTTTTATCAGGCAATGAATCCGAACCCTTATTCAAAAAAAATTTTATTTAAAACACACAAAAAAAGAATATATTATTTCAAATAAAAATACGAATACTTAAATTAAAAATTCAAATGAAAAAAAAAATACAATCTAAAACTTTAAAGAACCCAATAAAATTTTTCAGAATTCTTAAAATCTGATTCTAAATTTAGATAAAAATAAATTTTCTTAAATTCTCCAAAATAAAAGCTATTTTTGTCAACAAAATATTCCACAATTTCTATAAAATTATTCAAATTACTAAATTCACTTTTATTTTTGATAACAAAAGAATAATTAATTGTTTCCAAATTTTATATAATTTAATTCTAAAATGAAAATCATTAGGATATTTATAAATTACCAATGCGTTGGCGTTAGAATAATTAATACACACACGCTTTTTTTTTGTTTTTCTTCTATAGTATCCCGTAGGTGATATCGCATGTACTATAATATATATATTCTCCTTTGAATTCATTAATTAATTATCATTAGATAGTAATTACTGTTACACAAAACAATTATTACACACATATATACATATTAATCGAAACTGTTATCATTAATTGTTTCATAAAACGAACAAAAAGAGAGCAAAACTGTTTTATTTAAAATACAAATACTAGAAAATGTCAATTTTTTTTTCAATAAATTGTATCTTTTATATCAATTTTTTCATTATCATTTCACAAAGAAAGGACTAACAATAATGTTATGTTTCAATATAGTAATTTGTTTTTATTGAATTATTCATGTTTAAATATCTTAAAGCGTTCCTCTTTTATTTTTATTTTTTTCATTTTTCCACAAGGTTAATATGAAGATATCTAAAGCTTATTGAAATACATTTCGTTTTTTTTTCTTCTATATATCTATTTCACATACCATCTCAAATTTACCATCAGTTAAATATTTTATGATATCTATTATTTATTCATATCACGTTATTTTAAGAAGATTTTATCCATAGTAGTAGGCTCAATGATGAACATTTAACGCGTAAAATATCTTATCCTTAAGGGAAGAAAAAAAAAGAAAATAAAAATAAATGTGTGCGTATTTAAAAAAAAAAAATGAATAAAAGTCCTTTTAAATTTTATACACATAAATGTTATGTGTGTAGGTACATATATGAAAAAGTATAAAATCTTGTTTGTTTAAAAATCCTTACTTCATAAGTAAAATATGATATGATTTTAAAAGAATATGAATACATATACACACCATAAATTATGTAAATTTGATTAATAAAATATACTTTATCTTTTAAAAAAGAAAAGAAAAATCTTTTCAAAAAAAAAAAAAAATTTCATAAAATATTTACAATAATTTCATTAATTCCACATATGTATGTATTTGTATCTGAATAATGGATTTCAGATTTTTATTTTCCTTTCTTTTTTTTTTTCTTAAAAATTTTTCATTTCAAAGATTTTCTATTTGAGAGAGAAGAAAAAAAAAAGATAGAAAAGAATATCAAGTATATGATTTGTAATGGGATTTGTAAATTTTGTAAATATAATAAATAAAAAAACACACATTATTTGAATTTGATTTGTTCAAGTGGAAAAATTCAGATTTGTGCATTTTCATTTGAAAATAAATTTATTGTATGTATGTATGTATGTATGTACAAATCGTAAATCGTTTTGATTAATGAAACCTTTCAATGTCTGAAAATCTTTTTTCGGTCTCAAATATCTCTTTGTAATTCTTGTTTTTGAGATTTCAGTCAAAAAAAGAAAAGGAAAAATAAAAATAATAAAAATCATCTTATTTCTTCAATTGCATAAATGTACATATGTATTATACTCCTACATACTACAACCAATTCCATTAACCCTTAAAAAAACACTTTATACCTTTATATAAAAATTCTCATCATATATAATTTTCATTGAACACGAGTATGTACTTTTATCATGAATAAAAATTTCATTTGCATCGCTATTTTAAAGTAGATTTTTTTTTTTAAAGGTTACAGACCTTTAAATCTACATCAGACTTTTACATACATACTTATGTAGTATGTACTTATGTACGATACATGACTTGAGAGAAACATTTCAAACAAATTCATTTTACATTTCTGTTTATTTATGTATTTTTATAATGAGGCACTTTGATTAATATTTAATGAAATTTTGTGTATATTTGAAAACTTTAACGTATTTTTAATTACATAAAATTATACACAAGAGAGTTTATAAAGTGAAAATAAATGTTTAAACATTATAAAAATATCCTTTTAAAGAGAATTTACAAAAAAAAAAAAAGTTCAAAAACAAAAACCATTTTCTAATTAATTCTAATTTTAAATTATTCAAATATGAAATATAAAAATAAATTTACATATTTATTTTAACAAAATTACCAGTTGGAAAAAAAAAAAAATAAATGAATGAAGTTTTTTGATGCAAATAAAGTAAATTAATTTAATTTTAAAAGGCGAAAAAAGGAAACAAAAATGAATTAATTTTTCTATCTGTTTTCTAAAAACATTTAAATTTAATATAATTTTCTGAATTTCCATAATTTATAATCTTTTTTTTTTTTCATTTGTTTTACACTTTTTTTTTTGTTATCTACAATCCGTATCTTTTACACATAACGGGAAAGGTAAACTCAAAAATAATAAAGTGTTGTAAAGGTAATAAGAGCTCTTCAATATGATAAAAAAAAAAAAACGAATGAATGAGGAAAAAAATACAATTTGTTGAATAAAAACAGAAGAAAAAAATGTGTTCCAAATTATTTATATGTAAATTTATTCATTAAATTGTATTTTTAACTTTTATGTAGGTATAGGTATGTATCAACGTATATGTGCTTCGCTTTTGAAAAAAACAATTTTTTTTAAATAAATTGGAACAGAAAATTTCATTTTGTTTTTAAAGATTATATTTTTAAGCTTATTTATAAAAACTTGTTCTTTCCATAAACTTATAAAATACTTTAAAAGAGAATTTTAAATCTTTCATTGAAATTTAAAAAAAAAAAAGAAAAACAAGAACATTTTTTTAGTACAATTTACTAACTAACTTTCAATGAAAATGAAAATAAAAAAGTTCATTTTTAAAAGTTTAAATTTTCAAAAAGAATTTTCTCTAATTGAATGAAAAAAAAAAATAAAACTCACACTAACATCATCATCAGTTTTGTGAAACATAAAAACAAAATAATTTCAAATAGAAAGATATATAGGTACACGTTTCATATTTTTGTCTCTTGTGGCATTTTATTAAATCCTGTACATAGATCATTTCTTCAGGTAGCTTTTTCTTTAATTTTTAAATGAAAACGTGACTTAATTTAAAATTAAAAACAAATTAAAATGTATCACAATACACCATAGAGGGTAAGCTAATTAATATTTGTGTTTTAATTAATTTCTAAACACTATAGAAAATATTCAAGGATATTTCATTAGAATTTCAAACCACAGAATAAAAAAAAAATGTAAATTTAATATTTTTTCACTGTTGAAAAGTGATGAAAAAGGAATGTAAAAAGATTTTCTTTTAATTTAATTAATTTTTAAAATACATTAATCAATTTTTGTTGGAAATTATTTAAATGTGTATTTTGTAGAAAAAAGCTAATTATAAAAATAAAAAAAACGAGAAAACGAGAAAAAAAAGAAAACGAGTAAAAAAAAAAATGTAAAAGACATTGAACTTTAACATTTTAAAATTTCAAGGGAAAAAGTTCAGAAGGTCTAATTTTTTAAGAATAAAAATTATGTTAAAAATTGTCTCTCTTAAATAATAAAAAAATTTAATTTGTCTAGAAAATTTGAAATTTAAAGGATTTGAAAATAAGTTTTTTTTTTTTTGTGATTGTGCCGAAATCTTACACAAAACTCTTAATCCCAAAATAAACATTTCATTTATTTTCTTTTCCTTCTTTTTTTATTTTTTCAAATATATTTTCATCGAAAGCTTAATCAAGTTTGAAATTTATTGTTTTAAAACCATTGAGAATCCTTCACGTATCTATCGAGAAAAAAAAAATGTAAAAATCAAATAATCCTCTGAATATAAAACTCATCATACTTCCACTTTATATCAATGAAAAATTATTAAATCAATAGGGAAAAAAAATATACCTGATCAGTTACATAAAAAGTTTATTTTTTTCTCAATTTTTTTTTTTTTAAATAAAAATCCTTGAAAAGAAGAAAAATTATACGTGACATTATTACACATTTATTCTTCTTAAATTTATTATAAAAAAAATATAAGTATATCAGATATACATATAACAATAATTTGTATGATTCATTTTTTTGTACGTGATTAAATTTGATGTTAAAGGATATTTTGCTTTTATATGTTGTTGTACTTACTCGTATTTTCGTTTTTTTTTTTTATTCTTTTAAAAAATTATTGATTTCATTATTATCATCACATGAAAGGTATATTAAGGAAATTATATGGTTATATGCCTTTGATAAATTTTGTTGTTTCCATTGTGTGAAAAAAAATATATAAAATGTAAGCAAAATTGGAAATTATACGCCATGCTCATTATTTTGACATTGAAAAAAAAACTTTTCCTTTCTATTTTTTATATGTCAATTATTTTAAACATCTGACTAACATCCTTATTATGGTATTTCATTATTTAATCTTTTGTTATCTGTTTTTTATCAATAAACGTATGTACATGTATGGTATAGGGTGTAGTTACTAAGCCTTAAATTCTCTTTAGATTAAACACATACTATTATATCCTTGGTCGTGATTTGTTTCTGTTCACTTCTACATGTAGAATTTATTCAAATGCACTCAACATTAGTATTCAGAATACATACTCTACAAAATAAAACCAGAACAAAGTTTTTATAAGAAAACAAGAAAATAAAAAAGGACGATAAAATTCAATAGCTCGTTCATCACAGATATTTCTGAGAAATAATAAAATTTACGAAATATGGAAGCATCGAAAAATGAAATTAACAAAATATGTACTCCACTCTATCCTTTATGTTGTGTTTAATGTTACTTATTATTTTTACAAAACACTGTAAATCTACATGTAGTAATTTTTATTTTTTGTGTGCTTTATTTTCAGTATATATTTTTCCTCGATTTTAGTGAAAAGTGAAAACACAATTTTCTATTAATTTCGTCTAAAACCAATTAGGCTGCAGCTAACAAGCACTTACTTGAATAACAAATGAAAAACAGCACATAGAAAAATCTATGTACGTAAGCAAATACATACATATGTATGTATACATATAGTTCGTATAAATAATAAAATACACTACATTATTGTTAGAAACATCTCCTATTTCATTAGAACATGTTACTTGTAAAACAGCAGCATAAAGGATAACAAAATTATGTATATGTGAAAAAATATATATATAAAAAAAATTGGATAACAAAATTATACACACTTTCATGTACAAGATAACGTTGTAATCATTACTGACGTACATACGAGTATGTGATAATGTGATAATAAAACATACATGTGAGTTCAAATGTTGAAAAATACATTTACATCATCAGCCTAACTATCAGTCCTTATAAGTTATCAGCAACAACGCCAAAGCCAATTTCAAATATTTTTTTCATGCCATTTTTGTCGTCTTCGAGTCTCGACTTACACGATTTTGACTTATACGGAACCAATTACCGCGTGCAACTCGAGGAAGACCTCTATTTGTATGATAAATTTGGCACTGCTATTTACGGACTTAATTTATGGTCAGTAAGCACATCAGCTTTCCTTCTATTACAATACCAAGCATTTACATATATTCAATTCAAATTAATTGATAGTTAGTACTCAAAAATGGATGGCATTGAGACAGATTTTAATCCGAGACTTTACCAATTCGGCCACTAATCGTCAGACTTTCAAAATTTTGGATTTTTTTAATGATAGACAAGACCACTTTTCTTTTTGTCCTTACAGTTTAATTTCTATGATCATTAGAATTTTGCGCTACAGTCCAAATTAAGCTATGGCCTCCTCTAAGGATTTTTTTAATTATTTACAAATCAGAATCAATTTGTTTTTCTCAGAAAAATTTATGTGCTTTCAAATTAACAAAAAAAAAATCTGTAAAAGAAAAAAATCCGACTTATTAAATTTGACAGTTAGACTAATGTGTATTTCATTACAATTACAGTAGATAGTGTTCTAGATGGACGTTAAAAATAATTGCTTTTGGTTTTGTCTTTCAATTTTGATATACGTTTCTCTTCTCTGCTATATGTATATAGCAATATATGTACATATGTATATGTATGCATAGATATGTATGTGAAATTTATAAAAATGAAATACTGATCATTTTTTTTTTAATTTTGCACATATATCTACATAAATCATGTAAAAAGACACTATCATTTGCAATTAAATGTATTTTATTTTATCCTTTATTAAATATAAAATACAATAAAAAGAAAACTAGAAATCAAAAATTTTATTGAAGAAAAAAAAATTATTATCAAATATCGAAAATACTGAAAATTAAAATTAATAATTTAATAATATATATTTTTTTTGAAATAAATGTGAAACTAAATACTACATAACTAGATTTTGAATTCCCCAATAACAACGCAAATTAATAACAAACCCATAATTTTTTTCAAAATAAAAAAACTAAAAAGAGAAATTCATGTACAATATATGTGTTTTTTTTTCTTTCCAAAATGTCCTCATTTTATCTTTTTTTACTTAAATTTTGAATTAATTATAAAAAAAAATAATAATATTTTTATCTTACACATAATTTAAATCATAAATCATCAATTTCTTAAATTCGAATTTAAAATTCATTTACTTATAAAATATACTTAATATTAAAAAAAAAAAATGCATAATTTATATAACTAAAAATTCATATATACTGCATAGATGCATACAAAAAGGACCTTAATTATTATTTTTTTTGTTTTTTTCTTATAAAATCTATGAATTACTACTATAATTTTGTTCCCATAAGTACGGATTAGTAGTAGTTGAATTCTGTTGACAGTAATCATTATTATTACATGTAGATAAAATAGTATTTGTGGTATTTGAAGGAACATTAATTACTTTATCATTATTAATTGAATTTAATTCTAAAAGATTCTCATCCTGTTTATACGATGATAATGTTGATGATGATGATGATGATAATGTATTATTTGAATTGTTAATAGCATTATTTTTAATAGTATGTTGCTGTTGTTGTTGTTGTTGTTGTTGTGAATCTAAATATTGGTCAATTTCCTTTGGATCAACGTCTGTATCTATTGGCGCCAAAAAATTTTGGATCATTTGGTGTGAATTCAAGTAATTAAGTGATGATGTCTGTAAAAGTTGCTGATTATTTTGCTGTTGTTGCTGCTGTTGCTGTTGTTGGGGTTGTTGTTGTTGTTGTTGTTGTTGTTGATGTGGATGTTGATAAGAATTTGTCGTTAAAGTTGAAACTAATGCTGTCTTAAATGAACCATAGGCATGATGCTGTTGTAAATGATGCGTATATGGTACTGTTGATGATCTGTATCCAGTTAGTAAAGAAGAATTTGAATATTTTTGCAAATGATAATTTGATACCATACATGTTGATGGTAATAATGATGATGATGATGATGAAGATTCATGATTTTGATAATAATCATCATTATTTATTGTACAACGTTGAGAATTATTATTATATGTTGAATAATCTTTTGAATTTATTATTGATAAATCTGGAGAAATACGTTGTTTCATTGGTGACGAAGAACCTAAAATTAGATTATTTGAAGCAAATGGTGTTGCTGGAGGAGTAAGAGGATGTGATTCAGATAATGATTGTACTGAACTTGTAGTTGAACAGGGTGAATCCATTTGACGAATATAATCATATTTTCGAATTGTTTCATCATCAGATGATTTAAAGGAACCTAATTGAAAAATGTCAATAAAAATTTTATAAAAAAAAATAATTGAAATTTAATAATATACTTATTATATGAACAGACCTGTAAAATGATAACGTTCATCAGCTGAATTTTGTGATGTACATGGTGATTGATTACGACCATCTGCTGTTATAAAATTCGTTGTAATATCATTTTTTAATTGACCACCAACAATATTATGATTTGAAATTTCCGGTGAATATGAAATACTGTTGGGATTTTCATTTTTAATATTATTTGAAGAAAAATTCATACGACAGTTATAGTTTCTTTTAGAAGGTAATGTCACCATTGGTGTCGTCATTACTGGTGATGTTGTTGTAGTTGTTGCTAAATTTCTTAATTTCATATTGTTCGAATTATTATGAATTTTTTGTTGATTCTGTTGACTTGAATTATTCGTTTGACCAAAATTATTTGAATTTTTATTACTATTACCATTAGAACCTTTCATTTTTTTTCGTCTTGGTTGATATTTATAATCTGGATGTTCTTGTTTATGTGTAACTCGTAATTTTTCAGCAAATTCAATAAAAGGCTTTTTATCAGTTTCCTTTAAGTTCCTTGAAAAAACAAATAGAAATTTATTTAAATTATATGAAATTTTCTTTCATTACTTTGACACCCTGTATTTTGTAAGGTAAAATTGATAAGAAATATCTATCGTATAATAAAAAAAAAATACTCACAAATACATATACAAACACGTGGTCATTTTATTATAATGACAAATTTTATTGAATATACATAAATATATATTGATTAAATAAACATGCACGTGTTTGAATTTATAACGTTTTTAAATAAATACAGATGCCCATTGCATTTAATTGTGTAAACATTGAAATACGTTTTTTTTTCTACACACATAATATTTAAATTTCATATCAAAAATTCGTTTACTTATGTTTTCTTTCTTCTTGTTTTTCTTTCATTTTTAATTGTACTTAACGCGTCTGAATATAAATTTAAATTTAATTTATTTAAAAAAAAGTATTTTGAAGGCCATCTGCTTCCATGTTATTTTATCGTAAAACTTTATCATTTATAGAAGAAGAAAAAAAAAAAAAAGAAGTGAAAAAATAAACTTTTATCAAAACTTTAATCAGTTATTGATTTCATTTTTCAAGAAAAATGAAAATTTTCACGTTTTATATGTCCTCAATAAATTTTATTACATATTTCTTTAATTAACATTATTTTCTTTTTTCATATCGAACAAATAATACATACCTATTATCCTTAATGAAAAAAAAAAAAACTGAATAGGAAATAAAGTAAAACAGATATATCATATGTATGTCACAACGGAAATTTATAATTAATTTTCAATCAATTTTCCAACGATATCTTTACATGAACAAATCTATATCTAGTATATTAAGTATATCTGTACACATAAGATAGATAATACATACAATTTGGCATCAGAAGAATCTTCATTTATACGTGTAAAAAATTTTTTTACATGTTTTCTCGTACTTTCCTTTATTTTATTTTTTGTTTTTTAATTTTTTATTTTTTTCTTTTTTCTTTACTTCAAATAAATTACAGTATGAATTAATAGATACACATGTATACATACTATCATACGAGTATATGTTTTGATTTATTCGTATTTGACACTTCAAGATAATTATAAAAATATAAATTATTGCAGAGAAAGTGTTATACTCATGACCGTTCTTATCAAATAAAATTATTGATCCATGAAAAGAACGCTAATTGTTGATTACCATAATTCCATATGCCATTTTGTCTAGCGGAAGATAATTTTTTTCGTATTCTTGCAATTTATTATTATTTTTTCTTTATATATTGATAAGAAATTACTTTTACAGTGAAATATATAAGATTTAAAATTTCTATAATGTTTGCATAATAATATTTATCATTTATTTTTTTAAACTATTTTACGATACTGAGGAAAATTTTTTTTCGCTTTGTGTGACATTTAGAACCAAACAAATCCATACCCACAAAAAGTGAAGTTTTAAACATTAAATTGTAATATTATACATTCGTCAGCTACTGTTTTCTAACAGAATCCTTATGAGAAATCACATTTGTATATTCGTCTAATTTTACAAGAATTCAAAGTGCTAAGCTTCACCCTGTTTTCACCTTCTAACTCTTCTTTTTGAATCACTTATTTCTTTTTTGTAAAATTAACACTTTATGGGTCGAATGTCACAGATATCAAAAGTTCTCAAATGCTTGATTTTCTTTTGTATTGATAAAATATTGATTGTATGAATTTTTTCTATTATTTCTATCATGCTGAATTAAGCGAAGTGAAAATACATATTATGAAAAAGTCTTTTCAAATTTTCAACAAGAACAAAAAAATTCGACCAAGCAAAAAATTTCTGTAAAAACAAAATCGACAGATAACGATTAAATCTATTTTTATAAATCAATTCTTCATTCCTCTATCTTAATCTTTTTTTTTAATTAAATGCAAAATTCTCATTAAAATATTTTTTTTTTCAATTAAAAATAAATTTTTATTTGACTTTTTTTTTAAAAAAAAAAGAATTTTATTCAATTTTTATGACTTTAATTCATCATAAATTTCATTTTAAAACTTTTCATTCATAATTTTACATTTTTTATTCGCTTAGAAATAAAACATTTAAAAAAAAAATTAGAAAATCATAACTGAAAATGATTTTTATTACTGATTTTTCCTTTTTCATAGATAAATTGATTTTATAAAATAATAATAATACATATATTATAATAAAATCCATCTTTTCATGAATGCTCTTGATGAGGAGTACATTATACTCGTGTATATGAATGATTATACTCGTACATATGTATTTTATTGTTAAATTAAATGAAAATAAATTATCACAACAATAACAAAAAAAGCAAAAAGGAAAATCAATTTCAATGAATTTTTTTTTTTTTTTGTGTGTGTGTGAAAAAAGTATTTTAGTCAATAAAATAATTGTTTGAATGTATTTTGAGGACAGAAAAAAATGTGAAGATTAATTTTTTTGGTCTAGTTTTTTGTAATCTTTTGAGTTTTGTGCTATCTTCAAATTCCATTTTTAATGAAAAAAAAAAATCCATAAAAAATAACTAAGTTTTTTTTTTTAAATTATGAATTAAATTCAAATTCAATAATATTTTGTAATTTTATGCTACAATCTTTTCAAAAATTATACAATCTGAAATTTTCATTCTCTTAAAATAGCTAAAATGAATCAAAATGATGTATTTGTATATTTTTTACGTATAGGTACCACAAAAAATCATCGTTTTTCTTTTGATTCTCTTATATATCAATTTATTCTTCTTTTTTTCACGAAAAAAAAGTAATACGACTATAATTGTAATTTTTAATTAAATTATTATCAATCAAATATATAATGATAAGAAAATCAATTATAAAATTGAACGGAAATTAAATCTAAAATAATTGAAGCATTAAATTTATTGATTTAGAATAGAAAAAATAATGAAACAAAAATACGGATTAAGTAACAATTAAAGAAAAAAGAAAACTTTTTTTTTCCTTTCCAGACAACAGGAAATATCCTTTTTAATTATTTTTTTTTCTTTTAACCCTTTGCACTTGAATTCATTTTGCGTCAAAAAAATAATATCATATACTAAAAGAGAAAAAAATAAAAATGAAATCCTTTAAGTATACAATTACAAAGTGGATGTTAAAAACATATAAAAAGGATAATTAATTAAAAAAGTTTTTAAGAAAAAAAAAAAACAAATTGTATTAATTTTCCAAATTTTTTTTCTTCAAAACTCTTTTAAGTTTACCGTATTACATACACCCACGTGTTTTGATACTGTCTAATAAATTTTTTCATAACAAAAAAAAAAAAATAAGAAACTTTTGAAAAAGAAAATAGAAAAAAAACAAAAATAAAATTTAATGTTTTCAACATGATGATAAATGATGGATAAAAATCAAACATTGTATATTTTATTTTTTATTTTTCATTTTTATTTTTTAATACGTCAGAAAAATGATCTGATTTTATATATAATAATGAAAATCATACATAATATAGTACACAAATATTTTATGTATGGAGAATATTACATTAATTCAAAACAAATGGTTTCAGGAAAAGCGAAATGACCAATTTAAAAAAAAAAATTAAATGAAACCAAAAAGAAGAACAGCATAAATAAGTAAATCAAAAGATAAGAGAAATATTTAATATTTACATAAGTATTTAATATATTCAAATTTTATATTGTATATATACATACATACGTCATACTGTTAATGTATACATATAAACACATCTGAATTTTTTTACATTCTAAATATTAAGTTTGGTCATTATTAATAAAATACTTCGGCGAAAAAAAAAAGATAACTAGCTAATAAAATTTCTATAAACTCAAGATAAAGTTTATTACTCGTATTATTTTTTTTTAAGTAATTTAAATGTTTATTTGTTTTTTTTTTCTTAGTAAAGAATCTCTTAGCTAATAAATGATATACATATTTTCTTTTCTGTTTATTGGTTCTGTTTTTTTTTTATTTCATCTATTTGTAAATAAAATGAGTTTATGTATATGTAACATATTAATATATACATAAACTATGCACATGAGAGTGATTATTATCAACAAAAGTATATAGTTTGCAAAAAAAAAAAAAATATTATAATGAAATAAAATTATTATCAGTAAAATGTTATAAAATAAAAAAATATATATTTTCATCATATATACTTATCGTATACATAATTATATATAGATACTTACTTCCATAATTTCCCCAATGATTTACTTAATTCAGAATTTTGCAAATGTGGATAAAGTTTTGACATTTCACGTCTTGCTGCTTGTGCCCATACCATAAATGCATTCATCGGTCTTTTTATATGATCTTTTTTTCTATCTGAAGTTGACCTGAAAAAAATAAATATTTTATTTTTTTTTAATTTCATATCACATGAATATGCAATTTTGTGTTGTTTTTTTTTTGTTTTTCATTAGATTTGAAAAAAAAAATAAAAATTTTATTTGGAAAACAAAAATCAAATACGCTAAATAAATGTAATTTTCATCTAGACAAGAATTTCAATATTTCAGAATAACAAAAAAATTTAATAATATTGTTTTGAATAAAAAAAACATGATTTTTATTGCAACTTTTTATAATCTTCTTGACAGGATTTTTTAGTGTGTGTGTATGTATTTTTTCCCTTAATTATAAAAATCCGTAAATTATTATATAGGGTAAAAGACCCATATACCGGACACTTAAGAGACTTTGCCAAATGAATTTCATATTACACAAAGAAATATAATTTTATTCGAAAATTTTCTTTTTCAAATCGATAGAAAAGCCTTTGAATTTTCAATTTCAATAAATCTTTTTTCAAATTATATTCCTATTTTTTTAATAATAGTACTTAAAGTCAAAAATTCACATTTCACCTATTATCGGACAATTGGTGCCTATTGCCGGACGAAATGGTTCCTAATACCGGACAGTACTGAAATGAAGTGTTTAAACTTGAAAGTTGATAATATTGATAAAGAAAACAGATAGAAAAATGTTAATCTGTAATAAGAAATTATAGATTTATTGACCAAAAAAAATTAAAAAACATTTTTATGAAACCTAAATTGAACAAAAATTTAAAAAATATATATGTACCTATATCTATATGTTTTAACAAAAAATAGGATTCAATAAAAAAAGGACCTATATTATTGATTATAAAACTAATTAAAAACAAAATATAATAGGTCTTAATGTTTCTTGCAAATAAAGCACTTAAAACTACTTCTGGATACGTGGAAGTAGTTTTTGAAATCAGTACATTTTAAATGATACTAGCTAGGACATCAATCGCATCCTTTATTTTATAGTTCTTCATTTTTCTTTTGTTATATCAAAAATAGCTTTTTGTAAATCGGCTTCGATATAGTTTTGTTTTTTTTTCTTTTCATTTTCAAAATACATTCAGGATATAATTTTCTGAAAAATTGGCAGAAATCGAACTTAAAATAGGGATAAAAGTATGTGTCCGGTAAATGAATTGCTGCAGCCTAATACCGGACACCAGTATCCGATAATAAGAAATTGCACAAAAGAATGCTCCTTTCACCGGACACCATAATATTATTGTAAAAATTAAAATTTTTGAGTTATTTTTTAAATTTTCTGCTTACATAATTGTACTAAATCACTATTTTAATCAAAATATCTTCAAAATTTTATTTTAAAACACTACAAAGCTTATTTTTCAAACCACCATTTCTTAAGAAAAAAATAAGAATTTAGACTATGACACGAAACGTCTTCATTCATCACGATGCAGAACATAAGTGACAAATTCTACATAAAAAGTAAATACATCAAAATAAAGTAGAGGATTTTGGCTATATTATAGACCTTTTTTCTTTCTACGAGTTAATACAGAAGTACACAAATTTTTTGTTTTTATTTCATAGTGTCCGATAACAAGAACTGTCCGGTATATGGTTCCACTACCCTATATTAATTTTTTTTCCTTAGTATTTTACGACCGTATTGTATATTTTTATAACCTCTCTATATAAGTAGATAATGTACGGCACACGGATGTGTATATAACATTAGAAATACTAGAACATATGATATTTAATTTAATAAACAGTAGCTAAAAGAAAACAAAAAAAAAAGGACATTAAACACTTTATGTTTAGTCATAAAAATTAATTACAAACCATACGATAATTGTTTTTAATACATAATATGCACTCTTATACATGTATTCAATATTCATACATATACGTATATAAATATAAATTGTGCTCAATATACAAAATATGAAATATGAGAAGTTACAGATTAATCAAAATACTCTTCTTCTTTTTTTTTTGGGTTAAATATAATTTGGTATAGCTACTTATTTTTTGTATACTATACAGATGAAGGTATATGTATAATATATTTTAAAAGCGCGTGTCTTATTTTTTAATACATTTTTTTTTTTTTTTTTGTTTCATGTACACAACTGTATAATTAGATATGGACCGAAAATTTCATGACACAGCTTAAACAATATTTAAAAGAGTACCAAAATAAAAAAAAGTAAATAAGAAAAAATTAAATTTGTTTATAATAGAGAGATTACCGAAAAAAAAAGTTATTTTATCAGTTCATTAGAAATTCATTGTGGAGAATATAACTGACATAGCAAAATTGATATCCTGTATATTAGCAACAAAATAAATAAATTTTAATATTTTTAATGGTGTTGTAGATTTTTATTTTTTTTATTTTTTAATTTTATTTCAATAATTTTCTATTGAAAACTTTTTAAGAAATCCGTTATTATTCAAAAGTTCCAACAGTTCTTTACAGGCCCGTCTTATGCTATAGGCACAATAGGCACTGTGCCTAGGGCCTACGATCCTACAAGGGCCTACGAAAATCTAAAAATGAATATACCTACTTGAATGTTATATTTGACCTTTTTTTTTTGCTCTTTACAAATTCGTCAGACAACTCTAGGGGCCTCGCGTATAGAGAACAAATTTACCTTCTTTTTTTTTTGCTCTTCTTAAATTCTTAATCTTAATCCAAAGTGCCTACGACGGTCTTAAAACGGCCCTGGTTCTTTACGTCTATCTTATTCAAATTTTTATTCCATATTTTAACCTACATTAAATTTACCTACATCCAAGATATTTCTATTTATTATTATTCACAGCTTGTAAATTTCGAAGAAAATGTAAAGAAAAAAAATTTTTAAAATTTTAATTACTTTACATACTCATTACAATGATACGTTAAATTTAAATTATAAATTTTTGTATAATGAATGGCACACGACGATTATATTAAATACGTACATATACATATGTATAATACATATGTACGTACAAAAATTATTATGGTTGAATTATCTTTGTTTTTTATTTTTTTAATTTAAATTTTTCATCCAAACAACATTAATTTCATCGTGTTGTTTTAATCTGTTAATTAGTGACAACTGTTTCATGCAAAATTTAAAAAAAACCCCATTTAAAAAAATAAAAATCACTAGAACAGACGGAAATTTGAATATATACAGTTTTAAAAGCAAATCTTTTCTCAGTATGTTATGGTATTTATATTTAAAGGAGAAAAAAAATACATTTTATGTAGAATACCACATGTATCTTAACCAATTATAGAGAATATGACGTAATTAGTAATTTTTAACCTGATTAAAAATAATAAAAATTAATATTGCATAAATGCTTAATTGATTTACTGTTTAAGATTCTCTAGATACTACAGAAAATGTGTGTTAACATTTTATTGCTGTAAAAAAAAGAGATATGTTATGTAATTGAGAATTAATTTATTCACTCTTTAAAAGTCCTTAGAATACATTTTAATACTTATGTATTTTTGTTTTTTTGTGACTCTGTGTATTTAAATTATTAATGTGACGTTATTCGAATGAAATAGGATAAAAATAATATTAAAATAAATTCAACAAAATAATATTTTTGTATTTGTTATTAAATTTAAGATATTTTCAAAATTTTCTTTCTGTTAAATATTTAATTTAGACACGCGTATTGTTTAGTATACAGTACATCTATTGGATGTCATCATGATGTTGACAAAGAGTATAAATTTTACATGTTTTATTGCGTAAATACGAAAAATATGTATATTTTTGATATTATTGCCTTGTTAATTTGTATTTATCAATTTTAAATAATAAATTTATCGTTTTTAAAGTAAATAAGCGAAATAAAATTTAGATAAAAAAAGGTTTCTTCTTCTATTTTTAAATATTTTTTATATTTTAGGTAACTATTGTCTCCGAATACAAATACATATTTGCTTTTCTTTATGCGGATAATTGCCTTAATTTTAACTGTCTATACTATTTTTCGTTATCAAGGATAAATTTATCGAAAAGAATGGCATAAAAAGTGCTCTAAGAATTCAAAGTGATGCAAAATTGAATGAACTTTTATTTAACTTGAACTTTGGTTTTATATTCAAATTTTTTCAAAACAAGTAGAGTAAATCATGAAAAATTTGTCAAGAAATAGTTGAGACCACAAAAAACCGGTTTCTTGAAACTGAAAACGACTGGTTTGGTCTAAACCAATGATATTTCAAATTTGGAAATTTTTAGTGAATTTGAAAAACTTCGAAAGTTCCATGCTTAAACACCTGAAATTGAACCCACACTCTTATAAGGATGCAATATGTATGCTTATACTTTAACTATTCTCTTAAGATACTTTCTTATAATCTCTTTGGACTATGATTTAGTTTTTCAAATCGTACGTACAAAGTAAATTACCGAGAATAATATTTCTCATAATTTTTTTTGCTATCTTAATATTGGCAGCACTAAACTAAATACGAAAGATACTATAGCGAAAATGTTACTGAAGAAATATGTGTATAAAAAAATAAAAGTTTTTTTTTTCCTTTCCGTTTCATTTACACAAAATATTCTCGAAATCACATTAATAATACGATTTTTTTTTCGTAGTCATAATTGTACACTTTACAAATAATAATGTAGCATAATTCTATAATGCACTTATAAAGTGTAGATACATAACAGATCACCATATTAAATTTAAAAAAATTTTTACTTATCTCATTTATCTTAAAAAATTTTCATATTTTCTTAATCTGATTGTGAACATTTCGAATGTAAGAACAAAAAAAAAACAGAAAAAAAAAGAATGAAAATTTCCGCTTCATATGAAATCAAAGAAAAGCGAAATTAAATTAATTTCTCATGGGTACATTTTAAACATTATTATATTATACATACATATGTACATACTGCTTACCAGTTACTACTGTATATTAAGTTGTATACTCTATTATGCAAAAAAAAAGCCAACAAAAACAAAAAATATATGCAATGGTCTGTAGAATACTGGACTGTAAAAATTAATTAAGTTTCCAAGTTACTGACTTTATTTATTTATGATGAAATACAGATTATAAATATCCTGTAAACATTCAGATATTTTGATAATAAAATACTTAAAAATTGTTGTGGTTTTAAGAAAGATATAAATTTAAATCAGATATATACGAATAACTGGAATTATTGCAGTGAAAAATTATATCTACTTTGTAAAATAATAATGAAAATATTTTGAATATTTTGTTTTAAAAGCAACAGATTCCATAGAATTTATTAGGAATAATGTTGTGCCAGAGAAAAAAGGATTTTAGGTAATCTAGATGAAAATTTAGTATATTAAACAAGATTAATTGTTTTTTACGATACCATATATTATGTACATACCATTTTTTTTTTGTTTAGTTGAGGTTTGTGAAATATTATCAAAACAATTTAGGTGACCACACCAGATGATTTAGAAGCCATTTAGAATTTCAAAATATATATTTGAATTTTAAAACACAAGCTAACACTTTAAGATATTTTTATATGTATTTTGTTGTTATTGTTTTTTTTTTCTCTAGCATAATCGAAAAGATAATTTGAATTTTTATTCAATAATTTTTTTTTCCTTTTAATAAATAAAAATTTCATGTTAATTTTCTCAATTACCTCTTCAATTAGAGGTAATTTTAAAATATTATTATCAATATCATAAAATATTCATTTTTATTTTGTATAATTTTAAAATTTTTCAATATTATAGTAAAAAAAAAAAAAAATGTTTCTGATTCATCATAATTTTCCCACAATAGTTCATTTATATGTTACTTTTATGTATTTAAATCATAATGTAAACAAAAAAAAAGTATCGATTTGAAAAAAAAAATATACAAACAAACATAAATGTGTAATTTGAAAATGACTTCTACTTCTAATACAAATAAATATACATATGTATCTACAATTTACATACATATATGTATATAAATATATAGAAATATACATATATATGTATGTATACATAATACTATTTATATTAGACTTCTCTATTTACTATTAACTTTTCAATTAACCATTTTCTGAAGCTCGCTAATCAACATTTTGTACGTGTCAAAAATTTTAAGAAAATAATTTTCTGCTTAATAAAGCAAAAAATTTATTCATTTCATTATTTTGTTGTTTTTTTCTTTTTTATTTATTATTTTATTTTCTTTTTTTTTTTTTTTTTTTGACTGTAAATTATTTATTTTTTTTTGTATAGAAAATATATTAACATATAATATATCTTATTTGTTAAAGATCTTCGAATAAATAAATTTAAATAACAAAAAATAATATTATGAAATAAAGATAAAATTTAAGAATGATGGTGATGCATTTACTAACTAACCAAATAATTCGATATTTATTTTGTTAATAAATAAATAAGTATGTGAAGAAAAAAAAACAATTTCGAAAAATTTAAATATTATGTGAATATTTTTTTCTCTCATTTTAGGTAAAATTATTCAAGAAAGATATATTTTTTTTATATTTCTTTTTCTTTTGTTTATTTTTGTTTAATTAATTTATAGTTAATTTGATCAGTTTCTTTTCGTATACGAGTAATAATGCATATGTTTCATGAACAAATTTTCATATAATCATTCAAATTTATTATATATCAATCATTCTTAATCAATTTATCATATATAATATGTGTTATAATATAAAATCTACAACATCATGAATATTGCCAGGTGGGTTAGAAAATCCATAACCATAAAGCATTATACTTAATTTAAGATCTGTTTACATGTGTTATATTTGTACATAAAATTTAACCAAATATATATTTTTTTTTCTTTCTTCTTCTTTTCACAAAATATGTTTACTTTTTCTTTTAGTAACCTAATTTTTGAAAGATAACGATGTTTCTAATTTTATTTTATTTTCTTTTAAATATATCCCAAAAAAAAAAAAAAAAAAAAATGTTTATTTCTTATGAAATTTATGCGCATTTACAATGACATTTTATAAGAAATATTCAAAAAAAAAGAAAATATGTGCCATAATCCTGATTACGAATAAACGAAAAAAAAATTTTTAATGCAAATTAAGTAAATACAAAATATATACTTTTATACTATTATACGAATTATGTAAATTTTCTAATTACATTTTTTTTTTCAATTATTTCAAAGAACGAAAAATATAAGAAAGAAAAATAAAAAATAATATTATTATCCTCGAGAAAATGTTTATTTTTATGATGACGTTCTTTCTAAATTCTTAATTTATAAACCTACGCAAATTTCGTTATTTTTTTTTGTTTTTGTCAGAAAGGAAAAAAAACAATAAACAAAATAAAAATAATTCTATGACGATTTTTTTTTCGCTATTTTTCTCATTTTGTATATTCTAATAACAATTTTAATAAAAATTTAAAATCTTATTAAATAAAATAGCTATTTTTATAACAGTTTAAAAGTTCATGCTGCCATTAAAATCCACATCTACATAATAGAGTCATTTAAAGAAAAAAGTTTTGTTTTTTTTTTTTATTTACCATTTCTTTTATATACAAAAACAAAATATTATGGTAATTTGAGTTTTTTTTCTGTTTGTATGATTTGTTTTTATATTTTTCTTGTTTATTTAATGTTTTTCTTTAATTTCAAATTCTAATTTATTCCTACAAGTCGTTAACAATTATGTAGAAAGTTTATGTTTTTTTTTTGTCTCCCCTTTTCGAATTTTAATTATAATTTTTTTCTAATTTTATTTAATTTGTTTTAAATATATTCGAGTACTTTTTAATTCTCTTAAGTTTAGTTTATGTCAATATTATTTTAATAAAATTTAAATAATTTTTAATTACAAGGATATAACACAAAATTTTCTTCTTTTTAAAACTAAAAAATGTGGTCTTTAACTAAAAAAAAATTAACTATTTTCAACTTTAAAGTGATAAAAAATGTTCAAAGGATATTTTAAACTGAACTTCAAAAAAACAAGCCATTTCTAGATTTAATATTAAAGTTTTATGATTTTTGACTGGAAAATTTAAATAATGCTACTTGGAAATTATCAGTGCGACTTTTTTTTTTTAAAGAGAAAAATAAACTTTTTTTTTTTCATTTAAAGCCCCATTCGATTTAGTGACCCTTGAAAATCAAAATAAATATAAATAAAATTCAAATAAAAATGAAAATTGTAATCCCAGCACGTTTGTTTAAATTGTCTCAATGTTTTAAAGGATAAAAACTAGAATGTTTATCGTTTCAATATCAATTTCAACCCCCTTTGTTGACCAATTTTTAAATTGCCCATTTTCCACTTAGTAGCAACAAAACATTGTTGTGATATCACGTTATTTGTGCTACAACACTCTCGAAATATTATATCATCATATTCAACTATCAAAAGCTTTGTTTTTTTTTTTTTTAACAAATATTCAGCAGGGTGATAAAACAAAGTTTTCTTCACTTACTTTATTCCTTTTCTTTCTAAACCATGTTTTAGTTGATTTGCTTTCTGAACCCCCCAAATATGAACATATGTTTATCTATAATTTAAGTTGCAGTATATTAAATGACAATAAATCTTTTTCCATTCAATTCACATTCTTTCTTTTAAAATTCAATTATTTACTTTAAAAATTATCTATTTACCTATTAACAATATTTTCTACATATACCTAGTACATAATATTTTTTTTTTCTCAATACATATTTTTTAGGCCTCACATAAAGTATTTGTCATTATATTCAAGTATAATGTTAATTATAAGTGCTAAAAATATGCAAAATAATTCACACAAATTTAAAAGTTAGTATGTTAAATACATCGCAGATATTTCACTCAAACTCAAGTTTAAAAAAAAATAAATAAAAAACATGTCAACATACCAAAAAGAAATAAATAAAAGTTGGCGCATATCTACTATACAAGAATACCATCAGAATACACATGAAACAAGAAATATTATAGTAATAACATAAAATTTGCTAATAAATGATAATTATTAACATATCTGTTCAACATTTTCTAATTTAAATATTTTTTTTTTTTGAGGACACACTAAAACTGCTACTATCTACCTATTTTTAAACATACATATGTACTTATATATTATATTTTTTTAAATATACAAATATACGTTTTCTTTTCACCATGTATACAAGAATATAAAATATTTATTCTACATTATATATCGTAGCTACCTCACCTTGACTTTTATAAAATGTACAACTACAATATTTATGAGAACATAATAATATTAAATTTACACTAGTTAACCTGCAAGGTATCCTTATGCAAATATGTATTTATTTTGAGTACATTCGATAGAATATATGTATATCTCTACCACATATCATCCTGTTTAATGTGTGTATCTACATAGTAAAATAATTTATATTTTACTACTTTTTTTTATAACATCATGTATTATACCGCAAAGTACATATATGTATTGTTTATTTTATACTTCTTTTTTTTTCATTGAAGGTAGAATAGAATTTTTAAAAACATATATAAAAAAAAAAAACAAATTACTTAAGGAAGTTGTGTATAAATCACGGTAAACTTGTTTGTATGTGTCTAGGGATAAATGGTATATTTTAATCTGGTAAACATACAAATTGTTCACCTGATGATGGTGATAATGATGATAAGAAGAATAGAGTAAGCGAAGAAAAAATAATGAATGACTCCCACGAAGATAACAGAAGAAAATAAAAATAAAAAAATATAGCTAGTCCCCTTTTTTCTGTGACACTATATAACGGAATAAAAATAAAATAAAAAACTATGAAGAAGAAAAAAAAAGTGATATTTGAAAATAACGACTTTTAAGGAGAAAAAGCAAAATAGATATAATAAAGAAGAAGTTTATACATATACATAATTCTTTTGTGTTCACATCAATTTAGTACTGTACAATATAAGGTGTCGCGACTTGTTATTTCTATTTTTTTTTTTTTGTACAACTTTTTTCTACCAATACAACAGTAGTAAATTTACCACCACACCTTATAGCTTATAGCTTATTAGCACTTTTACGCTAAGTACGACAGAAAGAAAAAAAAATTTGCATAAGTATCTCACAAAAAAGAAGTACCAGTACTTTTTTTCTTTACATTCAACTGTCATATATACTCAGGTTTATTTTCTTTTTTTTTTTTTTTTTTGTAAATTTCTACACCGTTGAAAAATTTTGTTAAATGGATATATTAACAATTAGGGGAAAATAATCATACATATACATATTTTGTTTATTTTTATTATTTAATTTTCCCACGAAGCATTTTTTTTTTCTTTTGGGAAAATTTTAATATTATTTTATATTGAATGTCCTAATTTCTGTAAAAATAAAGTTTTTTTTTTTTATTTATTGAAAATTTAAAAATTAAAAGTTTCTGTAAAAAAAAAACAATCTGAAATGAACATTGGCAAACAATTGGCCTTATCAAGGATAACTTGAGATTTATTGTAACCAATTCAGACTGCCAAGTATTTTTCACGTGGAATGTGAATCACAATGTTATTATTGACACAGAAATCATTATTAGGACTCAAAAATTATATCGCAAGGATTTAAAAAAAAATATATAATAACTATGTATAAATAATACGATATAAGAAAGCTTAAATATTAATGTAGTAAGTTGAAAATAATCCTAGAATAGGTAAAAAAAAATTAAAATAATTGTTTTAATTGCTCTTTAAAAAAAAAAAAAACATAAATAAAAAGGACTCATCGTCGATGTTATTATAGAAATCATGCTACAAATATCCTAATTCTGGAAACAAACTAAATTTTTCCTAAAATACTGAAATACTTAAATTTTATCATTGAAAAAAATAAAATAAAATATTTATACGCATTTCCATTTCAATTTAATATTAAGTATTTTTGTCAACAAAATAATTTTAATTGTTTCATATAATAAAAATCCTTTTTGCATAATAAATTTCATTTACATTAAATTACATTAATTTACATGAAAAAAAAAAAGAAAAGAAAATGATAATCATTTCAATTTATTTGATTTTTATTCTCCTTCACATACTTGAAGAATTATATGTTTTAATAAATACATCTTTAAAAAAAATGTTTTATCGTATATAAAATAAATCTTAAAAAATAATATGATATCCTGTTGAATCATTAGGATAACATATATCATTAATTACAGCACATATAATATTCAAAAAGCACCACTTCATGATTATGAAGTGAGAACATGCGTTGTTTATATACAAGAAAAAAGGATAATAAAAAATATATATCATATATGTATGTATTATAAATACACTTGTACACACTCACATACACAGACATATGTATGATACAAAACAAATTTTTTTCATGAAAAAAATCTCATCAAAAACATCAAAAACTTACATACATGAATAAAACAACATCAACAACAAAAATCTTTTGAAAATTAATGATTTTTTTATACTTTAACGTATTCTGTATTTAATGCGTAAAGTGTTGATTGAGAAAAAAAAATTTTAAAAAAAAAGGAGAAAAAGACGAAAATTTAAAAAGTAAAATGCTGAAACAAAAATAAAATTGTGAGAAAAATTTTTCTCAACATAATAACATAAAATTCATTTAAAAATAAAAATAAAATAAAGAAGTGAAGCATAAAAAGGAATAAATTTTTTTCATAATAAATGATGAAAGCATAAAATTTTATATTATAAATAGAAATTTAGATTTAAGTGTAAGAAAAAAAAAAGCAATTTGTGCGTAAGTAATAAAAATAAAATAGAACAAAAATATACATAATTTTTTTCATAAAAAAATTTTACGCTTCACTACCTTAAAGGGTTTGAATATATATTTATATTACATAGTCATTCTCACTCCATTTAGATACTTACAACAATTTTTTTTTTTCATACTTTTTCCTTAACAATTTTCCTTTAACGCCTACAATATGTATAAAAAATGTTTTTACTGTAGTAAGATTTTACATTAATTTAATTTTTTTGCAATAAGTTCGATTTAATATTTTTAGTCCTTTTGAATAATAAAAATATTAATAAGAATATCAGAATATGGCAAATGGAATAGAAACTCTAAAGATCACAAATTTTATCTACGCCTGGGTAGCAAACACTTAAAAGTGGTATCCTTTTGAATATAAATATGCTGTATTTTCAATTTCATGACAACTTAAAAATATTTAAAAAAAATTAAATTCATACATTTGGTTTTTTAGTTTATGGAATCCTTTTATTCACGAGAATTTTCATTATATAACCAAAAAAATACAAATTCAGCTATATAACTGTTTTCAAAGTACTCTCAAGTACTCTCAAACTCTTAATTTTACATAAAAAAATTTAATAAATAAATATTAAAGCGCTCTTATTAAGTGTCCCACAAAAGAAAAATTATTCCAATCAAGCAAATGGAAAATTATTTTAAAAAAATAATTCTTAATGAAATTTAATTACGGTCTTCATTAAGAAAATAATTTTTTACATGAAAAATCAATCAATTTTTATTTATTTATTTTTCAAATTTGCTTCTACGGTTTCTTTCTTTGAATCGCATAAAAAAAATAAATATGGTTTTAATAAATATCAAATTATTTATGCTTAAACAAAAACAGAAATCAAATGAATAAGAAAAAGCCTTTAGGGGCTTTTAATTGGCTTTCGTGTTATTCAATATTTTTAACACAAAAAACAGAAGAAGAAAAAAAAAAAAAAGGAAATTATAATTCAGAGATAAGTAATTGTTCTTTTGTATTTACAATTTTCTTTATTCATACATACATACGTATATGTACATACATATATACATATAAGCTGGTATGAAATTCAGAAAATGATTTAAGAGTTTCCCATAAATTTTCACAATAAATTGCTTTTAGCCTTTTGTGTATAATTACTCTCATATTAAAATAACAATATTTGTATACCAACTATGTATACAATATTACAATAGCATCACCATAAATAGAAAACTTTCTTTTACTGTTTAATCGACGTTAAAATAATTTTGCTTCACATATAGATACGGGTGGTAATAGATATTTAGTAGATAGGTATTATAGATTATGAAAAGCTTTCAAGGATCATTAAATTTTGTATTTACAAAATTTTTCATCCTTTTCTTGTATACATATGAAAAAATAAAGAAAAAATATATTATGAACGATAAAAATACAATAATAAGAAGAATTTAACGTTTATTATAATAAATTATTTTTTTGAAAAAGGATATTTCTTTTCTTCTTTTTCATTTGTTAAATAACATCGATAAACACTTGAGGCGCAATATTATAATACAATTTAAAATATTTTATGTATTTTTGAAATTATTTATGTTTGGAATTAGTATTTTTTTTTTGTGTATCTTTTGAAGTTTTTTAATTTTTTTTTTTTGTTTGTTTGTTTTATTTTAACAATTTGTGTGGAAACAAAAGAAATAAAAAGTCGATATTTTTCTTTTTACAAAAAAAAAAAGATTTATTATATTCATTGTTTTTTTGTATGATTCTTTTAATTAAAATTAATTATTTTATTTAATTTAAATGAAAACGAAAAGGAATTTCAAAGAAAAAAAAAATCATATAATTAAAATACTGTAAATTTTTAATGTTTGTAATTATTTAATTTCAATTGTTTTTAAATTTTCAACTTTAAATAATTATTGTATTTTTTTTTTTTATAAAATTTTATTGATAAAATTTACAAGTGTATAGTTTTCAATTGAAATAATAATTATATAATTAAAAGCTTCAATTCTCTTTGAGAATTTCTTTTTCAAAAAATTTCGAAATATTTTCAAGATATCACTTTTAGGAAAAACACTAAAACATAAAAGGATTTATTATTTACACAAATTTTGAAATGAAAATACGTACTAGTAAGTTTTAAAAATTTAATTATTTATAAATTTTCAATTCAATTTAATAAAATTTTTAAATTTCAAGACAATTTAAATGATACTCTTAATATATTTTTTTTAATTTTTTCCAGCTTGTAAAATTCTTTTTCTAGGAAACTCTCTCTTTAGTCATTTTTCTAGAATCGAATAATAATTCTAATAATTTTTTAAAAAAACTTAGAAAAAAATCCTCTATTCCTCTAAAAAAAAAAAAAAAAAAAAAAAAAAAAAAAAAAAAAAAAAAAAAAAAACACTCAGGGTATTTAAAAAAATTACAAAATTAATTTTTTTAATTGAAAAGCAAAAAAAATAAAAATAAAAACTTCCTAGTAAATTTATAAATAAGGACTTACTTTGTAGCTGCTTGAACTAATGTCCAATCATATTGTTGTAAAACTTTCATAACAGCACTTGTAATTTTTTCATCTTCTTTTTTACCATTATTTGATTCTCCATTCGAATTACAATTATTTTTTTTACTGATATTTATTTGTTTATTTCCACTACAATTTGCTATAATTAATGTTTCCTTTGGTTTTATATCCATTTTCATATTTTCTTCTTCCATTGTTTGTTTTATTTTTATTTTTTTATTAATTTTAATTAATTATTTTATATTTTAAGAAATTTCAAGAAAATTTTTTATGAATTATGAGATTTTATTTTTCATGCAGTTCTTTTGTGTTTTTTTTTTTAATATTACGTATATTTGTTTCACTTTTTATTTAACATTTATTGAAATTCCAACAGGTGTTCACATTTTTATAAATTATAATAATAATAAATATGTACTTATTTAATTAATATTATTTATTTTAATTTATTCAATTAATTTTTTAACAATAAGCAAATATTTTTATTAATTTCAAAAGATAAACTCTATTAGTGTTCGATTTACTTAGAATAATTGTTTAAATCCTTGGCATTAAAAATAAAATAAATGTTTTGCAATTACTTTTTATTGATGAAATAAAAATTTAAAAAAATATACATATATGATATATATATTTTATGTGTAAAATTTTTGTTTATATTTTTTCGTAACAGTCGAACAAGTAGCCACTTTGTTTTTAAATTAATAACATAAACAATACTAAATACTATAAAATACTAAATTATCAAAATTAAAAAAATTGATCAGCAGTTTTAGAGAAAATAAAAATACAAAGAAATCATTCAATTAAAAAAATTTTTTTACGTTTTTTTTCGTAACATTAAAAAAAAAAATGAAATCTTTTAATTCGATGGTTTATTCGCGTCGTTCTAAAAAGAAAAAAAAATATTGTCGACCAATTTGAATCGTTAGAAATCTAAAATGATACTGATCCGTAAATGTTACTTATTACTTTTGCGTACTCTTGTTAAAACTAAATGTTTTGACTGACAACTAATCAGTATTTTATTCATTTTTTTTTTTCTCAAGTTAATTTTATTTTTCTTTTCGTCAAAGAACTTCTTAACAAATAAAGCGACAAGCGGCGATTTATCCGACAAAATTACATATTATTATGTACATGTTAAATATGTGAAAGAAAAATATTAATATAATAAGTATCATATCATCATATATGTACGCGTCTCCCCGATTCTCTTAACAAATCCCTTAAACCTAAAAATTCTCATATATTAAGCCACACACCACATATGATATGATGATAATGTGTAGTATGATCCTCTACTATCAACACATAAGTTCCAGAAGTCTTCGTATTTTTTTTTTTTCGTATTCATTTAAATATAGTAACTACATATCAGTACGCACAGTGTCTACTACACAACAGCATATGACGTACATATAATGTATTTATTAAAAGATATTTCAAATATATATACTATATAATATATGAAAATGAATATATGAAGTATGAATGAGTGATCTTTCTTAAGACTTTTGGTGTTATCAAAATATGCCTTCACTTTCAAGTAGATCGCGCGGACTAAGAAAACAAGAGAAACTGAAGAAGAAAAGAAAAAAAGAAAGAAATGTTGATGATTGTTAACATAATAATGATAAGAATAAGTCAAAAACTATCTTTTCTATTTGAAAAATAAACAAAATAATTATATAAGCTGTTCTAAGTTTATATACATCCGTATTAATTTTCATATTATCCTTGAGTAATTTAAAATAATGTAAAAGGATACTTTTAGAAATATGGATTTTTTTTTTTTTTTGTTAATTTTTTTCTCAGATGACAATTTTTCCAAGCATTTGTGTGTGTGTGAATAAAATTAATCCTTTTATGTTCACCGAAATCATCGATTAAATTTTGTTATATTTTAATTTTTTTTTTTTTAAATGAAATCTAGCATCAATTTACTCGTACGAGTAAATTATTTAAACATTTTTCTATTTAAATTTAATCTAACATAATTTTGTATAAAAAAACCGTTAATTTTAAAAGAAATCTTCATTAAAAAGTATAAGAGGATTTGTCTTATAATTTCTATTACCTAAACGACGTTTAAGAAGTATTGAAAAAGTATTAAATTTAAGGACCACATTACAATATAGTACCTGGTATAAATTTAATTAAAAAATTACATATTTCTAAGCATCGCCTTAAAATTTAAATTCTACACATTATCCTTGCTTCGAAGCAAATAAAAATCATTAAAAAAAATAGATGATTTTACTAAATTAAGTTCTAAGAACATAAAATAATTTAAATTTGAAAAAAAAAAAAGAGAGAAACATAAAAATAAATTACTTTACGTTGAGTTTAATAACCTAATAGATTTTTTTTTTTAAAACTGGATTTTATATTGACAAAAAAAATTTCGAAAACGTTTTCACATAAATAAATTTATAAATGATGTGTAAAATTATATGTGCATACAATTTCAAGTACCCATCATTTAAATCTTTAAATAATTTGAAAAAAAAAAAAAAAAGTATCTTAATGTTTATTTCTTATACAAACTCTTGAACTTGAAAATTATATGAAGTGTATTAAAGTCAAATTTAGAATTGAGAAAAAAAAAACGGCATGTAAGCATAAACACATCAATTGACCCTTGAAATTATTCATGATATTTTTGTTATATAAAACTCACACATAATATTCTATAGTAAATTTTTCTAAAACTATATGTTTTTTATATAATACAAATTTTCAAGATTTTTAGAAAAATAAAACGAATGGAAAATATTGTTTTTGTTCTAGAAAAAGTTATTAAAAAACAAATTTTTCCAACTCTGGAAATCGAACTTGAATTAATAAATTCTAAACAATCAACAAGCTCTCACGCGTGACATGTAATAAACACAGGTATTACAGTTTAAAAACATTTTGAAAATTGGAATAGATCTTCCTATGGAATTTGCAATTTGTCGAAATGCAAAATTAAAATGATTTTGTACTTAAAGACTTGGAGATTTTTGGAAAGTGGTGGGTTCAGTGCTTAAAGGAAACTATTCGCAAAAACTGTCTCAAATATATTTTATATTCCAAAACGAATCAAATTTTAATTTTTTTGTAGAAATTACAAGTCTAGTTTTTTTTTATTCAATATATCGATAGAAAAAAAGTTAAACAAATTATAGTATAGGGATGAAGAAAGGGAGGTGTTGTTGGTTACCTTTGAGAATACTTATGGTGCCTTTTTCATATATTGAAGAACTAAATCTAACGAGACTTTTATTCTTTTATTTATTTTTTTTTGTCTAAATCGTTCTGTTCTGTGTAATGTGATTGAACTTTAAAAATTTATATGAAAATAAAATACAAATAGTTTGACTTTTTTATCCTGAGAAAAAATATATATAGGTACATATACATATATATGTATAAAAATATATTGAGCATACGCTATTAAGTGCTCGTAATAAAAAAAAATTCTCGCTGAGCCCAAACAGAAATGCAAGCTTAAAATTAGAAACTAAAATTACAAAAGTAATAAAAAATATATTTTAGAATTATTTTTTTTTTTCTAACGTTTCTATTTACGTTCATAAAATAAGAAAATAAATTTAAAAAACATCCAAATTATTACATAAATTGATGAAACTTCAGATGTAGTGGACATTCAATAAATTCATGAAGCAATATAAGAAACTAAATACTTTTAGGTGAATTTATTCATTAAAAAAAAATCCAAGCCCTTAAAACTACATCTAACACCCACCGATAAAAATGACGACTTCTAAAACATACATTTTAAAAATATTTCAAAGTGTACTTCCAGTTTTAAATTGACCATAGTCCACTTAATCGGAAGTTTTACTTATAAATTTTATAACAAATCGAAAAAAAATTTATTTTTTTTTTAATAACGTCATTTTGTTATGTATCATTTACATTTACTCTAAATCACACATTCCCATATATTCTATTTTATTAACAACGAATAGAATTTTAATAAATCTGTAACTATAATTAAATTTTCTAATTTCATTATGCTCATGGAAATATTATATGGGGTGATCATGAACTGGTACAGGGTAATTTTTTTAAATTTATTTTTTATAATTTTACCATATAACTTTTTATTTGGAATTAAATAAATTAAGTAATTAAAGTTAAGTAATTATGCATCAAAATTAAGAATAATAAATTTCAGTTAAAATTTAAATAATATCTTTCCTGAAATCTTTTTGATCTCATATTCCAGCAAATTCACATAATTTAAAAAAAAAAATTAAAGCCCCCTGTAAAATAAATTAACATCAAAAGTTACAATGCTTTACATTCCATACTCGTATTTACCACAATATATGTAATATCCCAGTAGGAAAAGTAGGAAGGCCTTCCTTAGGAAGGCATCTAGAAGTTTTGAAATATAAAGTAAAATCTAAAAAATTCCTGGGAAGCTATAAATGATGGTATTAGAAGTCCCATGTAAAAAAGATATTATGTGGGATACGGAAAGGAAGGCTTCCGACCGTTTTAAAACTTCCAAGGAAGCATTACAGAAGCCTTCTGCAGAAGTTTTAAAACGGTCGGAAGCCTTCCTTTCCATATCCCACACAATATCTTTTTTACATGGGCATGTCCTAGGCTTGGAAGGTATCTGTTCAGTTTTTCATCGTTTTCTTCTCATTACCTTCTACAGGAGGTAAAAAGAAACCTTCCAAATAGCTCTTAGAGAAGCTAAAACGAAAAAAATGGGTTAGAAAAAATTTTTAAGACTTCTAATACCATCATTTATACCTTCCCAGGAATTTTATACAATTTACTTTATATTTCAAAACTTCTAGATGCCTTCCTAAGGAAGGCCTTCCTACTTTTCCAACTGGGATATTTATATACACACACATGTGTTTATACATATATGCTCATATATAATACATAATCATATTTGAAGGCGGAGATTCAAAAACTATATTAACATAATAATTAGTTTGGAAATTTTGTTAAAAAATTCTATAAAGTTTTGCTTATTTATTTATTATTTTTTTTTTTCTTTAATGAAAATTTTAAATATGAAAAACTAGGTACATCGTGTAAGTTAATGTAATATGATGACATTATAGAATGGACCTATAGAATAAAAATCTGAATACATATTTAAACTAGATTTAAAAATAAAATTTTTTATTATTTTCTTTAATTTTTAATTAAGGTTGTGTGAGTGTAAGGTAAACATGTTATATAAAATTGAATAAATATAATTATACTGCATATGTACAAAAAAAAAGTTTATTGTATAACATAAAGCAAAAATAACCTTTCAACAAATTCAATTAAAAATATTTTTTCTAGATGGCATTTTAAAAATAATAACAAAAAATTAGCTTTGTTAATTTACCAACAAACAAAAAAAAAATAGGTTTTAAAAAAAAATGATTTAATGCGTAATGAGAAAAATTTGAATAAAGGCTTTTATATAAAGTTCTGATACATATGTTTTTTTCAATTCAAAAATTAACAAAAATAATAAAATTAGGTATTGTGATATAATAAATCGATTTAACTTTTAATGAATTTTTCTTAAAACTGTATGAAAAAATATATGTACTTCCCTCTCCCTCATATTTTTTGCGAAGAAACAAGAAATACAGTTCCTAAAATTTGTTCAGTTTCATTTTAAAAAAACGAAGAAATTGGCAAAATAAAATGGTAGGATTTGATTTTCTAGCAAATGCTTTCTTGCTGAAATTCCAAATTTCTCCTAGATCGCTCAATAAATAACGGAAATCTTACGAATAAACGATTTCGGTAGATTTCTATTAGTTGAAGTTCTCATTTTTTTTAATAATGACTGTTTTTCTCGTAGGAGTCGTAAATAACGACTCGTGGGGTGGGAATTTTTACTATATAGGCAGGTATGTATATAAAAATACGAGTAAAAGAGGAATACATACTTTGTATAAGTATTTTAGTTAGTTGGTCATGGGTTGGCTGGGTCTTCTAAAAGAGCTTTTTGTTGGCTGGTCATTTGTGGGAAACTTCGAAGACTGTTGTCAAAAAACTTCATAGAAAGGACGAAGTTTTTACACAAAATTCTAAAACGATTTCGAAATGTCGAAGTGAATTTCGAAAATTTGAAGATAAACTTCGAAAATCAGAAAGACAAAAAATGCTTTTTTGCAAGTTTGCTGCTTTTTGTGTTTTTGTTTTTTATTTCTATTCGAAGAAATATCTGTTTTATCATTTATGATTTTTTTAAATATCTATGCATATCATTTCGTTAACAAAACTTCTTGTTTGGCTTAGTGACCTCTATTTATGATTGTCATAAATAGAAAATTTGCTACTTTTTTCTAGAAATTTTGACATTTCTTATCAACAACAACAATACAACAACTCGTACATCAGCTGATTCAGAAACAAAATAGGTTGTTGATGAGCAAAAACAACAAGGAGTAATTTCAGGAAATTTATAACTTCTTAAAGAAAAATAATTTAGTAATTATGACTATTTATAATTTATACATTTTTGATAAATACGGTATTCTGTTATATTATGGAGAATGGAATCGGCTAAAGAAATCGGGAATAACAAAGGAGGAGGTGATTATTTTTCAAATTACATAGGTACATATATAGTAACTGTTAATCTGCATTTTGTTATTTTTCAGGAAGCAAAATTAATGTACGGAATGTTATATTCAATAAAATCTTTTGTTAGTAAAATATCACCAACAGATCCAAGAGAAGGTTTTTTATGTTATAGAACAAATAAATATGCATTACATTATATGGAAACACCATCAGGATTAAAGTAAGTATGAATATTATTAAAATTATTTTCTAATTAGAAATTTGAGATGCTATCAAACATTATTTTATCAATAGATTCGTTTTAAATACCGATACTGCATCAATGAATGTTAAAGAATTATTACAGCAACTTTATGCTAAAATTTGGGTTGAATATGTTGTACGTGATCCATTATGGACATCTGGTACACCAGTTACATCAGATTTATTTAAAACAAAATTAGATGATTTTATGAAACAATCAGCAATATTCGGAATAAGAAATATATAAACTGGAAATTAAAAAAAATTAAAAGCAATCGAAAATTTAATTAAAATTACATAATTTATCTTTAAGCATTTCAATATACATATGTATATATTAAAATTAAGATCTACATAAATCAAAAGGTACATCTATTTTATTTATATAAAAACAAATTTTCTCAAGAAATCGAAATTTTATTTGCAAAAAAATCAAAATTACATAAAAATTATTTAATCATAAAAATCTGAGATCCATGAACTCATGTAATGCAGTTCAACTTGTCTTGCTTGTCTTACTGACATGGGATCCTTGAATGAAAAAAATTAATAAAATTAAAAGTTCAAATTAGAAAAAAGATAAATAAATTTTCAACCTTTGGATTTGCTTCACGTAAATCTATATGATGTGCACCTTCTGGAATAATCAAAATTACGATCCGGCTATTTGATGTTCTAAGAACACCACCTCCGCTCCATGGATCTAAAAGTCCATTACTAAAAATGATGTTTGAAGCAGAACTAGAAAACAAGAAAAAAGAAAAATGTTTATTTTTTTTTTCTTATTTTGAAAATTGTATAAATTTTCTCATACTCGATATCTTTTCCACCGTATCTTGTTATAATTTCATATTCTCTTGGACGTACACCAAATTTCATGAAACATTCATTAGAGAATTTATTAAAATCCCATTTTTTTTCCATGAACATATCATCTGATTGACCAGAACACATTGGCATTACCATTTCAGTACATGTTTGAAATTCCCATACATCATCTGATAATGATCCATCAAATGCCGAACTATAATCCAAGCAACTTTGTTTTCCTGTATAATTTGCATAAATATTAACTGCTTTTTGTAATGCCTGAAATTTTTCAAATAACTCATTTAAACTGTAAACAGAATAATAAAATTAAAAATAAGCTTAATAATTTTTACAATTATTAATTGTTCATTTTTATATGATTTATCTAGTTGACCACAAAACATTCGAACAGGATATCCTGGTAATGGTGCTAGAAAATTTGCTTCATACGGATAATTAGCCATTGCTAGACTTCCATAAACATCTTCCAAATAATCTGTTATTTTTAATTTAGTAAAATGAAATATATATTAACTGTATTTATGAAGGACACAAAATGAAAGATCTTACCAAGGAAATTATTTATATCTTCAGGTTTTGTTATATTTTTACAAAAATGAAATTGCTCATTTAAAAATAATCTTCCTTTATCTGTTGATGAGAAATTCCTTGAAAAAAAAAACAGAAGAATTTAAAAGAAAAATTTTAAATAATTTTCTAGGTACAAAGAATATTTTCAAAAGTCTTACTTTAAAGTATCCCATGACATTTTAATATTTTCGCTACAATTTCTAGTATATGCTGTTGAGAAGACTGATGTTACAATTCGACTGAATACATTACAAGGAGTTAATCCTGAATTATTATTTTTTTTTTTAAATTAAAAAAAAATTTAAATACCAATCGTCAGTTAATTCAATATTTAAAGTAATTTTTTTTACCTGGAAATTGTAGAATTGGTGCTGATGCTGCTAAAGCACCAGTTATTAAATAAGGATATTTCATACGAAACCATGCTGCTAGCATACCACCATATGAACCACCAATTGCAATTATTGGTCTTTTAATATCATTTGTTATATTTCTTAATAAATATGCATAATCAGCTAATGCTTGTTCAGCCGTTAAATATCCAATATGTTCAGCTGAATCAAATGATTTATTACCAAATGGTAATGATTTACCATAATAACGATGTTCACCAAATATAATTAATGCATGTAATTGTTGTGCTGCATCCCACATAAAACCAGTATTTTGTGCAAATAATTCAATATCACCTTCATTACCCGTATAAAATAATATTGGACTATTTTCTTTTTTATGATCATCAACAAATGAATCATTAATTAAATATCTAGAAAAAAAATATTTAAAAGAAAAAATCATGATCTTATCAATAAGAAAAATAATATTTATCGAACAATAAACTGAATAAACTCAATACAAATAAAATAAAAATCCTTGTAAATATTTGCTGAATGTACAAAAAAAAAATTAATTCCAGCATCACTGAGAAAAAATTAAATTGATAATAAAATTTTTAACTTACCTTATCATAAAAGTATGATTTGAAACATAATTAAAATGATCCAATGGTACTTCAATATTTTTTATTTTATATTTTATTGGATTTTCAGAAAATACAAATGATATAATTACAATTAAAAGAAACCAAATAATTTTATATAAAAACGAATTCATATTTTTCTTGGTAAATTTTTTTTTCTTTTTACATATAAAATTTTATAAAACACACATGTGATGAAATCTTACTGTCAATTTTACTTTTTTTTTTTTTTTTTGTCTTTTATAATAAAATAAAATTACCGATGATGATAATAAACTAATAAACCGTTCTATAGAACAATTTAAAAAAAAAAAAAACAACAAATAGTGTGTCTACTGCTTTGAGTTTCAAAATGATAATGAGATGAGAACTGAGAAGAAACTTCGTCCGTCCGATTCAGTTCAATTCCAGATCACAGTTCATAGATTACAATAGATAAATAAACAATTTCTATCTTTGTTTTTATTTGAATTAATAAAATTGTATACACAATTACAAATTAAAATGAAAAAGAAAAAAAATAATAATGTTGATAATAAGTAGGTATGTAGTATGAATGTACGTTATAAAAGCATTTCAAAAGTTAGGTATTTACAAAATCTCAATAAAGTTCTTCTTTTTTAAAAGGAAAAAGCTAAAAATGTTAAAGCTTTTTTTTCTGAATGAAGAGATCGTCGCATTATTTTTAATATTTTAAAAAATTTAAAATTTTAATTTGATTTTCATATTTCATATTGTATAAAAAAAAAATTACAAAAGAAATATGTATTAAATTATGAGTCATTTTGAATAAGACAAAGAAAATTGTCTTTTTTTAAAAAAAAAATAATAGTAAAAAAATAAGAACTTCTTATACGAAGAATAAAAGCACAAGTAGAGCATAACAAGAAGGAGAAGATAAAAAATACAACAAAAAATAAAAATGAAAAGTTATATATTTTTTTGTTTTGTTTTGTAGAAAATGGAATTAAAATACTTTTTTTTATAGAACACAAAATTATCTTGAATGTTAAAAATGAATTCTTTTTTTTTTCTCACTATATTGAACACAAATTAAAGGGCATATAAGCATTTTAAAAAATATATATAATTAATTTTATCAGAGTATAACGAAATTTTTGAATTTATTTTGGTGAGCAATTCAAATTATTTTCCATTAATTTAACATTAAATTTTATTCTAAAAAAAAAAAACGGAATTGTTTTAAAATATAAAAATAAAAAATGGGAAAATCAAAAAAAAAAAAATATTAATGTTTGAAAATATGTAAAACAAATTTATATAAAATTTTTAAAAGCCTTTTTTTTTCATTTTTCATCAAATAAATGTGTATTCCTAACTAAACAATTTTTGTTTTTGTTTTTTTTTTTTTCATTATTTATTTTAATTACTATTATTTATTTATTATATTTTTCTAAGTGTTATTTTAATTATATATTTTCATATACATATATATTTTTTTGTATGCTTTTGTTAAAAGGACCAAATTACATTTTTTTTTTTAAAAAAAAAAGTATAGATTTATTTTGCTTTTTAAATTTTTTTGTTTTTTTTTTTGTTTTTTTAAAATAGTAGCATTATTCTCGTATTCATTATACATCCATAATTAGTTAATATATAATTTTATTTTTTATTTATTTTTGTATGTATAATATATATTAATTTTTTTACCCACTTTTTTTTTAATCCTTTTTATCATTTTTTTTTTACTTTTTTTTGTTTTTTTTTTGTTCTTACTTAAATCTTACGCCGCAAATTCTTTCTGAAACGAATTACAATTTTTTTTTTTTAGAAAAAAATTAATAAAATTTTAATATTTGTTTCTTTTTTAAATTTTTTTTTTGTTTAAGTTTTTTTGTTTTTCTTATATTTCTACCTTACACAGAGATATTTGCTCTAATTTCTTACATCATCTAAATTTTATTTTATTTTATTTTATTTTTTTTTTTTGTTTATTTTCAAATCATTTTTTTTAACGATGTTACGTTTTTTTTTTACTTTGTTTTTTTTTTTTATACAATTATTACAATATTACTTAGTTTATTTTTCTAGAAAAAAAAGAAAATAATAATAATAATAATAATTTGTATTTATTTTGCGTTAGTTTAATATTTTGTTATTTCTATTTTTTGTTTTTTTTTTAAATCGTCCTTAATTTATGTACCATGTTAAATTTTAATTAGTAGTACGTTAATGTTTGTTGAAGATGCAATTTTTAAATGAATTTTCTTAAATGTATGCAATCGAGTTCTATTTTTCTAGTTTTTAAAAATGTTTATTTAATTAATTTGTTAGTTGTTTTTCTTAATATTTAGTGTTTTATTTTGTTTATTTTTATTTTTTTTTTTACCTTATATTTTAACGCTTACCACAATATGAAGTAAATAATAATTGAGAAAAAAAAAAAGAAAAAAAAGAATGTGAAAATAAAAAATTAACTAAATATATTTATTAAAATTTTAATATTATAAAATATTTTATTTTATTATAATTTTTTATTTTTGTTTGTCTCAAGTTTTAGTAAATTACTTTGAATTTATAGTTTTTGTTGTTTGTTTCTATTCGATTTTGTGTTTACTATCTTTACAATATGTATTCATTTTAATTCTTTTTTTGTTGTTGTTGTTTCTGTTTTAGATTTGTTTATGTATAGAAAAGTTACTAAAAACTTGTTTGTTTGTTTGTTATTTTAGTGTTTCTGAATCTAGGTATGTATATAATATATACTAATTCAATATTACATATAATATAATTAATTAATAAAAATGTATTTTTTTTCTTCTTTCCTTTTTGCTTTTCTTTCTTTTAATTCTTGTTATTTTTATTTTAATCTAAACGATATATTATTTTGGATTTCTACCGTCACCAATAACTCCAGCTTTATTTCTACCATCGCCAATTACTCCAGGTGTATTTCTTCCATCACCAATTACACCAGCTGGATTACCTCTTCCTTCACCAATAACTCCTGCAACACCAATAACTCCTGGATTACGCATTCTAATTGATGGACGACGTTCTGGTGTATCATATGGTCTTGATGAACTAGTTGCTACTGCCATTGATTCATCTATACCACTAGCACCAATCATACCAACAACACCACCACCACCTCCACCACCGCCAGCTGAACTTGCAACAACAGCTGCATGACTACTAACTACTTGACTTTGTTTATTTGCTTGATTACTAGTATCTGCATCATCCTGTTGCTGTTGTTGTTGTTGCTGTTGTGATGATGATGAATTTCTTGGACCACCAAATTTCAATAAATTCCAATCAAATATATAATCATAAGTAAATCCCAATCTATGAAATAAATTACGAAATAATTTACGCAAATAACAATAATCTGGACGTTGATCGAAATGCATTTGACGGCAGTAACTTAAATAATTTGCAAATTCACTTGGAAAACCTTTACATAATACCAATATGGGAGTTGATAATTTTTTCTCAGAAATTCTTTCATATTTCTGTCGTTTATTTGCTGCTTTTAAACCTTGCCATGGTAATGTACCCAAATTAAAATACATTAATACATATCCCAATGATTCTAAATCATCACGTCTTGATTGTTCAATTCCTAAATGAGTGTTTATCGATGCGTAACGTGCTGTACCAGTTAAATTTTTATTTTCCCGATATGGTATATGTTTAAGGGATCTTGTATCTCGAAATTTTTTCGCTAAACCAAAATCAATTATATAAACTAAATTACCTTTTTTACCAAGGCCCATTAAAAAATTATCTGGTTTTATGTCACGATGTATAAAATCTCTTGAATGTATATAATCGATACGTGATATCATTTGATCAGCCAATAATAAAACTGTTTTCAATGAAAATCTTCTTGAACAAAAATTAAATAAATCCTCTAATGATGGTCCAAGTAATTCCATAACCATTACATTATAATCACCTTCTGAGCCACACCATATAATTCGTGGAATACCAATTCCCCCTTGCATCATTTTATAAAATTTACTTTCGATGTGTAATTGAGGATGTTTTGTTCGAATACATTCTAATTTAATTGCAACTTCTTCACCAGTATTTATTGTTGTGCCCAAATAAATATCACCAAATGATCCTGAACCAATTTTTCTACCAAGTCTATATTTATTTCCAACTCGAAGCTCCATTTTGCTTGTTGTTCCTGTTTTCTTTATGTTAGTTTAGTATCTTGAACACAACTTCCAGTCCACACGTCGTACAAAAAAAATTTTTCTTTTCAATTAAACTTTTTTCTTAACTTTATAATAATTAACTTCTCGATATTAATCTTTCTTTTAAATTTTACTTAAAGATTTAAATTTAATAATATTTTCTTTTTCCCAATCGCCATTTTGATAGAAAAAAAAATTTTTATTATTTGACGTCCCGATCCCGAAGTGAGTTTTTACTTTTTTAAAAATGAATTCCAGCTGGAATGATTTTTTCCATTTAAATTTTCCAATAATAATATTATGATACAAACACAACGCAAAATTAGCAGCAACAGCAATATAGTTCGGCTTCGGCTGTGCTGTGACAGGTAAATATGTTACCGTTCCTTCCAGTTATAGTTGTCCAAGAAAAAATGACATTTGAACGATTGATCCCGTTATATCCAATGATATAAATAGACTGGATGGAACAACTGTAGGAAACACCATACTGTAAAAATGGGACAACATTTATATTGTTGTCTCACTCTTAGGGAATTCGTCATGTTTCAATGAACGAAGAATGATTTAAACATTTGATATTTTTAAAAGATAGATGGAGGCACCATTTTCATTTAAATTAAAATGAAATTAACTGCATTTGAATTAAAATTAAATTTTAACTCGATAAAAATCAAATTGTCCGTAAATAAATTATTAACTTACTTGTAATTGCGTTATTTCAATGGGGGATTTTCCAACGTTTTTAAATTTGAATATTCAAATGTTGTATAAATATAAATGTTGTCCCATTTTTACAGTATGGTGTTTCCTACAGTTGTTCCATCCAGTCTATTTATAATTTATATCATTGGTGTGTGGTGTCATAGCTGCCAAAAACAGCTGTTTTCGAGATAGGAAAGTAAACTACATTTTTTTTCTAAAATTTATTTGTTTCTTAAATCAAATTCTTTGTTTATTTTTTGTATATTTGATAATCAGAATCTTAAAAATGGCGACAATGGAGAAGCCAAAACAAAAGGTAAATTATCAATAATAATTTTTGTTTTTATTAATAATCTAAAAATACTTACTCAACTTATTTTTTGTTATATAGAAAAAGAAAAAAATTCTAACAGACAAACCAATTCCAAAAAATTCAAAAGAGACTGATGCGATTTTAGATTTTGAAATTCCATCAACAAAATGCGACGAAATTCTTGAAGTTGAATGTTTTGTATCTTCAGAATTCAAAGAACACATTGAAATTTTAAAAAATGATTCATTCGAAATTAATAAAGAAAATATTTTAAAAGACAAAGAAGAAAATCAAATAGAAAATGAAAGATTATTACCATCGTCATCATCATCAACAACAACAATACAAGAACAAACTCCTACAGCACCATCTTTAGAATTACCATTAACATTTGTAACTAATTATCAAAAACCAATAATAATTAATTATCCAGATTTAACAATAATTAAAAAAAATGAAGATAAAATTAATTCTCCATATAAATTACCAACAATGATTAACACTCAACATTATCAACAAAATATTCAACAGACACCATTTACAAATGCTCAATTAAAAGAATTTTATGATTGTGTAGAAATTGAAATCGCTAAACAATTTGAAATTGAATTTTTAACAAATTCTCTTCAAGATAATTATGAAAATGATTCATTATTTATTTTATTACAGCAATATTCAAATTTACGAAATAAATTAAAAATTAATTTAAATGATTTACAAAATATTCAAAGTAAAATTGAAAAAATTGAAAAAGAATTATGGGTAATTGAAACAAGATCAACGCAATATAGTGGAACATGTGGTGATGGTACTATTGTATCTGGAGTTGAGAATTACACGTAAGATATTTTATAGTGTTTTTTTTTTAAAATTTTTTAATAGAAATTTAAGAGCATAAAATTATTTTATGATTTACAGAATGGCAGTTTTAAAAGATAAAAATCTAGAAACAGTTTGTTCATATTTAAATGAACTACGAAATTTACTTTGTTTTTCTTATACAACAAACGTTATATATTCTGAAACAACGAAATTAAAGGTAAATAATCATGTAAAATATATCTTTAAAAACAAAATGGAAATAATTAGTTTTTATGAACTTACAGATAGAACAAATAATTAGAGAAATATTATCATATCCAGTACTTAAAAAATTTCATCAAATAAAGGATGTTGGTCTTTTTAAAAATCTTGATCCAGATATAAATACATGTGTAGCACATTTAAGAAGAGCTGTTACAATATTATTTATATTCATAAGGAAACCACCACCAGATAAAGTACATATCATACCTATATGATTTTTTTCTTATCAAATTATTTTATTTACTTTCTTTTAATTCTTCAAATTTTTTCTTTAAATAGGAATTTTTAAAAGATATTAAACATTGGATAACACAATTATTAGCATTACATTTAAGAATTGCAACTAAAGAAGATCATTGGTTTTTCTTATTTCATATATTACGATGTCCTAGTGGTATATCAGAATGGGCAATACAATTTCTTCAAATACCATTTTCAAATTATTTTATTGATCATCGAAATAATGAACATTTAGAATTAGATGTATTTACAAATCCCGAAATTAATCATTGTGTTTCCATATTAAAAATTCTTTTAATGCCAATTAAAAAACGAAATGAATTTTTAATTGAATTTTCTCAGGTAAAATGAAAAATTCTTTATGTGTTTTTTTATTAGATCATGATTTTTTTCTTTTTAATTGTAAATTTTTTTTTCAGATAACAAAAGATATAACGGATCCAATTAAAGATGATTTATGGATATTAATTGATTCAGATGGTGAAGATAATGCAACATCATCATCAAATGATTGTCCTGGTTTAAGAGAAAATGATTTAATTTCATTATTAAATCAAATTCCATTTGAAACACTATTCAGGTAAACCGAAAAAGAAATTTGTCAATATTCGACAAACGCTTGTACTTTAGAGAGCTCCATATTTTTTTGAAATTTTTTTATTTTTTTAGAATTGTATTGAAGTTTTCAAAAGTTGGTGATACATATGATATATCAGAAGATTCAATAACTGGTAATCATTTATTAAAACTGATTGCATTTTTTACATCGCTTGTTGAAGTTTTTGGTGAAGGTCTTTTAACATATAATACAGAAAAATATAAACAATTTACAAAACGTTTAGGAAGACTTATAAGACATACAATACAATATTTGTCGGATTATCACAATTTATACATGTAAGATGGAACTAAAATTTAAATATTACACAAATGTGTGTTTAGTAGATTCAAAGATTATTTAAAAAAAAAACAAAATTATTACAGGTCAAATGGTTTATCAAAAGATCCACAATTATGTGAAAGAATAAAAGTTGAATTTGATGCATTCGTTATAAAATCATGCAGTTATATTTATCGTACACGTAATTTGGGTACATGGCAATATTTTTCATCATTACCATTTGGTAGTTTAAATATAAGAGTATGTTGGCATCTGTTTTATTGTTTAAATCTTGGTTTTTCATCAGATGATATTTATGGATGTACAAGTAAATTGAAGAATTTCGTTTTTTTTTTATTCAAAATACAGAAAATGATTGAGATTTTTTGTTTGTTTGTTTGTTGTTTTTACAGATTATTTACAAGGAGATGAATTTTGGAAACGTTTCAATATTGCAACATCTGATATTTCACAAGAAGATATGTACTATCTTTTACAAACAATTGCAGCAATTGCTCTTGAACGTGATAAAATGTATGATTGGAATTTTATACAATATATTTGTAGTCATATTTTTAATGTAAGTAATTTTTTTTTAACGCACTTTTTATTATGAAAAATTTTTTTAAAATCCATTTTTTTTTAAATTTTTTTTTTACCAATAATAGATCGGCTTTATAAATAACTCAACCAAAGATACTTGTTATAAAAATTCAAGAGATATATTAGTTAATATATGTATTAAATATCCCGAATTAATATCACATTTATTATATGAAATAAAACAAAATTTAAATGATATTGAAAGTTCAATATATCTATTTAAATCATTACCATTAAATCAATGGAAACCAGATATTAAAAGTTATGAAATATTATCTGAATGGTTATTAAATTATTCATATGATAAAAATGAAAATATTTTATCACGTATTATAATAAGTCATTTAAATTGGGATTATGATAATAATAATGATAATAATGATGAATATAAATTATTTTTATCATATGAAATTCATGTACGTATGGCATGTTTAATATGTGAAGCATCAAATAAACATGTACCAGAATGTATTGGTTATTCTGGTGTATCAGAAAGTGTTAGACAAATTCAATTAATTACAACAGATAATCAAACAACAAAAGAACAATTTATATCATGGTGTTGGAGTTTAATAGCAACATTACATTTACATTTAATGGATCAAAATTATCAATTAATTAATAAAATTTTAAAAAATCCATCAAATTATATTAATAAAATTCCAGAATTAGAATCATTTCATATTATATTTCAAGGTATTACAGAATTACGACCATTATCAATATATACTGGTATATTAATTAGTTTATGGGGACATTCAATACCATTAATATGTCAAAAAGGTTTTCAACAATTAAAATTATTATTAAATGATTATCGTCATGCAATTGTAATACGTTGTTTATATTTAATAATACCATTATTTTTTGAATGTACTGAATCATTAATTAAAAATGAACAATTTAATGATATATTAAAAATTTTATTAAATGCTGATCGTACATATATAAAAATGGCTAAAGAATTAATAACAACAAATTCACCAGGACCAATATTAGAATTATTATCAAATATGATACAATCACAAATTATTAATTATACAATATATGGTTTTACAACACCAACAATATTAATTGATTTATGGTTAAAAATATTAACAAATATACAAAATTGGTCACAATTAAATGTATCATATATAATTGATTTAATACTTAAAATTGCATATCAATTTTCTGAATCATGGCATCATTGTGAAGAATTTTTTAGACAATTATTTAAGGTAATTTTTTTTTATATAAATTTTCTATTTATTTTTATTATATTAAAAAAAAAATTCTGTTATTCTTTTAATTTTAGAATGGTGAAGATCCAAAAACCCCGAAAAAAATGACAATTACAAGTTTTCTTAGTGGTTCAACATCAAATCAAATAAAAACATTACCACAACCATCACCTGAATATCCATGGTTTTCTTTATTATTACTTGAATTAGAATTTGAAATTTATGAAAATCATACAAATTTATGGTCAGAATTTTTACGACAATTAAATGATAAAGATCGTAAAATAAATATTGATATTGCATTAAAAAAATCAATTACAATAATTGGTGGTTGTATACAATTTCAACCGCAATCATTAGTTTTATATAAATATGCTAATTTAATACAATTTATTGATATAAAACATCATTTATTTCCAATAATATGTCAAAGATTTTTTATATTATATTTATCAAGAATACCATTTAAAAATGATGAATATAGATTTCAACATATTTATGGTTGTTCAGATCGTTTTTATGAATATAATATAACATTAATGAAAAAATTAAAACAACGTTTAAAACAAGCTGAAGAATATTATATAAAAAAATCACAAGAAAATATTAAAACATCATCAATATCATCATCTTCATCATCGTCTACAACAACACCATCAGAAGATTTATCATATTTTTATACAGATTGTTCAAAAATTATGAAAAGTTATTTACTTTGGTTAGAAGAAACTAGTTTAAATAATATTTCTGTTAATCAAAATATTGATTTACCACCACAATTTAAATCAACAAAATTAAAAGATATATTTGATGGTAATAAAGATCATTGGACAGAATTTATTTATTTACCAGCTGTACGTAAAGAACAAACAGATGCTTCACAAAGATGGTTAAAATCATGTTTTCGTTATAATAATGCTTTAAATCAAAGAAAAAATATTGTAATAAATGTAGAAAATCAACATAATTCATTAAATGATAGAAATAATTCAATTGAACGAATTAAAAAACATTTAAAATCATATGATAAACCAATTGAACCACCTAAAATTGAAAAAATTCAACCAATTTTAGATGTAATTGAAAAAAATAAAGTAACAACAACAAATTTAACAGAATTACGAAGTTATCTTAGAACTTTAGATAAATCAGCTAGGTAAGAGAAAGTTTTTTTTTACCGTTTTCAAAAATTCAAGCTTGTTTGCGTCACATTTTATGCATGGATGACTATAAAGAATACAAGCAAAATTTGCAAGCAAGACTACTTGTATTTTGATAATGTGTAACACATTTTTTCTTCTCTTTCAAAATTTACAGCGCTTGCAGAAGTGGCGTAAAATTTTCTTGCAAGCTTGATTTTATTATAAAGTCATTCATTTTGAAGATTGATTTGTCAATAAAGTCTTTGACAAGTCAATATTGCGGTAAGCTCGAGTTTTTGAAAACGGCCATTTTTCTACTTTTAAAAAATAATATTTTATCAAATTTTAAATTTCAGACAATTTACATACACTTTAAAAGAATTAAATGCATTAAGTGGTAATTATAATGATTTAATGCATTCATTATATACAAATCCGACATATAAAATAAAAAAACAATTAAATTGTTCATCAATATTTTCATCAAAGACATGTACAAAACCAGGTATATGTACAATTGAATTACAAAGACCAAATAAAGATGAAAATATACAAAGAAAAATTGATAATAATCGTGAAAGGCATGATACAATTGTTGGTCAATTAATATCACAAAATTCAAAAGATATTGTATGGTCAATAATTAAAATTGAACATATTATTAAATATTTTGTATTATTTCAATTGAATTCAAAAGAAAAAAAATATGATACATCAAATGTATCTGATATTTCAATACAATTTTTTTATGATCTTATCAAAAATATGAATGAAGATATAACAACATTTCCACCAACAAATGAATTATTTACAACAATATTAACTGATTTAGGAGTAAGTTAATTAACTTTTAAATTAAACTGATTTATTTTTTTTTTTCTGAGAACTTGTGATTGTCGTGAATTCGTCGAAAGAATTCAAATATCGAAGTTACGATTGTGATTGTCGATTTTAGTCGATTTGATCGACATTTTTAATCGATGTGTAACGATGACTTTTAATATTGACGACTGTAAAATGTTACATACAATTGAACCATTCACAAACCAAATCGATTAACTCCACAAAGAAAAAAATACAAAAAATTAATAAAGGAGCTTAACTGCCTTATCATCACATCATTTTTTTTTTTTTTTTTTGAATATGAAAGAACGAAGAATAATCGAATTCTTGAACTAAAATTTAAAGAAAATTGAAATCAATTGATTTGGCTTGTGAATGGCTCAAATGACAAAAATAAAATAATTCACAGTAATCTTAGTGTAGTATATAAATCGATTTTACATAAATGGCACTACAATTTATATGGTGTCGATCACGTTGTACAATATCACGACAATTTCTTATCGACAAAATAATCGATATCACATCGATGGATTTACGATAATCGCAAAAGAGTCATTTTAATTTACACTTCCTTTTTTTTTTCTTTAGATATTTATTCGTGAAAATCAAGAAACACAAGGTATTAAAATTCTTGAAACAACATTAAAACGTCCAGAATTATTAAAAATATTATCTGAATTATTTGTACCATCAAAAACGAATCCAGAATATTTTATAACAATGTATAAATTTTTAATTGATTCACATATGAGACGTTGTGATAAAAAAATACTTTTTGTTTTATTTTCAAAGGTTTGTCACATAAAAAAATTACCATTATAAATAATTTCTTTTTCAACTTCTACGGTTTATTAATTTTTTTTTTCTTTTACAGTTTGATTTACAAAATTGGTTACAAAATATTCGTCCAAAATTAAGTGAAATAAATCGTTTATTACAATTAATTCAAATTGGTTTAGAAAATTGGAATCAACCAGAAACAGCATTATTACAAGATTTATTTCGACGTCATTTTATACAAATATTTGAATATGAATTTCCAGAACATTATGGTGAAGTATTACAAATAACATTGAATGGTTCATCTGAACAAAGATTAATGCCAATTGTTTTATTGGATTTAATTAATTCAATATTATTAAAATGTAATTGTGATATGTTAACATTAAATTCAAATCCAGATATAATTGCACAAGAATCAATTAAATTTGCAACACAACAAAATTTATTCAATTTTAAAGGAGTATGTTGAAGAAAAAAAAACGGTTTTTTTTGTTTGTTTGTTTGTTTAAAAATTAGAATTAAATTTTGTTTTCTTTTTTGTTTTTTAATTTTTAGATCACCGATACAATTGTACTATTTGCACGACATTTTCAAAATGAACGTTTACAACATGGTCTTCATGGTTTATACCCAAAACATAAAAATTATTGTATACCATTATCAATTTGGTTTTCATGTTTTGGACATGCTGCTGTTGCTTCAGCAATTTGTTCATATCCTGGTGTACTTGCTGATCAAAGTAAGTTTTTTTTTTTTTTTTAATTAATTTTATTGAATTTCTAAATTGAATTTTTTTTTCTGTTTTATTTGATAAGTTTGTGATTGGATATTTGCACCAATTGTTGATATGTATTCACCATGGCTTGTTACGTATACAGCACAAAATTTAATGCAACATACAACTGCAAATTGGATAAAACAATTGTTATCAAATGGTAAAGTTTTACACCCATGGAGTGAATTACACATTGAAACAGCACAAACTGTAATATTTTCATTTGTTAATTGTTTACAATACATTTTGGATAGTTTACCAGGTAAGAATTTAAATTAAAATCAGAAATGGAAGCACGTAATTTGTTTTAATGATTTTGCTTCGAGTCCCTGAACTATAACTAGATATGAACAAAAAAAAATTGCATGCTTCCACTCCATATAATTTAAAGACTTAAAGTTAAGTACTGAAAACTGGTAGTCTTATTGTGATTGTCGTAAAGATTTGTCGCGGTATCCTGTAACACCTTCGACAATATATGTTTGTACTGCGATGTACATATCGACTCTTATCAACACACAATATTCTCGGTCAACAATTTTACGATATTCACAATAAGGCCCTGAATTTCAAGCCTTTTAAATCTTCAATGAAATTTGCTCAAATAATTAATTTTATTGCGATATTATTTCAGTTTCAAATTCCGTTTTGGGTCATATATTTAGTTGGTATGATTATCATTTCGCTAAAACTGATGTTAATACATATGTTCGAACACCAATACATTCTGCTTTAATTTCTTTACCATGGGATCGATTTCAACCTCTTCCACAACATATTGAAATATTCCAAAGGATACTTCAAGAAGTAACTTAAATAATTTTTTCCTTTTATTTGAAATATAATTCTTGTTTTTGTTTTTTGTCTAGTATCTTCCAGAATGCCATTCATTTTTAGGTTACATTTTTATTCGTATACAATGGACTAATTGGATTAATGATATTTTTCAAACATGGAATTTACAAATTAAAACAAAAATTATATCACAACTTTTAATTATATTTATTCAAATATCATTTGAACCGCATTTACATGATGATGTAAATATGAGTAAAATATTAGAAGAATCAATTAATTATCCATGGAATTTAATTGAATATCAAGGAATTGATAATATTTTTAATTGGTTAATTTTAACTGTTGATCCAGTTATTGTAATTAAATTACCATCAGAATGTAATTGTGTTGATTTAGCTATTTTAGAGTAAGTATTTACTTATTTTCACACATATCCGATCCGGTTCCGTTCACAAATCACATACAAACATGGTCAAAAAGGAATCGGACCGGTCCCGTGTCGGATGTGTGTGGATCTACCTTTAATTATATTTATTTTTTGTTGTTGAATATCCTAACTAATCTTGCATTAATTTTTACAGATTATTAAAACAATCATCTGATATGATACCAACAACAACAACAGATTTTTCATTATTAGCACAATCAAAAAGAATACTTTATGTTCAAAGTATTATAAAATTATTACGAACATGTTCTTCAAAACATAAAAAATTATTAGAAACAAAAGAAGGACTTATTGCATATCAAAATGCAATTATTGAATTAATTGATAATATTGAAAATATTGGTAATACAACAACAAAAACAACAACAATACCAATAATTTCAGATAGAAGAGATATTGAAAAAGAAATTTTAAATATGAATTCAGAGATTATATGCTCTTTATTAACACAAAGTGAATTCACTTCAAAGTAAATTATTTAATTTTTATTTCTCGTGGATTTAAATAAATAAAAATTAATGTTTTTCGTTTTTTTTTTTTTAAGATTATTTATCGATGCTATAATTGTTTGGCAATCAAAATGTGATATTGGAAGTCGTATAGTTTCTACAACATTAAATTCATTCGGTTTATGTAATTCAATTATTTTTAATATGTATTCACTTTTAGAAGCAACTATTCATAATTATTTTAGATCTTCAGGTAATTTTTTTCATTTTTCATTGAATGATTTATTTTAAAATTGAAGAAATAATTTCAATTTGATATTTAGAAGAAACAAAAGTAATTCATTCACCAACATGGACATCGGTAATGCAGCGTTTAGGAAATTCATGGAATTTATTTGATCTAATGGCATTATTGAAAGGACCATATTTATTAAGTTTGCATGGATATATTGTATATAAAATGCAAAATATTGAAGATATTGGAGAAAAAATATCATTTTTAGAAGATTTAAGTCAACTATTAGAACCAATTAAAACCAAGTAAGTAATACTGATGGCATATTGATCGATTTGTTGAACGTCCAATAAAGTATGCCTATACTTTATTCACTAATTATTTGCACCACACAGTTAATGAATGTCTCGTTTCCTCTCGCAGAAATCACAATAGCAATGTCTCTGTTTCGATCAATTTTTTTTGAAACATATCTATTGTGGTTTCTGCGAGAGTAACGAGACATTCATTAACTGTGTGGTGCAAATAATTAGTGAATAAAGTATAGTGTGGATCATGACTGTCACGAGGTACCTTTCTGCGGACTACCTAAAAGCTATAAAAAAACAGTATAAAAGAATGAGAAATGAGGAGATGCATATCTCACTGAGAAGAAACTCTTGAAACCCTACAAGCGAAGGAATTCATTAAGCCTTCAGCTAACATCTCGAGGAAACTATACTCAATCTCAACAGGAAAGAGATAAAAACCATTAAGGGTCTTTTCACTGCTCTGTTCACTCAATTATCATATGATAATCACATTATGTGCGAATGTGAGGCATTGGCCTCTAAAAAAGTGCGCTACATATGTATATGCATTAACTCTTACTTAAACTTGAAGAAATTTGATGTGCACCTTCTAGTAGAATAAAGGCACCCACCAGCGGCACAAAAGATATTCATAGGTCGAAATGATAGTCTCTAATTATATATCTACCCACACATAGACAAGAAAAATCGTTTGTATGCTTGATGTTAAAAGAAAATAAAATAACTTCTTGCAAAAAAAAAATGTCGAAACTCTCAACAAATCGACTAAATGTATCGAAAATGTGATATTATCATCAAACTGTATGTACTTTTTTCATCATAAATATGTTTTTTTTTCTTTTTTAGTGAAACAACAGAATCAAAAATATCAATTATTTGGGCTTCAATGATTGTTTATGGTTGTAAAATTTTACAAACAGAAATTAATGCTAAAAAACCATTACTTATGTTAGCACGTTATTTACAAATAATTTCAACACAATCAGAAGGATGGAGTGAAGGTTTATTAGGTGTTATTGGACTAAAAAAAGATAATGTTAGTAATAAACGTAAAATTTTAACACGTTGTTTATCATGTATAATTTTTTCATTATTTCCAGATAAAAGGTAAATTTTATTTTTTTTTAAATTTAATTTTTTAATTATTTTAAATTTTAAATACTTCATTTATTTTTTTTTTTTTATTGTTTTTGTAGTACGAATGTAATAAAACCAAATCAAGAATTTCTTCAATCATTAGAAGAATTAAAAAATGTATCAGTAAGTAAAAAATATAATGATGTTAAATTATTATCAACACGTGCTATAACAATTATCGAAGATAATTATTATTTAAATGATATTAATGAAATATTACAAAAAATAATAAATATTATATCATTATTATATGATGATTATTTTATATTAATGGCATGTGAAATGTGGAAAAATAATAATAAATAAGTGCTCTTGAAATTATAAATAATAATTTTCAATAATTAAATTGAAAATAAATTTATTTTTGTTACTATTAATTAAAAAAAATAACAAATTTTCTTCCTTTTTTTTTTCATTAATTTTTATTACATTTTTTTTATACATGAATTATAAAATTTTGTAATTAAATAGAGAGTAAAGTAATAATGTGACAAAGTTGTTACCGGTAAGTGCAACAAAATAAAAATAAAAAACAAATGTAAAATAATGTACCTATCAATTTTAAAAACGAAATATATTTTCATTTCAAATTATGTATAGATAATCAAAGGTAATGAATGTCCTTAATAAACGTTGTTTAAAAAAATAAATTTTTTTTTTATTTTTAAGTTGTATAAAATTTTATTGTGCGCTATATTATAAAGGCTGCGTTTCAGTATTCAACATTTTGCACAAAACCTTTTCACTTTCCACCTCATTTAGATGTTTCCATAATTACTGGAACAAAACACAACTAAATGCCACGGCATACACATAACAAGGCAATGTAAGTATCGTAGTGACCGTTAGCATTGTGACGTCATCCTGGTCGTTTTATATGAAACAAATGAATAAAATTTAAAAAAAATTTAAAAAAAAAAATTTATATGCAGACGACCTGAGTGACGTCACAAAACAAATGAAAAAATTTCTTTACATTGCCTTGTAATGTGTATGCCGTGACTAAATGCCTGCAGCCAAGGTGGATTCACCTTCACCATATGGTGTGTTGCTCAAAAATGTTGAATTTTGAAACAGCCAAATTTATTTTATAAATTATGTATATTATAATTTTTAGAGATTTCAACAAAACCAATTTTTGATTGAAACTTGATTTCAACTTATGAAAATTTATATTCAACTAGGATCTTTTATTTGTTTTGAAACTTTGGAGAAGAAATAAAGAATCAGTTCCAAGTCATTATTTTGAAAATCAAGCTTTGCCCTTTTTAGCTTTTCTTATCTATTTATTAGATTTTGACTAGAGACATTCTTAATTATTAAAATTTTATAGGAAGGGAAGATAAATAGTTGCCATTTTCAATCATTCAAGTTTATTTCAAGATTGACTTTCCATAAATTTCAATCAATCAAACTTATCATCTGTAGGTACATAATATTAGCAAGCTCTATGAACACTATGGTCTTGATGGCTATACTTTTTGAATTCATGATTCATTCTACTAATATTATATTGATTCTCACTTACACTTTTTGGCTCTGCTTGCATAAACTTCGTTTATAAATACATATTGATGTCCTTATTATGAATCTGAAGTCATTTTAGTCCTATGTCCTATCTTCAATAGTTTCTAACACAAAAAATTTGAAGATCTTACCTCAGCTTGAATAATTAAAAACGGTCACTTTTCTTCTACATTGTCTAAATTTTATTTAAAAATATGCTATAAACATCCTTGTTGTTCTATTTGATTTTTTTCATCATGTACAAAATTCATAATAACATCGTGATCATCTTTTGATAATTCTTCAATATCACATTCAAATTTATCTTGAAATGAATCAATAAATTTTGGTATAACACAATCAATTCCAATATTATAGCCAAGTTCTTTTGTTATTGATGTTACACCTTTATTTGGTATACCACATGGTACAATGTGTTCAAACCAATTTAAATTTGTATTACAATTTAATGCAATTCCATGTGTTGTTATATAACGTGAACCATGTATTCCAATTGCACATATTTTATTATTTTTAACCCATATTCCAGTACCATCAATTGATTTTGATGCATTTATATTAAATTTTTTACATAAATCAATTATTGTTATTTCTAATTGATTAACATACCATCTCATACTTGGATGAAATTGTTTTAAATGTATTATTGGATAAACAACTAATTGTCCAGGTCCATGAAATGTTATAAGACCACCACGATTTGTTTTAAAAAATTTTGCACCTAAATTTTTTAAACGTTCTTCATCTTCGATTGTATATTCTTTTCGACGTATACCAATTGTATATGTTGGACAATGTTCTGTTAAAATTAATACATTACGAAATTTATTTTGATCATCGCATGATGAATTATTAAATTGATTACATATATATTTTTGAAGTATTAATCCTTTAGAATAATCCAATTTTCCGGTTCGCAACGGATACACAATTGGCCGCATCCTTTTAGATGAGTTGAAACTTGAAAACGAGAACGACTGCTGACTGCAGAAAAATGTCAGTACTAGTAGATGACTCATCATTTCACTAAGGGGAATTTTTAAATTGTTCAGGGAAATTTTGAAGTGAGGAAATTTTATAATTTTTGAAAAAAATTGATTTTTTATGATATTTTCTTGAATATAAACACATTTTATACATAAAGAATTATTCAAAAATCATGTTAAATATTTTCCAATACAATTTTCGTGTTTTAAACATCAAATTTTCAAGAAAATATAGTTTTTAGATTTATGTATCAAAATCATCTTCAAGACGTTATGAAGAAATATGAAATATACCCCATCTTGAAGACAAAAATTCGCAAATCAAATTTTTTCTTCTAAATTTTCTAAAAATTTTTTCAGATTCATTCAAAGCAGGTAATTTTGAGTATACACACCAAATTTTACAGGAATCCGTTACGTATTTAGCCTAGAAAATTGTATTTTATAAAGCTTGATTTCATAACATTAAAACTGTATAACTTCTAAACAATATAAGGTGTGGAATTTTTGCTACTTTCACTAGCAAACATGAAAGACTGTCTCAATTTTTTCTGAATATGCGAAAACTATATAGAGTGCATCGTTTCCGAGATTTTCTCAAAAAATAATAACTTTAAAATGGCAGAAGAAACAGCCAGAGTTGCTAGAACATTTATTAGAAATAATGAAAGATCATCTAAATCAAAATCTAAAACTTTGATTTGTCTTTTTAAGGAAAATAGAGGTGGTGATGATAATTAAAACGCAACAATATTTTTGTTCATACTAAAACATTTTATTAATATGACTTGATTATATTTCAAGAAATTTTTGTAATACCTAGAAAAATCTGTTAATTTAAAAGAATAACATGCTTTAATTATCAAAAGCTTACTAAATGAATATTTATTCCATTATTTAATTATATTAATATAAAAAAAAAAGCATGTTTAACGACGTTTAACACTACTCCATTCACCTTCATCGCGATCTCGATTATCTAAAATCAAAAGAAAAAATTAATTTTCAATTAAATACATATATGTACATATTTGAAATTATATACCTCTGTCACCTCCACGTGATGCTGGAGCTGGTGCACGTTCTTTCCTATCATCATCTCTTTCTCCTCTTTGAGGACGTTCATTGCGCCAGCTTCCATCCTTAGTCATACCACGAGTAGACGGACGTTCTCTATCACGATCCCCTCCGCGTTCGCCACGATCTCGATCCCTGTCTCCTCCTCGATCACCACCTCTTTCACCAGCTGGTCGTCGATTATCTCGATCACCTCCGCGTTCTCTATTTCTGTCTTCTCGATCATCTCCATCACGTGGTTGTGCACGTGACCTCCAATTATCACCACCTCCGCCACCGCTTCCACGACTGCCTCCATCACGATTATCTCTCGGTATTTCTCTTCTTTGAGAAGGTACATAACGATCTTCTCTTTTATCTTTGTCACGATCATCTCTTCGAAAGTCCCTGTCTCGTCCATCTCTTGTATCTTCACGACGAGGAGGTCTTTCACTACGCTCGCCACGGTCACGGTCACGATCTCGCTCATCTCCGCCTCTTCGCCACTTGTCTGTACTTGGAGCTGGAGCATTCCTTGAAGAATCATCTTTTCGATTACGCCATGAATCATTGCTTGGTTTACTTGGTGGTTGATTTCTCCAATCCACTTCACGTTCACCACCTCTATTTTCTCGTTCTTGTTGTGGCCTCCAATTGTCTTTTTCCTTTGAAACCATCTTAGCCAATTGGTCTCTCTCTTCTTGGATCTTTCTTTCAGCTTCTTCTTCCTTTTGCCTTTGTTTTTCATATTGAATTCTTCGTTTTTCTTCTTCGGCTTCTCTTTCTTTTCTACGTTTTTCTGCTTCCAAACGTTCTTCCTCCTCTTTCTGCTTACGAATTTCTTCCTCGCGTTGTAGTTTTTCCTCCTCCTTTTCTCTTATCCATTTCTGACGTCTTTCTTCTCTACGTTGAATAATACGTTCTGCTATTCTCTTTTTCTTTTCTTCCTCCAAGAACAAATTGAATTTCTTAAGTTTTTCAACATATAGTGATTTCCTTTCTTCTCTAAGTTTAGCCAAAAATGCATCACGATCTGGATGCATTCGTTTTAAACGCTCTTGCTGTGCAACAGCATTTTTACGTTCGGCATTTGCTTGTTCAATTCTAGTCTCTTCTTGTTTTTCCCAGAATTTTTTATCTTGAATTTGTTTCTTGGTCAAGAAATCTTGAATCAAAGGAATCTCTGCTAAACGTTTAGCACGTTCAAAGTAATCAACTTTCTTCTCTTGTGATTTCAATTTATTCTGTAATTCTTTACGTTCTCTCATCAATTCTTCAGTTTCACGAGCTGCAATTTGTTCGGCATCCAATTTCTTTAGTCCCTCTTCATCTAATTTTTGTAACATTTTCTTTCCAATAGTTGTTTGAGAAATTTGTTGAACTTTTTCTTTCAAGCTCTTCTCTTTGATAGCTTGAATTTCATTTTGATGACGTTTACGTTCTCTTTCTTCTACTTCTTGTTCATGACGTTTTTGTTCGGCAAGTTTGTGTTGTCTAGATAATTCTTCTTGTCGTCGAAGTTCTTCTTCTTCACGAGCAATATTCATTTTCTCAATAAATTCTTTACGATCTTCAATTATTTTTTGTCGTTGCAAAATACGTTGATGTTCACGATCCTTATTATCATGATAATTCTCAACCATTTGAGTTCGTAATTTTTCACGTTCTGCCTTCTTACGATTCGGATAAATTGCAGCAATTGCCCTATGAAGAACTACTGACATATTGACTAATTGAGAACGAACTTGTTCTGATGGCATTGACTGAAGCATTGGTCCATCTGGATGATCTTCACGTTGACTTTCTGTTAAATCGGTTCCAAAATGAATGCAACGTCTTTTATGATCGATTCTTATTTGCATGTCATTATGACGAACACAATCGACTAGAATACGTTCGAGATAGAACATATCCGTGAAATGAGCAAGTTCAAGAAGACGTTGAAATTCAATGCTTTGATAAATTTGTGATACTTGACGAATAAGTCTCATTAATGTCACATCTTGAAGAGATTGCGTATACTGTTTTAAAAGATTCTTCTCGTCACTTTCAATATAATCAATAATAATTTGAACACGTTTGCATAGATTCAGGGGATCAAAATCGACTTCTAGCCAAGTGTGAAGATTGGCAAACTGCTCTGACGCTAATTGAACAACATTGAGTCTCTCCTAGGAATAAAAATATATAAAAAAAAACTATTAATTTAAAATTGTAAGAGAGATAAGTAGAAAATTACCATATCTTTGAGTAGTGACACACGTGTTGGTGGTTGGGTCAATCCAAGCAGAACAGCCAATTTTTGAGCTTTTTCCAATGGACTTTTATCAGTTTCAATGAATCGATCAAACTCTGGATGTGCAGAGGGTAGTGGAATTGAAAGTGTTGCAATTAAAACATGTGATGCCATACGTTGCATTTCTTCTTTTGTTATATTCTTTTTCATTTCTCTTGTTAACTGGAAAAGTTTTAATAATGCAGCTGCATGGAACAATTGATTACCAGCCTTCCAAAAGACCATAGCTAATTTCTGATAGTAATTTGCCATTGTTCTAGCTACTGGTGTTTTCTTTGAAAATGCCATTAAACCATGTATATCTTCGATTGCTTTGTATGCTTCTTGCCATAATTCCATTTGAATTGCACTTTCTAATTGATGCAATCTTGTATCCAAATTTAGTTGTTGTGTTTCAGGTTTTGTTATACTAACACCAGTTGCTTGTGGTGACATTTTACAAATATCTTCCAAATGTTTTCTCAATTTATCACATAATCTACGAAATTCACTCTTACGATTATATTTTAAACAAAATTGAAATGCCATTCTTGCAATATCATGATATAAATTTTCACAATGTGTATTAACACGTAACAGTTCTAAACATTGACAATATGATTCCCATAGAAATTTAACCCATGGTAATAATATTGTTCGATCAGAACGATCTTGTGCATCTTCACCACATACTGCACTCATTAAAATACTTTCTGGTGTTGCAATATTATCTAAATCATCAACATCTAAAACAGCTTGTGATGATTGCTGTTGTGCAGCTTCAGTACGTTCTTCAGCCATTCGTAAATAACCACGAATAACATTATCCAATGATCCAACATTAACCAATTGAAACATATTTCTGTATTGGAAAAGACCTTCTTTTGCTATGTGAGATTTTTTTAATTCTACACATAGAAACAAATATTTGAACATAATTGGTTCGATTACGGACTCGGACCATGTATATGGCCATTTCTTACTACGAAATACCTCCTGTAAAGTATCTAATGCTCGAGCTGGTTTTCCAACTTCAATAAACTCTGCAAATATAAAAATTATTATTTGTTTTGGTCACTTATTTTATTTATTTTAAATTCTATGTAAATTTTGTTTGATTATTCTAATTTCATATTGCAACATTAAAAATGCAAAAAAAAAAAAAAATCATTTTATCCTCCATATTGGTTTGCTTCGAAAGTGTAATTGAAAGCACATTTTTTTAGCACTTACCATTTGCTCTTTTCAGAGCATTTTCCGGTCGTTGTATATATCTCGACATTTTTAAAATTCACACAATTATCTTGATAACTATTTAAAACTGTTTGGAAAATATTTTTACCACTTTAAAATATATAAAATTCCTTTTTTAATGCCACGAATACTTTCGTCGGCGCGGTTGACGGCGAATCAGTAATCAATTCGACGAAAAGAAAAAAATTAGAAAGGCAAATTTTTTTTTCTTTCTGTTTCGGCTAAGAAGAAGACAGCAAAGCAATAGAAAAAGCCGGCCGCCGGTTCTTTTTTAAGCCGAAAAAAATTAAATGCACAACGGTGGTTAATCAGCTAATCAGGCTATCTATGTACGTGTTTATGCCTGCTCCGAATTTAATACGGATTTTGGTTTACTCCCAATTTTTTGTCGTATAAACTCGATAGTTCGGATTTTGGCTTAAGCCCAATTTATTTCGGTTTAATCCCAATTTTTTTATATGTATGTGTGAGGTAAAATGCAATATGGCGAATTCTAATTTTTATGGTGAAAGTGAAGCTGTCACGTTCTTCTTCTATTTTTTATGTGGAAGAAGAATAATATGTATACTATAAGTGTATAAAAATATCAACGTTTGCATGTACTTTTTAAATCCCAATTTTACCGTTTCTACGCTACTCCCAATTTAATCCAAAATACGGATTATTTTTTCATCGTATAAACTGTTAATATGTCAACGTCAACGATAATTTCGAATTTGATGACTAGATTTTTCAATTTCTTTTTATCAATAAATCTAATTAATATTAAAAATTGAATAACTATCTCGTTTTTATTTAATTTATGAATAATTTTTTTCTACAAAAGACGTCAAATTACAGAAGAAAATATGAATTCTATTTTTATTGGATTTTTATCTACTACATTTTTACGAATTTCATCTACTACTCTTTTTCTTTCGGCTCAGAGTTTATATTTATTTTACTTTCCAGTTTCCATTTTCCAATGACGGAACGGAACCGAAATTTTTCTTTACGAGAAAATCAAAAGAATGTTATCAAAATCGAGGAGAGGGTGTACCGAAGTTATTATTATTAATATTTTAAATATATCAGGAAAATAATAAATATGTTTGCTTAAATTATCTAGACTTGGAAATTGCGAATTTACTATTTCAGTTTACCGCCAAAAAAATTAAAAATCTAATACTTAAGATTTTTCCTCTAGGGGAAATTTTCAAATTCTTCAGGGAAAAAGTTTTATATTTCACAAAATTGATGTTCTTTTTATATATTAAACACATTTTATGAATGAATGCGAATATGAATACACCTCATTTTGAAGACGAAAAATTGTAATAACTTTTAAATGGTGGAAGATACAGAGTTACTAGGACATTTATTAGAAGTAATGAAAGACCATCTAAATTTTTTCTAAAGGAACTAAGGAGCTATACTTAGATTTTGTAAAGTAATTCAACAAAATTTACGAAAACAATTTATGCTATATTGTAATATGCTTATCAGAAGTAGATATTTATTTACATGATGAATAAAATAGCTCAAACTAGGTATGTATTTGATTTTCAGGTATTTCATAATTCAATAATTAAATATGATTACACTAAAAAATTCTGATAATAAATAAATTTAAAAGCTCATTAAATTTTCAAAAATGATTTTCTGAAACACCATGTGAATTACACTGAACTGACACTTGACTTGACATTAGGAAGAAGACACGAAGTCGTCGCCCGTCGGTCGGTCATAGTGGTTTGCTAGTTTGCTTTGCTTTGCATATTTCTTCTACAAAGTGCGGCTGGTGTTTGTTATTAGTTAATTTTAAAGTGATTTGAAAAGAGAAAAATAATAAACGAATTAATTTAAATTTTAATAAACTAAATATTATTGTGAAATTCTAAGGACTATTATTAAAAATTTTTACAAAACAAATAATAATTTTAAAGAAAAATCTTCATAAATGATACAGTGAAATTTGAGGTTAAGCTATGCACGTTGATTTATAAGAGAAAAAAAATTTTTTCCCCTTAATTTTTTGAAGGTGTGTAAAAAAAAAACTAATAAAATATTTTTAAAATTCATTAAAAAAAAATAAATAAAATGTAAGTATATGTATATTTAAATTGGTATTACAGTATTTGTTATTTAATGAAATCAAATTAAGATAAATTCAATTTTTATTATTGTTAAAATTTAAAAAAAAAAGATATTAACCGACCACGTGTACTTATTTTACCTGCACTTTATTGATTAAAATCCAGCGTGTAACGTAACTATGTGAAAAGTACATAATATAGTTTTTATAATTCAAAAAGAATATAAACCGTAAATACACCTGTATTACATAGATTCTTCTAATATCATTTTATTTATAAAAAATATAATTTCTAATTCATAAATATTGTAAAATTATTTTCAATACATAAAATGATACATATAAATCTACATGATATATGTACATATGTATGTATCTACAATATTTCAAGCACCTTTTTAAATTACACGTTGCATAGGAAAAGTAAAAATAAATAATCATAGGTAGAAAAACAAGTAAATAATTAGTTGTGTGCAAACTGCAGATACTTGTTTATAAATGCATTTTAAAGGAATTTATTCATTCAAAACATTACAAAAAAATGCCTAATTTCTAATTGATTATTTATACAGGTAATATTGTTTCAATAGAAAAATCTAAATATGTAATGTAGGAATTTTTAGAGTAATATGTAATTTATGATTATTTTTTTTAACCGACAAAAATGAAATTTGAATTTTAACAAGTTTATTCAGATTACCTATGATATAGGTAGGTGTTATTTGCATACTAAGATACAACCTGTCTATAGTATGTACATAGGTAATATATTCAAATTGAAAGTTTACGAGAAAAATAGAGCTTATTATATTATAATATTCTCAATGCACTCATGTTTATTTCATTAATGTGCTTTAATTTTTTTTGCTTCTCATATATAATTCATTGTTTTATCTATGAAAATTTAAAAATCTTATTCATACTTTTTAGTCTTGAATTTTTAAGTAAATATCATTCATTTTTCCAATAATTTATTAAAGTTTTAAATAAATATAAGATGAATGATTAATTAATATGAAAGGGTAGATACTTAGAACGATATACTTTAGTTTGTAACGGTCGATAGAATCTGGATTAGAGCACATTCACTTTATGGAAAAAGAAAAGCTTGATCTTATTGACTATTAAGAATTTGTAAATTCTTTTTATTTTGAAAATACAAGAAAAAGATTTTTTTTTTTTTCAAGACAAACAACGAGGGCCTTACATTTCCATAATTTTAATTTTGACTAATTTAATTACAACTTGAAAATCACAGGACAGTCTGAATTTCAATATCAAAAATAAAAATTTGGTTTGGTTTGAATTTTATATGTAAATTCAGAGTGTTTAATTTGTATTTAAAGTATTAAAATTTGTTTCGTAAAGATTTTACTATTATTTAACACGTTAAAGCAAATAAATGACTGCTATGTTATGTTTATGTACATGACGGCTATATCCATCCGTTATCCTTAGAAAAATTAATAAAAATCGGACTCTGTAAATGTGAAATCTTGATTAAAATTGCTGAAAATTAACAAATTTTTAAAGAAAGCAAATTGTTGTCTATCATTAATTAAAAAGAGAAAGTCAACGTGTTAAATTTGAATTAATTATATATGGGGAATTCCATCCTGACTCTTAAATATTGAAAAACTCGTAGAGTGATTGCATTCTGATGTTATTAATATGCCCTTCTAGTGAAAACAAATAACGGTTACGATAAAACAGAAAACTTCAAATATTTCTAATCAGAATCGTCATTTTAGTAGCGTAACGGGTGTGACGCTGACGATTTCGAATTTCACGGATTTTCGTATATTTTACTGAATATCCTAAAATTTTCATATAAACAATTCCAAAAATCAATTTTAATTATACTGTAGACACTTGAAAGAATCTTTTAGAAAAGTTTGACTAGGAACAATGCAATACTTTTTTCATAATTAAAAAAAAAGAAATGTAACGGGTGTGTCATTTTTTGTAACAGGCGTGACAGCGAAACGAGTTTCTACTGATGTGATAAGTAGCAAACAATTTTTTTTAATACTGTTCTCCATAGTGATATCGTAAATATTTTAACACTAGATACACCAAAAACTCATATATACCTATCCAAATTAGCTTCATTCATATGAATTTGAAGGTAAAAAGTGGTTGATTTGCGTGGAATTCCCCATATACATAATTGAATTGTATTGCATATTTCCATTTAATATACCGATAAAATTAATTATTTTTATTCTAAAATGTATTTATTATTTTTATAACAGTGTCATCATGGAATCCGGTCTTTTGAATGGTTTTCAGGATGATCATTTCGATGATAATTATATAGAATATGAAACGACATATTGGTCTGTTGATAACAAGTAAGTTTTTTGTTTTCAATTTTTTTTTTTTAAATGATAAAATGTATAATATTTCAATAATTAAAAAATCAAATTACAAAATTAATTTATTATCAACAATTTAAAAAAAAAATATAAATAAATAAAATAAAAGAATACATTTATTTTTCTATCTATAGTTCATTAAGTCTGGAATTAACAGAAACACTCAGTGGTATACTGCCGATGTCACCTACAGAGGTAAACGATCATTATTTTGAAAATGATATGTCAGCAACGTTATTTTTTAATGAAAATTATAATAATTATGAAAATGATTATTCAAAAGTATGTTTTTTTTTTTAAATTATTATTTTTGTTATTGTTTCCTTTTTACGGTTACAATTTTTGGGAAATTGAATATTGCATATGACTTTGCTTTTATACATATTTGCTTTTTTTTTTCTTATATTGCTTACATATTTTGCTTTAAATTGAAAAAAAAAAAAAAAAATGGTCATAATTATTCTCATTTTTCCTTTTGTTTTTTTTTCTTCTGAAAATTCTTCATAAAATTTCTCTAGAATTTAGAAACAGCTGCATATTCAGTTATAGATAATACAGGAACATCATCATCTGTTGTTGAAGTAATTTCAGTTGATCCAAATTGTAATGATTATGATTTAGATGAAACGGATAGTGAAGATGATGATGATTTTATTGAAGTTAAAAGTAAAAATTATGAAAGTGACATCGAAATAAAATTAACTAATAACAATGAAGATGATAATGATGGTGATGATAATGATAATGATAATTATTATCGTAATAGAACTGAAAGTTCATCAATTGGTGACTATGAAAGTTATTCAAGTGATAGTGATGATGATGATAATGATACTGAAAATGAAGATTATGATGAAAAAGAAGTTAAAAATGATAATAAAAATTTAAATTATAATAATGATTTAAAAATTAATAATAAATTAGATAATAAAAATCAAATAATAAATAATTGTAATTCAATAAAACCAAAGATTGAAAAAAATATTAATGAAGAACATGACAATAAAAATATTGTAAATAATATTAATAATGAAATTGGTGATATTAATAATATTATTCAATCAAATTTTGATTTAACAAAATTTATAACACAAGATGATTATAATATAACAAAAATAAATAAAATTATAAAAACAGAAAATAATTCTGATGAATCGGATGTTGATGTAGAAACAATTCAAGAAATTGATATTAAACCAGAATTAAAAGATATTAAAAATAATAAAATTATAAATTATAAAAAAATAAATATATCATCATTTAAATCAAATTGTAATTCAACAAATATAATTTCAAAAATTGAAGATGATATAAAAAATGATCCATCATGGAGTCCACCAAAATCAAAACGTAAAAATAATCATCAAAATAATAATAAAATTAAAATAAATGAAATTAAAAAGAAAAATCAAATAAAAAATAAATATGATCAAATAACAACGACATCATTAACAATAAATAATAAATTTAATGGTAAAAAATTAATTATTAATAATAAAATAAAAAATAATAAAAATTTAAATCATAATTCAATGGGAAAATTAAAACAACAATCATCATCAATTTCATCAATACCATCATCGTCTTCTGTAATTGTTGAACGTAAAGTTTATGGTATTGGACGTGGTGGTAAAAATATTTCAATGTGCTCTAGGGAAACTTCATTGTCACCAACTCCTCCTCCTTCTAATTGTGATTCTAATAAAAATGAAATTATTGAAAAAGATAACTCTTCAAAAAACGATACAAAAAAGATCGATGAGAATTTCAAACAAAATGAGGATAAAAAACAATTAAAAATTGAAATTAAAACAGAAAAAAATATAAAAATTAAAGAAGAAATTAATGATAAAAAAATTGATAATACCAATAAAATTGAAAAAACGGAAATATCATCTTTATCATCATCGTCATCATTATCATCTTCACAGCAGCCAGTAGAAGTAAATCCAATATTTATAAGTGATCATGATTATTTTGATGAGAAATTATTAATTCCATCAGAAAAAAATACGCTGTTACCACCAGTAAAGAAAAAATTAAATTTAGAAGAATATAAAAAAAGAAGAGGTGTTAGTACGGCTGGTGGTGATGCATTAAACATAGCACAAAATAAAATCGTTAAAAATGTAAATAATGAAAATTTAATATCAACAATTTTATCAAAAGAACAAAATTCAATTAATGATTTTATTCAAACTCAAATTACTCCAGTAAAAATTTCAAATTTATCATCATTTTCTTCTTCAACAAATAAAATGAAAATTCTTGAAAAATTACAAAAAAATCCAATTGATCCAATAACCGAAGCAAAAAATAAAGTATTACGTATGAAAGAATTAAAAAAGAAAGCAGCATTAGATCGTATTATTGATTCACAAGTATCAGCTAAAGTTGGTCCAGTTACTAAAATTCTACCATTAGAAGAAATTGTTAAAAATAGTAATAATATGAAAAATATTAAAAATGAAGAACAATATCATAAAAAAATTAATATGAATGAATATGAAGAAATAATTGTTGTTTCAGTTAGTTTAAATACTGATTTAACAATACCACCAGAATTTGATAGAATTAAAAAAATGAATTCTGATGGACTAATAAATGGTAATTGTATTTATAATACTGTTGTTGATGGTGCTTCATTATTTTATAATATAAGTGATACATTACAAAAGGCTAATTCAATTGAAATATCAAGTAGTTCCTTAATATCAAGTATACAAGATATAGCTTTAAAAAAATTAAATACAACAACAGTAACAATATCAAATTCATTGCCATTACAATTATCAAAAACTGCCACAATTATTGGTGATAAAACAATTATTCAAAAACAAAAATCTTTATTAAAATCTAAAAATCCTAAAATTATAAATTCTAATGAAGAATTTACAAATGCTACAATAACAGCAGAATCAGAACATGGTGAAGATAAAATTATAATGCATTTACGTAAAGATCGTATACGTATACCAAAACAATCACAATCAATTCAAACTATAATGTTACCACAATTTCCTCCATTACAATTATTATTACCATCAAGTGATAAATTAAAATCAGTTAATAAAGTACGTAGAAGAAAATATCGTTCAAGACGTTCATCATCATATTCATCAAATGATGATGATGATGGTAAAGGTAATTCATCATATCATAGTAGTTCACCACGTTCTCATCATTCCACATCATCTTCAAGAAAACGTAGTCGTCATAATAATTACAATAATAATGATAATGATAATATAAAAATTAATTTAGAAATAATTAATGATAATAGATCACGTTCAAAATCAAAAGATAGTATGTTATCTACATCATCAGAATCTGGTATTGGACGTAGACATCGTGGTAGAAGTCGTGAAAGAAGAAAAAGACAAAGAAAATATAGTAGTACTTCACCAACTGATTCAAATTCATGTAGTAGTAGTAGTAATAGTAGTTCAGAATCGATTAGAAGTCGTAGTCGTAGTTTATCAAGATCTTCATCATCATCTTCATCGTCAAGAAGATCAAGAAGTCGATCTTCATCAAGATCATCTTATTCAAGATCAAGATCAAATAATCAATATCAGAGAAATCATAGAACAAGATCACGTTATAAACGTCACGAACGGAATGTTTCACCAGGTTAATAAAATAAAAAATTGATTTTTTGAAATTTGATGTTTTTTATGAAATAGAAAAATTTCAAAATTTCACTTTTAAAATTTAAAAAAAAATACAATTAACTTTGTTGTTTTATCATAAATAGCTGTTGAAGAAAGACGTATTGTCTATGTTGGTCGTATTGAACAAGACACTTCAAAAGATGATTTAAAACGTAAATTCCTTACATATGGTCCAATAAGACAAATAACACTTCATTATAAAGATACTGGGTAAGTATTTTGGAGTAAAACAAACACCTCTATTGTAGATTCTGATCGAACAACGAAAGTGTTCGATCGAATATGACATTCGAAATTCTTTCGTTCGAATTAAAATTGGTATTTAATATCAAACCAATTTATAGTATATATGTTAACTAATTTTCGAAATTATCCGATCGAACACATTTCTTCGAAAGGATTTTACAATACTCTCTCAAAATTCGTTTGAAAGAAAGAAATCAACTTTCGATCCGAATCTACAATAGAGATGAAAATTTTGGAGAAAAAATAAAAGATTAAAAAAATTTACTGAATCGATGTTACTGCATATTCTTTGTGTATAGAATGAAATATGGTTTCGTAACATTTGAAAAGGCACAAGATGCATTTAAGGCAATCGATAATGGTACAAGAGATCCAAAAATAAGCATGTATGATATTAGTTTTGGAGGTAGAAGAAAATTTTGTGGAGCTACATATTCTGATTTAGGTGATAAAGAAAAAAATATTTCTTGTTTCTTTTTTTTTCTTTCTTTCTTTAAAATTTTTAAATTTGTTTTTATTATCTTGAATTATTTTATTTTTTTAAACAAATAAAAAACAAAACAAACAAAAAAAAACAGATGGAGTATCTACAAGTCATTTACAAATGTGCTCTTATCCATCAATAATACAAAATCCAAAAGAGGAAAAAGGTGATGATGATTCATTTGAAGCATTATTAGCGCAAGTTAAGAAAAAATTAATAAATAATAAAAAACCGTTATCAACTTCATCTATACGCCGTGATAAAATATGACATTGTTTTAATTTAAAAATGGCTGTGCATTAATTTAAAAAATAAAAAATTTAATAAAAAAAAAATATATAAAAAGCAGTAAAATTAAAAAAAAAATAATTGTTATGTTTTATTTTTTTTTTAAGAAAAATCCGTTATTATACAGAAAAAAATATTGAATTAAATACTTATTAATTCGTTAATTAGATATCTTTGCATAAATTAGAATAAGGAATAAAAGTTATGAAAAATAATTTGAATTTCTTCACTTTTTCTATTATACATAATAAAATTGTTCATTTTTATAAATTTTTAAACTTTTTTAATTGAATTACATACATATATATGAATTTAATTAGATTTATAAGTGTTTTCAATAATTTGATAAATTTAATTATGTAGGTATTATTATTTTTTTTTTTTAAAACAATAATTTCAAAATTTTTTTAATTAAGCAAAATATTTTTTGAATAATGAATAATTGTGTACAGTTAGAAAATAAACTCGTTTAATAAAAAGCAGTTGCATAATACTGTATTTTAATACTGTAATTAAACAGATGGTGCAGAAAACAATTGTTATTAGAGCAATAATACATATTTGTAATAAAAATATATTTAAAAAAAAGATTTTCTTTTTTCTATTGAAATTAAAATATTGTACGTAAAAAAATTATCAGTTTTACTCATATTTATGTAATGTATAACGTAAATTTAATATTTTGAAAAAAAAAAAGAGTAAAATATTAAATTAATAAAAAAAACAAAAAAAAAAAAATGGAAATAATTGTACACACCTATATAAAAAAAAATAAAAAATAAATATGATGAATAATGTGGAAATAATTCCATACAAATAAAACATTTTACGTAATAAAGGCAAAATAAAATTTAATTTTTTCTTTTATGTCCTTCAAAAAAAAATTAACCAGTGACGCATTAAATAGGTCGCATTTCAGAATTCAATATTGGTTGCAAGTTGTGTTTATTGGTGTTTTGATGAATAAAAAGACAAATTGGTGAAACATTCATCAACTACTCCGGAGTAGCTGAATGAAACGGGGGGTGGTCAGAAATGCAGAACTTACTTATTGCTAATCTGCTAATCTGCTAATCTGTACTGCATGGGCAGATGTAGTTTTAGATACACTGCAATTAAGAAATGCAGCAGTTCTTAACTCCTGAACACTCCCACGCAGCTTGTTAATTCAAACCAAAAGAACATCAACACAAAACAAAGTACCACCTACCAAAATAAAGCGATCGTTTCCAAATTTAACATGCTGCACATCCTTTCTCAATCAAAACCTTCTTATTTCGATGTTTCAATAATCACCGGAACAAAACCAATAAACACAACCTGTAACCAAGGTGGATTCACCATAGTGGTGGTTACCAATGTTAATTATTATATGTAGCCAAAATTTATGGTTTGTAATGTTGTCTGGTGAAACACCGTTTTGGTGGAAAAATTGTGCAACATGTTGAATTTTGAATGTTGAAATGTGGAAATGTTTTGTATGATAGGAATTTGTTTACAAAACATTCAAAGTGCATATTTCCTGAAGGGAAATTCCAGGATCTATTTAAGTAAAAGAATAAGTACAGACGATCAATTGTTTGATAATTCATCTTTAAGCAAACTAATTAAAAGTGGAAGATTACAATGGGAGAGGTGATAAGATGTAGTAAAGCATAATGGTGAAAACATTAAAACTACATACATATTTCTTTTCGTTTCAAATTTTATTATTAACTTTTCCATTAGTATCAACAGTTTTTCCTCTTTTAATTGCTTCCTGTCTACCAATTTCTTTTAATTCAGCTTTTTTTAATCGTTTTTCTTTTCTTGTTTCATCTCTTTCACCAAAATATCTTATTCGAAAATCAACAAATGAAACTTCTGCTTTAGATTCTAATAAATCATTAGAAATTTTTTCATATGTTAATAATCTTCTTGACGTTAATGAACTTAAAATTTGTTCTGAATTTGAAATTAATTTTAAACATTTATGTTTTGGAATTAAATTTTCATTATAATCCTCTCTGCAAATAGTATAAAAACATGTTTTTTTTAAATTTTTAAATACGTATTTTTTTTTAAAGCAAAAAAAGATTTTAAATACCTAAAAACTGGAAACCAAGAAACTAAACGACCACCAATAACTAAATGTTTTGCTGAAAATGTTAATAAATCAAAATATAATTTATCTAAGGAATAATGAGATGTTGAAGGATAATGTGGAAATTCATTTGATTTATTTTGATATTTTGTATAATTTTTTGTTTCAATTTTTTCAGTTGCTTCTCGTATACCATATGGAGCTGTTGGAAATAAAAATTAATGAATATTTAAAAAGTAATTTGGGTCGATTTACACACTTTCAATCAGGTTCAGGCATATTCACATATTTGTTGAGGTCACAAATCACAAACATGATCGGAGAGGAACCGTATCGAATGTGTGTGACACACCTTTTTTTATACAAAAAATTACAATTAAGTTTAATTATTACTTACGATCTGTAATTATACAATCAAATTGTATTCTATCATGCCATAAAGAATTTGAAAAATCTGATACAATAACATCAATATAATTTTTTTCACAGCCATATTGTTTTAAATTTGTTCGAACACTTTCATCATGTTCACGAATTTTTTGTGTTATACGACTTGGACGTGATTTTGCATGTAATGTCATATAATCAATATCAGAACCAATAACATATGCACCAAATTTTGCTGCACTAACTAATAATGATCCAGTACCAACAAATGGATCATAAACAAGATCACCATTTTTAACAATACCTTGATTTGCCATAAATAAACTTAATTGTGCATCCATACTTGTATTACCAATAAATTTTCTTTGTTTTAATGAAAGTTCTTTTATAAGATTTCTTTGACCATCTACAATCTATAAAATGATTTTTTCTTCTTATTACAGAAAATATTTTTTTTACTTAATAATAATTTTACTCACCCATCTACCAAATATAACATCATGTGGTTGATTTGGTACATCTTTTGGATTTAAACCATAGAATTCAATATACCATAATTCATAATCTGGATTATTTAATCTTACTGTACCTTTTACTGGTAAATAATCGAATGTTTCAATTTTTTTAATTTTTTCATTTTGAGTGAAATGTTTATTGTATGTTTCAACGGTTATTTTAAATGTTTTATCTTCTTGAAAATATTTATCAATATCATTTGAATTTGTTTGAATATATTTTTTTATATTTTCATGTAATTGAACTATCTGATTCGAATGTGACCATAATTCTAAAATGCAACGTAATGATACTGATCGTGATGCTAGTTTTTTTGCTTCAAGTTCATCTTGTAATTCGACTATCCAAAACGGTTTCTAAAACAAACAAAAAATTTATTTAGCTTGTTTATTTAAAGACTGGTTCAATTGCTTAACGATACAAATCTGTAGAGGTGCTTTGGAAAAGGACGCAATTGAAATGATGACTACTGACCTCCGTGGTGCAGGGGTTATAAGAAGAAGAAAAGGAAGATTTAAAGACTATTTTTACCTAACTATGGAAGCCATAAGATCATAAAGAGAAAGGTTCCAAATATCTTTATAATATTGAGATGTGGGACGTACTTGGTTACAAATACTTATATAAGGAGTGCAATGAAATGATGAACATGGTTGACCCTAAATACTTCAAGGGGGTGGGTTGACCAATGACCAGGAACCCAGTAACAATGTAATTTTTGCAAAATGTGTAATATTTTCTTATTGCATGGAATTGCTTAATCGTAATCAATTAATTGAGTATTGAGGCAGATAAGTACTTACACTAGAATCCTCTGGAATATTTTTGATTTGAATTCCGAATAATTTTGCAATTGAAAGTATTTCCTGAAAATTTATGAACAAAATTAAATTATAATAAAATGAAATCTCAGTGATATAAATTTACTCACAGGTTTTCTAAAATCAACGTGTTCTTGTGCAAACCATAAAACATATTTTTGAAATAAATTTGACATGATTTTATTTTTATTTTGAATGCTACACAGTTAAATTAGCTTGTTCTCGAAAAAACCGTTATATTTTAATTAAAAAAAGGTAAAAAATATAAAACAAAAACTTCACAAAAATACAAAAACGAGTCAACAAGTCAAAAATCAACAAACAGTTAAACATAACCTGTATTCTAGGTATTTTATAAATTTCAATTTGAAAGTGACATAAAAATGACGTTGTTGTAAAGACGTTAACACCAACGGTTGTTCATCAAATAATGGTGTACTGGTAACACCACAAAAAACCAAAAGAAGAAACTGTCAAAGTGTCTGAAAACACATTATCTATTGTTCTTTGCTTGAAATTATGTAAAATAACTTTAAAAAGTGTTTTTTTCATAATTTTATTAGAATAAATAAGCTTATAAATTAATTTTATAAGGAATTTTCATTGTTAGAAAGTATAAAGTACATATCCATAGTCTATTGAAGGTTAGTACCAAATATAAAGAAAATTTCTTGTAAAAGGAATTTTCATTCCAAAATTTTCTTTCTTAAAAAAAAACTAAGTGCAAAGAAACTAAGACGATGTCGAATAATCGTCAAGATCAGAATATTGCAAATGCAACATGGGCAAATATGCAAAATTCATTTATTGATTGCTCAACAATGGAAAATTCTTCTATGGCAACAGCACCAACAATATCACCGTCAATAGGTTCTTTAGAAGGACAACGATATATTGGTGGTAGTGGTGGTGGAGCTTATTCATCTAATCAACTTCATAATGATAATATGTTATATTCTGCAACACCTGGTGCTACAACTAGTACTAATATAATATATCATCAGCAGCAGCAGCAATTGCAACAACAACAACAACTACAGCAGCAACAACCGCCAGAAAGATATAGTGTTCTTCCTGTTGGTCATGGAAATTTTTTAAAAGTTTATCATACAACTCCTGAAAATAATGAACAACAATCATTTAATAATTATGAATTATTTTCAAATAGTTCATTTATAACTACAAATCCAATATCAATACATCAACAAAGTGCAACGAATGTTATGAATTATGGTGGAATTGGTGATATTAAAAAAAATTTCGATACAAATGATAATACAACAAATATGATTATAAATCAGCTAGTAACAAATTGGTCACCAAATTTATCTGGTACATATTCACCATTTGGAGAACAACAACCGCAACATCATCATCATCAACAACAGCAACAACAACAACAGCAACAACAACAGCAGCAACAACAACAACAGCACTTGATGACAAAGCATTTACATCATCATTTTATTGATTCATCAAATACACAAAAAATATCAACAACAAACAATAATTTTAATGATGTAATTATTAATCAGAATCAATCTCAAATTATTAACAATAATAATCAAAAATCCATGAATTCTTCCTTATCAAAAACAAATGGAAATCTTGAAAATAATAATTCTAGTTCAAATGCAAATGTAATTGGTGGTCAAATTCCACATAATGTTGTTGAAGTAAAAAAGCAACGTATTGTTGCTGAAGTAAAACCGATGAGAATGTCATATTCGGATGTATTAAGTAAAAATGTTACAAATCCAAATAATAAATCTAATAATAATACTACGAATGGTATTACAACAAATACAACATCAACAATTTCAAACACTATGAATTCAACATCTTCAAATAATGAAACAATTAATCAATCAAGAAATAAAATTTTAAATGATACAAAAACGAAAATTGGTATTTCAAATGATAAGAAAACAATTATTGAAGATAATTTAAATAAACAACAACGTAAAATTATAACTGATAATGCTCAATTGTATCAACAAAGAAATGATGAACAACAACAACAACAACAACAGCAAAAAGATAAAAAGAAATTATTAAATGGTACAGAAAATTCTACTTCTACATCAATTAAAGATGATTTACAATGGAAAAATAATAAAAAATCTTTAAATAATACAATGAAATCATCTACATTCGTATCATCATCATCATCATCACCATCATTATCAACATTAAAACAAAAAAATCTTCCTAATGCTAATATTGATAATAATACAACAGCAAATAATAATAATAAAAAACGAACATTCAAAAAAGATAATCTCGATGAGAATTATGATAATCGCACAAATTCAACAACAACAACTACAACAAAAACAAATAACAATGATAAAGATGGTCTTTATAATGTAACTCCAAAAAATGATTATAATATAAATAATAATAGTAACGGTTTAGATAAAAAATCTTCATTACAATATCCAAATTCAAAATCTACAATAAAATCAAAATTATCTTTATCATCATCATCAACATCATCATCATCAACAACAACATTAAATTCAAAAAATATTACAAATAGTGGTAATATTGTAACTGGTCAACGTTTTGAAAGACAATTTAATAAACGTAACTATCAGAAGCATCAAAGAGGTGGTGGTGGTGGTAGCGGTGGTGGTGGTAGTGGAGGAGGAGGAAATAATGGTAATACAGGAAATATTGGAAATATTAAATTAAATCATTTAATAACGAAATTTTTTGAAAAATGGCTTGAATATACAATTAAAATAATATCATGGTTATTCTATTTAATATATGATATTATTGTATTAGGTTTTAGTATGTTATATGAACGTTTCTATCAATTTTATGATTTATTACATTTATATTATATAACAATACGTAATGATTTTAAAAATAATTCAACATATAAATTATGGATAAAAAATCTATTTAAAAAATTTGATATGAAATTTAAGAAAAATTCAAAATTAGCATTCTGGAGAAAATTTTATAATAATATAAATACAAATAATAAAAAAAATAATAAACAACAAAATGGTAATGATACAACAAATACAAATGATTTTTATAAAAATGGACGTTTACCACAAACTGGTGATGAAGCAATGTATTCATTATTAAATTGTAAAGGAAAAGATGCATACAGGTAATATAAGATAATTATTATTTTTAAAATCAATAAGAAAAAAATCCATTACTTTTTCTTCTTTTTATTATCATTTTACAGTATCTTGGGTGTTACTGCTGATAGTTCTCAAGAGCAAATTCGTAAACATTATAAAAAAATTGCTGTTTTAGTTCATCCAGATAAAAATAAACAACCCGGAGCTGAAGAAGCTTTTAAAGTTCTTCAAAGAGCATTTGAATTAATTGGAGAACCTGTAAATCTTAAATTTATTTAGAAAGTTTCTAATTAGAAAATTAAAAAAAAAACATTTTCCCTAAAAAACACTATTTTTAAATGTATTTTTGTTTTTTCAGGAAAATCGCAAGAAATATGATCAAAGTTTAGCAGAAGCATTAAACGCTGAGAAAGCATGGACTGAATTACATGATTTATTATCTCAATTACAATCTAAGATTGCTGAAGCGGCCAATACTATAAGGTAATAACTCTTCTTAGTAAAATTAACGGAAATAACATTTTAATAAAAATTTTTTCTTAAATATTCAAAACAGATGTAGCAGTTGTGGATTACGTCATCCAAGAAAATTAACTGAACGACCACATTATGCTGCAAGAGAATGCTCTTCATGTAAAATTCGACATTCAGCTCGTGAAGTAATTATATTTTTATTTAGTTTTTTTTTTCTTTATTATTAATACCATGTTTTTTTTTTTATTTTAAAGGGTGACATTTGGGCTGAAAGCAGTATTTTTGGTCTACGTTGGAAATATCTTGCATTAATGGAAGGAAAAGTTTATGATATAACCGAATGGGCAAATTGTCAGAAAGGTGCATTAGCTCAGTTACAACCAAATTCTCATATTGTACAGTATCGTATTGTTCGTGGTGGACAACAGCAGCAACAGCAACAACAACAATCACCACCATATAACAGCCAACAACAATCATCTCAACAAGATAAAGAAAGATTGAAAAAGGAAATGCCATCGTAAGTACAAATTTTATTATTTAAAATTAAATTTTTTTTCTTTTTTCTTATTTTAATTAATTTAATTAATTTTAATTTATTTGTTTAATAGTGAACCATCATTAGATGAATTTCTTGACAATCTTTATAGCGGACAAAATCCTCAAAATCAACAACAAAATTCATCACGTAAAAGAACAAAAAGAAATTAATTTTAGAAAATCTTAAAAAAATGAAAATGAAGAAGACAATTTATTAAAATTATTTCAATAAGGATAAAATTACATACATATATGAATTAAAATGATTAATTTAACATTTAAGAATTATTTTTGTTTTTTTTTTCTTACTTCAAATAAAATATATTAAATTTAAACAAAACAAAAAATATATACATAAGCTAAAATGTTTATTGCTTATGTAGTATTATACACACTTATATTTCAAATTTCTACAACAGTAAAATTTTAGAATTTAAAAAGAAAAAGAGATGAAAAAAATAATATGAAAATGAAAATAATTAATTTCTTCCTAATTGTCGTAAAATAGACAAAAAAAAAAAAATTAAAAATTAAAAATTTATTTGCTTTTCCATAAAATACAAATACATACATATTTGTACTCCATAATTGTAGTTATTATAACATAAAAAAATTAGAATGAAATTAAATAAAATAATACAGTAGAAAAAATCATTTTTTTTTATTTGTATCCTTTTTAATAGCATAAAAATAAATATAAGATAATTCAATTAATTAAATTAAGTTAATTAATTAATTAAAAAAAAAAAATCACGCCAATTCGAATTTTTGAAGGTCGTCAATCGACTGTGAATGACAAAATTTTACATTTCACACATTTTTACATAAGAGGAAGTTTTAAAATAGCACAGATCTTCGACAAGCCAAGAGAAAATCGACTCTGTTATTGGACGTGTAATGGAGAGATATTATGGCCAGAAAAGTACATAATTGATATCGAAACATCAAAACGCATCAGGCCAGGAAGACTAAAAGTAACATGGGCGATAAAAATCAACCATCAATTTTGTTGTTGAAAAATCCATTTGTCAGTGTCAAACTCCGCGGGCAAAAAAAAAACACTGAATTAAACCAGAACGTAAGCCACGGCTTAGATGGGAAGACAATATACAAGAGGATGCTGCCAAATTACTCAATATACGAAACTGGAAAAGAGCAACAGCAACGTGACATTTCAAGACTAAAGTAAAAGAGGCCAATGCTCAATTTGGGCTGTAGTGCCATCGAAGAAGAAAAATAAAAATCTACTTACCATACCATACCGACTTTTCAAAAGAAAGTGAATTAAAAGACTGTTTTGAATAAAATCACCATTTATTTGTTTATTTTTTTTATAGGAACAAAAACATTACTTATAGCCTTTAAATATCACCTAAACAAAAGACCATATGATACATGTTTAAAATATCTAAAGGATTTTGATTTCATCAATTACTTAGACAGCATCTTTCACCTCTTCTTTAAATCTTTCAATCAATCCATTAATTTTCATCTAATTTGTGCAGTAAAATTAAAAAAAAAAAAACAAAACAAATTCTAATAAAATTGTACACGAGGCAATAAAATAAAAATTTGAACAAAAATATTATGGCAACGAGTCAAATTAATTGATAATTTGAAAGAAACAAAAAAATTCCTGGCAACAAATTAAAGTGAAAGCATTGATCGTAAGTATTATACCATACATTTGCAAATTTACATATAAAATTAAGCGCCAAATATAATAATTCAATTAAAATAAGGGATTTTAAAAATAAGAATCATTTAATAATTTTTATTCAACCAAATAATATTTCTCTTTATTCTCTTAAACAAATATAATTATTTTTTTTTTATTCTTCTTTCATTTTTCACATAATGTACATTTATATATTATATTATTATTATTATTTATAATTAATTAATTACATAATTGTTGTTTTTGTTATTTTAAATAACTTTTTCTTTTTTTTTAAATTTTTAATGTTTTTTTTCTTTCAAAATTTTTTCCTTTAAACATTTTTTATTCAAGCTAAAGAATTTAAAAAAAAAAATAGCTTAAAATTTAAATTTTTTTTGTAAATACAACAAAATATTTAATTGAATATGTTTAACTATTTTTTTTTTGTTTACTTCTGTTGTTGTTGTTTTTGTAGTTATTAATTTTACATACAGATATACAATACATATATATACATTTATTTATATGGTATTTTGACTAGGAATCAAATAGTTTTTCACAAAAATAAAAAAACACACATTTGAATTTGTATTCTGTTTATTGATTTTTTATTTCTCTATCATCGTTAATTTTTTTCTTTTTAGTTTTTTACAAATATTTCACAAAAAAAAAAACAAAACAACGAAAAATATGAAATACAACAATATTTTTATTTATTTTTTTTCTTCAATAAAATTTATCTATCTAATTAATATTAAAATTTAAACATTTGAAAATCTATAACATGTAAAAATATATTTTATATTTATGTTTTTTTTGTTTAATTCTAATGAACATTTTTTTTTAACAATTTTTTTTTATAATAACTTTTAGCTTTTTTTTTTTTTTGAAACTTGTTTTTTTTTCCATTTATTTTTAAATTTAACTTCAGCAAAAGGAATATTTAAATTCTTAATAGGAATAATAATAAAAATAAAAGACATTTTTTTTTTATATCTATCGTATATTTTTTTTTAATTTTATTTTTGTTTTTTATTAATTTTTTTTTTTTTATTAAAAAAATACATTTTGTTAAGCTATTTTTCTATTCAGTTGGAAAATGATACCTATTGATTAAAATTTAAAGAAAACAAAAATAATAATAGAAACATAATAAAAAATTATGTTTTAAAAATATTTTTATTTGTTTTTTTTTTTTGTTTTTTTTACAATTATAAAAGAAAATTATAATATTTTCTTGCGGTTCTTTTTTTTTTACAATTAAATTAACAAAATGGTTTTTTTTTTTTAAATAATTTTTTTTTAACGGAGAAAAAAATGAAGAAATAAATTTTCAATGTATTTTTTTTTATTTATTATTACTTTTTTGTTTTTTTTTTTGGTTTTTCATGTCACAACCGTTTAAATTGTTTTTTTTTTTGTTTACTCAAATTTAAATTATCAATATGATTTTATTTTTTTCTTTTTTTCTTCATATATCTGTTTAATGAATGAGAAATATATACATATTTATTTTCTTAAATGTTTTGTTAAATTTATTTAAAAAAAAAAAAAAAAAAAAAAACAACATAATAAAAAATTTTACCAACCATTTGTAACAGCTTCAATTTTAGTTCTTGGTAAATTATTTTGACGGATATTCGGTGGTATAAAATTAACATTTATACTAATTGGATGTAAAATTGGCATTGTATTATAATTTTTATCCAATAAATCAATACCCTGTAAATATGGTAAAAGTGTTTCATAATCAATATTTAATGGTATATAATATGTTCCTTGTCCATGTAATGCAAATATTGGCACAGCAAAATGTCTACCACCAATATTATTATTATTATTATTAATATTATTAATTGTTGTTGAACCATTATTACCATTATTAATTAATTTTGAATTTTGTGATAAATGTGATAATGATTGGGGTAATAATGGTGGCGGTGGTGGTGATTGTTCACATTTTAATTCATTTATATTCGAATGTATATTTGAATTAATATTACATTTAATACCATTAAAATTATTATCATTTTCTATGGTATTTGTTATTTCACAATTATTATTATCTAATTTTCTTTTTTTATTTGTTGTTGATGATGATGATGTTGTTGTAGTTGTAAATGTTGTTGTTGTTGTTGTTGTTGTTGTTCCTGCCATTGATATTGTTGATGATGATGTATTATTTAATTCATCTGGTGATTCCTTTGATGAATGATCACTTATACTTAAACCATTTTCACATAATTGTGGTGGAATTATTTGATGATCAGTTGCAGATTCATCATGTATATGACTTGAATCTTGATTAAATCTTTGTTTTATATGATTTTTATATTTATAATTATTATTATGTTCAATATCATGTGAAGATTCAGAAAAATTTCTCATACGTACTGCACGAAGAATATCATTTGAATGTAAATGATGATGATGATGTGATGATGGTGGTGGTGATGATGATGATGCACCATTTTCATTATGTGAAAGTAATGGTTCACGTGATGATTCAAAATCTGGATTACTTGAATCATGATGAATTGATGATGGTGCTGTTGATGTTATAACTGGAGCCTGATGTGGTTGATTATTATTAATATTATTACTACGAAAACTGAGATCTTTAACATCATTATGATCATTACTATTACTATGTTCAATATCTGATGTTAACATATCACGTAATTGTGATAATGGTGCACTAGTATGATAATTTGAATGAGCTGGTGGACTACCACTTGATGCACTTATTGTATCCATATTACAACGTGCTTTAAAACAATCACCTTTTAATTAGAATTTAAAAAAAAATCAAATTATTATTCTTTTTAAAAAAAAAGTCATTTAAATTTTAATTGGAAAACAAAAAAAAATATACTTACTCTTCATAATTTCATCACAATGCTCTTGTAAATGAGCTAATAAACGATAACAAAAATCTTGCATATGACTATCGTATAGAAATTTTGCAGCTTCTTTCATACAATCTGAATAACCAAGTTTATATTCGATATCTTTATGTGCACATTCATTTTGTAAATGTTTTAAATGCCTAATTGCCATTTCAATAATTTCAGTTTTTTCAATACGACCACGTCCTTTACGTTGATATTGTGGTGGAATTAAACGTGATAAATCTGCTAAACATGAATTCATACGATCTCGTCTTCTTTTCTCTATAATACGATGTGATAATGGATCTTGCTAAAAAAATTTTATAAAAAGAACAACAACAAAAATAAATTAAAATTTTGTTTACATTTTTTTCTTAATTCAACGAAATTATAAAAATAAACTTACTCGTGATGTTTTCCCTCGTCTACCATGTGAAAAATCTCCATCATCTTCTCCATAATTTGTAGCTGATGTTGAAAAATTTAAACCAGTTTCTGTACAATATGGAAATCCAGCTACAGCCGCTTCACTAAAATAAATTAATTAAAACAAAAAAAAAATTCTTTAATTCTTTGATGATTAAAAATTTTTTTATTAAAATGAAAAATGATTTTATTTGTGTGTTTTTTTTGTTAAATAAGTGAAACCTGCCATTATTTCGTTTGTTCAAAAATTCTACATTTAACTTTTATTTAAATTTATTCAAAGAGAAATATTTTCCTAAATCTAAATATATCTAAAATTTTTGAATACATATCATCATACAACAGTAAAAATAAAATTGCCAAGATGACCTTCACTTACAAATAAAATGGAAAAAAAAAAAAAATAAAATCAAATATATTTTATTTGAAAAATGAAAATTATAAAATATAAATTGAAAAATTTTTTAATTATTATGGCGCTCTCATTATGAATGGCATTAAATTATAATAACAAGTGGAAAATTTCTATTAAAAACGTGCCAAATTGTATTGTTTAGATATTAGATATAATTTTTTTTTTAATTTTCAGTTTTAGATAAATTGGATGATTTTTATTGTGATGTAATGAAATTAACAGGATAAATGTTCTTGGGATAAACAGAAAAAAAGGCAATTTTATTCGAAATAAATTGAGAGATTTGAAGAAAAAAAAAAGGTACTGAAAATGAAAATCGGTTTAAAATTGTAAGCTGTAGGTGGTCACTCTGAAGACCCAAAATCACAAAACAACCTTACTTTGAATCCTTGTATTTTTGAAATAAAGATATTTTTCAAAAATCTGTTTCACTTAAGCACCACAATTCCCTTGCATCTATATATATATTCGAAATTTCATGAAAATCGATTGAGAAATGTAAGCTGTAGGTGTAGGTGGTCACTTTGCAGGCCATTTCACTAAATTGGGCTCTTAAACTTTTGGTTTTAAATTGTTTTGTGGTCAGTTCTGTGGATACGCCTACGCAGCCATATAGCCATAGCTAGATTAGGCTTATTTATATGAATCTTTTTTATTTGTGTTGCTAGCTGAAGTTTAATGTATCTACAACTACAATTCCGGCCTATTTCCTCTAGGACAAGACAGGATAGGTAAAGCAATCTTTTTCCTACCATTTTAAAATCACCTTCTATTTTTGTGTAATAAAACTGAACAATTTATTTCGAAAATCAATTATAAAGAACATATTAAAAATTAGATAAATTTAATAAATTCAAATTCTTATTTATATTAAATTCATTTTATGACTTTTAACATTTATACAAAAAAAATTAAAAAAATTAAAAAAAAAAAAAACAAACATAAAATCAAGAATAAATATTTCACGTTTCTGATACTCTTAAAATATAAAATAAATATTTTAAAATCAGATAATAAAAAAAATTTTCGATTTCTATATTAAATTTTTAAAATAAAACCAAAAATACAAATTCATAATAACTTTTTTTTTGCTAGACTTTTAAAATCTCCTTCTTCTCCTCCTCCTCCTCCTCCTCATCATGGTATGAAATCATATAAGGTGTATCATTTGTACACGTACATAGAATTTATATAGCTAATATTTAAAATTTAAAAAAAAAAACCACTTCAGACATTACTGAATTTTTTTTTATTTTGTTTAATAGAAAAATTGATATTAATAATTTAAAATTTTTATCTCATAATTCACATCCGTTTTTGAAAAAAAATTTTGTTATAAAAATAGAAGTAGAAGAAGAAGAAAAAGAAAAAAACCAGAGGGAGGAGGAAAAAAAAAATTTTAAATGTTTTAAAATCAAAAAATGTGATTTGTAAAATTAGCTTCTCATGATGATGATGATTTTTTTTCTCTTAACGGAACAATATACGATAAAATAAATAAAATAATTTATTTATTTCTTTTTTTTTGCAAGAAGGAAAGAAATTTTGGCGCATGCCAAAAAAAAAGTAATAAACGTGTTTAAATTTAATTTTAGAGAGAAAAAATAAATGAATAGATTTTTGTGTTTTTTTTTTTGTTTATTTAAAATATAAAAGAAAAACGTGTTATTTTTTCCTTGATATATAAAGCTAATGAGTGTAGAGATAGATCTTTTAATTTTAATTAATTTATTTAAATTGGCTAAAATGATGTTGTTGGTGTTGCCACATGATCGCTCGATAAAACAAATTATAAATTACAATATTTTTCTTCTAAAATCTTAAATTAATTCTTAAGTATGAGCAATAAGTTTAAAAGTTGTTGACTTTTCAAGAACAAATCGAAATAATCAAATATCTAAATTTAATATGAGTATCTAATATCTATACCTACATAAAAAAAAAATTACTAAACCATATTTTATATTTGAAAATTTATTATTTTTCCTAATTGAATAAATTTCAAATAAAAGCATTTATCAAATAATAGGAAAAACCTACTCGTTATTTTGTCACGTTCATCATTGTTGTTATTTTTGGATAATCAGGTCCTAATTTAAATATTAAAAAAAAAAACAATCATTCATACATAAAATCACGTTTTATTCGAATTACTCATTCACTTTATAATTTTAAACAAAAATTAAAAAATAAACCTAAATAAAATTCATTTTATACATCAAAATGCATAGTTACGTATCAGATGTGTGTATCTTTTTATAAATTTATAATCTTTCTTCTTAAGAAGACAAAAAAAAAAAAAAAAAAAATTAGGGCATTCTTATCGACTATACAAATGTGTGTTTATTTTCTTTTAGATGTAAATACATGTTTAATTATATAAAACAAATAAACAACAACAAAAAAAAATTCTTATAAGATAAATCATCATTTTATAATTAGAATTTAATTGACCTATACTATTTGTATTTTGTAGATAATGCGTGTGCACAAGACGAGCAAATTTATATAAAAGGACCAAATATACATAAAAAAATATCACTATAATGACTAGTTATTTTTATGATTTATGATTTTATATAAAAAACTATAGCAAAGAAAAACCTATACAATAGAACCTATTACAATAGAAATATGTATATTACATAAGATTTGTAATAATGACGGGAAAAAAAACCAAAAATCTTAAGCAGTAAAATATATATAGTGACATCATCGTAATTCCCTTATATAATTTTTTTGTGAAGGTCAGATCCAGGATAATGAAAAAAAGAAAAAAAAATGATAAAAAATTCGTTATTATTTTGAATTACAAATTTTTTTTTTATATCAAGAAAAATAAAATTTACATAAAATTATCATTATTTTCTTCTTTTTTTTTGTTTTTTGGTTTATTAAATAATATTTGAATTTACAAAATATTGTAATTTATGTGATGTTTTTGACAGTTAATTTGTTAAAATAAAAAAACAAAAATTGATTTTGTTTTTTGAAAAATATAGAAAATCTTGTTTTATTTTGCTGGGATTTTTTTAAAAATATTGTCTTGTAAATTTGTTTGTAAATTCACATCCTTATTATATATTAACATATTAACTCTATAAAAGACTTTTAAATTTTGATTATAGATCAGTTGAGTAGTTTTTCATAAGAAGATATTATGTGATGTAGTGCTTCTTCAAAAATGAATCGCTGCTTTGGTGATGATAATGTTCTTCTGTTCGTGATGCGAAAACATTACTTGTTGCTATGACAACGCAAAGTTTTTAGTTTGCGATGCAATGCTATTACATGACAGCTGAATATTACAAGGAATTTCGAATATTTGATTTGATGCGATGCTTTTTTGAATATGTGACAACGCATCAAAAAATTGCGTTGCATTTCTAAATTTGTGACAAGCATCAGCATCGCATCAGCAAAGCAACGATTCATTTTTAAAGAAGCACGTATTTATTGATTTTCAGAGCATGGTTTTCAAAGAGAAAAAAACGTGTTGAAAAAAACAACTAAAGAGCCATATCAACTTAGTTACCCCATTAGAGAAAAGAAAATTAAGAAAATAATAACGTCTTGACTTATTCTTTTTGTTAAATTGTGCTTCATTCCGGAGCTCCGCAGAGGTTCGAAATCATCATCGACTCAAGTTTTACCTTGTCAAAAACATTTTTGAATATTTGAATCGATGGGCACTCAAACCAATCACATAAGTCTTTTAACCAAAATGCTCTTATTTTTCCTCTGCTCTTTTTACCTTGGACTTTACCTTGAATTATATAAGTAGTTTGTAATTTCTCAATGACGACCAATATTTATTATCTAAGCTTCCTTTCTTTGATACAAATTATAAATTCTTTTTCTTTTTTAAATTTTTCCTAAAACCAATGTTTTGTTCACCTTTCTAAGGAATTTTTAGAATTTTTCTGTATAGAGCCATTTTGACTTATTAAAAAAACCTTTTCAACACATTCATAAATTTTCAAACAAAATTAACTCCCCTGGTGTACTTGTACTTGAAAATTTCCAACGAAAAAAAAATAATTGTTTTTTTTTTTAATAATTTATTTTATAATTACGCAAAAATGTGTGTGAATTTTGAAAAATTTAACAAAAAAAAAAAAAATCAAATATTCACCTATGACTTAAAATATATTTTAAAAGTACTATTTACTTTTTAAAAAAAAAAAATTATCTACATATAGCTAACATACTCGTATGTTATTAACATTATTACAAGGCATGTGGATTTCATTTTTATTCATGTTTAATTTATCATTATATTTCATATACATTTTATATTGTACCTACTTGATTTATTTATGATATTTATACAAGCACGTGCTTTATTTAAAATGCTATTTTTGTTTAAAAAAAAAAAATTAAATTTTCATTTATATGAGTAATTTGTTTACAGTCAGCAAATTTAAATACAAATATACATAATAGCTATATATCTATACAATGTTATTGTTTAGTAATTTAAAAATAAGAAAAAAATAAATAAAATACAAGGATTATTTTAAATTTTTTTTTTTTATATGATACAAGAGATTGATCAAATTTACGTTGTAGAAAATCATTCTGGAAAATATTTACAGATAAAATTTTAAACTTGAAAAAAAAAAAAAATAAAATAAAAATTTATTCCGTTGTTATTTTCAGAAGGTAAATAAGTGTTGAAAATAAGAACAAAGGAAGCACATATTATATTTATGTTTAAATAAAAAAAAAAATAATAGAAAAATGTGATTTTTGTGTATTTTTAAAATTATTTTTAGATAAATCTTTTAAAGAACTTTTTTATGGATGTTTTAATCGATGAAAAATGACTGAATGAGGAGAATATATGTATGAAGGTGGTCAGTTTTTTAGAGTTATTTGAAATTAATTAAAAATTTATTGACCTTCCTTATACAGAACTTTATATTTTCCGAAATTTCAAGGACATTTTAATCTATTTTCATATACGTATCTACCGTTAAGACTGTAGTAACTATTGTCAAATCTTGGCTTCTTTAAGGAAAATTTTCAGATAAAAGTGAACTGTTTTCGAAAATTGTTCTCGCGTCTTTAACCAGTCTCTTCTGTTCCTAGAATGTAATCGTCCTTAGATTAGATATTTCAAAATAATTACATTTTTTAAAATTCTTACATGATTTTTAATCGAGAATTTACTTTAAAGCTATACTATTACAAATTCAAGGTATCTCTGTCACGTTTTCTTTTTTCTTTCTCTTTTTTTCATTACACGTCATTTTCAAATAATTTTTTTTTAAATATAAAAATTATAAAATTTTTCAAGATTTGTGATTCAGAATTATTTTCCATAATTTGTGGATTAGATCATTTCTTTTTTTTTTTTTTGATGCGTAATTAATAATTTATTTGAAAAATAAAAAAAAAAATCAACAAATTTTCAGAAAAATTAAATAAATTTTATGATTTTTAATTTTCTTATTGAAAAACACGAACGAATATTCAAATAATTTTTTAATCAAAATTTTAAATGAAATTTTTTTATTTGACAGATCGAAAAATTTGAAAAATTATTTCATGTGAGAAAAATTTTCAAAATTTGTTTTAATGGAATTTAATTATTTTTCTCTTTGCTTAATGTTAATTTTAATATTTTAATAAATACATTATATATATATAATATTTTTTTTTTATTTAAAATTATTTGTAAAATGTTATATAATGATGAGAAATATACATAATTTCATTTTTTTTTTTTGTGAAAAATGAAAAATTTGTTATAATTTTTCACTTACCCAACAAATGGGAATGTAATGCTCAAGGCACATCAAAGTGTCCTGTGTCATAATCGTTCAGCACGGCCCAATTGGTCGGCAAAAGATGAGCTGAAATATATCGCATTTTTGTTATCAGAAGAATAAGAAGATGAGATTGAGAGGAGAGATATCAAAACAGGAATGAAAAAGGTTCTTTATTTTGTTTTTATTTTTATTTTTATTTTTCCAAAACGTTAATTCAATTTTTCATGAAAATTTTTAAATTTTTATTTTTAAATTATACATTTTTTTTTTTTTGAAAAATTGTAAAACACAAATCTTGATAAATTCTGAATTTAGAGATACTTTGTTAATTTAGAAAAAAATGTCTTTCAATGTCTTTTTTTTCTAAAGTCTTTTAAAAAAAATGTTTTCAAATTCAATTATTAAAGTTGTTTATATACTTATTTTAATTTCCAATAATTTTTATATTTTTATCAAATTAAAACCGAATGAAAAATTGCTAAATCATATTTTTACATTATAGTATGTTTAAAAAAAAAATAGTTGTTTTTCGTTTTTCATAAAAAAACGTTTTGATAATAAAATGACGCGTATATAATCATAATTTTTTTGTTTGTTATTGTTTATAAAAAATTCAGACGTGTAATGTTTATAATTGAATAGAAAAATAAGACAAACATGTAATTAAAAACGCACACACATATGTATTTATTATTAAAAAGTGAAAGGGATAAAATAACATTAAAAATTCGTTGATAATATTTTTCTATATTATTCATTTTATCACTTTTTTTGTGTTTCAATTTTACTGTAGCTGAATTATGTATTTCGATGTATGAGTAATTAATAAAAAATAAAATATGGAGAAAAACCGAAGTATCCTTACACTTGAGTTTTGAAGAATTCATTAGAGTACGTATGTCATTTGTCAAGATAAAAAAAAAAATGTCCTTACAATTAAATTTGATTATTGTATTTTAACTTTTAAGCTTTTGGATTTATTTTTAGTAACGTGTTCTCTTTCTCCTTAATTTATTTTTGAGGACACATTTATTTTTCTTGATGCCTCTTAAATTGTAATTTTTGATCCCTTCATCTTCCACACATATGCATGTACCTACATATTATGTAAGTTGTTTCTAAAATTAAGGTTATTTGAAAAAAAAAAAAAAAAATTCTTTAATAATTCAAAGAAATACCTACGTGCCTAAAATTACAAGAACAATTTATTTTTATACACATTAAAACTCGTGCTTCATAATATATCCTCGTCATAATATTTATTGTTTTCCAAGTTATTCTCATAATAATCTACGTAAATTGACTAAAAATATAAACTTAATTAAAGATACCAACTTGAAAAAAAAAAAAATAAAATATTGACGAAAATTACATTTTAATCTTACATAAATCAAATTATTGTCAATTTCTTTACAATATACATATACATACAAATAAATTTAAATACTGTGATTATCATACAAATGAAAAATTTTCTCTATTTTTGAAAATATCACACTTTTTTCACATGAAACAATCTATTCAATATTTGATCAGTAGCGTGCTCATTTACTTATACATGATTTTAATTGACGCCACCACAATTTAAAACAGATGTTTTTTGAAAAAAAAAAAAAAAAAATACCCATTCTATTTATTTATTTTTCTAATTTTTTTTTTTTTAAATTTTCTTAAATTTAATTCAATAGAGTATGATGTTAATACATAACAATTTTCAGATTGTGCTAATGTTATACGTAATATGAATATCAGAAACGTTTAAAACAAATTTAAACAATGACGAATTTTTAAAATGTCTTTCAACACGTTATTGTTAAGTACTTGTACTTATTTTTAAAAACAAAGAAAATAAAACATATATGTATCTCCATTTATGCTATTCATCCTAGATACACTATAGTAAGTATATATAGTTATATACGTAAGTTAATTCTGGCGTCCACAGATATACATATATGTATGAAAGTTTATAGATGAGAAAATTTAAATTTAATTAAATTAAATTAAATACAATTATACAAAAACGTATGTAGGTATGTAGTACATACACCAATTAAATTTCATACATGTAGAAATTTGTTATAATAATGTTTTTTTGTTTGTTGTGTGCTTTTCTTTCATTTTGTATTTTTTTTTTTTTTTTGTATTTTTTTCCTCACTAAATTTCATTCATTAATTAAAAAAGTGAAGAATTTTCTATGTAATCATGTGAAGAAGGTGTGTCAGTCTACATCATTAGTTTTCGTCAGAAATATTTTCGTTTAGGAATAAAAATAGATTAAAAACGTTTAAAAATATTCTATAAATGTTTTTTTATATTTTTTTTTCTTCCTTCATTTGGCTAATGGTATGCTACAAAAGGTAAATGGTTTCAAAAATAAACAAAAAAGGAAAAAGAATAGAATTCTATTTTTGTAGTTTGTCTTAGAAATAAAATAAAAACTTGTCATTTTATAGTTGATTTTTCTTTTCAAACCCTTATTTACGAGTACATTTTCTGCAAAAATATCATTTTTTTCGATTTAATTAAAATTTTTTGAATTTTAAAAGCAAAAAAAAAATGATGACTTTAAATTTTTCTTTTGAAGGACTTTTTTTTTTTATTTATTTAGAATTTAGATTATTTGAAATAAACTATTAAAAGCTTCTTTTTTTGTTTTGTAACTTAAATTCTAGAAAAAGTTTTTTCGTTTGTTAAGGAAGTTTTTTTTAAAAAGTTCTTAAACTCCAGCTTTTAAGTGTTTCCTGAAAATTTTTTCCAGAGGAAAATTCTTTTTTTTTTAGTTTTCTACTTCCATTTTTTTAGATTTGAATAATCCTTACGTCATCTCTACAAGTTTACTGGTTCTATAACGACCATATTTTTGATATCAATATTATTTTTATAGAAAGAAAAAGATCTACTATCCTGATTTCTAAAAGGTTCTATAGCTTAATGATAACATTGATTAAATACCTTTTAAAAAATCGTGTTGAATATCCGAGTACTTTACGCGATGTCTTAGAGTATAAAATGTTCTCGATTAAAGACCTAAAATGAAGAACGAATAAAACAATAGGATTTTTTTAGAAAAGAAGTATTTTGCAATTCAAATTTGTTTTTTTTTTAAATAAATTTTACTCAAAAGAAATACAAAAAAATTTCATTTTCATGATTTTTTTCTTCAATTTTTCGAAAATAAAAAAAAAAAAAAAAAAAGTCTAAACGCAATTTCCAGGCAAAATAAAAATTAAATCAGTCAATCGTGCTACTTCAATAAAAATTTATTCCTATATAAATTTGTTTTTTACTTTTTTTTTTAAATTGTGAAAAAAAAACAACTTTCTCTTCAAATAAAATCCATTTGAAATATACATAAAAAAAAAAAAAAACTAGAATGAATTTGTTAACATGTACAAAGACACGTACTCACTTCAATTGCTTTACTTATATTACAAATATGTAATTTGATTTGTTGTTATTGTTTTTATTTCTTTATTATTATTATTTTTATTTTTATTTCAATTTCCAGCAATAATAAAATCAATTTCAAATCACGTTTTCAACAATTAAATTATAAATAAAACTCACGAGCTGTTAAGTATATAATATAGTTATTTTTTTTTATCTACAATTTTTTTTTTTTAATTAATTATTATTTATTTATGTACTTTTTTTTTTCCTCCATAAAAAATTTCAAACATGATTACTTTATTTTATATTTATAAAAATAATTATTATTGTTTTATTTGCTGACTAAATATAAAAGAATTTCATATTACCTACATATAAATGGTGGAAAAAAAAGAATCTATTAATTTTTATACCCGTATGCCGTACTTAATTTTAATGGAAAGAAAAAATAAATTTATTTATTTGTTGCTTTTGTTTTAAATATAATTCCTATTTTTTTATTAAAATTTTTTACTATACATATATGTATGCACGTGTGTAGTGTAGAGTGTATAGACTACAATATTATATGCATGAGAATTTAAAATTGTACACACGTTTAATTTAAATGCATAAAATTACTTTATTTATTTATTTATTTAGTTTCTTGGTTTCTTTTCTTTTTTTTTTTTTTTTTGATTACATAAAATAATCACATGTAATAATGTGAAATTCTAATGAAATTTATTTTGTATTTTTTTTCTTTGAAAAATAATTTTTTTTAATTTTTTTTCGTTGTCTGTGTATATTGTTGTTATTGTGGTTTTATTACTTACTACTTCTGATTAATCAAACATTTTAATCTAAACATGGAAATTCGTATTTTCTAATTTTTGAGAAAATTAATTTAAAATTGTTGAACAGTTTTTTTTGTTTTTGTTTTTGATAACGTACACGTGATTTTATTCAAAGAAAAAAAAATCACTTTTATGATTTTTAAATATTTTCACAAAATTTATTTTATTTTTGTAAGTCGGAAGCAATTATTTTTTTATTTTTTTTAAAGTTGATAAGGATTATAATTTGCATGTGTCTAACGAAAAAACATTACATTATCATGTACGAATGTACATGCTTTCTTTGAAATGATATGGTCGAGACATTGCAAAAATCACGTTAACCTAAACAAAAAATAAAAACGATAATATTGCAAAGAAAAAAAAATCATGTTTTGAAAAAATAGACACTGTAATTCATTTAAAAGTCATTAAATGATAATTATTATTTTACTATTATTATTTATACATATACTTTTTTCTTCTTCTTTATTTTGAATTATTTCCATGCAAAATTGATAAACATATGGTCATGAAAAATGCAAATTAATTAACTGCATATACATATATAGTATGTATATAAATTGATTAAAATGTTTTTATTTTTATAAATGCACATAAGAGGAAAAATAATAAAAGAAAAAATAAATAGAATAAAAATTAATTTACTGAAAATAAATTCCGATGTACCAAGAGATTTTTTGTGAATACGTATAATTAAGTATTTAAATACACATATATACATAATGTATTATTATTAATTAAAATTAAATTGCGTGAAACTAAATTGACACTGACCTTTTGACACACCCACAATATGAATAACAAAAATATATAATCGATAAATAAATATTTACGTGTAAGAGAATGTGAAAAAAAAATTTTTTTTTTAAAAAAAAGCATTTATGAAAAATAAATAAATTTTGGATTTTTTTTTTTCATTTAAAATATAGTACATGTATGTTATACTCATATATTTATTATAAATTTTATTCAGATTTTTTAAGATAAATAAAAAAGTTTATTAAAGCATATTTTCAGAAACTTGAACTTTAAATGATAGCTATTTTCTGAGTATGACAGAAAAAAAAAGTTAATGATTAAATTTGAAATCAGAGCCTTTAGCTTTTTTTTTTTTTTGAAAATCTGTTAACGAATGTTACTACGTAACAGCATTTTCTTTTGATGTTTATCTTCAATTCTAAGAAGAAATGTAGGAAAAAGGTTTTCTCAAAGAAAAGGAATCGATACTTTTTATAATTAAAATTTATATAATTATGTAATTTGATAAAATTAACCTAGAGCGTTAATTTTTATTTCCAGGGATCTTCTGAGAAATTTTTTTATTTTTTAATTTCCAGAAAAATTTAATGATTAATTAGATAATTTTAATTAAAATTCCCGAATAAATAATAATAGCAATCCAGAAAAAACAAATTATGTAACATCAATTTTTTGAAAAATATTAGAATTATGATGCCAAATTTGTAATTAATTTAAGAATAAGGAAAATAAACAAAAATTAGGTAATTGTGAGTTTCAATAAAAATTACATAAACAAATAATAATAATAATATTCCTTATTTTATCTACTTTTTTGTTTTTTTCCAATTTTCCATTTGAAAAATTACCAATGCAACATAGAACCAATATAAATCTTATTAAAAAATTTTTTTTTGTGTTTTTTTTTTATTCATTACAAAATAAAATTACGAAACCCACATGTTTAGGTATTTAAATAACACGAGCATAAAAAAAATTCTCACAAGATATGTTATATATGATGTGTACGTACATACATACATATATTCTTGGTAATTATATAAGTATCTTTTTTCTTTTCATTTTGAATTCATTATATGTATGTATGAGTATGAGTAAGTTTCGATGTCGTAACACATATTTGCAATCATGTTATGAATCTATTAAAAATTTATGTTTAAAAAATTTGTGATGTATTATATATAATATCACACATACACGTACATATGTATGAACATATAGTTTAAAGAAAAAAAAATTAGTAACAATTTGAACTCATAACAAATAAATTACATATTTGTAAATAGGTTAAAAAGTTCAAAATCTATTAGCTGTTTTTACAATTAAAAAAAAAAAAATCGTTTATATATTCTATGCATCATTATTCATGGTTATTAATTTTTATTATTTATTTTTAAATACTTAATAATATGGAAATTAGAAAATTAATGGTATAAGAAGTCAGGTGATAGAGATATTTGATGAAAAAAAAAAAATAATCGATTGGTAATTGATTTTAAAAAAAAAATCATTTAACAAAATTACGATAAAAAATATATTTTTTTAAACGGTAATTTAAAACATATTATACCATTATACACACATATATATGTATATGTATGTATGTAGAATTGTATGTGATTATTAAACTTTTACATAAAAATTTCTGTAACTTTATTTAACAGTGTTACGTCAACATTATACAAATAATAAATTAAAGAAGAAAAAAAATGATTTACGCAAAATTGTAATTTTCTCATGACGCCAATTTTTACATAAAAACCATATTATATTACATATATGTAAAATAATAAAAAAAAAAAAAAAAAAAGAATGGTGTTAAAAGGGTTAAAGTATTGATTGTTTATTGTTGAAAATAATTACATAATTTTAGTACTTTTACTTAATTGTTTATTTTTTTTTATTTGAAAGTTTTTTAAGATATACCAAGAGAATTTTATAAAATTTTTATTCTTAACTTTGAAGTTATTTTTTTTTATTCTTACAGAAAAATTTATACAGAATTTAAAATTTCATGAATCTGTAGAATTTGAATTACAGTAAATGAAAAAAAAAAAGGTAGTACTACGAAAGGAGATGTACCCTAATCGGACCTACGGACTTTTAAAAGTATTTTCTATGAAATGAATAAATTTCAATTTCAATTCAAAAATATTTGAAAGATTTACTTTTATGTATAAACAGTTCAAGGTAAATTTTATATAAATTCTTAGAAACATCGTTTTTATTGAAGGAAAATTGTTCATGAAAACAGAAGATTCTTTTTGAAAAAAAAAAAACAACAACAATAACCAACAAAAAAAAGTTTTATTAGCCGACGTAATTTGAAATAACTCTGTAATAATTTTATACAATAAAAATACGCAATAAAAATGTATATATCCTGTTTTAATATTGTATATATGTATATGTATATAAAATATAATGTACATAGTACCTACATAATAAAAACATCAATCATTCTGGACTGGGGTAAGAAAAATTGTTGGAAAATTCTAACCTTGAAAGATTATGTATAGAGAAAATAATTTAATTCAAAATTTCTCAGCAATTTTAGGATACATATTTTATGGATATACATATGTATGTATATTGTATGTGTAAGCAATGAATTATAAAGATATTAAAAAAGGATAAAGGAAAATTTTCAGTATGTATAACAATATATATATTTTATATAATAATAATTTCATTATTTTTTTACCATTTTTCTAAATTGAATTTTTTTTTAAAAAAGAAAATTTTATTATGAAAAAAAAAAAGTAATAATAAAAATTTAGAAAAAAAAGTAATATACAATTTTTCTTTGACATCATGTTTTTTATACAAAAGGGAAAAAAATTTTTTAATTCATGAAAGGTTAACATTTTTTTTTTGCAAATAAAATGTTAAATTGAATTTTTTGAAAGGAAATATGTAAATTAAAAAAAATACCATTTATTTTCAATTTCGAAAAAATAAATTTTTAATTTTTTTGTGCAAAATATGAAAAAAAGCTACTACAAGGTTATTTTTGAAAGATTTTGTTTTTATTATTACATTTAAGGAATAAACAAAATTTGTTATTGTAATTTTGTTTGATAAATGATTTTGGAAAATTTAAAATTATGATTTTAGGTTAATACTTTGTTTTTATTGTTTTTTATTTTATTTTCTCTAAAACTGACTAATTTTGGTCAATTAAACCATTAACTTGATGTAAAACATAATAAGTATGTATATATATGCATATGACTCCAGTTTGTGACGGAGGTCAGTGCACAGTGTGGAAAAAAAAGTGTAATCTTGATAAAAGATAAAAGTTTTTAAAATTATGTATATATTTCTTTTTGAGGAAATAACGCTTGTGTGGTAGAACAAATTACATTTTTTGGTTTCGATATTAAATCTGAATTTTTTTGAATTATGATCTCCTTGAAAGTAAATTTCTAAACCTATCAATATGGTATAAAATACAATTTGTAACGTAACAAACACTATTTAATTTCCTGAAACAAAAAACTGCATGAATGCTGATTTATTATTAATTATTTTCCCTTTCTAAAAGATAATTTGAAAAGTAAAAAAAAAAAAAAGAAGGTAAATTGTTTGTTTAAGTGAAAAAGAAGCCATTACAGATAAAAATCATATAAAATGTGTTATTTTTTCTTTTCTTTTATATTTAACAAAAAATATCTATTAATTTCTTGAAAGTATACATAACAATGTAATCAATATATTTTTAAGTAAATAAATGTATCTATGTATGTATCTATATACATGTATGTATGACGACTATAACTATATGTAATTATAAAAGTTTTAATTTTTTTTAGGTCATAATCAATTATTTTGTTTTTATTATTTGCAATCTGATGAAATCTGGTTATGATTGTTATGAATAATATTTTTTTTTTTCACTTATAACTAGTATTGACTAGATAGATACTCTGTATATATAAAAAATTATATTTCATTTATTATATTTCATGAAATACATAACATTTAATATATATATACATTATATTGTTATACTATATATGTATATACATTTGTATATACGAGTCACATGATTTATTAGGTCGTATAAAGAAAATTAAAAATTATACTCACGTGATAAAATCGCGTGCAATCATATATTATAATATATAAACTCTCGTATATATAATTATAATTTTAATATTTTATTATTTTTCTACATTCTCATACATTTACTACACGACAAGAATCATTATTATATCATTTTTATTTGTCTCCTTATATCTACATATTTATAATGTGAAATATTTTAGATACAAATATTCATATATACAAGATACGACCTTAAATTTAATGCAATTTTATGTATGTACGAGTATGTGAATGCATAATTTATTTTTAAAATTTAAAATTTTGTTTATTAACAACACATTTTACAACAAAATTCAATCTACATACTCGATTTAATTATTAATAACAAAACAACATTTCATATGTAGGTACATATATAATCATATATCATCGCATAATGTAATTTTATCAGCAAATAAAAAACCATAATAAATGTTATTTACGTGAAAAAATTTAATATAATTAATTTTTGTTATCGTTTTGTTGTTATATGTGTAATACATATGTAAATTATAAATGTGTGTTGTGGTTATATACACGTGAAAATCATACAGAAAATTACATATATACATTAAAATAAAGTAAAACAAAATATTACAACGAAATAGAAAAAAAAAATAAAATAAAACCAATTCAAAATTGATAAAATATTCTCTTTATAAAGAAAAACCAATCATTAGACAACATTAATCATTGATTTCCTTGAAATTTTCCGATTGTTTACATTCAATATGTACGTATATATCAATAACATAATGAATTTAAAAAAAAAAAAACAATAATAAAAACACAAAACGTTTGAAACGTGTTATTAAAATTAATATTTTTCAAAGTATGTATAGGTATGTAGCAAGGGGAAAAAAAAATGTTGTGATTATTCGTCGTTATAAAATAATATATACTTCATGATTAATCGACCAGTGTGTAAAACACGTGACTTTTTTCATGAAAATACAACTTGGTCATAGTTTTATATTATTTATTTATTTTTTCGCTCATAGTTTGTTTGTTTTTTTCCCTCAAATTTTATGAATTGGACTTTTAAACTTTGTGATTATTTGAAAAGAAAACTTAATTTATTAGCTAATGTTTGTATTAAAAAAAAAAAAAGACGTCAATGCTAGTGATGCCACATATTGACGACATTTAAAATGGTATTTAGTTTATTTTTACAATTATGTAGTACAAAAAAAAATTGTTTTCAAAACAATTATGTGAGATGAAAATTGGTTTTTAGTTGATTTAGAAAAGCTTAATGGGTGAAAATTAAAAATGAATTCTGATGATTATACAATTATGCGGGCTAAGTCACGATTTTTTCCCACCCACTTGAAAATATTTTCCGGATACCATTCCTAATAAACGATGTTTTTACTATAAAAAAAATTGTTTTTCTTCATGAAACATTTGAATTTTCCGTGAAGAATTTTTTTTACAATTGTTCATTTTTTATAATAAATTTTTTTAGACAAGTTTAATATTATGGCATTACAAAAAACTCAATTTTTTTTTTACTAAGAAGGGATTTATTAACCTCAGTCATTTTGATAATTTAAATAACATGTAATATTTCAAAAATTTGTGTAAGCTTGTGGTTTCACGAACAAAAACAAAAAAATGATTCTTGATTCAAGAAAAAAAATTTGGACTTACCAAGCATTATGTAAGAATTCAGAAAAAAAAACGTGATTTTAATTAAAATAATTAAAAAAATATTTTTAAAAAAAACTAATTGGATAATCACGAAAAATATTAATTCTTAAACATTATAGTTTTATTTAAAAAAGAAATAAAAAAGAAGTCTCACATGAAAATTTATAAATTGTGGTTCCAGTAACTATGTGATTTTTAATTTTTCTGGCTTATTTGTAATTTAAAATTTAAATTACAATAATTACCTTTTATACATAATTCAATTGTTTTTCTTTCTTTCTTTTAGGTTTAAAAATTCTATTCACCTTTTTTTTTTAATATCTAAAATGTATTACATGTGTGTGTATTACATGTATGTTAAAACACAACACACATACGTGTTATGAACTACTTTATTTAAAAATAATAGCAATAAGTAACAAATTCGACAAATAAATTTAAATAAATCATTTTTATTCAAGAAGCATTGAAACTACTCAAACCAAAATGTATGTATATATACCCTATTTCTCATGCACACATTTTCACGTGTGAATGAAATTTAAAAAATAATAATAATAATAAATGTTGAAAAAAAAAAAAATAAATAATAAATGCACATACATAAAGCTAATTTGTAGTGACTATAAATGCAAAAAAAATATATCAGAAAGTTTCAATGGCAACCTCATATTCGTTTAATGAACTCATTCAATATACCAGGTAAATTGTGTAATTATTAAATTGCATTCAGGTGATGATGATGATTGCAATTTACAATAACTTCCCATTATTATGTCTGATATTCTTTCAATGATATTTTATTTAACTTATAGTTTTTTCCATGTTTTTTAACATAAATTGAAAGTAATTTTTAAAAATAATTTAATTAATTAAAAAATGCACAAAACCTAGAAGACTATAAAAAAAAAAGTGTAAAATGCTTCTTATTTGTTGAAAAAAAAATAACATAAAAAGTTAAAAGAGGAAATAAAAGCTCATATATGTATGTATGAGAAAATCTTGAGGATTTAATAAAAAAAAAAAAAAAAAAAACAACCACCAATGAAGGTCGGTCATACATCGCGTGAAAAAAACGTGTGATAAATACTTAAATTGCACCCGAATCTTAAAGTAGCTTGGTAACAAAAACAATAAATAATAAATAATATGAAAAACGGTTCAGTTCAAGGAGGTACAAAAAACCATACAGACTATCTTTTTTATATATGTATGTATGTATAGAAAAATAAAAAATAAAAGAGCTTTTTAATGCATATATGTACATTATTTTATATATGCTCTCTAATAATATACAAAAAAAAATTTTTTAATATTCGGAATAATATATGACGTGACTTTTTAATGTCCTTGTATAAGTCCATTGATATTAAAAAAAAAAAAAATAATATTAAATAAAATTATCCATTAAATATTTATAGATGACTGCAAATATGTACATATTATATTTATATAAAAGCTTTACTGTTAACACACGGTAGTACATATCATACATACATATAAGATGCATTTTTTATTTACATACATATGTATTTTTTTTTGTCAAAATTATATATGATATTTGGCTCTCTTATGCAATATTTAAATTTGTTTGGGTTTTAATTTTATTGCCTGTTTTTTTTTTTTTTATTATTGGCAAAAAACAAAAGAGAACGAAAAAAAAAGCCGCGATGAATTTTTTTTTTAGTTTATACAATCTTGCCATTAAAAAAAAAATATATTGAATATATATTTTTACAAATAAAATAAGAGACGGTTATTATTATGATTATATTTTTATAGAAATGATATGATTAAATTTTCTAGAAAACTTTGAGAGAAAAAAAATGTATCTTTATATATTTTTATTCATTAATTCAGATACAATAAAATTTATTTTTAGAATGAATCATTTTTTTTTTTTTCAGAAATCAATTTATTTAAAAATCAATTAATTGATTCATAATAAATGATTCATTTGATTGTTAAATATTTTTAATTTATTTAATTTAAAAAAAAAAAAAAAGGAAATACTTACTTCTTAAAAATTTTATTACAAAAATGACTGTTTTCTTTATATATTAGTTTTATTTTCAGATGAATTTTAAATGGTACATCACATCCACTACCCACATTTAAAATACAAAACATAAAATATTGTGAAAAAAAAAATATTTTAGTATATGAGAACATGTCTACAATTGATTTTAAAAATAACAAAAAAATAATAAGTAAATAGATATACATGTATGTATGATTTTTTTACGAGTGGGATGGGAGATGTTTACAAATTATTTTGAGAATATGTATTAATAAAATAATTTTTTTGAAAACAAAACAACAACAGATTTAAAAAATATTTTTGTAAATAAATTTATAAAAAAACGTGTGCACAGTGAGTAGTGCACACGATATTTCTGGTGGAAAAAACGTTTTTTTTTTTTGTTAAATTAATTATTTTAGAAAATTTTCTAGGTACTTTATTTCTTCTTAACTTGAAAAGGATATAGGAGTAACTTTTTTGAATATTCAACATTTAATTTAATTAAAAATGAATAAGAAAGAATTTTATTTTCGTATATAGGTGAGTATTAGGTAACGTATAGTACGTATAACTTTTTTTTTAATTATTAGTTGATAAATTTGTCACCATATGTGTTCTTTTTTATGTTAACATATCAAAGTATTAAGTTTCCACATATTATTTTTATTTTGTACGTTCATATTTTGAGGAATATGTATATAGTATATGTTTGTATACTAAAAATACAAAATCGACACATAATATGTTAATAAACATGTATTTTAACTATTTTACTTCAAAAAAGAAAAAAATGCTAGACATAGCTATTTATGGCAAAAAAGTAGACTTACATATTTGTATTTTAAAACTATTTTTTTTTTGTAAATTATAAAAAAAAATCACGTTTATTCATATACAATCATGTGACATAGTCATATATTAAAACATGAGACTATATATGACTCAATTAATTTTTATTTTGTTGAATCTGGTTTTTCACAAAACATTTTAAAGCGCGTATTTTAATTATTATTTTTTTATTTATTATGCGCCTACCTAAAATAAAAATTTACCTGTTTTTGATATGACTATAGAAAAATAAATAATTAAAATGGTATTTTAATGATATTTATTTTATTTTTATTTTTATTTACTTTTTTTTTCTGTAATTTATTTTATTTTTTGCTAAAAATCTTAAAATTTAAGATTTGAAGGTAATAAAAAATTAAAGAAGAAGAAGAAGAAGAAAAAACAATTGGGTAATTACAGTAAATAATGACATGAAAAACTTGATGAACATTTTTTATTTGTTACTATTTGGTATTATTCTTATTTTGTTGTTGTTGTTGTTTTGTTTAATTTTCAACTTCCGGTATTTGTTTTTGAAGAAGACTATGGAAAGATAAAAATCATAATATGTCTTCTAGGTATTTTTGAAAAATTTAATTCAAAATGCAAGTAAATTAAAATTAAACTGAAAGCTTCAAGCGAAACCAAAATTTCAAAAGAGTACATTTTTTATATGTGTACTTTTTAAAATTTTTTTTAGTAAAATAAAATCTAATTAATACTCTAGACGATATGTTTTTCATAATTGAGAAAATTGATTTTCTAAAATTATTTTTAATATTTTTAGCTCATACTGAGTTTTCTAAATTCAATCACAAAGTATATAATAATAAGTACAAGAACTCATTGAACATAATAAAATTAAAAAAAAAACGTTTTGTAGAAAAGTATTTTCACGTGTTAGATAGCTGAAAATATTTTTAGAATAAAATCAATATTTAAATATGTATTTTCAATTATAAAACGAAGCACTAATAATATATATGTAGAGTGATATGTATACAATTATAACACGATGAAAAATAAAAAAGAGTGTATAAGAAAATAATTTACATATAGTAGATATACATATATCTTTATCCTCGTACAAGTCGTACATATATGCATTTTAAATAATATGAATTTGATGAATAAATTAAGGGTTCTACTTTAAAAAACACTTAATTTTGTGACATTTTGGTAAATTTTTTCCCTTTAAAATTTAAACTTGTTTTAGGGAGTTTTTTTTTTCCAATATATACATTTTTTTTAATTCATTGATTGTTTCACTTATCTTTTGTCACGCACACACTTAATACATTGATAAAAGTAATTTTTTTTTTTTTTAATCAATAAAATAAAACAAAACCAATTACAAAAAAAAAAAAAACAAAAAAAAATTAAATAATAAATAAATAAAATTTGAAGTTGATGGAAATTTTTAATTTTTTTTTTTCCTGAATGGTTCATATAAGCGGAAAAAATTCCAGTAGTTCATATGAATCATATTGTGCATATGTACCTAATATATAACAACATATATATGTATATGTATGTGTATCTTTTTATTCAAGCGAATTTCACACATATTAAAAAAAATACATCATATTTACTTTAAATAAGTGATAAATAATATTGATTACAATATAATTAAACGAAAATATTTAATCTATAAAATATAATAATAATCATTGACAGTTACTGAATATGCTAGATACTAACTAAAAAATATATTATATACCTATATGTGTATATGTGTAGTGTAGATATTTTTGATGTATGTGATGTGATGTGATGTCTATATAAAATTTATTTTTATCAGTAATTTGCTCTTTCACATTTATTTCATTTGAAATGGACTTAAAAGCGGAAGTTTTATACATAAATCTGAAAATATTATATATTTTATTACTCGTACGTAATATATTATAATGATATTTTTTTTTTTTCATTCAAATATTAAATAAATTGTTTATTTTCATTGTGTTTTTTTGACATTTTGATATGAAAAATTAAATACAAAGTATCATAATTTATATGGTAATGTAAGTTTCTCTAATTTTTGTTTATCTCTTGTGTAATAAAATGATTGTTTTACTTTTAAATTACTTTTTTCTTAAATTCTTTTATTATATATCTTAAGTTTTTCATCGCAATCATTCAAATTTTATCTATTTCATAGTTTTGTTGAATTATAAATACATACATACATATAAATTTTTATGTAAAAAAATTAAAATATAATATAGAATAGAATAAAACTTTATTAGAATAAATCATAAGTTTTTGTTTCAATATATTGTTTCTTCCCATAAAATTTTCTATTTATCATATTTACATATGTATTACATATTTTAATATTTATCAATTTAGATACTGCTTGAAATACATACATATATCTACTATATTATATATACACGTTGTTTGTATTGTTCTTTATTTTTCTACATATACATATGTATATACATTTTTTTAAAATAAATATTTTTATCACCATTATTTTCTTTATTTTTTGATCAAAAATCAATAATTTTGTTTACGAAATATTTTCTACGTGCTTCACCCTTAAAAAAAAATCTCTGACGTATATTTTTAAATTTACTAACACATCAGGAAAAACAAATTTTGTTTATGTTTTTTTATTTTTATTTTTATAGTAATAAATAATATTTTTTTCGATGTGTACGTTTATTAATTTTGTAATATATATGCTTAAAGAATTTTAGGAAAAAAACACGAAAAATAAAATAAAAAAATTTAGTGGACTTTCCCCAAATAATTGTATATGTATAGAGTAAGTTCGGGTAATGTGGTATATCTGCATATCTCCTCCGTTTAATTGTCTATGTCAGCTGTAGAATTATCGTTAGTTGGTGATTCAGAAAAATAACTTATAACCTTCTTTAACATGTTCATTTTATGATTTGGGCTCACGAAAACTGCATTTCTAAAAAACAATGTATTTTCATATGCTAATCTTTCCAAAGTTTTTAGTTTAACATCAAAGAAACTTCGTTTTTAGTTTTATATAATTTTTGGTTATTTTATAGGTTAAAAAGATTGTTTAATATTATTTCTACTTAATTAGGCATCACTTCTTGTAATGTGTAATGCTCTACCACATCATCCACCGGGTGTGTACCACATTAGCCGCAATGTTTCAAGATCGTAGTTTTTTACCTTTCGTGGTATTTTCATTAATAATTTTATTATAAATAACGATACTGTTTTCTTTCAAAATTAAATGATAAATAAACAAAACATCGCATACCTATGCAAAATATTGAACACTTCAGCGTTTTTGTTTGCGAAATATCTTAAAAAATCAAAATGGTATTCCACATTACCCGAACTTACTCTACTACCTATATGTATATTTATGTAATTAAAAATAATAAACATAAATAAAATTAAGTACCTATTTGGTTTTAATTTTTCTCGAAAGGAAAACAAAAAAGAATACAATCAAAGATAATAACAATAATAATATAAAAATTTTCCGAATGCTAAAATGAAACTATAGAAAAAAATAAAAGAAGATGAAGCAAAACAAACAAATTTAATGAAATTGTTTCATTAAATTTTATTTATATTATTATCCATTTTTTTTTTGTCTCTCCTTTTATTTCAGTTAATGATCAATTCAATTATATTGAGAAAAAAAAAATTTCGGTAGAAAAAGAAGAAGAAGAACAAAACAAACAATATTAAAATGATTTCCATATATAGATAATAAAAAAATAAATATAGTTTATAAACAACACATATCGCATATAAAAATATACTCGTACATACTTGTATAAAAGTACATAATAATAAATGAACATTTTCAATATTATAAATGATGACAACGTACAAATAATAAAATATACTTATGTATAATATTAATTTTCTGATGCTATTTTTGTTACTAAGCACCGATAACAAATTGAAAATAACACGTGATTAGCATGAAATTTAGTCGAGTAGAATTTTATCGTTGATTTTTTTTTACTTCTTTTACAGAATTTTGTGTATTAAATTTTTTTTTTTAATTTAAAAAAATGTTTGTTGGTGGTCAGAAATGAAAATCTTACTTGAAAACTTGCGCAGAACTTACTTATTGCTAATCTGCTAATCTGTAATCCATGGGCAGTGATGTAGTTTTAGACGCACTGCAATTAAGAAATGCAGCAGTTCTTAATTTCTGAACACCCCTTTTTTTCATTCTTTTTTTTTTAAATTTATTTTTGTGGAATTTCTTGTTTATTTGAAGCAAAAAATATTTTTTTTTTTATATTGAAAAAGAAAAAAAAATGAATCTAAACTTCAAAACCGAGAAAAAAAAATGACATTTATTTTTTTCTCTTAAAAAACATGTTTTCAATTTTGAAATTTGAATTTCAATCACGGTGTTTTTTTTTTCTCGCAAATTTTTAAATTAAAAAGATAAAAATTCGTATATAATTTGTATTTTTAATCTTTGCCTTGAATTTCAAAAAAAAAATAAATAAAAATTTAGAACAAAATTAGCTTAAATTTTAAATTCTAAACAAATATTCAAAAAGGTATCTATGTTGTCATTCCTCGTGATAATATGCAAAAAATTTCAAGACATATTCCTATTATACACATAGTATAAATATGTACATATATGTGTTCATTTATAAATATTAAATGTAAAATGTAAACATGATAAAGATTATTATACGTTTATAATGAAGATTTATTAAATTTTCCTATTAAAATTTTCTACGTTTTAAGAATTATTTAAGAAAAATAATATATTCAAAGGTTTTGTTTTTTTTTTTTAAAATCATATAATTTAGGCTTTGAAAATATGATTGTTTTTGTATTTCATTATTAGAAACCTTTTTTGCACGACATTTTATACATTTACGAACAATTTTTGCTTCAAAAAATTATTTTGCATTCAGAAATTCAGCTATTTTTGATGTTGAAAAAAAATATAATTTGAATTTGGAAAATATTAATGAATTTATTTTTAATAAAAGAAAAATATAATTTCACAGATAATCACAAAAAAAAAATTCTTTATGGTGTGTGAATTATATGTATTAAAATTTGACCTTTAGACATTAAGCGTAACCTATTATGTATTTGGCTAATTCCACGCGTGATTCACACTACATTTGACAATAGTTTACTTTCAAAACTACATAATTCAAATAGAAAAAGACAAAAGAGAACCACATGTTTTTACATAATTGAAGCAAATTTGAGGATTTGAGGAATTTTACATATATTTTAAATGAAATTGAAGGAATTTCACTTATTTTGTTACTAACGTGACGCACACTACTTGAAAGAAAATCATTTCATGGTCTCTTTTTTAAATCTAGTTTTCTTCGTCGTTGTTATGCTTTGTGTTGAAACATTAGTAAATATATGTATGTGGGGAAGGGATTAATTTTTCTAAAATATTAAAACATAAAATAATTTTTCCATTTTTTAAGTATTTTATTACATATTTCCTTTGTGACTCAGACTACACAACATTTGTTACTCACACATATCTCACTTTCTACATACATATACATATTATATTACGACACTCAAAATACAAATCAGCTACTTTATCCTTAATTAAGATATCTAAATAGTTTAAATATTGAAATCTACACTTTGAAAAAATTTAGGGATTCCCGAATGACGTAAAAAACAAAAATATTGGATTTTCTACTTTTGATATTTAGCCATTTAGAAAATTTTCTAATATAAATTTATTTTTGTGAACATTAATTAAATGGTCATATGAGAAATTTAAAGAACTACGTATATAATTTGAGGTTATTGACATTGTTTTATGTGTTTTATGAGCTATAGAAAAAAATTCTTCTCTTTTTATATGTTATCACACTTTAAAATATAATTAAATGTATCGATAACTTGTTATTCTGTTTGTGTTTTTTTATTATTTAAAATTCTCAAAAATCATGTGTCAATGTACTAATTCAAAAAATTTTTTAAATTTAATAATCTTCAACAAAAAAATTTTGTTTTTCAACCTTATATTATTGATGTCTGAATTCTGAGAAGAAAAACATATTTTTACCAATTTTATTTTTTATTAAAAACAAAAAAAAAAAATTCTTGAGCATATTTGTGAGAGAAAATAATTAATAATTAAATAATTTTGAAAATAAAATATTTGAAAAATTTGCCTTAAAATATAACTGTAAAATAATATACACATATAAAATTATGTATTATAATTTCCCTTCGCGACACATGACGTGTTTGTTTCGAGTATTATGTTGAAGATTATTATTATAAAAAAAAATTTCATCGTCATCAAAGATATTTTGAATATTAAAAATCACATGATTTTAAAAAAAACAACAATTATTAACATTCAAAATTATTTTCTAATGACATTAAAAAAAAAAAAACAATAACATATCATATTATGTACACAAATAAACAAACAGAAAAAAAAAACTTGCTTTTTTAATCAACAAAATAATAAAATAAATAAAATTTTTCCATTTAAAATTTAGTTCCTAAATAATAAAAAAAAAATTTAATATGGCATTCTGATAAAATATTTGACGTCATAATATATCTACCATACACGGTAAATTAATTAATTTTTTTGTTGAAATTTCTTTACTTTAATTTTTTTTTTTTTTTGCATTTTGTTTATTTATTAATTTATTGTTGTTGTTTTTTATGTTTATTCGAATTTACCATATCATAGAAAAAAGTGCACTGAAAAATGAGTTTGTATATATACAAAAAAATGGTAAATAGATACATATATTGTCTTGTTAGGAATTTCTAAGTAAACATTGGATTTAATTTACAACATTTAAAAATAGTAAACTGTGCCAATTTATCAAACAATTGCATACAAGTACGAGTACTTACCTGAATTTTAATTAGGTATTATTATGTACACATATGTAGTCAGTTGGAAACAAGAAACAAAACACACAAACAAACAAAAAATATGTTCAAATATTCGCAATTTATGATTAAAAAAAAAAAAAAAGAAGAAAAAATTAGTAAAGACAATTAAAATTTTCAAATTTTATTCAATTAATTTGCTGTTACTTGGTGATAGCAAGACCCCGAAATCGAAAACAACGAGAGACAACTGAATTTATTTAAAATCAACAATTGCCTCATCGAGCGACAAACCCGAGATCTTAGTTTTTATAACAGCATTTTTTGTTGTTTTTTTTTGTTTTTTTGCTTTAATCAATTGAAATTTTTTTTAAATTTTAATATTTTGTATCTAGCAACCCATGCAAATTAATAATACGAGTAGACAATCATTTTATCAGTTAATGTTTTTCGAGAACAACAAGAATAATTAGTATGCTTAGTCATGATGCAAAGTGTATTTTAGTCATGTGCATTCAAAAAGAAAAGAAAAGTACAATCTATCTAATAAGAAAAAATCAAGTGATTTAAATAAAAATATGAAAAAACAATTTCGTATTTATATTTCACTTGAATTTTCTTTTTTCTTTCATTTCATTTTGAGTTCAAATTTAATAAACTATACAATAATGTACTCGTATATATAGCCCATCAGAATCACACTTAAAAAATATCTATACATATACAAATCATACATATATGAATTTCTTATCTTTTCATACAATAAATAAGATGTTTTTAAGGTTATCACAAAAGAAAGATGAGAGTGATGTTTCTTTTTTTGATCTTAAAAAAAAAATAATAATAATAAATAGACTTTCTGGATTATTTTGTCAAAAAAAAAACGAAGCTTTTTAAATCTCATAATAATCTAAAATGAAATTTTTAATGAAATAAATTATCTTTTTGTTATTATGATTTTTATTTATCCTTCAAAAATTTATGTAGGTATATACAATTTAGTATAAAATTTACATAATTTTAATTTAAGGGAAATTTTAATTTTCCGTTATTTAAAAAAAAAAAATAAAAAAATTCAGAGAAAGATTAATAACTTTTTTAATGAAATTTGTACAAAATATGTATAATAGAAAGGTACATGTATAAATACATACCTATGTAGTATATATCCTATACAAATCCTTTTTACCTTGAATATTCAATAAAATTAAATTTGAAATAACAAAAACTTTTGTTTTAAATTAAATAAACAAAAATTATGACGCAATATATAACATGTATGTACATAATTTCATATTTTTGATTATACATAATATGTACCTATATATTTTATATCAGGACGTGTCCTTTTATATAATAATATCCTTGATGGGAAATGATGGTAAACAGTTCAAATTACAATTATTATTTGAAAATTTTATTAGAATATTATTTTATATGTACACATACATATATGTATGAATATGTAGAATATTTTATGTATCCTAACTTATATATACATAGGTGTGTATATTTACATACATATGTATGTAATAAGAAATGACAAGTTTGATTAATGTATTCAATCAGTATAACAAATAATCCTTATAAATTTTCAACAACAACAAAATTTTTTATAGACAGAATTTCCTTATATATTTAGTATCCAGCTATGTATGTATATGTAGTATGTATGTTTGTATTTTTTCTCTAATATAAAATCAATATCATAAATTTTATATCACTATGTGAGATTATAAATATTTTCCAAGTTCAAAAATAAAATAAAAAATAAAATAGATAAATGTATGAAGAAGAAAAAAAAAATGATAAATTTATTATCATTATCATCCCACATAATGTATAGAAGTACGTTTTAATATACATAACGTGATTAATTAATGTAATTAATTATATTTGATAATAACACTAGAATTTCATATTAAGAACGTATATAAGGTCAACATATTTTTTTATTATCATAACTATCTTTATCTTAAATTAGAGAACAAAAACAAAAAAAAAAAATCCTTATTGTTATAGAAATCTTCCTAATTAAAAATTCAATTTTGCCTTAATGTTGAAAAGAAGAAAAAATGATAAGAATTTCCTTTTATATTGCCAACAAATTTAAAAAAAAAAAAAAGGATAATAAGGATTACACATTACCACAATTAATTATATCAATTTGTTATTTTCATATAAGAATTTTACATATAATGTAGGTTGAATTTTTCGAGATTGAATTAAATAAAAAAACCCAAGTATTAGTAATTGACATACGAAATACACACCAAAAAAAAAAAATCAATGATTATTGTATTTATTATTATTTTTTTATTTTCAGAATATTATTATTAAGTGAGTTCACGTGTAAGAAAAATAGTATTATTATCATTCAAGTGATATTTTTTGTAAACAAGTGACAAAAAAAAAATATAATAAAAATTAGTACAAAATAAGAGTAGAGTATCATGAAAAACAATTCTTTAGAATTTTATAGATGTATGTAATTGTAAAAAAAAAAAAAACAGAGACTATGAACCTATATTATATTTTTTCTTCTCACTTTTTTCATATTTTATTACGAAACTCTAATACATATATACTATATACCTATACATATACATATATGTATTTTCAATATATAAATGTAAATAATATATTTCCGTAAGTGTGACCTAAAGGCATTTTAATAAAAACAAAATAAATATATGTAATAAAAATACAATTACTTTTACAAATAAAACGAATGACCTTGAAAAGGACAATATAATTATGTACCTATATAAAAAAGGAGAAAGAAAACAAGAGAGAAAAAAAAAATAGGTAGATGTACTTAAAAAATTGTTCACCCAATTATAAGTATTGAAATTTTTTTTCACATTGAATAATTGATGAAAAAAAAAAAAAATAGCTATAGGTATCAATGAATTAATTTCATTCTCTATTCATAGATTGTACACTTTTTTTTCTTTTCTTAATAGTGTGTACTACATTGACTTATGACAGACAACATCATTTTAACGTACTACCTACATAGTAAAATACCTGTTGTATGATAATAATAACAAATAAAAAAAAAATACCATTATATGAAATGAAGTATTGTAAAATAAAAAAATAAAAACATAATAATAAATTCCATATGTTCCTACCTTTCATATTTAACAGGATGTGGCGCATGTCCATTCGTTTCCCAATAAGGCTCCATTGTAGTATATAACAACTTTTTCAGATATTCTAGCCTTTGAATTGGTATTTTTTCAAACGAAATTATGAATTTTTTAAGAATTTAATTGAACTGGTTTCCCTTTTTCTTCTTTTTTTGTTTTTTGTTAAATACAATTTTCTTATTTATTTTTTTCTTTCAACAATTTTAAACAAAATGACATAAAATTTGGAAAATTTAAGTAACTTTAAAAAAAAAACCCGAATACTTTTTTTTATAAGATTTATTTTAATGAATTACACAGGTAAATTTATAGATTTATTATGATATTTATTGAAGGGAAAAAAACAGCCAAAAAAAAAGATAATTTGTTATTTTGAAATCACGTAACAAATTTGAATTCACATACACACACACAACACCATCAACGACAAGATCGTGATGAAAATAAACTTTTTTTTTTTTCAAATTTTATTTTTGTGCTTTTCACAACACAATTACAAGAAAAAAAAATAAACAACTGAATTTTTTAAAGTTTTATTATTTTCTTTTTTATTTCTTCTTCTTTCTATTTAAATTTCAGTGGCGTATATATTTTTATATAATTAATTTTTTATATAAAAATAGAATATTTTACCTTTCTTTTATTATTTCATATCAAGACAATCAAAACGAAAATAAAAAACAACAAAATAACGAATATGTATATTATTATAATCGTTATTTTTCTTTTAAATATAATTTCAAATTTTTAAAAGATTTTTTTTTTGTAAATGTTCTTGATAATAATGTTTTTCATATGTTATATTCCAAACAGAACAATAATGTGTGTAACGTGGTTTACGATAATATAATAATAAACGATTTATTTTAAAATTATTATTAATTATATTTAAATTATTAAAATTCGGTATACACATTAATATTGAAGTTCCGTAATTAAAGAAAAAAATTTTCGTAATTTTTATTATTTTTTTTGATTTATTTGAAATTAGTTTTTGAGTTTTTTTTTTGTTGGTTTTGTAGATTCTTTTTGAAAATTTCTTTTTTTTTCACGACTTGTTATTTATACTTGTTTTGTTACAGTAAAGTTCAACTAAATATAATTCTTTTTATAATAAATTTTATAATTTATAAATACAAACATAATTTATTGTTTTTTGATTACTAAAAATGTCCTTTGTATGAACTTTTTTTTATTTTTATTAATCACAATCTATTTTTTTTTCAAATTTAATTAGTTTCGCTAATTTTGTTTTTGCTTTTTTAAACTTCTATTCATTAACTATTTTCAAATGATATAACTTTAACTAAAAACTTGTTTTTTTCTAAATTTTTTTATTTTTTGTTTTAAACGAAACTTAGCACAATAAAGAACACCTTTAGTTTTTTTTCTTTTTTTTCGTTCAAAATTCAACAAGACACAATGAATTGAATTTTATGTTTTCTATTTTAATAATATAACGTGATATTTTATTTGCATAGTTGTGTGAAATCTTTGAAAAGAAAAGAAAGAAAAAAAAGCTTAAATAAATAATATATAAAAAAAAATTAGGTATCTTATGATTTGAATTGAATTGGAATTTTCCACTTGTGATTATCAGTCTCCACACGGTAATTCACAACACACACTAGACTTTTATGTATGTTTATACGTATTTTTTTTTAAAAAAAAATTTTTTTTTATATGTGTATAATGCTTGCATAAATATATTTTGTATAGCAACACATGAAAAGTCAATGTTTTTTTTTTCGTAATTATTAAAAAAAAAAAAAATACTTCTTAATAAAAAATATATAAACGAAAAACACAAGATAGATATTTAGTATGCGTATTGTATTTAGAAAAAAAAAAAAACAACAACTTTATTTAATAGCTTTTTGTTTTTAGTTTAACTTTATTTATTTATTTTATTTTTTTGTATATTTATCGTATACTATAATATATTTCTTGAAAATGCTAAAGAAAACTGAATGACGACAAAAGATAATTAATGTGAATACGTGTATGTTGAATAAAAAAAAAATAAATAAATCAACAAATAATAAAATATAAAATCAAATAAAATGTAATAACTTTTGTACACAAAATAATCAACAAATTTACATACAAAAAAATGTGAAAAACCCAAAGAAAAAAAGATTTTTTTTTGTTTTTTTAAACAAGTAATAATAAAAATGACAAAAATAATTAGTAAGAAATTCACAATTTTCTAACACATGTCATGTCCTTTTTATTTTTTTTTCTTATTTATTTTTTATACTTTTTTTCTTTAAAAAAAAAAAAACTTTTCTAGAAAAAAAATTTAATATTAATTGTTATATGTCTCTCTACTGTTTTATTTTATTATTATGACTGTCGATACCAAAATGTGAATAAACACGCGAGTTTTAATTTTTATATTTCAAAAAAAAAAATTAAAAAAGTCACCATATAGACAAAAATACATAAAATAAATGTACGGTATTTAAGCTCCACTAAGCTTTTAAATTGTTCAATAATATATATATTAAAATTAAATGACGTACGTCTTATAACATATACAAAAAAATAAAGAAAAAAAGAATAACTAACAATAAATGAACAATTTATCAACCAATTATAATACGAGTTATTTTCTTCTTAGTTTTTTTTTTCTAATTAAATTTAATATAAAAAAAAAATAACATGCACAAAGTTCAAAAAAATTTGAATTGAAAGTCACGAATAAATCATGTATTGATAAAATCACTTTTTCTCTATGAAAAATGCTTTTTCTTTCTATTTTTTTTTTGTAATGAAAATAAATAGCAAGTGGGCTGGGAAATACAAAAAAAAAGCTTTACAAATGACCACAATGAAAAATTTAAATAACAAAAAGAAGAAAAAAAATTGTTTTTTTTCTTCTTCTTCTTCTTCTTTTATATTAACTTTTTAACACTTCCAACTAAAAAGTGAGAGTGAAACTGATGATAATAACAATATAACCGCCAATTACCCGATAATAATAATACATAAATTTATTTTACTTTATTTTTCTTTATTGCATTTATATATAGATGTATCTATGTATCTATCACATGAGTTTTAACACACATATGACGTCTCTACATATATATGTATATATAAAAATAAAAATTTGTAGATATTTTTATTTGAAAGTATTACAAAATGATATTTCAAATAAAAAAACAAATTAATGAAAAATTAAAACGACACTAAAATTTTTGTAATACCAAACAAGAAAAGAAAAACGAACACTATTTGAAACTTTTTTTTGTTTTTTTTTTTCAAATGAAACAACATGTATTAGGTTTATACATATGTATGTACATTAGCGCAGAGATATACATAGATATACTTGGCAAAATAACAATTTGGGCCAAATAAAATATTGTTCAAATAATAAAAATTTGTAATTTTATTAATAATGTATCTATATGTTTTTTTTTCTATAAGAAAAAATTATATTAATATTTTTTTTATTTTAAACGCACACTCAAAGTAAATTTCTTTTAAATGTATGTATTTTTTCTGTTTTATTGTTTTTGTTTTTTTTTTGTTTAAATTTTATTTCAATATAAGGAATGTTTTTTTACGAGCAATATAAATGCGTTAATTCATATATTTTTATACTAATATTTAAAAAAATATATCAATACTAGTTTGTATATTTGCAGAGAAAAAAAAATGTGTTTTTTTTATTAAAAAAAAAAATAATAATAATAATCCATAAAATACACACTATAAAAATTTATAACTTCCGGTTAAAATAAAACACTTGAGCTAACTATTATTTTATTTTTTAAATTTTTTAATTTTTCTGGAATTTTTAATTAGTTTTTTTGGATGGTGATGACGTTAAAATAATATTTGAAATAATTTATATTTAGTCAATTTTTCTCATTAGAAAAATTATAAAAAAACACAATATTTGTTTTTTGTTTGTTTTTGTAACGAAAAACATAAAATTAATTAACTTTATTAATGACTCAATTAATTTTCTGATTTTTTTTTTATATTTCTATTTAATTTAATAATTTAAACTCACTTTAAATTTAATTTTTTTTTACTTTTATATTCACAAAATAATTTCAGATTTTGAAGAAAAAAAAAATAATAATAATAAAGTAAAAAATATACAATTTGATTCTAAATAAAATAACTTTTTCATTAACGTGATATTCGGTTGAAATGAAAAAACTGAACTGAAAGAAATTTCTAAATTTAACACCAGACTTTATTTTATATTATAAAATATATGATGTGTATAGAGAATAAATAAATACATATATTATCACGAGTATATACGAGTGTATATGTGTTTACTCTTGCTGTGAAAAAATGAGATAGAGGGCAAACTTTATAAACATATTTTTTTTTCTTATTTTTTTTTCAAAAAAAAAAAATCACATTTGATGTTAATTCGAATTTGTATATTTGAAAGTTTAAAACAAAAAATTATATGTACATTATAATATATGATAAAGAATAAAATTTACATGATAGAGTATAGTACTTTTTTGTTTTATTAAAATATATCTTTCAGCTGTTCTTAAATACTAAAAATGTGATATATATACGTAAAAACATACTTTTCAATCAACACTGATGTTTTTATAACCACCAACACAACTGATCTACGAATGAATCAATGAAATTTAACTTTTTTTTATTTAATGAATTTTCATTTTCTTCTATTTAAATATTACTATATATATATTCAGCTAATAGTATATACCTACATATATCTATAGATTTTTTAATTTCACATGTATTAAACGTGTGATATTCACATGATGTGTAATATATACTCACGCTCCCACATTTACCAAAAAAGATATCTTTTTATAATAAAAGATAATATAACAGTAAAGTTGAATAAAATCTACGTGTGAGAAAAAAGGTTATAAATATATATGTATATATGTGTACATATGTATTGTGTTCATATGTAATTCATACTATAAAAATTACTATATACCTACTAAAATGTATTATACGTGATTATACATCGGTTCAACAAAATTTCAATTCATATATTTTTAAGAAGAAAACGTATACTTATACGTAAAAGCTCTTTTTAAATTTTTTTTTTTTTAGTTTTACGATAAAATATACACTTAATTTGAACAGTGGCGTTTGATTAAATAGTTTTTCAATTAAGGCCCCTTTTCTAGGTAATAGAATTATAATAGATCTCTTAACATATTAATTAAGAAGTTAGTAGAAATGGTATTCTACTTAATAGAGTTTGTAGAGTGTGAAAAGTTAATAGGCTAAGAGATTTGTAGAGTTTTAATAATAAATGTAAATATGAAAATAGTATAATATATTTAAACTTTTTCACGTAAAATTATACTATTATTCAAATCTTAATTATCAATTCTCTGGTTTTCCATCCTATGGAGTTAAATGTAAAAAATCAACAATTCCTATACAGCATTATTTATTTTATTTTATTATTTTTTTTTTCAAATTCTTTTTACACAATTTTAAAATATATTTAAAAGCACTCTTTTGTATTTATTTTTATTTATTTTTATATTCACTTAAAAGACTAATAGCTCATTCACAGGAGCCATTAGTTAAGAGACTTTTCTAACCTCAAATATCTATTAATTTATTTGCTAGAATACGAAATCTACTAATAAAAGTCTCCACAAAATTAAGAGATCAGCTGCTGATCAAAGTCTCTTAACTAATAGAATAGAGTAGGTCATTTTCTGTTAACTAATAGGTTAGTAGCTTAATAGCTATTAGTCTATTACCTAGAATAGAGGTAATTTACATATACCTACATGTTTTATTACAAAATTCAATTCATAATTATTCAAAATTTTACATTTTATTTTTTATTTAATTTTACCTTTATTCTTAGGATTAAATAAACAATTCCTATTTTCTCTAGATTTCCTATAGATTCTTTCAGTATATTGTACCCTTTTTCCTCTTTAGCACATTCACTACCGAGAATATTTAGGATTTTCCGCCCTGGATTATGGGTGGCAAAAGCTTATTAGGAAAAATAAAAAACGAAATTTTTGGAAATTTGATTTGTTTTTTTTTTTTTTCATAAACTTCAAAACGTTTTAAAAACGTGAAGACGCCACTGAAATTAATAAATGTAATTTTTATATAAAAGTTATAATTTTATTGGTACTTAAGTATATGCCTCTTTTACGTGTATAGCAAATTTTTAAGATATTATTTTGTTTGTATTTATGAAAAAAATTTGTATTGCGCAAAATCCCGATAAAATTTTTTTGGATAAAAAGCTTTTAATTTTATTATTTTTTATTTTTTAATAAAACTTTTATTTTATTATATTTTATTTTCTTCGAATAAACGTGAATATTTTACTGTATTCTGTGTAATTTTAATACATATATTCTTTTAGATGTTTTTATGTAGGGTTTTCAATTTTCATACACATAGTCATATTTTTTTAAATGTGTTAGCTGCTATCAAAGAGCATGATGGATAAAAAATATATGTATGTATCTTTATATAATGTATTATAATAATGTATATCATACACGTGACGTATATAATACTCCACCTTCACTTTTTTTTCTTCTTTCGAATTTTATGTAGATACTTTATGTTTGACGTCATTTCTCACGCGATTCCAGCGTGTTTCTTTTTTACTATTCTACAGCATATATTCATAGTCACGTGTATTATAAAGTGGTTAAGTTAAACTATATGATTGTATCTTTAAAAAAATATCGTTTTGAATTCATGTGCTTAATTTTTTATGTATATGTATTTTTTTTTTTTAATTCACGTTAAAAAAGAAAATTAGGTAAATCATATTAATTCTCTATTCATAAAATTTCAACCTTAATAAATTTTATAAGACAAAAATGTCCTTTTCAATATAAACAACATTAAAATCGATATTTTGTGGAACAAGTCGATAGAAAACATATATTTTTTAACTGAGGTCAGAGAAAAATAACGTCTTTTGAAAAAATAATTATGAATGCAAAATTTTTTGAAAATATTTTGTTCTACCTTATTTTAGTTCTTTCTCAAAAGTATTACATAATAGATATGTATGTAGGTATAAATTTAACATGATTCGAATTATAAACGCCTACATAACAATTAATGAATTCAAATAAAATTATCTATTTACCCGAACAAACAGTTTAGTTATCAAATTTGAAATACATAATTGAAAAAAATCGTCTTAAAAAAAGAAAGGAACCACCCACAGCATTTTACACAATATATACATACATATTCCATCTATAATCTATACATACATATGTATATACATATGTACTTACCTAAGTAAATATTTATTATGGATACAAGAAAATAGGATTTAATCGTTCATATTAGAAAACAAATAGCTTAAAAATATTCTATCAGAATTTGTGATAAATGGAATAATAATTATATTGTTGTTATATAAAATAGCACACCTGTTAAAATCGTGTGACATTTTATCAAATGTATCTATATATGTATGTACATTATGTGTATATATGTATTACGTGTGTATAATTACATACACCTATATATTTTTTTATATTTCTTTTTTTTTAAATATCGTTCTCAAACACATATAGGTACATATATCTACAATAATAAAATTTTAACGACGAAATTTATTTGAACGTTACTAAATTATATGATAACATACGCAAGTATGTACAAATTATGATTCGAAAATTAAAAAATAATTAAATTAAATTATTAATATTGTTGTAATATGTTTTTTTTTTTCATTTTTAATAGTTTAGAAAGTGTTTAAATGATTTTTACGTATCTTGATATCCATAATACGTCAAATAAAATGTAAACAACTAAAAAGTCTAGACCACATGTAATAATATTATTTTATTTTTTGTTACATCATTAAAACGCAATCAATAAAATTTTTGATATTAAAAATAGTTTTTTAGTTATAATCTGCTATATAGATACAATATTTCAAAAAATAAAACCAGAAAATTATTTCCTTCTTTCTAATTAGATTTTTCTTCTTCTATTTTTATGTTATTTTTATTTTCTTCTTCACTGATTTCAAAAGTTCTCATCTTCATCGTTTATCTCACTTCCTTTTTTGTTACGTATATATATTTTGTTAAAATACAGATTACAGATACATCATAAAAAATAAATCAATGAAATGAAATTGAATTTTCGTGTTTTTTTTTTCTCCTCCATAATATATACTTTTTTTTTTTATCTAATTTTAGAATTTTTACGTCAGAAAATCACATACACATACACATACCGTACATATACATATGTCCATATATTCAGATGTAGGCAGATACAAAAAAGTCAAATGGAAAGACCCAACCATTCAGAATTTTTTTAAAAAAAATATTCAACTTTTTATATATTTTTTCTTCTCTTTTTATTTTTTTTTATTTTTCATCTTTTGACATATTAGAAAAAAAAAATAATTTATAAAACACCATTATCGATAAAATTTATACATAATTCTACAATTTCTTTGTCATAAATTACTTATGTAAAAAAAAAAAAAAATACCTATATGTGTTTTAAATGCTTTTAATTTCATTTTCTAAAAAAATTACATAAATGTGATTTGGTAATTCCTGAGTATATATTACAGAAATAATTAAAAAAAATGAAAATAAATTCAATTAAATTTAATTGAATATAAATTTGGAGCCCATGAAATTAGAATTTTATTTTGAGAGATGTTTTTATGAACCTTTTACATTTTTTCAAGGTTGAAAGTTGAAAGTGAAATGTTAAAGAAAGTGAACTCTCTCTTAAACGGACATGTGCGGGGACAATATTTTTGTCCGCTTAGTAGGGGTGTCCGGTGGAAAGAAGTTGTTTAAAAAACATTGTGTTTTTAAAGTTTCGATAAATACTGTCCGCGTCCGTCTGTAAGGGGTGTCCGCTCAATAGGGGTAAAATACACATTTCTGTACATTATAGCCAGCCATTTCATTTTTTGATGTCCGTTTCTACAATTTGTTTCACTTGTTTTTTTTTCTTTGTTTACTTGTTGTTACTTTTAAAAATATATAGAAGGAAATTTACTTTAATTTTATTATTGTAAGAGTTCAGGGAAAAAATAATGTTTACATACCCTTTCATTTTTACAACTTATAACAATTATTTGTTAAATGTTAAAGTTCAACATTTGTATACATTGAGTTTTATTTATTGTTGGATTGTATCGATTTCGATTAAGCAAAAAGTTGCGTAGGTCGAGTCTTTTAATGAATTGTGATGTGAACTTTCATTATAGACGCTTCTTGAGAAACGTTTAACGTTTTAAAAAAAAGGAATAAATAAACAGGATTACATTTTTAATTCACGTAATTTTTTTTTTTTAAAGAAATACTTAAAATGTTCAAATGAGTTCTTTAAAGGCTACAGAAATTTAAAAAAAAGGATCAAAAATTCGTAAGGAAGCAATAAGAAAAATTTTTGTGCAACTTCAACCTAAAAAATTATGTAGTGTTGTGTAATTATTTTATTTAAATTAAATTGATAGTTAGAAAACCGTTTTAGAGTACATCATGACATTAAAAAAATTAAAATGAAAGGGCTTTAATTTATGTTCACATATATTACACTACTACATGTACACATTTACTTTCCCAACGTTCATTTCCTATGATTATTAAATTCATTGAAAAGCAATATTGCTTTTAAGATAACTTTTTTTTTTTTTTTTTTTTTGAAATTAAGTAAGTGGTTTGACCACTAATGTATAATTAATTAAAAGTTAATGTAATAAATTAAACGAAAGAAAAGAAACATTTTCAAGAAACCTAATAATGCAACATTACTATTTATGTACAAAAAAAAAAATAAACAAGACTGACTCTACCTTTTAATAATTTTATCGTAAATTATTGAAAAAAAAAAAAAAATACTTCCGGTACATAAAACACCAGACAATTTCAAATTGCATATTCAGCACATTAAATGACATAATTAAGAAGCTCTAAAGAAGAAAAAAAACACATTGTAGACAAAATTTAAGTAAAAAAAAAACTATTTTAATTAACATGGCATGGCGTACAATTAATAAGGAAAAAAAACAAGCATGTACCTACTTATAGATACTTATTTTTTTCTTTCAATCAATTCAATTGATAAAATAAATGATTAATGGATTTCATAAAATACTTACATATTTTATAAATTCAATAAAGTAATTTTCTTTTACTAGTTTTGTTTTTCTTCTTATCCTATTGAATCAATTAGGTATAAACTAATTTTAAATATAAATTAATAAATGTTTATTAAATAAAGTAAAGTATGAATAAAATTCCGCATTTCAATTTTTTCAATCGGTAAATGGCTTATCTAACTCTTTACTATATATAATATTTTGTATGTACTATGTGTAAGCTGTAAATTCAAATAGATATGGACTAGTACAATTACAAATAAATTGATATTAAAAGTACGTATGTACATAGATATATTGAAGGTATATAAATTGGTATATACTCGTATAGCTAGCTAACAGTATAAATTCAGGTAAATTAATGAAGAAAAAAAAAATAATTATAAAGCAAAACAGATGAAGAAAAAAAAACAAAACAAAATAAAAACTATTCCATGATTACCTAAGTTGCACGTGTCCATAAGTATGATTTTTTTTCCCTTCTCTTTAAATCAAATATTTCCAGTTTTATATTATTCAACACAAAAAAGTGCTAATTGATATTTATGTAACGACGTACCTATAGGTAACTATAGTCGGTCAGTGCCTAGATATAATGATTTGTTTCTCTATTTTGCTGACTATTTTTAAAATGTATGTAATATTTTAAAAACATTTTTTTTAATAAAAAAAAAAAATGCAATAATATTTAAAAATAAAATTATAAAATATTATAAATTTGTAAGAATGAATGTTAAGTATTTATATTCCAGTATTGAAATGAAATGATGAAAAAATAAGAGGCATACCTAACGTATTTACTTTAATTTGTATAACATTTTTAATTAAGTCAGGTTTTATATTTTTTCTGAAGAAAATTTGAAAAGAAAAAAGATAATTTTTCACAGGTTTTTTTTTTCATTCATATACATAGTTATAGCAATGACTATATAAATTACCACCAATATTACCAATATATTGCTCCGTGGTTATAGGTACAAAATAAAAATACAATATAACGTGTAATCAAAAAAATATAGGTATGTATTTTTAAATGTCAATAGACCATTTCAAAATTCAGTTTTTTTTCTTGTTTAATTTATTTTTTATTTTACTTAGACAATTTCTTTTCTCGCCTAGAGACATTTTTTCTTCTTTTTTTTTTTACATTTAAGATCATATTTCAAAATAAAGGAATTTTGTGTGGGCATATTAAAAGTAATTTTATCTATAATGTTGAATAAGGATGTAATGAAGACTTGTGTTTATAACCCACGCAATACAGATTATAAATGTATGTACTATATACGAAAAATGTTTGAACTTGAAAAAGTATATATACTACATAAATTAATATGTATTTACCTATATATGTAATGTGAAAATTATCCTGATGGTAAGAAATGTTATATTTAACATTATTTTCTATCGTCTACTGTTTAAAAAAATTTACGTAGGGATTTTAAAGATGATAAATCAATGATATTTCTCACATATTGAGAAAAAAGTTTTATTTACAAATATTTATACATACTTAAATTTTACAATACATTGCAATTTATTTTCTTTTTTATCTATCTTATTTTTGATCAAACATATTTTTGATATTTATAAATTTTCTAGTGGAATTTTATTTTTCATGTACCTACATTAAATATTTTGTTGTTGTTGTTATAAAATACCTGAAAAGTGTGTATGTATAACAAAAAATTCAACCCATAAAATCCATAATAACGAATTAAAGGTGATTTTTGAATATATACCTACATACAATAGATGCCTTGTAAAATTTAAATATAATGCGAATATTTATGGAATGTTATGTTATTTTATATTGGAATTCTTATACTATTTCTGAAATACATTCTTTTTTTCCAAATTATTTTATTTGGTTATAATTTATAATAGATATATTTTTAAGGTCATTATTGTTTTATTATGCTAATAAAACACCATTAGGTATATTTATGGTAATTTGAATTTTATATAAACTTTTAATAAAAATATAAAACAAAACTGCGCAATTAATGAAATATAAATTTACATATTTATTTTTGGAATAATTGGAAAAAGAAAAATATAAAAAGTAATTTACAAAAAAGGATTTAAACAAAATTCTTATGTAAATATATATACATACATATATATATATCCTACCTACGTACGTACATGAATAACGTCATTGAATACAGAAAAATGTTTAAGGATATACGAATTACGAGTGCGCCTGATCATGATGATGTTGGCGTTTGATTAATAACACATAATATATTTTAACTGGTGTAACGGACTCGGACATGACCTTCTCCAACTAGAAATTGGAATTGAAAGTGTGAAAGTTTAAGTTTATTTGCTTGTATTTTACTGGTGTGACAGCAACATATAGAATTTATTTCAAATATTCAATTAATTACACTATTACGTATTTCTTTAATAAAAGGTAATCATTACTTTTTTTTTTAAATATAATTTTCTTGGAAAAATTTAATTCACAGTTATTTATGGTGACAAATGATTTGCGATTATTGCGAATAACTCGTGATATTGGATTGGATCACGTGTAGAAGTATGGTAGGTAATTCCCAATTTGCTAATATTATCTTTATCTCCCATATTTTCTGACTTTATTAAAATTAACAACTTGAATTGGTAATTCAATAAAGTGAGGTTATGTTATGTTATTTTTTTCAATTGACAGAATATTACAAGAGAAAGAGAGTCAGAGACCACATTTTTATTTAGTTCATATATATAATTATATATGTATATATCATAGAATATATCTAACTCAAAATGAGTGAAAATGCGCTTAGTCCTTTTGTCCATTGTACGGTAGATTTTACCATTTATGCATATTGAGTTAGAATTGGCGCCAAAATAGTGACGTTTTATGATTACAAGTTTAGAAATCTTCAAAAGAATTGTGAAATTTATAAATTAATTAATCTATTATTTGTGTGTATTTATTTGTGATAATATAATGTATACTATACTTAGTAAAAATATTTAATTTATGAAAATAGAATTCACAGATAATATTGTTTAACAAAAAAAAAAAAAAAGAAGTAAAAAGAAAAATCTATGAAACACCATCCTTTTAAGAGTTTTACAGTAAATTGAAATTTAAATAACATACCTTTTTAATGTTTTTATCGTCGATGGATTGATTTTTCTTTCTTAATAATTTTAAATGAAATTAATATTAAAACATATAAATTTTAAACAAAATAAATAAAATTAATTCACTCTTTTCACTATTCTGACTATACTAATTCACACACTATGTACGAGTTTATGCCTGATTCGCTTTTAATACGGATATTGGTTTACTCCCATTTTTATCTGCTATAAACTCGCTAATTCGGATTTGGCTTAAGCCCAAATTATTTGGGTGTTTAATCCCAATTTTTTTATATGTATGTGTGAGGTAAAATGCAATATGGCGGATTCTAATTTTTATGGTGAAAGTGAAGCTGTCACGTTCTTCTTCTATTTTTTATGTGGAAGAAGAATAATATGTATACTATAAGTGTATAAAAATATCAACATTTGCATGTACTTTTTTAATCCCAATTTTACCGTTTCTACGCTACTGCCAATTTAATCCAAAAATTCGGATTATTTTTGTGCCGTCGTATAAACTCTTTATATGAAAAACACCTTTATAAATAAATCAGGGATGGGCTTTTATGCCTTTATGGACTATAGCTTTGATTTTTTAGTCATCGTACTAGAACAATAGAAATGGATGTGTTTTATTGACTATTTAAAATCGTAGACTTCGTTTAAGTGCTGCACTTAATATCGAATATATATAACAGAACCATACTTATGTTCAAATAAGTATCTATACTCTATTTAACAATTAAAGTCAGTATTGTGCTTATGGAGGCAGTACCCGATGAGTTTTTTGCCTTGGTAATATTTAATTTAAAAGATTTTTCTCGATTGAAATTGAGATCTGATCACCCCACACACGAGACAGATTTATACAAACGAAATGTAAAAGAGTATAGAAGTTATGCCTATCTTGCTTGTACTGACTTTAATTGTTAAATAAAGTATAAGTAATTCCTTTTTGTTTTTTTCAATCGAAAAAGGTAACAAAAAATATCAATTTATGTATGTAGTATATTTTTGATTTAATCTAGTACTTTATCGAAGTTTAGTTATTATGGCAACACTATAATAATAATAGTGGCTGCTTTTTTTGACATTTTGACATTCTGGTGTATTTACTTTTACGGTACTCGCTGATTTTTTTCAATCAAAGTAAATTCAAAATTCAATGTGGTGAATGGTGATGTCGTCTTTTACAAAATAATTTTACTAATTGGAATAAAAATTTGAAAGGTTGTTAAATTAAATAATTGTAAGTATTTTTATGATTGCTATTAATTTGTCCTTAATTAAAATTACGTAATAAAATTAAAAAAATGTGGTTGACCTTGCAGTTATTTATTGAATTTATTTATTTTTTCAGAAAAAAATATGGGTAACTCTGTGTCAGCAGCTGAATCAATTGCATCAGGAATTGTTAATCCTATTGCTAAAGACAAACAACATCATTATAAATCATGGTCTGATGATAGTAATCCACCTCCAGAATGTCCAATGCATCAAAAATTAGGCCCACCAAAACCAGCTGAATCTGAATGTCCAGTTAAACATGATAATAATGTAAATGATGTAAATCCATTAAATATGATGCCACCAGCAAATCAAAAACCATCACCTGATCAACCATTTCCATTACCAACTGATCGTCAAGTATCAAGTATACCAAAAGTAACTGAAGATGGTAAAACTGAATTTTGGGTATATCCTAGTCAACAAATGTTTTGGAATGCAATGTTACGTAAAGGTTGGCGTTGGAAAAAAGAAGATGTATCACCAAAAGATATGGAAAATATTATAAGAATTCATAATGCAAATAATGAACAAGCATGGAAAGAAGTGCTTAAATGGGAAGCATTACATGCAAAAGAATGTGGTAATCCAAAATTGAAAAGTTTTGGTGGTAAAGCAACACAATATAGTCCAAGAGCAAGATTTCGAAGTTTGTTAGGGTAAGTTTTTAAAAGATTTTTTTTTATTGTAAATTTTGAAAATTATTAGAAAAAACAAATTTTTTTTTTGTAGCTATGAATTACCATTTGACCGTCATGATTGGATAATTGATAGATGTGGAAAAGACGTTAGATACATCATTGATTATTATGATGGTGGATTGGTTGATAGCGAATATAAATTTGCTTTATTAGACGTAAGACCAGCAATGGATTCATTAGATAATATTTGGGATAGAATGCGTGTTGCATATATGAGATGGAAATATGAATTCGAAGTGAAAACAAATCATTCAAAAGATCAATAAATCGTGAAAATATTCTTTTTGAAACTATTAAAAAAAGTGTATATGTTTATTGTGATTTCTTATTTCATTATTTTTTTTTTTTAAGTAAAATGGTCTTTACCAAAATTTCATTTAGGACAAATTAAAATCATACTGTTTTCTTTAATTTACTTTTCTCTTTATTCAACTTGAAATTAAGTATTTAAGATGTTGTTACAAGTTTCAAAGATTCTCTAATAAATTATAAATAATTAGATAATATATTTATATATATATATATATATATAACGGGATATTTAAAATCCGTTTACAATCCAGAGTAACAAAAAAAATCTTTACAAATAAATGATGACAACTTATATTTAACTTCCTTGTTTTTTGTTGTTGTTGTTCAATCAAGTTAAACTGTTTAACGGTACACGGTATCCAGAATTGATTATTCTGCTTTTTTTTTTTTACAAATATAAAAGACCACTTGAAGCTGCGTGCGCCATTAAGGTATTTGCAGCTTGTTGTGTTTCTAAGAGAAGACGAGCTTCTTTTAACCAATCTTTAGCAACTTTACGTGGGGCACCCTTTAATAAATTCATGTACCGTAATGTTTGTGTTAAATCACCCCGATCAAGGTAATATCTGAAAGTTTCGAAAAAATAGAAATTCAATTTTTTTCTATAAGGAAATTTTATAAGAAAAAAAAGTTTAATTTATTAACCTTGCTCTATCGAGAATTTCAAAGGTATCCAATACACTAAAATCGATTTTTTTGTTTTCAAGTTCATCCTTTGAAATGGGATCATCATAACGTAATATAAGTGCAGATTGAATATATGATAAGATATACATAGGGAGACAGGCACCTTCTTCTGGAACAAGTGCAACTCGTCTTGCAATACGTTCAACATTCAAAAATCGTTCACGTAACGCATCTTCTGGGAAGACACCACGTTCACGTGCTTCTTTTGGTAAATTTTCTAACACAACTGCGACTAATTCATCACCTTCAGCTACAAAAAAAAATAAAATAAATAAACAAACAGTAATAAAATTTATTTGTCGATTTTTTATTAAAACAAACCTGCTGCTCTACTGACTGCTTTAATTTCTGTTTGTAAAGGACGAAGTTTCTCTTGCCAATGTAATCCTGGTTCACCAGCTCTAACTGAAGCCCATAAAGCTTGACAAGCTGCCCATAATGATTGAGCCTGATTTGCACATTTCTCTGATTCAGCTCGAGCTAAAATAATTTAAATTAGTTTAAGTATTATGTACATAAAAAAAAAAACCAACACAAAACAAAACAAAATTAACAATTAAAGCACAACTTCATGTTAGTTAGATCACCTTTTAATTCATCATCAACCTCTGCATGTGGGTAAAACATAAAATTTTTATTTTTAAAAACAAAGCGCATTTTTTTAACACAATCATAAAACTTTCAATTAATTACCTTTAAGTGCTGCATCCATTCCTTTCAATTTACCAACCATCGATGCTAATTGTAATTTATATGCAGCTTTTTCTGTTGCCATTTTTTCATCTAATTCACGCATAAATGTTCTTCGTAGTTCGGATTCACGTTGTGCTAATGCATCTTTAATATGATCAACGTGTGCTTCAGCTTGGTTTTTTAATTGTTCACGTAATATTTTCTCATTTTCAGCTTTTATTTTAAAGATTTTTTTCTGATTTTCTAGAGCTAATGCACGTTTTTCTTTTTCTAAATGATATTCTAATTGAGCTTGAACAGCTTCATTTTTATCTTCACCACGTAATGCATCAATGGCACGTTTTAAACGTAATTCACTATCAATTTGTAAACGTTGTAATTCTTTTTGATAAGCCAAAACATGTGAGAATGCATGTAATATGAATAAATCTATATCATCTTTTGATAAATTTAATTTTCTTTCAGATAAATTTAAACCAGGAAATATTGATGATATTTCATCAATAAAATAATTACGTGCACTCTCTACCTAAAAATATTTATGAACAATTTTAAAATGCAATAAAATTTAATAAAATTAAAGCAAATCTTACTTTTCTCCAATATTTCTCTGATAAAGTTGCATCATCTTTTGATCTATATAATTCATCTTTAACTTTACCTATATGATCATCCAATTTTCTTATATTTTGTCTAACTTCTTGTAATTTTTCATGACTAATTGTTGTTGCAATTTTACTTAGAGCCAATTCACATTTTTCTAAATAAAAAAAAAATAATAATATACAAAGAATTAAAAATTAAAAAATAATAATATACCAATTTTTTGTAGAGCATCTCTAGCTGCATTTTCTGCTAATTCTACGGCAGTATCTCTAGCTCCAGTTTTATTTTTTAAAATTGTCCAAGAATTAAGATCAGCATTTTCTATAGCTTCATCAACAATTTTTTTGACATCTTCATTATATCTAGACGACAAATAAAAACCGAGGTTCAAGGTTTAGTTTTGTTAAATAATGAACATTTTATATTCCACTTACGCATTTAACACCTTAATCGCCTTAGTATATTCTTGAACAGCAAGTGCAGTTGCAGCTTCAACTGCCTTTTCTAATTCATTAATTTCAGTTGGAATTGTATCAACAGTTTTCTTTGGTGTTACAACTACTGGTGCTGCAGATTTTGAAGTTGTTTTTTGATCCTCTTTTTCTTGTTTAGATGTTTTCGTCTGTAATTTTTTTAAAAAATTATTTTAAAATCAAACTTAATTTTCTAAATTTTCTAAATTTACCACACTAGAAGTTGTAGTTGGTCTTTTTTCTTCAGGTTTTTCTTGTTCTGAAATTAGAAATTGCAAAACAAAACAAAGAATATTACATATTTAAAATTCTTATTAGATTATTAAAAACTGGGGCACTATTGTCACCTCATCAAATTACCACAAAATTAAATTCAATTATTAATTGAGGTGGCAATCAGAATAAGAAATACTTTTTTTCCCATTACTTTTACGTACTTTTTGTTTCTTTCACATCTTTTTTATCTGAACTACCACCAAATAAACTAGTTACAGATGATGTGAGATTTCCAACTGTTTTATTAACCTTTTCAAGTGGATTTTCTTCTTGTAATACTATTTTTAAAACTGTATCAGCTCCAGGAACATTTTTAACTAATGTTTGTCGAAATTCATTATCGTATCTTATAAAAAAAAATTAGAAAAATAACAAAAATAATTTTTACAATTTTATAAATTGAAATTTTAAAAAAATACCTCGCATAAGCAGCAGTTCCACCTATTACTGCTACTGGTGTTAAAATTATAAATATTTTCCCGAAACCAGCCTGTCTTGGATATCCTTGACTACTCATATACCTTCGATTCCCATTGGATAAATTTCGCTGGAATAAAAATAAAAATTTGTTAATTTTTTATTTTTTTTTTTGTAAATTTTAAAATACAAATTCAACGGATAATATTTAAAATTGTGATCTAATCAAATTTACATTGTACTTTGTATATTAAACAAACACACACGTAAACAAAATCTCACGCTATACGTCTCATGCTTACGACAGCATTTCACTAATATTATCCAAAAACAGATGACATAACACCTTAAAATTGATCACAATTTTCTTTTTTTCTTTAAACTTTCTTTTCCTAATCGATATCTTACCTTTAACGTATTTTTGCAAGTGTTTCTTAATAATACTCGATACATTTTTTAAAAATATATAATAAAATTTGGATAAATCTAATTGAAATTTAATTAAATATAAACGATTTTTTTTTTGGTTAACAAGATTCCTTTCGGTTGTTCAAGCCAATTAGTAATATTGTCCTTATTCCAAAGCAAGGGCCCTTGTCGTTGAATATGAATTCACTGTTAAGAAATATCGAATATATTAATTTTCATATTTTATTGACTTTATAATTAATTTATTAATTTAAAAAAAAATAAAAATAAATTTAAAATTTATTAAATCAAATTAAATACTTTTTTTCTCTGAAAAAGAAAAAAGACAAACCTTCAAATCCGGCATGTCAAACTGAAGTTTGTCAAATTTTGAAGGGAAAAGGAAATTTTTAAAAATCAGTATTAGTAGTGCCATAACGAATTTTCGGTAGTCATTAAAATAAAAATAGTATGGTTGACAATTTAAACAAGATTCTGACATAAATTAAGTGTTAAGTTTCGAATAATTGAAAGAATCAATATTTAAAAAAAACAATGGTCCTGTTTCATAAAATCATAATTAGCTAAAATTTCTTTCAGAACTACGAATATAAGGTTCAATACCCGCTCAAAACATTCGTTCATGTGAACTCAGCTTTATATTTGACAGTTTTTATTCGTCTATAACCTCAATTTCAATGTTTTATAATTTTCACTGTCGGAAAGTTAGTGGTTTTTAGTTTTGTTAATTTTTCTTCAATGAAATAAATCTAATTCAATTAAAAATTCTGCAATGCTTCGTTTCTCTTTATCAGGTAAAAATTTAAATAATTTTATACAAAACTTTCAATTAAATTCAAATTCTTATTTAATTGTAGTTTTTCGCCATGCAACAAAAACTTTACCAGTGAAACAATTAATTGCACCCGCTCCAATTACAACAATTAATAATTATTCAACATTTACAACAAATTTATTATCAAAAACTCCATCTCAATCGATAAAAATTTCTTCAATTCTAACACATAATCAATTTTTATCACCAACATTATGTTCAACAACACCAACAACTGTAATTCCAGTTCGAACAGTTATAAAATTTTCATTAAATAAAGGTAAACGAAAAACAGTAAAAGCTGTAGTAAAACGTTTTAAACGTTTAAATTGGGGTATTTGGATAAGAACACGTTGTGGTCGTCATAAGAAATTATATAAAAAATCAGCTGCACGTAAACGTAGATTACGTCAACATATATTTACAAATGCAACACAAAGTTGGCTATTAGATAAAATGGTTACAAAATATTGGAAAAGACCACGATATTATATTGATGATCCATATGAACCATATCATACAAGAGAAGAATTTCCATTGACAAGAAAAAAACCTGTTAATTATAACAAATAGATGGTTTCATGGTATGAAATTACTTTTAACTGTTTTTGTTTTTCAATTTCAAAAATAATTTTTATTCATTATCATAAAAAGTGTTGACAGAACAAATAATAAAAATAATAATAGAAGAATTTTCATTCACTAATTACTTTATTAACAATTTTACCAATTGATTCAATTTCACTTTCTATCACGTCACCTGGTTTAAGAAATTCTGGTGGTTTACGATGAGCACCCACTCCACCTGGCGTACCAGTTAATATAATATCACCTGGTTTTAGAGTGAAAAATCTAAAATATTCAAGGAAATAGAAAAAAATTGTTTAAGGGACATTTCAATTTAATTATTACCTTGATAAACGACTTATGATATCTTCAATATTAAAAATCATATCTTTTGTATTTCCACATTGTTTTAAAGCACCATTTACTTTACATGTTAATGATAAATTTTGTGGATCTTTTATTAAATCCTTATAAACAATAGCTGGACCTAATGGACAAAAAGTATCCATAGATTTACCAAGTAAAAATTGTCCACCATTACGTTCTTTTTGCCAATCACGTGCTGATATATCTTGTGCAACTGTATAACCAAAAATATGATCATTTACTTCTGAAGTTGAAATTTTATGTGCTTGTTTTCCAATAATGACAGCTAATTCAACTTCCCAATCTAATTTCTAAAAATAAATAAGTAATGATTAGATTGGAAAAACTTATAGAAAATTAAATATGTACCTACTTACATTAGTTACTGAATGTGCAATTACATTTCCTGTTGGTCCAGTAATTGAACTTGCAAATTTACTAAAGAATATTGGCTCCTTTGGTAATGGTTTATTTTGTTCTTCACAATGATCTTTATAATTAAGACCAACAGCAATTATTTTTTCAGGATTAATTAATGGTGGCAGTAATGTTATATTATTGGATAATTTCTCTGGTTTTAATGTTTCATATTTTGTTTTAATATTTTCAATTTTATTTCCTTCTATTTTAATAAAATCTACCATATTTAAATTTTGATGAATTTCTGTAATATTATCCATATTTTCAGAAATTAATCCAATTCTTATTTGTTGTGATTTATCATCATTTCTATAGAATTGTACGAAACGCATGTTGTTTTCAAAATTTAATGTTCTATCACTTTTCAATCAATGTTGCAAATGTACAGAAAAAATTCAAAAAAAAATGTAAAAAATTATATTTTAAATTTACTGAAATTAGAGAAAATTTAAATGATCCTTGATGAATCGACACCTACACAATACACAACTGATTATATAAGTATTTACCTGGTGGAGAAAGCTCTTTTAAAGTTGTTTATCGATCGTAATTGATTTAAATATGACTTGGAAATGTTTAAAAATTGTAAAGTGATAATTTTATGTAAATGCATTACTATACTGTTGCTTCGTGTGATATTATGTTGATTTTAATCTGTTGAAATCATAGTGAAATAAAACTAATCGTGTAGTAGCTATATGTTACGAAAGCGAAGCTATAAAAAGATAAGTTAAGATAACTGTAATTAGATAAAAGTTTTCACTTAAATTTTTTTAGAGTTTATTTATTATAAACATACAATATATCGGTATACACATACATTACATATATTTGATACATCGCATTCAATTTAATTAATTAATTGTTTATGGCAATTAAACTCAAATTCCATTTAATATTCACATCAAATATACTTTAAGAAAATTTAATATATTCACAATTACTTGATTTGTGGGTTTTTAAATTGAAATTAATTACTATAATTTATTTTTAAAATCAATTTTTAAAGTACATATGAATGACTTTTCTAATGATAAAATGCTATAACGCCTATAACTTGCATTTTTTTTAAAAGTGAATAAAATTGAGTTTTGAATTTAATTGTCATGTTTTTAGAAATAAGTAATTCACGATAAATATGTTTTTGTTATAAAAAATGATTATTCCAATTATTAATTTTTATCCTTTACTTCTTTTTCTGTTACAACTCTGTTCATTAATTTACCAATATATTGTATTTCACTCATTATAAAATCGTCATCTTTAAGATATTCAATTTCATTTTGATTATTAACAATTTTTTCAGGTGATCCTGTTAGAATAATATCTCCAGGTTTGAGTGTAAAACATCTAACGTAAAAATTTATAATTAATTTTAAATGAATAATTAAAAAAATTAAGATTAAATAAATTATTTACTTTGATGCTTCACAAACAATATCTTCAATATTATAAATCATATTATTTGTATTATCAGTTTGTTTTAATTTATTATTAATTTTACATAATAATGATAAATTTTGAGGATTTTCAATAACTGATTTATGTATAATACAAGGACCTAATGGACAAAATGTATCAGATGATTTAATTGGTAAATATTTATTATTCCACCAATAACATGCTGAAATATCTTGTGCAATTGTATAACCAAAAATATGATCATAAACTTCATGTATTTGAATATTATTTCCTTCTTTTCCGATTATAATTGCTAAATTTATTCCATAATTTAATTTCTATAAAATCAATAATTTCTAAATTAAAGAAAAATATTAAAATTAAAATTTAAAAAAATAATAATAATAAACAGTTACACTCATAAATGAACGGCAACAAATACTTCCACTTGGACCAATTAATGAATTTGGTAATTTAGTATAAAATATTGGTCCAGAATTTTTACAACCTTCACGTGGATAATCAATATAATTATTTTCAATACAAATTATATTTTCTGGATTTGTAATTGGTGGTAATAAATAAATATCATCATTTATATCTTCTGGTGTATATATTTTAATAAAATTGTTCAATTGTTGACGATTTAAATTTAAATTCATAAAATTGATCATATCACCTAAAAATTTATAATTTTTTGGAAATTCAATTAATTTTTTTCCACATTTTGAAACAACACCAGTATGAATACCAGATTGATCTTTTCGGCAAAATTGTATAAATCTCATGCTAGATTCAAAAGTTATTGAACTAGAAATAAATTAAAATAAAAATTAAGGAAGAAGAAACCAGATTTTTTTTTTAATTAACCATAGTTCAGGTAATTTACATGCTTCTTGATTTCTGCATTTTTCCTTTTCGATGGTTGATAGATTTCTTGGTATCGATAAATTTGGTATGAAATTTATTGATTTTTTAAAATGTAATCGGGAATGTATAATTAAATTATTGAAAAAATACTGAATTGTTTTATTTAATTTATTAGATAACATTTTAAATTAATTTCAGACAAATAACAAAAAAATAGCTATTTATAAAAAATTGTTTTTTAAAACAAAATTTAAAGATCGAGTCATCACACATTTGTTCGATTATTTAAAACTTGAAGTACTTGGATTTAAATAGAATTTTTTTTTTTTTCAATTTTTAAAGTGAATTACCTTCTGATAACATTGAAATTGAACACAGTAGTCAGTTTAGATGTTTATTAGACTTTTTTATTTCACAGTTCCAGATTAATTGTTGTTAATCGTTATTGAAGCAACAAAAACAAGAACTTAACCAATGAATGGGAACTATTTTTTTGTACTTCTTATCAATCTTATCAGTTGTTTTCAAAATCACGTGACTGTAAAGAAATCATATGATTTTGACATAACAAAATACTATGTAGAAACTGCTAGAACGAAAGTACAAAAAAATATCTTTTAAGGTTTTAACTAGGGTTGTCCAAGATGAAGAAGTACTTTTTCCAGGAATTTGTATAGGAATTTTTGTAACCTAGTATAAATATCAAATGAAGAGCGAAATAAATGTGAAAATAAGATATTTAAAATTTACTTATTTTTTATGACTGAAAATTACTTTTATCATTTTTCAAAATATGAAAATTTTTATAGTTTTTACTTAAAGTTTGATTTAAAACAGAAAAACTTGAATAAGAAAATTTTTACCAATGGTAAGACTGTTAATCATTCTGTATAAATTCTACATACGCATACATATTCATTTTTTTTTTATTGATTCAAATGTCCCTCCCTGCTGTGTCCGCCGTGGTTTGACTTCAATAAATTCGACTCGTTTGTTCAAATTAAAATTTTTAATTAAAACAATTTAACTTTAATTAATTCTTAATTGATTATTAAAAAACTAGTTGCATTCTAAAATTTTCATTCAAATAAAATGTCTTTAATTGCTAGAACTGTTGGACGAGTACTTGCACAGGTAATTTTTTAAAAGTGTTTACATAAGAAATTGAGGTTAAAAACGATTTTTAAAGGGAAGAAAAATTTTTTCTCACAAAAATTTAAAATTTAAAATTCATTTTTTTTTTCAGGCATCCTCAAGATGTATTCATACAACTGCAACTGTCTCACAATCGGTAAATATTTTAAAATTTATAAGTTACAAGTTGTTGATTAATATTAATATTAATGTTGGGTGTCTGTCTGTTATGTAGGATCACGGTGGTGCAAAAAGGACCACTTGTACTCTGATACCAGGTGATGGTGTTGGTCCAGAACTAGTGTATTCATTATCAGAAGTCTTCAAGGTATAAATTATAATTTTTAATTTTTCTTTATTGTATTTTTTTAAATTACATATCTTATTATTAATTCTCTTCTGTTACAATTTTAGGGAGCTGATGTTCCTGTTGATTTTGAGAATTACTTTTTATCTGAAGTAAATCCTGTACTAAGTGCAAAATTAGAAGATGTAACAGCATCAATTATGAAAAATAAAATTTGCATTAAGGTACATATTTTATTTCCTAATTTTACAATTTACAATTAAATCTTAATTTAAAAGGAATTTTTTTGTTTGTAATAGGGTATTCTTGCATCACCTGATTACGCCGTTACAGGTGATTTACAAACTTTAAATATGAAATTAAGAAATGAACTTGATCTATATGCCAATGTTGTTCATGTTCGTAGTTTACCAGGTGTTAAAACTAGACATCAGGTAACAATTATTTGAAATGCATTTGTTATTTTTTATCAAGCAAAAATTCTAATTAGGTATTGTTTTTTTTCTTCCTTCGAACAGAACATTGACTGTGTAATTATTCGAGAACAAACTGAAGGTGAATATTCAGCTCTTGAACATGAATCAATACCTGGTGTTGTTGAATGTTTAAAAATTATAACTGCAAAAAAATCAATGAGAATAGCAAAATTTGCATTTGATTATGCAACAAAAAATAATCGTAAAAAGGTAACAGCAGTTCACAAAGCAAATATTATGAAATTAGGTGATGGTTTATTTTTAAAATGTTGCGAAGAAATGTCTAAACTTTATCCACGTATACAATTTGAAAAAATGATTGTTGATAATACAACAATGCAATTGGTATCAAATCCAAATCAGGTAAAAAAAAAAAAATGATACAATAAGAAAATCTGAACTTTAATCATTTTTATTGAAATTTTTTTCCTAATAAAATTTCAGTTTGATGTAATGGTTACACCAAATTTATATGGTAATATTGTTGATAATATTGCATCAGGTCTTGTAGGAGGTGCTGGTGTTGTTGCTGGTGCTTCATATTCTGCAGAAACTGTCGTATTTGAGCCTGTAAATAAATTTTTATTTTTATTTTCTTTAATATTATTTCGTAATATGTAAATATTATCTTTTTTAGGGTGCACGTCATACATTCGCTGAAGCTGTTGGTAAAAATGTTGCAAATCCCACAGCAATGTTATTATGTGGTGCAAAACTTTTACGTCATATTAATTTACAATCATATAGTGATCGTATTGTAAATGCTATTTTTAAAGTATTGGAAGATGGTAAAGTAAGAACAAAAGATCTTGGTGGTCAATCAACAACACAAGATTTTACCAAAGCTGTTATTGCAAATATTCAATAAAAGGCAAGCATAGCAAAGCAAAAAAAAAAAAAATATTGAAAAATGAAAAACAAAACACATAGGTAATTCATCATATTTTACAAAATCCTGAAAATCGAATATTCAAAATAATAATTAAAATCTTATGTATAAACACAATTACATAGAAATTTTGGAAACCGTGTATTAAATTGTTCCCTCCTTATTATTCATTTTGTTATATTTAAAAAATTTTTAATTTATTCTGATAACGATTTGTATTATAAATATGTATAACAATAAATTATAACAATATTTAAATTAATGATTTAAACAGTTATTGCAATTTATTTAGATGTTTTTATTTATTGTTGTAAAATAAAAAGAAATGTAAAATTCTAATTTAAAAAAAGTATTTTTATTTTATTTTTCTCTTAAGATTAAGATTTTATTATACTGAATTCTCCTATTTGCTAACAAATGTTCAAGCTTACAGGGGAAAAGTGTTAGAGAAACCGAGGGAAATAAGGAAATTTTGATAAATACATATCTTGTTTGAGCATTGAACCTCTTCATACTGAAAATGGTAGGGTAGGAAACACATGAGATCGAAGTATAAGTTTCCAAGTTTTATGCGAACTGTTAAAAAGGCTGTTTCTGATTTTTGCTTGTTCATTTACTTTTCGTTATTTGGAAAAAAAGGATTCTTCAGGGCCACTAAGAGATTATAAGAAGAAAATCGTGTGTAAATTAGGAAAATTTTGAGGCATAAATTCAAACTTTTGAGTACCAGCAGATACCTGAAAATATATTTTATTTTCAATTTCTTTTACAACAGAAAGGTTTTTTCTTGTCACCAGTAAACAATTGTTCAGGACGTTTTTCTCTTCATTATATTTTCAACAGAATTGTTGACTTTTTTTTGGAGAATTCTGAAAAGTAGTTTAAATTTTTACTGAAGACACATTTTGAAGTCTGTCTTGAAGTAATAGTGAATTTTTTGAAGCTTTTCAATTACGAAAATGTTGGAAACACTTTTCATGTACTATATGGGAACATATTTTACTTTAAATAATATGTGTACTGAAAAACTTTCAGAAATTTTGAAATAAAATTCTCACAGAATGTTTTTCATTTTTAATAAAATTTCTGTCTATCGTAATTTTCAATTTTTGGCGGTATTTGCTTGCAGTATGAATTATAAGGACTCACATTGAAATTTGTGGTACAACAATTTTAACGTTAAAGAGAACTTCAATTGTGTAAGTGAAAAGTTAATAGTTTTAAAATTTCTCTTAAAATTAACTTTTAGACGATTACAAACGACTTTTTAGTACTTAAGTTTGTACTATGAAGTAATTACATACTTTTCAATTTTAATTTAAAAATTTATTTTATTATCATTATACTTTCACTTTTAATTTTCACTAACACTCACTTAGATACATAATATGTATAATAATATGTAGTACGAGTAATGAAATTTGTTGAGCAGAATCCCAAAAATTGCATTCAGGAAAAATTTCACTTTTCATAATATGTAGATTGTAGAGAAGGTATTTTCTCCTTTTTATTATCCTATTTCATATATGTACATATGCATGTAGGTTTCTGAATATGTAGCATGTATACATAATATGTTTTCAGTTAAGTGTACATTGTATGTACGTACGAATATGTAGAAATTGTATAGTGAAAGTGAAAAATAAACACATTTCGTCTAGCATTTTATTGTGTATCAAAATTTTACTATATTTTTCGATATTTATCTACATGTTTAATATTCCCTAGAATACAAATATGTACATATAGTACCTACATTATCCTACATCTATTGTATATATCCTTAATATAATATTATACATATTTTGGAGGCATACATATAATATAAAAAGCTTAAATCAACAGGTTCCAAAAATTTTCATGAAAATTTTTCAACATTTTGTATTTTACTTTATTGTACAGATATGTAATTTATATTCTATATGTATCTATTTATATGTATGTATGTGCATGTTATATGTACTTATATATGTATATAAAATACAAAAACTATATGTATATGAAATAATAAACTTTATAAACCGACGAAATGTTTATTTATATCCAAAATCTTGTTATATATACATATATACATATAGTATGTATTTTCATGTTAAAATAAACAATAAACGAGTACATCAGAAATAAAATGTATATTATATACAATGTATAGTTTCATTGCATTATGCATTGCATCCTCAATATGGGTAAAAGTTATACATTATATATATCACATCATCCATTTTAAATATACTACTATGTCTTATACATATATTATTAGGTACATGCTACAACTACCATCATCATCATCATCATCAATGTTTAACAGCACCAGAACCAGAAGCAAACTCATATTATTTGCTACCTGTTGATCATGCATGAATGTACTTATATCAAGTCATAAATTTTGCGTGTTCAAGTTCATTCACAAATTTCATCACATTCAAATTATATAAAATGTAGATATTTTGAGTTGATTTTGGTTAGTTAAAGTATATTTTTGTATATTTATTATATACATATTATGTAAATAGATATAGTAGAAGCAAAATAGAGTGTGTTTTATTTTATTATTATTATTAGCCTACTTTGAAAATACAGAGTTCTCATGGTACACACATGATATGTATTTTCATCATCATCATCTCTATAATAATATGTAGAGAATGCTTTTTTTTTTTTCTTTTTTTTTGGTTTTTAAAATGTACATTTTGTACTATATGCAAAAAAAAAAAAAAACATGGAACACATTGTAAATATTGCCGTGAAATTTTATGATCAATTCATTTGGTGGAATGCATGCTTTCATTATATGAATATACATAATATACAATATGTATCTAGAGATGTAAATTATTTTGTCTGTATATCTTTTTGTACATAAATTTAATGTGTAATTACATGTGTAATAGATATTATGGTTTTAAAAGGCACAGAAAATTTGCTAAATTTGTAGAACTTAATAAAATAACATGTGAAATATTGTTTAATGAATAAATAGAGCTATAAAAAAAAAGCTTTGAAGTCTATTATAAATAGTTAATATGGTTTAATTGAATTAAATTGAAATGAAAGTTAAAATAAAGATTATTTACAGTAATTTTTCGATCAAATTTTATTATTATAAATGTAAGAGAAAGGTGTACAAATAGAATATTATGTTATTTTATTTTGAATGATTTACGAGTATGTACATTAATATCGTAAATATTTTTGTTGATTTTAATTTTCTTTTATTTTTTTATTTTTTTTTTAAACATAAAGTCCAGTATTTGCCTTTTGGCGCTAACATTCACATTTTTGTTATTTTAACTAGACGAAATTTTTAAACAAAAAATAATAAAACTGTTAACTGTTTTAAATATTATTCTTCCGGATTTTTACTATTCGTAGAAAATCAAACATTATGTAAATTGATTTTCAAATTGAGTGGGAAAAAATTACTGTTTTTTAAAAGACACTGTGGTTTTTTCTTGTAAATTTGGTTGCTAGAGAGAATTATTGATTTTATGGATTTTTGAAGATCAGGTAAAAAAGATTTGTTTTTAGTTGAGTCAATAACTATTTGCCTTAAAATGATGTTCATAATATGATATTAAGACAAAAGTAGTTTTAAGAGTCATTAACGGTCCTTGAACACAACGAATGAAGAAGGAGGGTTGTAAAACAAATCATTTTAGTTTTAGAAACGCTAAGAACTGGTTAATTTTTTTAGAAAAATACTGCATTTAATGAAATGAGAATTTTCGTGAATTTTTGAAACATGTACTACCTATGTCTGCTGTTTATGCTGTAGTCCTTCGTGTTTTTTGATTTGGAGTTCGTTATTTTTGTAGTCAATTAACCTCGAGTGCATAAGATTTTGTCTTTTTCTCAAGGATGTTTGTACTGAAATGAAGTCTATATATCCTGAAAAATATCCAGAGTATTTATCTTTTAAAGCACCTGTAAATTATTCTGCTTTTCTCTTTTTTGCCTAATTCTATTCAATATTCTGTAGTAATATTTTTAAGACACTAAAATTTCAATAATTCTTATCAAAAAGTAGTAAATAAAACGGGTGGTTTTGAAACCGTTAAGAATATATGAGAAATATTTTTACAGAACACTAAAATAAAAATAATAAAATTTCTTATCCTTTTGCAAAAAATATGAAATTATAAATTCAAAAATTATCTATTAAAAAATGTACATACAAATTATTTTATTTAAAGTACAGACAGATACAAATAAAAAATATCCCTTGTAATTTTTTTTTAATTTACACAATTGAATTAATTTTAATTAGTATTTTTTTTTCCAATTCATAAAAACCATATATAGAAAAAAAAACAACTTTTCCATTAAAATTATGATGGTTATATTGTATGTAAAATCTATTTTAATTTTATATCTTTGTTTTGTTGCTTGGTTTTATTTTTTTGTATTCATATTTTTTCATATTTTTTTTGAAAAAGGTAAAAAAAAAATACATATTTATACTTTATCATTTAGTTCTATCGTCCTATATAATTTCAATTTCAATATGATATGTATATCCTTGTTTTTCATTGGTAAAAGAAAAAAAAAAAACTAGATAAACAATATATTAATAAAAAAAAAAGTTTTCATATTACCTATTTGTATGATTTAAAATGATGATGTTGATGATGACTGATAGCATTAGGTACATATCATACATATAATCTAAATATGTATATACATATGTGTATGTGTAAATTCATATCTATAACATCCTTTTATTATAAAGTTTTTTTTATTTTTCCAATATTCGTGTATAGTTTCAGATATAAAAAGGTTAGATTATTATTATATAGTATGTTCATCATTATCATTATTATTATGATTTTTCAATAATATGTATCATGTATAGTATATACTTAATATGTTGTGTATTATACATTAATCACAATATCATACATACATATGTATGTATATGCACATTTTTTTTTTATATTTTTTAAAGTGCATAATATACTGATTACGAAAATATAATAAGTAAAAAAGTAAATTGTATTCTAAATGATTCTTACAGATTTTTCTTTTATAAAAAATAGAATATAAAAAAAAAAAAATTGATATAAAAAAAAGAACACTAATACATATCATTCATTCATATATCGTATATATGTACATAATATCAATAACGGAGGCTATAAACAATCAATCAAAAGAAAAACTAAAGTACATTTATTAGATGTTTATATCTGTAAGAATCTATACAAAAATTTTATTATGCATTTAACTGTATAGAAAATTACATTAATATACATTATAGTTAAGTAAAAAAAAAATAATAATGTGCTGAGAAATCAAATTTCCATATTATTTTCTTCTTTTCATAAAATTATGATAAATAAAAATGAAAGAAAAAAAAAGTACATATAAGAGAACAAAAAAAAAATTAATAAGTAAAATAGGCAAAAATATATAAAATGTAAAATGCATTCAAATCAATGTTAACGGCGACGGTATGAAAATTGCTAATATGAGTGTTTTATTTGCCATATTTGTATGTATCTATACAACCTTTTTTTTTTCAACATCTTTTTATTTATTTATTTTTTTTTTCTGGAAAAAAAAAATGAAAAACTGTAAACAAAAAAAAAGGGTTGGTTTATTTAAGTACATATATTTACAATATGTATATATTAAGAGTCCATCAGTGTTTTTAGTTTTGCATTAGAATTTCATCCCCCATTTTTATGGTGTGAATGATGCTCCAACTAATATGTATATATGTATTTATATATGTAAGTATATTAATAGATGTTTTAGGGCAGTAACCCTTAATATGGTACCATTTTGTAAAATACCTACATCTATTACATCTATCGATAAACCACATATATTATATACATACATATGTATACATTTATGTATATTTGTTTTTTTTTTTTTTTTTTGATTTTTTTTCTTCTTTTAAATAAGCTTTTTTTTTGTTTATGTCAGTTATTTTTTTTTCTCCATTTTTTATTTTTTCATATAATACGTAATATATATAGTATAGGTACACATATTTTATTTTAACGCATAATAAAAGTATACGCACAGAAAATGATTACTTTCTATATATTTAATTATGTATATACATATATGTATGTATGTATCATTGTACAATACATATAAAGAATGGGCTAATATCAACACAATATCTAAAAAGAATTCCAATCAATGAATCCCTTAGCAATAATGATGATTATTTGTTTTTTTTTTTTTTTTTTTTTAAAAAGTAAGTATGTAAATAGATCTAACATGAACGCATTCATTAAGAACATTTGCGTATCGTCATATATGTAATTCAAGTCATACAGATACAAATTATATATAGCTAAATAGGTATTGCATAGATGTACATATATACGTACCACATTTTTATTTTAAATGAATTTCTTTTGTTTTTATAATATATATATGCATATACTATATCTAAAAATTCTGATAGAAAGGGGTAGTATACTTTTTTTTTTCTATCGGATTCTAAATAAAAAAAAAACTTTTACATATAAAATGGAAAATGCACGCATATATATATGTACACATATGTATATTCAATATGCGGAAAATTATGAAACAACAAATAGGATATAACCACGATATAAAAAAGATAGGTATGGATGATGGTTACGGATATATGTACTTATATATAATATTTGTTTCTAATATACTTTCATATATAAGTACATATGTATGTGTGTATTTAAAAATATATATATTTAACAATTTTTGCTACTTTCATAATAATAATAAGGTATATTAGAGTGCGTGGACCTATATTTTTCATATGCAAATATGTGTACGAATACAAAAATATAGAAATATATAAAAGTTTTTTTTTTTTTTTTTTTTAAATGCATGCAAAATGGTAAATCTCGTCCTTAGAACTTTTTTTTTGTTTTTTTGTTTTCTTGTTTTCATTATTATTTTGTCTTCATACCTTCAATATTTATATAATAGGTGCATATATGCATTACTGGGTAGTTACTAAAGCTTTATATACAATTTGTACCTATTTAAATTTAAAAAAAAAAAAAAATACTATGCATATAATTTTATGTTCTTTGTATACTCGTATATCTAGATGTATTTATAAATAAAAATGAACTGTAAAGTAACTTTATTTAAAATATAAGTATAGGTATACGATATAAACCATATATATTGCTTAATCCTTAGGTTTGGGAGTATGGTATACACATGCATATATTGTATATAAATTCATTCAATATAACTATATTATGTAAAACTCTTAGAATAGCAAACTTTTTAATATAATATGTATGTACATTTATAAAAGAATACCTGTACGTACAATATAAATAACGGTACTAAACCTTTTTTTTTTTAAATTTTTACTGATGATGGTTATAATTATGATGACTAGAATGAAAGGGTTAAAAAAAAATGTTTTAAAAACTTAGATGCTGATTGCTGAATCTATTTAATGTTTGTAGAATTTCTAAATCTTTTGATTAGAGTTTTTTTTTCACATATATGTATGCAAATACATAATATATGTACATATATGATATATGTACATAAGTATAGTGTGTAAATATTATTACATAATAGTCAAAAGAAAATATTCATGCATATTATACTAAGTAAATATGTATATACATACACATTCATGTACTTACATATATCATTTCAAAATCAATTGTGTGCGATAATTTATTCTTTATTGAAAGCTAATTAATCAGAAAATGAAAGAAAAAAAAAAGTTGTTTTTTTTTTCCTAGGAATTAAAAAAAAAAAAGAAAATATAAAATCTACACAAAGTAAAATACAAGAAGAGGATTTTAAATTTTATAAAATGCTCATCACTTCAAATGAGTATGTAAGTTAAACAAAAAAAAAAAAAAACAGAAAAGAAAAAAAAATACCTGTGTGTGTATTTTTTTTTTTTGCCCTGACATTATAAAATCTCTTGCAAATGCATATTACATTCTTGATAATAAATAGTGTTGATTGCGTTATTTAAAAAAAAAAAAAAATGATAAAAGGAAAAAGAAAAAAACAAATATGTAAAAATAACTTTAGAATTACAATAAAAATAAAAAAAAGAAAGAGTGTGGGTGTATAAATTGAAAATATTGTTTGACAATTTTTCACTTAATCAACTTTATTAAAAGGATATGATGCATTTGTGTTTGATGTTAGAAGATTGTTGGATTTTTTTTCTCGTTTTTCTTTTTATTATTTTTTTACTTTTTAGATTTTAATTCAATAACTAATATTATTCTTTTTATTTTTATTTTTTTTTTATTTAAATAAAAATTCTAAAAGTAAGTGTGTTATTTATTAATTATAGTAAATTAAACAAATTTATGTATATTTTTTTGTTTTAAAAACTTCTTGTATACTTATAATAATTGTTTTTTAATTTTAAAAAGTAATTCAACCTACGTTGAAAAAAAAAACTTTAAAAAGTTCTCCAAACTATAATTGAAATGTTTTAGTGCAAGAATAGATTAACGAATATTTCAAACAGGTGTTATTTTTAAGATGTACTTTAGTGAATAATAAAAAATTATTTAAAAAATGTATTATTTTTTTTTCCTTTTCAAGTAACCTTATTTATCTGATGCGAATTTAATTAAATTATTAATGGCCGTATTCACCAATTTATTAAAAGTTAAACTTATCATTTTAGTTAAAATCTAGAAAAAAAAAAAATTAAAAATAAAAATATTCCACATTGTGATACAAAATAAAGTGTCCTTGAGATGAACCCACTACCGTTCATTTAGCAAAATTCTGCAACACAATGGATTTTCTAACAGAATAACGCACGCATCCATGTCAGCCGTGGAAGCAAACCCTGGTTCCCACCAAACTACATCAATATTTTTCAGTGGCCTGCATGCTCATCGGATCTAAATCCAATTGAAAATCTGTGGAGGATTCTAGTTCGCAGAGTATACAGGTTAAACCGTCAATACGAATCCGTCGAGGCTCTAAAATTTGCAATTTTAGAGGAGTGGAGCGCTATTGACTCAACATCAATTGAAAATTTTATCAATGACATAGAAAAGCGAATATTTCAAGTGAATTCAAAGAAAGGAGCAGTTATGGATAATTAGATTTAAGTTTGGTATTATAGACCTTAAGTTTTTTTAAAATAAACAATTATTATAGTTGAAAATACACATGGCGTTATAATTATGAAAACCCCTAAAATACAACTTTTGTTTGCTGGAGTAGTTGATGACGTCATAGACTTAATAGAAGGGGGTGGTTGTTTTCCTCTCATTGCTCTTACCTTTTCTTCAGAACATTGTATTTACCTAGGGTCAATCGTTTTCTGGAAATTTTGAAATTTCAAGTGGCGTTATAAATATAAAACGCACCTTAGTATACGTGTTTTGTTTTCATTTTTTTCTTCTCTTTATTATTTAAATAATGAAGTCTTAAAAATTGAGTATCTTTTTATATACTTTTTATCCACTTACTAACGAATCTTTGTCCGAAAAACTGTTCTTCGTGACGTAATTGTGAAATTTTTGGGAAGAGTTTTAGGGTAGTAAACGTGAACGGATTTACATAGGGTTTTCGGATTTTGGATGAGTGAATAGACCTGTCTACTATAATCGATAATCGATCCTTTCGTGAAAATGATTAAATATGATGGAATATTCGGAAAATATAAATTTAAAGAACAAGCTATTACTGAGAAACTTCCGAAACGTCCTCGAACAACTCTTTACTCGAATATATCATCGTAGTTACAGAGGCTTTATAATCAATTTTTAAAAAGTATTTAAAAATTTTTTAACCTTCAAGCTTATTAAATTTATTTGAAGCAAAAAAAAAATGGTTTTAAGTAAATTCTAAACGTAGCGTAGGTACACATTTATTTTTACATTGACTAAAAAAAAAACACAAGAAAAAAAAAACTTTAAAAACAAAATTCTAATCTAATTGGGCTGTTTGAGATTGACTTCCTTTTAGAATATAAATTGATCAATCTTTTTTTTTTTAAATATTTTGTTTGTTTTTTTCTTGTTTCAAATGGTTCTTCCTCACCTGACAAACAGTTGTTAAGTATACATGTCATTAATATTTTCACATTTCTGTTTTATTTTTTTATTTTTTCGTTTTGTTTTGTTCTAAAAAAAAACAAAAAAAAACAGAAGTGTAATACCTGATGAGTACTAGATGTACGTACTATTTTATAGGTACGCATATCTTATCAAAGTCAACTATAAGTTTTATACAAAAGTTAACTGCTGAATGTTACATGAACTTCACTTTAAATTTACTTACATATGTAAGTATATACAGTCTATTTATATGTACGTATACATAGATACTTATATAAAATTTACTTTGGTACTTTGATGCCGCCTGAAGTTTTATAGAATTTTTACTTTGGTTATAGGCTAAAAAACTTTCAAATTGCATCTCGACCGGATGTTGCAAAATTGCAACGAAACAAGGGCAACTATAGAATAATTGGTAGAACATTGCACTCTTCTCTGGACTCTTGAGATTTTGTATACTATATATAGTACTTGTTTTATGTGTTATTTTTCTTTTTATGTTTTATTTTTTCTGATTTTTCTTTCTTTTTTTTTTTTGTGTGTGTGTATAGATAGATACATTTATATTTTATAGTATGTAGATATGCCTAAATAGAAAAAAAAATGAATAAATAATACAAGAAGTTTATGTTGTTATATATATTTATAGCCTCAGGATAGACCAACGAAACTAAATCAACCGAACCAACACAGTTGGTTTAGATTGGTTTTGATGATGATGGGTCTTTTACACTATATCTATATATTGGATGCCTATTTTGTTATCGTCTTCTTCTTATTTCATAACTAGTAGTACCTTACAAAAAAAAAAACTAAATAGAAAAAAAAATACATGACCGGAAAATGATAAAAAAAAACCGTACATACAAATATACATACTTCATTCAATATATACGATTAGATTTTACCTCCTTCTTTTGATATTATAACAGTGGAACAAAAAAAAAATTTTTTTTTGCAGTAGAAAAAAAATTTTGCACATACTAACTAGAATAGAATATAGAAAAGAATTAAATCGACGAAATAAAAATGAATAAAAACAAAAAAACATCGAACGAAATATTCATTTTATATTAAGTAGTACCATGGCCGCAGAGCACCAGCAGCATTTGCAGCATAGTTAAAAGCATTTTTTGTTTTCTTACAAAAAAATGAAAAAAAATAAAAGAATATTATATACACTAGATACATTCATGGAATGGCAGATGTTTTGGTAGCAAAAGAACTTATAATTATGGTCAGAAGAAATTTTATATGCATATACTAATACATACACTATACAAACATACAGTGGAACCTCCTAAATTGGGACAGTCATGGGACCAGCAAAATAATCTCCCAATTAAGAGGTGTCCCGATTTAAAAATTTTTTTTTTTTAAATTTATTAGTTGCATGTTGTGGAGATATAACCCTTCAAAAGATAAAAGTGTTTAGGGGTTGGAAATTAAGATGTAAAAAAGATGAATTATTTTAATTATACTATTTTTAAATCGAAGTCAATGTAATTTTTGTTGAATCTATCGTTTTTGTGATCAGATATAAATTATAAGTTTACTTATTACTTTTTATAAGTAGTTATTTAATAATAACTAATAATAATACTACAAATATATCTCGTATAACCGTAATACTGACTTCAGTTAAAAGAATAGAAAAGCTTACACTTTTTAAACTCTTTTAAAATGGTGTTTTGGATTGGGTAAAGTACATTCATACATAGCATATGTACATATATATGTAAATACAACATACAAATATGTACATACATACTTTTAACAAAGTAAAAATACCTGCATTGAAATAACAGTTACCATGAATTGTATTTTCTTTACTCGCAAGTGTTCTAAATTTTAACACAATATAATATACAAAAATAAAAAGTACGAAAACGTTCCAAGAAGAAGTTTTTGTCTCGATTACGAGGTGATTTTTTCAAATATAAGTATGGAGCACACTACTGTCCCAGTCCCAATTCAGAGGTGTCCCGATTACAGAGGTTGATTTATAGGCAGGCCAAAGTAGTTTTATGATAGTGTCCCAATTTTAGAGGTTGTCTCGATTAGAGAGTGTCCCAATTAAGAGGTTTCACTGTACTTTGTTTTTATTTTTATGTATAGATTTCTAGTTAAAAATATAAACAAAACAAACAAAAAGTAAAAGAAGAAATAACAAAAAAAAAAAAACAAAAATATAACTTATATTCTCTTTTCTAGATAAAATACATGTCAAATATGCATATATAGAAAATTTTCTTTTAGATCAATTATATACACTTTTTTTTTCTCTTTCTATATAAAAATATATTTTCTAGATACTCACGCAATTTAAAAAATAGACAAGTGAATTTCCTAGAAACTGACAATGCGTAAAAAACACGCATATTTAAATTGGGTATTATCTTATCTATTATTATATACTATGATGAGGATGTAATCTAACTTTACTATAGTGCAAAAAAAAAAAAAAAGAAAAAAAAAATAATTTAAAATATTCTAGATTTTCAAATATAAATTAAGATGGAACAAAAAAAAGCGAAAAAAAAACAAACAATATATAAAAGCTAGGGGAAATACTATTTAAATACTTAATAAGTTAGTATATTAAATTATTATTTTCTAAAAACATGAAAACACAAAAGTCAAATTTAAAATAGTTTATATTTTAAATATGTATATTAGGAGAAAAACAACAATAACAACAACAACAATTTTTTTCACTTTATATAACTAATTATAATTTTATTTATTAATTTATTCCAATTTTGTTTTGTTTTTTTCATCTTATTTAAATATAGAAAATTAATTGCATATGAATATTTAATTAATGTATTATAAAAATTGGTTAGAAATTTTCTTTTTTAACTTTCTATTTTTTTTTTTTTTTGTTTTTTGTTATTGAAGAACAAAAGGTGTTGTTTTTGTTTTGTGTTTTTCTAAAAAGAGAAAAAAAAAACAAAATAAATTTCTTTATCTATAAAGGATCTAATTATAATTACAATTACTATACTTATACTTAAAATAATGTGTAATATAATTAATTTGATACAGATCATGATTTTAATAATAAGAAATAATTAAAAATTAATGTAGGGAATATTTAAAAAAAAAAAACAACAACAACAACAACAACAACAACAACAACATTCATTTGAGTTTGAGTTAAATTTAAGGAAAAACTTAAAAAATTCAAAATAATAATACATATATTTTGATTGGTATGTTTTTGGAATATTTGCATAAAAAATTATTTTTAAAATTCACAAAATACTAGAAAACTTAAACTTGATAGAATTTTTTAACAATTTGAATCAATTTTATTTGTTTTTTTAATTATGTTTGAATTTTTCTTAATGCTGAAATGAGTTTGTATTGAATGAGAAATTTTCAAAATTTAGACATATTGTAAGCTGATGTTATTTTCCATTTATGAAATAGGATTCATATTTCATGATTTATTCTAGGGCTAATTCCATGGAAATGTATACGATGAAAATTTTCAAAAGTGAAAAATCCAAAATTTGGAAGTCTCTAAATTTTTTAAAAATGTAGATTTCAATCTTTAAACTATTCAGGTATCCTAAATAAGGACCATGTAGCTGATTTGTATTTTAAGTGTCGTAAAAAAATATACATATATAGAAAGTGAGATGTGGGTAAGTCACAAATGTTGTGTAGTGTAGTATGTAAGTCACAAAGGAAATGTGTATGTAATAAAATAATTAAAAAATGGAAAAATTATTTTATGTTTTAATATTTTAGAAAAATTAATCGTTTTCCCACATATTTTTACTTATGTTTCAACAGAAAGCTTAAAAACGAAGAAGAAAACGAGATTTGAAAAAGAGACCATGAAATGATTTCCTTTCACGTAGTGTGCGTCACGTTAGTGACAAAATAAGTGAAATTTCCAAATTGCTTCAATTTCATTTAAAATATTTTTTTTTTTCAAATTCTAGCACTCTTTTGCTTAATTTATGTAAAAACATGTGGTTCTCTTTTGTCTTTTTCTATTCGAAATATGTAGTTTTATAAGTAAACTATTGTCAAAATGTAGTGTAAGTCACGCGTGGAATTTACCCTAGAGAACAACCGCAATTCGAATTTTTATAGACCGGGAAACAAAACTTTTTTTCAATGTCTATGAACAATTTTCTTTTTTATTTATTGGTAGAAGAGAAATTCATATAAGTTTGGAATTTTCTTCATAATTTGTATACGTTTTTTTCCGTAGTTCTATATCTTTCACGATCTTTGTCACTTTACATGAGTCCTTATTTTCTAAAAGATCGTTTTGCATTACTTTCTTTCTTCAGATGCCATTTTTCTTACAATACAATATACAAAACATGAGAGTAAAATGTGTCTTTTATTTATTTTTTTTATTCATGAAAAAACTTAAAATAACTTCAAATATTTTTTTTTTGTCTATCATTCAAATACCACTTAGTTTGAATAAGATATCAAATATCAAATTTTTTTTTTTTACTAAATTTTTTCTCAAAAGAATAATTTAAAAAAAAAAATTGAAAGCTCTCATTATGTTTGTCTGCTAAATAAATTGGACAAAATGCAAAAAAATAAAAATAAAAATAATGAAAAACGTTTTTCATATTTTTTGGTATACACTTGACCTAATTATTAAAAGAAAATTAAAATCGTTGTGCGTATATAAACGTAATGTCAAAGGAAAAACTGCATAAAAAAAAAGTATAAATAAAGTGAATCTCCTTATACGAATTCATTTTGTTGTTGTCATGTTTTTTTTTTTTTTTTTCATTTTTTATTTTTGCACATTTTCACTTTTCGGCTTTTTTTTATGTCTGTTTTTTATTTCCATATCTATGAAAAAAATATTCATCTTTATATTATGTATAATGAAAAATAATATAAAATTGAAAACATACAAAAATACATGACTAACATATAAAAAATTGAGTTGAGAATGTCAAAAAGAATAACTAATTTTGTTGTCGACATCATCGGTATATCATCATCATAACGTTGGTTATTATCGTTGTCTTCATCATCATCATCATATTGCCGTCGTCCTTTCTGTCAATCCAAGGCTAAAAAGCTTTGCTAAAATGTTTATAGGTATATAATGTGTACAATATGAGTGAAAAAAAATATTATAAGCAAAAAAAAAAAAAAGAAACAAAATAAAGAAAAAAGAATTGAAAAAATCTGGGTTATCCTTTGATGTTGGCTTATACAAGAATGTCGGCATTTTAAGAGTTTTCAAGTGAAAAATTTGCGTCTCAAAACTCAGGACTATTTATATTACCTATACACAATATACATATAGTATATAGGTATATTTATTTTTACCTGATAGGTATATATCTGTATAAGTATCATGAAAAAAAAAGAAGAAAAAAAAATGCATGGCAAAGAAGAAAAAAAAAAGTTATGCTGCACCGTATATGATTTTTATTTTTCTTCTTAGCTTTAGTATAACATTGAATGTTTTTGTTTGTTGATTATATTCATATGGATGGAACTTGAGGAAAAGGCTCACGCAAAATATTTAGTTGTGTCTACGCTTTTTTTTTTCTTCTAATTTTATGTGATTTTTTTTTCTTTCTATGTTTTGCTTTAAGGATTTACTCTGTACACGTAAATTAAACAGGCTATAAATATATATCGTTCGTGTATAATAAATAAATGGAGTATATAGAATATACATATATGAAAAATAATGTGTGTTATGTTTATATAGATAAAATATGCGTAAAGTTTATTAAATGCAAAAAAAAAAAGAAAGTTCTTTTTTTCTTCTTCTATTCTTTACAATTTTTTTTTCTTTCTTCAAAATGAGATGGGATACCTATAGATATATAGAGGTACCTACTATAGAAAATTTGTTACGGAAATAAAGCTTCTATATATACATATTTTAAAAATGCATAATTATCAAGAAATTTCATAATTATATATGTAATTTTTCCAGACATTTGATAATTAGAATACAAAAAAAAACAAAAAAACAAAAAGAAATAAAGAAAAATAAAAATAAATTAATAATGTAATTAGAATATTTTCTTTTTCAAGAAGAAAATTTTTAGTTTCTTTTTATTCTGTATAAGTAAATTTATGTAGAACATGTGAAATCTATTCATATTTATTCATTAATATGTAGAAAAATTCTCGAATTAACTGAGAAACTATAAACACATGAGATAAGGTACATAATATATTATTTCAAAACACCGCCCACTTTTTGAAATAAAAAAAAATACAGTTCGAAGTAAAAATTGAGAACGAATTTTATCAAATTGAATTTAAAATTCAAATTAAAGTCGCATTAATTTAATTTAAGGTTAATATTAGAAATTCAAAAAGAATCTGCATTTATACCTTTGTTATACGACTGATCCTTTTTAAGGATAATTTCGCGAAATTTTATTTGATATCGTCACTGAAAATAAATGATTTTCTCTACATCGAAAATTTGAATCCTTTTTTCAAAATTTTTAAATTTTTATCCTTTATAGTACCGTAAAATACAATGAAATTAAGATTTTTTTTTTTTAAAAAGCTGGCGTTTTTAAAAACTTAATGAAGTGTTAAATTTGTATATTTTTTGTAATTAAAGTTTGAAATATCATAATTCTTGTTTCAGCTTCATTATCTTGCAATACAGAATGCTATCAGACATAAAATTAATAAAATATAGGTACTACACAGTAATATTTGTTCTATTAAGCGTAATACTCGTATATTAAGAACAGTAAAAATAAATATGAATTTTTAAGTAAGTATATAAAACAACAACAACAACAAAAAAATTTTTAATTATATTTTTTCATGCGTAATTTTTGTTATTTGTTAAAAACTTTGGAAATAATGAAGTATAGCAAATAATATTGTTTTTCATTGAAACTTGACTAAAATGAAAAAAAAAAAAAAAGTAATAATAAATAAATTTGCATTGTTTTAAGTACTTATTCTATATTTATATTCATTATTTCACAAAATAAGTACACATATATTTACAATTGAAAAAAAAAAAATAAATTATACGCGTGAATATTTTAAATTACAAAAAATATTGAAAAAAAAAATAAGAAAATAAAAAAACAAATCTGTTCAAAAAAAAAAAAAATAAGTACAGGTATGCAAAATAATAAGTATAATAATAAATAAAAAAAAACCTGCAAACATCAATGAACTTAAGTACCAGTGAAAAATTGAAAAAACCACAATTAATCAGTGTATACGCATTGTTTAATATTAATATTATTTTTTTTTTTACCTTCATCGTTTTTTTTGTTTGTTTTATTATTATTATTTTTTTCTCATCTAAAAAACATAAAAATTATTATTATTTTTTTTTTTTGCAATGATACTTGTTAACATTTACTGGTTGCATTAAATATAAAATAATATATAGTAAGTGAAATAATACCGGAAATCTATCCTATATTCAACTGACTGTATTTTAGTATTTACTTCGATATATAATGTACAAATATTTTTTTTTTTTAAATTCATTTTTATTCCTTTTTTTTTTTAACGTGCAAAGTTCCATTTCCATTCAGTACAAACGCACAATTTTTCTATTTTGCAATTTATTAACGGAAGGCGATTTTCGCCATCAGAAGAATATTTTATCAAAACTTCAGCATATATTACTATATATTTTAACCTGTTTTATATTACATTTTTTTTTTTTAACGGAAATATAAGGTGGTTGGTGGTTGACGTAAATACTACAAAATTTTTTTTTTTTTTTTTTTTACTGTTTTATAATATACAATTTTGATATGAGTTATAACAAACTAGAACACATATATAATGTCTAGAATTCTGTTTATATATATTTTTTTTAAGCATTGTTATTGCTATGCGGATGCAGATTTTATGATATGTTTTCGCGCAATCCTCAGGTCCTGCAATTATTTTTTTTATTTTATTTTAAATTTTTCTCTACGTTTTTTTCCATACAAGAATAAAAAAAAAATATAATAAAAATAAATAAAAAACGCTTGGCAAACAAGAGACGCACAAGCCAATTATGATTTATCCAGGACTACATACATATTTGTATTTAGCTAAATAAGAATCATCTACATACAAAAAAAAAGGATTTTTTTTTTCACTTTTGACATTAAAGCTATTTCTATTTAGAAAAATGAAATATATTTTTTTTTACAGAGAGAGGTTTGCCATACATATGATGATGACAGAAAGAATAGAAAGCAATATCAGTTTATATGCGATTTGTAATATAAAAGTCATCAGTATACCATCATCATCATATCATCATCATCATTTAAAATATTGTGTACGTAGATTGAAAAAAAACAAAACGTAAAGTTTTATCCTGTATCCTAATGCTTTACAAACATTGAATGATAAAAAAGATTTTATATATGCTCCTCATGTATAGTTAAAAAAAAAAAAGGATTCAAAATAAAATTCTGTAAAATTTTTTTTTTTTTCGTTTTTGTATTTTTTTTTTTTTGCAACATTTCAAATGTTTCACATGATATATGTTGATATAATATGTACATTGTACATATACATATGTATGTATAAATTTATCCTCTCTATAATTCTTTTGTATCCTTATTCATTCTTTACCTATTATTATGAATGGATCAGAATACTCAAGCTTTACGCATTTATCATCTCTCTATCTATTTATGAATGCATCATTTTTGCTTGCACATACTTATTGAAACATTGTTTTCCAATGTATCTTTTTTACTGACTGATGCATTTTTTTTTTTTTTTTTCAAAATGATGAAAATAAAATAAAAAAAGAAAACAAAAAGAATAAATTGTTGATAAAAAAAAATTAAAACGTTAATACGAAAAAATCACTGCATAATATTGGGTTAGGTACCACAATTGGTAAATATAAGTGGGATGAGGATATAAAATGCGTGCATGTAAAAACAAAAAAAAAATAAATAAATAAAGAGAAAAAACATTTTTTTTTGTTTGTTTATTTTTTATATTTTAAATTCAGCAAACTTAAGTTGGATTTTTTTTTTAATTTTACAGTATATATTTACATCTACATCTATGTACATATATATAGTATCTATCAAATAATAAATCATCAGTATCTGTAATAATACTAAGGATATACTAACTGTGCGTATCTATATTATGCGAATTTAAAATAATACATTTTTATATGAATTTACCTCTACGTAAATGCATACATACATATAAATATACATACATATAAATATATGTATATTTTTTTTTGTCGAATAAAACAAGTGAGTTTTATGTTGAATCCAGTTGAATGAATTTGCATTTTGGTTTCCATGAGTTTATAATAGGTAGGATATGCGTGTATTTACTCTCCTTTTTTTTTTTTTTTTTTTTTTTTTTTTTTCATTATATTATTTTGTTTTTTTATTTTATATTTTATTCCTGTTTGAATTTGTTTTAATTAAAACAAAAGAGTTTGAATTGTAATAATTTGCGGTGAAGGATTTTTAACGATGATGTAGCCAGTTTTGTTGAAATCATGATGATGATGATGATGAGTAAATTTTTATTGAAAAAAAGAAAAATAATAAAATAAATAATAATTGGAAAAAAAAAATGTAGGAATAAACTGCATTATAAAATAGAAAAGCAGCAACAAAACAAAAAAAACAAGAAACAAAAAGTTGTATTTCATGCATGAAATATTATTTTGTATTCGTTTTATTATGTATTTCATGTTTATTTTGTAGATTTTTAAAAAAATCCGTTTATACAAATTTTATACTTTTATTTTATTTTAAAATAAAAATTTATTTGTTTTTTTTTTTTGTTTGTTTAACTCATACATGTTTTATAATTATCATCATTAATCATAGTAGTAAATTATATGAATGCAACGTTTGAATTAATCAAGAAATTATACATAAAATATTATCCTAAAGTAAGCCAATGCGAAAAGATTAAAAACAATTTGTTTAGTTTTTGTTTTTAAATAGAAACTTTCAATTCGAAAAAAAAAAAGATTTGATTAATCCTGAAACTTTACAAACCAAATTTTAAAAGAAAACCTCAACAATAACATTCTATGTAGATTTGAATAAGTAAATTCAAATTTCCTATCTCAAAAATTAAGAATTTTAATTTTCTAAAACACAAATCATGAGGACTAAAACTCCTAAAAAAAGAAAACTCAAATTTCTACTCTAAAGCTCATGAAAGGATGAATACGGTCGAATAAGAACTTGTGGAGAATCGTGGAAATATCCTTGCTAGAAAGGATTCAATTAAAAATGTAACACAAAAACGTTTAAAATTCATAAATAAAATTCTAAGTAGTTTTGACATATTTTAGAATGCATTATTTAATGCAACATTTTTTTATTTGTGTCTCGTCGTCTCTTGTAATGCGTTACATAGACATTTTAATGACTCTCATACTCACTGATTAATTTTCAAGTAAAATGAATAAAGTGCAAAAAAAAAAATATACATATAAAAAATAAAATTTAATTATAAAAAAAAAAAACATGCTGTCATAATCTTAACCACTTTAACCTTTATATTTAACCTATATTACTTTTTTTTTTAACTCGATTTTACTCCCTCATCTATTAAATTTTAAACGCACATTATATATGTATATATATAGGTAGGTACGCACATTTTAATACATAATATTTTACAATATAAGTATATGTAATTTTCAGATAAATCTAGGTTATTATAATCCCTTATTAACTGTTAAGAATTTTTTTAACGATTCAGTAAATTGATGGTAAATTAAAGATATGAAATTTTCTTTTTACACAATATAATGATAAGCTATTATTTTTCAAAGTTAAAAAGGTGTAAAATAAAATAAAATCCTTGAACTTTTCAAATGAATATAATGTGGAATAAAAGTGTTACATTATGTATACAATAATATTTTGTGGTGGATGTATCTTAATACTCTTATATACATATGTATGTACAGTATATGTGTGTGTTATAAATATATGCATAGTAGTATTTTACTTTTTTTTTTTTTAAATAATAATTATATTCTATATAATTCACAATTATCTGCATATTTTATATGCGACCATGTAATAACGTGTCTACCTATACTGTACAGTGTACGTATATACATATGTATGTATAACAACAAAGAAAATAAGGAATATTATTATTGTTATGATACTATAAAGATATTTTTGTCCTTATACAGGAAATATATAAGTATGTATATATATATACAATACATAGTAAGTTGTAATTGGAGGGTGGAACTTTTGTATAACGTGAATTATTATTGCGTAAAAAAAAATAAGAATATACATACATACAAATATACATAAATTATTACATGTATAACAAAAATGATAAAAACTTGATCTATTTAGGACACCATTTAAATTATTCTATTTATTTAATGAAAGAAACAATACAATAATAATTTATGTGCATCTAAATATATAACCTGTAATTTAAAAACTTTAAGAATTTATTTTGTCTTTTGTTTTTTTTTTAATTCGTTGTTTTATATTTTATTATAATTCGAGTAAAATTTTTGTAAAGTCTTTTAAGAAATACAAATTGAATTGCAACTATGTACATATTAGTGGAAATTCGAATTATTTTTGGTAAATAAATATTTACAAGTTTATTGTTGGTTTAAATTGATTATATTTATATTTTACAAATTATTTCTAAAATTTTCTTCCTAATTAATTGCATATTTACGAAAGAATGATTTATACATACTAGACATTTAAAATGTTGTTGTAGCTACTTAATATTTCAAACCATTTTAATTAATTTTATAAAACATATGGTTGAACATCTCATAATATTTTGAATTAAGTTTTTAAAAAAAAATATAAATAAAAATATAAAAAAAATGAATTTAAATTACAAACAGAAAATCATCATACAAGTCATACAACATGTAAAATGGTCATAAATGAATAATTGATCATAATTTCCCAATTAATTACTTCAATAAAAATTGTTGATTGTAACCAGCTTCACAACCACTCTTTAACATAAAAACTAAAAATGAAAAAAGAAATTGATAAAGAAAATTTAAAAAATAAAAAAACGAACAAAACAAAAAGATAGATTATTATAAATATTCAGACAACACATAAATTTGATTACAATTTAAAACTATATAACCGGCCTTTTAAAATATAAAACAAAATATTTCATTTAAGAAAAACAAAACACCATGTTATATTGTTGCAAAATTTTAATGTGAAATGCAAGTAAACTTTGAAAAAAAAAAATTATAAACGACAAAAAAATAATAAAAAAGAAATTGGAGAAAAAAAGTAAAGCATAAAAAAAAATTTTTTAAATTGTGAAGTGAAAACCGAAAAAAAAAACTTGCTATGTATGTATTGCAGTTTACTGCACTCTCAAACCCTCAAATTTAGCTTCATCCAATTTCTTCATATATTATACATATTCACATACTATATACTACAGATATTTTTATTTATGTAGATCCACCAACAAAAACGAAACACGCCACAATTCGTGTAATCGTATTTCCTTGGCCTGACTGGCTTAGAACAAAAGTTTATATTGCGGTAGGTTGGGACTTGGGAATTGGGGAACTTGCTTTTATTTGATATTTTTGTTGTTTTTGTTGTTGTTGTTGTTGTTATTATTATTTTTATTATTATTTACAATTTTAACTTGGGAATATTTTGTCGATTTGAAGAACATTATAAAACGCACTATGGAAAAAAATTTAAAAAAGAAAAAAAAAACCAATTTGCACTCACTACACACAGTGCCAGTGTAGTGCAATTGGATGTGGATATATATTATGAATGCACATACATACAAGGCACATATATGTATAAATGTTAGTATATGTATAACTATTATACAATTGTTGTATTGTGTAAGAAATGAAGGCTTGAATCGCGCCTCAACATAATAATCTGTACACCCTATCTCCAGGAAAATTCTTTTTTTATTTTTTTATTCTTTTTATATTATTATTATTATAAAGCGTTTGAATTGTTGTCGCAGGTTGTGATTGAATGAAACGAATCGTAAATGTACGTGTAGTTGCACTTTTTTATGTTTTTTTTATTTATTTATTTTTTTTTTTGGATTGTTAAGTTCCCATATAAATTTTGAAAAATGTATGTAGCCTATGTAAGTATGTAAGTACATACAGAAATATTTATTTACATATTTTTCAACGTGGAAATTGTAGAATATTTTCTATTCCTAAAAAAAAAAAAGGTTTCTTAACCAGAGGTTAACTTTCTAAATTTAAAATTTTAAGTGGGAAAAATATTTTCATTTTAAAATTTAAATTTAATTCTTTGAAAAAAGATCATTGACTTTTTTTCATTCTAAAAAAAAAAAAAAAAACTTCGAATCAGTTCTTGAATTTTCTAGACATAGGCCAATTTTTAAATCTTTATTATTTTACTTCATCTAAAATTTATTCTACGAACAATGTGCATTCAAAAACAAGTTTAATAATCTCTGCGGTTGATATGTTTAAAAAAATTTTATTTAAAGTTGTTTTTTTTTTATTGTTGTTGTAATCTTTATTTTATAATTTATTTTTTTTTTTCCAAATTGTGCACAAAAAATTTTTTAACAACAACTTGCAGTAGCATAAATAAAAAAGTTCGTTGTTATATCATTTTTTTTTTTTTCTTTGGCTTTTTTAATTTTCAATCTTCTTTGATGCACTTCTTTTTTATAACAGTCCGACAGCAACAATATACTTATGTATGTATAATGCAAATGCAATGCAATGCATGCACATTGCACATTGCATTTTAAATCAGGGATGAGATATATTTTTTTTAAACACGGTTAACAATTAAAATCTACTTCAATTCGTATTAGTTTTGTCCTTTGAAACTTAAAAATAAACAAAATTAACAGTTATAAGATTCAAAATTACTAAAGGATAATTATTATTCGGTAACATGAGAAATATGGCTCTTCGAAATTTTTCTATTTGTATTTTAAGATTAAGATTAATTTTTGTCTTCTAAAAAATCAAACTACTCGTACTAATTTTTCCTAGAATAGAATAACTTTCATGTTTTATAAATTTTTCCTTGGGAAAAGGACGTCACATATTTTTTTGTTTCGAATTAAATTCTAAATTAGTTTCTAAAAATCTTTAAACGTATTTAAAAGTTTATTTATTTGAAAGATTGTTTTGCTGATAATATAAAATTTGTATTGTTTTACGAAACAATAGATTTCAGCTTACAATTTCCAAATGGATAAGACAAAAAGTTGAATTAATTGAAAACTTGAACTTGAATCCTTTATTGTTTTTCTAAATAAGAAAATTTAATCTTGTAGAAAAGTCTATTACATTATTACAAAGATGAAAAGTTGAATACACATCCCTGTTTGCACACATAAAGTATGTAAGAATTTCACGTATAAATATAAATACATACATATACATATATACAATTCATGCTTTTCTCGATTTTTCGTTTGCGTTGCCTTTTCATTTTACCATTTTATTTATTTTTCACTCTTCTTTTCTTTTTTTTTTTAATTTTTTTTTCTCATTAATTTCACCTCTTCCCTCTTTATAAATTTATCGTACAATGGTTTTGGATACATCATCTTTGTGAATATCTTATTTTGGTTTGTAATTTTTTTGCGAAAATTTTTTGTGACAGCTGCATACTGCAATGTTATTGTATTTTCCTTTTTTGTTTTGCTTCTTTTTTTTAATTTTTTTTGTATCTTAAAATTGAACTTCACAAACTTAAAATTTTTAAAACAAAAAACTTCATCATGATGATGATGTTGATGATGAACAACAAAACAAAACAACGGAAAGGGTTAAGGTCCAATGATACCGACAACGGCCTCTGATGATGGTCGATTTTCAATAAAAATATGTTTGTGTTAGTTTAAGTTCTACCACTTTTGTTTTCTTTAAAAAATTAACAAAAAAAAGAGGAGAAACACAATTTTGTGTTTTTTTTTCCGGCCGGCCAGCCATCATTTGGCGGATCTGCATCGATAATTCGACATATCAACAACAAAAAGACGTGCAATTCGATATTATATTCCAAAGTAAAATAAAAAATTTAAAAAAAAAGAGTAAAATAAAAATGCAATGCATTGCACTTAAAAATCCTTGAGGTCGGTCAATGACCATATTTATGTTTTTTGGAAGAAAAGTAAAACCAAAATAAGAATTTTTAAAAGACGAGGTTGTACAAAAACTTATAAAAAAAAAAACTTGGTTTTTTGGTTTTTTCGTGCATTGTTTAACTTTTTAATGTGCTTGTTGTGCTTGCATGTACAAAACAAAAAAATTTGCAATATCGTTATTTGTGATGATGATAACTGAGCTGTACTTAGACATGTTGTGCTGTAAGTATATATAATTATTATGGCATTGCAGAATGCAGATACATACATACATATAAACAGTGAGAGTGAAAAAGCATGTGAAATTTTTTTTGAAAATTTTATATTACATTTTTTTAAAGATGTGTATAATACAACTTACAATTACGAATTTTTATATTATCTGTTCATGATGTTTTGAAGAATATCATAGCTGCTTTATAGATACAGATACAGATACTTATATTATATATATGTATAAAATAGGATGACTTTTTAACGTTCTTGTTTCATTTTTTATTCTATCTTCTGTATCTTTTTCTTTTTGATTTTATTTTTTGTACACTTAAATTTTTTACTATTTTGAAGATTTATGAACCTTATCGTGATTGCAACAATGTCGCATTTTATTTTATTTTTATTTTTGTTTTTTGATTTTATCATTAATTTAACATCAAAGTAGTACGTCTTTAGGGTTTGTATTTAACTGAATTTTTTAATGTCCGATCTTGGCATAGAATATTTTTAAAGTATGAATTTTGCAGTTGTAACAGTCACTTGTCCATGACAGATTTAATTATTAGTTTATGTAGTGGACAATGTTTTAAATGACAAATTGTTTAATTTCAACTAAAATGAATTACATACTAGATTACTTTCTAGCTGCGTACCTACAAGAACTCATTATATACCATAATCCTGTTTCTTCTGACAAGAATTTTCGTTATGTTACATTTGCTATGATGAATTCTACAGAGCAAAAATGTCTTCAATTGAGGGCACTTTCTATGACTTCTTCTGTGCGTACATCTTCTACAGTTTTACGTGGAATGTATGCCATAAGCTTGGCGATTAAGAACAAATTTAGATACATATTTGTTTAACAGGACTTAGGAGTACTAAAAATTGTATAGTTTAATTGTTAGTTCTTGTGCTAGAATTTGTGCCCACTTTAGACGTTAGTTATTTTGGGGTCATAATGAAAAATTTTCTAGAATATACAGACTTCATTTTGACTCAACATGCGAGTAAAAAAATGTGTTTATGAAATTTGAAATTCAAAAATTACATTTTTGTTTTTTCAAATTTATATATTTCATTATCATAATTAATGATAATTTATTCTGTATAATTTCATTGATGTTGAAAATTATATGTTGATTGAATTTTAATTTCTATCTAATAAATATAAAACCATTTAAAAAACACTTATGTACGCTTGCTAGATATATTTTTTTTTTCTTCTGTAATTTATTTTTATAAATTTCTTCAAATATCTAACTTGCAAAAAACATTAAGTATACCTAGTAAAAAAAAAAAAAAGTCTCAATATAGTCATTCTAAAGAATATTAAAGTCATCATAATTTTTTTTTCTTTTATTCTGTTTTTTTTTTTTTTTTTCGTAACATATCATCATTGTTGCAAAAATTACAACTATTTTCCTGTTAAATTGAAACTAGTATAAGAAACAATTTATAATTCAAAAACGGTATTAGAAAATTTTTTAATTATATAAATATTTATAAATTATATAATTACAAACCATGATAATCTATCTGTGATGATTGTAATACATTAAAAAAATAATAATAAAATAAATACAAAGAAATAAATAAGAAAAATAAGAAAGGAACAAAACAAAAAAACAAAAACAAGTAAAATGAAAAAAAATTAAATACAACCAAAAAAAAGTAAAATTATTTCTGAAAGGATTTCAAAATGTCATTAACTCTTTTCAGTTGATCGACAATTATGTTTTCTCATAATTTGTTCAAATGAGGTGAGTGCCCTCCATCACTGAAAAATTGTGCACATTCTTTTAAGAAATAAAATAGAGAGAATTAAAAAAAATAAAAAATAAAAACAAAATAAAATTAAAAAGAAAATATACACACTTTTGTGGAAAAAAAAAAAAGAAATGTGATAAAAAAAACTCGTCGCCAATCTTTTGTTGATTGACCACTTTAGTCTCATCTTCTAATGAAGCTGACGGGATCTGATCACTGACCAATCTCAAGACTTTAGTTATGCCTATATTATGAATGTACCAAAACAAACTAACATTCAAAGATTTTCTTACAATTTTTTTTCTTGTTTTTTTTTTTTTTTTTTGCAAGAAAATAATGCAAAAAAAAAAAAAAGTTAAACAAAATAAAAATAAAATAAGGAAAAATAAAATTTTAAAAAGCAGCACATCACATCACATAAATGTAAAAATCTGTAGGTTTTTTTTATATACTTGTACCTTACAAATGTATATATACATATGTATGTATATGAAGTTTTAAATATGAGATGAATGCCTATAATAAAAACTCTTTGGTCAAATTCAAAACCAAAGCTAAAGCCAATGTCTTTGTTTGGTATTCAACTCTTTTTAACATCAAACGGTTATTCTTGTTCTTCATGTTTTATACACGGTTTTAAACGCAGTTTCCTTTTCTTATATAGTTTTTTTTCTTTTACTTTTTACATGTACGTACATATAGTACATATATACATATAAGATTTGCAAAAATTTTTATAACGAAATCAAAAACCTCATCTCACATTTCAGCCATCAATCTATATATTCATGCATTTTTATATGATCATCATCACAAAATACTGTATTTTAGTAAGTATGTATATAAATAAATGTATACCAAGTACCAAGTATATGAGCGGCTTTTAAAGAAATACAAATGGCCATGAACAGAAAATTCATCTTGAACAGATCAGTAAAAAAATTCGTAGAAGCCTTGCCATCGGCATCAGTACCACCAGATACTCTAGATATAAGAAATATAAAGGTTTATTTAATACATATATATATGTATATGTACATATTATATATGTTTGTAGTTTGAACATGTACATATATTGAAATATTTATTTAAGTAGGTATGTATGTAGCTAAAAAGGTACCAAATCAAGTATTAACCAAAGTTTTTCCTTTGGAAAAAAAAAAGTATCTACTATGTAGATATTAAAAAAGTTACATTATTTGCCGGTGCTGCCATAAAACTTCATCATTCGTGTTTAGTTATGTAAGTTAAAAAGATTTTCGTTCATTCGATACAATAATAAGTGTTGCACATATATTATATTTACTTACATACATACATCTATGTATATATGTATATCTATAAGCTTAGGTAAAAAGCCTAAAAAAACTGGACCTGTTGTTTACTGAATGCAATTTCTGCATTTCTAAATACCTGTTGTTATTGTATAGATACTACAGTATATGTATGTGATACATCAACATAATATTAAGTATATTTAAAAAGTGGTGAAAAACTATTACAAAAAACTGTCTCCATCATCATCATCACAATTTTTAAAATAATCTTAGAGAGTTCCATCATCATAGTCGTCGTCATCATCATCATTATTGCTTTTAAAAGTTTCAAGATACATCATATATTAGTTACTTACATCTCCTACTTACATATTATGTATGTATATATATGAAGATATTTGTATCTATAGATAAATAAAATACATAATTTTAAAATTTATTATATTCTTACATTCATAGTTTGTTTGTAAGTTATGCGTGGCCATCTCTAAAAAGAGAACACCGAACCGATAGTTTGTTGGTTTCTTCTGAAAACACACAAAAAACTAATAGAACAGCATTAAATATAATGTCATCTCTTTGGTGATGGACAAAAACTGGACCTTCGGTATAAAATGACGATGAAACACAAATGTGACAACATTCCGTTTCGTATGTACAATGTTTTTCTTTTATTTATTTTTTATTTTTTTATTTTTTATTTGTATTTTTGTATTTTTTCATTATTATTATATTATTCTTAACTACATATATGTTTTGTTTAAAAAGAAAATAAAACAAAAAAAACAAACGACTTTTCTTTAATGCTGTTTTACAGGTGTGTACATTCTATACCCTCTTACATATCTCTTTTATTCTATATTTATGTACTTACATTTTTTTGTTTTTGATTTGTTTTTTTTTTTTTTTTTCAATTTTTTTATTTGTATTTTTCTTAAATATACACTTTTTATCTAGAAGTGTTTAATACTTTTATAATAGCAAACCATATATACAATTTTTTTTTTTTATATTTTTAGTAGTGAAACGAGCACATATTATAACGATAGACCTTAATTTTTTAACACGACCAAAGATTCAAAGATCCGTTGTTGTCCATCTTGTCGTTAAGTTGTTCGTAGATATAATATACTCTTTCTCGATCAAACTATATAAGATTGTTTTTTTTTTCTTCTTTTTTTTTTGTTTTGCTTTTCTTAAATATTTTTTTGCTATTTTTCATTATTATAATACCTATATAAATATGCCTTCGGCTGAAGTTGAAATTGCAAAAAAGAAGCCGTCGTCATAATTGCAGTTGTTTAGTGCATCGGTCATTTTAGAATCCGTCCATCCGTCCGGTATATTATATTATGTACATGTAGTATATAGATTTTTTTTTTTTTTTTAAAAAAACAAAAAAAAATGTATGGTAGACAAATGCATTTTTGTAAAATTATCCCCTACCGGTAATTTTGTATTGTTGGTGGCTTAAATAAATGCCATTGAACTTCTTATATATTCCAATGAGGTGTTATTATAAATTGCATACAATATAAAAATTTACCTATACAATATTTTACTATTTTTGATAATCGCATTAAACCAAAATATCAATTTGAAAAATTCTTAGTCCTACGCATAATTCCTCTTAAGTGAATTGTATTGTATTACAAGAAATTTAATAATCATTTTTCGATTGAATTTTTATTATTATTTTTCCTTTTTTAAAAGTACGAAGACATTATTAACAGAAAATTAATTTTTTCAATATCCTTTAAAGTCGAATTTAACACTAAAATAATTTAAAAGTTGACTTCTTTCGAATGTATTTTCGGAAAAAAACAACCATGTAAGTTTCTTAAAACAAAATTTAAAAAAACAACAGCATATCCTTGAAAGTGTGACTGTTTGTACTCAACAAACTAAAAAGATAAAAAAGAAATAAAAGGGGTGATTCGGCAAACTAGGATGCTATTAATATTTTTTTTAAATTTTACAAGTCTTTAGCTTAGAGATAGTATCCCTTTCCTGCACAATTAAGTAAAAAAAATGAAATGAAAAATCCTCAATATTATAGACCATGAAGAGAAAAGGATAATGCGACTAAAAAAAAAAAAATTCAAATACATGAGGTATTCGCCAGGAATAAAAATTTTGAAGGATTCTCTCTACTAATTTTCCAAATTTCATTCATGTTTTTCTCAGAAATTGTTCAGAATTCAACAACCGTACTTGAAACTGGTATGAAATCAAAATATTAAAAATCTCAAACTGAAAAGTCCATAGAATAAAAAGCTAATTTGAATGATAATAAAAATTTCAATTAATGATGAAATTTTTTAAAAAATGGTTACTATTGCTTTCTAAAGATCTGTCAGTCTAATTTAACCTCTAATTTAATTGAAAGTTTTTTTTTTTTGGTTTCTAGGAGATGAATAATAAACTTGAAAAGGAGTACAAATTTATATAAAATGCAAAATAATAAGTTCAATATTTTTTTTTTATAATTCTTCAGAAAAAAAAAGGTTGAAATTATTTACGTCCTACATGAATTTTGATATTCAAACAAACTTATTATTTAAATAAACTTTAAGTTTTTAATTGAATTTTATTTATCATTACGATAAATTTTCCATGAAATGACAGTTTTTACATTTTGTTCTTATATTAATTACATTCTAGAACTTTAAAATACTTATTGAACTTTTTTTTATAATCTAGAAAATTCCCACAATATGTCAACATATATACATATATATATATATGTATATGTATTTAAAATTATAAGAAAGAGGTGAAAAAAAAATACAAAGTAAATTCAAGAATATTAAATCCATGTACCAAAACCATGAAATTGAAGAACTTCATGAAAAACAAAAATGAATATTATTTTGATCTGTCATAAAATCTGTTGTTGATATTTTATATTAATGCACATAATATGTATGTAGATATGTATGTATATCGGTGCATATACACATGTAAATATACATACATATGTAGATGTATGCATGTGTTGTAAGTTTTGATTTAAAAGTAACGAAAACCAATTTGGTATTTGTACTCATATTTTTTTTTTTCATGTAGGTATACAATTATTTTGTGGTAACTTCTTAGTACCTACGTAATATTTTTTTTTAATCTTAACTTTGTTTTTTTTTTGTTCTGCTAAATCTTTTTGAAGAAGTTTTCAATTTCATCAAGTAGTATATCTTTTATTTAATTGTTTCAAAGAAGTTGAATGTCTTTCATTTTATTTTAAGTTTTCTTTTTTTCTTCTTATACTCGTATGTATATGTTTTAAGATTAGTTTCAAATAAATACCACATTCAAAATATTCGTTATCAAAAGAAACCTGAATCAAAAGGTACGACGAGTATATATATGAATATCAATTTTTTTTTCCGTATTGTTAATGAAGTATTCGTTTTTTAAATATACCTATGAATTGACAATGAACACATGATATTAAGGATGATGGAGATGATGATAATGATTATAATGATGATGATGATGTTGTCTATTTAATCGTCAATGAGGTCCAAGGAATATTACAAGACAGGTATATATAAAAAAAAAAAATTTATATCTATACATTATGCATGTTTACATAGAATAAAACCATCGAATCTGTCGAAAGTATCAAATGCTATTTGACGCCTTTAGCCACAAGAGTTTAAAAAATGCGTTTTATATCATTGGAAGGTTTTTAATCAAAACTTTTAATATAAAAGCGTACTCGTATATATTTTTAAATACATGCTAAAAATATGAATAAGTACTGTAATGCATATTGAAATGATGACAGCCTAAAGGTATGAAAAATCATATACATTTTGTATATGTGTATATTTTGTATTTAATATAATAATTAGGCATGTGTTATACAATTTTACACATTGGATATTAAAATAAAATTTTTAAGTGATGCCCATTTTTTTTCTTACTATGGGCCACGATGTATCCCTTTACTGCATTTTTATTAAGAAATTGATGGAGGAAGTTGAGGAAGAGATGAAAGGAAATGCAATGTAAAGCTTATAGTAGAAACGATTTTTGTTTCTTTTGAAAAACCGTGTATCTACTATATAATGAATTTATTAAGATATATTTTTTCAAAGACATCTCATCTATAAAATTTTCTTTCATTATTCAATCAAGTTTCATATTAAAAATGTATTTACCATGTACATATTTATATATACATTTAAATATTATATATGTGTGTGTGTATTAAAAATTCTTGCGGTTATAAGTTTTGTCTAGGCATATTATATACATTAAAAAAAAAATCAAAACATACAAAATTGTATTGAATTGCATATAATAATAAAGGGCATTCATATTAAATTTTTAATAAATTATTTTAACCCTTTATAACTAAGAAAATTTTGTATGTTAATAAATTCTGTGTTTTCATGATTAAGTATCTTAAGTCGACTTAAGTCCAATTCGGTTTTTTTAATTTATAATCCCCGCCTCTCTAACTCTTGGTAAAACACCTCTCGTCAAAAATGTGGACAAATTACTTTACCAGTTTTTTTAGAGATCCCAATACATGGTTAAATGCGTTTTTCTTAAAACAATAAAATCAGACTTAAGATACTTAATCATGAAAACACAGAATTTTTATTACATATGTACATTTTTCATTCATTCTTAAAAGTTGTTAAAGTAGGTTTACACTACTTGATTTCTCATATCACTTTACATACTACATGTCACTGGTAAAAGTTTGACAGCGTTTACACTGTCTGATTTTGTTGAGAAACTTTGTCTTACGACTTTACACTCGACATATCACGAAAATAGATTTTTTCTAATTTCGTATGACATTTGACTCGACTTCGTGATACTTGAATTTTTTTATTTCAGTGGATTATCAGCATTATGAGAAGTCGTATGACAATACATATGTAAAATAACATACATAAAGTGATATGACAAATCAAGTAATGTAAAGCTACTTTTAGTAATTGCATACATATATCGTGTATATTTATTTGGATCACACCACTTTTGTTATTCGGTAAAAAAAAAACGAAAAATTAAGTATTCACAAATCACAATGAAATTTTCTATCTATCAATCTGCTTTTTTATTTTTTCAGAAGATAGGTTAGATTTTTGTATGTTCTGTGACTAATTTCTATAACTCAAGGGTTAAAATGAAATGAAGTAAAAAAGTTTTTTTTTGCTGTATTTGAAGTAATTACTAGTTTACAATGTAAAATCGTTCATTGACTGTATGCATGTATCGTATATAAGATACTTTTTTCATCGACTCTGTGAATGTAATTTGAGTGCAAATATCTATTTAATCTTTTACTTTAATTTCATTTTAGTGATAAATAGTTTAAAAAGGCGTACTTAGATACAATAAAATTGTTGAAAAAAAATTTGTATTTAATAGAATATTTGAATGAATTAAATAAAATAATATAGATTATTATTGTATGTAGTTTGAAATTTTTATGATAAACATCTGTTTCAATTTTAAATAAAACCCTCTTCTTCAATAACTTCTTTTTTTTTGTTTTTTTTGAATTTTACAAACATTTCATTCTTTTGTTTTTTTATTTTATCGAAAAAGTAAAAAAAAAGGAAACTTTTTTTCATTAAAAAACAGAGGAAAAAAAAATCAAAATAATCGCATTGTTTGTAGTATATTTAATATCCTTTCTAATATGGCTGGTGGTATATCATTTGTGATAAAATATATATGTACATATACGCATGAAATATTTTCACCCATCATCATCATCATCATCATATCAATTTATTTTAACTCAACAGTCAACATTGCTTGCATTGAGATTTAATCGTAATTTTACAACTATGATAATAATGATGGTAATGGTGGTTGTGGTGGTAATATTTTACAACGGCCCTTTCAAAATTATCCGAAAGGCAAAATGCTCAAAGGAATTTGTTTCCAATCCATCAAATGTTTGTTCGTTGTCCAAATGCGTTTCTTTACCATAATTTTTGTTGTATATTGTGTCAGTCAGTTGCCAGTTCTATCGTATAAAATCCAATCGTGTCAACCCATCAACAAACCACCCAAAAAGAATCTTTCTTTGTTGTATTTTATAATCTTCTTCTAAAACCAAAAAAAAAAAAAAACGAAATGTATACTTTTTCTATTGTAGAGAATCTGATGTGTACTATTGAGGATTGAGAAATAAATAAAAATGAAAAACAAAAAAACAAAAAAAACATATAAAAAATGAACAAAAGCCTTTTTGTCACTTCATACTAAAATATACACACCGACCGAATACTGAAACCTATTCATTATTGCTAGAAAAATATGTATGTACATACCCAGAATAGAGAATTATGTTTAACAACAAAATTGTATACGCGCTTGGTTGGCGGTCCCGGTCCCAAAAGTCTAAAGTCCATAGAATAAAACAAAACAAAAAATGAAAGATATTTAAAGAAAATACAAATAAATAAATAAAACAAATGTAAGCAAGCAAACAGAACCCCAAATACCAGTCTACCCTACCGCCCAATCTCATTCCTCCCAATTCAACTAACCATCATCATCATCCTTCATCATTGTCGTCATCGTTCATATATGTAGCCCTTACAGTCTTCAGAAAAGTTGAAGTCGCCGTCTTTCAAGTCCTCCTCGAGTAACACGAAAATCGGCTGATGGCACCACTGAGGCAGATATTTGCTGCGTCTGACAAGTCAAAATTTTTCGTAAGGTTTCGTTATATGTACATATGTATATACATATGTATATAATATAATATATGAGAATGACATATTTGTACATACAACATACTTATGTTTTTAGATACATGTTATTCATTTAATATGAGATTTCCAGTAGAAGATATTGCATATATGCAAAAAAGTATACAAATTTACGTATATGCAATAGAAAAAAAAATATTTAGAAGAAAAAAAAATGAACGTTTGTATATAAATGTTCCTTCAGGAGGACTATTATAATAAGTATGTACGTATGTTTGTCAATTTAATTCATATTAAATGTGTGTAGTATACTTGCAAAAATTGTACGTGAGGGCTCCAGTCATCATTGACGTCGTCGATTTAATACTCCGAACCTATCCCAACCGAAAAAGAATTGAGACAGGTTCAATGACCCTTGCAAAGTTTGAAGGCTTATGCCTGCGTATGAAGACGTACAATTTGGTGTTTATATTATATACAAGATTGGCATATGGGTGGTAATGGTCGTGGTGAAATAGAAAGAGACTTTGTGGAGCTGATATATTTATTAGATGTATATGTATACAGGGTTGATAAAAGTGTATACACCTTATTTTTTAAATGAATTTTAAAGGAAAGGGAGTGTTGGTTGCGTATTATGAAAAAAATAAAACCAACAACAGCAGCAATAAAAACAGATTCAGTTTATTAATGCCAATATATAGATGCGTTTCGTTTATATGAAAGCCCAACTTTAACAGTAGTATATCAAACTAAGAAATTATAGAAAAAAAAGTTTAAAAATAAAAAAACAAAATCTGAAAAAAAAAAAAATAACAACAAAATTGTATGATGAAGGGTTATTAATGTGCGATTTCTATATGACTGCATAAAAATTTATATTGTATAGATACTACAGATATTTTTTCTATATACTTTATAAAATTATTTACATATATGTATGTACATATGTATATGTATATATGTAGATGCATATTAGATATAGATATGCGTTAACATATGCCCATCATGAGATTTATATAATATATGTACATGCACGCATATGTCAATATTGCATAAAGTACATACCTACATATGTAAAAAAGTTCAGCAATCTTTGATGGCTTGATATACGCATACATTATACATTCCTATTAATATGGATCGGATCGCACGCAATGTGTGCTTTGGCTTGGAAGAAGAATGAAAAAAAAAAAAAAAGAGTAATTGGCTCCGAAAGGCATAAAAGATTTTTAAGAAGGCTACATAACATATTATATTATGATGATGACTATGATGATGATGCTAATATTGACGATACAATGATGATGATGGTGATGACGACGAGAAGGAAAGACTCCATCAAAACCCCAATCAAGTGGCTAATGACTATCTGTTAGAATTCCACTCTACTCTGACGCTACTGGTACTGGATGCTGTTGCATTTGCTTGTTGAAATTTTTCTGTACTGTTGTTGTTTTTTAATGTTTTATATGTATTTATTTATTTTTTTTTTCTGTACAAACATATATGTATATATTACCTCTTTTAAAGCAGAAAAAAAAAATAAACATTAAAATACCGCACCTAAATCTTATCCTATTTCAGAAACTCCTTTCCTTGTAATATTAACCATTCATGGCAATAAAGTTGTCTGATGGCATTACATAAGCGATTATAATGTTAAACATTATTTCTAAATTTGGTTAAAAATGTTAAAGAAAACAGTAAGTACATAGAAAATGGCCTTGACAAAAAACTACAATATCTACTAGATAAATACATATGTATGTATATAAAAATGATTTGTTGTTTTTTAAAAGAATATGATGATGCTCTTGAATGTGAAAAATCTTCTAAGAAAAAAAAATTTTTTTTTTTTATATTAAATTAAAGAAAAACAAAATTGAATTTAATTTATTTATGATAGAAAAATAAATAAAAAGTATTTAATAATACAAATTGTCTCTTTGTTTTTTTTTTTATCCATACATCATAATTTTAAATATCTGTAAAAACCGGAAAATACATCCCTTTTCCGGCTTATAGAATTTTCATAAAAGTTTTTACTGTTTTTTTTTTCTTTCTTGTTTTCTTATTTCCCCAATGTAATTCAAAGGAGTTTTTGTTTGTTAGATTTTTCTTTTCTTCCCTAATTTTACGTTTAAGATTAAATTAGAGAATATATTTGTAAAAGGATAAATATACACTATAAGGATACAAATGTACATTAAAAGATATATGATTAATTTTAATTATAAAAAATTATCATTCACTAAAAAAAAAAAAATTTGTTGTTCTGTTTTTTTTTTAAATTTTTTTGATGAAATTCTAGCGTATAATGTCATCAATATTAACATCCTTTGTTTTTAGGAAATGAATGAATTTAAGGTAAAATAATACTCATTTATTTTATAGGCTTTTTTTTTGTCTCTGTTATTCTTGTTTTAATTTTTTTTCCTTTTTTTATATATTTTATATTATGTTCTTTAAAGTTGTCTTTGTTGTTATATCGAATCATATATGCAAGGTAAAAATAAAAAAAATATATAATAATAATCAACAAGACTTAAAAAACAGAAAAAAAAACGAAGACTAATCAGTATGCATTGCATGGTAGTCTTTTTTGTTTTTGACATACATATATGTGCACATAATAATATACATACAAACCATATGTGTAAGAACATTAATATATTAATATAATGTTATGTATAAAAAAGTTTTAAATGGGCAAACTATATAAAATTTAAACGACATGTATGGACAAATGCTTTTCTCATTGGGATAGGACAGGAAAAACCTTTTTTTTTTTCGGGATTAAATTTCAAAACCAGTTAACAAAAGAAAATGCCGAGCAAAACAAAATTTGCGTCCCTTTAACGGTCATTGTCTTGAAAAATAACTTTAAAAAAACAAAAAAAAGAACCAAGTATAAAAACAAAAATAAAATAAAAACATAGTGAATTTAATTTTTTGTCATTTGAGTGTGTATGTGTGTATGTGTGTTTGTTAGTTTTTATTCTTTCTTAAAGAGTTTATTGACTTCGAATCATGCCTCTATCATTTATTAAAAAAAAAAAGTTTGTATTTAAGTGTAAGTATGTGTGATAAGTATCTTATAAAATAAATATATGCGAAATGTTCGTATATCCGTTTTCGCGTCTATATACTCGTACAAAAAAAAAATTAGGTATTTGTTCATTGTATTTTTAAATGCAATTTTTATAATGAGAAAGGGAGAATTAATAAAGGTATGATAATGTATACCTTAAAATTAGTACTTTATTTCCGACATTATCCAAAATGAGATTCAAAGTAATTTAAGTAAAAAAAGTGAAGTCTCCGAAAAAAAAAATTGTTATTCACAAGGAAAATGTTAAGTACTTTTTTTTTTAAATTTTTATTTTTATAAATATAATTTTAAAAATATTAGTTATCATTATTATTGAATGTATTAAATGTACGTATATGGGGTTGAACATCTTTGATTAAATTACTTTATTAAAAAAAATATATGTCATGTGGAAAAAACTTGAATATATTACATAAAAAGCAGCATTGAGTGTTTTTTTTACTTCATCTTGTATCGAAAAAAGTCATATACATATGCATACATGTAAACATATTTTTGCCAGAAATAGTAAAGAAAAAGAATAAAAACCGCACAAAGATCATTAATAAAATTGATGACCTACGCTTTACCTTTAAAATGCTTATATTTTGAATACTTTTTTGCTCAAGTGCGTGGAAAAAAAATTATGATTATCCTTTAATTTAAAAAATAACTTATTAAAATAATCCGTGAGATTATCGACATGTGCGCTACTGAATGCTTAAATAAAGGCTTCAATAAAGCCACAGTCTACATAATCTCAGACAGCCAAGCAGCACTTAAAACTCTCAATGCACACAAAGTTGTGTCTGGATTGGTTATGGAGTGTCTGAAAACTGTTAAAGCTTTAGCTAGGACAAACTGAAACAAAGTACATCTAATGTGGATTCCAGGACATGAAGGGTTCAAGGGCAACGAGCTGGCAGACTCCCTAGAAAAAAAAGGTGCCAACTCCAACTTCCTTGGACCAGAACCCTTCTGCGGGTTGCCCAAAAGCCACACAAGAAATAACATAAAAAAATGGGAAATGGAAAAATGCATCTCCCGATGGAAGAAAACTCCTGGAAATCTACAAGCAAAAGAATTCATCTTACCTTCGGCTAGTATTTCCAGAAAACTACTCAATCTCAGTAGGAAAGACCTAAAAACCATTACGGGTCTCTTATAACTGGACACTGTCCTCTCAATTACCATCTAAGTAGGATAGCCCTACAGGAGGAAGACAAGTGCAGATTCTGCAAGGAGGCCAAAGAAACCTCAGAACACATTCTGTGTGAATGCGAGGCGTTGGCCTCTAAAAGACTGTGCCACATGCACCAGTACTTTCTCAAGCCAGAGGAAATTTGGTGTGCACCTTCTAAAAGAATATTAGGATTTATCAATAGCCTGAATCTATAAGAAGCAAGGGCTGCACAAAAGATCAATATTGGTCGAAGTGCAATGATAGCCCATAATCTATCTATCCTTGAGATTCAGGATATTGGGCTTCAGTCTTCAACAGTTTACGTAATCACATTTAGAAGTGATGTGAATTTATTTTAGTACTAAACTACCGAAAGTGTAGTAAAAGGAAATCCTTGCGATAATTAAATAACCAAAAAACAAAACAAAATTTAAAATAAGAAAGTATTTTTGTATGGATTGTCAGGAAAGGAAGCTTAATTTAATATAATAATACAATTAAATATGATTTTTGTAATATTTTAATTATTAAAACTTATATACCAATTCCTATATTTGTATAGATATTGTTTGATTCTTGTTTTTAAATTTTTTCGGTTAATCCGCATACATTTAATATATCAATTAGGTTAAATTAATATAAAAATTCGTAAAATATTGGTTATTTAAATTTTCCAATAAAAATATTTTATTTGTTTTATGCTTGTTGAACAAACAAAAATTAAAAATATATATATAGAAATAATCCTAGGACAATATTTGATCATGTAATATTTTATATACAAGTAAAATGTTACCTTTCATTTAATTAATCTATTTAACAAAAATAATGACACACAAGTAAAAAACAAGAAAATAAAAACAGCAACAAGGTTTAATTTTATTTAAAAATAAAATTTACATTTTTTTGTAATTAAACAAAACTAGCTTTATAGATAAATAGCATATTAAAATACTGTCTGTTTCATAATGTCATAAGGTACATACATATGTACATATACATATATATGTAGTTTATTTTAGTTTGCATGTTAATGAAAATATGGTTAGATACAATCACGAAATATTCACCGCAATCAAAATGTGCTGTTTATTTTTTTTTTATTTTTCTTTATTACCTGGAATTTTGTTTCGATTTTTTTTTTCTAGATTTAATTTTCATCAAAAGTGCAAAGTTTTTACATTTTTTTATTTTTCAAATATTCTTATACTATTGTATCATATGTATATGTGACGATATGATGTTTCAAATTCTATTTTAATTCGGAAATCCTGAATTTTAAATGAAAATTTAAAAAAATTCTGATGTAATGAAATGCACTTCTTTTCTTCTCCTTTTTTGCTTTTTTTTTTTTTTTTGGTTAAAAACTTGAATATTTTTTTTCTTCCAAAAAATCCTTGAAACAAAATTTTAATTGCATGCAGTTTTTAATATACATACATACAAAAATGCTTTTTATTATCCTTCCTTTTTTTTAATATTTTGGTTTTATGTTGTATAATTTTTTTTTTTTTAGAAAAAAATTTATATTTTTATGGTGTTATAGCATTGTAAAAATGAATATACATATGTACATACATATATTATCGTATATATTGTACATTCTATTCATGAATTAATTGTCTGAACTTTTGTGACCAATCATGCAATGTGAAACCCATTTTTTCGCTATTTTATTTTTCTTCATTATGATTTTTTTTTTAATGTAAAGAAGAAGAAAAAAAAAATAGAAGGATATTTTTAGGAAACGTCATGAAAATTTAAAAAAATAAAAATAAATAAAGGTAGTAACAGTATATAACACAGGTTTGGGCTTAATTTACAATTTGAAACCATTTGGTTGGCATATCATTTGTATATATAATTTATTTTTTTTATTTCTAACTGTATATAGTGTATATGAATAAAATCTGTAGAAAAGTTATAGGTATTAAAAAATGGAAATTATATTTTAGCTAGTTTTATCAAAACTCATGCTGTACTAATGAATCATATAAGTTCTCATATCATATTTTTTTTTTTTTTTAAATATTTTTCGTGTTAGTTTTTCCTTAATTTTTTTTTTATCCTGTGCCCATTTTATTTTATTTAATTTTTTTTTGTTGTGTTCAGTATTTTCTCTAAAACTGTCATTTAAAAGGTACAATAACGTGCAAAAGGCTCATTTAGAAATTAAAAAAAAAAAAAAAGGGAGAAAAGCTAACACCAAATACCATATAAAGAGGTAAACAAATTAGAATTTTTCTACCGTGCTTTTTTTTTTGTTTATTTTTTTTTGAATATGCTACATGCATTTTAAAGTTTGAAAAAAAAAAAAAATTACATGAACGATAGTATAGGAAAACTGGAGGTTTTTTTTTTAGAGAATAAAAAAATAACCTTTTTTTTCCGATGCAAAGGTGCATTTATACATATGTGTAGAATATTTGAATATGAAATTAACGAGAGAAAAAAAATAATATAAAAATACATTTAAAAAAAGCACAAAATTTCAATAGTAGCACCAGCATTTTTTGTTTTCATTGTTTAAAAAAAAAGTATCTATAGTGTAATACATACAGGTAAAATAAATTTTTTTGTAAAGGTACATATATGTACATATGTATAGTGTATTTACTAACTGCATTACAATAGATATGAAAGCTAATAGTTTAGTAATTGTTGTTTGAGCCTTACTTGTTATACACATCACCTAAAGTGTATTACACTGTATTTACATATAGATACATATGTATATATTAGTTAGCATATACGAATGATATAATGTTATGTAGATATAATAAATGAATGCATACCTGTGAAGCTCATAAAATTTCTAAATAGGCTTTTGTTTTGGGCTTAGGTCACGAATGTTTACCATGAATTTTTATTTTTCAGCGACAATTTTTCCTGTTGTTTTAAAAAATGCTATTTTTTTTAGTTTTTTTGAATTTTATTTTTAAAATTTTTTTTCCTCTTCACATTTGTGTAGTTTATGAGTTCATTAAAAAAGAGAGTGACCTGCCTTAACTATGTTTTTCTTGTATGATACCATATATGTATTCATATGTTACGTTGTAAATTGATTGTTTCTATATATACAATTTATCAAGTAGAACAAGAAGTAAAAACAAAAAAACCAAAAAGACTGAATACGTCATAGGTCTAAATATAAATTGTATCTAATGAATATGCATTTTCTTAAAAACATATAGTTTGTTGTTTTTTCTTTTTCCTTTGCCATTATTTTGTAAATTAATTCCTATAGGTACATTCATAAATTTTGAAAATTGTAACATAAATTGTAATTTTTTAACAAACAACCAAGTTAATTAGTTTCGCTTTATGAAATTAACATTTATTTTAATTTAATGATTGTTTGTTGTAACGAGTTTCATATTTCATCTATATGGAAAATAAAAAACAGAACGAAAAGGAAAACTAAAAACTACAAATCATAAAATATATATAAAAAAAAGGATCTTTACATTTATGAAAAAAAAAAAAAAAAAATCAAACAAATATATTTAATTAAAAACCAATATTTATTTGTATGTATGTATGTACGAGTATATATCTAAATATAATTATCCTTAAAGTTTAAATGCCTTGAAGTGATTTAGGTAATCATTTTTATATTTTTATTTTTTATTTTTTACATTCAAATTAATTTTTTTTCCTATATAGTAAAGATTTGTATATAACCAAATTATTTTTATAATTTACAAATAAATTTGTTGTTGTAAGAAAAAAAACAAAAAAAAAACAAAAAAGAAAAAAAAATTCAAATAAAGATATTTATTACCCCACCTAATAAAAATGTTGTCCTCATTTATTGATTTCTGATATACTAAATTAAATATTGGCAAAGTAATTTTAACATGAAAATTTTAAAGCTTTTCTAGTATGTACATATATAAGGATTCTTATTTTCTATTTGGTACCACTTATGCCCATCCAATATATTTCATTCTCTACCTACTCTATTCATCTTCTATCTTTCAATTTTTTTTTTTCACTATTCTTTATTCAAGATAATCGAACTACTACACAAATGCCTGTATAAAAGTCCGAGGACACCACTTTCGATCTATTTTTTTTTTTCTCTTCTCATCCTTAATTTTTCAATAGGACAATAATACAAGTGATGTAGAAGTAGAAGAAGAAGAATAATAACAAGAAGAAATGTGGAAGAAATATAGTGTATAATAATTTTATGTAAGTATGTATAGTATATGTGTATGTTCTATGTAATTTCTAGTCATTGCCTAACTTTAGCTTATCCTTCGGTAAATTCTTCCGCCACGACACTCGCACTCGAACGACCCATTGCTATCGATCTAGTCGGTTTGTTGCTTTTGCCTTTTATACTAATATTACATATATATGTGTACATATATCGCCCATCGCCCACTCAACCGCCGCATAAAATTCTTCTTTGATATGGTTTGTTCTTGCAACAACACGAAATTTTTTTGTGCATTTTTTATTATTTTATTCAGTTTTATTTTTCTTCTTTTTTTTGGGATATAAAAGGGGTTTAAAGACAAGAGGAACAAACAAACAAATCTCTCAAGTGGGGTGCAATAAATAAAAAAAAATAGGGAAAAAAAAGGTAAAAGCAACGCAATACTCTTTGGGGCTCTTACAAAAACTGATACATATACAAGAATTTTAAAGTTAAGGAATAGAAGAAGGTTCCTCTAACATAATACAAACATATATATACATATATGTACATATGTATGTATATATACAAAGAGACGCGCCAACACTTTAGGTTTCTCTTCAATAATGGTTCATTTCAGGCTGAGAATCAGGAATTCATAGACATACCGAAATATATTAATATGTACGTATCAATGTTTATACTTATAATATAAAATGTGCATTTAAATATATGTATGTACGTATATATGTATGTATGTACATAAATTTTTTTTATTAATCATATACTGTATGTGTTAGTTGTTTTGGGGGTGTGCGCAAGACAATTTTTTAAACTTCCTAAGTCCAGTTTTTTTAGTTTAAACTCCCTTCTTATTCCGACTTTTTTTTTATATCGTTGGTGTGCATGTGTTTCCGTTTTTCTTTTCTTTTCTTTTTTTTTTACATTTTTTCATTCGGTTTTTTGTCATGGAAAACGAAAAAATTGCACACACTTATAAAAATTTTTCATTATAACGATAAAAACAAGAAAAGGATAAAAAAAAAAACAAATTTAAAAAAAAAAAAGAAATGAAAAAATTCAAAAATTTTTATATTGGAAATTGAGGTATGAGAATTTTTTTTATGAGTACACACATATTTACGTTTATATAAAAAATAAGGATGAAATCTTCAGTTTAACTCTTTCTACTAAACTCTTACCATAATTGTAATGTGACGACGACAACAACAATAAGAACAACAAAATTTAAAAAAAAAAAGGATGGAGAAGAAGATGATGAAACCTTCTCAGGTTTTGATATTTTAGGATGGTTTAGATTGTAAAATAAAAAATATATCTTGTTTTTTTTATATTTTTAGTATATCTATAATGTAATGTATTCTCTTCGATTCTGCTAATGAGAAATATTGGGTAAATGTGTATTACAAGAGAGAGGATTATGGGGGTAGCGCATCCATCTTCGGTTTTTATTTCATTTTTTTTAAATTGTGTTTTATTTTTTTTTGTACGAGTATATATTTTTTTCCTTTCAAATTTTTTTTTGTTATCTTCCTCATCTTCTTAATATTTTGATTTTAAAATTCATTGGGGTAGCTTTAGGCTATAATACCATAACAGAAAGACAAAAATTTAGAGAAAGGATGATGATGATGGTTAGAAAAAAAATGCATCGAAAAAATAGAAGAAGAAAAAAAAATTAAAATAAAGAAGACAAGCGCCGAAAGTAGATGAATGTAACAGATGTGAAAGGAAGAGTTAAAGGAATTTTTTTTGAATCTAGGATGAGAAAAAAGTATGCTGTTTTTATTTTCCCTATATACATTTTTTTTACATATTTTTTATATAGTATGAAAAACACAGAACTAAATTGCGTTACTTGGCTTCATGAATTTAAGCGATTAATTAAGAATGAACGATAAGCAACCAACCGACCATCATAGATATTTTCTTTTTTTTTTGTTTTGAGGTAAATATCGTATATCCACTCTACATATTCCGAAAAAAAAAAAAATTGTGTAGATTCAATACAGCTTTTGTTTTTTTTCTTCTTCAAAGTCTTGATGTATGCTAGTTTTTATAGATGTCCTTTTTTTTGTTGTTTTACTTTCTCGAAATAGTAAATGATGGCATTTAAGAGATTTGTGTAATCTTATCAACATGAATTTATTGATATAAACTGATTGTAGAAAAAAATGATAAGGATTTATGTTATTCTAAATTTGAAAAAAAAAAATTTATTCTTTTAAATAATTCCACTGACGTTCTTAAATAAAAAAATATTGAAAAACATAAATTTTAAATTTTATTAGAAGGTTAAAAAGGAAAAAAAAAAGGGAAATATTTTAATTTTTTCTTGTTTTTGGAACTTTTAACATCTTTTCATTTATTATAATCAAAAAGCTAATTTCTTTATGTGATCTAGAGATAACGTTATCTAAAATGATGTAGTAAAATATATGAAACAAAACATCCTGAAAAATATCTGAATCTGTCTATAGGAAGATTTAATGATAAAAAGCTTTTTGTTTGTTTAAGAAAAGAAAAATATAAGAAAAGCTTTTTTCAATGTCTCGTAAGAAGTAATATACGAATTTTAAATTTCAAAAAATATAAGAATTTGAAAAAATTTTGATAATTGGATACTAGAGCTTGAATAAAAGAGGCCAAATTTCAAAGCGATGTGGAAGTATTCAAGTATATTTTTAATGATAAAATCTTATACATGATAATTTTTTATCTACATTTAGTTTTAAAAAAATATACATACATATATGACATTTGATTGGAAAAGTCTAAAGAAAAACAATGATCATTTATTTTATTATTAACAGTGCACAGTGTTTGATAACAAATTTCTGTATTCGTCAGAATTTACTTCAAAAACACATACTTCACATTCATTTGTGTTTTTTATTTTATTTTTCGCTTATTATTGAAATTCAATTTATTATTTTAATCTTTTTGATTGCAATATTTACACATATGTATATACATATACATATATTTTTAACTATAATAAAATATTTTAAAATTAAATATAGTTTGACTTGATTCTGATAACAGATTTTTCATTGTGTATACAATTCAAAATCAAAAAATAAAAAATAAAAAATAGTAATTTGTTTTTGATAAGAATTCAAACAAAAGTTTCTCCAAATTAATTTCTAAAAATATTTCATTATCAAATATTTTCACATATACAGATGTGTGCGTTTACATATGTTCATAAATGTATGTATGCATGTATACCTACCTATATATGTACCATACTATTTATGTACTGTATTTTACATTATCAATAAACTATATAATCGTGAATTAAATTGTAAAATATTTTATATTTTTAAATGCATACGTAATGCGATGGAAATTTTTAATGGTTTGGGTTTTAGTTTTTTTTCTTTTTTAATTAAATTTTTAATTTATTCAAGTTTTATAAGGTGTATTGAAAAATGTAAATTATTCAAAAACCAATTATTTAAGATGAGTGAGGAATTAAGAAAACAATAATGGGATTTTTCGGAAATTATTCCTTAATTTTAACTTTGTACACCAACATTACAGTTGAAATATCTTGATAGCTGCAATTTGAAATGATATCTCTGTTTAACAATTTAAAATTCTTAATATACGAAGCCAACGGTGATTATTTTGATCAAATTTGATATTTTCTTTCCAATATTATGCTTAAATAAAAGGATAAGTAATTCTTTAGTTCCTTGAAGAACTTAAAGTGAGAAAAAAAATAGAATCAAGAAGAAAAAGTCAAAGAAATTCTTAGTAGAAAATTTTTAGATAATGGAAGAAAGAAGGCGACGGCACATACCTATTAAGATTGAAAATTCTTCTAACCTTAAAAAAATTTCAATTAAAATTTGAAATGGTCTTTGGCATGCGAGAATATAAAATAAAATAATAGATTTTGTCATCAGGACATCTGCTATGAATTGCTTCTATGAAATAAAATCAACAAGTTTTTGATATTTTTCATATCGTTTTAGAATTTTTTTTTTATATTGGGAGCTTGAGCTTCTATTTTGTCTTTTAACTTTTTTTCGATGTTTTTGATCAGAAGAAATTCCTAAAGTTGACAAAAAGTCATATTTAAAATTTTTGAAGAAAAAAAACATATGAGTTTTTAAAAACATTTTCTCCTTTTTCTTTCGTAAAAAATTTATAATTTGAATGAAGATTTTGAGAGAAACAAAAACGAAAAAGAAAATATTAATTTAAAATCGTCTGGAATCTAGACTTCAAAGTTACTTATTACTCATTTTTAGGAGTATGTAATTTTTGTTTTTAAATGAAATATTTATTTTTTCCTCTAAAAGTACATGCATATGATATTATTTAGAACACGTAGACGAAAAAAACGAAAAAAACAAAAGAGCTTGTTTTCTTTTGACAAATTTTTTTTTTTTTTCAAAATGATTTGTTGTGTAAATATTTTGTCATAAAAAATTTTATATGAAGTGATTTGCCTATAAACAAAAATGAACTGTTTATTTTTTTTGTACTTATAAAGTGAAATACTTGAACAATGAGTATCAATGAAAATGTTAAATATAAAAGAAAATACAAGAAGAAAAAAAAAACATAAAAATTAAAATATTTTTACTATATTTTTTTTGTTTTTTTTCAAATATAAAAAATCATAAAGTAGGTACATATTTTACATTGATTTTTTACTTAAAAATAAAACAAAATCATTTTGAATAAAATAAAAAAAAATAATAAGAAAAATAACATATTGAATGCACTTTTAAAAGTAAATATTTTCTTTTATTTTTTTGTCTTTTAATTCAAAATGTAAAGGTGAGTATTAAAGGAAAAAATAAATATGGAAAAATTGCAAGAAAAAAAATAATAATAGGAAGAATTGTAACATCAAAAGGCCAATTGTGCATTGAAAATATGTAGATTCACAATATAAAACTCTTGACGGCATTTTCCTTTTGAATAGTCGAGAAATAAAAATAAAAAAAAAATAGGTTTTAATGTGCAATTTATAGTGATATTTTTTTCATGTTGACTTTTTTCCTTCATAAAAATCATTAAAAACATTTCATTTACATATGTATATTCTTTTGCATTGTAACAATAAAGGAATATGAGTAAATATGTAATATGTAAAACAAAAAGGTAACAAATCAACTATTTAACATCTTATACAATATTCGTGTTGTTGTTGTTGTTTTTTCTTCTTCTTCTTCTTCTTAACAATCAAAAACAATATTTTTATTTTTTTTATTAAGTATCTTTTTTTTTTATTTTAGAAAAAAAAAATATTATATTTATTCAAAAGGAAATCTAACAATATTTTGAACAGATACTTATCGTATATATTTACAAAATCAGATATAGCCTTTAAAATGATATTTTCACATGATGAAAATAAATAAAAATATAATAATTGTATAATTACATATTCATTTCTATATTGTAAAACATTTGATGCTAAAAGTGAATTTCAATTTTTCTATCATGAAAAAAAAAAAAGAATAATATTTTATATTATATTCTAAATATGTTGTTTTTTTTATGTATGTATCTACTTTGCATTTTATTTCAATTAAAAATAGAATACAATTACTTATTTAAATTGATTCAATATTAACTATTATATTGTTAATAATAATAAATATTGAATTAAATTCAAAATAATATTCATAAAAAAAAAGAAGAAGAAGAAGAAGAAGAAGTAGTAGTAGTAGTAGAAAAAAAAACGAAATTTTTCAATTTGTTTTTCTTCTCTCTTTTTTTTTTTTTTTTTTTGAATAAAAATTTTAATAAGAATGTTGGTTGGTTGATGTTGTTAATGATTATGGCACCAGGAAATCGTGGTTGGCCTTGAGTTATATATTTTATTTTTTTGTAAAAGGCGCGATCATTGCTGTATGAAATAATAATAATAATAAGAACAACAACAATTAACAGAAGAATTACATTACAACACATCAGCGACATTATCTTATTTTTTTGTTTTTTTTTTTTCAAACATATATTTTTTGATTCAAAAAAGCTTTTTATAATGTTGCAAAAAAATTTTTGTTGCTACTATATTATTTTATAAAATGTTTTTTTTTCCTTTTATTTTTCTTCTTTTTAGAGAAAAAAAAACATTATTTTCTTAATAATTTTTATTCTATTAGTAAAAAGATATGTTATACAAATTTGTGTATAGGGTGTTTCAAAGTAATTAAAATTAAGAGTATTTGGTAGAACCAATAAAATAGCAAGATGATGTTCAAATATCTAAAGCATCAAAAATCACAGAAGTATTTTGTTGGCCTGAGTCGAAACAAATTTAGGTCCATTTTCTTGAAAACTAATATCCTTTGTTCAGTATTTCTAAAACTCTTGAATGATTTCGAAAGGATAAAATGTTAAAGATATGAGAAAACATTATATAAACAGCGATTATAAAGTGTTAAAACTTAAAAAAGAAAAACCCTTTTTTCAAAAGCTAAAAAATTACATTTGAAATGGTTTTAATTCGGGCCGACGCTATTTCAAAATACTGAAATGTTATAGAAACATGATTATAATTTTGCATAACAAATAGAATTTTTCAAATTTCAGAGGAAAAAATTTATCTAAAAACATTTGATAATTTCAAAATAGTCATTAGGGACTCATTGGAAAAATAAATTTTTATAAAATTTGTAAAAATCCTTTTAAGAACATGGAAAATTCTGAATTTGATTTTTTTTATTCTAAATTCAAATATAGAAAAGTTTTAAAAAAAGGACCACATATTGTTACATCTGTAATTTGTGTAAAATCATCCTTTTGTATCTTGGTAATTATTCAATGAAGGAGCAAGGATACTTATATCCAATTATTTAGCTAACTTAAATATTTTAATATACTTAAATTGAACACCTTGCAATTAAATAGTAAATATATTACTAAATTTGTATATTAAAGATATTATTATGTGTTTTAAAAAAATATACATATATACACGGTGGCGCACCCTGGAAAAATCTAACAACGTCGATTATATTGACGTTGAAGATTACAGCATTGCAACAACAAAAATAAAATTTTAATACACAAAAAAAAAACCAAAATGACAATGAAAATATAGTGTAATACATAACAAATGATAAATAAATAATAAAATAAATTCAAAGTTGTATGATGAAGTTTATGTTTTTTTTTTATTTTGCCAAGAAATAACGGCTACTATAGTCTGTTTTTGTATAGTAGGCCCCAAACAACCAGTTTAGACCTCAAACTATTAGAAGCCTATGTGAAAAAAAAAAAAACAAATTATATTCGTCATATAAAAATATGTATGTTAAGAAATCATTGTTTAGTTTTTCTTTTTTTATTATTATTATTTTCTTCTTCTTTTAAAGTGCATTAGATGAATTTTTTATAATACATTATATTATAGAATATGTCAGAATCGTGCAATTGTATAAGTTCTCTATTATAATTCAATTTTTATTTTTTATTATTTTTTAGTTTTGTTTTCTTCTATAAAGCTGAAATTTTTGCACATTTTCTAGTTAATTTATGCAATTTGGCATTTGCAATGAAATTTTGCGATTTATTTTGAATTTTTAATTCAACTTTGATCTATCTGATATTTTTTTTCTTTTCTAGGAAATCAACTTTGATTTTTTTTTCTAAATTTATTTATTTGTTTTAAAAAGTTACTGTTTTTTTTTTACTTTACTTTGTTTTTGTATCTTTTTTTTTTGTAGAATAAAGTGATTGTAAATACTTTTAAGATGAATTTTAGAATTAATCTGTAACTAAATTGTTTTGTTATTAATTTACATGTGCAATATTTCATTAAATGTCAGATTTTATTTTATTTTAATTCCTTATTTTTGGAAACAAAGAATTGAAAAAAAAAAAAATTAGAAATTAAAATGACTCATTTGAATGTAACAAAGTATACACACATATGGCTTACCAGCTTTTTTTTTTCTCTCTATTTTATTAAATATTCAATAACTTTGTTAAAACATAACAACTTTTCTTTGTTAATTCTTAGAGAAAAACATACAAAAAAAAAATTTACATTTTTTTCTTTAATCATTGATATTTTCAGAACAAACAAGTTTTTTGTTTTTGTTGTTTTCGTTTTTTTTTTTTTTTACTTTAAATGCATGTCCAAAGAATATTTAATTGGCAGCATATTATAAAAATCAAATATGTACATAAAAATGATTTTTCTTTCTTAGAATAATATTTGTTTTTTTTTGTTGTTTTTTTTTTTGTTCTCATATCTTTTAATATTATTTTTCATTTTATAAAGTGTTTTAAATTTTGTTAATTTATTTTCACGTTTTCAATAACCAATTAGTCACGTGTTTTGCAATTTGATTGCATTTTAGAATTTATATACATATTTTGATATTTCATAGCATACACACTAACACACACACACATGTGTAAATACGCATACACATAAAAATGTATTTTATAATATATATTGTATATCGTATGTGTATTAAATAGTTTTACGTATGCACCAAACAAACTGAAAATATTACATATTTGAAAATTGCGCAAATTATTTTCCAAGGTTAAAACTTTAGATCAAAGTTGAATTTTATTTTTCTTGTTTTTTGTTTTTTTTTTTCTATTTTCAATTTTTAGCTATATTTGAAATGTTGAATTGTTTTTAATTATACAAAAACAAAAAAACAAAATATATACATATATTCATGTGAATTTTAAAATAGTTTAAGGTAATTAAATTTCAAAATTATCTCAAGTTTATTTTAAATGAAATTTGAATAAATAAATCAATTAAAATTTTTTGTAATGACAAATTTTTTTTTTTTTATAATTGATAAATAATTCAAAATTCAATGTTAATTAGAATGAATTTTTCAAATAGGAAAAAATAAAAATACGTAGGAAAATTTAGATATGTACATATTCTTAAATTACTTATACGAAAAATTAATTTCTATGATTTACTAATTTTGTAGAGTTTTCATTTTTTGTTATTTAAAAAAATATCATCTCTTTAAATTCCTTGAAAAGTTTTTATCTGTGTGTGAAGCGAGAATTGAAAAAAAAATTTTTTATTGCAAAATTCTAATCCTTATCTGAATTACACGGAAATCTTTAATTTTTCTTTTATTTAAATTTTCGTTTGAATAAAATTCCTACAATAAAATTTTTTTTACTTCTCTCATTTTTCAGATAATTTTCTGAACGAGAATGTATTTGAAGAATGCAGCATATGACTCCGATATTTAATTTTGAATTAATGAGGTAATAATATGAAGTTGCCGTATAAGTACCAACAATATTCAAGAATTAAACAAAAATAAAATTTTATTTTTCTACAAAGTGGTTCTTTAAAATTGTAAGATCCTTGAAATTAAACCTAAAAGCTTTTACATTCTCTTTTTTTTTATATATACATATATAAAGAATGGACTAATTGCCTCTAAAAATGTGTTCTAGAGGCAATTAGTCCATTCTTTGAGAAAATGTTCAACTTTGATTCAGTTGACAGAGATAATGATTCAGTGTTATTGAAACGTTGTTTTGTTTGTTGTTTTTGTGGGTGGGGGGGATGCGGGTTAGGCATCCACGAGCACTCAGACCGGGAGCACCCCGACTTCTGTCATACATGCACCTACAGTTTAAAGTGGAATGCGAACCACTAAATTCGTTGGTAGAGAACGAATTTTTTTATTCGTATGACAGGGCTTGGTACTAATATTTCTTATAGTTTTTGTGGACTTGGCTTTTTTATGAAGCAAAAAGCCACTAAACTAATTAGTACCGAGCACTTATACCCAACTCAAAGTGAATTGGTACTCATTCAGAGCTGAGTGAACTCAGGCGGACTCGAGACCTTCAGCATCAGAAGCCAATACTCTACCGCTTCGTCCACTGCCCGCCTTATGGTTTCATTTGAAGAATCAAAATTAAAATTTAAAAAGCAACCAAATCACATTTACTTTTATTTTTTGCTTATTATTTTTTTTTCTTTTGCAAATTATTACAAGAAAAAAAAAAGATGATGTAATATACCCTTTTTTAGATAATGAAGTATCGTATGTGTAAGTAAACTTTTAAACTTATTTTTATTGATAATTTTTTAATAGAAACGTATATCGAAAAGTTTTTAACAAATACCTATACGTATACATAATATATATATATATGTAATTTTTTTTTCAATTATATAAAATTTTTAATTAGTTCAGTTATACAAAAAAAAAATACTTTTAGTTTTTCTTATTTTCCAAAGAAATTGCTAAAGTTGCTTGAAATTAACTCTCCATTACTATGAACTTTATTAAAAAAATATCTGAGCATGAAGGAAACATTTTTTTTTCTAATTTTTATTTTTATTTTTAAAAACAAGAATTTTATAAAACTTTTAAAAATATTTGTATGGATATGTATGTGTATGAATGTATATTTTTACATTTGAGAAAAAAGTCAGTTTTAATTTTTTTTTTATTATTTTTTATTAGATACTTTCTGATGTTACAATTATTGATATTTCTTAAAATAATGAAATATGTTTATTAATTAGTTAATAATTTTTTACAAGTTGTTTTTTAATTGAAATTATATGTATATTTGTATGTATATTGTATAAGCACCTGAAACTGTATACGCACGCCATCTCATATATGATATTATTCAAACTACATATCGTATATAACTTAAATTATTTTATTGTATTTTTGTTTAAAATATCATTAAATTAAAAAGTTTTTTTTATTATTATTTTGTATTACGGAAAAAAAGTTTTAATCATGTTAAATAATAATTATAATTCGTTATATATACAGAAAAATGATGATAACATTATTTTCATTCACGCAGTTCATTATATTTCTTGATATTTAATAATTTTTTCTAATTAAAAATTAAAAAATATATCAGATCAATTGCATATTTTATGAATCATAATGAACTTTTTGTTTTTTTTTATTTTTGTTTTGTTTTGTGGATACCAATTTATCTATTTATCAATATTTTTGCAATGTGATATTTGCAAATTGCAAGAAATAAAAAAAAAAAATTACGTAAATGTCAAGTGCAAGTTGTTGTTTATCAATACGATACTACATATATAGAGCTGCATTACTTGTATTCATATATATGCACGCTATCAAAATTAAATTTTGTATGAACATTCACTTACATATTATACATATGGAAGCTATATATACAGTATATATGTACATAAAAATGTATGTGTTGTAATATTATTGCAATTATTTAAGTTTTATGAAACATAAGCAGTTTGGCGGGATTAAATAATAATATTTAATATTGTTTATTAATTTTTAAAACTTTATAATTACTAATTTTTGTATGATGTTATGTTTATAAATTTAAAATGTGTAAACTGTAACGTCCTTTTTTTTATCTCAAAATTTAATCATGTGTTAATATTGTAACATTAATAAAATATCATAAAATGAAAAAATCTTATCAAAATTAATTATTGAATAAATTTCTAGCTAGTTATGAGAATAATTATTGAAAAATTTAGAATAAATTTGAAGTCTTTTTTTTTTTTAAATGTTATATATAGTGGGAGTATACCGTAACCTCTAAATTCTAAAGTTTTGAACAAAAAAAAAAAAAAAAAGAATGTACTGTATTCATACTTGTATTGCATGTTGCAGAATGTGACTATAGTGTTGAATGGCACAAAATGTATTGAAAATAGGAGACTGTAATCTCCTAGTGTTTCGTAAGTAATGTGCTAAATTAATTATTTTTTTAGTACAAAATGTTAAAAAAAATTGTATTTTTATGTGTACAAAATGTTATATCATAATTAAGTCATCGCTGACGTAAAAAAAGAAATAGTATTTTAAGAAAAACACAGTTCTAAAGCTATCTTTAAACTTAGAATTTTATTCTTATATATCTTATTAATCATTTGAAAAGTGTTTTTTTTAGTTTATTTCCTCAAAAATATTCCACAAACATGAAGAAATTTTTGCTAACTGTCAGTTGATCGTAAAACTTTCAATTTAAAAAATACCTATAATTATAATCTGTGCAAACTAGAACTCTTTTTTTGAAAGTCTTGATTAGAAATTCTTTTGGGGAAAAAATTTGGACTAGAAAACAGTAACAAACAAATATTTTTATTACTCATTATTTCAATCACATACAATAAAAAATTTTAATTAATTATATCATTTTACAAATATTTATTTTATTTCTTATGTTGCTACCTACTTTTATTAAAAATGCATTTACTCATTTCGATAATTTTTCTTGGAACAATTCAATAATATTTATCAAAAACAAAAAACAAAAATTACAAAGTAATAATTTTTATTTTCACTTAAAAGTCATTGAATTCATGAAAATTTGGCCTTTAAAATTCATAAAAAATAATAATTTTGTTTATTTTTGCAGTGTTAATTTTTTTTTATTTTTTAAGAATATAAGAGATAAGCCAATATAATAAGCAAAGTATTAAAGTATTCGTTTATTCGTTCATCGAAAAAAAAAAATAAGAAGGTTAATGTCCGATGGAAAATATTTAATTTTTATAGACCTTGAATCGAAAAAAATATTTAACCAAAGTAATTTTAAAATTCTCCAAGTAGCTGCAGTTTGTTTAATTTCCCCCCTAAAATGAAAAAAAAAAAAAAAAAAGAAGAAATAAAAAAAAAGAAAAAAAAACAAACTGCAACACACAGAACATTAAATGTTAAATTGATACAGATAAATTTTGTGTTACTTAGCTAGTAGTTCGTTTTTTGCCGTAAAAATTATTGACAAAGAAGACCAAAAATAAAAGCAATTCGTGCATAAATTAACAACGTTAACAAAAACCATTCATCTTTATCGTATATACAAAAATTTATATTCATACAAATATATATGTATGTATGTACAATATCATGTAAATTGTATCTGTATCTTTTTAATTTTATTTTGTTGTATTAAAAATTTTTTATTTATACGTATGGACTATGAAGATACTTTTATGTATGTTATATACATACATATATGTTTATTATATTTCCTTTATTTTTTCTGATTGTGAATGTCACATACGTTTTATACTATGATATTACCATACATTTATAATTATACTTAATATATTATATATTATTTATATTTGCAAAAAAAGAAAAAATATATATTTATGTTTGTATTATAATATCATGCGTGTAAAGCAACGGAAACGTCACGTCGCAAACAGTTCATATGAGTTCACTAACCGTCTTCGTTACTGTAACCGCAAATAATATTTTATTATAATAACGAAAATCAGATTCAGTCCAAAAATTAATTGGCCTTGGTCATGCGCTTAAATTGGAACCACAAGTGATTTTTTGACTAAAAAAAACGTTGACGACACAAACAAAAGATTTTCTTATTTTTAATTTTTATCCTGAATACAAAAGCCTAAAAATATCTCTTTATCGCTATTATAGCTTTTAGATGAAAAACCCTTTCTTTATTTTTTTCTTTTCCTTTTTTTTTGTCTTGCAAACTTAATTTTCAAAGGATCACACAAAATATTATCCTACATACTTGCAAATGAATGCAGTGAATATGTTAAAAAAAAAATGACAAAGTAGCAAAAGGATGTTGAGCTATTATGTTGATATCCCGATTATAAAATAGTCACAGTAGTCTGTATAATGTCTTTATTTTTGTACCAAAAACAACTACCACCAATCATTGAACCACAACCATAATCATCCAAAGTTGAATAGGGTGCAATAAAACACGCGTTAACATAGGTCATGATATTTTCATGATTCGTGAACACAGACGCCAAATTGTGTATACAAAATAAATACTATATGTTTATCATCAATTTTTTGGCAACAATGTTTCATGTTTTTCCTTTTCATTGCTTTCGTTTTTCATTGCTATAATAATGCCATATTTTTTGCCTTCCCGTATACGTACACAATCCCGTCTATCGTATGTATGCCGTATGTTTATTTTTCTCTGATGTGTATAGTACACGTAGATTTTTTTCTTCTTTTTTTATTATTGCTTGCATTTAACATTAATAATGTATCTGTTTTATTTTGGCAAAGTATCTTTTGAATAAATTTCAGTTTTTGGAAGCTTTTAAATAGTACAAAAAAAACACACATACATATTTTCACGAAAATGCAATGAGTTTAAATGGAAGATGGTATGCAGTCTGGTTTGGAGTCGGGTTGGGAGGAATCCTATGTGAAAAAAAAAAAAAAGAACTCAAATATAAAAAAGAAAACATTTAAACAACAATCAACATTAAATCAGTTTGTATACAAAAATTATTGTATATTCATTTTATTGTACATATATTTATAATTTCATATCGTACAAACATTCACATTCACATTCAAAAATGTATGAATTCCCGTGTCATTGTCATTGAATTTTTTTTTTTTTTTTGTACTGGATGCTGTACTAATTCAAGGATATAAAATAATGTAAACCCACATATTATAATGCCAAAAAGGCTGTAGTTTTTTTTTGTTTTTTTCAATAATTGTTTGTTCTGATGGTAATATTAAATGAGAGACGAAAGCAGGACTATAAGGGAGGTTAAATGAAACTGAAATTTTCGGGTAGGCTGGCTCCAAATGTTTTCGCTTTCTGTTCCCGACAGTTTTTTTTGTTTTGTGAATTTTATGTATTCTCCCAATTATTCGGCCATTGCCCGTTGGATGATGGCTGGCTGGCTGGTGGGTTAACTTTCATTCATGACGTATGAGTACATAAGTATGTACATTGTACATACATACATAGTATGTAAAAAGATATTACGAGAGATGAATACTTTTTTTTGTATGATTGTTGTATGATGTGAAATGGTGCTGGAATATTATATATGTTTTAAATTTTAGTATATGAAAAGAATGAAGTGTGTATGTATAGGCATATATATATACAATTGTAATTTTATTATATTTAGCTGCCATAAATGTTGTGTTTCATTAAATCATTTTGGCATGTCGAATTATTTTGGCAATATGTCGATATTTTTTTATTGATGGTCAATGGCCAGACGACCATGAAGTTGTTTGTTTATTTCCTTATTCTTGTTTAAATTTAATCAAGGTCTTTTGTTAATTACATTTTTGAAAATGTTTATATTGATTTACTTGTAAGTGTTTTTCTTTTTTTTATCTTTTCAAATTGGAGATTTATTTATGAAATATTAAGTAGATACTCGAATTATAAATAAGTAAAAGTATTTAAAAATCAAATATTTATGTGGCCTACACATATTTTGTAAATTTTAAATATTTATGTACCTTAAATTTTATATTTTTTATTTTCAGAATTTTTTTTTAATTTTATTTCTTCAAAGTGGACAGCACTTTTATGAATTTTATTAAAGGATCTTGTGAATAACAATTCAAATATTCAGAGTGGTGTGCACTAAGTGTTAAAAATATGATAAGGTATAGGTCTTGCGCCGAGACTAACAAAAAATGGTGTGGGTGGTAAGGATGCGGTAATATTAATTATGCTTAACCGTAATAGAACGGAAAAAATGTTTTGCCCTCTTTTTTATAATAGAGTCACGGACTGATATTAATTTCCTGTGGAAAAAAACTAAAGCTTTCCAACAACAAAAAAACTGCTTATAAGTTAAAAATAAAAAAAAATAAAAAATTAAATACAAGAAAATTAAAAACAATTTTCTAAAATCTTGTTTAGTATTAAACATTTTTTATTTGAAAAATAAAAATATATAACAATTTTTCTTTTATAATAACTAACCTTCCTGAATATAATTTGACATTCGATAGAAGAAAACAAAGATCATTTTCATAAAGACAATAATATATTATTTCTCAAAATGAAACTAAAACAAAAAAAATAAAGAAAAAAAAAACATCTGCACTTCAAACGTTCACATAAAAATAAAGAGAGTTTGTGAGACATTTTAGTACATACTTTTTATTTTTTCTTCTTAATTTATACATCTTAAGGTGACCTGCGGCTTTTTATTTTATTTGCAAAAAAAAAAAAACAAAAATCAACATTTTATGTCTTTTGTAAAATTATATATCCACCGGTTAAAAATTATAAAGCATCAAAGAAGAAGAAGAAGCAGAAGAGAAAAAAAAGCCAACGACATATTAAGAATATCAAATCTGTCTTATAAACTGAAATAGAGAAAAACAATAACAATAAAACGGAGATGGTTAAAAGGATATAATTTGTGTATATGCAATATTAAAATTGTTATCTTTTAAGGGTTAAATTTTTTTCCATTTTTATATTGTGAGTCAAAGATTTAGATATATAAATTTTAATTTTATTGTTTTTTTTTTTTTTTTTTGTAATTCGAATACAACTTTAGAAGCTTTTGATAAAGACACTTTGTGTACTTTATGTTGACATCAGAAATTTGTCAGATGATTTTCTTTCTTTTAATTTTTATTTATTTTTTTCATTCATTCTATTTTTTTTTTTTTTTGTTCTTCTCATATTGCATCTTAAAAGAAACAAAATTTCTTTTTTCAGTGTGTTTTTTTAATAAGGAAAAAAAAACTGGGTGCACAAAAGTGAAAAAAAAAAGGAAGTAAAGAAGCATATAATATTTCACTTAGTAAAATAAATTCAAATTTATTTCTCATATGTACTCGTATGTTGCATCATTTAAATCTTTTTAAAATGTGAATAAAATATTTTTTGAGGACATAATTATGTACATTATTAGAGTGTCCCTTATTTTTCAACTTTCAGTTTCTTAGGGTGCTACCCCCTAATTTTTTTCGTTCTTCAATTTAAAGTAGAAATACAAAAAAAAAACAGGTAAATTTAACATAATTTACCCGTGCCGATTTCACGGTGATTTTTTTTTTCTCGAAAAATGACGATTTTATGCACTTTATCCATAAGAATAAAAAGTATATCAGGGAAAATTATTGTAAAAGATCAGGATTTTTGAAATAATAAAAAGTAAAATTAAGTTGTTAAAAATTGAACTTTTCATTAATATAATTAACGACGAAACCTGATCCTGGAACGACGAGCTAACCTGTGCTAACCCATAAACGTCGTTATATAAATTTTGGCGCCCGAGCAGGGACAAAATGTAACTCCGTTACAACTTTTTTCCCTAGTTAAGGATTTTTTTTCATTCGTTTCGTTTGTGTGAAAGAGAAGCTTTTAAAGTATATACTGCCCAAATTTTAACTTCCTACTACTCTGGGAACATATTTTTTTTAGGCACGAAAAGGTCTCCAAAAATTTCCCTAACATAGATGGAAAGAGTTTTTTTTCTTTGGTGCCTTGTAGCTCTCTCGCTGTTGCAGTGATCTTTTTTGTTCAAAAGAAAAATTTATAAGGACTGATAAGAAGAACGCTGTGCAAAAATTTCAAGATTTTCGGATCACGAGGTCCAGAGATATTCAAATTCGAAATCTGATTGTTGACGAAAACGTGCTAACATACGAACTTATATTTTCAGTTAATTTCCTTAGGAAAAAGAACCCTTTTGCGGCACGAGTAAATAACTTCCAAAAATTTTGAAAGTTTAGGATTTTAATTATTTTGTAGCGAGTTTCCAAAAAAAAATTTTTTCGTAGAACAAATAAGGGACAGTCTAATGTACCTACATACAAACATTTTTAAAATTTTTTTTTCGATATTTAATAATCAATATAATTATTTTCTTTAAATATTTATTATGAATAATTTCTTAATATTTAAGAGTTTTTTTTATCTTAAACAAAACAAAGAAAGCAACAACAACAAAAAATTAAAAAAAAAAAGAGTATAAAAATTAGGTCAAGTTAATAAAATAAATTTGATATGTTTTGTGGATTTTTTTTTCTTATCAAAAATAAACAAGGCGTCAAAATTAATTTAAAAAAAAAAAAAAAATTCAAAAAATATTTAAGAAAAAAAATTATTCAATAAAATTATTATAAATGATATAATTCTTCTTTATTTATCTTTTCAATGAAATAACTTTATTTATTTGAAGAAGATTTAAGGGAAAAAAAACCATCTTCGTGTACTGATTTTGTATATAACAATTGTAAAATCAATAAATTTCTTAATTTAAAAAAAAAAACCAATAAAAATAATAAGCAAATATAAAATCGGTAATTCAGAATTAAAAAGTGGGTCTTATTTATTTGAGGCCAAAATCATGAAAATTTTCTATCTTTGTTTACACTGGCGAAAGCCTAAAGTCAATGATATGAATTGGTGATAAGAAAGTATTAAAAAAATTGTAATAAAGAAAATTTTAATCAAAAACAGTTTTATTTTATTGTTTTATTTTTTTTTAAATATTTAAGACTTTCTTCTTCTTCTTGGTCTGTATTTTTTTTTCGAGGCATTACTATGAAGTTAATTTATGGTTTCTCTATCGAAAGGATAACTTGAACTTTCGAATGAGACCTAATTGCAAGCAAAATAATGTCTGACAAATTTTTTCAAGTGGTGTATTATTTGACCAAGGCCGATTGAAATGGTTCCTCATAAAACTGAAGAAGAATTTCATCAAACTTACTATTAAATACCAGCTATAAATGTTTCTTGACCACAATAAATTAATTTAGCATTTCTGTACAGATCTCACTATGAAAATTTTCCCGAACAGTCAAATAAATTATACGTTTTTTTTTTCTTCTTCAAAAAATGCACGTAGCGATTTTATTGAAATTTTTGTTTGCATTTCAAGGGTCATTTTTATCAATTTTTAGCTCATATCAATTTGCACAATAATATGTAAGTAGGTAAATATACATATGTATGAGTATGCAAAGATATATTTTCAAGAATGCATTTTTCAATAATAATTTCAATTGAAGTCTATAAAGAAAAAATTCCTAGAATATTCAAATACAGAAGAATATCTAATAAAGTTTTGGTAATAGCAAGCCCAAAAAAAAAATTAGCAAACAGTTAACAATATGTTATGCTAATAATAATATCAATTTTGTTAGTTCAATTTTTTGATATAAAAAAAAAAAGTGCATATAAGTAGAAGAAGAATAAAACAAATAAAAAAACAAAAAGGGGAACTATACGATATTTTACATGTCAGTATATATCTTATTACTTGTTTGTATATATGTATAGTGTGGAAATGTAGATGAAAAAAAAATGCATTCAATTATGAGAATGCAAGCCATATGCAATTCAAGCAACAGTTCAAGTATAGTAAAACAAGCAGTTGTCGAATAAAATATATATTTCAAAAGATTTAAGAATGTATGCATTTTTAATAAATATGGTATATGAAATGTAAAAATATGTATTTGTAAAAGTGGTGTAAGTATATTTGTGTGTATATGTATATGTATGCATAGTGATAAGAATTGCAATTTTATGCATTCATAAGAAATTTGCTGTTTTATGTTTTGTTTTTTAATATTTTATTTTTGTTTTTTCAATGAAATACACGCACGTCTCGGCATATCATCTTATCATAAAGTTTATTATAAATATCTACTCTACACCATAGTAATTGCATGCCTTGTGAATACATATATGTAATATGTATGTATTATAATAAAAAAGGCTTTTGTACATACATATGTATGTATACACAAAATGAATTTAAAACTTAAGTGAAAAGTGCATCTTATATATTATACTTTTTTGAATGCATTTCTTATCGTTGTTGGTATTGTGTGTATATACATACATACATATTATATTGTCCGTCGTTGACAACGTCGCGCCATTTTTATTTTTCCTCCCTCTTTTTTTTTTGTTTTTCTTTTTTTTTTCCTTTTTGGACTCAACACAAAATTCATCGTCACCATCATCATCATCACCATCATATTATCATTACCATTGCTGCCGTTGTTAAATAACCTTTTGAATATAGCATATGGATGAAATAAAATAGACTTGGGTTCGTTATTATTTTATAGATAGATTCGCAAAAAAAAAAAAAAAACCAACAAAAAACCTACGATGACGACGATTCTCGAGAATGACATTCTCATAATACATATACATACATATATGTATTATATTATTATAGTGGGGGATTTTCTTATTTTGAGAGAATGTGAGAATTGCATTAAAAATTGCAATGCAATGGGGACGACTTGGGGAGCTTATATATAGCTTTTTAAATTTTATTTTATTAGTTGTTGTTGTTGTTGTTGTTATTTTTTTCCATCTTTTTGTTGTTATTGTTGTGTTATTCTTGTATATTTTTCAAATTGTTGTTGTTTTTTGTTTTTCTTTCATATAGCTTAATAGTATATGGCAGCAGGCAAAACTTATATGGAGAAAATATACATTTTATGCACATTTATATACATATCAACCGATTGTGCATACAATATGACACATGAAAATAAAAAAAGGAATATGTAGTTAGTTAGTAAGGTATATTTTACATATTTTTTATATACATATGTACTCTGTTTTACACAAATGCATTTTATAATATTCCTATAAAATATACTCAATTTTTAGAAGAAAAAAATGAAACAACTAAAGTGAGGAGTTATAGCTAAAGTGCATATACATACTATACTATATTTTGTTTTTTTCATATTAAATACTATGTGGTGTTGAATAGATTTTTTGCACAGATACAATATATATGCGAATAAAGTATCAGATACATAAATATTTTTACATTTTGAAAAAAAAGAAATAAATAACGTATATTTTTTATTGAATATGTGTTATATTTTTATCAACGATGCAATGGATGGATACAGATGCTCTTTTATGTAAGTATGTGAGGTTTCGCTTTTTTTTTTCTTCTTTTCTTTTCTTGTTATTTTCTTTTTTTAGTATTATATTCAATCAAACTAACAGCAATGTTACTGGAAAGCAACAACATAAACTTTATACCAACAAAAATACATTTAAAAAAAATAAATAAAATACAAAACCAACAACAACAACATTAAGAGAAAAAAAACAACAAAATTGAGAAGAACAAAAAAAAAGAAACGAAAAATCCACCAACAACAATATATATAAACGAAGAAAAAAAAAAGGGGTATGAGTTTTATATGTGGGGTATAAGGGACGAGGGTAATGAAGGTTACACTCGCTTCTCGATATATGTAATGTATATAGTACTTTTAGTTATTGAGTCGCTTTAAAATTGTTCAGAACTAAAAAATATATATAATACAGGAGAAAAAAGGATATAAAAAAAAACAAATAAAATAATAATATTAATAAAAAAAAAAAAATAAAAAAATAAACGAACCGACCCGCAAAAAAACATTCTTGGTATTTTTTTTTGTTTTTTTGTTTAGTTTACTTTTTAAAATCAATAATATTTTTCCAATTAATTAATCATTTAAAAATGCAAATTAAGTATAAAGATTTTCTTAGTTTTTATTTGTTTTTTAATTTGTTGTTGTTATTTAAATTTTCAAATATGAAAATTTGAAGAAAAAAAATAAAAATAATAATAAAAATCACATTTTTATAACTGATGTGAAATAATATGCATATTTATAACGGTTATAAAATATTATATGGACACTTGTTCTTATATTGAGGTTATAATTTAATTGTGTATAATGTAAATCTCATTTTTGTTTTGTCTTTCGTTATGTTATGTTTTTTTTTTTTTGTTTTTTTAACAATGTGTATCCTTATTGTGAACAGATAAATGTAATCAATCAAATTTTTTTTTCTTTTTACTAACAACAAAACACAACAATAAAATTTTAAATATTTTTGTTTTTTTTTTTTTTAAATTTGATTTTTTTTTTCTAAAATTTAATATTTTGTATAATAACATAAATTATAAAATTATTCACCGAAAACATGTGAAAATTTAAACAGAATATAGAGAAGAAAAAAAATATGATGGTAACTTTGCCATTTTCGTAATTAAAAATTAAAATAAAACATTCAAAAAACAAAAAAAAAATAAATAAATAAACAAATACATTAAAACTTAGCACCCGCTCAACATTTTTCGGCTTGACACTGCGATACAACACAAAAAAGGAGAAACATAAATGAATTTACATAAAATGTAAAATAAAAATAAAAAAAAAAAAGGAAAAACAATATTGAAAGAAATAAAAGAAATGTTTTTTTTTCGATAGTAGTATTTAAATGATAAACTGTAATAATATAAATATTAATAAAAGCGACTGAATAATTTTTCTTATATAGAAAAAAATATATATAGATTTTATATAGAATACGAGAATACATACATGCATATGTATGTAAATATATGTAATAATATGCAATTTTATTCTAGATATAAAAAAAATGATTGTGATATAAAAATGTAGCGTCGGTTTTTTTTTTCCTATACGCGCTTCTCAAAAATAATCGTCATCGCATAATATCATCACTCACATATATCGTCCCGTTTTCTCATGCATTCTATAGAAGAAGAAAAATTTTATAATATGAATATAATGAAAAATTTACGTATATTAATGTGTATGTGTACATATTCTTTTTATAAATATATATTTAAAATAGATAAGAATGTGTGTGTTTTTAAATGTTTTTATGTATGAGTGAAAAGTTTTTCTTTTTTTTTTTTTTCATTTTTTATTGCTATCGTATATTTTCTTATTAATTTTTTTTTTCTCATATGAATGCAAAATTTATGTGTAAAATATAATTAGAATGAATACTAGAAACTAATTTAGTTAATGTTTTATTTATAATTTTTCAAATTTTTACCAAAAAAACAAAAATGACCTTACTTAAGAAAAATCATATCCTTTTAGTCATTTTTTTGTTGTAGTTTTTTAAAAAATTATTATTCAATGAAACTTTCAAGACAAAATGTGAATAAATCCTTATGCATGCTTTTCAAAATATGTAAATGAATCTAACCGGCTTTTCAGTATTAAAAAAAAAATACATATTAAATACAGTTATAATTTTTTTTTTTAGATTTAAATTAAAATTGTTTTTGTTGAAATTATTAAAATATCAGTTTTGTTTTTCATTAGAAAAATAATGAATAAATTTAATAATTGGAAAATAGTATAGGTAATAATTTCGAGTGAAATTGAAAAACAAAAACAAATAAAAAAAAAATCTATGCGTATGAATTGCGTTTGCATGTGTATTAGTGTGTGAAACCTTTCAAGTTACCAGCTTTATTTTTCATTTATTTTTAATTTTTTTTTTTTTTTTTATATTATTATTATTTGAAAGATCATGTTTTTTGTTTTGTGAATTGGTTTTATTGTACAAAATTTCTTTTTCATTTATTTATTGAAAAACTATATTTATTTTCTACTTAATAAGCTTAAAAAAATTTTTTTTTGAAAAGCATTAGAAGGTGGTGAATGAAAAAAAAAAAGCAGTGCAAAGATAAGGTCAAAAAAATGTTTTGTGTTTGAAGTTTTATTTTTTGTTTTTTTGTTTTTTATTTTTAGTTTTTAATTTCAGAAAAACGGCTTTGTTTTTTGAAATTATACACCTAATACTTATGTTTTTTTTTATTTGTTCGTTTTTTTTTATATTTTTAAATTATTTGTGTCGTTTCTTAATTTTTTTTTTACGTAATTTTTTATTTTCATTGTTTTATTTTTGCAATTCTAATTTGTTATTTTGTTTCTTTAATACATATTTTATTTTTTTATTTTTGAAGAAGTCCATTGATTTTATGTTAATATTTATTTGTTGCAAAAAGTTTGAAGAGAAAAAAAAAATCGGATTATTTAAAATATTATATTTTTGCTTCATTTTGTTTTGCCTTTTTTAAATTTACCTTTAAATTATTTTATTTTCGTTTCTTTTTTTGTTTTAAGTGTGTTTAAAATGTGTTTTTTTTTTTTGTGATTATTGTTGTTGTAAGAAGTTTCGTATTTTATTTAATTATTTTTTGTCTTAAATTTTTTTTCTTCTAATTTTTTATTTCAATAAAATTATTAATTAATTTAATTTTTTAGTTGAATTGATTTCATGTGTAAATATGTGTGTGTGTGTGTGTGTAAAAATGAGAAAGAATATGTGTGAAAAAAGAGATAAAGAATAAAAAAGAAGTAGATGAAAATAGAGAAGAAGAAGAAGAAAAAGAAGAAAAAGAAGAAGAATAAAAGTTGATTCATATTTTGATCTTGAACTTCTTTTATCATATAAGTAAAATGAATTTTCCAACATGATCATTTTATTTTTTATTTAATTTTATTTATTTTTCTTATTCCATTTCTTCTTTTTTTTTTTTTTTTTCTATTTTTGTCTTTTAGTTTTTACAAAAAAAAAATACCAAATAAAATTGGAAAAAATTTCAATAAATTATAAAATTTATCAGGAGAATAAAATCAAAAAAAAAAAAAAAAAAACATAAGACTGTGAAAGAAACGAATATAATTTTGTTTTTCCAAAATGAAATTACGACCACATCAAAAATATTAGGCATTTTTCGTTTGTATGTGTTTTAAAGCTTCTTTTTTTTTTTCATTATTTTTGTTGCTGTAGTTATATTGTTGTTTTTGTTTTTTTCAAATTTTTCTATATACTTTTTTTTTTAAAATAGTTGTTCAAATTGTTTTTTTTTAAAAAGTTAGTTCCAACATATACGCAATGAATATGTTTTACATTTTATCAAAATTTTCAATGAAAATCAAATAAAAAAATTTTTTTATTTTTTTTTAAACTACTTTTTTTGTTTTTTTGTATAAATAAATTTACCAATTTTACAATTCTAAAACTAAAATTTTCGCTAAAAAACACAACAGCAAATTCTTTTTTTTTTTACATTATTTTTGTGTGTGAAATTATATTTTGTTGCTGTATTTTCCTGTTGGTTGTTTTTTTTTTCTTTTAAATTTTTATTTATACATATATGAATTTGGATTTTTTATTTACTACGTTTTTTTTTTTTTTTTTTTTTTTTTTTTTTTTTTTTTTTTTGCCATATTTAAGTCTATATTTTCACGTTCGTTCATTTTGTGTGTGATGAAAGATTGTAGATTTTATAATTCTTCTGACATTCATTTCGCCTGTATCTACTAGCTAGTTGTTTGTTTTTTTTATGTAAAAAAAAAAATTCCAGTTTGATTAATTCGGTTGACGATGTAAAAAGGAAAATTCTTTCTATTTTTTTTTTGTTTGTTTCATCACTGTTTTTTTACATGATAGATTTTTTTTTAAATTTAAAGAAAAATATTTTAACAAAATAATTAATTTTAGGAATTTACGAAGTAAATATAAATAAAATTGTACAAATAAAAATAAAATGGAAGAACAAAGGTGTTGCATTTGGTTATTTTTATATTTAATAAATTATATAAAAATTTTTAGTGTTTATAAATAACAAGAAAAAATAGTGTTAAAAAGAAAAAAAAAAGAAATATGAGAAATTTTTTTTTAAAATAATGATAACAATTTATTAATTATGTATTTTTAAATTAAAAAACAATATGGAGATTTTGGATAAAATCATGTTAAAAAACGAGTTTCGGTAAGATAATTTTTTTAATATTACAATTATTTTCTTTTTAGTATTGTTTTATTTTATTTTATTAATTTTAATTTAGTATATTATTTTTCGTTGATTATTTAAAAAAAAAAAAAAAACAACTATTATTTTTGTATTTTATTTCAAATAAATAAACAACTTAAATTACAATTAATATTACTTACATGTGCAGACTTTACCGTCGGAAAATACAATATTCATGGGGGGTTTTCTGACAAGATTATAAATACATAGGGTAGTGGAACCATATACCGGACAGCTCTTGTTACCGGACACTATGAAATAAAAACAAAAAATTTGTGTACTTCTGTATTAACTCGTAGAAAGAAAAAAGGTCTATAATATAGCCAAAATCCTCTACTTTATTTTGATGTATTTACTTTTTATGTAGAATTTGTCACTTATGTTCTGCATGTTGATGAATGAAGACGTTTTGTGTCATAGTCTAAATTCTTATTTTTTTCTTAAGAAACGGTGGTTTGGAAAATAAGCTTTGTAGTGTTTTAAAATAAAATTTTGAAGATATTTTGATTAAAATAGTGATTTAGTGCAATTATGTAAGCAGAAAATTTAAAAAATAACTCAAAAATTTTAATTTTAACAATAATATTATGGTGTCCGGTGAAAGGAGCATTCTTTTGTGCAATTTCTTATTATCGGACACTGGTGTCCGGTATTAGGCTCCAGCAATTCATTTACCGGACACATACTTTTATCCCTATTTTAAGTTCAATTTCTGCCGATTTTTTAGAAAATTATATCCTGAATGTATTTTGAAAATGAAAAGAAAAAAAATAAAACTATATCGAAGCCGATTTACAAAAAGCTATTTTTGATATAACAAAAGAAAAATGAAGAACTATAAAATAAAGAATGCGATTGATGTCCTAGCTAGCATCATTTAAAATGTACTGATTTCAAAAACTACTTCCACGTATCCAGAAGTAGTTTTAAGTACTTTATTTGCAAGAAACATTAAGACCTATTATATTTTATTTTTAATTAGTTTTATAATCAATAATATAGGTCCTTTTTTTTAATTGAATCCTACTTTTTGTTAATACATATATACATAGGTACATATATTTTTTTTAAATTTTTGTTCAATTTAAGTTTCATAAAAATGTTTTTTAATTTTTTTTTGGTCAATAAATCTATAATTTCTTATTATTAACATTTTTCTATCTGTTTTCTTTATCAATATTATCAACTTTCAAGTTTAAACACTTCATTTCAGTACTGTCCGGTATTAGGAACCATTTCGTCCGGCAATAGGCACCAACTGTCCGATAATAGGTGAAATGTGAATTTTTGACTTTAAGTACTATTATTAAAAAAATAGGAATGTAATTTGAAAAAAGATTTATTGAAATTGAAAATTCAAAGGCTTTTCTATCGATTTGAAAAAGAAAATTTTCGAATACAATTATATTTCTTTGTGTAATAAGAAATTCATTAGGCAAAGTCTCTTAAGTGTCCGGTATATGGGTCTTTTACCCTACTATGTATTTAAATAAATCAAATATAAATTTATTTGAATTTTAGTTAAATTGTTAATCTAATATAAATCTAAGAACGTCAAAAATAATTACATTAGAAACTTATAAATAGGTACTTATTTTTTTTAATTTATTTATTTTCAATAGAATTCAATGAAATTAATAAGGAAATTTTTTTAAACAATTTAAAAATTAAAAAAAAATCTTGTTGGACTTTTGAATTATTATTTAAATGGTAAAATTTTTTGTCATGGTTTTTTTTTTTTTTTTAAATGAAATTTAATTTTAGTCTTTGGGAAAATTTTATCTGTATTTCAAAGAAAAATGAAAATTCTATGAAAACGTCAATGGCATGTTTAAATGATCCAGTTATATCATAGATCTGATTTCCAGTTTTTAATAATTATAATCGTCCATTGAAATAATTAATTTGTAACAAAATATACAATGAAATAAAATCTTATTTTTAAATGAATGCGTTTAAATTTCAATAAAAAAAAAATATTTTTCAGCGTGCAAGCAAATATAAATTTTCAACTGTAATTTAAGGATTAAGAAAAAATTCTCCAATTAGAAATGTATTCAAGAAAATGAAAATGAATAAATAGGTATGACTTTAGATATTTAGAAATATTCATTTTTAGTTTATTTTCTTTTACATTTGTATAAATTATAACGGATTATTTTAAACAAATATGTAACAGATTTAAGAGTAAACCAAATTCATTTACTTTATACTTTTGGTTTATTAAAAGAAGTAAGCTTTATATTTTTTCAAAGTTTTGCACAATATCCTTTTCTTAGTGACGTTATCTTAATCTCGTTTTATTTTTTTAACTCAAATATATCCAATTTCTTTTTATTATCATAGAAATTTCGGTAACATTGGAGCCATTTTAAGGATTTTTCAATAACTCTATTTCAAGCAGTGTAAAATTTTATTTTCCATATTATATTGACATAACAATAATTTTTCCTCTGGTAATTTAATTTCCATCTACCCTGTATTCTTTATTGATATTTTGAAATATTTCATTACAATATACATAATTGTAATGTCTTTGAATTTAATTAAATAAAAATCATTCGAATTAGAAATCATTTTTAAAATTATATTCTCATATTTCATCACATATATATATGCATTTACCCATATACATATTATTATTATTAATTCAGTTTGTTAAATTCAATTTAAAATAAAATCTATATCGAATTAAAACCTTGTTTTCTATATGATCAAAATATATACATATATTTGATTTGAAAAAAAATAAAAATAAATATTCATTTTTTAATTTTTAAACCAAAAAACACACGAAAAAAAAAATCAAATTAAAAAAAAAATGAACAAAAAAAAAAAAAATTGAATCCAGTTTACCTTGTACAAAGCTTATTTTAACTCGTTTCTATTGCATTTGACCATGGAAGTGCAATACCGCAAATGCAATTCTATACAATCTACATATAAAAAAAAAATTAGAAAAAAAAAACACAACAACATGAAAATGCATTTTGAATTAATCGTTTTATACATGGCACAGGGCAAATAACTAATTTTATCATAAAAGAAATATATAAAAAAAAAAAACCCGAAAAATAAAAAATAAATAAAATTTAAATACACACACTGTATATAATTTCAATACACCACCATCTCATGTATATGTCCATATTTTGCCATCAGAGAAAATGGTCGCCAAAAAAAATACAAAATAGTTTAAAAAAAAAAAGCTTGTGCAATTATCTATCATGACGTCATCATAAAATTTCAAATTTTTCATTATTTTATTTTTCGTTAATCATTCAATGTACATATGCCTTTTTTTTTCTAAATTTTATTTTTCATTATGAATTTTTTTGTTTGTTTGTTTTTTTTTTTTTGTCCTCCATTAACGAAAAAAATGATCTAATGATATTGTGGAGCTTTTTGGTTGGCGGCATCAGCACATATTATAATATGTATATACATATACATATACCCAAAGTGCCTGCATGACTGATAGCAATTTGCCTGTTGCATTATTCTATGCACTTTTTTTTTCTTCTTTCGTTTATTTGTTTGTTTGTTAATAAAAAATTTTGAAAATGAAAAAAAAAATAAAAAAAGAATTAACTATATTCATCAAAGTTTATTTTTTTGAATTTTTTTTTGTGGGCTTTTGTGCTGCCATTAACTAACAATTCAATGTAACTGCAATAAAACTATCTATTCATAGAGTAAAAGTAACGTATCTCTATAGTCTATACATATATGTATAATGTATATGTATGTACGAATTGAATATAATAGCTATATGCACTTATATTACACTTGAAAATAGTCAAACTCAAAAATTGAAGCCAAAAAAAGCTTATGATTGTTGGATAGAGTGACTACTTATCAAAAAAAAAAAAAAAAAAAAATTGCAATTTAGAAAAAAAAACTAAATAAAATGAAAAATAAAACGCAATAAAAAGTTTTTTATTCGTTCAAATTGAATGAGGCCATTTTTGGTTAATGTATCAAAAAAGAAATGCATTTTTTATTGCACAAATGTAGTGTTTTTTTTTTAAATTTTTAATTTTGGTAGGGAAAAATGGGGTTATATTAATGCATTGGGGCGTAATAATATGATTGGTTTAAAAAAAATGAAATGTTTTTTTTTATTTGTTATAACGTTAGCTCTAATTTTTTTTATTTATATTTAAAATTTGTTTTTTATTTGAAATTTTAAAACTAAAATATTTATAAAGTATTTAATGTTGATGATATTCAAGAAATTCAAGTGTATCTATCAAAGAAGCCTTTTTTTTTTTAATTCTCTACTTGAAATAAATTTTGTTTATGCAAAATCATGTAAACACATTTTAATTTTTAAAAAAAAATGATACTTAAAAACATTTTTTTAAGGCTTTTTGAATTTTTAGAATTATGTAATTGATAAAAATATTAGGAAAACTCAAAAATAGTTGAAAATTTATTTTTAATTATAATACTTAAAGATTTTTTATTTTTCTTTTTATGTGAAAATATTTTTATCCTTTCTTGATTCGATATGAAAGAAATTTTTATTTTAATAAAATAATTACAGTAGAGATCATCCTACCAATCAGGATATTTAAATTAAGTTCTGTAAATTTTTATAAAATATACCAGTATAAAGAACATATCCACTATGATAAAATAAATAATAAAAAATAAGAATTTTTTAAAATTGTATCTTAAAATTTCAAGCCTGATTGTTCGAACTGATATAAAATTATTACAGTTTCATTTAGCTATGATGACATATTGTTAATTTAAAAACATCAATAGATACTAATTTTATCACAATTTGAATTTTATTAACAAATAAAATATTTTTATTGTAACAAATCAAAGAAAATTGCTAAAAATAGAGCAAAAAACTTATAAAAACTAAAAAAAACTAAAAACTACTTAATTCAAAATAAAGCACTTTATTTAAATTTTCACAATAAAATAAGGAAATATTTAATATAAGATTTTAATTTTTAATTAAATTTAAAAAAAAACTTATCATTTAACTAAATAAAAAATGCAAAAAAAAAAACAATCAAAAATATTCATTTATAGGCTTTATAATTTGTGAGTTATAATAATTTTATAATGCCTCATTATCGAATATAATCACTTGCAAAGAAAAGTATTTTTATTGTATTTTTTTTTATTTCACTAACACAAATTTAACAAATAAATTTACATCAATTTGAATATACACAACATAAAGCCATAAAGCTAATAATTTATTATAATATATGAAAGTGCATATGTACAATGTACATACATGGAAATCATTTTTTTTCTGTGCACGAAAATGATGCATTTTTGTGCATTTTACATACATTATATTGTATATTACGCATCAGCCATAAAATAATCAACAAGAAAAGCTTAAAAAAAATTTGTTTTTTGCTTTTAAATAACCAAAAAAGAAGAATGTAAAATAAAATAATAATAAAAAAAAAAGTTTACGTTTGCAAATTAATCAAAATATGCGGCATACAATATAAATATATAAAAAAGTCGTTTGTTGTTCTTTGTGAGCGATTCAGAACGTTTTTTTTTTGTCTGCAATAACAATAAAGTACACTGTATTACACATATGTGATATATACGTATATAATTTTTTTTTTCAACTTTTTTATATTATGAATCTTATGTAGATACTACATACATATTATATTCCATATAAGTACATATACTTACTACATGCATATTTATTTGAGAAGTATTTAGTATATTTATATATAATACATTTGTTTTATTTTTTGAATTGTAATATTGCACATTGCATTGCATTTTTGCATACTACATAGGGTAATCGTTTCAATTATAGACCACATCAACATATTTTCGTTTCACTTTTCAGAGAAAAAAAAGTTGAAAAGCAAAAAAAGTACTATTCAGTACAGTATCCTTCGCAAATGATTTTCTTAAGTTACATATTTTACGAATTTTTATTGAAAAATTTCAATTTTTTTATTAGTAAATTAACGTTTAATAAATTTATAGTGTTTATGTAATTATGAATTATGAAACAAATGCTAGTTAAATCGCACGTTAACATGTAATTTATTTTTATGATCAAACAAAAATTTTCTTAATTAATGAAACTTTCTCTTTATATACTCTAGTATAAAATTTCAAAAATGTTTCTAACAAGTGTCCGATGAATTGGATCATTACCCTACTATATAAAATTCATATTGTGTGGCGGGCAGTGCATATTTGAAGGCAAAAAAAAAATGCATTTAAATTGCACTTTGAACGAAATAAGTATCAAAAATATCTACAAATACAATCAACTGCACATATGCCACGTATAATGGATGAAAAAAAATATATATATGTATATACATATGTACATATAAACTCCTATAAAATAAAAGAAGACATATTAAACGAAAAAACAAAAAAAAAAGAGAGAATGAAAACAAAAAACAAGATTAAAAATTTAAAAAGGAGAAAAAAAGCATTTTGTATTAATATACAAACATAAGATAAAACAACAACAAAATATTTGTGGGTAGCCGAAATCAAAAAAAAATAAATAAAAATGCATATGTATGTATATTTTTCGTAACGAAAAATAAATGAAAGGAATAAAAAATATGTACCTACTCTATCATAAAAAAAAAAGTGCATCCAACAACCCCATTTTTTTTTTCATATATGCAACACACACGCATACCAACATAATTGTTTTTTAATTTTTTTTTTTTATTTTATTAATATCGACTTTTGAAATTTTGATTTAGATTGAATATGTGTATGTGTGTGTTATTTTTTTGTTTTCTCATAAATGCAAAGGGATTAAAATTACGATATCAAAATCGATATTAAAAAAACAAAAAAACAAAACAAAACAAAAAATGGAATTAACTGATAAAAATGTAATATTGATACTTTCTATGAAATTTTAAACGAATTATTTTGAAACAAAGAGAAAAAAGCTAGAAAAAAACAAATGTTTGAAAATCACATTGATTTATGGATTAATAGTGTTTTCAAACAGTGCTTTTTTATTGAAAAAGTTTGTGAAGTAGCTTAATCGTGTTATAGGGTTTTTAAAGAGTGTTAGATTGTTCTAGAGAAAAATTTTACATATACGATAAAATTTGATAAAAAAATTTTTTATTGGTCTTTATTAAATGAAAATGAAAAAAAAAAATACATTTTTTTCTTTAATCGCGTATTTTAAGGCTTTTTTTGAAAAGTTATTAAAAAAAATACGAATTCATCAGAATTTAAGAAAAATGTCTTCTGAACTCGGTTGCAGTAGTTTTCATTAAGATTAAAGAAAAATGTAGGTATACATTATAACACCTGTCTAAAACTATGTACTGTGGTTCATATTCCATGTAAAATTGTAGATTAATTTAAAAACAGAATTAAAATTCCTCAAACAATTTATAAATTATAGCTTTACAAAAGTTCATATTTTATCAATTCAATTAAATAATTCTTTTTTTTTTTTTTTTTTTTTTTTTGTATTTAAAAATAAGTATTTAAGGCCCGTTATTTACTTTAGCTTTTATAACTATTAGATAAGTTATGTGAATTTAATTTCTATGTAGTTCTCTTATTGTATAACGGTCCTAAAAGAATGTTTATATATTAGATACATTTTATTTGTGAGGGTTTTTCAAACTGTTTAGAAAAAAAATTGCATTTTTTTAGAAAAAAAAGTAAAAATAAAAAAAAACGTTGTGTAAAAAATTTTTGTGTTCAATGAAAAAACACGAATTTTGTTTTTTTTTCCTTTTAGAAAATAATAATCCTGTTATATGTTTTGCGTAACAAGAATTTAAAAAAAAATATATTCTGTTAAATTAATTATATGTTTGATACATGATTTTTTTTTTTTTTTAAAGTGAAATTTCCATCAAAAATTAATTATTAGCATATACATATGTATATATAAGATACTTTAAGTATATGAATATAAATTTTGTATAATTAAAATAAAATAACACATAACTACATATATGTAGATTATTCTATATAATATGTATGTATATAATATATAAGTATATATTTAGTTTTTATACATTATTTAATGTATCTTTTGGTATATAATATGAGAATTTACAACGGTTTTAAATAATTTACAATGAATGCCCATCTGGTTGAAATCATCATCATCATCATCATCATCATCGTCATCATATATAGTTTATAATGTAACTTATGTTCATGATACATAATAGTAGTAAAGATACTAGAAAGATAGGTAATAGTTTTGTTATACACTATTATCATTAAATCCGGTGTTTCAGTTTATGAATGAAGTCTAGCTTGAAACAAGCGAATGGCTCAAGGTAAATAAACCGGTTCATTGATGTTTCAATAGCAATGATAATAGCACGAGTTACCTGTACTATACAGCAATTATTTATTTATATATATATATATATATATATGTATTTATTTATAAACAACATACTATATATATATTAAAATTTATTTATTTTATTTTTATAAATATCTATAAAATATATATAATATACATACTAAACAATCTATATTTTCTATCTGTTAAGCATATGATATGGACATTAAATGCAATGTATATATGTACCTACATAACACAATGAATCTAATGCATTATAGGTAGATACATACATACATATATGTATATATAACATAAAATTTATACTATAAATATGTAATTTCAATGAAAATGCATTTAAAACATATGTATACAATCCAATATACATATACATATATGTTATTTAAATATATAAATTTATTCATATAAATATGTATATGTAAATGTACATATGTATATTCTACAAGTTATCTATGTTAAATATATAAAATATATAAATTGTGCATTTTTTCAATAAAAGTAGTCTTTCAGTGGCAGATTATGTCTCTGTAAGCACCTACTAGTTCAATGTTATCTAATCCTGAAGTAAAGGTGAAGCAAATCATTTCATGTATTACAACAGAAACATAGAAAATATATTATGTACATACATACATACATATGTATGTAGTACATCAGAATATGTAATGAACATTTTATTTTTCTATATATATTATGTATATATGTGTATATGTATGTACAATTAATAATTGGCTTTTTATGATGCATTTTATTTGCAACATACATACATACATATGTTATATCCATCAGTATATATAATAATAATTTCATCAATTTTACTCTATTCGACGTTGTTTATATACATTTATCATCCGTTCTGTAATTTATGATAAATTTCCATTATTATATTATATGAAATTTGATAATTGTTTTAAATGAAAAAAAAAAAGAAGAAGATGAAGAAAAAGAAAAATATACATGAACATTTTCATTTTATGTATGTATTTATTGTTATATTAAATCATTTCTGTTGTTTATTAGAAGAGAAAAAAAAAAGGATTAAAATGATGTTTTTCATGTCTTTCTTAACATAATGAGGAATTTAATTTCAAATTAATTGATCCGTTGCTGTGAGCATATTTTAAAAATTATATGCATATACATAAATATATAATGATCCTTAATTGCTATACGTTTGCTATATGAACAATTAAGAAATAATTCAAATTTTAACAGGATGTTGGATAATTTTTAAATTTATCGTTTTTAATGGCCAATTGAATTTTTGGTGTAGGACTTACCAAAATGAATTGGAAAATTATATAAAAAAATCTTTTTCGTGTTTATTGGTTGAGAAAAAATACGTAGCGTTCACGCTAAAAATAATAAAGATCTTTAAAAAAGGATATGACTAACGAGACGATAGAACAATACTTTATTTTTTCGATTCTCCTGAAAAAAGACATATTATGGCTTTATAACGTTTTTTTCTAAAGTGATATACATAAGTATGTGAATATTACGTGTGTTACACAAAGCTTTGTTTGAGATACGTGGTCAAAAAGACGACGAAATTAATCATTATTATAGAAATTTATTTCTAACTTATTTCTAATTAAAGAAGCCAATTTAAAACTTTTGAAGAATTTTTCAATCGTATCCTTTTTGGTCATTTTTCCTTACCAAATTTTTTGTGTGTTCACTCTTTTTTGGTTATAAGTTATTTGTTATTAATTAATTTGCCTTGAAAAAATAACAATATTCAGAAAACTTTAATCCTGTTCTCAAATACGTGTTTTCTTCTTGCTCTGTAATGAAAAAATGCACAATGAAAAAAGTAAATACATACGAGTACATGTATGCACATATATTTATTCTGTTCAATTATGGATAAAACTCCTACCGAATTTTTACCTATTATGTATTCTTCTTCTTATAAATTGACAATCTTTTAGATACTTATTATTATTATCTGTCACAAATTTGAAGGTCATTTCAGAAATTTTGTATTTGCAAATTTAATTATTTGCACTTTTATTTTCTTCTTGTACTTTTTACATTAAAAGCTTAATTAAATCTCAATAAATTTTGTTGTTGTTTTCTTTTTTCTTGTCGAATATCATCAATAAATAATTTAATGTTCGTTTTTTGTGTCAAATTTGATTTTTCTTTTATACCATGCTTAATGCTGTTGAATTGAAAATTATTGTATGATTTTTTGATGCTGACAAATACAATCAAAAAACAACAAAAGAAAAAAACAAAAAAAGTACCAACATTAATAAAATACAATCAATGTACAACTTCAAGGCCACCCAAGCAAAAAGAACTACAATTTAATGAACTAAATTACTCGAAAAACTGCATTAAGCCTTAAGGTGTGGAATTTCTTAATCTATTCTTCATTTTTCTCTATTTATAATATACATATGTACCTACATATGTGCAATTATGTTGCATATAGTATGTTGTATAGTACCTAATGATGTTGTGCCTTTTCGACTATTTTACATGTTTGAGTCACACCATAAGATATTTTCTTCAATCATTGAATCTTTTCTATAGCAATATGCACAGCATCTGTGTTATGATGCATTTTGGTATATTAAACTCATATGTGATAAAAAAAATTAAAAAAAAAAAAAAAGAAGAAGTGATTGTACATATACTGACTAATGTTGCTACTGATGATGTTGCTATTGCAAGTTTGAAAAAAAAAATATTTTATTAAAAACAAAAACAAAAATATATTTAATAGGTGCATATTATATTCTACAACTGTGTTGGATATAAAGTATTTAGGATTTCTAAAAACAAAAAAAGATATATTAAACTTTTTTTATCATTATATATCCAAATCAATGAAAAAAAAAACACTATTATTATCTTTTTTGTTTTGCATTTTGATGGTTGCACTTGAATAAAAAAAAAAAAAAAAACCATTTATAAAATATTCCATTGCAATGCACTTTGAGTGAATCTATAATATGATAAATATCCATATTAATGAATATAAAAATGTATCTATACGAGTGTACATATGTATGTACATATTCGTATGTGCAAATTTTATAAATGTATACTATATCGTATAACCAGAAAAATATGATTGACTAGTTGTCCGCAGTTTTGTTTTCTTGATTTTTCTTTTTAATATTTAAATAATGAATTTGTTATGTAGACATATACATATAGTCAAGTCCATCTTTTTCTTCCCACCTTCTCTTAAACATACATATTATGTACCATATGTATGTATGTATAGATTGTAGGTATATAACATTATAACGCAACATTCTATTATATTGAAATTTATAATGTAATTTGTAATTTTGCAGTTTTGTATTATAATTTTATATGTTTATTTAATTTTTTCGTTATTTTCTCCATTTTTTTTTTTGCATTTAGCTACTTTTTTTTTCGAAAATTAAAAAGATAGATAGTTTAGAGGAAAAGTTGTTTAGCAAGTTAAAGTGAATTTTAGCATTGATTTGCAAAAAAATTAAAGAATTTTGTTTTTTTCTTCTCAAATATTTTCTTTTCTATTTTTTTTTTCTTGTTGTTTGTTGGAAATAATCTTTTTTTTTTTTTTTTTTGTTCACATTTATCTTCATTTTTTAACGACGAATAACAAGCGGTAAATCAAAAATTGCAGGTAACGGTTAGAAAATCTTCACCTTAAATGTAATTTTTTTTTTTTTTTTTTTTTTTTTTTTTGTTAACAACTTGAGGGAAAAAAAATCAACAATCATGTACATTTTTTCTCTTCAATTAATAATTTTGTTATTTTTTTTCTCTTGTTATTAGTCTTTTTTTTTTGTTATTCTTCTGTTGAAAAGCAAAAAAAAAAAATAGAAAAAAAACAACGAAATTATTTAGAAATTAGAGTTTTAAACTGATAATAATAAATTTAAGAGGAAATTATTTTTTAACATGGCTTCTCTATCGGCAATTAAGTTTGTGCTCATTAATTAAATTTTTCCTCGTTATTTTATTTTTTTATTTATTTTTTTTTTTTAAGAAAAGAGAAAAATCTTTAATTTTCTTTTTTTGTTTTTATATTATTTGTTTTATTTTTTTTCTTCTTCTTCTTTTTTTGTATGTGGAAAAGTTTTTCATTGTAAAATTGATTGTAATGTAAAATTGTTGAGGTCTGATGAATACTTTTTCCGATGAAAGTCAAATACCATGACATGTTGAATTTTTCTTAATATACCTATATATAATATCTATCTATATCTATCTATATTATTATTGATATATTATATACATATATATATATCTACATAAATATACGAATGATGCACATTTTAATACTTTACATCAACTTACATTATTATCAACAAAATGTTTGTCATGTGTGATGTAGGTACACAATTTAGCATAATGATAGAAGAAAATTTGAAAAATGTGAATTTTCGATGTCATGGGAATAAATGTGTGTGGGTTTTTTAATGATGACTTTTTTTTTTTTAATATCTTTTTTATTTTAATGGTATTTTGTATGTTTTTTTTTATTTTTTTGTCTTTCATTTTGTGAATATTATTATCATACTTTCTTTTTAAAAATTATATGTATGTAGAAAAAAAAAAATTGGAATACAACGTACATATATATTTTATTTTTTATTTTTTTCTAATTCATAGATTTGAAGTAAATAACAACAACAATAATATCAAAAATGAGGTTAATTTCGACTTATTTGCCAATTAGTGCGAAATATGTGAACATAATTATTTTAATTTTTTCTTTTTTCACTTGTATTTTTAGATAGTATTTTATTAAAATTGATAAAAAAAAAATTAATAACTTGGAAATTTTTAGGTTATTTTTTTGTGTTTATAGAAAAAAAGGACTTAATTATGTTTTGATTAAAATGAAAATTGGTTAATTTTTTCGGATCATATCCTTGTTTATTAAAAAACCATTTTGAAATTCAATATTGTTTTTATTATAAGCTCCGTAATTATTTTTCAAAATAATTACATTTTATTTTTAAATATCCTTGCAAACAACAAATTTTTTCTTATCGATTAGACAAATTTTATGGATATCCTTTTATTCCAAAACACAGTACTGTGATGATGTATGTAGGTACATATGTATGTGGGAGAAAAAAAAATAGGAAATTAAAAAATTGGGAAGAAAAATAGATAGTTTAAATAAATGGCATATTAATCAGAAGAGTTGGAGAATAAATGAGATGAAAGTGTTTTTATAAATCTGAAATTTTGTGTACTACAATTTTAAATCTTCAATTTATTCAATATTATCCATTTAAGAAATCCATAAAAATACCAACATATTCGCTCGATTGAAAATTACTTTGGGATTGAAGAAAAAAAAACAAATTGAAAATATGTATAATGTTTAAAAAATATCTTTTATTTTTCTATAATTTTTTTTTTTTTTCGTTTTCAAACAATTTTTATCTTGAAAATTTAAAAAATTTCATGGAATTTTCTTGAAATTATACTTGCAAAGAAAAGGAGCAAAAAATAAATTAAAAATCAAATAGAAAATCTTTTTTTTATCCGTATATTGAGCATTAATTATAATTAAAATTCTTTTATAAACACATTCATACATACATACAAATGTGTATATGAATATATATGTATGTAACATTTAAAAGAAATAATTTAACAAAAATCTTTTAATTTTTTGTTTTCTAAGTATTTCAAAATTACTTTTATATATATTATAAGTACATTATATATTATTTGTTATTTTATTCTATTGCTTCAGGCGACATATACAAGTGAAATACATTCCGTGCAGTGTCAACATAGTCACGATATACCTAGTGATCGTGGCCTAGATCACATATTTTATAGAATTGATTTCAATTCGTAAAATTCGCTCAACAAAAGTAACAAATAACAAACTTTAAAAAGTTACATGGCTTCATCATCCATACAGTAATAGATACTTGTTGTATGCGCTGCAATTGAAATGCAACTTACTGCACATATACCTTATAATAATAATAATAATAATAATAATAATATATAAGTAATATTATATTAAAGTAGTTGCAGTTGCAATTTTATATTCACTATAACATTACATAGATCAAGGGGCTAGTTATACGAATAGATTTTATAAAATCTATAGATACTTTAATACTTTTCTTCTTTTCTTCTTTTTCTTATAAAAAAAAATTTTAAAAAAACTATAATTTGTGTAGTTAGAGAGTGCATACATCTTATGTCCGTTCAAAGTAATTTTGTTGTTGTTGTTGTTATTGTTTTTGCGAAAATTGTAGACGACAACTAAAAACCCAATGAAGACGACAACTATTTATTATAATGATAATGATGATGACGACAGAGCAACGTTGAAATTAAATTCTAGTTTGTGAAACTTTGATGCAGTTGAATTCTTATTTCTGTTTTTTTTTTCGCCTAAATAAATAGTAACTCTTGTTTTTATAAAACAAAAAACAAAGAAAAAAAAAAGTAATAAAGTAGAAGTTGCAATTGTTAATGTCCAATGCCATGTTGTTGTTTTAACATAATATAATATATCCTTTCACGATACATAAAAGTATAGTATTAAAAAATTAAGATACTAAATAGCAAAAAAAAAAAAAACCAAAAAGATACATCATACATTTAAAAAAATAGTTATTGTTACTATATAACATGAATTTCAACAGAAAATCATTATGATCGTTCGTTGATCGATTCAGCGTCAATTTTTCCAGAAGGTGAGCACTTGATTATTTGCCAATAATGTGAAGTGCATAAAAGAAATGCAGCAGTACCTTTCTGGTGTATTAAGATGGGGGCTTTAAACTATTACTTACTTTTTTTTTGTATACATACTTTTATATACATATAGGTATGTATACATATGCGTTGTCGAAGAGTGATGCATTAGGTACACACTAAGCTGGTCGCCTTTATTATAAAAGTTTATTTCTTTTTTTTTTTTTGTGCCTACAAATACAAAATTCCTTAAACTAACCTAATACTTGCAACAACAAAAAAAACATCATGTTGAGTGCAATGTGCATAGAAAAATGCACTTGGTACTTGTTGTTTGGTACTATTACAAGGAAAAATAAAAATACTGTAAAACTTTTTTTAAAAAATAAAGAAAAAATAAAAAAAAAACCTATCATCATGCTATGCTACGAATGCAATTCGAATTCATAACTATTATAAAAGACGCAACTGCATCAAAAACAACAGCAGAGCAGCAGCAGCAGCTAAAGCAAGTTATCTGACAAGTTTTTTCCGCCGCTAGATTCAAAATGAAAACTGGAAGCTGTATGACCACTTTTTTGTCCATGGCACCTTGAGGAAAATTGAACAATGCGAATGCGATTTTCATTATTATTACTATTATTATTTGTTGTTGTTGTTTCTATATTATACTATTGCTCCATCTATTCATCTATCTCCCTATATTTTATTGAAACTTTATGTAGGTACCTAGTACCTACATAAATTTAAAAAAATGCAATTGCTGCATTGGAACTTGTTAACTATATATAATATGTACATATGTAAGTATATACACATAATAGTAAAATGTTGCTACTGCCGTTGTTGTTCAATGTTATACATCGTTCACTCTATGAAATTGCAAATGTTAAAATTTCAGTACATTTTTTTTTGTTTTCGATAAAAAAAATATATGTATGTATATATTTTGTGTATGTGTTTTTTTTTCTTCTCCTTCTCAATGTGATATTGGTGCCGTTTTTCACGAATCGCTAATTCCTTAGAAAATGGCGCACATTTTAAGCTTTTGACTTTTCTTGTTGTTCAGAATTCATTATTTATCTTTACTTACAACATTTATGTTTTTTTCTCGAATCTTTATTTTAATTTAATGTTCACTTTTTTTTTTTATTTATTTATTTTTAATTTTTTGATCTTTGTATAATTTGTTGTATTAAAAAAAAAAATACCTATTTTTTTGTTTTTTTTGTTTTGTTCTCTTTTCAAGGCAAACACTTTACTTGTTGTTCTTGAAATTAGAATTTGATTTCGCAAAAGTCCGAGATTTGATATTTTATTACAAAAAAAAGCAAAAAAAAAAATTAAATTCTAATATTTCGATTGGCATTATTGGACTCAGTTTTTGTAAATTGTAGTATATACATACCTACCTCTTTTTGAATGATCGAGAATTTATTGTAATGGAATTTTGTAATTAAGAACTTGCATAATATATACAATCTATGAATATAATTAATTCAATGACAAATTGAAAAAATAAAAAGAACGAAAGAAAACGTTTGACTGTTGTGAAATATTAGTTAAAAAATTATGTTTTCTTAATTAGTTAAGGTTTATTGTATGCTTGGATAATTAGAAAAAAACATTTAAAATACATATTTTTATGTATTTTATTTTTCTCCAAAAAGAAAAAATTGAATTGAAAACATAAAATTAAGAAAAGACCCTTTTTATCTGATTAAAAATTAACTTAAGGTTTCAAAAGCCAAATTATAAATATTTTAAATTGATTTTTTGTCAAAAAATCTGTCATTAAAGAAAAGTTTTATCAAAAATCATTTAAAAGTTTAAGGATGGAGGATCAGAAAGAATTTAATTAAAAAGACTTCCTTCTTTTAAAGTCAGAGTTTTCGTTTTGTTTGTTTTTCATAATGGCAAATTTAAAAAGTTTTTAATAAAACAAAAATGACCACCTTGTGTCTGATCGGTGAGCTTTCGTACATGGTAATTGTGGTCTTTTTGAAAAAAAAACTTTTGTAAAAATTTAATGGGAGAAAAATAACATTATAGATTTAATATAAAGGCTCATACAATTCCTGTACTATCTCATCTATATGCAATACACGTGTTTATTAACTATCGCGTATATGTCCTAATCAGGACTTAAGAAGAAGAAAAACTTGAAAATTCAAAAGATAATATGGATAATTGAATCAATTGTTAATTATTGAAATCATTTAATATCTAAAATAGTTTCTCGTTCATTAACCAAAAATAATTCAATAAAATAAATTGATTAATGAATTTAACAAAATTTCAATGAAATGTATTTTTTTATTCACAATAACAATGAATGATCTTTTTGATTTCATTATTCACTGCTGACCTAATATTTAAATCAATGAAATTTCATGAAATCAAATTTATTTTCATTTTCTGTGTGTGTGTGTCTATTTTTTTTTTTTCATTTTTCATTTTTTATTTTACACATTAAAATAAATCAATCTTTTATGTCATTACTCTTATCAAATTTGAAACGTAAATGAAAAAACAAAAAAAGAAAAAAAAAGAGGCAGAAATCCAAAAATCCAATTTTATTTAAAATACAAAAAAAAAAATGAAATAAAATCAAATTTTCATATAGAAAAAGTTTCTCTATGAAAATAACAAATTAAAAACATAAAATGAAAAAAAAAGAGAAAAAATAAATACAATTTCATCACCACAGAACATGAATAATGGAGCATTATTTCAATTGTTGTGAGTTTTTATTCATTTGAAAATTTGAAATTCCTCACATATTTGCATTGCACCATTTATACAAACAAAAAAAAAATTATATTCAAACATATATGTATGTACTATATCTATATCTAGTTATGTATGTATATAATATGTAAGGCACGTCATATCGTTAACTATCTAAATTAAATTCCAAGTTCGATTATTAAAAGCTGAAGTCTCGCGCTCGTTATCACTGTTTCATATAAATCTATTTTAGATACAAACATTATGATGTACATATAACGTGTGTGTGTGTGAAAAAAAATATAAAAAAATAAAAAAGGAATAATGTCATTTATTCATAAATACATACATACATTCGTATTTTACATATATGTAGTTATATGAATATTTTGTACATTTAATTTAGTTTGTGCATTTATGTGCATTTTATATGACTTTGCTTTGCTTATTTTGTATTGCATTTGGGATTCAATTTTAGCTAGTACATCGTTTTATCGTTATATAGGTATATTTTTCCATTCAACAAAATTTTTCGTATCCTATACATACGTTATATGTCTGTATATAGAAGAAAAATATGTATGTACTACCAATTACATATATAGGTATACCTATACCAGACTAGCCAGATGATGATGACGATGATGATGAGGCAAACTGCCAGAAATATTGTACAATTCACTGCCGAAAAATAAAATAAAAATAGAGTAGGTGGTGCATTCTACATAAAATTTTACTCATCCTTTTATTTTTATTTTTTTGGAGTTTTTTTTTTTTTTTGTTTTTATTTAATATGTTCAACGAAACCAGGAATCAACAAGTTTGTTGCTTCCTAGAATTGTTATATATAAAATTTTTTTATATACATACATATGTATGTATGTAGCTGTATATACCAAATTCGACCCGATTTTAAACTTACTGTTTTCATTTTATAATAGTGTATCCTGGTGAATATTATAGTCGTCCTGATGTGCTATTGCTTTATTTTTTTCCAACTAATTCGAAATGCATACACTTGTTGTACATATTCGAGGAAAATGTTAACTTTTAATACTGATGATGATAAGGATGATGATGATGACGATGGTGACATGATGCGCTTATAATACCAAATGGTATTTTTAACAGAAATAACTGTTGTGTAGCATTGGTACTTTTTTTTTTTTTTTTTTTTTTTTTTTTTTTTTTTTTTTGAATATTGTATAAACGATCAATGCGGATGGGCTTGGGCATATGAATTTTTTAAGCATATAGGCTAGAAAGCTATCATCGAATTTAACAAAATTGTGCAGAAAAGTATACGATATAATATGTATGTATACATAAAAAATCGTAACATCAGTTAAAGGAAGGAAATGAAATTGTAAGGATTTCTTTTTTGTTATTTTTTGTATTTTCAAATGAACAAAAATCAGGAGATGATGATTGTGTTGATATAGGTTTATAAAATCCTTAAATGTATAGAATTTCTGTACTAAATAGGATAACGATGGAAATGTAAAATGTACAACAAAAGGATTTTTGACACTCATTACATGCAAACATAAATGTGTAATATACATACATAAATACGTTTTTATTACACCACTGCTGATATAAAAAAGATTTTTGTTGGCTGACTGGGATTTTTGGCTGTTGTTGCTTAACATTTTTTTTTGATACAATATACATAGCTTAGGTACCTGTTGATCATTTTTCTGTAGATAAACGGGAAACTTTTAAAAGTACTTATGTTTTGTGTATTCGAAAGGACGAATGAATAAAGTATGAATGTGATATGCATTTATATTGTATATATATATGTATATGTGTAGTTCAAAAAAAGGATCAGTACAATGATGATGATGTTCAATATATGTGAACTGAAGTACATATTATGTTAGTTGGCGGCAAAATACAAAACTGTGTACATACATTTATATAAAATATATGTATACATTGATATTTGTGTTCCGTTTTCATTCAGTAAAAGCTCAGCTGGCAGTTTTTCAACTTCCTTATTTTTATTTCATTATATGAAGTTATGTATATTATATTATATACATATGTATATATGTACATTATTGTGATGTTATACATGCACGTTCAAACTATCAACGACAATGATGATGATGATGATTTTCCATTTAAATCTGTAACACTTGTAGAACATTTCAAGGGAAATGTATCTATTGAAACTATATAGTAGATAACAACAAACTATTTTGTTGATGTATAATTTTAAAGTTGTACAACATGCATATTATTATACATTTGAATACATTGTATATATACATACATATATATAATATATGTATGTAGTCTTGTTAATATGTAGCTATATATGAAACATTATGTGGACCATATTATTATATCATCATCATCATCAGAGAACTGAGAATCAGAGAATCAGAAAATCTTATTTGTATCTTCTATTAAAATATAAACTGTATAGAGAAGTATAGTAAAGACTTTTTACATTTGAAAAATAAGTATATGAAGTATAGCTGGCATATAGTGATGATAATGATGATGATGATGATAATGATGATGATGGTAATGCATTCGTATAATATTATTCCCAATGCAATTCATATATAAAACACCTACCTAGTTTTTCTTATAAAGTGAAATGTACGAACGTTTGTCTGATAATGTCATGGAAGATGCTGATAGTTTCACCTATTGTAGAATAACATATCGATTTGTAATATACGTATAATATTATATACATATTATGTATATTTATATTAAAATACACACATACTTGTATATACATTACATTTATGTATTAGGACTTTAAAGTGTGCCAAAAATATAAAAACAACAAATACAAAATTATAAAGAAGAAGAAAATAAGGAAAACTTTGATTGCACATTGTTGTAATGGCATTTTGCCAACTAGTTTTGCACGTGCACGATCGTAAATTGTTTTGTATTTATAACTACATATATATTTACAAATCTATAGATACTTTTACATTATATAGTACATATATAATAATAATTCAAGGTTTACATATTTTATATAAAATTTAACAACCAACAACAACAAAAACAACAAAAACAACTAAGAAAAAAAAAATAACAGAAAACTTTTATTACTATACATAAATAGAGATAATAATGATACTTTGGATTGAATATAACACAAAATCAACATTGGCCGCCTTCTATTTTCACCTTTTATGTTTTTTTTATTTTTTTGCAAAAAAAAACATTACATCGAACAGATGTAAGTGTAAGGTAAATTGTTGTTATTTCTTTGCATTCCAGATTACATCAGCAGCAATAGCAGCAACAGTATATTATAGTAAAAAAATATATAGTAAAGACAGCCAGTATAGTAAATAATAAATATATGTACATACATATATATCTATTAATGTATATAGTATATAATATAATGCACATACATACAATATGTATTATATTATAAATGCAATGCAATGCAACAGTACCAATAACAGCATTTAATCGGCGCTAACATTTAACGAAAACATTGTAGGAGGCAATAATGTTACATTATAAAACATAAAGAGCATATAAAGATACTATAAAATTTAACTTAAAAGTTGTATTCATGGTAAAGATTTTTCAAAGTAATAATAAAATGAAATGAAAATCTATCTCTATCTATTTATATGGCCATAGTTGAAGGTTGTGCAGATTTTTACTAGATTCATACAGCTACTATATACATATATAAATTTTATATGCATGTATAGATTATATATTTTTAAAGTTTACATATGAAACATTAACTTCTTCCATCTCTGTAACCATATGTTTCATCCAATTGATAGATAAATGTACTACATAATATTACTACTGACTGCAATTTTATCCATATATTCATTCACGATGTTATGCTGTAATCCATTTTCAAGTCAAGGCCTTGTTGTTCTTTAAACAAGAGTATATTATGTATATATGTATATAGTTTTGTACTATAATAGTTTATAATGATATCTATATATTATATTATGTATATACAATTTTATAAACAACTAAACTCTTTGATCAGGTGAGACTTCAATCACATTTTATACATACGTATATTTTCATATGTATCTACATGTATCTACATATGTACCTATATCACAAAATATACTATAATATATTGAATAATGTTACTTATATGTATATGAGATGCGATATTATTTGCATTATTATATTATTATATAGTACATGGCACAGATATTATACTTGTACATAAATTTGTATCATACATAATATAATGTTAGCATATATGTATATAAATACATTGTATATAGAATAATCAAGATGAGCTAACTTCTTGTAATTTTCAATTAGTTACAATGCCATTACATTCTACAATTGTATATATACTATAGACATTTATCTATATTCTAATATGTAAAACGATAAATGATTTTAAACTTATTGTGAAATTTTTATGACTTTTTTATAGTTAGAAAAAAAAAAACACAATAAAGCATTAGAATTTAATGTTCCAGTTTCACTTTTATTATTACATAGATATAGTAAAATGCAAGATAAATAACCTATATAAAGATATTTAACATCGAATTATTTAAATACGAGTATATTAATTTAATTTTGAAAGCTATTTGAAATAATTGTTCAAACATTTTTTTTTTTCTATAATAATTCGTGATCTCGATTAAGTTTTGTTACTTATTTCTCCTAAAAATATCACGTATTTTTAGTTTTTTTAAACCTTACACAGAATCTTTTCATTTTTCTTCTTCTTATTCTTTTTCCTTTTTTTAATCCAAAATATATTTTGTCCTTCACAGTTTCATTGTGCTTTACAATTATTAATTTAAATATTTATAGTGGGAAAGAATCCATCTTTTATTTCGAATGACCTTATGAATGCAAATCAACAAATTCTATCTATAACATAATATGTATATATGTATAGGATATATGTATATTATTTATATCCTCATCCTGAATAAATTCGAAAAAAATTATAATTCCTTACGAAAGTCAAATTTTCTTCTTAAAATTTCAATGAAAATTCGTTTAAAAAATAATTTCACTACTTGCTGTAGATACTTTTCACGCATTTTCATTTTCTTTCTCGACTTTTTTTTCGAATGTTTAAATTTTTAAATGAAATTTTAACATATCGCCCATTCCATGGATGACGGGCGGGACATTAAAAAAAATTATTTAAATCTTTTTTTTTTTTTACCTTCATATATGTAGTTCAAATGTATTCCAGTTAAATATAAATAATAATGATCCACCCAAAAACCTACCAAACCGAAAAGAAAGATATTTTCCAAGAATTCTTGTTTTGGCTTTATAAGGTGATAAGCGACTATGACGGACGGGACATGAAATGACACTCGTTTTTACAGTCATAACTTCAACATTATTTTTCTTTAAAGTATATAACTTAATTTCACACCTCCTGTTTCATGGTAAATTTTTAGGTGGTAGTCTTAGCAAACTACGACAGAAATTTATTATTTCTCCAACTCGCCCAAGCTAAGATAAACAAATTATGTTTGCCAGGTCATATGACAGACGGGACATGACGGACGGGACCATTGAAAAGTCCCAAATTCTTTTAATAAAAAAAGATGAAAATGAAAAAAATTAAACACTGAAATTAATGTTTTTTTAATTGTTTATTTGTTTTTATTTTTGATAATGCACATTGTGAAGCTAAAACAATACTGTACAATTTGTCATAAAATGCATTTGGTATATATTTCAGCTCAAAAATAGCCCCCGAAAACCTACTTAAGGTCGGTGTTATGTTTATGTACTTGTTTTATTTAAAAAAAACAAGCTTTAGTAACAAAACAAACGTTACAGTAGTGAAATATATACCCTGGTGAACCTATTTACCCTATTTATTTAAAAAAACTGAAAAAAAACTGTTAGCTTTAATGTAACAGCTCACGTGGAATGGGCGATATACAACTAAAACTAAAAAATGTTACAATTTTATACTAAAAAGAGGGTTAATCTCGTTAAGGTCAGTTTCACATCTCAAAAATGGGCACAAGGTTATGCGGGGTTAGCGAATACAACAGAAAGAGAGAAAATCTATGTACATATGAATTGAAAATTATTTGATTATGTCAAAAAAGATAAAAAGTTCTTTTATCTTTTTTTAACCGAATGACATTCTACATACAAACATTAATTTGTACATATGTATATATGTATATTTCTTCTTTTTTTTTTAGTTTTGCAAAAAATAATTTAGCAGAAAATATTAATTGAATTTTAGAATTATAAATGTAATTTTGTTTAAAAGGTTCATTTTAAAATTAAAATTAAAACAGGTATAATAGGTATATTTATATAAATTTGTTTTTTTTTGTTTTTTTTTTTTCTAAATGTGTATTATGAATTTTAACTATCATATTATAATGATGAACCTCAATTTCATATCGTGTGACCATTGCATGTATAAAGTAATTATGATTTTTAAAAGTGGCTTTGCCGTTATAAGAAAAATAATCATCATCATCATCATCATCATCACCAAACATCAAACCGTATTTCTATAGAGCAAAAAAAAAAAAAAAAAAAAATTGTTATATAGAAATAATGACTTCAACATCATCATCATCATCATCATCATCAAAGACTGCTGTTTTTATATCATTTCATGTTTTATATTATCCATTTTACCAACCCACCTTAGAGGTAACTTAACTATTTGATAGTAGCGCTAATATTTTGCAAATAAATGGACAAAAATCTCATGTAATTTTTTTCTTTCCTTTATCTTCTCTTATATTTTTTTTTTTTTTTTTGGATATCTATAATACCCATATTTATATACATACATACATAATTTATGTTGTTTTATATTCATGAATAAAATACAAAAAATCTAAATATGGAAAAAAAAAATTTATAATATAAAATAAAACATGATATCGCATAAAAGAAGTTTACAATGAAAAAAAAAAGTAAAAATTTGTTGTTTTTTTTTTCCTTTATTTTATAGTATATTATTTTTGTACTCTGTTTTTTTTTTTGTGTGTGATTATTTTAAACTAATACTAAAACATACACATACATAAAGGTATGTAGTTATAATATTCAGAATTAAGAATGCACTTTTGAGTTATTTATTTGCCATCTATTTCAAGGTGCTGGAAAAACTAACGAGTCTAAGGCCATTTGCATTTTCAACAAACATGCACCTTCAATTCGTATATATAAAATATTTTTGCAGTTTTTTTGTTTTGTTTTGTTATTATTGCAAATATTGTTGGTAATTCTAGTTTTTTTTCTTTTTTTTAGTTGCTAAGCTAAAGGTATATCTTTGCTTTATTACAATATATACTAAAGCTAAGTTTTATTATTTTTGTTTTTTTTTTGTGTTGTTTTTAGTATTTTTCTTCATCATCAACATCATCATCATCATCATCATAGAGTATAGTTGAATTTGTTTCTATTAGTTCAAAAAAAGATATAAATTCAGTTTTATAACATATAAGTTCTCATAGATATATTTTTTTTTCTTATTCTTTTCATCTATTTTTCGACTTTATTACGTATAGTTTTTTTTTTTCTTCTAAATATTATAAAGAATAAAGCGGGAGCTCCCATTTTTAAAAGTGCATTTTCTCATACACATACAATGCTAATGACATTTTTTTTTTTCGTGCTATAATAAATATATCTATAATATATATTTTATATTATTTTTTTTTGCTACTTTACCTGTATAATATTTATATTTCATGTTTACATATATGATTTCATAGTTTCAAATATACGTACAACCTATAACTACCAATTTTTTTTCATTTTTATGATTGCACTTTTTTTGTTGTTGTTGTTTTCGTTTCCTTCTTTTTCTAACTTGCAAAAAAAAAAAAAATTACATACATATATACACATATTTTCTAAACGGTTCCATTCTTAAGTTAAAATTACTTTTTTCAAGTTTTTTCGGAAAATGTATATAAAAGAAATAAAACATGTAAAAATGAATAAGGTAAAAGAAAGAAAAAAACGTTGATTTTTCTGTTGTTTTTTTTTTCTTTTTGCAATAAAAAAATTCAAGAAAAATTATTAAAAATAGTGAGAGATTTTTCCATCTAACTGTGAATTTTTTATTTATTTTTTTTTTATCAAGGTTTTATGAATTTAAAATGCAGTTAAGATGCTATACGAGCACATGAAACAAGTATTTTAGGTTTTTTTTCCTTCTTCTTCTTCTTATTTTTCTTAACATTTTACCTCCTGTATTGTGTATTTATGTACATGTGTTCATATATTTATGATATTTATACATTGTAAGCTGGTATTATAAAATTTTTCGTGTAAAATAAACTTTTTTTTTTTCTTAAGGTAACCCACTCAACTGTCACTTATATAAAGATCTTTAAATTATATTATGGCTTTTTAAGTAAGAAAATGATTTTTTTTTTTGTAATTCAAAATGAATTTTATGCAGGGTGTTTATACATATTCAAATATCAAAGAAAATTTATTTCCTGCTCTAGAATTGAGATTTATATTTTTGGTCGGAAAGAAAAAACCTCATGAAAAATGAGAAAGCTGTTTGAATGTTCATTTTCAGGGACAAAACTTATAGCATTTTAGAAGCTTTCAATGAGCATTTCATACTTTTTTCTTACATATATTTTGTGCAAGATCCTAAATGTGAAACTAAATGTATTGATAAAAATTTTTGAAATATTGAAGACTTTCTTTAATTATAATGTTCGCATTCAGTCAATCGAAAAAGACAGGAAAACGTTAATTGCACATAAAAATTTTCTTAATAACTGTAGAAAGTTTAATTAAATTTACAAAATGAAGTTTTTTTTCTTGATTTTTTACCAATCAATATTTTTTACAAGTCTTTGCACCTAAAATTTGAACTTTATTCATTGATTAATGACAACGTTAGCTATATATGTATGTAAATTATTTTCAATTAGATAATATTGGTTCAATATGGCACCGAACATTTGAAACAAAAATAATATCCTGTGATTTTAAACCCTTAAATTTTTGTTTTCTTTTAATTTTTTCTTTCTCATAAATTTATTTAAACACCCTGATATTAAGAAAAAAAAAGTTAATTTCATGGATAAATAAAAGTTCAATTGAAAAAGAAAAAAAGGATTTATTACAAATATTTTCATATACGAATGAAATATAAAGTATGTACTTAAGAAGAGAAAAAAATAAGGTTTATAATTGTTAACTAACATTTGACAATTCAAGTACCGTGTAATATATAAAAAAAAAAATATATGTATATGTAATATTTTTAATTTTTATATATCCTTGAACTTAGTCACGCTTTTTCCTCTTTGGTTTTCTTCTTCTGTTTTCCTCTCTCTCCTCTCTCTATCGAAATAGGTTTTCATAAATTAAAAAACATTTGTATGCAATTTTTTATTTCATGACTAAAAAAAAAAAATATTTTTTAATTTATTTTAAAAAAAAATATAAAATGAAATAATAAATTTTAAAATACCACACCTTACAAAAATATGTAAAAATACATATAATAATTTTTATTTAAAAAAAAAAAAGATCATATCTAAAAGGAATTCTTTTTTTTAAAAAAAGATATTAAAACATATTTCGAAAATAGAATGAAACTAAACATGATGTCATATTAAAAGAAAAAAAGAAAAAAAAAACTTGGATACGTACTGATTGCGTAAGCAAAAACATATCTAGTAGATATTATTTGGTAAAAAACAAAATAGTAATTATAGTTAAGTTATGAATATTTAACAATGACTTTATTACTTTTTTTGAATAATTTTTTTTTTTTTTAATTTTACTCTTTTTTTCCAGAATTTTTTTCACATTTCGATTCTTAAATTTTTGTCGGTAATTATGAAAATATTTTGAGTTGTTAATGAATCTGTAGAATAGGATTTCCAATTAAATAATTTTGTGTTTTTTTTTTTTGTTGATATTTGTCCGATGTCCTTTTGTAATCCTTAAGATTAAAGATTAAATAGTAAGTGTCCTTTAACTTTATCTGGCCAGTGCCCGGTAGCTAGAGATAGTATGTAAGAATTTCTCTTTCATTGATCTTTCTGAAGCTGTGGCAGTGGATTAAAAGGCAGCCCAGTTTTTTTCTGTATGATTCCCTATTTTGATTTATTTTTATTTTATTGTTAACTTTTCTAATCGAATTCAGTTATAATTAAAGCCAGCAAAAATAATTTAAATTACATCCTACGTTATTTTGAGAAAATTTATAATTAAAAAAAAACGTATTTTGCGAATTTAAATTACTATTTTTAAAAGCGTAGGTATTTTGAAAAAAAAAAAACCAACAAAAGAAATTAATATTTGTTTTTTTGTTCTCAGTAATTAGATTTTCAATTTACCTATAAAAAGGAAACATAAAAAAATAATAATATAGTCACATGTAGTATGTAAATTTATTATATGTCTCTATAAATTGTTTTTAAAAAAAAATCTGTGTATTTTTCTAAATAAATAAGAGTAAAATAAATTTTTTTTTTTCACATTACTATAGTACGCACTAATATTTTATATCCTTTTATTTTCACTTGTTTTTTTTCTTCTTTTTTTTATTTTTTTTATAAATTCTTATTCAATGTTAAATTTCCTGTTATATATAAAATGAATTCTTTTTTATTTTGTTAACTAGAACGGAAGTTTTAATTTTTTAGAATGCTTTCATAAAAATTTATTTTATAAATACATTTATTATTTGTTTTCATTATTTATTTTTTTTATTTTTTGAATTTTTTCTATACCTCTACATATATATGCGTTTACTCTATACATACCTATGTATATAATTTTTTTTACATTTTCTTTATTTCGTTAAATAAAAAAGTAATAATAGATTTAGTTTATATATTGTATGTAAAAACAAAAAACAAAATATAAAATTTACAATTTTTTTTTCTATTTCTTTTTTTTTTTTTCAGGAAAAAAATGTAATTAAAAAAAAAAAATAAATACAAAAATTCTGCACGCATACAACAAACACATTCCCGTTTGAACGTTCCATTTTTTTTTTTTTGTCTTCTAAAAAAAGTAAAATACCTATATTTAAACAAAAAAAACAAGACAAAAATAAAAACTAAATATAAATATGTATACGCGTATATTATACTATGTACTATAATATATAATAAATTCATCAGGACATTCATATTTCCATAGATAAATTTTATTATTTAGTACAAAGACATCAGGAAAAAATAAATAAAATAATAATAATATTATCTATAATTTTTTTTTGTATATCGTTTTTTTTTTTCATATTTTATTGAATTTAAAAAATGAAAACAAAACAAAAAAAAAAAGGGTTAAAAATTTGTTTTACGTGATTGTGAGTGGTTTTTAAAAATTTGATCTTTGAAAGTTTGATATCGAATTAAAAAAGAAAAATAATAAAAAAATAAAAAATAAAAATGAATAAGTAAATTGAATTGAAAATAAAATGTAATTTTTTTTTTTTTAATTTTTTTATTCAATCAGAATTTATTGAATATTTACTTACCTGTTGTTTTGATGAGTTATAAAAAATAAAAAAAATAATTAAAAACAAAAACAGTGAAATTATAATTGAATTTTTTTTCTACTACATATACATTTTGATTCAAAGTGTAATGAATTTAGCGAAATTCTATAGAGATTTATATTTTCTGTAAAAAAAAAACAAGAAGTGCTTTGAAAATTTATTAATTAAAAAAAAAATGTACATTTTAAGTGCGTTAAATTTTTGTTTGTTTATCAAATAAATTGAAATTTGCTATTTTAATACAATAAATTTTTTTTTTTAAAAAAAAGGGAAATAAAGTAATCTTGTAAACAAAAATTTAAAAACCAAATTAAAGAACAATAAAAGAAATTTTCTTATGTTATCTAAAAGGAAAAGAAAATATAAAAACAGAAACAAAACAAACAAACAAAAAAAATCAGGAAATCATCAGATGTTGATAAAATTATTCAAATGTTTGTGCTTTTAAACAATTCGTCACACAAGGTTGTGACGTCAATAATAATCATAATTAACATAATAAATTTATTAGTGTTTATATTATTTGATTTATTATTATTATTATTATTTTTATTACAATTAAATAATTTTTTTAATTTTTATATAACGAAAATTTCATTTTTTAAAAATTCAATAAGATTTTTTAAAATTTATTCGAAAATATTTTTAAATAATTTTTTTATAATCATTTATTTGAAAAACAATAATTTAATTGATAATTATAATACGTGTTCAATAAATTTCATTTATATTCATCATATAAATAATATAATTAAATATATAGAAATTTTAAAAAAACAATTCTTTTATAATTTGTTTAAAAAAAAACATGGCGGAATGTTCTTATGCTAGGTGCCTTCAAGAACGTCGTCTTATAAAACGTGAATTAATGAAATGGACTAAAAATATGGTTTTCATTGTTGGTAAGTAATTTTTTATTTGAATAGTTTTTTTTGGAAATAAGATTTTTTCTATAGTTTTTTTTTTTTAAATAAATAAATTACTAATTAGAAGAAAAATATTTATTCAAAGTATTTAATATTGATATTTCTGGCCTAAATAGCAAAATGTTAGAGCAATGAATTTATGAAAAATGTGCGAATAAAAATTAAATTGCACATATTTAACGGCTTTGCCATTTTTTGATCAAGTAATTGTGTGTCGAATGTATTTCATTTTATTTCTTCTTATTAATAAATTTTTAAGTAGATTTACCTATGAATTTAAACAGTTTTTTAAATTTCTAGAAGATGAATTTTACGCTAGACCTTGTCACAATTCGTGTAAAGCTTTTGTCGTACTTATGCTAAAAATTTTAATTTAACTTATGTAGGCTTTTTTTTTTTAAATTGAACTGGCCATCACAAAGCTTCTGTAATTTTAAAAAATTCAATCATATTTTCCACTAAGTTTTCTATTTTTCATAGTTTATTGTTTAAAATAATTTTAAACTTGAATTTAATCAGAAATATTTAATTAATTTTTTTTACAATTAATTTTCCCTAGCTAGGGAAACTTTAAATGAATATTTTTTAAAAAAATCAACTAAATTATTTATTATTTATTCATATTTTTCACATAGAATTTTATTGATATGTATTTCTTAAAAATAACTTTAGTTTTTATTGTTTAGAAAAATACATACATAAGATTTTTAAAAGTTTTTCATATCAATTTGTTTTGTTTTTCATTTGTTATAACAATTCGTTAACTGTCAAAGAATAAACAAAAAATGTAGGTCTTTTAAAGAACAAAAACACACAAAAAAAGCCAACACAATTAGAAATGACCTCAATAGATACTGATTATTATCAAGACAGTACAATTTTCATTTCCTTCTATTCAAAATAAATAAAATGAAAATATGCAAAATAACAAAAAAAAAAAAGCACAAAAATAAACCAACAACATACGAGTATCTATCCAAAAAGTGCATAAATTTCAAGGAAAACCAATATATAAAAATGAATGAACAATTTATACATATACCTTTTTATATGTATATGTATATATTTTATTTTATATTTCAAGTTTGAAAAAGACACAACCTAAATTGGCATGTTGTTGAATGAATGCTATATGTATTCAAAATTAAGATGAAAATATAAAAAATGAAAAGATGAAGAAAAAAAGCATAAAACAAGGAAACAAAAAAAGAAATAATTTACCATTGTTCCCATTCCTCAGTCGTCTGGGTCACGTCTGAAGGAAGAACAAGGCCTTTTTTTCAGATTTGAAGAAATGGAAGAAATAAAAAAAATTATTATTAAAATAAAAATCATTTCAAAAGAACAATAACAAAAACAAGAAAAAGAAAAGGATTAGATATGAAAACATATTTTTTCATATTTATGATTGTTACATGTATGCTTTTATGTATGATATATATAGTAGAAGGAATAAAAAACACACACACACAAATGCACCTCTAAAAAATTAACACGAATTTAAAAAAAAAGTAGAAGAATTATAACAGAGAAGAAAAAAAACACTAAGAAATTAAAAAAATATATGTATTTATGTATGTACGATAAAAACAAAAATATCATAAAAAGGAAGAAGGACGAAAAATCCTGACCAAGGAAGAAAAAAAATTATATATAAGTACGTAACATATTATATGTATAGTTGTGTGTACATGAAATGTGATAAGAAAACCAAAGCTTCGTGCTTGAGAACGCAACTTATTGCATGCATATTCTTTTTTTTTTTTTTCTGGTATTTTCTTCTAAATTTTTATGCTATTTCATTTTTGTTTGTTATTTTTATTTTATTCTTTTCCTTAATGTTCATAAGGACTCTACATATTGTCATCTATATACTTATTTACATTGTGCATTCAAGGATGCAATAGTATTTGAAGAAAAACAATAATAAAAAACAAAAAACACAAAAAACGAAAGAAAAAAAAAATATATCCTACAACAAAAATTCATGCAATTCTCACACACAAAAACTCATAACGAAAATACATTTACAAATAAAATAAAAAAATAAAAAAATATGAGAAAAATGAAAAAAGTAGTAAAAACAACAAAAATTCGTGCAAAAAAAAAAAAAAAAAAGACTACCACCCAATTTTGCATTTTTTCTTTCTTTCCAAAGTAATGTGCTACAAGAAAAAAATTTACTTTATAGGAAAGCAAAAAATGAGGAAAAAAATGCAATTTTATTATATACATATGTATAAGAATCTACAATATACATATATATATGTAATATATATTACATAGAGATATACATGCGTACAATTTTTTTTCTGGAAGAAGAAAAATCTTAAAGAAAAACTACACGAAAAGAAAAAAAATAAAACTGGGTAGCTATAAAATCTCTCTTGCAATGTACTATTATACTCGTATTATAAATCATATATAAAAGATGCATTAACGCGATGGTCTTGTCTGGATGCTGGATTTTTTTTTATAAAAAAAAAATTCGGGATACATAAAAAAAAATTAATAAGTAAACAAGACAAAAAGTTAATGAAGGAAATAATGAAGAAGAAAAAAAATGAAGAAAACTTAAATTAAACAAAAAAGAAAAATTGTAATAAATTAATACACGTTACTACTACGGTAAGATATCCTTGAATTTGGACATACTATAGATACTTGTAATTTGTCTTTAAAAAATTCAGGCATATGAAAAAAAAAAGTCATTATATAAAAAAAGTAGGTACTGAAAAATTATTCCGAAAAATATGATTGATTTTCCTCATTTCTTTTAGAGAAAAATATTAATTTTTTTTTCTTCTTTATTATTTTGTTTTTCAAGGAAATGGCAATATAATATTTTAACGACGATTTACTAACACAATTGTATTTTGGTTGACTTTCACACTAAACTTTCTTTTTTCGTTTTTTTGTTTTGTTTTTTTTTTTTTTTTGGAAAAAAAAATTCACTCGTTTTCCGATTTTTTTTCGATTTAATTTTTTTTTCTCACCATTATTTAGAAAAAATAATTTCTCCTTTTTTTTTAAAAAAATAAAAATTTTTTCTTATATTCTTTTGTAAACCAATTTTATTCGCTCTTTTCCGCCCATTTAATGTCCTTTTTCGTTAGTTTTTTTTAACACCCCTTACAATTGTGGCATGCTTATACCACCATCAGTACCATCATCTCATATAATACACATTTTTTTTTTTGTCCTGTAAACTTTTAACCAACGTGTAACCTCTGGTACAAAAATACTTGTAGAATCAATTGCATATAAAATAGTATGAGAAGATAGTAAAAACGAGTGAACCGCCTAACGTCCTTGTCACCGTTCTCGTCCTTATGTGTCGTCCTCTATTTTTCGTTTTTTATTTTTTCTTTATTTTTATTTATTTACAAAAAAAAAAAAAAGAAAAACTAATAAAAAATTTTCATCGTCGTCGTAGTTCTGATCGTCCTCGTCCTCTATCGTTTTAGTCGTCATCATCATCATCATCGTCGTCATCGTCATAGTTCTTCTATTCCCTATATAAATGATACACATTATTATATCTGTACATAAATTGTATAATGTGTTGCATATTATCGGTTCTTCATGTATATAGTATAGAATCTCTATATTTATATGTAAGTATGTATGTATATATATTGCTGTATCTATATCAATGCATATTTTCATACTACATATGTATAGATAAGAATATATATTATGAAGTATAGTTTCATCTAGTCGACATTACTACTATTTTGTACCCTCTTTATATTTTCAGTCAACCACCAACTTCTCTCTAAATGTACATGCAATCCCTATGATTTTGAATCAGTTTACTAGAATTTGGAACTTAAAAACTAACAAAAAAAAGAAAAAAGAAAAAAAAACAAGGATGATGATGTTTTTTTTTTTTGTGTGTTGGTATAAACTTTAGGATCATAATAGAATGATGAAGATGGTAAAATGGTAGAGTAGGTGGATGGATTGTGTATTTTATAGAGTATATTATATGCAATATAATGTGGATAGATGCAATTTTTTTCTTGTTTCTCTTCTTTTTTTTTTTTTATATATATATATTTTTTTTATTTTTCTTCTATTTGTTTTTTCGTTAGTGCACGATGATGTGCAGAAAAGGAGTTTTGTGTCCTTTTTCCTTGCACACCCAAACAAGTAGTTTTGCACACCGAAAAAAAGGTAAAATGGAAATGAAAATAAAGAAGAAAAAAATATATAAAAAATTTAAAAAATACAAAATAAAAAAAAAAAACTTTTTATTTTTTTTAAAAAAGTTTCGGGGTGTGCTAAAAAGTTTTTTAGTCCCGAATAGTAGTATGATGCTGTGCAACAAGTGAGTTCAGTTCTTTTCTGAGATATTGATATACGGAATATAAAATTCTTTTTTTGCACATAAGTGTTATATATTTGAATAGAAAAAAAAATTTTTTTTTTTTTTTACTAATAAGTAATAAGAAATAGAAAATATTTAAAATGTCCTTTTTTTGAATAATACATAATATTTAAAATAAAAAATTATATAGAAATAAATAATTTTGGGTCCGAATTTTAACTAAATTTTAATTAATATTTAAATTTAAAAAAAAATAAAAATTATTAGCTTAAAAATATTAAATAACCGTTAAAATAATTGCTAACTAAATCTTATCTTAATCTTTTTTAAAGTGATCATAGTGTATTATTAATATGTGTGTCAAAAAAAAAAGAAAAAATTATAACTAATACTTAAAAATAAATTAGCTTTAATTGTCAAAATTTTTGAAAATAAAATAAAATAAATATTTAAAAAAAAAAAATAACATAATATAAAATCTAAATTAAAATTATTATCAGTGTTGTATATATACTTATGTGTCACATTTAAAAAAATAATAATAATAGAAAGATATAAAAACATTGAGAGAAAAAGGAATCATGATGATGTGTGGAACTCAATTGTACAACAGGTGGTATGAGAAAAATAATCTTCTGTCTGAATTCATATAGTTTTCGTTTATACAACTTGTTGATTTTTTATACACTGGAATGTTTAAATAGCTTAACATTTTTATCCACCATTTTAGAAATGTTATAAAAGTAAAGTTTTTAAGTTTTATTGTTTTGTTTTTTTTTTCTTTTTTGCTTTTCTTTTTTTTGTGGAATTTTCAAATAAAATTATCATGTTTTTTTTTTCTGAAAAAAAAATATATATTTAATTTCATAGAAAAATTTAAATATTTTAACTGATAAAGTAAGACTTTTTTCCTTTTGAAACCTTGTTGTGTTTTTTGATAAGTTAGTAAACTTTTTGAGATTTTTAGAATTTTCTTATAATATAAAGTTCAAAAGAAACAAAAAAAAAAGGTTAAATATTCTGAATTTGAATATTTAACTTTGAATTTTTTATTAAATTTCTTATATGACGTGTCTCCATATTGTTCAAGAAAAATTCATTATTTTTCTAATTTTGTTTCAGAAAAAATTAAAAATTTATCACATTAAAAAATTGATTAAGACTTTTTTTGAAAATAAAAACCCCGAATACAAAAGAATCTTGTTAAAATTCAAATAAAGTCATTGTTGATTATATTTTCCAAATTTGAAAATTTTGAAAATGAAAATTGAGTATTTTTTTGAACTCTTATTTTTCAAAGTTTTTATTTTTGCCTCACAAAAACGCTTAAATTCAAAATTAGATTTTTTTTTGTCAAACCCACCCCACAGTGCAGTGGCGTTTACTGATTAAAGTTTAATTTTAAAATCTACAAATATCCTCAATTCGTTTGTTTTTCATTTAAAAAATAATAAATTCCCAAATTTTTTATTTTTATTATAAAATTTTTCTCTACAAACGTTCTTTTATTGATTACAAAAAAAAAAAAAAAACCAAAAAAAAAGCATAAAGAAAACATTCGAAGCAACAGGGTAACAATAATAAAATTTATCTTATTTAATAAAATAAAACACTTTTATCTTCTTACAAATCGTTTCCATATGTTTTCAATTTTCTAATGCAATGAATCTCTAATCCTCATATATACAACAGGTGTCATAGTCATGGTTTGTTTGTTGGCATCTTCTCATTCTTACAAGTGTTTTTATGCTTACGTCATTACTTGTGTACGTTGTCATACATAGAAAAATATAGTAGAATTTTTGTTGGAATACTTTTTTCAAATTTTTCAGTTTTTCAACTTTTTTGAAAAAAAAAAATCTTGATCAAAAAGAAAAGCCAAGGAATTTTTCATTACATTTTTTTCATGCTTCGATGCCCCACCCTAGAAACCAAATTCTTTTTTTTTTTTTTGTTTTTTTTGTTTTATTAAAATCTTGTTCTTCAATATTCTTTCTTTTGTGGTAGAAAAGAAGTTAACTATTTTTCTTTTTTTGATTTTTATAAAAATTTATAAATTAGATTTTTTTTTGCATAAGGTTTTTACTTACTAAATCTAGTTCAATGAAAATTTGGCTTAAATCTTTTTGTTTTAAACTTTAACGACGACATTTTTATTTTACGAAAAAAAAAGATTTTTTTTCAATTTATAACAACAATAAAAAATCAAATCTTTTAGTTAACATTAAAAAGATTTGTTTTATTGTGATAGATAAAGGGATAGATTTTTTTAAATAAAATTTTAGATGTATGCGATAGGAAAATCTTTATAATGTATTTCATATACATACATATATAAAAAAAAAAATTTAGTGGAAAAATATTGTTGTGTGTTTAATACGCATACAAAATTTTTATTCTTGTAAAAGTAAAGAATAGATGACAAAAAAAAAAAGTAGACTAAAAAATTATTGAAATATATATCTATACGTACATATGTACCTATGTATGAATATAAAAGTACATGTTTTTTTCTTAAATCCGACTAACATCTACAAAAATTCTCTACTCTCACATTGACCAATTGCAAATTTGAAAGAAATAAAAATAATAAGAAAAGATTGTAAGAAAAGAAGGAAACAATATCTTGTAAAAAGAGCTTTTTTTTTTTATTCTTTCTAAATTTCATTTTTAAGATATTTTTCCGAAATGCACTTACTTATATGCATTTTTCACTTATACAAACAATAGATGATATTACATTTTATATTATAAAATATTTTTTTCTATATATAGTAAAAGAAAAATAAATTTACAAGTATACATATATTCAATTCACATGTACTATATAAACTGAATGTATATCTATAGTTATATATCATAAAACTTGTTGTTTCTTTCTTTAATAAATTTTTATCCTCCCCTTTTTGGTTTTGAAAGAAAAATAATATTAAAAACTATTTTTAATCTAAAGTATTATATGTTATACATAATACTCATACAATATATGTATGTACATATAAATATATACCTATATATCGTATAGGTGCAATTGGATTTATAATTTTGACTTTATATAGTTGTAAAACCCTATTACTTACGCCTTTTCCCTAGATTGTATATGGTATTTATTTTGCATAACCCTATACATGCAATTTGCAGTGAAATGAAATTGCAATTTCAATGAAAATGCACTTTATTATTATTTAATTTTTTTTTTATTTCGTTTTTCGTTATTTTTTTTTTAAACGACTATCTTCATTGATGTCTTCATCACCGACATCGTAGTCTCGTCATCATCATCATCATCATCATTACAATTATAACCATGTAGATTTAGAGTATGTTCTTCAATATAATATGTGAATATGCACAACAGTACTTAATGATTATATGCGTTTATTGGGCTAGAAATAAAAAAATTGCACGCATGCACATTTAAAAAAAAAAAAATTTTAAAAACTAAATTATAACTTCACGTATTTACATACGCGTACATATAGATATATACGAGTATACATATGTATATTAATTTCTTGCCAATAAACTTATATATCAAGTGTTCTTTCTATACAAGTTCATACAATAATTAAAATCATTTTTCCTTTTTATTTATTTTCTTTTTTTTCATTTTTTTGCAATTCCGGGCTAATTAACAGAATTTAAAAATGATGGTTTTTCAAGAAGTAAAAATAACAAGAGAAAAAAGTTTGTATTCTAAATAAAAAAAAAAATTACTCTTGATGGTGTGCTTTTTCATTTCGTTAATTTCATATTTTTGAATAAGTAATTTGAAAAGAACGTTTAATCAAAAAAAAAAAAAAAAGAGAAGGAAAAAAAACTCTACACTTGTGTAATTCCTAAAAATTTACCTATTTATTTCCTTAAACTTTAGTGTTTCATCATTATATACCTTAAGTGGAAATTTTTTTTTTTTTGCCTTTCCTCTCACTCTTTTTTCTTCTTTCCTTCCGTTTTCTTGATTAAAATTAAAAGAAAAAGAAAAATTAACAATTTTTAGTGCATGACTGTAATTGCTGTAATACAACACTCACCCACCTATAATGACACATAACAAGTAGAAAAAAAAAACAACAACCGTACTTTAATAAAATTATTTTTTCTTCATTATTGTTTGTCTCATATTTTTGAAAAAAAAAAAAATTATATTTTTTTATTTAAATTTTCTATTCATATACATTATCAAAAAAATATTAACTTGATTTCTAAGCTGGTGTGATACAAATTAGAATTTTTATAAAGATCGGCGTCGCGTACACACCAATTTTAAATTTTATTTTATATTTACTTGTTTTTTTTTTTTTTTTTTTTTTGAAGCACTATCTTCAAGATATTTTCATATGAGTAATAATTTTTTTTTTAAAAAAGCTTTTTGAACTCAAAATTGTATGTAGTATTTTACTTCTCTCCAAGAAAAGAAAATTTTTTTTGTGTGGTTCATGAGAGAATGCATTCGATACCAAAATATGTGTATTGTAGAATGCACATTTTTTTTATTTTATATTTTTTACTTTTTTACTTGTTGTCTTTTTCATTTCTTTATTCATTTTCGATTTTATTTTCTCTTTTTAACCTTTAAAAAAAACCCTTATTAGCAAACATCCCCAATTTTTAAAGTTTTCCCATCATATCTCCAAGTAAAAATTACAACTGACACAAAAAAAAAAAACAAGTTAAAAACAAAAGCTTACAACACACAGAAAAAATTAACATCGCACAAATTTATGTTGCAAGTGTGTGTATGTATAAGAAATTTTAGTTGCATATAAAATCCTTAGTTTTAAATATGCAATTGTATTTTTCATTTGTATATGTGTCGTTTTATATATACTGATAGAAAATTGCATTTCATTTGATTGTATAGATTTAGTGATATATATTTTACATAAAAGCTTCAAATTTTACAATGAATACAGTCGATTGTAAAATTATCATCAGAGGTTTTCTTTTTTATCATTAAAATTATACTGATCGTTTTGATTTTTGCTGGATCTTGGAATTCTAGACTTTCCAGTGAAATTGAAAATTTTCGTAATAATAACTTCTCAATTCACGTGATTGTTGTAACATTGAAATTACAAATAAATTGTTCTTTAAACCAAAAAATATACCTCCCCCCTCTTATTTCCTCCAAAAAACTCTTCTAATTTACACAATTCTCTGCTTCAAGTCTCACCTTAATAGATAATCTTTAGTTGATAGTTTAGTTTCCATTTAGGAAATTTAATTAGTTTTTTCAAAGGAAAATATAAGGCAAAATAATCTTTTTTGTAGTTCACAGTAGAATTTTCACATACAAATAAAATTACTAATCACAGAATGTAAGTACGTATGAAGGCAGTAAAGTTTCTCCAACATTGCATTGTAAAATTACAATTACACATCCTATATATAACGAAACATACTTGTGAAATTGCAAAAATGAAAAGAGAAAACAATGCTATTTTTACATTTTACTTTGTAAAATGCGAGTTTTGCCGATATGTAATCAAACCACATTACATACACTTTGATAAAACATGCATATATGTAATCTGAATCTCACAAAACAAAAATTTGCAATTGCAAATATTCATCTACACAATTAAAATTGTGTTAATAAAAATTCATTCATATACGCAAAATCATATATACATATAATTATAATTTATCATTGTATTTGTAATATTATCAACATACATTTTCATATATGTGCATATATATTTTTCATTCTCACATTGATGAAACTCGACTGATTTTCGCTTTTTTTTTTTTGTTTCTACTCTTATTTTGTTTCTCATGTCTCATGTAATGCATGTGCATTTTCCGCATGTTACATACATGTGGTAAACGTATATAAATTTGTAATTTGCAATTGCAGTAAAATTTTGTATATATTGTGTGTTTTGATAGCGATAATATAATGATAATATGTATATGAAAAAAAAAAACCAACAACAACAACAAATTTTATGAAGAAAAAAAAATAAAAAGGAGGAAAATATAAAAGCACTGGAGGGGAGAATTAAAAATTTTTTGAGCGATAAAAAAAAATGTATAATAATTTTGTACTATGTAGAAGTAGAATGCTTTCAAGTTTATTTTATACTTTTTTATAACCTTATGAGAAAAGGCGGATGCAACAAAAATATATATTATAACAGCAGCAATTCCAACAACAACACAACGACACATATCAGAGACACGACTAAACAATACAATTAAAAAAAATATAAAAATAAATCGAAATTGAAAAATAAAATAAAAAATAAATAAATAATAAAAGTGCATATCAAACACTTTTGCATATAACACACAAGAGAAAAGGGTAAATCGAATATAGGGGGAATATACATACATATGTATACGTATGAATGATGCACATACATGCAATTTGATGTTGTGTCGTTGTCGTCATCATCATCATCATCATCATCATCATTATTATATTCATTGTCGCCGATTAATATACATAGATATTCATTGAAATAATCTATCTGAACAACAAAAAAAAAAAAAAATCTTTATGTTGGTATTAAAGATTCTATAGGAAAACTGAATCAGTTGAGAAATTTTTTAACTTCTTTTATTTTTTTTCAAATATGAAATATAATATAAATTTATATAGGTACAAAATATGTACATATATATATAATAAATAGGTAGTTGATGATATTGTTAAAATAGTAAGTTTATATGTTGCACAAAAAAAAAAAAAAAAAAAATGTGCAAAAATTACATATATTCGTGTCGCATGCGCTTCTATCCCTATCGCACATTGAAAATATTCATTTTTTTTCGCTCTTTTAATAAAAATGTAAAAATCATCGAATGTGATGTGATATAATTTTCAGTCGTATAAACGCAACGCATCGACATGCAACGGAACGCATTTTCGGACGCGGCACGAGTCGATCCGATAAACGTCCGATCGCGTCCGATATTTTCGATATTTTACTGAAAAAAAATAAAATTACAACACATTAAAAACAATATACATAATAATAATTAATTAATTAATAAAACTTAAAAAAAAACAAACATAAAAAAAAAAAGGTAATTACCAAAAAAAAAAAGTAATTTTTTTTTTATTGTGTCTTTTTTTTAACGGTGTTTTTCTGTTTTATAATTTTCCTTTTTTTTTTTTTCAATTAAAATACATCATGCATTTTTCTTTTCGGTGATATTTTCATTTTTACTAACGTTCTTCGATTTATTTAATTTTTTAATATTAATTGTTTTTTTTTTTTTTTTTAATTCTGTAAAATGACTGTTATGATGATAAATATTGTTTAATGAGAATAAGGAAAATAATAAAACAAAAGAAAATATTTAAAAAAAATAATAAAGAAAAAAAGTAGAAACAATAAACAAGGAAAAATAATAATAATAATAATATAGAACGCATTCTTATAATACCAATACGATTTTTAATTCAAAACAATAATTCGTCGATATATACCTACACTACCTACATAACGAACATAATACACAACACGGTTATATACGGCACACGGTATAATTCTCATCATCATCATCAATATGTTGATGAAAATAAAAAAAATAAAATAAAGAAGAAAAGAAAAACATTTTCTACACATATGTGAAAACATTGGAAAATATAACATTTTATTACTTGTTTGGTTATAATAGCTCGCGCATTAAAAATACAATATTATTTTGTTTCGTTTTTTATTTTTTATTTTTTAAATAAAAATAAAAAATTCTTATAGAAAAAAATTTTATATAGTAAAATTTTTTTTTTTTTTATTTTGAATTTTTATATTTAAAAAAAAAAAAAAATTTTTTTTGTCGTTTTTTCTTCCTACTTTTTATTTTTATACTATATTTTTTTATTAACATGTTATAGATTCAACAAAACGGTTGTACTTATCAAAATTGAAACCTTAATGCAATATTTTAATAATTATTTGCCGGCGGTACATTAATTATGTGTTTATTGTGAAATTTAATGAAAAATCAAAATCAAAAAAAAAAAAAAATTGTATAAAGAGTTATTTTCAGTTATCAAAAAAAAAAAAAATAAAAAAATTCTTTTTAAATGAAAAAATTTTAATAATTAAAAAAAAAAAAAAGTAATTAAAAAATTTGAATTGAAAAAAAAAAATACTAGTAAAATTTAAATCAACAAAAAATAAATTATTATTTTTTCTTTATTGTTTCTTTTTCTTTTTCCATTCAATCAGTTTTTTTTTTTGTGCTTTAAAATATAAATTTTTTTTTCATAATTTGTGTTAATTTCCGGAAAATTAAATATAAAAATAAATTTAAAAAAAAAAAAATAATTAATAAAACAATTTTTCGTTTTTATCAACTTTAAGAGAAAAAACAAAAAAAAAATGGAAAATATTCTAAGTAGAACAATTTTTTTATGTTTTTTTATGATATAAATTTTCTTGTTTATGTGTTTAAAGAAGTAAAAAAATTATTTAAAACAAATTTTAAAATTAATAATAAATGAAAATTCAAATTAAGTTTAAAAAAAAAATTAAATAAAAATGCGCAACTATACGCAAAAAAAAAAAATATTTAACTAGTCGGTGCTAATAAAATGGTTTTTCAACAAATTTAAAAAATGAAAAGTTAATTTTTAATAAATTTTATTATTATTTTGAATTTTTGTTAATTTAAATTGTAGCTGTAAAATTGATTTTTAATTGAAACAACAGCAAAAATCGTTTCATAAATTTTTTTTTTTACAAATTAAAATACAGTTCAACAAATAAATAATTAATTTATAATTTAGAAAAAAAAAATACAATCTATAACAAATATAATAATTTTATATTAATTTAAGAATAAAAAATATATATATTTATGATTATTGTAAATGTGTGATGTGATTGGTAAAAAATAAAAAGTAATTAAAAAAAAATATGTAGGCAATTTGTAATTTTGTCTTTGTCATAGATTAAAAAGATATTTAAAAAGAAAAAATAAGTATATAATTTTTAAAATAAACTCTTTTAAGTGCATATAATCTTAAAAGTAATTTTTTTTTTTAAATTAAAAAAAAGAAGAAAGAAGTAAAAATGTGAAATAATAAAGTATTTCCAGAAAATAATACAAAAGTAAATTATTCATAAAGGAAGTATGTAATTTCTTCTTTATTTTCTTCTTTTTTTTTTTTTTGTGCATCATCAATTTTCGAAGAATACGTTACATAAAAAAAAAAATAATAATAAAATTTAAAAAAAAGAAATAAAATAAAATAAAATAAAACAAAATAGTGCTTATTACGCGCGCATATATTTTATTTTTGCTATGTTTTTTGTATAATGCCATGCTTACCAAAGACGATCTTCAGTTATGCATATGATGATGTCCTTAAAATAATATCCGGTGGTACAAATTCATCATTTAAAGGTTATTTTTATATTTCTACCTTTTTTTCTAATTTTTTTTTTTCATTTTTATTTTCTATTCCTCTAAAACCCTATATGTTTTTCAAAATTTCAAAATGTTTAAATTTATCCTTTAAACTTCAAAACAAATTTGTCAACATATCAAGCGAACTACGAGTGTGTGTGTGTGTGTGTTTTTTTTTTGGTCCATAAAAAGCACATATTGAGAAACTTTACATTCGTTATTTTGGCCTGATTTCTTTATTTAATTTTTTTTCTTCTTCATTAAAACTTGTGTGTTTTTTCAACTCGTTTTATTTTCAAGGAAAACGAAGAGAAAAAAAAAATATGTATGCGTTCATTGCATATTGTTATTGAAGTGCATTTATAATTCGCATTCATCATACATTCATATATAATATTCATGTACATACGAGTACATATGTATATAAATACATATAAGTATGTTGTATAGAAAACAATACGTCATACATCGTCTTTAAAACTAAACTTAAGCAGATGGCAAGAGGATATAAGACCAGTTTATAAAATTGTACTTCTTATTTATATGTTTTGTTTTTTTTTTACACTGGATTTTTATCCTTTTTTAAAAATATGTTGATATGCAATTTTTACCTTCTTGTTCTTTTTTATTTTATTTCTTGTCTGTTTAACTTTTTTTTTTTATTCAAATTTTAATTCTTTTTATTTTATCCTTTTTTTTCAAGAAACTCCATTGAAATTCACTTTTTGTTTTTTTTATTATTTATTTTGGTATGATGAAAAACACGTGATTCATATAATCATAAAACTCTGTTGGATTGAAAAGATAAACAAGAAGTATCTACCAATATATTTTTAAAATTATTCATATGTCATTTTCATAAATTCATGCCATATACATACGAAGATAGGTAATAAGTTTTTTTTAAAATTATTTTTTGATTTTTTATTTTACAATTTAAAAGCTATTAATTTTAATGTAAAAATTCAAGTATAAATTAGTTTTTTAATTCTTTTATTTTCTCAAGAAAATACAATAAATTTCTGTGACTTTTTCCAAAAAACAAATAATTCAATAATTTGATTTCTTTTAAAATTACAAGGAAAACAAATTAAGGTGTAGTGAAAGTCGTATCGAAATAGTAATTCATCAATGTAATGTAATTAATGCCTATCATTTATTTACAATTAATTTTTCATAGAAAGCAAAAGCTAAAACATTCAAATTGCATTAGGTAAATGAATTGTTTTAATGAATTTCAAATCAAATTGGATATATAGTTATGTAATTATAACTAAAATAATTACAGTTAAAAACTAGAACTTTTTTAAAATACTTCATATAAAATATGTAAAATTAGGACAACACTAAATTTCTGTATTTGGAAAAAAGCTTTCAATATTTTTTTTATCTTTACATATTACATTTAATACTTTTTTTTATAGATATTTGAATCTTTGATCTTAAATATTGTGTATTCTTTCAAAGAAAGCATTTTTTTTCAAGAATTATTAAAAAATTATCTATTTTATACAAGAGAGAATCATCAAGCCCGCCAGAAAACTGAATTTCAAATAAAGTCTAATTATTTTTTCTTCGGTAATGGTAATTACTTAATTTTAATTCAAACTTTCTCAACATTTTTCAACGTTTTAGATTTTATTTTATGCTAAAGTTAAAAAAAGGTGATTGTACTTAATTTTTTTCAAATATTCAATTGAATTATTTTTTTTCCAACACTTTAAAAATTTAGTAAATGTTTTTTCTACAATCTCTTTACTTTTTTTTTTTTCATTTTCATCAATTTTCCTACTTTTTTATGAACAAAAGGTGTTAAAACATTTTTATCTATGTATTTTCTAAAATCTAATTTACAGGTTAAAATAACAAAAACAAAAACCCGAAAACAAAAAACAAATAAAATAGAATAAAAGTAAAAAAATAAATTTAAAATCCCACAAATAAAAAGAAAAACATTTGTACAATACATTTAACACGTTATAATAGTAAGAACAAAAAAGTTACAAAAAAAAATTGACTAAAATTAAAATAAAATGTATTCTTATTTAAATTGGATTTCAAATGAAAAACATCAGTTTAAAAATGGTTTCTTTACGAGACGACAAAAAAAAAATTAAATAAAAAAGTGTTCAAAAACTAAAGTCAAATAGTACATATGTTTTTTTTCTTTCTAAAAATATTACAATGAAACAATCAATATGTTATTTAATTTGAATTAACATTATTTATTGTGACAATGTCGTAGAATAAAATCGAATTTTTAGATGTTCGATTTGAAAAAAAGGGTTTAAAAATATATTCTACACAAAAAAATTTATAAAAAACACCTAATCTGAAATAGTTTAAGAATAAGAAGAACTCTATATAGTATTTAAATTTTTTAATAACATCATTTTAATTCTTACTGAAAATCCTTTGGAAATATTTACCTTATTTTTATTCCAAAAGATTGAATATTTAAAGAATGTTTTGGAGAAAATTAAGAATTGATTTAAGACAAGTTCGTTATTAAACAACTTCTTACGAAGCTTATTAATTGCTTATCCTTTTTTTTCTCTTATTAAGTCAAATCGAATTTAAATTCCCATAAAAGAATTGCATGGTCTTTGTATAGAGATAAATGAGCCATATTGAAATTATCGGCGGCATAAAAATTAAAACTTTGTACAGATGTATGAATTATTATTATTTCTAAAATCGAATTACTTCGTACGAAAGTACTTGATTCAAAATAACTCACAACATTTTCCTTTTATAAAGTACATCAATGAAAATATCAGAAAATTAGAGAGCGTTTATTGCAACAAGCTCGAAGGATTAGAGAACGTAAATTGAAAAGTCGCAGATTGTTTTAAAATTATCACTTTATTTTCTACAATTGAATTAGTACAATATTAACAACAGATTCTTGAATCAATTCATTCAGAAATTGTTTAAAATTTAACATACTCGTATATGTGTTTGATTTTATGAAACAATTTTTACATATTTCTTTTTTTCTACGTTTAATTATTTTTTTTTAAATTCATATATAGTAATTTTTACAATTTTTTTTTTCAATTTGATAAAGAAAACTAGAAATACATATTTTTTGTTTTCTGTAAATTCATTCAACGAATTTTTTTTTAAAAAAAAGATATAATTATTATCAAAATAATTTATAAATTTTGTTTTTCTAATGAATCTAATCAAAATGTCAACAAAGTCATTGTTACAAGTTGCCTATAGATTATCTCTGAAGGACATAAAGTCCATTGACTATTATAAACGCAAGTTTCCTATATCATTCTTATCTATAGAACATTTAATTATAAAAATATAATCAGATTAACCTGTCTATGCAATTATACATACATAAAAGTGCATTTTTCAATTTGAAACCTTTTTTTTTTTGTTTTTTTCGAAATATGGCTTTTTTTTTTGTAAATTCTTTTTTTAGCATTTTTCCATTGTATCGAATAAATAGTAAAAATAATTTTAAAAAAAAGAAAAACAAACGCATTTTATTTTCAATTTTTAAGTCAATTTTGATCCAATAAGAAAATATTTGAAAATTTTTCAAAAATTATTATTTTCTAGTGGGAAGAACAATTTCTAAACGAATTATATAATTATTATAATTTTATTACATTGAAAAAAAAAAAAACATTATCTACATTGAATATGTATATATAGTGAAAATACACAAATGTGCTGAACCTTTATAATTGTCTGGCGTTAAAAGAATTTTGATATGTTTAGTATACGGTATCACAAAATAAATGGTAATAAAAATTAAAATGCTATAAATGTACTTTATTTGAATATTAAAAAATATATATATAGTACATATATGTATGTATGTACATATATATTTCAAAAATATGCGCTACACCTGATGTACAATCAGGTTAATTCTAATATACAGTTTTTTTTCTATTCTTCTACTTTTTTTTTATTCATTTTATTCATATGTACTATACATTTATGAGTAGGTACAACAAAATAAAGTACAAAAAAATAAATAATAATTTAAATTTTCCACTATAATATTAAGTTATATATTAATATTGAAAAGAAAAAAAAGAAGAAGAAGAAGACGAAGAGAACAACAGTTTCTATACAAAAGAACTATATGAACACAAGAGATGAACCACACCTTAATCACTTTAAAAGGAAAATAGTTTAAAAAATGCATTCATAACTCACTGGGCATACATATTATATTTTTACCTATATATCTAACTAGATACTTATAGAGATAGATAAATATATTAATCCATAATATCAAGTACATACTCGTATATATGTATGTACATATATTTATTATGACATATTGTACAATATTTATAATTCTAAAATATATATTTATTCTTTTGATATCTAATAGTAAAGAAAATAAAAATACACTCATCATATAGTTTTTTTTTTATATATACCTATATATAATCAATAGAATTAGTAAATTAATAATATACGAAACATTTTATAAAAAAAAATCATATAAAATATGTAAAAAATAAATATATTACTTAATAGATGAAATAAACAAACTACATACATATGTACATATATTCCTTATTCTTATATATATTTATTGTACGTACAATAATACTTTTTTTCTTCTAATAATCTTTTAGATACTTTTACGATAATTTCACATACAATCTCACATTTTAGATATTTTTTATAATATTTAATTCAATTTTTTTTTAAATATTAAAAGAAAAAAATGTATATCTCACTTAAATAATTTTTTATCATATTTTTTATATACATTTACACATACTCGTATTTATACATATATGGAGAAATACATAATATCTATAAAATTTCAATTTATTGAAAATTACTTAAATAGAAAAATAATAGATATTATTTGAGAAAATGAGATAGCAAATACACACATTCATGTATTTATTTTATTTTTATAAATTATTTACTTTTATTTCACAATTCACCTTAAAATTTATAATAATTAAAAAAAAAAAAAACATATATTATGTATTCTATGAAAAATTGAAGAGAAAAAAAAAATTCAAGAATAAAATGAAAAGAAAATAGGTAGTAAGTATGTTGGTAAGTTTGAAAAAAAAAAACAACAACGAATGTTAATTATCAATTCATGGTCATTTAATTATATTGTATATATAAAATATACACATTCAAGTAAAAGAGTGCGTATATTATAGAATTTTTATTTTTATTTCTTTTTTTTTTTAATAATTTCAATTGAAATTAAATGTTACATTAATTCTTGTGTTATTTACTTATATGTTTGGGGGAGAGAAAAAAAATGTTCTGTGTACAAGTGTTTAGAAAAAAAAGACACGTCAAATAAAATTTTAAAAAATGTATTTTTTTCTGGTTTTTTGTTTTTTTTTTACTACGAAATTGCATACGTGGAATTTTAATTACGTAAATCATATTATAAAAACTTGCATTTTTTTATTGAATTCAATTTTTTATTTTTTTCAATTCAAAAATAATAATAATTTCAAATTAATATTACAATTTTTTTTATTTTTTGCAGTTTTTCTTTTTTAAAATTATTATTCAATGCGTTAAACACAAGATTATAATTGAAATATTGTTGAATTTTTAATTTTAATTTTAAAAATCATATTAATAAATCTTGTTGAAGTTTGCGTTTTTTTTTAAAAATTAATTTTTAATTTATTTAAAGAGAAAAAAGGCAAAAAAGTAATCACAAAATTTTAATATTGTAATTTTTCCCTAGAAAAACACAGGTGAACAAACATGCTTTAAAAAAGGATACTTATGGAGATCAAAATAATTTCTGTTCTTGGAGAAAATTGTCCTTTTCAAGAATAAAATATTTAAATTTGCTTATCATGAGATCTGTGAAATCTGAGTTTTTCTGCCTTGAAATTATTGGTCTAAAAAAGTGTTTAATTTATTAATGAAATGTTGCTTTCGTGTTTATATAGTTTTTATCCAGAAAAAGAACCAGAGAAAATCCTTGTAAATTTTCCAAATAAAATTTAAAAAAATTATAATCTTTTTCATTGAAGTTTAAAAAATTCAAAGGTTTCATGATGTAAAAAAATATTCTCTTCCTAGAATTTCTCCAGCAAAACAAAACTTCTGGAAATTTTTATTTTCTAAGAATTGAGTGTCTTATGAATTTAGTTTTAAATGAAATCACCTTGAATTGAATAACAAAATTCAATTTAATATTCGTATACTATTTTATTATTATTATTGGGAATTAAAAAAAACAAAAATTCTCTTTAACAAAATATTTCTGAAATATCAGTTGATTATATCAAGAAAAAATCAAAAACACTTGTTCAAATGTTTATCTTTGTTTTTCTCATGTAAAAACATAATAATAATAATTTTAAATTAAAACTAAAAACTTTTACGTAAATTAAATGTTTATTGAATGCATTTTTATTTTCCGTAATAAATTTACACAAATGAAAATTATATGAATTTTTTTATTTGTTCGTGTTGGAAATTTATTCATTTTAATAATAATTTCTGTTTGTAGTTTTAATTTACTGATAAAAATTAAAGTATCAATTTTTGATATTTAAAAATTTCAATAAAATGTTAATTTGTAATTTCATAGAAACAACATGTTTCTATAAAGATCATAAGGAGAAGACAAGACATTCAAGTACACGAATACGCTATTTTTTTAAGATACAAAATTTCTTATTAATAAAAACTGATTAATTCGAGGTATTTTTTTTTTCGAATTGCTAGTACACCCTTTTTTAATAGAAAATAAAAATTAAAAGTAAATTCAACAATTATTTTTAAAGGTGATAAAGAGTATAATTTTTAAAAGGCAATTTTCTTATTTTCAATTTCATTATTAAAATCTTTTTCAAAAGTATATATAGTTACTTAAAACAACAACAGCAACAACAACAAAAACAATAATAATATGTAATTAATTACTCTAATTATAAACATCAAAAGTCCTTCAGCATAAATGAGTTAAAATATATTAAGAACTTCTCTTTTTTTTAAATTTTATTTCTTGTTTTCATTCCTTTATTTTCTATTTACATAGATTTCTTTAGAAAAAAAAACTGTGTTGTTTTTCTTTTATTTTCTTTGCTTGCATGAACAAAAAAAAAATACTATAACATCAAGTTATCATTTTTTATTAGATATATCTTGTGTTTTAATAATTTCTGTTTTTTTTTTTTTATTCTTTGCACTCTTACAACCAACCCTTTCTGTGTGACGGTCTATTTCAATTTCTTTTAGAATTTCATAATACTCATATGTGCAGCTATACATATGATTTATTCTATCATCATCATCATCATCATCATCCACCCTTTCGGAAAGAAATATATTTAAAAAAAAAAAAAAGACAAATAAAACACATATAAGAAACACCCTTCTTTTATTTCAAATGAATTATTGCAGGAAAAAAAAATCATAACAAATATACGAATAAAAAAGCTAAGTTTAAGTGAAAAAATGCGTAAGAAGGATGTATTTAACGCATTTTCTTTATATGTCTTTTCATACTCTTATCTTCTTTTTTTATTCTTATTCTTTTGTCTGTTTCTTTGATGCTTTTGTATTATTATTATGAATATTTTGCATTATTTGCAGCTAATTATGCATTGCCTTGTTTTAAATAAAATTTTTTTTTTATTGTTGTTTCTTTTATTTAAAATCGTAAAGTAGCAATGTGTTAATTCAGAATAATATAAAACATTTTTTATTTTTTCAATTTTAATTTCATAATAAATTTGTAACACATAATTTTACACAATTTTTACTTTGCGAAAAAAAAAATAAAGTATTGCTTTTTTTTTTTCTTGTAACAGATAATATTTAGAAGAAAAATAATTATTATTGAAATACACTTGACATATTTTATTAAAAAAAATTTTTTTTGATTCCAGTAATTGTTCAGGTGATTATTTTTATATTAGCAGAATCAATTACTTTTAATTACATATATTCTTTTCCAAGCAAAAAATTACATACAAATGTGCAATATACTCGTACAATACATGGGAATTTTGAAATTTGTCATCACAAACAAAAAATCCAATAACATATTGGCATTCTATCATTCGAAATTTATTAATTTTTATTTTTACGAATTCAATTTTTCTTTTTTTTTTACTTTTTAGAAAAATAAAATTATCATGAAAATATTTTCATATTGATTTCCAAGTGGAAATTTCAAAGAAGAAGAATTTTAAGAAATGAAACGACTAATACTACTAGAACAGTAGTTCTCTAGAAGTCTTAAAAAAATCTCTTTTTAGTGACTAAAAACTAGTTATGGCTCAAGAGCTTATCTTACAAGAACGACTTTTGTGTGGCTTACATTTCATGTAGAACTTTTAAAAATTTAGACTGTTAAATTTTCTAAAAAGCATGTTCAGTGCAGTGCTGTAAAATGCTTTTTTTTTCTTTTTTCTTACAATGAAATTAGAAAAAAATATTTTTCTTGTTAGTCACTAAATTAAATAATTCATTTTACGTGTGTGTAGATATGTCGTGGTCAGTGGCGGATTTAAGTGTGATGCCGCCCTAGGCATTGTCCCACATGGCGCTCTTGGTAGGAAAGTTGTGAGGTTTTTTTTTTGCTTGTTAGATAGAAGTTTATTTAGTCTATTCACAGCAATGAAAAGAGGTTTTTTTTTTGCTTGTTAGGTCAAGATTTGCCGCCCCTAAAATTTTGCCGCCCTAGGCAAATGCCTCACTTGCCTAAGCCTAAATCCAGCACTGGACTCGTGGTTTTCAAAATGGTGAAATATCAACACAATAATATTTTCCTGTCGTTTGATTTGACATTAAAAATGCGTTTAGGATCACCTACTTACATGTTTTTTATTCGTTATTGGACCTATTATGTTTATTAAGAAAATGTTTCTGCGAGTTCGAGAACGTCAAATGATCGTCAATTGACGATATTCAGCTTAAGACGTTGTATTCCTGAATTTCGTCAATTGACGATCATCTGACGTTTTCGAAGTTACAGTTTAGTTTATTTAAAAGAAGCGGAAGTACGAGTATTTGGTAAAAAAAAAAATAAAAATTAGAAAAACAATTCTAGATTTGAAATTTAACTTTTCTATAAAATTGAAAATTTCAAACTAATTTGATAAACAAAAAGCCAAATTATACGTCCTACTAATTATTTTATTTTTATTCAATTTTCGAATTCAAATAAATACATCACTAACTCTTTTTTTTTTTTAAACAAAATTTTTAAAGAACAAAATGGTCGTTCATAATAATTAGCGTATTTATCAAGTTATATTTTTCATTGCAATGAAATAAAAAATTATTTCGTGCGAAAAATTACTTTTGTCTACGAATTGAAATAATTAAAAATGAAAAAAAAAAAAAATACAAATATGTTATGATTATTATTTACAATTGAACATCGGGTTAATTATCACTTGGCGCACACTACACAAACACATAAATTTTATTTTATTACATACGAATGTATATATGTATATTTTTTTTTTGATAAAATAAACCAAAAAGTAAAAAAAAAAAAAGGAAGAGAGAAAAAAAAATTGAAAATAATAATAATATATTTAACATGCATGCATAACTTTATACTATATGCACATTCTATAGTATGTTGTATATAATATAAAAGTGAGTACTTGAAAGCATTTTCATTCTTTCTTTCTCACTAATTTTTCAATTTTTCTTAACGCATTTTTAGTCAAATAATATAAATTTTTTTTTTTTGGTTAAAAAATGCACGTAAAATGCATGCGACCATCATACCTATTATATTTGCAAATATAAAGAAAAAAAAGTACCTATACCAATGTATGTAATATTATAATAAAAGCAAATGTATAATGCACATGCACATTGCACATTGTATTATTGCATTTCCTTTTCTTTTCTTTTGCTTATTTTTTATACTTATATATTTTTCCTTCAATTGTATTTGTGAAACGTTATGCATGTATGTACGCATATGTATATGTATGTACTTGTATATGTTATTTTTGTTTAACTGGACGACGACTGTTGAATTAGAAAGAATATAATATAAGTAATATTGCATTATGAATAAAATAAATGTATGATTTGAAGCCACCGCATATATATGTACCTACATACATATACATATATATTACATAGAAGTCACAATCTAAGTAAAGTTTCTGTACCTACATACAATTTTATAGGAAAGAAAAGCAAATATATAAAAATGCAATACAAGTATGTATGTAAATTGTAAAAATATTAATACCGCCATTAGAGTGTTGTGGCCTCTAAACGTGCGCCCGCAAACGCAAATTACCATGGCATTGGAGCAGCTTGTTTTTTTTTTCTTTTATATTTTATTATATACATATATTATACATATGTACACATAAATATATTTCTTTTTAAAAGTGCAATTTTTTGCAATATAGTATATATACAAACACACACATTGGTATTAGTTATCTTCACAATTATTATTAAGAGAAAAGTTCGTCATTTTAAATTTATTAAGTTCCATGAAATTGTACATTTTGTATGACCATCGTCGTACAATGAAACATAAAATATATACCTCAATATAGGTAATTCAGTTGAATTATTTTGATTTAATAATGCAGTGTAGTATTAAGGTTTTTTTTTTTTTCGTTTCTTAGTATAGGAAGAAAAAACAAGTCGAAAATAAAAAACACCAAATAAAATTTATCAACATATAAACATATACATACATATGTACATATAATATACATATAGGTATAATCTAAAATTGTATCTTATTTTATAAAGTGAAGATATTTATATGAATGCATTATTTTGAATCGCTATATAGCTATACGTCTGTAAATGAGTACACTAAACGCATATGATGTGCAATTTTCGAGGGACAGATTTAATAAAAATACGAGTGATTCCATATATGATGCAACTTGAAATTGCAAATTTTACTCTTGGTACATATCTACTTGTTTATATGCAATATATCTTAATAAATGTAATGTAGAAATGTCATTAAAATATTATTCACTTATGTTTTTATTATTACGTATATCTGTGAAAAAATATGTAGGTATCTATCTGTACGTATATTCATTTTATATACGAGTATGCATTTTATCGAAACCGGCATATTATAAATCTCTATATATATAATATTTTCTATTTAACTAAACTAAGTACACGTATTTTATTATTTATATGAAGCACACTTTCAACTTTTCAGCTGTTTCCATGTTTTCCGCCATTCACAAACAAAACTCGTTTTTTTAGGACACGTACGTATATAATATTTTCAGTTAACATACGTACATCGTACATATTATGCACTTTTTTTTTATATAGGTACATATTAATAATCTATGATTATTTGCATATCCCTATATCCTATATATACATCTAAAATGTTATACTACTCGTACCTACATATAGTACCTATTATTCAACACAGTAAGTTTAGCATATAGATAAAATAATTATTTTCACATACATGTGTAACTAAAGATACACCGTACATATATTATAATATCTAGTTATTTTGTATAAATCTATTTATATAACATTAAATGAAAAACACGCATATTGTATTCCCTAAAGTTATATGTATGTATATTCGATATCTGCCTATTTTTGCAATAGTTATATACGTACAATATATTTATATGATATGTGACCAAATTACATGCATATACATAATAGATATATATAATATGCGTTTGCAGAAATTGCACGCAAAGCTAAATATATTACATGACCCGTATTATTGCAAAAACCTACATCTACAGTCTACACGTTGGTATACCAGTCAAAAATTACAGAATAAAAAAAAAAAATTAGCAAACTAACAATTTACGTAAAATATTTTGGCTAAAAATATTCGACATAAAAATTAGATACATATCATTTTTTTGGGCAGGTCATGGTTACTATACATAAAAAATAAAAATGTATACGTACATAAATAAATAGACCACCCTTGTTCATATTTTTTCTACTTAACAACCATATGGTAAATAATAATTTGAAATAAAATAATTTTTACATAAATTATCACATGACAGTCACCAATAAAATAAATACTTATTTGAAAATAAATGTTAAATTGTATCTTTTTTGAATAATATGACTATTAGAACATTTAAGGATATTTTGATCAACGAACATATTGTGGAACTTTGAAAAGAAGAAGAAATCAGGAAAAAAAGCATATAGGTCAAAACTTAGCTTTAGCAAAAACTTTTGCAAATTAGATATGTATATCAAACACTGAATGAGGGAGTAAATAAATTTTTTTTTAAGTCAATCTTATCCTTTTTATAATGAAAAATTTTCTTACCAAATTAGAAATAAAATATAAAACAATATGGTTAAATAATAGGGTTAAGCAAACTGTAAATTAAAATTTAATCAAATAAAGGAAATTAGTGTCACTCTTTCCATTAATTTTCAAAAACAAAATTAAAAATTATCCTTTCAATGAGGTGAATCTCGCATACCTTTACGTACCTTTACATATATTTGTAACAGTTATATACTTGTCATAATTTTGAACTGTTATATACCAGCAGATCCATTATGTACAGTAAAATATGTGTATACACATACATGAAAACGATTTATTTCCGATATGTCTTATTCTTGTATTTATATACTGATTTCATCAAATTTATTGAAAACTACTTATTAAAATATATATTTATAAATTTCCACATGAATAAATAATTGTTTTACATGATGTATATATACATACACACTTATGTATAATTTTAATTCAAAACGCATGTACTTATTGTACATAAAATATACAATGCAATTCTACATAGTCTTTTATATACATTATACAATTTAATTTCACTGTTTCCAAGTGAATTAATACATTTTTTTTTATAAACAAACTTACGCATAAACAGATAATAATAACAACAATTACACAAACATAAGCAATAATGTACAATATCTATACATATTTGTGTAATTGCACTTTTTTTAAACCTTTTATTTTTTTAATACGTACAGTAAAAACATATATATTTGTCGCATTGCATTGCTCTTATTTTTTTTTCTTTTTTTTAATTCAAGAGAAAAATTATTTAAAAGTGCAATAAGAGAAAAAAGTTAATTTTTGTAAAATATTTTTTTATATGATGGATGATTCGTTTTTTAAATGAAATTTAGAGTGCATTATTCACCATAACCAGAGACGCCTATATGGACAACGCTTAGTTCTTTAAAATATCGAAAATCCTGCATTACTTTAGATTGTACAAACAATTTTTTGGAGAGAAAAAAAAGTCCATAGCGTTTTCCTCTATCCAGAATATTTGTACATGGAACTTAATGTGAATGTTTCGATAGAAAGAAACTCCTGGAAATCTACAAGCACAGAAATTCATCTTACCTTCAGCTATTATTTCCAGAAAACTACTCAACCTCAGTAGGAAAGAGCTAAGTACCATTACAGGTCTCTTAATCGGACACTGTCCTCTCAATTACCATCTAAGTAGAATAGGCCTACAGGAGGAAGACAAGTGTAGATTGTGCAAGGAGGCCAAAGAAACCTCAAAACACATTCTGTGTGAATGAGAGGCGTTGGCCTTTAAAAGATTGTGCTACATGCATCAGCATTTTCTCAAGCAAGAGGAAATCTGGTGTGCACCTTCTAATAGAATTTTAGGATTTATCAATAGCCTAAATCTATAAGAAGCACGGGCTGTACAAAAGATCTTTACTGGTCGAAGTGCAATAATAGCACATTATATATCTATCTATATAATGTTAATGTTACTAAAAATTACTAAAATAAGTTCCACAAAATTTCTATAGATATTTTCTGTGAAAACCCGAAAGATATTCTCAGGAAAAACTGTAAACCATAGTACTTTATTTTTATTGATAAAAAAAGCGTAAACACTTGTATTGAAAATTAAATTTTCTCAGAAATATTAAGCTTTTCCGAAAAAAAAAACAAACAAATGTCCTAACAATAAATGCCTAATCAAAACCACAAATTAGAATTTCAGTATTTAAAATCTTTAAAAAAATATAAAAACAATGTAGTCACTTACCTGTTTCCAAAAAGGATCAAATTTTATTTGTTTATTTTTTTTCTTTTACACAAAAGTGTAACAAATCTATAAATGTCACCTAAACTTAAAGTATTTACTAATTGATCCTTTAATTTATATGGCTAACACATGTCCTGTCAATTTAATTTTGTGAATGTCATCAATGACTCTTATGGTAAACTGAAATGGTAAACATATTTTCAAAATGTAATATCAACAAATCGGATAAGATTAAAAGCATCTCTTAAATTTTAACAACAAAATTTAACTAACTATCTATTTAGAATTTTTTTTTTTTTTTCATGTGTGTACATACATATGGTATGTATAATTTAGCCAGTATTTTAGATGGAATATATATTCATTCATCCTTTTTTATCCTACTTTTATATAACATACAAACATATATGTATATGTATACATTGAATAGTTTACGAATTCAAATATAGAGATTTAACGCGAAATACCACAGGCATTGACTGCAACCAACATATATGTATGTATGTTCATATATAGAAAGCTGAATCATAACTTTTGTGAATTGTTGACATCCACTTTTAAATACTCTATTTATTCTATTCTATATGAATTGTTGAAAACTTTCAAACAGGAATCTAGTGAGTGATGTTAAAAAAAATTTAAAAAAATAGACCATCACATTTAAACTAGATACGATCCTGATCCACCTTTCATTAGAATTTTGTATGTTATCTACATACATATGAATACATTATGTACGTATGTTTTTGAAAATTTTAAATGTCCTATATATGTACGTGAAAATTTTGTAGACAGAAGTATATTCATTTAGTTATGTGAAAATGTAGCACACATAGATATTTTTTTTTTTAGTCCTGAAATAGGTACATGTGCTTGATATCATAGTATGGTATAGGTAATGTTAAACTTAGGCTTTTTATATCATACTTTATATAAAAGTCAAATATATGCAACGATATGATACAAAACTTTCCCAAAATGATATACTTTTTTTCAAATAAAAACAAAAAAAAAACAAGCGACAAGTCAGTCTTGTTTAGGTAAATTGTTAGCATCTGTTACCTCTGCAATCCTGATGTACTACTATCATATCATTCTGTATACGAACATATCCTTTTATTACAATGTATGATGCACTCTATATAGGTACATATTTGTATGTGCACACAGGATTTCTATAATAGGACTACAACTTTGATACCATCATCATTTCAATTTATACCTATGTCATTTTATATCCTACATGTTTTCAAATATATTTTCATACATAGATAGACATAGATGTATATTTCCGTATAATATGTATGTACATACAAATATTCAGTCATAACACCCATTTAACGTAATAATGTAGTTATAATTCTGTTGAAAGTTAAATTTTGGTGAAAGTTTTTTGGTAGATTTTAATATATTTACAAAGTGTTTGCAGATTGTTCTCTCACTTTCAACAGTTGCATCGTTTTGTTGTTGTTTAATGTTGTTTCTGTTCAATACAAATCTATCTATATGTACATATAATAATATATAGTATATATAAAAATTATTATATATTTATATAAATGCACAATTCGTTCATTTTATTCATTTTGTTCGTACAATGAATTCCTGTATGATTTTCTACATGAATATAAAATTATATTCTACATTTATGGAATATACAAGCAAACATACCAAAACACGGATATGTACTGTATTCTATATATATGTATGTATATTTAAAAATACCTTTATCTAGCATTATATTACATATTTATATATGTATATTATATACGTACATATATCTTTATAACATTTAATATGAAGGACGTTATAGTTTTACCACTTGTTGCTTATATAACGATTAATAAAAGCATTTTCTCTGATGTTTTCTGTATTCCATTTTTAGACTTTATATACATAATACAAATATGTATGTATATATTTTAAAATGTTGTTGATATATCAACATACAAGTTCATCATACTTATATATTTGCATATATATGTATATTATATACAAATAACTATTTGTTGTATTTTAAAATAAAATGGTCTATTATAATGTGTATATACATTTTCATTATAATATATAAAAACATCATTTTTTTGGTAAGATAAAACTTTTTGAAAAGACTAAAATTTCTTAAGTTTACTTGAACAATCAAAAACTGATAAAATGGTTTATATTTTTTTTTTTTCTTCTTTTTTTTTTTTTTCATCCTTTACTTTTACGTTTTACTTAAAACTTTTCAAATGTTTCAATTAAAATATCTTAACTTGAACATATTCAAAGTAAAGTACTCGTATAATATTTCAACTTTATTTAAATTGAGAGGAAAATACAAAAAAAAAAAAATAGGAGAAGAAAAAAATAAGAGTTCACATTCTTAAATATGGAAAAATTTCCCTTTTTATTTATTCGATTTTTTTTCTTTTTTTTTTTTTGGTGACATAAGAAATTTGCTACTGGAAAATATTTTATATTATATCTTTTGTAAAAGGAAAATTGGTTTTTGCATACCAGCATTTTAATTTAGAAAAAAAAAAAATGAAATTTTAAAATTTTTGTAATAGGACCCTTTTATGATTTTATCAATTGAAAAAGTTGAAGTTTGTTCGAAAAAAATTATAAAAATTACTAGAAAAAAAAAAGTGCTTTACATGTCATAGGTATAAAATGTATATTTGTTTTAGTATCTTTCAATGAAGAAAAATAACCCCTTTACTTTATGCATTTTAAAAAATTTTCAAGCAATACGGAATACTTTTCTTTCATCATTTTTGTTATAGTGTACATATTTCTACATTTTTACTGTAAAGTAATCCAATTTTTAAATTAGTCATCCAAAATATTTCCGTTTGAATATACATAATATGTAAATAATAACCAATCTTAGAACATTTTGACGACAACTGTACCGAATAACATATACCATGCGAAACATTCCACATGGAAATTTTTACACTTTATAGCCTTGTTGGGCTAAAATTAATTTTCTTGAATTAAGTATTTGTTGGAGGGTTCTTCATAGAATTTATTTTTTCTCAGATAATCCTGCGTTTCTGTTAAAAAAAATATGATGTCTACGTTTAAAAAGTTTTGGCATAAGAAATTTTTAAAGTCAAGAGATAACATTTTTTTGTATAGTATTCGTTAGATTTATTTTAGAAAGAATAATTTGTATATTTAATTCTACTTTATCATTACTTTTTTTAAAATAAATGGTAATTATAATTTAAGTTGATAATTTAATCGTCGTAATCCTTTTTCCTTTTTTCAAAAAAAAAAAACTTTATAAATCGTCTTGTATGAATATTTAAAAAGCGGTTAAATCCACTAACTAATTTTAAAACAATTTCTCTTGAAGAATTTTCAAAATTTCATTACAAATAGCATACACATACATACATAGTATCTACCCTGCACTAAATTATTATTTTAATAATTTAATAATCCAGATTAAAACACCGATTGTAACGACAATTACACAATCTATCTAAGATTTCTCAATAGAATATTTTTATTTTTGTTCCCTTAAATATCATAATTTTCACATACATTTTTTTAAAAATGAACAAAAAAAAAATAAAAATTCTCAAATAAATTTATTAAACGAGTTTTTTTTCTTTCTTAAATGTGCCATTTTCCTATATTGCAAATAACATTTTGCAAATCATCCCTAGTTATTCATCAAAAAATGTATGACAAAAAAAAAAAAAACAACAACAACGAAAAAATTGCATTTTTCTAAAATAAATCGATTGCAGTAAAATTATGCATAATGCATCCAAAACACACACATATACATATACCTATATATTATAATATACCTTTTTTTTTTTAATGTAGATATTATAAAATGCATTATATATATGTAGTAATTGTGTTTATGGTATGCATTCAAAAATGATTAAAAAATATATAAATATCATATTTACACACATTTTGAAAAAAATAACTATGTATGTATATATAGTATATGTATAATATATAAATTTTATTATAATATTCTTTATAATATCGTCGTCAGTATTTTAAAATAAAACGAGGTGCAGTCAGGTTTGACAACAAAACTTCTAAAACTTGAAAGATCAAAACCACTTTTCTTTTTTACCTTTTTCTAAGCGCAATTATTCACGCTCAAGGTTATGCACGTTTTCCATGTTTTCCCAATCAGGAATTTAATTTGTATGTCTAAAGTTTATTTATACTATATACTATATATCATATATGTATCTATATAAAATACATATTCTTTTTTTTTCCTTTTTTTTCAATTTTTATTTTGTTAAGTATTATTTTATTTTGTTTTTTTCAATTTATATTTACATTTTTTTATATTAAAAGTTTTTTAGCTTCTGATTTAACTATTTTAATAATATATGCAATTATTACATGAGATTTCTTGTTTTGTTATTTTGTTGTTTTTTTTTTACACATCACAATTACCTATTTATTAAAAAGTTGTTTTAAAAAATTTTTAGGATTTTTGTTTTTTTACTTTTTTGCTCTTTTGCTTTTTTTTTGTTTTAATTAAAATATAAATTTAATGAATTAATTTATTTGTGAACGATAGATATTTTCTATATAAATTCTAATATTATTTCCTGTATATGTGACATTTACAAAGTTCTATCTTTTTTTTTTTCGTTAAAAAAAAAAAAATATTATCTAATTTATTTTTATTTGACTTTTTTATATTATGATTGTGTTGAATGTTGATTCAGAACGAATGTTTTATTAATTAGATTGTAATTATTAATTCAGGAAAAAAAAAACACACTCACACATTGTTAAATCATTTTCTGTAAAAAAAGTAGTTTTTCTTTTTATTTATTTATTTATTTTTTTTAATTTTTTTAATTTGACCTTTTTAAATAAAATTATGAATTCTAAAAACGTTTATTTTTCATACAAATTTTAATTATACAGAATTACCTTGATCATTATATTATATTTGAAAAAACAAAAAAAAACAAAAAAAACGAGTATATAATATGTTGTATTGTATAGATATTATTACAAATACATAGAAATTATATTACAAACTTAGTTATTAGAAAATTTTTAAATAATATAAATTCCATAGAATTAATTTAAAATGGAGGTTCTTTTAAAAACATGTTTTATATGAGATAATGGAAGAAAAAAAAAAAACAAATGAATTATGACGTTTTTATATCTTTAGATATTTTGATTTTCAAGAACAATGAAAAATTATTACATATTTGGTATTTTAAAATGATAAATTGCATTAAAATTTAAATTGTTACAACAGATTCTATTTAAAAATGTCAAAAAAAAAGTAAAATACAAAGTTTTTGTAGAAATATTGAAAAGATATGATAAAATCTTTAGAATATTCATGTTTTTTATAAGATTGTTCTAAGCCTACATACATACGTATACATATACTATAGATCTTGGTCAGACATGTCAGGAAGTAAAAAATTCTGAAAAATTATCTTCTAATTTTTTATTTAAAATATTTTTCAAGTTTCAGAAATATCTATAATTATTCATTTTTCAAGAAAAAATACTGATAAATACATTTTTTTTTTTAAATTCTGATATAATTCTGATATAATAATATTCAATATTATTTTAAAAATGATTTTTTCGTTAGGTACATTCGAAGTGAACATTTTATTTTATTTTTAAACAAGTTTGTTTTTTATTTCCTTGTTTTAGAAATATTATGATACTTTGATATACGACTATATAAAAAGCGCCTCTAAATTTCAAAATTTATTCCAAAATAATTAAAAACAGAAAAAAAAACCTTATTTCAAATTTAATGATACTAGATACTTGTCTATATACATCTAAAAAGTCTGTTAAATTACATGTCTGGGATTCTGTACAAAAAAAAAAAAAAATTCATTCCAGTATAAACTCAAGTAACACACTCAATATTGTAATGATTACACTTTTGAAACATTAAAAAAATAAATAAGTATATATTCCCAAAAGATATTTCTTAACAGTTGATTTTCATTTAAATAAAAATTCATATTATATGTGTATTACATGCATGTTTTAATTTTTAGAACCAAATAAAATGCATTGTTCTTATGAGAAATAAAAAAAAGAAAAAAAAAGAAACGAAACGAAAAACAAAAACCTTAAAAATGTAACATGACATGAAAAAAAAAAAAACAAAATAATAATAATAATCATCATCATGAACAACACTCATTTTCATGTTCATCTTCAAAAATTCAAAAACATTTCCTATACATCAACTTTATATGATGTGTATCAATTGTCATTACATGCTTTTATGTAGATTTTTTTTTTTTTTTTTTTTTGTTACATCCATCGTAACATATGAATAAAATATTCTCTCGGGTATGTATTGTGCTGTATCTTTTTTTTTTTCGAGAAGAAGAATAAAAAAAGTTTATAATAAAAATCCTATTTTTACAAAAAAAAAAAAATTTCATAAGAAGTTTACGAGACAGGAAAAATATATGTAAATATTATACATAATATGTACTTATGTATATGTATATATGAGATTTTTTATTTTTGGCTATATCATTCCATATACATTTTACTACCAGCACAAGTATACAAAAATAAAAAATAAAAAAGATTTTCATCAAAAATTCTATGTAGCAGGAAAATTAAAAAATTTTTATTCTTTTTTCAGTCTCAATTTGTTTTTTTTTTTTTTTTTTGGTCTGCATTATGCTAAACGCATTTATTTTAGCAAGTGCTTAAGAGCGTGCGTAAAAATTCTGTTGCATGGTGGTGCTACTGAACTTTTGATGATAATGATGTTGAGGATGATGTAGGGAGGTACATAATTTTTTTTATTTTTTTTTTTTATAGTCTGATAATATATCTAGTAACTATATTCAACTGTTTCACTAAAATAATGCATAAATGAGCGACGATGAAAAATTTAAATAAAAGTAGGAAAATGAAAAAGTATTAATAAAAAAAGCAACAACAACAAGAAGAAAATCCTAAAAGAAAAAGGATGAAAATAAGAAATGAACTGATGGAAAAAGTATAAAATTTATAAAGACGAACGAAAAAAAAAAAACCATCAGAAAAAAATGCAACATTATCGATTAGTGGGCCGCTATTAAATATATACCATATAACTAAATATGCATATAAGTATAGTATATCATATAAAATAATTTTCCATCGACCATATAACCCTCGAATAATGATCATGCGAAATATTCACCTTATACCTCATCCCTTAATATTAGTTAGACCTTTTATATATCCATCATCTACAAAATCCATCATTTACTCACCAATATTATACGGTTGGTTTAGTTTTACTTTGGTGGTACATTCGGTTATTTATCAAACTTAAAACTTCCTTTAACTCAAACTTATTTATAGTATCCTTTTCAAGTAAAATAAAGTATCTCATCCTTTTTTTTTTCTTCCTGCAAATCAATATACTAAGTTTTCCCGTATCCACCCTATACAATATTATTCAATTCAAATATACCCTAAGAAAATATATTAGGTGGTATATGTACATACATATCATCATGTATATAATATATATATGTATGTACATTGTACATACATACATACTTACATACTTTGACTTTGGAGCCTTCTTATATGTACATGCAGAAATGCAACGCGTGCATCAATACAAGCGTGTGCCGACGACCTACTATATAATGTCTATAAAACATATTTATAATAAAATATCTATCTATTCGTAAATATCTTTTCACCACCATACAAATATTATATCTATATATTTACATATATGTATGTATATATATACCAAATAAACTCTTCCTATAACATAAAATCTCCCCGGTTATAATATATAAAGAAGATAGCTTGAAATTGCAATCTAAAGCTCACCCTGAGACAAAATTACCCTCATCTACTTGACAAACACATATAACAATTTTTGTTATTTTTATTTTTATTTTTTTTCTGTTTTTGCTACACCAATACTATACCATCAAATTTCTTGAACTATATTTTTCTTGATTTTTTCCTTTTTAGAAAGAAAAAAAAAATTTCTTTTTTAAATGAAAAAATTTCAACTATTTTTTTTTTTGTATTTCGTGATAATGTACATGGTTGTTGTAAAGATTTTTAAATATGTACATACATATACATACATATGTAGATAAATATGTATGTATAGTTTATACGTATACGTTGTTTGATACATTTTTTTTTATTATTATTTTTTCTTTCGTCCTTAGTTATCGTTTTTCTGATGAGAAAAGAAAAATTTTTGTGTACAAAAAATTTTATTCTTCTTTATTCAATCCATACCATACATTTTTATTATTTTTATATTTCAAGGATCATATGAATATACATATGTACTGTACATATATTGTCTGTTATTTTAACGAAAAAATTTGCTGTCTGTCCGTTCTTTAAAGTTTTATAATATCCTTTTTATCCAAAGTGTATATTATAATAAATGTATACATCATACATACATATATTTAATGTATTTAATATGTCTTACACCATTCACCATCCTATCAACACCTAATATAAATCTTCGTCCTTTTTCTCTTATATATTTTATTATACATTCACTACTACTACATTTTTACTATATTTTTCCTTATTCTTTTTAATCGTGAACTCCATTTCGTCCTTACATAATTTTTTTCTTTCCATGTACATAATATCTCTCACTATAAAAAGGATACATGCAGTGGCCCTTTTTTTCCCATTACTTTAACGATTATTTTTTATTTTTTATTTCTTGATTTACTTTTAGGTAAATGCAATTGTATGCGTGCTATTTTTCTTCATCATCGTCCTTATTTTAATCATTATTGTTACTTTTGTTGACAATATTGTTATATTTTATGATTTATCATCATCATCACATAACCCACAAACTATATTTTTATTATTTTTTTTATTTTTTTATTTCCCATTCGACCCTGGGAGGTGGTGCATTTATTATGAGGAAAAAAATTTCATTAAAATGTAGATGAAAATTTGGTAAAATGAATATATTATATTGGAATACACATACAAATACAAATTATATAAAAATAATATGAAAAATATTATGATAAAATATTTTAAAGGACATCAGTAAAACAATAGATTTAAAACTGAATTGCCATACATAATGCTATACAGAAAAAAATCACCCACTATATGGGTGGAGCATTAAGGGTTCTTCTCTTAACATCAATTCACCTGTTTTTTTTTTTCTATACTCAAAATGTTTTTTTTTTTTTAACAAAAAATATAAACCACAAAATTATAATATATCCTTATAAAAATTTCGCCACAAAAATTGAATATATTAAAAGGATACAGAATTGAAAAAAAAAATAAAAAGTCAAAAAAAAAAAAAGGATGTGGTTATATTATGAGACTTTTACTCTTTCCTTATTTTTCTTTAATTGCATATTAACTGATTTTCTGATAAAATTAATGAAGAATAACAAGAAGAAGAAAAATAAGAAGGTAAATTATGATATTTAATTTCATTATTAGATTATGGATTATATGAAAATCAATGTAAACATAATTCCTTCATAATTTTATTGAAATAATTTTCTACATAATATTGACGTATAAGTATTTACTTTTAACATTCAAATATCATTACCTATATTATAGTACGTATATTTAATCTACACACTTTTCTTCACCCTTAATTTTAATACATACACACATATATACATATGTATATATAAGTTTATGTACAAAATATACTTCATAAACAACTTATGATATTAGAGATAGAATATGTATCTTATTTTAAAATCATATATGAAAATTTTGCAAGCAATGCGTATTCATCAAGTTATTGCCATAAGGTCAGTGACAGCATTAACTCATCCTATTTTATTATAGAATACAGAATATATAATATATGTATTTTATATCAGCATACATATATGTATGTAGGTATGTAAATATGGTATTATATATACATATTCATATAGTATATGTTTATTTAAAATTCATAATATGATGAGAAGTTACCCTCATTAAAATGAAAATGCATTTAAAGAGTATGAAAATTTAGTTTTGCGTAAAATTTAAAGTTTACTTATTTAAATATTTGAAGCTTTTATGTAAAATGGGCACATCAGAAATATCAATATAATATTATGTTGAGATTTGTTTAAATGTATATAATTATAATAATTATAATTATAATTATAATAATAATATGTACATGCGTACATATATTTAAATATATTTCTTTAAATATATAATAACATTATAATGAATAGATAAATTCTATGTAAGTACATTGAAAAACTGCGTGCTTCATTAAACATATTAAAAGTGGTTTACATTGTATAAAAACAATAAATACCAAAGTATAATAATTTTGTCATACATTTTTGTTTCATTTTTCTAAAGAAATTGGATTAAAATGTTATTTAAAGTTTTTTCAAAACATACCAAACAACATTTTTTTAAATGCCCTTCATTTTTTATTTTATTTTTCTAATTTCTCATATACTGAACATTAAGGTTTTTAGTATTTTTCTGTTCTTAATTTGAAAAACATTAAAAAAATTTCAATTTTTCAACATCCATTATTAATATTTATTTATTTATTTTTGTTTTTTTTTTTCATTTTTATTCAATAATAGGCTTAGAACGGGTAGCTGAGGAGTTAATGGGACGCAGGAAATGGAAGCTCTATCAAGAAGTCCTTGCACGATCCCAATTGAATGTAAACACCGTGAGTTCAACTCAAAATATTTCTGCAGGTATATATTTTAATTATTATTACGAAATATTTTTTTTCTCTTCTGGTTTTTTTTTTTAAAAAAAAAAACTTTTCTTATTCTTCTTTTTTGTTTTTATTGTTGTTCGTTATTAGGTCAAAACAAAAAATCCGATTCCTTGCAACCACTAGAAAAAGAAAATACGGCTTTAGATCAACACAATACAGACCAAAGCTATTTGAAAGGAAACGAGAGCTTAGCAATAAAGAAAGAGATCGACGAAAATTCAGACGAAGAAAATTGTATATCAGTGGAGAAAGGTATTTTTCAAATATTTTTTTTTCTTCACATTTTTAATATGACAATGAATAAAAAAAATTTTTTAAATACCTATATTATTGAAATTTATTTAGAAAATACCGAAGACAGACTTACAGAAAATTCGGAAGGTAATTCAAGAATATCTACGACAACAACAAACATCACAAAAAAATCAGAATCAATAAATTCTATAGGAGCAGCATCATCATCATCATTACCACCTACGCCAATTGATTGGAAACCAGACGAAAAGTGCTATTTTTGTGTAGACGGTAAACTTCTCACAGTGAACGAAAAAGGAGAACTGGTGGCCGAATCTGGCCCGGCACAGTCCGAGGCAGAGCTGGCCCACAGAGTAAGTTTATTTTTTCTTTTTGTTTTTATAATGAAATTTTCATTAATTATTATTATTATTTTTTTGTGTGTGTATTTAGACTTCTATCGATTCTGATAGCGATTCAATCGATAGTTCACCCGATCTCGAACTACGTAATCAATCTGGAGCATCGGCAACGGCAGCAGTTGCAGCAGCTGCAGCGGCACAAGCAGCAAATGTACAGAAAACATTAACATCACGTCTAAGAGATTCACTTCCTCCAAATATGACCTCGTTTGAATCAATGGGTGCCCAAATGGCTGCCGTTGCTTCAATTCAAGGACTTCAGTCTAGTTTGGGTATTTTTAATCCAGGTAATATAGCTAAAACAAAATCATTTTGAAAAAGATTTTTTGTCTCTGTATTATATACTACTTTACTTATTTCTTCTTAAATTTTCTATATTTTATTAATTAGGCATTTGGTACCACCAATTAGCACAGCAACTAATGTCGGCTACCACAACTACCTCATCATCAGAAACACATGTCGCCGAAAGTAGTCCTTCAATTAAAGATTCTCCTAGTCCCAGTGATACTACCGGTGAACAACCATTGGATCTTAGCGCAAAACCATCTCCAAGTTCTTCAGCAAGTGGAGATCCAAAACAAGTTTTCAGGTAAGTGCATTTTTACTTTTATTTCTCAGGAAAATTTTTATATATTCCTAGTTAAGACAAAAAAATCAGCAAAAGAAACTATATAATCATGTGTCTATTCAAACTAAGTGTTTTATGTTAAGTTAAAACCCCAAAAAAAGTGCTTTTTTTTCAAAAAATTTATAAGTGATTAAAAAAAAATTCATCTGCTTAACACATTCACACTAAAAAGTACTATATACACTTTTCAAAATTGCACCTTTTTTTTGCAAATTCAGAATATTTCAATGACATTTTTTTTTAAATCTTCTAAATTGTCAAAAAGCTGTACTGTTTCATAATGCAAAATCATTTAGTCAATCTTTCAACTATACAAATCCGCCTGTATTATAAAAAAATCAAAAAAAATCATGACTTTTTTTTTTCCAATGTCTCATGGAGTACTTGAAAGGTATTACAAAAATAATATAAAATGTATTCAAAAACAATTTTTGGCCCACCACCTCAAACCATAATAATTATACACAAACATCATTTTTTAAAACAAAAAAAGTGTTAAAATACGACTGTTTAAAATTTTGTTCTCGAATTGCTTTTAGTCGTTGTCGTCGTCATCATCATCATCATAATCATAGTCGGGATTCATTTTTTTATTAAGCCACTTTCAACCCCTTTTGGGAGTTAACACGAATATCTTTGAAACTTTTCAAATATATGTATATACACGACGTACTTGTACTTTTTATTCCACCTATGTACGTATACTATACATACATATGTATGTACATACATTATATTCAGATAGATATAGTATATACAATTTTTTTTTTAACTCTCATATATTTATATACATACATATCATCAACTATGAATTCAGGTATAAAGAATGTTATACAAAAACAGAATTGTGTTGTTTTTCATATAAAAATGTAATGAAACCATCAGTGAGTTAACATCTCGACTTGAGTGCATGTACAGGTAAATTCATATGGTTTGAATATTTTTTGTATAGTAATGCAACGAATAAAAACTGCATCTCTTCATTTAGCAAGTATAAGCATTCATATACATGTGTGATGAAAAAAAAAAAAATAAAAAGAGAGAAAAAAATTCCACTCATCATAGACCACCAGGGCCAGACAGGATTACTTTTTAAATATATTTTTTTTAAATATAGGAGTTATAGTAACATATATATACATATATTTTATAATAGATATGTGTATGTTCTACATTGTATGTGAATGAATGCACATGCAAATCTTATTCAACGAAAAAAAAACACAAAATTTATTCATTTTTTCCTATACCCTATATATGTACCATATACATAATGTACGTATAGGTACATGCAAGCATTATATTTTGTAATGTCGTATACAATTTTTGCATCATCTTCATAATAATAAAACATCCCAAAAAAAAAAATGAGATGTACTTCTCATTCTATAATGTATAATATACGTACTTGAAGTTTTTCGTTCATTTTGGTAAAAAAAAAATTACTTTTTATGCGTCTGCACCTCTGAAAATCATAATTTTAACATTTTTTTCATATTTTATTTTAATACCCTATACATTTTTTTTTTTATAACACAACATACGTACTTTATGTACACCTTTGAAATATTCTTGTTGTTGTTTTTTGTTGTTTTTTTTCAAAAATTTTTGTGTTCATTTTTAAAAACCATGTAGCTTTTCATGACAGTTATACACTTGTTAAGAAACAAAAACTCCTCTTATCGTAGTTTATATACATATAAGGATAAAAAGGATCACTGAGAATAAAAAAATTTTATGAAATGTTATCATACAAAAAGTGAAAATAAAAAATGAAAAATATATATTAAGCGCGTACACAAAATGAAACAAATTAAGAAAAAAAAAATACAAATAAATAAATAAATAAAAGCCGTCAGCACCAATAAATTGCAATTGAAAGTTTTTACACTTAAAAATTAAAAAGTTTATTATGTATATATATTTTTGATAGGCTTAAAAAATAAATGAATAAAAACAAAAAAAAATAATTTAAAAGGATATTCAGTATTTAAGTGTTAATAAATTGGTGAAAAATTTTGAAATAAAAAAAAACAACTAGTTTATTGACAATGAATAAGAACCTTTAACATAAACACAAGAAGATGGAAAAAATATTGTAGCTATTTTTGGTTCTACACTATATAGTAATGCATTTTCTCAATAAAATTCTTAAATAAGAAAAAAAGGAAAAAACGTATATATGTATGTACTCGTAGTATCGATACAAAAAATGCAACAGTTATGTATTCTCTGCATCATATCAAAACTCATTCCTTAAAATCTTAAAATAAAATTCAATCCTTATAAAAAGCTTTTCTTATTATTACTTACACTTTTTCAGTTTTATTATTATTATTTTTTTTTTGTTGATTTTAATCGAAAAAATAAAAACTATTCGTAATATATATTTTGTAAAGCTTTTAGTAAAGTTAGACACGTTGTTTGAAAATTGTGTTCACAATGGCTCCATTAAAAAGCGACATACATACCAATATCCATTGTAAAAATGTAGTTGTTTGTTTATTTGTTTGTTTTCTCTTTTTTTTTTCTTCTTTATTTTGGTTTTCATTTTGAAAATACATACATACGAGTATATTTTATACGCAATGTAAATTCACATATAAAAATCTATATAAATTTTCTATATTTTTTCAATTGGAAAACTGAATATCTTCTTTCTTTGTAAACCACAAAAACATTCCACTCTATAAACCACCTACATCATTTTTAAATTCGTACAATAATAACAACAACAACAACCACAATAACAAGTAGTTAAACACAAGCAATATAAGAATTTTCTTTTATTTAGAACTTTATTGTATGTGCAATGACAAGAAAACGATCGATATTATTCTCTTTTCCCTCCAAGAATAAAAATTATAAAAAAAAAAAAAATTAATAAAAAAGAAACAAAAAAAACACCAGTGTCCTTTTTAACCATAAGTATCTTCCAAATGTAGAGTATATGTATGTATGTATGTAGATTCATATTTCGAGGTCCTTTCCGGTATATATTCATATAGTATGTTTGTATGTATGTTTTTTTCCATATATACATATAAGTATATTCATATATGTATGTATGCATGTATGAATAACTTGATTGCTGTTGTCCTTCTCAACATTAACGTTATCCACCCATAATTGGTCTGGACTTATTAAGACTATTCAAATTGACTCTGCCAGGTTATCATTTATCTTAAAATGATTTCATTTCACCGGTTTTCTCATTTATTTTATCCTTTCTCATATTCCTTTTTTTCCTTTTTTTTTCTTTCTTTTTTAATTTAAAAAAAAAAAAAAAGAAGAAAAAAAAAAGAAAAAAACAAGGTGTTGGGTACAATTTTTGTATATTTTTCATCCTTTCTGTCACCACCAATATAACTCATTCTATATAATTTTTCAATAAAGGTTTCTTTTCTCTTTTCGTATATAATGCAAGAGCAATCTTGTTGAGTCTTTATTATTATTATTATTATTATATATAGTATATTCATATATGTAGATAGGTATATATAAAAAAAATAATACAAAAGTCGAAGTATTAGCTCTTTTTGCTATGATATGATTGTAATTGTATATAATGAAAACCACCCCGAATAGTGTAGGGTTATGATTAAAAAAACAAAAAACAAAATAAAAACTAAAAGAAATGTAAAAGGGAAATCTTCTTTTAGAACTCTTTTCTACTAATAGACTTACTTACATACGTACATAATATGAATGCATTTTTTTAAAAAATAAAATAAAAAGTGCACAAGAGAAAATATTTTCGCCTGTTGCATTTTCTAGAAAAGCGCTTGCGCTATGTCTTTTCCTAAAAAAATGAATGATGACAACAGCAAAATTTTACAAAGTGATGGAAAATTTTTTTTTTAAATGGTTTCCTTATACTTCAAATAATATACTACATATATATCAGCTTTTATTTTTATTTTATTTTCTAATTTGTTCTCTTTTATTATGTAAGTTAATCTAAAAACGATTGTGTAGTACATCTATGATTACTTTTAACAATTGATTCGATGATTTCGTGAAATGAAGATGATGGTGATGAAAATTTCTTGTGAATAAAATAACGAACATTTCAATTTTCGTATTTAATAGATTTGATTTTTCAATGTTATTTGAAAATTCTACAAAATTTTAAGCTATCTCGTATAATTGAAAATTTTTTTTATTCAATTAAAGTCTCGAAGCCTCTCACATAAGATTTTCCAGAGTAAATTGAAATTTTATTATTTTACAATTTTGAAAAACTTAATTTCGAAGATCGATTTTTATCTTGAACGTAAGACGTTCTTACGTTTGCTCAAACATTTTTGTCTTATCATTTGCCACCATGAACCTTGGTGATTTTCACCACAAGAACCTTCAATTTTTTTCAAACATATGTAGGTATATATAAAAATAACTAAAAATGGCTTTTATGTCAAGTTTTCTTATAGATTTCGATTTTAGAAATTCGATACAAATGAAAATTTCTTAATAAATTTAACAAAACGATCAAAAAAAGGATTTTCCAAGCAACAAAATTGAAAAAAAAAATCACTTTTCTCATATTTGAAAATTCCGATGGCATTACAACCCAAATTGAGCCAGGGCCTACTCAAGGTAACATTTTGACAAATGTTGCTTCATGATCCGTGCTTTCATATTTGAATCGATCATTTATCCAGACACGGCCTTTTTCAAATGAAATTGAAAATTGGACAAAATTACATTTATTTGGTGAGGATGTCTTTAATGTGCAAATACTTCTCAGTTTTCATGCAACTACGCTGTGCATGTCCACATGTACTCGTATCTACATAAGAAGCAGAGAACACGTCCCAGTCATTTCCTGAAATGTTATTGGATTTACCACACAAATTTTGTACTTTTGTATGAAATATCACGGATAAATATTGGGACTTTTGTTTTTTCCCTCCAAAGAATAAATCAAATAAGGGTAATTGGGATTTACAAAAACAAAAAAAAAAAGGAAATTTTATTTGTAACTTTATATCAAAAAATAAATATAGTATTTAAAAACAAATAAAATTGAAAAGAGAGCAAAAAATATAACAATTTTTATTGATTTCAAATCAATTTCGCAATTTCAATACACAACACATATGAAAATAATCTTAAAATTTTCCGTTTCATTTACAAATTAGGTCACTTTTCTTTTCCATTCTTCTCATTTTACTTATTATATATTTTTTTTTTTTATTTCAATTTAAAACATTTTAAGGTATCACATATCGAAAATTTTACCAGGGTTTTATATTTTTAATAATAATAATAATAATAATAATAATAAAATAAATGAAATTTTTTTTAGTATAAACTTATATAAACAAATTATATATTTACCTTAACGCACATTTTATAGTGTAAATAATATGAAATCATGGCTACAAAATTGATAAGCATATTTAGTTGAAAAATAAAAAAAAATAAATAAATAAATAAAAAAAATAATTTAATATAATATCTACTGTTAACTGATATCGCACATCGCTCCAAAACCAGAAAATATTCGTATTTTTTGAGTTCATTAACCGTCAGCTATATACTTATTGTATATATCTGTATAACAGAGATATTATGTACACATTTCATAAAAATAAATGTGAAAAAAAATGATGTAAAAATACATACATATACATATGTATGTACGTATTATTTTTTATTCACTATAATCATATTTTCAATCAGAGAAAAAATTGAAAAAAAAAAAAAAAATTCATGAGAATAACCGAATTATTCATAATAAATACTTTTTTTTTTGTCATTTAATATAATTAATTCATTTTAATAAAACATGAATTGATATAAAAAAGTAATTATGATATAAAATTAAAATATGATGTAGTGAAATTAAAGATAAGTCAATATAATTGAAATTATTTAAAAAAAAAAAAACAATTTGAAATAAAAAAAAAAAGTATTATTGATGCATTCATTGGTATTTTGGTAATAAGATTTTTTTTTTTGTGTTATTTGTCATTTTAATAAATAAATTTTATTTCAATAATTTATTTTAAAATTACATATACATATATGCATGTTATATACATATATGTATTTGAGACAAAAAAATACAATGACTTTATAAAAATATCAAATAATAAAAGAATAAAAGTCTAAAACAAAAACACACAATGTACGAAAATTTGATATTTTTTTTATTGATATATCATTTTTCGAATTTAATCGGAATTTTTTTTTATTTTTCTGTTTTCAGAAAATGCAATTCTAGCTAACACATGATATTAAAAATTATAACTAAATTTTATTTAATGATCACATTTCAAGGAAATCTACATACGAGTATGTACGCACATATGTATATGACATATATTGTACTAATTTTACAAAATTTGAGAAGAGTTATCAAGAAAATTTTTATAAATTATTTTTATGATGAAATTGTTGAAAAACAAAAAAAAAATTGTCCTGATAATAAAACAAACAAAAAATTAAAATATAATGGAAAACCAATGAACCCTATCAGAAATCTTCATTTAAATTTTTTTTTTAACCATTCTTAATTTCATTTTTAAATAATATTTTTGTCATATTATCTTTCCATGAAAGTTCAATAAACGAATTGAAATTTTTGAAGCATTATGAAACAGTATAGACTTTAATATTGAAATTAATTACCTTTTTTTTAAAATAAATTTAGAATTTTTTTGGTTATTCATTTTTTATACAATTTTTTTTTTTTTATGTTTTCACTGAAAAACGACAAAAACAGTTTTTATACATATTTTCTTTTGTTTTCTTTTATTTTTTTTTTTATTTTCTTTTTTAAAAAAAAAAAAAAATCTTATTACAGAGCAAAGCCGCGCATGACAACCATATCTGGTCGTAGAACATATACTGAAGAAGAATTGCATAGTGCATTACAAGATATAATTAGTGGAAAATTAGGAACACGTCGTGCAGCTGTTTTATATGGAATTCCTCGATCAACATTACGAAATAAAGTTTATAAAATTGCTATGGAACAAAAACGTGAAGCTCCAACATTACATCAGCCAACACTTGATGAATTAGTTGATCCCGATGAAGAAGATAAAGATCTCTCAGGTGATGATGAAAAAGATGATAAAATTCTTGCAAGTTCCTTAATAGCACAGTCAACAGATGATCTTGCCAGATTAACACAATCACAATTAACATCACAATTAGCTGCAGCCGCTTTACAAAAAATTAGCAAAGGTTGTGATAGCAGTCAAGGACTAGATATAAAACCTTCAACATCACTAGATGCTCAAACAAAACATCAAACAAATGTTATACAGCCATCACAAACACCTCCAATAACACCAAATCCTTGGCTTGATCCAAATGTCCTTTTCCAAAGTATACTTTTATCTGGTGGTCTTAGTGGTATACCTGGTCTAATGCAACCTAAAATGGATGATCCAACAGCCATTAGAGAACTATTTAGCAATATTGTATTACAACAGGAGGAATTGATTAAAGAACAAATGAAAAATGCTGCAGCAACTGCAACATCAAGTGATTTGTTAAATAATAGTAAGACTGGAATAGATCCAAGAATTATATTACAAAATTTACCAGCTCTACAACAACAACAATTACAACAACAATTACAACATCAACATTCACAAGTTTCATCACATCATTTATACTCAAGCCGTTTACCAAAGTCTGAAACACCAGAAACAGCTTCATCAGTTGATATTAATGAAGCAAGTGATGATCCTTCAGTCATTTTGAAAATTCCGTCCTATAAACCCGTGGCTGGATCCTCATCTTCAGGAAAGAATGGAGAAAATTTGAGTTCACCAGCCTCTCAAGTAACACCACCAATATTATCACGAAGTCCGCAACAACCAAACAGTGTACCGGGTATGTCACCTCCACTTATACGACAAAATAGTGAGTCACAATCGCCACCGATTTTATGTCTAAGAGATGTAATTGCCAATAGTTTAAGTCGAACGTTTAGTCAGCAGGCCAATAAAGATGTACATTCAAGTGCATTGAAAATAAATCCTGCCATTGATGCAAATGACCAATTCAAACGTGCAAGCATATCAGTAATTAAGAACATTGGTGGAACAGATATAACTCGATTTGCAACAACTCCAAATTTACTTAGCAATAACAATAATAACAATTCTCAGGCAGGCTCCAATAATGCGAATAGTGCCGGTGGTAAAGGAACAAGACCAAAGCGAGGCAAATATAGAAATTATGATCGTGACAGTTTAGTTGAGGCTGTAAAAGCAGTTCAGCGAGGTGAAATGTCTGTGCATAGGGCAGGAAGTTATTACGGAGTACCTCATTCAACATTAGAATATAAGGTTAAAGAACGACATTTAATGCGGCCGCGGAAGCGTGAACCAAAACCTCAACCTCTAGATGAACGAACTGGAACTACCAGTAATAGTTCAACAAATTCAAAAAATACAAACATTCCAGGCATAAGTGCAGTGAGTAGTCTAGACAAATTGAAAACATCGACGACTGCACAAAAGCCAACTCTTAAAAGCAACCCACCATTCCCAAGTACATCACCAAATGGCATGAAAGTTCCGATATTCGATCCAGCAATGGCTGCACAATTTCAATATGCTCCACATCTATTTTGGCCACATTCCACAGGTTTTGGAACATTACCAATTGATTTTCAAAGACCGCCAGGAGGTACTACAGCACCACCAACCTTTCCATCAAATGCAGAAGGTTTTATAGCATCACAAATGATGCAAAGATTTCATGAAGAATCAAATCGTTTGAGTGGTAATAATCTGAGTGCAACAAATACAACAACATCTAGCTCAGTAACAAATGCTAAGCCAACAAATTCTGGCACAAATTCAACTGTAAAAAATGCTCGTCAAATAGCTGAAAGTTTATATGATACAGGTGGAGCAAATGGTTCATTCTTAGATGGTATTATTCGACAAACATTAGATCGTAAAACAGCTGATGTACCACATGGTGCTCTGCTTGATCAACTTGTTAAAAATACAAGAACTCCAGTTTTAAGTAGTAGTCTAGAACAACAATTAACATCTACAAATCAAACAAAAACTAAAAGACCTGGAAGTCCTGTACATTATCCTGTGATTGATATAAAACGAGAACGTTCAAGTCCTACAACAGTTATATCTAATGAAATTGATCGAAATTCAATGGAACATGATCTATCGAAAGAATCAACAGATAGTCTAATTAAAATTCGTGAAGGTTTATTAAAAATGGATGATAAACAGCAGCAACAGCAACAATCACAACAATCACAACAACAGCAACAACAACAACAACAACAACAACAACAACTTCAATTACAACATCATCACACAGCAGCACTTCATCTTCTTCAACAACAACAACAACAACAACAACAATTATCTGGTAATATAAGACATTTAAATATTGAAGATTTAAATGGTGGTAGCAGCAGTGGAGGAAGTATACATGATAAAATAGGACAAATTAAAACTGAAACTGAAGAAAGTTTATAGAGAAAACTGCAATTTAGACAAATTTTTGTTAAAGGTTGAATTTAAAAAAAAAATAATAAAAAAATAAAACCATTTAAAATTGAAAATTCATTAATATATTGTGTATAATATAACTACATAGATCATTTATATTATTGTTCATTTTGAAAATTATAATTTTTCAAATTGCGTAAAAAATGTATTATTTATATGTATATATACATATATGTATATGAATGAATGTGTATATAAATATTTGCTATATATTATATATATACACACATTTTTTTTTCTTTTTCATATATGTATATGTATATAATTTAAAAAAAGAAAATTGAAATTAAATTCGATACAAACAAAAATAACTATATATTATACAATATATACAAGAACATAAAAAAAAAATCAAAACTACTGATGAAGGTATATATTATACTTTATACATAATATACATACTAAACAAAACAAAAAAAAAACAAAAAACTTATATCATTAGAAGAAAAACAGAAAAAAAAAAAGCATAAAATTTAAATTAAAACAAGAAAGAAAGAAAAAAAACAAAAATAATTTAGATAAGAAATTTATTTTAGGGTATATTTTCGTATACGTAGCTAATACGTCACGTTATTGTGTGCAAAATAAAATATATAAAATATAAATAAATAAACAATACAAGAAGAAGATTCAACATAATTTTTCAAAAAAAAAAAAAAATACATTGTTGAATTTTTCGTCTTGAAATAAAAGAAAAAGAAAAACATTAAAAAATAAATAAAACCTTTCAGGTAATTATTTCAAAAACAAAACAAACAAAAAATCAAAAAACAATTTATAAAATTATAATTAAGTAAAGTTTTTTTTTTCCAAAAAAAAAAAAACAAAACAAAATATATATACATACATATATCTATTATGAGAAAACAACAACAACAACAAATAGGTGTAAAATAAAACATTTACTTACAAATATTTAAAAACAAAACCAAGAAATAAATTAATTAAAATCAGAATTCAATATAAAAATAATTAAAATAAAAGTAAAAAACAAATTTGCAAAAAAAAAAAATAATGATAATTATTATATGTATACATGTATAAATGTGTATATGCATTATTATTTATATATATACATTCATATAATATGTATATAGATAAAATGTAAACATTTATACATATTTAAAAATAACAAATTTAAACAAAAAAATAATAATAATAATAGCAAAAGGTAACAAAATCATTTAAATAAAATTAAAATAAAAATAAAATTGAAATCAAAACAAATTAAAAAAAAAAAACCAACAAAACAAAGAAATATACAATATATATTTTTATTTCGTTTTTTGACAATCGACAAATAGGCTCTTGTACAAAAAATACAATAAAAAGAAAGAAAAAAAATAAATAAAAACAACAAAAAAAAACAACATTCAAATTTTAAAAAAAAATTTAAAAAAAAAATAACATTTTTCTAAAGAACCAAAACCTTAATCGCCCAAAACCAACAACAATAACAACAACAAAAATTACCCAATAAAAATAATCTAATAATAATTTTACACACACACACACACACACACACAAAATAATTCCAATAAATAAAATTAAAAACAAATATGTAATAATAATTTCACACTATAAATAACATTTACTACAAATACACACACAAACACACACACAAAAAATTCGACAAAAAAACCAATTGTATAAACATAAAAAACATTCTCCATTATTAAAAACATCTCAATTTTCTATCAGCAAAAATATTAACAATAGAAACAAAATAAAACAACAAAAACATAAAAAAAAAAAAAACAAATTAAAATTTTTAAAATCAATTTTATCAGTGCAACTCAATATTAAGTATTTTATTTCAATTCAGTTTTCAGGATCATCGAGGAGACATTAGTTTTTTTTTTTTTTTTTTTTTTTATGAGGGAATTTAAGATATTTTTTTTTTTTCGATGTTTTAATTTTTTTTTTTTTTGAAAAATTTATAAAAATTTTTATTTTTAAAATTTTAAAATAAAACTAATAATTTAAAAAAAAACAAAAATAATTAAAATAATCAAACAACATAATTATAATTAGAAACAATAACAAAACAATAGAATACAATAGATAAATAATTTTCATTGAATATATACAATACAACAACAATCACAATAGAAAGCAATATCCAGGATATAATATGTACTCACAAAAAAAAAAAAAACAAAAATAATAACAAACAATAATTTAAGTTTAAAAATTAATTTAAAAAATGAAATTTTCCAGCATTTTTGGTAAGTAATAATTTTTATTTTTATTTTTAAATATCTAATTTTGATTTTATGAATATATGAAATTATTATTTTTTTTTTGATTATATTTTATTTAAAAATCCCCCATTCTGAAAATATGTAACTCTTAAAGATACACAAAAACAGAAGAAGAAAAAAAAAGTATCAGAAAAATATGCAGAAATATTGAAAGCAAATGAATTTCAAAAGGATAATTTTAATTTATTGAATTACTTTGAAATTAGAGATCAGATCAGATAAACAAAGCTTTAACGGTATAATTTCACATTACAGCACTGACTCGATATTTGCAATATTCGTTATTTGCAATTATCCAATAATTGCAACTTGAAAAAAGTTACATTATGTATTCTATATTTGCAACATAGGGCAACATATTATCATAACCTCTTTGTTTGCAACAACTTCCATATAAAAGATATCTATATAGTGTTTCTAGCGAGGAAGATGAAATCCGAGAACCCAGTTGTAGCCAACCAAAAGTAGAGATAGAGGACGCAATTAGAAGTATAAGCACAGTTTTAGAATGGGCCGAACAAAACGAAGTTTTCTTTGAAGAAATCGCTCTTCTTCAAAAATTGCGTGAAAAGGCAATATTCACAAGTTTGGCATGCACCAAACAAACAAAAATTTCAAATTATTTTCCAAAAATATAATTTTATGTATTTTATTAAAAAATGAATTTTTAAATAGTATGTATGTATATGCATTGTATGTATTTTAGCAATTTAATAAGTTTTGGTTAGTATTCGGTAATTTCCACAAATCCACTAATTGCATTTCGCCTTGGCCACTATCATGTGCAACTATCGAGTCAATACTATATATATTTTTTGTTTATTAAAAAAAAAAAACCTTTGAAAATATTTTTAAATATTTATTTTGACGATCTAAATTTGAGAAAAATTACCATCTTCGCCATAAAATTGTCAATAAATTTGAAATACAATATTTAAAACAAAAAAAAATAAAATAAAATACACAGGTAGTGAAAATCCTTTGAAGATCTTACTTAGAAAACATTTTCAGGATTTTGTTCAGTTTAAAATATCAAAAGTATGTGTAAATCATTTTTATAAAAATTCATCTGTTTTCAATATTTCCTTTTTATATTAAACAATAATAAATCGTTAAAAAATTACTCCAACACACACCAAACACACATACATAGATTAGCATCAGTAATAATAATAACAATAATAACAACAACAACAAACAAAACAGCTATAAATACATCTTTTATTTTATTTTTTTTTTTTTCTATTCGTCATGTATTTCAAAAATAATATATATACAAAAAAATAAATAACTTTTGGTGTTCAATAACTAAATTTTTTTTTTTTTTCAAAAAAGGAAAATATACAAGAGATAAAATAAAAAAAATAATAATAAAAATTTAATATTTGATATGAATTAGCCTAAAAAAAAAACAATAAGACTTGGAAATGCATAAAAAATGTTTAAAGAAAAAAAAAAATTATCATAAAATTAAATTATTATATAATATTTCGGTGTTTATAAAGTGAAAAAAAAAAAAGAATGTTATGGAAATAATCAAAAATATTAAGAAAGTAAAATAAAATAAGAAGAAAAATAAATCGATGTATTTTTTGTGTTTTTTTTTATTCAAACACACACTTTTAGATACATTTTTTTAGTTATTGAAAATTTTTTCGTAAAAAAAAAACTTGAAAAAAAAAACAAAACAAATATATTATATACTATATAAATAATTTAACTAAAAATTTAAAAAAAAAAAAAAAAAAGAAGTATGTTGTATAAATATAAACTATATGTGTGTCTTCATGTCGCGTATACCTCAAAAACATCATCATTATTATTATTATATAATTATATACTAAAATCTTAAAAAAAAAAAAAAAAATAGGTGTGTATTTATTATTGAAAATTTAAAAACAAAAATAATAGCAAAAACTTATACACTAGAATTTTTTTCAACATTAAAAAATATTTAAAACAAAAAAAAAAAAACAAATTATATACATAAAAGATGTTTCTAGAATATAAGTACCAAAATTAATTATTTTTATTTTTTCTTTGCATTATTATTTTAATCCTTTTTATTATTTTTCTATTTATTGTTGTTATTTTTATAATTTACAAAAATTTTATGCGAATTATAAATATTCAATTCTATTGTTGTTGTTATTTTAGAAAAAAAGAAAAAAATATCACAAAAGAACAAAAAATCTTTTTATTAATATCGAAAATTTCCTTTTTGTTTTCTCTTTTAAAAATTTATTCAAAAAAATTAATTATTATTTAAATAATGTATATTGAAAAATTTTATGGCTTTCTATTAATGTGAAAAAAAAAAAATTAATAGATAATTTCGAATTAAAAAAAAAATGTGTTTCAAAAAAGAAAACATAATTTTAAAGAAAAAAAAAAATTTAACACTTTTAAGTACCTTTTTCGTAGAATCTTAAGAATAAATGAATTGAAAATAATAAAAAAAACTAATCTATTTAACAAAAAAAAGTAATAAAAGTAAACTTTAAAAAAAAAAAAATGAAACAGCATGAACATTTTTGAAATTCTTTTTTTATTTTCAAATTAACATTTATGATATATAACATTGAAAAAAAAAAATAAATAAATAAATAAATTAAATTAAAAAATAAAAATAAAAACTAACCCAAAATTTGAAAATTTTGGATAAATTTACAAAAGTGTTTACATCTTTAATGACACTTTATTAGAAAAATATTTAGAAAAACAAAAACAAATTATTATAAATTTAAATAAAATATTTTGAAAAAAAAAAAAAAAATAAAATAATAATAATAAATAAAGTTTACTATTTGTGAAGGAAATTTATTCCAACTACAATTTTTTGTAAGAAATACAGTGAAAAAATGTGTGTTTTGTTAGGCTTAATTGTACGTGATAGAAAAATGATCCTGTTTGAATACAAAAAGGAATGCTTTTTCCAATATTTTATTTAGGAATTAATCTCATAATCTAAATCATAATTTTTAATATCTAAACTTTATTTTGATATTTGATGGTATATCTACATTTACTTTTTTTTTTTTTAAATTTCTAATTAAAAATCTATAATACTTAAATTTCATTTGAACTTTTTCGTTAAGTCACTGTATTTCTTCAAAAAAAAAAAAAAAAACATTTAAAAGATATTTATTAAATTTATAATAATGTCTTGGGAAGTCATTCTCCTTTTCGCCAAGATTCTAAAAGAAATTATTTAATAGATAAAAAAAGCAAAAAAAAAAAAATAAAATAAAAAAAAAAAACATTGTATACTATCTGTGATTAATAATCCAAAATTTTGATGTATATTTTCTGAGAAAAAACAAATAAAAGGTAAAAAATAAAAAAAAGTAAATAAAAATAAATAAATATAATAAGTTTAAAATGAAACATTTAAAAACAAAAAAAAAAAACACAATACTAGGTGAAATTTATTTAACAAAAAATTCAAATTTAGACAAAATCTTAAAAAATTTGTATTTATGAGCTCGAAAGTAAAAAAAAAAAATCATTTTTAGAAAGAACCAAAAAAAAAAAAAACAAAAACAAAACAAATAAATTGAATATTTTTGCTAAAATAAATTTCTATATAAAAATTTATCGTGCGGATACGTTAAGTTTTTTTATAGAAATTTAATTTGACGAAAACAAAAAGAATAGAAGAGCAGAAAACAAAAAATGTGTGCTAAATGAAAAAAGAAATTTTTTTTAAACAAAATGCCTGTTTAATAGCCGGTTTCACAGTGGAAGCTTAAGTCTTGAACTAAGTTTAAGCACCTTTTTCAATTTCATAGTGAAAGCTTAAGTGTTAAACTGAGTTTAACTTGAAATCTAGTAGTCTTTATTTGAGGCTTAAGCTATCTACAAAAGCTTAGCTAAGCTTTGCCTTAAGCATTTACTGTAAAATTGGCTATAAGACTGTTAGAAAAATTGGAAAAATTATACCAAGAAATTTATGTTATTTTAATATTTTAATTACAAAAACAACAAAAAATGAATAATATTATTCAAAATTTAAAATTTTCAAATTTTACATCAGGCGCAAATTATTCTAAAAAAAAAAAAAAACTGATTCGAGAAATAATGAAGCAAAAATAAAAATAATTAAACTAAATACTGAATAGACAATTATTATTTTTTTGTTTTCAAGAAATCAAAGACATACAAATAAAAAAAACAAATATAAAGACGTTAAAAATCAGGCAGTTTCCTCTTTTATTTACTTATTTTAAATAAAAGGAAAAATAATAAAATAAAATAAAAAATTATAACTAAATTAATATACAAATTATTGAATAATTAATAAAAAATTTAATAATAATTAAATTAAATAAAAAAAAAAAATAATAATAATAATAATTAAATTATAAATAAATAAAATAAACACAAAAAGAAAAAAAAAATTTAAAGTGCAATTAGAATGATTTAACGGTGAAAGATATATTCGTTAAACAGAGAGAATGAGAGAAAAATGTAAGAGAAATTAGTAAAAAAAAAAAAAAAAACGTTTATAGGGAATAATATAAAAAAAAAAGTGTATTCTATTTACATATATTTAAATAAAATTAGGTAAAGTAAATAAGTAAAAAAAAAAGGTTTATTATTATTACTATTATTATTATGATTATTATAATTATTGTAATGATTATTAAAAAAAAAAAAAAACAACAAAAAACAAAATTAAATTAAAATAAAAAAAAAAATACAATTTTTTATTTCAAAGAATTTAATAGTAAAAATAAAATAAAACAAAAAATATGAATAAAGGGTATATGAGAAATAATTAATACAAAAAAAACAATAAAAATATATAATTGTAAAAACAATATATTAAAAGACTATGAAAAAAATAATTGCAGTTGTGTATATTTAAAATATACAATTAATTTATTTCAACAACAAAAACACAAAAATTTTAAAAAAATCAAATAAATGAAAACAAAAGACACAAAATAAAAAAAATTTAAAAAAATGATAATTTTAAACATGAAAATGAGGGCTCTAGCATTTACATAGCGAAAAAAAAACAAAAAACAAAATAAAATAAAACAAAATCCTTTAAAATCAAAATTTAATTATCCCTCGTTGGTATGTGCTTTTTTTTTATTTTTATTTCTAATCGGAGAGAATAAAGATTGATTATTCTATGTTTTTTTTTTTAATTATAATTATCATTATTATGTTTTTAAAAAAAAACACACAAAAAAAATTTTTTTTTTAAATGAAAATACAGCAAAATGAAGAAGAAGAAGAAGAAAAAAATGCAAATTATTTTAAAAAATAACAACAAAAATAAACTAAAAATCTTCATATTATATTGTGTATATATAAATATAGAAACAAAAAAAAAAATCAAATATTAATTGAATTTTATAGTGCAATTGCTTTTATTATATAATTTAAATAATTGTATATGAAACATTATTAAAATTAACAAAATGAAAAGAAAACAACAAAAATTATTAATTATTATTATTAATTTCATTTTTCTGTTTTTTGTTTTTTATTTGTAATATTATTTTTTCATACAATTTAATATACACAAAAGTGAAACAAAAATAATAATCAGAAAAAAAAACAACCAACTTTATTTTATTTTAATTTTTTTTTTTTTATAATTTGAACGTCCTTTTTATTATCTTAATAAACGAATTACCTGATTTTTATTTTATTTTTCCATTTAATTTTTTTTTTTGTTTTAAATTAATTTTGTGTAATAATTATGAAATTAATTGTGAAATAAAAAAAATTTTAGAATATTTATATAAAGAAGAAGAAGAAGAAGAGAAAAAAAGTAAATTAATTAAATAATTGATTAAATCAAGAAAACGTGAATGCCCAATGAAACTTATAATCAAAATTATTTTTAATAATATGAATTTTTATTAAATAAAAATATTTAAAAAATAAAACAAATTTAAACAAATTTTTTTTATTATTCTTCTTTTAAATATTAAAATTGGCTAAGTAAGTAATTAGAAAAAAAAAAAATATTTTAAATAATTTTGTTATTATAATTATAAAAATAATTGTGATTTTTATAATGAATTTCTTTTTACTTTTTTTTTTTTGTTAGAAATAAAAATATGTAATTGAAAAAAATAAACAATAATTAAGTAAATTTGCCCATAATTTTTTTTAGGAAAATTTTTTTTTAAAGATAACAAGCTAAACAACACATTTGCAAAAAAAAATACAAATTTAATAAAATTAATTAAAGTAGCATGAAAATTGAAACAAAACAAAATTTTTTTTTTCAGAATAATAGAAAGAAATTTGTGAGTGTTTATTGATTGAATTTTTACCCTCTGATTCAATTTATTTCTTTGATATTTTTTTACTTATTACAAAACATTTTTTTTGCCATTCAACAATTTAATTTAAAAAAAAAAATACAAATATTTTCAAAGCAAAATGTTAATTATTATTGATATCACATAATTACACAAAAAAAAATCTAATCTTATCAAAAATGAATTTTCTAAAATGACTAAATTACAAAATTAATTTAAATCGACCTTGATTAAAATTTCATAACACGGAAAACAAATAGTACTTATTAAATTTTTTTTTTTTTTGTTCATATACATACATACTCGTACATATATTGATTACGATATACACGACATTTGGCTATATTAACAAATTTAAACTTTAGGTTATCTCATTGCGTTATCATGCAATTTTATTTAATTCAATTTTTTGTATATCTACGTCAAGTATTGATATTTTATTTTTTTTTCGTATTTTCCTCAAATTACAAAAATTATTTACATTTTAATTATCAGTTCAACAACAACAAAAAATTATGTGTAAAGAAAATTTCATTTAATTATTGCTAAAAAAAATATTAACTAAAGCTTTTTGAATCAGATAATCAATCGAAAAAACATTCATAAATTTCCTTATTTATTTATTCTTGAATAATACTCTAAATTGAAAGTTCATAATTAAATTTTACAATAATAAATCAAAATTACTGCTTAATAAACAACAATAGCCCCAAATAAAAAAAAAAACTAAAAAAAACATACAACTGCAGATAATATCTCAATCCCTAATTCGCAATAGTCAACTAAACAAACAGACAAATTCAGGAAAAAATAAATATGAAAAAAAAATTAACAGAAATAAATAAACAAATAAAAAATAATTTAAAAAAAAAAAAGTTTTAAATTTGAAATAAAAACAGAAAAAATATTACTACTTTATTTTCTTTTATTTTCTAAAAAAAAAAAATTATCAAATTGTTATACTCTTTTAAAAATTCTTTTATAATTTAAAAATTTGATGAAAAATGCACATCATCTCTCAAAAAAACAAAAAACAAATTCATGCATCATATATACACAAAATACACATTTTCATTATAAATAATATATAACACAAATATAACAGGAATACAGAATAAACATACAATAAAAAAAAATTTAAATAAAATATTTAAAAAAAAACAAAATTAAACAGAATATCAATAGAGCCAGCCAGCCCATCACAAATATTACTAAAAACAAAAACAAAAAAAAACAATAGAACAAAATCTCTTGCACACAAAAATTAAACACAACAATAGTAACAGAATAAAAAAATAAATAAATAAATGAATTACAAAGAAAATAATAATTGTAAAAAAATAAAAAAAATAAAACAAACCACCCACTACAACCACACCACCACCTTCATCAAAATCACATCACCAATAAAATAGTAAACAAAAAATAAATACAACATATATACGTATATATAAATGATATATATGTATATAACTCAAACAACCCCTATCCCTTAACCAATCTATGCCGACAGTCGATTGTTATTTATTATTAAAAATAAAAATATTAATAATAATAATAATAATAATATACAGGAACCAATCACATTTACACAAATAGCCCATACATATATTTTACTTACAATAGAATTTTAAGTTTAGGATTTTTCCTTTTATTTTTTATTTATTTTTTTTACAGGCTTTGAGCCTTTTTTTGTTTGTTTGTTTGTTTCATTTTATTTTATTTTTTCACCATTATTATTAATCCTTTATTTTTCTTTTTTATTCCAGTATATATTTATGTTTTTTTCTTTATTCCATTATACATATATCTATACAATATTATATGTTTTTTTAAAAATAGATACATTTGAAAAAAAAAAAAAAAGAAAAATCATTTTTAAATTAAAATCGTTTGTTTGTTTGTTTCATTTATAACATTTTCTTTTTTTTTTACTCAAGCTTTTCAATTTTAAATCAAATTTTCTTTTCCAATTTAGTCGTTTTTTTTTGTTTATTATTATTTTTTTTTTTTATTTCAATTTTTTTTTGCTTTTAATTAATAATTTTTTTTTTGTTTGTCCTTATTTTTTAACTTATATTTTGATCCTGATTGTAAATGTATTTTTTTTTTATTAAAACTAAATTTTTCAAACTTGAAATTTATACTTTTTATCCAAAGTCAGAATGACTTTTTTTTTTTCGTTGTTTTAATTTGAAAAATACTTTCAAATAAAATTCAATAATCAATCAGGATATTTGTTTTTTTTAATGATTTATCTTTGTAAGGGAAATTCTAAAATTTCCTCTTTTTTTTATTTTGATTATTTGCTTATTTCACAAATGTTTGTGTTTCGTTTTATAATTAAAACAAAATTGTTTGTTGAATTTTTTCCATCCCTTTCTGTTACGTTATTTAATATTTAAGTACTTTTTTTTTTTTTGGTTTTGTTTTTTCTTTGTCTTTTTTTAAACACACTTTCATTTAAAAACATTTTCATCACAAAGGAAAACCATTTTGTTTATTTTTTCATATTTTGCTTTTCTACAAAATAAAAATCTGTGAAAGTACAATTAATCACACTATCACAATACAAAAGAGAAAAAAAATGTTTATACCTATTAAAAACAATAAACAAACAACAACAAAAAATAGCATTTAAAAAAAAAAACACGAAATTTCTGTTTTAATTTAAAAACACAACAAACAAAAAATATTTATAAAAAATAAAATACAAAAAAAAAAAACAAAATTAAAAATTTTTTTTTTCTAACAAAAAGCAAATAGAAATAGAAAAACAAATTAAACAAATCAAATAGATAAAAGATAAAACATTTAAGAGAAAAAAAACAAAAACAATAGACCGTAAGTTTAGCTGTTATTCTTTGAATAAATAAAACATATAAAACAAAAATTAAAAAATAATTTTAAAAAAGAAAATAATAGAAAATAAGATTTAAAAAAAATATATAATTTACAAATACCGTAGGAAAGGAAATAATACAACAACAAAAATAATAAGAAACAAAAAACCGTTATAAGGTTTATTATTTTTACTTCATGAGAAAAGAAACAAAAATAATAATAAATAAATAAATAAAAATAAAAATTAAAAAATAAAAACAAAATATAAAAATTGCATATATACAAGACAAATTTATATAAATAAATTCATACTTTATAATCTTGTACAGTTCTTTTTACGAATTCCAATACAAAAAAAAAAAAAAACAAACAAAATGAAATTCTTATATACTTAAAAAATAAATTAAATAAAATTATAAGTATAAAATAAATGCGTTTATAATTAGAAAGAAGAAAAAAACAAAAATCAAATAAAATATAAGTAATTAATAATTTTATTTCATTTTCTTTTTCTTTTTTTTTTTTGTACATGTAAATGAAATAAACAAAAAACAAAAAATAGGAAAAAGGATAAAAAAAAAAAGAAAATTATATTCAAATCACAAATGTATGATGATAATGTATGTATTCATTTAAAATAATTTAAATAGGACAAAAACAAAAGAGAGAAAAAATATTGCATTAATTTAATAAAAAAAATTTTTTATTCCATTGAAAACAAAAAAAGACAAAAAATACATTTATTATTAATTAATAGTATGATTTTCATTGATTAAAAGTTTAAAAAAAAAAAAAAACAAAACAAAAACAAAAAATAAATAAAATTATAAATTGTACAATCTAACTGCCTATAAATATATTTTATTTCGCATTATATTCGAAAAAAAAACCAATATTATTTTTATTTTTAAAAAAAACATATATAAACAAAAGAAACAAAATAATAATTTTAAAAAAAATGGAAAAAAAACGCATATTATATATAAATATATATTTTTTTTTAATATTAAAATAGCACATAGATATTGTTATAATTAATTAATACAATTTTTAAACAAAAAACAAAAAAATAAATTTAAACAAAAAAAAAAACAATTTATATAAGACAAAATAAAAAGTTAAGAATAAATTTCTATTTTTTTTTTCTTTCATTTCCAAATACAAAATAAAAAAAAATAAAATAATATTAATAATAAAATAAAAAACGAAAAAAAAAATTTACAAAATAAAATAAAAATACATACATATATATGTATATAGTTGATAAATCATATATGTGTAGATTTTTTTTTATTATTTTTAAAAAAAAAATTATTGTAGTTAATAAATAAGAAACAGGATAATTAAAATACATTGTACTATTATTAATTATTATTATATTATTATTTTTAATATTATAAATATATTTTTTTTTTTTTTTTATTAATTAATTTTAATAATTATTTTTATTTTTATTGATTATATTATATTTGTTTTATTATTTTTTTCACTTAACAGCATTTGTATTATAAAAAAAAAAAAAAAACAAAAACAAAAAGAAAAACAAAACAAAAAATATATAAAACAATTTTTTTTTTTTTTTAAATATAGTGTCTAGTTGTTTCGTTCATTAAATCAAATCTAAAGTGTAGCAAAAACAAAAAAAAAATAAAATAATTAAAATAATAAAAAAAAAAAATTATATAATAAAACAACAAAACAAAACAAAAAAAAAAGAAAAAAAAACAAAGCAAATTGTGTAATTGGTTAAAATTGTAATTTTTTTTTTATTTTCTTTTAAAAATGAACATTTTTTTATTATAATTTTCTTTGTTTTATTTTATTTTAATTTTTTTTTTCAATCATGTCATATGAATCCTTTTGTTTTTTTTTTTTTGTGTTTATTTTTTTTTCATTTGCATGTATGCAATATGTATTATTAACTTTCAGGTCAATCCTACATCAACCTAATAGCTATAGTGAAAAGCTACATGTTATCCAGTAAATGAGTTGAAAAAATTATTTACCTTTCGACTTCAAGAAGACAATTTTACCTTGTGTAAAATATTAGTTAATTGTTAATCTCTCATATTTTAACGTACATTTTTTTCTTTCTTAATAGTACATCACAAAATTCATCGAGAATATGATAAAATTTATAATTTTTTAATAATTTTTATTGATCATTTTTTACCACTTCAACTTCATTGAATTCACCCTCCTCCACCCTTTATTTTTTTAGCTGTAAGATTGAAACTGTATGTTGAATAATATTCAAGGACTTTTACTTCTCCAGACAAAAAAAAGTTGCCAATTTTTGCAAATTTACACATCATTTACGTTATACCGATATTGAAAAAATACGATAAAAGACTGGTACACGCTAAACTGTGATTCAACTTCTTTGAAAATCTTTTTTAATATCGATATTCTGTTACAATAGACAGTAGGCATCTTTCAAAAGTGTCCTGTCCTTACATTGGTTTTGTTTTGTTTTGGTTTATCCTTTTTGAAAATCTTCCCACTTTTTTTCTTTGTATTATTTTCTAGTGCAATGCTTTTTTACTTCATCCTGTTGTTGATTTATCTTTTTTTTCCCCCAATTTGTTATGCGATTTTATTTTTTTAATTAAAATAATATCTAAACATTAATTTTTCTTTTGTAATAATGGCGTTTTATATTTTTTTTTTTTTATTGTAAATACAAGTACAGTAAAAAAAACAATTCAATTATCCTTTAGACGGTTACAAAAGTATTATAAATGCAAAAAAAAAAAAGGATAAAATATATTATATAGGCCAGTTTGAATTGTATCAATTGTTCGTTATTAAATGAATTAATTTTGAATGTGTAATTTATGTAAATATTAACTATATGAGAAAACGATTTTTTTTTTTAATTTCTACAAAAATAAAATAAAAATTTTGTTTTAATATTTTATTAATTATTTCTAAGTAATTTTCACGTTGATTTTCACTATAAGTATTATTAAATGGGAAAACGTATATACTCAAATGAAAATAAAACTGTTAAAAGTTTTTTATATCATTTTTTTGTTTTTTTTTGTTCTCAAATTTCAATATCTATCGATAAATTTTTTTTGTAATGAATTTATATCACTTTAAAGAGAAAAAAAACGATTCATACATAATGTACATATGTTAATGTAAAATTTACAATTAAATTACATTAAAAAAAAAATCCTTACAAGCCTACAACATATAAACCATGTGAAAAATAACAATTTTACATTTTTTATTACGCTTTTATTTTAATTTATTATTTAATAATATTATTATTAAATAATAATAATGATAATTTCTCTTTATGTTATTCACATACACACACACATACATAATAAATATATCATTATATAATTATAAATTGAGTATTGTATTTAAAATTATACCATGTGAACTCCGCAATAAATTATTTCATTTTTAAATAAATATTGTACTACTTTTTTTTTTCTTTTTTTTTTTTTTTGTGTTAAAAAGGACAACAAATTTAAAAAACAAGAAAAAAATAAAATTAAATTAAAAAAAAAAATAAAATAAGAGCGTTTCACAGTTTAATATATCAATCACAATTAACAATAGCTTATTATAGAATAATGGTATTTATCAAAAAAAATATGATTATTTATTGCAAAAATACAAAATAAAAATTTTACAAAAAAAAAATTATAATAAAATGTTATCAACTTTTAAATGTCGTTTTATATACCATATTTAATTTTTAAAAAAAAAAATCATAAGGGAGTTGGCAAAAAAAAAAACAATTAAATTTTTGGTATATAAAACGACAATTAATTTATGTGGATAACTTTACCATAAAACTATTATTATATTTTACAATTACACATTTTAAAAAAAAAAAATTTCTACAATAGTCAAATGAATCAAAAATATTTTACAATAGAACTAAATAAATTATAATCAATAGACCAAACAATAATTATGGGAGATTTTAATCACAAAATGATAACATATGTAATGTAATAAAGTGAATTTAAGTGAAGAAAACAATATAAGTGAACAAATACAAACAACAACAACAATAAAACTCTTAAATTTAACAAAATTAAATGAAAATAAGAAGTAACAAACGAAGAAGAAAAAACCGCATCATGTGATTAAATTCACAACATATTTATTGATAATTAATTTTACTCACAACGTTTATTATTCTCAAAACACAATATAACTTACATAATTATATATATATTTAACTGTTTTAAACGCGCTAATAATATTCAATACAAAATATTTAAAAAAATAAAAAAATAAAATATTTAATAAATCAAAAAAACAAAAAAAAAACCAATCAAATTGACTCATTAACAAAACAAAAATTATACATTATCTTAATAATTCTCAGATGAAAAAAAGGATATCAGTAATATATAAGTAATATTTTAAAATTTTACACAATTATAAATTCAGCAATTAACAATAGAATTACATAAAAGTAATGCTTTTAAATTTGAAAAAAAAAAAAAAACAAACAAACAAATAAGGATTGTAAAACAATAATAATCTTTGTTTTTTTTTTTATGTTACCTTTGGGAAAATTCGAAAATTGATCATGGGATAGCTACCATAATAACCAAAAATAAATCTACCATATTCGATAATTCACCAGTTACCGAAAGTAACTAAAAGGCAAAAGTTACCTTATTCGAATAGTTACGTTTTCGGTAAGTACTAGTAAATGTTATGTTACCACAGACAGTGATCAAATTTTTTTAATGGTTACTAATTGGTTAATTGTCTATCGTAATTTTCGAATTTCTCCTTTTATTTTTCTTGTTATTTTTCTATTAAAAAATAATTTTTGTTTTCCTTGTTATGCAAATTATTCAGTAATCTTTAAATAATATATATAAGTATATTACATCAGGATCATTATTATAAAAAAAATGAGAAGCGGACACATGATGAATATTATTTCATTAAAAATGAAATTTCATAAAAGAGTGTAAGTTATTTTATTTTATAATAAGGACTTCAAGGTATTTTAAAAGCATTCCAGGTTCATTAAAGAATCAAATTTTTATTTTATTTTTTTTTTTGAAAACTATACTTTTCTTCTAAAAAACAAAAACAAAAAAAATAAATAAATTCAAAGAACGGTCATAAATAAGTATGTATCAAATCAAAAAGAAAAAACGTGATAAAAAAAAAATAATAACTTCATAAAAACAAAAAAAAAATTAATTAGTTTTCCATACCACAAAAAAACAAATAAAAATATGAAAAAAAAAAAAATTCATAAAAAATTCGGGATAGTTTATTTATTTTTGTTTTCCTTTTAAGATTTTGGTATTAAAAAAAAAAAAAAAAAAACAAACAAACAAATTGTAAATATATTGTATAGAATAATTTTTTTTTTTTCTTATCTAAATTCTTTGTGAATTTATTGTATAAATTTGGAAATAAAAGATTAAAACAAAAACTAAAACACACAACAACAACAAAAAATTTGTATGGAAGATTACCACCGATTGGGTTCAAAAATTTTCAAAATTTTAAATTTTACATTTAATTATTGGAAAATAAATACATATATGTAAAAAAAACAAAAATAAAATTACAAAATTATTAAATATAAAATAAACTATAATTAATAAAATTTCGGTGTAAGTAAATTCGATAAAATTTAAATTTAAATAAAAAATAAACTTAAATTATAAATAAAAATTTATAAAATAAAATAAAAGAAATAATCAAAAAATAAAATTTAAAAAAAAAAAAAAAAACAAATATGAAAAAATACACTTACATATTTACCTTTTGGGACCAAAATTTAGATAAACAAAAAAAAAAAAGTGACATTTTCTTTTTGGTTAAAAATATAAAAAAAAAAGAAAATCCAAGTATATACATTTTCATAAAAAAAATTTACTATTCAAAAACTGTTTAAAAAAAATAAACATAAAAAAAAACATTTTAACTCAAAAAATCCATATCTCTATTTATGTATATGTATTAAGTATACCAAATTTAAATTTCACATCAAAGGACAAAATGTATGTTGAAATAAAACAATTTAAAAACATACACACATTGAATATATCATCTATGTACTTAAAAATATTTTACTTCAAAAATAAAAATTATTAAAAAAAAAAAACGGACCCAAAATAAAAATTATTTTAGAATGAACAAAAAATAAAAATAAAACGTGTGTAAGATTTAAACAAAATTTAAAAGGAATAAAAAAAAAGGATATACATACATTATATATATTTCAAAATTTATTGAATGTATTTTATTTTTAGGCAATTTTTTCTATTTCACAAAGAAAAAAAAAATGAGAAAAGAAAAACGTATCAAAACAAAAAACAAAAATATATATGTGAAGCTTTTGGTGTTTTTTGCTAAAATTTATACATACATATTTAAAAAATAAAAATAAATAAAAATTGATGAGGATATAAAACAAAAAACTATAAATAATAATTATATCTTTTAATAAACCTTTTGGAAAATCTCATATTTATAAATTATATATATTATTTCAAAATTAATCATTTTGGAAAAGAAGAAGAAGAAGAAAAAAAGTAAGAGAAATGTAAGAAATTGTGTATACTATAACTATTTGAAAAAAAAGAGAAAAAAACATATTACTATAAAAATATACATACATATGGTGACTATATTTGCCTTTAAATGTTGAAAAAAAAATAAATAATAATAATTTGAAAGTAAAAAAACAAGGAGAAAGCATATAAGAATATAAGCAAAAAACAAATAACAAAAAAAAAACAAGGATATTTGGTATATTTGTAAATATTATGAAACATAATTGTATAAATTATATTATTCAAAATTGTTGTAAACTGTATGACAAAAATTTATATTTAAAAAAAAAACACACATACTCACACACGACATTTTAAAAATATTTTGGCAAAAAATAAATTGATAAAATAAATATTTAATAAAAAAAAAACATGAAATAATAAATCTATATGTGTGAATAATATATATATTATCGTAAATATGTATATGTATTTGAAGAAAGTACATATTTTTTTCGGCATGACTTTTAAATGATTAGATTAACAAAATTCATTATTTTTTTCTAATGAAAATTTTTGTTTAGATACTTTCTGTTTTCATTTAAGCGAATTTTTAAAGACAAAAATAAAAAATACGTTACCATTACTTGTATACGATTTACTTTTTTCTGACTATACAATATGTATGTATGTAATGTACACTAATTTGGAATAAAATAATAAATTTGAAAAATATTATACATATGAAAAAAAATAAAAATACATAATAAAAATTTAGAAAATAATAAAATATTTTTATAAAATACTTTTTGGATATATAAATTACAATGGTCATTAAAAATTTTAAAAAAAATTTAAAAAAAATAATATACATATATAACACACATAATTTAATGTAAAAACAAAAAACAAAAAAAAAATCAAATTTGCTTTATAAAAAAACACAAAATACATAAATTAAAAATAATAAACGTAAATGTTATATAATTGGTGTAACTATAATATATTATATATTATAACAAAGTGACCGTTCAAAGAATTGATTTTATTTTTTAATTTTATTTTATTTTTTAATTTTATAAATAGTACACATACTTATAAATGTTCATAAGAAATCCAAACTTTGAAAAAATAATTTTCTAATTGTTTATCTTTTGTTTATTCTTTTATTGTTGAATAAAATTTAGAAGAAGAACAAATAAATAAATATAAAAACAACAAAAAATAAAAAATAAAATATATATACAACAACCATTTATATGTATACACTCTTCAAAAACAAAAAAAAAAAAACAAAAAATGAATCAAAAAATCATTGAAAAAAAAAACATAATAATAATAAAACATAAAACAACAAACACTAAATAAAATGATTTAAATAATTAAAATAATATTTAAGGAACAAAATAATATCAACTATAAAAAAAAAAAACACATAATGTTAACCGACGTATAAGTAAATTTAAAATATGTAATAAAAATAATGTAATAATGAAAACAAAAAAACAAAAAAAAAAAAAATGACAAAAAAAAAATATAAAAAAAAATTAAAATCGTATTGTAAAATATTTATAATGTGAATTTGGATTAACCCAGTATTTATTATACTGCAATGAAAATATATTGAAAAAGAAAAAAAAAGAAAATTAAGAAAAAAAAAAAAAAGAATAAAAACTATTAAAAAAAAATAATTAAAATATAATCTTTTTTTTATTTTTTGGATAAATGAAGGGAAAGGGTTAACTGAATAACTTTTAAGTAAGGTGTTGTGCTGCATTTTATCAATTTTCTTAATTACTATAGGTACGTATTAATTGGGTAAGTACATTTTTTGTAATTTATAAATTTTATGGAATTTTTATATGTAATTTTTAACAACAAAAAAACACAAATTAAGTTAAGGTGCTTTGAGTTCTTTTCCGATTCCAGTTCCATACATACCATATTTACTTCTATGTCAAATAAGGTATGTTCAAATAGAAAAAAAATTGTAAGTCGTAAACACACATACATTTTGTCTATGTCCTGTTTTGTTTGATTCTCTCTATTGATACTACTTGGATTGGAAAGGTGTTTGAACGAAATTTAAAAAAATGTTCCCATATAGAATAATTTATTAAATACATTTCTCATCAAATATCGCAAATCAAAAACAAATAATGTATTTTTTTTCTCTTAATTTATTACTAAACGTTGACTGAACGATTTCAAAAAACCTGTGGCTATATTTCACATATATGTATTCTTTCTTTTTCTTTTTTTTCAATCAATTAAATCAAATTATGAAAATATGAAAAAGAAAGAAAAAACAATTAATGTGAATAGTAATATCATTCTATTTTTAAAAAATATTTAAAATAAATATTAATGATTATAATTCTGATTAAAATTACATATATATGTTGTTATGAATATCAATTAGTTTATTTGAAAAAAAAAAAAATGAAAATAAAAAAAAAACTAAATGTTGTAAATGAAAAATAAAAATTAATATGTAAAAATTATCTGACAATTTATATTAATTGAGCCATCTTAATTTTTTTTTCTCTTCTTATTATCCACCTTTCTTATTTTTTTTTTTTTTTCTTCTTTCTATTACTTCATATACGAAAATATGTATGCACAGTAAACATATTCATACATATTTATACTAATTTACCGGCAAAATTGTATAAATTTACAAATCTATATAATATCAAATATAAAATGCGTTTACATTTTATTCATATAGATACACATATGTACCTACATGTGTACATCTGCACATATGTATGTATATATTAAAAATAACCACATATGAGATACACCTATTGTATAAAGTATATAAAGTGTATAATTTATTTACAATCTATAAATACATTTCATAATATTAAATTATGTATGTTGGTTTGTACATACATACATATGTATACCATTTTGATATGACACCCTTCTGTATTTTATTTAATAATAAAATAATAAATGCATAAAAGAGACATGGTAAAACAGTACATTAAACTCTGTTTTAACAGTTTTGTGTGAAAAATTGTCTTTGCCAAAAAGAAGAAATAAACATAAAAACAACAATTTATTTTTACCTTTATTTTTATATACATACATAACATATACATAAATACATAATTTGTTCCTTGTTGAGGTGAAATATAATAATTTAATAGCGAAAAAAAAAAAAATACCATTGTTTACTTATCATAATTTTCATATGTATCAAATATATACAATACATGTACCTACAATTTACAATATTAGTGGTTTTTTTTTCTTCTTTTCTATTTTTTCAAAAATGTTTTTTTTTTTTCATTTTCGTTAATATTATTGTCTAATTGTGTGTACTATATCACTTTTTTTGTTGTTGTTATTGTATAAATATTTATTATATATAATACACACGTTCATACATATATTTCACATATCTTATATACACACCTTTTGTATCTTTGTGTAAAAATTAAAGAACAGGTGAAACTTCAACAGTGAAATGTGTATTGTGCACAATTGCAATGAATGGAACATGGTTAAAGAAAAATGAAAAAATAAATAAATAAATATAAGGTAAAGTAAAAGTTTTAAAAAAAAAAAGTACAATTTGCAACGAAAACAAAAAAAAAAAAAAACACATACGTATATATAATATATTAAAAAATTAAATAAAAACAAAAATAATATAACAAAACAAACAAACAAACACAAAAAAAAAAAAAAATTGGTCGCGGCGTCGTCCGTCGTCGTCATCGTATTCTCTGAGGTTAGTAAACTCTGTTGGTCTTGATGATGGAACACAAAACCTGCCCCAACTTAAATTTAATTGACTTTTACCAAGTACACAAAAAAAAAAAAAATAGCTCTTCTTATAAATATATTTTTCAAGATAGATTATTATGTATTTTGCGCATATATGTATATATGAAAATTTATATATAAAATAAACAAATATATCTATAGATATCTATATATAAGATACTTTTGAAACAAACATTTGAGGGGCTTTTTTTCATGTGTTTTTTTTTTTCGATTATGATGATGATGATGACGGGTGATGACGAAGAAACAAACAGAGCGGCAAGTATGTGTATACACACGTTTATAAAACGTTCAACATTACCTTGTTTGATGCTTCATCATCATCATCATCATCACCATCATCATCATCCTCTTCATTATTATAAGTAATAAAAAAAATTAAAAAAAAAAAAGGAAACACAAAAATCAACAAAAAAAATAAATAAATTAAGAAAAGAAAAAAAATATGATGATGAACCTGAAATTGAATATAAGTCTTATATAAATTGTGTTGAAAAACAAATCATAATCAAAAAGGGTTTGGTGTTTAGTAGATTGGTTTTAGTGTAAGTTTTTCAACATTGGCGGCAATATTTTATAAAATGTATAACAATAAAAATCAAGTCAATTTCAGTTCCATATCCAGTGAGATGTATTTTTATTTAGAGAGAAAAAAAAATCAAATATAATGAAAATAAAATAAAAATACAGTAGATATAGAACATGGATAATTCCACTCACTAACTTAAAACTTAAAGTTTATTATTATTTTTTTTAAATTTTATAGAAAAAAAAGATGGAAGAAGAGAAAAACAGAAAATTTCAAATGAATGATGATGGACGATGTCTTTGAACAGTAGTAGGTATATGTATGTACTCATTCCCTATTTTTATTGGTCTATATATTCATACTTTTATCAAAACTTTATCGTCATCGGTGGTTATAGTTGTTAAATATCATTGCTTTGTATTATCATTTAATACACATATCTGGATGTAAGTATAGGATACATACATACGTGTACATACATATTTCTTTTTAATCTTGATTATTAAAGTAAGTATATACTCGTATCAAAGATATTACAAAAATTTGAGATACATATTGTAATCTATGTATATTTTAGATTATATACAAATATCTTTAAGAAGATGATAACTTTAAAGACCTTAAGGCAAATTTACTTTTTGCTATTTCTTCATTATGTATTTTTTTTTTGTTTTGTTTTTTTTTTGTTTTTCATCTTTATTAAATCCCAACAACTGTCGTCCCTTTTGGCATTAATATGATGGTGCAAAATAATCAAAATGTACGAGTATACCTATATATAGAGACTTTGTGGTCATCTGCATATCAAATTTCAGTTTATTTGAATATATTATCGTCAATTGAATACATATTTTGTTAATGTCAATTATAATTAATTATAATTTCATATCATATTTAATGTTGATCTAAGGTACATAACAAGTAGATGAGATTGATATTTAATTGATGTAATAATTTTTTTACTTTTTTTTTTTTATTTAATTAATAATAATTTTTTTTTATAACCTTAAATTAAGCTTAAAATACATTTTTTTCTTTTTTCACAAAAAATTATCCGTGTTTTACATTCTATAATTAAAATATTTTTTTTTATATAAGTAAATATAAAAATTCTCATATGTATAATAAAACTATCTATAAAAATAAAATCTAATTAATTTTTCTTTTTTCCAAATTCGATTTAAATGCAGAAAAATATCAATTTAATTTTGTTCTTCTTCCCTTTTTTTTTTCTTCTATAAATAATAATTTCTCTATGGAATTTTCTTTATAAAATTATAAGGCATTTGCACACATACATAAATAATTAGGTAATTACATATACGAATCAGTAATACTAAAATGAATTTTCTTCAAAATTCAAAATACATACAATAAAACATGATACATAATTTATTAAAAAAAAGAAAAAAATTTGTGATAAGATAAAATATAGGTATACATACAGAATCAATTTACATATTACTGATTAACAGTTACATACATATGTACATACATTATTATTATATACCATAAGTTAAAGATTTACTTTAATGTTTTTAAAGCTTCTTTAATTTTAGTTTTATTGAATTATCATCATGACAAATGAAGTGCATTGAATTTAATTATAATTGAGGATTCTAAGATTTCAAAATTAAATTCCTTAAAATTTAATGTAAAGAAAAATTTATATTATATACAGTTGCAAAACGGATCTTTTCCATATTTTGAAAAAAATGAGTTATATACGTCATTTGAAAGGTCTTTTAAAAATCTACTTATTTACTTTACTTTTAAAAGAAAAAAAAATACCTTTTCCTCTGTATTTTGATCGTCAAAATATGAGCTCAGTTGCAAAACAGTACATTTTGTCAAATTTCAGAAACAATTTTGCTTAATAACTCAAAATGACTTAACATGACAAAGACCCCTTTTGCAACTGATAGACACATATGTACATATGTATATTTTTCTGTTCTATTAAAATAAAATCAATATAAATTTAACAAAATTTCTCATAGACAGCCATGCAGTATCAATATTAACGTACTTTTCATACAGGAAGATTTACTTGAAGGTCCTCAATTCAGCTGACGATCATTCTTAAGTAGGTTTCACTGTACAAAAATACCAAGAAGACTCCAAGACTCCTTGTATTGTACCTACATACGAGTATATACACTGTAATTTTCTCTCCAACATCAATTTGATTTGTTATATAAATCTCATATTCATTACTGTGTCATTTCCAGTACATTTTAAAATTTAAATTAAAAAATTACTTTCGTTTGTTTTTTTTGTTGTCTTTTTTCAAAAATAATTAAACATATGTACATACCTGTAATTTAATCTTTTGTGATAAAATAATGACTCATTTAATTTCTCTAAAATCTTTCAAACATTTAAATTCTTTAAATTTTAAATTTAATGTACTTACATACATATGTACATACCTATATGGATTTTTATTGTCTTATCATCAAGTAAATAAAAAAAAAAGTTTGCAAATTTCCGCCTAAATGAACAGTATAACATTTATTTTAGAATTTATTTTTATATTATGAAAACCTCTCACTCCTTCTTTTTTTTTTTCTATCTAGCTACCCGATACGTTAATCATTTAAAATATTTCTTGATTTTGCATTTTATTTATTATCAAATATTCACTCATGCATACAAAAATGTTTCCATAGTTGAATTTATCTTTTTTTTTTTATAAAACAAAAATAATAATAAACTGACAAAAAACTTTTATAAGCGATCTGTTTGCTAAAAAAAAACGAAAAAAAAAAATGAATAATAAAATAATCATTTTTCATATAATCAAAGACCAAGCCAAAAATATACAAAAAATTGTGCAGGTCATGATCAAACCGACATTGAAAATGAGACCATATAAGATTAAAAAAAACAATTTGAGGAGAAACAGAAAAAAATAAAAATATTTAATGCAACTGACATGCCAATGTGAATACGTTATGTATTAGTAATATTGTTGTTAAAGTATGAAAATAATTTAAATACACATATATGTATGTATATAGATAAGTACAGCTGCTATAATATTTACTTGTATTGTATTTATTACTGTTCCTGCTGTTTGTTGATTGCATCCAAAAAATGTACGTGTCCAAACTGCATTTTTTCGTTTATACAAATTTTTTATATTTTTTTTTTCGTTATTGTTGATTAATACTTTTTTTTTTTTGTAAAGATATTTAAAAAAAAAATAAACGATTAAAAGCAGCAATGAATTCCACATACATATCTATCTATATTATAAAAATGTATTTTTTTAAAGGATAAATATTTCTACAACAGAATTTAAAAATAAAAATCGAAAAAAATATTAGCACAATAAAAAAATACGTATAGATATGTAGGTACATGAACTAAAAAGATTATTATTTAAGAAATCAACATACCTTACCTATTTAAAAACAAAATAAAAAAAAAGTTCAACACACACAAAAAACTGCATGTTGATGATGGTCAGGAAAACGAATCTATAATATTCCCAATTTATATAAAATTCGTATAATTCTACAACCACATACATACATACATATATAGTAGAATATATGTATACATCATCATCATTATCATCATCATGTGAAATAAGACGGTCAATTTTTCCCCAAAGTTGCCGTCATCCACAATATAATATATGTATATTCGTTAATCAACTAACAAAACAACACCACAAAATGTTAACTATCTATCTTTTTATCTATACCAATATAACAGCTAAAATATTTAAAAAAGAAAAAAAAGAAAGATGAAAAAAAAAAAAAAAACAAATCCAGCGAATAATATAATAATAAATGCCCAACCCAACTCAGCCCCAATTCTATCTTTCAAAAGTACTTTTTTTCTTCTTTTTTTTCCTTTCTTTTTTTTTTTTTTTGTTTAATAAAAAGCGGCACCACAAATATATTATTTTGAGAACTGACCGTGGTTAATAACATTGACCCCAAGCCGTCAGTTGCCCGTTTAGCAAATACATATCAGGTTTTTTAAGTTTTTGCAATATAAAGCAAAAAAAAAAAAATAATAAATAAATAATAAAAAACAAAAAAAAAATTATTTTTTCGTTAACGAATTGCATGTTGAATATTTTTGTTGGTTGGTCCTGTTTTAAAGTATCTATATACTCGTACATTACTACACATATTTATATGATGTAGCAGTAGATAATATATAGGTTCATATAGAAAAAAAATATATACATTAGACTGTCCCTTATTATGTACAACAACAAAAATTTTTTTCTAAACCAACCTCTCACCTCACCCCCTGAATTTTTTTTACTTAATGATGTGAAAAAAAACCTCAAAATTTAAAAGCTCCCGTGCCCGCAAAAGAGTTCTTTTTACCTAAGAAAAATGTACTAAAAAAAATAAGTTCGTATATTAGCACGTTTTCGTCAAAAATCAGATTTCAAATTTGAATATCTCTGGACCTCGTGATCCGAAAATCTTGAAAGTTCTGCAGGGTGTTCTTCTTGTCATTCTCTATAAATTATTTTTTTGAACAAAAAAGATCCCTGCAACAGAGGGCGAGCTACAAGGCACCAAAGAAAAAAACTCCTTCCATCTATGTTAAGGAAATTTTTATAGACCTTTTCGTGCCCTTGAAAAAAGTATGTTTCCGTAGAAGTAGGAAGTTGAAATTTGGTCGGGATATTCCTTTAAGGATTCTCTTCTAAACAAAGTTTAAAAGAAAAAAATTTGTTAACTAGGGCAAAAATTTTAGGCTAAAATGCACAAAATCGTCATTTTTCGAAAAATTAATCGCAAACTTAAAAGTTTCTGAAAATGAGACCCTGAGAATCTGAAAGTTGAAAAATAAGAGACAGTCTAATATACATATAATGCACTAAAGGTCCATATAATATACATATGAGACAAATTAATACATATCTAAAGTTTATTCATAATGTTGAAGAGTAGATATTATATGTATGTACATATATATTTTTAAGTTCTTTGCTCTGTAAAAAGAAAGATATTATCAATATAAGATCGGTACTTGAAAATTTTTTTGGATTTATATACATACAAATCATATACCTACATATGTATGTGTAAATTTTTTTCACTTTTTTTTTAATTTTAATTTTTTTTTTTTTTTTTAGATGAGAAGATCTAAAATGTGCTAATTGTTTGGTCTGGTCTGGTTTATAAGTTACTTGGGTTGTATTTAAATTTGAATTTAATAATAATTTCAGCAGATGTTGCAATATTATTCGAATCAACCACATGATGATGATGATGATGATGATGATCAGTAAAATTACAAAGTTTATTGTATAAATTTTGAAAGAAAAAAAAAATTGTAATAAAATATTTTTTGTATGTATCTCAGACAAGCCATGTTGATAAATCGGATTTATTAAAAGGCTTTATTTTAAATCTTCACTTTGCAATATAACTCAAATCACGTATGTACATTTTTTTTTTTTGTGCTTAAAAAAAACAAAAAAAATCAATTCAACTGTTTTTTTTTTCAAAATGTATTATTTTAAAATTTTGTTAAAGAACAAAAATTTAAAAAAAAACTAATAAATAAGAAAGAAGAAAGAAAAAACGCTTTTCAATTTAAATTCTGTAATTCAATTTTTAAGACGATTCTTGATTTCCCATCATATACCATCGAATAATGTAAAAAAAAATTTTTTTAACCTTCGAAATATGCATGTAACCTATGCATGTAGTATGTAACGTACATCATAGACGTAGTAGATATTATATATAGATTTGTGCTGTGATCTTCTCGTCTTTTTTTTTTATATTTAGTAAAATTTCAAATATCACGTAAAGAAAGAATTTATTTTTTTTTTTTAAGAAAAAAAGAGCAATAATAAGAAAAACGATAAAATTGAAGAAGGAAAAAAAATGATAAGTTATAAAGAAACTGATTTTTGCGGTAATGATATTAATTTCAATGTAAAGTTTAATGAACTTATTGAACAATTAAAATGTAATAAAGATTATAATTATAATTTAAATTTACAATGGTTTTATAAAATTATTATAAAATGGCAAAATGAAATTATTAATTCATTATTATTTAATGAAAATGATTTAATGATAATTGTACCACGTTTTATGAAATTCATATTTAAAACATTTCAACAATGTCATTTCGATAATAGAAAACATTTTCGTAAATATGTTAATAATTTAATATGGATATTTTATTTGAATTATAAAAAATATGGATGGGATTGTCTATTGAATGGTGTAAATGTTCAAATGCCAAAGGATTATATGGGAGAATTTGATTATGAACGAATAGACAATATGGTAAGTAAGAAGAAATTAAAAACAAAAAGATATTCTCTTTGATGACACTACAGCCGACAATGTACATTTGCGTCCTCCAGAAATTTCCTTCAGTTGATCTCCAGTTACTTAGGACTTTATTTCCAAAAATCAATACAACAAAGTAGTTGGTTTTATTCTTTAAATTAATAATCTATTTTTTAAATTCTTTCTCAAAACTTTGTATCTTGCAGAGCCAGAACTATTTTCTTGATCGAGCAAAAACGTACTTTTAACTTTTATTAATTCAAAAATCTTTCAAAATACTAGAAATACTAAATTTTTCACTTAAATTTCTTTTTTCAGGATACAGAAAATGATTCCACTAGCAATTCAAGTCAAAATCATACAAAATCTGTCAATTTTACAAGATTTCATTTTAAATTTATTTTTCTTATGGATTTTATCAGTCAAAGCGAGTTTCAATTCAAAATACTTGATTATGCATTCAGTAAAAGAAAACCATTTAAATCAATTGAACTTCCGACTGCAAATTATTTTTATAACAACATAACAATGTACTATGAGGATCAAAATATCATAGAAAATGATATATCAGAGTCGAAAATATCCACACTGAAAGAGACAAGTCACCAGAATAATCAACAAAACAATAAACATATTATTCTACCATTGGGAATGGCTTTAGAAATAAATGATGAATTTTGGGAAATATTAATTTCATCACATAAATCAAAAACACCACCACCACAAGAAGAAAGCATTATTTCCATTAGAAAATCTAAAGTAAAAGTAAAAAATTCTTCTAAAAATAATACTAAAAATGATGAAAAAAAAATTTAAAAAACAAGTTAAAAATTAATTAAATATTTTAAAATTTATAAAATTTTTTTAATTTTTATTTTATTTATCAAATCATAACTGTACACCATGGACCACATATTATTTTTGTAGGAACATTTGGTAAATTTTCAATCTCAATAAATGTATCTTTAAAATTTACATTACTATTAATTCCTAATTGACCATGTTCATTCCATCCAGTACAAAATACTTTACCACATGATTTTTGAACTAATGTATGTCTTGCACCACAAATTACTCTAATTATTTCACAATTTAATGTTAATTCTTCATTATTATCATTATCTTCATTTCTACAACAATTTGGTAATTCAATAATTTGAGGTAATGGATATATTGTTGGATTTTTAATACGTGATGATGCTACTTCATTTCTTATATCAACATTTTTATAGACTTCAATACCTAATTGACCATTAACATTTGATCCCCAAAGATATATATCATCAAATGAAGAAATAGCAGCACTATGCCAACCACCAGCTGCTATTGTTTTAATCTGACCAGAAAAATTATCCAAAGTGTTTTGTTTTGTTTTTTTCTTCCAGAGTAAATACGTAATAACATTTTACAATTTACTCACCTTAATACCAGCTAATGCTTCTAATAACATTGGAAATTCTTGCATTTTTAAATCAGGATGACCAAGCTGTCCACGTCTATAAAACAAATTATAACTAACTAATTTAGTATTTCATTTAATTTACTTTAAAAAGAAAATAAATAAATAAATAAATGAAAAGACTTACAATCCATTGCCCCATGTGTAAATATCACCATTTGAATTCAAAGCTATTGCATGTTCAAAACCGCATTTTAAAGATTTTATTTTTTCATGAGCAGGAAATTGATAAACTTTTGATGGAATATTATAAACTACATTATTTCTTGTAATTGCACAATAAATTGTATTACCACATGCTATATGTTCTATTACATCATGATTAATAAATTCATCTTTTAATTCGCCAAAAATATTTCGTTTTTGTGATGTTTTTTCAACATCAATAAAATTCAATTTAAATAATGTACCCTGACGTATATTCAAATTAAAAAGATCACCATTTTCTAATAATACTAAACAAATATTATCATTACTATCAATTTTTTTAATATTATGTTCTGTTTTAAATTTTTTCACACTATTCGGTAGTTGACCAATAAATCCTTTAATTATAATTTCTTTACCATGAGCAAAAACATTAAATGCCCATGAAAATGAATATAAAATATCATTTTTTGTATAATCATTTGAAAATTCTAAAAAGGAAAAAGAAGAAGAAAAAAACAAATTATAACGGATACTTTATGTTTGTTTTTAGTTGAAAAATAAGAAATAAAAAGGATATGATCATAAACAAAGTAAGCAATAATTTACCTGTTAACGAATTTGATTTCGGAGTATGCGCTTCTCCGAATTGTTGAAAACCATTGAAACCACAAAAATATAATTTATCCATTTCTCAATCAATTTAGTTTTTGTGGTGCAAACAATTAGTAAAGTAATTTCTTTTCTACAAATTCAATTTTTGAAAAATTATAAATCAGAAAAGGTTTCGATCCAAACAATTCATCACCAACAAGGAACATAAAACTTTTCGTAATGGTAATTTGTATTTATTTGAATAACATAAATTGCTATTTTTTAATCGCTACTATTATTTTTTAACAAAAAATAATTTTATTGTTAATTTTTTATTGTTTATATTTCGTTACCATAACAACTTCCAAATTTCCGCTAAACAAAAAACAAATTCCTAAAAGCGGCTTTACTAGTACATTACAAATCACTCACAAGTCACAACATAACATAACAGAAAACAGCTGATTAAACGTCAATTTTTAATATCCTAAGGCAAATTAAATACCACGGCAAATTTAATTCGCTTGACTTTTCGTTACTTTCCTTCATTGAAAGATGGCTCAAATTTTTGTTTCATTTTCCATTTAATTTTTAAATTTCAGTCGTTAACGGACGGAAGTGATATAAAATTTAAAAACGTTTTAAACCGTTCTTAAATTAATTTTTTGAAATAATTTTAATTAAATTTTTTTAAAGGGTCTTCTTGCATTACTTCGAAAACTTCGTCCTAGTCAAGAAAAAGAAGCTAGAATTCTGTTGCTTGGATTAGATAATGCAGGAAAAACGACTTTGTTGAAACAGCTTGCTTCGGAAGAAGTTACTCATGTAAGTTAATTGGAAACTAAATAATAATAATTTGTAATAAAATAAAATAGATAACAATAATTTCTTTAAATAAATTACGGATTTTTCAGGTGACACCAACCGCAGGATTTAATATTAAATCTGTAGCCGCTGATGGTTTTAAATTGAATGTATGGGATATTGGTGGACAAAGTAAAATTCGTCCATATTGGAAAAATTATTTTGAAAATACTGATGTTTTGGTAAAAATATTTTAATGTTAACTTTTTCTGCTTACATGCAATTTAAATTTATTCATTAGGTGTACGTAATTGATAGTACAGATCGTAAACGTTTAAATGAAACTGGTAATGAATTATTGGATTTATTAAATGATGAAAGATTAAATGAAGTTCCGGTATTGGTATTTGCAAATAAACAAGATCTTCCAACAGCTATGATTGCTGCTGAAATTGCTGAAAATATTGGTTTAATAAATCTTGAAAATAGATCATGGCAAATACAATCATGTTCAGCTATCGATGGAACAGGAGTTAAGGTATTTTAAAAGCAAAAAAATTATGAGTAAAAAATTATTTAAATACTCATTTTTTTTTCTTCTTTATAATTTTAAGGAGGGAATGGATTGGGTATGCAAAAATATGAGAAAAAAATAAACAAAATGAATTTTAGTATCAAAAAACATAAAAGGGATCAAAAATGATTAATTAAAATATAAGAATTATATTCTTTTGCACCATAAATTTTCCAAAATAGTGTTTTGTTTGTTAAATTAAAAAAATAACGTACATAATATGTCTTTGGAAGTTTTTGTTATACCTATGTACTTTCTTTCATTTTTCTTTAAATTATTTCTACACATTTTTTTTTCTAGCTTTGCATTATATTAAATTAAATTGTTTTATGTTTAATGAAAGTTCTAAATTAAAAATTTAAAAATACAAAATGTGTCACATTAATAAATAGTTTATTTCAATCAAATATTTGTTTTGTGGATTTTTCTTATTAAATAAAACAACGATTTTTTTTTCATTTTTAAATTAATTTATTCAATTCAATTTTATGTATTTATAACATTAAATATGCTTGCTTTAATAATTGTTCTCAAATTTATAATAATTTTAATTTAATTTTGTTTTTTAATTGTATTTTACTCAATACAAATCATTTTTTTTTTAAATCATTTATCACAATATTCTCGAAGAAAAACATAAATAATCATGCGAACCTTTGCGTAAACTTAAATTCTATAATAATTAAATCTACAATATTTTTATAAATACAATTCATCTAATAACATAATTTAATTTATAATTGTAATACAACACCACTACTTTTTTTTTTCAACGAGTAAAACGAAAAACAAAATTAAAATTAAAAAAAAGAAATTTTTTTAAGCAAGCAACATTTTACTAAGAAATTTTTCAATTTTATTTACACCGTTTTTTTTTTTTCTATAATTTTTTAACAGCACAATTTTAAATTCTATAACCTTATTTTTCTTAAATTTTTTTTTTATAACTCATTATGAAAATATTCAGTCGTCACTTTTGCCTCTCCTTCATGAAATGCTGTACAATCAACAGGAAAACGGATCTACAAAAATAGAGTAAAAAAACAAATGAAAAAAATGAAATAATATTCAATGTTCAATAGAATGTAAATTTCACACATCGTTAATAAGTCACATGTGGAGACTTTTAAGAAATAATATGATTTATAATTTTAACGAAACTAATTCAGAAATAATCGTTTATTGAGAAGAATTAAAAATAATTTAAAAAATTTTATAAAAAAAGTACGAAAAATATGATTTAAATTTTGCACGTATGAAGAAATCGTAAGCACTCAACATTCAAAATCATTCGAAAATATTTTTCCCACCCTGTAACTTTTTCATGACAATTTTATGCTTTTGATAAAGTTTTTGTAAATCACTTACACACGAAAAAAAACCTATTTGGAACTAAAATTTTCTATTGAAGAAAATTAGTACCCATTCGAGTCCATATTAATTTTGGAAAAAGGCCTTTTTTCTTGAAGTTTTTTTTTTTGTCAAACTCCTTTAAATTTTTAAATTAAAAATTCCCAATGATTAAATAACTCACCTCACAATTGTATGGTTCATTAACAGTTGATATTAATGTCCAAAATGGTGTTCCACTCCGTAAGCTTATAAACCATGCTGCTGCCATACTACCAAATTTTGTTATTCCTGGTTTAAAACCAGCTAAACCTAATTTTTCATTTGGATCATGTGAATTTAATTGACACAATATATATTTGTCACAATGTGGTGTTTCTATAGCAAAACGATATGCACGATGAACTTTTAAAACAGGTTCGATAACCTAAAGAAAAATTATAGTGAAGAGAAAATATTTAAAAAAAAAAAAAAAAAATTTTAGTTAAAGAAAAACTTAAATTATAGACTTGTTATTCTATTTGTATTGTCTTGTATGAATGTATCTTTTTCCAAGAAAGGAAAATGAAAACTTTAAATAAAAACTATTGTTGTGAATATACTTTAGTGTCATATATAATATCTTTAAATGATAATCTTGATCTTTATTTATTTTTGTAAAATAAAAATAAAAATCGTAGGTACATTTATATATAAATTATACTTTCTAAATTTGTAAACAGAAATTTAATGAGGTCATGTACTATATTTTTTCAAAGTCATGTATGTAAATGGCCCTTTTTTTCATAGTTTTTTTTTCAGTATGCAAAAAAAAAAAGAAACACTTAAAAAATAGATTCAAATTAATTCAAAAAATGTAATACAAAAGAAAGGAAGAATAAAACGAAGAGAAAATAAAACGATAAATTTAATAAAATATATATACCTACATACCACATTTATTTATTTTATTTTTTTTCTTACCTCTAAATTAAGTGTGTCAGTTAATTTATCACTTAATTCGGTTGCATTAAATTTTTGTATAAGACCTCGAGCTTGACCCAATTTAAGTAACTCTTTTGCATAGCTAACAGCTGGTAATACATATTGACGTGAATCAACTTTTACATTTAAATGTTTTGATGCAATATGATCTAGAAGATTTGATATTGTGTCACTTGGTCGTATCGGATCAAAATATGTGGCTGATGGGAAACCTTGTGATTTTAAGAATCCATTAAATAATAGAACACCGGCTTTAAGATATCTGTTGTGATATGTTTTTAAAAAATACAAAAAATAAAAAATAAAAAATTATAAATCTTTTAAAAATATTTTCAATTTTATAACTGATCTAAAATCAAAAATAAATAAATATAGGAACACACAAATGGAACATATAGTATAATGAGATCTTATAGATAAACGGCACAATAGTAAAATCTGTGAAACCTCCCATATAGGTATGTTTTTTAGATGCATATAATATAAATTTCACAGATAAATGTTTAATAAACAATCACATATATGTAATCATATAGAAATACAAAAATATGAAAGCAATACAAAAAGAATGGTGGATGAGAGACCAAAAATTTGAACAAATCCCAAATTACTTACACATTTTCGGGTCTGTTCGGTAATATTGGTTGATTTTTTCTCGTTCCTTTTCTTAATATAATGTTCCAAGTACTTCTGTAAAAATTTTCATTTTTATATTTGTTAATATAAAAGCAAGATTTAAATTTATTCCAATAAATTTAAAAACTAAGCTCTTGAAAATTGAGAATAAATAAAATTTTATTTTTGTATATTAAAATAAAATTGAAATTAAATAGAAACACTCAAACACTCCAATGCACACTTTTTGCTTCTAATAAATTCGGAACTTTTAATTGAATAGAACTAATAATAAAATCAAAGGAAAAAACTTGGCTAAGTACTAACAAAAAACTCATATTTATTAGTTTAAAAAAAAAAAAGAAGTGGTAACTGAGAAAAGTTAAAAACGATTTCAATTTTCTTTTCATAAATTTCTTCCAATTTAATCACATTTATCGCTATGATTTTTAAAAATAAATTATTTTTTTTATATCATACAATGAACAAATACATATGTTTTGAATCTTAATTAGGTATGAAATTTTTAAAAAATTATTTCCACTTAAAAATTAGATTTCATTCGAATTGGAATAACAAAGAAAATTTTATCAGAAAATAAAAAAAAAATGTTTTAAATAAAGAAAACTTTTTTAGCATTGAAAAAAAAAAACAAAAGAAGGAGAGAAAAAATACATATATGCAAAATTGAAAGCATGTAATATGTTTTACTTTTTTTAAAAAATGTAAAATTTCAAAGAGCTTGACGTAAAACAAATATTCTACACTTTTGCTAATTTCTGGTACAATTACCAATTTCTGGAAAAAATTACCAAGAAAATAAAACTTATGGTTCAATTATTTTGGTTTGTATAAAAGTAGGTTCTTCAAAAATACAATTTTTCATATTTTTGGAATAAAATTGAAGAAAATCAAAGTCATTAAAAGAAAAAAAACAGAAAGTAAACGTTTTAAGAAAATTTTTAAAATACAAATTTTCACTTTACATAATTCAGAATATATGTATGTACATGTACATACATACTCGTATATGTAGGTACGCATCATGATGATGATTTTGCAATTACATATAAATTTAAAATAATCCAAGCATTGAAAATAAAAAGAAATTTGTATAAAAGCAAAAAAGAAAATAACGACAGAAAAAAAAATTTTCAATTTAATCGTCTTTTAATGGAATCTTGAACTCGATCAAAAAGACAAGGGGAAAAAAAAGGAAAGAAACCAATTTTTATAACAAACTAACTGTTCAATGAATTACACCTAAATGGAATGACGTAGATACTTATAGCAATAATGAATAAGACAACGACCACGAACTTGTTTGGATACGCGATGGTACTGTTATTTTCAATCGACACCTTCTTCTTATTTTCTCTATTATCCGTAAACATATAACATTTTTTAACAACTTACGTGTATCTTGTACATAGGCTGTTAAAAAGTTACCTGTGCATATTACAGGTATTATTTATATTGAATTTACAAACAAGTACATATATACATATACAGTGTGTATATACATATTATGTATCTCTGTGTATCTATATGTTTAAATTTAAAATCTGGTCTAAACCAACTGAATAACAGCTCCATGCAACTTTAATTTTTTAAATAATATAGGTATGTAATAAAAATTATCAATATGTTATGTAAAAAAAAAAAATATGTAGCTATGTATCTAAAAAAAAATAAAATTTTACCTTTGGTATACTTCTGGATCAGCAAAATAATTTGCCCAATCGGCCAGATATAATGTTGCAGCTTTTATCCAACGTCTTCTAAACGATTGATTATGTAGAGATTCAAATAATCTATCGTAATCAAGTTTTCCATCACGACCGGTAAAACCCTATACATAATATAATAATATATAAGGAAGTAAAAATCATTAACGAATAAATTCATTAACAATTTCATTTTAACAGTTTAAATAGCATATTACTGTTAACTATCGTATAATGTACTATTTTAAAATGCACTTAAAATGTATATATGTATGTATGTATGTATGTACATACACATACATACATAACATGTAATATGCAGTAAAATATACTTAAAATTTTTTAATTTATATTCTTTTTTTTTTTTTTTTTGCAAGTTTAAATATGTTTTCTTTGAATTTTATTTTTTTTTAACATGCTTATATACCTTGAAAATTGAATTAACTCCAGATTTTTGCCATAATGCTTCAGCTAATTCAGAATTTGAAAAATGATCCCATAAAACATGCATTTGCTCTAATAATGGTGGAAGTACCCATGCATGTTCTTTATGTTTTTCTTGTGTACGCTGACCTTCCGGTCCACTGAATGTGTTAATAGCTTGCATAACCATAGGTAAAATACTCATCATGAAACCTCCATTATCTTGATTACTACGATTTTTATCTTGTGATTGTTGTTGAGAAGAAATAAGAGTTGATGCAATTTGTAATATTGAATCTAAACCAATACCAGAATCATCATTTTGATTATTATTGATATTATTACTATTAATATTATTATTATCATTTATATTATTATCATTTAAATTTCTCTTTTGACGATTTTGTTCATCATTTTCTGATAATGAATTAACATTTTCAAACATTTCAAGAACATTTCCAAACATTGATGAATCAAAACCATTATTATTACCACCACGATTTGAATTTATTAGAAAACTACTAATTTTTGATAATATTTGTGATGCTCCAGAATTTGATTTACTATTACCACCACTACCATTATCATTACCATTAATATCTGCAGTATTTTGCATTAAATTTCCAATTAATGATGCAACACCAACTATACCAGAAACACCACCATTACCACCACCTTGTTGTGATAGAGTCTCTTGTAAAAATGCTGATGCCATATCCAATAATGGATTTGAATCATCATCATGATTATTAGGTCGTTGTGTTGTATGACCACAAGAAATATTTATTAATATGAATAAAATAAAAAATGCTACTTTTAAAAACTTCATATTATTTTTTAGCGTTTTTTTTTTTTTTTTGTTATATATATTTTCTTTCTTATCTGATTTCGTGATAAACTAGTTTATGAACAAAATGTACTGTACTATACTCGCGTATATATTTATTTATTTATTTTTTTTTTTTAATTTTATTTTATAGTATTTTTACTGATAAATTTCTGACGAAATGAAGAAAATATTGACGTGTTAAATTTATAAAATATGGATTAAAAATTGAAGAAACAAAAAAAAAAAAAAAAGAAGACACGAACAAAAATAAATTTTCTATCTTTTTATAACGAATGAAAAAAAAAAAAACTATGTCAAATAACGGAAATTCTAGTAATATACTTGTTAATCCTGCTTTTAACTTCTAGATCAATTAGCATATTATTCATATACTGTATGTATGTATGTATATCTTTAATTTTCTTTAAAGAGTTGGCACTATTTAAACAAATAATTATCAAAAATCTGTTTAATTTAAATTCATCTCACACACGAATGGTTTTTTTTTTTTTTATTTTATTTTCTTCAAATAATATTCCTATTTCTGTTTAAACAATCAAAAATCACGATTATTAAATATTTTTATCATCACATCACCACCTATTTATTGCTGACTATATAACGTACAGCTAAACGCTTTAATTAAATTTTCTTTTATTTTTTTTCAACCGTATCTATTATTTTTATTGATAAATTTAAATTTATTATTTTCTTTTTGTTTTTTTCTTTATTTAAAAACTTAAGACCTACTTTATCAATTGCTCAGTTCTTAGTATACACGTCTACTTCTTCGCACAGGTAAAATTCTTCTGAATTTGAAACTGATGAACGATTTTTAACATTTATTTTTATAGGTACATAAATATTTTTGTTTGATGAGCTTACACAACTCTAGAAAATTTAAAATCTTAACAGAGAACTACTGTTTAAAATTTTCCTCTTTCAGGTTTAATAAACTCTATATAGAGTCTAGATTATATGGAACTTTTATAAGAAAACAAAACTAAGAGAAAATATTCAGTTTTTATAATGACTAACAGTTATATTTAAATTTTAGAATACAAATTCTCTTCGAGAAAGAAATTTCATCTTTTATAAGACCCAGAAGTTGTTTGCCTTGTAAAAATATGCACAGGTACAAAATAAGTTTCAATTCGAAAAAAAAAACTCCATTGTTCTCGTAAGGTATAATTGAGATTTTTGTGAGATACTTTTGAAAAACATGATGATGACCGGAACTTTCTTTTTGAAAATTCTCGAATATATTAAGAAGATAGTTGAGTAAAAATTTCCAGTGATAATTTAAAAGCCAAGATTTAATACTGTATTTTATTTATTTATTTTTTTTTTTTTTCAACAAAAACAACAACCTTTCCATAATAAAAAAAAATTATATAACAAATTTCTTATTCATAGTCAAAAATAAGATCACTTTCTGATATATTCTTTTCAATCCATTTATCAAATTTTTCTAACAATTCATCAGAAATTTGATTTTTCCAATCCCCAATTTTTCCCTTTCGTATAAATTTAACATTATTCTCTTCATCATTCTGATTTAAATTATTGTGACAATTTTTAATAATGGAATCCAAATTAACTGCAGGATTTGATTGCATTTTATCAAATTTCAAATGTTCACAAATTTTATCCAAATCATCTGTTGTCAATTTATAATCGATTTCTAAGAAATTAGCACATTTTTCAATCGTTTTTCGTATATCTTTTTTCATATCTTCATATTTTAAAAATAAAATATTTGAATCATTTCGTTTTTCCCAAAATGGTAATAAATGTTTCCAATATGATCCAAGTGGTGTATTCTCTTCAATAAATAATTCACAAAATTCCTCAAAAGTTCCATTAAGACCATGTATCAATTTGCAATAATGATAAAATGAAATACATACATCTTTTGGATTTCTAGCAGTATAAATTATCTGTAACATTGAAAATTTAGAATCGTTTTATTTGAATATAATTCAGACATTACCTTAGGTTTGACAGTTTCAAGCTCTTTTGGTAATAAGGACCATGGTAAATGAGATTTTATAAAACGACGACTATGTAAATTTTTTATACAATCAACCGAATTTCCGATTGATTTTCTAAAGAAAAAAAATAATACGAACAATTTTTTTTATTATTGCAAAAAACTAATACTTAATATTTTCTAAAATTTTTTATATAGGTACTCATAAAATACTTAATATTGATTTAATTACATCATTAATACTTACGAGACCCATTCATGATGATCTTCACTAAATAATGCAGATAATTCGAGCATTGGTGCACGTATTTGTTGAATTTGTTTGGCGCCTTCATAATCTAAATTATTTCCAAGAAGCCATATCATTTCTTGTGCCCATGTTGATCCTTAATGAAAATATACATATACAAACAATTATGTGTTTGCTTTAATTACCTATTTCCTTTTGAAACACACTTAACATTATATTTTGTTTTTAATTTAATATTCATTTACCTGTTCTTGGATAAGAAACAAGCCAAACATCATCATTTCGTACAGGTAAATTTCGTATTTCATTTCCTATTTCTGAATATTTTCTTGGTAAATAAACACATCCTGGATTTACTTCAATAAAACAATTTGAAATTGGAAAAAATTTGTTTAATTTTTCACCAACAATTTCATTGACTTTATCAAATAAAATATTATCCATTTTTAGTTGCTTAGATAAATTTTTTTTTTTTTTTTTTTGTCACAAATAAGTGTAAGATGTTTAATTTTTGCAACGAACTAATCTCAAATATTTTTAAAACTAAACTGAATAATAAAATTAAATTTTGCATTATTAATAAGATATTTTGGTAATTTGGAACCATTTCAAATTAATGAGAAAATAAATTAGAAACAACTACATACATAATGTACGTATCATTTTAGAGAAAGTAGATTTTATTATAAAACAAATTTATAACTCAAAAATGTTTATCTAATGTTTTATCATATTTTAATGACAGAAATATAAAAAAAAACATGAAAAGAAAGTTGTGCAAAACATGTACGTAATAATGGATATGTATAGTATATACATACTTATTCAAAAGTGCAGTAATACAATCTACGATAAAAACATGATAAAAAATTCAATCTAATGCCTCTTTATGTGCTGGGGATTTAATCTTTATATGTCTAACTCCAACATGATACATTCTCTAGTAAATACAAAAATATTGCGAATTTAGTAAATGTAAAATGAAGTATACAAATTAAAAATCATACAAAAAATTAAATTTTTTTTTTTATTTGTTATTAAATACATACCTCACTTTTTTTGCCACCTTAATTTGAAAATGAAAGGAAAATAGTTTGGTTTGTTTTTTTATGAAAAATAATATGAAATTTTAAAGTTTTATTTGACGATTATAAGAAAAGTAAAATTTATTCACCAAAATAACATTGTATGTATATAGGTATCTACATATAGTATAATAAAAAAAATATATATATCGTAATAATAATATTCACATGAATTATATATGAAAAATACAAATAAAAATAATAAATTCACAAACTACATATATAATTATTCATAATTGAAAGTAAGATCGCTACCTTCTGTATTCTTTTCAGTCCATTTATCAAATTTTTCCGATAATTCATTTGAAATATAATTTCTCCAATCTCCAATTTTTCCCTTTCTTATAAATTTTGAATCATCCTCATCACCATTCTCATGATAATCATCATTATGCTTATCACCATTATTATTGAAATTTTCTATAATCGGTTGAAAATTAACAGCAGTATTTAATCGCATATTTTCAATTTTTAAATATTCACAAATTTTATCCAAATCATTTGTTGTTAATTTATAATCGATTTCTAAGAAATTAGCACATTTTTCAATCGTTTTTCGTATATCTTTTTTCATATCTTCATATTTTAAAAATAAAATATTTGAATCATTTCGTTTTTCCCAAAATGATAAAACATGTGTCCAATATGATCCAAGCGGTGGAATTTCATCAATAAAAAGTTCACAGAAATTTTCTAATGTTCCTTGTAATCGGTGTACTTGTTTACAATGATTATATAACGAAACGCACAAATCTTTTGGATTTCGAGCTGTATAGATAATCTGAATTTCAAATGAAAGACAAATTATGAAAAAAAATATTCGATGACATAGGAAAAAATTCAAATTACCTTAGGTTTGATTGTTTCAAGCTCTTTTGGTAATAAGGACCATGGTAAATGCGATCTTATAAAACGAGGACTAGGTAAATTTTTAATACAGTCCACAGAATTTCCAATTGAATTTCTAGAAGAAACATAAATCCGTTGTAATGTATTGTTATAATTTATCCAAAATTAATTATTGTTAAACAAAAACTGATTTCGTCTAAAACTTACAATGCAACGATGTAATTTAAAAGATTTTACTTACGAAACCCATTCGTGATGGTCCTCACTAAATAATGCAGTTAATTCAATTATTGGTACACGTACTAATTGAATTTGTTTAGCACCCTCATAATCTAAATTATTTCCAAGAAGCCATATCATTTCTTGTGCCCATGTTGATCCTGTATTAGAGCACAATATTATAATTGTTCTCAGCATATTAGCTGTTTTTGTTATTTTTACATACCTGTTCTTGGATAAGAAACAAGCCAAACATCATCACTACGTACAGATAAATTTCGTATTTCATTTCCTATTTCTGTATATTTTCTTGGTAAATAAACACGTCCTGGATTTACTTCAATAAAACGATTTGGAACCGGAAAAAAACTATCCAATTTTTTTCTAATAATTTCATCAATTTCATCAAATGAAATATTATCCATTTTACAAGAAAACAAAATTTTTATTCAAAATATGTATTATTAGGATCTTTATAATATTTTCAATTTTAAAAAATTTTCTAAATTTTCTAACGAGCTAATCTCTAATACTTTTCAAATATAACTGAATAATGGATAATTTTCATTTCTAATAAAATGTTTTATAAATATGAAAATTTACGAACGACTTGAAAAATACATACAAATATCTACTTACATCTTACATGACCATAACTAGCGAGAAAAATGCATGTGCAATAATAATAATATGTAATATCTAATATGAAATCCTGTCTTAAAAGTAATAAATTTTGTTGGAGTGGTATTACAACAAAACTAAGGAAAAATAATTGGAAAACATGTCTTACATGTAAATTATGTAAGTTTATTATGTTAGATATTTGTATGTAAAGATAATAGCAAATAGACTAAAATATACATGTTTATTAGAAATTTCCATAATACGATACTAGATTTTTCACTATTTAGTATTTTTTTTCGTCTTAATTTTTCGAAAAGAAAGTGGAAAACAAATCAAATCTCATTTTTAGGTTTTACAAAACGAAAGACAAAATTCAATTTTCTAAATAAAAAATATACATATGTATGTATATGTACATTAGAGTGTCCCTTATTTTTCAACTTTCAATCGTAAAAAAGGAGGGTTACAGTAGAAGGGAAAAAACGTTAATTTTTCACAAAATGGCGATTTTGGCCATTTTACCCTATAACTTTTGCCCTAGTTAACAAATTTTTTTCTTTTAAACTTTGTTTAGAAGAGAACCATACAAGGAATATCCTGGCCACAACTCAACTTCCTACTGCTCTGGGAACATATTTTTTCAAGGGCACGAAAAGGTCTATAAAAATTTCCTTAACATAGATGGAAGGAGTTTTTTTCTTTGGTGCCTTGTAGCTCGCTCTCTGTTGCAGGGATATTTTTTGTTCAAAAGAAAAATTTATAGGAAATGACAAGAAGAATGCCCTGCAAAAGTTTCAAGTTATTCGGATCACGAAATCCAGAGATATTCAAATTTTAAATCTGATTTTTGACGAAAACGTGCTAACATACGAATTTATATTTTCAGTACATTTTCTTATGTAAAAAGAACCGTTTGTCGGCACGGGTAAATAGCTTCCAAAAGAAATGAAATTTTAGGATTTTAATTATTTTGTAATAACTAAAAAAATTGAGGGGTAGCACGCGAGTTTCCAAAAAAAAAATGTTTCGTAGAACAAATAAGAGACAGTCTAATGTCAAAAGCTTTATAAGAACTATTAACGGAAGTTTTTTCGCAAACCGTTTCAGTTTTGTCCAGAGAATCTACTATATAAATAATCTGGAGAAGAAATTTCGAAAATTCGATTTGAAAAAAAATTTCGAAGTAAAATAATTTTGAATTTTAGTAAAAAAAATTTCAAAATTTCAAAAAAAAAAATTTATCTAAAAATGTTCGAATAAAAAAAGATTTCATAACAATCTTAACAATTTACCGTTATTTTTTATAACTGAAACATGCATTCATGCTGTTGAAAAAAAAAATTTAAAGAAAACTCGCGGTGGTAAGCCATGAAGCCGTAACCGGCTTACAATGTACACATGTCAACCATAGTTCAACTCCGATTCAATCACATGTTTTTATAGGTATAAATATGAGTAAATTGAAAGAAAAAAAATTTCACAGAAATTACAACTAAAAATCGACTTGCAAGAAATTGTTGTGGGATCGTAATTTAAAATTTAATATGAAATTAATCTAATAAAAAATTTTGAAATTAAAAAAAATAAATTTTCCAACTCGAGTTCACTTAAATCACATTAACGTCATGTAAACGCAGTTATAATCAAAGAAAATAATATACAATAGCAATATAAAAAAAAATGTTTGTCAAAAGAGAAAAAAACCTTCTTCTGTCCGATATTTTTTAGTTTCACCTAAAAAATTTTTAAATAAAAACAATAATACATTATTTTTAAAATTGAAAATATTTAGATAAAATAAATAAGTGAAATTACATGTGTGCAAAAATATATTTGCTATAGATATTTTTCTACATTTTTTAAAATTGTAATTTCACTTAAAAGTGAAATGTGTACTCCAAATTTGACGAGCAGTAAATATAATGCATTCGACAACCAATTAATAAATAAAATAAAAACATTAAATTATGATTTAATTGAAGAATGTAAAAAATGTGTTGAAGGTAGTACATTATCAAAAGGTTTACGAGAAGAATTAGAAAGGTAAATTATTTAATGTTTATTTCAATTATGTACTATTTTCTTATCCATATGTAATTGCGTGGGTGTTGAATGAAAATAAAAGATTCATACATATAGATATATCATATGTGTATAATGAATATATACCTACTTAGAGTTATGTATACATATACAAAAGTCTCAAGTACCATCAATATTTGATTATTTTTTATCAATTCTTTGCAAATTCAGGCAATTTTTCAAAGTTTATGTGATACATATAAGTATTTTTGATAATTATTAATTAAACAAATCACAAAAAGAAAAACTGTTCATTAAAATTCAATTTTTTGTTTTCTTTTTTAGTTTACCTCGTGATATAAGACGTGCTGTTGCTAGAAGAGTAAAAAATGGTTGTGCACCACTTTTTATTTCATGTAAAAGAGGATGTGTTGAAATAGCTGAATATCTTGTTACAATATGTGAAGCTGATATTGAACAACGTGGTTTATATGAAGTTCCTGAAGATCGTTCATTTCATATTGTTACACCAGTTTGGTGTGCTGCTGTTGCAGGAAAATTACCAGTTGTTAAATATTTAATACGTGTCGGTTGTGATATAAATGCACAATCAGATTCAGGTTCGACACCAGTACGGAGTGCATGTTTCATGACACATATGGAAATTGGTAAATTTTTTTTAAAATTTTTTGTTTTTGCATTTTGTTTTAAATATTAAAATCAATTTTAGTACAATATCTTGTTGAAAATGGAGCAGATATTAGAAAACCAAATATAAATGGTGGTACATGTCTTATAAATTCCGTTCAATCGGTACAATTATGTATATATTTAATAAATAAAGGTGTAGATGTTAATGCAAAAGATATACAAGATAAAACAGCACTACATTATGCGATTCAAGAGCATAGGTAAGAACAAAAAAAAAACATTGAATTGTTTTTTTTTATATATTTTCACCATTTTTTTTTTTTTCAGATTGGAAACAACAAAATTACTTTTAGAACATGGTGCCGATCCTTTTGCAAAAAGTCGTTATGGTGATGATGCATTACAAACAGCTTGTCTTAAAGGAGCACATCAAATATTTGACTATTTAAAATCTAGAATACCTTATTCGACTGAAAGATTAGCAGATGCTCATGAACTTATTGGTAAATTAATTTCTTTTCTTTTTTTGCATATACATAAAAACAAAAAGTTATTGAATTCTTTTTTTTAAAAAAAAAGGATCAACATTTTTGGATGAATATGATGAAACACGTGTTGCTGTATTACATTGGAGATTAGCCCAACATTTACGATTAAGAGAAGGTTCTAATTATATAGGTAATTTGAAAAGCAGCAGCAAAAAAGTTGAATACAATTTAATATTCTCTTTCTTTGTTTTTTTTTCTTTTTTAATTTTTAAAATAGGAAAACGACCCACAGTTCCACTTAGAGCTGCTTATGGTAATGCTGTTGAATTTACAACAATGCAAGAACTAGAAAATATTGCAACTGATATAGATTCAATGCGAATACAAAGTCTTTTAATTTGTGAACGAATTTTAGGTGTTTATCATAAGGATATGCTATTTCGACTTATGTTTCGGTACTATAATTTCATAATTTTTAAACTTTTCCTATTCGCTAATGTTTTTTTGTTTTCTTTCATATTAGTGGCGCATCATATGCAGATTCATTACGTTTTCAAAGATGTATTGATTTATGGAGACTTTCACTTGAAATACGTGTCGAACGACATTCAATATTATATTCAGATACATGTTTTACAGCACAAGCATTAGTACATTTAATGTTAGATTTATATGATCGTTTTAATGATTCAACAGCAATTAATTATTTTGGTGATTATAATGTACCATTATTTAGTGATGTATTAGCTGTATTTACATTATTAACAAGTAAAATAACAAATGCTCAAGAATTATTACAAATACGGCCAGTTTATAGAAAACAACAAGAAAATTTTGATCGTGTATTAAAATGTATAACACATTTAATTTATTTATTAATAAAATCAATAAAAACAAATAAAGAAAAACAAATTGTATATACAAGTGTACATGAATTAGTTAAAGCAAATGTACGTAGTGCATGTACAAATGATACATTATTACATTTATGTGTATCACGATTAAATGTTATTAAAAGTGGATTCTTTACCATTGACAATAATATAAAAGTAAGTAAAACATAATTTGTAATACATATTAATTTTTGAAAATAATAATAGAATATTAATTATTAATTATTAATTGTTTTTATAGGTAGTTTTTCCTAATGCTGAAGTAGTAAAATTACTTATTGAATGTGGTTCAGAAATTAATGCCAAAAATGAATCGAAATCTACTCCATTACATGTAGCTGCACTACCATATAATTATGAAACTGATGTAAGTATATTCTAAGATTGAAACTTTTATGATTAATGATATTCCATTTTGAGCCTTTTTTTTTGTTGTTGTTGAAAGTAGTATAAGACCACTTTTTGTGTAAAATGAAATTCCGATAAAAATTGGCTTGTCCGTTCAATTTATCACAATATTATAATTATTATGTCCCAGAACTTTTCATCAGAAATTAGGATGTTACATGGGAATATCATAGAAACTGGAATAATAAACCAGAAATATCTCAAAATAAAACAAAGTGGACATATGCCACTTTCAAAATAAACGGCTTAATTTACAATTTTTTAACTACATCTAGCTTTAAGTCAAGAAGCTTTGAGATTGTTTTTGAACCATTCAGTTCTAAGAAAATCTTATTTATCCAGTATTAAGGCTGTGTAATTTCGCAATAATGTTTTAAATACCAAAAAACTGTCTTATTTATTTTTATTTCTTTGTTTTATTATTTTTTTTCTTTAAAGGTCGTTCATTTATTATTAGAAGGTGGAGCTGATTTAGATCAACCAAATAAATCTGATGAAAGACCTATTAATATAATTGCTAGTAATCCATTAAATCGTATATCATTAATGAATTTTATCAATTTAAAATGTTTATCAGCAACAATAATAACAAAATATCGTATACCTTATCGTAATCAAGTACCAAAATCATTAGAGGAATTTATAAAACAACATGAATCATGAAATTTATTGCAAATTTTAAATATTAATGAAATTAAATTATAGTAAAAATTGTATAAAATTATAAAATCAATAATTAAATATAATAAATATATACTTATAATAATTAACTAACTGATAATTTATAACCATTAATTTAGTAGTATGTATTTCAAAAGGTAAAAACAAAAAATACAAAAAACATAAAGATAATAAAAATGAAATAAAATAAAAAACAAGTAAATAAATAACCAAAATTGTTATTGAAAAAAAAAAAAAAGAATTAAACAAAATATAAATTACAACAAATATACTCTCTATTGTAGTGAAAATATGTATCTGAATTAAAATAGTTTATTACATAAATTATACTTTATACTTTAAGTTAAGAGTTATTTAATTTAAATTCATAAAATTTTTTATACTAAAAATAAAAACCATTTTTTTAAGTTATTATAACTCACAACATAAGAAAACAAAAAAATTTTCATACATTTTTATTTATAACACAACAACACACTGGAATTTATTATTTATTTAAATACGTTTTTTTTCTTCTTATAACTTTGTTCATTAAATTTGTAAATACATATTACATATTATTACTTATAACAAACTCATACTTTACATATACATACATATATTTAAACAAAAGGCTGTTATCATTATAATAAAATTATACAACATTAAAATAAACATGTAGTTTATTTCATATATATATGTGTATTATTACAAAATTCTATTTTGTATAATTTGTAAAATTCTAAATGCATTTTTAATGAATTTTGAAACAGAAGGTATTAAACATTAAAATCACGAGCACCAACGTGATCGTAAAAATGCTAGAATCAAAATTTAGAGACTATTTGACCTATTGGCTACTTTAAAACAATTTTAATGCGATAATCATAATACTGTATTGTACAAATTGGTTAAAGAAAGTGAACCGATATGTAGATTATGCTGTGACAATAACGTAACAGCGTTTCATTTAATAAACGAATGCACGGCACTTCATAGATGGAGACTTGAAACCATAGGCAATCATAAACTTATGGAACTCTCAAATAAAATATAGTGAAATTTTTGGTAGGACTTGTCCGTGAATCCAAACTTTTCAACTGGATCAATGAACGATAGTGCATCTTCGAAAACATCAGATTATCGTCAAATTGATGATATTCAGCAAGCAAAGCAAAAAGAAAAAACAAAGCAGAAAATATTGTTAAATTCACTAAGAACTGTTTGCCATCAATTTTAAAATGAAACAATATTTTTTTTTGTTCTTTTTATTTTCAATAATAATAATAATATCAAAATTAATTAAATTTTTTTTTAAATTTACATACAAAATATACTTTATCAGTCAATACACAAAATAAGTTTTTATATTTTCATTTTTTTCTTTTTCTTCTCAGTCAATACATTGTCAATAATAATTGCATTAAAATTGACATAAATATTGAATTATAATTTAAATTAGCGAAATTTTTTGCATAATTATCAACAATATGAATTTTCCAACCCATATTTGCATGTGTAAAACTATTATAATAAACTGTATCAGGCCATGATGAATTTGGTGTAATTTCTAGAATTGCTGGATCACCTTCATCACATGTAAATCTCAATGTACGATTAAATTTTTTAAATGTTAAAAAATTATCATCTAAACGACGATCATAATTTGATGGATATCTACCTAAACATAATGGACCAGCTGAAAATGTAAGAAAAAAAAAAATAATTTATATTATTTGAAAATAAGATTTTAATTTAAAAAAAAAAAATTTATTACCAGCTTTAGGTTTTGGTCTTCCTCTTCTTGTAAATTCAACACCAGCTAAAACACGTATTTCACTTTGTTTTGCATCTGATAAACGATCATATCCACCTTTTGGTTCGTCAGTTATAACTAATGGATGATAATATTCTGGTGAATGAGGATTATTACCACCTTTAACCTGTAAGAATTTAAACAAAAAATACAATCATGAACAAAGGTATTTCAAAAGGTTTGATTAAACATTTTGTATTTTTAAATGTAATTACCTTAAAAGCATATGTTAAACCTCTTCTTAACCATAATTCGGGAATCATATATCCGTTAATGTACCAAGCTAAACCATTTGAAACATGACCAGTCAATCCTTGATAACCTTTGCGACCTGCAGCTGGTCCTAGGATAGCATTGAATGTACGAATTCCTCTAAAATAATATTTATTAATACAAAAAAAACAACTAAAAATCAATTAATTCAAATTAATTTTTACCTATCAAAAATTTTAACTTGCTCCCAAACTTCGATTTCTTCTTTTTTACTTTTTGTATAACTAAAACAATCATTTGTTGGTTCGGTTGTATTAAAATGAATTAAAACATCATTTTTCGGATAAATAAAATGATATGCTGGTTCTTTATTTGAATCTAATTGCCCGATTGCCCAAACCATATACATACTTTTATCAAGACGGAATTCTTTATCACCGGGATCAGCTATATAATATGAAAATGTTACTTTTTTTTTCCCTTTATAAAAAGAAAAATCTATAATAACTTACAAGAAATTAAAGTTCTTCTAAATGTAACTGTATTAATTCCATTTTCTCTGCTAAAAGTATTCAATTGAAAACTATCCAATCCACCAACAACATCATCTCTACAAACTCCTTTATTTTGACCAAGAACTTGAACACACTGAAAAAAAAATAAAAAAATAGAAATTAATACAAAACTACTGTTTTATGTGGAAAAATTTAAATTTAACACATACAGGTGCTAATGATGTTATATTATAATCAGTTGAATATCCACGATGACCATCAATGTATGCTACAACAACATCAGCTCCAATCATTTGACTTCTTGATTCTGATCCAGATATTCCAAATGACATATATTCATTAACTTCAACTTGTCCAGATAATTGTAATGTTATTTGTGGACCAAAAACTTCCCATGATACTCTTAAATCTTTATGTAATTGACGGCAATTTGGTAATGAATCAATATGTGGAAAAACTTTTATTAATGATGGTGGTACATTTAAACCATCCGATATTAATATAGAACCATAATTTTCATTTGTTTCTATATCATAAACACTTATCCAATCAACATCAAATATAGTCATATCTCCAGGTAATTCAAGAATTAAAGTTTCTTTTTCATATTTACGAAGTGGTTCTAAACTATAAAAATTGTAATTATATGTATTATTTTTTTTAGATGTTTTTAAATAGATTTCATTATAAAACTTACTATCCCATTTCATCTGGAATTTTATTTCCTTTACTTGATGGTTGTGGTCCAACACCAGCCCAAAAATATGTTCTTTTACCTTTACCATCATAATTAAAATCTGGTATACGTATAGTTTTTGAATCTAATATTTCTAATGGTTCACTACTAACATTATGACCACGTTTTGTAAAACTACTAATTTTTTGTGGTACTGGTGGTTCAAATTCTTCTGGTATATATATATCACCAAAATTATTTTGACTATTTAAATCATAAACAGCTAACCATTTAATTTCTGTTATTTTTTTATGATCTGGTAATGTTAATGTAAATTCTTTATTAAAATAACGTTCTAGAATATTTGTTCTATAAAATTTAAATAAAAAAAAAAAAAAAGAAAGAAAAAAAAATTAAAAATGTAAAATATCTTTTTTTGAAAAGACTTACTTTCCATGCTCATCGGGCACAATAAAACCTTGTGGTCCTGGTCTATTTGAAGCTCCAGCCCAAAAGAATGTATCAGCTCCATTTCCATCATAATTGAAACTTGTTAGAAGAAATGTATAATCATTAACAGCATAAACATCACCTGATACCTGAAAATTTAAAATTTAAAATATTTAAAAAAAAATTATATTGAAAGTATTCTGTATTATGCATTTCTTATTTTTATTACGTAAAATAAAACAATATTTTACTAATTACACCATAAGCCTTGAAAAATAATATAAAAATCAAATTGAACTCATAAATGTAGTAGGTATTTCGGATGTGGAAAATACGCTATAGGTTTAATTTAATAATGATTTATCATAAATGATTCATTTTATATATTTTTTTTCCACGTTATGTGTGATTTTTCGAATCTTTTCAATAACGGAAAAAAATCATTGTAAAACAGAATTATTTTGTTTCTTAGTTGCAAGAAAGTTTGGTTTGTAGATACCTAAGAATTTGCGACACCTAAGAGACCTAAAAATATGTCTCTATGATCTCCAGATACCATTTTTTTGGTATTTTGGTTTAATAACTTTTAACAAAACAAAATATAAATAAATAAATGAAAAAAATTACTCACTTGATGATGATATGAATTAAATTTACCAATGTATTTTCCTTGATAGGGTCCATCTTCATCAACAGCGCTGTCTAGAAATCGTTAAAAATTTAATTACATAAATTTAAAAATATTAAATAAAATCAAAATCAAATCATAAAATACGAGTACAGTATTATGTAAAAATTTATATTTATTCAAATATAAAAAACAACGCTATCAAAAAAAACCTGAATAAAAGTAAAAGTACTAAAATTAGCCAATGCAAAAAAAAAAAAAAAAAAAATCTGCATAACAAATTAAAATCTTAGCAAAAACTTAGTAAAGTAAAAAGTTTCATTATAGCTATTTATATGTATGTACATATATACGAATGTGTGTGCGGATTCAACGTCATCATATTATAGTCAATTTTGCTGGTTATTTTATTTGAAAAAAAAAATGAAACCATGTATTCTCTCATAATTTGTAAATTTTATAAAAATATTTTGCAAAACAAAAACAAAGGGAAAAACAAATGCTTTGTTCATAAAATATGCAAAATATCGTGTAATTTCATATTATACAAAAAAAAACACAGACAATATAATTTAAAAAATATGAAGAAAAAAAGAAGAATTATCAAGCAATTCAAGTTTCTGGTTTATTTTTCATTGAACTCTTTTGTTTAACAAAATTTAATATAAGTATAAGAAAAAAAAACAGTACATATTTTATTTTCGAATACCTTCATAACTTTTTCTGCACTTAATGACGTCAAAAACGAGTCTTAGTTAAAAGTAAAAGAAAAATTTTTTCACTTTCAAAAAGAAAATATATTTTTTTTTTATTTTTTCGATGAAAACTTACCGACATTGAAAAAATATGCAAAATTTAAAATTATCCAAAGTATTTGTTTTAATGGATTCACATTAAATGGTAGAATTTTTACCATTTTATTTTTAAATTTAAGTTGCCTTTTTTTTAATTCTTTATTATTTTTTGTTTTTTTTTTTTTAAATTTTATTATTCGTAATCAACACAAAACTTTTATTTTTCAAGTTTTCATATTTATTTTCTATTTTATTTTTACTGTTTTTTTCTACACAATTTTATATCACCATATCACTTTTTCTGTTCATAATTGAGTGAAATTTTTTTTTATTTTTTTAAACTTAAGATTTCTAAATAAAAATTTCTTTTTTTTTTAAAAAAAAATAAAAGCAAAACGAGATCAAACAGTGTGTTTAATAAAGAAAAAATAATAAAAAAAAAATTCACGCATTAATGACCAATAAGACCTCCTCCTCCATTGAGTTTAAAAGTAAGTCTTCATACAGGTAAACCGTATAATACCTATATGTACCTGCTGAGTGCTGACTGTCTATATTAAATATAATATATGATTATTAATAAATTTATTATTAATTTTTTTTTTTTTGCAATATAACACGTTTCTTGTGTAAAACAACAGTACCTACTCTTTATCGTATGTACATATGTATATATACAAATCCATACATACAATATGATGAAAAAGCGTTGTCTAACTGTGCTAAACTTGAATTGAGACTATCTAAATTAAAAAAAAAATACTAAATAATAGAAATTAGAGAATTTTTATAACTGAGCTTCTTACCGCTACTTTGAAATAAACTTTTTCAAAAGTGAGTGGTAAAAACTATGACGACAAAATCTACACACCATACCATACCATACCATATCATTTTTCATCTCATAATTCCAATGAGATTTTTATAAGACAACTAATACAATAATGTATAAATCTCAGTTAATATCTTAACTTTTAACTTAAAAAAGCGAAATCAACGTTTTTTTTTCTAATCTTAAAGCAATAATTACTTTTTTTATTTTTAAATTCTACTTAGATTTTCAATCTGATTCAATAATCTGTTTAAAAATGTAAAAATAAAAAAAACATTTTGAACATAGGTACCTAGACCTACATATATGTATTTTGTTTCTAGAAATAAAATCAGTTGTTTCGTTGTTTGTGTCTTTGAATTGATTATACGTTCCGTCTGATGAAAGATATGATTTCTATTTAAAATTCAATTCACACAAGGCATTTCAGTCTTTCACAACATGTGAGTAATATAAAATAAATTATTTTTTTTTATCGTTTTTAGAAAAAGGTTGTACATCAAGAAGAATTTTAAAAATTTACAGTATTTGACATAAATGTTAACTTCAGTTTTTAAACAATATTTACCTTGGTTTTTGGGTGAAGGGATGCACGAGCACTCAAACAGGAGAGTCCATTCTACTCATATTTTGCCTTGAACAAAATTTAAATTTTTTTTTAAAGAATAAAAGCGAAGAAAATTCTTTGTAACGAAAATAATCAATGTCAGTCTATATAAAGGGGGTGTGCGTCTAAAACTACATTTGCCCATGCAGTACAGATTAGCAGATTAGCAATAAGTAAGTTATGCGCAAGTCTTCAAGTAAGATCTTCATTTCTGACCACCCCCAAAGTCGTTGAAAAAATCTAAAGGGCGGTCAATGGCCGAAGCGGTAGATAGCTGGCGTTTGATGCAGAAGGTCTCGAATTCGAATTCACCTAGGTTCACTCAACTTCGAATGAATACCAATTCCAATTTATTTGAGTTACTGCCGTTACTGGTACTGAAATATGAAGTTTGGTGGCTCTGCTTACTGACCATAAGGAAGTCCACAAAATTAAATACACAAATATGGGTCCAGCCTCGTCATACGAATTTATTGGTTCGAATTTCACTTTAAACTGTAGGTGCATGTATGACTAAAAAATAAAATGGTGACGAAAACTAAAGTTAATTTGAGACGACCAAGGCTCAAGGGGTTGTTGTGCCAAAATGTGTAGATGGAAGTTTTATGATTTAATTTTTTCTACATATACATAGTTTGAAGAGAAAAAACATTGATGAAAATAATTTTTTTCCTTTATTTGTCTTTTTTTTTTTAATTTTTCCATAAATTATATTTCGCTTCAATTTTTATAATTTTTCAAGTTTTTTTTTTTGAATTTTTTGAATTTTTTAATGTGTTTTTTGCTTATGCATGTTTTTTTTTTTTATAAAGTTATATCTGAAGCGCTTCCGTTTTTTGTTTTTTTCTATTCTTTGTTTTTCTTTGTTAATGGAATTTTATTTTATTATTCTACTATATTTTTTGTATCTCTGTGTGTGTGTATATAATTTATTTTATTTTATTTTTTATTTATTTTTTTTTAATTTTCTTTTATTCACTTTTTTTTTTAAGTAAAAAAATTATATTCATATATTATATACTTTTTTTTTTTTAATTCTTCATTTTCATCACTTAATTTCGAAAAAAGCTATTCTCTGCAGCAAATTGTTTATTTATTTTTATGTTTTTCTTTTCTTTTTAATTTAATTTATCCTTAATTATAATTTTTTTTTTTGTTTATTTTGTAACTTTTTTTTATTTTAAATTTTTTGTATTTAAACTAACTTATTCTTAAAATAATATAATTATAATATTTTTACTTATTTTTTTTTTTTTTTTGTTTCGTATTAAATTAATATTTATTTATTTAAATACGTTTTTTTTTTTAAATTATATATTTTTTTTATATGTATTATTTTCTCCTTTTTCTTTTTTGTATTAATAATATTTATGTAATGTGTATTTAATTTTCTTTTATTAAGATTAATTATTTATTATTAACAACATGTATTAATATTTAAAATGTATATTTTATTTTTACTTATTTTGTTTTTTTTTTTTTTTTATATTAAATTAAGTCACATGTTTCTTTTTGTGTTATTTCTTTTTTTCTTTTTTAATCATTTTAATTTTAAATATCCAATAACAACACAAATCGATGTATGATTTAAGTTCTGTTGCTCGATTTTAATCTTCAATCATTACTTTTTTTTTTTTTGTTAATTTAAAATAAAAATAAAATGTAAATGATTAAAAATTGAAATAAACAAACAGAAAAAAATGAATAAAAATTGTGTGTAAAATTAACAAAAAAAAATCAAAAATGATTTACAAAGTTGTACAATTTAAAATGAAATTGTTTCGTAGATGTATTTATGTCTTTATATGTGAATGTTATTTCAAATATGATAAAAAGAAAATTTTTTTTAGTTAATTAAATAAAAAGTAAAAAATTGTTAGGAAAATGGAAGACTTTAACATGAAATACAAGCAGCATAAAATACATAAGGCTCTAGAGGTACAGTAATAATTTTTTCAACTCTTGAATAAAAAAATACAAAAATTGTCCTTATGTTGATTTTATTTAATTCCTTATTTTACTTCTTTTTTTTTTTTTAATTTGCTGTTTAATAAAGGATTTGAAAGCACCATTTTTAATTTGTGTATCTTATAAAATACATAAAAATATTATGTGCTTTGTTAATAAAAAACTTAAAACAAAAAGACAAGCATTTCATATAAAATTGAATAATATGAAGTACAATTTATTTTTGATGAATTTATAATTTTTTTTTTTAAATATACAATGCTCAAGAATGTCGGTATTATAAAAAATATTCCTGCATGACATGAAAAAAGGATATTTATAAAATCTAAAAAAAAATTTTTTTTATTACCGGACGGAGAATATTGATTGTATGTTCGTTCAATTATGTACTTATTTATTTCACTGATTAATTAAAAAAATTAACATTAAAATTAAAACACTTTTAAAATTTTTACCAGAACAATAAAATTTAAAAAAAATTACAAATTAAAAAATTAAAATACAAAAATTCAATCATTTGACTGAAAAATGTGAATTTCACAAATACAAGTATTCTGTGTAGAATACAAATAATTATTAAAAAATTGAAAACCGTAATTGGACACTTAAAAATTCAGATTTTTAAATGAATAAAAATTAGCTAAATTTTTGTATGTAGTTAATTTAGTTCTAAAAAAGCTAATTTTCGAAAACACTTCATACGTTATTCATTTGTAGGAAATTTACTCGAAGAACCACCAAAATGAGTAATTGAAGAACATGATAAACATTAAAGAAAATAACATTTTAGGCCATTCAAGCATTGAAGATTATTATTAATAAAAATTAATGGTACATACATTTCAAACGTCTTTTTTAGTTTTTTAATTTGTAATTTGTTTTCTTATGAAAAAACTAAAAAAAAAAATTCGCAAATGGAAGAAAATTTAAGTTATTAAAAAATTTTTAATAAAGAATTCAAATTTTACACAATTGCTCTTATTAAAAAGGACTAAAAAAATCCCATAAACATCATTTCCAGCATACGATATTTGTAAAATAACATTCTATAAAAAAAAAAATATATAAATTTAAAAATTTTCAAAAACAGAAAAATATTTTATAAAAATGACAAGACATAAATCATCTGTATGTAAAAGATTTCCTGTTTTAAAAAAAAAAAAAAAAACAACAGCAATTCCATCAGTTTATCCGAAAACAGAAATGAAAATAAGTAAAGGAGAATTCAGAAACATCAAATGATCGTCAATTGCAACTATTCAGCTTCATGGTTTAGTACGCTGAATATTTGCAAATGACGATCATTTGATATTTTTAAATTCTCCATAATTTCAATATCAAAAAAAAAAAAAAATTACTTACTTTCAATCTTCGATCACTTTAAGATTGACTTCTTAATTTAAAAATTTGCATACAAATTTTCGTTTACTTTTACAAAAAGTGTAAAAAAAAAAAACAATTTTTAAAAAAAAAAATAGGTAGTTTTTTTAATTCATGCAATTTCTTTTGAAAATAGTTTTTCATAAACAAAACAAAAAAATAAAAAAATTTTCCTATTGTTCTTTAAAAATATCATTAAATCTGAAAAAAAAAACATGAAAATTTCCAAATTTATACCTTAAATAAACAAATTTACTCCATTTCTATGTGCACAATTGATAAATAAAACTAAGATGATTTTTTTTTTTGATTTTTTGATTTCTACTTTTTTTTTTTTTTAGTATAAACTTCAAAGTTTTTTTTTTCAAACTTTATAAATATCTCAAAATTTTAAATTCCATTAAAAGTGTAAAGTTAATTTCTTGTTTTATATTTTTTTTTCTTTATAAGTTTTATTTGTTTTTTAAAAAAAAGAGATATTTTATTCAATTTTTATTGAGTATTTTAAATTCAATGGCTTAATTAATGAGTGTTTTTTTGGTAAATTTTCTTTCATATCTTTTAAAAGAATAGATTTCATTATTTTTAATTTTTATTAAATATAGAATCCTTTTTTGTTATTTTCTTCTTTTTTTTTTTTTGTGCAACAATAGACAATGAAATAAAAGGAAAAAAATCAAAACAGATAAATTTTAAAAATATGTATAATATATTAAATTGTATATTATTTTGTAATTCATTTTAGAAACAAAAAAAAAACTATTTTTTTTTTCTTAATTTATATTTTAAAAAGAAATTTGATAAAACAAAAATTATAATGAAAAAAGAAAAAAAAAAAATACGGCACTAAATAATAATTAACCAAATAGTTCATTTGTAAACAAAAAGTATTCTGTACTTAATTTAAAAAAAAAAAAAAAAAAAAAAAAAAAGAGATTAATTGTAATTTAATTTCTTAGTGATATTTTTTTATATATAATTATTTAAGTATTATTCATAATTTGTTTATTTTTTTTTAATATTTTCCTTTTTTTCTAATTTTCGATTATTATTATTCTATTTAACGATTTATTCACATTTTTGTTTTTTTAATGTTTTCTTAATTATCTTAAACTGTGAAACGCTTACTTCATTTTATTTTTCTTTTATGCAATTTGATTAGCTTTTTTTGCTTTAATGATTGTAGAACTGAAATTTAAAAAAATTAAAATACAGCAAAATTATTTTTCTTTTCTTTCTTATTGTATTCTACATATTTGTTTAATCATTTTTTTTTTTTTTTTTATTTTATTCTTCTCCACAGATTGATTAACAACAAAAGCATATATCATAATTGCATTTTTCTTTCTTTTACTTGTTATTTTTAATTAATGATTGCTTTTATTACAATAATTTCAATTGAAACAACAACAAAAAAAATTGAAAAAAAAATATATATAAAACAGTTAACATAAAATGAAAGGACATTTATTCATACTTAATTTTATTTATTTATTTATTTTATTTTTTTTTATTATTTTTGCTTTTATGAAAAGAACACAATTTTACACCTCAAAAAAGAAAGAAAAAACAATTTTTTAGTGATAAACTTTTTTTTTTTTTTATACAATTTTTAAAAATAATTTTAGAATATTTTTGCTTTTGTTTTGTTTTTTGTTTTTTCTAATCAAATGATAATTAGAATAATTAATTTCAATTATAATTAGAATAATAATAAAAATTATAATATTAATAATAATCATAATTAGATAATAATAAATGTAAAGTGTTAGCTAAAATTTATCTTGAAATATAAATAAATTATTTGTAGCTGCAACTGCAATTATATTCTCTAATGGATGCCAGGCCGTATGTAATATTTTTTTATTAAAATCAAGGCAATCAACACTTATTTCATCTTTTTTACGTTTACCACCAGTACATACTTTACGAGGTTTTAATATTGTTTTAGGTTTTATTATATCTCTAGATGCTTCTAATGTAACATCTTTTTTTGAATTACGATCGAATACTCTAAAGAAATTATTATAACTTCCTGTCATTATCGCTGTATCTGTACCATTCCAACAACATTCAAATTTATCAAAAATACAATCATTTTCATATAACGAACATAATTTTGCTCTAAGATATTCATGTACCTGCAATTAAAAAGAAAATCAAAATCAAAATATTTCAGTCACATAACAGTCACATGTGTGTAATTTTTAGTAACGTAAATAAGTAAATTATCAAAAGAATACTTACAGGATATGTTTCAATTGGTTTTGTTTCCATATGTATATCCCATACTTTGATACTCAAATAATCTCTAGATATCATATAACGTCCATTATTACTTAATTTCACATCACTTATTGAACTAATAATTTCACTGAAAAAGCTTCGATTTGTTGGATTTTCTGGTTCTTCAAATTGTTTTGAATGACGATCACATAATGCTGATGATCTCATATCACATAAACGTATTGTACCTTTACTACTTGAATAAACAAATAAATTACATTCAGTTGGATGAAATTCTGCTGCTGTTATAACTTCTGTTAATTCTTCCATATTTGTTGGTTTTATATCAACAATATTAAAACTTTGATCAGTTATTTCTAAATTCCATAAATTTATTCTTAAATCATCGGCGGATAAATATGTTTCTTGATCAGAATTAACTGATATTGAATTAATATGATAAGTATGTGCATTTGCGAATATACGTCTAGGTGAAGCTTCAACCATTAATGCAATTTGTTTAATTGAAGGAACTCTTAATGATGTTATACAGCTTGGATCTCTTATACAACCATTCTCTTCTTTTGTATTATAACCTTCAAATGATTTATCACGTTCAGATACTTTCCATAATTTTATTGTTTTATCATTTGTTGATAATAAAAAATGTGATTGATTTTTACGACGTAACCATCTTATTTTATTAATTTTTTCTTCTATTTCTAATGATTTTAAATAATCAAATTCTGGTTCATGCGATTGAAATGTTGAGTATACATTATATTCACCACGTTTCGGAATGGATGTTTTCGATGCTGGATCTCTCTAGAAACAAAACAAAAAAACAAAAGGGTAAAATTGAAAAAATATTAATTTAATTTAATAATTTAATAGAAATGTGAAAGAGTAAAAGATTTTCTATTTTTATTTAAATAAAATAATCTACTTACTTGGAATATAACAACTCGGCCACCCTTATCACCAGTTGCTAATAATTCTCCATCGTGATTAAATTCTACACATGAAATTATATCTGCGTCTGTGACATCATCGTCTAAAGCTCCTTTAATTTGCGAGAAGCACCATGATGTTTCGCCATTACCTTAAAACAAGGCGAAAAAAAAGGAATTTTATTATAGAATGTTGTAAAACTTTGATAATAGAATAATTTTCATAATAAAAGAAATATTTTTGTATTTAAAAGTTGCTTTCTAACTAAAATTCTTATATGTATTTACAATCAATTTAAAAATGAAAATGCAAGTAAATGTCGTTCAAGAATCCAATTATCATCTTAGATTCTTAGAAATCATCATAATTTCATTATTAGTTTATTTAAAATTTCTAATTGATTTTATTTCTAACTTTTTAGTATTGTGCAATCATTTTACAAATTACACTTGTGTACAAATCCTACTTTTTAAGATTTTCTTTGAATCATGTGATTTATCTTGAAGAAAACGGAAAAATCTTAAAAATAAAGAAGTTTTTTATAAAAAAATTTAGGACAATTAGGTATTTCACTTATAATTCGTTTGTGTGTTCCAGTTGTATACTACTTAGAATTAGAAATAAAGCAAAAGAAGAAAAGTAAGAAACACACCATTCATATTAGAGAACGTATAACATTTAAAAATTATATTTGTTAATAGTTCAAAAAGGATAAAGGATTTATTGTTTTCTGCGCATCAGCAAGATTATTTATGTTTATGGGTCGAAATAAAATTTTGTTTTTATGCCCTTTATTATTTTGGTCAACGAACTAATATAATTATTATATCCAGATACCTTTTTTTTAAAAAAAAATTTTTTTATTCATATTTTCTTCTTTTTTTTTTTTGTTTTGCTTAAGGAGTTAGAGGTTATGATTATTAGACCATAATAAAAATTTTAAAAAAAAAAGTAATAACAAATTAATAAAAAAAATTTAAAAAGGAAACGAAAAACGAAAAAAAAAATCAAAAATTCTAAAAAAAGAAATTTTTTTTTATCAGCAATGTAATCAACATTACTACTGCAATATGACAAATTTTCAACAAGTATCTACAATTAAAGGGAAAAAATAGCTGCTACTAACTACAAAACATGTTGTCGTCATATTTTACTATTTTTACTATTAAGGTACCATAAACAACAAAAACAACATCAAAGAAAACTAAAGTAATACAATATTAATTGTAATTTTATCAAAAAATTACAAATAAAATTAAGTGAAAATTTAAAATATCCATTAATACATCGATTCTTCAGAAATATTATATGAAATTATGTATTATGAATTACCTGTTTTTTTTTTTTAATTATTCGAAATTGAAAAAAGTAAAAAAAAACAAAAAAATAAATACAATCTAAAATAAATTTTAATTTAAATACGAGTAAGTTGAGATACCTACATATATAGTAAATTAAAAACTAATTTTATTCTTTTTTTTTTTTTTTTTTCAAATGAAACTCATGTATAAATTCATTGAAAATTACGATCACGTGGCGAAAGTAAATGTAAAACAAAATTGAGAAAAGAAAAAATATTGAAAACTAAAAAAAAATAAAAATAAAAAACATATTATGCTATTTTATATTAGCTTTTATAGTCTAGGTCTAGGATTTAAAAAAAATAAAAAATATGAATGCGACTTGATATTGAACCAAACCAAATTGAATTCATCATTCTTCGCTTATATATCGCCCATTCCATACATGACAGACGGGACATTGAAGAAAATTTTTTTGAATCTTTTTTCTTTTTTACCTTCATATATGTAGTTCAAATGTATTCCAGTTTAATGTAAATAATAATGATCCACCCAAAAAACTACCAAACCGAAAAGAAAGATGTTTTCCAAGAATCCTTGTTTTGGTTTTATAAGGTGTTAAGTGACTATGACGTTTTTACAGTCATAAATTCAACATTATTTTTCTTTAAAGTATATAACTTCACACCTCCTGTTTCATGGTAAATTTTTAAGTGGTAGCCTTAGTAAACTACGACAGAAATTTGTTATTTCTTCAACTCGCCCAAGCCAATATATAACAAATTATGACGGACGGGACCATATTGAAAAGTCCCAAATTCTTTTAATAAAAAAAGATGAAAATGATAAAATTAAACACTAAAATTAATATTTTTTAAATTGTTTATTTGTTTTTCTTTTTGATAATTCACATTGTGAAGCTAAAACAATACTGTACAATTTGTCATAAAATGCATTTGGTATATATTTCAGCTCAAAAATAGCCCCCGAAAACCTACTTAAGGTCGGTGTTATGTTTATGTACTTGTTTTATTTAAAAAAACAAGCTTTAGTAACAAAACAAACGTACAGTAGTTAAATTAATTCCTGGTGAACCTATTTACCCTATTTATTTAAAAAAAAAAACTGGAAAAAAAATTATTAGGTTTGATGTAACAGCTCGCGTGGAATGGGCGATATACTTTTTTTCCACATATAAGGTAGATAGATAAATATCTTCATCATATATAGATATATGGATACGTAGGTAATATAGATAAATATTTTTTAAGCAAACAAACATTCTATTTAAGCATAGTAGATGAGAGGAAAAAAATAAAATATAAAATAAAATTGCATATAAAATACCTAATATACGAATTACGAAACGTAATCATTGAACCAATTTATTATAAGTTGAAAATTGTTAATTATTAGAATCAATAGGTAGTTTTTTTTTTATTTATTTATTTTTCTCTTGCTATTTTTATACATTTATAGCAGTAGCAGCATTTATTATTTATAAGCGCTCATAAGACATTTCAATTTAAAGTAATAAATATTTTCCTGTAACCAGCTGTTTTTACATACTACATTACATATCCCATTTTTTTTTTCTCGCTTTTTTTCAAAGAAAAAAGAAGTTTTACTATGTTAAATAATAAAATTTATATTTTTACACATTTTCTCTTTTTATTTATTCTAACAAAAGATTATCAACAAAGAAAAAATTAAAACTAAAATCATAATTATTTTCGTATTGATCTCATTCAAAAACTAAATTTAAAAAACGTATCACAAAAATATGAATTTTATACAATAATTATTTTTTTAACTAAATTCATCATCGTGAATTTTTAGAAAATGCTTATCAATGAGATGAAATTCGAAAATATATTTTTGTGACAAAATATCTTTTTTTATTTTATTATATACTTATTTCTTTTTTTATTTATTTTTTTGCTTCACATTTTTCTATTCAGGTAGGTAGAAAAAATTCACGCAAAATTAAGAATGAAGAAAAAAAAATTCATCAAAAATTCTATAAAATGTGTTGGGGACTGGGGACTCTTAAAAAAATATATAATCAGCTAGATGGTTGTGTCGTGAAATTTTATCATCATCACACAATTGTATGTATATATATACATATATATATCTACATACCTATATATGTACATGCTACATACGTATGTTATATGTATGAATATAATATGTATATATATATAATTTGCACATACATATCGTTGTATAAAATTTCCCATACTAGTAAAACCCGTGCTTGGCTATTTTTTTTTTTTTTAATAAATTGTAGAAATCTACAAATCTGACGATGATATTGAGATTAAGATTTGGGTGGTGGTGAACAAACTTATTATTCTATATTAGCCTCTGACATACTTGATTTTTATAATATAAATTTTTTTGCTATATAGAATATAGCTATAAGTATATTATCTAAAATATAGCTAAAAGATTATATGTATGCATAAAAGACCTTGATCCCCAATCAATTTATTTCATTTTTAGGTTATAAATTTTGTTTATATCTTTTTTTTTTGCAATGAAACTAAAATATACATAAATTACTATAGAATTTTATGAAGAAAAAAAAAACGATTGTATTAAAAGCGTAAAAAGAAATACAAAATCACCGCAACAGCAACAACTTACCGGCCATGTCAAAATTAACAGTTCGCAACACGCTCCTCTTTCTCGGTCTTCACTTCACATAAAACAAACATTCGCATTCGTTTTTTTTACAAATTATGCTTCTCTACTTTTTTTTTTTCTTCTTTTTTCAATATTTTAGCAGCACCTTAAATTCAATTTCATTTACATTCACTTTTATTTTATATTTATTTAAATTAAATGCAATTAAAATTTAAATAATTAAAAAATTAATTCTAATTTTTCTTTTTTTTTCAAGTGAACGCGAACGATTTTAACAACTCCGATTACATTACAAAGCACTAGCAGCAGACCTTTCCTTTTCATTTTTTTTTTACGCACACAACCTCATTTCATTCTTTACGGCGAAAATAGAAATTCGAAATTCGAATAACGAATTTGCAAATTTTCGACATCTGTCTGTATTCTGTATACATGGTACATTAAAATAATAATTATAATCCAATTCCAATCAAATTTTAGTTCAACTTAATCATACAGACGCATACACAGGAAACTTAAAATATGTTTCAATGTAATGAAATTGAATTGGATTTTAGTAGTAGCACTATTCATATGAATCTACGAAACAAATAAGACAATTTTTAAACAGCTTGATATCTCTTATCAAATATAATTTTTCAAGTATATTTCAATTCAGACCTCTTTCAATTAGTTGATCATTGCTCTACATGTGTCATGTATACGTTTCAGGTTCTGTTTGACATTTTGACTTGACATTTAAACATTATCTAAGAAAAAGCAGCGCTTCACGTGTTGACAATTGATATTAAATACTTGACAACGAACTACACTATCGACATTGCCGATAAGAATGTACTGCATTTCCGCTCTAATTCGAAAAGTGGCGGCAATTCAAAAACACATCCTAATTCCTATCCTATTGGAAACAATATGGTTGTTTTTTTTTAAAAGAAAAAGGGATTCCACTTTTTCATTAGACAAGTGAAAGAAAACAAGATAATTACAGTACAGTACAGCTAAATAAGATTGACAAAAAGTTGCGCAGGTGGGAGAATTTTTGAAAATATTAAAAATATCTTTTCATTTCCCCTTTTTTGAAGAAAACAGCAAAATAAAATAAGGAATAAATCTTCCACTCAGTAAGTATAATGACTAGCGATCATCTATCGCACACACAAGGCATATCCTTTTTTTAGCTGAAAAAAATAACAACATCCTTCCATCCGATGTTTTTGTAGAACGAATGCCAATTGCCATACTACTGAAAAAAAAATTTAAAGGATACTGAAGAAAATACAAAATAACAAAAACAATATGAGTGATCAGTGATGATAAGTATCCTTTTAAAATAGGAAATTATTATGATTAAGAAAATTAAAATATATGTACATATATAATAAATTCCTACTAAAGTAACAAAATGCAAATTTCTCTTTCCAAGAAGGATTTTTGTGAAATGTGATGCTTACATCACAGTGAAATTTCAGTGGAAAGGATACGCAAATCCTACTGCGCATACTTCCCCTTTGCCAATCTTATTTAGCTGTACTGTACGTGTGTGTACATACTTAATTTTCAAAATGAATTACTTATTATGTTTTCGATATAATTATATGCAAGCGTTAAAAAAAACACTTACTTTGAGGTTTTTTGGCACCATTCATAGCTGTGTTAATAATATTTCCTATTTTTGTTAAGCTGGATTGCCTAACAAATGTTCTAGGTGGTAATGGAGGTGGTGGAGGCTCTGGCTCAGGCCCGGGACTTTGTCGGCCCCAGCGGCCTATAACTGGTGTGTTCTTCGTGATGGCGGCCGTTGATAAAACCCTATTGAAATTAAGAAAATAAGATTTATTATCCATTATTTTTTTTTTAATCAAAATAAAAAAATCAAGTAAAAAATTTTTCCTAAACAATTTTTTTTCAATAATGATGTGTTGAATGACAAATTTCTTTATAATTTTCATATGACATCTTTTATAAAATACAAAAAAAAAAACAGAATAATATATTGACACTACTACATTCGTACATACCCTTAACAATAATTTAAATACTCTTATAAAATTGAAAATATGTTATATCACATTAAAAAAAGTGCTGTAACTCTAGATTTGTGATATTTATTTCAATTCAAAAGAAATGTAAACGATCATACAAAAATATGATAAACAAATAAAAATTATGGAAAAATACTGAAAATAACAATGTCAACTTTGAGAAAAAAAAATGATAAATTTTTTAACAACATTTACTAAATTTTTAATGTAAATATTAAAAATTTTATTGAAAATAAATTAACACTCTTTTATTATATTTTTTTTTTCTCAAATGTAACGTAAACAATTTTTTTCGATATTAAACTTTTCTTTTGGAGTATAAAGAGAGATTAAAAAAATCTAAATAATAGAAAAAAATGATTTTTTTTTTAAGTCGTCAATTAAAATTTTCTTTTTCATATTCTCTTCAACTTAACATTTTTATTTTCAATTGAATTAACATTCTTTATTTTTTTTTTTTTTTTTGAAGAAAATTAAAATTAATAAATTCAATTTCAATTAAATTTAAATTAATTCAATTTGTTTATTAGAGAATATTTCATATTGTGTGTGTTGTGATAAAAAAATTTGTTTAAGAAATAAATAGACCGTTTTTCTCGGGGTAAAAATAAAAAAATTGTTCAAATTTTAAACGGATTTTTTAATTTTTTAATAAATAATTTATATTTCAATTAAACATTATTTTCTTTTTACGTATAAATACAAAAGCTAAATGCCTTATAATTAAAAAAGGTTATTAATTTCTTTACAATCGACAGTCTTATTTAGATTTTGATAATGATCCAAAATATGAAATTCGAAATCATGATTTATATGTGGTCAGGAATCAGGACGCTTAGGTGTATGTATAATACATTTGATTCAATTTTTACTCAGAATTTTATTTTATTTGATCTCCAAGAGTCAACCTTCTTTCAATGGTGACTGAGGAGCTTTGTGCGTCAGAGGATGATTGTTGATGGTGGGCTTGTAGATCGATAGAATAAAAGTTGGTCTGGAAGGAGTTCTTCCGCCTGAAGAACAAGCGTTAGCGGATGATAAGATTCCACTATCTCTTACTCCGCGACAATCTTGTTCGAGGGTGGAATGTCATTCCACTTCCTGGACGCCTGATATAGGCGCTCAGCGGAAGAGCACCAACAAGAGCAACTAATAGAATGGTACTAGTTCCGGATGCGGATTCAGATCATTAGTATATATGTATGTATACTATGTATATAGTATATATGTATATAGAACAAATATAGATTATTAGTGTACGCACATATCATACATTCATTATACAGGTGTTTATATAATAACATTAAAAAAAATAAGATACATATTGAAGAATAAGAATGTAAATAATAAAAAAAAACATATTACACAATTTTTTTTCCTGCTTAAAATTTGTTCTTTTTTTATTTTTACCTTATTTTTGTATATTCTATACGTTTTGTCTTTTTATTTTTTAAATATTATAAAATTCATTTTATACTACAATAATAATTGAAATCATGTCAATGTTGTTCACAATTTTATTTAGATATAAGCATATAAGTAGACTGAATATATGCATAATAATGAATAAAATCGTCATTGTAAAAAATTTACAAAATAAATAATAATCAGTAACATCTATATGTCTATATTTTATTTATCTTGTTAATTTTTTTATTTTTATATAAATTTTTTTTTCTTTCTGTGTTCATGTATATGCCAAATAGCTTGTTTACCTACCTATGTCATAATGTCCATTATTATATGTATAGTATATTATTTGTTAATCAGTACTTCTATTTCAATTTATGCAGGGTATATAAATATGTAAATGAATTATAATTTGTTTATTTTTTTTATTATTGAATTATTCAAATGTACATATGTTAATGTACGAGGGGAGGCCAAGAATTTTTGCGGAGTTATATACTTTTGTGGGAATTCCTTGAATCTTTTTTTTTTCTTAGATAGATCAGACTCTCAAAGTTATAAAAATAAATTTACAGGTCAATACGTTAATTAGTAATTTTTTGACAGTAATTTAAATAAAGTGACCTCATATAGTGAAAGTGAAAATGAATAAAATTGAAAATCATACCGTCATAAAGTTTTGTACTGGATGATGCTCGTTTAAAAAAGAGAAAACTTGCAGGAATGGTAGGGGTATCTGAAACGACAGTGCTTAATATCCTCCACAATCATCTTAACATGTCAAAAATGTCCGCAAAGTGGATCCCAAAACTTCTGTTGCTATACGATGAAGTACTATCAGCACCCAGTTCATCAATAGCGAAGAGCGCTATCGAGAAATGTGAATTCACGGAAATTGATCATCCACCCTACAGTCCAGACTTCGCCCCTAGCGACTATTATCTATTTCCAAAACTGAAGAAGAAGCTACGTGGAAACTGATGTAGAGGAATTGAAAGAGGCCATAAATGACTATTTTTTGAAATTTATTTTTAGAGGTCTACCTGGTCTAGTAATACTTTTAGAACGCTGTAAAAAGTGTGTTAGTAAAAAAAGCGAATATATTGAAAAATAAAAATAAAAGTTGTCATTTATCTTTAAAAAAGTATACCATTCCCCAAAAATTTTTGACCTCCCCTCGTATAGTATATGCTTATACATATAGTAGAAAATAAATTTAACGAATGTCTCAAAACCAAATAATCGCATTCTTAGAATTATTTCTTTTGTTCAATAAGGGAAAAGTAACCATCAGATACCTTATTAATCAACATTTTCGTTGTACCCTGTTTAATATAATATAATGTGAAACTTAATAAATATCTCTTATATTATTCATGGTTATTTGGTATTCACGCTTTTTTTTTCTTTTTTTTTAATATACATGAGAACAAACATACATATTACATACATATTATACAATATTTACAACAAGTAAATATTGCATTATAAACATATTTTTAGCTATTGGTATATGTACGTACCTCTATATACATTACAATTTACTTGGGGTCTTTTTAATCATGAATTTAATAATGATTTAAATTTAATTAACGATTAAAAAACATTGAAACGGTGAATATATATATTATACTTGAAACTAGAAAAAAAATAAATGTTATTTTAATAAAATATATGAACACAATTATTATTATATATGAATAATTTTTATACTTTTTTAATGAAATTAATTATGATACAATAATTTATGATAATATGCTTATCTTAAAAAATATATTCTTTATAGAAAGTAGTTTTAACAGATTGTTATTTTTTTTTTTTTATCAAAGAAACTCCTTTAAAACAACTGTCACACATCTTTATCGCCAAAAGATGGCTTATTAATTTGTAAACCAACAAGAGCACCAACAAGAGCAACGAATAGAATGGTACTAGTTCCTGAGGCGGATTCAGACCAATAACATTTCAAAAAGTTGATTTAACAAATTCCAAAAATATTTTCAAATTTTTTCAAATGATTTTCTAAAAATAATAATTTATCATTATATGATTCTGGCTATTGATTTTTCTCATAATTAAAATCCATAAATTAAATGTGTTTTTAACACGATAAAATATGAATATATACAATATTTATATACATACATACATACATATGTATGTATATAACATCGAAATTGTAAAATGTTATAAAACCACAATATTATAAAAATATACATTTAAAATACATTTATATAATTTACAATTATTCATTATTATTATTATTATTATTATTTGAAGAAAGAAAAAAAAAAAACTTCAATAAAAATAAATAAAATATTACAAAGTGCATTTTAGTTGAATATGAAAACTTGTCTTGAATCTTGAATTTTAAATCTAACAACAGCAACAATTCATAAATATGTATGTATATGTAATATAAACCGCATAATACTTGAATTTAGAAATATAATGCACTATAATATGTATTTACCAATGAGTGTATGTATATGTTAATAGTAAAATATACGTAATTTTTCTTATTTTGGTAAATCTACTTTATAGCTAGTTTTTCCTTGATTAAATATAGGAAAATACTACATGTTATATATTTTCCATATTTTGATGTTTTTGTATATAGGTACTCTCAATATGTATCTATGTATACATTAAATCTGTATCTAATTTATTTATTCGTTTTATCTATATATATTTTATCTACTTTTTTTTCTTCATAAAATAGATTTTTATATTGAATTCAAGTATATTTTTAAATTGATTATAGATAATACAAAATGAAATTGCAATCAAATACAAATAAATTGCAAATTAACACAGGTGATTTACACAAGGTATATCTGTTTTGTGTAAATAAATTAAAATTTTTTTAAATTGCGTAAACAAGAAAAATTATAACATATTTAATTTCTGTACTTTATTATTTTAATTGTAACATTTGTCGAGACGTATTGAACTTTTGCCAACATGTAATACTGAAAAAAAGCAAAATATAAAAGAGAATCCTTGCAACACAGAACAGCTATATGAAACATTTTAAAGAATAAGAATTGTTTTGTTTCAAAAGTAGAAAACAAATCATTATTTTCTATAGCATTTTGAAATTCTTAAGTAAAGACAATAATTTGATAGAGGTCTATTCTAAAGTCAATTTTTAAAATTTACTAAACTATAGTCAGAAATTAACTTAAAAATTATAGAAAAAAAAATATATAAGTACTTATATTATAAAATCTAAATTTACAAACACATACATATAAAGGATATAATTGTCTTATCATATATACATATGATATATCCTATATCATAGAAGATAGAAGGATATCCTTCTCATATACCTATGTGCCGATATGCGTATATACTTTCACTTTCAATCAATAAAACTACACATACTTATAACTAAAATTTAAAAAATATGTTCTCAACGTATATACCATTGATAAAAAAAATATATTGATTAAAATCATCTTTTAATAATAATGTTTTACCTCAATATATTTTAACTTGTTCGAATTAACTTGTGTACTAATTTTAATACAAAAAAAAAAAATTCCTCTACCTTTCAAAATTTCACCTTTTTATAAATTGTTGAAATCATCGAACGACAAACATCAAAGAAATGTCTCATAAAAATTATCTAATATTATATCTAGAGAGACTTTCATTATTTTCAAATTTTTCTATTTTATTAACTTTTTTTTTTTTTTTGAATCCTTCACATGTAGCATATATGTATGTAATATGTATGTACTTGATTTCCCTCTTAAAATTTTTATTTTTACTATAACCATGTCCAAAAATAAATTCTATATATTCTATGAACAAATTTTCGTCAATCGATTGCATTGGTTAAAGGCTAAATTCATTCTATTTTAATTTTGCCATATGTTTAATATGTATATATAAAAAGATATACATGAGTCAATATACCTTTTAGATACACTGTATATGAAGAATATATACGTACATAATATATACAAATACATATGTCATATATATAATATTATTATATATTTTATGTTGTGCAAGTTTATTAATATGTACAAAGTACATAGAATAGGTATAGGTATTGATCGTTATATCATTTCCCAAAGGTGTAAATACAAAATTGCAAAAAATTTTAATTGAAAAGAAAAAAAAATTCAAAGTACGAATTCTTGTTTATTTAAAAAAAAAAAAAAAAAATTCTTACAATATAGGTATGTAATATGTGAAGGTGAAGTGTGATCCTTAAAAAAACGTGCAATTTAAAAGAAGAAAAAAAAGAAAAAAAGAATTCTGTTATGATTTTTTTCTTAGATTTAAATTTTTGGTTTAGAATTACAAGTTTTTTGGAAACAGAGAGAATATTTTATGTATATTTTGACCATTTTTTTTTTCTGTTGTTGAAATAAATACTCATGTAGTGTTTCTATTAAAAAAAAAAAAAAGTATTTTTGTATCTGAATAAAATGTAAATTTTATTTTAGAAGGTATATATTCAAAACAGTAGAACTTTTTTGATCACATTTTATTTTTATTCAGTATGTATGTATTTTCAAATATTTTTATTCATAAAAAAAATTAATGTGAGTAATGGCATTCAGACATTCAGTACATAAATACATAATATGTATTTTGTATAAAATTTAGTCGAATTTTTATCTTTATATCTTTCTATTTTTGAAAAAGTTCATGTATTATTATTTATTTTTAGAAAAATCTACTATTCAATAATTTTAAATTTATAAATTAGGTACATTAAATGAAAATTTATTTAAGGAGAAGAAAAAAATTATTTTCTATGAAATAATTTATAACAAATTTTCAAATCTAAAGATATTTTAATCTATAAAAAAAAAAAGTAATAGATTGATACTGAAATTCTTCTTATAAATTCAAAATATAAAGTAAATAAGTTCTTAAAACAAATTCAAGACAAAGAATTTAAATACATAAATATAATTTTTAGGTACTGTGACACCTTTTTGTTCACTATTAACTCTTATATGACAAACTTATTTTGTACAATCATCTGATAGTTGATAGATTTATCTATTATACAAAAAATATATGTATATATACGAGTATGTATATGTCGTATATCTATAACTTTATAAATTTATGTATTTTTTTTTTTTTCATCATATAAAGTTATACAGGAAATTGTGTTCATATTTCCTATGTAGAACAATAAAAACCTCAAACATTTTTAGGTTTTTTTAAGAAAGACTTGAATAATATTTAAAAAATAAGTAAATAAATAAACACATGGGTTAGCTAGCCTTCCCAACAGATATATAATTTTTATTTAATTTATATGAAAATAATTCTAATAAATCAAAATTAAAAAATAAAAATAAAAAATTAATTCTTTGAGCTTTGAATTCTTTTTTTTTTTTTTTCGTTAATTTTTTCTAATAAATTATTATACGTAATTAGATAAATACAATATACGTGTTTTTAAATTAACAAATATGTACAACAGGTACTTGTTTTGCAAATAAAAAATTTACAAAATCAATTTCTTAGAAGAAACAAAAAAAAAAAAAAAAACAACATAAAACTTTCACAATCAGTAGAGAAAAATAATATATGAAAATACAAATTCCATATCAAAGGAATTTATAAAAAGAAAAACAAAAATTTATTTTTCAATTTAGATGTCACGAGTTAGGAGGGGGTGTAAAATATATGTGTGTACACTGTACATATACTGTTTTTTTTGTTTATTTTGTCATCTACTATATATCCACAAAAAGGTTTTTATTAGCAAGAAAAATTTGTACGTTTTTTATACAAAAGTAAATATCGTATATGAAAATTCGTTACCTTAGAGAATAATCTTTTTATTCTTCAAAATTATTATTTTATTTTTGTTTTTTCAAATATTATTGAATAAATATATTATGAACACACGTTTGAGATTTTTCTTTAAATTTGATCCTATCTATGAATGGGAGGTATTAGTATATTATTTTATTTTTTTAAATTCACATTTTCTGAAAAAAAAAAAATTTTTTTTCGTAACTGATTTAATTTAAATTTTTTGGTATTGTAAAATTTTACAACAGAATTATTCTAAAGATTTTCACACACAAAATTGTTTTTGATTTATTTTCTAATTTTAATTTAATCTTTAAAATTCTCAATACTAAATTTAATGATTCGAAATTAAATACTTTAGTTTTTAAATTTCATTTTAAATATATTCAGGTGATAATTACATATTATTTTATTTTTATTTTTTTAAACATGAGTTATTTGATTGCTACTGTAATAAACAATTTTAACAGCAAGATTATGTGATTAATTTATAAAAAAATATACTTAACTAACTACATATTTATCTATTTAGATATGTCTACTAAAATGTAGATAAATATGACGAAAAAAAATTTTTTTTAATTACAAAAAAGCTAAAATAAATATGAATTTTTTATTTAAAAAAAAAAAACTCACTTAAAAGAAAATAGAATCATAATGAAAATTTATTATATGCATTACCTTCCAAAAAAATTATCACTGTTGAAAATTTTTTATCCGTTATTATCCAATCACTTTGTAAAAAAAATATAGTTTTCCTTTTGTTTTTTTTTTTAAATTTCGAAAATTATTAATAATTTATTTGATTTTTTCTTTATATTGGAATAAGTAGTAGTTATTATTATTTTTTTTTATCAATTAAAAAACATTCATCAATTGAATCACATACTGTTATCAAAATTTAAAACTTTTTCTTTTGTATTCTGGAAAAAAAAATTAAGATGTTACGTGTTAACATTAAAAAAAAAATGTGATTATTAAAAACACACTTTTATTATGAATATAACGTATCAAATAAATTTAAATTTATCTAATAATTCATATCGCACTTGAACTGCAATGACACACATATTTTTTTTTTCCACAATTATTAAATAATTAAATAATTTTTAATAACGAATTTTCACAAATTTATACTTTCTATTTTAAAATAAGGGAAAAAATGTATATATCGTGTTTTTTATATGAAAATTCACTGTATTTTATCTTTTTTTTTTTAGTTATTTTCTGTAATCCTTTCAATTAATCTTATTTAACAAAATATTCAAATAAAATTTAAAAAAAAAAGAAAATATATATGTAAAAATAAAAGTAGAAAGGAAAAAAAAAACGAAAGAAAAATTATTTCAAACTTGACCGAGAGACGCACATTTAAAAACTAAATAAAATACCATGGTCACCTGTATACGCGAAGATACGAAAAAGCTTTTTAATTAGTATCGTATATACAATAATATGTAATTATAATAATATGTATGTACATATGTACGTAAGTACAAAATGTTGTTCGTAAAGTTGAAAGTAAGAAAATAAAAATGAAGTGATTAAAGAAGAACAAAAAAATATATAAATAAATGAATAAAATAAATAAATACATACTACTTGAAGTACACGTCGGTCTTTATGCATAAACTGTATCTTTTATTATGAAATAAAGCAGATATAGCAAATATTGAATATATATGTACAATGTACATATAAGAATTAATATACATAATATAGTTATTAACTGATTTAATAATGTTGATATATATTATACACATTTGAAAGTATGTGTTTCTCTTTATATACTTTTATCAATATGTTATTCATTTATAAGGTACCTTTCAATATATTTTCTTACAATTTATTCATTTCACTTTTGTAATAAATGATTAATTTTTAATGAAAAACGAAAAAATAAAAAAACAATTGTGATAATAAAGCATAATTATTCGGAAAGACTTTTTTGTTGTTTTTTTTTTGTAAATTGTTAAGTTAAAGAAAATTAATCATATGAATTAATTGTGATAATTTGAAATATGTAAAAGTATGCATTTAATTTTATCGTATACATATTTGACGATAATTTTCCTACAGCATAGATATGAATTCAAGAATAAGATATACATATATGTATGTAGGCACACATAACTTCTTTTTTTTTCAGATTATATTGAAAGTATGTACATCTAAATTTTTCAAATTAACGTTAATTAATAGAGAGAGAGAGAGAGGGAGAAAAAGCTCCATGAATGTTTAGATTAAATTGCGATTAGGATTTTTTTTTGTATGAAGAATTTACTGTCTCTATTAATAAAAAATTAATTAAAAATTTAGAGAAACAATAATTAAAAATTAATTTTATTTGTGAACATTTTATTGAATTAAAAAAAAGTAATGAGAAAAATAAGTTTAAAAAAAATATTTAATTAGCAAATAAAAGAAAACTATAATGATCGTCATGAATTTATTCTCATAAATTACAAATGAAATTCATAATGGAAAATTTTCTAATTTAAAAAATAAAAAAAAAAAAAATTCATATTTTTTTTTTCTATTAAAAATTTCAAATTACTTTTATTGAAATTATGAATTTTCATATTATTTACCATAAATTTTTATACAATTCAATAATATTTTCTAAATCTTTTTGTTTAGATTCATTTTTAAATATTATAAAATTTTTAACATTTTCAAATGATTCTAATACATTTGTAAAATAATTTTCAACTATTATTAATTCATTAAATAAATATTGCCAATCAATACCTAATTGATTAGCGCATGTTTCTAATAACCATTGAAAACTTTTTGGAAATTTATTTTTTATTTCTTTCATATTAGTTTCATTTAAACGCATAAAATTTCCAAATATAATCCAATAATCAAAATTTGATATATTAAATTCAATTATTTGTTCATATTTTTCATTTTTATCAATTATTTCTTCATTATCATCATCATCATCATCACTTAAATTAGCAAATATATCATCATAATCAAGATTACGTCTTGGTTCTCGAAAATAATTTTCATTTAATGGATCCATATTATTTTCACTAAACATTTCATATGATTTATCTAAAATATTTTTATCTTTCAAATTTATATCGTGGTTATCAATTTCTGTTGATGATATTTTTGTTTTACTAATTAATTGAATTGGTTTTGATTTAGCTTTTTTTTGTGATTTTTCAATAATTTTTGTTTTTTCATCAATTTTTGTTATATTTTCAATCCATTCATCTTCATCAATATCATAATTAATTTTTCTTGCCATAATATCACGTTGTTTACGATTTTCAAATAAATTTTTTATTAAACCAATATGATTTCTTTCTAATTTACATGATAATTTATTAATTTTTAATTGAATTTGTTTTTTAGAAAAATAATCAATTAAATTTTTAACATTTATAAAACAATTCATATCAAATTCTGAATAATCATTATACATAAATTTTGGTATATTTAAATTTTCTGGTTTAATTTTTAAAATTTCTTTTAAATATGTTTGATTTGGTGTCATCGATGGTGAAAATTTATATTCTGTATAATCTGTTTTTATATTTTTATTTTTTATTTGAAAATTTTCAAAAATATTATGTATATTATGAATTTTTATTTTATGTTTTATCAATAATTTTTTATTATCATTATCATTATCATCATCATCATTTGCATCAAATTTTTCTAAATATTGTTCAATATTCATTATTTTATTTAATTGTATTGCTGTTGGTAAATGACATTTTGATAAAATTATTTTACGCATTTCAATAAATTCAACCCAATCATTCCAAACAAAAATTTTTTTATGTTGTATTCTGTGAAAATTTAAAAAAAAAAAATCATTATTTTCCATTAATTTTTCATATTTAAAACAAAAAAATTTACCCATTCAATTCCATTTCATCATTAATTCTTTTAGCTGATTCTGAAATGATATTCTCTTTTTTATCATCAAGTCCAAATAATAATTTTAATATAAATATTATAAATGCCATTGCACGTGCTTCATAAAATGGTGATTTTGAATGTTCTAATTTTAATGGAATCTTTTGTAATGGACATAAATTAATTAAACGATTTATAAATATTTCAATATGATTTGGTAAATTTAAATCATTAATATAACGTTTAATTAAATTATATAAATTTGGTGTTTTTAATTCTTTAATATTTAATAAACGGCATAAAAATACTGTATGACGACGTATTGTTGTATCTAAAAAAATTTCACGACGTGAAAAAAATATATTTGATTTAATTAATTCTTCAGAATTTTTTGATATTTGATCTGGAAAAAAATGCATTATATTTGAACTTGATAAATGACCTTCACGCATATAACGTAATATATCTGATAATTGTATATCATCTTGAATTAAATTTAATGCAATATATAATATTGTATAAATTGTTTGTCGACTTAAATGTGTATTACCATCTTTAAATGGTAATTTCGGTGAATATTTTAAATTATGACATTTTAATATTGAATTTTCATCAATTTCATGTTTATATAAATGTGATGAACCCATTTTTTTTTTATAATATTTACGTGCAGACATTGTAAATGATAAACGTATTGCACGTGATGTAGCATAACTAGCTGATGATGTTCGACTTGTTGATGATGTATGTAATGATGATGTATGATCTGATTGTGATAATTTTTCATATTCACTTTCCATAAATTTACGCTAAAATTAATTTTATTTATTAAAAAAAAAACAATAATCATATTACATAATTAAAAAATATTATATTTAAAAATAAAAACAAAAATTGATCTTTATTTTTTTTTTTTTTCATACCACTTGTTTGCCAATTACTTGTTTTGATTTTGATACATTAACTTTTTTCAATCTTTTCTTTTTTGTAACATTTTGATTATATAAAATTTTCACATCCCTGAAAATAGCGGAAAAATAATTATTAAGTAAAATATTATAATCCAATAAAAATGTTTTTTGTTCAAAAAAATACAATAAACTTTTTCTATATTACAAAAAAAAACAAAAAACACAAATTGTACATTGTTCAAATGGTAATGATATATTTTTTTTTATTTATACCATGATCATGGTCAATTTTATATTTATTAATAAAAATACAATGATATCATTTGATTATTGTATAATATTGATCATTGCAATCAAAGAAAGAGAAAATATATACAAGGGAAGAAGTAAGAAAATATTTGGAAAAATTAAATGAAAAAAAATAAATCAATTTTTATATAATTTTTTTAATTATTAAAAATTTACCTTGATGAAAATCGAGCATGTAATTTTGGTAATTCGGTTTGTTTTTTATTAAAAAATGCAGCTTCAGTAATTCGTAAATAATGTGTCCATAATTGTAATGTGACTTTTTTTAATTCTTCTTTTGCTCCTAATTCAAGTAATTCTTCAACAAGTCCTCTTAATAAATAATTAAAACATTCCCATGATGTTAATTCCGCTATAATTTAGAAGAAACAAAAAAATAAATGCATATACATATTTAGGTTTCAAAAAATTTTATTATGTCGTGTGATAAAATGCAGGACTTTTATGTAAATATCATTCGTTTTTGCGAAAATAAATGTTAAAAAAATATTTTTTTTTAAATCCTTATTTTTAAATTCTTCATAATTATATCATATTTGAATTAATTTCAAATCAATGTATTTCAATAGTTAATAAACAGACTCATAAATCAAAAGGATTCATGGAAATAATGATTTATTGTGCCAATTTTTAACGTATACATAAGATGGGTTGCATAAAAGTCCTTCTTTTTTTGTTGTTTTCGAAATTAAACTTACGTTTTTCTACGTTTGATTTAATTTTAGCTTTTAATTTATAAAATTGTCCAGTATTATCTTCTCCTTCATAAATAATATCTCGAATTGCTTGTGATTGTGTTCCACATTCATTACAAAAATAAAATCCTTCTTTTGTTGTGAATTCACTTTCACCACAAACATTACAATATAATTTACTCTCATTCATATTTCAGGTTTTTTTTTTTCCTTTCTTTTTAAAAAAAAAAAATTTTTCCAGAAATTTAAATGTTTTTTTTAATATTTTTTCTTTTTTAAAGAAAAAACAACATATACATATGTATGTATATATTTAATTGTTTATCATAAATATAATGAAAAGCTTTAATTTCAATTTTAATAAACAAGTAATCATTTATTATTTATAAAAGATTATAATTTTATTTAGCAAGTTTCAGTTCCAATTAAATGATAATGCATATATGAAAAAAAATGCTGTTGAATTATACACTGAAAATAAAACAATTAATAAGAAAAATAAAACAATAAATATGTATATAATAATAAGAATAATTTGAATACATTTAAATTTAAATCAATCATATACAATCATATATATTAATAATTGAAAATATAATGTAAACTGTGAAACAAAAAGAGAATAAAATGGCATGTATAACACTGGGATTTGATATTATATGTATATATAATAGAAAAACTAATGCAAAAATTGTTGTCGTAGTCTCAGAATTTATAAGTGTAAGCAAAAATTTTCTAATCAAATAAAATTGATAATGATAAAATACGAATAAGAGCGAATTTATAAATTTGTTTTTTTCATTTTTCATTTTATTTATTTTTTGATTCAATAAAATTCTTAAATACTTTATTTTTAATTTTCAACTTTATCGAAGTTTTTAATAAAAATAAAATTGCATAACATATTAAAAAACCAAAAAACCAACAACAAAAAAACAGCATTATTTTATTTGCCATATAAATTTTTTCCTCGTTTTTTTTTTTTAAATATGAATCGCATCGGTATAAATCGCAACTAGTCTAGTATATTCCGTTGAATTGATAAAGTCGGCTTTTAGTTTAATTTTTTCGTAACCATTCTCAACATAAAATTGCATAAAACTTCAAAGTGGTCAGTAATTAAACAATAAGTAAATAATAATTATTTTACATATTAATAAAAATAAATCAAATGCAATAATGCATACTTCTGATATTATTGAAAATACAAAAATTCAATTGGAACAACAACAACAACAACAACAGGATAAACCATCTACATCGTCAGAAGGTCTCACCACCACAATAGATTCATCCGAATGTAAATTATTAAATAATATTGATGAAGAAAATTATTTAAAAGATATTATTAAATGGCTTGAAGAAAATTCACATATAGGAGCACGTAAAGATAGACTTAGTATTTTGTATTTTTTACGTGGTTGTAAATATGATTTGCCACGAACAAAGAGTAAAATTGAAAGGTATGTATGTAAGTTAATTTAATATTTTATTCATTGTGTTAAATATTAATGTATTTTTATATCTAAAATTTCTTGTATTTGGTATATATAAGTATGATTATGGAATGTCTGATATGATAATAAAGTTCAATTCCCGTTTAATTGATAGATTTCATATATTTTTTCATACATAATCTTTGCAGTAAAAAAAAAAAATATATATATGGGTGGGTGTAGTGTACAATTTATTCATGACAAGATTGCGAATATTAAGTGCATACGCGATTGCAAATACTTTAATGCTATGGTACTAAGAGAAAGTCTTTCAAGTTTTTTTCTTCTTCTATATACAAAGACCTTGCATCAATACTTTTATAAAATTCATATCGTATGTGTACTTGAAAATATTCAATAAAAAAACCCGGAACTTATATGTATTACCAGAATTCACCAGAGCTCACAAGAAAGCTTAAAAAGCAACAATATTGACCTTTTCTGTACTTCATTTAAAAAATTGTATTTTTTTAAAAATTAAAAAAAATAAAAAATGTTTGTTGTAGTGGAATAATTATCATCACTTAAAAAATAAAAGTAATTAAAATTTATTTGTTTGTTTTAACCGAAAATAATCTGAAAATCCCAGTTTTATTATTTTTTTTTCTTGTCTTATTTTTATTTTTTTTTTAATTTAAAAGATTTTTTTTTGTATTTTTTGTTTTTCTTTAGTTTCTACTTAATGAAAGCCGAAAGAACTGAATGGTTTTCTAATCGTGATCCATTTCTTCCAGAAATTCAAGAACTTTTAGATATTGGTGTATTTCTTCCATTAAAAAATAAGGATAATGAAGGACGTCTTGTTGTTATTATACGTGCAGGAGCTCATGATCCTAAAAAGCATTTACAAAATAATGTTCTCAAGGTACATAAAATAATTATTTAAAATTTTATAAAATGTAATTTTTTTTCTTTACATATTTTTTTTTTTGTTTTTAAAGACTGGTAAAATGATTTTAGATTTAATACTTCAAAAAGATGAAAGTATTTCATTAACTGGTGTTGTTGCAGTTTTTGATATGAAAGATATACAACTTGGTCATGCATTACAAATGACACCAACAATTATAAAACATTCTGTTGAAAGTTGGAAAATATATCCATGTAAATTAAAATTATTAGAATTTGTAAATGCTCCAATTCATGTTAATGTTGTTTTAAATACTTTTCGGTAAGAATTTAATTACAATTATTTTTTTCTTTGTCATTTAATTTAGTTAATTTTTTAAAATAAATTTATTTTTAGATTTTTTATGTCACAAAAAATGAAATCTAGAATAATTGTTCGACAAACTACATCAAAAATTAATGCTACACTTCCAAAAGAACTTAATGGTGAAGGTGAATCATACGTTGATTTAGCAAAATATTGGAAAAAAATGGTTGAAGATAATGTTGAGTTTTTCAGAGATGATGAACAATATAAAACTATTATTAGTGATAAAGCTTGATTAATTAAAAGAAAAAAGAAAAAAAAGGATTTGCTTAAAAAATCTTGTTTCAAATGAAAGTAAACCTTCATTTCCTTTTTTCTGTGATTTTTCAAATATTTGTAATAATTAAATAAAATTGTTTTACATTTTCTAAATTACATTTGATTTTATTGCAAAAAAAAAAAAAATGTAGGTATGTTGTCCTGCAAAAAGAAGGTTTATAAACAATAATCTTTCTACACGTTCACTGTGCGCTGATTCAAGTTAAACAGAATGATTTATCTAATATTTCCAAAAAAATTCATACTTTCAACGTAAATAAACATTATATTGTGGAATCAAAGGGAATTTAAAAAAAAAAAACACACATATTTCTTTCTTTTTTTTCACATATACATATTGTAAACTTTTTTTTCTCATTATAAAATTTAGATACAAATTATTTTTTTTTTTAATTTTCATTCTAAAAAATACATTGTAGGTGGAAAAATATTTATTTTATTTTTTTTATTAATGTTTTGTTCTCATTTTTTTTTTTTTTTGTTTAATCTTCAAATTTTATAAATTTTATTTTTAATTAGTTGTTTTTTTATAATTTTTCAAAAAGGTTTTTTTTTTTGTTTTACATAATTTTGGGTTTTATAATTTATCGTTTTTTTTAAAAGCCAACAAAATATAAAAAGTTCTACAATTAAAAGTACATAATTAATTTTCTTTTTTTAAAGTTCTTATATAATTGCTATGAAAACAAACAAAAAAAAAAAAAAAACTAAAAGAAATCTAAATTTTAACTTAATATTAATTTTTTTTTTTTAAAAAAAATGAAAAAATTAACATAAATAAATAACGCAGTAATAAAAAGTAAATCTAAAATTACAGCCTAAAAAAAATTAAAGAAATAAAAAAAAATTGTTAAAATATAAAAGAAAATCTAAGTAATTACATTTTCACTACTATTGTGTATTTTATCGGGATTCCATTAAAAATATAACTAAAAATAGAAAAAAAACTACTTTTGTTTAGATTCTTAAATTTGTAGCGTTTTTTTTTTTTAAGCAACTATTGTCAATGAATAATGATTAATTAAGGCAAATAGATTTAACTCCTAATAAAAACTTAAACACGTTTGAATATGCTTTTTTTTTCTTCTTATTTTCTTTTATGTTGTTGTTGTGTTGTTATTTAAAATAATAATTTTGTGGCAGCATTTCTAATTAATTATTGTTTGTTTATTTTTCTTTTTTTTTTAATTTTAATTTTAAATAATTTATATATTTCTGTTTCTCTAAAAAGTATCTTATAAAAATTAGTAATTTTTTATTTGTTTTGTTATGTGAATATATATATATTTAATGTATGCATCTCCATTGTATTTAAGGCATGTTTAAAATGTATATAAGATTAATTATTATTATAAAAGTAGCTTTTTCTATTTTCTTGAAGTTAGTTAATTATTAGTATTTTTTTTTCTCTTCTATTTCTTCTGCACACTTTCTATATATAAATATAATAAAACTCCTAACCACAGTTGTGTTAATTTCTATTAAAAGTACTTCAAACACATATATGATTACAGTTAAAATATTTCGAGAGAGGACTCTTTATGGTTTTCTTTTTTTTTTTAGTGGAAAAAAAATAAATCTTGTGAAAAATATTTTTCTTAAAGTAAATGTTATTCAAACGTAGTTAAGACAATGATGAAGTGCTTTTGCTGAAATCTCTTTATTTGAAAAGAATGTTAAAATAAAAGAAAAATAAAAAAAAAGTGAATAGAAGAAAATTATATTTAAATGAAAACGGAAAAAAAATATTTCTGTCCAAATGCAAAAATTGTTTTTTTTAAAATCTGAAAATGAAAATTGCATTTTGGGAGAATAATTTCTATAAAACATCAGTAGAAGATGTTGTAGATGAACAAGAAAGTCTAAATTTAATTGAATTAAACTAAAAATTTTTAATGTGTCATAAATATAAAAATTACATTCTAAAAATATAAAAAAAAAATTTTCGATATGCATACAAAAAAAAAAATAATCGGGGGGTTTTTTTTTAAACACAAATTATGTGCTTTATAAAACTAGAAATATTACTAAAAAAAAAAAATAAAAATTATTTAAAAGCAACAAAAACATAATAAGAATGCATGCGCGAAGCTTTTTTTCTTTATTATTATTTTTTTTTTTTTTGTTTAAATAAAAATTTAATAAATTAAGAATTTATTTTAAATTTGCCTTTCATCTTTAGCTGTTAATTTATCAATTAATTCTTGTAATGGTGCTAATTCACGACGATCAATTAAATTAAATTCTTGAACAAAAAATATAAAATGTTTAAATGATGTATTTAAATGTGCTTCTTCACCTAATCTAACAACTTCAGAAAAATGTTGATGATAAATATGTGCATAAACACGAAATAAACGTTTTAATATTGTTTTTGCAATTGTTAAAAAATTTTTTGGAAAATCTACACCAATTTTTGATGGAAATAATGATTCATCATCTAATTGATCTTGTACCCATGTCATTAAATAATCAATATATTTTGGTGCACTACATTTAATTGGTTTTTTAACTGTTTGTCCATCAGCCCAATGATATTCATATTTTGGACCAGCTGACATAATACCACAACTTTCTTCAGTACAAAATTCTGTTATTGTACCATATAACATATTTATTTGATTGAAAAAATCCACAGCTGTAAATAAAAATAGATAAAAAAAAAACATTTATTTTATATCTAAAAATACTATTTTTTTTTTTAAATTTTTATTAAACTTACTATTAACTGCCACCCATTCGTTCAAATCCTCCCCATCAGGAAGTGCAACAGCATTTCGCAAATTACCAGAACCAAGGGTGGCTGCAGCATGTTTCATCAGATCATACTGATGTGTCCCTTCGGGAATATTCTTTTTTGGTTTAAAAGTTTTGCTTGAACGTGATCCACTATTTTAAAATGAGATATACATTTATTTTAACACACACGTTTACTTTCTTTTCTTTTTTTTATAAAAAATAGATATTTTCTAATATTCCATTTTTGATAACATAAAAACTATTTAAATCAAGTCAAACACTTTTTTTTTTTGAAAATAATTCAAAATTCATAGATTCCACAATAATAAAGTCAGACAGAAACTTGGCCTAATTAAGAGAAATTCAATAAAATGTTCTCTATAATCGAATTATAGATTTATAATGTAAAAAATCATCAAAAATTTATCAATTAGGATTCATTTATAGATAATTTATAAGCGAAAATCAAGTTATTTCAATTGAATTTCCATAAGAAAAAATATCAATAATACCACCTAAAAAAAAACCAAAGAAAATAAAATGATTGCCTTTAGATATCCGACATTTTTACCTTCCCTACATTAATAACCAATTTTGTTTGCATTATTTTATTTTTTTTAAAAAAATAATAATAATAATGAAAAGAAAAAAAGTAGACTAAATATTTTATATTTTTAACAAAAAATATACTTTTCCATGTAGCTAATAGATTGATACAGATAAAAGAAAAATGTAGGTATGTACTTACAACAAAAACTCCATTCTTCACAATAGTCTATCTTTTTTTGTTTTATTTTTTTCTCTTCACTACTTTAAAAATAAATTAAAAAATTAAAATTTTTTAATTAATTCTGGTGCTAATTTTTAAGAATTTTTTATCAAAGAAATTTTATTGAAAAAGAATGAAAATTGAAAATTCAATCAAATTCTCAGATCAGACAGACTTCGACGAAAAAAAAGACAAGTCAAGTCGACCAATGTGTACGTATACATGACAAAATTAATTCAAATATTTTCACACAATCTGGTACTGCTACTAATGGTATAATGGTACTACATCTCATATGTTCATTTTGACAGCAATTTTTTAATTGTTTTTAGGTTATGTACAAAGTGTTTTTCTACGTTTTAGACAGATAGAATTAGAAAAATGTCTTGTCTTGTACTGTGTGACGCGAAAACTAAGTGAAGGAAACACGTGTTTTAAAATATTTTTTTAAATAATTTTCATGAAAATCGAAAATGGTAAGCATATAAATGCATAAAATTTAAAGTATTTTCTAACGAAAATTATTATTTATCATTTTTAATTAATTTTGTTTTTAGTCTCGATTGTATGTTTTGTATGAGCATGCGGCAGGATTTGCCCTGTTTAGCGTTGCTGAATTTGAAGAAATTTCAATGTTTTTACCTCAAGTGGAATCATCTGTAACAGATTTAAGTAAATTTAATTCAGTTGTTAAACTTGTTGGTTTTTCACCATTTAAAACTGCAGTTGCTGCATTAGAAAGTATTAATGCAATTTCCGAAGGTATTGTACCAAATGATTTAGCCATATTCCTTGATGGGGTATTTTCAAATTTAAAAAAGAAGAAATGTACACTTGGTGTAGCTGATCCAAAATTGGGTGCTGCAATAGCTGAAGCTATTGGTGTACAAGCTTCACATATTGGAGTTGTACCAGAAATTTTAAGAGGAATTAGATTTCATTTTCATAAACTTGTAAAAGGTGAGATAAAATTGTTTATTGAACAAAGATAGATTTTGTTTTTAATAAATTTATTTCTATATGTTTAGGTTTTACTGACACAAGTGCAGGAATCGCTCAACTTGGTTTAGGACATAGCTACTCTCGGGCTAAAGTTAAATTCAATGTTCATCGATCTGACAATATGATAATTCAATCAATTGCATTATTAGATCAACTTGACAAAGATATAAATACATTTTCAATGAGAATTCGTGAATGGTATTCGTATCATTTTCCAGAACTTGTAAAAATTGTACCAGAAAATTATTTATTTGCAAAATGTGCAAAATTTATAAAAGATCGTAAAGATTTAACTGATGATAAATTACCTGAACTAGAAGAAATTGTAATGGATTCATCAAAAGCTAAAGCAATAATTGATGCTTCAAAAATGTCAATGGGAATGGATATATCAATTGTTGATTTAATGAACATTGAAATGTTTGCTGGTCGTGTTATAAATTTATCAGAATATCGTAAAAAACTTGCCACATATTTACATGATAAAATGGGTACAGTTGCACCAAATTTACAATCATTAATTGGTGATCAAGTTGCTGCACGTTTAATTTCACATGCTGGAAGTTTAACAAATTTAGCTAAATATCCAGCATCAACTGTACAAATTTTAGGTGCTGAAAAAGCATTATTTCGTGCATTAAAAACACGTAGTAATACACCAAAATATGGTTTATTATATCATTCAACATTTATTGGACGTGCTGGACTAAAAAATAAAGGACGTATATCACGTTTTCTTGCAAATAAATGTTCAATTGCATCTCGTATTGATTGTTTCCTTGAAACTCCAACAAGTGTATTTGGTGATTCTTTAAAGGAACAAGTTGAAGAACGTTTAAAATTCTATGAAACAGGTGAAGTTCCACGTAAAAATATTGAAGTAATGAAAGAAGCCATAGAAACAGCTGGAAATGAAGAAGCTGAAATGAAAAAGAAAAAAAAGAAAAAGAAGAAGAAGAATAAAAATGTAGAAGGAAGTGAAGGTTCTGCTGATATTTCAGCTACATCAAAACCAGACTATGAAGCTTCACATGATAAAACCATTGAAGAGAATAACGAAAGTGTTAATGCATCATCTTCAAAGAAAAATAAAAGAAAACATTCTGATGGAAATGTTAATGATACAACATTAGAAATATCCAATGTAGAATTGGAAACTAAAGCGGGTGGTGGTAAAAAGAAAAAGAAAAATAAGAAAAATTTGAATGAAACCAATGGAGATCTAAATGAGTCTTCAATTATGGAAACTACACAGGACATAAGTGTTGCAGATGAAACAGGTGAACCACCTAAGAAGAAAAAGAAAAAGAAGTCAAAAGAATCGCAATAAATTGATGATTGAAATTTAGATTTTAAGAATATTTTTCCCTTTTTATCAGATAACAGTTAAGATTCAATATACGACAAATAAAGCTTATTAAACATATTAAATTTATTTTATTGATTGAAAAAAAATCTTTAGATGGCTAATATTTTTCAAGCTGTTGAACATTTGAAATTATTCAAGAAAAATTTAGTCCTTTTTGAAAAATAGATTATTAAATTTTTTCTAGAAATAACAAATTTAAGGTTGAGTTTCAATACACGCGTTTAGAGCCTTGCGTTTTATGCGTAGGTGACAACGCTCATAACGCACAAAAAGTAGAAAATTGCGCAATGAACCTTCAACTGAAATAATTTCAGCTATATAGTGTTTTATGGCTTCAAATAGAATTCATGTTTTTTTTTTCGAATACTTTTTAAAAAAATAAAACATATTTCTTTAAGTTACATTTGCCTTATTTTTTATTTATTTTTGATTTAAATCCATACCAGCAAGAAAGTACATATACTAACGCTAAATTTATTTTTTTCATACACAATATACTTTTTTTTTCTTTCTTTTTTTACTTTATATGAATTTAATGCATGCATTCATGTACTTTATTATTTCTTTCATGTTTTTTTTTTGTATTTAATTACTTTTACTTTTTTTTTTTACTCATTTACAAATAAGGCACAGTTGTTTTTTTTTTTAAGTAATTTTAAGATTTTTATATGAAAGTAATTATTGATTTTAGATGTCAACTTTATTGTTTTTTTTTATATTTAAAAATTTTTTTAATATTGAAGAAGAAAAACAAAGCAAATTATGTTATGTAGTTTTTTTTTTTTTTTTGTAATTATTGTGTAGGTTAATTATCATTATTTTTTGTTTTAATATTATTTTTTTCTTGCTTTATGTGATTTATTTATTTTTTTAATCCAAATTCTAGATATGATTTTATTTTTTTTTTAAATTATAATAAATTTTTACAATTTTACATTTTTTTTTTGTATTTTAGTATTTTATTCTTCAAAATTTATTTTATTTTATTTTTTTATTTATTTAATTAAATTAATTATAAAATCAATTATATAAATGTATATACATCATCATTATTTTATTTTTATTTATTTTTTTTTTTAAATTTTTAATTTAATTGCTTCTCAATTTCAAAATATGTAATTTTTTTTATATAATTTAGTTTTTTTATTTATGTTGTTTTTTTTTTATTACATTTTCTTAATTTAGATTTTTTATAATTTAAAAAACAAAAGAAAGAAAGAAAAAATAAACAATATATTTTGTAACATTTTATATAATATGCATAAGAAATCTATTTATTTTATTTTTTTTTCACATTTTCATTTAAATATCATATTATTGCCACTATATTGATATAATTAATAATAATTAATAAATCATTGTAATAAAATATATTTTTTTTTAATTAAAAAATAATCATAAAAGGAATGTTTAAAAAATTTTTTAAAAATATCTGTAGCTTCATTTAAATCACTATTTTTTTTAAAAAGTAGAAATACAACAATTATCCTGTTAATTTTTCAAATTTTTTAACCATTGAAATAAAAAAGTTGGAAAAATATTTTCACGATACAAAAAATTTTAAAAAAGAACTATAATTTTTTTTATTAAATTAACTGTACAAGATCTCATACTGATTTTAAAAGCTACTACAAGTGTAATTTTGATTACCGAAATTATATAACAAAGGCTGTTTTAAAATATCCAAAAGCTTGGATAAGAAGGTATGTTATACATATTGTGAATTGTGATGTAATCTGCCAAAAAATTTGAAAAAGAATATACTTTTTTGTGGTAATCATTCGAAAATATCGAATCACGATCATTCATCCAAGCCACACTAGGTGGTTAAACCAGTTATTTAACGCTAGTTGTAACAATTTTTTTCGAACTTGTTATAATAAGAATTATCTAAAATAATTTTAGCTGACGGTTGTAATACACTCACACTCCTTAGAACTTGTTCGGTGCCACGTTCAGATGTATTTTGAGCAGTTGTAAAAACCAGAGTAGGAAGAATGAAAAAATTTAGTATACAGAAATATTTTTCATTCTTTATGAGTGATAAGAATTTGTAATTTAAATATCATTCGTGAATGATAAAAATGGTAAAAAATAATTATCATTCGTGAATGATAAAATTGGTGAAAAATTGAATTTTTTTTCATTCGTGAATGATATTTTCCGCACTCTGGTAAAAACCGGCTTTTAAACTGGATGGATGATTTGAAGTTTTCGAAAATACACTAAATCACATTTCAAATAATCAAAATTACACTGCAATTCAATTTTTTTCTAAAATCTTGTTTTTTTCATCTAAAATCTTGCATTTAATAAAATTTTAAAAAATTAAAATACTCGTCAAACAATACAATGATCAATGATCGTTATGTTTTTTTTTTTTTTTTAAAAACTCAACAAAGAAAAAATAAACAGTAATTATTTTCTATATTCAATATTTTTTTTTTTCCAGATAAATTACAATTGATTTCTGGTTGAGATTTTATTCGAAAAAATTCGACTTGAATTTTTAATATATCACTTTTTTTAATTATTGAAAAATCATGGAAATTATTATAAAAAATTCAAGTCAAATTAAAGAAAAAAATTAACGGATGTTTAAATTTTAGTTTTTTATACATTTTTAAAACAATTATAAATTTTTGAATTAAGATTTTCTTAATTTAAATTAAAACTTTTTTTTTTTAAATTTTAAAATCAAATTTCAAAAAATATATATTAATTTTTATATAATTTTCCAAATTAATTGACTAATTACAAAACAATTTATTTTATTTTCAAACACTTTTTTAAAGAACACACAATTTTCTTGATTTTTTTTTTTTTTTTTTGCAAAATACTTTAAAATCCAATGTAGTACACAATTACTCTTTGGATTCAAATTTAAATTTAATTTTGGTATAATTTTTTTTTTCTTTTAATTTTCATGTGGTTTTTTTTTTATCTAAATTATAATTTTCTTGTTTAAATTAAAAATGCATTTTATTTAATTTTTTGTTTTTGTTAGGGAATAATTCAAATTGAAGATAATTAAAAAAATTACAAGTTTGAAATAGATGAATTTAATACTTATCATAAGAAATATAAACAATTCTTTTTTTTTTTTTAAATTAAATATATATATAAAAATTTTAATATCTTGTTAACACAATTAAAGAAATTTTTTTTTTCTTTTCAAAAATTTAACTAAAAAAAAATAAACCCAACACCAACGCAATATAAAGTGGAATTATAGAAAATAATAAAAACAGATGTAAATTAATAGAGAAAACATTTTATGTAAAAAATAAAACAAAATTTATTTCCAAAAAAAAAACAAAATAATTGATAAATAATTATTTTTCTTCTTCTTCTTCTTCTCCTTGTATTTTATGTTTCAAATGCCATTTTAAATTCTTTAAAGTTCCAAAATGAAATTTTGAAATCGGTATCTAGAAATGTAATCATAGTTTTAAAAGCAGAATTTTAAATTTTAGAAAAAAAATTTAAAGTTCAATAGGAAACTGTAAATTTGAAGACTAAAAATAGTAAAAAAAATTATTTTAAAAAAAAAAACGGGAATGAAAATTACCTAAAATATTTTTGGCACATTTGTGTTTAAATAGGAAAGAAGAATTTATCGAAATAAAACTGAGAATTTTATTAAAATTTTTATAAAGAAGAAGAAAATATTCGAAAAAATAATCAATTAATATAATTTTTTTTTTTGTATTGCTTTAAATATCATATTTTTAACTTTTTTTCTTTTTTTGTAGTTTGCGTTTTAAATAAAATATTGTGTATAAACTAATTTCATACATGGTAAGGTACTTGCGCAACAACAAAAAAAAGTAGGAAAAAAAATAATTAATTAATTAATAATAAAAAAATTGAAAAAACAAAAAATTTTTTTAAAAATTATCATCATGCGATTTTTTGCAGTGTTTCAATGAAGAATATTGATCGAATCGAAGAATAGTTGTATAATTAATTGCAGTTTTTTTAGTTTTTTTTTTTCTTTTCGTTATTATTTCATTTAAAAATTTAAATTTAATTTTTAGTTATTTGCTATATATCATTGAAAAACATTATTAAATTGACTATTATTGAATGACGTTGTATTAAAATTTTGCTTTTTTTGCTGTTGTTGTTGTTGATTTAAATTAAAATTAGCAAAATTTTGATTTTGCAATGATGTTGGTGATGGTAATAAACCAATTCCACCGGTTGATGAATAAAAACCAGTTGTTGATTGTGATATTCCTCCACTATTTCCAGTAGTAATTATTGATCGTTGTTGATGTGTTGGACTAATAACTGGTGATATACCACCACCACCACCGCTACCAAATTGTTGTTGTGGTGGTTGTGTTTTAACAGGACTTTGAACTTTTAATTGATTCATTGATGGTGCATTACCGGATAATTTTGAATTTTTATTTGATAATAAATTATCTAAATCGATATTCAATTTTCCAGAATTTGTCCATGTTGAACCTATTGATATATCAGTCTTCGATGATTTTATTGTATTTTCATTATTGGAATTATTATTATTATTATTATTTTCATTAATTGGATGTAATATATTACTTGTAGGTTGAAGTATATTGTCTGTAATTAAAAAAGTAATTTTTTTTTTTTGTTATAGATATACGGAAAATTTTAGGGTTAGAGTTCTGCTGTAATAAAAATTATGCAGAAATAATTGATTTTCTTCCTTTTTACAAAAATACACACAAATGATTCATTTTAAATACAAATATTTTATTTGTGTTGAGAATTAAACATATTTACTATAATGGAACATTTTCAATAAGCTTAAACTATTTATTTAATGAACAAAAAATGTAATTTCCGAGAAAGACTTTCTTGCATAAAGTAAATACAATACATACTTAATTAATTTTTAATTAATTCAATTTATTAAAACTTCCTTGCGTTTCTTACAAAATACATTTTGAATAAGATTACAAAAAAAAAAAAAAAATTTAATATAATTTTATTCAGTAGATGTTGTTAGTATTTCATAACAAATTGATAAAATTTGTGTAATTAATTCAATACATTCTTCATTTTTTTCACCACCTAATGATGGATGTTTTGAACATTCTTCTAACCATATTTTTATTTCGCATATTTCATTAAAATATTCATTTTTTAATATAAATTTTGGTACAATTACTAATACAGTACCAATTAATTGTATTATTGCATAACGTATTTTTGATTCATAATTAAAACGTAAATATATATAAAATTCAAATATTTCTTTTGCAATTTGTGATAAAATTGTATAACAATTTTGTGATGATATTATAATTATTGATAATGTATTTATAAATGTTATTAATAATATTGTATCAATATCATATTTAAATTTATCATTTTTTATATAAATTATTTGTTCTCTACGATTACCATTTATTAATGGAAAAAAAAATGAACCAGCTACTGAATAAAAACGATTTTTATATTCATTATTTGAATTTTTTTTACTATTTGTAATTGGAAAATAATGTATAGTTTTTTGTTTTAAACGTTCATTTATTATTTTTTTAGCTTCTAATAAATTATTATTTATATTTATATCAGAAAATTTAAATTTTTTTATTGTATTATTTTTATTTATTTTATTTTGTTCATTATTATTTTTTGTAATTTTTTCAATTTTTGATAATTGTTGTGCTGTTTTACCTAAAATATTTAATATCATAATACGTGTTGTTATTGAATATTTTCCATCATCTGAATGAAATTCATTACATAAATATTTAGCACATTCATCTGGATATATTTTACATATTTCAATACATATATCAATTTTTTTTTCATCAAAATTTTCATAATAAAATTTCTTATCTAAATTTATAAAAATATTTAATAAATCAATAGCAAGTTTAATATCATTATTTAATAATTGTTGTTGAATTAATTCAATTGAATTATCTAATGATACAGTAAATATATCTGGATCATCAATTGTTTGTGTTGTTAGAATATCTTTTAAATCAAGTAAAAATTTTGGTCTTTTATCATATTTAATTGATGTATCATTTGACATATCATATGGTGTTAAATCATCATCATCATCAGAATCTAAATCATCACTATTATTATGATCTTCATCCTTAATGTTTAGTTTCAATGGCTCTTTGTTAGTTTTACATTCAATTGGTGTTTTTTGTGAAATTTTAACAACAGTTTGAAGAGAATCCATCACATTTGTTTCAGTTTGTTTTAAAAATTGTTCTACTAAATTTTCAAATTCTTCATTTTTCATATCTTTATTTTCATTTTCACCACATTTACATTTATTTAAAATTTCTCTGAATGAATTTATTTTTTTTGCATCTTTATCATTTAAATCACTATAATCAAATTTTAATTTTTCAATATTTGAATTCGTTTCAAGAATTCCTAATAAAATTTCAATTGTTATTTGTCCAATATTACGTAATAATATATTTGGTGATTCTAAATAATGTGTTATACCATCATATAAATATTTTTTTATATTATTTCTTATATTTTCATTTAATTTACAATATTCTGAATTATTTTCATTTAAATGTTGAACAGATACAATTATTAATTTTGTTATAGATGATATTTGTTCAATATTACTTGTATGTTTTATTGAATTTTTATTTGACCAAATATTTAATAAATCAATTGTTAAATTAATTAAAATTTCATTATGTTCTTTATGATTTAATGTAATATCATTTATATATTCAATTAAACGTATAATAATTATATCATTATTATTAACATTTAATATAGGAATTTTAATTGTTAAAAAATAATTCCAATCTTTTGATTTTATAATTGCATCATCAATAATCCGTTTTAATTGTAAATCTTCATTAAATATTCCATAAATAATTGGTAAAATAGCATTACGATTTAACGATAAAATTATTTCATTTATTAAAATTCTATAATTTTTCTCTTGACATAAATTATATAGAATTTTTAATAATTGTTGTATACGAATTTCAATATCTTTTTGAAAATTAACAATAATTCTACTAAGAAATTTACTTAAAAATTTCATATTAAATATTTTAGTATTATGATATTTTTGTGTTTCAACAATAAAACAAAAACTTCTCATGAAATTTATTAATAATAAATGACCATAATTTTTCATTAAAAATATATCATTATTATTTTCAATTTTACCATGTAATATATTCGAAATTTTTGATGGTATTGAAATTATATTCTGTATAAATTTATCTTCAATATCTTCTTTTAATGAAATTTCCGATGATAATGTTATTTTATTCTGGAAATCATTTCTAGATTCATCAATTAAAGCAGAAACAATATAATCTTCCGTCTTAAGTAATTCTACCAAAATTTCAATGTATTTTGAATTTTTATTGCAAAATTTTAATAAAATTGTTAAATTTTCATTAACAAAATGAATGTTACGATTTATATGAAATAAATTTATGAAATTTTTTGATTTATATTGATCACTAATTGGCCAAGAATTATTTGATTTTTGATATAAAATATCAAGAATATTTGAATATTGATTTTGTGCAAAATTTGACCAATTTATTAAATCATAATCATCAATTCCGATAAGTTTTTGTGTTGTTATTAATCCTGGACAATATTTTAAAAATTTTTCTAAATTTTCTTCAATTTGATTAACATCTGTAGATGATTTTATTTCTTCCAGATTTTGTAAAATGTTGATTAAATCTGTTGTTATTTTATGAAATTCAGCTTCAAATGTTGTTACTGTTGTTGTAATATCAATTGTTGTTGATGATCTTGTTATTGTTGATGTTGCTGATGCTGTAACAGGAAAATTAATAACGTTTTCCAATATCGAATTTGAGACTAGATATTACTTTCATCATATTTTTTTTTCTCTTGTTTTAAAGGAATTAGAATATTTTAAATCTGAATTATGTATACTAAATTTAATATTATTGGTGATATTTTCGTAAAACGTTTCACAGGCATTAAAACTTAAAACATGTATTATTTTTAACAAAAGCACTCATTTCTTTAAAATTTGAAGGGTTTTTGTATGAATGAATAATTATTTATGTCACTTTAAATTTACGAGTAAATATTAATAAAATGTAATGTAAATGTGCTTATAAATCTAGTACGCACACAAAAACCCTTAAATTCTTAATAAATCGCGTAATATTTTGTTTTTATTTCGAAAAAATAGAAATTTTAAATAAGATTCGTTTAAGAACTTACCATTATTTGTCCCTGTATTTATTGTAAGATCACTTAAACCGGATAATAAATCATCTGTTGCTCCACCACTTGATGGTACTAATGCTGAAGTATCGGAGAATAAATTCATTTGATTTGATGTTGCATTTGAATTACCAAATAAAAGATCATTAGTGCTATTACCCGTTTCAGATTTATTTGTAGCTGGTGTGTTAACAGCTCCAGTAAATACGGAATTGAAATCAGCAACGAAATCATTATTATCATTTTTCTGATCAGTTGTAGAAAGTGTTTGAAATTTTGTTGTTGCTGATGACGATGATGATGTTGTCGTTGTATCAACAGCACCAGGAGTAATATTTGAACTAAATGCACTTTCAAAATCTCCAAATTCTTGACTTTCTTCAGCTCTAGGATTAAAATCATCAAAATCATCATTATTATGTGATTTATTACCAACAATTATTTTATTAGTCATTGTTGGAGAACATGTTTTAAAAATATCATCCAATACACTTTTATTATTATTTTCTGGTAATTGATTATAATTATTATTTACAGAGAATAAATCTTCAGTTGGAGTATCACGATGAGTTGGTGAATGTATACCGCCATATTCTTTTGTTGTTGTTGTTGTTTTTGATGTTTTACCAAAATTTGTAGCAGCACCCATATCAATTTTTTTTGTAGCTGTTGATATTGATTTTGATTGATGGTTATTAGTTTTAGATTGACTATTATTGCTTTTTATATTCATATTTATTGTATTTGAAGTTGCTCCTGATGCTGCTGCTGAAGATGATGATATTGTATTCGGTTTTGAATCATTAGATGATGCTTCTGGAGGAGTTGTTGTCCTTTCTTTATCACGGTATCTCCTTAATTTTTCAAGAAAAACAAAACAAACAAAAAATGTTGAAATATGTTGTATGTTTTGAAAAATAAATAAAATAATAATACCTTGGACTTGGAGAATCAACATCTGAATCATCACGTTCACCATCATATTGATATTCATCATCATCATATCGATTAGATTGTGAATCTGTATCTAAAATCCAAAAAAAAAAAAAAAGCAGAATATAAATAATTCCATTCTCAATTTCTTATTTTTCAACTTACACCATGTTTTATCACCATCATTGTTCCTATTCCATGTATCATTATATCCACCACTTATTCTCATTCCCATTGCATCTGAACTCATTCCAATATATTTATCTTTATTCTTTTTAGCTTTTTTTCGTTCATCTCTTAGTTTATCATCATCTTGTATAAAATCAATTAATTCTCTAACCTGTAAAATGTAGAACATTTTTTTTAAAAATAATTCAATGTAATTAATTTTTTTATAATTTATTATACCTTATGGCGGACATTAATTCCTTGATCTTTACCATTTTCATCAAAAAATGTATAATTTTCTAATGATCTTAAATCATAAATATGTTCTCTTGATGAAGTTACAACTCTTTCAGATCCATTACGTACTAGATAGGATAAAAGTAACAGACTCTGAAATGTATTCAAAAGAAAAAAAGAAAAAAAACGAACAATATAGGTAAATTAGATTAATTATTTTATTTCTACATTAATTTTTTTTAAAAATATTTCCACTTACTTTATATGTTCGTCTCCAATTTGTTTTATTGTCTTGTAACATACGTTTCCATAACATTGACATTACTTCTGGGAAATGTTCATATGTAAATGTTGCATGAGCTAATTCTTGCATTAATGGTCCAGTCGGTCCCCATGGATCATCATTTGTTGCTTCTCTAACTTTACCTTCAATTTCAGTATAATTCATCACAACATTAGTGCTACATGAAAGTAAAAGTAAACAAATAAAAGGAAAAAAAAATTTATTAAAATGTAATTTAAAATACATTAGAAAGTCCCATTAATAATGACCCAAATAATTTAATTTCTAATTACTTTTAATTAAATTTTACATGCCCATAAAAGTATTACCGTTCTTTATCCATTTTTTTTTAAATATGTATTTATAAGCAAGCAATATTTATATTACATGCATACTTACATACATTGAAAAAAAAAAAAAGATCAAATGATTAGATTTTTTTTTCGTATTTAATAAAAATTCATATATCCAAATAAAGAATTTAAATAAATAAAAAGCAGCATTAATAAATTATAACACCCCTAACAACAAGTTTTCGCAGCTAAATAGAAGCTGTTTAATTTTCCTTCTTTTTAATTAAATTTTTTTAATGAAATAACTGAAATGTTTAGTATTAGTTTTGATTTTAGCTTAGAAATTATTAATTTTTTTCCCCCTAAATCTAACTAAATAATATCTAAGAAATATATTTCATAACTAAGTATCTATGTACCCATATAAATTTTTAATTAAATTTTTTACTTAATTTAGTTTTAATCTTTATAGGTAGTTGTTGACCTATCCAATTAGCTAATTGAATCTCAAATATTACCAAGCATCTATGTTTAAAGAAAAATTAAATGTATTTAAGTGAAGAAAAGAAATTTATCAATTAGGTAGGTATATTAATATTGAAGTGAATTAAAGACTTAATTAAAAAAAAAAAACTTTCATAAGCATACAGAGGTATTTTTTGTTTTCTATTTGTGAAAATATGAAGTGTCATACTATAAACATATTATATGGAAAATAGTTTTTAAAAACATATAATTTCATTGTTTTCATGTGGAAAACACGTACACATATAGCAACAACAAAAATTTATGACCTTGTACCATATTAATTTGTTACCTGTATCCATTATTGACTATATAGGTATTTTATGCATTCCTATGTGTAATAATTAATAATTACTTTTCTTTATAATATAAATTAAAAGGTAAATTTCGAAATTTTTTTTATCACATATAAAAAAAAAAATTAAAAATGTGTGATCATCTATACAATTTTTTATAACTTTTTCTTATCATAAACCATAATTATGTATATATATTTTGTATGTACATATAATATACATTAAATGATTTTATCAAAAAAATATATAATTGACATCCTATAGATATAAAAAAAAAAAAAAAAAACAATATAAAATTTATCAAATATAAATTGTTTCAGAAATTTAGGATAAGCTGCTATAGCTAGAGACCTAGATTAGATCACGTAACAAATTTTAATTGCATTCATCAGGCTATGAGAGAAAAATCTAAATAATTTTAAATTTTATTTATAATTAAAATTAAATTTTTTTTTTTTTTTTTTTAAATAAAAAAAAACATGAAAAAAAAAATGTACATATGTAAAACACCTACACTTTGTCCGCAAATTCCCGTAGTTTCCATGTACTTAAAATTTTATCCACCATTTTTTTAAACTATAGGAAATAAACACAACAAAAAATTTTATCTACAGTAAATATTTATGAATTATTTTCTTTTTTAAAGTTTTTATTAAAAAATAAAATTAAGATCCAAACACTTTTTTTTTTTACTTTGAAAAACTATTTCAACAAAATTCTCATGGAATTTTGGTGATTTGGCTGGTTAATGGCGTTGCCGTCATTCCAAAAAGCGAAGCGAAAATATTTTTTATACGGCGAATATTTTTTAAAAAAGAATTGCACAAATTTATGATAGGGATGCCACTTTGAAGAATTAAACGTGGGAATACCGATTGTATGACAGAGATTGAAAAAATAATTCACGTGGTTTTTAGAATATTTCAATTAGCTAAAATAATCTTCACTCACCCATAGACCTTAGATTTTTATACAAATGAACTCCAGACTTTCAATCTTTAGCTGAGTCTCTCCAAATACCATACACCAACATTCATTTTTCGGAGATTTTCCCATGGATCAGCTCTGTTTCTTGTATCTTAAATTTTTCTTTCACAAACTATTTTAGGCATTCCGTAGGTAGTCCCTGTACATATATTCTTACCTTCTGATTCCCATTTCCCATTGCTTAGAAATACGATTGTGATTTGTGATTTTAGAATTTCTTAATGGCGAGTTCCAAAGTCAAAGTTTAAACGGAGTTTAAGTTAAACCTAAACCATGGTTTAAACTTCTCTTAAATTTTTTTTCGTTCCTCAGTCAATTTATATTTGTAGTTTAACTATCTTTACTTAAACCTATCATTGTGAATGAATTTAGGTTGAAACCTGAGAAACTTGTAGATGTCATTGTATAGCCGCTAGATGGCAGTGGCAATTATTGTGACATTTTAAATTTTTTCATATAAATTTCAATTTATAATAAATTTAGGGACAAAACAGATAGATAGATGGCAGTTGTTTTTTTATTTTATTTTTGACTTTTACTTAAACCTCAAATAGAGTTTAAACTCGCAATTCGTACGGATTAAGTTAAACTCAGTTTAACACTTAAGCGTTCACTGTGAAACGGAAAAAAGTGCTTAAACTTAGTTTAAGAGTTAAACTCCGTTTAAACTTTGACTGTGGAACTGGCCATAAAAGATTTATAGATGTAATTAGATTTCGGTTTCCTATACGATTCCAATTAGATTCTATCTTCACTATCTTATTGTAACCCCATATTTACATATGTATTTATGAAATGTTAACCCTGTTTGACAATTTTATAATTTGTTTATGTTTCTCCGAAGTGTCAAATTAAAACAGCTGGTTGCCATGCTACAGTACAATCGGTACAATTTTGTTATTTTATTATAATGGGGGGTTTTTATAATTTTCTGTGCATAATATATAAGAAATAAGAATTTTTTTTTCTACTTAAAACAGTTTTTTAACTGTAGATAAGAAATCAATGTCCATGATAAATGATAAGATTAATCAAGTGTAACATAGTTTATTTTTTATTTTTAAGATAATTATTAAGAATTTAAAAGTAAGTGAAACAATTAAAACTACATCGTTCTGAAAAAAGATGTCACATTATTGGTCAGATAATGTTCATACAACCGCTTTTACACCAAGAGATTATCAAGTTGAATTAATAGCAGCTGCAGTTGAAAAAAATGTTATGATATGTTTAGGACATAACTCATCAAAAGAATTTATTGTTCTTAAATTGTTACAAGAACTAGCACCTAGTTTAAGAAAAAAAGAAGATAATAATCGAAAAATTACAATCTATATAACATATGAATCTAATGGTGAATCAATTTACAATCTTATATATCATTTAACTGATCTCAAAGTGTTCCATTATCGATTATCATCATCTACTAATACTACGAATAATAAAGAAATAAACAACGACATTGAAGAAGATGATGATGATGATAATGTAGATTTAAAAGCAGAAATTGCTTTTAAAGAAGGTTATCAAATATTCATTCTTGATGTTGGAGCATGTCAAGTGTTCTTATCTCATGAATTTATTTGTTTAGAGAATATAATTTTTATTATTGAAGATTGCCATGAAATTACACAACAAGAGAATATTGTTAATTATATATTTTCATTTTTTGATGATAAATTAAAAAATAAACCAAAAGTACTAGGTTTAGCTGGACCATTACATAATGCTGAATGTCAACCACAAGAATTAAAAGCAATTCTAGAAATATTTGAAGAAAATATTTTTTGTAAAGCCGAAACTGCAAGTGATATTGTCACTGTATTGAGGTATGTATTTAAAATCCTTTTTTTTTTTTTTACACAAAAACAGTTTTTAGGTATTTTAAGTATGTAACTACTTTTTTTTTTTTTTTGTAGATACTGTACTAGACCATCCGAATATATTATACAATGTGCCCCTCAAACATATAATGATCTTGTTAAATATCTTGAAGAAACTATATACACAAGAATTACATTTATTAATGATCATCGTTTTGATCCATCAGAGATTTATAGTGATGAATTTTTAGATGAACTAAAAGGTATCTAAAAAAAACAACTGGTTTTTATGACTAAAATTTAATTCAGTTTTTTTTTTTTTAAATTGTGCTTTATTTACAGCTATACCAGATCCAAAAATTGAACCGATAAAATTTCTAGAAAATTATTTAGATGTACTTCATGAAATGGGTCCATGGTGTGCTGATCGTGCTGCATTTATGTTATTATCACAAATTGAAAAACAAAAAGTTAAAACACCATACGAAAGACATTTTTTATTATTATGTATGGTATCAACAACATTAGTTCAAATTCGTGCATATTGTGATTATTTATTTCAAAAAACATCAAATGAATGTGAACGTGTTGAAAAATATTCAAGCCCAAAAATAATACGTTTATTACAAATTTTAAGACGTTTTAAACCAGAAGATATACAACAAACCGATAATGAATCATTAGCTAAAATATCAGATGAAATTGATGTATTAGATTTTCAAAAATTACAAATAAATATTGAAAATACATACCAAAATATTGAAAATCGTGAAGAATTAAATGAAATTGGAAATGTTTTAGAAAATTTAGAAAGTATATTACATGATGAAAATGCTCATAATTATCATCAACAAAAAATAGAAAATCTTAAAAATAAAGATTCACAACATAAATTACAGAATGTAAATGCTGGCAATAACACAAAAGATGTGAATAGTGATTTATCTGTTTCATCGCCAACTACAACAGCAACAACAACAACAACAGCAAGAAATCGACATAAACGTGGCAATAAACATTTTCCACATATGCATCGTAATAGACATCATCATCATCACCATCACTACCACCATCATCATCATCATCATCATTATAATCAAAATGAATCAGATTCATTATGTGGTATATTATTTTGTAATGATAAGAATACAGCAAAAATTTTATTTGATTTACTTTGTGAAATGTCACGTCATGATCCAGAATTATTATTTTTAAGTGTACAATATACAGTTGATCGTCAAGCAGATCCGATAACTGAATCAAAAGAAGCTGAATTAGAGCATAGACGTCAAGAAGAAGTATTAAAACGTTTTCGTACACATGAATGTAATTTATTAATTGGTACATCAGTTCTTGAAGAAGGTATTGATTTACCAAAATGTAATTTAGTTATTAGATGGGATCCACCAACATCATATCGTAGTTATGTACAATGTAAAGGTAGAGCACGTGCTCCACAAGCATTTCATATTATTTTAGTTGCACCTAAATTATATACAAATAAAACATTACTTGATAAACATCAAGAATATTTAAGTAATAGAAGTCATCGTTATATATGTTGTATATCAGAAAATAATGTTATTACTGATGATAATGATGAAAATGCATTAAAAAATGATGAAAAACAAGATGTTGAAACAGAAAAAAATATAGAAGAAGAAAAATCACAAAATGATTGTATAGAAAATGAAAAAAATGAAAATAAAATAAAAATGGAATTTTCTACTGAAGCCATTATTGATAAGAATAATGATAGTAGAGATCAGAATAAATTACAAAAGATAGAAGAAAATGAAAAACCAAAAAATGGAATTGTTAAAAAATCTAACGAAGAATATGTTTTTACAGTTGAATTATTTGAAGATTTAATTAATAATTCATTATCTAAAATTGATAAATATAAAAATTCTTCTTCTTTAAATACTTCGTCGAATGCATCACCATCATCATCATCAGATTTATCAAAAACTAATTCATTTGAAACCAGTGAAAGTAATAAAGATGATAATGTAAAGTCTGTTTCAAATAAGAAAAAGATTAAAAAACAACAAAAAAATCAGGAATGTGTTGTTAAAGAATTAGAAGTTTTAAATGCGGATTTATTATTAAAACAAAATTTATTAAAAATGGAAGAAGAAACAAATTATATGATTGAACAAATTGCACAATATAGAGAAATTGAAAAGGTTTGTATTGAAAGAATATTTAAAGGTCGATTCACACAAATCGAATGCTTACTCCTCTGCCCAATCATGTTCAGGCATTTTTACATATTTGTATGTGATTTGAATGCATATAATACATTAACGTTTCCGGTCATAAATCATATACAAACATGTTAAAATACCTGAACCTGATCGGATACACGAATCGAATCGACTTTAAATCAAAAATCACAAAACAATATATGTAATATAATTTTTTTTTTTTTACAGTTATTACTTCAAAAATGTGCAAATACAGAACCATCAGAAACGGAAAACTATGATGCTGATAAATATACTGGATGTATTGAATCATATAAACCACTTCCAAATATGTTAACTGGAGCAAGTGTTGATTTAGGAACAGCAATATCATTAATTAATAAATATTGTGCCAAATTACCAAGTGATACATTTACAAAATTAACACCATTATGGCGTTATACAAAAACTATAAGAAATGAAATTGATTTATATCAATATACACTTCGTTTACCAATTAATTCACCATTAAAACATGACATCTTGGTAAGATTATCATCATTATTTTATATTACAAGGATGTCAATTTATATTTTTATATTTTTTCCTTTATAGGGTTTACCAATGCCATCAAGAGTATTAGCTAGACGTGTTGCAGCATTAATTGCATGTCGTGAACTTCATAAATGTGGTGAATTAGATAATAATTTACAACCAATTGGTAAAGAAGGTTTTAAAGCATCAGAACCAGATTGGGAAGATTTTGAATTAGAAAAATTAGATGAAAAAATTGTTAATGAAAATTCTGAACCAAGACCAGGTACAACAAAACGAAGACAATACTATTATAAGAAAGTAAGTAAATATATAATTAAATATGTATTTCAAAAAATAAAAAAAATAAAAATCTACATTTTATTAAAATAGATAGCATCAGAATTTTCAAATTGTCGTCCAACAATCGGTACTGAATCATATTTATATTTAATTAATATGACATTAAAATGTCCAATACCAGAGGAACAGAATACACGTGGACGTAAAATATATCCACCAGAAGATGCTATGCAAGGTTTTGGTATATTAACATTAAAAAAAATTCCAAAAGTAAGTGCATTTCCAATATTTACACGTTCTGGTGAAGTTAAAGTATCAATTGATTTATCAAAAGATAAATATATATTAAATGAAAAACAAATTGAACGTATTAATGTATTTGTTAATTATACATTTACAAATGTATTACGTTTACAAAAATTTTTAATGTTATTTGATCCAAATGCATCTGAAAATTGTATTTATATTGTACCAACAGTTAAAAAAGATAATAATAGTAATAATAATAATAATAATATTACAATTGATTGGGATTTTCTTGAAACAATTTATAATAATTGTGATAAAATGCCACGTCCAATACCAGATGATATTAGAAAAAATTTACAATTTGATCCAGATAAATTTAAAGATGCTGTTGTAATGCCATGGTATCGTAATCAAGATCAACCACAATATTTTTATGTTGCTGAAATATGTTATCATTTATCACCAGAAAGTTGTTTTCCTGGTGAAAATTATTCAACATTTCAACAATATTATTATTTAAAATATGGTATAATAATACAAAATTCAAAACAACCATTATTAGATGTTGATCATACATCAGCTAGATTAAATTTTTTAACACCACGTTATGTTAATCGTAAAGGTGTTGCATTACCAACTAGTTCTGAAGAAACAAAACGTGCTAAACGTGAAAATTTAGAACAAAAACAAATTTTAGTACCAGAATTATGTACAATACATCCATTTCCAGCATCATTATGGAGAGCTGCTGTTTGTCTTCCATGTATTTTATATAGAATTAATGGTTTATTATTAGCTGATGAAATACGTAAAAAAGTATCATATGATCTTGGTTTAGGTAGAATGGAAATTGAAGATGAAAATTTTGAATGGCCAATATTAGATTTTGGTTGGAGTCTAACAGAAGTATTGAAAAAATCAAGAGAAACAAAAGATGTAAAAGATATAATTAAACAAAATAATTGTAACAATAATAAAAACTCTATAAAAAACGATGATAGTGACGTAGATGATGATGATGATAATGATAAAAAAGAAAATTGTGAAGATAAACAAAAAATCGTAGAAAATGATTTAAATGAAGAAAATTCATCAAAAAATAATGAAGATGAGATAAAAGAAGATGGATTTAAAGATGAAAAAACTGCTAATGATCTTTTGGAAGAAGCAGATGAAAAATTGAAGGTATTTCGATAAAATTTTATTTATTTCTTCTTTTCTTTGAAAATAAATAATATTTACATATGTATGCACATATTTTCAGAATGACATACTCTCTGATATTGGAATTTGGTCTAATGACATGGCTGATAATATCAATAGTGATAAGGAATATGATGGAGAAGATTGGGGTCTTTTACCACCAGAAGTAAATTTATGCTCTCGTAATAAAAGTATGTATATAAACTGTTCTTATTTTTATATCACATTTAAAAATAAATTAGAAATAAACAAACAAACAATTTTTATTTTTTTACAGCAAATATACGTTATGGTTCTCCTACATCATGGGATACTGGAGCTACAACAAATCACCATAATCATCATTCATATCGTCATCATAATAATAATGCATTGATTGATGCATATTATACAGATTCAGATGCATCATTTCAATCTGATGATGATTATGATATGATATCAATAAATACTAATGATGATGAAGATCATTTTCAAACTGGTGCATTACATATTGAATTTAAATCAAATAATGTTGCTGAAGCAATTGAAACTGAAGAAGAACAATTAAAACGTCAAAAACAATTAGCTATTTTACATGATACATGTTTAAATGAAAAAAATTATCAAAATACAAAAAATTTAAAAATTGGTTATAAATTTATACAAAATTTAAATGATAATAATGATAATACATCATCATCATCATCATTAATTATTAAAAAAATGAAACCATTTGAAAATGAATTTATTAAATCAACTGAAATTATAAAAAATGATATTAAAAATTCTGGTATGTTAATACAATATAATCAAAATATTGAATTAAAAAAAAAAAAAATTTCAATACCACAAATCTTATTTGGTAATATGAATTCATTTAAAAATTTATTACCATATATAAATATAACAGATTTAGAAAATTTTTTTATAAATAAAAAACAAATTAATATACATACAGAATGTACAAAATTAACAATTGATGATTTATATGAATTAAATGAAATTTATTTGAAAAATTCAAAAATTGAAAATGAAAAATATAAAATTTTAGGAAGTGGTGATATATTTGATAATTTTATTGATTCTGAATTATTAAAAATTGAAAAAGATGAAAAAATAATTTGTATCGATTTAAAAAAATCATTAATTAAATTCAATGATGATAATAATGATAATGATGATGGTGATTACAAAAACCAACAAAATGATGAACAAGGCGAAAAACAACAAAATAAATCAACATTATTGATAGAAAAAAAATTAAATTTTAGTTTTGATTATCAACCAAATTTAATTGGACATCCTGGTCCTAGTCCAAGTATTATTTTACAAGCTTTAACAATGTCAAATGCAAATGATGGTATAAATTTAGAACGTTTAGAAACAATTGGTGATTCATTTTTAAAATATGCAATAACAACATATTTATATTGTAAATATGAGAATGTACATGAAGGAAAATTAAGTCATTTAAGATCAAAACAAGTATCTAATTTAAATTTATATAGATTAGGAAGAAAAAAAGTATTTGGTGAATGTATGATTGCAACAAAATTTGAACCACATGATAATTGGTTACCACCATGTTATTATGTTCCAAAAGAACTTGAAAAAGCTTTAATTGAAGCAAAGGTAAGAACTTTATATTTTTAATTCAAAAACTATATAATTATCTTTTAAATTTTTTAGATTCCACCATGTCATTGGAATTTAGCCGATCTTCCAAACATTAAAGAATTAAGTAGTGAAAAAATTTGTGAATTAGTTAAAAAGAAGGCAGAATCTTTGGGACTTATTGATGATGTAAATTTAATTTTTAGTTTTTCATAATTTAAAAGAATAAAAATTATATCATTAAAAATATTTTTTAGGATGAATTAGATGAAATTGTAAATCCGCCACCACAACAAACTGAAGTTGGTGATGATTTTCCATGTTTTATTCCATATAATTTAGTTACTCAACATAGTATTCCAGGTAAATATTTTTGATTTATTTTTTTAAGAAAATTTAAAGAATAAAAATTTAAAAAAATAAAATAATTACAGATAAATCAGTCGCAGATTGTGTTGAAGCATTAATTGGAGCATATTTAATTGAATGTGGACCAAGAGGTGCATTACTATTTATGGCATGGTTAGGAATACGTGTTTTACCAATTATTAAAAAACAATATGATTCAAAAATATCACGTATACCTGGTAGTACACAACCAGATAATAATAATGAAATAATTATTTATGGTGAATGGACACCACCAAAAAGTCCATTATTAAAATTTTCACCAAATCCATATAAACAATTAAATTATTTATTAGATGGTTTTAATGAATTTGAAAATAAAATCGGTTATAGTTTTAAAGATAGATCATATTTATTACAAGCAATGACACATGCTAGTTATTCACCAAATCGTTTAACTGATTGTTATCAAAGATTAGAATTTTTAGGTGATGCTGTTTTAGATTATTTAATAACACGACATTTATATGAAGATCCACGTCAACATTCACCTGGTGCATTAACTGATTTAAGATCAGCATTAGTTAATAATACAATATTTGCATCATTAGCTGTTAGACATGGTTTTCATAAATATTTTAAACATTTATCACCTGGTTTAAATGAAGTTATTGATCGTTTTGTACGTATTCAACATGAAAATGGTCATAGTATAAGTGAAGAGGTATGTATAAATAAGAAAAAAAAAACAGATTGAATTTAAAAGCAAATTTTTTTTCAGTACTATTTATTATCAGAAGAGGAATGTGATGATGCTGAAGATGTTGAAGTTCCAAAAGCTTTAGGTGATGTTTTTGAATCGGTAGCTGGAGCAATATTTCTAGATTCAAATATGTCATTGGATGCAGTTTGGAAAGTGTATAGTAATATGATGAAACCAGAAATTGAACAATTTAGTAATTCTGTGCCAAAATCACCAATACGAGAACTATTAGAATTAGAACCAGAAACTGCTAAATTTGGGTATGAATTTTTTATTTTTATTTCTAAATACAGAAACACAATGTGTAGCTGAAGCTAAAAGTTGCTACTTTTTTACTTCGTACTACAGCTACAACTAGATAATTGATTTTTGACAGTTGATATTTGAATTTTGAAAGTGTCAAATGTCATTTGTATTCAAATACATACTACATCATTGTGTTTTGCCGATATTGATGTCGCGCTACAATAAGTGTTACTACTACCACAACTTCACGCTACTGCTACAAACTACAGCTACACATTGTGTTTCAGCCTTAATAGTGATGAACATTATTACTTTCAAAAATTTATTATTTTTTACTTAAGTCTGATCGTTGAAATCACTCCATCGATTTGTTTGGCGATTGCATGTTATTTTTTTAAATTTTATTTCATTTATAAAATAGTTCAATGATCCTAAAGAAAATCTATAAAAAACAAATTAGGAATACTTTTGCCATTCATACATTAAGTGGTTCCATAGTGTAGCGGTTATCACGTCTGCTTTACACGCAGAAGGTCTCCAGTTCGATCCTGGATGGAACCAATAAATAGGGAAGACCTTTTTTTTTGTTTGTTCTTGTTAAGGAAAAGTCAATTTTTTTTCTTTTTGAAAGTCTTTTTTACTTTTCTTTCTATTTTTGATGCCTTTAATGATTTTATATAATTTGAAAATGTTCTGTTTGAACATTTGAAATGAAATTTAATTTCGAAGCAGTTTATTCAATTTATTGAACCTATAAAAGACTTAAAAAACAACTGGCCCTATTCCGAGAGTCGTTTCGATCGACAATCGACTATCGACTTCTCAGTCGAGGCGAAAAAAAATTCGTATTCTGTAAACAGATCGCCTCGACTTTAAAATGTTACCATATCAAACACGATTTAGTGTCGATTTAAACTGTCAAAAGTTGTCAAAATGAAATATTTTTGAAAAAATTAAGGTAGTTGTTCATTGTTATAATTTAATTTTTTTAAAAAAATGAGTTTTTTAAAATTTTAAAAATGGAATTTTTTATTGAATATGAAGAAGAAAGAGTTGAAAGAATTAGAAACGAAATTCTTCATTTATTTGAAACTTTCACCCTGTAAATTAATACAAATATATAACTAGAATATAAAAAATTTGTTTATATATTCTTACATTTTAATACATGCGAAACAACACAACACAACAAACTGATGAGGCGATTGTCAAAACCTACTCGACTCATATAAGTCGATATATCGACTCAAATCGACTCTCGTGATACCAAAAATTTATACTGAGTCGACAAAGAGTCGATTGTCGATTGAAACGACTCTCGGAATAGGGGCAAACATATTCGAAAAAATTGAAGCCATAAATAAGTGGTTCCATAGTGTAGCGGTTATCACGTCTGCTTTACACGCAGAAGGTCTCCAGTTCGATCCTGGATGGAACCAATAAATAGGGAAGAAATTTTTTTTGTTTGTTCGTTCAGGAAAAGTCAATTTTTTTTTCTTTTTGAAAGTCTTTTTTACTCTTCTTTCTATTTTTTATGCCCTTAATGATTTTATACAATTTGAAAATGTTCTGTTTGAACGTTTGAAATGAAACTTAATTTCGAAGCAGTTTATTCAAGTTATTCAATCTATAAAAGACTTAAAAACAACATATTCGAAAAAATTGAAGCCATAAATAAGTGGTTCCATAGTGTAGCGGTTATCACGTCTGCTTTACACGCAGAAGGTCTCCAGTTCGATCCTGGATGGAACCAATAATTAGGGAAGAAATTTTTTTTTTCTCTTCTTACCACTTTTTTTTTATCATTTTAATATATTTTTTAAGTTAATTTCAAAATTGAAAAAAAAAATTATTATATTGAAATAATTATTTTAGAAAACCGGAAAAACTTGCTGATGGACGTCGTGTTCGAGTTACAGTTGAAGTTTTTGGTAAAGGAACATTTCGTGGTATTGGTCGAAATTATAGAATTGCCAAATGTACTGCAGCTAAATGCGCCTTAAGACAGCTTAAAAAGCAAGGACTTATATCTAAAAAACATTGATTAAAATTAAAAAAATTTTACTATACCTAAAAAAAAAAATATTATATGTAATCAGTTTTTTTATTCCTATCTTTTATAAGGGTTTTTTTTTAAATTCAATCATTTTATGCATGCATAATGATAATAGTTATATGATAAGAAAAACAAAGTGTTCTAAAAAGCAATACAATACATGAAAATTAAATAAAATTTATTGTGATTTTTACTAGATGTCAAATAGTGATTATGTATTCAATAATGATAAAACTATCATCGATTTTTATAAGTATCATCAAATAATGATAATAATTGAACGTGTTTTTTTTCTTTGTTTTTAAAATATTCAAAATAAAATTTTTGTTTACAAATAATTTGATAATAAAATTTAATTGCAACTTTTTAAAGAAAAAAAAAAGTTTTTCTTTTATTTTCAAAACAAATTCTTATTCAATTATAAATAATGTTATAAACTATGACAAATAGATATATAATATACCCATGGAGTTATATATTTTTTTTTTATTAGTTTCAAAACATGTAACGCTTGAAGTAATTGTAATGAAATAAAGTTAACAAACCTAAAACAAAACAACAGAAAAAAAAGAAGGAAAAGTAAACTAAAATTGCATTTCAGATTTCAATGCCAACAACTTTTTTTTCCCCCCTCTAAATATGTTCAACTATAAGAAATATATCTTTTTCAATTTTACTTAATTTAATTAATTTATTCAATTTATAAAAAAAAAGATACAATTTTTGAGAAATAATTTAACATTGAAATTCAAAAATAATCAATCTTTCGGAAAAAGAAATTAATATGTGACTTTCATATACAAATAAAAAGTACATATGTATATTATTTTAAATTTTAACAGTATATTTCTTAAAGAAGGGGAAATAAAAGAAAAAATTCCTTTTAAATAATATCAAGATTTTTTTTTTAATTATTATGTGGATGTATTAAAACAAGAAAAATCAAGAATGATAAATTAAGTTGATTTTTATCTAGAATTTTCCGTTAAAAATCAACTTTCATTTTAATAACAAAACAAGAACTTTTTGTTTTTTAAAATAAGACGAAAAAAAATTTAAATTAATATCTATTTTATCCAGAAATTTTTTTATGGATTTGGTGACCTTAAACTATTTTATATAAAAATAAAATTCACTTTTTTTTATATAATAATGAATATTATGTGGTTTTTAGGTATTATAAAAAGCTACTAGCACCAAATTCCAGTTTATGCTTTGTGACCTTAACATTTTAATGATTTCATTTTTTTTTTTTTTTTTTTTAAATAAAAGAAAAAATCAGCGAATGGCGTCATAATGCAAAATGAATTGTAACTTTAAAAAACACACAAAACAAAAAATACAAAAGTAAACGGAAAAAATATTTTCTTGTTGGCAGAAAATATTTAAAGTGACTGGTCTATTACAGCATTTTTGCATTTTTATGTTGTTTTTTTTTTTTTTTTATTTTTCATTCCTTCCTTTGACAAAAAAAAACAAGTTTTTAACAACAATCTTAAGCAGATATTTTTTTTTTCAATAATTTATTTGATATTTTTGTTGTTGTTTTTATTTTTCTTGTTATTTTAATTTAATAAAATCAATATTTTACTGTTGCTGATTGGTAAACTAAAAAGTTACAGGTATATAAGAAGGTGGTAAGGTAAATCGGTAGGTGAAAGTAAAAGGTGAACGACTACTTCAAGATTATTACAAAATTATAATATGCACAAGACAATAAAAAAAAAAAACAACAAAAAACGAAAAAACAAGTATAAGTTAAACTAGTAAGCTCATGAGATTACTTGAAATGTTTTAAATTGTTGGGTGTGTTAAATTATGTTACTTTTAGCACGTTCGACTGTTGTATCTCAACAAATAGATACTTTTGATGGTATATTTTTATGTATCTATAAGATAGAGAGACCTATCCCATTCGTGTTTTTTTTTTTTACTTTTCTCAAATATTGCAACAATATTAAATTTTATTTAACAAAATATATGTGAAATAAAAATAAATACCGTTCCAAATTTATTTTATATAATTTTATATTATCTGATTAACATTTAGATGAATTTAAATAATAATGTCTAATGTCACATGAGAAATTTGTTATTTGTTAAAAAAAAGAAAAATATTTGTATAAAATAAATTTACCTAAATCAGATTTTATTTTTAAAACTAGAAATAGGTATAAATTAATTACTTTTTGAAAAAAATATATATGTATATACGTGTGTATATTATATTTTTTATGAAAACACATATGAATATTAATTTTAAATGGATTTATAACAGTAATTTCATTTAAAATTTAATGATATGTAAAAAAAATAATTTTTTATTGCTATAGAAATATCGTGTGTATCGTGTGAGTTTCACCAATTTTTTTTTTTACAATTCATATACCTATGTATAGTTTTGTAACGGTAATATAGATAATTAATTTGTATTAATTAATTTATTTTTTTGATTATAATTTATTTTCAATGAGAAATTGATTTTTGAAATGAAATGCATAAAAGGAATTTTATTAAATTTATTAAAAATAAGCAAGGTACATAATCTTATCTTCTTTGCCTTATTAAAAATAATGCGCTTTTTTGAAAAATAATTTAAGTGTGTAATTATTGAGTTTTTTACACCTTAAAAATCGAAAAATTTTATTTTACCTATTTTTTTTTTAAAGAACAATTAATTTAACAACAGGACAGAATTTGATAACACAAATAAAAGAAAATTTATTAAAGTTATACTTTTACAAAAATTATAGTTTTACTTAACAGTATTTATTAATAAATAATCAAATAAATATGTAATTGAATTAGTTTAGTCAAAAAAAAAAAATTATTCAAACTCTATTTTAATTTTTATTAAACCAATTTTCAATTGGTTGAATTGTAAAATGTAAATGAATTTTAAAATTAAAAATTTTTTAATGTATCAAAACATCAAAAATTAATAAATTGATCATAAAATTATTTTTAAATTAAAATTTTAAACAAATAAATAAATTTGTTGTAAAGGTTAAAAAAAAACCCCCAAAAAATAAATATTATTTTCATGACAGCGGTGGGATTCGAACCCACGCCCCGAAAGACTGGTGCCTAAAACCAGCGCCTTAGACCGCTCGGCCACGCTGCCTAGTTGATTCTCTCATTTACCATGTACTATTTCAATTTTAATTAGTTTTATTTAAAAATTTTCAATATAATTTAAAGTAATAAAATAAAATTAATAAAAAATAAAAATTTGATTTTATTTTTAGCTTCAATTAGAATTTTCTTAGATAGAAAATCATTATTACATTTCAATTAAAAGAATGACAGAAACATGTTAGATACTTTTTAAAATGAAATTTTTAGATTAATTTTAAAGTTTTTCGTTTAATTCAATTCAATTATTTTTTTAAAAAATATGCTTGTAAAGTAATTCCTTTTTCAACTCTAAAAATAGGTAAATATCAAAGTTTAAATTACAAATCTTTTAAAAAATTTAAATTAAATAAAATAATAAACAATATTATGTAGGTGAAGTTTGATTTTATTGAAATTTGGCAACTTGTACAATTTTACATGGCGCAAAAAGGGCTTCTTCTAGTTAATTAACGTACATAAATTTTGGAATGAAAATGTAAATTTTAATTTAAAATAATTTTTGAATACATAATAAGATTTTATTTTTATTTTAGGCAAAGTCAAAATATAGGCTAAACTATGTAAGTGAAATTGAGAAATCAATTAATGAGGCAAAAGTAATTGAAAAAAAGTAGATAAATCATCAAACAAAATCTTAGAAACACCCTGTATAATAATAAAACGAAAAGTAATAGGGAATAATGACAGATTGTGCAGTATAAACAGCTGATTTTACAATAATTGTTTGTAGGCAATATTGTGTGATGGAGCTCTATATAAGTTAGATTGGAGCTGCTAAAGGTATTTGGTACATTGCTTGACGTTTAATATCATCTATTCTATATATATGTACAGTTTTTATATCTACAGATACTCAAATATATATTATTATAACTGTAAGTATAGATATTTTTTTTTTTACTATATCCGTTTCATATCATATCTCCCCAGACAAGAGAAGGGGAACACAATTTTTAGTATGATTTTAATAGCCCCACTTCTTAGATAAAAATTGTGTGAATTTTTGTTTTCCTTTTCATACTGATTATTTTAAGCTAAAAACATGAAGAAAAAGTTGATTAAAAAGAATATTAATTTATTAACCAACCAATATATTGTGGACTTGGCAATTTTATTAGAAAAATTTAATTTAAATGTAAAAATGGATTTATTGAACAGCTAAATAAAAAAATTTCATTATGAATACTTAATCAAAAGAATGGTATTTACTATTAATTATGTGCAGTTGTCATTTTAACTTGAACAAATACGGTTGTTTCTAGCTGCTACGTGGAAAGTTTTAATACAGTGTTTCTTTTTTAAAAATAATATACAAAAAAAAAAAAAAATAAATAAATTTAAAAAAAAGTTTTGAAATAAAATAAATAAGAAAATTGAAAAATAAGAAAGATTATATGATTTTGAGAAATTTTATTTTAAAGAAAATTTTGTTTTCAAAACGTAATTTTTGAAAGAAATCAATAAAATAAACAAAACTAAAGAAAAAAAAAAAATAAAATGACGGTATTTGAAATGTTACGTGAACGTTTAGCAAAAGTACATCAGGATCATTTATTAAAATTTTGGCATGAATTAACATCAGAAGAACAACGTCAATTATGTGAAGATATTGAAGAATTAAATTTATTAGAATTAAAAACATATTTTGAAAAAGCAACATCAAGTTTAAGTGAAGGTACAGCTAAATTAGATGAAAAATTACAACCGATACCAGATGATAAACTAGTTAGAATTGCTAGAACATCTGAGGATAAAATAAATGAATATCGTGATGAGGGACTACGTCAAATTAGTATGGGACACGTTGGCGTTTTATTAATGGCTGGAGGACAAGGTATTTCAAATATTATTTTTTTTTTTAAAAAAAAATTAACATCTAATCAATTTGATTTCAGTAATCAAAATTCATAATCGATTTACCTATTGCTTTTTTTTTTCTTACAACTTTTTAAAAGTAAACTATGTCAAGAGAAAATATCTTAAAAACTGGACCATAATATTAAGTATGTAAACGGATTTTAATTCTAAATCCGGACTACGATATATAAGTAAAACAAATTTTGTTGATGATTTCAAATCTTTGATAACAAAACGAAACAAAAAAAATTTCATAGATTTTTTTTTCTTGGCGGGTTTTTTAACATTTTTTTTTTGTACTACGAAAAAAACAGTCAGATAACTAACACTTGAGTCCTAGTTGAAAAAAAAAAACAAAATTACTGAATTAATCTGATTAAATAAACAAAACAAAAAATAAAAATAGTCGAAATTAAATTTATTAATCAGAAATAATTAATCAGTACGAACCTAATTAAACTTTGGTATTCATTATATTTTTAAATAAAATGTAAACAATTTTTATTTCTCTCTTAAAGTTTACCACTTTTCTTTATGTTTTTATTGAAAAAAGAAAAAAAGAAAATGCATATTATTAATAAATAAACGTTTTGTGTAGGTAGTTAGGTACAAATCATAAATAATTTTGTTATCATTTTTTAAATAGCCTTAGTTATAAATTAATTGTGCAAAAAATTTATTTTTTTCTTAATTTTATTGCGTTTATTTTGTTTGGTTTTTTTTTTCTTCTATCAAGTTAAACAAATAAATACCATGAATTTTAAATAAAATTTTATAAGTGTAAAATATTTGTAAATATGTATATAAATGAAATTGATTTGTTGTATAGGTGAAAAATTTAAATTTAAACTACCTAATTTGCATATTTATTGTACGTGTAATATTTTGTGAAGAAAAAAAAAATGCTTTAGGTAATTTTGTACGATTATACAAATATTTTACGGTACAATGAGTCAGTCATTTAAAAAAAAAGTTTTTTTTTAATCATCTAATATCTAATTTATACACTTTTTGTATAATTAAAATTCAATATTGCTTAATATTTTGTTTCTTTTATTGAATAGTGCATAATACATAATTCTCCATTGTGTAATTTTTGAAATTTTGAATTATTTATGGATGGATTGGCTTTTAAAAGTCCTTGAAAAAGTAATAGCAATGGAAAAAATTCAAAATCTTACAAGATTTTTTTTTTTCTTAATAAAAAATTATATTCCAGAGATAGCCTTTTGTAGGCCTTATATAATTTCGGATACTATAGTAAAAAGTATTTTCTAATTTTATGTATAAGCCGTTTTTTTTTTAAAGTGGTATAAGTCCACTTCTGGTGTAAAGCAAAATAAATTGGTATGTCCTTGCAATTGTTCATAAAATTAGAATTATTATAAATTATTATGCTCCAAAACTAACATTAAACTGTGTCATGAATAATATGAAAACTGTAATAAAAAACCTGAAATATCTCGAAATAAAACGGAATGGACTTATACCATTTTAAAAAAAAAGGCTCGTATATTATAAGTACATATTTAAAAAATTCAAAAAATTTATGATCAAATAACAAATTTCTAAATGTTACAAATATGTAACAAAAAATACAACAAATAAATCAATTCACACATACCTTCTATGAGTTGCCTCTTTTTGAATAAATTCTCCAAATTCTTCAACTGATAATTTCTGTTGAAAAAATAAAATACATTAGTCGGCTTATTTAGAACAATTTTTATTTTCAACTTACTATAAAAATAAATTATTCCTATTTTTTCTTCTTTTATTTAATTCTTCCTTTTTTTTTTAATATTTGTACAGGTACAAGACTTGGTTTTTCATATCCAAAAGGAATGTATGATGTTGATTTACCATCACATAAAACACTATTTCGAATACAAGCTGAAAGAATATTAAAATTACAACAATTAGCATATGAACATACTGGAAAATATGGTACAATAACATGGTATATTATGACATCTGAACATACAATACAACCAACATATGATTATTTTCAATCAAATAATTTTTTTGGTTTAAATAAAGATAATATTATAATGTTTGAACAAGGATCATTACCATGTTTTGAATTTGATGGTAAAATAATATTAGATCAAAAACATCATATATCAAAAGCACCAGATGGTAATGGTGGAATTTATAGAGCATTAAATAAAGGTATATTAGATGATATAAATAAACGTAATATATTATATTTACATGCACATAGTGTTGATAATATATTAATAAAAGTTGCTGATCCAATATTTATTGGTTATTGTGTACAAGAGAATGCAGATTGTGCTGCTAAAGTTGTTGAAAAATCACATCCAAATGAACCAGTTGGTGTTGTTTGTATGGTTGATGGTAAATATCAAGTTGTTGAATATAGTGAAATATCATCAAAAACAGCTGAAATGAGAAATTCTGATGGACATTTAACATTTAGTGCTGGTAATATATGTAATCATTTTTTTACAGCATCATTTTTAAAAAAGATATCATCAAAATATGAAACAAAATTAAAACTTCATGTTGCTAAAAAAAAAATACCATTTATTGATAATTCTGGTAAACGTATAATACCTGATAAACCAAATGGTATTAAAATTGAAAAATTTGTATTTGATGTATTTGAATTTGCACAAAAATTTGTTGCTATGGAAGTACCACGTGATGAAGAATTTAGTGCCTTAAAAAATTCCGATCATATTGGTAAAGATTGTCCATTAACAGCTAAAAATGATTTATTTCGATTACATAAAAAATATATTGAAAATGCTGGTGGTATTGTACATGGTGATATTTGTGAAATTTCACCATTATTATCATATGCTGGTGAAAATCTTGAAAAATTAGTTAAAGGTAAATCATTTACAACACCATTATATTTAAGAAGTAGTCAAGATACATTAAATGGTCATTTGTAAAAAAAAATGTTTGTATATATATAGATTCAAAAAAAATAAAATTGTAAAAGTATTATTAATCTTTATTTAAAATAGTAAAAAAAAGTAAAAAAAAAAACAAACTTTTTTATGTGAAAAAAAAATACTAAAAAACAAATGTGTAAATAAATTCATTATGTATTTAATTAAAATGTAATAAATATTATTGTAAATTGTATAAAATAATAATAATAAAAAAAAAAAAGCAATACGTATACTAGGGAAAATAATGTTAGTGCGTTATTGTATGAGAAAACGTAGATACATCACAAAATATTGAAAGAAAATTATGTATTTAAAAATATAAAAAAAAAAACAACTTAAAAAGACAAAATATAATTTGTATACATAACAGTATGTATAAGTACATATAATGGTTTTTTTTTCTAAATTATTATAATCGAATAACACGTTGTCCATTCCAAATGGTTTTACTTTTATATAAAACAATTCTTGTTTGTAATTGTTCTTTTTTTTTTCTCAAATAACCTTCTATATTCTATATCTTCTTGTAACTTGTAATTCAAAATTTTAATTAACTTTATTTTATTTTTTTTTATTAATATTATTTTGAGTAAAAATAATAAATTAGAGGACTGATTAAAAACAATTATGTATTCTTAAGAATCGTATAAAATTTTAAAATATTTTTTGAAGAAAGAAAAAAATACGTATTTCAATTGAAAATTTATTTTTATATTTTTACCTATGAAAATAATTGTTTTTCAAATTCAATTTAGACCTTTAAATATACCATTGAAATCAAAATCACTACATAACAGGAAATTATACGATTTTTCGTGAATTAACAAGTTTTTTTTGTGTAGAATTCAAATTGGATCCATTCTTTTAAAGTGCCAAATATATATATGTTTTTTTCTGTTACATTAAATTTAAAAATAAACTTGAAATAATCAAAATAAATTTAATTTGTACGTTATGTTTTTTTTTTTTTACTTTTTTCTGAAAAAAATTTTTATGATGTATGATGATTATAATTTTTTAGATGCATATACATATACCTACTTAAATATTTTATGCTTTAATATTAATTTTTTTTTTTTAATATAAAAAAAGTGAAAATTTTACACAAAATATTATTTTAACCTGATGCGCAAATTAATAAATGTTTAAAAAAAATATATATAAAATGTATAATAAGATAAATTTTAAAAGAGTGTTTTTTATTTCATTATTGTTTTCGTTAATTTTGTTGTATTTACTCTTGTATGTCTTTTAAAAGTTCATAAATTAATGGTAAGTTCATACGACAGGAGATTTTGGTTTCGGCTGAAAGCCAGCGCCCAATGGTAACGACAACGACAACTACAACTGACGTTCCGTTCAATTAGAATCAATAGAACGACTATTGTTCTCGCCCAATGACAACATTGTTGTTCACTTAGATTTACTTCTAATTTTGTCGGTGTCGGAAAGCAGTTGTCGTTGTCGTTATCATTGGGCGCAAGGTTTGATACTAAAAAAAGGTATTTGAAAACCACGGAAACCTTCGGCATTTTACATATTTTTAGATCACTTGAATGTTTACACAAGACAAGATCTTCTGGTCTTCAGACACAATTTTTTGGTATTTGGAAACGAAAATCTCCAACCAAAACATAAAAAATGATGAAAATAAACGGTTACCAGAGGTCAGATAAGACTCCCTTTTATTTCATATTATGCTTAGAAGGTTTCCTTTCAGAAAATTAAAAATTTCTAAATTAAACTGCTGCTTTACTGTAAAACACGTAAAATTAATTGAAACCTTCCTTTTTTTCTTTTCTTTCTAGTATGCCGAATTATATTTACCTTAAAGCCAAAGGGAAATCCTTAAGTATTGCCATAAAAAAAGCAAACTAACTAAATGAATCAATTATAAATTATATTATTAATTAAATAAATATAATATTTAATAAAGTAAATAAATTCGAATGAATAATTCCTGTGTTTTTCTTCATTAATTTTACGTGTATTTTATATGTTATCTCTATTACATCATTTAAATTAATTGCAATATTACTTATTTTAATACCTTGTTTTGATAAAAGCGATTAATTTAAAAAAAAAAAAAAAAAAAAACTACTTTTACGTATAATAGAAGCATATGTACTTAAGAAAAAGATTAAACCTGCTATTTATCGGTATGTAAACTGAAAATAAGAAAAATTAATATGACATCAGAAAAGGTGTTTGAAATTGATAACAAATAATTGTGCTTTTGAAAAAAAAAAAAAAATTCAAAAAATGCAAAAAACAACAAATAAATGGAATGTGTAATAAATAAATAATGAGAATTCATTGTTTAATATTTTAAAACGAAATTATTCAATTATCTTTCGCATAATTGTGATTAATAGATTTTTTTAAAAAAATAGTACTTTAGAATGAAAACATTTACAATCATTCAATAAAAAAAAATGATAAAAATAAAAGAAAAAAATTTTATGAAAAAAAAAAAACGATTAATAAGCTTCTTTTTAAAAGTGAAGATTTCTCATTCTTTTTTTTTTTTTAATTTTTAAATTAATGGAAATGCATTCAAGGTTATCACATGAATATAATATTTATGGTGATATTTTAAAAATTTAAAAGACAATGAAGACATAGGGTGAACTACATCAAAAAGGAAAAATAATTTACATACATATTTCATAAAATTTGGAACTTATGAAAAAATGTCTCCATGAAAAATTACCTGATAATGTGCTATAAATAAAAGTATCAATCCCTACAAAAAGTTTAATTTTCCTTTGATGGTACAACGTCTTGAAAAGAAAAAAAGACTAGGAATAAAGGATTAAATTGGAATGAAAGGTAAAAGAATAGAATAATTTAGAGGGCCTTTCTTTCAAATCGAAAATAATTCTTGAGAGTTTGTTTGGTTCACTAATAAAACCAATTTCATTTTTTTCCAATATTCCAATATTTTAGGATCTCCAAATTTTCAACCGTTGATTTAATTTACACTTTAAAACTCAGACAATACAGTTCATTGATTGATTTACACACAGACAAAATATGAATAATGCAATTATTTATGAATAATTAATTCTTTATAGACGCAAGTTTATTTTTAAAAGATCAAGATACATGCTCATTTTCAGTGATCAAAACAAACAATATATTGAAAAATAATAGAATTAAAAAAAAATAAATAAATAAAAAGAAAGCTTCAATATAAAAGCTTACAAATAATTAAATTGATAAGAAGACCATTTAAAATTTGTACTCGTCAGCATTTCAGCAATCACCATACAAGTAAAATGAAATTGATAGCCAGTGTCAGCCAAGTTTTTGTGTAAATATAATTTTTATTAGTGCTTATATGTACTAAATAAAATATTCAATATAGAAAGAAAATTTAGTTTTGCTAAGAAAACCCTTTAAATAATTTCTCCATTTTAAAACTGAAATATTTTATCAGAAGAAAAAAATAAAATAAAATAAAAAGAATACAAGTGCATACAACTCATATGAAGAGCAAAAAGTCATCAGTCTTATCATTATCTTGTTGATTAGATAATGGTACCAACCAGCTAGAATACATTGGACAGCTGGAACAGAATAAAATTATAAATTAAAATTTTCTCCGATTTGACATTGTGACATTGGAAAAAGATTACCGAAAATGAAGAAAAATTCTTTTAATTATACCGGTTAGTATTTTTTGAGAAAAATGAATAGAATAATTAATTATTTTTTAAATATTTTTTTAGAACATCAGCATACTCGTTTAAATCCACTAACTGGACAATGGATTTTAGTATCTCCTCATCGAATGAATAGACCATGGTCTGGTCAAGAGGAACTTCCACAAAAAAATGATCGTCCAGAATTTGATCCAACAAATCCTTTGTGTCCTGGTGTAAAACGAGCTAATGGTCAAGTATGAAAAACATATGAAATATTGTATTTAGGACATTTAGGTCATAATTTCTTTTTTTCAAAAAAAAAATGTTTTTCTATTTCAGATAAATCCTCAATATACTTCAACTTTTGTATTTGATAATGATTTTCCTGCTCTTCTAGAAAATGTTCCTTCACCGCCTGAAAGTAATGATCCAATTTTTCAGGCTGGACCGGCAAGAGGAACATGCCGAGTTATGTGTTTCCATCCGAAATCAAATAAAACACTTTCTATTATGTGCCCTAAAGAAATTCGTACGGTCATTGATGAGTAATTTTGTTTTTAAAATATTTTTTTCTAATTAATTTCTGGATTTAAAAAATAAAATTTTTTTTTGTTGTTTTATAGATGGATAAAACAATTTAAAGAACTTATGGAAAAATATGTTTGGGTACAAATATTTGAAAATAAAGGAGAATCAATGGGTTGTTCAAATCCACATCCACATTGTCAGATTTGGGCATGTTCATTTCTTCCATCAGAACCGTGCATTAAAAATAAAAATCTACTTCAATATTATGAAAAATATGGTACACCACTTTTAGATGATTACGTTAAAAGAGAATTAAAAAGAAAAGAAAGAATTGTTATTGAAAATCCTGATTGGGTTGTTGTTGTACCATATTGGGCAATATGGCCATTTGAAACAATGTTAATATCAAGAAATAGTAATAAAAGATTAACTGATTTAACATTACAACAAATTAATAATTTATCAATAACAATAAAAGAATTAACAATAAAATATGATAATCTTTTTCAATGTTCATTTCCATATTCAATGGGTTGGCATGGTGCACCAACTGGAAATTTAATATTAGATGATGTATCACATTGGACATTGCATGCAATTTATTATCCACCATTATTAAGATCAGCAACAGTTCGAAAATTTATGGTTGGTTTTGAACTTCTATGCCAACCACAAAGAGATTTAACTCCTGAACAGGCAGCAGAAACGCTTCGAAATATTAATGGTAAACGACATTATACGGAACATACAGAATAAAATAAGTTTTGCATTTTGGAAATTAGTTTAAAATTACTTAATTTCATATCGATAATTCAGAATTTGAATAATTTATAAACTTATAAAGTAGAAATTTTCAATGTTACGCTAAATGCTTATAACTACAATAAATATTCAGAAAAATTTTCATACCACTGTTTTTATTTTTGAAGAAAATAACACTGAATTGAATAGAAAAATATTTAATTAAAATGACGTTCTTGTTAATTAAAATTTGAGCTGATTATAAAACTTTAATTTAATTATTTGCAAAATATGTTATTTTATTTCTTCACTATTTTCACGAAACCTAACCTTTAAAGTACGACGTACGACCCGCGTAAAAAAGCTTGACAAGAAAAAAACCCAAAGGAAAAATATAATTAAGACGATTTAAATACGAGTCGAAAACAAATAGATTTAAAATCAGATCGGATTTAAGTCTTAAAAATTAACAATCGAGGTAATAACGACTTTATTTTTAAAAATTTAATTATGCTGAAAATGAAGTCATAAAACCGAAACCAACTATTCCATTATACCATTCAAAATTGTGTGCAACATTAAAAATTTCACGTAACACGTAATAGTTTCTTTTGTATAAAATGAATTTGTGTGAACTGGAAAATAAAATAAAATAATTTATGGAATAACAAACAAAGGTGTTTTTTATGTTGATCATAATGAAAAATTATTGAATATAGTTTTAAACTGAAACTTCCAGTCCTTTACTCTTCTTCAAGGACAATAGTCCTAGATTTGAAATAATTACATCTACTTACTTTTCTTTTATCTCATTCATATACTTTGGCAGCACTTTATGTACCACAGACTTACCATAACCAGTACCAATCCAGACTTACCATTATACAGTACCAGCTATCTTTACCAGTCAGTTCAGTCATTTCATTTGTGACACCACCGATCAGAATAAAAAATTTATTGAAAATGGCGTCAGTCGAGGTTGACGAGGAAACTGGTGAGTAAATTTAAAAATATTAAATTGTACTTTTTAATTAATAATGCATTACATTTCATAAACAATAAATGTATCTTTATTGATGTGTGTATCATAAATTAACATCCAAAAAAAACAGTATAAAGAATTAAGCGTGTGAAAACAATTGGCCGCCATTTATTTGTAGATGATTCTAGTGTATGTAATTTTTTTTTTCAAATATATCAAAAAAAAATGTGTTAATTTCTAGGACGACGTACACGTTCAGGACGAAAAGTTAATACAACTCCTGTAGCAACGAGAAATACTCGGAGGTCAACTAGAAAAACTCAGGAACTGGTAAGTAATCAATCCAATATTTTAATTATGAAAAATTATAAAATGACGCCTTTAACCTCAATTTCTTAAGTGATGATGAAATATTGCTAATTGTGTACGGATGTTGTTTCGTATATAACTGAATTGTGTTGTGTAATTTGGATGAATTAGCAAGGGGCCAACTGATAAAATGTAGACATTTTTATATTTGTATTACAAAATAAATTAGTATACATACTAATATTGATTTTTTTATATTTAGATTGAACAAACAGAAGTGTCAGAAGATAAATCAATAACTGAAGATTCACCACCATATGCTCAGTCTGATATTATTAAAGAAATGTTAGCGGAAGCTGCACAAGGTGTTCTTGTTGCTCAACAAAATACAGAAGAGGATAATATTCAATATACGGAAATATCGGATGTATCAGAAATTCATGATATTGAAACAGTTGAAGAAGTTGAAGTTACTGATATTTCCGATACTATAGAAACGAGTGGAAATGAAGTTGATGTAAATATACAGTATTCAGATGATCAAATGATGCCACAAGATGATGAAAAAAGTTCATCATTTCCATTCGGTTCGGTTCAACAATCTGAAAATTCAGATGGTAGACCAGATGAAAATATTGTTACAAATATATCAGAATGTGTAGACAGTTCACTTTTGGCCAGTTTGGTAGGTGATAATGCTAATAGTTTACCATCAGCGGGTGAAGAAAGTCAATCAAAAGATAATTTTGAATCAGCAGTCACAAATGAAATAGATTTAGAAAAAAATATAGATATACCTCAGTTGGAAATCAATTGTGAAGATTCTGATTCTAAATCAGAACCAGCTATTGCAGAGGAATTACCAAATGGTGAAACAACAAGTCAAAAGACAATCGCCGATACTGATGCAGAAATGGTGTCTGAGGATGAATTACCAGTTAGTGTTGCGACTGAACCTAAGGTAGCTGATGTTGAAACAGTATCTGATGAAGAATTTCAAACCTCAACAAAACCAGTTGATACAGATGCAATCTCTGATGAGGAAACAAGTTTAATTACTATAAAGGCTAAAGTAAAAGATGCTGAAGTAGTATCTGAAGATGAATTACCAGCACCAGTAAAGGAGAAAGTTACAGATGCAGAGGAAGTGTCAGATGATGAATTACCTGGTCCAGCATCCGCTGAATTACCTGCAGATACTGAAGTTGTTTCAGAAGACGAGTTGCCTTCGTCTGTAAAGAAAACAACAAAAAGAAAAGCAGACGCAGATGAAGAATATAATCCAAGTAGTCCAACTGGTGAAGATTCAGAGTTACCAGACAAAAAAGTTAAATTAGACAGTGACGGTGAGATTGTTTTTTTTTTTTTTTTTTTTAAAAATATGACTTAATGAATATCTTTTATACTTATTGCTTAACAGAAGACAAAGACAAGGAAAAGAAAAAATTACCAGAACTTGATAAATATTGGAAAGCAGTTAACGATGATCCAGCAGATTTCACAGGTTGGACATATCTATTGCAATATGTTGACCAAGAGGTAAGTTATGTAATATTGAATCATTACTAATGATTAAACTAATATTTTTATGTTTTTGTTTATTTAAAGAATGATATTGATGCAGCACGTGAGGCTTATGATGCATTTCTAGCGCATTATCCCTATTGTTATGGTTATTGGAGAAAATATGCTGATTACGAAAAACGTAAAGGGAATAAACAAATATGTGAAGAGGTAAGTAAAAGTGAAGTATGAATTTATTTAATAATTCTTTTCTTTAAAATAGAAAAAACAAAAAAAAAAGAAAATACATCTGCTCTCCGTATTTGAAATTTTATAAATGTTTTTTCAATTATAAATAAATTTATAATTGTTAAAACAATTTTTGAAATAAATGTAAAAGCAGATTTACAAAAACAAATTAGAAAAAAAAAAGAATATCATATGCATATTACTTCTCTATAATTTCCTACAGCCTACACTCATGGGCATTGTTTGCTGTTGTTGTTATTGTTGTAATACTGCACATTATGAGCTCATTCTCCTACATTATAATAGTAGCTGTGTTGAAATAATATATTATGATGAAAAACGTATTATATTATTTTTAAATGACATTGTTAATTTCTATATTTTGTTGTTATTTAAAATGCAATCAAATGTTAATGTCCAAACAAATTTACAAATTAAAAATTGTTTTATTTTGACTTTTTTCTTATTCATATAACGGTTTTGATCTCATGATGAATGAATATTTCATCTTTTGTTTATATTTATTTTTTATTTTATTTTTTCACTTTTTTTTGTTGTTTTGGTTAAAATTTATGGAACAACGTGGGAAATAGTTCAAAGGAATAACATAATTATCTATCGATTGGTTTGTAATTTTGTATCTTTAATGGTTACTTTATAAAAAAAAAAACCATGAACAGTTGAAAATTTCCAAGATGAAATATTTTTCATCTCTGAAAATTGTTGTTTTTACAATGATTTTTACTTGTACTGAAACAAGAATCTATAAAGCACGCATTTTCTTTTAATTAATTCTCGATTTATTTATTTTTGTTGTTGATATTTTTCAAATTGAAGTATAATTTTCATTAAATTATATTAACAATTGAAATTCTGAATTCCAAAAAAATTTTCAATTCAATTTTGTAACTATTAGTTTTACTTGAATTTATATTGAGAAATTTGAATAAGACAAACATTTTATTTGCAAATTTTGCAAATACACAACGTTTATTATTATTTTTAAAAAAATAAATAAAATGTGTCTTAAATCATTTTCTGCACAACATAATTAAAATCTCCATGGTTTTTTTTTATCAATAGAATTGAATTTTTATTTTTATTTTAATGCTTTTCTATCAAAAAAGAACATATATTACAAAATAAATGTGGTGCTAATTTTTTAAATTAATGAGTGTCTTATTTTATTTGGAATTTTTTTTTTTTTTTGTGATACATTAAAAAAGTTTAATAATTAAAAAACACATAATTTTTTAGTCCTGTTTTTTTTTTCTTTTTTTTTAAATTTAAAATGTGAAGTAAAAATGGAATGGGTAATAAAATTAAAAACATAAATTTGAAGAGGAGTAAGTACCTATGACGTATTTCAATGAAATTTTTTATGAGATACTTACAACTCACAAAACAAAAACAAACAAAAAAAATCTTTTTTTTTTTTTTACTTTACATAGGTTTTTTAAAATCAGAAGCCGGATGTTGTGATATTCATTTTCATTGGAGTTTGAAATGGCATAAAAACACAATGATGCTAAAGTAAAAAATGAATAATTTTATACAATTTTTGTGCAAAATTATTTAAATAATTGTTATTTTTCCAAGTACATATTTTAAAATATTTCATTGAATCTCCATGAATCCTGAAAATTAACTAATTAAATATTTAATAAATTATTTTGAATTAATATGAAGAATATAAATATTTTTTTTATTCTTAATTTGTTTCTTTTTATAATAAAATAAATAAAAGTTTTCAAAATTATGCCATTTCATCTCTTTACTACGGACTCAGCTTATGTATTTTAGAGATTTATAACAAATCTAGTTTAAAGGTAAAATATTAATAAAATTTGTACGTTTTTTCATTTTTCTTTTCTTTTCTCTTTTATATATACAAATTTAAAAAAAAAAAATCAAATTTAAATTAAAAAATAAAATAAAAACACAAAATACAAAAAAAAAAAAAACTCAAACAAACAAACAAAGGTTTTTGAACGTGGACTTAAAGCAATACCTTTATCAGTTGATTTATGGATTCATTATTTAACTCATGTTAAATCAAGTAATTCTGATAATGAAGAATTTATAAGGTCACAATTTGAAAGAGCATTATTAGCATGTGGTCTAGAATTTCGTTCAGATAAACTATGGGAAGCATATATTAAATGGGAATTAGAAGGAAAAAGATATTTAAATGTTTCTAAAATATATGATCGTCTTTTAGCAACACCAACTCAAGGATATAATGCACATTTTGATAGGTAAGTTATTTTAAAATTTTAAAATAGAAAATTCAATGTATTAAATATAATTTTTAGATGAATGATATGTGTTGGGGTTGTACAAAATTTTTCAAACTATTTTTTTGTTAATTTTTAACTCATAAAGTATTTATTTATTTTTAAATTAAATTAAACCAACAAAAAATCATGCATCTAAGGATTAAAGAAATTTAAGTTATTTTTTAAAATATTGTTTTAAGAATTCTGAAAGCAGATTTAGGCTGTGTATAAAATTACATGTTGCAAAGTTGTTAATGGATATTAAAAAATTTTTATTTTACTATTTTATTTACTTCTTTTGAGATGCCAAATTTGGAGGGAATATTTGTATTCTCAGAAAATTTAATAATTATAAGTTTTAAAGTTTCTACCTTGTGGGATATCACCTATTTAGTTGAATTATAAAAAATAGGAAAAAAAATTTATCTCTATCGTGTATACATACATATTATAAATTTCTTTATAATTTAAACTTTTTGGTAATACATAATTTCTTATTTTTCTCATTTATTAATAATAAATTACAATTTTTAATAATTAAAAATAATTTATCAGTTATCAGGATTTAATAAACAATCATTCAGCAGCGATAACGGTCGATATTGAAGAATTTAAAAAGTTTAGAACAGAAGTACGAGAAACTTTAAAACAACAAAAAAATGAAAAAGACGATAAAGATGGTAAAGATAAAGATGGTAAAGATAAAGATGGTAAAGATAAAGATGGTAAAGATAAAGATGGTAAAGATAAAGATGGTAAAGATAAAGATAGTAAAGATAAAGATGATAAAGATAAAGATGATAAAGATAAAGATGGTGAAGATAAAGACAAAGATACTGTAGAAAATGATGATACACAAGAACCACAAGAACCAGATGATCATGTACGAAATGATGAAGAAATGTGTGCTATAAAAGATAAAATAATATCATCAAGACGTAAAATTCATAAATTAACAGTTAATGCAGTTACAGCACGTTGGACATATGAAGAAGGAATTAAAAGACCATATTTTCATGTAAAACCACTTGAAAGATGCCAATTAAAAAATTGGAAAGATTATTTAGATTTTGAAATTGAAAAAGGAGATAGAAAAAGAATATTAATATTATTTGAAAGATGTTTAATTGCATGTGCATTATATGATGAATTTTGGTTAAAATTAATACGTTATTTAGAATCACAAAACGATACAGAATTAATTCCAATAATACATGATGTATTTGACAGAGCATGTACAATACATCATCCAGATAAACCATGTTTACATTTAATGTGGTCAGCATTTGAAGAATGTCAAAATAATTTTGATAAAGCTGCTGATATATTAAAAAATTTAGAAAATCAATGTCCAAATTTATTACAAATTGCATATCGTCGTATTAATTTAGAACGTCGACGTGGTGATTTAAATAAATGTAAAGAATTATATGAACATTATATAGCAACATCAAAAAATAAAAATATATCTGGTAGTTTAGCTATAAAATATGCTAGATTTTTACACAAAATATGTGGTAATTTAGATGAAGGATATCAAATATTAAAACAAACATTAGAAAAAGATTCAAGTAATACAAGAATTGCATTACAAATGATTGATTTAGCATTACAACGTGATAAAGTTGATGAAAATGAAATTGTTCAAATAATGGATAAATTTATGTCAAGAGATAATATGGATCCAGAACAAAAAGTACTATTTGCCCAAAGAAAAGTTGAATTTTTAGAAGATTTTGGTAGTACAGCTAAAGGTCTTCAAGATGCACAAAGGGCGTTACAGATTGCTCTTAATAAAGCAAATGAAGCAAAAAAGAAAAGGTATGATAATATATTTACAAACATAAATGATACGTTTATTTTGAAAGTGATCTAAGTCCACGTTTAGTTTTATTTTGAGATATTCAACATTTTATACTTCAGTTCCTAATCAATTTTCATATAACAGATTAATTTCCGCTGAATAATTCTAGGGTATAATAATATGTTTTAACTCATTTTTACCAAAAGTGGACTTAAGTCACTTTCAGGATATTCAACATACATACAAAATATATACATTTTTTTTTTGGATGGCAATAAACCCTTACCACTTGTATAAATCACTATTTTTTTCTTTTCTATTTTTTTTTTTCCTTAGTGAATCTAGTCCAAATAAGAAATCATCATCGACAAAAGAATCAACAACAAATCTATCAACAACTAGTGTAACTGGACAAACACCAACCTCTACTTACAATAATAATTACACAAATTACAGTTCAAATCCTCAATATTATGGAAGTAATCAACAATCATACCAATCTTATGACAGTTACGGCTATAATCACTGGCAACAGTCACAATATGGTTACAGTGGTTATGGTCAATGGAGTGGCTATGGGAGTTATTATTAAATATTTTAAAGTTTTTCTTTTATTTTAGTTTTTTTTTTTTGCTGTTTCACGTTTTTTCTCCTTCAATTTAAAACAATATTTGTTTTAACTTTTTTTTATAAATTTTATTATAATCGATTTTGGTGTACAAATTTTTAGAAAAAAAAAGAAAAATATTAAGAACATAATAAGGCGAAAAATTTATAAAATGAAAGAATAAAATTAAGATCATATTTGAAATGGATATAATTATTTTGGATAAATACAGACATGTACACGACTTTAAATAGTAATAATGTAATTGTAATATTTGCTTCAAGATTTTGATTTTATGGGTTTAGTTCAAAATAAAGCATATTAAGTAAGCTAAAATTTGTTTTTTTTTCTCTTTGTACAAAAAAATTGGTGTCACAAATTTTCGTTCATGTTACAGAGGTGTCCAACTTAACAGGTTTCACTGAATTTGTTAAACAATTTTTCCATTTCTTTTACTCAAGTAATGGAAAGCCGGCAAGCTGATAATGAAAAAATATTTGATCAAGTTCAAAAAATTTATAAGAAGCACGGGCTGCACAAAAGATCTCTCTCTACTGGTTGAAGTGCAATAATAGCCCATTAATTTATCTATTTAAGTTCACAATACAATAATTGTGACAACGACAGAAATTCGACTATCAGTATAGCGGTCTGAAAACTAAAAACGTTTCAATTTAATAGGACAGAAATAAATCTACATCACATCTTTGTTTTAAAAAAATATATATTTCTAGATTGTAACATCTCATAGAAAATATTTAGGTATTTATGTACAATTTATTTATTAAAAAAAAAATTTATTATTTAAAATTATGAAGATTTCCATTAATTCTAATCTTACATGATTTTGTATAAATTCATCAATATTGCAAGATTGAATATATGAAAATCTTTAAAAAATTCTATAAAATCAAAATTAATATCAAAAAAGTAATTTTAACTACAAATTACATTTAAATGTGTACGTACACACACACCAACATTTGTTGAACTACTGTTGAGCATTGAAACGAGTCCATGATGAATAATTTTATAAAGACGATTCACAAACATCCAGGCCGTTTCCGGTCACAAATCACATCCAAAAATGGACGGATTAGAACCGGATTCGTTTAGAGTTGTTACAAAAAAACACACATATTATTCTTTAAATTTCTAAAATTCATATTTACAATCAATCAGGTATTTTTTTCTGCCATTTCTAATACTTGACAAATAACTTTATCAACTGGATGATTATTTAATAATTCTTTAATTGAATCATTATCAACAACAACAGTGAATAATAATTTAACATATTCTCTTAATTTTGTCATATAATCATAAGGTTCATCATATTTTTTTGGATTATGTCCACAATTTTTAATAACTTTCAATAAAACCTGTTGAAAAAAAAATACATTAAAAATTATAAAAATTTAAAAATAAGAATTTTAATTATTTTGTAAAATAAAAATTACATCATCAATTGGTGCATTTGGATAGCCAAATTTCAATAGGATATCTTTATCGATGAGTAAATCTAAAAGTTTTATAATATTTTCCGTTAATGATTGTTCATTTATTGATAATGTTGGTGATGGTGAATTTTTATTTTTTTCTATAATTGAATTACTTAAATGTAATAAAACATATTCATCATTATCATTTTCATTATTATGATCATTTTCAATATCATTATTATCACGATTTTCATTTATTATTTCAATTTCTGATGCTTTCTCTTCTTCAAATTCCATTTCAATTATTTTTTCTTCAACAATTTCAGTAGGACTTGTTATTTCTCGAATTATTTCAATATTTTCTTCTTTAATTGATAATTGTATTTGTTGTGTTGTTTCACTTTTAATGATTTCATTTTTTTGATTATCAACAGATAAAACTACAGCACTATAAAAAAAAAACATTAAAATTTAATAAAGTTTTAATTAAAAATATAACAAAGAAAATGACGAAAAATAATTATCTGAAAGTTGAAAATCTTACCCATGATCATCTTCCATATGTTTTATAAATTTTGTATTATTTGAAAATTTTCGATTACAAAAACGACATGTACATTCTTCATTATCATTTAATTTTTCTTGATTATTTTCTTCATAATCTTCATCATGATTTTCAATTTGTATTTCAATTTCATCACTTTCATAATTATCATGTACTTTTAATTTATGAAATTCTAAATTTTTTTTATTATCAAACATTTCATCACATATATTACAAATAATTTCATTATCTATGTCATCATCATTATCAAATTCTTCTTCACTTAATTTATCATTTGTTATCATCGCATCAACTGGACAAAAAAAAAAAAAAAAATAGCATTATTAAAATTATAAAAGATATTGTTGTCGTTGTTATTGTTGTTAAAATTTTACCTTTTTGAACATGAATTCTTGTTATATGTCTCTTTAAACCACCTTCAGTTTGAAAAGTTCGCTTACAATGAACACATAATATACTACCAGCTTCATCAGCTTCATTGTGGGATTCCTTTCTGTGTTTATTTAATCTTAAATAATAATAAATTATTTGTATGTTTTTTTTTTCTTTCTTTTTTTGAATGGAGAATTAACATAGCAAAAGTAAAATGAGGATGGATGTTATGAAAAGGACAAAAATATTAATATTATGGGCCTTATTGTGATTGTTGTAACGTCGTTGATGAAGATTTATCGCATTATTGTGTAACAACACCATCGACAACGATCGACAGTCGTTCGATCAATCGGTCGATGACGTTACACCAATCACATAAAGGCTCTGAAAGATTTAGCATATTGAAAACTTAGCTGAAATGAACATAGTTTTAAAATTTTGAAAACTTACGAATCTTTTGTATTGAAAACCAATTTACATTTACGACATTTATGTAATTGTGGTGTTGATGTTTTATTTTTTAATGCAAATGCAGTAGATCGTTTTTCATGAGTAATTAAATGTTGTTTTAATTGTGTTGCTTGTATAAAACGTTTATCACATAATGTACATGCATGTGGTTTTTCACCAGTATGTGTTTTCATATGACGATTAAGAACTTCTTTAGCAGCAAATGCACGTGCACATTGTGAACATTGATATGGTCTTTCACCAGTATGTGTACGACGATGTTTTCTTAATGCTGGATTCGATGGAAATGTACTACCACATAAATCACATGTAAATGGTCTTTCACCAGTATGAGTACGTATATGAATACTGTAATAAAGAAAATGTGTAAAAAAAATAATTTAATAATTTAAAATTGAAAAAAAAAAAAAAACAAAAAAAATTAAAACTAACTTTAAGGTTGCTGTTCCATAAAATGCCTTTTCACAATATGGACATTGATAATCTTTTGATTTTAAATCTTGTCCTAAATGTTGTTTCAAATGCATTCGTAAATTATCTAAACGATAAAATTCTTTACCGCATACTTTACATAATACAACTTTTTTATTAATATTTTCAACTTCACATCCACTATACATATGATGACGATTTAAATGATATTTTCGTGTAAATTCTTCACCACATTTTCTACATGCAAATGGTTTACCACGTTGATGAGCTTTCTCATGTAATCCTAATATTAATAATGATGGACATTGTGCATTACATGTACTACATTTATGTGTTTGACGATCTGAATGTATTAAACATAAATGACGTTCAAAACCTGGACTATTTTTAAATGATTTTGGACATTTTGGACAACGTATATGACCAGACTGTAAAAAAAAAAAAAAAAAAAAAAAAAAACATAAGATCTATTACACAATTTTTTTGTTATTGAAAATCTTACATGAGCTGTTTCCCAACTTTCTTTACAACAAAAGCATATATTTTGTTTTTCCAATTCAATTGATTCCTGTTCAATTGTTTTCAAATTTTTCATCATTTTTATAATATTTTTTGCAATTTCACCATCATTTTTACAATACATACTATGAGTTTTAAAATTCTAAAAAGAAAATTATTGAAAAAATTCAAATTTTATTAAATTTATTTAATAATTTTGTTTTTTTTGTTTTTCTAAATTACTTGAAATGATGAAAATGATTTATAACATTTTCCGCAAACATGTTCAAATACTTCTTGTATACTTTTTGTATCATCATCTTCTTCAACTTCCATTGATTGAAATTCATTATATTCATCATTTTCTTCAATTTTTTCTTCTTTTTTTGTTTTAGTAGCAGTTGATGTTGATGTTTCATTTTCATGTTTTTTAACAACACTTAAAACTTTGTCTTTATAATATTCTAAAACATAATGATCAGATGTATCTGATGCTCCATCATTAATATCTGTTTCATCATCTTCTTCCACATTATTATCTTCCTCTTCCTCTTCTTTTTCTTCTTCCTCCTGTTCTTCTGTTTTCAATTTTTTCTTTAAGGATGAATTTAAAACTTTAACGTTATAAGAAGACATTTTCTGAAATCTAAAATTACAAAATTGCTATAAACTTATTTGAAATCTACAAAAATTAGGTTGTCTATTGTATTCAATTTTAGGAGACTAGTTTCTTGCAAAGATCTAAAAAATTATGAAAGATAACCGTGGGGGTAATAGAAATAGAGATAGGCCCAGAACTAGGTGTCTAATGAAACTAGGTAGCTACAAAAGACCGTATCCGCTAGAGAAATATTTGAATAGAGGTCAAGACTCTCAATGGGCTATAGTGCTAATAAGAAGGAGTTTTTTGCAGTTCAATTTAATACATGTCCACATTATTTAAATGTTTGAAAACATTTTCAAAATGTTCATGAATGCTTATTAAATGCATAATATTTTCAAATATTTTTTATAAATTTTTTTAGGCTTTTAAAAACTATCTTTACAAATAAATATGCACTGATTTTTAAATCACAAACAATTTTAATTTGAAATTTTTAATTTTTTTGATACCTATTTCTCTCAGAACAAATTTTTAAGGATTTCTCAAGCCTTAAAAATACATAATTTTGAAATGTTTTTAAATTAATATGAAGCGCCTACAACTATGCACAATTATTACTTCTGTTTTAAAATTTTTCAATGTTTGCCTCACAAACTACTACAATGTTTGAAAATATTTTGAGGAAAAAAATATAACAGTATATAAATCGAATCCTTACCACGTTTTTATAAAGGATAATAGAAAATATTATAAATAATATTCCACAAGTTACAATCAACAAACAAATCAAGAAAAAGTCATTGAATATATATTCATTGCATAGTTTTAGGTGTATTACAAAAAAGTACCATCGGGAATTTGTTGCATTATAGGAAATTTTTTTTTCGTTATTGTCATCTATCTTTTTTCTTTTTTTAACCTTACATACTTTTCTTCGATTAAAAATTATGATCGTGGCAAAAATGGCCGTCATTTATATATAAAAAAATGAAAAATGCTTATAAATTGAGGAGATACTGTCAAATTCTTGCGCCTGCTAATCACTTTCATATTTAAGAAAATCACTTAAAACATAATTTTGTAATAATTTTCACAGATATTTTAAATTAAAATGAACTTACTTGTAATTAAATTTATTTAATTTTACAAATTTTGATGCACTAAAACTATTTATTTTCTTATGAAATTATTGAAAAATATAAACCCTAACGAGTAGGCAAGATCGAAAGAAAACTAAAAGTAAAGAGAAAATGAACAAAAAATATTTATACACTTTTGCGTCACTACAGTGTTGCCATTAATACCGTTTAAATATGTTTGAACAAGTTATGCAGGAAGAATATTTTTTAGATTTTTTCTAATAAAAATATTTTGAAATAAAGTATTGAAGGAGGTGTTTAATACGAAACTGAATTCATTTGGAGACAATTTTTTATTCGAAATAAAATGATAATACTTTGTGATGGCATAATTCTGACTAAAATGACGTGTGCATTTAGCATTCTGAAGTTTGCCGGTGTTTCAGAAGGTTGGACTGGCATCACTAATTTATCATGTTTTTTTTTCATACAGTTTACGTTCACGTTATAAAACATATGTTAATGATAAAGATAAAGTGAAAAAAAAAATAAATAAAAATAAATATTGGAAAGGGTCAGGAGGGAATTAAATAAAATTTTATATTTATTTATACAATCGCAATCCAGGCGAAAATAGAAATTCTAAAAAATTAATTTAATTTAACTTCGAATTTTTGAAAATCATCTCTGAAATTTAAGATGAAACAAATTTTTTCTTGGGATTATGCATTGGAATGTAAGGTAAAATTGTAAAATTATATTTTTAAGAATTGTTTAACATTAATTTAAATTTTATATATACCTTTTATGTAGGTAGTTATGCGTAAAAGAAAACGGAAATATTTGAAACTTATAAAAATTAATAAATAATGAAGAATAAATCAAATTTGACCTAGTGATATGTACAAAAATATGCACTCCGAAAGAAAAAAAAAATGGCTGAAAAATATGCATATTTAAATATTTAATTTATTTTCATTATTATCCAGATTCCTGCCTCCTGGTATGTACTTGGCACTTGCTAATAATTTTAATTTTTATTTATAAGGGTTTATTTATAATATTTTCTTGCATACAATACGTCAATACATTGCATTTTTTAAAGCCTCCCAATGAGTCACATTATAATAATATGTCGTCCATTAGCCATTATTATTACTTGTTAATGTTAATTGAGATTGTGAAAGTGGCTTGTTCCACTTACTCCCCATATTTTTCACAAATGTCAGAAGTTATCTACCTGTTAAGCTTTAAAATGTTAGATTTTTTTGTTTTTGTTTTGCTTTAATTAACTAAAGAAAACATAAATTGATCAACAGGTGTGTTAAGTCTTGAAAGCTCAATTGAAATGAAAAGTTTTGTTGGTATATTAATATTAAGTTAAAAGCCACCAGAATTTATTTTCATTCATTTATGTCTCCAATGCGAATTTCAAGCCAAAAGACAAAATATTTGTTTTTAAAAAAAAAAAATGATTCTTATAAAAATTAAATTTATTACTAAAACAATAATTTTAAGACTTTCTAAACAAGGTGGTTAGTTACATCAGGAGAGACGCAATCAGAAATGTAAATAAACAATTTTTATCAATAAATTTAATTTACCTATTTGACTCATTTCTTTGAAATAATCATTTGAAATAATTTACAAAATAGGTGGCTACTTTTTTCTACATCTACCCTGTTTTAAAATAAAATTTATTCACAACAGTACTAACACCAATAATGAAATACATATATTTACATTTATTGTGTATTTTTAAATTTCTACACACTATTATTTTTTTAAATTAAATTATATTTCGTGCACCTACAATCATTAATTGTTTTTGTTGTTGTTGTTATTGTCATCGTTCACATACCTGCTATAACGTTTCAGTACAGATACCATGGAAACAATTAAATTACAAACAAAAAGTGTACAGTGTATTGTGACTAAAAAAAGGCCAAAATAAAAAGCATACATCATTCATACGTGTTTCTTTTGAAAAAAAAAAATCATTAAATTATTTAAAGTCTCATTCGAAAATTAATTAATTAAAAATTAAATAATATTGATCCTTGAAAATATGGTAAGTACAAGAAGAACATTAAATTTTGAATTTGTTGAATAAAATTTATTTTGTATTTTGTTTTTTTCATAAAAGAAATGACTGAAAATCATGTTGATCCTGCTGTAATTAAGAAAACTCAAGATACTTTGGGAAAATGTATTAAAAAACCGGTCTTAACAGAAAAATTACTAAAAAGACCACCATTTCGTTTTATTCATGATATTATAATTTCAGTAAGTATTTTTGAAATTATTATTTTTTTAGTTGTTATATTTTTTGCTGGTATCCTGATAACTTTTTAGATAATCAAAGAAACGGGATATTTTAATGGACTATTTACAAAGGATGAATTAAATTCTGAAAATATAAAAGATCGTGATGGAAAAATGCAATTTTTACAAAAATTAATTGATGTTATAAGTTAGTATTGAAATTTAAAAAAAAATTAATAATTAAAATATGTACATAATTTTTTCATAATTTGTTTTCTGTCTAGAAATTGGTTTAAATGAAGATTTATCGATACGCGCATCGAAAATTGTTGCTGGTCATGAAGCTGAAAAAACAAATGAATTCTTACAAAAAATAGGAAAAATAATTGAACAGAAAATCGATTTAACAAAAGCAATAGATACGATTAAAACAGGTAAACAAACAAAGTCGAAATCAAAAGTGAAAGAAGTAAATGAAAAAAAGACTAAACCATCATCAGAAATTAAAAATGAGAAAAAGGATAAGGAAAAAATCAAAGATAAAAATGAAAAAGAAAAAGTGAAAAAATCTTTGAATGAAAAAGATGTACAAAAAATAAGCGAGAAGAAGAAAATTGGTGAAAAGGATTTAAAAACAAATGTGAAGACTAAGACCAAGGATAATTCATCGGGTGATAAACAAAAACCAATTAAACGTACTTCATCAATTGACAAAACTGTTGTTAATAAAGAAAGTAAATTGAGCAAAAAGAAAAATGAAGACAAAAAATCAAAACCATCACAAGACAATGTCCTGACGGAAAATGTGAAAAAAATCAAAACTATAAATAGTCAAGAAATTGAAAAAAATCTAGAACCAGCTAAGCAAGAACTCATAGAAAATGTTCCTGTCAAAGAAAATGAAACTATTCAAAAAGAAAGACGTAAAAGTTCAAATTCATCATCCACTGAAATCAATGCAATTTTATTAAAAGCTCAAAATCAGCAGGTATCAGATGAAAAATCCTTACAGTCTGATTCACGTAAAAGTTCTGCATCAAAAAATCACACAAAACAGAAATCTGCTAATAAAGAAAAAAATTCCGAAATGGTAGAAAGTCATAATGACAGAAAATTATCTGCTAATCAGGATTCTATTACAATAACAAATGAACCTAATTCTTTTTCTCGTGATGATATTTCATCAAAAACAAATTCTCAAGATGATCAAAAATCACCTAATATTTCTTCAGATGCTATTGAAACTAAATCAGAACTTAAATCACCAATCGATTCACAACTTTCTTCAACAAATCAAAACCAAAAGAAAAAATCAAAACCAATAAAACCTCTTGAAAAAGATTTAAAAAGACAATCGACATTTGTTCGTGAAAATACAAATGATGAATTAAAAATACGTCCAAAAACATCATTACGACCACCAAGTGTACGTCCAGCATCAGCAAGACCTGGTGCACCAAGAAGACGTGATAAAAATGTTGAAATTGTATTAGAACCAAATGATCAAGTTAAAATGGCTGGAATTAATGTTAAATTAGAAAATTTTAATGCTGAATTAGAAGATGATGGTGAAAATTTAGTAATTATTGAAAATTCGGATAATCAAAATGATTTAAAATTAGATAATAATGAAAAAAATATTGAAATTATTGATGAAAATTCACAACAAGGACATTTAGTTCAACAAATTTTAGAAACCCAAAAGGAATTAATACAAACAAGCGGTGTTGAAATAAATTCTGAAGCAGTAAATATGTTTTTTTCTTTCTTTCTTTTTTTTTAAAAAAAAAATATTCTATGGTTTGTATTTTTGGTTTTTATTTTTTATTAAAGGATTTATTGGATATTGGAACTCTTCAAAAACGTCAAAGTTCTGCAAAACAAATGGATTCACTTCGTGATATTATACAAAATCTTACAAGATCAGTAAATCCATTGGGTAAACTTATGGATTTTATACCAGAAGATATTGATTCAATGCAATTAGAATTAACTATGTGGAGAGATGCTTACTTACAGGCTGCAAATGAATTAAAAAAAGAAAGAATGTAAATTATAAATGTTCTAGATCTAGTTTATAAAATTTCATAAAAATATCATGTTCTTTAATTTAATTTAGAATTTATTTTTAGGCAAACAGAATCATCTATTGAACCAATGAAAAATCAATTAGAACAACTCGATACAAATATTAAAGAATATACTGAAATGATAAATGCTATAAGAGCAAGAATATTAGCAAATTCTCAGAAAATTTCTTCATTACTTTTAGAACAATAGAAACTCGTTATCATAGTAATTAAATGTTAAATGTTTTTATTTAAATAGAAAAATAAAAAAGTATGCAAAAAAAAAAAAAATATGAAAATTTGTTTCAACTTTTAGTGATAATTTAATTTGAAAAATTTGTATGAATTTTTATACTTTTGTGTTGAATATGGATTTTGGTTTTGGTGCTATTCAAATTTTATCTATAAACTGAGCAATGTGGTAGATCTTGGAAAGAAATGAAAACAAAAACATTAAAATTTATACCTTTAAAGGCTCATTCAGTTGTTTTTCTTTTTTTTTTTTAAGTAAAACATGCCAAAGGGCAATAAATTAATTTTGAAATAAATGCTCTTGGTTTATGGTTCATAAGTTTAAAGAAAACCAAAAAAGCTTTTATTTGAGTTAATAAAATAGAAAAAATTATAGGGCAAATTTTGGAGATATTCAACCTTTTTTTAAAAATTGTTGACTTTGAAAGTTAAAAAAAGACATCTTTGGAAAGGTCTGAAGGTTTTCTTTGAAACGTATTTTTTATTCCTCTTTTGTGTTGTGCAAACCCTGGAATATATTGCAAAATGTATTTTGTTTCAGTTTGGCACACGCATACACAGTTCACAACTACATATATCCAAAAAATGGAAAATTATTTTTTCAAGTACATACATAAAAAGAAATAAATCATTTTTGTGTATTTATCCATTTATAATTTTTCCATAATACAATAGATTTTCAAGCGTCTTAACTTTTTTTTTTTCTTCCCTTTTTATTAAATAATATACATTTATATATATTTTCAAATATTTTAACACAAAATTATATATTAATTGTTTTTTTTTTTATTTGTTAAATAATAGTTATGTATAATTAATTAATTAATTAATCAATTTATTAGTTTTCATTTCAATTTTATCTGAACATGGTAAATATTTTTTGCTTTTTGTCAATTGAATGATAATAATAATATTATTAATTTTTATCTTTTTATTTTTTTTCCATAATTTATATGTGCTTTATAAATAATTATTTTTTTCTTTTACGTACGTAAATTAGAATAGAAGTACATATATATATACAGTTTATCTAATGTATTTACAATTTTTTTTTTCTTTTCTTTTTTTTCAATAATCGTGTTTAAATTAATATATAATATTTTTTTAAAATGTTTTATTTTAATCATGATTAAATTTTCAACATAATTAAGATACTTTTTCAATATAAAAAGAAATTTTTTGAATGAAACAATGAAAAACAAATAACATCAATTCATAAGCTTTGAAAAGGAGCCTCTTTCAAATTTTTGTTAATTTTTTTTTTTAAATATAAATTATTCAAAATTAATGTGCATTTTGTGTAATTTTTTTTATTCATTTTAATAATTAATTATTTTTGTTGTTGTTTTAAATCATGACTATAAATAAAACAAATTGATCGAGAGACTTAAGAAAATTAAGAAAAAAAACCGATATTTCTATTACAAAATTACTATTAACTTTTTTTTTTTTATAGTGCGTAATGTTAAAATACTTTTATTATTTTTTTGAATGAAGGAACAGATGTTTACTTTTTTTTATTTATTTTTAAAATCGTATGTTTTTATTGTCTATAATTTTTTGAAATTACGTGTTTGTAAATATATTTTCTTTTTTTTTTTTAAAAAAAGTACTTGAAACTGTTGTGAAAGATTATAGGTTTTATTTTATTCATTAAAGTAATAAAATTTCTAATTATAAATATTGTCAGAAAGACAATGAAAAGATTTTAAGTATAATTTGGTCATAAATGTACATAAAGTTTTAATAACACTGGGCTTCAAAAATTATTCTTCAAATTATAGTAATCAAACAACAAAAACGAATCGAAATGTATAGCACCAGTAAACTTCTGTAAATTATTCAAATTTCTGAAATTAAGGATATTATTTGGCTTGTTTTGTATATAGATTAAGAGAAATTGTTTTTGGTTTTATAAAAAAAAAAACAATTTTAGTAAAATAAATGGAAAAAGTAAAGGGATTTTCAAGACTTTTTAAAAACATGAAAATGAAGAAGTGTTTATGTAGAAAATTTAAAGCTTTATGACTTCTGTAGAAATTATTTGAATTTTAAATACATATTTACTAAATTGTTTTAACTTTAAAAATACAATGAAAACCAATTTCTATAGCATTTTATTCAAGTTTAAGAACGTTAAACTTTTTAAATACATATTTTAATTTTAATTTTAAAAAGCAAAATAAGTACTTTTTTTTCTTTTCTAAATTACAACTACCCATAAAAAAGGCACTTTTTAGGAGAGAAATTGGAATTAATTAGTTAGTATGTAGTTTATGAAGAAATTAAAATATTTCGTTGAAATTTCAATAAATGTTGTCAATTAATATAATTAATTTCATGTTTCTGAAAAAGCTAATGGTGTCACATTTTCTAAGAGAACCAGAAACATTCTCATTTAAGTCTGTTCATATTTTGACATTTAATTTTCAGCTTTTTGAAAAAAAAAAAAATAATTTCCTGTGAAATTCCAAGGTGGTTTACAACAGCTTTTTTAGTTATTTCCTCATTTTTCTTCTTCCGAAATTAAAATAATTTCATTTAAGTAAGATTACATATAATTCACGCGTGAAATAAAAATTGTTTTTGTTCTACAGATGATATGTAAATTAATGTACGATTTTAATATTGTGTGCGGGCATTTACACTTTATTTACTCACACAAGTCGTAATGTTTTATTTCAATTTAACTTTTCTAAAAAAAAAATAACTGCTGTATTACTAATTATAATTTAGAATTTTTTTTAAATGATACTGCTGCCCGTTTTAAAAGAATTTAATATGTTAAAGCAAAGAACATAATTACTGTCCATTATTACAAAAAAATTTCATTTTATTTTAATTCAAATTTACTAAAATTAATTATGTATAAATATATTATAAACTGTACCAGCCAGCCAGCACATTGTACACATAAAAATTTTCATTACAATTTTTCACACAATTATTATTTATTGTTGATACGGAAAAAATAAAAAATAAAAATACATTTTTCATAATTATTAGAGAATAAAGAGCCAAATATATTTTATTTTATTCGAAATTTTTTTTAAATCTTTTTCTTTATAAAATTATATAAAAGACAGCGAGAGAGAAACAAATAATTAATTATTCGAATTTTTTGCAAAAAAATATTTTAAATAGAAAACAAAAATTTTTTTTTCTTTGGAATTTTAAATATAATTTTCGTTATTTAAAAAGAGATCACATGTTTTTTTTTAAATTTTTTCTTCAAAATTTCATTTTCTTTTTAAATATTAATAATAATAATTTAACAAAATAATAAATTTATTACATAATTTTTTAATCAAAAACAATTGTTATAAACAAAAAAATAAAAATAAATTGATAACAAAATTTAAATTTTGCGTGTATAAATTAAAAAATGGTGATTTTGAAAATTTTTTTTTAAATTTAATTAATTTAATGTGATTGCATTTTCATGTTTTTTAATTAATTTTCAATAACAAAACAAACAAAAAAATTATTTTTCTCTATAAATTATACATATTTTGTTGTTTTTTTTTTTAAAATTAAATTAAATTTTTTTTTAAGTTGTGTTGTGCCCTTTGGACAAGACTATTTTATCACTTTTTTTTACCTAATTTTCTAAATGTTTTTCGAATTCCTGACATATTAATACAATAAAAATAATAATAAAATTTTTGGACAGAATTATTATTATTATTTTTGTTATGATAATTAAATTTTTTATGATTATTATTATTATTATTTTTATTCTTATCATAATTATTATTATTTATATTATTGACCTTATGCTACAATTCAAAAAATTCATCTTGTTGTCTTTCTAAACGTTGTAAAGAATTTTGAACTTTTCTACCTTGTGTTATATTTAATAAATGTGCTGTATCTGTTGTACTACCTGAAGAACTATGTCGATGATGTGATGATGCTGTTGATGATGAGGAATGCATACGACGATGATTTAATATATTACCACCGGTAGTAAATATATCATCATCACTTTGACTTGTTATTAAACTATAAAATAAAAATTTATAAAAATTATTTTTTATTTATTTTTTTTCCCAAAGATTTTAATTAATTTTGTGTATCGATCACTCAAATTAAAAATCAATTGAAACTTTTGTATGGGAGTTTTTTTAATGTTTCATGTTCATTTGTTTGTTGGATAAAAAGCATATAAATTTTTATTCATTTACAATTAAGAAAGTAAATGAAAATATAGTTTTTATTAAATTTTGTTTTTGTTTTGTGATCGTCTTTTATATTAAAATTAATTATATTGTCTTACTCTCTAGTTTTATGCTGTGATTTTGCAACATATTTTCTTGATTCGGCAATTGTTGAATCAATTTTTCCTAAAAATTCATCTATACATTTTTTATTTTCTTCTTCTGGACTCATTACATTTACAGAATCCATTGATTTACAATTATTATTTTCATTAACATTTTGGTCAGATTTTTGTAATTGATACTGTTGTAATTGTTCTTGTTGTATACCAGCTGTTGAAAAAGCTCTTGAAGGTAATGACTGTGGCCTTTGTTGCTGTTGTTCATCTTTTCCATAATATGGTGAAGATTTATCAATTGGAATCAATAAATACTGTCTTAAAAATAGACTATCAGATGCGAATAGACGATTAGCTCTTCGTATTTGTTCGGTCTGTAAATAATATTCAACACGTAAATAATTATTAAAAAAAAAAAAAGAAATAGGTACCTATATTATAAAATATTTAATAACTGATTAAAATTTAAAATAATTTTGACATTCAATCGATTTTTCATTTTTTTTTTTTCTAAATAAAATATAAATCATGTATAGTTTAATTATTTCAATAAGTTACAATTAAAATAATTATGTAACATTAACTTTAATTATTATTGTAATACATAATTTGTTTTTTTGTCTTTAAAATCTAGCACAACATGATCACAAGATTAAAAACTTGTGATGGTTGTGTGTTATTTACATACATATACTTTCTAAAAATACAAGATAAAATGCATTTATCTTAAACTTTTTTAAGAGATAAGAAAATGAAATTTATACCTACTCTAAAAAAAAAAAAGATAAAAGAAAAAAAAAAGTTGTCACGCATAACTTTTCCATTAAATTAAGATGTGTATTATGAGTTATTAATAAAATGCACACTTACCGTACATCCATATTTTAATGCAATCCCTTGTAATGTATCGGTTTTTTCAATTTCATGTTTTATTAATATATCATTGTTCCTCACGTGATTACAGGTACTCCCATATTTTTTTAATGATTTTGCCGATTCTCTAATTGATTGTTTTTCATTAAATATATAATCATCATCCATATCTGAGACAATTTCTGTAAACTTTTTAAAATACACAAAAAATTCACTATTGTTTTAGATTTTTTAAATGAATAAATTTTAATTAGAAAATAAAAATAAAAAACAAATAACAGAATAAATATTTTTAAATCAAAAATTTCAATTAAATTTTATATAATTTATAAAATTATGAATTTATATTAATTTTTTGAATAATTGTGATGTGGTTGGTAAGTGAATGTAAAATGTTTGACAAGTAACGCGATGGTAAATTAGTACTGCCAATTGCCATGCAAAAGTATGTTAACTACATGTATACATGAGAAATTGAGAATTGAATTCAATCTCAAATCGTTATACATAAGTATTTATGAGTCGAAAACAGATTGAAGTTGACTACATAGAAAAATGGCCAGTCTTTATTTTAAATGAAGTAAACATTATCATTTAAACTGACAGTTTTTTGCATAAGTGTCAGTTAAAATGATAATGTGTATGTGTAACTGATGGAAAAACTGATGCTGACAAAATGATAGTGTGTACCTCACTTTAGGTTTTAATTGGCTTTAATTAAAAATCAAAATTCAAACTACTGTTATGTCTTGCACTGTTCACCCTGCAGCGATAAGTTATCGAAATTAGGAGTATTTAGCATTGCTTCTTGTATGTCAGAGTCTTTGATTCTGCTCATTTAAAATATAACTTGCAATGTGCACTCTAAATGTGCCGATAACTTTTCAGATAACCTTTGTTTAAAGATTAGAGTAATCCTATATCACCATGGGACAGCAGTGCAGGCTTGATGAAGTTTTCTTCAAAAGAAACTAGAGCAAAAAAGGCAGTTAAATTTACATTAAGAAAATTAGTATTGAACTAGAAAGGTAAGAAATTTAGAAAAAATATAGCTAGAATATGAAAATATGATTGAATAAATTATTTATTAGTTGACCAAAAAGATATCATTATAATGACCAAGATTTAGAACATGATAAACAGTAGAAAGATTAAACCTGATTTTGCAGTTTTTAAAAGTTAAAACTCCTATTTTAAAAGATAAATATTATTATTTAAAACATTGGCTGATATTAAATTAAAATGCAACTAACTTTAAGCTTTCATTGTGAAACCGGGCGTAATTACTTGACCAAATATTCAGATAAAAATTTAAAAAAAAATATATAATTTTTCAACTTTATTTAATTTTTATTTTCAAAAATCGTAGAAAACAATAAAAGAATATTTAGCATAGTAAATCCAATTAGCTTGCTGAATTGTACAAGCAAGTGTAGCAGGTCCATTATATTGCATGTAATTAAGGATCATTTTATAAGCAATTGATATAGAAGTTTATGGCTAAATCTTCGAAGCTTTAAAAATTGACACACTTTAGGCGTTAATTTTAAATTAAACAATGATTTGTCAACTTCCCAGGAAATAATTTTAATGATTATGATATGATAATTAACAAAGTCAACTTTATATGATTGCTCTAATTTTTTTTTTTTTTAATTGAATTTTCAAATGGAAATGTAAGACTTTATAAATAATGTAATTCGGAAGGTGTAAAAATTAACATTTTTTAGAGAGGGAGTGAGGAAAAAAATATGAAATTTGTTTTATAAATTATAATATACAATTATACTCATATCAGTCATATCTTCTTTTTTTTCTTGTTTTATTAAAAAAAAAAATTCTTTTAAAATTTATATTTGATGATTAATTTTTCTTTTAATATTTCGAAATACATACATAATATAGGTACATACATATGTATGTATATTGTATAAATATACGATATACGTACATACATAGTCTTAAATATATCATATTTTGTTTGGCTTTCCCACAAATTCGATAATTATTTTAATTTCAAAATTTATTATTAATTTTTTTTTCTTTCTTAATTTTGTTTTGTTTTGTTTTTGTATCTGTTTGAATGACATCACATTATTTTCTAATGAGGCATTTATTTTTTTTTTTTTCACTAAACAATTAAAATATTATTGACTTTTCAATGTTTGTTAGCACAAATGTGACGGTACAATTGGGTTAACAATAATTTTATGATACAATATGATTATTCGAAAAGACATAAGGTAAAATAATAAAAACAAAACAATAAAAAAAAACATATGTTATTGTCGTTTTTAAGGTAATTTAGTAAAAAAAAATGTAAGAGAGTGTATATCACATGAATTTTAATCATAATATGCAAAATTTGTGCACCTTTATACATAATAAATATCAAAAATAATATTTTGATAATTAATTTAATTTAATGAAGATTTGTATTGTTTTTTTTGTTCTTCCATATAATATTGATGACAGTAAAAATACATAATTAATAAATGTCTTTTGATAATGTATTTTTATTTTTGTTAATGAAAAATATTTAAAATGAGTGTAACGATGTACATATTTATTTGTTTATTTAATTTCTGGAATATGTAGGTACATAACTATGTCATTACTTTAGGTACCTACTTTTTTTAAAAGTTTTTTATTATTATTTTTTTTTAAATTTTATGATTGTAATCTAAATTAGGTGAATAGTTATAGACTAGCAATTAAGTACTTAAATAATATTTAATACGAATATAATGTGAATTTACAATAAATTTTTAAATATATGTAGTCATAATAAAAAAAAAATGATATGATAATAATTGGTAATTAATTTGTTTCACATTAAAAAAAATAAAAATAAAATTTATTACGATTTTAATCAATAAATATACGCTTTCAAAAATGTCTTGATTATGTTTAGATAATATAATTAAGATAAGAACAAAGTTTTTCTGGACTGATATTACACACTTAATTGTATTTTATTAGATTGCAAAAAAAAAAAAAATATATATTCAATTATTTTTCAGTATTTTTAATATTCTTTGTTTTGTTTTTAAAACTTTAATAACTAATCAATACATTCACCAAGATAAAATTCAGTTAATCAATCGATAACACAAAATGCTAAATTTATATGTAAAGCAAAATTATAAACCCTTTTGTTTATATTTAATATAATCATTCCAGAAGTAAAATATCACACGATCAGCTCTAGGAAGATTTACTATATTTATATGTATGTGGCGATTTTTTTGTTTGTTTGTTAGTTAAATTGCTTTTTTCGACATACATAAATATCAAATATGCCGCATTATTAATATGTAATTTGAAATTTTTAGTTTTATTATTAGGTCAATTCTCTTTAAAATGAAACCAAATTTTCACTTTGTATCAGGAAAAAAAAATTCTTTGTTTTTATAAGCAGCTGACCTGATATCGGCATTGATTTTTAGTATATTATTACAAATACAATATACATTTTGTCTTCTGCGTTATCTGGAATGTCCGTATAAATTTTTATTTGCTTATTGTGATAGATCAATTTTATGGGTTTTCTAATGAATACTTTTTTAAAGGACATGTGTTACAACAAAACTATAAAACTATAAAAGTGACAATTCTTAAATATTTAAGAATTCATAGAATTATTAAAGGAAATATTAGGAATGTATTAATAAGGCTTCGTACGAGTCTTCTGCGTTACCGCCATTTTTTTCAGATTAATTTAAAACATAAGGTCAAAAAATAGGAATGTGCTATATATAGTTTTAAAGACAAAGGTAAATTGTAATAAATGTAGAAGTATCAAGTCTCTACACTTCTATTATCCAAGAATTTTCTAACAAAATTCCTCACAAAAAATGTCTTCTGTGTTACCAGAGAATTGACCATTAACATTAAGATTTATTAAGATGTTCTTTATATTATCTATAATTTTATCTCATATTAAATAAAATATATCGTGATTCCATAAATTAATTTCAATTTTACATTACTTTTTTTTTCTCATTTCATATTTTCTTTTTTTTTTTTTAACTAAGTTATTAATTTTAATTAATTTATATTTTTATAAAACCTTTTTTTTGGTTTGTTTTGTTTTATTAAACGGATTAAAATTTGTATTTGTATTTAATATAAATGAGATTTATTATAATATGTACATATAATATAATTGAATTTTTATTATATTAAATTAACAATTTTTCGTTACCACAAAATAAGTTTTTAATAGTAATTAATTGTTGAAAAACAAAAAAAAAAACAAAAAAATTAATAAATAAAATTAATAATATTTAATACCACACTATGTCACTTATAATTCACATTAATCATACTGAAATTGTCATCTTTTGTATATCCGTTTTCCAATTGTATCTATTATAAGTATGTAGTATATACGCTATAGATTGTAAATTTAAAGTAAATTAGTAATGAATAAATAAATAATTAATCTTAAACTTGTGCAATTTTTTTTGTTACAAAAAAAAAATAATACACGTTTTTTGGTTTGTTTTTTTTTATGATTATTATTATTATTATTATTGTTTTTGTGGTAAATTGTTATAAATGTAAATTCATATTTTCAATATGCATTTTAAAACATATTATATATTTTTTTAATATTTGTAAAAAAAAATGATATTCAATGAGCATCAATTTACTACACACGAACTCATTTTTTGTTTTTTTTTCAAATGCAAATTTTTATTTTTTTTTAGGTTTTTATCTCTGTTTATTTTTTATTTAATTTTCATTTTTGTGTATGACATAAAGTTTTGTATGTACTTAACACGATGAAATGAAATAACAAGGCTTTTTTTTGTTTTTGTCTGATTCTGATATGATGTATTTGAAATTTACGTCATTTTTTTTTTTTTTTTTGACTGCGAAATATTCTATGAGTGTGATGTATTACGTGTGATTACGTATACATAAATGTAATTAATTTGATAAATTAAATTGCAATGGAAAAATGAGGGAAAAAAAGAAGATATTTCTTCTCATAAAATTATTTTATTTTTTAAATAAATGTATTCAGGGCATAAATATTTTTAAAAATTTATGAACAGGATGTACATATAGGTAAAAAAAAAAGAAAGATACATTTTAATCTGTTGTACAATAAATTATTCTGTCTAGAATATTGTTCAAAGACTGTTCTGTCGATTTGTTAAAATTAAAGTTTGGATACAAAGAAAAAACCCAAGGAAAAACTTTTTTTTTGGTTCTTTGATTTTCTTAAATGTGTTGAAATAGACTTTAAATACATGTACATACAAAATTGTTATCTAAGACTAATTGAAATACCATTGAGGAATAAGCAATAAATAATTTATAAATCATAAAAATTATCTTTAAAGATTCAGAAGCACAATATATTGATTAAAACATTTTTTTTTAATTTTTTGAATTAGGTTTTTTATTTATATTCAAATTGATTTTTAATTTTATAAATTTTAATTAAATTTTTATTTCTTTATACTAGTATTTTAATTAATTCACCATGAAGCATATCAGCCAAGTAAGAAAAAAATAAAGAAAACCATTAAAAGATCATCAGAAAATAATTTTGTTTTTCTTCAATTAGATAAAATTAAGTAATAAATATAATTAATGAAAATTAAAAATAATAAAAATGAATTATTATTAAATTTAAAAAAAAAATAATAATAATATTATGGCAATAAAAATTATTTATTATACTACTATATAATGTCTTTTTTTTTCAAATTTTTTTCCAATCTTTTTATTTTAAAAATATTTCTTATACTCGTACTGATTAACATTATCAATGTAATATCATTCAATTATTACTTTATTACATGGTTGTAATATTTTAATTCAATTTATTTGAAGAAAAACTATAGGAATATAAATAATATAATTCAATGAAAAAGATTTACACTGTGTGAAAATATTTCATTATTTTAAGAAAAATATGAAAATAATTAGAAATAAATTTTTGCAGTAGGTAATCAAAAGTAAAATTTGTTACTGTTTTTTGTTTTATTCAAAGAACAGTTCTGAGCATGTTTATAGAGTTGAAAACTTTAAATAAAAATACAATTTTATTTCTATTTTAATTGCCATTATTTTAATCATATAGTAATTCCTAGTATTTTAATTTTATCAAGTCTGTAATCATAAGAATTCAAGTATTTTTATTTAATAATTTTAAAATATGTATTTTGTTTTGTTTATAAAAATTGGCTTATTGACAATTTCAATTCTAATCCAAAAGAATGGGTTAATTAATTTTTAATTTAAAAAAAAAAAGTAATTAGCTTCAAGGTACAGGTTTTTTTTTCCATGAATCTTTAATGTAAATAAATAGTAAACAATCAATTTAATTGTATAATTAAATAATTTCGTTTATTGTGAATTAGTAGTAGTAGTTTTATACTTTTTTTTTTTTTTATAAAAAATTAATTTTAATTTTAAAAACTTAATAGAATGATCAAGAAATTTCCACTTGAATTATTTAAAAGCTTTACTGCAAATTACTTTGTTAAAATCAAAAAGATAAAATATGAGAGAAAAAAATTATGTACATAATTTAATAAATTAGATAAATTTAAGAATAAACAAATACGCAAGAAGGAAATATACATTACGCTTAAATGAAGAAGGCGCCAAAAAAAAAAAAAAAAAAAAAAACCAATTTACTTTAAAAATAATATTGACTCATATTAAGTATTTTTTTTTTTAAAGAAATATTTTTTTTCTCGTTCGCTTGTTGCAATCACTTATGTTGTGTATAATGTATTTTTTATTTGTAAAATTAGAAATTAAAAACATAAGTAATTTAAAAAAAAAAAAATTAACCCTTTGATGAATAGCGATAAATCGATCACTAAATTTATGTTTGTATTTAGGGTAGGACATAATATGTTATCATATCAATATTTCAATGGTTTGCAAATAATAATTGATTCAGGTGTGGCATTAAAAAAAAAACTATATATATATAGCTATCTAATAAATTGTTGATAAAAACTGATTTAGTTCAAATATGTACAATGTACATACATATCATATTTATATACCTATGTATTTAGAAAATTCCAAAAAAATTACAAAATAAACAGCAAAAAATTAAAATAGCTAGCTAGTTGATTTATTTTTGTGTCTAAAAACTTTGTTAATTTATAAAATTTTTTTTTAAATTGAAGGTGACGATTGATATGAATGCAACTATACTACTTATACATACATATATCTACGTATATTTATTTGTCCATAAAATTCGATAATTTAAGAAAAATTTCTTTATAGCTTCTATCTTCAATTTTATAAAATATACCTATATACATATTTTTTTATAAGAACAAAAAAAAAAAAAAAGAATATGGTAATTTTATTCTAATTTTCTACTTCAACTTCAATTGTATTACATTCTACAGTATATACAAATTACCTTGTATTTAAACATACATAATATGTACATAATGTACATACAAAAGTTATGAAACATACATAAATGTACATTTAAAACAAAAGTAAAGAGAAAAAAAACCCCTATTTAATTTTACTAACCAATTCTAAAAAAAAACCATAAAATAAAGCTCATATCACTAAATTAAAAATATAAATGCATTTACATACATACTACATACATATTTGAATTTTTTGATGCGTTTTCATGTTTTGGTTTTTTTTTTCTCTTTGAATTTGTTTTATTTTATTTAACAATCAGTGGGGTTTTTGATTAGTCATATACTATTGTTGTATGGAATATACACCTCTTCATGTGTGGAATAAATTTCAAAAGAATCATTTATTTTGATAAAAAAAATGTTATCAATCTAAAACGAATAAAAAGTATTTAAAAAGACAAAATAAAACACAATTCAATTATTATTTTCTTTTGTTTCTGTTAAGTTAATTATTTTTATTTGGAAATTGTGTGGAAATTTTCAGTTCAACTTGCCAATGTCGATTTTAAAAGTAATTAATATGTTTTTTTTTCTTCTATTTTTGTTTCTTGATATAATTTTGATGTATGTATAAAAGTTATAATTAAAATGTGCAGCTACATTTTTTTATACTATATTATTTGTATATGACTTAGATGGCCTTCAATGAAAGAATAATGCATTTATTATAATGCAGTAGTACATTGCCTTTAAGAGAGAAAAAAAAACATTTTAAATATGTACATGGTGTATCTGTTTTTCAAGAAATCTACTTTTTTCTAGACAAAAGTATGCTGATTTTTTTTTAAATTATGGGAATCTTCTGAATTTCCATATTTGAATTGGATACCCAAATTAATCGATGTAATTTCAGAAGTATTTCTTTTTTTTTTTTTTTTTTTTTGAAAATTTTGCATAAGGAATCGTTGTTTTGAAAACAATGCTGAGAAGTTAGAAAATCATATCAGTTTAGGAATTCCAAAAAATCACTTTTTTAAAACATAATTCTATAACTTTTTAAATTTGCAGACACCAAGATGGCCAGGTTATGTACAAAAGAAGTCCAGAACAGTCTAGTCTATACTAAAAAGAATTCTCAATGGAAAACCAAAGAGTATATATAAGGAGGATAGGAAAGCTAAAAACAAGATGGATCGATAGGACATAATTATGACATGGAAAATGGAAATATGTATATGTATCAAAAAATTAACTGGACATAAAATGGCAAGGCATACTGGAGAGGGACAAGATTCAATTGGGTAGTGCTAGTGCAGTGTCAAACAGATAATTAGATTTTAAAACATCTTCATCTTTTATCTTTTATCTAAAGTTTTAGTTTTGATTATTGAGCATTTTTTATTTTCTATCAGTCGCAATGCTATACATGGTCATTATGTGCATTTATACGTATGCTAATGTTAAATACGCGTGTCGTTAGACTTTTAATATGTAATTTTTCATTTAATTTTTTTTTTTTTATTACTACTTACTACATATTTTACTTTTGTTTCGATTTTTATATAATTTTTGTTTATTTTTTCTCTCACATTGTTGATATATATACAGTGGAACAAAACAAAGGTTCCATTGTTTTAAAATTCTTACATGAAAAAAAAAAAACCTTTTTAAATGTATGTTTTTACTTTGTACATAAATGTATATAAATAATATTTATTAGATGTCATAATCAAAATATAATATATAATCTTTAAAAACGAAAATACTTGCTTAAATACAAAAAGAAAGAAAAAAAAAAACATCACGTTACTTTTAAATTTTTACCAAGAAATTTTATTGATAAGCTTTTAGTTTGTATGTTATATGTGCTATAAAATTTTTTTATTTTTTTTTTAAATCTTTTGTGCACGCTTATCATGAAATTTCCGCCGTTAAGAGGTCGATCAGTATAATATATATTTATAACACATACATATTATATATAATATAAGTATACGTTGGCAAAAGCAGCAATATACGAGAAAAATATTTGTATATGTATGAAAAATGATTGTAATATATACTAAAGCAAAAAAAAAGCAACATAAGTATACAATTGCTATAGTTAAAAACATTAGAAGATACTTTTTAATAATTTTTATAAATTAAATAAATAAAAGACCAGAAATGAACATTTTAAAAACAAGAAAAACATTTTACAAAAAAAAAAAAAGTAGCTGAAAAGAAAGTATTAAAAAAAACTTTGATGATGCTAAAATATATGTATGTTATTACATAGTGATGATGTGTAAAAATTTAAGTGGTTTTTCTCCCAACTCCGATTTCAAGATTTATTTTTTGTTTTTTTTTTTTTTTTGTTGAGCAAATAGATACAAATAGTATAAATTTGAAATAAAAAAAACAAAGTTATTTAATATGATTGTGAGAAAATAAAAAATACCATGGGATTTCAAAATTTAAAAAAAAAAATAAAAAAAATTAGTCATTTTTCTTACACGGAAGTTATTCTTTTTTTTTGTTTGTTTGTAGAATGCGGTTTTTTCCTTCACGAATAAATAAATGCATGCTTTTTATATATGAATACACAATGCGTGTTAGTAATGTATAGCAAGAATGATGTAAATTATAGGAAATAAAAAAGTAATACTATTTAAATGTTAAGATAAATGTTTAATATTTTATATTTTTCATAAAGAATTTTAACCTTGATTTAATATACACTATATCTGTTACTTGTTGCTACAATATCTACGTGATTATATTTTCAAATTACAATATATGACTATACAATAAATTATTATAATCAACCAACAAAGACACATTATACTCATGTACTAATTTTTTTTTTTTTTTTGTTTTTTTTTTCTTCTTACCTCAGAATGCAGTTTCCAATCTTTATAAATTTTAATGATATAATCCATATTTTATCTTATGTTGTACTTTTTTTTCTTTTAAAGTCTCACAAAAAAGTATGTTAATTAACTTTAACCTTTTTTTTTGTCTTATTTCTTTTCAACCTTTTTTTTTTTTTACTCTTTTTTAATTATGATTTATAGAAAGTAATTTGCTGATGTATTAAATTTTAAATAAATATTTTTTTTTAGCATAAATATTCACCTATGATTATAATATATTCTTTCAAATAACACAATTTCAAATTTTTTTTTCTTTTATTTTGTGTTCTAATTTTTGATTTTACAAATTTATTAACCAAAATAAAACAAAAAAACAAATTTCAGAAAAAAATTTTTTTTTTTTTAAAATAAAAAAAAACAAAGCTACTACGATATAATTGACACAAATCACTTTACTTATAGCATTCTATACAATATAATATATGTATGTATGTTTATATAAAAAAATTTAAAAAAAAACATACAAGCACAATATATGAATTGAAAACTTAGATCTAGTTAAATAAATCACTATTATTTGCAGAAAATAAAAAAAAATAAAAATTAATAACAATCAACCAGTAATCTTGAAAATCCTCTTGGCTATATTTTACCGGTCAAATAATCATTTTTCAAATTGAATTTTATTATTTATTTGTGTGTATTAATTAAATTTAAAGAAAAAAACAAAAGAAAAGAATAAAATGTATCCAAAGTCAATCCGTTCGATTCTGAGATTGACACTAGACTGAAATCAAATTTAAAATATGTATATAAAAAAAATATTTTTCTCAGCAATTTTATTATAACTAGGTACATATATAACACAACAACAGCTCGTTATCTTTCTTGAATAAAAGAAAAGCACGATCTTATTTTAAAAATATATAGCATAGCATAGATATAATTTTTTTTATCATTTTGTTTTACAAAAAAGAAAAAATACATAATAATAATATTTTCACATATGAAATTTAATATATACATATTGTACTTGTATATATAGTAGATCTGTATACCTATGTAGGTGTTTGTAATGCTGTAAGACGCGCTATAATATTTGATTAAGATTCAAAAGTTTCAAAAAGTCATATGTATGTGCTAAAAAATATTATTATTTTGTAAAAAAAAAAATTAAAATTATTTCTTGAAAGCTTTAAGCGCCTTTACTAATTTTGATAATATTTTTTTATAAAATATTTTAATTGCAATATCACAATATATTTTTTTTAATACATCTTTTATTAAGTTAACAAAATAAAAAAACAAAAGATACATTTTGTAGATATTTATAACATATATCTTTGTATTATTGTATTTTATAATATTATATGTATACGATCTTGTTAATTCAATTTAAATAAGGTGCTTGAGTAAGAGAAGTAAGTACCATCGGGTACCGGTACCTACATACATTTATGAAAAACAAATTTTTTGTGTTTTTTAATATTTTTATTGACTAATTTTTACATCTTTTATTTCTGAAATCGTAATTGGAAATATTAATTAATTTAGTTTTCTTGATAGTTATTTTCTCATCAAATTACTAGAAAGAAAGAAAAAAAAATCTAAAATTGGGAAATTTTCTGGGGTTTTTTCTTTTTTTAATGGAATAATATAAAAATAAAACTAGATTTTGTTGATATTTTACATTTTGAACACACCAGTCTATTGAATAATTTTTTGTTTTTTTTTAAATTGAATTAAAAAACAAAAGACAGGTAAACAATTTAAGTTGTATTGCTTTTTATTGTTATATAAAACTTACGTTTACTTTTAAGCATCTTTTTATTTGGGTGGTTTTTTATTTGAAAAAGTTTCAAAAACCAAAAAAAAAATCTAAGAATTATTTTTTTTTTAATTTTTTTCAAAACTGGTTTAACGAATATGAATAGAAAATACCTGAAAGAGAAGCAAAATATCTTCAATATTTTTTTTTTTAAATTGTACATTTTTTTTCTTCTGTGTTTTTGGTTTTTTTCGCATCGCAATGTCTTTAATATTGGTGTTGGTGTGTTGTATGTTAAATTAAAAACTTTGTTTATAAGCCATGTTCCATGAAAACTGTCTCAGGTAGTTTTTAGAAAATTAATTTTTTTTGGAAATTTCGTATAAGAAAATCTTGATTTGTGCGAAAAAAATTTAAAATTTTAAAATGAAAATGTAAAAAGGTCAAAATACTTTAAATTTTATTTTTTATGATAATTAAATTAGAAACGAATGATTTCTAAGAAATGTGATTACATACGAGTATGTAACCTATTTGTTTTTTGCAAAAATATATTTTTCATTATAGTTTTAATTTTCATTTAAAAAATTTAATTTTTGGCAATTAAGATTGATAATGTACGTATATGTATGTACTTACGAGTACATTATCAGTCAGACACTGTATTGAGGTTTCTGAGAAGATTTTATTTTGTGCTTTTTTTTTTTAATTAATCAACAAAATTTTTTTAAAAACTTCCGCGAAATTTTTTTTTATGAAAAAATTTGATATATCAATTTTTTATTTTATTTTTATTTTTAAACTCTGATAATTCATTAATTAAATTACACATATGATTCATAAAAAAAAAGAAGTATATTTATTACTTTTTTTTTTCTTTTGAAAAATTGTTTAAAAATACAATTAACGTACGAAATACATCAGGAAAAAAATACAAACATGAATTTTTTTGATAATTATATTCATATATAGATTATTTAAATTGACACCGCAGCAATATACAATATTTGGACGTTGTGTGCTAATTATCTTAACATAACATTTCAATAATTTTTATTATAGTACACACAATGATGAATCAAAATTTTTTTGGTGATAATAAGTTTATATAGGTCACGTTATTTACTTATTTATTTTTCATTAAGAATATGTATTTTGATTTTAACCAAAAAAAATACGATGTTCGAGTGCCGATTCAAAGAATTTCAAAGATAGTGTACGAGAAAATCCTGAAAAATGCTATAGGAACTAGAAAATTTCGGATGTACTAGCTGTGCAAAACTGAAAAGATTGGAAGATGGAAAAAAGGGATTCGTCTTGGAGGAATATTCTGGAAGAAGAGATGTTCTATACTGCACTGTGGGCCCATACAGATTCTCATTTCATATAATATTCTGTTACTAATCAGTGTATTAAATTTTGTTTAGACATTTCATAGAAAAATAGTAGAAATATTATAAATTAAAAAACCAATTAAATTTTTTTGATACCGATTAAAATATCAATTGTCATTGTTATTGGTCTTTAATTATATTAAGAAAAAAAAAGCGAAAGTTTCATCGTATCATCATGTAATTAAAATTATTTTTAATAAACAAAATGTAAATGATGAACTATTATCTTTTTTTTTTTTTTTCGTTCAAGATGATTATATTTATTTATTGAATTGTTAAACTATGCTCATAACGCAATTTCCATTACTTTTGATAGACAATGAACTTATTTTATTGACATCAGTGATATTTGTGTCATGAACTTAAAATGATTATCTATATAATATACGCATTTGTGTTATCATAAGTTTCATTATTAAAAATAAAAATTCAAACAAGTAAAGGAAACATTGATTTTTTTTTTCTCTCTCTAAATAAATATATTTAAATATAAATTCATGTTTATTAAAATGCGTAATGACTAATGACACTTTAATTTCGATGAGTCTAAAAGCGAAAATATTATTATTATTATTTTTAATTTTATTAATTACAAAATTGCATGATATTTATTAAGCACATTATATTCTATAAAAACAAGTTTTCTCAATGAATGAAGATTTTTTATTAATTTAATGCGAAAAAAAAAAAATTATTCATTTTAAGAATTTTTTAATAATAAATTTTTAATTTTTTTATTTTTATTGCAAGAAGGATAAAAAAAGTTAATAATGTGAAATTGAGACGTGATTCGTGACTAACATCGTACATTACAAAATATGTAGAAATTTTTAGGTAGAAGTGGAAAAAAACATATTTTTCCATTTTAATTTGAAAAATTAAAAAAAAATATCCTTATGAAATGATTAATACGTTTGCAACTATTCATTTGTGTTGTGAGTTTTATTAATTACAATTACAATTAATTTCTACTTGGTTATTTTTTCAATACACTTCAAAAATTATAAAAGGAAAACACGATACAAAGGATGTATGTAATCTTATAAGTAGGAAATTCAAATTCAAAATAACTGATATTCAGAAAACAAGATAAATAGCGGAAGCGGATATGACTTTATAGCATCCTGTAGTAGTTACAGAAAAAAACAGTAATATGGAAAAAAAACACGCCTATTCTCTAGTTTTTTTCATAAAATTTTAAAGACGTTTACAAAAATAAAATTTTTTAATCATTTTCTGTTTTAAAATTTTCCGACGAAACGTTACTAACTTCATTATAAATTCTCATTTCGCTTCGCTCCATTCAACTTTGCTTGGCTTTTTTTTTCAAGTGTTTCAAATGTCATTCTTTTATTTGTCAAAAAAAAAAAAAGATTTTAAGTTAATAAACATTGTGAGCTTCTAATTTTATATTTAAAGAAAAATAATTAATTAATTTTTATTTTAATTAATTTCCTCATTTAAAAAAAATGTCATATCAACTTTATCGCAACACGACTCTTGGTAATACATTACAAGAAAGTCTTGATGAATTAATTCAGGTGAATATAATTTGTTTTTTATTTTTATTTTTTTATAAAATTTGAAAATGAAAAAAACCATTAATGTAAATCAAATTTTTAATTTTTTTACAGTATGGTCAAATAACTCCACAGCTTGCATTTAAAGTTTTATTACAATTTGATAAATGTATAAATTCTGCATTATCAACAAGAGTTAAAGCAAGGGTAACATTTAAAGCAAATAAATTAAATACTTATAGGTTCTGTGATAATGTATGGACATTAATGCTGAACGATGTTGAATTTCGAGAAGTTCATGAATTTGCCAAAGTTGATAAAGTTAAAATAGTCGCATGTGATGGGAAAAGTATGTTTATTTAATATATTTACATTAATTATGTATATTTTTCGTATTATTATTTAATAATTTGTTATTTACAAATATACATATTGTATGTATTTAAAAAAAGAAGAGGCAGAATGATTATCTTAGCGCTTCATTTCAAAAATTTTGCATTGATATTTCTTTACTTGTGAAGTAATCCTTTTGCTTCTTCAAATTTTTTTTCAAAGTCTACTGACACATTTTCTAGCGTTGTGAGTATTCTTAGTATATAAAACATTCTTTTTGTTTTTTTATTTTGCAGATGCCTTTATATCTGAGGACAATGACAGACGATAGACTGCATTAAAAAAACAAATGGTTTCCTAGAAAATAATGTAACTTTTTTGCTCTGATGTAATAATTTCATTTTTTTTCCTTTCTTTTCCACTATGTTTAGTTTTTTAAGATATCATATGTACAACAACTATCTAAATAATGTAATATAGAAGAAAATAATGTCAAATAATTAAAATTCATAAAATTATACTAAAAAAAAAATATAATTTAAAATTAGTGTTTCTTGCATATAAGATGTTAGGGAAAAATTTCCTTTTGAATAATAGGAATAATGGAATTCAAATTAAAAGGATTGTATGTAAGTTGGTTCTTAACAATGAAAAATTCACCAAAAAGCACTTAATCCGGTTTTAGTTTAAATTTAAATGTGCTCCGGTCTTAATTCTGCCTTTTGTATAATTAACGTATAAAGACAAAGACAAATGTGTGTATAAGGATAAAGAAAGGATAATAATTTAGAATGAAATCTTGTTTCAAATTTGTAAGAGCAATATGCATTACAAAATGCAATGTTAATCTGTATTTGATGTTTTTATTTCATAAATATTTTATGTAAAATTGAATTTCATAAAACTTAAATTAACAAGAAATCAAGAATTTTCTTGTTATCACAAAACAAATAGTTTTTTTTTAAAAAAAAAAAAAATTTAATATCACATGATATGCTGGATTTTTGCCACATTTCTTCAACTAATTTAAAAGTTTATAATATAACATGTTCAAAAATTAATTCCAAATTAAAACTATGTAATATCTGGAAATTTTATAATCATAAACAATTTACATACTTTTATTATAATTTAATTTTTGTTCAAATAATTAAATTAATGTTTTGTTACAACAAAAAAAAAATTTTTTTTCTCTTCAACTTTCATTTTAAAATATTTTATCTAATTTTAAGATAATTTTTTATTTAAAAAGAATATTTATTTTTTCTTACATTTCATATTAATTTCGACAGCTAACAAATGATTCCATATGGATGAATAATAAATACAGATATAATTTTATCCCTTGAGAAAAATTTTTTGTTGGAAAAAATTATTCTACATTGTAAATACCACTTGTTGAAATGAACATTACATTTGCATAAAATGTATACTTTAACAAATAAAGTATATACATACATACAAACAGTAGGTATAGTAATTGTGGAGTTGGTCATGATGTTTTTTTTTAATATTAATATTTCACTTTAATTTCTTAAATATTGAAATAAAGAATGATTTATTTTTTTTTCTATTTAATAATTCATTCGGAAAGTAATTATTTCAATATTTTCTAGAATTAAATAGTGATTAATTTGTTAAATTTTTCTAGAAGTAATTTCATGCTAGTAAAAAAGTAATTATTTATTTTCGTTTAAACAATGAGTTTCTATTGTAGCTTTTGAATTTACATCTTCATTTTGGCCTGCTCCAAATTTTTTCTTCAATTATGAAAATAATTAGTACTTAGCTCCATCAGGGGCTAGGTTAAGGTTATTATGATGGGTGTTGTATTTCTAAACTTATAATTTTAATGCTTACTTTAATTTAGAAATTAATTATAGAAATAGTACTAACAGAAATTATAAATTTCAGGAAAATTCATTGAAATTATTCTTAGTTAGGTCAGAAGCTTGTTAATTCATGATAAATTAGAAGTTTGAAATAAAACTGGGATGAATTTTGCAAATTAAACAATATGAGATTGTCTGATCTGAAGATTCTTTGATTTTTTTATTTGAAACGTTATGAATTTATTAGCAAGACACTATAGAGAATATAAATGAAGAATCACGTGCGTCTGCGTTACATTTCATTTCTGTTTCTAAGAAAATTTTCTCTTTTAAAATAAGTTCCATTAGTTCCACACAAAGAACTAAATTCTATTTGAGAAAGTTCGGCATTGAAATCTTTGGTTTCATTATTTTTCTTCGTAAATTTTTCCTTGTATGATTTTATTTTCAATAAAAGAAATTTGTATGTGCAGTGCAGTCCCACATTGAGAAGTGAGTTTACTGAATCTGAATTCTGAAATCTGAAACAAAAGGAGGAAAAATTCTTATTATGATGATGAGTTTTCTGACCTGACTGAAAGTTGCTGCCTAAAAATAAGTTGAGGTTGTTGTGAGTTTGTTTTGTGCATGTTTTCTATCAATGAAAAATTAAAGGGGAATTTTAGGATTTGCTAGCTACTGAATTTTGGATACTGTATAATTTTATCTGGTTAGTTTATGTGAAAAGTCATAAGGAAAAATTAGGATATATTCTACCGATGGGAGAATATTTTGAAAAGGTACACAATTTTTTAATGTGAATATGCGATCACAATGATAATGATGATGATGAAAATGTGAAAGGGATGAAAACTGAATTTTTTGTGATTTTTATTTAAAAGGGAACGTTATTTGGTAAATACTTTTCAGTATCGATGATACCGATGATGATGGTGTACACATAAGTACTTAATTTAGAAACACTTTGTGTGTCGGTTATAACGCACGTGAATTAAATACGGGAAAATATTTATATTGTGTATTTTTTTTTTTGTTTTACTAAAATAATGACGATATGAAAAGTATTTAATTATTTCTGTTTTTCGTATAAAATAAACAAATTTTTGTTGTTATTTTAATATATATTTTTTTTTTTTTCAAATTTAAGGATTTGAAAATAGATCAGTAAATAATAATAACAGGTGTTGTAAAGTGTAGTATTCGTAATACAAAATGAACATAATTATAATGAAAAATCATTAATACACGATTTAGGAAAAATTCGTTGTTATTTTTATGAAAATATATACCAATTGTTGCATTCATTGTTATTCAAAGTTATAAAAAAGTTTTCAAGAAAAAATAAAAATAAATAATTATACCATAAAGAATAATGTGCGATAAGTGTTAGAAAATTTTGAAAAAATTAGAAGAAGAAAAAAAGGAAAAGTGAAATTAAAAATATTTTATTGTGTTTTAATGATTTTTTTTTTTCAAATAAAATTAATTATGCTTGATTGATAAGAATTATGAAGATAAAAAAAAAACAATGATAAGAAGAAAGTAATAAAAGAAAAACGGAAAATAAAGGAAAAGAAAAACAGTTTTTTTGTTATTTTCCTCGAGTTCTTGAAAATATCTAGGTGTATGTATATGTATATTTGTGTCGTGTTATACTTACATGATATTTAATATTTTATAGAAAGCGGAAAACTGTAAAACATTTTATTATTTTTCATAGGAAAAAAAAAATATAATAATGATTTTTATCTTTTGATGCTTTTTGATATAATAAAATTTTGTTTAAAAGTTATTTCAAGTGGAAAGGAAATTTTTTTTTTTTTTGTATAGATGTTATACAAGTTGATGATTATTATTAAAATTATTAAATGATTTTGTTTCATAAAGTTATATCCTTATGAGAAGATAAAAAATAAGGAAAAAATTTAAATTATAAATACAAAAAAAAAAAAACAAGAAAAGACAAAATAAAAAATATTTATAACAAAGGCAAAATTTAAGTGTATGAAGCCTTTTTTGTGTTTTTCTTTTTTACTTCCTGATAAACGTGTTTTTATAATTCCTTACGCAAGTACTATTTAAATGGATTACTACTCAACTTAAAATTCAAATGTTTACAAAAGTAAAATTCTTTATGGAATTATAATTAATATCATTGAATTAAAAACAAGTATTTACACTATTATATTTACATACACATGTTTGTATGAGTATGTTTGTATACCTACTGTATATATATATAAACGGAACGAAAAAAGGAAGATAAATTATATTTGTTTGTAAGTTTATTATCTTATTACTTTTTATATTCAAAATTTTCATTTTTTATGAATATTCAAAAAATATTATAATATTTTCCCTTTAAAATATGAAATTTGTCTTTGTATATATAGTAGAATATAGATATGTATGTATGTAGGCACCTGAGTATATTTTTGTAATTATCTCAAAAGGTAAAACCTCCTTTAGAAATTAAATACAAATATTCAAGTAGAATTATTAATGAAGGTGGAAAAAAAAAGATCATTAAGTATTGAATATTTTTTTTTTTATTAAATAATTTCCTTGATTAGTGAGAAAATTTTGAGTATTTTGTTATTGTTGTTGTCGTTGTAAGTTTCTGTTACTTTTTTTTAAAGGTTTTTTACTTTACAATTTTGTTAATGATTTAGAAAAATGTTTACTTTATAAAAAAATTGATTCAATCCTTTTTTTGTTTTTTTTTTTATATTCTTGCACGTGTTTCAAGATTTTTTTTAATTTTCAATTTTTTTAAGAACCTTTCAACATTTTATAAATTTATCCTTTTTTGTTGTTTATAATATTAGAAATTTTTGGTGTTTGACAAAAATCATACACGCCCACATAAAAATATTTTGAAGATTTACAAGGCTTGGAAGGTAATCTCCATGTATATTGACATACTGTAAAGTTAAATTTTATAAGAGTATTTGTAAAATAAAGTAAATTAATTAATTAATAATACTTTAAAAGTGTTATTTTTGAATATTATTATGTGTTTTCCTTCTTTTTGTTTTTCTAATCTATTAAGGAGAAATTTATGTTAATTAAAAGCTTGAACATTTCTAAAAATTTTTTGATTCATTTTAATTAGAGATTTTACATCAAAGAAAAATTTCTTCAGAAATATACATAGATATTTGAAATATGTAAAATTTTACAGAATTTAATTCATTTAAAACATTTTTACATATATTGTAGTATTTTAAAGCTTTAATTATAAATTTTTTCTATTTTTCAATTATGAAAATAATTTTAATTTTCAATCGTCATACAGGAAATTTATTTATCTCAGTGAATTTTGTTCATTAAAAATTTTTCCAAGTTATTAAAGTTTCATTAAACTTCAGTGAATTCCTATTCCTTTTTTTTTTTTTTTTGAAAAGTTTTAAACTATAGAAAAAAAATTTAATAAATAACCAGTATAGTTTTTCAAATGTTATTTTCTTATTTTGTCTTGACAATTTAAAATTACAACACTTTCTTTTAGTGAGAAAATGTCGAATAAATAGATACTATCTTTTTTTTTTGTTGTTTGTTTGTTTTTGTTTTATCAAAATCACCCTCATCAAAAGCTTTATAAATTCTTCATTGTGTGTTATATAATTTTTGTTTGTTAAACACTTTGATTTTCTTGAATAAATTATTTCTAGAAGAAAATTTTGTACTAATTTGAATTTGATGTATGTTCTACAATTAAAATGTGTTTTTTGCACATAGATAACGTACATATATGTATGTATATGTATAGAAGAAATACATACATATACATAATATATAAATATATCTAGTCACATTTTGAATCCTTATTCGATGTACAACGATGTATATGTATAATAGTAGCTATGTTAATGTATGTATACACATATACATATATACTTACATACCATTAATAAACGACATTTACTATATGTGAATACGTAAGTATGTAATTTCAATTTCATGATTTATACTTTTGTTTAGAATTCATGTTTGTGAAAATGAAAATTTTTGAATTCTTTAAGTTTAAATGAATTATAAAGTTTTTGCATATATTTATTATGTTTTTTCTCTTTTTATTTTTTCTTCTTCGAAATAAAATATCGTTTATGTACTCTCATATAATATATCTACATACATACATACATATGTATATTTATATATATGTATGTTTACGTAAATTATTTAAGAAAAACGAAAAAAAAATAGCAGAAAATCGAAATTATATTTTGGTATGTAATAATAATAATTAAAATGCTGATGCATAACAAACATCCAAAATACAATCTTAATTGAATTGAATATTTTAGGTACATAGGTACATATATATAGAGATTGTATTTACAAAAGTTTTAAATGAAACAATAATTTATATATACGAGTATACGAAAATATTTACAATTAACATAAATAGTTATAGATATATGTATACATATACTGAAAACGTTTTTATCTACCCACACATACAATATATAGGTACATACACATATGATACATACATATTTTATGAAAAACAAAAAAAGTAATGAAAGTGTAGACAAACATCATTTTAGTTTATGATGATGAGATAAAGTTTTAAATTACTATAATTGAAACAATAACAGAAAAATACTAATAATAATAATAATATTAAAAATAATAAGGGTATTCTGCATTCAAATAAAAATAAAGAATAGATGATTAAGGAAGATGAAATTATTTATATAACTATACATGAGAATATGGTATATAGTATGTACGTACATTACATATGTACATACATAGGTGTACACTTCAAATGAGAAAATTTTGAATAAATTTAAATACTTTTTCCTATTATTATTCATACAGTTAATTAAAATTATTAAATGAAAAATAAATTATTATGAATTATGAACAGGTAGAAATATAGTTTTGAATATAAATACATAATATATGTTTTTGTATATGTGGGGAATTTTTATACACATACATATACGAATTTTTCGTATTATTCCTTATTATAGTGTTATTTATTATTCATATTTTTTTTTTATAAATGACTTTATTATACCAAATTTTACTTTGCGTTTTAATTCAGAAATATTAAATTTAAATAAAAGTTTAAAAAAAAAAAACTTTATTAATTCAAAAATTTATAGGTGAATGAGAAATAAATAGTAAATTTGAAAAAAAAAATAAAATAAGTAAAAACAAAAATAGTATGAAAAACCTTTAGAAGTTTCAAAATAAAAATAAAATAAGATTCTAAAAAACAAATAAGTAGTTGATTTTTCGTGATAAAGTTAATTTGTTTGGATAAAAGTATGTAGGTACGCAAATAGTTAAAGTTTATTTAATAATTATTTTAAAATTTTCTAATTAAATTTGAAATTAAAAAAAAAAAAAGTTCTACTTTGAATTAAAATGAAAAAGTGTTTTTTTTTCTGAAGTCTTTTTCTGGAAGTAGAAAATTTTTAAATACTTTTGAAATTAGAGTTTATGTAAACTGGTTTTTAGAATTCAGAGAAAATATGTTTAAACTTATTTGAAAAAATTTGTAAATAAAAAAAGAAATGTGTTTTTGTATAAAGATTTATTATTATCAATTATCCAAAATATAAACCACATGAATATTGAAGGATAAATGATACTTGAAAATGTCTGCTCTTGAAATTTTAGATTTCTATCCTTGAAATTAAATTTTAATAAAACGTTAATTTTAAATATTTTTAGGAAATGTTAATTATTTAAAAACGTTGAAATAAATGTTTCAAGTTTTTGGTTTTTGAACAAATTATCATTTTATAAAAATTACCAGTGAAATACTTAATCAGTAATGTGTCATGTGAATGTGATGTAAAATGTTCTATCCGGAGAATCTCATTCCTATACGTACGTATTTTATTAAAAAATTAAATATTTTGAATAGTAAAAGTTCAGGCATTTTTAAGTCCGAGTAATTGATTGGCAATCAAATTACAATTTAATTTATATCTCAATAATTTAAAAAAAAATTTAATTAGCTACATTTCGAGGTCTATTTCATATTAATTCATTTAAAACTTATCTTTTAATTATTCAATAAATTCAAATTATAGTAATTTATTTGAATTTTCATGACTGAGTCGCAGTCATTACTGATGACATACATGATTAAGTTTCCTAAAAAATTAAGAAAAAAAATTATTAAATAGGTATATATAAAAATTCAACTTGAAAAAAAAGAAGAAAACTAACAATATTCACACATGCCTCAATTAATTTCAATTCAAAAATAATTTTTTTTCCCTCCAAAATTACCTTATAAATTAAAAATTTACATTAAAGAACGGTTATAACATTTATTTTTTTTTTTGTTTTGTTTCAAATTTATTTCAATTTTATTTCCGTATCATTTTTCTTGTGCTGCTTCTTTTTTTACTTTTTTTTTTTTTTATTTTTAAATACAAATTAATATTAAAACACAGACAAATTTTAACAAATTTTATTATACCACCATTATTAGTTAAACATTCATAATTTACATAACATCCGTTTTTATATCATCATTTTTTGTTATATCATATTAATATACATGTATTCTCTATGGATAAATGAAAAAAAAAAAATAATAATAATATTATAATAATCGCTATATAGAAACAAATCAGAGAATATTTATTTTGTGATTGTGATATTCCCTCTTTGTATATTAAATTATATCATATATCGTATATAAATATGTACATGGTATATATTTTATAGACACATCAGATAAATATAGATAAACATAAATTACATCACTTAAAATAATATACTAAATCGTTCTTTTATATCAATGATCCCATATCTTTGCTTTGAAAAAAAATATAAGCCTAATACCACATATATACGAGTACAATACATATGATTTTATCATACCAACAAAAATCTATCGAATATTTTTTTTTCATTAAAAAATTTCTTGTTTTCTTTTTCTGTTTTTTTTTTCTTTCTCTTCTTCTTCAAAATGATAACAAAAAAGTAACAAACTGTAAAATAAGGTTTCATTGAATAATTAAGAAAATTCAATTGAAAACCATTTTTTTTTTCTACTTTTTATTTTCTTTTTTTAATAAAAAGAAAAATAAATGCTGAGAAAACTAAACAGAAAAGTAAATCTATGAAAGAATAAAAAAAAAAAAAAGAAAAACAAAAACAAAACAAAACATTTAAAAAAAAGGAAAGGAATGTCTATATAGCCAATGTTTTAGATACTTTTTTAGGTATATATTTTCGACTTTTCCGGGTGATTTATGTATATCGACATATACGAAGACTATTTTCTGTTACAATTTAGGAAAACTTAAGGCGTCTAAGTTGTTCATTTATTTTATTTTATTTATATGTATATATATATATATGTATGTATGTAAGTGTAAATTATATATATACTTATAATGTATATACAATGTATATGGACAAATTTTTTTTCTTGAGATTAAAGATATAGGCACTGCTGAGTATGTGTTTTAGAAGTTTATTCTATTGGATTACTAGTAGATTTTTTTTTTTTTTTTTTTTGCCTTTTTGTTTCACTTATTTCTCTTTTATTATTTTTTATCGTTTTCATGTTTTCTTATTTTTATTCTTTTTTCTATTCTATATATGTTTTTTTTTCTTCTCCTTTATTTTCTTAATTCTTTATTTGATTAGATTTTTATTACATTATAGAAATCACTCAAAGACAAATTCCTAAAAAAAAAAAACAGAAAAATGAGAAAGAAAGTGAAAAAAAAAACATGAATCTTTTGAGAAGAGCAATTTTCAATTCATTCACGTGTAATAATTTCAATTTTAAGCAGAATAAAAGAAAAGTCAAGTGTTAGATAAGACATTATAACAATGATAGAGTAATCTATTCTGCACACACGTACTCGTACATATGTATGTATTTTGGTATATGAAAGTCCACATTAGTCTATAGTAAAAAGAAAAATATGATTAACTTAACTTGAAGTTCCAATATTTAAGTAAAAATTTTGGAAAAAAAAATGAGGAAAAATCATAATAGCAAGAAAATTCAGATATCTATCTTTTTAAATTGAGAAGAAAAAAAAAAGTAAAACAGAAAGGTAAAAAAGAGAAAATCCATAAATTGTTTAGAAAAATCATTGAAAATTCCTTAAAATGTTAGTTCAATGATTTTTTTCATTTGTTTTATTTTTTCATGTAAATAATGACAAAACTGACACAAAGATTATTTGAATGAATTAAAAAAGGGTTTGAATTTTTTTTTTCGTCTGTTAAAAATGATGAAATGAAAAGGAAAAAATATGTGATAAAATTAATGATATTTAAAGGATACAAAAAAAAACAAGGACCGAAAAAAAATTTAAAATATAAAATCAAAAAAGAAGATAAAAAGTGTTAAAATCGTTTTTCTGTTTGTTTCTTTTTTTTTATCTATTGGGATTTCAAAAAAAAAAAAAAAAAACCAACAAAACAGTGGCGATAACTTTTTTTCTTATCTCATTTTAAAAAAATAAGAAGCAGAAGAAGAAAAATTTGAAAAGACAAGTTATCATCAATAAGAAAAATTACATTAAGAACAGTTTTTTTTCTTCTACTGAGATTTTTTTTTGGATTTCTTTTGAAAGAATTATTATTGATAGCTATTATAAATGAGATCATAAAATGGAATTAGAGGGAAAAATTTGAAATAGAAATCATTTGAGAAATGAAAAAAAAAAAAAAACGTATAAAATACGAATTATAAAACATACAAAAAAAAGTGAAAAATCATAAAAAAAGATTATAAAAAACATGATTTTAGATTTTATGATGCTATTATTTTCATTATTTTTTTTTTGTTTTTTAATTAGGTAGCAAAAAAAAAAAGAAGATTTATAAATCTTTTAAATTATATATTTTGACTTAAAAATTCAAAATATTTCATTTTTATTTAATGAAAACAGACAAACATTCTTGACAAATTTGTGATACTCATATTAATACTAGCATTCGCTTGAATATCCTGGGAGCTTTACAAAGTGATATTAATATTATGTGTTACAGGTGATATCAAGAATTCTTAAAGGATATTTTAAATAAATTTGGTATGAATAGGATGCTTAGAACTTGACTTGAATAATGACAGTGGTGGATAAAAACTATTTTCGGCTGATTAAATGAAAAATCCTTAGAAAATGCATGGTGAATATATACGTACCTATATATACTTAATTTTACTTGAAAATTAATTAAGCTCAATGAAATCACAGAGTAGATACAACAAGAGGTCCACTATGTACTAGCACGAATATCAGCAAAATTTTTAAAATTTTTTGACCTGTGCGGGAAGTGTGAGGAACGAAAAGCTTCTATCTCTCACGAAAAAAAAAAATTCAACTTGTACATTTATTTTCTCGATTCGAACAAAAAACTATTCCCTCTCCTTTATTAAATATGTATTTACATATGTGTGAATATATTTTGCTGTTTGAGAAAGCAAATATATATTTGTAACCCTTCCGAAAAATGAGAGAAATTAAGAAAAAATCCCTAGAATAAGAAAGAGCTTAAAACAGCTTTAAGATTGGAGGACAACTTTGGAGATTGGAGGTCATTTGGTTGTTACTATTTCGATGTACTGGGATAATAAGTCTGTTAGTAATTTATATTGTTATTGGTGAAATCGTGAACATTGAAATGACAAGTAAATATGATACTTAAAAAATTATTTCAAGTATAAAAAGAATATAATTTGAGGAAGCTTAAAAAAATATGAAGAAAAAGACTACAAGATAAGGACATATTGAGGAAGATTAGAATAAGTATCAACGCATACCTCGTTTACTAAAATCAGGAGGAAAAAATTAGTTGAAATAAGCATAACATAGACTTACTTCTTTTTTTAAATTATGATAATATATTTGACCATTGACATAACATTTCACATAAATTCTTGTATAAATATTGTAATAAACTTCCTGATGTTGTAGGTAGTTGCTAATTCATATTATCGCAGTTAATTTATTTTAATATATCCTATGAATAATTTTCAATTTACATAAATATGTAGCTTTGAAATTATTCTAATAAACTTGTCATTTTATTGCTGGCGGTGAATTGCTGGCGAAGAATTGCTGGCGATGAATTTTCCTAGACCCCTTATTATTATGTATTACATGGAAAATTTAAATGGAAATATTCATACTTATTTGCATATTGACAATATGGGTCATTCAATATGTTGACGGACAAGTTTGAAGTAACTTAATTTTTCCATATATTGTATCCGCTATATTTAACTTAAGTAGATTTTTTTCCTTCTTATTAAATATCATTTAATCGAATTTTAAACTAAAAAAAAAAATCTAGAATTTATAAAAAAAAACTTGAAAAAGATAGCCTAGCTCTTATATGGCATACGAGTATCAAACACTTTAATAATCCTGGAATCGTAATACGTAATCTGTATATTTGAATAATGCAATTGAATGGCCAGTTTTAGAATCGTAAACTCTTAGAATGACCCTTATAAATGTATTTTATAAACATACATAAATAAAAAAACAACATTTATTAGCTTTTTAGCTTTCTCAGGAAATATTTTACAGGATACAGGAAATGCAAACGTGTTGAATTGACACATTAATATTTGCACTTTCATCAATCAGAATGACAAACATAGTGACATTTAAACTTTGAAATGATAATTGTATATGTACATCATTCTTGACCTTAATTCTCATAAATGGATATGTGTAAACATGTATGTACTATGTATATATGTATTCATAAAATCAAAAACGTAAATTTGAATCGATCATCTAAATTATAAAATACTACACATTTCTATATCGTCTCATATATATCATTATGACCAAATATCATATATGTATGTATGTAGTTTTTTTTTCAAATACATACATTGGCATTTGTTTCATCGATGGTGATGATGATGATGATGATGAGTTTTATTTCGCTTGGTAAAATTTTTTTTTGATGATGATGATAGGATTCGAAATGTGAATTGAAGCGTATTTAATAACTAGTACGGGTAAAATAGTAGTATAGAAATGTAATATGTATGTATGTATGTACAAAATATATACAACTCACAGGTAAATTTGATATTAAACTTTTGATATCAGAGGAAATATCTCAATTTCCGTGCGCAATCTATCATCGCGTCAACGTAAAATGTATATTTAAATATCACTTTATATACATATATACAGAAGTGTATACAAATTTCATTATTTATATACAATATATACGAATACTACATACATACAAACATACATATATATATATACATATATGTACCATTATGTGTATTCATATTTTAAGTTAGATGTAATTATAAAGTACATCAAAAAGGATTAACAGAAAATGGGTGTACAAATCCTTAAACATGCACCTTTAACGTTTATATGAATTGCGTTAAAAGCATCTTTATATATTCGAATACATTGAAATTTGTTTTTATGCCAGAAATCAATCGAGTGAATATTTTAGGTTTTTGAACTTTAAATATTATCAACGTCATCATCATCGCATTATTATCATCGACACATGAATATTTTTACAAACATATTTACATTTTATATGAACTACCATATACATATACATATATGTTCATCCATATGTACATATATGTATGTTTGTATACTACATGTGTTTGCTCTTAGAGTATTTTTTGTTAATTAAGCAAATTCAAAATGAATTTATTTGTGAAATATCGTGATGTTTAATTGTTGCGATGTAATGACATTAAAATTATGTCGACTATTATGATGAATCAGTTCTCATTTGAAAAAAAATAAAATAAAATAAAATAAATAAATATAAAACAAGAAAGAAAAAAAAAATTAAGAATTGTAAATTGAATACTTAAAAATTTAATTAAATTAAAAGCTTAACTCTTTTTTCTGTTTTTTCATTTTCATAGTAAAAACGAAAAATGCTTACCGTAATTAAATCACAAAAAAAAAAAAAACAAAAAATTATTTTTCAATCATTTAAAAAAAAAAAAAATAATTTACCACTTGAAAGTGAATTTTTTGTCATTTAATTTCCCTTTTTAATATTTAAAAGATTATTTATTTTTAAGTATACATAGGTACTTAATTTATTTAAATTAGAAAATGTTTATTTTATTTTTTCTGTATACAAATATTCTTTTACTTATCTGTTTTCATATTTCTAACAATTTATATACATAATTCTTTTGAAATATGATTCTTATATTATTTTAATATACATAAATCTTTTATTATACTCGTATTTAAACCAAATTAGTTATGATATTTGTAAAAGGAAACACGAATTACACAAAATAATAATAATTTGAACAAAAAAAAAAAAGGAAATAAAAAAAAAATCATTTATGAAAAGAAAAAGGAAAAATTCAAATTTGAAATTTATTTTTAAGTATTAAATTTATCACCAAAAAAAGAAAAAAAGAAAACAAAAGACAAAAAAGAACAGAAATCATTTTCGTAAACATTTTAAATTTACATAATTTTACATTTATTTCTTCCTGTACTATATAAGCATTATTGAGTTTCGTATATATATATTTTTTTGTATAATATCAAGAAATACAATATTATATTTTTTATGTACATACATATATATTTTTTTATTATAAATATATGTATATGCAATACAATTTGCCATTTCTTTTTGCTTAATCTCTGTGTAATCAAAAACATCTGTCTTGACTGTCATCAACAATATCTGTAAATATATATTATATACTTATATTCATACATACTTGTACATATTATTTTATTTCATTTTTAATACTTTAGCAGATTCTTCTTTGTAATGATGAGATAAAGTTTTCATAATTTAAAAGATTCGATTTTTTTTTTCTTTCTTTAAAATGTGAAATTCTATCTGTATGTATTTTTTTTATACTTCATTTGATATTCGTTCGTTTTATATTTCTAAAAAAAAGTATCATAGATAATAAAATAGGAAAAAACAATTTTTTTAAATACTGTAAATTCGGGTAGAATTGACTGCTTTATAAATTTAATTTAAAAAAAAAAAAGTATAGAACCTGAAAAAAGGTTAGAATATTGTTTTAAATTGTGCATATTCTTCGAAAAATTTTTTCCCCCCCCAAATAATGATACGGTATCTAATTCAACCTCATGAATTTTTTAAATTTTTTCTAAAGACTTTGTGCAATTTGAAAAACAAAAATACATTTTAATTTAAAAAAAGTTAAATTTTAAACTTAAAAATTCGGTTCTAAGAATTGTGTGTCAGATGAGTTTGTAGTAAAATCTCAGAAGCAAAATAAATTTAATATAAAAAAAGAATAATTGTTGCAGTTGCAGGGAAGCCAAAGAGAGAGAAACCCTCACTCACTAACTCTGCAACTGTCCGGCACTTGCCAGAGCAAGGTTCCAGACAATGGGAAGCTTCTTCTTCAGGGACCTTGAGGAAATAGTAAAAGTTACGGTAAGTGACATTATACGATTCCTGAATGGAACAGGATGGCTATAGTGATCTACCGGTATTATGAACGTCATTGCCTAAGGTTACGTAAGGTGTGGTATCAAAACGGCAATTTCGGTGTTAATTGGGTCTTCGAAAGATTTCGAGGGCCGCCACGTCAACCAACGAACCAACCAAATGGATATTTTTCTACTACTGTGGTATCCAATATACTTCTAGAAAACATCCTAGCATCCTAGTCACTCAGAACCTAGCTACTTTATAGAATATCTTCAAGTTTAACAACTAATCAATTTCTCCCTGGATTACATTATTGACTGTATAAATAAAATTTATATTTTGGATATCTTTGGATAAATATGAATATCATGATAAGATGTTTGTTTGAAATATTATGTTACATGAAAATTTAACAAGATACTTTCGAATCTATTTATCTAAATTATAAAATTAATGATTGAATTTCAATTTTTAAAGAAAAATAAAAAAAAAAATATGGATATAATTTCGCTTCCATGTTAGTTGGATTTTTTCTAACTTTTTCTTAAAATCTAAAAAACAAAATTTTTCTAAACATCTTTTCATATTTTCGATATATTTGAAACCATCTTCAACGTCATCTTTAGATTTTTTAAATATTTTTTATAATATGTGTGAGTGTACTATATTTTGGGAAAAGCTAGAATACCCACAAAATTCAGCACCTATAACTCTGTAAAGAAACTTGTGATGGATCTCTATATCTAGTTTGGCGAGAATTGCAAAAAAACTGTAAGAAAACTCAAGATGTTTATAAACGCCGTGAGGAGGATTTTAAAAAAGATTTGGATAATTTGTTTAATATTGCACATGCCGATGCCCTTGGAAGAATGAAAATTGAGAAAGATAAAATATTCTTGCAAAGACAGAGAAAACCAGGGCGTTGGGGCTGTTAAGCGGGTGTACATCATGCAATTTTTTTTCTTATCAAGCATTTACCTTTAGGTTAAAAATATATTATAAAAATTCATGATGTACATAAGTACATATTTGGAAACAAAATTTACAATATACTCGATTATTGAAATTTAATCAATTTGTGAAATTGGTTATACCCTTTTGATATTTTCAAAAGTTAATTATTATTTTGATAGAATAGAAATTTTATCCTTTTATGTAGATATGTATGTACAAGATACTTACTTATATGAGTATTGTAAAACAATATTAAATTGAATTTTTGATTTTTTGTTTTGTGTTTTTGTTGTCTGTCTTAATTATTAAGTATTAGCCTTTGATCTTTTAACATTCATATAATCTAACATATTATATTAAAAAACAAACAAAAAAAAAAATATGTTCAGATTTTAAGATGTGTTTAATGAATATAAATTGAACATATGTGACATATTTTACCTATGGGCAATTTAAATTGTATATTTTTTGAGAATATAAAGAAGATTAAAAGAGTTTCATATATGTATGTATAGCATGTAGTATGTAAATATTGTAAACATAAAGCATACTATAATATATATTTGTTTCGACACATATGTAAAATATATGTTAAAAACATAAAAGTAAAAAATTATAATTTACGAAAATTTCATACATTCTGTATATGTACTCGTATATATTTGTGAATATGGCGGATGTACATTATTTTAATACGTGATTATTTGATTTTTCTAATAATGTTAACATTATTTTTTTTCTGGATATAAGTATCTTAAGTATACAACATCTAAAAGATAAAATAAAAATTTGAAAGTTGGGGTATATATAAAAAGTGATAGAAATAAGCTGGAAGAGGATTTGATAGCTGGAAAAAGAACAATTTTGAAAGAAAAACAAAAAAAATTTTTTTTTCAGGCTGTTACAGCGTTTTATTTTTATTTTTTAAGACTTAATGGTTTCATTTTCAGATGTTGCTTAATTTTAAGAATCAACATTTTTTATTTTGCGTATTTTTTTTTGTAAAAATTTCTATAGGGCAAAGATCTGATTTTTAAATGGAAAAGGTTATGAGAGTATCTAAAGAAGGAGTTGATTGGTTTTTTTTTCCAAAATTTCTCTCAATTTTTATTCGAAAAATTCAATTTATTCAAATTGTTTTTTGCATGTGCCAGTTTATAAGGATAATCTAGTCTTTTTTAGTTAATTTTTAAATATATTTATTTCATACAATTTTTTTTTAAAATTTGAATGAAATTGGTATCCTTAAAATCAATTGTTGCTTTTCAGGCAAAATTTAAATGCAAATATTTTTCTTTTAAAAACTATTTTATGTAGTAAAAAGTTTTATGAAGTATACAATTAATGATTATATACATTAAACATATTAAACACACCTAATAATGTAAAGGACATAGTATTTTTTTTTAACGACTGTTCTACAAAGTATTATGATTGTAAATCCTTTTTATAAACAAGTATTGTATGAGATTTATTCCTTACTACATTAATTTTATTTTAATGGTAAACAGGTTATATATTTGTCTGTAAAAAAATACAATAAAATTTTTTATTTTACCATTAAATCTGTACACACAATGTACTGTACTTAAACTTTTTTATTTTTTTTATTTTTATTTTTTCTTGAATTATTCTCATAACATAAAAAATATAAATTTCTCATTCTTTAACATCATATAGTATAGTGTATAAAGTAATCTTATCGTACAATCAGACATTTCAAGTGCCATTGCTTTATCATAAAAATCTCAATTTGTCGATGCATGTATTAATAAATAATGATATTCATTGTTTTGTCGCTTAAAATGTATGTGTATGTGTTTGTATTGTGTATATGTATGAATTCCTTTTTTTTTGTGATTTTAAAAGAGAAAAAAAAATGAAAGACGATTGCAAGAAAAAAAAAACATCAATATAAAAATCAGACCACAAAATATATCATTATAATAACCGTATTATTCATAAGCTTTTTTATGTACCTACATATATGTAGATATGTACGAGTATTTGTTTTTTAGAGTCGCTATTTGCGAATAAAAAAATTAGATTTTTTTTATCATGTTTGTGTTTTATGTATGTACATATATATGTATTACTATACGACATACATACATGTATGATTTGTTTTTATATGAGATTTGTCATTACTGAAATATGGTATGTACAAATATTTGAAATAAAAATTTTTTATTCATATTTATTTGATTTATTTATTGACTTTTTTTTTCACATGTGTTTGAATTAATGTTGTCCTCTTTGGCACTTGGTTCCTTTATTAATCAAAATATCAATCTTCAGTAAATCCTTTGTTTTTTTTTCGTTTAAATTAAAATTTTCTTATATAGTTATTTTTTTTATTCAAGTATTTTAAAATATTTTTTAAATTCTTATTTTTTTTCGTTTTAGTTAATGTTTTTTTTTTAATCTTTTTTAAACAATAAATCCTTTTTATTTTTTTCGCATTTGAAATATTAATTTTCATGAAAAATAAATGATTTTTATTTTAAAATTTTTTGTGGGTGAACTTTTTAACTTTAAACGTTATTCTTATCTCCTTCAGTATTTGCTATTTGTTTCACATTATAACTGTTGTAGTTAATCCTTCAAAAAAAAATTCTGACCAAATTCCTAGTTCCATAATGTAGACAAGAAAAAAACGGCTTAGCCTTTTTTTTACAGCCTTATAACTCGAATCCGTTTTCAAGGACTTTTTCATCTAAACAAGAACTTGTAGAGACCAACAACTAAATCATAATCTCCGTAAATGTTTGCATTTGAAATTGATATTGTTTACAAAAATTTAATTTTTGATTTAAAATTATGCCACATAAAAAGTTGGTTAAATTTTTATACAAACAAGAACAATATAGCAAAATGTTCTAGAGGATATTCTAGTTCTTATAGATTAAGAGATTTTGTGTAAATGAATTCATAAAATACGAACTAAAATTAATTTAAAAATAATGTAATTCAATTTTTTTGTCATTTTCAAATTTCATAAATTTAAATCCTTTCTTCAAAATTAAAAAAAGTAAGTATGGTATGACCTTATAATTAAAAAAAAAACAAACATTTTATATTAAATGTAATCCTTTTTGAACCTAATTTCATTCATAAAAATTAAATTTAAAGTAAAAAAAAGACGAATAAATAAATTTTTGACGGAATCTCTTTTATGATGGCATAAAATGTATCAGATAAAATTTTATCCTTATCCTTATTTTTTTTTTCTTTTGGAATTTTTATATTATATTCAGGATATTTTATACATAAAATTTAAATCTTTTTTGTTGGCTTTTTTTTTTTATGAGATTGTTTTCATTCTATTGCTCATATTACCTTACAGGTATATACATATATCTACATAAAATTTTTGTAAAAAGGTTAAATCTGTGATTCTAGGAAATAAAATATTTTTTTTTTCATAATAAAAATTAAACCCTGTTTACATATGTTTTTTTTTATATTATTTTTGTGAATAATATTATGGAAAGTCGAATGAAATGGAATGAATTTTATTAACTAAGGAATTAATGTAATAAAAGGTCACTTTCTTTCTAAAGTAAACAAAACAATAACCTATTATAATTCAAAAATTACTATAATTTTTTTTTTTTTTTAATTTTTTCTTTCATGTTTTATTTATGAATTTGTTTGGATTTTATTTTTATTGTATTTTTTTTCGAATTATTTTGTGATAAATAAAAGTCCTTATACTAAACTATACATTCAAGTATTATTTATTTTATTATTAATTTTTTTTTTCTACGTAAAACTTATTCCATTCATCTTTTACACATGAATTTTTTTCCCTTTTTTTTCTTTGTTGTTGTTAAAATACGTATATATATTTTTTTCTTTATAAATTTTATGAAATATTTTTATAAAGAACTGATTTGACTTATATAAATTCATGAGGTATTTTGATTTATTGGTATATTAATTTTATAAGAAGAGGAAATAAAATATGATTATTAGTATGTGTACATATTAAATTTTTGTTAAAAAAAAAAGAAAATAAAGTTTTCGAAAGAAAAAGAAAACACACACACACACACACACACACACACACAAATTATAATCAAATATTTATTCAAAACACGAAAACAAGATAAAGTTTATGTAGGATGTGTATAGAAAAAGAAAAAGTAAATAGAACAAATTTTACAATAAATAAATAAATAAAAGTATGTATATAGAAAAAAGGACTAAATGTTGAAATGCAACCTTTTTATAAATCTATCAAACTTTTTTCCAGTTGTTCTTCTCTTCAAACTCAATACATTTTTATGTATTTATGAAAACATTTTTATTAGAGGATACTTCAAAAATAGAAAAAAAATATATTTTATTAAAACTTCGAAGGATTATATGAAACTTAAACTTTTGAATAACCATTTTGCTGTTTTTAACATTTATTCATTCAGGATCTGTATAAATATTGATTTGAATGACATTATTTGTCAGTTATTGGCTATGAAATATAAAAAATTGAAAAAAATATAAAATATTGAAGTGAAAATTTCAATTAAAAAATAAGATTTTTTATTTTTTTAAATTAAGTAGTCTACAAAAATTTCAGAATTTTCATATTTTGGGTTGTGTCAATATCACGTAAGGATGACACGATGTGTATTTTTACATTTGCATCAGTTTTATTATTTCACAATAATTTTAATTAATATTTTACAATATTTTATATGTATAATTAATAAAAAGAAATACATATGTATTTATTTGAAAAGGACGATAATTAAAATCCATAGTAGACAGAAGCTTTTGAACTTTATATTAAAATTCTGTAATTTATTTTATTCGAATTAAACATATTTTTTGTCAATAAAATATTTAATCTTGTTTTCACATATATGAGTATTTATACAATTATATTAAATACTCGATGTATGTTCTGTAATGTTTGTACTTATATGTGGTTAAATTCAACTTTTTTATTTATATATTATTGAATCTTTTATTAATTTTATTTGATTACAAAACAAATAAGTAAAATTAAAGAAATATGAATGCTCAATAAAAAATTCTTGAAAACCTTTTGTATTATTTCCAAAATATTTTTGTTTAAATAAAAAAACAAGAAATATAATTGAAATTTATTAAAAATTTACATTAAAAAACAAATAATAAATTGAAAACACTGTAATTTAAATGAAATTATATTTCGATAAATGAAAAATAATATCGAAAATAAACTACGTGTATCTATTAATACGAGTATGCATGTACAAAAAGTATAGATTTGTTTTAAGGCTTTGTTTGTGTACATTTGCAAATGAAAAGCCCAATCAATCTCTTTTATTAAGTTTATTTTTTTTCTCATTACATTGAATAATTTATTTATATATGTGTATTATTTCCTCATGTGATTACTTTAACATTTTATAAATATGACATAATTAAATGTATTTGCACATAATATGTAAATATAATTAAATAAAAAATATATAAATACATATATTTTTCAGAAATATATAAAAAAAACTTCATTAAGCTTGTATTCAAAAATTTTAAAATAAAAAAATTTAAAAATAAGTAAATGTCATAATTAAATATGAAAAATAGTAAATTAATTTTTGTTATTGTAAAAACAGATTTTATTTAATTAAAAACAAAAACAAATTTTGAGTGGAAATTTATTTATGTATTTATTATTTTTTTAAAATTTAATTTTAAAGAATTTTAAGAAATAATTATTACAAAGAATTTATAATTATATATTTTTTTTAATTTATAAATAATTTGTATATTTTTGGATGTTTGATAAAATTAAACAGCCTTTTTCCAATTAAAAGAAAGTGTTTCCTATAATTTTCATTGGTAAAACAAAAAATTTCAAATATTTGGTGAAAAGCTTTTAAGAAAATTAGTAATTAAAAAAAAGAAGAAATGTTGAATATTATTTTTCAAAAAAAAAAGTATAATTTACTAAAACAAAACCATTATTATTTGGTTTTCAAAATAATTATTTTTTTCGCCTAGTAAAAAATCATTCCATACCTCATTAATTTTAACGGCAAATTTTATAGCTAATTATGAAATTTGTTGATTGTTAACAGCAGCAACAGTATGTTATACTTGTATAATTTTTTTTTTTTAGTAAGTAATTAATTTTGTTTATGTTGATGTTATTTTTAATATTCATTTTGTATAAATTTTTTAATTAAATTAAAAAAACCAAAAATTATAACAAACTGATAAATGAAAATGTTCATTTAATGAATTTTATGTTAATCATTAAATATAGAAAACAAATAAATTTTTTCACAATGAAGTTTGGTATAATGTTCATGTTCTGGAATTTATAAAAAGTTTTCTTAAATAATAAATATTGAAAAAAAAAATTACTTCTAGACAGGGTGGTTTTCTCATTGACTATTTTTCTGTACGTGTTCTGTGGAAAGATTTGAAATAAAATTGTCTTTAAATTTAATCTTTTTAGCTTCACCTATGAGAAATAATAATGTGTATTAAAAAAAAATAATGAAATTGAAATAATTCTATTTGCATAAATTTCAATTCGTTGTAAATAATTAGCATGACCATAGTTGAAGAAATAAACGTCATGAATAACAATATTTTTTCAATTGAATTTTAAAAACTTTTTAACAGAATTATTTTTGCATCATATTTTTATTGTATTATATTTTTTATTATACTTTTATTATTACATTATTTTGTTTGTTTAGAGGTGTTTGTGGAGAACAGTATAGGGAGAAAATAATATTTATGTAATTATGAATTCTGTTTTATTAATTAGAAATTTCATTTTTGCAATTAAAATTCAATAAATATTTTATATTTGAATTTATTAAAAAATATATTTTTTTAATATTTCCAATGTTCTAAATAAAATATAGAAGAAAAAAAAGAAACAAAAAATAAACAGATAATATTACAAAAAAAAGATAAAATAAAAAGTAGCAGTTAATTAAAAAATTTTATTTTCATTATCATCATGAATTTTTTATTTTTCTTCAAAAAAGTATAAATAAAAAAAACAATAAAAAAGGGAAAGCAAAAAAATCACACATATGTACATACGAGTACATCATTTTTTTTTTCACTTTTAGTCATGTTCATCACATGACGATGAAATGATTTAACACCGCCTATGTCATTAAAACAGATTCTAAAATTAGAGAGATAACAATTTTCAACCTCGCCCTAGACATTTCAATTTGAATTTTAGTACTTTGGAAAAAAAATATGTTCCATTGATGATGCACATTTTATATATACTGAACAAAAAAAGTGTGTTCTGATTTTTATTGTGTAGATTCTAAAACATTAGATTAAGGGAAAAAAATTATTGTCATAAAAAAAGGAATCTAAAAATTGACATTTAATTGAAAAAAATTGAATAGAAAATCATTATAAAAAAAAAAGCTAAAATATGACAGAAATAAAAAACAAACAAACAAAATGAACTTCTTGATATGTGATAAAATTTAAAAACAAAATTAATTTAAAGAATTTTTAGTAACCTGGCTATATTATGATGAAAATAATTTAACATACATATAAAATTTTGAAGAAAAATGTCATGAATCTTTTAAAGTGGTTATAAATGTACTTTTTCATTGCATTATAAATGAAAAAAAAAAAAACTGTTCTTATTTAATGGTAATTTTAACAGTTGAGCACAATAAAGATTGATTTTATTTTTATTTTATTTTTTTCTTTATTATTCTTTGCTCGTTAATCTCTGTTGTGTTGATTGTAATGATGCATTTTATTTAGGGATGAACAACATACAGTAAATAAAAAAAAATATATATTTGGAAAATATTTTAAATTTTTTAAAGTTTATTTAATTTTTTTCTTTTGTTTTTATGTATTTTTAAATTTTTATGGTGTAATTATAGAAGATGGATAATGATGGGAATTTATATAATTGAAAGAAAAATGAAAATTTTAAATTTAATTCAAAATAAAGCACTTTTGGGTTGTTTTTTTTTATTGAATAAAAATTAAGAAAAAAATAATAGAGGAAATTTAAAATATTTTATTAATTTTGGTAGCTGAACAATAAATAATCAAAAATAAAACAGGACAAAAAAATGAATTTGAATCGAAACTTAGAAACTTACTTTTCAGTGCAACTTTTTCTAGTTGTTTTTATTCATAGTTTTTTTTTAAAGTATTCAAAATTGTGAGTAGAAAAAATATCTCAATTATATCTCAGACTTAGAGATATACCTACATAAATCAGAAAAAATTTTACATGTCACCGATATCTATCTACACAATTTTTGTTGTATATACAAATTAAATATTTTTTAATTTTTTAAATAAAGCATGTAAATTTTACATTCGTATTTTTAGTGATGTGCATTATAAACATTAGAATTACAGAAATGATCAAGGCGCCGACATTTACTTGTTATTTCATCTCAATTCATATATGTACGCTTGTTAGAGGGTTCGTTCAAAATATCCAAGATTTATACTCTGTTTTAATTTTTTATGCATTCTGATGCGTTAAAAACTATTTTATTTTCAATTTTTTTTTAGTTTTTTTTCTTTCTTTGTATGAAAGCCTAACAATTGATAATAATCTTGGCATGTTCAGCAGTACTGCTAATTGATATTCATGTAACAAAAATTTTGACTTTTTCAAGCAAATCTATATACATTTATTATCCGTATACACATCATATATTATTTTAAAACAGAAGATTAACATTATACTGATCCACTTGAATGAAATAACAATGGACGTGAACCAAACTATATGGTGATCGTTAACAAGAAAATTATGGTAAAAAAAAAAAAAAAGATATCATCATTTATATAATATAATGATAATTATAATTGTACAATACTATACTAGTGAAAGATACAACAAACTAATAATAAAATTAATTTTTCAAATCCATATGGATCCATATTGATGTTTACATTTAAAGTGTTTTTTTTTTTCTTTTTCTCTTCTTTTTCTTTCTTCTTTTCAAATGAGAATACACATATTTATACATATATGGTACATACTTGTATATATTTTTTCAATATGTAAATAATCTTAAACAGTTTTTATTACACATAAATGTCTTATTTATAGGAAATATTAAAATTAGTTAGAATAGTATTTTATTTTAAGAAAAAGAAAAAAAAAAATAAATAAAATACTAAGAAGGAAGAAAACATAATTTATGGTAAAGAAATAAATTTTTTGAATTAATAAACAAACATTTTTCATGTTGAAGTATGTTATCAATCAATAAACAAGCATAAAACATGCATACATTTGTTATGAAAGTAAACAATATACATATTTGAGATTTTTTTTTTTTTATTGAAGCAATTTCGATTTATTAAAAAGGTTTTGATTTAGAAACTAATTTTTTTTTCTTCAAATTTTTGTTTAATTATTTTACCTTAAAAATGAACAGGAAAAACTTAACGAGATTTTAAAATTATATACATATACTACATACGAGCACATATGAAGTTTTGACATTGTCCTTTGAAAGCCAATTAATCAGGCTATCAAGTCAGTTGCAAAAATTTAAATTAAAATATTCACTGACATTTTTTTCTTTAGATCTTCCCTCTTTTGGTTTTTTTCTCATCCTTTATTACCCCAACGTGACATGAACAATTACATAAACAAATAAATACCTCTTACGAACAGAAAGTACTTATTGACTAATAAAAAATATTTTGTTTAAAAATTCTTAATTGATAGTCCTTTCTTTAAATCAAAATAATTCATTAAATAAAGCTTTTTTTATAGAAAATTCCTCTCAGACATTTTTTGTCAAAAATTTCATAACTTACTCCTTACAAGAATATCCTTTATACAAAAGATAAAATTGAAAGAGGATATTTAAAAAAAAAACTTGAAAACTTTTCAAGATCATGAAGAAGAAAATTTGTTTAAATATAAAATTTAAGTTTTCAATTGAATTTCTTTAAATTTTTTATTTTTGTTCACAAGAAAAATTTAAATTTACGTTATTTTATGAGCTTTTATAATTTTCCTTTAAATTACATAAAAATAGCTTTGTTTTTTTTTTTTTATTAATTTTGTCCTTTTAGCTATGTATTAATTAATTTCACTTGTTCTTTTTTGATACAGAGAAACCAAAAAATGAAAAAAAAACAACAAAAAAACTTACAAAGTTAATTTCGTTTTACACCGTGGTATTTATTTTATCTTTTGTTTATTTTTTTTTCTCTATACTTTTATTTAAATTGAATTAAAATTTATAATAAAACTTCCTTTTAAAGATAAATTTACATATTATTACTATATGTTCTTTCCTTTTCTTTCTTGTTAAATTGAATCATGAATAAAATAATTTTCCGATTTTTTTTTTCAAATAAGCAAAAAAATGTAGTCATGATGGTTGTAACAGCACCTATACTTTATTTTTTTTTTTTTTAAGGATAAACAGAAAAGGAAAAAAAGTGGTTTTTTGTGTATAGGACGATGTTCTAAGTTTATGTTGTTTTTTTTTATTTATTTTATAAAAATTTTCCTTTAAAAAATAAAATGTACATATTTTGAAATTTCTTTTAAATTTAGAATTTCATAAAAAGAAAATTATTTCAATATTTTCTTGTATGTCTGTATGTATGTATATAGATTTTTATATGGTATGGTATGTACATACTTGTGTGTTGTTTTTAAACTTATTTCATGTAAAGCACACAAAAATTCGAATTAAATTGAAATATAAATTAATATGAGACATGAATGTGAATGAATTTTTATATTCGTACATAGCTGATTTTGTTGTTGTTTATATAAAAATTATAATAAAATATAACAGTAAAATAAGAAAAATAAAATTAAAATAAAAGGTAGTATACCTATTACGTTTATCCGTTTGATAAGAAAAAAAAAATTAATAATAATAAAGTGAAGAAAATTTTAAAAAGGATAATGAAAGAAATTGAAAATCTTTCTCATCATTTTTTTTCTCTTTGGAAAAAAAAGAAGTAAAAAACCGTTATGAAAACAAAATGTTTATTCTGATTTCTATTTTACAGACGATAGCGAAATAATATACAAATATGTACATATGTATATAACTTTGTACGTAATAAGCTCAAGCGTAAATACGTTAATACGTTTGTATATACAGAGGTATATGTATTTATATATATTTTGACACCATCATTTTCTTCTATAGAATGTGATGTGCGAATAATGTTTTTTTTTAATGTAAATTTTCGTTTTTTAGCTTTCAATGAAATGAAAATTCCATTTTTTTCGAAGAAGAAAAAAAAAAACAAAGTCAAAATTCTTTTATTGTGCTTTATACTATACATTGTACACCTGAAAAATTCTTGTGGTGAAAGAGGAATGTGTTTGTTGAATTTAAAATAGAATAAAATAAAAAAATTTAGAGTAGAAGTGTGTACGTATATTTTTTGTTTGCTTTTTATTTCTATACCACCTTTTTGATGATTATAGAATATGAATATGTTGGGCATACACTTTTTATTTTATTCTGTTGAAAATCATTATATAGTCCATATAGGTAGTCCTTTTATTTCAATTTTTTTGTTGATGATGAAAAAATGATGATGGTTAAAACCAAAAAAAAAAAAAAAAAAAAAAAAAACGCGTATACAGTAAAAATTATTGTAGAAATATAATAAACAAAAATTTGCAAAAAAAAAAACATTTCATAAATTTGTTTCTATGGTGGCAGTTTTTTTTTTTTTTTTAATTTTATTAAAGAGACGACATTTTGTATTTTTACTTTGATTTATTTTCTAAATTGTTTTATGCTTTGACAATGTTTTTTTTTCACTCATTTTCTTTTTTCTATTTTCAGGTAATATTGCTTTCTCATAAGGAAAAAAAAACATAAAAAGTATATGGAATGTATTTATTATTAAAATAGGTAAGTGTTTCTTTTTTTGTTTTTTTCAACATTTTTTTTTTTTTTTTTCAAATATAAAGACAAGTTACATGGTTGATATAAAAATTCCTTTTTTTTTATTTTATATAAGATAAAAAATGATAAGTAACTAAAAATTGAAATTTTGGATTATGTGAATATTATTTAAATACGATTTTTTTTTTCTTTTTTTTTTTCTTTTAAGGAAAATAAATGAAATTTAAATATGAATAAAAGAATTTTAATATAAATTCTGTTTTATTGTTTTTTTTTCTTCCTATATTAAATATACGTATGAGGATGAGAACAAAGATTTTTTTAAAGGTTTGAAGGATGTTGAAGTACTTGAAATACATATTTAAAAAAAAAAAAGTACAAAATAAAAGTCACATTATTTTAAAGTAGATAAGAACGAGATAAAAAAAATACTTATTTGTTATGTGAAATTAGCTCAGAAAATAATTTTTATAAAAGTGGTTTTAATACTTATTAAGTAAAACTAATTAAAAAAACAAATATCTTTAACTAATTTATAAAAGAATCAGGAATTTGTTCATTTTATTAAATTTCTTTAATTTGATGAAAGAATTTTTATTGAATACATTATTTTTTAAATATTGTTCGTGAAAATATTTTTGAAAGGTAGTTAAGTACCACGTGAAAATAATTTTCAAAGGACGTTAATATAATTTTCAATGGTTCTTGTCATTTTTGTAACAAATCCTTTTAGTTAATATAATGAAATTGATTTAGTTTTCTTCACTTTGGAATTTTTTTTGTCTTTAATTTAAATTTAATTAAACATGTGAAAATAATTGATTATATTGTTTTTTTTTTTTTTTTTTTTTACAAAATATGTAAATTTATTTTTCTTTTGTTTTTTATTTTCAGATTAACGTTCCAACCGAAATAAACATAAATGTTGAAAGTGTAATTAAAATTTATATTCTACCAATGTCAAAGAGTATTTAATAAATAATTCATTTTCATTGAAAATAAGTGAAGAAAAAATGAAATAATTTTATTGTTGAATGTTTATGTGCAACTTTTGGTAAATTTTTTATTTTTTTAATTCTTGAATAAAATGAGTGAATATTTCCGGTAATCATATGTAAAAGAGTTGTAAAAATTTCAATTTTTTATAGCTATAAACATATATGTACATATATACACACACAAGTGGCATAGACATTTCAAGTGCGACATTTATTAAATTTTACTAAAAACATACGGTAACATTTTGTGTTTTTGTTAAAAGGGATACATTTTATAAACTTTTTTTTTTTTTTTGTTTTATTTTAATTTTTAAATATACAATCACGTTCATTATACGACATATAAAATAACATTTCATATTTCTGGTTATTTTTTTTTTTGGTTTTTTCAAGAATTGAATATAAACATCAAATGTAAGAACTTTTATTGTACAGATAGATACATATGTATATACATAAGTGTATCTTGAATTTTAAATACTGTTTATATGCCAATCATAAAACATAAACAAGTAATTATATGGGCAGCTCGATGTCTACAGTAAAATATTAAAAATTCCTAAAAATAGTATTTATGTGTAGATTTTAATAAGAAATATTGTTGATACATTATCATCCCGACACTCTACCGATTCCATCATCATCATCACCAGCAGCAGCAGCATCATAAAAAAAATCCCATCAAGAGAATATAATAAAAACCATCATCATCATCATCAACAACAGGCGAATACGATCTGTATCATTGGAATATTATAAAATTTATCTCTAGCTATCTATACACAGATTCATTTAGCCGCTATACCACGTGTTTATTTATGAATTTCCATACGACAAAAAAGGAAAAAAATTTATCTTCGTGATACTTTAACGGCTGTTAAACACAGAAGAAAAAAAAAACAAAAAACAATTTTATAACACATTTGAATGCATATGTCATGACAAATGTTGTACATAAGCAACATAATACAGAATTAAATTAAGAAATATTAAAGAAAAAAAAAACGCACGAAAAAAAAAAAGAATTATTAAAAAGTGTTGGCCCTATAAGAAAGACTCCTTGATCCTTTCCAACTTCTTATACAGTAGAGAAAAGAAAGTATCTTAATTAATGTTTTGTTGTTTTTTTAATGCTTCTTACAAAGACAAATTATAAGAACAATATGTGAATGAATAGATGAAAAGTGAAATTCATAGATAATTTATCAGTTTTCCAAAAAAAAAAAAAAAAAAAAAAAAAACACAAAATAATAAGTATAGAAGGTATTTTAGATTTGACATATTGACAAGTTCATTTTTAGTGTCAGCAAAGATCTATCAAAAAGATATAATTGTAAAGATACATATGTACATACGTGCACATAATATACATATATTTTGTACCTTAACAATTTTCACAATTCGATACACATATGTTCTCCCTAATTAGTGGTATTATAAAAGTGAAATATCCGAGGATGTGATTAACATTGTGTATCGTATGCGTAAATTATGAGTGCCACAACTATATAATATAAAAATAGATGATATAACTTGTGACTTATAAAAAATAAAAAGTATCTATATGTACATTGTACATAAATACTCGTATATGTATGTATAATTTATATTATAAAAAGAAAGTGCATTTAAAATTTAACAAGTTCGTGATTTCATTCGTCTTTTAAATTTATTCTATTTTTTTTTTTCATTCCTTTTAATTCCCTGTTTTGTTTTTCATTAAATAATTTTTCATTTTTTTTTTCTCTATTTTTTTTTTTGTGTTTTTCCAGTTTTATGTTATAAGAAAAAAAAAATAAGAAAAATGCGTACACGTATCTATGTAATTTATTCATATAATGAGTATACATAAAATCCTTTATAGTTTCTGTGAATTAATTAACAAATGTGTAATATGCCATAATTTAGAAGGATGATATAGTATAATGCATATAATATTATATGTACATATATGTATCTAAGTAATATAATTTTTCATATACATATTTTAAAATATCTTTTTTGACTTGATTTCATTTTTGTTTTTTTTTTCTCATGCTTTATTTTTGAATATAACTAAATTAAAGTGACTTTCTGTGAAAATTAGAAATTCATTAGATAAATAGAATATGTATATTAAAATGTTTTCACGTATAAATTTATTAACGTGTGTGGTCGGACATCGAATTTGGCAGAGAATTTTATGTATTGGATTACTATTTCAAGTAATTGTTAATTGGGGTAAGTTTATCAATCATTTTAACATGTATACGTAAGTATGTGTAATAAATTTAGTTTTTTTTATTTTTATTTTATTTTATTTTTTATATTTAACACCTTGAAATTTTTTTAGAGTAATATTTTATTTTGTCAGAAAAATTATTTGTGTAAAGAAAAAGTGACTGGGTTGGGTATGAAAAGTCATATTTGTAATTTTTTCTTTAGGACTTCAAAGTGAAAAATTTTCTGAAAATTTCACTTATTTTTCCTTTTAAATTAAAACAATTTTAGAGAATGAAAAAAAAATTAGTTTTTATATACAGTCAGCGAAATTGCTATAGAGCCAGCATGTTTTTTTTTAGAAAATGAAAAGATTAATTGTTTGAAAATTATTTTAATATTTTTATATTTTATATTTTATCAAATGAAAATAAAATACAAATTAATTTTTCTAAAAAAAATTTTATTTTTCACGTAATTTAAAAAAATTGAATATTTTGTAAAAATATTCGCGAAATTGCTATAGAGCCACATATGAAACTAGACAATTTTATTTGCAAAAAAAATTATGCAACTTTTAATTATTATTATAAAATTATTCAAGTACATAAAAATTAAAATTTATTTTTAGTACCTAGTGTTTCCGTCTTTATTTTAAATAACCTCAAACACTTGTTTTTTCAAACTTAATATCAAATTTTGAAGTGTTTCAATTGATACATTGTTCCACTCTATCATAATAGCCTTCTTAAGAGCTATAATATCGTCATATTGCTTCCCATTTATGAACACTTCTCTTGCCAATATCCCTCATAAATTTTCAATCGGATTAAGATCACGCTGGCCAATCGAGAACATTCACATTGTGGCTCTGAATCCAATGTTTTGTTGTTTGGACCATCTAAGTTAAATTTTTTCTCATCTGAAAAAATGTCGTCTTTCCATTCATTTCGCCATGAAATATGCTTTTCTGTAAATGCCAGTTTTTGTTTTTTATGATTTTCTGTAAGTGGTGGCTTTTTGAATCGTTTTGTCCATTTAACGGTTCCACTGCGCGATAAAATTTGCTGAATGCGATGTTTCCCAATATTTAGCTGCAGTTCAGCTTTAATTTGGCCTGCTGTTAAATGTTTTACTCTGGCCAGTCGATTTATAAGAGACTTTTCTTTTTTTGATAATAATTATTTCCTAAAATAAAATATAACAATTACTAGAGGTACGTAGGATAACTTTGCAAAATGTTATATTGAAGTAAAAACCCAAATTTAGATGAAAAAAATGTCATATACCCTAAAATTATACCTGGCTCTATAGCAATTTCGCTGACTGTAAAAATAAAATTTTTTCTTTGGAAATTTTCCTGAATGTATAAATTTATATTATTTTTCGCGGAAAATTTTGTACACGATTTTGAATTTGTAAAGTATAAAAAGTTTTCAAGTGAAAAACAACCGCATTCATATTTTATATATAATTACACGATTTTATGATTTATAAGTGAATCTTACCGATGCGTTCACCAATCCGTCAATTTATGATTGTTTAATATACATGACACGTTTAAAATAGAATGGTGCGGGGGGTGCTTTGACTTATAATTTGTTAAACAAAAACAAAAACAAAAAAAATTTCATTTAACACGTGATTATTACAATTACACGACAATAAACTAATTGTAAGATTTTTTAATAATGTTTTTTTTCTCTGTGTTTGTTGTTGCTTATTTTCCGTTCTGATAATTTTGAAAAGAAATGTTGTAATTCAATTGCAATTAAATCGCTATTAAGAGAGTATTGTTATTGTAATATGCACTTGTAACATATAATACATACACATCTTTAAACAGAGTAAAAATAAATAAAATGTATAATCCCTTTTTTTAAGGTTCTGTATTTTGCTTGCTTTCAATATTACATTATATCGAAATAAGTTTTTATAATTATGAAGGATATTAAAAAAGGAAAAAAAAAACAAAGTGTAAATTATACATTATATCACATTACATATATTTTTATAAATGTACTTAATTTACATTTTTTTAAAAAACATGAGAAAAAAAATATATGTACTATATTCACATATTAAAAATTATGTTTTAATGTTCTTTAGTTGTGTGATTTTTGTAAAACTAGGCACGCAAGTGTTTGTTGGTACTCGTATATATAATTTTTTATTTTATTTTAATACTTTTATTTATATTTTTGTTTTCTCTAAAAGAAGCATGCAATTATATATGCATAACACAATATGACAAGCTTACATGTTTACGAATAAAAAAAAAAAAACTATGCCTGTTATTAGGTTTTAATTAAATATTTAAGCTTTTAAATACTTGAAAGGATGCAAAATCCCGGCGATAGTCTCTACTACACACATTACTTTATATAAGACCTTTATAATAATTCGTTAATTAAAAATTCCTTTGTATGTATGTGTATTATTTATACATACATACATACATGTATGCATATAAAACATTCATTTTATAATATCTATAAAAGAATTTTATTACATTTCAACGTGAAATGGAAAAAAAAGAGGTTTGGAAAAATAAGTTAAAACAAGCAAAAAAAAAAGAATAATAAAAAAAAATTTAAAAAAAATGTATATACATACACGTAAAGGTGAATGTACCTATACATATACAGTAAGTATTATTTTTGCTTTTTCTTCTGAAAAATTTTCAGTGATTTTAATTTAATTTTTCCTTTAAATTTTTGTGTCCTTGTATGCAATTTCACATAGTAAAGTTACTCTTTTTGTTTATATACTTATGCTTGTTTTTATTTTTTATTATATTTTTTCTTATATTTTCTATTTTGTTTTGCATCATCTCGTTGTGTAATGCATAGTACCTCCAGAATCTAAAAAAGAATAATAAGTTAAGTAGAAAAAGAAAGGAAAATACTAAAAAGCTTTTGCATTCACTTATTTTCTGTCATCATTAATCTTCTATTTTTTTTTTTCATCTCCCACAAAACGTAATCTGTTTATACTTGGGCTTGTCATTCTTAAATCATTGAGTCCATAATGATATGTGTTAGTTATACTGATGATGCGATACTGTTTTTTTTTTTTTTTTTTTTTGTGTGGTAGTAGTGTCCACCTAGATTTTTTGAAGTTTTCATTGCATTTTGAAGTTCTACCAGCTCTACTAAAACCAACTTTTTCAACTACATATTTTTAAAAACATACAGATATATATGACGTATACATAGTAGGTACGTATTTGTCTGTTGGTAATTAATTAATACAAATGTTTGTTATAATTTTTAATCAGACCGCAAACTCTTGACACTTTTGTAGTTGATAATACTGTTTATGCTGTTTTTACTAAGTATGAAAACTGAATGCAAAAAATAGTAAACATTGAAAAGAACTGAAATGATAAAAAAAAGATATTTAATTACATGTATTTTATGTACAACAATAATTAATTTCTGTGATTTTTAACATGATGATTAGTATTCTTTATTTCAGTTTATACTGAGTTTTTTTTTTTTGTAATTTTGTGTTTTAATTAAAAATATTTTTCTGAGCGAAAAAATTTATCATTTTTAAATTATTTTTTTCGGTTTAATTTTGTTTTCAAAAGATTCATGCAATTTGAACATTTTTTTTTTAAAGTTAGAGGATATAAAATTTTCTTTTTTTCTGGTTGATAATTGATGATTCAATCAACTGGACAATTCTTTAGTATAGATAAAACATATGCTCTACATTGTTCACTTATTTCCATTATTTTTTGTTAAAATTATAGAATAATTATTTTTTTAAAAAATTCGAAAAAAATTTAATTCAAAATTTCATTTTAAATGTTTCTTATGAAATTATAAAAAAAAAAATGCGTTTTTAATTTTGAGAAAAAATTTTAATTGTATCTTTTTATTATTCAATTACGAAAAACATGAAATTACTAAACACACATGTTTCGTACAAATGAAAAATAAATGTGTTAAATAAAATTTTTAATTAGGTTTAGTTTAAAATCAAGTTCCATTAATTGAGAGAAGCTTCCATTGAAATTACGTATAATGATTTTTTTTTTAATGTTTTTAAAACAAATATCAAATAAAAAATTAACATAATTTGTAATATGTATTTTTTGTTTTTTAAAATTGAATAAATAAATGAATAATTTAAAATGATCTGTTCGTGTATCATCCTAAATTGGATTAGATAGATTAAAGTTACATAATTTAATTAGCGTATATTTAATAAAATAAAATTACTTCATGTCAGATACATCAACGAAAGTAAATTTATATTATAGAGGAGTAAAATATATTTTCAATTTTCAATTTTAATGTTTACCTTAATTAATGAGTGTGTTAGTAAAACATTACCAAAGCATATGAATAATTTAAAGGTAATAATTGATATCTATACCACTACTTCTATTTTAAATTAAATTTACAAATTCAAATTATGTACATTATTTATATAATTTAATAATTTATTTGAGCAACACAATTAGACAATAGATATTTTTGGAACAAATTTTCTCTGTATTTTGTCATGTAATTGTCAAAAAAATTCATAATTATTTTATTTAAAAATATTTTCAATTCAACGCAAAGAATTACCTTCATATACTCATTTTGTTTGTTTGTTTGTTTTTGTGTTATTTTAAAAATCAAAGTGATGCGTTTCATTTCAAAATGAAATTAATTAAAAAACTTGAAAGTTCTAAGAAAATGTAATTAAAAATTGATACCATAAATATTTACTGTTTGTTGTTGTTGTTCTTGTTGCTGTTTTTATTTACAAATATATACAAAAACAAAACTTATTTTGATTAATACCTAAATTATTTTTATTTTTTTTTTATCTTTAATTTTATAATATTGTATTGAAATGAAAAATGAATATTTCTATGACATTATTGGATTCTTTGTAATTAAAAAGTTACTTGAAAATTCTTTTTTTAAAAAAAAAAAAAAACTTTTATCTTTTTATCATTTTCATTTTATTTTATTCAAAAGAATTTTATTGTAGATTATTAAGAAAAGTTTTATGTTTGTAGAAAAAAAAGGAAAACAAGACAAAAAAACATTCCTTATATACTTTGATTTCTAGAATTCGAAAATAATATAAAAGTATTAGGAAAGAAAAATCACAGAAAAATAATTGTGGTTTCAATAAAAACTTTTTAATTATATTTGAATCTATAAAAAGAAATAAAATATATTTTAAGTAAGTTGAAATAAAAAAAAATTATTTATTATTGGGCGTGAATTATTTGGACAGAAGTATACGTAGGTATATGTATTTTGTGTGGGGTCTTATTGTATTGAACATGATTGGAGCTTAGTAACTAAAAATTGAATGGTTTTTAAACGGAATGTTTTAGATTATTGTGATGGAAATAGACTGAGAAAAGTACCTATATTTAAACCATTTATAATAATCATTTTATTTCGTAAGAATCATACTTCAAAGTTCTTGCTAACAAGATAAGTATTATAATAAGCTCTTCATGTGTATGTAATTATGTGAAAAAGTTATCATTCTATACTTCATTAAATTTTTCTTTGAATCGGATAATTATTTTTTTAAAACTTCTATCACAAAAAAAAAAAAAAAAAGAGAATCTAAAAAATAAATAGAAGAATTAAATTAATTTCATTTTAATTAGAAACTCATAGTCCGTTTTTTTTTCTTGTTTTCAAAAATCAAGAACTTAACCTTGTGTGAGTAAGTATTTAAAAAAAAAAAATTATTGCAAATATATGAATTTAAGAATACTTAGAAAATATTTGAGTTCACATAATTCTAATATTTCCTTTTTTTTTTTATAGAAAAAAAAATTATTTTATGCCATAATTTTATTTAATTATCCATTGTGCTAAGATCCATCAGAATTTTAGTGTATATTTCTACTATATATTCATTTTATTACAAATTTTTCTAGTATGTATTTCAATCTTTTAAAATTCAAAAATCAATCAATATTTGCATTAAAATACTGCATGATTTCATTTAATACACTTCATAATGGTTGCATTGTGTATTATTTTGCTACTACATATATGTACGTATACTTTTCAAAATCATATTTTTTGTTTGTATAATAGTTTTCCAATAAATGCTTATTATACATATAATGTATGTATTAAATTTTCATATATGAAGAATATTGAAATATATTATTTGAAGTAGATTTTAAATAGATATTAAATGCAAAAATGAATTAATAATTGTTTTTTAAAATGTTAAAAAATTTTCATTTAAATATTAAAATTCTCATATATGAAATGCATTAAATATTATTTTCAATATTTACACTCTACAGAGTATTTACAGAAAATTTTTAAAGTAAGTAAATAAATTAAAAATATACATATCTACATAATATGAATGAAATAAGCTTTACTAAAATATTTGTTAGATAATATTCAGTTTATAAACAGTTATAATAAAAGGGTGTACAAATAATTGAATTTTTTTTTTAAATTTTAATTATTTTTTCCTAATTAAAGTTTTTCAAAATTTTTGAAATATAATTTAAGACCATTAATTCGTTAAAAATGCGAATACATTAAATTGATTTTTAGGTCTTAAGTATAAATAAAATTTTGAAGATAGCTTTTACAGTTATAAATGTATTTGGTCAATTCTCTGGTAACGCAGAAGACATTTTTTGTGAGGAATTTTGTTAGAAAATTGTTGAATAATAGAAGTGTAGAGACTTGATACTTCTACATTACAATTTACCTTTGTCTTTAAAACCACATAGCACATTTCTATTTTTTTGACCTTATATTTTAAATTTATCTGAAAAAGGGCGGTAACGCAGAAGACTCGTACGAAACCTTATTAATACATTTTTAATATTTCCTTTAAGAATTCTGTGAATTGTTAAGTATTTAAGAAAACCTATAAAATTGTACTATCACAATAAATAAGCAATAAAAATTTATGAGGACATTCCATAGGTAACGCAGAAAACAAAAGAAGGTAACGCATAAGACATATTGTAATGTAATTTAAAAAAAATAAAAATGTATATTGTATTTGTAATTAATATAGGTACTAAAAATAAATGCCAATATCAGGTCGGCTGCTTATAAAAACAAATAATTTTTTATATTTAGCTATTCTTTTCAACACTTTTCCTGAACAAAGTGAAAATTTTGGTTTCATTTTACAGAGAATTTTCCATTTCGATGCTATAATTAAAAATATTAATTGTTCCAACAGAGAACACCCTTTTTAATAAAATTATTGTAGCATCAAATATGTATAAAATAAATACGTATTGTTTTTTACTTCCAAATTTGAAAAAAAAAACCTACTAATAAAATTTCTATATTAATTTGTATATTCTAATTAATTATTTAATCAATCATTTAATAATTTCATTGAATGTATAAATATTATTATGAGAAATATTTTACTGCAGTAAATAAAAGAAAATTTCATATTTTGTTTGTGTACCAATACACCAACGGCGGAGGGTGGTATGGTTCAGGGCGTTCAGTGAACACCCTAAAATTATTATGAACGTGATCATAAAATTTTCTAACCAAATTCAAAAACAAACTTTTTTTGGTAAAAAAAAAAAAGAAGAGTAAATGAAAACAATACAATTTAAACTCTTTTTTAATTTTGCATACATAAATCATTATAGGTTCATATTTAAAAAAGGACCCACACAAAATTACAAGAGAATAATATTTGGTTACTTCGATTAGTTTCTCTTTTTTTCTTCATATAATTTTATATGCAAGGTGTTCAGATTTTAAAGTTAACATAGAAAAATCCTAGTACACACTACACCATATGAATTGTTTTATATTTTTCTCTTTTCAAATTCGTTTTCATATACATCATTCAGGTTCATATTTAAAAGTGAACCGTAGTAGAAAATTATGAAAAAGTACTTTTTTTTACTTTTCGTTTCCTTTCTCTTTTATATCCTTCAAATAATAATGCATTGTGTTCATATTTTGAAATGAACGTTGTTGTTTTCCTTTCGGGAAACCGACCACTTTATATCGGTTAACGCTCTCTGACAGCGATACGTGGAGTGGAAACTCGTGTTTTAAATTATTTTGAATAAAAACAAAATATATAACTTCAATTTCTTTTAAAAATCTGAACATCCGGAAAGAAACTCCTGGCTCCGCCACATATACCTCAATGTATGTGTACTTATAGTTTCATTTTCATAAATATTATCTACTTAACTGAAATAATTATTTCTAAGTACACATGCATTTAAATACTATATTTAAATTTATAGGTTAGAAGGTTATTTAATTATTTCTGTGAAATATGTAGTTTACCACTTAAGTAACCTTAAGTTTTAATTCGAGTATATAAGTTACATACAAATGAGAATTTTCTGCTGACTTTTATGTTTACCTTCCTTATTTGTAGCTCTGTAAAAATACAAAAAAAAAAAAAAAATGGTAATTATCTTGTAAATGAGTTTTTCATCCTCACCATAAAAAAGGGCACAAAAAAAAAAAACAAAAAATAAAAATAAAATTATGAATAATTTGAATATAGCAAAATTTTCTTCTTAATTTTCCTCTTATTTTTTGTTTTGTTGTTTTTTTTTTTTTTTGAATTATTATTTTTTAATATTTAAATTACATTCATCACATGAAAATTTTCTTATTTTCACACTTCTTTATTTTATTTTAAAAAACATAAAAACATTTATTTGCTTCAAGCAATTGCTTTGTTATTATTATTATTATGTTTTTTTTTCGTGTAACCTGTTTTCCCATTTTTCATTAAAAGGATAATTTTTGTTTGTATTTTATATATTTTTACTTCATTGTTTTTGTTTTCATGTGAAAAATATTTTATTATAATTTTTTTTAATAAAGTTTAAATAAGAAAATTGAATAAAAGAAAAACAATGAAAAAAAAATAAAAAAACTTTAAATCATAAGTAGCTAGGAAAAATTTATTTTGAGAAGGAACAAACATTGTTTGTTAGCATTTTTTTCTTTTTCGTTTATTAAATAGTATTCATTTTTTTTCTTATATTAAAATTAAATTAAATTCTTTTAATATTTTTAAATAATTTTTATTTGTAAATGCACAATAAGTAGATTTTTGTTTTTATGAAATATATTTTGTAGATTTTTAATTTTTAATTCAAAGTAATTATGGCCAGTTCCACTGTTGAAGCTTAAGCAGAGTTTAACTCTTGAACTAAGTTTTACCACTTTTTTCAGTTTCACAGTGAAGCCTTAAGTGTTAAACTGAGTTTAACTTAAGCCGTACGAATTGAGAGCTTAAACTCTATTTGAGGTTTAAGTAAAAGTCAAAAAGAAAAAAAGAAAACAACTGCCATCTATCTATCTGTTTTGTCCCTAAATTTATTATAAATTGAAATTTATAAGAAAAAGTGTTAAATTGTCACAACAAATTGCCACTGCCTTCTAGCGGCTATACAATTACATCTACAAGTTTTTCAGGTTTCAACCTAAATTCATTCACAATGATAGATTTAACTAAAGATAGTTAAGCTACAAATTTAAATTGACTGAGGAACGAAAAAAAATTTAAGTGAAGCTTATGCCATGTTTTAAGCTTCGACTGAGGAACTGGCCATAAGTGTATGTAAACGTAACTTTTTTTTTTAAACTTATATAATTACAACAGCAATAAACAAAAGGAACATTTTTTCTCACACACACACACAAAAAGAAAGAATTTTTATAGAAACACCTAAAAATATAGATAAGATTCGGGATGGAACATTTTTATATTTATAAATTTCATTGAATGTTTAGATGAATATGTACAAAAAAAAAATGTTTGTTTTTTTTTAAATGTTTTAAGAAGAAAAAACAAAAAAATCAAGAATACACACCCTTTGCATTCTAAACAGTACAAAAACAATAAGCATACATATTATAAAACAAGTTAAAATTTATTATTCTCATAAAAAAAAAACGCGAAACAAGCCCATGCTGCTAAATTCAATAATAAAATTTAACATTAGCTCAATAAATGTTTGCTCTTTATAGACAATTTTCTTGTTGTTGTTATTCTTGTTATTTATTATTCTTGTTTTTTGTGTTTTTTTTTTTGTTTTTGTTTTATTTAAAAAATTCTTTCTTCTCTAAGTTTAAGTTTATCCACCCATCCATCTCAGTATATACATACATATGTACTATAACAAATACAAACAAAATATGTTTGTATATATTTTGTCTTTTTTCTAACAAGGATCTAATGTACGTTTAGAATATATACATGCCATATTTGAGGGGTACAAAAATTAGCCTATTATATGGCATCATAGAACATTAAAAAAAATATAAAAATATCGTAAGTTAAAAAACCAGCAATAAAAAGAATAAAAAGAAGAAAAAAAAACACAGTATCCTCAAAAGCCACATTTATCAGTCGTATAAAATATGCGAGCATTAAAAAATATAAATTTCCCTATTTTTTCCTACTTTTTTTTAAAAAATATTTTGTTTTTATTTTTTGCATGTCCACCTACACCAACTTATATCCTATTTGTTCTATATATTTTATTTCGTTTAGTAGCATTTGACAACATTTTAATGCTTTCTCTAAAGAGATTGAATAATGAATGTATTTCTTCCATATTGCATCCCCCTTTAGGTCAGGGATTATGCAATCTCAATTTTTTATTAAATTAATTTCAACCCATCTGGAAAATGAAAAAAAAAAGAACGTGACAAAGTAATGACTTTCAAAATAATTTATCGGATATCTATGTAAATATCTATATGTATGTATAATTGTATAGAGATCTATGTATATGCATTGTATCCATTAATATTCAAAATTAGTAATTTTTCAAATAACACAAAATGAAAAAAAAAATTTTATGTTATAATTTTTCTTTCTTGTAATTTTTTTAATTTATGCATAAATTTTATGACATGCCATAGAATGTAACCATCCGCATGATAAAGAGAAATAAATATTAGACAGGTGAAGATATCCTAAGATAATATAATATGTATCTATTTTTTTATACGTACGTACATATACAATAATATATACAAGAATATGTATAGATATGTTTTAATATCACATAAAGAAAAATGAAATTGCTTATCAAAATGTGTACGATGAGTGCCTAGCCTTTCAAAAAAGGAAAGAAAAACAGTTACAGTATAGTAACCTCTATTCATCTTTTTGAAAGCTTTCCAGAAAATACGGTTCAATGAATGAAGAGAAAACATGAATTATAGCTGAGGTGCAGCGTTTTTTGGCCTTTTTCATGCCATATTGTGGTAGTTTTTTTTTTTTTTGTACGCTAATGAAATAACCAAATTTAATGATATTAAGAATAACTTTAGTGTGAAATATTGTTTTTTTTTTAGAGCACAACAAAAGTGGTATGATGGTATTTTAGCTTTGAAAAATATAACATTGAGGTTATGGGTCAAACGTTATATAGTATGTATTGTATTTGAAATTTTCATGTAAATGATTTTTTATCATATTTTTTCTCATAGAATTTTCATTTGAAATATTCTTAATGGTTTTATCTTCTGCAATTTTAACTTTTAGTTATTGGATTGGAAATATAAAAAAAAAGCTTTTAAACCTGTAATTTAATAATTTAAAAAATAAAAAAAAAAGCTTTCTATATCTCTATAAAAGAGAAGAGGATAATAGATAGGAATAGGTATTATTTTTTAGCTTAAAAGGAAATCTAATTAACATTGTCAACTTTTCTTTAATCACGCAAAATATGTATTTTGCATTTTTTATGTTTTGATGTATAAACATACTTTTATGTGGGTGTTACACGAGGGTCCTATGGGCGTTTTCTCCATTGAAATTACATGATAAAGATAATAAGTTGATTTTTCTGTGATTTTTTTGTGAAAAAAAAAAATAGAGATTGTTTATTTATTCTGAGTAATTATATAGTCATTATGTAATGGTGTTTAGTCACGAAATTATAAGTACATACATACATATATGGTTACTTGTTAAGTGATGAGTAGGTGCAATATGATACCTGTTGAGAATGTTTAATTTTTGTGTTTTTCAGAACTGAAAACACACATACATAAAAATGTATATTATGTACCAAAATGATAAATAGTTGTTAATTTACAGAAAAAAAAAAGATACTTTGAATAATAAAACCAACACAAAAAAAGTGAAAAGGATACAAAAAAAAAGTTATATAATTATGGTGAGAATGAACATGCATGCAAGATTCATATCCACATTCATTAAAATTTTATACTTATTAAATTATAATGAGTAAAAAAGGCTTGTTATGTTGACGATTACATCATGCTGTCATTCTTTGTGTTATATAATTTTAAAAAAGAATACATAGGTACTTGTAATATAGGTTAAATAGTTCCAGAGAAACCACAACTTAAAAATTTTTTTCTGTATTTGATCTTTTAGAAAAATAAAAAATGTTTAAAAATTGAAAAAAGAAAAAAAAATTAAAAAAATGAGAAAAAAAAAATGATTGGTTATTTTTCAAATGCGGTTGCCCGTCATACACACTGTATGACATTCTTAATTAGATTTCACCTTCTTGAAGTTATTGCGGTTTTTAATCAATTGGAAAAAATTTAAAAGCAACATTTTAACCGCTTGATTTTTACTCTATTGATCAAGTAATTGGAATATAAAAAAGAAAATAATAATAAAAATGTAATTATATTCAAAAAATTGAAATAAATTAGAATTTGTTTTTTTTTTTTTTCAATATGAAAAAAAAAATCCTTAGAAGTAAAAAAAAATCCTTAAAATCAAATTAAAACGATTATTGGATTTTTTTTCCTTTTAGAATTTTTTCTTTCTTCGCAAAAGTATATATATTCTTTTCTGTAATAGTAATTTAAAATTTAAATATACTTAATTCGCTGTCAATCAAGGACTTTTTTTTTACTGTTGTTGTGTTGTAATGTGGTATAGAAATTGAATTTTGTTTCTGTCATTTCAGTTTAATAAAAAATATACAAGATGAACAAGAAAAAAGAAAAAAAAAAGGTATATTATATCAAAAATGATATACATATTAAAATAAATAAGTAAATAATTCTAGAATAATGGTTTGTTTATCCCATTTTAAGGTAAATTTTTCGAATACAACTTAGACCACCAGCAAGTTTAATTTTACTGAAAAAAAAAAAAACGTTAACGATCTTATTGTTATTTTTTTTTTTTCCTTTTTCATAATTTTCTTTTTTTATTTTATATTTTATTTATGTTTAGTTTAAGTTTTTTTTTTCTCCTTCAAAAGTTGTTGTTTAATAATGTATAAAACATTTATGTAATTGAGTTACAAAAATTCATGGGAGGGAGAATACAAAATAAACAACAACAAAAAAATGGAAAAAATTTAGCTTTTAACAAGATATTGTCGTAGCAGGATTTTTTTGGTTGAATGACAGATATTTTTGTTTTATTATTATTATAATTTTTTTTTTTTCGAAATGTAATTTTATTTTGATGAAAAATTTACTAAAGTTATTAGAATTATTATTTTTCTTTTTTTTTAAAATTGTTTTTTCTGGGAAAATTTTTCATGAATTCGTAAAATTTTTGTAATTTTAGAATGATTTGAATTTTTGAAATTTCAAAAAAAAAAGAACTGAAGCTGATAAAAATAATTTGATTTTATAAAAATAAAAAAAAGAATAAAATAAAATATTTTTAAATTGTACGTAGAAATTCAGAAGAGAATTAAGTTTTTTTATTGACTGAACGTTATGAAATTCAGAAAAAAAAACTGCAAGACTTCAAAAATGACCCTTGAAAAACTGAAACAATGGTGGCTATTCTAGAGAAATTCTTTAGTTAGCGAATTTTTCTGCTAAAAAAGTTAGCAGTATATGATGTTAGCAGATTCTTAAAAATTCGTATTCTGGTCATTAATATTTTTCGAAATCTTTATTAAGCTGTCAACAGAGATTCGAAATCTGCTAACAAATGTCACTTTAAAGAAATTTTTTGCTATTCTACACTAGGTAGTTAAACCAGTTTTTTTGCGTTCGGTTTTAGAATGTTGGTATAATTTTTTTCCAGCTTTGTATACTAAGAATTACTAAAATAATTTTATCACGAAGATAATACACTCCATTCTAGTTCAAATTTGTCGTGTTAACAATAGATTTAATTTGATTCGTTGTAAAAGCATGTACGTAAACCTGTTTACAGAAGTTGTTATAACCATCAATGTTTATACACTATTTGTTACATTTTGTAAATGCATAAATACATTTTTAAATGAAAATGAAAAATAATGAAAATCATAAGGAAGGTATTTCGTATCTATTCTATTTAATTTATATATTTATGTAATTACATTAAAAAAATCATACATTTTATTAAATTCACTATTTCTGTACTAAAACTTAAAAATGACAGAAGTTAGCAGAAAACTTAAACGATAACGAAATCGAAAATAGGACCTGCTAAGTTAACGAAAAATTAGCAGATTTTTCTATTAATTTTTGGTACCAGAATACCAATTTTTGTCGTAGCAGGTTTTTTTACGAGCTGTCAAAATTTTGTATGAAAGTTAGCAGAATGTCAAATTAGCAGAAACCTACAGAATAGCTCCCAATATTCTTAAATTTAAAATTTAAATTAGAGTTATTAATTTTCTGCAACGCAAAAATCATTATTAATGAATGAATGAATAAATAAACAATATTTATCTGCGTATATTTGGTAAAATTATTTTTGAATAATTTATTAATTCCATGAAATTTGGCAAAATTCCAATGTCACCAATAAAACAAAAAAAAAACAAAAAACATGATATTTAATTATATGGTATCATTGTAAAATGGAAATGAATAAAGTTTCAATTACTTTAAAATTGTTCTTAAAATTATTTATAAAAAAAATCAACAGTAAAATAAATCTGAATGACGCAGATTTATAAGTAGAAAAGTTTAGGTAATAAAGTAATAGAAGCTTGTCAAAAGATTCTTTTCGTTTTTTTTTTATTTTTTATTTATTTCTTTTTGTTTTTCATCTTTAATAAAACTTTTGAATAGCAAAAGTTATATTTTGAAATGCTTATTTACTTTCAATTCAATGCTTTAAATACACAAGCAAAAAAAAAAAGAAGTAGAGGAAAAAAGAAGAAGAAAATAAATTCTTTATAATTTGATTCATGAAATCCCACAAATCTAATTTACTTTTTCTTTCTGAAAATATTACATTTTACTGTGATTTTGTTTCTATGGTATAGAACCTATCTATTTAAAAGAATATAGCTACGTGTACTATTTTTTTTTTAAATACTCTTGTCGTATAAATATACAATTGTATGTATTTAACGTCCTTTTGAGATATTTATAAAAAACTGTTATATAACAATATAAAAGTAAAAAAAATAGATGATTTTTATGTACACATAAATCTACGTTCATTTTTAAAAAAAATCAGATAGGTAGATTTAAATTTTATTAAAATTTCCTAGTGACATACATTCCAGAAATGTTTTGTTTTTGCAATAATACGAGTATGTAATATCTGCATCTATTTATTTATTTTTTTGTCTATTCTTATATTATGAACATGAAATTTTTTCAAATGTCAAATTAAACACACTCAGATACGCACATACCTTTACCTATAAAATATAAAAAAACGAAAAAGTAAACTTCAAGTTCTTTAAAAATTACTTGTGTGTATCGGAAAAAATACTAGTATTTTTTTTTTCATGAAACGAAACGTATATGAAAATGATGAAAATTTGGTGAAAGCGTGTGCTTAACACGTGTTTATTTTTTTTCTTTGTAGATTAATGAAATGTCATTTATAATGATTTTACCGAATTATCAATTGAAATTATTTATTATTCAAGTTTTTTTTTTCTTAGAGATAAATTTCATAAAAAAAAAAATCTATTAAATATTGGAAAGTTTTAGTATTCATTTTGCACGTGATATATGTACGTACATATCGGTACTTGTTAATTGTTGAAGCAGAAAAAAAGAAGAAAGCTAAGTGTTTTCAACTTCAAATACATTTAAAAGTATGTAGTTTTATTTTTTCAAGTGAAAAAAAAAATACTTATGGTAGTGAAACCATCCTTAAATTTCGTTCACAATGAACGTTTGATTTTTCTTACAAAGAAACGTGTTAGAGGCATTTTATTTCCAACGTTATTCAGGTTTGTCATAATTCGCAAATATGAAAAAAATCCAACATTGACTTTTAAATTAATACTCATTATTCATTTTCATTCATTTCATTATTTTATTATCACTTTTTATTGTGTTTAATTTTTAAATTGCTTTTTCTTCAGTCACATACATTTGTTTTTTTCTTCTTTATATTATCTTTCCCTTCAATCATCCTTAACCCTTACATTCAAAAAATTATTATTCTAGGTCAATTATGTATTTTTTTTCTCACATTAAATTCAACTTTCTTTCTTTCTTATAATATACATAAGTTGATTTCCAAATTGACTTTTTTTTTTTCAATTCAATTTTTCTTATTTTAATCTCATACTCTACACACATGTACACACATGTATACATATAACTTCTCTTTTAATGTGTTTTTCAGTATCAAGAGTATATGTCATTTGACATTTTATTAAAATTTCCTAATTTCAAAAGTTATGGCATAAAAACCGATAATAAAGTCTTTAAAGGGAGAGAAAAAAAAATTGTTTTTTTTTCTTTCTTTTTTCAATATTATATTTTTCATCATTTTTGATAAATTGAAAGTCTGCGTATATTATGATCGATTGATATCATTATAACTTAGATTTATACGTTGAATTTTTGACTTACTTGTGAAAATTTTTCATTTTATATTTTATTTTAGTTTTATGTAAAAAAAAAAAAAAAATAAAATAAAATTTCAAAAATGTTATCCTTTGGGATGACAAATGACTTTCAAGACGAAAATCCTATTTCTTGTCATTTGATTTTTCTTCCATTCTTTTTTTTTCCGCTGTCATTTTGATATTTTTGTTGGAAAAGCGAAAAAATAAAAAATAAAGAACTTTTCTAAAGCAACAACGAGCCAACAAAATAGGATATAGTAAACCATATATGTATGTATGTACAGATAAAAAGGAGAATAAAATACAAAATAAAAGGGAAATATGAATTTTTCTGGAAAAAAATTTATATATTATGGGTACAATAGACATTGTGTGAAAATCTATATATGTGTATGTATATACGTACATTGTACATAGATATGAGAATACATCACATATGTGACAATGTCGTCAATTTAATGTTATATGGAAAACGGAAAAGTAAACTAATGGTATCAACGTGGTTTGCAATTTTTGTTAAAGCTTTTTTTCTCTTTATTTTTGGTTTTTTGTTTTTTTATATAAAATTTCAGTGAAACATTTTTTTTTTTAAACAAGAATAAATATGTGGTCTTTGTATATTTTTTGAAAGTTTTAAAATAAAATTTCAAAGATATATTTCGATAACGTTTTTTAAATTTTGTATATTTTATATTCTTTTCAAATTTTTTTTCCATTAAAATGTTGAAACATATTGTTATGAATAAGAAAAGCTCTAAGAAGAAAATGTAAATTAAAAGGAATCCTTTTTATTTAAGTTTAGTTGACCTAAAATTGAAATGTGTACTTTTTCAATATTTTAAATAAAAATTTTAGATGAATACTCGTATGTAAATATGTAATTTGAAGTTGTTGTTGTTTTTTTTCGTTTTTTTTTGTAAATTTCATATTCTAAACTTGTTTGTTTTTTTTTTTCAAATAGTATTTTTTTTTTCATGTTGAAAATGAAAATAAATTTTGTTTATTTTATCAGTGAGTTGAAAATTTCACAGAATTTAGTTTTTTTTTTTTAAATGTTTACGGGTCAATAAGTCCTAAAGTTTATGAATTATTTGTTAATTAAAAATAAAAGTTACTTCTTTTCTAAATATGATAAATTGATAATATTCAAGTGAGTCCTTAATTTCATGAGTATTTTAAAAATCATATATATTTCATCAGATTAATTTAACAAAGTGAAAAGAAAAAACTAGAAAATGGATTTTTTTTTTAAAGTCCACACATTCATAAAAATCAATTTTTTATTTAACAATCGAAAAAAAACTAAAAAACAAATAAAGTACGTGGCCAATTAATTTATTTCATTTATGAAAAATTTCATGTTTTTGTTTTTAAACTAGAAAATAATGATAACGAAAAAAAAAATTGAATTAAAAAATAATAATAAAAATCTCAACTCATAATAAAAACAGAAGGATCATATTTAAAATAAATATTATTCATGAATTATAGATATATGTAGTAATTTGAGTGCCAAGGAAAAAAAAAACAAACAACCTATATTTCTCATAAAATTCACATTTAAATCATAAATTTATTTATTTAGTGTGTGTTTTTTTTTCTTATTTTTTGCTTCTAGTTTTTATAGCATTTTGATTTTCGTAATGACACATTTATGATAATCCTTCGATAAATCGACTATCAATAATAAGTATAAAAAAAGAAAAAGAAAGAAAAAAACTATTCTAAAGTATTTTAAGTATACTATGTATGTATATGTGTATGTATGTATGTGTGTGTTTGTTAAAAAAATATATTGTACCAAAATGTATATAATGTATGACATATGTACATAAATACATACTATAGAATGTAGTGTATATAATATTCTAGAACGTTTTCCGAGGACAATTTAATTTACGAAATTTATGCATCAGGATAATAACTCTTATGAGAAAAATTTATATTCTGTATGTTTTTTTTTTAGTTTTGTGTTTTTGCTTTTTTGTTTTGTTTTGTTTTTTTTTTTTGTTAATTCTTATAACGAAAATTTATGTATTTGGGGAATACTACATATTCTAGTAATTTAATGTGAAAATTTTTTTATATATGAGTGTAAGTATTAAATTTGTGTTTACGCATAAGGATTTTACCATATTATGTATGTGAATGTTATTTTTTTACATATTCAACGTTTCTCAGAAAAAAAAAAACAGACATACATGTGTGTTATATCAGTTATACATATATATATGATACAAATCGATTATTATTGAAACTTGTATCCTTAAGAACAAAAAAAAAAAATTATAGCGAAGTGAAAATTAAAATGAGAAAAATTATTTTTATTATACTCATATTTAGGATTATTTTATAGAAGAAATAAATGCTTGAGTATATGCACGTATATATATAAAAGTACATTTAAGATTCCATAACATTATATATTTTTATATATGAGAGCATATATATTATGTGTATATGAGTTACATTTATGAAACATGTACGGACTCGGTATATCGATTAAAAAAAAATATTATTATAGATGATGAACTATTGTCATAAAATATTAAAATTTATGCATCATATTTAACATGACATTCTTTTTATATTTCGGAAGGGTGATTTTTGTTCACATATATTGGAGAAAAAACCTTTTTTTTTTAATTTTCTCTTCTCATATTTAAATCGTATACATCAATGATAATTATTTTTGGGTGAGAAAATTTCAATATACAATTTCTGATGAAAAATACATTTTTTTTTTCATATTTTAAATTTATTATAAGACCATTTCTAGACAAGAAGTTATGGTGATGCACAGGAAAATAAAATTTAAAAATTTTAGAATAATAGAATGCACTACGAAAATAATTCTAACATTCAAGTTGAACTTAGTTTATGGATACACTCTGAAGCTTGTCATAAATGTCCTAAAAATAATGACTAGATCACATTTATCAGGGTCTTCTCATATTCTACTTTTATGTTGTGTGCAGGTTCTTTGTCTAGACATGATCTTAAAAAAAGAAAATGCTTTTTTTTTTATTAAAAATATATACATAGATATATAGCTATGTATGTATGTACATATTTTGTATTATTTATGGATAATTGATTTTTTTTCCTCATTTGTACTATAAAAATTCAAGTGAAATTTCATGCGAGAAATTTATTCTTTTAAATTGCAATTATATTTTTTAGTTTTTATTTTTATCATAATAAATTTTTTGGTTTGTTTTATTTATTGTTTAAAACAAAAAACTTTATTTGGGTGGATTAACAATTTTACCAATACATTTTTTTCTTCTCATTTAATTTCAGGTACAGGTGAAGGTGCATTAAGAAGAGTTAGTTTAATTGTTGAACCTCCTGCTGTACGTAGAGGTCAACATGCAACATTAAAATGTTTATATGATTTAAATGGTGCACCATTGTATTCAGTAAAATTTTATCGTGGACAATTAGAATTTTATCGATATTCACCTGGTGAAATACCAAATAATAAAGTATTTCCATTTCCAGGAATTAATGTAGAGGTAAGTTTTTAAATTATCTTTGGTTTTTTTTTTAAATATTCCCAGACATGATTTTTTTTCCTCGCAAGTTTTGCAAGAATATGATTAGTTGTTCTTTTTTAAATGAGCTACAGTGCATTTTTATTTATTATTCATTACAAAAAAAAAAAAAAAAATTCGTTCACATACTTTTTTATTACTCACTATGATGAAAACGTGAACTCTTTAATTTTGAAATCATTTAAAAAATAAAAAAAAAAAACATTTCACATGTTTAAGAGAAAAATAAAATTTTTATTTTCTTCCTCTCTGTTTACAAACAAATTATATACAATATACAATATAATACTATAGTATTAGATTTTTTTTCTTCTCAAGTTTATCTATTAAATTGCACATTGAAATTTCTAAAATGCACTTTTCTTTTCGTTAATCAAAAAAAAAAAAAAAAAAAAAAAAAGACATATAAAAATTACCTTAAGCTCACATTACCCTGATTAGACTTTAGAGAATTGTGACTTCCTTAATGTACAAATATACGTGATAACTGTAGTTATTCCTTTTTTTTTATAACAAATTTTTTTTGTACCCCAGAGATAAATTTTCTTAAATATCTTAAAGTAGTAGTAGTTGTTGTTGTTGTTGTTGCTTATTTTCCTCATTCTATATTTTCTATATTTATTTATATACATATTTTTGTTGTTGTATGTGCTTTTTTTATTATTATTATTATATTATTTTCAGACATCTCTTTCGAATGCAAGTCAAGTAGTGATAAAAAATGTTGGTTTCGGTTTATCAGGGAATTTTTCTTGTGAAGTAACTGCGGATGCTCCATATTTTTCTACAGCAACAGCTTTTGTTCAAATGCAAGTTGTTGGTAAGTTTAAAAAAAAAAAAAAATTTTTTTATCTGTTGTTGTTTTTTATCCTTTAAAAAAAAAATAATCAAATTAGGTATATCTATTATTCATGATTATTTTTTTTTCCAAAGAGGAAGAGAAAAACTTAAATTTAAGGATAATATCATGAAATTGTGATGTTTGTTGTTATATGTTTTTTTTTTTATTTAAAGAAAAAGAATTATTGTTGTTGTTTTTTTTTTGTTTGTAAAATAGCAATGAATTTTATATTATTTATGAAAATTTCAAGAATGTAATGAAGTTGAAAACAAACAAACAAAAAAAAAACAAAAGTGTTAAAATATATTTTTATGATATAACAAAATATCAAAAACTAAGGATGTACAAAATGTCACTATTTGTAAGGAAAATTCATATTACAAAGATTTCAAAGAGAATATGTTTGTATCATGCTGAGAATGTACATATGTTCTCGTATACATATACATACATACATATATTAATGTATGCTGTCAACAAATTTTATCAAGAAGATATTTTAAGTAGTTAAGTTGTCAGAACAATATGATGATAAAGTTTAGAAAGTATGGTATTTCTTATACAAGGTAATCTTTATAATAAACATGAAAGTTTAAGATAAATGAATGTAAATGAGAATATTTTATAAAATATTCAAGTAACAGGTATAATTAGTTGAGAGAAATTTTTATATACTATATGAATTAAAATTTTGTTTTTTATTTAAGTACATACATACATATATGTAGTACATATCACAAATATGCTGCTGAAGCGATGTGTTTTGATTTCAAATTAGTTAAAAAAATGTATGTTATTTACATGAAAACTTTTGACTCATGTCGTAGCTAAAATTAAAAATTGTGCTATTTTGTACCGTTAAATTTGTGCTAAAATTTAATTTTTAAACAACTTATCCCTAAAAAGTTATAAAAATTACATTAATTATAAATTCAAATAATTTTTAAAAGTTATTTGACACTAATTTTTAAAAGACAGAAAAAAAAATCCCAATAAATTAAAGCTCATATTATACATCAGAATATATTTCATTCCTCTATAATTCAATATGATATGATCATAATAGATACTATATATTTATAGAAAAAATACAAAACTTAATATATGTTACTAGTAACAAAAATATAGAAACCAATTTCCATTTAATTAGATGGAAACATTTAACCGTCATTCCACATCATTAAAACAAAGAGTTCTAATATCCTGATATCCATTCTAACCACAATTCACAGGTCATCTGTTCATTTCATTTATTTTAGATAGTCTGTTCTTATATCTGTATAATGTATATTATTTTATGTATCTTAAGGCAAATCGAAATTAAAGTTAGACAACAAAACGTACAAGTAAAAAACAAAAGAGAGAAAAATATCATACGAAAAGACATGAAAAAATAAATTTTCTAATATATAACACTATCATCATCATTTTGTTAAAGATTGAGAAAAAAAAATAAACAAAAATTAGAGAGAATATTCCTATCCTATCAAGTTTTGTTGGTATTGATAATGTGTTGGTTTGAATTCAACCTTGCAAAAGGACATTAAATAAAATAAATGGATAAAAGAGGTGTATATAAAATGTTTATCTTTAAATAAAGGACAAACGTTTAGAAAATTTATTTATTTTATTTTGTTATTTTTTTTTTAACTTTAATTTTTTTTTTTTTTTTTTTTGAATTCTAAATTATTGACACACTCTCTTTTTATCTATTTGATGATCTTGAATTAACATAAGAAATGTGCAAAAAAAAAGGATTTTTTTTTTCATGTCTGTTATGTTTGTTTTGTCTCATCCAAGTTTTTTTTTTGTATTTTTCAAATTTATGTTCTTTTTTGCTTTTGCCATTCAGACTTTACAGACTTTAGTACTTCCGGTCAGAAAACAAATCCTTATTCATATTGCTTCAAATGAAAGGATAAAAAAAAGCTTAATTTCAAACTATAGCTATTTGAGATTGAGAATCGACAGATGGTCAAACATTTGTACATATGTATGTATGTATGTATTTTTCTTTAGGTTTTTGTTTTTAGTTTTCTACTTCATTTCATATGAAGTGATGTTTTATGTTCGTACGTTATTATAAGATAAAATACTGAATTAAGATGAAAAATATGTACATACGTATTTTCGAATTTTAAATGAAATATATTGTAGTTTGTATGTATATACAATGTATATTTTTTTTTATTGTGAATCTTTTTTTTCACTCTTTAGATATAACGGTTGCTTGAAGAAATGATAGTTTTCTGTTATTTGTATTTGAAGAAAAAAAACATGATTTCTACCAATATTTTGATATATTATATTTCTATTTTCCCAATTTTTTCAGAATCCATCCAAAATTTATCCCCATTCGAGGAAAAGGAAACAATTTCATCATCAATGTTCGCCTCTATTGGAAACCTAAGTTGCCTAAGTTTTTAGCTTTACAAAAATGAAGTTTTGAAGGATTTTGAAAAACTTTTTTTTTTAATAATCGAAAAAAAATCGTATCTTAAAAAACTATTTAAGCAAACTATGAAGTTTTACTTATATGAATTTTATTTAAAAAAAGCTTTAAGTACAAACATACATATTTCAACTAATGAATTGTTTCTGCCTTTTTTATATTAAAATTAAGTCCCCCGTCTTAAGGTTTTCTATGTAAATTCAGCTAGGCAATAAAAAATAAGAAGGAACATTTTAAACCTTAGAATTTCCATTTAAATCCTTTAAGGTACTTTTTGAACATGTTAAAAAGTGTAATATTTTTATGCTTTTCGATTTCGATATTTACAATTATGATTAAATGAAAATTTTCTTTTTTTCACGCTCTAATTGTTATTTTTTTTTTTTACAATTTATTATTTCTTTTGTTTTTTGTATGCATATACTTGTATGCATATATGCATTTTCTACATAAATTCAAGTATGTACAAATGAAAAAGTTCATTTAAAAAATATTTAAAACTTTAATACAATTCCTTTTTTTTTCTCTTTCTTCTTCTTTTTTTTTTTTGTTTTTTCTCGAATAAATTTTAATACTTCATCATATTTTTTTCTGAATTTAATTTCAAATTTTAAAAACAAAAATTTCATATAACTTTTTTTTTCTCACTTTTTTTTTTTGACTGACATCTAAATTTCAACTTTTTGAACACTGACTATGTCAAAATTAGAACATATTTGTAAATTCTGCAATCTCAACATTATGACTAAAAATTTTACAGAAAAAAAAAGGCAAATTGTATTAAAATCGATAACGAACAAATTTTTATAGTGTTATAATACGTAGAAGAAAAAAAAAATATTAAAAAAAAAAGTAAGTATACAGCACCATCATAAAATCCGTTCACAAACTCTCTCTCTCTCTCTATATTGAATTTAAACTTTTTTTTTTCTTTTTATTTTTTTTTTCTAAGGGAAAACTTTTACTCAATAAAAATTGGATATGTCTATTATTCTGTGTTAAAAACTGTTGGTTTCCATGAAACTTAATAATAAATCATATCAGGATAAAAAAAAAATTCATTTTATATCAAAACAGAAAAACAAAAAAAAGGAACAAAAAAAAACTTATACATTTTATCGAAATGCATCGAAGTGAATCAGTAAAAGGATCTATAATTTTCTATGAACATATGCTTTTAAAGTTTTATTCTTTTTATTATTATTATTATTATTTTTTTTTTGTTCAAATCTATAGATTTTAATTGTGCACTAGTGTGCAGTTATTAAAGAAGAAAAAAAAATTGTGACAGTTTGCAATTAAAATATATACGATTACATACATATATGAAACATATAAAAGTATATATAAAGTGAAAAAAAAAAACTTTATTTATTAGAATTTTTCATTATAACTATCAAAGATATAATAATCAATATTTTAACTTTTCAAATCATATATATATAAAAAAATAAAAAATTGAAAATTCATTCACATGTGTGTACATGCATATTTTTTAAAAGTTTTTAGATTCATTTGCTGGTTTTTTAGTTTCATTTTTCGTACTTATTAAAAATTAATTAAAATAAATAAAAAGGATATAACTTTAGATTTTTGTTGTTGTTGTTTTATTTAATAATGTCAATAACTTTAGATTACTGTTAAAAAGGTTTTAAATGAAAACAAATAAGAAATTTTTTTTTTTTTTAATAAGTTTTAATCATGTTTTATTTTCATTTTTTTTTAAAATTTGTAATAAAAAGTTTATAAAAATTTGCAATTTTAATTCACAAAAAAAAATCTTAATCTTAATAATAACGGGTCTTTTTTTTTACGCCATTATGTTTTTAAACAATTAAAACTGTAGATTACAACAATATTTTTGTATTCTGTATTTAAAAAGCAAAAAAAAAACAATTATATGTAATACCTGGAAACGGCAGAAATTAATGTTTTAAAATTTTGATTATTGACGGATGAAGAGCTGAATGAGGTCTTAAAACTATTGGTGCAGGCCGTTCAACGGCAACGGGTACTGGAACAACCTGTTTGATTATTATTATTGTTTTCTTATTGACCACTGGTGCTTCAGTTGCCGGTGCCTCCGTTTCTGGAGCGGGTGCTTCGGTCTCTGCTGGGGCTTCGGTAGCGGGTGCTGGTGCCGCATACATAGCGCTTAAAGTGATTGGAATAAGTGCTTTTAAAGAGTAGGTGGCGGGTACAAGTGGTGGAGGTGCAGGTGGGGCAGGTGGTGGTGGTGGAGGAGGAGGTGGTGGTGGTGCTGGTGCCTCAGTTGCTGGCGGTTCTGGAGCTGGTGGATGAAACAAACTATTTACATCGAAACCACCTAACGATAAACTGGAAAGACCACCTCCATATAAACCATGATAAATTGTTCTTTTCTGTCTTTTATGATCCTCATCACAGAATACACAAACGACAAGAATATTAATCAGAAGAAAAATCTATAAAAATAACGTACAAAGATGAATAAGATAATAATTTTTTTTTTTTTCATTTTATTTTTATCACAAAAAAAAGATGACAACTCACACTTATCACGTTTTTCATACTGACATACTTGTAACTTGTTCTTTTATTTAATAAATACAAGAGTTTTATCATTTGATATACTCTTGTGTGTCTTTTCAAAGTAATACTGTCTTTTTAATGAAGAAATCTTTTCGCTTTTATACCATTAATTAGATACATTTTCAATGATTGCTTCTCATGCAATGAACGTGATCTCATTCTGTTTTGGATAGATTTCTATAAAAAAAAAAAAATAACATAAATAAATATAAAATATTTATAAGATAAAGATATATATGATAAAAGAAACGATACACATATAACATGACAAAAAAAAAATATATCCAAATTGGTCAAGTGAATTAATAATTTAGTAAAACGACACAATTAAGGAAATTTCCTGGAACATGGTTATGAAATTAATCCAAATAAAAAAGAAAATATAAGAAAAATATATACTATAATATTACTAATAAGTACGTAACAACATTGTTTAGTGAATACAAAAAAAATAAAAAAAACTTACATAATAGAAATTATTCAGGAAGATGAATTAAATTAAATGACATAATATGAAATTTTTTTTATCCGTAAATGAATTACATAGTATTCATCTAAAAAAGATAATTTGTTTTCTTTTTAAGGATACAAAAACAATTTTAGTTTGATGTATTAAAATGTTGCAAACAGAAAATTTAAAATATGTAATAAATAACAATATTTACAAATATGATATACATTTATTTATTTTTATTTAACCTGTTTGGCATGAGGTTCATGTGAGTATATGTATTACTTATTATTACTACTTGGTTATGTTTATTTAAATTTTTTTTGTTAAATATTCATAAATAAAATGAATAATTTTTATGTGTAAGTGCTAGTTTACACCATGATGTCATGAAGAAAAATTCTATATGAAAGAATAAAAGAAAAATAAGGGTGAAAAATGACTATGTGTGCTATATGAGTATTATCACACATATGAGATTTTCGTAACAACGCGTAATGTAGAAATGTGCTAAAGTAATATTTTATTGTTTTTTTTTTTATCAAAAATTTAATGTAACTGAATAAATTTATTTGTATTTAAAAATACACTTGGGAAAATTTATATTTCTTAAAATGTATTTAAATCCTTTTTTTCCATTTATTTTTTCTTATTCGTATAATATATTGAACACGCATATATGTAACATAAAATAAACATACATATATGTACGTATATATTCAAAAAAATACGTAATGCTTAAATAAAATATAAATTCAAAATTATTATTGTTATTTCTATAAAAATCTCAACAATAAAGTGTCATTTTGATTTAAAAAATAAAAAATAAAAATGAAGAAAAATAAATTTTATATACATATACAAGTTTAATGTTATACTCATGTGAATTTCATATTGATGACAAATATGTGTCAACCTCATCGATTTCAATCATATAATACATACGTGCTTAAATTTATTATCATATCTTCCGGTTTTTTTTTTCTTCTTCCATCTTTCATATTCCTGTTTTTTTATTTATGCATTTAAATCATATCATATTGAACCCAATTTTAGCACAATATAATAAACTTTTTTTTTCTTTCCAAGTTGTGTTTTTTTCTTCTTTTCTTATTTTGTATATTTTCATATGTATGAAATTTTTTTTTTTCCTGGTTGTGATTTTTTTCTTTTATATATAATATTATCTTTTAACACTTACATATTTAGGTATCTATTGCTGCTATATGTGAAAAAAAAAATAAAATAAAATAAATGAAGACAATATTAGATGTATATTTATTTATATGTACATACATACTCGTATATATTTGATATAGTAAATAATAAATATAGACCTTGAACGTAGAAAAAGAAAAAAAAGAACGTGTGGAAAAGCAGAAAATTTGGAAGTTTTAGGTGTCAATGGTATAACAGAAAATAGCGCTGTGACATAAGGCCAAAGAAAATGAAATAAAAACAGGAAAAATCTTAATGAGAAGCAAAGATTTTAGAACCTTGTTCCTTTAAAGCAGATTCTTCCTTTTACTATTGAAGTAGCCCAATTCTAACGACTTTACTATATTCTTATATAATTTAAGAACTTCAATAGGCAAGCACCAAAAATTGTAGATTAAGTTCTACATAAACTTTTATCTTTTTTTTTGTTAAAATTTCAATTAAAACGAAAAAAATTACATCATAGATCTTATAAATTTTTCCTTAGATTATTAAATTGTCATTGTTATACAATGAAGAAATTCCATTGAAAAAATTGGGATTTTTATTTCTTCAAAGATTTTTCGAAAAAGCCTTATGTCACGTTTCCCGTGTAAACTGTAGGCATATATTATAGAAGATGATACACGTTATGTAATACAATCTCTACGCTTACGCAACATCTAATAACAGGAGCAATAGTAAATATAACAACAATTCAGTAGTATCTTTTTGTTACCTTGTTTTCATAAGAAACGATATCTATACAATCATAATTCTTCATTGTTGGAATTGATTTTCTTTTTATTATTTTCCCTTAAATGAGTGTTAAGGGGGATGGTTTAATATAGGCAATAACGATAAATTAAAGGGAGTTTTACTTTTATATAAAGAAGGTGAAAACAAATAATGAAAAAAAAATAAATAAATAAAGCAGTATAATGAGAAGAAAAAAAACCAACAAACAAATTGAAAAGCAAATTGAAAACAGTTATTTTGTGGGTATTTTAGATGCTCTGAAATGTGAATTAATACAAAATTATGAAGGAGGAAAAATACGGAAAGAAAAAAAAATAGAGGGAGGAAAACAAAATTGTAAATAAAAATTATATTGTATGTTTATTTATAATACACAAGGTACTTAAATAATGTCAAACTGGAGAACAGATATGTACATATATGTACAATAAAAATCGATAATGTTTCAATTAATTTTTTAAAGATAAATTTTTATTTATTGAGGTGAATTATTAGCAATAGCATAGCAGTAATAAATATAGTAATATATAATTCTTGTTTTTTATTTAGCATAATTAAAAAAATAATGAAATCATTATGGAATGTTTTATGAAAGATTTTTATTGTATTGAATATTGAATTATTTACATAATTTAAATATTTTCCCCTTTTTTTCCAGAATTACCACAAAAAAGACCGACATTACTAACAGAACATGATCGATATGAACCTGGTGATGTACTTCGAGCTAATTGCACTTCACCACCTTCAAGACCGAAAGTTGAATTGAAATTCACACTCAACAACATTATGGTAAGTCATATTAATTTTTTACATATTTGAAAATTTCTTATAAATTTTACATTTTTAAACTTTTTTTTTGTTTTCAAATTTAAATTATCGTACTTGATATAAGTTTAAAAATTAAATGTAAAACTTTTTATCATATAATGAAATATTAAATCTTTCACCCAAAAATTTTAGTTGCTGTACAAATTTAAAAAAAAAAAACAAAAGAAAATAAAAAAAATAATCTATCTTTCTTTTAAATAATATTGCGAAAGTTTTTCTTTTTTCATGTTGTCGATTACACCCACAAAAAACAATCATTTACATTTGAAGAAAAAGTATGATTTGTTTTTTAAACTTGCTGTAGTTAACAAGCATATAAAACAAAACCAAAAAAAAGTGACAAAGTGCGTAAAGCCAGTTTTTTTTTCCTTTTACATTTTTTTTTTTACTGTTTCATTTCACAAGAGCTTAAAATATATATTGTCACTTTTTTTTTTATGGTACTTGTAGATAAGATAAAGCTAAATGTCATTCATTTGATATAATCTTATGTATACTCTATTTTTACATTCTTTCTTTTTTTTTTTTTCTATCTTATTTTCTAAATATTTGAAAAGTTTTTTCTTCTTCTTCTTCCTTCCTTACTCCCATATTTACACAAAATCATTATTTTACCATCAAAGATTTTCGAGATAGACGTCCATAAATAAGAAAAAATCCAAAAAAGACAAGAGAAAAAAAAACCACAAACAAAAAAAAAAGGAAGTGAAAAGTTTTCTTTTTTTGTAAAAATCTGCCTTCAAGCTTTGTTCAAAAATGACAGATCTGGAAATGTAAGTAAAGTTTTCCAATTTATCTTTCATTTCGTTTAACCGCACATACTCGTCGTATACATACAACTTGAGACAAATTTCAAATCAATTTTCATTTCATTATTACCTATTTCTATATTTCTATATATAATGTTATAATATTTTTTGGGTGGATGTATAAGAAGTATGTTTTGAAATTTCAGATTCATTTTTACATGAAACACTATTAAAATATACTAACGCCATAACGGTATTATAATACACAACATAGAACAAAAATGTGACATCTTGATGACATGATTTATATTCAAATTGATTTGAAAAAGTTGACATTTATCGTTGTTTTTTTTTTATTTTTTCAAGAAAATTGAATAAAGATAAAGAAAATGAATAAATTTACAGAATAATTTTGAACTATTTAACAAAGAACAAAAAAAAAAAAGATGAAATTTTCCAGAAATCAAAGAAAAAAACAATATTATTTAAAATACTTTAGATATTTGATATGTCCACATATACTTAAGTATCTACAAAGTACAAAATACAGATATTGTATTTAAAATATATAATTTAAAATAAATTTATAGAGGGTCTTGTCTTGTTTTTTCAACGTTTAAGAACTTTTTTTTTCCCATTAAAAAAAAAAAAAAAATTCTTGTTGCAAATGAAAATTGATACCAAAGTAAAATACACATTCTTGAATTCAATGAAAATATTTTAAATTCGTATAAAATACACTTTACTGTAAATTTGTTTTTTATTAATTCGAAAGGACTTTAGACTTTATGACCGTCATAAAATGTAAAAAAAAAAAAGAAGAGATAACAAAAAAAAAAAAAACAAAAATGAAGGAATTTAAAGTAGTTTTTTTTTCTTCTCTACACTTTGATTTTGCTGTCATTGTTATTATAAAAGGATTTTTTAGTATCGAAAAAGGATAATATACGCAAATAAAACAAAAGGCTCGAAATTTCGCAAAATATTTCTCTCGATAAAAATTTATGCTTTTTTTAAGGGATGAATGCTTTTGTCTTTTTTATTATTATTTTTTTCTTTTCTTTAAAGCAATAAATGTCAAAGTCAATAACTAAAATGTTTTTGAATTAAAGAAAACAAAAATGAGAATAAAAAAAAAATAAATATGCTTTTTTCTATATGTTTTTTTTTTTTAATTTTTAGAAGAAAAAAAAACACCATGCTTGAATTGATAAAATAAGAAAGTTCATCTAGTGTGTAAAAATGCTTGAAAATATTATTATTTCCACAGTTACGATCTTAAAATATACAAGAGAAAAATATATATGTATGTATGTACATAATAATAATAAAAGAAATATTCAAAGGAGGACAACTAACTTTTAAGATGTTTCAGAGTTTTAAATCTTAGATTTTATTTTAGCTTTTTTTTTTTTTTTTTTTTTTTTATCGAATACATTCATTTATATGCAAACATAAGATGTAGTCCATTGATGTATGAACGAGAAACGGATATCCGGTTTTTTCGATCAATATACTCGTAATGTAAAGATAGACAACAACAACAAAAAAAATGGAGAAAAAAAAAGGAAGAAGAAAAGAAGTAAATCTGAATCAAAAAATACATTTAGTCATGGAATTTATTCAAAGAAAAAATAGCTTTTGGGTCATGGTTGAATGGAAGAAGAATTTGACAGTTGTTGTTGTCCTTTTGTGTCCTTATCGTCTTTATGTGAAGTGTTTTTCGGTTTTTTTCTTCTTCTTCTTATATTTTTTCTTATTATTATTATCTTTTTTCTTTTTTTATTTTTATTTTTTCATTTTGTCTATTTTACATTCCACTGTTTTGAATAAATTCTTATTCATGTTAATCCTATTATATATTTTTGTGGCGGCAATTTCAAAATATACGACTAAATTTCTTTTTTATTATGCTATCCTTTTTTTTATTTTTTATTATTGGAGTTAGTCCTGTTATATGATCTATATATGGGAAAGATATTTTGTTATATGAATTTATGTTCGTAAAGGATGCGTGTATAAAGTCAGTGATTTCACACCGTTAACTTTGAATAGAAAAAAAAAGTGTTTCCTTTCCTTTTTTTTTTTTTTTATATCAATTTTTCGTTAAATTATGGTGACTGGTAGTGCTTAATATAAATATAATAAATTGGGGTTGATGTTAGACCACATTTTATAAACATTTTTAAACTTAATTTTGTGTATATGAATAAATGAAGGAAGAAAAAAAATAAAGAGAGAAGAAGAAAAAATAGGATGAAAATGGTGAATAAAGGCTGTAAAGTTGTACAAATTTTTTTTTTATTTTAACTCTTACGGTAGTCCTTTTTTTTTGTGGGATGATAAAAAATATTATAGGATATATATTTTTATGTTAAAAGCATGAATGATCTATAAGAGTTCATGAGTCGTTTAACAGATGTTTTCTAGTTATAAAAATGAGGAAAAAAATGAGGGAAAAAAGATAGAACAAGGGAAGAAAAAAAAAATTATTGTGTTATATAAGATTGAGAGATTGAGACGTGATAAGAAAAAGATTATGTTTTTGTCATTTTGTGTTGATAATTTATTACTTGATAAGGTGTTCACTGTATTATTATTTTGAAATTATACTATGCTCAATTCTAGAAAAATATATTAAAAATAAATTAAGACATTGAATTAAGTTTCAAAATTCATGTTGTTGTTCCATAGCTAAGAATACTTTTTCAGGTTTGAAGATCCCTGTAGACTTTTTAAAAAAGAAAAACTACGTAAACATCTGAAAAAATCATTTTTTATTAAGTATATTGTTCCAATAGGGGATTCTTTTAAGGCTTTTTTACAACAAAAAAGTACAAAATTCCCTCTACTATATTTTTGGTAAAGTATTTTAATTGATGTATCTGCAAATTTTTTAAAGTCTTTTCCACACAATTTTTTGATTCATTCACCAAAATCCGAAAAATAAATACACAAAAAATTGACACCCTAAATATACGTGTAATTATCTAGTTTGTTACATTTTTTTTTACATTCCATTTCTAAGAACATTTCACGTAGTTAATTTTTTTTTCTTTTTTAAACTTTAAGATTAATAAAAATGAATTCATCGTTTTAATTAATTTGAAGAAATTTTCTAACATGAGAAAAAAACAAAAAACAAAAGTAAAAACATCTGTCTTGTATCATCAACGTTTAAAAGTTTGCAATTCATTAAACTCTAATTAGCTTTTAAATATTTTTTAACATTATCTTTCTTCGTGTTTAAAAATATTATCTTAAGAAAAAACAGTATGAAAAAGTTTAATTTTATACAGACAATCTTAAAAATATTTTCATAAGGGTTGTAAAAATGTCTACTATATATACGAGTACTTAGATACGTTTATTATACATATCTAGTATAAATTCTTTTTAACTTTTATTTTTTATTTTCTGTTTTATTTTTTTATAATTTGAAAAAAAAAAAAAAATCAAATCAAAATTTCTACTAATATAGCAGATACATATGTATTTGTTTTATATTGTTACCCAAATGAAAATTTTACATGAAAAAAGCACACAAAAAATGAAATTAATTTTTAATTTTCTACTACTAACAAAAATTTTTTTGCTTGTCATAGCAGAATTACTACATGTAATTAATTTGTATTATGATTTTTTAATTAAACACACACGTACGCACAAAAACGCACACATCGTCACTATATGTTTTGTATGTACATATTTTCTTTTATTCAATTTTTTAACAAGCAGCAGGCGTTATATAATACGCAGCTTATAATATTTTCATAAAATCCATCTTTTGTTTTAAATTCCACATAGAATTAAATGAGATGAAGTGATTAAATAAAAATGAATTTTTTTTTTTCGTACGTTGATATAATCCTATGTGTATTGTACATACATATATGAATAGATGATATTGTTATCCTTTTTTTCAACGAATTACTTTTTTTTTATGATACATATCAAATAGAATTTAAATTTAGACCACGTTTTATATTTTTCTTGTTTTTGTTGTTGTTCATATTAGCGTATATCGTTACGAATAAAAAAAAAATGTTTACCATTAATTTTCTTCTTAAAATGATTAATGAAAAAGGATATCTTGTCCTTTTACTTGTTTCCAATGAAAATAACAAAACAAAAAAAAAAACAAAAAACACTGCAAAGAGAAAGAGTATTATATAAAAACAATAACAACATAAACGGTTTGAAATTTCATTCTATTTTGCGATTATTCGTCTTTTTATTTATTTTTATTTTAATTAAAAAGTAATTAAAACGAAAATGTAACACATTGAGTTAGAAAATTTATTATTTACTTATTTAACGTTTTTCTCTTTTGTATAGTGAACAATTTTAAGCAGATTATTTGATATATCATTTTTTTTTTACTTTATAAATATTTCATTTTATCATTATAATAAAAAAAAAAAGAACAGTTTTTTTAAAAAATTATAATTTATTAAAAAATTTTTCATGAATTTTGATGAAAAACAAAATATGGAAATTGTTAAATATAATTCATAATTAATAGTTTTGTGAATTTTTAATTAGATTTAGAAAACTTCTAATTAGTATTTTTTTTTAAATTTTTCTAAGTTCATCTTTGGTGACAAAAAACATAACTTTTCTAATGTTTTTTTTTGTTATTGAAATTTGAGTTGAAATAGCAGAAAAAAGTTTTAATTTCGAGCTTCTTAATTTTTCTCTATCTTAATTTGAAAATACAATGAAAAAAGGTTAGAAATTTTGAGAAAAGAAGAACTTAGATTTAAAAATACCGAATTTCTAAAATAAGACTTTTTTTTTCTCCAAAAAACTCCTTTGAAAAAAGCTTTGTATAAAATATATATTTTATATATCGTTAGAAATGTTTTATGATGAATTTTCTAACGATACTTTGATATACTTAAATTAATTTTTCAACATTTTTCTCTTTCAACAAAAAACAAAAAAAAAATATCTTCACTTCCGTGGATTATTTATGGTTCATTATTTTTTATTTCCGATGATTTGAAACATTTCTTTTTTTGTTTTTTTCACAATCATTAATCACTTGTAAAGGAAACTAATTAATGAAACAAAAAATATAATATATCAGTTGGTATAGAATTCTGAAATTCATATATTTAAAGTTAGTTTTTAATTATAAAATAAAATAATTAAAGTAAGTAAATCGTCTCTTTCAGAATTTCAATACTTTTTATAAGAATCGTATTCTATTTTTTTTAAATTTTTCTACATTTCAACTCGGTTTTCCAAGTTATTATTTTCATAAATTACTCATTTTTCTTCGTGAAAAATTTCCTTTTAATGTAAATATTTAAATTTTTTTTAAAAATGTATTTTATATATTTTTATTTTCGTTATCATTTTAATTTTTTTTCGCTTGATATAAATTTAAATGAAAGAAATTAAATTCTTCATTCCAAGTCATTTTAAAAATATATTTTTATCTGTCTTAGAAGAAGAAGAAGAAGAACAAAAAAAAAAAAACTATAAAATTTACATTCATGCAAATTTTATTACACACGTTTTACAATTCAATGGCACTTATTATATCATACTTTTTAGCATTTAAGTATAAGAAAATATTAAATTCATGGATTTTTATCATAAATTTACCTTCAGAATATACATTTAAGCATATAAAATAAAGTAAGTATACATACAAATATACATACATATGTGTACCTACCTACATACTTGTAATGTGGTAAGCATTATATTATGACTAAAAATGATACTTTTTAGATACTTTTTCTAGATATGTATGTAGTATGTATAATGTAGATTTTATACATATCATAAAATTATTAATATATCATTATTTACATATTTATATCTACATATATAAATAATATATATGTATGTATGTTTATACATTTGAAGAAAAAAAATTATTATAATAGTCTACATACATATGTATGAACATGAACCTATATGTGAGTACATATACATATGTATACATATATACATATGTACTCATATATAGTAAATATGTGCATAAAAGTAGACATAAATTTAGGTCATTTGTTACAATTTAACGCCTTCACATTAGTGAGAAAATAAGGAGAAAATTATGATTAATTTCTTTCTCTTATTCGACCAAAGTATTTCCTGTCTTTAACGTATTAAATTAATATGTATAATGTATGTAAATGTATATGTATAGAATCATAAGAATATATAATGACGAAGAAGGAAAAAGTGAAAATATTTAGAAGAAAGAAAAAAAAGAAAAAAAAACCTCATAATGAATTCAAGAAAATTCTGTAAGATTTCACTTATATAATTTATTATGTATCTAAAGAAAATATGTATTGTTTGTAGATACATAAATACATATTATATATATAAGTAGTATATATGAAAAGTGGTCAAAATTTTAAGATATATGCTCTATTATAACAAATTAATATATCCTTAACTCTTATAACCTTTTATCATACATTTAATTATCAACTTTAATAGATCATTATTATTTTTATTATCAAATTTTATTTTATTATTAAAATTTTTTTTCTATAGAATTTTTAATTTTATCCTTATTTCAACACTAATATCCTACTAAAGCAGATTGTCTACAACATTAAATTATCTACTTTTCTATGTTGTTAAAGAATAATTTTTAAAGAAATAAATCTAATAGAGATCCCTAAATATTATGATTTTGGAAATGTTTCAATTCAATATTAGTATTTATTATACAGGGTGCTTTCAATTATATTGTTAAACTTACAGTAAATGAAAGGGTTTATTAAGACAAAAAAAAGGACTAATTAATAATTATTACACTTAAGGATGAGATAAAACGTAAATGGATACCTCACTTGTCAAATTGATTAACTCGATATAAAAAACGTTCAAAAAAAGTAATAAATTAGCTCCGATAATAAATTAATTATGATTCGAAGACCAAAAAAATATTTTTAATTTAGAAGTTTAACGGCTTATCATCACATCAAACTATACTTATGAATATGAAAAATCCAAGAATTAATCGAGTTTTGGAACTAAAACTTAAAAAACCTCAAAAATGGAGTTAATCGATTTTGTAAATGAAGCATCCAAATGTCAAAAGAGAAGTGTTAGACTCCAAAATGTAGAAACATTTTAACGGTCCAAGAATAAGGTTTTTTTTTGTTTTTGGTAATGCAAATCAATTGATAGCTAATTTTGGCTGATTTGTATTTTACAATTAAGGCTATTTATTAAGTTCAATTTTCAGTATGTCTCACGTAATCTCAAGTTCATTCTGTTTCAAGTCAGTACCAAAAGATTTTATTTGCTAAATTGCAACTCAGCCATATTAACAATTAAAACCCTGCCACATAAAAAACGTTCATTCTTTACAACGACTTTATGGTTTATAATCCGTTTAAAATTTTAAGTATCTGGAGAGAATAAATTGGTCTGAGCAAAATCTATTCAACTTGAACAAATAAGATTGTTTTCTAATTCATTTCTTTAGTGAATTCTTCAGTATGTCTCACCATTCCACAAAAAAGGACCTACGAATCACTCTGTGTTCTCGTATAACTTAGGGCATTTAATTTACAATCATAAGTACATATGTACATAAATGTATGTATGTATGTATAACAACGTCAAGTATAAATTTCAAACTCATATATATCATTGGCATTAATTGTTAATTAACGTTGAATGATGAATGTTTTTTCTTATAGTAAGTATATAAGTTATGTATGTTATACGATGTAATACGATGGATGTAATGAGTTCAACTTATACATATTACAACAGAAGATTATGGAAATTGATTTCTTTTTACTTAAACCTTAATTCTCACCTGAATAATCTAAAAATGAATATACTCGTATGTAATATATAGTATAGGAAATGAGAGTATTACATACGAATGAACTTCTAATTTCAACATTATTTAGTGTTTTTGTATGTACATATGTACATATGTATATCTACATACGTACATATGTGTATTGTTTAAATAATAATAAATGATAAAGAACTTTCATTTTCAAGAATATTCCGTTGTACGTACATAACTCATACGAAACATGTATTAGTGAAATATGTGGTAAGACGATGGTAACGTTTAAGAAATGTGAAAATAATTTGTACATACATATTATAAATGAAAACTAAATACCTACAAACTCTTTTATTTTATTTTCGAAATATTAAGGGGGTTTTTTTTTTCTTTTACTTTTTGGTTATTATTTTGTTTTTCGTATTATATATACGAGTATGCTTTTGGAAGACCTTTAAATACAGTGCAATATATACTATATACACGTACATATAAATTAACTTTTATAAATAAATAATTACCTATTGCTGAAATTAATTTCTAATAAAATTTGAATTAAGGATTATATTCTACTTATTGATTAATTATTTATACAAACTGATAAAACTTTATGTGAAAAACAAAAAAATTGAAGAAAATAAAAAAGTATCTTAAATAGTGAATTTAGTGCTTAACCATTAAGAATGTTAACAGGTAATTTACTTAATATTTAATCTATATAATACTTATGTACATACATATGTTCATATACGTATGTATATACAGCCAATTGAATAAAATTGTATATATATGTATTTATATATGAATTTCTTGTGATTAATGATAAATATCAAGGATTTTCATTTATCAGAAATTTATTATGTAGGTATATAAATATAGTATAATATAATCGATAAGATAAATGTAAAACGTAATAATCAATTGAATTGATATTTCCATCATATGTATATTGCATATTTAATTACATAAATTATTAAAAGACTTCATATTAATCATGATTAGTTCATTTAGATGAATGATGAAGGTTATTGAAAACAAATTTCCGTTTTTTATTGTGATATACTTATAGGTATGGTTGTAGTGACATATGTAATAAATTATTATGCTTATATGATGAGGTAAAATTTAAGTATGTGAATTTATTTTTTCTTCTTTCAAATTGAAATTTATACTGCGATTGCATAAAGTGCATTTATGCATGTATGTTATTTTATAAATTGCATGTTTGTTTTGAAATTTTGTAATTTGTTGTTCGTAATCTGGAAATTAATTATTTTTTCTTTACATTATCACATTTTGAATGCGAATCTTGGCAAGTTTGTTTTATAGATACATGTACCTGGAGAAATCAAGGTTTTTGTTCAAAAACGCTAATATAATTTTATATCTTTCATATTTTCCAGGTATTTTCATAGTTTTTTCTTCTGTTTTTCGTTGTCAATTTTTTTTTTATGTTTGTGATTTTGCTTAAGAGTTCTGTGACACATGGATTTTGGTAAAAACAGTAATTATAAAGTCCGCGCGGTTTTATCGTGGACAAAACAAAATATTTTCTTATAAATTTTCCAATTTTTTATCTGATGTTCTTTGTTGAAAAGAGTTAAAAGAAAAACAAAAATTTATAAGAGAAAAATTTTTTAATTTCCATCGAGATTATTTTCAAATAATATATATGAGTTATATAGTCAGATGTTTTAATTACCCAGATGTTCAAACTCAAAAAAAAGGGATATTTATGCACCTAAACGTTTTGAACAAAAAAAATCACAGAAGTTTAAGTTGACACGGAACTGGACAATTTCAGATTTTTACAAAACCATTTAAGGGAAATGAATACGCTTTTGTTAGTAGGTAATTTATGCTATGTCAAGGAAGTACATTGAAGTTGAAGATTATAATACTTGAAACATTTTGGTTATTTAAAAGGATTGTTAAGGACTATTGTTTTACATTGACTGTTTGAAAGGATATGACTTTTATTTTGAACATGATCCCTTTAATCGACAAAAACAAAAATATTTCATTAAATTTCAAATATAAAATTTATGAAATTTTCAATTGTTTTGTTTTTTTTTCATTAGAAAATTATTTCTTCTACTGACCAAGGTGAATATTTATATTTTCATCTCTCAAAACTTTCTTTCCACAACCAATTAACAAATTTTCGTCAATTTTTATTTTTTTAAATTGAGTTAAGTTTAAATCGTTTTTTTTCAAAATTTTCCTTTAATTATTTTTATTTTTGATAAAATTTATTTTATTTTTGAAAAAAAAAAAATAATTTCTTAACAAATAAAAAAATAAAAACCTTAACCTACATTTTAATAGAATTTTATTATACATATATGTATGAATAAATTTAATATTCATGAACATTTTTGTATAAATTTAAACAAATTATATTTTAGTTTAAATGTAATTTTTATTTTTCATATTTTTCTCATTATTTAAAATAATAGAATATGAATATATAAAAGTTTCATCATTTTAATACAACAACAACAACAACAAAAAATGAAGTTATTTCATACAAAAAAATTTTTTTTTTCTAAGAACATTAAAATAGTCTTTGTTATGTCATTAAAAGTTCTTTAAAATCATATAAATAAGCCATATATTGAAATTGTATTTAAGTAGTATATACAAGTATATTTTTCAAAAAGATGTCTGACATAGATAATATATAGAAATTTTCATACATGTACATCATACATGCATACACAAATATTCGCTATACAAGTATATATGTGTGTACAATAGTACTTAAATTTTATTTTTCAACAATGACGATAAAGAAATGACGAGTGGTAATTGAAAGAATGATTTTAATTGGAATTATTTTATAGAAAATTCTACAATATAATATTCTCAACTAAAAAAAAAGAAAAGAAAAAATATACAAAGGAAGATAAGAAAAAGTGTTATTATATATTTTTCGTTTTTGTTTTCGTTTTATCAACTACACTTTAAAAATAAATTTAAAAAAAAAAAAAAAAGGAAAAGAAAGATTTTTATCCTTCTTTTATTTTATTTATTTATTTTTTTTTAAATTTTTCCTTTTTTTTTTAAATATTTATCATATAGTTTTTATTATCAAGGCTATACAATTAATTATGAAATGATAAGTATACTTGTTAGTAAGCCACTGGTATTTTATTTTTTTTTTTGATATGATATGACTTAATTTTTATGTTTCTCTTTGCATTTTGTTTGTTTGTTTGTTTTGTGTGTATAGTGTACGAGTACATTGTACATAAATATTTTCATTACATAAAGTACGCTTTGTGTCGTGTTCTTTTACTTTTTCTTTTAGATAAATCCTTGATTCCTTGACAAATTGTTGAGTATGTCATCAGTCAAAAACATTATGTGTGTGTTTGTATTTTTGAAGTACACGTATTAAAAGAAAAAAAATAAAAAAAGAAAAGAAAGCTTATATTTTCATATAAAATAAAGGGTGTCTTTTGTTGTTGTATTTGTGCAGAAACCCCCTGAAGATATCGAAATATGTTCATTGGAACATATACATACATATGTATAAAGAAATTTTATAGATAAGGCTAAGGACAAATTCAAGGATTGTAGACAGCAAGAAGAAATATATTGAGGGGTTTTCTTTTTAAAGATAAAAATGCAAACCATAAGTTCTTAGACTTTTATACGTTTGAGTTGGTTTAAGTTACCGTTTAAAATGGAATTTTCTTATTTTGTACAAACAAAATCTTGCAAGGATAATAAATCGCCTTGAATACATGTGTAAGTGGAAATTTCCTTGTTCATTTGTTTCACTTTTTCTGGAATTTTTATGTTTATATTCTTTTTGTATTAAATAATTTTTCTTCAAGAAATAAAGGCTGCAAATATGTAAGTTACGCACCGAACTATGTATATCAAACATTACCTTGAGTTAGGTTATATAAATGAAGTTCGCTTTCTATCACGTCAACCAACCAACCAACCATCAACTCTACCAACAATTTATTCTATGGTTTGCAATTCACATGAAACTAGACTTTCTTTTTTGAATTCATGTTAACAAAAGTAGTCACACTGTATAATATGTATTCTAAAAGAATGAAATACATACATATGTACATATGTAGACTTTGTGTTATAAACAAAGTATTATAGCAAATAATATGTTATTTTTCATTTTATGTTAATTTGAAGCATAAGTACTTGGTTTTTCTTTTTCTTTTTTTAAATGATAACAAAAAAAAGTCAACAATAAGACAAGCTTTTATAATATCACATACTTTTTTAAAAAAATTAAACTACTACTCCTACAACTGCTACTACAGAGCTACTATATAAAAGAATCATATGACTGACAGAGTAATGAGAAATGAACAAGAAGAATAAAGGTCGAGTTTAAATTTTAAAAAAAAAAGTAGAAAATAAATTTGTTAAACATTACGTTTAAAGCGTATATTTTTTTAAAAAAATACATAAGTATACATGCATACATATAATAAAACATAGTAGCATATAGTAGTAAACTATTTTATATGATATGTTTGTTGCATTGTTAAAAGAAGACAAAATACAAGGACACACGCATATAAACTGAACATGAAGTAACCTTAAGGCAATATGAAGTCTGTTTTTTATATATAATAAATATGAAATAATAAAGTAACAAATTAGCTTTAAGGAAAACTCTTTAACTATATGACATTCACATAACTTATTCAATGCAACTACATATATTTACTTTCATGTACGTATATATGTATCTCTTCACTCACAGGAACACACACACACACATACAAACATCTATATAAAATTATTACAGAGAAAAAAGGTAAAGCTTAAAGATCTAATGGAGACAATTAACTTACAGCATGGTACTTTGAACTTTATCAACTTTAACTCAGTTACTTGTTTGTCTGCATATACCTACATACTTTTTCTTTACTTTATCATTTACCTATGAACCGTTTGAATATGTATCTATGTGTATATCCACCTACTACATAAATACATAAAAATGCATCTATATTTTTTTTTCATCTTATTCAATCACATTTTCTTTTTCTTTTCTTGGATCGTTATGAATTTAAGAAGTTCTATTATAAGTTAGTGAAATTGTTTCATTGTATAAAATAAAAAATACATAAAATTCATGTACATGTTAGTATCCGTATAGTATGTAATACGATAAATTTTTTATTTGAAAAAAGTTTTTTAATTTCAAATTTTGACTTTTTACCGTTATAAAAAAAACTATGACTTTTTTTTTTTTTTCAAGTTACTTTATTAGTTTATATTTTTAATTTTTTTTATGTTCTGTAACTTGTTTATTATTTCGTGTGTTAAAAATTTCATTAATTAACGATAATATGCTTCATTCTTGTAAATGGCATTAACTCTTTCACAGCAAAGATATTTGATTAAAATTATTTTAAGTTTAAATTTTTAATAATCGAATTATTACACAAACTTTTAAATTTTAATAAACAAAATTATGAATTATTTTTGTTTTTCTAGACACTAAATATCGTGTAGAGAGAAAAAAATAAAATAGAGAAAATTTTCTAAAGAATGAATGAAATTATATGAAAGAAAAATCTCAGGATTTTAAATTATTTTAAATTTCATTGGAGTTGGAAAAATTTTAAAACTTTTTTTTTTTTCAAATAAAATGATTTTGTTATACTTCTTCATAAAACCTTATATACTCGTATGTAATAACTTTGACGATATTGCAAAAAATAAATTTAAAAGTTTTGTTCCTCATGAACTTAATTAAACTAAAAAAAAACAAAAAAAAAAAGAAAGAAAGAGTATTGTGTAAGGACTCGTACATAAAAAATGTATATAATGTATTTTAAATCGCTTTTCAAAGACTTTGTAAGAACACTTTTCTTTTTTTTTTAATTTTCCACTTTATTTTTTTTTTTTTTTTTTAATTTCTTGAAAATATATATTTTTTTTTTATATAATAAAAAATTATTTACGAGAAAAACAAAAAAAAAAAAATGAAAAACTATATAAAAGAAAGTTTATCTTGCAATCTAGTGAATTTGATTGATTGAAATTAATCACAAAGATAGATTAGTTTACTAGCGTAATATCGTTCACCTTTTCTATATATGCATACATACATATACATATATTTTTATATGCATAATATCTACGTTATAAGTGTTTTAAATTAAGTCACATTTATCTTAAAAGAATGTAAAGTTTATGGTAGGTAATATATAAAATAACGAAAAAATAAAAATAAAAATGAAATGAGGAAGAGTAAAGCAACATTAAAGAATTAATGTAATGTCAAAAGGATGTAGAAATTTACACTGTTTCTGTTGTATACATATATATGTATATGTACATATGTATATGTAGATTTAGTGTAGTAATGTTTGTACATCAGATACATATATACAAGATGTGATTAACGTTACGGAAAATTGCTTATACACTTTCATAGGTGAAAGATTTTAAATATGAGATTTATTAGTTAAAATAGCAAGGTACATATACAGGTGTATATGTGTTATTTAAAAAACAAAAAATTATATGTATTATCTAGATTTTAAACTATTTGACACTTTTAATACAGGAATAGATTCTCAATTTCTATTTTATTTTTTAATGACTTTGATAAATTCACTGAAACCTTCTAATATGTAGATTATTTGTAGCGTAAAGAATTTGAAAATTTATCTAATAAAGAAAATAATCACATGCAATAAACTTCAAAACGAACTATATTTTTAAAGAAAAAAGATACAATGAAAAACTAAATATAAACTCTTTTACTTTCAGATTTTGTTAATTAATTAACTTTTTTCTTTTTAACTTTGTATATAACTTTTTCGCGATTATGAATTTTTCAATATTTTATTTTCTAATTTTAGATTAAGGATCAAATTCTATTTCGTTCATATGAGTAATTTTAATATTCTTCACAAACTTCTTTCAAGATATAAATAAAGACTGATTTTTGTATGTAATAATGTTTTTGTACAGAATCTTCTTTTGGATGTATAAAATTAGTTTTGGTTTCTAAAATTTCTCTATAAGGATTCAAACTTAAAGGTGATGTTTTCAAAGTAGTTTTTAAACATAATTTTGATGTGATAATTTCAATTTGAATTTATTTTAAATGTTAATGTGACAATTTTGTAACTTAAGGTATTTTTAAGTCTTTTAAATTTAACACATTGTAGAATATATAATGTACACATGGTGAAGTTAATGAAACTTTTCTTGAACTTTATTAAATTATCCTGTGTAACCTTGGAATTAAGTTTTAATAAGGGTTTTCATTTGAAACCACTTACAGAGATTTTCCTCTTTTAAAAAAATTAAATATTACAATTTAATCAACGGGAATCAGATGTACATACGGGTACATATATGTTTTTTTTTTAGTAATACAATTTTTTATTTGAGGTCATATTTTCGGTACGTAATCTAAAATTTATTATAATTTTTCATTTTCTTTCACTTGAAAAGTATCTGATAAATCAAAATACGTGTAAACGAAAGTACTTTTTCTTATAACTAAATTAAATTGAAATTTTTTTTTCAAAATATTTGAAAAAGGTTGCTGAGCAATCATAAAAATTTCCATATTTGCTTTTTTTTTTTTATGACAAATTGAAAAAGAATGAACATAATTTGCATAAATTGAATCTTATAATATATTATATAGAATGCATCAGTTTTTTGATTCTTAAGAAGACAAAACAATTCTTAATGAATAAAAATAATTCAGGATGTAGTTAAAAATTTTTTTTTCTTGTGTTTGTTATCTTTTGTTCATATTCACTTTTGTGAACGAATTAAAGCTTCCTTCTGTATATATTTTTTTCTTTCTAAAAATAATAAATGTTATTTTATTTTATTCAACGTTATTTTTTCTTCCTTCTTTTTATGAAATTCTACGAAAAAGTTATCCAAAGGACAAAAGTAATAAAATTTACATGTTTCAAAGATAAGACATGATTCTTAAGACATTTGTGTGTGTGTTCTTTTTATTTTCTTCTTCTACTTGCATTTAATTTCTTTTTCTTCTTCTTTTCTTTATTATTATTATCATTTTTTTTCCCTTCTACAATGTTCTGTATATTGATACTGAATAAAAACAAAAAGCTAATTTGCAAATTTATTTGAAAAATCGAAAGTTGAAACAAAAAAAAAAAATACGAATTTTATTCATATATTTAGCGAAATACAAAGTTTTCCAATCAAATAAAGAAAATAAGCGACAAGTAAAAAACTGTATTTTCTCATAATCTTGTTATGTAAAACATGATCCTTGAAAAACGATAAAAATAAAATTGATAATGTTAGAATATTTGAGAACAAAGTAAAAAAAAAAAAACAATTTCTTAATCAAATTTTCTTTTTAACTTCAATACCAAAAGTATATATCCTATACATTTATCTCTTCAGTATACTATACATATACAAACACAGTATATATACACTATATACATGTACTACATTAATTTTTTATTTCTTCAAGAATGTGTAAAAGTATTAAAGGATAAAGAAAATGATAATGATTTGCAAGAGAAGTGGTTATCTTAATCGTTTTAAAGTGTTTTCACAATTAAATGTGACTTTTACTTCTTTTTTTTTTTTTGCGCATCGTACATTTCGTAATTTTTCTTTTCTTTTTACTGCTTTGACAAAAATTTCAAATCTACAAAACATAACGATTAATTTTAATTTACGTTTTTTTTTCTCTTCATTTTCTTTTTCCAAATACAAAAAAAAAAAAATAATAATAAGAAAATTAAAAACCAGGAAAAAAAATACTTGATTACCAAAGCAACTTTTATATAAGTATACGATTTGCGAACTTTGCAGATTCCTAGAAAATTATTATTAAATTAGTTACGAAAAAAAAAAAACATGAAATTTAATAAGAAAAAATATACTATAAGTTTTCTATAATTGGAGAGAAGAAAAAAAAAAAGAAACGCTGTCATTATATTGTTACCATTGCGATGCTGTATTTTCTAAAGTAGAATAAATTCTGAAAAAAAAAAAAAAAAAATACTAATAATATTTTAATTCACTATTTTTACTGTTAAGAAATCTACTAAATTTTTATAATTATATTTTTTTCTTTTTCCATTTTATTTTTAATTTTAGCAAATACTGTTAAAATTCAATTTTTCATGAGGGTAGATTTTTATTAATTTTTCATATTACATAATTACATAATTTTGAAATGACATTTTTTTTATATTTTATTTCTAAAGCACTGTGAAAAGATATTAACTTTATCTTTGTAAGTTTTTTTAATATTTTTTTTTTCTTAACAAAATTTAAAACGCGTGTAACAACAACGCTTCATTGGCAAACCTTTTTAATTGAATTTTGTAAATATGAATTTTCATTTTCATATTTATTTTATTTTTTTGCTCTATCCAAGTATACAGTTAGCATGTTTTTATTATTTATTTTATTTTTTTTTTTTATATATTCACGAGAATTTCATTTGAATAAAAATTTCATTAAATTAATATAGATTTGTTTTTTGTTTTGTTTTTTTTTTTTGGAAAAACGAAATTTTAATATCAAGGATTCAAGGACAAATTGTTGTAGGAAAATTTGTTTTACATAAATATCAATTGTTGTTGTTGTTGTTGTTGTGTGGGTGGGGGGGATGCGGATAAGGCATCCACGAGCACTCAGACAGGAGAGTCCATTGTACTCAGCGCCCCGTCTCTAGTAAAATCTCCTCGTTTTCTTAACAAACGAGAGGACTTTGTCTAGGGGTTGAGAACAGATGTCTTCCATTCTCATTACATCAGAGTTCCATGTATGAAGCCTTATCCTAGAGAAGGCCGGGCAACAGCAGAGATAGTGCTCTGTTGTTTCGGCCTCCTCCTGGCAGGCCCCACACGTTGGGTCCCTGACCACTTTCATGACCGCCAGATGGTGGTTACACGTGTTGTGCCCTGTAATGAGCCCAACGAGAGCCCGACAGTCTTTTCTACTAAGGTTTAGAAGAAATCTAGCCGTTCTTTCCTCAGGCTTTTTCACAAAGCATTTCGTACCACTGCAACCAAGTAGGGCAGACCATCTTTCCGCATGGATTTTCTCCATGTGTTTGGTGATCCATCCACTGATCAAGGCGCAGTTGATACCTATTGTTGGTTCCGGTCCCCATACAGAGTTAAACGTGCCCTCCTTCGCGAGAGCGTCGGAGAGTTCATTGCCCTCTACACCATGGTGACTTGGAACCCACAGAAGCTTAAGTTCATTGTGTTTGCTAATGGATTTAAGTTTCTTTTTGCATTCATGGACAATTTTGGATGTCGTGATTGGACTCTCCAGAGCCTGCAGCGCAGCTCTGCTATCACTGCAGATGCAGAGAGCCCTTCCACTCCATCTGTTATCAATTATCCAACATGCCGCTTTTAGTATGGCGTAAATCTCCGCTTGGAAGACAGAAGTCATACCACTTAGCGTATATGAGTATTTGATATCACTGTTCAAATACCAACCCGAACCAACACCGTTTCCGGATTTGGATCCATCCGTATAGATAATATCTGTTGCCCCACTTAGAACAGCAGTAGTATTTGACCACTCTTCCCTTGTGGGATACATTACATGATATTTTCTACCAAACATGACACTTGGAGTCATGTCATCCCAAGGCATGTTGAAAAGGTTGCACTTTTCAACAAGTCTGTCCGACATGACTGCATGTCCCACGCTTGTCTCTTCCCTCCAGCATCCGCTACGTTTCAGCCGGTAGACTGACTTCATCGCTACCTCCTGAATTTTGAGATCCAGTGGCAGCAGATTTAGCAGCGCGTCGAGGGCTGCACCAGGAGCTGAGCTTAAGGCACCAGTGATCCCAATGCAGATTTCTCTCTGTAGCCCATTAAGTATTCGAACACAGGTGTTAACCTTAGTCCGTCTCCAAAAGACCACCGACGCATATGTTATAATGGGTCTAATAACTGCCACATACAACCAGTGAGTCATATACGGCCTTAGCCCCCATGTCTTACCAAAGACCCTCCGACATTGCCAAAAGGCACACCGTGCCCGAGAGACTTTGTTGTTGACATGACTTTTCCACGAAAGCTTGGTATCTAGTGTTACTCCCAGATACTTTACCTCCGTGGAGAGTTCGATTACCACACCCTTGAGGCTGGGTAGTTTCAGACCGTCCGTTTTTCGTTTCCTCGTAAACAACACAATAGTTGTTTTCCTAGGATTAACAGAAAGTCCGTGTTTTTCACACCAGCTTTGAATCTTGTCAAGTGCTATCTGTAATTTATTACAGATGAGCGCCAACGATTCACCAGCGATCAGTGAGCATACATCATCAGCATAAGCTTGAGTATGTACACCTGTTAAAGATTGCATCTCATCCAGTAGTGAGTCAATAAGCATGCTCCAAAGCAGTGGCGAAAGAACACCCCCCTGAGGACATCCTTTCACCGCCCTAACTAAGTCGCATTCCCCATCGATCATACCGTCAGTGAACAACAGTCTGTTGGATAGCATGTAGTGGATCCATCGAACAAGCGTTGGCTCCACTCCATGTCCACCAGCAGCATCGCACAGAGACTTGTAGTTTGCATTGTCGAAAGCCCCCTCAATATCCACGAACACACCTAATGCGTACTGTCCTTTATCGTGCGCCTCTTCGATCCTGGAGACTAGATCGTGCAGCGCAGACTCACAGGACCTTCCGCTCTGATAAGCGTGTTGTTTGCTGTTGAGAGGAAATCTGAACAGTGCAAAGCCCCTAATGTGCTTCTCCACAAGTCGCTCCAGACTTTTCAGTAGAAATGACATTAAACTGATAGGTCTGAAGTTTTTTGCCAAGGTATAGTCATCTTTCCCAGGTTTGGGAATGAAGATTACCTTGACTTTCCGCCATTCAGAAGGAACGTAACCCATCGCTAGGCAAGCTCTGAATATTACATTCAAAGTTGGGGCTAGGATGTCACTTCCTTCTTTCAGCATTGCTGGATAAATGCCGTCCATCCCCGGTGTCTTGTAACTTTTGAAAGATGACAAAGCGAACTTTATTCTTTCTGTAGTTACCACCTTCGACGCGACAAACCAGTCAAGTCTAGAAGGTTTCGAAGCATGAGCTGTGAAACCACCCGTTAAGCCTTCAACCTGGCAGCCCGAAAAATGAGCGTCCAAGAGAAGCTGGAGCGCTTCCTGCTTGGAGCAAGTAAACGATCCGTCAGTTTTCTGTAAACAATCCAGCTTGGCTACACTGTCGCACTGAAGCACTCTGTATAGCCTGGCTGTTTCGTTCAAGCTTGTCAGCTCTTCACAGTAGGCTCTGAAAGATGAGAGTTTTGCAATCCTCACCCTCTTCTTGTATTCCCTCTGCAAAGATCTGTATGCATCCCAGTCCACTTCCGCTTTAGATTTAAGAGCTCTATTTAGAAACTTCCTGGACGATTTTCTGAGTTTCTGTAGTTCAGGGTTCCACCAAGGAACACTTTTACCACTTCTACTCTTTCTGTTAGGACAGGCGCTCTCGAATGCATGTGTCAAAGAAGTATTCAACTTGTGAACAGCTACTTCAACCATAGCCGCCGATCGCACTTTAGGTACTGTAGTTACTTCATTATAAAGTAGCTGACGGTACTTTGTCCAATCAGTTTTTCTTGGATTACGACCCGCAGGGATGCTATTAGTAGCCACCGCGACTCGAAATTCAATGTATCTATGGTCAGAGAGAGTTTCCTCGTCTAAGACCTTCCAATTTGTGATTAGATCTTTAGCTATCTCGTTAGAGAAGGTAAGATCAATCACCTCCTGCCTTCTGCTGGTCACAAAGGTTGGTTTAATGCCAACATTGTTGATCATCAGATTTGAGGATAATAGATATTCCAACAACTTTTCCCCCCTGGAATTGCATTTACTGCTTCCCCAAAGGGTGTTCTGAGCATTAGCGTCACAACCAATGATCAGCCCCATGTTGTTGGATTCTGCATACCTTACAATTTCTACCAGCTCGCCCGAGGGAAGTGGGCCAATAGAATCGTATGGCAAGTCGGCAGATAAAACAATGATATTGTATTTTCTACCCGCCATTTGGTGTGCGAAAGTAACCGCTACAATGTCTTGACTGCAAAACTGTCTCAACATTGTTGCCTCGATTGTTTTTGAGACAATCATACAGGCACGCGGACGTTCAGATCTTTCAAAATGAAAGAGCCGACCCCAGGAGACCCCACCTAAACCGCAGATACGTTTTCTACATATCCATGGTTCTTGGATTAAGGTTAACTGAGGTAATGTCTGCAGTCTTGAAAGTCTGTCACATAGTAAAGCAGTGGCAGACTTACAATGTTGCAGGTTAATCTGGGTAACTAACAGTCCATTCAGGGATTGCTCCATAAACAGACACGTTAGGAACCTTTTCTCTCAGCTGCTTTTTTGCAAAGTCTAAACTTGACTCTACTAAGAAGCAGATGAGGTCTTAGCCCGTACACGTTCTCCAGGACACTCCTCGACTCAGGGTCAATGCCCAACACCAGGTTATAGCCTTCGACTTTGTCGTCAGCCTTACCGGTATTGAGTGCATAGACGCGCCAAGCCTTGGTGTTGAGTCCCGGATTCTGTGCACTGAGCCGGGTGAGAATCTCTTTGGGATTCCTTGGTTTCCCTGGAATCCAGACTGTCACCCGTATCAGTTTGGGGAGGTCGCTAGTTTTTTTTACCAAAAACTTTACGCCTCCACAAACTGGCAGTGAACCAACAGTGTCAGTCAACCAATTGAGAGATTGTTCGTTCGAGCATTTAACCCAAAGGGCGCCTTCCCGAACGGACATACCCTCAAATCTAGGAGAAACTTTCGTATCTCCAAGTCGCTTCCACAGTTGGTTTTCAACAAAATCGAGATGCTTCTGTTCCAATTTCATTGCTGGATTTTCAGCCACAACTACCACAGTTAAAGCCCTCGAGGCAGCTTCAGCAAAGCTGCTCACTGAGGTCTTTTCCTGCTCCTCTGTGACTGCCAATCCAGCAGATGGACCAGGAACATCCCGAGATTGTTGCATCTCAGGGTTTTTAGGCCCTTCGATGTTTCTCGTCACAGAAGAGTCCGCGGATTCAGCCTTAGCTTTCCTCCTCTTCTTCTTCCCAGACGGCACAACTGCTTTGTCAATCTCCCGGGAGCCACTAGCCTCAAGAGAGAGATCTTCTGCAGACCTACCTCTTTTGATGCCCGTGGCTCCAGAAGTAGAAGGATCAGAGCCAGATGCTGCAACACATTCGGTGTTACTCACCTCCTGTGTTTTAGCCCTAGCCCTAGCCCTCCTTCGACGCCGCAATTGGTTTTTGGTAAGTTTGCCAGTTTCGGACGAGGCTTCCAAGGTTTTCTTGGCCTTTTTCACCATGTCTTCTACCAGCTCCCTTACTTTCAGATCAGAATTAGTCGTACTTTCCAAAGGATTTCCGACCCTTTCCTGATCTGTCAAAAGGAGGTTCTCCATTGACCGCGTCAATGATGCCTCCTGCACTAAACATGATGTTGCCACCTGCAGATCCGATGTGGCAGCCGCCGCCGAAGCGACGGGAGGATTTGGAGTTTTCTCCTTACCTCCTGCAGACATTAATCCTTTCGTTTTCATCATGTTTGCTTTGTTTACCTGTATGCTCAGGTCCCACGCAGCCTCTTGGAAGGGTTGAGAAGTTACGTGGAATTTTGTGCATTGGTCCCGTTATTGGCCTCCCTTCCAACCTGCCAATAACGCTCAACACTCCCGCCTCGTGAAGGCTGCACTTGGGATCAATTAGTTTCACTTGTTTTTGTGTTTTTTTTTTTTTTCGTTTTTTAGAAAATATTATAGATAATTCATTTTTTTATGTTTTTCTTTTTTGCCATGGTAACATTAAAGTATTTTCTATAAATTTTTATTAATTTAAAAAAAAAAAAATAGAGAAAAAAATCAATAAATCTTATTTACATCATTTTTGATAATCAACATGAAAATCTTTGTATATTTACATATTATATTTTTTTTTTATTTTCAACAAAAAGTGTGATACTTTAAAAAATTCATGACGGTTCATTAGATAAAGAAACCAACAATAACAAAAAAAAAATTACTTTAATTTTATTTTTTAACAATATTATATTTTTAATGTTTTTAGTAACATCCTTTCTTTACTTGGAATTTTATCCTTTTTTTTGTATTGTTTTTTGACTGACCATAAAACTATGTAAATTTTTGTTGTTGTTCATATTACTTAATTTAAATATACATATAGATAGAAATTTTAAAGTCATTTTTATGTAACAAAGACAATATTTTATAATTTAATTTACTGAAAAATAGAAAAATGCAATGAAATTTCTTCTTTAACTTTTTCTCTTTTAATTAAGCTTCTTAAATCTCAATGAACAGAGAAGGAACATAAGTTTGTCTGTGTATATTTATGTATAATAAAATGCCTGATGTTTTTTAGTCGTGTTTTTATATTAATGTTATGATGGTTTCACAAAAATATACAACATCCATATACATAGTATGTATATAGTATATACAGTATCATAGTATACATAGATCTTAAATTTAAAAATTCCTCTCTTGAAAAATTAACGCTATATATATTATTAAATGTATAAGTTTAGATACTTTTCAACCGATGAAATTCAATTATTTTCTTATCATTATTTCATGTCTTTAAAAAACAAAAATGTTTCATATACTTACAGACATTTATATTCTTTAGATACTTTAGTACTTACAACAATTAGAAAAGGATCTTTACTGTGATTTTCATCAACTTTAAAAGTCCTCTTATATACGTAATGTGATATCGTATAGACAAAAAAAAAAGTATTTACATCTACAGAGTGTCCCCAAATAGTAAAGATTCCGTCAATAAAATTTTAAAGTTTTGCTCTTCAATTTAAATTTCTACTATGATTTTTTTTTTTAATTAAAAAAGAAGTAATTTCTTTTGTTTTTTTTGTCGTACTTTTAACATTCTGCACTTATAAGTTATAAGTCATAAAATAATCTTTCCTTAACACATTATTTTCATTTTTAAGACTCATAATTTCTTTTTAAATTATCCCTTTTGTATTTCTACATTTCTACAATTTAAGTAAGGTTATTAAATAATTTTCAGAAACACACTGTAATCAAAATTTACTGCGAATAATTTCACTTATTTAAATACAAGATACTTACTTACTTAAAAAAAAACAACTACAACAAAAACAAAAGGAAAAAAAAATACATAACAAAAAGCATTACAAAGTATCTTAAGACATTTATTTACAACAACATTACTTTATTTAATGATGGTAGCCATTATTTAAATTTTACAAAATGAAATATACACAACGAAAAAAAAGAAAAACAAAAATGTAATCAGATGACACTTTTTGCTTTTGTTTTTACAGTCATGATATTAATTTACATAAATTTTATTTTTATTTTTGTTCTTGTTTTTGTTCTCTATTCACACTTACATACATATATTTTCCATATAAAAAGTAAGTGTATGTTTTTCGTAAACAAATATAATGTATTTCAACGCATAAATAAAAAGAGAAACTGGAAAAAATAAAAAAAAATAAAATAAGTAAAAAATTAATTAAGAAATATGAAGATTTTTATTTTTAAAGAGAACCATAGTGTATCTATTTTATATATTACAATAATAATAGCAGCAGAAACAATAAGAAAATTCTTGTGTTATCATTATAACAAATTGCAATGATGCAAGATTGAAAGAAATGTAATATTTATTCCTAAATTTCTTTGAAAAATATTTTCTAAAGAATTTTGTTACTTTTTAATTTCATATGTATGTATTGAGAAGATAAAAAAAAAAAGAAAGTAGGGAAAAAATATTTTCATCTTATGTATCATTCATATACTTTTTTTTTTTCTGATTGCAAAAATAATAATAAAAATTATACAATAATTTTAAAAATTGTTGAAAAAAAAAAAAACAAAAATTGAAATAAAATAAAAATAAAAAAAAAACATAAACAATAAACAAACTAAAATATTTTCTCTGTATATGTTAATATAAAAAAATATAAATTTTTCATATTATTATCCTTAAATACAACTGAATGTATAATGCATTTATTTTAACGTATATACAATTTTCTTGAGATAATTTTATTTTTATTGTTTTTTGATTTTTATTATTTTTCTATTCCTAAAGCTTGCTTGTTTTTCATCATTTTTTTTTCTATTCTACTCCATCTTTACATTTTTGTTTTTGTTTTTTTGTTTTTTGTGTGTCTACTTATTTTATTTTTTTTAATGCTTGCTTTGCAAATTCATTCATTATAATATTTACCATACGTGGTAGGTAAATATTCTGAGCACGTATAAGACACTTTATCCTAGAACTTACCGTTTCAATTTGCATAGATAGGTGCAATTCAACTATGTATGTTATACTGCAAATATTATTATACGTATATGAGTATAAGTACACATATATATATATATATATATATATATAGTATTTTTTTTTAATAGTATAAGTACATACCTATAGCCTCCTACACACAAACATTAAAAAAAAACAAAAAAAATATGTGCATACATACATAGCTACATATATGAGATATATTCATGTTCAATGACTTTTCCTCAAGCATAAATTTTCTTTTTTCCTTTTCCTTCAAGTCTCTCATGTGTTTGTTCTATGGTTGATTTTAAAAACAAAATGAAAAAAAAAAAAAAAATAAGGAAACTTAAAATTCAGCTCATTCAACTATTAGAAAATTATAAATTCACATGTGTATTAGTATATGTATTAGTGTATACTGTATATATGTAATGTTTTATTTATTTTCATTAACCACAAGTTATAGGTAAACATAAATTTTAATTTACGTGAATTGTATTGTTTTCGTTTTTCTACCGTTATTTTTTTTGTTTTATTTTTTTTTTTTTAATTCTCCTCAATGGATATTGTTTTCAATATTCGAACATATCATAATAATTTTCATGTCTTGAGAGAATATGTTATTAATTTTCTTTTATCTTTAAAATTTATGAAAAGAAAATAGAAAAAAAAAAATTTTAAATAAAAAAAGAAAAACCGAAAACAAAAAATTAATTAAAGGAAACATACATATAAGAAAAAGGAACAGGATGCAATTTTTTTCTGTGAACAAATTTTTGTTTAAAGGATTTTTTTTCTCTTCTCTTTTTTTTTGTTTCTAAACGTTTATTAAATTTGCGATAATAACAATAAAATATCCTGTATTATCCATCTGTCGTGTATGTAATTTACTTTATAATATATATATTGTCAAAACACACATACATTTGTACATGTATGTTATTGTATGTACATACATTAGACTGTCCCTTATTTGTTCTACAAAAATTTTTTTTTGGAAACTCGCTCCTACCCCCCAATTTTTTTACTTATTAAAAAATAATTAAAATCCTAAAATTTCATAACTTTTGAAATTTATTTACTCGTACCGCAAAAGGGTTCTTTTTACCTAAGAAAATTTACTAAAAATATAAGTTCGTATGTTAGCACGTTTTCGTCAAAAATCAGATTTCAAATTTGAATATCTCTGGACCTCGTGATCCGAAAATTTTGAAATTTCTGCAGGGCGTTCTTCTTGTCATAAATTTTTCTTTTGAACAAAAAAGATCTGTAAGTTGAAAAATAAAGGACACCCTACTGTACATATGTAATATATTGGTTTTGATATAAAAATGCATTAGGTCATATTAAAGTGAATTTAAACAACAACAACAACAAAAATAAAAGAAACAAAAAGCAAAATGTTCAATTGACAATCGAAAAGAGAATAACAAAAATGTTAAGTCGATACACAATATATTGACTGCAAAAAAGGATTGTGAAATTGTTAAAAATGTGTTGTTCTTTAATCATTGGAAAAAAGATTCATTTATATGAAAGGACAAATAAGAAATAGAAAAGCAAAAAAAAAAGCAAAATCAAATAACAAATGAAAAAAAAAAAGTTAAAGTTGATTTTATATTTTTTTTGTTTTTTTTTTTTTATTGTATAGCTATTATTGCTATTCTGTTGCTATGCCAAAACAAATGTTTTACTAAATTTTATCACGAATCACACAATGAAAAAAAAATATATAAATTGAAAATTGATAATATCTAATACATGTATGTATGTATGTACATATATGTACGTATTTATATACATTCAATATGTAAGATTTATCTAGTAAAAAAAAAAAAAAGAGTTAAATAAATATGTAGTGTATGTTCATAAAATTGATACGAAATAATTGTATTTGGAAAACGGAAACTGGCGAGACAAAATCTATATTGAATATGGAAAATATATGAGTACTAACTCTTCTACTGTACACTACTGTACTATTTATAATATTACACTTACGAAAAAAAGAAAGAAAAAAAAAGAAAAATGTTTTAAAAACCATATACTACATATTATACGAATATACATTTATAACAACTATAGTTTTCAAGGATTTTTCACAATATACACATAATGATGTATAACATTCATGTATATAAAATTTCATTTGAAAAAGTTGAAATAAACCCTGATGAATGGTAAAAATTGAAATAATGGTATCTAATGTACGCGTTCCGAATAATAAATCAATGATATTAAGCATTTTTATATTAGTCTAAAGGGAATTCAAAAATGTCCTGAATACAAGTTGATTTGGGAAGGTTGATTGAGAATGATATTATGATGATTGTATGTGTACATATGTATTGTATAATAATAGGGTGGATGGATTTGCGGTAAAAGCCAATGTATATATGAATGTATTATTGATCAAGAACCATAACCGTGACATCCGATTGCTTTTTTTTTAAGTTTTTTATTTAAGTCTTGAGAAAAAAAAAACGAAAAAAAAAAAAATTAGAAACAGAAAAGGATCCTTATTCAGGTTCTATTTGAAACATTTTGCATTTCCGTTCATTCTTGAATAAATTGATTCAGCAGGCAAAACTTATCGTATTTTATAAATTGAATAAAATGGAAAAAGAAAAAAACTTTTATTATATTTCATTTAAAAAAAAAAAAAAAAAAGGAATAAGGAATTAATATATATTATGAAATAGGCAAAATAATAAATAAAATAGGGTACATATTCAGTATAAAATATAATGAATGTAGACAAGTGTATAATACATGAGAATATTATGCCTAAAGGTGAAGGCAAAGCAATAATTTTTGTCCACATTCTTGTTTTTTTTTTTTTTATTAATACTCGTATATAACTTATAAATGTGACCTGTCAAAATAATACTATATTTTCTTGTTGTTTTTGTATCTCCGTGTGTCCTTATTTATTTTTTCTTCTCCTTCATCTTTCTTTTTTTTTTATCTTACGTTATTCGAATATTTAGTAATTCAATGAATAAAGAATAAATAAATTATACATTTTTGCCTGAAAATATATTTATTTATGTATTAAAGAAAATGAAAAAAGCTACAACAACAACAACAATAACAACAATAAAAAAAAACATAATAATTTTGCAATTCCTAATAGATAGTATAAATATTATAACTAGTATAGTATGGTAGTGGATAACTATACTTATTTAAACAACAAGAAACTGACAAATTAACAGCTCAATGGCGCCAAAAACATTGTACAAAATAGCAAAGTGATAGCAAAATAAAAAAGATAGTGTATACTTAAATTTTAGTTTTAGTTTATTTTAATACTCTTGTCCAAAAATAAAAAAAAAAGTAAAATAAAATAGGAAAAAAAAAAAGAAATACAACTATACGTGTGTGTATATAGTGACAAAAAAAGGACATTTATGCTTGCAGCTAAATATTCAGCACATACACGAGGACTTACATATGTATATGGTAAAATAAAACAAAAAAAAGGATAATGTGTACATAAAGAGAAGTAAAGTGAAATGAGTTAAATGTTACTGTATAATATCCCCTATCCATGAATAAAGAAAGTAAGTAAATACAGGATATAATATGGGAGGGTATCATTTAATAAAATTTCGTTATGCTAGCCTATGCAATTTCATTAGCTTATAGTTAGGTCACTGTTAAAAGCTAATTTACGTTTGTAAAATTTATGTTAAAAAAAAATTGTTATAACAAAAACTATTTGAAGTTTTTTTAACCCTTTTTTTTTGTTCTCTCTATACATCTCATCCTCTCTAAAATAAGTAAATGGATAAAATATGTATATGTAAAATTCAAAAATCAAAAATTAATGAACAAGGTGGATTTGTTATTGAAATCTTGATTTGATTAAGAGAAAATTGTTCTCGGATTTTTCCTTTCATAAAAAAGCAAAAATTTTCAGGTTAAATCAATTTTGTGGATACGCTATTCTTTTCTTTTGGGAAAAAGGATTTTTTCTTTGTTTTTTTCTTTATTCTAATTTTTTTTTTTTCTGAAATATCTCTTGATTCAATTAATAAGAGACACTGTAAGCTTTAAGAATCTATAAAGTGAAAAATAAAATATTTGAAAAACATAAAATTCTCGTAAAATCTATTATTCACAATCCTCTAGAGTTTCGAATTTTAATTCTATAAATTATCAAATTTTTAAATCGAATAATTTTGAAAGATGGTTTTACAATTTTCAGAACTTCAAATTGTATAGATATAAAAATCATAATTCACAGCACATTATTGTTACATAGACCTCATTAAAATTAATCTTAAATCATATTTGTTTTATTATTTTTCAAAATTTTCTAAAATAAAAAATAAAAAATAAAAAATAAATTTTTAATGTCTTTAAGTTTACCCTGTAGAAAATTTATACAAATTACATGGATGTACACAAATTATATATGTGTATACGTGTACATATGTGTATATTATTATATTATCAGGCAGATAAATTGAGCATCCTAAAAGTGGCTTTTTGAATATGTGCCAAAAGTGATTTTCTATTTGAAAATTTTAAAGTTTAAATGTGTCGGAGCGCAATTACCGTAATGAGTTACCAAATTGTGTTAATTACTTTTATAAACAAAATTTATAGTTAAAGTTTATACATATCCATACATTCATTTATGTATATTTAATTTTTTATGTGTATTTTTATGTGTAATATACATTATATGCAACTATGTACTGTATACAACGACATATAAATAATTTTTTTTTTTTTTTAATTGATGAAGAGTATTTGTATACAAGTTTGCAATTTTGTACTTAAAAAGAGGTGCTTTAAACTTTTGAAAATTTGCCAAAGTTTCAAAAAAAAAAATTAAATACATAGTTGGAACAAGAAGTTAAAAAAAAAAAAACAAAAAATGTAAAAAAGTAAGTATGTACATAATATAAAAAAATATTTTGAAAAAAAAAAACAAAAACTTGAAAAAAAGTCGACTGTAAAAAATGTATTAGTTTTTAACAATCTTTTTCTTTGTTTACACTTTAAAAAAAAAACATACACTTTTTTCCCTCCTTGTTAATATAGTTTATAATTAAATAAAATATCAATTTTTTTCTACAAACTTTAAAAAAATTATTAAATTAACGAATTTCTGCCAAGAAGGTTATAGTGTTATCTTTTACATTTTTTTTTTAATTTTTCGATGTATCTTTTATGAGATGCACTGCAGTGCTAATAAAAATTTAAATAATTGTTTAATTAGAGTATTTCTCTTGAAATCAGAACAAATTTATTAAATTATATAGTTAACTGCACTTTATTTAAAACCAATTATGTGAAAAAGCTCAAATCTCAAATTTTTTTTTTTTTTTTTTAATTTGAATTCTTCGAGATTTTATCTTTTCGAAAACTTAATTTTTATAAGTGAGTTTTACCGTTTTACTATAACACACAACCTATGATCATGGAAGAAATTCAAGTGTTTCAATTTTAACAGTTTTTTCACGTTATTACGAATGTTTATTAATCGACTTTTCATCCTTAGCATTACTTAGTATATTGATTGAAGAATTTAATAATAATTTAATAAAAACAACAACAACAACAAAATCCCATCCCTTAAAATGCCGAGTCAGTATTAATTTACTTGATATCCTTGTTAAAATTGGAAAACTTTAAAAATTTAATCTTAAAAGTTTTTTTTCCTTTTAGATATCCTGTTCTATCCATAAAAAAAAAAATATTATGAATTTTATATCTTATATAAAAGTTTGTAAAATTTCAAAATTTTCTATTAGAAATGGATGAATTTACAAAATATTGATGTAACCGCACTCATGTATATTTTATATGTGTGTGTGTATGTATTCCAAAAATCAGTGTTTACGTGTGGGCAGAGGCCGTAACTGAAACACAAAGTACCGGAAATTCAATCAAAGTGAATGTAATCAATATAATATACGAAAAAAAAAAAAGGAATAAAGGAATAAATTGTTGTTTCAATTCCAAATTCTTGTACATACATTTACAAAATACATACATACATTTAAGGCCCAGGACCTACACACGTATGTACAAATATATAAGTGTATATGCTTGAAGATAAAAGTAAGACATTTGTCTAACAAAATTTAATACTTTTTGGTCGTTATAAAATACAAAAATAATTGTATAAGAATATAAAATAAAGAAAATTGACAAACATTCCAGCAAATCGAATACATTCACTCGTATATTATATGATGTGAAACAAAACCATCAAATTTTCAATATAAACTTATTGGTTTTATTTTGTAAAGCATACATCACAATGATTCCTTTATATACATTTCACATCTGTGTTTCACTTTAAATACATACATACATTATGTACATAATATATGTATATGTATTTATTGGTATACTAGAGAAATTGTTAACTCTTTCTCGAAAAAAACAAACTTTTATCTTTTGTGCGGTTTATGTGTATAAAGCTTTATATATATTTTATTGTATCCCATCTTACAGTTTTCTTAAGAAAAACTAAGACAGTAAGAACCTTCAATCAATAAACAATTCGAAAAATTTAAAAAAAATTACCTGGAAAATATTTTTGTCAATTTTTTCTTAAAAAAAAAAAAAAAACAAGACGAACAGCTTCCAAGAATAATTCTAGGTGTCAGGTTTTATTCGGAAAATTATGCACAGGCTATCTGTTTTTTTTTTCTTTTGTCATTTTGTTTTTCTTTTTGTTTATGTTTTGGGTTTTTCTCTATGCAGAATTTTAAAGATCATATACTTGTATGCAGGTATATGCAAACAGCAAACCCCAGAAAAATGAATTATTCAACAATATTTTGAAGTGTTTGTTGGGATAACACTCTTCTTACATTTTATGTGTATATTAAAGCTTTTATTTGTTGTCACCGCGGTAACCACAACATAACATATATCCCTTATATTAAACGTTTAATTTGCTTTTCACGGTAAGATAATATAAAGAGATTCGTTTTGTTATTAGAAATTGGAAGACCTTTTGCATATACATATTATTATAACAAATTATACATACTTCTCTGTATATTATCCTTCTGAAAAATATATGTATATTGAAAAAGATATTAAATGGCACAAAAGGATCATAAACTTTGTGTGATATGATCATATATATAATATGTACGTATATACATAGCTTTATGTATTGATTATATTGAAGGTATTTAACTTTTCTTATACGTTACACATAGTTATTTAATATCTATAGATACTTGTATGTACTTATATAAATATGAACTGATATATGATATATGAATTTTAGTCATGATATGTTTTGAAAATTTTTGGGTTTTGTAAATTGAGAATATGAGAATAGTTTTAGTATATCCTTTAATTTGTATCCCTTGGGTATTAAATTAATACATTTACAATTTTCATTAAATAAAATAAACTGATTACTTTTGAAGATTAAACATGAAAGAAAAAAAAAACAACAATTCTTTAACACTTTCTTCATGTCAATTTACCAATTATTTAGATAAATTTTAGTTATTGTATTTTAATTTAAAGATACCTACATATATGCTTAAAGGTTTTGAAAAAACATACAAGTATACACACATATAAAGTAAATTACTTATAAAATCTTTGAAAGTATTTCTGTAAATTAAAATACGTCTGTGTGTTTAGAAGATGAATTTAATTTTTTTTTTTTTTTTGAAATTTAAATTTCGGATTTTTCTCTAATTCACTTCAAATCATTTTTTTTTTTTCAAATCACGAGAAATAAATAAAAAAAAATATATAAAAAAAATTGAAGTTAAGCTTTTGAGAAACCTTTTTTCTTATATATATTTTTTTCATTGTAAAATAAAAGAAAATATCCTTTTTTTTTATCCACTTAAACATTTAAAGTCATAAATAATGAAATAAAAATGTAAATTATTTAAATGAAATTTTCATAAATACAAATACTTTCTCAAGAAAACAAAAAAAGTAAAAGGAAAAAAGATAAAAATATCAATATTTATACATGTATGAGTATTTAAGGATCACACTTTTCGTCTTATTTCCACTTTCCTTTTTTCTTCTCCTTTGTTAAGACATTACATATTTATTATCGAAATACTATATCATATAGTATTTTGTACACATACATACATATATTTCTAAAAAAAAAAAAAATAACACAAAGAAGAAAGAAAAAAACATGAAGAGGTTATAAAAGATAAAAATTTACTTCATATCAATTTTGAACCAAAAGGAAATACATAAAAAAAAATTTATGATCAAAGAATATGGGTAAAAATTGTTAAATGCTAAAATGGTCCATTGCTCTTCCAATAGCTTATATTTATATTTTATATTTTATATTGTTCTGATTCAGTATATTATAGTACTAAATATCTATATGTTTATACACACAAATACCATCTATGTATATATTTTTATACATATATAAGAAAAAAATATTCAATCTAAAAATACATACACCATTTTATGTGAACTGTAAGAAAAATGTAGTGTATCGTTAAGATGCATTTATTTTATTCTACTATTGTATATAGTCAAGAAGGCAGAAATCATGTAGAAAAATTAGAAAAACACATGCAAACTATAAACTTTTACTGAGCTATTTCACATACATATATGTATATGGAACATTAAATGAATATGTATGTACATATATGGGAAATAAAGAGGAAAAAAACTAGCCAAATACAAGGTTGAGTCATTTTGTCTTATTTTATGTTTTTTTTTCTTTTTTTTTTTTTTGTATTTTTTGAAAAATGCAGATGTGTCCTCTCATAAAAATTACTTTCATTTTGTGTTCTTCTTTTATTTTTATTCATTTATCAGATTTTACGCTATATATGAAATATATGAGTACACTATATATTAGATACAAAGATTTATATATAATGGAAATACAAATACAAAAAAGAAACGGATGACATATTGTGAATATTTGCCAAAAAAATTTGTAATTTTCCACACAATTTTCTCATATTATATCATTTTAGGGCGTTTGTAATTTATTAATTCAAGTATTTAGAAATTTAAGTATTTATCTTGATAAATAATGATTGATATTTGGTAACGAATTAAAACAAATAAAAGAATAAAAAAAATGCAAATCTTTGGAAAAAACTAATTTGAAGATTTTGCAAAGAGGAACTGGAAACTACAGAATACGTTTTGTGCAAGTGTGAAAGTATAACACGTCCTAGACTTAAGCACATTAATCAGATGTACCTAACACTGGACTAAGTATGATACCTACCGTCTAAAAATGTTTTCGAATTTATTAAAAACCTTAAATTTTAGAAAAAATTAAACATTCCATCTCCTAGATTTGAATGAAATGGAATACAAAAGGTCGATTAAAAAGAACAAACATTGACTGCAAGAACACTAATTATATTGCGTGAAGATACACCTAACTCTATTCTGTTGATTGAAAGTTCAGGAAAATTCTGTAGATTTCATCGAACACAAAATAAATCCTGTTTTTTTTATTTTCTAACAACCTCTCGAACCTTTCAAAAAAGACACAATAAGCTCATACAAATTTCTAAAATTACAAAATTTAATTCTATTCATTAACTCACTTATAGGCTATTATCCTTCAGGTGTATACGTGTTTCAAAGATAATCATCTTATTTTCGGGATACATATCTTTTAGACTTTAATTTCAAATTTTCTAGTTTCGATTTGTTGAAATGATTAAGAAAATATCAAAAATAAATGAATTCATCTATATGTATGTGCATTGTGCACATACGAGTACATACATATTTACAACAAACATATGTATGTATAACATTAAATATAATAATTATCATGGTATATTGTAATTTTTGAAATGTCATTAACTATTTCATGAGGTAGAAAATTTCTAATTGTTGCTCTTATATGATAACCAAAAACCTATCAAGTTTTATTCGAAAAGGTTAAATAATATAAATTTATTGTATTTCATTTTTGTATTTCATTTTATATATGAGAATTGTTCTAATTTTAAAGTACCTACCACAAAATAGAATATATTATTGTTACTCGATTTTAAACTATCGTTATACAACACATACAACAGAAAAAGGCATTTTCATAAAATATCTAATAGATAAATAAATAAATACAAATTCTGTGTTATGTATAGAGAGTACTTAAAAAGCACAACTATACAATAAGAGGCTTTGTTAAATCAACATTTCGGTTATTCTAATAGTTCTATATATAGAAGGAGATTTTAAACATGTGAAGAATATTAAATTTTTAACTAATACATACATAAAATACACAAGAAATTTTCATTACGTGAAATAGCAAAAACTATAGTAATTTATTGAAAATTAGAAAGAAGTAAATAAATTTATTGGGTTTTTTTCTGGTTTGGTTTGACATTATTGGGCTAAGTAATTAGGCAAATGAAAATTGAGTTATGGTTATTTATTTTTAGTAAATTATCTTGCCCATAATCCTTTAATTCTTTGCTTATTATTTAATACTTTGTATATTTCCTTTAAAGAAATTACTTAAAAATTGGAAGGAATTTAAGTATGAGGTCCATTGCTTTCGAAAAGATGTCCATTTATTAAGGATTCAGTTGAGGATGAAAATACATAATATGTAAAATATAAGTAAATTTTAATTTTTCAAATTATATTCCAAATAACCACAAATTCAAATTAATAAACCAAAATTTATAAATCTCCTATAAAAATTTCTTTTAACTTTTCTCAACAAGAAAAAAAAACAAAAAATTTTTCATAAATCTTCAACAACAAATTTAAACTTACTCTTGATTATATAATTCTAACACGAAAAAACAAAAACAATATTGTACCACATTTAAACGACATTATTCTTTTTTCTTCTTTTAATATATTTTTTTTATTTCTTTAAAAGTTAAGCCAAATCTCATATATACGAAAAACATAACGTACTACATTATAAACTCAATCATGGTTAATCTGAAAATCTTCGACTAAAATATGTAAATTAGATTGTCGCAAAAAAAAAAATACATATATACGATTCACAAGAAGAAGAAAAAAAACCACAAAGTAGAGAAAAATTCATAAAAAATGTGTTTAAAAAAAGAAAAAGGATATGAAACAGGAAAAAGGAAGAAAATGAACAAGAAAATATAAACCTAAAAACAAAAATTTATATTATGTATGTATGTATATGAAAAACGGAAATAATAAGAAATATATTTGGTTTGTTTTCCGTCCTTTTACCTATATTTATATCATATACGAGTATGTACAAACATAAAGTACCTACATGTGTACATATTCAAACAAAAAAAAAAAAAAACAACAATAATCATAAGTCAAATTACATCTTCCGTGGAATATGGTAGAAAAAAAGAATTTACTATAATTTCTTGAATTTTTATTTATATGTAATATGACTTTTTTGTTGTTGTTATATTTTTATATGATGACCATAAAAAACTAACATTCCAAATATTTATGCAGACAAAAAAAAATGATTTAAAAAAACAAACAAAAATAAAATAATTCACATATCAGATAATATGATGTTAGTTTACTAGCCATAACCTTGGGATAAAGGTCGTCCGTCATAGATCATAAAATATGTAATAAAGTACTTTACATATAATTATTAGATCATTATTTTGTAGTTTCGTTAGAAAGAAGAAAAAAAAAATTTCTATTTTTTTTTTAAGTGCCATTTTAATATGTAATATATGCTGATTTCTTATTCTAATGACATATTATTTTAGTAACTTTTTTACACATATCATATACATAAAAATTGTCATAATCAGTATGTTATTATTATTATTACATAACATATACTTAAGGGATATATTATATGACATAACACACTGAAAATATCATATATGTATAATAAGAACTTAGAAGAAATATAAAAAGAAAATGAATAATCTGTGTGTTATAATGTGAGTGAGTGTGTGTGTGTGTGTTCGTTTTTTTTTATGGAAAAACTGAAATCCAAATGAAGAAAAAGAATGATAATTCGCTTCTATGATGATATAATTCTTGAATCTTCAGATATATAGATTATGGAAAATGTATCTACATCTCTGTACATACATGTATGTATTAAAAATAAGCTTTATATATGACAAACGTACACTATAAAACTAAAACAAATTAAAGAAGAAGAAGAATAATAATAAAAGACTAAAAAATAGTAGAATATTATTTTATTTTACTATGTCGCGGAAGTAATCATTTTCATCATGTATGTATGTGCTTTAAATCCAGATGGAATTAGTTACAGTGATTTGGTTGAAATAGATAAAAGTGAAAATTTTTTCTTCGTTACGGTACTAAAAGAGAAAACAAAAAAAAAACAAAAAAAATAAAAAGGAAAATTATACTCATGTATTTCAGTTTTTATGTAGAAAAAGAAAAATAATCATAAGGATCATATATGATTAACAGCACCAGTAAACTAAATTTTAGAACTTTAAAACGTTTTATTCAAGGACAACTATAATATTTTCTTTTAATGTGTATATTTTCAAATACACATTAGCTTTACATTTTTTTTTAAAAGCTTCATTATCAAGCATTTTTTTTTTTCTAGTTCATTTTTAATGAGAAATTCAAATCAAATTCTTTCCGTTCTAATTTTTTATTATGTATTTCTTCTTTTTTTTTTTTTAAATTTTTTTTTTTCAAAAATTTAGTTCAAGTGCATCATAATTTTATCTTAGAAAGTGTGTATCTGGATATCCTTGTACATTAAAATAAACTCTACGGGTAGTCACTTTAAAGATAAAAATACAGATTTTTTTTTTTTTTATATTTTGCTCATCACTCTTTTAATATAGTGTAAGAACTCATTTATTCTATTTATCTGACACAAATATTCTTTTGAATTTATGGTTCGTTTAGTATTTTTACATTGCACCTATAAGGACTTAATTAATTGCACGAAAGAAAATATAAAATAAACAACTACATACTTCAAATTTAGTAGAAGAGAGAAAAAAACTGTTGTAAGCAATGACTGATCATTTTGACTTTTGCTTTTACACAATTATAATAAATGTTTTATCCTTAACATTCAAATCAACATCTCAAACACACTAAAATTTCATGAATTTCCACTTTAAAAAAAAAATCTTTTTATTTTTTAGGTAAATTTAATTTATTTATTTAAATTTTTTTTTCTTTTATTTAATTCACTTTCTTCCTCTTGTAGTTTTTTTAAAAAATGAAGCTTTTTAATTTTTTCGTTTTTCTAGAAAATCTGTAATATTATTGTACATGTGTATACCAGGGTAAGAAAAATTTACTAGAATTTAAAAGGACGGAAAAAAAATAATAATAATAATACTAAACACGAAAAAATTTTACCTAACATTATGAATTTTCAATTTTTTGGTTTTTTTTTTGGAAAAAAAAATAAAGAAAAAAAATCGTTTAAAGGAAAAATAAAGAAAATTCAGAAAATTCACCTGTCTTTATTTTTTATTCCTTTCATTTATCTATCATACATTCATTGGCATTTATAAAAGATATGAAAAGTTCTACATACTATGTACATACTCGTATATATAACAATATTATACTTAAATTGCATAATCCTTTTAACATGTACCTACGATACCTTAATACTATATACATGAATGTACTTGTACATATATGTATCTGAATGGGAATGTGCTAAACCGATTTTCACATTTCACTTTTTGTGAATTTTAAATTACTTTCAATCATTTTATATACATTATATACCTATATATCTTTATACATATGTAACATATAGGTAAAAAATATTTTGTAAAATTTTCATTTTACATCAAATAAAATACATACACACACAATTTCATATCTATATGTGTATTTATACACGTCAAACATATTTAAACTGACTGATATAATGTATGTAGATACGAGTATACATACATATATGTATATAAAAATATTTTTATCTGTGAAAATTTGCACAGTGTTAATAGATGTTTTTGGAAAGTTATTTAGTAATATACATACATATTTATGTAAGTAAGTATACATACATACGAGTATACATATGAACATACCTATACTTGTATATTTGAGATACTTTTTCGATTCATTATCCGGATACAGTAAAATTGGATTTTCATGAAAATTATAGATATCTCTATATTTTAGGTAAAGAAAAAACAAAATGTTATTTTTTCTTCTTCTTCTGTTATACATACATATATTTATTGTTGACTATCTCGAAATATATAAAAACAGTTAAAAAGAGTTAAAAGTATTTAGTGGATGTATATTTTTTAATCTACAGAACTTATTGAAATTGGAAATTGAGAATGAACAAAAAAAAAACATATATTTTAAAAATTTTCCGTATTATTTTATATTTATTTGACATGAGTACGTATATGCATTACATATGTATGTATATTACACATGTATACAAAGTTACATTATGTAGAAAATTACATATGTGTACAATTTAATTTGAACATAAAACTTTGAGAATATTTTGTCACATTTCAATTTATCAATATTTTCTTATAGTAGTTTGTAATTCATTATGAACCTTATATGTTTACATGAGATCTCTTTCATAAAGGATTAAAAAAAGAAAGAAAAAACATATCTATACATATAAGTACATAATTGTATGTTGAATGAATTCTTTGAAAACTAAATTGAAATTGGAAATGCTACCAACACAAACATTAAAGAAACTTATTTGAATACTTACTTATATGTATTTCAAGACATACACAAGCATATACAATTATTTAATGACATATAATAAATATTAAATTGATGTCAATAAAATGGTTTCACGTTATAAAATGATTATAAAATTATTAGTATTTTAATATTAAAATATTCTGGTAAAAGGTGAGAACATGTATAGTACTTTTCATGTATAATAAAACATTAATGAAATTTGGTTTGAAATATAAATTGTAATTGATTTCACATTTTCATAAACATAAACACAAATTGAAATAAATTTTGATATTTGATTGATATTTCAAACATATTTCATGTTTTTTTTTGTTTTTTCTTAGAAATATTGTTTTTATTTTTAAAACCCTTAAATACTTTCGTCTTTCCTTTTGCCATTGCTCATGTTTTGAAATAAAATTCAGCAGAAAAATATTCCTCCAAAACAAACTCTAGTGATGCATGGATATACACAAATCTAAAAATATGTATATAATATGTATGATTGTTTTATGGTCATATGCTTTGATTTCTTTCAGACTTTTCCTAAATAAATAAGTAAAATAGAAAGTTATCTATTGTGAAAAAATCAAATCCTCCGAATGAAGAATTTAAAAAAACATATTTTTTTTTATTTTTTCCAAATTTAATTGAAATCATTAACCACTTAAAAGTAAGTTTATTTCAAGTACCTACTTACTTTTTTTTTTTCTTTTAAACAAATAAAATAGTTTTAAAATAAACTTTTCTTAACATCCGACAATATACAAAGTATATTCACAAGTATCTTTTAACAAAAGAATAAAAGAAAGTTTCTCTCTCAAAAGTGAAATGATAAAATTTATTTTCCTTTTTTAAAATCTAGGAGAAAAAAAACATATTTTTTTTCCACAAAATGGTGGTGTTTTTTTTTAAATTCTTTTTTTCTACTTGAAATTTACAATACTGACAATATTAAGTAACTTTGAATTGAAAAGTGAATTAAATCAAAATATAAACAAAATATATTTATCTTCTTCTTCTTCTTTTTTGTTGTTGTTGTTGTTGTAATGAATAAAGTTTCTTAATTTTTTTTATGTAATTATATCGTTGTTTTTATTTTTTTTCTTCTTTTTTTTGTGTTTTTGTTTTATTCCCTTTTTCTGCTCCAAAAAAAAAAAAAAAAGAAAATCACAACTTTGAAATGGGACCATAGCTTTTAATTTTAATTAAAAGTAAGAAAAAGGAATTATAGTAGATACAATAAATTTTTGAAGATTTAACTCGAATTCAATGAAACAGATTTTATTTTTTTTTTAGAATTTTCTCAAGTGCTGATGATGATATTTAAGAAAATTTTGTTGATTTAGAATAAAAGAAAAGTTTTTAATTTCAAAAAAAAAAAAATAATAAATAAAATAATTGTTTTTATTTATTTTTAAAAATAATATTTATTAATTTTTATTCTTATTTTTGTTAAGTATAACATTTTCGTTTTAACAATGGTTTTAATTTTATTTTAAAAATTATTTAAAAGACTCTCATACTATCTAATTTTCCTTTTTTCCATGATTTTTAAAAATAAAAACGTATAAGAATTATCATTAATTGCAAGCTTTAAAAATTTTTATTTCGAATACTCAAAGGCAAACAGCAAAATCCTTTTCAAATTTGAAAAGTTCATAAAGTTTTAAATTTCAAATTAAAAGTTATTTTTGTTTTTTTTTTGCGATATTCCAATTATTTAATAACAGGATCATTAATTTTCTATTTTAATTTTCAATTTAATTTTTTTCTAATTTTTACATTCTAATTATTTCCATTTTAGAAAAGATCTAAAAAGACATTTTGAGAATTTTTCATACGTGGAAAAATCTTGTTAACAAATTTCACATTTATAATGTATTTTATTTTATTTATTTTTTTTTTTTTTTTCGTAAAAAAAAAGTATACGACATAGGTAACTCATTCTGTGTTGTGTAAAAAAAAAAAAGTGTTAGAAAAATAAAATAATCTAACAAAAAAAAAACATCATAAAACAACTGGGACACATAAACATATATTTAGCATACCTATACAAAATAAATGAATAACCTAACACATTGTCTAATTCTTTTGTCCTTAGATTTGTATCAAGTCCATTTTTTATTACATACTTTTAATATAAAACGTAAAAATAATAATAATGATAATAATAACAACAAAAACATATAAATGATGTCCTTTTTCTGGACAGTAAGATTTCTGAAACATTTACACAAAATACTTACGTTCAAATAAAGATTTTATTAATATATTATATACAAAGGGTGTTTGTTTTATTCATATATTAGTGTTTCAACTTCCAAAAATTGCTTAGAGTTCTTTTTTTTACCAGATTTATTGCAGAATCTCATGTTTCTTCAACAAAAAGTTATTTAATATCTAAGGAGCTAATTTTAATTAAGACCGTGTTCTAAAGTTTTTTTTAATGAAATTTACTTCTGATGATATTTAATATAGAATTAAAAAGAAACACCCTATTCACATATTTATATGTAGATATGTAGGTACTTATAGTTTTAATATTATATTTTATTTTGTTTATCTTTTTCTAAGGATTTATTTTTAGAATCTAATTTATGCTCTTATGAACCAAAAGTCTTTATATACGATACATATATATTTCTTTTGTAATAAATTCATGACAAATTAAGGATAAACTTAAGTGAAAAATAAAAAGGGGTTAAAATAAAAGGTTGATAGAATGTATTTCAAATATAATTTTCTAGACCACAAATCTTAATTTTATAAAAAAATAATACTATTACAATAGAGCTTTAATATTACTGTAATATAATATATGTATATTCACGTACGATAATATAATATAATATTTTTTTAAAAAAATGTTCCCATTACATGAGAGTATGTAGTACATATGTATGTGCTTCATGAATAAGCAAGTGGACAACATACATTCACATTAGAATGACAGGTTTTTAATTTTTTAACGGTAAAAATAATAAAATACCATACATGTGTAAAAAAAAAAAACAGTTTATGTATTCGTGTATAAAGATTTTTATCAAATTTCTAATGTATTATAAAACTATTTCACACAACAACAAAAATAAGAAAATATTTTGAAACTGGAAAAAAAAAAGCTCATATAAAATTCACTTTGAATATTAAACACATTTTTTAAATTTAAAATAAATTACAATTTATATAACGGAATTTTGTTTTTTCTTCTGTTTTTTTTTTGTTTTTCAATATAAAATCCACACGTGTAAAAGTAATTTAACTTTTATTAAAAAAATATTTATTTGTTGATGTATAAAATTATGATTGAAAAAACAAAAAAAAACAAAAAAATAAATAAATTTTATGATTATTTGGTTGCGTGTAAAATTTTAAATGTACGTTATTAAAATTAAAATAGTAAAAGGATTTCTTTTTCTTCTTTTGAAGAATTTATAGAATATCAATTGTAAATAAAATTAATTTCAATAAAACAAATGTTGTTTTTTTTCTCTCTTTTAAAAATGATATTGCAAAAATTTTTACAAATAAACAAACAAAAAAAAAACAAACTCGTAAAAAGAAAGAAAAAATGAAAAAGATGCACGTTTGTAAATTTACAATATTATATATTGTAATCAACAACAAGAGCATGTACAAACATAATAAATTGAAATTTAAACTTTATTTTATGTACAAAGATATCTTTTTTCATAGCTTAAAATAAAAATGTTGCTAGTTGTTATTTATTTATTCATTTTTTTTTTTTTCAATAAAAATTATTCAACTGTATTATGTACTGAAATTCGAGAAAATTGAAATTTTGTTTCATATTTTTTTTTATGTTGTATGTATATTCAACCAATATAAAAAGCTCACGTAATGTTATTTTCAGTTTTTGAGTACAAAAATTAAATTTGTGATTTTTACAATTACGTTCATAAATTCGAGGACATAAGAACAAGAAAATGATTTTTGTTTTAATTTTATCAGAAAATTATATAGGAAAATTAAATTTGAACGAAAATCCTTAGCTTTATTTATTTGTAGTAAAAATCATGCAATTTATGTATATAGTGGATCTTGCATACAAGTAAAATGTGATTTGTTTAAATATTATGTAATGCTAAGTTTACAATACAGATTGAAACGTAGATTTTGCTGCATTTCTTTCTTTTATTTGTCAGAGTATATATCGCTTTCGCATTCATACCTCGAAGTGAGATTGCAGAGTCAGCGTCAGATTAGGCTCTACTTCTACTTTTCAATATGGATGTTCGAAAAATTAGTTCTCACTAGTTAAAAAAAACTTTCGTTTCAAGTGGAACAAGAAGTTTCTTGTAAAAAATGTAACAATAAAACAGGTTTTTTCGAAATTTATTTAAATATGAACTTAAAATTTCGAAGTATTCAAAAGCTATTATTGTTGACGGTTATAGATTTTACAAAAAAAAAGATAATTACATTTTTATTCCATGAAAATTTAACAAAAAACAGAAAAAGATAAATTATTTTTATTCATTGGAAGTGTTCACAGTGAAGATTTGTTACGAAATATTTTAAACAAAAAATTATAAAAATATGTCAGTTTGAATTTGAATTTTCAAATGTGATTTATGAGTTCGAAAACATCCGAAAATCGAACTTACTAAACTTCACTATACGCTGAATTTTAAACAGATAAAATTTTCCACGTTCTGTTGTAAACGCTCCATAAAAGTAAAAAAGTATTTCACGAAATTACTGACTGGCAAAAGCCTAGTCTAAAGTTTTTGATTAAAGCTTTGTTGGAAGTTCTTCATTACTTTTCAAAGAAGAAAGAAGTTAAAACAGTTTTTTCGAAACTACTTTAAGAAGAAGTTATTTTCAAATAAAATAAATAAACAAATGCTACGCATTTCAGTCGAAAAACTTTCTCGAATTTTTTCAAAATTGCTCATTAACGAATTTTCGAAATTATTTTCGAAATCATTTTCGAAATTACTGGAAAAATTTTACTTTTATGACTTATTTTAGACCTTTTAAAAATGATCTGGGCTCTTTGAGGAAACTATTTACATACTTTATCACGACTGATCGTAGGATTAAAAAACAAAAAACATCGATTTTCAGTTATTATTTCTCACACTTTCTTTTTGGTTAAACAAACTTTCAAGTAACATTATTTTGACCTATTTTGCTTTATTTTTAGATAAATTAAGTATTTGTTTGAAAAGTACGACTTGCATTGAACAAAAAAAAATATATTAAAAATTTAAATTTCATTTATTACACACAAAAAAAAACCCATATAGCTACATCCTTTCATGCGAATACGAGCATGAAAATTTTTTTTTTTTTTTGAATATATTACAAGAACTTAATAATTTTAGTGTGTGTGTTTTTTTTTCTATCTTTTAAAAATGTATCAAGTAAACTTTATAATAATATTATTTTATTTTTTTGCTCCTTTCAATTTCTTTCGTCCTCTAGAATTTTTTTTATCCTTGAAACTTTATTTTTTTCTTAAAAATTGAAAAATTGAATTAATCAATAAATTTGTATAGGACTTTTACTTTACAATTTTTTTTTTCTTTGTATTATTAATTTTTTTTTTCAAATTATTTTATGAATTTTCATAAACTTTTTTTTTTATATCATATTTTAATATTCATATCAAGAAGTATATTCATACTCAAAACTTTTCGTAAAAATTGTATACATATTTTAATATAAAAAATAAAAACGTATTTTTTTTTTCCTTTTTGTGAATTGTGAGTTATTGCAATTCTACAGGAGTTTTTATCTTGATTACTTTTATAGTTGTATAAGTCAATACATGTGTGTATGATAAGTTTTTTTTTTTTTTCAATGAATAAGATCCTTTTTTGTAGTGTATTATGGAATTCTTGTTAAGATTTATTATTGTTATTGTATACCATTTTTTTTTTATTTCAATATTTTCTTTGTAATTTTGTTACTATGATAAAAAGTTGATACAAAAAATAAAAAAAAAAAAGTAAATAAATACTGTATAATATAATATTTTAAAAGTTTTCTGAAAGTACACAAAAATTAGGTACACATATGATATTATCATGATTTCCAATCACGTACATGTAATTCATTTTTACTATCATGAAATTATTTATATGTTTCTATGTGAGGATTACATAAAAAAAAACAAAAAAAAACAAGAAAAGTACAATAACAATTTAATTAAAGTCTATATACAATATCAATATTTTCTGTTCTTTTTGTGTTTTTTTTGTCGAACTTTTATTAAAAGTTAATAAAACAATAAAAGAAACAACTGAATTTCATAATTTCGTTACTGTATATTTTATTGTATCAATAAAATGTCATCAAATAAACAATTTTGTTGTTTAAGCTTTTGTGATAATTTAAAAACATTTCGGAAAAAATACATGTACTTTTAATCATAAATTGTATGATATGTTATAGCTATAAAATCCTTTGTATTTATTTACAATTTCGAGAAAATTTTAATCAAAAAACTTCCAATACTGTAAAATATCAGAGTACCTGTACATTTTTTTACAAAAAAAAAAAAAAAAAAAAAACAGAATTTCATAAAAAAGTTCATATTAAAAAATTAAAAATTTTTGATGTTATTTATTCAAAGAATTCATTTTGTAAATATCTATCAGCTGTTTTTCGATTTGTTGTTTAATTGAAATATTCTACTTTATCCTTTTTTGTAATAAAAAATACCGAAATATTTGTACTTAGAAATTTATCTTTTTTTTTTTTTACATACTTTTATGAACAAAAACAATTTTTTTTATTCAAATAAATTGAAAAGTAAGAAAAAATAAAAATCGGTACTTTGTTTACAAAAATAAACACAAAAATTTTGTAAATAGAAAATTTAATAATGAATTTGCTTACAACTTGATGTGTAAACAATTTTCTACAAAATATGTACACAACAACATAATTGTATAACTGTATTATGACATGTTATTTGTTTTATATGTTGTGTAGTAGTTAATATGCAGTATAGTTTCAAAACAATTGCAGTGGACCTACATACTATTTATATATATATATATAAATACGAGTACATATGCATATGAAGATGATTATTTGCTTATGAACATAGCTTTATTGGCTATTTTAAAACATATTAGATAGGTAATTCTACTATATATGGTATATATATGTATGTAAAATACACATATGAATACTTAATACTCGTATATAAATATCCTTTGTATTTTGAATGAGTTTAATTGATTGTGAAAATTGAGATTACTATTAAACTTCTACAAATTGAAGGCAATCAAAAATAAATCATACATATAATTGAATTAAAGTAAACAAGTAAAAGTAAATTGCATGTGTGCTCTTTAAGAATTTAAACTATTTAAATGCATGGTAATGTGTAGGTATATTAATAAATAGTATAATACAAATAAGTTGTATTATGCATTGAAATTTGAAGGAAATAAAAGCCTATATTCATGTACAGTGATTTTATTTTTAATAAATCATTACCTTTTTTGTGTAGAACTGTGGGCACTCGTTAAGCTAGCTACTATTTAATCAATCAAAAACTTAATAAGCTAGGATTCACTCACCAAAAAAGTTATTTCTCTCATACTTTATAGAAACAAGCCAGCAATTAGTTCTTTAAGTTTTTCTAAGGCAACACATTGCATTGGAAAAAAAAAAAAGGAAAAATACCAAACATTTTGATTTGAAATTCCGTTACCTATTTATGAATGAAAAATTTATAAAATTCAAATATCAAAAATATTCTACTTAATTACTAAAACATTCCTTTGTAGAAAAAGAAAAACAAAACATTCACTGTACAAAATTATTATTTCGAATAAAAAAAGGTTATTTCACATTTTTCCTTTTTACTCGTATTTCTAATTTAACTTCCTTCTTCTTTTTGAAACTTTTCTTATTTGATAATTAAAAAAAAAAAAAAAAAACTTTTCTCTTATTCTTTAAAATTATTATTACATTTACATATTCTCTTGTTTAATTTGTAGTAAGTACTTTAATTTCTAGCTGTGTTTTTTTTCTCTCTCTTATTCTATGTTTTTAATTTTTATATTAAATTATTTAGAAAAAACCCTTTAAAAATGAATATTTGTGACATAATACAATTTGTTTTGTTTACATTTAATATAAAACTCATTATTTTCCTATCTAACTCATTACACGTATTTCCACTTTTTTTACTACTTTATTTTTTATATTATTATTCTATCCTTTTTTTTTCTATAAACTGTATACACATACATATGTATACATACATATATAAAATTTATTATATGAAAAAAAAATTGTTACTCCCTTTTAATTTTCTAATATTTAGCTAATATCTTTTAAAATACTTTGTAATAAGAATGTTTTTTTTCCTCTCATCATATACACATATACCCTAATTTCGTTATCAAACAAAAAATAAAAGAAAAAACACAAAATCTTCATCTTAAAACATTCTATTTTATATAAAATACGAAAAATTTCATGGAAAATGCGTGAAATGACGATAAACAGGCTCATGAAAATTTACTTTGGCAAAAAAAAAAAAATAATAATAGGTATTATTTAAAAAGAAGGAGGTGAAGAAAATTTTATACTTAAGTATTTATAAATATGTGCTTTATACGTATACTCGTATATATATACAAATATTTTAGCTACTTTTCTTTATGATGTAATAAACACACTTTTAACTATATACAAGAGGGCGATTAATTGTTATGAGAGTAGATTTTTAAGTAAAACGACGAGTATTATGAAAAAAAAAAAAAGAAGGAAAACAGGAGCAATTTTATCTTGAAAACTGTGAAATGTAAGTCGATTGGCAACATAATAAAGTCGTAAATTTACTCACCTTCTTTTATATGTAAGTATATAGATATGTACATAAGTGTGTGTGTTTATAAGATTTTATGCAATGTTTCGTTTTTCACTTTTATTTTAGTACTTTACTTTTTTTTTTTTTTAACGTAAATACTTTATTTTTTGTATTTTTATCGTTTATTTTTTGTTTTTTCCTTTTGTTTTCTATACGTTCTATACTGGAATAAAGGATAAAGGTTATATTTTGTTAATAATAATGAATGCGTGACAAAAGTTTACAATAAATTTTTTCTACACAAAATGTGATAATAAAATAAAATATATTAACCGTTTAATATCTTTAATTATATAATATACATATTTTTTTTTTTATCATCATTTAAGATTTTAATGCCGTTATAAATATAAATATGAAAAAAAAATTCCATTGAAATTAATTTTTATTTTACAAATAATAAATTATAAATTTCTAAAGTTAATAAAAACAATTTATTGTTAATTTTTTTTTTTATTATTTATTGTTAAAATTATTGATTTAGAAAATTAAACAAAAAAATTTATGAATAAGTACTGGAAAATCTTTAGAGTGGGTTCTTCAATTTAAAAAAACAAAAAATTGTAATTGAAAAATAATAATAATGAAGTTTGTAAAAAAACAAAAGTCCTTTCATTCAATGTAATAATTCAATAATATCAATTTCATGAAAATTTTACAAACTATCCTTTTTAAATTTTATAACCACAATTAAATAGTTCTTTTTGGTTTGTCAACTTTTAATCCTTTTTTTTTTAAAAAAAAAAAATACATCGTATTTAAAAGCTAAAACAAATTATATATCACAGACTCTCTATATATAAAATAGTTTCGTCAATTTCAACTTAAAATTTATCCAAACACAGATTTTTATATTCGTATACATTCCTATAAAATTAAAAACAAAAAAAAAAATAAATTAAAAAAAAAAAAGAAAAATACGTGTACATATTCGTTATAATCCTTTCGAAAATATCATCAGAATTGTTGAAATGCTATACGTACATATATTTGAGACAAGCAGGATATAAGGGTATTATCACAAGTAAACAAAATGCCAAGTACATTTAGGAAAAACTACATTCATGTATATAATTTGTACATATATATATGTACATATACATTTTTCATACATTAAAATATCCTTTTTTAGCTTTTATATTATGTATAGTCAGTAATAACAGTTGAAAAGTTGTTGAAAATGTAATGTCACTGATAGTTTCTACTGTGAAAATCTTTATTATAAGATTTATATAATTTCTTAAACAGTTATACTACAGGAATTATGTATTATATATATGTACACAATATACATAATCTACTTTATTTCTTGTACAATTTAATATTGTATCCTCTTGAGGTTGATAGTATATTAACTTTAACATACCTAACATATACGTATATACATAAGAACAAAAGGTGAAAATTTCTTATTATATACCTGCTGATTGTATCTACTTAAAGTTTTAAATGGGCGTCTTTTTGAACGCCTGTATATAATTATACCCTATTACAACATATTGCAATTGCATGAAAATTTCTATATATCATCATAACATGTACATTTTTAGGGTTTATTTTGAGAAAAAACGGATGCTATTACACATATTACAGATACACATATTACATAATAACAACATTATGTATTTCGATATAATAAAATGTGTCATACATGCACATATATGTATGTATGTAGAAATATTAAACGTTTACCAGATACTTAACAGCCGTACACAGTTGAAAACCATCAGTTTTTAAGTTGAATTAATATCAAAAGTTCTACTTCACTGTGTTTGTTTAAAAAATACAAAATAAAAAATAAAAAAATTAAAAAAAAAATTCAAGAAGTTCTGTTTGTTCTGTTCCAATTCTTTTTATTTAATTTAATGTCTTTGCAAAAAAAAAAGAAACGAAAGAAAAATACAAAACTGATTTTTACACTGTAAACCCTTAGCAGTAATTCTTAACTATATTTCTTAACGGTTTGAGTTTATCGTCAAGAACAAAAAAAAATGTAATAAGAGTAAAAAAAAAAAACAGATAAATTTAAGGGAAGAAAAAAATTGTATACTTACATAATATTTTTTTTATTTTTTTCACTTTTTTGTTCACCGTATAACTTTCGGTTGAAATGCTTGGATAAATTTCACTAATTAAAAAAGAAAATTTATAATTGTGTACCAAATTCGTTAGAATTTGTTTGTAATTTACTGTTTTTCCTTATGTCCTCTTTTTTTTTTCCTTTTTCTTTTTCTTTTTTTTTTTTGTGAAATTTTATTTTTAATTTTTGTAGTTTACCAAAGTGTTAAAAGATCATTAGGAAGATTTTTTTCTTCTCTTTTTCTTTATCTCTGTCTCTGTCTCTCTCTCTCTCTGTTTCTGTCTTATTAAATAGATATAATTATTCAAAAGACTATAGAAGAAAAAAAAAGATAAGATACAATTTTCATTATGTATATAATATACAATCGCAAACTTTTGAAAGCCAACAAATGTAATGGATTCTTTTCTTTTTGTTTTTAAATAAGAAAATAAAAAAAAATATGATATTCAAAAGAAAAAAAATTGTTTATTGATTTACTGTGTAAAAAGTATTTTTTTTTTTGTTGTTTAATTTTCAATTTTTTTAACTTTCAGTTTTAAAAGTTTCAAAAAAAATAATTAATCATTTCAATTGAGTTGAACTTTTTTTTTTTGTTTTTTGAGAGATTTTGTAATATAATTTAGATTATTTTAATAATTATTATTTTATTTCTTTACTTTTACTTTGTAATTATTATCATGAATTTTATGATCAATATTATTTTGTTTTGTATATCAACGAATTGTGAATTAAAAAATAAACAGCAACAACAATAAAATAAATTTATTAAAAGTTGAAAAATAAACAATTTACGTGAAAATCCTTGTAAAGTATAGAATTGAAAAAAACGTATATTAAGTACTACGTAAAACAGAAACATACAAAATACATACATATACCTAGATTAAAATTTATTTCTATTCTCTCTGTTGGAATATTAAGGACACGATACAATATTAGAGTGGTATTATCTCAAAGGAACAACAAATTTAAAGCATCTGGCATGGGACAAAAATGATAAAAACAAAAGAAAAATTAAAGGATAGAAAAAACAAAAAAAAAAAAAAGAAATATATATATTTTTTCTAACAAAACACGTGAGAAGAACTTTTTATGTTTTTGTTAAAGATTGATATCTTTGATATCCTACTTTTTACATTTCTAATATCTTAAATAAATGATACATACGTACTATAATATTTAGTATCTTTTTTTTTTTCATATTTGTTTTTCCGCTTTTTTTTTCCTTATTTTTTTTTTCGTTTCATATACATATGTGAACGTACAATATATGTATGTATGTATACGCAATTGAAAAAGAAATATAGAAAATCCCTATAAGAATGTAAAAATGAATATTTCACAAAGTAAAAGTCACGTTTTGACTCTTTAACATAAGAGTATGAGAAATATCTAACAAAGTTTTCAAATTTCAATAAATATATCTTTGGTTTTTTTTTCTCGATGAATGATAGTATGATTAGAGGAAATATTAGACTATTGAGTTGTTGATTTGGGTATACAATAATATTATACATATGTATATATGTAGGTATGTATTTAGGTTAAAAGAAAATGGTTTTTATGATATGACATACACAAAACAAAAATCAAAAAGAAAGAAAACCATATAGAAGAAAATAGATGAAAACTGGAAAAGCCTTTTTCTCTAGAGTATTCATGGTAAAAGATAAATATTTGTGTTTGTGTTATGTTTTTTTTCTATTGCAATCGTAATTTAAAAGAACGGATAGTTAAATTGAAATTGAATTTTCAAAATTGAATACTGTATACGATTATAACGTATTTTTGTATATTCAAAGTATGTTTACATACTGGTCAAATTTAAATTTACTGTGAGAAATCCAATTTCTTTTAATTGTTGCTTATTTTTATTACACATTTTTTCTTTTATTTTTCGCCGAATAATTTAATTAAAACATTAAAATTAAATTTACAAAATAATTCCTGTAGAAAATAATTCCTTTTTAGTTATGCGAGTATTTAATATAAGTTGAAAATTCTCTATATATGTATTAAAAATAATACAAAGTATTTATTTCATTTGAAATTCTAACATGAGAATTATTTAGAAAATTCCACAAAATGCAAAAATATTCTTAGAAAAGCTTATTTTATGAAAGTTACTTTTTCATATTAATATTTTATATTTTTTTTAAAAAAAAAGAAAAAACAAAAAAACAAAGAAAAATAAAATGAAACAACGAAAAAAACAAAACATTTCTTTAATAAATATTTCAAGAAACAAAATTTAAAACTTTCTCTCTATGTTCATAAGGACAATTGTACAAAAAACTAAATACAAAATGTCTCCAAAAAATCGTAGTGAGAAAAACAAAACGATATAAAACAAAAAATACACATTTTTTGAAACAAAACTCATATTAAAAACGAAAAATTTTTATATTAACAAAAAACTAAAATGGAATTAAAAAAAAAAACCAAAATAACACAGAGAAAAAAAAAAGGAAATAGTTAAACGGAAACTATATAAAATCAGAAATTTTATATAAAATTTTTGTTCTATGCAACAAAACTTTTCTTTAAGTTTTATAATTTATACGGTTTGGTTGTTACACAATAATTTTTTTTTTCAAGTATGTTCATATATGAACATAAGTACAAATATATATAACACATTTGTTATATCTGTAAGTAAATACAGTACAAGAAAAAAAAATTACGTATACGTACTATTCAAAAAACGGATATGCCACTTGTAGGAAAAATGTAATTTGTTGCTGGTATAAAAAAAGAAAATAATAAAGTATACTAAACTAAGGTTTTTCTGGTTTCACTTCGAAAAAAAAAATCATATATACATAAGTGTATGTATGTATTTGTACATATATAGATATACATATGTATGTATTAGTAATATTTTTCTTATTTTCTATTTAATTTCTTAAATATTTTTCATAGAAAAAAAAAATATAAAAGGATAGAGTAGGGGAAAAAAAAAAAGAAAGAAATGTGTGTAAGAAGAAGAAAAAAATGAAATATAAAGAAGTTCAACAAAAAACTCTCAACAAAACTTATGCTTTGCGAATATAGAACTTTATTGAAAATAGTTTAACTCTCTTATTTATTAGTTTTTATTTTATTTTCAAAAGATAAAAAAAATTATTTTACTTTGTTTTATTTTATTCTTTCTTCTGTTGTTGTTGTTTTTTTCCTTCTTCAATTTTTTTTTATATTGATTATCTTCATTTTCTTTTCTTTTTTTTATTGTTGTTGTTGTCAAAGTTTTAAAACGCACAAAAGAACAAGAAAATTATCACTGCACTGCGACTAATGATAAGGAATAAAAATCTAAAATATTTCCATTTAGTGGAAAATATGGGTGACATTTGAACAATAAAAAAAAAAAAAAATAAATAAAGGACGAAAGAAAAAAAAATGCCTTGAAGAGCAACTTTTTTTTTTTCATTTCAAAGATCTCTTCTCTTCTACTTATTATTTAAGGTTTAATATATTTCTTTACTTTTTTTTTTCAACTAAGAAAATCGATGCAACTTTGTGAAAAATTAAATTTAAAAGAAAACGTTGAAAAAAAAAATTCTTTTTTTTAAATAAAAAAAAGAAAACCCTTCAATTACACTAAAATAATTATCTACTCGCAATATATTATTTATTTTTTAATTTTATAGTTTTTTTGATATTTTAATTAATTTTTAAAAAATTGAATTTCAATAAAATTATATATAATTTTTTAATTACAGTTACATACTGGTGAACCTCAATATAAACGAACAATAGATAATTTAATGTCATCAAGTATTAGTTTAAAATTACATCTGCAAAGTTCACATTTTACTGGTGCATTCCCTGGAGGACAATTAATGAACAGCATTAGTCCAGGTGCTAACAGTGGTTTGATTTTAAGATGTACAGCACAAATTGGTAATTTGTATCAAGAGTATACTGAAATTGAATTGGGTGTACCACAAAGAGATCCAATACCAGCTAGAGGTAAGATACATATATAATTTTCACAAGTTCACACATGTGTGTAATTTTTTAAAATGATTCATATATAATTTTACATCATTCCATTATACATAAGCATACACATGAAAGAGTATCTGTGGTATTTGATACATAATTGTTGATTTTTTATTGCACAATTTACATACAAGGAATGTACCTATTTATATTTTAATATGATAAAATTTTCAGAAAATTATTCCTTTGATATTTAAAACTTTACAAAGATATTTTGAAACATGGAATGTATATTTCTGAATGTTAAAATAATGTCGAAATACATATATATACATGATTGCATGATTCTGTTCATAATAAAAATAAGATTTTTACTTCATTGTTCGACATTAAAAACGATTACGAAATGTTCACATAAGTTGATATGAATTTTTGTTTACTACAAAAAAAAAAGACAATTTAAAGTCCTTTTTTAAAATTAACAATTTTCCATGTCATTCAAATGAATAATTTATACGATAATATTATTTTTAAATAAAAATCTGAATAAATATATTCGAGGATATAGATGATTTTCAGAATAAGACCATCAGCAAATCATTGGGGCTCCTAGTTGACTTACTTAGGATTTGTAAACAGCTCAGCCGATCTAGCCTAACATGAATACAAATAATGGAATAATTCATTTTCAATGATAGAATTCAAATATTATCGATTACAAATAATTTTTATTCGTTTGCCTCTGTAATCGCTTTAACATTTTTGTAGATTTTTTTTGCCTTCTTCATCGAAAACCTCTTAAACCAAGTAAATTCTTATACAATGTGTTTGTAAGTCAAAATAAAATAGAAAAAAAATTTATTAAGCTTCGTAATGAAATAGTAAAGCCAGAAAAAAAAACATACAAAGTAATTTCATTATTCACCTGAAAGAGAAAAATAAATAAAAAATAAATTTATAAAAAAGATACTGTACTTTTTACCACACATACCGCATAAGTACTTCGTATATAAAAAATTGATAAAACCAGGAGAAAAAAAAAATTGAAATAGTTAAATAATAAAGTAGAATAAATCATCGGTAAAACATCATGGAAAAGAAAAGAGTTAAGTAACTATCTTGTAAGTAAAAGCCACACGAATTTTCATCCTTCATTGTTAGCATTTTTATATATATATTTTTTTTCTTCATCCTTTTTTCATTTACTATAGTTTATTTAACGTATGTTCATTACATATTATCATTTCCCTATGATACACAATTTTATATTATATTATAGATAATTCTCGTAAAACTCATTTATTATTAGACATCAGTTTTTTGTATTTGTATCTTGTTATAGAAACTACATTAAATAGAAAATTTACTTTATATATATACTTATACTACGATGTATGTATGTATTTTTGTATACACACAGGGCTATTTGTATATTTCAGTAAAAATGAAAAACACAAAAAAAAAATAATAAAAAAATAAAAATAAAATAAAATTAGAAAGAAGGAGAATAAAAAAAACCATCATCACCACTAGATGTAGTTATATGTATCATATATAGAAACGTACTTACGGTATATATATGTATATATGTATGTATATGTATTTTGGTACACACAGTATTCATTATTTGTCCTTTCTGTGGGTAAACGCCTGCCACGACATTAATTGAATATCCTATGTTGAAGGGCAAATTGATGTCATTTGCTTGCCAAATCGACCATGGAAAAAGAAAGGATTTTATATTTTCCGTATAGTATATGTATATACAACGTATATACATATACAATTTTAAGTGAATCAATCTATGTATGTTTGTATACATTTTGTTATGTATTTCACATGTTAGTTTGTACATACTACATAGATATTTTTTTTGAATTCATGTATTTTCATATAAAATTGAATTGATGGGTTGATTGTAACAAGGACATAAACAAACAAAAGACCATCAAGAAGTAAAACTCTTCAAATAATTGAAATTTGGAACAAATCCTAAAATTCTATTGCTGAAAACTAGTTGAAATAGTAAATATGTACAGTGTACACATACAGGATGTATCATCAGCAGATAAAATAAATGAAAAAAAAAAAATTCAAGTAAAGTCGATATTAAAAATTTTGTTTAATTGTAAGAGAACGTTATTTTTTCACATTTTCTTTCTTTAAAAAAAAAAATTCCTTAAAGGGTTGATTTACCTCAAGATGAGTAAAAGAGGTCAGAGGATTCGTAATATGGAAGATATTTCACTATATCTCGTTTATTAAAATGTCCATTGAAATTTTATGCCATATTTACGTTGTAAATAACATAGATTTTTCATTCAAAAATAACGTTGAATGAAAATTTGTTTGTGAAATGAAATAAGTTTTTTTTGTTTTTAAATAATAAAATATCTATTTTCCTTGTCACTGTTTTGCATGACACAGTGTGTGCAACATAAGTTTTATCTTTCTTTGTATTGTATAGCTTTTCATTCATGTGGTTTTTTTTTATATTAATGCTGACAAATTATAAACAAAAAGGCCCGTATAATAAAAATAAAACTAAATATAAATTTTTCAATGTATAGGGACAGAATGTTAATTTTTTTTTTTTTTATATCCTTAAAACAATTCTTTATTGTATCTGCACATACATATTTATACCCAATATATATGATTACAGTGGTTAAAGTAGTAGTAAATTAGTTGAAAAATTACGATGATGTTGATGATGATGATGATGACGACTATGGGAGTACGAGAATCATAATGAAATTTTGTGGTACAGAAAAATATCTATATTTGTATTCATTCACTATTTCTAAATAAATATAGTTTTGTACTTTAACAAAAAAAGAGCTCCTATACCATAAGATGCCCATCATCCTCTTCTGGTATCTGCTAACTTGTTCTTTTTTTTTTATGAATCAGTGGCATTATTTTATATATATTTTTTAGTATATAACTTTTGTATTGAAATGAAACTATAGTATACTCGAGAAAAGACAATAAAAGTCAATGAATTTCTCCAAAGTTTGTGAAAAATAAATTTGTACAATACGAGATGAAAAGTAAATAAATAATACACAATAAGTTAGAATATGCCTGAATAGAAACCAAAATAGAAATTTCAATTATTGTATTGTTTTTATTTTTTTATTATTTTTTTTTTTTATTTTTTTTTTTTCTGTACATATGAGATACAATATTTTCATATACATATATACATATACTCGTACTTGAGAATATTACAGTATTATTGTATGTTTGTATTTGTTCAATATATACAGAATTTTCTTCACAATGAAATATTTTACTAAAACTTATTGACAGATCGATATGAGAACAAAACTAAAAACAACAACAATAACAACAAGAAAATTTAAGAAAAGAAAAGAACAAAAAACCCATTCAATTCAATTGAACACCTCGATTTATATTTTTTATATATAGAATTTTCTTTTTCGCAATGATTTTCCGGCTTCTTTATTCTTTCAATGTGATGTACACAATTTTCATCTTTAGAATTTTATTTTTTTTTATTTCGAATATACATATGTATATATACTTACTTTCATTCTTATTTAGTTTTTTTTTTTTTTAATTCATGGTATATATTGCAAATCATCATTATTTTCTGCTGTTACCAATGGTATTTTTTTATTTTTTTATTTGTCTTCAATGAGTTCCGCTTTTAGTTGGCATGGCTCTGTTTTTTTTTTTTTTTTTTTTTGTAATGTCTTTTATTCCACTATGGTGTAGTTTTTTCTATTTTTTTATTTATTGAATTTTAGACTTGAGTAATAGATAAATTCGAAAGAATTGGTTGGCAATCAATTTCTTGAAAAGAGCAATTGATAGGAGAATAAGAAGAAGAAAAAAAATTAAGAAGAAGAAAAAAAGAATAAGAAAGAAAAATTATTTATTTATTTATTTTATAAGACACACTGATATTAAATGTATCACAAAAGGACAAAATAATTTAACAGAATATCAATTGAGAAAAGGGAAAAACTTTTATTATTTATTATACAATTGAAAAATATAGAATTTTTTTTATTATTTTGAAGATCTATTATATTGAAGAAAGAAAAAAAATTACAACAATTATGAAAAAGATTTTAAATAGTTCCGTGAATTGTATTTTTAGAATCTTCTTGTATATCGATATTTCCGATTACGTTTTTCTGCAAGTGGTATTTTTGGGGGGTGGTAAAAAAGTTAAAATATGGAGAAAAAAATTATTTTAAAATGTAAAAAATAACATAAGTTAAGGCAACGCATTAGATGCCATTTTTAAATGCGAATTTTATTCATTTTAAGCATCACCGTCCTACGAAAGGCACAAAATACCTACCTGATTTTCTTCTTATATTCTTTTCAAATGTGCGAAAATTCTCATTAAATATTTCTAATAATCTTTTCATTAAATTGTAGATAAAAAAGTAATGCATAAATTTTTATGAATGTAGGTTTTTTAACCTACATATACGTAAAATAAAATAGCTAAAGGCACAAAGATGTTAACGTCTAGTGTTATACTGCACCCATCAAATGGATTTCTAATGAAAAAATTTGAATGAATTCCTCAAACATAGCACTATTCATCACCTTTACCTTGCAATGAACATTTAAATCTCTTAGAAAGTAAATACATTTTTTTTCTTTTAACCTTGCGGTATACCACAAATAAACATCTTTGAAAAAAAAAATCTCCAATTGATAAAATTCAAAGCACAACACTACAGCAAAAAAAAAAAAAATGAAAAATAAATATTCAATTCAAAGTTATTAAATATTGAAAATTTTCTTTCCAGGCACTTTTCGTTTTTTTTTTTTTTTTCGTTCAAATTAACGATTGAATATCTTCCTTGTGAAAATTATAGTTTTTTTTCCTCTTCTTCTTCTTCTTTTTATTAATTTAGTAAATGTTTTTCGATCATTTGCGGTATAACAAGCAAAATACGAAAAAAAAAAAGAAAGGAAAAAAAAAATAGTCGACATGAAAATGTGTTCATGTAAATTGAAAATTTTTTCCAATTAGGTCTACCATATTCTCTAACATTTTTCAATTCAATAAATATATATATTTTTTTTCATATATTACTTGCCAACAATTTACTAAAAGGAAAAAATAAAAATACAAAAAAATAAACAAAAAAAATTATTAAAAGCTTTTAAAAAAATGAATTTTCTATTCGCATAATTTTTTTTATATTATTGGCAAATAATAACGGAGAAAAAAATTTAATAAATGTAAAATTCATATTTTATAAAATTAAAAAAAAAAAAAAAAAAAAAAAAAAAGAGTTAAAACCTCTTAAAATCATTAATTAATTAAAAATTTAAATACATAATTTAGAAAATTGATGAGGTGAATACCTCATTGAGTTCTTCCGATGTTTAAGGATACCTTTGTATACATTTACTATGTCCACCTTTTTTTTTTATTTTCCATTTGAATTTCCCTTTACGATTATAATCTAAAATAATTGTGTGCATTGAATTCTAGAGACATAAAAGTAATCAATAAAATGGTCTTTGAAACCATTAAAAAAAAATATTAATTATAACTTGTTTAATAATTTAAATATCAAAACAAGGATACATTTTTTGTAAATCAAAAACCTTAATCTGTGTTTGCATTTCACATCTTAAAACTAACTTTATTTCCTTTTTTTTTTTTTCATTTCAGTTACATCATCAAAAGCAGTTAAATGTAAAACAACAATTCTATTTTTAACAAGTTTATCATCAATTCAAACAAAATGGTCATTTATAAGTTTATTTTGCATAGTAACTGGCGGTATACATTGGATTCAATATATTTGTAGATAGTTAATTAAAATGTAAAAAATTAAATAAATATTATGTATTTATAATTTTATAAATTTACATTTTGATCTAAAAATCAAAATTAAAACAAAACAGATAAAATTGAAAAAAAAAAAATGAAAACTAAAATAGACAAGATGGTTTATAATGTAAGAATTTTTAATAATAAATTCAAATTATCCTTTTTATTTAATCCTTTAAAATTGGAATTTCCTCTTAATTTTTTTCGTTTTCGTTTTCTTTAAAAAAAAAAACTAACACTAATGTTGTCACTTTTATTCAAATCACTTTAATAAAATATAAAAGGTACGTAAAAGTATAACATAAGTAATTTTGATTACAAAAAAAAAAAAAAAAAGACAAAATGTTGTTTAAGATGAAAAGAAAAAAAATTAAACATTTACAAAGAAAGTAAGAGTATAAGGAGAAAAAGAAAAAAATTTAGAAATTGTGTATTAAGAAAATTATGTTTAAGAAAAATATTGTTGTTCTTAATTTTTTTTTTTTTAAATATGAAAATTCAAAAAAAAAAAGGAAATAAAAAAATAAAAAAAAACTAAAAATTCGCTACAAAAGAAATAAAACCAAAAAGAAATAATTATAAATATTGAATAGAAAAATAAAAAATAAAATTAATGAAAATTTTCAAAAATATAAAATTTAGTTATAAGTTTAGAATATGAAAGTGATAAAAAAGTAAGTAAAAATATATTAAAACGTAAAAGATTAAAATTATTGTAAAATTATGTTTTAGTATAGTGAGTCCATTTGTCGTATGTAATTGAATAAAAAATACACAAAGAAAGTAAAACAACACAGAAATAAAATGCGTTATAAACTGAAAATGAGAAAATGGTAAATTATGAATTCGAAAAACTTTTAAATAATTTTGATTTTCGAAATTTAAAATAAAAGTTAAAGTTTTAATTAAATTAAAAATTAAGAAAAAAATAATAAATAAACAAAAAAAAAAACATTTGCTTTCTTTTTTTTTACGGTAATATTTACAATTAAATTTTTGGCATTTTCACTTCACACAAACTTGTGATGTATGAATTTATATTTTTAAAGTTTGTTATTAAAACTTTTTCAATTAAAATAATTAATTTATTTCACCAAACCTAAAAGTATCCTTTTTCATGTATTAAACACAAATTTGAAGAGTTCATTCAAATGTATGTAAGATTTTTCAAATTTTCCAATAAATTCTATCATTAAAAAAATATTTCCACTGTTTTTATAAAATTATTGAAGAAAATATAAACTTAACATGAAAATCATAAATTAAGAAATTTTATCTAATATTCAATGCAAAATGCTAAATGGATTCTGATTCGACAAATTACATTTTAATTGTATCGATCATTGTAATGAAATTCACAATGTTGAAAAATTTCAAGATGAAAACAAGAAAACAAAGAAAAGAAAAACATGAAAATGAAGAAAATCTCTAAAAACATATTTTTTTCTGCAAAAGCTGTTTTGTGCATACACTGGGCATTTTTCTTTTAATTTTATCCAATTATAAAATTTTGAAAAAATTGAAAATTAAAAATTTCTTCCTTTTTTTTTGGTTTTAATTAAAAACAAAAATTTTGATTGAAAGTACAGAAATCCAAGAAATTGGAAAATGAAAATAATACCTGCCTGATGAAATGATTAAATTCATACATATAGGGATCTGTGATGTATTCATATGAAAAAAAAGGTCATACATGAGTAGGAAGGACTCTATAATATTATTTATAAGAAGACGAAAGAAAAAAAACAAACATAAAAAAAAAATTATGTTTGCAATTAATATATATTAATGTATTTGAAAATATAATAAAATAATGAATAAAAATACATTAAATTTATGAAGAAAAAAATATATAATTAAATAATGATTGATGATTCACTGTGATTTATGTTAAATTTTGTAAACAAAATATATTATGAGAATAATTAATATTTTTGTTTTTCATCATTTTTTTTTTAAATTATTTTTAATTTTTTTTAAATTAATTTAAAAGAAAAAAAAATATACAACAATGATGAAAATTAAATACAAAATTAATTATTTTTATAATTACTTAATTACTTTTAAAATTAAGTTTTCTTATTTACAGGCTCACACATTATGATTAATTAATTAATTATGAATGATTAACAACAACAACAAAATAAATAATTATATAAAAAAATATGTAAATAAAATGAATTAAATTATAATTTTGAAAAATATAAATATATATATGTATATTTATGTAACAGAAAATTTTACGAAAGTAAATGTTAAAAAAAAAATTATTGAGTAGTTGAACTTTATAAAAATTAAATTTAAAAATTAATTTTAATTAAAAATATTTAAACACAAACAAACAAAAACCAAAAATAAAAACACCCACGCACATATTACAAACACATAATTTTGGTTAATTAGTTAAATTTATTTTTGAAGAGAAAAAAAAAACTATTATAGAAAATTAAACTGTTTTTCTTTTAATTTCATATTTTTATCAAAAAAAAATAATAATTATGTACTTAAAAAGTTCACATTTACTTTCAATTGAATTGAATGATTCTTAAAATTATTGAACAAAAAAAATAAAATAATTCCAACAAAAAAACACTAAAATGCAAAAATGATTATAAAATAAAAAAAAAAATTAATATGCACTTTGAAAAAATGTGTATAACATAAAACGAAAAAGAAATTATAAAAGAAAAACTTAAAAGAATAAAAATTATATGTAGATGCATAGAATATTAATACAACTGTAATTTTAAGAGCATTTAAATACAAAAGAATATTTAAATACAAAGAAAAAAAAAAGAATAGAAAAAATAATTAATGTAAATTTTGTGTTGGTATAAAATAAATAAAATAAAAATTTAAAAATAAATGCAAAACGCTAAAAGCATAATTATAATTAATAAAAAAAAAAAAAAAAACAATTTTTGTTTCATTTAAATTTGAAAAATCCCACACATTTTTTATTTAAATCAAATCAATCTGAATGTATCATCGAAAAAACGATAATCTATCTAAAAAAGAAAGATACTCGTATTTTTTCAGCTGTTAAAGATTTAACCCTCAAGGACTTAAAATTGATCGTGTATTATTTTAAAATAACCTTAATGAGTAGAAAACTTGAAAGACTGTGTATCTTCAACGGAATATTATTAAGATTCAAAATTCTATATTGCATATTTTATGGCATTATTTTCAATTCCAGGGTTGCAACAAAAAAAATTTGACTATTTATAAATTTAATTTTAAATTTAAATTTTATGTATTAACAAAACACTTTTTTCCCATTGAAATCATTCAATAAAAGCACATACGCTTGTATAAATTTTATCCTTTTGAAATTTTGGTTTTTTTTTTTGTGTTTCGTAAACAAAAATAAGCAACTCAATACACAATACGAAAACTAAAAAAATATATGATGAAAATTTTCCAGAAAAAAAACTAAAAAAAAAAAAAAAATTTGTTAAAAATGTACAAAAATCGAGTTCATATCCTGAAAAGGAATAATTGTGTTTAGTTTACATATTACAGGCACATAAATATGTACATCAATTTCGTTCATGTATATATACATGAACATGTATACAAATGTACATACGTGTGTACTTTATTATATGTGTAGTACAGAATGCATAGATATATGTACTTTAGATCCATACATATGTGTACTATTACTATGCAGAAGTAGATATATATAGCAAAAAATACACACTACTACTGCTACAAAAAAAAAAAACTATATGTGAAATAAAAATTAAAGCTTTCCATGTTTTCCAAAGTAGAAGACAAAAATTTGTTTTATATCTTATTTTTATGAAAAACACAAAAAAAAAATGAGTGGGAAACGAGGTAAACATTTCAGTTAATATAATTTCTCACTTCTTCTTTAGAAAATTACTGAAAATGGTTTTATGACATCAGCGATTTTTCCTTTGAGAATTAAGTTTATATAGTTTTGAACAAGTACAATTTTGTACTGAAAAATGAATAGATGTTCAGTATTTTGGAAAAAAAAAATAGTTCAAGTGGCCCCATTTGTTTTTCTATAAAAATGTAGGTATACAAAATAATAATAAAATTTCATATAAAGGTTTTATATGTATGTAATGGAAAATAGTGTGTGTATGTACGTATGCAAGGATTGAAATGAAGGCTATATGTAGGTAATTTCACGGATTATATTAAAAAGAATCAGTGTGAAATTTAAAAGTGTTAGATTGAACTTTTGAGCTTAAAGGCAAAATAAATTTTTGCATTAATTGAATTTTTAAGCAAAATTTTATAATTTTGTTTTTTGTCTGCAATTGAAATCTAGTTTCTATTCAATTTTAAGATTTATATGAATTTTATAAATTAATATAGTGTTAAGAGTGAATTTATCAAGAACATAAACGTTTGAAAAACACACTGATTAAAATTTTATTATGTGACAAAAGAGCATGTCTTAACAAATCTCTTTTTATATACTTTTTATCCACTTACCTAAATTCCTTTCTGGGTAAGAGTGTTCCTCGTGACGTAATTGAAATTTTGGAAAGAGTTTTAGGGTAGTAAACGTGAACGGATTTACATGGGGTTTTCGGATTTAGGATGAGTGAATAGAAGGCTTCCTGTCTAGAATCGATTCCTTTCTTGAAAATAATTAAATATGATGGAAACGGAGAAAGTTACTGAGAAACTTCCGAAACGTCCTCGAACAACTCTTTACTTGAATATCATCGTACGTACAGAGACTTTATAATCAATTTTTAAAAAGTATATGTTTTAAAAATTTTTTTAACCTTCAAGCTTATTACCTTTCTGTTCTGTTTCTCACAATTCAAGATCTTTGATTCGGTATAATCAAATTTCCTTTTAAAAAATTTCAACAATTCGAAAAAAATGTCGAAAGTTTGAACATTTTTTTCCGAAAATTCGAAATTATTTTCGAAAAAGTAAAATTTCGTAAAAATTTTTTTTTAAACTACATAGAAGAAAAGTAAAATAAATAAATTAATTTTTTATCCTTGAAATTTTTATTTTATTCAAACGAAAAGCATTTTTAAAGAAAAACTTCATTAATTTTCATTCTTTTTTTTTGTAACATTTTTATTATCAAGTTTTGTTGAAACTCAAATCAAAATAAAAATGATAAACTGATTTCTTTTGAAAAAATACTTTTCTCCTTTTTATGCTTGATTCAAGCTGTAAAATAATTAACGGTACATATTATATGTAAATAAAAATAAAAAAAAAATAAAAATATTGATGATAAATAAATTGAAATGAATGATTTTCAAAGAAAACTCACCGACACAACCGATATTCGTTTGAAGTTCAATAAATTTGTTGTTTTTTCTTTTTCGTTTGGTAATATGAAACATATTTATTTTTCTTTAATTAAAAATATTTTGAAAACCACACACAAATTTCTTTATTGTGCAACATATGAAAAATATCTTTCACATATAATTGAATTTAACTTCAAAAATTCTTTTGAATATTTCTTGAATTGCAATAATAATTGCCAAAAAAAGAGAATAAAGAAAAGAAGAAAAATAAAAAAAATAAAACAAGCGTAAAAGTATAATTCTTAACGCCTATAATTAAATTACATTCACCAATAAAAAAAACCAAGTGCATAACAAATTACGCGGAAAAACCCCTAATTGCATTATCTTACCTTTCTTTCTTCTTTTTTGCCACTCGTTTCAAAATTATTGTACTTACATCACCGTCATCAACATCATTATGTTTTGTATAACGTAACCGCATTAAATCTACTTATTCGTAACACATAACATCCATATAATACTCCCCATAATTCAGTATCCTAACTGTATTTTCAATGACCAATGACCAAATTATTTATGTAGCTGTATGTTTTTTTTTTCTTCTCCTCTGCAGTTATGTATGTCAAGGGACACACCTGAGATAAAAGTAAATCACAGACAAAAGGAAGAAGAAGAAGAAAAAATAAAAGAAAATAAATCAATTTCACAAAACAATTAGAACAAGAATGAAAGAGGTAAAATGAAAAAAAACAAAGAATACAAAAAACAAAAAAACAAAGTCAAAAATTAATTTTATGATATAAAAAGATCAGATATCAAAGATCACAAGGCCGTTAAAGGGTATTGAACCTGAAGTTTTTTCATATTGTGTTGTGTTACAAAAAAAAACAGCAATATCTCTTCTTCTTTTTTTTACTGATGCGATGACGATGGTCTGGCTTAAATAATTTGGGGAATTTTTCACGAATATCTTTTAAGATAAATTTTGCAATTTAATATACTCTTCTTTTCTTTGTATCTCCTTAAAATTATCATGCATTTAACATACCTGTGTATGTATGTGCATACCTTTTTGTTTTGATCAAATTTTTAAACTTGGCTCATTTATTCTACACAAAACAAACAAAAAAATCAAAAAAAGCAAGCGATGATACAATTTAACTCCTATGGTGGTACATATGTACATAACATATACTCATATATTATATAGTAGGTAGGTATATGTATCTGGAACAAAAAGTAACTCCGATACATTCAGCTAAAACTTTAATTTATGTTTACTCTTTGATCAATTTCTAAGATATGATAAAAATCTTTAAAAAAAAGAAAATAAAACAAAAACAAGCAAAAACATTTTGTACAAGCAAATATTATATTGTGTGTTACATACTTTTGTGGTCCAGTTTCAAAAATATGTATAGGGATAATAATATATACTGATTCAATATATTTAATTGGTACATTCTGAATGGAATCCATTTAAGTATCCGTATTTTTTTTTTTTACACGTATATAGGTACATATTATGTATGTATCTTTATATATTATACAGTAGATACATTTTTTTTACACATATAAGTATATAATGTATATAATAATAATTAAATGAAATACAAAATATCTGAAGAGTAGGACAAATTTTCGTAGGTCATGCATTGTGTAATTTTGATTAATGACAAACAATAATAACAGTATATCTGGTATAATAAAGTGGGTCATATAACAGTTACTATACTAATTTTATCAATAACACATACATACCTATATACAGTATGTAAGTATACATATTTATATATTATTGTTATAAATTTTTACTATACAATCAGGAAGGAATTAAATAGAGGAAAAACCAAAATTAAAAAAATTTAATTTAATGATACAAAACAATAAAACTGTTCATTTAATTTCATTCATTAAATTTCTGCCTCCTTTTTTTTTTGATTATTATCGAAAAAAAAAATATTTTTTTCAACAAACATATTTTAAATAATAATTAAATTCAGTTTAATTAAAAATTGAAGAACATTTTTAGTTATAATCTATGGTAAAAATTAAAAAAAAAATTTACATAATAAAGATATTTGAATACATTGATTGTAATTGTTTATATTATTTACAGAATCAATTATTTTTATAATTTTAAAAATTTCAAAATTTAATTGTAGGTCAAGATGTATAATTTTATATAAATACACACGTACATACATATATGTATCCTGATTTTAAACAATTCATATATTAAATAAGTTTTGTTTTTGAACCGAGAATGTTAAACAAAACGAAAATATTTAATACTCTTCATTCATGTAATGAAATTCTTAGTTAAATTACATTATACTAGATATTATAAGTATCTATGTATCTAATATGTATATATTGTATGTTTTTGTATAATATATCACATATTACACTTGAAAATACATAATAATAAATACATTATATATATATTATTTAGAGAATGCAAATTAATGGCTAAGGATGAAATACCATAATCTTTTGTACAAATGTGTAAATTTCACTGAAGCAAAAATAATTTTCTCTGTTATTGCACAAAATGTATAGGGTGTTTTCTTTTGTTTTTTTGTTTAATGGTAAATTAAAGATTTAAATATCTATTTTTCATATTTAAACCCTTTATACTGTTGGGGATTATATATTTATTTTCTTTTATCAAAATTGTTATTTGTTTTATTTATCTCTGTCTTACCTTTCCATATCAACTTTTTCTGTATACCGATTTTAATGGAAAAAAAAAATCTTTTGCCTAAAGGGTATTGGATTCCAACTTATCGGAATAAATGTTCATATGAGTATGACAACTCTATTAACACTTCGAGTGCGAAAGGAATATACAACTTAAGGACATTATAACGGAAAAAAGTGGTTTGATGGATGGAGGAAAAAAAAAGTATCAAAGTATGAATTTTATTGGAAATTTAAAATATTAAAAAATTTTTAAACTTAAGGTTTTTAATTTGAAAAAAAAAAAAAAAGAAGTGTTGAGAAATGATAATGGTTCCATTTTTAAGAAGCCAAGTGGGAATTAAATTTTTTAAATTAATTTTGAAATTTAAAAAAAAAAAAGTCCTTGCAATTTTGTATGGATTGGAAAGTAATTGTTCCATTAATTGGTAGAATTGGTAATAACTTTTTTCTTATACGTATTCAAAAAACTATTAAAATACTTATGCTGACCTTTTTCAGATAAATCTTGAAAATTTAAAATTAACCTGAATTATGTTTGAAAACAAAGATTGGATTTTGTTTTACATATAAAATTTAAATCGTAAAACATTCTGGAAACACATGATGAAAATAAAATTTGTCTAATTTATTTGCAGTCATTTTTGTTTTCTATAACATCATGAACACACTGTTAATTCACATATGTTATCCTTTTAAATCCAAAACATATGTACAAGACTTATTTAACTTATTTAAGCATTAAAAATTTTAGAAAATTTTATTATTATACTTAAATAGTCAAAATATTCATATAACAAGGTATTTTACCACAAAACAAAATATGTTTGAAATTATGTATATAGAAAAATACAAAATGAACAATATAATACATATTCAAGTTAAATAAATTACTTAAAAACAAATACCAGTAGCTATGTAAAATTTGTAGATAGATACTATTAAAAATAATATAAAATTAAATAATTGCATAAACAATAAAGGATAATAATATAAAAGATTTTCTATATATATGTATACGTATGTGTTTTTTAACAGTAAAATAATTTTATCATATTCTTTCCAAAGTTTAAATATATATATTTGGATTTTAGTGATGGCATCACACAAAATGTGAGAGAAAAATAAAAGATAAAAGATAAACAAAAAGAGTTAGAAATGCAGTATTCAAATATATTTTCTTTAAAATTTAAATAAATTTTAAAACAAAACAAAATATGTATAAGTATGTATATGTCTTTCTAATTGAAAAAAAGAAAAAAAAATGTAGAAAATATTATATACATGCATAGTCTAGCAAGTATAATAAGTTTCAAGCTAAATAAAACTTAAGAGGATTACCCTTACTTTTTCATTTTTTTTTTTTTTTTTTTTTTTTTTTTTTTTTTTTTTTTTTTACTATTTTTTATTTCTTTTCGAGGATATATTCTGTGTATACAACTTTGAAAAACAACACAAGAAGTAAGTATATTTTGAATTTTCAAAAAAAAAAAAAATACATAATAAACAAACTAAACTCTATTTATGTGGGATTTACATTTCAAGTAAAAACTATTTTATAAAGGATGCAAATGTTTGGTTAGTCCATATAACAAACAAAAGACTGGTTTTATATCTTTATTCCTTTTTTTTTTGTTTTTTGTTTTTTATTTTTATTCCTGTCGTTTTCTTCTTTAATAATTTCATTTTACTTATTTTTTTTTGTTATATATTAATACTTTTCATGTTTTCCTCCGTTTTTTTTTTTTTTGTTTCTTTACTTTTTTATAATTTTGTTGTTATGTTTTTTTTTCCCTTCGTATTTTTCTTGTGTATAGTAAACACAGCTACTTTTGTCACCCATTTTTATAATAATAACATCCTTCTTAACAGATCTTCAAGTATCATCTTAACCCCAACAGTTTATATATGTTTAGAACATTTTTATATATATGATTATATACTTATAATATATGTTTTGTGTATACATAGAATTTTTCCGGAAGGGCGTCATAAGAGCTTTAAATACATACATTATATTTAAAACAACAACAACAGCAACAGCAATAGCAAAAAAAAAATAAATAGAAAATAAAATTATTATTCTTATTTTCTAAAATGTAATATGTAAAAACGAAAGGAAGAAAAAAAAACAAACGAGGAAAAATCTTGAAATATTCCTTCAAGTATTATTACTATTATTATTTTGTGTTAAGTTAAACACATGATGTATACAATTATATGTATTTAATATGTAATATACAACATTATGATGGGTATCTTGCTTTTGTATCTATTTAAATGTTTCATTTAAATATATTATTTATTTTTATTTTCATTATAAGAAAATGATTTTATTTATATGCTTGTAATAAGTGAAATTTATATTCAGAAAAAAAAATAATAATAATAATTTCTGTAATTTACCACATAATTTCTTATTGTCATATGCAAGTGTTATTTTTATTTATGTATATTATGTATGAATGTATAAAAAAAATCTGGTAAAAGGAAATTTAAATAAATTAACAGATTAAAGAATTTAAATAAATGTATGTACATTTGAGGGCAATTCTCTGGGAAGTGAAACCTCTTAGGGGCCGTTTACATTTGCGATTTATTCCTGTACTGAACAAAAATATCTCCCGCAACTTTGTTTACATTGACACAGTCAAGAGTCGATATTTTCTTCTTGAATAAATTTCTAGAAACAACTGTCGTGAAAAAAATATCGGATGGGTTTACACTGTACTGTACCGAATACAATATTTCATGGAATTTTTTTTTCAACAGTGTTTACATTATATGACACAATTTAGAAGCAAGGCTTCTTAGTGAAAATTTGAAAATATAAAAAAGTTATAACTTATCGTAGACAAGACATCTAATATTGATAATTCTTTTAAATATAAGAGAACAAATATATCTAAATGTTACAATCAAATAATTTGCTAGAATGCTATAGAATAATATATACAAATCTATTTAAGATACTATTGAATACTAATCAAAGAATATACCTTCTATCATAAAACCATATATGTACATTTTATAATATTTGTTGCATTCAGTTAGCAGAAAATTTCAATGGAAAGTAAAAAGGTACATACATCTTCTGCTTTCGTACGATGTAGTCTGCGTTACATAGAGAATCGCCCTTCAATGTATTATACTTATGTTTGTGCCAAAGTTAAGAAAATTCCTTTTTTTGTTTTTTTTCTTCTGCAAAATGAAAAACATTAAAAAATATCATATTTGGGAAAATAATTAATATTGCAGAAAATTCAAAAATATGATGAATAAAAAATATTTAAGAATAATAAATAAATTTATGTAGATTTTTTCATGTAAATAAGATAAAAGAATAATTATACAAATAGTCATTTAACGTATTTACTCGTACACTGAAAAATTACAATAGAAACAGAATTGAAGCTAATAAGAAACCACCTTCGTTTAATACATAATTTGTAAGGACATTCTTAAGTCTCTTAAGACAATGTCAGTTTATTCAAATCATTAACCAATAAGACATATTTTAAATTAGAAACAGAAGTCATAACTTATAACTCATTTGTTATACAAAGCATCTTACACATCTTTTAAGGTTAAAATCGAATTTGATTTTAAACATCAAAAAATTTTATTTATAAATGTCAAAAGGATATTTCATCTTATAGATTATTATTTTTTTAAAAATTATGCAGTACGTTATTCAATTCAATGTTATTCTAGTCAGAAAAACTGAAAAATATACTTGATATATTTTTTTTATATTGAACTACATTTTTCAAAAAAAAAGAAAAACCTATGTTGTATATGATTTTTTATTTTTCCAAGATTATTTTACCTTCGAAGTTTAAAATGAAATATGACACGTTATGTCGGATGTTTTAAAATTATTTTTTTATTTTTTATTTTTTAATTTTGTTTTATTTTTCTTCGTTTTCCTTGGAAAAAAACTGAAATCTTATACTGAACTTTATGTACGTATAAAATGTATATGTACTCATATATGCATAATAAATCGTTTTATCTTTCTCATATGCTCCGGATATTAAAAGTTACAAAATTTTAATGAAGTACTTATATGATTTTTTTTTAAATTCATTTTTTTACTTTTATTTATATTGTAAATACATATGTACATATATGAAAAATAATATGTTAGTATACGAATTTAAAACTCTTAAATAAATCGCTTTAAATTCTTCTATAAATAGAAAATTTTCGCTATATGTATTTTTTTTTTTAATCTCATCATATTTTTATATTAATAGTAATATTTTCAGTTTAAATAGAGAAAAAAATATTTATTAATCAAAAATGAAGTTTCTTATATTGAAGAAAACATATTTGATTGCTTAAAAGGAAAAAGGGAAGGAAAAGAAAAATATTATAGTATTATTTTTGACTGTTGAATTGTTTTGATAATAATTTAATTTTTCCTAATATGGAATTATAAAATTTGATATACAGGTGAATCGTGCTAGAGTAAACTCTCTGTATAGTGAACAGCTCAGTAGAGTGAACGTCTAGAATTTTCTATTGACTACTCTATAGAGAGAACTGCTAAAACTGTCTAACACTCGGTAGAATGAACAATTTAAAGAAAATGCAATTTTCCGTTACCAATTTATTTTTTTTATGCAAATTTTAACATGTCTGTACTTGTCTATAGATCTTGCTGTAAACTAATAAAAAAAAAATATTGTCTATTTGTCTATTGGTCATTGTCACTCATATTTTCATTTGTGTTTATTAGAACAAATTCACTTATATAAGTTATATAATATTACAAATTAAGTTTTTTCTTAAACACACATTTTTATTTTTGTTATATGACAGTGACGCACAAATACTTTTTGCAATTCTAAATGTTCACTAAACCGAGCCCCCTTAATCGGCTTGATGCAGTGAACATGCCTTGTTTTTTTGAGTTCACTATATCGCGATTCACCTGTATTTATGTAAAAGTCGTATAATTAATATCATTTTTTTGTTTATACACATTTATAATCACATTAATTTATCAATCTAATACACATAAATAATAAATAATTGAAAATTTTATATATTATGTATTATAAATTGTAAAAGGTAATGGTTTTAAAAATGTATTTAATTAATTGGAAAAAGGATATTTAATGTACCTATTCAATTAAAAAAAAAAATGTACATGACATAATGACATTGTAATTCCGTTTAATTTTACATATACACAATTCAATTTAATTTTTCAATGTATAAACGTATATTATATAATCCTAATACGTACTAATATATTATGAACATGATAAAATAATAATTATAATAATAAATAATACATAAAGCGATAAAAAACGATAAAAATATTAGAAAGGATTATTACAAAAATTTACCAAATAAATTTGATATTTAATAATGTTATTTAATTATATTCGAAATTTGTTAATTATATATAGAGTAAAATTAAATATCTATTGGATATATTATATACATATATTATTAATTATTTATATATGAAAATAAAGTAAAGTTACATTAATATCCTAATTAAATTAAATTTAATTCAATTTAAATGTAATATAAAAATACTCATGAAATTTGGCTTATTAATTTGTTTTTGGTTTTCTTTGTATTATCCTTTGCAAATAAATCAATTATTTTTATTTACTTCAGATAATTTATTTAAAATTTAAAATAAATTATGAAAATATCAAAATAAAAAAGTTTTGAAAGCATTTTAAGCAGATTTTAAATAAATATCACCGTAACAAATTAAAACATGCATCATCCCATATACTCAAAGGGTAAATGTTGCTATAATATATCAATTTGATCCTAAAAAACAAACAAAAAAATTTGGTATCTAATGTGGCTAGGCGATGCATACTTACACATAAACATTTAATAAAATACAAAAAAAATTTTCAAGTATCTATACTAACATTAAAAAAAAAAAATTGTTAATTTATATAATCAAAATTATTTTGATTGTAATATTATTTTTCAAAATCCTTGTTTGTTATATTTGTTTTTTTTTTTTTTGTCCTACATAACTATGAAAAATCCCAAAGGATTTAATTATGTAAATTTATTTTAATGACATGTTTTTGTTGTTTTTTATTTCTTGTTATATAAATTCATATATGAATAATAATATATATTCTCTATTTCATATATGTATTATATGTAGTTGATAAAAATTATATAACAACAAATAAAATTAAAAAAAAAAAAAAGAAAAAAAAACAAAACAAAAAGCATTTATTTCAGAGAAAATATATTCATTTACATGACATGAACAAATTAGAATTTTGTATTTAACATATTAAATAAAAGGATAAATACATATACATGTGAATCAAAATATATTGTGTGTTTATTATTAATTTTCTACATTGTTTAAATTTGATTATACACAAGAGTACGATATACGAGAGTATGTATATATATTTTTTTTTCCAAGCTAATGAGTAAATTAAATATATAAAGTTACATTTTTATTTGCATAATAGTTTATTTTTTATTATTTTTCATTTTCAATGAACGTATATTAATTATTATTAGTTAGTGCCATTCTATGCATTATTTCAAAGAGTTATAGAGAAAAGTTTTTTTTTTATTTTGTAAATAATAAATTTAAATACTTATCAAATGAGTTTGAAATAAATTAACACATAAATGTATAGGAAAATTTATTTAAACGCACATAATTATAATCGTTTTTTATTATTCTCATTTTAAGAAGAATAAAATCCTTCTATACGCTGTTTACTTCAATCCGAAATCTTTTGACTAAGATAAGAAGGTAAGAATAAAGCTTACCTTCCATCAAGAGTATTAGGAATATGAATTTATAAAAGTCTTCTAGCATAACCAATAATTTGAATTAAATTATGATACTCCTTCTTTACTCCTTCACTTTTAAATTTGGCTTACATTGAGAAGTTTTCCAAGGTTTTTTTAAGATTTTATCGAGAAATAATAATAATTTCTGTTTGCTAAAAATTTATAGGTCCTTGTTCTTAAAATTCACTTAAGTTTAAGTAGAGTATTAATAATACGGATATTTCAGCATTTCATCCTATAATTTTCTTATTCATAAATAAATGACGTGTGTCAAACCTTAGTATAAAAAAATGTCCTTACTGTTTTGCCATATTCAATTTTTTTTATCTTGCGTTCTAGAACATTTAATTAGAGTTCTTGAAAAATACAAAATATTCTGATTATTATCGACCATTTTCTCATTCTTATATAACACATCAAAAAAGAATCATTTACCTACTTTTGCATGAATTACGTAAAATTTAATAAATGTGAAATTAATTATATAATGATATCACAGTTCTTACTAATAATCAAGAATTTAAGAACATTAATTATTCTATTTCCTTTTTAAAAAAAGTTTCTTGATTCGTAAAACATGAAAATCTGTTCTTTTTTTCTTTTTTTTTCATCCTTTGTACATTTTGCATTTTATAAAATTTAAAGAAGAAAAAAAAACATTAAATCTCTTAAATATTTTATTTCTCATTAGTATTTCACAATAAAAAAGAAATTAAGAATATCTTTGTATATAGATTTGAAATACATATATAGAAGAAAAAAAATATTGCATGCAAACAAGATTATAATTAGAAAAAAAATGTTAATGTTTAATTTTTTTCTTTTTTCGAATTAAAACTCCACCATTTAAACCACTTAAAAAGATAAGTGAAATAATAACAGAAATATTATATAAAAAATTAATATAATAAAAGAAAAAAAAAAATATTTTTTCCATAGTTTATCTTCGTTTAATCTACTTTTTTTTTCCTCTTTAAGTCTAACAAAAGAATCAAGGATAACATTTTATACTAAAACAAATATATTTCTTTTAAAATTATTTTCTATTTTTTTATTAAAAACATATAAAAAATGAACTTTTCTATTTGAAATTTATCTCAGAATATAATATTGAAATTAAAATATAATTAATTGCCATAGGCAAAATACCAGACCTCCTGATCCTTTCAATTTTTTTTACTGTCTTTCCTTTTTTTTTTTCGTTTCCTATATATTTGACCACATTATAAACTAGAACAGAAAAAAAATTTAAAAGAAAAAAAAAAGGAAACAACTAGCTATGCAATAAATTTTATTTCAATTATTTGATTAAATACCTTTCGGTTATTTTGAAAAGAAAAGTAAAAAATAAGAAGAAGAATAAAAAAATTAGGTCATTAAAAATGATATTACATATTAAATATTATTTAATTTTTATGAATTAGTATTTTGTGCTTTTTAGACAATTTAATTATACCAAATTACTCAATAGATTATTTTGAAAATCTATTAAAATAAAATTTAAATTATAATGAATTTTGAAAACAACATGTATTAAATTTGAATTTTTAGAAATATTTTACAAAGATATATTTACTAAATGTAAATATCTTTTGAATTTAAATTATTTTAATTAATTTATAATTATAATAAATATTCAAGATAAATTTTCAAATAAATTGATTACATTTTGAAATTTGAAAAGAAACAAACTAAATACATATATCTTTTCACATATTTGCAAAAGTAAATTTCAATTTTAAATTAAATTCATTTATTCAATTTATAGAGAAAAATAAAAACGTGCATTTTACACCTGTTCTTTAGCAAATAACAAGAATATCAGTGAATATTCATAGAACCATGTAATTGTAATAGTACAATATTATACAGTAATATCTATAACAACCATATATAGATAGTACCTATATGAATTTCAAGATGCATTTAATTAATTGAACATATTTTGTAAATCAGCTTTTTGTTAACTACAAATTACAGTAAAACATATGTATTAATACGAGTATGAATCAAAATGATTCAATTAAGAATTTTTTATATATACAAAAAGGTAACAATATATAGATTTAAAGATTTCACATATGTGTACATATATGTACATTTACTGTATTAATATGAAAGATATGTATGTATGTATAATATTAAAGTATTCATTTCACTTTATTCCAGATCAAAATAAGATAAAATACTTCAGTACTTGATTATAACAATGCGTAAAATGTATAGTCTTTTATTTCTTTCACAACACATATGTATGTACCAGGTATAGTACCACACTCTCAGTACACCAAAATTATACAAGAAAAATTATGCAAAAAAAAAAAATAAATTTGACTTTCTAAAAGTACTTATTCTGATTCTAATGAATGAAGCTTTTATACATATGTGTACATATAGGTATTTCACAAATTGAATTCTATGGAAGTGTATTCTATCAGAAAATATAGGTATTATGTGATAAATGTAAATTTTTGTGTACACTTGATATCTATTGTATGTATTTTGTTAGTTCAACAGAGAAGGATGAAGGGTATTCCAAAAGTTTTTAACTGATGGATAAAAAACTGTGCTATATCTAAAATTTTAAAAATTTCTTATTAAGACTTCCTTGAGAAATTCGATAAAAAATAAAAAACAATCTTTAAAATATTAATTTTACAAAAAAAATTCGAACGTATGTATTTATTATTTTCACCTTAAATTTTTTGATTATAAAAAAAAAATTTTTTTTTGGAACAGCCTTTGAATATTCAGTTCATTATGGGAAATGATGATTTTCAGAAGTGCTTTTTCATTTATTCATTCATTTCATATACGTACGTATATTATAAAGAAAACATATATGTATGTATATTATGTAGTATGTGAAAACCATGAACTTCTCTTTTACTACAAGATCCTTAAACAGATCCATTATTATAGACTTGTTTAGTTAGAACACGATATTATACTCATCTTTATTTTCGTTTTTCCATGTTTGTTATCATACTTTTGCATACTATTTTTATATTCGTATATGGTTCGCATTTATAAAGTATCTTATACTCTATACTTTATTCTATAACTTTTTTTTTTTTTTATTTTTTTTTTGAAAGAGATAAAGTAAAATCGAATGAAAATATAATATTGTTTGATTGTATGTACAATATATGTATACACATAAGATAAAAAGATATCCTTTTTATAACATATATACATACCATATACATACAATATGATACATGTACACTCAAATAAAATTATACATTTCTATAATATGGTACATACTCAAGGCCATAGGATCTTCAATTTTACCACAAGATATAACTTGAAAAAGATGAATATATACTTAACTTAGATAACCTAACCACACATCAACTGAATATGATGCGGTGGATATAATATAACAATACTTTTACATACATATTATATACGTATCTTTCTCAATCAATTCAAGTTCACTATGGAAAAATTTTACACAACTTTTGAATACGTTATATTCAATGAAAAATATATAAAATTTTCTTTTATTGTCATATTTTTTTTATACATACACATACATACATTATATACATATGTATATACAAATACAATACTTTATACTCAGTTAATATTCTATAGATACGTTAGAATTTTCATTTTTTTTTTATCTTTTATATATGGGATTCTTCATATATGTATATTTTTTTTATTTTGTTTTACATATATCATTCATAGATGTATGTATTTTCAATTTTGAACAATATACATATTTACATACTCGAATATCCTTTTTTTTTGTATTCAAAAAAAAAATGCTATTGCACCATTAAGAAAAATTTCATTTTCCTCAAATGTTTGGTTTTTGGATCGAAACCACAATTTATGAGAAATAACTAAATTTATACATACAATATCATAAATATATATGTATTTGTACATATAGGTATATATGAATATATTGTACAAATAATGTACACAACAAATAAGAATACAGACAAGTATACCAGAGAATGCTTTAGATTTGAAAGGATGAAAAAAAAAAATTTTTAAATCAAAATGAAGTTTATTCAAAAATAAAAAAAAAGCTAAAATACAAAGAAAACAGTTATATTCTGATGCTAGTAGAATATATTCTGTATTTGATTTAAAAAGAGATTTCATTTCTTTACCATATATTTAATTTTTTTTCTATAAATGAAAAATTATTGCACAACATCAGGTAAATACAAATATGTATATGTATGTATATGTATATATAGGTATGTTTTTTTTTTTTTAAATTTAATATGTATGCATGTAACAGGTTCAATTAATCTTAATTGATTGAATTTAATTTAATTTTTCAAACACCTGTTCACCACATTTGATGAATGTGAAAAGAAATTTAGATATTAAGGCTTTTTTTTTCGTATATGATTCATTGGCTATAGAGGTGGTATTATAGAAGACTTTTATTTTGAGAAAAAAAAAATTAATAATAATAAAATTTGATTGGAAACTGTTGTTGTATGCACTTAATTAAAAGTACTTTTTTGTTTGTTTTGAAATAAATCAATGATTAATTCTATTCTATTAGCTGAGCTTTAAAAAAATAAAATTAGAATCAATTAAAATATTGTATAGTATAATGAGTACTTTTTTAGGGAAGATATAAGATAAAAAGGATTTTTTTGAAGGATTTTTTTTTTTCAATTTTACAAAGGGGTTTCTTCGAGTTTCATTGAAAATTTTCCATTACATGTTTTTTTCTGGTTTAAAAAACTATGCTTGAAAAATTTGTGATTCATAACTCACACGATAAAAATGCAAATGTGATATTTTCCATCACATGTATTTTCCACCTCTTACAATCTTCAAAAGTTCAATAGGTTAAATCTTCTCCTCCAGAACTTCCATCTTCATATACACCAATGCAATGTACATACATACATATATTGAAAGTGCAGTAAAAGGATATAACTACTCTCAGGTATGATACTTTGAATAACTCAAACATTTAATTATTTACCTTATTACGGTTAATTTTAAAAGAATTTTTTTTACTTTTTAAATAAAACTATGGTAATGTCAGTTTAAATAAATTTAATTTAAACTTTTGTAAAAAAAAAAAAAATATGTATACTGAAAAATAAAATAAAATCGAACAAAAACGAAAAAACAAAAAAAAAGTCAGTATGCGGCTAACCAATATCCAACACCACATCTGGTGAAAACTAAATAAAGATTAATTGTTCTTAAATTGTGTTTGTTATTTTGCACCATTAAGGTGTATATAATGTTCATTTATTGTACTCGTATTATATATTATGTATATTTTCATTTTAAAAAAAAATTCTTGTTTTTTTTTATACTTTTTTTTTTATTTCTACATAATATATCTGATGTGATATAACGATTGATTTTCTGTCATATTTTTATCTGAATCATATTTTTATGTAGTTTTTATTATTACTATTTTTTTTTTTTTTCCAAAAAAAAAGTATAATATATTAAAATACATAGTACATTTTATTTATGTATGAATATCGTAAAATATAAAAAAATATGTATGTTCATAAAAAATAGTATGTGCATTACACTTTATACATACATACAATATGGATTCCACAAAAATTTTAACCAATATATTCAATATTTAATATTCATAAAAAAAAAACAAATTCATTACGTTATATCATATATTTTATTATGTATGATTTTAAAAATATATATGGTTTTTAATCCTGTATTTCATACCAAAAAAAAAAAAAAAAGTACTAGATTTTGACTTTCCATTATATGCATATGTACATGTATGTATCTATATATTTACGAGTATGTACATATATGTATGTATATTCTGTATGTTTGGCAATCTGCCTTTAATATGTTCCAAATATTTTGTCACGTGCTTTAGGTGTATATTTTATAAAGGTAAACTATCTACTCCTATATCATATCATTTATTTTTTACACATCATACATACATATGTACACCTTTATGGAATGTTTTTTCTTTTTTTTTTTTTCTGGCAACAAAAAAAAAAAGGGTTTTATATTTTTTTGTTTCTGAAATCCATTTGTATTTCATTTAAAATATACTTCAATTATGTATAAGATACTAGCCACTATTATATCACACATTATTTGAAAAAAACAAAAAAGCCCATGAATTTAAATTAAAAAAAAAAATAAATAAATAAATAAAAATTATAAAATAAGTGGGTTTTAAAATAAGAATAATCATATATAAAATTTTTTTACATATATGTATGTACGCATAAATAATTTTTTATAATTATGTATAGTTGGAAAGTAAATAATATATAAAACAAACATATTAAAAAATTTACATATTTTTGTATTATTAAATTGGTTAATTTTGTTGTTGTTATTGTTGTTTATTTTGTAACAATCAGTATTAAAAAATTTTTTTTTTAAATGAGTTTATTTAATTATTTTTAATTACTTAAATGTGTAGTACTTACATAAAATTTATTGGATTTCAGTACATATCTTGTTAATTTTTTTATTTTATTTATTTATTTTTTTTTCATAGTAAAAATATGAAAATGTGTGGTATTGAACAGACAAAATATAAATTATACTATTACAGACAGACAGAAATACAATTAATGAATTAAATACAATATGTATAAATATTGTTTTTCCTATACTAGGCGTAAATATATCAACCATTTAAATATAAATTTTTGGCTTTTAATATTTTATTGGTTTTTCCTGAGGCAATTTTCTCTTGAAAAAATAAACAAAATAATTTTTTTTTGTAAATTTTATTTAAATTAATTAAAAGATTATAATATCTACTTTTTAAGAGAAAAATTATTTTTCCATGAAATTTTCGAAAAACAAAAAATTATTTTAAAGTATAATTTACAAGATGAAATATTGGAAAATTGATTTTTAATCGAATTAATTAAGATTTTTTACTATAGTATTTTTCTTTTTGGATGTCAGTACAGGCAAGATAGGCATACTTTTCTATATTCTTTCACAAACTGTTTGAATAAATCTATCTCGTGTGTGGGGTGATCAGATCTCAATTTCAATCGAGGTGAATCTTTTAAATTAAATATTACCAAGGCAAAAAACTCATCGGGTACTACCTCCATAAGCACAATACTGACTTCCAAAAAGAAAAATACTATAGTGGATATTACCTAAAATGCTACTTTAAAAATTATCCTTTTTATCAAACAAATCTGTCGTAAATAACAAAAACAAGATAATTCCAATTATTTCAATTTTGGAGTATATTTTTTTTTTCTAATTTAAAGCTTTATATCACTACCTACCTTCAAATCCTTTTTAAAAAATCAAAATACGTATACATATGTATCTATCTATAATGAATTTTAAAAATATGCAAAATATGATCAATGTTAAAAAGCATAAAAAAGACCACTAAAAAAAAGCATAAAAAAGACTACAAAATCAACTTTTCATAAGTAAAAAAACGCATACCTACTTCAATTATTATTATTTTTCTTTCATTTTTTTCTCCTTTTTTTTAGCTTTGTCTTTGAGTACACAAAGAAAATTTATTTAAAAAAAATATGATTCTTGTTGAGAAATTTTCATTTTTAAACAATCATTAAAATTCCATACATAAAAAGTTATAAAGAAATTTTATGCACTACTTTTTCAGCAGTATACCTATATACTTATGTATATGTATATTGTATATACATATATACAACATCCTTTTACATTATTTTCCTTCTATTTTACAATTTAAAATTAATTTTCCTTATTTCATATACAATTTGAACATTAATTCAACAAAAAAATAACAGTAAAAATTATACTTTTGTTACATTACAAATGATATAACTGTGTATATACATATACCTACATTGTACACATTTTAAATGCATATTGTATTTGTGTGAGTATGCATGCATTTTTTTTTCTCTCGTCAAGTTCATGACAAAAGTTCATTTATTTTGATCTTATTACAAAATGAGATATGTATGTATGTATTTACTTAGGTATGTATATGTATGTGTGTATAAGTACGCGAACGATGAGTTCTAAAGTTGACCTAAATTTCGTGATTCTTGCACATAAATGATGAAATTCAACAATGTCGGCTAATTTATTTTTCTTTTTCTTTTCATTTTTTTTTAACTTAAAATGCATTTATGTATGTAATGTAATAAAAAATATACATACATAAATATTATAACACAAGAAATCAAGTTTTATAGTTAGTATAGTATAACAAAAAGTTAAACACTTTAAATTTTAAAATGATATTGTTTTTTTTCCTCATTTTCTTTTGCTAAAGTTTATGTGCTCTCATATTCGTGAACGTGAGTTTTTTAATACTAACATATATAAAAAAAAATTTCTTTTTTTTTTGCGGAAAATACATTCTAAAAATCCTCATTTTAAAATTAAACGTGATGTCATCATCATTGTACCTGAACGTTTTTTGTTTTTTTTGTTTTACAATAAAAGGTTAAAAGGTAAAAGATAAGAATTTCAATATTTTACACTAATTTTACATAAAATGAAAAATTTATAAAAATTGCTATAATTTTTTTTTTTTTGTGGTTAAAAAGTACATAATGGTCTTTTAATTTTATTTCAATAAAATGACAAAAATAAAAAAAATAAAGAATTGTTTAGATTATTCTTTGAACCCAAATTGAAAAAAAAAGGAAAAATAAGAAAAATGGAAAGATCAAGCAATCACGCAATGCAAATTAGATAATGGATTAATTTTATAAATTATCTCTAGATAATATCCCCATTTAAATTGATAATTAATTTAATCAATATAAATTAGAAGATTTTTCTTTTTCCTTTTTTATTTATTTTTTTTTTGTCTAGAAAATTACAGAAAAATAATACATCACATTCTTTATTATTTTCTTAGTGAGTTCAAAGCCTAATACAAAATCACTATACATAACATAATAGAACTTACAAGTATGTACATGTATGTATATAAGTATAAAAGACCTAAAGCTAAACTAATTAAAATACTATTTAACATTAATTATAAAAATTCACTTTTAAACATTTAAAATTCCATCATCCAAAGTATATGTATATGTATATACGAAAAAGAAGAAGAAGAAGAAGAAAAAAGATTAAATAAGAAAAAAAAAACAAAATTAAAGATTATCATTGTGATGATTAATAGACGAAAGGAACATAAAAAAAGTTAATTAACAACAAAATTTTTCTATGATGAGTATATCTAGACAAAATTTCACATAAACATAAAAAATTGAAAAGGAAATGTTTTTACAAACGACTGATTATAATTATATGTATGTACGTACATATTTTTATAAAAATGTTTTTTATTTTTATTCCGTTTTTTTTTTGTTTTTTAGATATAAATACATTGATGACCGTTCAAAAAGTTCTTGGTCAATTCTACAAAATTTTAAATAATAAAGATGGTGCCATCAAGCAGAAAAACCACACGGTTATTAACTTTTGAAATAAATTTAAAAAATTCATTAAATACCAATGCAAACATTATGGACTTCTTTTTTTATTTTTTTAACAACAATGCGGTTTTTCATTGTTTTAAATAAAATCTAGTCACATCAGGTGGTGATGACAGAAACATAATCAAGACAAAACATGATTTCTGTTATTACAGTGAAAAACACTTGTTGATTACAAATTAATTTGAAATTCTTTAAAGAAAAACAAAAAAGGATCTAGATTGAGTTTATGAATTTATTAGTTAATTAAAAAAAATTTAAAAAATTATCATACGAATCCTTTTTTTCTTTTAGCCGTATTTTAAATTATAACGCTTTTCTAGGAAATTTAATTGAATTTTAAAAAGTATAAAATTAATGTGGACGAATAATGGAAAAGTTTGAAACCTCAATAAGGATGAAAAAAAAATTTAATATTTAAAGGACTTTCTTATCAATAGAGATTACTAAGATTTCTGCAAAAGTATGTGTTTTTTATTGATTTACTCTTGATAAACAGAAAAAATAAGAAGCTGAAATCCCAAAAAGCATTAAACAAGGTTATAAGGAAAATCATACATATGTACATAATGTATGTAGTTTATATAAGCAAAAAGGACTAACAATAAGAAAGAATCTCTTTCTGCATTAGTGTACATGAAAGAAAGGTTGAAAAGTTGCTTACACAATTAGTGTATAAATTCCAAAAAACGGGCAATAATTTTTCAATTTGAACTGTCACAAAAAAAAACCAACAAATTTCCCATTTTTGAATTAACTATAATTTGTATTAAATTCTCAAAATCTGAATTTTAAAACAAAGATCCTTTATTTTATGAGTAAATTTATTTCATGCAGAATAATATTTTTCCGTGACCATTTTATTTGAAAAGATGATTCAATATTATTACCATAAACTGTAATTTAAATAAAATAAAAAAGATGAAAACTTCATGTAAAATAACATTTTTTTCAACTTAAAACTTATTTTTAACATATAACCTTGATGTTTACAAAATAAAATGTACATTTGTAAAATAAAATGTGAAAGTAGCATAAAAAAGATTATAATATACAAATCACATTTTTATAGGAATCCCGATGATTATGATGATGATGATGATGTGATTACTGACTTGAATAGTAAAAATTTGTGACCAAAATTATAAACAAAATAAAATCATTTTTTGTGTTTGTTTTGGTTGTTTTTTTTTTTTTTTTGTATCTGCATCACAAACAAACCACGTTTTAAACAGAACAAATATAAATTAAATATTCTCTTAAATCACATTGAAATTCATTTAAGTCATAAAATAATTTGTTATTTCGTGTTTTTCTGAAAAAACCAAAATTTAATGTACACAAAAAAGTTAAAAGAAGCTGCTTAAAAAATTAGAGCAAAATATTATAAAAAATTAAAATTTAAACAGCAACAAAAATAATTCTGTAACAAGCGTTCTACTTACTATACTCGTATAATGATAAATTGGGACTTACAAATAAAATTTCTTTTGAAAATTTACATTTAATCATTCTTGTATGTTACACCATACATATATTTTTATTATAGATACATACATACTATTATTTATGTTGTATGTATGTACATATGCCTTTTGAATGAAATTATAATATTAAAAATTAATTTAAATTCCAAACATGTTTGAGGCTTGCGAATTTTTTTTTTTTCGTTCATCTCCTTATTTTTTTTTCTTTCATTTTTGCGTAAATAGCAGCCAGTCAATGACAATAATCCAGTCAAGTTAAAAAAAAAAGATGAACAAAACAAAAATGGCAACAACAAAAAAAAATAATCAATTTGAAAAAAAAAAGTGAAGAAGAAAAAATTGAAAAGAAATAATAATAAAATAAAATAATTCAAATAAGAATAGACATGTTGTTATAGATTTTTATTTTCATCTTGTTAACAACTTGTCTATTTGTTGATTCATGCGATAGACATCCATATACATATACACGAATAATTAATATGATGTAGGTATTCATGTGAAATAATAACAACTATTAAAAATATGTTTAAAGAATTTCAAATGAATTTAGAAGGACCACTATAACAAAAAAAAAGAAGGTTTTTGGTATTTAAATAACTTTTTAATGTGAAAGTGTAAAATAACATTTTGAATTTGAATTGAAAACAAAATTAAGAAAAAAAACAAACACCAACATACAAATAAAATTAAAATGTTAGAATTATTGAATAATTCATTCAAAGACATTCGTTGAAAGTGAAAATATGTGCTGATTTTGTTCAAAAAGGACATTCAATATTGTGAAGACACAAATAAATTTATAGAACGTTTAAATCCAAAGATATTCAATCACTCAAATTGAAATTCTTATTCCAGCTTTTAAAGCAACAAGTTATTTATTTTTTCCTCCTTTTTCGAACTCATTATGAATGAATAAAAATTTCAATCAAATTATTTCCATTTCATTGTTTCATGTATTTTTTTTCCCATATTCACTACTCTTCTTAATACTGCACCTACTTTAAATGTCTCATCAAGACTTAAAAAAAAACTAAAAAAAAAAAATAATAATAAAAACTTTTAATCAAAGGATTAAAATGTCAATGCCTTTTATAAATGACTTGTCTCAAATAACTTCATAACTTTGTTAATCAATATACAACATATATATATATTTCAAGATCACTTTTAATTTCTTTTTGTATAATAAGCAAATTTTTTTTTTCTCTTTTAATAAGTATGTACGTACATTAACGATTAAAAGATTACAAATACAAGATACATATATACACACACACTAACAAAATCATGTGTTATGCATGTATGATTAAATAAAGTAAGTAATAAGTTGCGATTAGTTAATTCTTTTTAAATTAAAACGAAAAAAAAAATATCTTCTTTAACGTTTTCAGTTTTTAGAGAAATAATAAATTTATATGAATTTAAGAGAAGAGAAAAAGTGAGCTCATCATGTATGAATATAAATATGAATTTATAAATTGGGTGCATGATTTTGGGTTACACAAAATAAATTTATAGAATTTCTTTTTTTTCTCTTATTTTTCCATAATAAAAATATCAAAAACCGTTGGAATAATTCGTCTTTTTTTGCATTTCTTAAGTTTTTTTGTTGTTTTTTTTGCATCTTTTCAAAACTTTATTCAATTCTTTGTTTCATAAACAACCGACCAAAAAGATATCATAAATATAAATTTCTTCTTCTTTTTTTTTTTAAGATGAAAATTATAAGCGACAGTGTTGACCTCATTCTTTTTGAAATTTTATTCATCTTTTCTCCAAAAAAAAAAAAAAAAATTATTATGTATTGAAAAATGAGGCTCATAAAAAAAGACTAATTTGCATGAATTGATTAACATGATGTATGGAATGACCGTTAGAATAATAAAACATTTTTTTCTTCTTTTAAAACATTTTTTTTTGTAAATTAAAAATCTATTAACTAATTAATCAAAAAAAAGTGATATCAAGAAGATTTATTTTTCTTTTTTGCCGTCAAATTACGCAAAAATTGTCCCCATAAATTTTTTTTTTATTTATTTTTAAGTGAGCCTTTTATTATTACGAAGAAGAAAACAAAATACATACTGATAAAAGAAGAACAATTCTGCGAAATAAAAGTATTTTGTTGTAAGAAAAAAAAAAGGTATTAATAAAAAATTTTATTAATATGTGTGCAAAAAAAAAAAAAAATAAATAAAAATCAAGAAAGAAAGAAATAAAAAAAAAACATTAACATGACAAGCATTCAATTTAATGACAATGTTATTGACCTGATTACAGCGATTACAGATTATTGATTTTTAAATTCAATATAATGTACCTACAATAAAAATTTTAATTTTATTATGGTGTAAATTTTTTTTTTCAAACAAGATAAGAAGATAAAATCAGAACAAAACGAAAATAAATAAAGAAAAAAAAAGCAATACGAAAAAAAGTATCTAAATATCAGAAAAAGTATTATAAAAACATTTAATAATTTCTAAAGAATTTTTTTTTTCATGTAAGATAATAAGTATTTTATCATTGGGATTAACGAAAAAGGAATTCACCTGTTATACAGACATACATATATTTGTTTACTTGAGGGATAAACATTTTTTATTTGCAATTGATAAATAAAAAAAAAATAATAAAAAATTATTCAAAAATGATTATTAATTTAAAAAAGCTTTTATAAATTTGAAATATTTGTTTTTATCATAATTTAAGAAAAAAACAAAAGAAAGAAAAAAAGTAATTTAACAAGGTTTCATAGTGTAGCGGTTATCACGTCTGCTTTACACGCAGAAGGTCTCCGGTTCGATCCCGGATGAAACCATTTGTTTTTGTATACATATTATGTTAATTATTCTTTCGTATTTGTTTTGTTTTATTTAATTTTTTTTTTTTTTGTCATTAAATATCACTTAGTAGTATTTCGTCTTATTTTCCTCTCAATTTCTTCTCAACATTCCATAAAAGCCTAATTTATTTTTTTTCCTATTTAACCGACCGAAATCTTCATTAGTTTTTATGAAATAATTTATCAAAAGAACTTTCACGCGAATTTCTATAACAGCAACACGGATCGATAATTATACTTTTTAAAGAAATGTCTCAAATACAAAACTTATTTATTTTTCTTTTACTCTTCTGCTTCATATAGCTATACAGACAATCATTTCAATGAGTACATCTAAATTAGCTTTTAGCACACATTAAATCCCACACTAAATTTCATTTCATAATGTAAAATGTGTAAAATATTTTAAATCAAAGTTTTTTTTTCTTCTTCTTTTGCTTTCGTTTATTTAGTATATTTTAAATTTCTTTTATTTATCCTTATAAAAGTATTTGTTGTCATTATAAAAATGAGATCAAACAACTTAATTTATCATTTATCTTTTTTTTTTATTTGTTTTTTTTTGGCAATGCCAGAAGCAAAAGTATAAAAATACAGCTTAAGTGTTAAAAAACACATTTCATTCATTATATTTTCTTTTGTGCTGTATGTAACACATACATATGAGTGTATTTTTGTGCTTATGTCAGATATTCATCCAAACGTTAATTGCGTTAATACTATTCTCAATTTTTTTTTTCTTTTCAAATTCTATGTTTTCATTGAACTTCAATTAAAAAAAAAAATCATTTTTAAAACCTGTTAAAAATATTATGATCATAATTTTTCGTAAACTTTAAGTTGAGTCATTATAATATCTTTTTTTTTTTTTTTTTATTATTTGTTGTTAACATTCCACAATACATATATGGTTAAAAACGGTCATCTTTAACAAGAATTGCTAGTACATATACCTAGATGTAATCAGGTAATTTTATTTATTATTATTTTTTTTTTTTTTTCAAATCAAGTTCATAGTTCATTATTATTGATGGGCGTAAAAAATTTATATGAAAACAAGTCTTCATTTTTACGTTAAAATCTTGTTTGGCATAATATCAATGAATATTTACTACCATGTACACTTTATTTAGCAATATCATAGTTAGTTTTTTTTTTTCTTTTTAAATAGTAAACAACATGTATACACTCGTACAAGTAAGATTATACTAGATGAAAAACTTGATTGGATCCCATTGTAAATATTTTTTTATTTATATACATATTTTGTTTGGTGTTTTTTCTATAACTTTGTTTTCAAGAAATATTTTCTTTCCTGTTCTCAGGAAATCATATTTATTCTTTATAATATGAAATTGAAAAGAATTTTTCCAGTTATTTTACATTTCCTATATATGAATTTCAATACATTTCATTTTGATGGATTGTTGTCTATTTTATGGTAGAGTATTTAATTTCTCAAGTTTAAGATAATCGTACATAACTATGTTGTAGTTTTTTAGATTAATTTCCGAACGAAAATGTTCATTTGTCAATGAATTTTCAGATAAATTTGAAATCAACTTTTTCAAAGGTAATATATAATACATACAAATTTCATTTTCAATTAATACTTTCCTATAATTATTTTAGTTATACTTAAATTAAGCTATTTCCATTAATTTTCATCCTTCTGAAAATCTTATTAACTTGCAATTGATTGGAAGAAAACAAATGAGTTTAATTTCTAAAAATTAATTTTAAACGACATTTATTAAGAAATTTTATATTATAAGTAATTAATTTTATTTAATTAAAATAAATTTAATAAATCTACCACATAGTACATTTAAAATTTTCTATAATCCTCATTTAATAAGAAAAATTCAGAATTCATCAAAATAAAATCTGTGTTTTTTTTTTTTAGTTTTTTCTCTTTTCACTGTTGAAATATAATACTCTCTTGTAATATTTTTTATAATAAAAAAATCTGAATTCTTGAAAATTTTCAAATTATTTCTTAAATTTATTATAATATCTGTGTTAAAATTCTAAAAAAAAAAAAAAATAAATAAATAAATAAAATTTCACACACTGTCGAGTATTTACCATGATTCTTTTACTTTATATATTAAGTTTTCTTTATTTTATTTTTAAAAAAAAATGCGTGAATAAGAATTTAAACTTGAATAAAATGTTACTTTCAAAAGGATTTATACTTTCTTACAAAGAACTTTTCTATATAAAATATATTTAAATTCATTGTATTTTTAATGAGTATAATAAATTTTATATACCAGGCAATAACAACAGAAAATATACAAAATTTTATAATATATAATACATATTTAACTAATACAGACTTTTATAAGATATAAAGACAAAATGTTTTATGTATATATACAATATACCACTAACATCAAAATTACTTATTATATCTGTTAAAGAACCCTTTAAGATTTGATCAATTCATTAACCCGTCCTTGAAAAGACCACAAAACACGCTAAACATAAAAGAACAAAAAAAAAAGCTTTTTAATGGATTAAATGAATGTTTTTGTATTTTAAAGTTACTATAAAATCAAATAAAAACGATTATTACTAATGATCCTGTTACTGAAACAAGATAAGATGTTTTTCTTCTGTTTTTTTCTTCTTCTCAAATTAGGTATAATATACATATGTACATAAACTTAAGTTTTACTTGACTAAAAAATTATAATTTAATTCTTTCATCGCCAATAAAAATTTAATAAAAAAAAAAAATGCAATATGTACAATTCATTCTTTCATCTTTTAGCAAAACAAAAAAAAAAAAGAAGAAGAAGAAAAAAGAAACATTATCACTTTGGCAAATTCCAACTTTTATACAAATTTTTATACATATTATACCTACTCAGGGTAAGTATTCTAAAGCTTATTCACTTTTTACAAAACTCTACGCTAAATAATTCTTGACATCCGCTATATAATTATATGATTCAAATCTTTATTGGGTGTTTTTTTTTCTTCTATTTTTTTTTTTTTTTTTGCTCTTCCTTTTTCTGAATGGATTGCTTTTTCAATTTATCAGACATTCGTATATATAGTACATATGTATAAAATATAAAAAAAAAAGATATTCCTTTTGTTGATGCCAACGTTCCACCTTGATTTTATAGCTGCATTTGAAAACTTCTCATATAATATACATACATGTATAAATGAATATACATATGTATATATTTGTAAAATGCATACAACATTGTAAATACATATATTCATTTGTTGATGGCCTGTCTATCTGCCAGTCTTTTTCTTATAATTTTACACTTTTCCTGAAAGTGAATTCTTAGATTTCTTCCTGCTTTCAACATCAAATAAGAAAGAATAGTTCTTCAGAATCAAAAAAAAAAAAAAAAAAAAGCTTTTTTTTATTTCTGCTAATGGAAAAATTTCAAAAATATTGTATAAAAAAAATATATAATAGAACTATTATATAAAGGTAGGTACTTTTAAGAACTAAAAGCATTTCAATACAAGAAATAATATATGCATGTATATTATCTATCTGTTTTATAGATCATAACACTGTATATGTATATGTTATACCTAGTATGAAAAATAAGTTCAAGTTAAAATTTTGTTGAATTACTCAAAAAAAAAAAAAAAAACACACATCCTGTGAGCATTTCATATTAAATGAAAGTTTAATTTGAACAACCTTACGAGTATGTCGTGGGTGTGTGTGTCCTTTACAGAAAACAGAAAATTTTGTATAGTACATATTTTAAAATTTTACAGTGAAATTTAATTAAATAAAGTTAAAAAAGTTTTATTTTTCACTTCATTCTTGAAATTATGATTTTCACCATCTTTTACTAAAAGTCAACAATTCATATAATATCTACGCATCCACTTGTAAAAAAAGTTCAAATACATACTTCATATGTGTTCTACTTTTAAAAAATTTCATTTTTCTCATAAATATTTTAATATTTAATTAATTAATATTCAAATGAAAATTTTTTAACTAAATATAAATTCTATCTTTTATAAACTTATTATTTTTAATAATATTTATTCATCATTAAAAAAAAAAACAAAGATACAATTTGCAACTAAATACAATTTACAAGTAAATACAAACTCGTTTTTTCTTCTCAACTTGTTTGTATTTGCACTTTTTTTTATCTTCAATATTTTCGCATGATGTAATGACCCTACAGTATAACATTTTTTATTTTATTATATACATATTACTCGTATGTACGTCAGTAAATTTATTGACAAAATATTATATTTTATGCATAAAAATTTTAAATACCTACATACAATATAAAGTTACCAAAAACCCAAGAAAATATAGGTCAAAAGTTGTTAACCTCATAACATAATATACATACATACATATGCATACACATATATTGACATTTATAGCTAAAACATATATTAATAGTATATACAATGCTCATGATCTTGACAATGATCTTAACAGTGATATTATTCCATAGTCTTTAGCAATCTTATGTAAAAAATTTTTTTACACGAATAATTTCACAATAAACAAAAAAAACAGACATGTTTATCAAGCTTTTAATAAAATATTTAAACTGAATGCATTCATGCGAAAAAAAAAACAACTGTTAAATGATAAGTTAACGTAGGTGATCTTAATGTGTGATCAATAAATTGCATTTTATTGGCAACCTACACTCAGTATTTTTTTTTTGACAAAACTTTATTGATGTAAAACCAGATAAAATTCATATGAAATGGAAATAGATGATAAATTATACAAATAAATTTTTTATTTTGTAAAAAGAAGTTCATTGTATTTTCAAAAACCAAAAAAAAAAAATTGATTGAAAAGTGCAAAATTCATAAATCCTAAAAGGTTTTTAAATTTATTAGTATAAAAATTTGCTAAAAAATTAAATATTAAATTTCTTTATTTTTATTATTTTTTTGTTAACTTTTGATTATCTTAAAAATCATAAAAACTTCATCGAAATTGATTATTTCATGTACAGATTCTTGCACACCTGCATTTCTGAGTTTAAATTAATGTATTCATTTATCCTCATTGCTATAGTTATTCATCAATAATATCTTCTAGATTCATTCTTAAGATTCTTTTATTCATCAAATTTATAAAATAGACCTTAACTCTTTACAATTAAATTTTTTCAAATATATTTAAACGTGTTTTTTTTTTTAAGTGAAGATCATCCTTTAAAATTTCCAAGTGACCTTTTTTTTTCACTAGAAGTAATATGAACAGTTAAATATCAAAAGTTAATTACAAAAAATTATTTCAAAATAAATTGCATTCATATTAGAAAAGATTTTAAAAAAAAAAATAAAACTAATAAACTTTTGGAAAAAAATCCTATGAAATTTTTGTAAATAAATTATTCAATGGTAAGGCCATGCATTTGATCAATTGATTCTCACTAATACAAAATCAATGATTGTTTTCTTGTTAAATACTTGGTATACGTCCATTTATCTATTTTTCTCTCAATTTGCAATTTAAACGCCATTATCTAGTTATCAAGAAGATATACTAACCGAAACAAAAATAGATAAAAACAAAGATTCACATGTATACCTACAAAATAAAAACAAAAAAAAAAAAAAAATACAAAATATTATAATAAAGTAAGTATGTAAGATTCAGATATTTTGCGATCTGTTCGCTGTTGTTACTGCTGATGAAGATGATGATGATTTCAGAAAATAGAGGAAACGGAATGACGATGATGATGTGAAACTAATATAGCCAGACAACCATACATGTATGTATATATGTACAAGTACATACCTTATATACGATATATTATAAATAAATTTTTGTATCTACAATAGTATAATATCTTTTTGCATCTATTTTAAAATGCTCTATACTGGACGTCGGTTGTTTAATCACAGCAGCAAAAGCAAAAGCCAGATTCCAATAGTATCATTGTGGGATAAAAAGAAGCAAAAATAATGATGATGATGATAATAATAATAAGAAGAATCACTATCAAAAGGTACAAAAATTTCAACAACAAAAAAATAAATAAATAAAAATGAAAATATATTCGCCAAGGTAGCATAGCACTACCATCGACAGACCGTGTGTACAAGTACACATATTACAAACTCGGCGACAGAAAAAGAAGTGCTTCAAAAAAAACAAAACAAAATAAAAAAGAAATTAATAAAAAAAAATTATAATAAATAAGTGAAAAAAAAAAACAAATACAAAGTAGTGGCAGCTTTAGGCTTTTTTTTTTTAAAGCAAAAATAAAAAATCTTTAAAAGAACAAGATCAATAAAAGTGCCAACAACAAGTGCTTTGGTTATAAGAAGAAAAATATCACACAACCTGGAAGAATCAAAAGAATTAACTATATAGGTGATATTCAACAATAAGACAATATTTTCATCTACTTATATACTTACTTTAACTTACTTTTTACATATTATATACGTACATATATATGTATAGATATTTAACATTTATAATATGGTAGCATCAGGAGGCCCTGAGAGAGACGTTTTATTATCGGGACACAAAAAGGTATATAAGAACCTGGCGCAATCAAAGATTGAGCAATACTTTTGACTGGACAGTGTCGCGATGTAGTTACTAAAAATAAATTTACACAAAATATTTAAATATATATTTACTAACAGAACATTTCATAAAGTATAAATTAATTAAATAAATTAAATCAAAATTTTCACTGCCATTTGAATAAAAAAAAAACAATTTTTTTCAGTTAAGATTTAAAAAAAAAAAAAATTTTAATTTGAAAAAAAAATTAAAAAAAACCGTTAAAAATATTATTCTGTGATTAAATTTTTTTTTTTTTTTATACATCGAATAATCAAAAATTGATAATTGATCGTTTAGGCAAATTCAGTGTGGAAAATATCTTTTTAAAATATATCTAAAAAAAAAAATAAACAAATTTTTTTTTTATCATGTTTTTAATTTTGTGCCATTAATAATATATTATAAAATTTTTATAAAATAAGTAATTTAGAAAAAATCTAATAACAGTGATTCATTTAATAACATATCATATGTACGCATAATTTTCATATTAAATAAAAATCAAAGTACATCTTTATAGAACATATATACATATGTGTATTCTTATGCGTGTATTTTATTTATTTTAAATACAAGACAAAATTGTTTGTAATAAACTAGATAAACCAGATAAATTTTTACTTATATACTTGAATGTATAAAAGTATAAAGTACTTTTAATATACTTGTGAAGTTATTATATGAAGTTGTGCAGAAAAAGTGATAAAAATAAGTAGATACCTTTACCATTATATTCTTCATTTATTTATTTATTTTTTTTTATATACTTCGTTTTGAGATATAATAAATCTTGTTTAATCAAAAGGTATGTCAAAACCATATTATTAAATATATTTTTTATAGTATGATTAAAAAATATACATATATTATACACATATGTGATATTCTTAGGATATTGAGTTATATTGTAATTTAATATATATGTGTATGATTTTGTATTACTTAGTCAATCAATATATTGTATAAATTGATGTGTTTATGTAGAAAATTGAAGAAAAAAGTATATAATAGATTTAATGAAATTTTAACATGAAATGTTTAAATTAAAAATAAATTTTTCAATTTTCTCTTCAAAAAAAAAAAATTTTAAAAAAAAAATCATTTGATGAGATAATTCCAAATAATAATGATATATGTAGTTGTAGGTATATAGGTAATTAGCTTTTCAAGCTTTCAATTTCTTAGAAATTACAATTTACTTTTTCTTTATTTCATTTTTATTTAATTATCAGAAATGATTTCATGACTTCATACCGTATTGAGAAAAAAAAATTAATACACAATAATTTTTTAATAAAAAAATAATTAATTTTTCAGAATTTTTTGTGATTAAAAATAAGTAATTAACACGAAAGACAAAAATATAAGATTTAATCAAGCAAAAAAAATTTTTCAAAATATGTAATTTAAAATTCAAATCATTCTAATTCTTATTTTTAATTACAAATTAGAATTTAACACGAGAATAGATTTTAATATAATCTTTAATCCTTTTGTATTCCAATTTTTTTGTTACACTGGTCCTTGAAATTTTAAAATTAATTAACTTTTACAAAAACCATTCAAAAATTTATAAAAAATTTCGAAGAAAAAAAATTATATTTGTTTAAATCAGAATAACCAAAAAGGATCAAATCAAATACCTTTAATTTTATCTCACAAAAAAAAAGAAAAACAACATATAAGCTTTTTTTTCCAACAATTTCATAATTTTCCAGTTTATTATCAAGAAATTTTTAAACATCATTAAAATAATAAAATGTGTGATAATCGTACACCTAATACATATGTAGTTAGAAAAATACGATCACTGACCGCTAAATTTCTTTCATGTGCCTAATAAAATGACCAGTAACATATTGTACATATAAAAGATAATAATAATTACCTACAATATTATAATTACACAATGATCTAACAATAAAGAAAAACAACATTATACTTCTCTTAACACCTTAGCATATACATCCATATGTGTTCACGAGCTACAGATATGTACATATGTGTAATGTTAATATGACTCAAATTACATTAGGTTGTTCAAATGTTCATAGTAGATAGAATTAAAACATTGTCGACACCATATTTCTTGTCCCTACGATTTCAAAATCTTAATCCAAAAAAGAAAAAAAAACAAACACTGATATCATCCTATTTATTAAGATAAGCACTAAATGACTTTCATTATTATAGAATTATCCAGAGAAAATATTAGTATGTTTTGAAGAACTAAAAAGTGTTTAGATATAATATATTTAATCCTCGTGTTAAGTGCCAAAAACATTATTTCAAATAATAATCATAAAAATTACTTTAAGTACATAGGTATACTAGATATACATAAAAATATGTAATACTCGTAATGTTCAATTGACAATTCATACAAATATTTATATACATACATGCATGCATGAAAATATCTTCAAGCAAGGTAATTTTCTTAATATAGTTTTTTTTATTAAAAGCATAAGATAATTGACAACATTAAGTTGTTTAACAGTTCACAACCATATATTATAATTTTTTTCTTTAACTTGTATGTTTAACATATGTTCATTTGTGTTAATTTTTTTTTTTTTTTACAATAATATAAATATATAGAATATGGCGCCAATGACCTGTAAATATTCATTTTAAGTGGATTTTTATCATCATTCATTGATTTAGTATTCCCATAAAATTATTACATTATTTTAAGTATATGATGAGTGTACATATGTACGTACTTATACATATGTACAACAGAATTTATCTTTCAATGCTATCGAATATTTCACTTTTGCGGAAAAGGTGGAGTTAAAAAAACAAAATCAAATTTTAAAAAAAAAAAACGCATCTTTGAATTTAACGCAACATGGTAAATTTGTGCAAGTAAAAAATTAAAAAAAAAAAAAAAACAATTTATAATCAAAAAAAAAATTTATACAAGTTCAATGATATCGTGGACAAAAAAAAATTTATAATTTCATTATATGGAAAAACATGTATGTATGTATGTATATAATAAAAATGGATATATTATATATTACAAATGACATGGTATTTACATTAAAAACTTCTTTAGTCTTTAACTGTTTCAGAATTTCTCCACAAAATACGAGTATGGTAATCAGAAAAAAAAATAAATAAAAATTATCTACTATAGATTCATTTGTAAGTATGTACATATGTATATGATGCTATTAATGAATGCAAAAATCTGAAATATACAAAATTCAAAAAAATATATGTATATACGAGTGTATATATGCATATATAAATTCTTTACCTTTAATAGCCCAAAGCCAAATATGTAGATTGGTAAAAGAAGTGATATCGATTTGGTTAAATAGCGATGAGGGTCATAATATATGTTTGTAAAATACATTTAATATTATACGTTTATATATAAAAGCAGGAGGAGAAAAAGTAATTTTCGATAACCGCAAGATATTTGCTTTTTTGACCAAATTTATATACAATATATAGATATATGCATGTACGTACATTTATATGCATATAAATATGTATGTATCTTCATCAGTATAACACAATGTTTATATGCAAATTAACCAGATTTGTTAGGTTTTTTGCTCTTTAACGGTACTAAGGTTATATTCTTAAATTTTTGTCCACATTCTGAATTCTTATATACAATATTGATGTTAAAGATTTTAAACAAATAAAAACAAATAAAAAGAAAAGATTTAAAAACAAAAAAAATTTAAATATCTTGATGTATGTAAATAAGATTTCTCATCAACATCAAGACAAAAAAGGAGTTCAAGTGGTCCATGAAGAATTCATAAATTGGTCAAATCAGTAGATACTTTTTTTTACAAACATTATCTATACTCTATACCAATATTTTTGTTTTTCTTTAGTTTAAACTAACGAATGTTACCTGTAACTTGTTCATCTATATCTTTAAAAAAAAAAAATAATAAGAAAAATAAGAGAAAAAGAAAAGAAAAAAAAAGAAAAATGAATGAACTCAATGAATATTTGCAAACTAATAAACAGTATAAAATTAAACACACTTTAGGATGTTGAGACTAAAAGTGATATGGCTATGTGTACTATAAAATTTAACAAGCGGAAATAACCAAGATCTAAAGAATTATGAAATTTTTCTTGATGCTTTATTATTTTTTTTTTTTTTCTTAAGTATTGTTTAAACGTCAGATAATAAAATACTTACATCTTTTTTTTTTTTTGAGGTAACTGAACCATTTCGACCTTATTTATAATGTTTTTTGCAAAATATGTAGGTATACATTATGTATATTTATATGAGATAATATAATCAAATATGTAATAATGAAGTTTTTAAAATCACAAACATCGTATTTAGATAACCATATATGTATCTATTATGTTGCAGACATATTATGATATTTTCTGTTCATTATGCAGAACTTTACTTACATTTTACACTTTATCAAATTATCATGTACATATACATATATGGAAAAGCGTACGCGTATTTATTTATAAAAATGCATTTTTTTTTTGCTTTATATTAATTTTTTGTTCTCTAAAAATAAAGTGTTACAAAAACGTGATAAATCATTTATTTGTTACAGGTGACATATTACCTTTGAAAATTTCATTAACATTTCAATTTGAAAGCAACAGTTTAAATATTTTTTATACATGTGATTTTTTAAGTAATTTTATATATGTACCTACTTTCTACATACATATGTATGTATATTTGAAGTACAGAATGAGAAAACCTTAATTAACTTACTTAAAAATTTTTAATTTTTCTTCTAATAATATACTAGTAAAATCACAAGAAATGTTTTTTAACTCATTTCAAATTTTCAATTTAAAAATTATAAAATTGAAGTTTAGTCTTACATTTTGCAGTTTTCATATAAAATACATACATGCATTATATATTTATATACATACATAGATAATAAATAATGAAGTTCATTTAATTTTCTAAATTGTTATTCAAACTTCATGATTTTACTTAATTTAATTTATGAAAATAAACTTTTAAGTTTAAAAAATAATTTTCATGAAATATGAGTGAAAATAAATTAATATTATATACATAATAAAGTTTGTATTAAGAGCTTAATTTAACAAAAATAAAAAATAAATAAAATAACATCAACAACAAGAATTTGTTTTCCATGTAAATTGTTATTTTGATCGAAAAATAATATTTCAAGAAATATTTAAGAATTTCTTATAAAATATAATTTTATTGAGAAAATTTCAATTAGATATGTTTAATTGAAATGTCTAAAATTACATCTTACATGTAAGTAAATATGCAATACACATATGTACATTATTTACATAATATGTATATATATATTTTTTTTCATATATCTTGTGTATAGTATATATAACTTCATTTTTTCATTTCATTTTACCTCATTAATAATAGTTTTTAAAAAGAATTTATGTATCTACAATCTATTTAATGTTTAACAAGAATAAATAGCAAAAATTTAACTGTATAAAATATGTATGTTCAACCTTAGTGAGCTTAAGAAATTTCATAAATTATTTAATAATTTTAAATTAGCAGAAATCTGATGCTTGCGATTTCTTCCTGAAATCAAGTTCAGGACAATTAATAGATCTTTTTTTTAACAAAAAAAAATCATTTTTTTGAGGAAATAAGAAATGAAAATTTCAAATCTTTAAATATTTTCAAAAAATATTCTATACAATAAATATGTACCCAAGTATGTTCTAGATTTTGTGTTTTGTCGTTTGAACCTAGTGAGTAAGTAAGTAAGAGTTCTTTTTTAAAATAAAAGTTTATCCAGTAGAGCTTGTTGAAGGTTTTTTAAGGTCTTTAATATAGAAATTAAAGAACGAAAAGCTCGGGAAAGCGTGTAATTTTGTTCCAACGTTCCAAAATGAAAAAGAAAAATTTAAAAATTAATTAGGTGCAACCACTAAAAGTTTTCTTATCAAAAACATTTTATAATCATTACCGTCTACCAAATCCTTTTCCCTTTTCTTTTTTGGTTTATAAAAAATTAAATTCTGCATTCAAATACATATAAACCATAAAAAAAAATTCTTTATTTTCCCGTTATAATCTGTTAAATATTTTATCTTTTTAAAAAAAAAAAAATAAATAAACAAATTCAGCACATCTTTCTAAAATTTACTCTTATTCTTTATAAACCATTTATCTGATAGAATGGAAAAATAAAAAAAACTAAATAAACTAAGAAAACAGGATGCAAAATAAAATTTAACAAAAATCAAGATTATTCACGTACACCAAAATATGCACAATATCATACCTGTAAGCCTATTTATTTTTTTAAAAAAAAATAAAAGAAAACAGGAAAAAAAAACTAACAACACACAATAAACTGCGTTTATTACAAAGTATATAAAATGCACAATGCACTTTAAAAACTTTTTTTTTATTTTTTCAAAAAAAGGAAAAAATAAAATATAGTTTTTTTTTTATTTTTATTTGAAAAAATACTCGTGCTAAATTTTTATCATCATCAAAAAGATTGTCCCAGTAGCCCAAAAAAAGAAAAAAAAGAAAAACGGTTGAATTTTATATCAGATACATTATACTCAGCTCATATATAACATATATTATCTGAAAGCTGCATAAATCTTTTTTGTTTTTCTTTTTTCATATAGCCAACTAACTTTATACATATACATATGTACATACAACAACAACAAAAAATCATCAGTTATACGTTACGTGCACAAACAATATAAAATTCACCTAGTGGTATAAGGTGGTAAAAATGTTTTTTTTGTGTTACAGATATAATATATTTTTTTATCCATAATATATCTCTAAAAAAGAAAGTTCGTTTTTCTTTTTTCCTTTTTTTTTTTCATTTTTCAAATTTTTGTGATTCCAGGCCAACACCGACCAATAATACAATTTTGGCCAGCAAACACTAAGAATATATACATTACCATTTTTGCTGTCCACTCCCTAAAGTTCTCTGTTTATACAAAAAATATTTAAGGCTATAATAATAATACTGCAAAGGCAAAAATACCTATGTACATAATATGCATGCATACATATAGCGGCATATGCTGCCACTATGGTTTATTGTAAATCTTTTTCCTGTTAGTTATTCTTCATCACTTCAATTCTGTTTTTTTTTTTTTGTATTAACTTTTTTTTCTTAGTTTTTCTTTTTGTTTATTTATTGCAAAATTTTTTTTCTTCTGTTTTTTCCTTATTTTTTTTTTGCAAATTTTTCATTATTTTTTTCCTACACACAATAGATGTACGTACGTTAACCTTGTTTTTTATAAGAAGGTGAAAACATATTATATCGGGACTCAATATGATTATATAAAGCATATAATTCTTATTGTTATATTTTTTGTTTTTTGTCTTTTAGTATATATCATCCATATTATATACGTATAATTTGCCAGCAGGTGTTTTGCACCGGTAATGGCCTTGCACATCATTTGGGTCATATTCAGGACAAAAAAGCTTCCGTGATGTGAAGTTATTTGTACATATCATCACTAAATATATTGACTCAACTTGTTTTGTATTTGCTCTCCCTTTTTGTTTTTTTGTCTTTTATTATTTTTTTCCCCATTTTTGTTTTTTTTTTCTGTTTTTTGTTCCTTTATCACATTATTGTCTTGTGAGTTGCCAAATTGAAGAGGGATTGTGGGAGCTAGTACTAAATTGAGCTGAAACTGACTCCAATCTCCGAAAAAATTCACAAAAAAAGACAACAAAAAAGAAAAATTATGTTTAGGTACATACATGATACATATATGATATACGTACATATACATACATATACATATTTATATTAATATATGTATAAATGTATAACGTGAAATATTATATAGGTTTTTTTTATATTTGATTTTTTTGTAGATATATTGTTTTCAATTTCAAATGAAAAAATTCTTCTCACGTATCAATATAAAAACGAGCACAAATATTAAATTTAATTCCGATGCTTTTTAAACATGCGTTTAGTAAACAGAAAATATAATGTGCAAATATGTAGTACAAACAACATACATATACATATGTATGTATGTATTGTGAAACATGCAAGAAAAGCAAAAAAAAAACAAAAAACAATGTGTTAAATATGACACAGTTTTAAAGAATATTTTATTTTTCAATTTAATTTAAAATTTTCTTGAAAATTAATTTCGTAAAATAGTAAAATTTTAGAATTAAACACAATAAATTAAAATAAATCAGTTTTATATACATAAAATATATTATTTTCCCTGAAAATATTTTATCTGATTTAAATTTCTATAAAAAACCAATTTTTAATCTTATATTTTATACTGAAACATCGTATTAATAAATTTTAAGTGTAGGAATATCCTTTTTTTTCTTCATTCATTATTATTATATCCAAAAAGCTTTCGTGTGAATTCAATAAATTCTATTCTTATCATATAATAATCAAGTTTACAAGCATGTGTATCATTAAATTTATGAGCAGTAGAAACATTTTAATTGATTTATCTATTATAGTTTAACTCATTAAAATCCACATAACATGTCATATATGTGCATGTATGTATTTTTTTTTTCTGTATTATTTATTTATATTCCGTTTTTCAATATTCTTGTTAGATATGAATAACAGAGAATATGCGTTAGAATTTATGCTTAACACGAAACACTTACAACATTTTCAGTTAGATAAAAATGAAAAGATGTAAAGAACCGTCCATATAATATAACATGGCCATTTAACAACTATCATCATTCCATTTGATGTTCAGTATTTACTTGTAAATTCAATTTTTCCTTTTGAATTTTGTAGTGTTATTCTATGTACTACATATATATGGTTTTTGTGTTATTTTTATTGATATAAAACTTAGATGATGATGACGACTAAAGGAAAAATTCATTTCATTTGAGTGCTACAACATAACTCCTTAACATGATATCTTGCACTTTAAAATTGTTTTTAAAAGGAAGTCTCAAGAGCTACAAAACTATTGTATACTGTATATACATACTTTTGCCTATATTCTCCTTTCTATATTGCATATACATACATACATATACATATGTATTGAAGAATTTACTTTAAAAGAAAAAGTACAATAATTAATTTGTACTAGAAGGAGGTATCATATAGACAGCAGCCTACTGCTGTTTTAGCTTTCTATAATATGTAATCATCAGAAGACTTATATATGTGTATATAGTATTGTCTGTTAAGAAAAGTTTATTACTAAGATGCACCATGGTTAGATAAGAAAATTTATCACAACTCTACATCTTATTTTCTGTCTAATAATTTAAGAAAACGTTTTTTCCTTTAAATTATTACATAGAACATCATTATAAAGAATTATAGAGAAGAGAAAATAAACATTTTGTTTTTTTTTTAAAAAAAGATGAGGTTTTAGGAAATAAGATACATATGTAATATATAATTTAAAAGTAAATTTAAAGATATGTATTTTATATATTTTTAAATATGTTTTCTTATAAAGAACATGATTAAATGTATTTAAATTTTAGAATGAATAAAATATCGTTAATATAAATTATATATGTAAGATTAAATACGTAGGCGTTTGTGTGAGTAAAATGGCAATCAATTAATAATAATGATTATTACAAATTACATATGCAAAATGTAACAAAAAACTCGAACAATTTACATACTTATTTAAAAAAAAAATAATAATAAGTGTTGGAATAATTAAAACATAAATTTAATTTAAATTCTATCACATATAAACTAATACGTTTTTCTTCAAATTAAAGTTAAATATTTTATAAATATTTTTTTTTTCTAAAATAAAATATAAATAAACAACAACAAAAACATATTAAACAGTATGCATACACAATTAAACATGTTTTGATATACCTACATATATTTGATAGGTATCATATTTTCATTAGTTATATTACATACAGAAAAGATGAATTTAAGAAGAAAATCACGTAATTCAGAATGATGTTGTACACTATCAGAAAATAGTATACTATACATATATAAAAGATATATGTATGTATACATACATATGTATATGTAGTTTTGTAAAGATAAATATGCCTAAAAATTATACGTGATTTTAACTTTCCAGTTATATAAGGTTCAAAGTTGAAATTTTTAAATTATTCTTGAAAAGTATAAAATATTTTACATATTATAACATATGCATATCCTTTAAATAATGCCAATGATGTATGATAATCTACATTATGTTATACATTTTGAATTTTATTTACATGTATCATGTACAAAAGTTATACATATTTGATTTACCACTATTAGTTATACTACCTACAATGAACAGTTACATGGAGACTATGTGATGATACCATCTTCTTACTATATATAGTAATATATAGCATATATTTTCCGTTATTATTCTTGGTATGATGTTCTGTTTCTAAACAGATTCTAAAATGATTCTATGACTATTTTCACCATAATAAAAAGTACATATATACATATATTCATATATGAATACACAATACACATATGTATGTATTATATAGATATAAATATACCTGTAATTGGTATCCAATATATATGTAAAAAACATAAAGCGAAATATTGAACATCGAATTGTGACTTTGTGAATTTTGCAATATTCTTTGACAGATAGTCTTGTTAACATGTTACGTGAACTATTTTGTTATTTAAACATATCATTCAAAATATAGATACCTATATGTATTTATGTATGTATAAACTACATACATATATTTATATAAAAAATTTATATATAGATATTTACAATCAATGTTCACTTAAATATATCCTCTGAACCTATTTTATAGGCAAAACTGCATTCATTGCATATCCATTTAAATGTGAATGTGGATATGTAAATATATATAAAAGAGGTGGCCACTGTATTGTGCTGGTTGATATTTTTTTTTCTTGATATTGTTGTTACACCTTTATAGTCCTCTATCAATGTTACATATTTCCATATTTGTTTTATCGAAAACCAATCAGCCTATAACGTAAACATAATGTGTACAGTACATCGTACACGTATTATCAATAGTTGCATGGATACAGTATAATGCACTTTATTCAATATGAATACATATATGTATGATACATATTACAATTACATACATATATGTACATAAATATATGTATGTATCTATACAATTTAACCGTGACACAGTAGCGGGTAGAAAATTTTACGTTGACATACTTAACTCTTTCTCTTATACCCATTGTCCAAAAGCAATGTTTGCGGATTGTTCAGTTCATTGAAGCAAGAGATCAATCCGACTTTGTTCGCTTGATTTGAATTTGAATCTACTCAATATAAATATAAATACAAACATGTATGTACAAAGTATACATATGCATATAATATGTAATATAATTAATACATTTTATCTCAATTTAAGATACATACATACATATATGTTTTTGTGTAATCTATGCATCTTCTATATGCTATATGCATACTTTTCATATTGTACAAATATTTGGTGTATCTTTTGATATGTGTACAAATACATTTTTGAATAGGCATAAAATGTATTAACATAGATACATAATATCGAGCTCTTCAGGTAAATTTTATAATACATACATATAGGTATACATGCAAATTTTGTAAATACAAAATTTTCGTAATATGTAGCTACATTTATATGGACATATATGAAAAGTTAACATATTCATTGTATTTAATAGAAGGAAAATTTTAAATCAGCCACAAAAATTTAATCGGTAATTTAAATATAATTTACATACTAAAACTGATAAATTTTTGATTCAAATATCCATATACATGTATGTATATAAATGTACATATATATATCATATCAATATCAAAACGCTTATTTAATTAAAACATATCTTTTTATTACTTATTTATTTAAACACAAAGAATATTATAAAGGAAAAAAAAACAACACATTTCTGTTTTATGATAATTCATTGTAAATATAATAAATATTTGCCTATTTAATATTGTACATTCGACACAATATATCTAAAAGGTGTTAATGTGTGCATATTAAGTATTCAAATAAATATATATGTACATACTTAGAAAAACATTACCATACCATATCATATCACACTGTATTCCGTAAGTACAGCACGATCAATAATGTAATTATAATACCACATCGCTATTTAAAAAAGGTAATAACGATTTTTTTTTTTCTTTTTGTCTTTTTAAAACCATTTAATAGTTTATTTCTTTTTCAGCAGCACCTTCAAATAACATCATAACTTCTTGTAATAAAATTTTCATATTACTCATCAAAATTTGATCCTTCGTTACTAATTAGTTACATCATTGAATCTATAAATCAATTTAATTAATGTATGAAATAAAAATTTATATTATTATCACCTGTATCTTTATTTTTTTTTTTTTTTTGTATTTATGCTTTGTTTGCAAACACTAATTCTATAGAAACAAAAATTATTATATCTAAACATAATATAACAGTATATGTACATATATTTATTTTCGTTTTTAATAGAATCATCATCCACTCATCATATACCAACATTTAAATTATAGTAACCAATAACAACAACTTAAGTTTAAAGAACATGAGGTTTCTAATCAAATTCTGATTTGAAAATTACTGCTTATTATAGGTTCGCTATTCATCTTTATTTTTTTTATATACTTCTTCTTATACTTATTTTTTTCTTCTTTTCCTTTTTTACTTTATTCACGCTGTGATATAGTAACCTTGTATTATGTTGTAAAGCACGTGTCATGCGGAACCACAAGAAAAGATTATATAAAAAAAAAAAAATTACAAAGAGACCAACAAAAGGAAAAAAAAATAAGAAAAAAATTATTTTTAATAATAATAATAACATTTAAAAAAAAAAAGACAAAACAAAAAGATGAAGTACATCTTCATAGCCTCTACATACTAATCAGATATAATCATCACGCTGTCATTATAGAAAATTACTCGATGATAAGTAACACGATTTATTTAATTATTAGATGATGTAGCCTATTTATTGCTTATTATACGATTATAACAGCCCTGATATTTTTCTATCATCAACAACTTAAGAAATTTCATCGTACTTCCGTAGAAAAATATACACTTTAATTACGTGCATACTCAACATACAAGTATACAGATTCATATACCTACTTACATACATAACATTTTGAATTAATCAATTTTTTTTTCATTTCTCAATAAAATTATCCAATCAAGAACTCTAAATTCTAATTTTTGTATCCATCAACCCGTCATAACTTCTAACAATCAATTTAGATTATATTTTCAAATTAAATTTATGTCCATCGGTCATAAGAAGGTGTTTAAAATGTCATAAATTTGACATTATATATTTAGTAATAACTCATTAAAACGGGCGTAAATTATGAGGTTAAAAATTAACCTTTAACTGTCATTATTTGACTGAGTACTTAATTATTACCAGATTTTCAAAGTTCAATATCTAAATTTTTTTAAAAAAAAGCTACCAGTCGTGAGTTCACATAAATTTCCGTAAATTTCCTAGAAATTTCAATAATTTTGGATGTAATTACGTGCACTTGCCAAAATTTAGAAACCTTTTTATGATAATTTGAAAAAAAAAAATTCAAACAACAATACGCTTCATTATATTTGAACATTAATGAATTGCATTTTTTCTTTCACACATATTCATATATGTAATTAAAACGTGTAACAAACCAATTAAATATGTATTTATTTTACTTGATTATTTATAGGCACAAAATCTTAATTTAATAATAAATTTTTTTTTTGTGTGTTTGTTTTAAACTCGCATGCGTATTAATTTTTATTAAATTTCTCTTGTAATCATGTATCATCAATTTTTATTCATGGAAAATTTTTACACAAATTTAAGGTATACGCTTTAAATCAACAACTACCTAAATTATGTAGGTTTCTTTACATTACATGAAATAGGATTAAAAATAAAATTCATGTATATGTATCTATATGTATATAATTTTATATATTAAAATGAACATACACTTTTTTTTTTTATCATAATAACGACAAAATCGTTTACAGATTATAAATACAAAATAAAACTGTGACAAATTGATATTCGATATTAAAATGAAAAGTTTTATCAATATTATGTCTATATATTATTATAGTCATGAGAATTGAATGGTGTGTACGAGTATATGTATCTTAAATACTTAAAGGCCATAAACAACATTTAGAGTTGATTTATATTTGAATCAGTTGCTTATATTGTATATATGTAAGAATATTAATATTTAGGGATATAGACATGAAAATTGTTTATTTAGGAATATTAAAAAATCAAACACCTACGTAAATTACCCCTGTGAAAGTTTTTTTCTTTTTTTTACATAAAAAATATAGGAAAATATAGAATGTTTCTTATATTTATTCTAAAAATGGTCGATTTTTAATGAATAAATGTTTGCTATAAATTTATTTTAATATGACAAACGAGTCGCATATTTGTCTTATTTTTAATTTAATTATTCATAATCGTAATCAATATTATTTTTTAACTTATCATATAGTGCTTCTTCAAAAATGCATCGGTTTTCTGGCCGTGATTTTATTTATTTATTTTTTATTTTATTGCAGGAGAATATCGGTTAAACCTGATATCTCCTCGCCCGCACCACCACCCGCCATGGCCTTTTGGCGACTTTCTGGCCGTGATACGTAAACACTTTGTTTCTATTACAATGCAATGTTTTAAGTTGGTGATGCAATGCTATTACATGACAGCTGAATATTACAAGGAATTTTGAATACTTGATTTGATGTGATGTTTTTTTTAATATGTGACAACGCATCATAAAAGTTACGTTGCATTTTTAAATTTTTGAATTTTTGACAAGCATCAACATTGCATCAACTGTGCAACGATGCATATTTGAAGATACACATATTTACACACACAAAAAAAAAATCTTTTATTTTCTCTGCTTTCTTTTCTATCTAAGAGTCCTATTAGGAATAGGTAATCGGTATTTGAAGACTTCTTTGTTCAATTTTCAGTTTGAATTTTTCCCAATACCTTCAAATCTTTCATATTATCACTTTGTTCTTTGAATTAACTAAATTTATTTTATTATTGAAAAAAATTATGCAATGAATGCACCTTTCAAGTTTCTCATAGAGTTTTTCAAAGATTAAAATGATCATTTTTATTAATTTCTTATCTTTGACATAAACAAACTAGCAGAGATTCTAACCTTTTTTTAATTTGAAATCGATTAATATAATATGTATTTCAAAGTCAATTAAAATCTAAAAATAAATTACAAAAAATTAAATAAAAAGTTGTAAAAGAGGTACAATGCCTCTTTTTCTTTTGCATCCTCGAAAATTCACGTTTTTGAGTTGTGCCACTTTTCTTGCAAACCGACAATATGTATTTCAAATTTTCAATAATTGTTCATAAAATCATTTATATTCTTAAATACTTATTTTTTGCCCCTTTTTTTAAAGGACACTTTATAAAAACAATATAATCCTTTGAGTAATAAATAAAATACGATATAATACAAAAAATCTAAATTATAAATATCATTATTTATAAAAAGTGTTTTAGATTCAATTTTATTATATAATATCTTTCATTTTACAGATTTATGATGATGTGTGTCCGCATCTTTTGTTATTCTATTTGAGAAAATATGTACAAGAAAAAAAAAATTATAATCTATCTTTTTACTCATATAAATCATGTATTTGATGAATGAAAAATAAATTCTAAAAGGGTTAAGTTATAATATGATGAGAATAATATAAAGATACTTAGTACATAATGTATGAGCTTTTAAGAAAACTATAGGTATAATACATACATATGTATATGTATGTACATATATATATAAACCTTACATGATTATAGATGTAAACAGAAGAGAAAAGAAGAAGAAAAAACACACATTACATATTATAGAAGTTTTAGTTTATAAAAGGACATATAAGATATTTCATATACAATTTAGAATCAAAGCTTTAGGGATTTGTTATATTAATGTACATTTAAGAGGTTCTTTCTTACTGCTTTTCACTTATATTGTACAAGAAAAACATTGATTTTATTATTATCCTTTGAGAATAAAGTTATTTATTTAAATCATTTAAGGGTGTCTTGTAAATGAGATAAATATAATATGTTCAACATTTTGTTTTATTTTTTAAGTGTAACATATACATACGTATACACAAGTGTATTTTTATATGTATATAGGTATGTTATACGAGTATGTATGTATGCATATACGATTTGTTCATTTAAGAATGACATGCACATAATATCTTATAAAATTTTCAATTATGACAAAAAAAAAGGAATTTCATATTAACAAACTATTCATTACGCTTAAGATAAATACATATTGAATTTCCTTTAAGAAAAAGTCCTAATGACTTTAATTAATAATTTTTAATGATGTAGGTATTTAGTTTTCAATAAAATATTTTCAAGAAGAATGGAGAAAAAAAAACTAGACACTGTAAGATAAAATATATAGATTTAAATTCAATTTAATTTCAAATTTCTAAAGAATAGGTATATCATTAAAAAACTATTATTCTTGAAGTATAATTAATATGTACATATGTATGTCGACATTGTATAAATCTCCTTGGAATTTTAAATGAAGTTGATGTTTTTTTTTCTATAATAAATTAATCCTTTTTTCTTGTTGTACACACATGAAGTATAATAAATATATATATACAATAACCTTGTAGAAAAATCCGGTTAATTTGTAAAACAGAAAATACTCATTTTCCTTATCTTTTCCTTTTTTTTTTTAAATTTATTTTTGTTCAATCAAATTGATATAAAATACATGAGAATATGTTAAAACGAAATACTTCCTTTCTTGAATAACAAACTTCTTATTTTTACATAAATCCATGAACTCTATTCATGAAATCATTTATTTAAAAAATAAATAGATAAAAAAAAATATGATATAAAAGAACCAATCATCACTAAATTACCGATCTTCATCAATCAATTCTATATGAAGAATCAAACTATTTGAATACTAACTACTAACAATCATCATCGATCCAATTACAAACAATCAACAATCGGAAGAAAAATTATCAGATGCATACTAAATAAATGTTGTAAATATTTACAAATATATTATGTACCTATACATTTTAACATGTCTATGTATACGCATAGAAAATTACAATACCTTTATTGAAAAAAAAAATAAAAAAACAAATTAATTATTATGAAATTCTCATCAAATAACTACTAAACAAACACTAAAATAATACAATACGTGTAAATACAACGCGTTTCAAATTGACAATTAATTTTCATTTTTATGACATGCACGCATAATTTTAAATAATATATAATATATAAGTACCAATCGATATTTAAATATGTACAATATAATAAATGTAGATTGAATTGTGAATAATCTATTCAGTTATGCGCATTATCAACATTGGTCATCAACAAAATGATATGCATTTTTAATTTACATACCTTTATGTACAATGTACATACATAACTATCTATGTATATTTACATAATATTTAGCATGCAAATTATGTTTACGGCACGGACATTTAACCAGCGGCAATCAAATTTGCACACATTACCACGATGATCATTGTAGAAGACAAAAGTGAACTTCTTGACAGATTAACGCATATTGCAATTTTACATATTACCTGTACAGGTACACATACATATAGATAGGTGTATCAAATTGTTGAGTAGTGTTATTCTTGCTGATATATACCGGCTCGCTGATGATGATGATGACTTGTTGTCGCAAATGTAAACACCTAGCTAACTCATATATACATCATGTCATCATATATACCTAAATATAACAAATGTACGTGTGTTTCCACCTTGACTTTGACTTGTTGATGATGATGGAAACAAGTTCACCGTCAGCCTTGAATCGTTTAATGTTGTCTCAAGGCAGGCGCGAACGAATTTTTTCCTGCATAAATAAAAAAATTGAAAATTTTTTACATGCCAAAAAGATTTACCATGATGCAGTTGTTCAAATAAATTTATATTAATTGCTATGCGAATAATAATACACACTGATTTAAGTGAAATAACAAGAAAAATATATGAAATTAATTTGTCCAATATGAAACGTTCTACGCATTTTAAACTTTTGTGTCCTTGACTTTTGTGGGTGGTACAATATACCAATGAAAAGACAGAAAAAAACTCTTTTTTTTTATTAAATATTTTCGCATTTTTAAACATAATGTACATAATATCGGTAAATTAAAAGGCATCAATCAATCTATCAAAGCAAATAATATATGATTTGTATTTGATATTAGGTAACTGTGCGATAAAAAAAAATAACAGCAACAACATATCGCAGATACATATTATGTACATACATACATAGATCAAATTTCAAATTTGATTGGAAGTGAAACTGTTAGCTTGAACGCTTCAATTGGTACATTACTGCTCTGTCACATATGATAAATTTATATATTAGTTAAAATGTCAGAAATTTTAATGGTACAATAAATTTTTGAATCAATATGTACAATATGTATGTATAAGTAAATATGATTGAGATTCAATTATTATAATTATGACATTATATATTATATAATGATTATTATGAAATCATTGATGAATAATTATTTCTACAAAATGCAACTCAAACAATATTTTTTAATTCATTGATAAATTAATTATGATGATGTGATGACGGACGCCTTTTTTAATTTCTTCTTATTTTTTTTTTTTCAGTTTTCCAGGAAGAATTTGTTGTTGAAATTTTTTGAAGGATGGCATCCCCACAACAAAAAGAGTGGGCGATGAAGCTTTTCTATATTTTCATATTTTTTTCAACATTAGTTTTTTCAGAAGGAAATCAAGGTATGTAATCATATTAGATTATCAATTAAGTATAATAAAATTTCCACATGCATAAATATATGTATATGTCTTTGCAAAATTCTAAAATTGTTTTTGATCTTTAAGTTTTAAAAATTTTAATCATCGTATAAAAAATAAATTAATACAATTCCAATCGAATAATTTAAAAATAATATGCCTAAGGAATTTGTAAAAAAAAAAACTGTTAGTTCTACATTAGAATTAATTATAAAAATTGAAAATCCTTTATTTATTTATTTTTTTTTTAATTTTACAAATTCATTCACCATCTTTTTACACGTATAAAAAATATGGAAAATCAACAATTAATTACCTTGTCACGCAAAATATTTATGATTTTAATTAAATAAATTACTTTTTACTTACTTTATAATCTGATAAATGAAACAATTTTTCAATTTTATTTTATAAACCATATTTGTACATATTCTGGTCAATAATCATTTTTTGTTTTTTTTTTGTTTTTTTGTAATTAAAATATAAATATTTTTTTAATAAACATAACAACAACATAGCATAACAATTGTTTCGGTTATTTAAATGGGTTAATAAATGAGATTACATTATACACGTGCGTCGTGCATATAAAAAAAAAAAAAAATAGTACAATACAGCACCCTCAGCAATATGTATTTATATTGAAATTTTAACGATGTATGTATAGCTTTATATAAAAACCAGATTGTTAAAAAAATACCTTTTAGTCATCCACACCCTATTAAAATTTCATTAAATTACCATTTTTACAACCATAATTAAATTTCATTTTTAAAAGAATTAATTTCAATTGTGAATAACACTTTAACAGGTGATTCGCGTGACAGAAAACTTCTAAAAGAAGATTTTATTTTTCATACTTTTTTTTTTTTTCACAATTTTTATTGAATACATTGAAAAGCAGAGAGTAAAAAAAAAATTAAGTAAAATTCTAAGAATAATTTCCAAGAACTTGGAAATATACATATAATCATAACACAGTAATCTTAAATATAAAAAGAGCATTGAACTTTAGGTTGTTTGCAATTCTTTTTTTTTCCTTCTTTCTTTTTTAATTTCTTGCAATAATATTCAGGTTTTTAATGTAACATAGAATGATATCATTTTAATAAACGAAAATAAATTAATATTTACTGCATCAGATACAAAATTTAATGTATTTATGCACGAATTAAAAATTCCTCAGGACATAATATGTAATTCATATTTCTTTACAAAATAAAATTTTAATGTTTAAATACTTAAACTCACCCTATGTGATCGGATTTTTCATAGTTTTGTGTAAAGAACAATTTTCAAAGTATTTACTATATATTGTAAAAGCAACTTGAAACATTTTTTGTAATTAAGTATGTAGGTATGGTTTTTTTCTAAATTAAATAAATTTAAAATTCGTATGAAATTAAGTGTATATACGTATATATGTATGTATTAAAGATATACTAAAGTTAATTCCAAGATAATATGAAAACTGAATACATATTTTTGTATGTACATAGCTACATATAATATTAACTGAATTACAGGTTATATAAAATATAAAAATATACAGATATACATGTTATATACATACATACATATATAGATTCACAGCCGCTAAGAAAACAAAATAAGTATATTTGATTTGAAAATAAGAAAGAAAAAAAAATAATCAAAACATTCATGTACATACAGTATAAAAACCGTAAAAACCCCAAAATATTGTGAAAACTCGTAAACTAACAAATTTATTGCAAATGATCTTCTTATATGAATTTGAAAAGTTCTTCGTAAATTAAAAAATAAAAAAAAAAATAAGTACATAAGAAAAGTTTTATTCAAGATATACCACAGTAATGGTCAACCAAATATAGATATACATATTACATACATACATACATATGTTTATAGCTACTATATATTTATAAAGTTACACTTGTAAAATTCTCTGTCATTTCTTTTGAATCTTGGCTTTAGTCAATATTCAGAAGAAAAAAACTTTCTCTACGAATTTTATCTGCGATGTAATGCTTACAATTAAATTCAAAATAATGAAATGTGTTCATATAACAAACATACATATCTAATATCTATGTATGTATTTACATATACATATATAGATATTTTTTAAGAAAGTTTAATTAAATGCTTTTGAAAATATCTTACCTATGTAAGATATTTATATACAAGCATACATATAAATAAGTATATGTATATTTACTTATATACATAAATAAACATATTTTTGACCTGTTATTTTATTTAACTATTCCCATATAATATGCAGTCTGAAGTTGAAGAAAGATGTAAAAGTTCTTACACATTTAACAAACAAACTATACTTCTATAATTCTTAATTGGAATATAAAACAATTTCTATATGATTTTCATTTTAAATTTTTTTGTTTTTTATTATAAAAGTTCTAATAATTTTGTTTGTATATGCGCTCAATATGTTTTGTTATAAGAATTTTAGAAATAACATGTTTTGTTGTCTTTTTCAGTTTTTAAATTTATTTTTATGTTCATATCAGAATAAATAATGTATTTCTTGAATAGATAAAATTAATGAATTAATTTTCTTAATAATTAATCATATGAAAATTTGTTAAATTAAAATAGATTGCATCTACATAATTTTGTACTTATATCAGTTTGTATGTCTTATATATAAGGAATATTTGTGTCGTGTGTGATGTTCAAATTATTTAACTGATTCTTTTGATAAAATTTTTATACATATTTTCAATTGACTCCCTATATTCTATATAAAAAGTTTAAAAAACTACTTATGTATGTACATTTTGTGCACATATATTTTAAAAGTATTTCATGTCATAAAAATAGTGAACATATAGACGATGAATTATTATCATGAAAGCGAATCTGAATGTAGATACTTACAACTAAACCAGTTTTCATTAAAAATAACTAACTTTACACAAGATTTAAAGTTTTTTTTTAAACCATAAAAACAAGAATGTTATAATTTTTATATATTATACATACCTATGTACCTACATAATGCACACTTAGCTATAAATATAACTATATACAGCTTTATTTTATTGTATAAAAAAGTCCTTTATGTGCAATTATAAGCCTACAATATTAAAATAAATAAAAAATCAACTTTTAATATCATTTTATTCCAGTGAATCTACGTATGTAAATAAAAATTGTAATTATAATTTTGACTTATATTTTTTTACATACTTTCCCACAGATATTCCCAATTTTATATGTCCATCACAAGGGTTTTATGCTGATGAGAATGATTGTAGAATATTTTATAGATGTACACTTGATGAAATTGGATCTTTAAAGGCATTTGAATTTTTATGTGATGATGGTACAGTTTTTTCAAAAGATTTAGAAATTTGTATACATCCTTTAGATTCAGGACGACAAGAATGCGTTGAGTTTATAAATGAAATTGATACTGATTTCAATCAAAATAATTTTGGAAAAGATTTCTATAAAAATTTTGAATCATTAAAAAGCACGACAATAAAAAGTACTGATGTATCACAACCAAATCTAATTAAAATTACACCTTCTGGAAGATCGTTGTTACGTGATACTGATTCATCTGAATGTACAGAAGAAGGATTTTTCCCAAATCCTGATGACTGCAGAAAATTCTATAGGTGTGTCTCGGATGGTAAAAATGGATTTACAAAGTACGAGTTTCAATGTGGTGAAGGTAGTGCTTGGGATCAATCAATATCAGGATGTAATCATGAAAATGCAGTTGAAAGTTGTGGATTAAATCAACGTCAAAGTACAACAGTAACAGTTACAAACACTTCAAATTCAAGCTCTTCTTCAAGTTCATCATCAAATAGTTCTTCTACTACAATCACAACACAAAATCAAAGTGCAGCAACGACCACAGCGAATCAAAGTAACAATCAAAATCAAGAAAGCTCTAACTCTACTAGTTCTTCAATCTCGACATCTGGAAATCAGAGTTCTTCAACTGAGAGCTCTTCCTCAAATAACCAATCGTCAAATAACAATCAGAGCAGTTCTCAAAGCTCATCCTCCAGTTCTCAACAAAATAGTGGACAACAAAACAGCAATCAACAAAGCAGTAGTCAACAAAGTGGCAATCAACAAAGCGGATCACAACAAAGCAATAACCAGCAAAGTAGTAATCAACAAAGTAGTAGTCAACAAAGCGGCTCACAACAGAATAACAGTCAACAAAACAGTAATCAACAAAGTAGCACTCAACAAAGCGGATCGCAACAAAGCAATAACCAGCAAAGTAGTAATCAACAAAGCAGTAGTCAACAGAACGGCTCACAACAGAATAACAGTCAACAAAACAGTAATCAACAAAGTAGCAGTCAACAAAGCGGATCACAACAAAGCGGAAGTCAACAGGGCAACAGTCAGTCAAGTAGTAATAATCAAAGCAGTAATCAACAAGAGGGCTCACAGCAAAGCAACAATCAACAAAATAGTAATCAACAAAGCAGTAGTCAACAAGGCAATAATCAACAAAGTAGCAGTTCGCAAGGTGAATCACAACAAAACGGAAGTCAACAGGGAAACAGTCAGTCAAGCAGTAATCAGCAAAGCAGCAATCAACAAAGCGGATCACAACAAAGCAGTAGTCAACAAGGGAGCTCACAGCAAAGCAGTAATCAGCAAAGCAGCAATCAACAAAGTGGATCACAACAAAGCAGTAGTCAACAAAATAATAGTCAGCAAGAAAGCAGTCAGCAAGGTGGATCTCAACAAAATAGTACACAACAAACCAACAACCAACAAGGTCAAATAAGCCAGGGAAATCAACAAACAAATAATCAGCAAAGCAGCCAAAACTCAAATCAGTCGAATTCATGTCAAAAGGAAGGATTCAAGGGAGATTCAAATGATTGTAAAAAATTCTACCGATGCGTGGACAATGGACAAGGAGGTTTTACAAAATATGAGTTTAGCTGCGGAGAAAATACTGTTTGGGATGATTCAATACAAACATGCAACCATCCTTGGGCTGTAAGCAATCCTAAGTGTCATAGAAATGAAACAAACCAACAAGGTCAATCAAGTCAACCTGGTGGTCAACCAGGACAGCCAGGACAATCTGGTGGTCAACCAGGACAACCTGGTCAACCAGGACAACCTGATGGTCAGCCAGGACAACCTGGTCAACCAGGACAACCTGGTCAGCCAGGACAACCTGATGGTCAACCAGGACAACCTGGTCAGCCAGGACAACCTGGTCAACCGAGTCAAGCAGGACAACCTGGTCAGCCAGAACAACCTGATGGTCAACCAGGACAACCTGGTCAAACAGGACAACCTGGTCAATCAGGACAATCAGGACAACCTGGTCAATCAGGACAACCTGGACAGCCAGGACAACCTGGTCAACCAGGACAACCTGGACAGCCAGGACAACCTGGTCAATCAGGCCAATCAGGACAACCTGGACAGACAGGACAACCTGGTCAATCAGGCCAATCAGGACAACCTGGTCAGCCAGGACAACCTGGTCAACCGGGTCAATCAGGACAACCTGGGCAGCCTGGACAACCTGGTCAGCCAGGACAACCCGATGGTCAACCAGGACAACCTGGTCAAACAGGACAACCTGGTCAGACAGGACAACCTGGTCAATCAGGACAACCTGGTCAATCAGGACAACCTGGTCAACCAGGACAGCCAGGACAACCTGGTCAACCAGGACAATCAGGACAACCTGGTCAATCAGGACAACCTGGGCAGCCTGGACAACCTGGTCAACCAGGACAATCAGGACAACCTGGTCAATCAGGACAACCTGATCAGCCTGGACAACCTGGTCAGCCAGGACAACCTGATGGTCAACCAGGACAACCTGGTCAAACAGGACAACCTGGTCAATCAGGACAATCAGGACAACCTGGTCAATCAGGACAACCTGGACAGCCAGGACAACCTGGTCAACCAGGACAATCAGGACAACCTGGTCAATCAGGACAACCTGGGCAGCCTGGACAACCTGGTCAATTAGGACAACCTGGACAGCCAGGACAACCTGGTCAATCAAGCCAATCAGGACAAACTGGTCAGTCAGGACAACCTGAACAGCCAGGCCAACCGGGTCAATCAGGACAACCTGGGCAGCCTGGACAACCTGGACAGCCAGGACAACCTGGTCAGACAGAACAACCTGGTCAGACAGGACAACCTGGTCAGACAGGACAACCTGGTCAACCAGGACAGCCAGGACAACCTGGACACGCAGGACAACCTGGTCAATCAGGACAACCTGGACAGCCAGGACAACCTGGGCAGCCAGGACAACCTGGGCAGCCTGGACAGCCTGGTCAACCAGGACAACCTGGGCAGCCTGGACAGCCAGGACAACCTGGGCAGCCAGGACAACCTGGTCAACCAGGACAACCTGGTCAGCCAGGACAACCTGGTCAGCCAGGACAGCCAGGACAGCCTGGTCAAGCAGGACAAGCAGGACAATCAGGGCAACCTGGACAACAACACCCTCCATGCAATAACACTTCAACACCTTCCACCACATCTTCTCCACCACAACCTGCAGGGTCGAATGGAAATTGTGAGCGAGAAGGTTTTATGGGAGATGAAAATGATTGCCAGAAGTTCTATCGTTGTGTTGATAATGGAAAAGGTGGTTTTAATAGGTTCGAATTTAAATGTGGTGAAAAAACAGTTTGGGATGACAGCATTCAAGGTTGCAATCATGAGTGGGCAGTAGAAAAAAGCACATGTAAAAATCAAGGAACAAGTTCTTCACAAACTACAACTTTACCTACTACACAACCTTCTTCTACCACCTCATCACCTTCTACAACTACTACTATCTCTGGAAGTCAAGTTTCTACCACCTCATCACCTTCTACAACTACTACTACCTCTGGAAGTCAAGTTTCTACACCAGTGAATCCAACCGGTTCTACTCCTTCAACTACTCAAACTACCGTACCGAATCAGCCACCAGGAACAGAATGTAAAGGAGAAGGGTTCATGGCAGATCCAAACGACTGTGAGAAGTTTTATCGATGTCAAAGCAACAATCAAGGTGGTTATATTCGTCATGAATTCAAATGTGGTGAAGGCACAGCTTGGGATGAAAAATCACAAACTTGTAATTATAAAAACTTAGTTTCACGTTGTGGGCCTGGAAAAGAACAAACTTCTAGTTCTACACAACCTACAACAACAGGAAATCAAAGTACTTCATCAACAACCGCAACAAGTCAAAGTTCTACTTCAACAGCAACAACAAGTCAAAGTTCTGCTTCAACAACCACGACAATTCAAAGTACTGCATCAACAACCACAGTGAGCCAAAGCACTAGTTCTTCTGCTCCACCTACAAGTACGTCTTCTACATCCGAAACGAGTACCCAAACCGGACAAACTACATCTTCAACTACTACTGGAACATCCAGCAACCCTCCTGGAAAAACATGCACCAAAGAAGGTTATATGGCAGATCCAGACAATTGCAAAAAGTTCTACCGTTGCGTTGATAATGGTAATGGTAAATTCAATCGCTACGATTTTATGTGTGGAGAAGGAACCGCATGGGATGAAAACCAACAAACATGCAACCATGAAACTCTTGTACCAAGATGTTCAGGACAAACGGTAACTGCTTCTTCTTCTGAAAAGCCATCAACACAAGTAACTCCTGGAAGTAGGCCAGAAACATCCCCACAACCTACTTCAACTATACCACCAACAACGGAAAGCAGTTCACTGTCTCCTACAACTCAAATTACTACATTATTACCTGAAAGTACAACATCAAGTCAAACACCTTTAACGACACAGCAACCTACAACAACACAGCAACCTACAACAACACAGCAACCTACAACCACACAGCAACCTACAACCACACAGCAACCTACAACAACACAGCAACCTACAACCACACAGCAACCTACAACAACACAACCACTCACAACAACACAGCAACCTACAACAACACAGCAACTCACAACAACACAGCAGCCTACAACAACACAGCAACCTACAACAACACAGCAACCCACAACAACACAGCAGCCTATAACAACACAGCAACCTACAACAACACAGCAATCTACAACAACTCAGCAACTTACAACAACACAACAATCTTCAACACCACCCGATAGTTCTACTAGCACTAGTCCCTCTGAAAGTACTACATCACAACCATCAACAACAATATCATCAACAGCTAATATAACCTGCTCATCTGAAGGTTTCCATCCAAATCCTAATGACTGCTCAAAATATTATCGCTGTGTTAAACAGAATGGTACTAATCAATACACAATTTATCACTTCTCTTGTCCAACTGGAACAGTATGGGATAGCTCAGTAGACACTTGTAATTACCCGGAACGTGTTGAAGGAAATTGCTACTCGTCTACAACAACATCAAGTTAGTTAGACTTTAAATTATTTTTTGTTATAAAGATAACATTTTCTTTTACAATTAGATCCTTATCAAACCACCACGAGTCAATCTACTACTTTAGTAGGTACTACGACTCAAAGTACCACACCAGGTAATACAGATTCCACAACACAGTCTCAACAAACAACATCATCAGCCGTCGATACAACGACTATAACACCAAGCGAAACTACTCAAGCTGGAACAGCAACAACTGTTCCTTCAGAAAGTGGAAAACAACCTTGTCCTGCTACAGGAAAAAATCAAGATTTATTTGTTTGTCCAACCGGATTCAGAAGACACCCTAGTAGATGCAACCTTTTCTATCAATGTACAAATAAGCCAGATAGTTACGACTTAAACATTGTAACATTCAGTTGTCCAAACGGAACAGTTTACAATGAACAACAAACTCTATGTGCACCACCCAGTGCAAACGATAGCTGCCAAGCCGATAGTCTGAGATCACTTAATGATGACTTTAAGCTTCAAAATGTAGTAAGTTAAAATTAAATATGATAAATTAATAATTTTTAATAATTTTTTTCACTTTATTTTTTGCTTCAGATTGAAATTGACTCAAAATTACCATTGTGTTCTGGTGAAGGTCATTTCCCATTGAATGGTGCTTCCTGTGGACAAATGTTTATTAAATGTTTAAGATCACCAGATACAAATAATATTGAAGGTCATCTATATCGATGTCCACAAGGATTTAATTATTGGTCAGTTAGTAGAAGATGTGAAAGAATAGAAAAACTTCAAAATTGTTCAACGACACGAATTTATAACGAAATTGCTATTCCAATTGAATTGACCAATGTAGGAAAAAGACGAAATCTTAGAATTTAATTTAGTTAGCTAGTCGAAAAATTTCTATAAAAAATTAAATATAATTAAAATTTTCTTTTTTTAATGATAACGTGTAACAATGATTTGAAATCAAATAACGTTATCTTGGGGACAATGGTGTTGGAATATTTATTATTATTTTTTTTTTTTTATTTCAATTAAACTAGGAACAAAAATTATGAATAATTACAATTTTTTAAGACATTTAACAACATATATTTTTGTACGATAAACTTAATAAAATTTAAAATTTTTTTAGAAAACATAATTAAACTCAAAATCTGCCTTAAATATTTTTGGAATTTGGTTTTAAACTTTACTAGTCTTGTTTAAAACATTAAAAATTCTAATCCTAAATTTTATTTTAATTTTTAAGTATAGATGAACATTAAAAATGTATAAGTATATGTATGCTGTAAAAATCCTTCATACATATATACATATTATATATAAAATATTATTATTTAATTAGAATTAAAAAAAAACAAAATTATTTGGACTTAAGATACTTTTACATTGAAATTTATTAAAGAAATTCTAGCGTCTAGAAAATTTTTAAAAAGGGTATATGAGATATTAGAACTTTTAAAATAAATTTTCAATATTGAAATATATCTATATATGTATTCTTCTGAATAGAATTTCTTACTGAATTTACTGTTAATTAAACGCCATAAAGTAATAAGAAAAAAAAATAGATAATATGTATAAGATATGTAAATTGAAATTTTTAAGATATAATCAAATAAAAATTTGCTATTTTTAATTCATTCTTGTTTTTTTTTTTTTGTTTTTTTTTGTTTAAGAAATTGATTTGTTCTCCGTATTTCCAATATAATCAATAATTCTAATTCTTTTAAAATATATTTTTATTTTTCATAATACATACATATATACATATGATGTACATACATACATATCCTGAAAACTCTTTGAAAAGAAAATAGGTAACTTGAAATTTTACTTTAAATCTTTTAGTATTTAAAAAGAAAAAAAGTTATTTGAAACATTTTAAATATTTAACATTTTTGTTTTATTGAAACTGTACACTATAAAAAATATATACTTTTATAGATTGGTACATATACACATATGTATATATAGGTATATACTTGTATTTAAAAATAAAGAAAAAATTTAAAAGAAACAAACAATAAACAAAAACAAACAAAAAATACAAATATAAAATAAGATTATTATCAAGTTCATTAACTTTATCAGACAGTAAATATCCTTCTTTTCCAATTTTCACCTATCACAATGTCTCTTTTTACATTTTTTTTTTCTCTCTTTATTTTATCCTTTTTTCCTTCTATAATTTTATCTGCATTATAAAATTGGTGTACGTTTCTTAAAACTTTACAAGTAAAGAAAATAAAAGAACAAAATCATCCAAAATTAAAGAGAAAAATTAGGGAAAAAAAAGAATGTTTTTTTCTGAAGATTAAGATAATTCTATACATATTCTGTTTACCTATAGCTATGTTACATAGAAGTTGTAATTAATGGGATAATGTTATCCTTTTTTAATAGCTAACCCATATCAAGTAGCTCTGTGTTTATTCATATCGGAGACTATTTTTCAAGATTTTAAGGATTTTTAAATCAAGAATATGTATGTATGTATAGGTATATGTATAAACAAACATTTATTTTCACCTGTTTACAAGATTTTTTTTAACTTTATATTTCAATAGGAGCTGATTGGTGTAGTTAAAAATGAAATTTGATTCCGGACTCCGGTGATTCATTTTATTAAAGAAAACAAAAATTTTCACCTAAATAAAGTTTTTGTTTTAAAATTTTTAAGCATTATTCAATCTTGAGAACTCTTCAATTTTCCAATTTAATCCTTTTGAATTAATTTTTGTAAAATGATAATATTGACAATTCAGTATTATTTAAAGTAAAAAGTATCAATATATCTAATACTATAAATAAACTAGATACTAAAAGATAAACACATTATCCAAAATTATTCATTAACTGAAAAAAAATTCAAATTCAAATTTCAACCTCATATTTAAACCATTATTTTTAGTTGTTCAAAAGTGAGGTTATGTCTGTTCAATTGAATTGGTTTATTCACCTATCCATGGAAGCATTTATTCACCTTTCTCAATTAAAAGTGAATTATCTAAATATTTACATATCTTATTTACACATTGTTTTGGAAAAATTTCGTTAAAATTTTGAATCCAAAATTTGAAAACAGGCACCTGTCGTTCATACTCGTATATTTTTATTCAATATTTTTTTTATACAAATTTTTTGTACAAATGTATAGTACATGCGGTCTTTCATCCATCGCACACTGGGTAGTAGTTACAACCGTCGCAATCCAGTTTAAAAAAAGGTTTTTACAACTGCTCAAAATACATCTGAAGGTGGCATGGCACGACCAAGTTTTAAGAAGTGTGAGTGTATTACAACCGTCAGCTAAAATTATTTTAGATAATTCTTATTATACAAGTTCACAAAAAATTGTTAGAACTAGCGTTAAATAACAGTTTTAACCACCTCGTGTGGCTTGAATGTTTGAGCCTCAATCCCTTTGAGCTATGACCTTGTGCCTCCATTTGTCTATTAAAAATATCAAATGTTTTAAATCAATCTTCGTTCATTGAAACATGACGAATTCCCTAAGAGTGAGACAACAATAAAAATGTTGTCCCATTTTTACAGTATGGTGTCTCATACAGATATTTTGTCCATGAGTCCGTCCATGTATAAGTCAATGAATTTTTCACTTTTGAAAATTGAGCATCAGCCATCAGGATCAGGTATACATTTCCATGGAATTAGCCTACTACGTTCAGTTCATCTAGTACATTTTTCGTTTGTTCTAGTGTTTTAGTACATTTTCAAAAAATGTTTTGTTTTCCTAGATTTTGACGTTCTCATCACTGTTTTACATCTGCCATTTGAAAAAATTCGATTGTCGGTGTCGTTCGTAGAAATAGCACATTGCGTGAAATAGGATTTTTATAAAATTAAATTTGTTTTTTCATTTTTGTGATTATTAAAAAAAATATATAATAAATATTTAGAAAAATGTCTACGGTCGCAAGTGCATTAACTGTAGCTGGAAGTAGACAATCTGGACAACCTGTTCGCACACAAAATGGTATGTTTTATTTCAAAAAAAATATCTTAAAATCTATTTTCGATATGAAAATAATGATTATCAAATATATTTCTTACGTTGATTCAAATTTAATTTGTTCTAATTAGAAAATTTTTAAAAAAAGCCATTAAATTCTCTGTTTAATATTCATGTTTTATAAATTTGAGGTTATCCATGTTAGGCTACCTACCATATTTGTCATTGATTACTCATAAACACAACTTTTTTATAAAATTAAAATTTTCATATTTTCTATTCAAGTAATGGCCGCATGTTCAATTGCAAATGTAGTTAAAAGTTCTTTGGGTCCAGTTGGATTAGATAAAATGCTTGTTGACGATGTTGGTGATGTCACGGTAACTAATGATGGAGCCACAATATTGAAACTTCTAGAAGTTGAACATCCCGCTGCAAAGTAAGCCAATATAATTTGCTGTCATTTATTGAATATTTAAGAATCATTAATATTTTCATTTTTTAGAGTTCTTGTAGAATTAGCTCAGTTACAAGATCAAGAAGTTGGTGATGGTACAACTTCAGTTGTAATTTTAGCTGCTGAGTTACTTAAGGTTTGTTTTATAATTTATTTTTTAAATCTTTCGTGAATCAGTTATACTATGTATTCTTTTTATACTATTTAGAATGCAGATGAATTAGTAAAACAGAAAATTCATCCCACTTCAATTATTTCTGGATATAGATTAGCATGTAAAGAAGCTTGCAAGTATATTTCAGAACATTTAACTGCTCCAGTTGACGAATTAGGCCGAAACTGTTTAATAAATATTGCCAAGACATCAATGAGTTCAAAACTTATTGGAGCCGATGCGGATTTCTTTTCATCAATGGTAGTTGATGCTGCTCAAGCTGTTAAGGTATTATTAAATCAATAAAATCAGATATTTTAAATCATTTTCAAATTAAATTTCTTATTTATAAAGATTACAGATACAAAGGGTAATCCATTATATTCTATAAAAGCTGTGAACGTTTTAAAAGCCCATGGAAAATCGGCTAGGGAGAGTATTCTTGTACAAGGTAAGAACTTCAAAGTTCTTTTTTAAATATTTCAACTTATTTACTACTTTAACATTTTTAAACAGGCTACGCATTAAATTGTACAATTGCAAGCCAACAAATGCCTAAAAAGATTGTAAATGCAAAAATTGCATGCTTAGATTTCTCTTTACAAAAAACTAAAATGAAATTGGGTGTACAAGTTCTTGTGAATGATCCAGAACAACTTGAAGCAATTCGTGCTCGTGAACTTGATATTACAAAAGAAAAAATTCAAAAAATTTTAGCAACCGGAGTTAATGTAATTCTCTGCACAGGAGGTATTGATGATCTCTGTCTTAAATATTTTGTTGAAGCTGGTGCTATGGCTGTTCGTAGAGTTAAAAAATCAGATTTAAAGATTATAGCAAAAGCAACTGGAGCACAATATTTAACATCATTAACAAATATGGATGGTGAAGAAAGTTTTGATGCATCAATGGTCGGTGAAGCAGCAGAGGTCGTTCAAGAATGTATTTGTGATGATGAACTTATATTAATCAAAGGTCCAAAGGCAAGGTAAGGAGTTTGTGTTTTTTTTTCTTTTTTGTTTTGTTGTAGTAAGTAGTAAGGCTTGAAATTATTTGCAATTTTCTAATTAGAGCTGCTGCATCAATTATTCTTCGAGGACCAAATGATTTCTATTGTGATGAAATGGAAAGATCAGTTCATGATGCACTTTGTGTTGTTAAAAGAGTATTAGAAAGTAAAAAAGTTGTAGCTGGTGGTGGTTGTGTAGAAGCAGCACTTTCAATTTATTTGGAAAATTTTGCAACATCATTGGTTTGTATTTATAAATATATTTTAGATTAGAATTTTTGCTTAAAATTGCTCTTCTTTTCTTTATTTTCAAATAGAGTTCTAGAGAACAATTAGCAATTGCAGAATTTGCAAAATCTCTTTTGGTTATTCCTAAAACATTGGCTGTCAATGCTGCCAAAGATGCAACAGATTTAGTAGCCAAACTACGTGCTTATCATAATTCCAGTCAAACAAAGGTGGATATTCTTTATTTTTTTTTTTTAAGAATTAACGTATGAATTAATTTATATTTTTTGAACATAGACCGAACATGCGCATTTAAAATGGGTTGGACTTGATTTATATGAAGGAGTCGTTAAAGATAATAAACAAGCAGGTGTTTTGGAACCAGCTATATCAAAAATAAAATCATTAAAATTTGCAACAGAAGCTGCTATAACAATTTTACGTATTGATGATATGATAAAACTTAATCCAGAAGAGAAACAAGGAAGAAGTTATGCAGATGCACATGCTGCAGGAGAATTTAATTAAATGAAATAATTACTTATTTTTAAAAAGTTCATTTATTTTGAACAAATTTACTAATATTCATTAATTTCAGAGCTTACATTCTATTATCACACAATTTAATTTTGAATTAATTTATAATAGCAAAAAATATTAAAATTAAAATAAAAAAATTTTCATACTTTTTTGTTAACTCACAATAAAAATCATTTAACCGCAATTATGCAGATTTTTTCCTTTCATTAGTTTTGTTTTTCCAGTTTTTTACATATAGTACGTAGTTTTTTTTCTTTTTTTCTTTTTCTTAAAAAAAAAAGAATTTAAATAGAAATTCGTTAATGAGTATTTTTGTTATATTTACTTTGTTACACATGCGCTTTTGAAATAATTCCGAAAATATGCGCAATGTGTGTTTTATTTATTCGTAATTTGTTTTATATGTAGAAAAGCCATGTGTCTTAAAATAGACACGGTCCACTCATCTAAAAATAAAGAAATTTAAGTACTTATAAAAAAATATTTTCTTTCTTTTTAGTAAATTTTGAAATTTTTATACATAAAGAACATTTTTTTTTTATACAAAATTGAAATAAAAAATAAAATAATGGAAAATTCAGAAAGTATTGTAAAATTATCAGAAACTCCAACAGAAGGAGTTTCTTTAGAAAACGGACAACAAAGTACAGTAGAAAATCAAGAAATTGTAAATGAAAAATCAATAGCTGTAGAAGCATTGAGTGAAAAATTAATGGATGTAGAGGCGTTGAATGAAGATGAAAAAGCAAAAGATTGCAATAAAATTGAAAATTCATCAAATGAGGAGGAAAAATCTAAAGAAATTACAGCAGATGAGAACAATTTAAAAAATGCACAACAAATTGAAGTGGAAAATAAAGAAATTGAAATATCAACCGAAGAAAATGGTAAATCTGTTGAAGAAAACGTAGTTAGTGCAAAAGAAAAAGAATACATAGAAATGGTATTTGCACTTGAAAGTGAAAAGCAATCACTAATAGAAGAAGCAAAATCAAAAATAGGTCATTTGAGAAAGGAATTGGAGGTAAGTTTCTTTCTCCTTCTATTTTTTTTTTTTGTCTAATTTTTGAAAAAGCACATGTTTTTCATATATTTTTATTTTAGGAATTATTTTCAGAAAATGAAAAATTAAAGAAAAAAAATTCACAATTAGAACAAAATCTTGTTCAAAAAGAAGCAACTGGTACAGATACATCAAAATCTAAAAATGAAGATAATGATATTTTAACAAAAGCAAAAACTTTATTATTTGAAAAAACAAAAGTATGTAAACAACAAGAACAACATGTTAGTGTTCTAAAGACTCAAGTTGATTCAATTAAAGAAGTTTTAAATGTTACAAAAGAAATGTTAAATTTACGTAATATTGAAAATGATCATTTACAACAAAGATTAGAAACGATTGATTTACGTTTTAAAGCTGAAAAAGAAAGACAAAATTTATTAGAGAGAAAACTTGATATATCGAAAAAAATGTATGACGAATTAAGAAAAGAATATGATTTACAATCGAATCTGCATAAGGTATGTGTGATGATATGCATGAATGAATTATTTAAAAAAAAAAAAAACATTAATTGAGATTTTCTTTTCTTTTTAAGGAAATCAAATTTGCATATGAACAAAAAATTAAAGTACTTGATACGGAATTGAAAAGAATTAAAGCTAATGATGAATCATAAAAAGGATATAATTCATAAAAACAAAAATTAATGAATTTTGTTTATTTATTTTTCTTGGAATAAAAAAAAAAAATAAAATAAAAAATACCCTATAACATAAAATTTTTTTTTATTTTGTTTTTTGTGTTTAAAACTTGTAACTCTCATGATATCGTCAAGTCACATAGAAAATTTTAATCTTTAAAAAAAAAATATTTAAGCGTACAATTTTTTTTTAACGATAAATATTAACACTTTTTTTTTTTTTGTTATTTAAAAATCATTTCAGGAATAGGAAATCTTGAAGTATATACACGTGATTTTCTTGTTGAAGAAGAATGTGATATGGATGATTTATATATTGATATTGATTTTGATATTATATTAAAAAAATATCCATTTATATTGAATCGTTTTCAAATACCAAAATCAACATCATTTGTTGAAATGAAAGGTGAAATATTTTATTGTGATCAAGATTGTTGTAAAAAATTCAATACAATGAATAATGATAAAATTCGTAAATATAAATTTGATAATATATTTTATAGAGTTCAAATACAACAAGAATTAAGAAATAAACGTCGTAATTTAAATCGTAAACGTAATGATATATTAAATAATATTGATATTGATATTGATGATGATGATTTAAAAAATTTTGCATTTAGACCACGTGTTTATAGATTATCTGGTGGTGAAATAAGACCAATATGTGTATTAATTAATTTACAACAACAAAAAACATTAGATAAATGTAAATCATATATACCAATTGCTAAATCAAATGATGATATACGAAAATATATTGATAAAAAATCAAGTTTTTTATCAATTATTAAATATTTATCAAATGATATATTACCAGAATTAAAAGATAATTTTCATATAATTTATATTCTAACATATGATGGTATATTAAAACATGGTGAAAAATCACCATATCATTATTCATATACATATACATATAGTGAATTATCATGTTTTGATCGTGAATGGTTTTTAAAAGCATGCGATTTATGTAATTTTTCAATACGTTGTACAAAATCATTTAATTTAATGAAAATTTTACGTATGATATTTGTTGTTTCATCAAAATCATTACAATATAAACCAGCTAGTTTATTTAATATTGTTAATGGTCGTTTTCGTATAACACCAAAATTTAATGGTGTATTTGCTTTTCCAGAATTTTAAATTCTCTAGAATAAATTATACCTTAATTATCAATTAAACAAAATTAATAGAAAATATTTTTAAATTATTAATTACTATTTAAATTTAAAAAAAATTGTATATTCATAATTTATGGAAATTTTATTGCAATTAAATTTAATTTTTAAAATAATTGTAGAATCATAAAACATTTTCTTTTTCTTTCCTACTTTTGTAGAGCAACAGAAAAATTTTTTAAAAAAATCTTTTAGTGGTTTTACAAAAACATAATATTTATTTGGCTTTTTGATTTTTTGTTTAAATATAAAACCAGTAAAAAAGAAGTTTTCTATGATTTTACAATTAAAAATAAAATTATTTGTTTAAAAATTAATTTATTCTGGAAAAATATTTCTTAGCTGGCTGGAACTAAACTTTACAATTTATTAAAAATAATATTAATAAATGAAATAGCTACTTTGTAAATTAACTACAAAATATATTAACGAGCACTCGAATTATTTCGAAATTTTAAAAATAGAATTTATTTATATTATACATGTATTTTTAAAAATTTTGTTAAAGATTTACAAATTGCTTTTAGTTTAATTTAATTTTTTATGATTAAAATCAAGCGAAAAGCCTAATACACAATTTAAATTTTGGTTTTAAATATCCAATAAAGTCGATACATACATATATCGTCGTTGTTCAGGCAAAAAACTTATTACAAAAGCCTATACAATTCAAAGCAGTACCTAAATAATATATGAATGAGCTTTAAAAAAAAAATTGATTTTAATCATAAATCTTATAGGTACTTATAAGAATGTTGAAAATATAATAAATTATTTAAATATTTTAAATTTTCAATATGATAATAATTTTATTGATTAATTAATGTTTTTTTTTTTTTGAAATTTTAAATTAATATTTAAAAATTATACAAAATTGTAATTATATGGGATAATTGTATCAATTTTATTTATGTAGTTTAGAAAAATATATTGAAATTCATTGTGAGCTTAATAAAATAATTTAGAAAAATATAAATTATAAGTATTTTTTTTAAAATAAATTTCAACAAAATTACTTTTTTTTTTTTTTCAAAACAGAAGAAAAACAAAAGATCAAATTAAATGTGAAATAGTTTATTTTAATTTTTAAAAAATTATATATTTCATTTCTAGGAAAACCTACAGGCAAGCATTTATGCTGTGTAAATTCAAATACATCAATTCAATTACTTAAAAGGATTTCAATGCAAACTGAAAATTATCATGCTGGAGTACAAAGTCATTTAAATATTATTTTAAGAAAATTAGATGTTCTATTAACAACCAAACAACCAGATGAATTTGTTGAAGATTTAACTGGAGTTTATCCAATAACAACAATACCACAAATTAATACTTTAGAAAGAAATTTAGCAATTGATGATACATTCAAAAGGGCTCTGGTAAGATTAAAAAATACTTTTAATTAAAATAAATGTCTAATTATTTTTTTTTAAATAATTTGTTCATGTATATATATATATATTTTTTTTTTCTGAACATTTTCACATATAGATTTCACGTTTAGCAAGACTTGGCGGAGCAGATGCAAATAAAACGGCAAGATCAATTTGTAAATTTCTTTTTGATGATGTCCTTTTAGAAAATTTCTCATGGACAGGTACTTCTGTGAAAAAAGCATTTTGTGGTTTTCGGGAAATTTTAAATACAATTGTTTTAGCAATTCGAAAAAATCATTCGGAATTTACCGTACATGAAACTGAGAAATTTTTTAAAGAATATTTAAAACATTGTAAAAGTCGTTTAATAAGACGTGCGGCACGTAATTACCCACCGCCACCACCATCAACTGATTCACCACCTTTAATTGTATTACCTGGTCTAGATTCCAATAATACACAATTTAGTCCAGATCAAGAAGAGCTAATATGAATATGAAAAACAAAACTAGAAAATTAATTTTAAATTAGGAAATAATTAAATTTAAATTTTAGATTAATTTATAAAATTAAATTTTATTCAAGAAATAAGAATTACTTGATAATTGTTTACATTAGGTCGATTCACACATCCTATATCTGTCCGGAACATGGTCGGGTGTATGTGAATGAATATACATACATATTTGAATTTGAAACACCTACAACAGGGTGCCGGATCATATATGTATGGATCGACATTTAATCTTATGGTTTTGTAAAAATATTTAAGGACAACGATATAGATTTAATATTTAATTTGAATTCTTAGGGAAACTTGAATATAGAGTCTGATAGTTAAAGTTTAGATTTAAAAAAATTAATTATAAAATTTTTATTGAATTTCTTTTTTTATATATAAAAATAAAACTCCATATTTTAACAATTTACTTTTTTATCCTATTTCATTAAAAATTTAGCAACAATCTTATTGAATTCATCAGCATATCTTAAATGAATATTATGTTTACCATCAGGAAATTCATAGTACCTACAAAAATAAAATTAAAAATCACAAATATTTTTAAAAAAAAAATCAAAACAGATTCCTTACTCGGCATTTTTTAAATGTTCTCTAAGATATGGAATATGTTCAGCAGCAATCATTGGATCTTTTTTTCCATGTACAATTAATGTTGGTGCTTTAATTTTATTTACTTCCTCTTTACAAATATCACCATTTTTTTGTTTATAAATTTCTAACATAGCATCAATCCATTCAGACCATAATTTTGGGAATTCATCACGTCCATAAACTTTTTCCATTGGTTCTCTCATTCGTTCTGACCATTTACTAACATCTCTGATGCCTTTAAAAATTTTAAATTTAAATAAAAACTTCTATATAATTTTTATATTTTAACAAATATGTAATAAGATTAAAAAAATAAAATATACATACATACATACTTTCATAAATTTTTGTTTCTGCTTCGATTATGTATGCATTTGCACCCCAAAATACCAATTTTTCAACAGTTTCTGGATATGTTCCAGCTAAAATCATTCCAGTTATACCACCATCACTCCAACCAAGAATTGAAAATTTTGACCAGCCCAATGCTTTCATGAAATCTTTTGCATTTAATGCGTCTTTATTGAAAAAATCCAATGTGAAATTTCTTCGTGGTGGTATTGATTTCCCATACCCAGGTGGATCCCAAGCAACAATTACATGATTTAATAAAACATTTGATATTGTTTCAATTTGGGGTTTGAAGTCTGTCCATGATGACCCCAATGCACCTGGCATTAAAAGTACACTTTTTGAGCCATTACCACTTTGAACATAATTTATATTTAAGCCAGAAACATTAATTTTCTTTTCAATTATTCCAACTTTTGTTGACATTAATTTATTGAAATTGTTTATAGGAAATTTGAAATAATTGCAAAATCTTACAACTTTTAACATTATTTTTGTTTATTTAAAAAAATAAGGAAATACGGGTTTAATTTATTGTCACAAGAACCACTAACCTAAGTTCGTCACAATTCTGAATTCACAAACACAAAGTACATACATACATATATGTATGTATTGTGAAGGCAAAAATTATCTTTCAGCCATTCAAACTTCTAATTTGATATTGATATATGAAAAATATATACCGTTATCTCCGACCAAAAGGATACCATAGATAGGGCTCATCGAGACAAACAAAAAATCGTATTGGAAGGGGGGGAGAAATCCCAACGGTTTAGCCGCTAGAGGGCGTTGAAGTTTTTTTGCACTTTTTCCACCAAACACCCCATAACTTTTGACAGATGCACTCTAGGGTCACTTTGTATTAGAAGAAAATATAGAAAACCCTTTGCTCTTTGTAACAATATCTTATTTGTACCTCTGTTCTTAACTGTTAAAAAGTTAGACGCATTCAAAATCAAAATTTTGTGAATTTTTTTCAAATTTTTGTGTTTAACCCTTCTTCTCAAAAAAGCCTTAAGTTAACCCTAATTTTTTATTACTGAAAATGAAAGCTCAATTGATTCTGCATCGATTTGCTATCTTCAATTTTTGCAAAAAATGCATAATTTTCGAGATATTAAGGAATACCTTTTGAAAAAACTGAAAAAATAAGTCTGAAATTCATTGGATTATTGGACACGTGTTTTTATTGCAGTGTAAATTGAAAATAGGAGCTAGAAGTGCTAATTTTCAATGCTAGTTGTAACAATTTTTTTCCTACTTGGTATAATAAGAATAGTCTAAAATAATTTTAGCTGACGGTTGTAATACACTCACGCTCGTTACAACTTGGTCGTTCCACCATAAGGTGTATTTTCAGCAGTTGTTAAAACCGGTTATAAACTCTTGCGACGGTGGCAGTAGTACCTAGTCTATTTTGGCCCTAATAGCATCACTTAAATTCCATTTCTTCAATTTCATTTCGTTTCGTTTCCAAGATTACAATTCACTTTAGATGAATAATTGGCAAACGAAATGCACTTAATATAATTAAATATTGGAAATAATAACAATTTCCGATAATATTGGAGATTTTTAAAGCTCATACAAGAATAAGATGTGTTTTTGTGCTGCTGCGCTGCAAGTATTTGCAGTAAAAACAAAAAGTTTTAAAATGTTCAACTGTGAAAAATTTCCCCTAGGTTTGAAATTTGGTGATAAATGGTAATTGGAACAATTTTTTAAATTCAATTTTTTTAAGCAACTAGCCTAGCTCTAGCTGTATTTATTCATACAATATTTAATTTAAATCGTATCTTAATAACAATGTGTTAAAAAAAAAATTTAATCTATATACAGTTTTATTTGTGCCCTTGTGGAAAAACTATTTCCCTTTATTCCATTTTCCATTCTTCGTTCATTCTCGATTTTCAATTTCGATATTCCAATTCCATTATTCTGTTCTCAAATTGATTGAATATTAAAATTTTAAATGTTACTTCACACCAGTGATGCCGTTTTAGCCTTTTTAGGGCTTAAATTTGGCCCTTTTTAATTTCATTTAGCTCCTAAAATTGGCTTTTGCCCCTAGCTCTTTTTTTTAGCTCTTTTAGACGTATGTTAAGCTCTTTTTAGTTCCATTAGAAAAAAATAAAAATTTCATCTGATTTCATTCTACTAGTCTTTAATATACCTTATCGATCTACTAGTTTTTACTGATCAATATTACTAAAGTTTAAAAATCATAAACTGGTTCAAATCGGATATTACTAATGCTATTTTATTCGTAATAGTTTAGCTTCAAATAAATGGCAGCTGGCAGCACTAATAAACTACATTTTCTTTCTCTATCCCAATATTCCTAATAACGAATATTCCATTTGCCATTTCCTTTTGAAATGAAATGAAATAAGAAAAATTTCTCAACACCCAAATTTTGACCAATCAGAGCATTTTTTCACCGGAAATGGATAAGAAGAGTTTTGCAAACTGAACCCAAGCCAAGCTCTTTCTGGTACATTGTTCGAATTTCCAATCATTCTATAAAATACTTTTGAAGCGAGTAGACGTGCTACAGTCTTCTAGTGGATTTAGTGAGGTGGTAAATTTTTTTTCCAAGTAATTTAAGTGCATAAATTTTTCTAATTAAAAAGTACTTTATTGAAATATAATCTGCAAAAAAATTAATTGTGGTAAGTTTTTTTTAAATATTTATTGTTTATTTTTTTAAAACATTGGACGTGAAAATAAATTTTTATTGATTTGGGGTTTTTTTTTTGGCTTTGGTATCGTAAAATATATTTCTCGAAAATGGCGTCGATTGCGAAAAGAAAAAAATTTCCCTACGGGATATACTTTTTTCAAGAAAATTTTTTTTCGATAATAAATAGTAAACAACTTAAAAAATATCAATTGAAAATTTTTTTAAATTTAATAGGATGAAGAATTTTTTTAGAAAAAAAAATTTTCCATTAAAATATCGCGCATGTGTCAGTTTATTGATTTTTCAGTTTTTTTTATTGTCTACCATTTGAGTTCATTTTGTTTTTTTCTCCTCTTCAACTAGCAGAACCAGTTTTTTTTCTGTATAATATCAAAGTGAAGGAGGCCATAGTGAATTGAGTGGATCGGCATAGAAAATAATTAGAGCCGTCCAAAATGGCGGACGACGAACAATTTTCTTTATGTTGGAATAATTTTAATAGTAATTTATCAGCGGGTTTTCATGAATCCTTATGTAGAGGGGATTTAGTGGATGTTACTTTAGCTGCTGAAGGACAATTTGTAAAAGCGCATAGACTTGTTCTATCAGTATGTTCCCCATATTTTCGAAAAATGTTCACACAAATGCCCGCCAACCAACACGCTTTTGGTAAGTTTTTTTTTTTTTTTTTATTTGGTGAATATTAATCTCGAATAATAAAATTTTCTTATTTATTATTTTTGGCTTTAGTATTCTTAAAAGATGTCAGCCATTCAGCGTTGAAAGATCTAATACAATTCATGTATTGCGGGGAGGTGAATGTAAAACAAGACGCCCTTCCTGCCTTTATTAGCACAGCTGAAGCGTTACAAATTAAAGGTTTAACAGATGTAAGTACATGCTAAGCTCTTCTATTGCAATTTCATCAAATATATACATAAGTGCCTTGTCTGTAAATACTTTAATGTATAAAATGTGTATTGCGTTTGCGCAGAATTAAATTTTTTTAACTATGTACTTTGGAATTTGGAAAACGGGTTTATTAAGAAAAGTAAATTTGAGGTATACCTAGATTCATTAATTTTTTACAATTGCAATTCGAGGTAAAATAAGCATCACTAACTGTTTATTTGAATAATAATTAAGATATTCTGTTTAGAACTAAGACTTGTGTTTTCCAATTTAAAAAAAAAGAAAGGGCATTAATTTTTGCGATCATTAGAAAATGTTTAGAATTTCCATACATTTAGAATGATTCGTTGTTCAAATTAAAAATTTGAGTTTATGGATTAGAACAACTACACAGCCACATACAAAAATGAAAAGTATTACAGAGCATAATTTTCTGACCGAATAGAAATGTACATATTCCCATTTCCCAAATTACACATTGACTTCACGCAAATTCTTTTCTGTACTACAATTAAATAGGGTGAACCAGCTCCATCACAATCACCTGCGAAACCATCAACCCCTGCACCTCAACAAAGTGTTCCAGGACCAAGTATGACAGCCGCATCTCCAAGAATTAAACAAAGAAGTAGTACAACACGTTCATATAAAATTGAATCTGAAGATAGTGGAGATGATAAACCTCCACAAGTGGCAGTAGTACATCAACAAACTTCAACACAAACCACACAAAATTTAGTACAACAAACACAAAAAAGACCTGCCCAAAGAAGTATTACACCGCATACGGTGTCGACTGTTAAACGTGCAAAAAATAATGATCCATTAGAGGCAACAGATCCAACACAAATAACTGTACAAACAGTTTCTGATAAAACTAGTACTGATGAACCAGAATTTATTGATTTACCAATTGATTTGCCAACTAAATCTGAACCAGATTATTCTGAAGAAGCTGGTGAAGTTGAAACTACTGAACAAGAAGCAACATATGTTGAAGATGATTCTTATGGTGATATGAAATATGATGAAAGCTATTTTACAGAAAATGATGAAACAGGTGCAGCGGCAACGACTTCGGCAACAGTTAAAGCAACATCTGGTACATTTTCGGAATCTTATGTTAGTGATGCAGGAGAACAAACAACTGAAGCTCAAGGTTAGTTGAAAAATTTCATATTAAATTCATTTTTCACATATTTTGTGGAGCAAATAAACAAAGTTTATAAGAATTGAAAAATCGGTGTAAATGAAGAATAAAATTCTTTTTTATTTATTTTTAAAAAATTAACTATATGGTTGATAAGTATGAAAATTCATAATCTACTAATTTCTGTTGAAGCTTTGTTTTTTGTGAAATAAAATATGTTCGAAAATGTTGCAGAGATCTGATAAATAGCAACCAATATGTTAGTATTTTTCTGTCTGAATTAATTAATTATTTTAGAATTGTTTTAGTTTTTTTTTGAACCGCGCAAGTATGTTTTCAAAAGTGGTAAATATTTATCAGTTCTCTTCTTCAGTACCATTTTAGCATTTAAGAATTACATATTTAGAATAATTTTAATCATTTCCATTTATAAAATTAGTTTTAAGAGATTTGTTTTTCGCGATATTTTACGCGTTTTTTAAATTTTCGTTTACGCATTCTTAGAACGTTTCGGTTTTTCCAACTTTTTTTTTTCTTGAACGAACGAACGTTAATTTAAAAAAAAAAAAGATTCTTAATTTCTTATGGTTTTTGTTTTCAATATTGTAAGTTGTTCAAAGTGATTCAGAAACAGTTATTGTGAAGTTTTTTTTCTTTAATTAAAAAATGTGAATGTGTGTATTTTAAAGTAATTAAAAATTGTGAAAATTATATCCAGTTGATGATTGATACTTACGCTTATTTTCAGGTGGGTAACTTTTAGTTTTTTTATACAAAATTTTTGAATTTTAAAATACTAATTAATTAAAATAACTGAATTTTAGAAGGTGTTAACAATTTCAGTTGCAAGATTACTATGCATTTAAATTTTGCAACTGAATATCTTATAATTTGTCAACATTTATTTCAAAATTCAATTATTTTAAATAGTAAATTTAAAATTTCTTCTTAAATTTGCTTTACATTAAATTTATTACGCAAATTCAATTAATTTTGAGAAAAGATTAAATTTAAACTTTCTATTTATGCTTAAAGTTTAAATTTTATTTAAATGTCAAAATTTTAAAAAGTATAAGTGATCGTTCATTTAATTCTGAATAATCTAAACAATTAGAAAAAACCGCTTTTAAAAACAAACTTTTGTTATGGCATTCTGTCTTTGAATAATTCAGTATTTGATAAATAGAGAAAAATGTATTTATTCAAATACAAAGTGCCAACAAAACAATTTTTAAAATAGATTTTTGAGTAATGGCGGTATTGTATTCTGGAAATTCGTTTTCGTTTTCAGTTTGATGATTTTGTATCTATTTAAATAATAGAAAATGTTGTAAGTATTCAAAATCATCATAACTACCGGAAAAATGTTTACAAATTTACGAAATAATTTTTGTGAAAAACAGTGAAATTCATGTGAATTGTGTGATGGTTCATAACAGTGATAATAGAAAAAAAAAGTTATTTAAGGTGAGTTTCTTTTATTTATATATATATTAAATATTTTTAAAAAACGTTCTTCTAGCATATTTGCACACATTTTCAAGAAAATGTTATGAAAATGAAAGTAAAGTGTTTGCAAATACGAAAGAGAGCAATTATTTATTTATTTTCTTTTATAACTTGAAAATATTCAACATGTTATTTTAAAATGATTTTTCAAAGTGAAAAAAAAAAAAAATTTGAAAAACTAATTGCAATTACCATGGTAAGTTGATTGATGTGATGCAGTATATATTTTTTTTCATCAAATAATTCAATTGGAAATTATTTAGCATTCTACCTAATGATAATTCCCATTCCAAGTTTAACAAATTTTGAGCTCAAATATTATCAAGAATTCTTGAAAATACTTTCGACGAATCGCGCCCTTTATAACTATTATATTTCGAATAAGAATTTTGTCGGCTAAAGTTGTGATTTTTGTGAAAATAGAAAAGCATGCGAATATTTCATAATGAAGCTCTATTACAAATATTATTTTAAATATTTTTAATAGGGCTTTTTTTAAGAAAAACAAAATGATACATAATTAAAACAAATGGTAAGTACTGATTATAAATATATTTTTAAAATACATTTTCAATATTGAATTTTTATGATTTTTGATATTTAATTTTCATCTAATATGTTTGGAAATGTGCAAAAATATGTGGTCAATTGAAAAATGAGTAAAATTTTTGAAAATATTAAATTTGTATTTAAAAAAAAAATTACTACGAAAATTTAGGCTTCTTTATAGTTTGTTAAATACTACAAACATTCACTTCAATTAAAAATTGAATATTTTCGAAAAATAAAATGGCTTTTAGAAATTGTAATTTTGAAAATTTTAAATTTAATATAAACATTTATAAAGGCTGAAATACTATGTGTAGCTGTAGTATGAAGTAGAAAAAGTTATACTTTCAGCTACAGCTATACATACGGTGACCATATTTTCTAAAGAAAAATACAGAACAAAGCTAAAATATTTAAAAGTTTGATATAGCTAGTGATGATTTAGGCAGGTCCATGAGGCCTTTATCTAACAAGCAAAAAAAAAAAAATCACACAGGACAACTTAATAAAATACAGAACTGTCCTCTTAAATACAGGATGGATGGTCACCGTAGCTATACACTACACATTGTGATGCGTGGCCTTATTCACGAATTCATAATTGCGTGCAAATATTATGGCAGAAATCTTGCAATTATGAACAGCGTGCACGTTTTTCAAACAAACAAGTGGTAGAAATAGGAGTGGTCAGAAATGAATATCTTACTTGAAGACTTGCGCAGAACTTACTTATTGCTAATCTGCTAATTTGTACTGCATGGGCAGATGTTTTAGACGCACTGCAATTAAGAAATGCAGCAGTTCTTAATTTCTGAACACCTTAGCCATGAATTATTTTTTTTTGTTCACACATATTTTGCACATTTTTTAAAGGTAAAAAATAAAATTGTACAAAATAAAGAAGAAGATTTTCAACCATTTGTGTTTCAATTTTAGCATTATTAATAAATCTAGGCCTTTAAATTATGACAGTTGAGATAAAGATAAAACTTTAAATTTTTTAATTAAATAGCTAAAAACTGTAGAAGTGAAATTTACTTGTTGATACTTAATAGGTTAGTGTAGTAAGCCAATATGGGAAGGTATTGAACAAGGCCATTTTTACCATATATCATTAACCATCCAATCGAAGGTAATGATTTTTGTAATAAAATACATACATAATCGAATTTAAATTCATTCACTGAAGCCCAGTTTGTAATAAATGACAAAGTTATTAATGATCAAATGATTATCCGAACGTTGTTTATTGATTAATTGAGGGGTTTTAATTTTCACGCTAAGGCGTAGTTGGATTTTCAATTTCCACGTTAACCAGTGATGGAGGATACCAGTTAACTAATTCTGCACTAACCATGATACTGGCCTTTTTCACGAATTCATATTTGCGTGCACGATCTGACGCAATTTTGCGTCAACTTATGCATCACAACAACTAAAGCAGATATTTATGGCAGAAATCTTGCAATCGTGAACAGCGTGCAATCATTTGTATCTTATTATTTTTCAAACATGCAAGTGGTAGAAATATACATGCAAATTTTCAATCGTGAAGACTATATGCGCAAATATGATATCATGAAAAACATGCGTATGCATATGCACACAAATATGAATTTCTGAAAAAAGCCACTATCAATGATTCAGGCCCTTTTCATTGGCCCTTATTCTGATAGTCGTATCACTTGTTATGTGATGTGATCTTACGTATATGGTATTACCGTATTCGATTTAAGTGATAAACATCGACAAGTGGTGAATATCACAAAATCGATTATTTGTGCTATTCTAGTATTCACATAGAACTGTCATTTTATCTGTTTCAGGTGATTATGAAAAAATCAAAGTGAAGATGATGAGTTTAAACAAAAGATAAGAAAAAAAAGATAGATTCAGACTAAATTTTACTTCTTTTTATGATAATATAAACTTTTTTCACAAAAGCAAGAAAATTCCTAACAGAAAACAGTTTAAAACTTTAGTAAATTTTATTTTTAAATCACACTTAAACTTTGAATAAATAAAAATATTCAAACGAATTAAACGTCAACTAACAGTGTTAACGTTTTTATTTAGAATTTCATATTATAGTATCACATGAATACTGTAATACCTCTTTTGAATTTAAGTGATACATCTCGTGATAGTGATCAAAAAGTGATACGAATAGCAGAATAGGGGCCATTAATACGCAAATTGCGCAAATACGCAGACACCCGTCCTTTTTCATAAATACATCAGTTGCATGCGCAAATGACGTATTTGTACAGGAAATTGGAAATTGTATGATTCAATCTGACTGAGTCAACAAAGCAACTTCTGAAAAGTATTTGCTTATTTGCAACCATTTGCTCCTGCAAGTTTTAATTTATGAAGCTAATTGGAAAAAATAAAGAAATTGCGTTAGCTTCATTTGCGCAATTTGCGTATTAATGAAAAGAGCCAATACTATTTCATGACAGCTGATGCTAATGCAATACTTGACATTTGTTTGATTTTGACGCATCAGATACAACTGAACTGCATTTTTGAATATGTACTTTATTTGATGCGATACTTTTTTGAATATGTGACAACGCATTATAAAAGTTGCTTTGCATTTTTGAATTTGTGCAGCGATGCATTTTTGAAGGAACACAATTTGTCACCAATGCCAAATTACTAACGCAAATACCATTTTCAAATGGTCATATGGAAATCTTAGGTTCAAGAATCAAGTGCTGTAGCTATAATTACCGGTACTTTCATTAATGCGTCGTCAACCTACGTCGACGACTCGAATGCACTGGAATAGTAATCAGAGTCGTCAACTGTGCATGCAAGCAGTTATTAGAATAAATGAACATGATACCATTCCACGACTGCACTTGAAAGCCATTTATGAACATGATTTTTACGCCGTCAGCGCCGTCGTCGCATTCATGAAAGTACTGTACTTTTGATTAACCAAGTTAACTGCCTTCGTCAATGCTTGGTTTAAAGCACTCCCATCCCACTATAAGAAATTAACAGGCGTATAAACTGTAAATGAAGTTTTGTTGTGTTTTATAGGAACTGAGAAAGTAATGTGGTCAGTTAAGTTCAGCTCACTTATCTCCCAGTTAAAAAATTAAATTACATGTAAAAGTTTTATTGAGAAAATCGCAACAATAAAATACAAATCAAGATAAGATAAAATAAAATACATCACGGTCATAGGCCCAACCTTCAATTTCGTGTTACTTTCCCACCAAAACAGCTGGCAAGCATTGCAAACATCTAAGCAAGTGAGTAAATAGATTTTATACCTTGAACCAAAAAAGTTGAAGAATTGTACTATAATAAAAAAAAATATGCGCAGAAGAAAAGACACACTCCTCAACTGTTCTCCTTTACTCACTGGTTAAATGGGGTTTTTCTGAGCGACGGCCTTTTTCAATTATTCAAGCTTTTTCAAACAGGGCCATTGAGACAAGCTTGAATAATTGAAAAAGACCGACCTTTATTGTCGACTCAAGAAAATTAGTACGAAAAAAATCCGCCAGTTTAAACGATACGCTTTTTACCCACCACACTTCCGACTTATTTTCTCTGCCTTATTCTACATCAAGTCATAACTTGTGACCAGTCATAAGTCTATTCACCAAACTAGTTTTATGACCGTCATAGTCAAGTTATGACCATAAAATTCTTTTAAATGTTTTGCTGACCTATTAGCTTTGCTACTAGCATTTTGAACCCAACTTTGAACTTGATTATGACGGTCATAAACTAGTTTGGTGAATAGACTTATGACTGGTCACAAGTTATGACTTGATGTAGAATAAGGCAGTCTATTTCTATTTATACGTACTAGAAAGGATAAAAGGCAAAATAAGGCATGAATATCATGCGAGGAAGTGATAAATCTTGGAATTCTCAGTTTCAAAAAAACAGCTCCAGCGAGTAATGCAAAAATTCGAATGTACTGCCCTCTCCTCTTCAATTTCATAACTAAAATAATGTACAAAATGTACTAGAGGAACATATTACATATATTATACTGAAAACAAAAATGTACCAGTTTTATATTAAAAATTCATAGAATTCTAAAATATGGCGTGGGATTTCGGAGAATAGAAGCGTCTTGAGTTGATTGTGTTTATTTTTGTTAATTGTAAAAAAAATATATTTGTGAAAAGCGCATAATATTTATTAATTGGAATGAATAAATGTTTTCGAATAATTATTTTTTTTTTTATTGTGAACAAAAATAAACCAAGAAATGTGACAGAAAAAAAAATGTAAGGTACAAATTTCAAGTAAGTAAATAAAAGAATAGTTTTGTTTTGTATTAAATTAAAACTATGTACAAGAAAAATATCGAATTTAATGAATTTAAAAAGTTCAACGTAAAAAAAGGTATTTATATGCATATTATAATTTTTTCATTACTATCTGGAAATTATATAAAATTCCTTATCATTTTAGTGTCAACATTTGATCAATATCAAAAAAATAAAAGTTTTCATTATGAGTGACCCATGTTGGTTGTTCTTAAAAAAAAGGACTTCCATGGATATGTGGAAGGTAGAATTATATTTCGTTTTTTTTTTCCTAAAAATTATTTTCAAAAATTCAAGGTGTAAATAAATGAAAACAAAAATTTATCGAATAAATAAAAAAAAATTCAATATTCAAATGTATGTGTTTTTTTTTCTTGTTAATTGCAAATTTTTTTTTTAAATTTTTATTTATATTTTAAATTGAATTTATTTTGGATACAAAAACAAAAACAATATTCTTATTTTAATTCTAGGAGAAGTTAAATTCATTCGTAGTCAAAAGAAAAATGCACAATTGGTTTATAAAGGATATATCTATAATAAGAAATTAACACAAGCTAATGGACATACAACATGGAGATGTTGTGAAGTATTGAAAACAAAATGTAAAGCTGTTGTTATAACAAGATTTAATAAACTTATGGCGGCTAGAAGAAATCATTGTCATCCAGATCATTGGTCACGTATTGGTAATCGACCATTATATGATGTTGAAGAAGAACTTGGAGATTATATTGAATTAAGATCAACTGATCCAAATTTAAATAAAATTATAAAATCATCACATGTGGAATTGGATAGATCAAATTATAAAATATTTGTTCCAAATACAAATTCACATGTTACAGTTACAAATAAAACAAAATTTCAAAAACTTTTAAGTGAAATTAATAAGGAGTAAGAATAAGTATCTTATTTTTATTATTTTCTTTTTTTTTTTATTTTCATTTTTATTTGTCTTTATTTTTCTATAATTGAGTTTTTGGATTGAATTTCAATTAAACTGTATAATAAATGAATAATATGAACGTGTATTTCAATTCTTAATTTAGATCACCATACATACATATTTAAAAACTAAATAAGAATTATTGATGAGAAAATATTGAAACTAACATCTTATAAATTTATTAAAAAAAATTATAATTAGAATTTTAATTAATTCATCAACTTGAAAGAAAAAAGTTTTCTAAATAAATAAAAAATGTTTTATCAGATTAAAATGTAAAATTTGTTTTTTATCTACCTTTTTTACCAACCAAAATTGTCTATTTTTTCGATGTAAAAGAAAATTAACAAAAAATTTAAAATACCTACTTTTAATATTTTTTTTTTCCTTTTGAAAATTTGTGTATTTCTATTTCATTTTAATTTTTACAGCTGAAAGCACTGAATTAACATTTATTGAAAGTCCATGGTCAACACCATGTTTGGTATTAAATGGTTACATGTATAATAGACATAGTAAGAAAAATGGTAAAGCATATTGGAGATGTCATAATTATTCAAAAAAACAACAAGAAGAACGTTGTAGAGCACGTTGTGTTGTAGAAAATGGAAGAATTAAAGCAATGACTGGTGGTTTTCATAATCATTTACCTCACACAGAAAAAATTGCTAAAATACTACAAAGAAATAAACTTGGAAGTGGACAAAATATTGCTGTAAAAAATGAACCATTTGATTCAATAATTATTTAGAAAAAAAATTTTATTTTATTTTTTATTTTCAAAATTTGAACTGAAAATGCTTTATTATTGTTTATTCAATAAAATTCACATATTTGATAAAATATAGAATAAATGTAAAAGGATATTTCAATGTAAAAAAAAAAAACTCTTAAGAGTCTTATTGTGATTGTCGTGAATTCATCAAAAGAACTAGTCGAAGTTGCGATAGAGAAAGTCGTTTTGAAAGAACTGATTTTTTTAAAGTACCTACATATAAATTTAAAATGTAACTTTTTATAGCACTACAATTATGTGGGGTAAACCATGAGATACAATACCAAGACAATTTCTCATCGGTGAATTCACGAAAATCACAATAAGACCCTTAGTTTTTTTTAAAAAAAATTTATAAAGCTAATTTTGTGTAAAATAAAATTTAATTAATGTAACTAACGAACTGAATAAACTGGTTTTATAATTTTTTCAGAAATTAACCAATTATTCGATTTAAATAAACAGATTTTGAGAGTTTTGTTTCCATCTAAATTTAAATAGAATTCAAAGACTGATATTTTAAAGAAATAATTTAAGGTACCTATTTTCTATTTCTTATTCTTTTAAGCTTTTATTTTCAAACTAGTTTCAATTATTTCTTGTTTCTAGATCACACTTTTTTTTTTCTTCTTCTCACATTTAAACTAAATTTCATTTTATTTTCACTTATTATTCTTTTTCTAAAGTAAAATTAACTCAAAAATATTTCTAATTTGTAGGTATTAACCATTTTGAAACAACAACAATAAATAATAAATATTTCTACATACGAAGTCGTTGGGGTAGAAAACTTTTAATAATAAATAATTATTCATTTTGTGGAAATAAACGTATACATTCAACAAATACAACATATTGGAGATGTACTTTAGCTAATAAAAAAAAATTAAATCCATGTTCAGCACGTTGTACAACAAAAGAAAATACAATTGTTAATTTATTTGGTTTTCATAATCATTCACCACAAAAAATACCAAAAAATATTTATGATAATAATTTAAATAATAATTATTTAGATGAAGATTTTTAATTACTTACTTTTTATTTTATTATTTATTTCAAATTTTATTTTATAATTAAGCCAAAGTTATGAACTTTATTTTTTTTCTTTTTTAAACTGAAATATTTTAATTTTGTTTTTATTATTATTTTCTGTTAAATAATTTTATACACAAGATGAATTTTGTAGAATATTAGCTGTAAATAAGGGTATTTAAAAAAGATAGGAGTACATTCTTACAAAAAATCAGGCTTAATATAATCAAAATCAAGTTATCTTCATTTTCACATGATCAAACTAAATTTTAGTTTCTTTGAAAGCATAACATTGAAAATTTAACTAAAATAAATGTGAAATAAAAATTGAAAGAAAAAATAATTTTGAATAAAATTTTTTTCAACAATAAGAATTTTATCTTCTTTTAAACTCCCTGCTAAATTTTCAACAATAAGTTAAAAAGTTTTAAATTAAAAAAACAATTATTCATTAAATAAACGTTTATGTATGTGTAATTTTATATTATTGTTATGTAGAAAATATTGATGATGATATCATGTATATCAACAGTATAAAAGGTGGATTACAATTATGTTATCAAGGATTTCCATTTACAAGACATCGTGTACGTGGTGATACAATTTATTGGCGTTGTGTTCAATTTCGTCCATTAGGGTAAATTTTCTAATTTTTTTTTTTTTTTGTTATTGCTCATATTAAAATATTTTAATTTAAAAAAACAAAAGAAAACCATTATATTATTTATATTTTTTATTTCAGTTGTAAGGCACGATTACGTACAAGAAATAACGGAAAAAAATTAGAAATTGTATCTTATAAGCATAATCATAAAATTTTAAAAGAGCGACGAAAAAAGGGTTCATTGAAAATTGTTTATGAGGAAAGAAAAAAATTAAAATCACAAAAAGTTAATGTTAAAAAGAAATAATTGTTTAATTAAAAAATAATTTAAAAAAATAAGAAATATGTAAATAATAAATAAATAAATTTAATTTATAATCAACACTAAAAATTTGATTTAAAATTGAATCTTTTTTCTCTAAGTTTTTTTTCTTTTTCTCTCGGAATACTTAATTCAAATGTTATTAGTTTATTTTATATATTTTTCTTAAATCTTTTGTTAGGATCTGCACAAGTTTTAGAAAAAAACGAATTATCAAAAACATCTACAGCATCATCATCAACTTTATCGCCACCACTAACAACGACAACAACAACTGAATTAATTGAATCATCAACAGAATATTCATATAATTTTAAAGGACAATTAATTTATCAAGGGTACACATACAGTTGTTCAGTACGACAGGGTAATGAATTTACATTATATTGGCGTTGTGTATCACAAAGAAAAACTAAATGTAAAGCAACATTAAAAACAATAGGAAAAAATATTGTTTATATGAAAGGTGAACATAATCATCCACCAAAAAAACAAAAAGTTTTTGATGCATTAATGTGGAATGAAACAAATAATACAATTTGAAATAATTACGAAAATTATATGTAATTTAGATTTAGAAAAAAATTAAATAAAATATTTAAATTAGGACTATTATTTATTTTTTTTTCAATTAATTTTTACATTCCAATTTACTTTAGTTCCTCCGAAATTATTGAATTTATAAATACAATCTGAAACTTAGGTTTTGACTTGAAGTAGATAATTTTTTTCTCTTTTTTTTTTAAACGTATTGTTTTTTTTCTCTTTTCTTTCTTAATTATTTAATTATATTAATTATTTTTATTTTTGAAATACATATTATATTCTTTTTTGTTTTTATTTCAGAAGAATATAAACTGAATAAAGAAAGTGCTATGAATTTAAAAACAATTAATTTAATGGCAAATAAAAATACTGAAATTAAAAATGAATTAGTTGAAATTGAAAAAGGATTAATTGATCAAAAAATAATAACAACAACAAAAATGACAACAAATGAATTAAATACAAAATATTCAAAACAATCCGATAAAAAAACAATTATAATTATAAATCAACCAGAAAAAGTATCAAATTGTCCAAATTTTAAACAACCAGAAAATATTATAAAAACATCATTAAATGGACATCAATTGATTTTAATAAAAAAAGCACGTTTAAAAGGTTTCTGTGTTGAATGTATTAAACATGAAAAACAAGGTTTAAATAATACAAATTTAAAAAAGATTATAACATATTGTCCACAATGTCCTGGTGGTATTTGGTTATGCGAAAATTGTTTTGATCGTATACATTAATTTTTTTTTCTTATATTATAATCGAAAATTGGATGCTTCATTTTGCCAAATCGATTAACTCCATTTTTGAAGTTTTAGTTCCAAAACTCGATTAAATCTTGGATTTTTCATATTCAAAGTAATTGGATGTGATGATAAGCCATTAAACTACTAAATTAAAAATATTTTTTTTGGTCTTCGAATCATAATTAGTTTATTATCGGAGCTAATTTATTACTTTTTTAGATGTTTTTTATATGGAGTTCATCGACTTGGCAGATGGCAGAGGCATCCAATTATTTTTATTTAAAAAAAAAAATTATAACACAAATATATTGGTAATTTCAATTTATATTCTTAATTTTCTCTAACATGACTTTCATGAGATAGTGTTCACTTTTTCAGAAGAAAATAAATGAATTTTTTTTATTTTATTAATTTTGTTTGGTTTTGAATGGTAACACGCCACCTCAATGTCTATCCCTTGTATATGTCTTCTTCTAATCAAATTTGAATTTTCCGGCCCATTCGATTCTTTGTTGTGTCTTGTTCTAAGCGCAGAATTGCAGAATTCCTCTCTATTCAAATCAAACCAGAATAATCCTAACTCTAAGGTAATTTAATTTTCAAAAGCAAAATTTTTTAAGTTAACCAGGCATACAATATTTCTGTTTTCAGGCTATGAAAAGTTCTCTGTAATAATAATTCAAAAATTGTGCTTGCAGTTTTCTTTTTTTTTTTTCTGTTAAAATTTATTTTTCACTTTTTTCAAACTATTTTAAAGATTTTTTAGTATTTATATTATTAAAATAGTAATAAATTCTTCTTTCTGAAATGCATAATGTGTTTAAAAAAAAATGTCTACAAACTTGTTGTATACGTTTATCAATTTCAAAATAATAAATAAAAGTATTTCTTTTTCTTGATTTCATATTGATTTTCACAAATTTATCATAATATTTATGTTTTTCTTCATTGGTTAATTTCCAAAATTCTGAATGTAATAATTTTCGATTATCTTCAGTGAAAATTTTCGTACATGAATAACTACATGTTGCTCTACATGCTGGTTTTAATTTTGTTTTATTGTTTTTAATTTTTTCCTTAGAATTAAAAATATTTGTAACTGGTGTTATTGTTAATTGTTGATTCGAATATAATTTATCAAATTTAAAATTTGGTATTGTTGAACTGATGTTTTCTGTAAAACAAAAAAATTTACAAACATTTCAAAACATTTTTTTTTAAAAATAATTCTTGTTTTTTTAATGGCAAATACAAATACTGAAATTAAAAATGAATTAGTTAAAATTGAAAAAGGATTAATTGATCAAAAAATAATAACAACAATTATAATTATAAATCAACCAGAAAAAGTATCAAATTGTCCAAATTTTAAACAAGCAGAAAATATTATAAAAACATTATTAAATGGACATCAATTGATTTTAATAAAAAAAGCACGTTTAAAAGGTTTCTGTGTTGAATGTATTAAACATGAATAACAAGGTTTAAAAAAAAATTATAACATATTGTCCACAATGTCCTGGTGGTATTTGGTTATGCGAAAATTGTTTTGATCGTATACATTACTTTTTTTCTTATATTTTAATCGAAAATTGGATGCTTCATTTTGCCAAATCGATTAACTCCATTTTTGAAGTTTTAGTTTCAAAACTCGATTAAATCTTGGATTTTTCATATTCAAAGTAATTGGATGTGATGATAAGCCATTAAACTACTTAATTAAAAATATTTTTTTGGTCTTCGAATCATAATTAGTTTATTATCGGAGCTAATTTATTACTTTTTTAGATGTTTTTTATATGGAGTTCATCGACTTGGCAGATGGCAGAGGCATCCAATTATTTTTATTTAAAAAAAAAAATTATAACACAAATATATTGGTAATTTCAATTTATATTCTTAATTTTCTCTAACATGACTTTCATGAGATAGTGTTCACTTTTTCAGAAGAAAATAAATGAATTTTTTTTTATTTTATTAATTTTGTTTGGTTTTGAATGGTAACACGCCACCTCAATGTCTATCCCTTGTATATGTCTTCTTCTAATCAAATTTGAATTTTCCGGCCCATTCGATTCTTTGTTGTGTTTTGTTCTAAGCGCAGAATTGCAGAATTCCTCTCTATTCAAATCAAACCGGAATAATCCTAACTCTAAGGTAATTTAATTTTAATAATAATTCAAAAATTGTGCTTGCAGTTTTCTTCTTTTTTTTTCTGTTAAAATTTATTTTTCACTTTTTTTTAAACTATTTTAAAGATTTTTTATAGTATTTAGATTTTTAAAATAGTAATAAATTCTTCTTTTTGAAATGCATAATGTGTTTAAAAAAAAATGTCTACAAACTTGTTGCATACGTTTATCAATTTCAAAATTATAAATTAAAGTATTTCTTTTTCTTGATTTCATATTGATTTTCACAAATTTATCATAATATTTATGTTTTTCTTCATTGGTTAATTTCCAAAATTCTGAATGTATTAATTTTCGATTATCTTCAGTGAAAATTTTCGTACATGAATAACTACATGTTGCTCTACATGCTGGTTTTAATTTTGTTTTATTGTTTTTAATTTTTTCCTTAGAATTAAAAATATTTGTAACTGGTGTTATTGTTAATTGTTGATTCGAATATAATTTATCAAATTTAAAATTTGGTATTGTTGAACTGATGTTTTCTGTAAAACAAAAAAATTTACAAACATTTCAAAACATTTTTTTTTTAAAATAATCTTTGTTTAAGAAATATTTATGTAGAAAAAATACAATTCCTTTAAGTTTCTGAGATTTTATTTACTTTTTTTTTTTTTTTTTAAATTCAGATATGTATTTGAAAACAAATAAAATTTCAAATTCTTTCGTTTAAATTGAAATTTCTATTGTAGATTTCGTTCGAATTATTAGTAACCTGTCTGCACCTACGTATGTATGTATCAACTATTTAAACGTATTTCACAATACCCATAACGGAATAAACTTTCGATCGGAATCTACAATAAAGATTTTTTTTTAAGGCTATTTTTCTTAAATTAATACTTAAAAGTAATTAAAATACCGTTTTGAAAAGAAAAAACATCTATAAAAAAAACTTCATAGATACTTTTTTCTTCTTCTAAAGATATTTATGGATTTATTTGTTATAAAAAACTTTTTTCATGTATCTACAATTATTTTTAAAATTTGAGTATAAAAAATTTTGCTTACTTATAACAAAAAAAAAATCTAAATTAAGAATTTCATTAATTACTGTGATAATGATGATTATTTTAAATTCTTATTTTTATTTTAAAATTTTTAAATATTTACAGTTTTAACAGAACGATAAATTATTCCTTCTGTAATACGTAAAGTTTTTAAAAAAAACGGTCTACAAACTCGATGTATATGTTTACCATTTTTTAAGTGATATATAAAAGTATTGTTTTTTCCTGATGAATTTTTTTTATTTGAAATTTTAACATATTTATTAAAATATTTAATTTTTTCTTCATCAAATAATTTTGAAAATTCTAAACGTATTTTTATTCTTTTTTTTTCATTAAATATTAGATTACATGAATTCGTACATGTTCCTTTACATACTGATTTTATTTTAAAATTTTTTCTATTTATTTTATCATTTTTATATTTTTTCTTAAAATAAGAAATATTTTCTAATGGTATAATTGTAAATGGTTGATTTGAATTGTAGGAAAAACCTGTAGAAAAAATTAAAAATTACACAGTTGTAGAAATTTAAAAACTGTTTAAAAAATAAATAAATAAATATAATGAAAAAAAAAAAGTCTAAAATAAGGGTAAATAAATTTTTATTACCCATAAAATTACAACTTTTGAAATTATTCTAAAGAAACAAAATCGTTTCTATAATTTACTAATCATCATTCATGGGAGTCATCAGGATGTCCCACCAATTTTTTCGGTCTTTTGTCCAGTTTTCCATATTTAATCTTTTACAGAGTCTATCAATCTCATTTTCGGTTTCCCATGCTTTCTACTTCTTTCTGACTTCCCTTGGAAAATTTTATTCAGTACACGATCTTCTTTCACACTCCATACGCTGTAATTTAACTTAATCATCAACTACTATATCATTCAGTCCTGTGCCATCTTCGTTTTTCATATGAAAAACCTAATATTCTTCAAAGTACCTTTCGTTAAAATACGTTCAACTTTTCTTCATAATTTCCTCCTGAGGTCCGTGTTTCACAAGCATACATACATATATTTGTACTACGTGTACGTACACATAACATTCTTATCTTTCACTTCAATTATATTTCAAAGCAAATTATGTTAATAAAAATAAAAATTATATAGGAGCAAATTAAAATTTATTTTTAAAAATTAGACTTCATATTTGAATATTACACATATGTATCTGTATGTAAATCTTCTCACACATTATTTTTAAAACTTTTTAATGCAAAAGTGGCTCAACACATATTGCATTATCTTTTTAAAAAAAAAAAAAAAAAAAAAATTTGATATTTATCTTAAACTAATGTTCAATTAAGATACCGTTTCTTTAAAAAAAATAATAAAATACAAACTAAATTTCACTTTGTTTTATTCCATTAGCATTTCACCTCTTTCTCTTCTAGAGCCACTTGTGCACTAACCGCTTCAATTGTTTTAAACATTAGTTTTCCTGTACGTTTTGCAATATTAATACGTTCTGCATCTGAATGATGATTGTGTGTATCTAAAAATTAAAAAAAAAACAAAATCAGAAAATAATTAAATACAAATTTAAAAACTTACTATTCGTTATGAAAAGTTCATCTCCAATTGTTTTTAAACGGCTTCGACATTTTAATGCTCTATTATGTATACATTCCCAATAAATTTTATATGGTTTCTTTCCACGTCTTTTTAAATTTGAACGATAAATAAATTCATTAATAACCAAAAGTATTCCACCTTTTCGACTTATTATAAATAAATGAGTATCCGGTTTTACAACTTTATAAAAGAAAAAAAAAAATAGAAAATATTTGTTAGGGAAGAGAACAGTAACAAAAAATAATTAAAATAATTTTAATTGAAAGTTATCAAGCAATATTATTAATTTTTTTTTTTTTTGTTTCTAATATTTCTCTCATACACGATCAAATTTGTTGTATAGAACTTAGTGATTTCGTATATAACCAAAGTCAATAGTTTCAACCTTTTATGGAACTTATTTAAAACAATTAACATGTTGAATATTTTAATTATTTTGAATTCACTTTTAAACGTTTTAGATCATAGCCATTATATAATTAAATACTGAACAGTTATGGTAAACTTACATGACAGGAAACTTTGGTTTTCAGATACCAAAAACTTATGTCTGAAAACCAGGAAAAGTTCGTTATTTAAACAAAAAATCATTAAAAATAAGTAAATTTTATAAATAACATATAGTATATATTTTTTTAAATTTTATTAATGGAAATTACAATAATCTTTAAAACTAAACACAATATTATTCTTATTACAATTTAATAAATGAATCAAAAGATGTAACTTGAATGAACAAAAACATAAAATTTTACTATAAAAATATGAAATAATTGAAGTAAGACTTATCTATTTTTAATATAATGAATAAATTTTCTTTAAAATATAATAATAATAATTTTTTTTTTGCAATATAATCACCCCTATGTTGATGGTAGAATCATTTCTTGTAGTCCGAACTTTCTGTCGTTTTCGTTTCATCTTTTATTTGGAATGACGACAAAAATCTAGTCGTTGTTGTTCGACAGTTCGAGTATTAAAAAATTTGTTAGTGTAAATATATGTACATGAATTTCTAACACTAATATGTCGTATATTTCAGAATTAAATTAAATTTTTTTCTTATTTTGAAAAAGTTGTAATTTTCAATGAAAATCGATACTATTGTCGACGAGAACCGACTGTTAGCATACCGATTTCGTAAATGTCGACTCATATGACACCGACTATAGACAATATCCATAAGGGTGAATATTTTCATTAATTTCAAATATAAAAACAAAATAATAATAATAAATACATAAGGCTTTATTGTGATTTTCATAACGTCGTTGACCAAAAGTCGATGAAAATTTGTTACAGTATTGTGTAAAATCATGGACAACATTATACATATCGATTGAATCGATACTTATAATAGCAATGTCAATGACATTACGACAATCACAATAAGACACCCCATAGGGCATAGATAATATTGCATTTTAAATTTTAGAACCTAAAAGTGCTTTTTGTAATCGTTTTTTAATTTTAGCTTTAAAATCTTCTGGTGCCATAAAATCTTCATCATCTGCAGATGCAATTTTTGTTTGTTGTTTTATTTCTGTTTTATTAGATACATTTAAATTTTCTTCATCATCAATTTCTTCTTCTTTTATATCTTCATCTGATATATGATATGTTGTTGTATCTAATAATTTATTATTTGTTGATGATTTTTTATTATTTTTAAAATTTAAAACATCTTCAATATCTTCAAGTTGTTGTTTAGCTTGATGTGTTTGTAATTGTCTTATATCTTTTTGTGTTTGTAATGGTAATGTTTCAAATATAATTGGTGTTGTTGTTGTACCATCAATTGCTAAATCAATATGGTTATGTTCATTTTCAAAATGATATACTAATTTATCATATAATAAAACTTTTGAATCACATTGTGTTTTATCATAATTTGAACATTGATAAACACTATATTTTCCTCTTTTATAAATATGTTTAAAATGATGATCTTTATAAACAATTTTCATACCACCAGATATTGATGATAAATATTCAACTGGTTGTCCTTCAGTTTTTAATGCATCAGCAAATTTTTCATTCAATGGTTTTGTATAAATACGACTTTTTGGTCTACCACGTGATTTTTTACCTTTAATTATCTTTATATCTGAAAATTTTTTTTGTTAAAAAAAATAAATAAATAAATAAATAAAAATAAACTAACTAAAATATAAAAAACAAAATATTAAAATGAATAAAATAAAAGAAGAAGAAAAAAAACACAAATTAAAAATAAAATTATGAGAATAAAAATGTGTACTTTATTGAAAATAATAATAAATTTCAAAATTGAAAATACAAAACTTTACATTTTTAAAATATGAGCTGTTACGGTATTATCAATAGCTGGTTCATTATGATTATGTTCATTTTCTTCAAATGGATAAACATAATTTTCAGATGCTAAAATTTTAACATTACAATTTTTTCTATCATGCCAACAACATTTATACAAACTAAATTTATCTCGTTTATGATAAAATTTAAAATGATGTCCTTTATAAACAATTTTCATTCCACCAATTGTTGATGATGCAAAAACAACTGGTTCACCATGATTTTCTCTAATTGCATCTAAACTTTTTTCTATGAATGATTTTTCTGGGATTTTAGTTCGTGGTCTTCCTCGTTTTAATTTTTCTGATATTTTTGTTTGTGATCTTGCTACTTTCAAATCAGCGAATATTTTTTCATGATCATTTTTTTCCGATTCTGTATTTTCTTTAAAAATGTTTTGATTATTTATTTCGTTTAATTTTTCTGGCATTCTAGCTTGTAATTGTTTTTCAATTTCATTTTTAACCTCTACACAGCCATGAACTTTCTGTAAAAATATTTTTTCGTCATTAACTTTATTTTTCTGAAGGTGTTCAAGAACTTTTTTCAAGTTTATGGATTCTGGATTTTCGTTAATAAAATTTGGAATTTTTTCAAGATAAGAGCACTTATCCAATAATGAATCTTTTGAAATTAATAATTTTTGAGATTTTTGTGCGTCATCATTTTTAGTTTCTGTTAAACTAATTTTTTTTTTTAAAAGTGATCTTGTAGATGTTTGTGGATTAGCAGCATTTTCATTGTCCGCATTCAAATTCGATTTTCCCGGAATGATTTTAATGTAAGTTTTTGGCTTCTGAATTGATGATGATGTTGATTTAATTTCTTTGTTTTTTGATATACTGCGTAATTGTTCTAGAGCTGTTGAAAAATTTTATTTTTAAATTAAAATTAAATTTTATTAAAGCTAATTTTGTATGAAACTACTTTTACAGTCTATATAATATAAAAAAATTATATTTAAAGATAAAGAAAAAAAATTATTAGAAAATTAATTATTTAATCATTTAATATTTATACAAAATATTGAAATAAATTAATTTTTATATCTTCAAAAAGTGGTGATATTGTTTTATATTCATATTAAAATTTTTTATATTTGATGTTTCCAAAACTTCTGGTAAATTTATAGAATCATTGGTTTTAGTTTCAATAATTTAATCTAAATCTTCTTCAGCACTCAGCAGTATAAGTTGGTTTATTATGTAATCTATTCAAGTGTTTTAAATGAAAATGTTCATGATGTAGTTAGAACTTTACAATGATTTTTGTATGATCAATTGTTATATTTTTTTACTATGTATAAATACATACATATGTATATCCTTTATCCTTTTCCTTTTTTGTACATTGTTATAAATGTAATCAGTAAACTTCATATAAGGTATAAGGTATAAGGTATTTTATAAAAGATACAGGACATGTATCTTTTTTTTGCACAGAAACAGAACATATTTAAAATTGGTTTCCATCACCAATTAATCTTTAAAAGAAACTAACTAACGAAATCTTAGTTTCCTTATACGTTCTGCAAATTTTGATGCTTAATTTAAATCTGTAAATATACATATTATTTATTATTCCATAATCTATATTCTTAAATGAAACTTTACTTACCTAGATAGACAAAATATTAGTATTAAAATTTATAAGATTAAGAGATTTAAGAGGCCAAATATGTTCAGTGATAAATCAAAGTAAAAAATTTTAAATTCTTATTTTGTAAACTTGATTATTTATCATACATACCACGATGTGTTTTGTTTCCTATTCATTTTTAAGCTCGGCTTGTGATTTGTGAATTCAAGTAAATAATGCTTGCCAAATTTTTTTCAAGTCATGATTTTCATGAATTTTAACACTATTTTAAATAATTCTATGGAATTATTCGACACACTAAACTAAAATTTCCTTCACACCCAGGCATTTTCTAAACCGTTTTTTTAATTTGATATTAATCAAAATTTATTTTATTACTAATTTCCACCACACTTTGATTAATTGATGATGATGCTTTCTTTATTCTTGGACTTTTGAATTTCCAGCTCAATCATCAACAACAACGCTGATGTTGCTGACAAGACAAGCACAACTTCACAAGCCCACAAATTTGTACTAGATTTTATTCATTTTTTGTAGTAGTAAATTATCAATTAATTTTGAATTTCAATTTAAAACCGATATTTTAAAAAGATACGAGAATTTGAAAAGAATTTTTTTAAGAAAAGATTTTTTTCTATTGATACGTTTTATTATTAAATAAATTCTTAATTGTTTTATAAATTGTACTTCGCCATTTTCTTCAACTCCTTTTTTTTAAATTCGCAATTAGAGGGCGCTTTTTTTAACATTGATTTACTTTAGAAATTTGTACTAAAATGTCATTAGAACGTTTTGCATAGCAATGTCCAAGGAAAAGAAGTTAAGCTGTTGAGTAATGGCGCGGGGTCATTAGTGAAATTGTTAAATTACTTTAATTTTCTTTATTAAATTTATTGTGAAATTTTATATGCTTTTTAAAATTTGAATGTTAATTTAATTATATTTTTAGTGATAAGGTGATTTTTTGTTAAATATTAGTATTTAGTGTAATAAAAATTGTTTTATAAAAGTTGTGTATCTTGTTCCTTAATTACCTTTTGCTTAATTGTTTTTGTAATTAGGCATGTGTTTTTTTTTATTCAAAGATACTGAAACCTAAGATTAAAGCATTAAAAAAAATTATGTATATAAATTAAGTTTACCATCATAACTACTTTTTAAGTGGTGCACAAGAAGATTTTTTTTCTTCTCTTCTGTTTGTTAATGAGTTAAAGAAAAAATAAAATGCCCGTTTGTATTCTTAAAGTAAGAAAGTATTCTTAATTGAGCACTTAGAATTTTTTTTTGTTCTTCTGTGTTTTGGAATCTGAAATAATGCTACAATATAGAAGGTAAGTCTGTTTATTTTGAATAAAACAATTTAATTATTTATTTTAAAGAAGTTAAAATTGCAATGTATGAAAAGCAAATTATTGATTTGTATTTTATTTTATCTTTTTATCAGAGATAAAAGATAAGAATTTTTACAATACAACCCACCACATAAAATGTATACTTAAACCTAAGTACGTATGTACATAATTATTAATAGAATCCCAAAGTATGAGTAAAGAAAGATAAAATGTATGCAAATGCTTGAAAAAATGTTTAACATTAAATGAATTTATGACAAAACCATAATTAAATTCAAATACGAAGTAACATTAAAATAATTTTCAACATTAAAGATATATTTTATGAAAAACTATGTGCGTATTACAAAAAATGCATGTATTTACTTTGTTTGTGACCAACTGACAAATTGTTTACCATCGATAGATCATCAAATGCTATAAGACGGTTTAGTGAAGTATGTAGATATAGTCAACCCTTCACATTACATACATAGCTATGTACATGATTAATTGATAAATAAATCAATGTTTCGAATTCATAGGTATTCTTTTTCAATCGGTTTTTCTTAAAAAAAAAAAAAAATTAAGTAGTGAGAAATAAAAATAAGAAATGTTTTCGAAAGACTCAAAAAAAAACTTAAGGAATTTTTTGTTCAACAAAATTAACGTTCTTCAGTGGCGAAAAATTTAAGATTACCGTTTTAGGTTTTAACTACACTATATAGTATATATAGGCTATATATATACACAGGCTGTATTTGTCAAGACTTATCAAGAGCGTTTCACTTCAAATAAGTAGAAATCCTAATCTCAAGGAGTTGTTTTTACGTTAATTCAAAATAGGTGCACCAAAATTTTACTATTTTGCTATTAATTTATGTTTTCCTTTTTATTTCTATTGGATTTTGGCACATTAACAATTATGCTGGATACAATAAGGATTTACTTATTGTACCTAAAGAGGTACATAGATATTATTTTAAAATATTTTTAATAGTCTTTTATGTCGTCGTCATCGTTGTTCTTTAAAAAATTAACTAAGTAGCTATATATAAAAGTTCAAAATGATACTTTTGAGATAATGAACTTTTAAATTTCAGACTAAAATTAAAAATTAAGTGTAGGTATTTTGATTTAAAACAAAAAATTATTTATTCTTAAACTGTTAATTTTCGAAGAAATAAATTTGAAGTTTGAGCACTTTTCTTTTGTACCTACTTAATTCATTTTTCCTAAAAATGGACTTAGTTACTTTTTACAGAACGACAACAATGTATACTAGAAATAAAATTTATGTTTTATGTATGTTTAGATGTGTTATGTAAATATGTATGTAAAAAAAAATATTAATAAAAATAAATTTAAACATATAATTTTTGCATTTTGAATTTAAATTTTAGTACACAGTGAAATTCCATTAGCTTGGCAAAAAATTGAATAAAATGTGTTACAGACATAAGATTTTCACGAATCAACAAGATTTTTTTTCTTTTCTACCAAGCTAACGAGAAATATTGTATATTTTTTCTAAATCTTTGTCTTATCTATTTTTTTTTTCTTCATTGTTTTTTTGTATAATACATTTTTTTAAAACTTTTATTTTTATTTTATTTGTTCATTTTTTTTTTTTTTTTAATTCAGGAATAAGAACAAAAAGAAATGTTAATAAGAACACTGAATTGATACCTTTACATATTGGAAGTGAAATTTTAATATCAAAACACGATCTTATTAATATTTTTACATCAAATCCAAAACTTTATATTCAACGATTAACAGATATTGTATTTAGTAATAAAGTTCGTACTATTAACTTTTATGAACAACAATTATCAGCTGATGCATTACGTGTTAATTCAATAATCAGTAAGTTAAAAAATATATTTTAAATTCTGTTTCTTTAGTTTTATTTTTCAAAATATTTATAACTTAAATTTTATATTATTTCAGATCATGTCATTCAAGTATTCACTTTAAAAGGTAATCCCATAAGTGAAAATTATGTCCGGTATTATTTAAAAAATAAATTACAAAGTATGAAAACTATAAGTTCTGAAACTATTAATTTATGTTAAAAAAAAATACATATAATAAAAAAAAACAAATGAAAATAAAATAAATTCAATTTTGAATACAAAAAACTTTAATTTGTTTTATTTTAATTTAATTCAGTTTTAAAATAACCAGTTCATATTTACCTTTTGTTTTTATTTTTATTTTTATTTTTTTAATTAATTTTTGTAATTTTATTATTTTTAGAATTATCAGTAGTTGAAGTTAATGCAGATAAACGTCGAATTGTCATTTATGGTATAAATATTGGAAGAAAACATGAAGAAAGAGAAAATCAGAATGAAGAAAGTGATTCACAAAATTCAGATGATTTAATACCATTACATGCTGGAAGTGATGTTTATATATCAAAATATGATTTAATGCGTATATTTCATAATAAACCAAATATTTATGCATCAAGATTGGCAGATATAATTTTTGGAAAAGAATGTCTTGAAAAAGTTTCAAAATCATCAACTAAAAATTATATTCAACAATTAGATCAGAATCGTCTCAAATCATATATTAGTAATTTTTTATTTTATATTTTTTAATATTAAAAACAAATTTTATCTAAAAACACATATTTTTACCTTTTTATTTTATTTTTTTCAGCACATATTGTTCAAGTTTATACTAGAAGAGGATTGGAAATTAGAGATGATGATGTTTATAAAATTTTGAAAACGAAAATAATTCGCTTGGTGAAGAAGAAATAAAATAAACAAAATAATAAAGTGATATGAATTTGTATTTTTTTTTTTTTTGCTGTTGCTTTTGTATTGTTTTTTTTTTCTACTTATTATTATTATTTTTTTCTAAGAATCTGTGAATTTTTCTTTAATTTAAAAAAAAAAAATGAATTACTTTGTTTTTGAAAATACGTATTAAACAAAAAAATGAAAATAAAAACTGAAATTTAAAAAAATAAAAAATAAAAAAACGTTGTTTATTATTTTAAAAATGGGTAAAAAAAAAAACGTTTAAATTTAATTTAAATGTATGTATGTAGTTTTCTTAATTATCTATTTTTTTTCACGTTCTTTCTTTTTTTTTTTACAATGAAAATTTCTTTTTTTTTTGTTTTTAGTTAAAACAGAATTTATCTTATCACCAGCACCAACAAATACTGGAACATATTTACAATATGCAACAACACAACGTGGTCGAATAATGTTGATATATGCCGGTTATAAATATGTTGAAAATCGTCAAAGTCAAAAAAATATATTTTGGAGATGTTCAAGATATGTTAAACATGGTTGTCGTGCAACTGTTGTTACATCAAAAAGTAGTGATGAAGTAACTGTACGTGTTGCTGGATCACCACATACTCATGATCCAGAAGTTCAAGAAGATATTTTCGAAGAAAAAAAAAATGTTAAAAAATATATTATAAAATTTTAAAAAATATTCATATACATATGTATATTTGTTTCAATTTTTAAAATTTAATTATCTTTTATTATTTCTCCTTTTTTTTCTTTTTAAATTTATTTTTTAATTTTTTTTTTTTTTTTTTTCTAGAATAATTGAGATTTACTAAAGTAATTAAAAGTAATTTGGCATAAAAAAAAATAAAATAAACAAAAAAAAAAATACAAGGCTATTATTTATTATTTAAATAAAATTGTAAAATCGCAAATAAATAAAAAATTTGTTTTGATTTTTTAATATCATAAAATTATAAATTTTTAGAATGACGATCGTACTTACATATTTAAAGGATGTATTCCATAATACGTTTAAAAACACTTTTATTTATTGTTCGAGCTAAAATACAATTATTTAATTTGTTTTTATTCGAATTTGGAATATGTATTGTGTAATTTACTTTTTCCAAATTAAATAATTTTTTTTTATTTTTAATATTAAATAAATCTTTTACAGAATATTTTCCTTTTTCAAATAATTTATTTTCAGATAAATTTTTAATGGATGCTCAATTTGTAACATCACCAGTACGTAAAAATAGTAATATGCTTATTGTAAATGGTTATACATTTTGTTTACATAAAAAATGGAATTTAACAAATAATTGGAGATGTTCAACATATCAAAAAACAAGATGTAAAGCACGTGCAATAACAAAAGTAGTCGGTGATGCAATTAAAGTTAAATTAACAAATTCAGTTCATGATCATGATCAATTTTATTATAATAATTTTAAATATCCACAAATTCCGAAATTTTTTAATTGAATTAATTAAAATTACTTTAATCTATTTATTATTTAAAATGTGATTAATTATTTTATTATATATATATTTTTTTTGTTGTTTAAATATTTACTTTTTCTTTGTTAATTTTATTTAAATTTCTTTGTATTTTATGTTATTCTCGCGTTTTTAAAAGAAATTTTTATTTATTTATTTTTAAAATTTAGTGAAAATTCATTATTTGATTTGTAGTGCGGTTATCTGAAAAAAAAAGAACACGTCTAAGTTTTAAACTTGTTCAAATTTAAATTTAAAATTTAAAAAAAAAAAACTTGATGGTAATAATATTTTAAATGTCCTTTTAAATATTTAGTAAATTGTGTGGTGTTTTATCAATATATAAATCTAATTCTATCTCTAGAATCGTATAAAATTACAGTTAGTTTAGTCATTTTCAGCTAACAAAACAAAACGTGCCATTTTCTATAAATACGTTTATAAAAATGTCAACTGACATACAAAAATCTGGAAAAAAAAACAATTAGATAAGTATGTCCTCTTTTTTTTTGAAACATACCTTTAAAAATTTATTATTTTCACAGATACAAAGTAATAAAAATGTAATGTTAAATAATAATAATAATAATAATAATGAAAAAATTGTAAGAATAAATACTCTTTTTATAAACTTTGCCTTTTTTTTCTTTAATAATAAATTTTTGTCTATATTTATAAAATTTTCTATAATTTTATAAATAAAGCCAATTTAATTACTTCTTTTTATATTTAAATTAAATTGTATTTATTAATTTTTTTTTATAATTAATTTCTTTTTTCTACAACAAGAATTTTTTTTTTTTGTTTTTTCTTTCTTTTTTTTTTTTGTATTTTTTTTTTCTGCAGGTTATAATATTGTGGCAAAATTTAGTTTATCACGTAAAAATCGTTCATTATTATTAGTAAATGGTCAAACATTTGTAAGACATGGTAAAGCATGGAGATGTACACAATATCATAAATGGAATTGTAGAGCAAGAGCACATACAAAAATATTTGGTGATGCAATATTAGTTAAAATGTTAAATCCATTTCATACACATAGCGATTTAAGAGAATTAAATGAAATTGAATCAACATTTAATTTATGGAAAGAAGAACATTTTTTTCCGTATGATGAATGAAAATATAAATTATAGGAATAATAAATTATTTATTATATAAAATTATTTATAAAAAAAAATATTGATATAATAATATTAAATTTTGCTTCCGAAATTGAAGAGAAAAAAAGAAAAATGTTATGAGAAAAAACAAAGAATTAAAAACAAAAAAAATTTTTGTGTCATATAGCATTATATAGACTAGTTAACCAAATAAATAAATAAATTTTAATTGTTGTAATTATTTATTTGTTAATTAACACTTACTATTTGAAAGATTTTATTTTATTTAAAAGTTTAAACTTTATTTTTACTTTAAATTTTGCCGTAAAAAATAAATAAATTTTAATACAAATTTGGAAAATCACGGAGCGGAGCGGATTGATCAATTAATTTATTTAATTTATTTTTGTAAATATTTTTATTCATTTTGATTTATTTTTAGTATTATGGATAACTTTTTCATTATATGAGACTTAACAGTTTTTGTATTACAAATTTTACCAGAAAAAAAAGGTAAGTAAAAGAATTTTTTCATAAATATTTTTTTTCAAAATTTAATTTATTTCAGAATGACATGATGAATCAGAATCATTTTATCTTCTTCTTCAATGGCATTTACAACACATTATAAGGAGTTTTGATAATCTGTAATCAGAATCACTATGATGAAAATAAATTAAAATACAAAGAAAAAAATATTTTCAAGAATGAATCAAGAAGTGATAATTAAAAAGGATACATCATAGCTATATTTCATTGATAATTTGGTGGGTAAATTTAAGTAAAAATGTATTTTCTTTCTTTTTTTTTTGTTTTTTGTTTTTTTTTAAATCTAGTTTCTTGTTTTGTATTTTAATAAAAGCATAATATTTTTTTGTGTGTTTATTTTTTGATCCTTTTTTGATTTGCATGTATTTTTTTACAAATATTATTTCGTATTTAATTTTTAGTTAATTTTTTTCTTATGTGTGTACTAATTTTTTTGTTAATTTCATTTTATGTATTTAAGAGAATTTTTCTATTTTTCTTTAATTTTTTACATTTAGATTATCAAGATGCAGTTTTTATACCATCTAGAAAAATTCATCCATTACTATTAATTGAAGGTGAAACATATTATCATGATCGTACAAAAGATGATTATTTTCGAACTGGATTTTGGCGTTGTTCTAAAGCATATAGTGTGTATAAATGTAAATCACGTGCAATGACAAAAACAATAAATGGTACAATTAAAGCTAAATGTACAGTACCATATCATACACATCATTTAAATTATACAATATATTAATGGGTATAATTAAATTGAAATTCAATATGGAAAGTATTAATTAATTTTTATAAAAATTTAATTTAATTTAATTTTTTTCTTCTGCCTATTGAAAATAGGATTAATTAAAAATTTTCGAATTAGAAATTGATTAAACTATTAAAAACAAAATCAATTTTTAATTCAAGTATAATTAACTACAAATAATATTTTTGCATTTAATATATTATATTTGATTACCTATTCGTATTTGAAATGGTATTTTTTTTTTCTATACAATAAATTGTATTTTTTTATTTTTTCTAAGATAATTAAACGAATAAAAATAAAATTAAAATATAAGTATGTATTTTTTTTTATTGTTCAAATAAAATTAGAATACATAATTTGTTATTTATCAATATTATGTCATTTTTTTTAAAATATATTTTCAGTTATAATTTCAGATGATTTTGAGAAAGCTGTATTTTGGCGATCACGTCAAAATAATCCATTACTTGTAATTAATGATGAATTATATTGTAATGAAAGATCAAAAAAGAATTTACATAGAGCTACTTGGCGTTGTTCCAAATCATATAGTGTGTATAAATGTAAATCACGTGCAATAACAAAAATAATTAATGGTATAATTAAATCAAAATTAACAGTATCATATCATACACATCCATTGAATACCACCATTAAATGAACTTAGATAATATTTAAAAACTATACTGAAATTTATTGAATAAAAATAATTTAAAAATATAGTTTTATCATGTAATTAAATCAATAAAATAAAAAATTAATTAACAAGTGTTTTACTTTTTCAAAATAAATTAGAATATGTATAAATTATCTCATATAATTTTTAATTTTTTTATATAAAATCCTTTCTTCCTTTTATTTACATTTTTATTTATAATTTCAGGTGATTATAAGGAAGCTGTTTTTTGTCCATCGCGTCAAAATCATCCATTACTTGTACTTAATGGTGAAACATATTATAGAGTTAAAACAAAAACTGATAAATTTAAGACAACATTTTGGAGATGTTCAAAAGCATTAACAAAAATGCGATGTAAATCACGTGCAATGACTCGTATATTTGATAATCAAACAAAAGCTAAAGTAACATGGCCATTTCATAATCATGGTCGTAATATAAATCCATTAGGATTAATGAGTCCAATACATCCAGGTTTAATGAGTCCTATGAGCCCTATGAGCCCAATGAGTCCTATGAGTCCAATGGGTCGTCCAATGAATCCAATGAGTCGTCCTATAACTCCATTAGGTCGTCCTATTACACCATTAAGTCGTCCTCTAACTCCATTAGGACGGTCCTTAACACCAATGAATCCCCCTCCACTACCATTGTCGCAACAACAACAACAACAGCAGCAGCAACAACAACAACAACATCAACAGCAGCAGCAACAACAACAACAACCTTCAATTAATCCATTAAATCCACAAATGAATCCTCTACATCCATCATTACATCCTTTGGGTCATCCTATGAATCCACCACCTCCACCACCACCAGTCAGTTCATCATCAATAAGTCATCCTATAAATCCTTCAATAAATTCTGTTAATCAATATTGACTCTATGTACCACCACCACCGCTATCACCACCACCGTCACGATCATTTCAAACGTTGTTACCATCTATTACAACAATTACTACTACTTCTAATGTTGCTGATGGTGTAATAATACCATCATCATCATCATCATCAACATTGTCGTCAGCATCATTATCAAATTGTGATAGATCATTATTACAAAAATTAGAATGGTCATTACAAACTTTAAATACATTTTTAAGATAAATCTAAGTAAGAAAAAAAAATTATTAAAAAAAAAGAAATATTAAATAAGATAAGCGGGGGGTACCTATATTAAAATGTATATAGGTAAAAGGGATATTTTTAATAATTACATACATATATGTTTTTTGTTTTAAACAATAACATTTCCTAAAATATTTCATTTTGTTTTTCTAAAGTGTAATATTAGGTTAATTTAGTGTTAATGACAACAATAAATTTAAAAAAAAAACAGAAGGAATAAGTAAATTTAGTTTAAATGTAGGAGAATCTATTATTTATATACATACATATATACATAAATACACAATTATGTGTATACTGTTTAAAAAAAAAAAGAAGAAAAAACAATACAAAATTCATAAAATACTTAATTCAAATAATATATAAATGGTGTTTAAAAAAAATATTGGTAAGTGATGTAATATTTTAAATTAGAAAAAAAGAAAAGAAAATACACAATATATATATATACATATATTATACATAAATATAATATAATTTAGAAAAATTTGTAAAAGTCTACTTAAAAATAAAGCAAAAAAAAAAAAAAAAAAAATTTATCCTATAAATTAATTTACAAATACAAAATTGCTTGTATTAATTTTTTTTTTTAAAAGTCAAAAAAACAGTTATTTAATATTTTTAATTTGTAATTTTTTTTTTTTTAAATTATAATTTTCTGTATTGTGTATTTAATTAATATTTATTTTTTTTTTTAGGAATATGTTTTATCCAAATTTATTTATGAAAAAATTTAATCCGAAAAGATCCTTTAAGTTCATCGATTCACACACATCCGATCCATTTCCCTTCCGTTCGTGTTTAATATGTGATTTGTGACCGGAACCAGGCCAAATGTGTAGGAATAGAAATCACATACAAAAATGTTAAAATTCCTGAACCTGATCGAACGAAAGGGAACTGGATTGGTGCTAGATTGGTTGTGTTTGAATCAACCTTTATGCATTTTGAGTTGCTGTTTGTTTTTTGAAAATGAAGAAAAGTCAAATTTATATGATTTTGAAATATTAAGGATTTAACATTTTATATTGTACGCAATTCAACTGTTGTCGATAATTTAATGAGGATATTATCATTTTTTTAAATATTTTATTATCGTAAAGATTTGTAGTGGTAAGTTTACACAATAGGAGACTGATTTTCAGATACCAAAAAATAACGTCTGAAGACCAGAAGATCTTGTCTAAATAAACACAAAATATGTAGGAGATCGAAGGGTTTTCGTGGTCTTCAAATATCATTTTTTGGTATTTGGAAACCAAAGTCTCCTGTTGTGTGAACTTTTCATAAGAACACATCAATCTCAGCGTGTTACTTTAACTCATTCTTTTTTTTTTTTTTTGATTTTGAAATTGACATACACTTTATCAAAATAAATAGGGAAAAGATTCTCTTTTACGAAGTGTTTAGTTTCTTAACTTAAAAATTGATTTAAAAAAAAAAGATTTTCGAATATTATAAGCTGGGAAACGTACATACATATGTATGGATATTGTGTAATTAAACAGAATTTCACAATTAAGATGGTGTTGGAATATTATAATTTACTTAAATTAAAGATAACAATGATAAAAATTTATTTAAATAACGATCATGTAGATACTATAAAAAGAAAAATTAAAATAACAAAAATGAACTTGTATTTGGTATAAAAATTTCGTGTTAAAAAGAAATTTTTCAACGTTCGTTTATCAAACATGATATGTAAACATATCAATTAAAAATTAATTAGTTTTAATTAAAAAGAAAATAATTCTATTATTCTTTTGAGTAAATAAAAATATTTATTGTTTATATACATTTATTTTTATTTTAATTCTAAAATTATTTCAGTTTTTTTTTAATTATTTTTGTTTCTAAGTTAACACACAAAATTTAAATTTTAATTTAAAAATGAGATAGTTGTTTTTTTTTCTTACCTGTTTTTATTATTATTATTTAGTTTTTTTTTTTAAATTTATTTTTTTTTTTTCTGAAATTTTTTATTTTATTTCAGATTATCCAATAGAAGCAGAATTTTGTTTATCAAGACAGGAACGTCCAATACTTTTAATAAATGGTTACAGATATACACGACATAGAGTTAGAGCTACATATACAACATGGAGATGTGCTCAACAATCTACAACTAAATGTCGATCACATGCTATAACAAGAATATTCAATAGTCAAGTTAGAGCTAAATTATTAAATCCTTTTCATTCGCATGGCATAAAAAAATTAAAAATTTATTAAAAATTCATAAATAAAAGAATTAATTTTAATTTTTAATATAAAAATAAAATATTAAGTATTTTCGTATGAAAAAAAAAAAAACATACAATTTGTTTGAGTTTTAGATATATGTATATATGTATTATATACATACATATATCGAAGAATATTTTCACTAGTATTGTAAATTGTTGAATATTTAATTTTTTTTTTTTTTTAATTTTTTTTCGATTTAATTATGTTTACTAAAAAATTTCTTTTATGTTTTAGAATATTTAAATAGAACCATCATTTGATAAATCAAAGCAGGGTCGGGGTCGTTCAACACTTTTACCTAATTGTTATAAATACGTATATATTGCATTACAATAAAAGCTATACAAATAATATGGAGATATCAAAAACAACCTATTACTTATTGTCCATCTAAAGTTATAAAAAAATATTTTGATATAGCTAAATTAGAAAAATCCACATCATACACATGATAAAAGATATTATAGAAGAAAAAAAATACAGATAATAAATAAGTCAATCCTATGTATGAAAAATTAACATACATAATTCAAAAAACAAAAAACAAGAGATTAATGTACAATAATAAGTCATTTCAGTTGAAAAAAAACATGACTTTACATACAAAATATTATGTTTAGATACTTTGGATATTTTTAATGAATTTTAGTTTTATTTTATCAATTTTTTTTTTTTTGTTAAATTTATAATTTTTCCATTGAACCAGTATTTTAAAAATCAACAAGAAATGTTGCATTGCAATATATATTTTTAATTAATTGTTAAATATAAAAAATATGCGGTTTTCAAAAATTCAAACTTATTTGCGTCATCTTGCATGCATGCATTTAAAACTATTGGATGAATGAATACAAGCCAAATTTACAAGCAAGATTACCTTAATTTATGAAATATTTAATTTGCAAACATGGATTTTATATGGAGCCTTTGACAAGTCAATCTTGTGGTAAGCTTGAAATTATTGAAAACATTTATAATGTTTCGTAAAAATTATACAGTATGAAGATATGATAAATATTTTGCCTATAAATGCCTTAACAAGTTAATTTTAACTATATTTAAAAATTAATAAAATAATATTGTAAGAATCATGAAATACAATCGGATCGGATCGGATAAAAAAGTCGTTTATTTCGTGGATAATTTTACTATCAAGAATTTACCCCTAATTTAGTTTGTTTATTTATTTTTTATGTATATAACTTTTTAAGTTCTTCAAGATATTACATAAAAACATTAGATTAGTATTTTAATTAATATTTTACTTCTTTATTTATTTTTTATTTATTTCATTTAAAGTTTTCTTTTTCTTTTTTTTAAATTTCAGAATACACATTAGAAGCAGTATTTTGTCCATCAAGAAAAGATCGTTTATTACTAATGATAAATGAACATAAATATATACAAGATCGTAAAGCTACAACATTTACAACATGGCGATGTGCAAAATCACGTACGGTTTATAAATGTCGATCAAGAGCAATAACAAAAAAATTTGGTGGTCAAATACGTGTTAAAATTGTAAATCCTTATCATACACATGTTAAAGATGATGAACAATTTTATTATCCTCCTATATATAATTATAAACATCAATCTTAAATGTTCAATATATTTAATAGAAAAATTAAATTACACATTTTAGTGAATAAAACTTACAGATAAATAAGCCTTAAAACGTGACTAACGTATAGAAATAATCACGTTAATATTAATTATGCTGTTGAATTTTATTAAGCACGTTATTATATAAAGTGAAAATTATTATTTGTTTTGTTTTTTTTTTTTAATTTTGATATATTTTTATATAATTCATATAAATAATAACGAATAAAAATATTCAACAATTCGCCGTTTGAACAATATTGGTTTTCGTATACGACAAATTGGTTTTTGGTGTTTACAACAAACCTAAAATATTCAGACGGTGAATTTTGTATCGAAAAATTTTGAAAATTCATCAACAGTTAAAGAACAATTTATCTATGAAAAGCAATAGAAAAACATAATGAATTTATTTATTTTTTGATATTGTTATTCCAGTACGTTACATAATAAGTACATATATTTAAATTAATCATTTTTTTTTTCATTAAGCTGTAAATTTTGGGAAATTAAAATTTATATAAAAATAATGTAGATAGTTTTATAATTTCTATTGTAATGGTGTATTAATTTTCTTTTTTTTTATTTTACTTTATAATTTGATACAATAAAAATTTAATTTAAAAAAAAAGTATTAATTTTCGAATTAACATTTAAAATTGAATTCAATTTATGTTAAATTATTTTCTCTGATAAAATAAAGTAGTGAGATCAAGAAGCAGTGTAATAATAGAAAAAAAAACGAGATATTTTAATGTGTGATCAACAAAGAGAGGTATTTAAAGTTTTGTTATTTTTTTAATTGAAATTTTTGGTCTTTGGAAAAAAATATAAAATAAACTGTTTTCTTTCAGAATATTCGGTTAATTCCAAGAAGATGAAATTGATGATTACTTTATTATGTAGGAATGGACATATAAAAACTAATGAAGTCATAACATGGAGATTGCGATAAATCATAAGCTTGATAATGAAATTCTTGTAAAAATCGTAAATTCTGATCATACAAATACAATAAGAATAGTCTAAAATAATTTTAGCTGACGGTTGTAATACACTCATACTCGTTACAACTTGCAGTGGAATTTACTAATCGCAACTTTTGCGATCGCAAATTCATGTTAACAGTGATCGCAAATTTGACATTTTTACCACAATTTTTGTAAATACCAAATCACGTACTTGCGATGGTAAGTGGCGATTTGCGATCGCAAGTGCTTTTGTAAATATGGGCCTTGGTCGTGCCACCATAAGGTGTATTTTGAGCAGTTGTAAAAACCGGTTTTAAACCAGTTTGCGGCGGTGGCAATGCTACTTGGTGAATGAGAGTATTAAAACTTAACTGTCTGAGTTTATTCTAATTAATTAACAAAAACTGATTACTTAATCTTTTAAAATGTTTTGAATGTTAAGAAAAATTTAAAAAAAAAATGTATATTTAACTGTAAAATCAATTATGAATGAAAGAAAAAAATAATAAAAATTTCATGATGAATAAAATTTGGAAAAAAAAATAAATTTTCTAATGTAGTTTAGAAATATTTTCCATTTGATTTTAATAGTTTTAAAAAAGGTCATTTCTTTTTCTTTCCCTTTTTTTTTTCAATTACAGAATATTGTATTTCAAATGATGAATTAATATATATAAGATCAAAACGTGGAACACAATTAATATTATTCGATGGAAATTCATATACACCAAATGAAAAACTCAATCCGAATGAAACAACTCGTACATGGAAATGTGGACTTTATTATAAACATCAATGTAAGGCACGTTTAAGGACATATCATAAAGAACGTTACACATGGCTTTATTTAAAAAATACTCATAGTCATCCAAAAAAATATCCAGAATTAACAATGAGTGGTTTAAAAAGAAAAAATAAATAACAAAAAAAATGTGTTCAAATTAAATAAAAAAGACTAAAGACATATTTTTTTTTCTTTATTAAATTAAAATATTTATATAAAGAAGTTTATTTTGTTAATTTTTAGCAAATTTTAGAAAAGAATGTGAAATTTGAAATAGGACCGGCGAAAGTTCATATGCGTTATTGAGAGGTGCAAGCCAAAATATGACTGAAAGTGAAATGTAGTCAATGTGGATGAGGATGAGATTGAGATAAAATTCAAATTTTAATGATTTTGGATAAAATTAAAAAGTGAAGTTTTAAAGAGTTATTTTTGATGATCGTTGAAATTTCTATCAAGGCTATCATCACGGATCACGGTTTATCATCGTTTATCTAGGCTTTGAGTTTGAATGGAAAAAAAAAAGAAATGGTACATACAATCCTAGTAATCTAGTACTACTCTACTGCTGGAATTTACTACTACAATTTTCTTCTTCGCCATTTTTGTGTTGAAAAATGTCAAACAACACCACCATCATTCAGTACGTATACTTATAAATGCTCTAGCTAGATTAACTCGAATTATATCGAATAGAACCAAGCAAAATACATTTTGATTTGATTTGTGAATCGTAAATTTCATAATTTCCATTGTATCTTCAAATCTAATTGAGCCAATTTGAAATTGTTCTATCAAATAAATTACAAATTAAGTTTGTGCTTGATCTATGCTTTGACACTGGTGTATACGTACACAGAGTGTTTTTAGCTAGGTATTTGAGGAAATTGTGGTTTTTTTAAAGTAATTTTTAATAATTTTCATAATATAATTCAAAACTATTTATTATTAGAATTAATTTTTATTTATTGTGCTTAAATGATATTTATGAAAAATTAAAGTGTTACACAAAAATGTGCATAAAAATAGTGTGAGATGTAATGAAACGTAGTTTTAAAATTGAGCGTTGTTCTTATAGTTTGCAATGGGGTAATCCTTGATCCTTGCATTAATAAATTGAAAGAGTGAATTAGTGAAATTTTTGATGAAAGTTTTGTACATAATAATTATTTGATTTATTTCATTTATTGGTAAAAAGAAAAATTTTTTTCTTTTCAATGGCAACTTTTCTTTTTAATGTAGAAAAATTAAGTAAATAATTTCATGTATTGTGTGATAAATTTGACTCAATCTGAGCCTGAAGATCAAAAAGCGTGTTGGTTGAGCAAAGGATTAATAAATATTATTATTCAATATTCACCTTATTATTCAGTGAAAGTAGTTTATTTGGTAATATATATAATAAATAATATGTATGTACTTACCTATATACCTAGATCTACCTACTAAACCAACCTACAAAATATAATTTTACATATTATGTATGTACATACACATACTGCACATATGTATGGACATTTAAGCCAAATCGTATCAAATGAAGTATGTAATGTAAGTAGCCATCTACCTCTCTAATTTTTATTTCAAAAAAATAAAATTATGAACTTAATTTTTTATAAAAAGAATTCTTAATCATTTTTCAGGAAATAATATTTTCATTTGTTAGAATTTTCAATTTAAAATATGTAAGAAATTTAACAAAAAATAAAATAAAAATATATTTTAAAATGTAATACCTATAAATTAAGTTTTATTTAATAAAATAAATACTCTGTTTTGAATTGTGTTTTATTTTGACTTGCCAATTTGTCAACAAAAAATTTTTTCACATTTTTTTTTTCTTCAATAAAATAAAAAAAATTAAATTATTTTTTCTATTACTTAAAATTTTAAATTAAACAATTTTTTTTTTTCATAAAATTTTATAAATAATTTTTAGGTAATTGCGAAAGAAAAATCTATATACCAAAATCTGATATACAATTTACAACAAGTATTCGAGGCAATCCATTATTATCAATTGAAGGAAAATTATTTACATTAAATCGTAAAATAAAAGGAACATGCTATTGGGAATGTTTAAAAAGACGAAGTAAAGTTTTAAAATGTGGATCACGTGTAATAACTGTTGATAATGTTATAAAATCAATTCGTGGAGTTCATAATCATTAATTTAATATTTAAAAACAAAAACAAACAAAAAATGAAAATGAAAAATGCAATTTTTTTTTTTTGAAGTATTGTTTTATTATTTTCACAAAAATCAAATTTTTCCAATATAAATGAAATGTAAACAAATATTTAAATAATATAATAAATAATTTTTGTTCATTTTAAACAAAAATAAAAGAAGAAAAAAAAATAATCTTGTAATTTCCTAAAAAAAAAAAATGAATTCAAAAACAAAACAATGGCTGTGTTTCAATATTCAACAGCCTTTTCATTAAAATACCGGTACAAAATGCAATGAAATGCAATCTGTGACCAATGTGGATTCATCACTACGGTGAATTTCCGAAAATACCTCATATATGATGTGGTGCTCAACATGATTGAATTCTGTAACGCAGCCAATTTTATTGTTTTTTTTGTAAAAGAAGTAATCAAATTGATTATTTTAATGTTTCACCTATTTTTTTTTTTTCATATTTATTTTCACAATACATATATTTAATTATTTTGAAGAAAACAAAAATATTCTTTTTCTCAATTATATCATTTTAGGTTTGGGTGTTTGGCTAGAAACAAAATATAATTTTGTACCAAATCGACGTGGTGGTCTTAATTTAATACATAATGGTTATTTATATACAGCTGAAAGAAAATATAATAGTACAGTTAATTGGGTTTGTAATAAAAATAGTAATGTTAATTTAAAATGTCCAGCTAGATGTGTTACAGCTGGTTATAATTCAATTAAATTAAGTAGAAAATTACATAATCATGAACCAGTTATTAAAGATTATAATAATGCAACGAATTTATGTGTTGATCCAAGAAATTATTATAATTATCCAGATTTTCATAGTATGATGATGTATAAATAGATTATGTACATACATATATGTATTTATAAATTTTTATCTAAATTATTGTTATTTTATAAGAGAAATTATTTAAAAAAAAAAAAAACTCAAACAGAAACAAAGTATAAAAAACCTCATGTTTAATTTTGTTATTTGTTTATTAACTCTTTTTTTTTTTTAATTATAAAAATTTTGTTTTATCTAAATACCTAGGTATATTTAAATTAATGAATTATCAACCAAATGTGTTTAATTTTTATTTAAAACAAAAAAAAAAAAAAGACGTTGCAAAAATTATTTAAGTCGTATTCTGCACAAAAAATTTATACTAACAAATTTGTTTTTTTTTTCTTTTCGTGCACTTTATTTTTATAGAACCTTCTGAAAAGTTGGTTCTTTTTTTTTTAATTCAACAAACTTAATAAATTTAATGTGTAAATGCAAAAGGTACATAACGTTGTATAATATTTAATTTATAAAATATATAATTATTGAATTCTTAAAATACATAAAATTTTCAGTTATCGTCGTATTTTCTTTTATATTCTTAGTTTTTTTTTTTTTGATTTTTTTTATTATTTATTTTTCCATAATTATGTATTTTTTCAAAATAATCTAATTAAAATTTTATAATTTTTATTTTTATTTTTTTTTATCAAATTTAGAATTAGAACGTGGAATATGGCATAAAAATGTTAAATTTTTATTAATACCGAATGATAGACGTGGTCAAAATTTATTATGGAATGGTTATAAATATCGTAAAGAAGCTGCATATAAATCAAGTATTAATTGGATATGCTGTTTTAATAGATGCAAAGCACGTTGTATAACAAATAATGATAAATCAATTAAATTTGGTAAAAATAAACATGAACATTAATAAATAAAAAAATATATAATTACTGCTTTGATGAAGAAATAAAAAGCAAATAAATATTTTAATTATTATTTTTCAATCTTTTTTTGTTTTTTAATTACAATTAAAACTGAAATTTTAAATAATAAAAATGGTGTTTTTATTCTTTTTATTTTCTTTAAAAAAAATTTTTTTTAAGGAATAATTTTTATGATGACATTTTACTTGCAATTTAAATGTAAATAAAATTATATTTAATTTTTAACATATTTAGGTAATAATTAACATATTTTTTTAAAAAAATAATAATTTCAGGTTTTCTTCGTGTACGTAATTTTAATTCAAATATATTTGGTAAAAGAATATTAATTGATGGTCATCATTTTGTTATTGGTTCACAATCATTGACAACATATTATTATAAATGTGCTAATTTTCGTCGTACAAAATGTAAAGCAAGAGCAACAAAACGTAAAAATAATGATAGATTACGTCTAACATATCCATATCATAATCATGGATTTTCACCAGCAATTAAATATTTCAAATGTGAATAAAATAAGGATGTTGAAAAACAAAAATAAAAATAAAAAACCTAGAATATAAAATTGTGATTATATATTAATTTTATACACTTTGAAAAATCGTATTATTTAGAATTTAAATTAAAAATTGAATTGTTTATTATTTTTTTTTTTTCTTTATTTTTGTACAAAATAAATGTTTATTTCAAATAGAACCACTCATATTTAATTTTTAATTTTTATGTGCTGTAGAATATTTTTATTTGTAAAAACCTTCTTATTTTTTTTTTTTAAAAAAAAACTTTTATTAATTTACTCGTTTTTTTGTTTGTTTGTTTCTTTTTTATTTTTTCAGAAACATACTGTCTATATGTTAGACCAATAGAAACATTAAGAGAAAGAAAAATTCGAAATAAAAATAATGCACCTGGAAAAAATACATCACCACCTAAAAGAAATGATTTAATACTTGATAATCAAAATTTAAATTTTGTACGTGGGCAAAGAGGAAAACATTTATTAGTATTTAATGGTTTTACATTTACTAAAAATAATGTTGTTGGTGATACAACATATTGGTGTTGTAGAAGTCGTAAAACTGGTAAAGCTGCTTGTCGTGCACGTATTACAACAATTAAAAAATCAAATGATTTATATAAAATAATTGTAACAAGATTACATCATAATCATCAGCCATCATCAAGAATGATAAAAAAAATTGAAAATATTTCAACATAATTTTCATATTATTTTTTATTTACATACATGAAGTATTTTTCTTTTTTTTTTTTTTTTAAATATTGAAATATTATTGTAATTAAATATTAATCATAAATAAAAAACAATTTTAATAGAAAAATTTATTCAATACATTAAATGATTAAAGTAAAATATTTTGATTGTTTTTTTTTTAAAAAAAAAAAAAATTAATTTTTATTTATTTATTTATTTTTTTTAAATTCTTTTTATAATAAAATATAATTTTTCAGAGACAACAACAAAACATAATTCATCATCATCAACATCAACAACATGTAATAGTTTAGCACATAATAATGAAATAAATTTACAAATGAAAATAAAACCAAAATCAAAACGACGAAATGATATTATTCTTGATAATATAAATTTATGTTTAATACCTGGACAAAAAGGAAAAAATATATTAGTTTTTGAAGGTTTTACATTTTTTAAATCAAATATTACTGGTGATATAACATATTGGACTTGTGGAAGTTATGTTAATAAAAAAAAATGTTGTGCTAAAATAAAAACAATTAAAAAAAATAATGATATGCATATATTAGTTGGTAAAGGTTTAAAACATAATCATGAACCAACTGAAAGAATGATAAGAAAAATTCAAAATTCAAAAATTATTGAATAAATAATAAATAATTTTGAGAAACAATAAAAAATAATGATAATAATTTAAAAGTAAGTTTATTTGTAATTTAATTAAAAATTAATTTTTTAACATATCATTCATATATTGTATGTAATGTATATTTTTGTGTGTTAAAAATGTTAAAAATTAACTTATAAAAGTGTGAATTGTCGATAAATTTCGATAAATTTTTTTTTATTATTATTTTTTTTATATTAATATATTTTTAATTTTATTTTTTAGATTCACAATATGGACTGTGACTTCTAACAGTGAAACATAAAACCTTGAAAAGAAAAAGTATACGGAATAAAATTTGTTTTTTTTTTTATTGAAAAATTTATAAAATGAATAATAAAATAATGTTACATTTAATTTTTGTTAAATAAAAAATTTTTTTTAATGAATTATTAACGGTCTATTGAATATCTGATAAATTTTTTTTTTCTTCAATCAAAAAAACAAAAAAAAAAATGTTGTGGTAAGTACATACATACCTCAATGTTTTATTATTTTAAGAATGAACATATTATTTTTCCAAAAATATTGTTTTTAATTTTTAATTTAAATTTTAACCAAAAATAAAACAATTTCAAAGTGATTTTTTATTATTTATATATTTATGTACAAAACAAACAAAAACAAAAATCAAGATTCTTACTAACAATCAATTATATTTCAGATTTTAAAATTCAACTTCCAAAACTTGAATATAATTTCAAAATTCCATTATTACCACCACCACTACCGCCATCATCATCATCATCATCAACATCATCATCATCAGTTAAAAATTATAATAATAAAAAAATTAAAAATGAAAAAAACGATAATAATAATAAAAAGAAAAGTAAAAATAAAAAAGGAAAACGTGAACCAATTGATTCATATGATAATCAAATATTAGATTTGGTTGATAATAGTCGTGGTTTTACTGAATTATTATTTAATGGTTATCAATATTCAAGGCATTCATATAAAGGTGATAAAATATATTGGTATTGTCGTCGTCGTTCATATCATAAAAAAGGTATATGTGGTGCACGTATTACAACAATAAGAACATCAAATGGTTTACATACAGTTTTTATGACAAGACCACAACATGATCATTAAAATTTAAAAAAAACTTTTATATATATTATTTTTTTAAATAATAGAAATTATATTTTTTTAATATTTTTAATTTTTATAAGTATTTTTTTTTTTTAATCATTTTTGGTTGTTTTCAAAAATTCAAGCTTGCTTATGACACATTGCATACATGCATATAAAACTATAGACAGATTCAAGTCAAATTTACAAGCAAGATTATTTGCATTTATGAAGTATACCTATTAAATTTGTAAAAATGAATTTTTATATGGAGCCTTTGACAAGCTTGAATTTTTTTTTTAAAACTGCCTTTATTTTGTAAATTGTAAAGAAAATTAAAGGAAAAAACTTTTAAAGTTGATATTTTCAGTGTCTTTGAAGAAATAGATGTAAATTATTCTTTTGTTCTTTTCTAAATAAAGAAAAGAATGAAAAAATAGTTTGAACTTATTATAAAAAAAAAGTTTAAAAAAAAAATGTTGTTAAATTATAAGAAGAAAACCATTTATAAATAATAATAACTGTACAGAAAATTAAAGTCCTCTATAATAGAAAAAAAATAATAATAAATATAAAAATAACTTGTTTAAAAATATTTATTAAAAAAGTAAATAAACAAAAAGGATCAACACAAAACTATTTTAAAATATATATATGATGCATTTACAAATCATTCAGATGCATTTTGGTATTTTTTTTAAAAAAAAGTTTTAATTTTAATTATAATTTGTATATTCAACGAATAATTATTATTATTATTTTTTTAAACGGAAACTATTTGTGATTCAGGTAAAAAAAACAAAAAACAAATAAATAATAATTAAACACATTTGTCATTTATTTCATTTAATTTATTTAATTTTAGTTTTAAAAAAAAATTATTTATAAGAACTGATTTTTTTTTCTTTTCTTAATTAAAAAAAAAGCAACAAACATTATTATTATTTTTGTTTTTTTTTTATATATTTTTAGTTATTGAAATGGCAACATATGCACCAACATCACGTGGTAGAGTACAATTAATTTATGGTGGACAACCATTTATATTTGAAAAAGTTGTTAAATTACCAAGTGGTGAAGAAAAAAAATATTGGAGATGTAATCAATGGTGGAATCAAAAATGTCGTTCAAGAGCATATACAATGAATGATGTTGTTATACCATTAAATCGTTTTCATACACATGAAGAAATTGTTAAACGAAAAAAACGTGTTAGAAAAGATCAAAAATTACAATTACAACAGCAACAACAACAACAACAACTTAATGAACAATTTATAAAAAAAGAAATATCTGGAGAAATACAAGTTGTACTATCTCCGAAGCATGAAAAATAATATGTTTAACAATTAAAAAACTATATTTACATCTTGTAGAGCAAAAAAAAAAAATGTAATACGTTTTCGAAAATAAGAAAAAAAAAAAGAGAAAATAATGAGATTAGAATAATTTTTGAGAAAAGTAAAAATTGAAAGAAAAAAAAAATAGTAACCGTAAAAAATATTCAATTATTAATAATTAATAATTTTTAAATTGGAAAAAAAAAATTGTATTAATTTTTGATAGTAAATTTAAATAATTATTTGATTTTTTTTTTTTTTTTTAATTAAGAAAAAAATTATAATAAAAAGTTTCCATTTTTAGTAATAATTTTCATTGAAAAAAACAGAATAATCGTTCTTTTTCTTAATTGAAAAATTTATTCTGAGAAACAAGAAAATTTTTGAAGATAATAATAAAATAAAAATCAAATTTGTAGTGTCATTTTATTAAGTGTGTGTGTCTTTCGACTTTTTTTTTTTAGTTTCTTTATAATTTTTATTTTTTTATTTTATTTTTTTAGATTGAATGCGTTTTTTGAATGAAATTACACATTCGCTAAAGTGAATTCTTTTATTATTTACTTTCCAAATTTATTAAAGATTTCACTTTGAAAAGTGTTTTTTTATTTGTGAAAATGTGGGATTTTACTACGAAAAAAAAAAAATTTATTTTTAATTTTTTGTTGTTGTCGAATTTAATAAAAGGTAATTTTTAATTTATTTGATTTTTTGTTTGTTTGTTTGTTTGTTATTTCAATACAAATAATTATATATATTTTTTTAGTCATATCTAGAACATATATTATAGCAAATTTATTTTTATTTTCAGATACAATTACAATTGAATCAGATGATGATGATGATGATGATGATAATAATGATAATAATGATATCGATGATATACGAATAAATTTAAATAAAAAAAAAAATTCAAAAAATACTATATATCAATTGGATGATAAAAATGTATATTTTGATAAAACATCTAAAAAAGGTACAGTTTTAATTGTATTCAATCATGCATTTCATAAAACATGCAGTTTTGGTGATCGTGATTATTATAGATGTAGACATTCAAAAAATTTTAAATGTAGAGCACGTGTTACATTATCACCAATTGGTTGTAATGCAACTAGAGCAACACATAATCATCCACCATTTACAAGAAATATAAGATCAAGAAAAGTAAGACAAGAAGTTGAAACATGGAAAGAAGATTTAGTATCAACATTACGTAATAAATTTTTATTTTAAATAAAAAGACGACATTTGAAAAAAAAAAAATAAATAAATAAATAAATAAATAAAAAACCAACTATTGTATGGATCTTTTTTTTTTTTTTTGAAATAAAAGAAAAAAATAATCAGTATTATATTATATTTAGAATTATACTATATAGTATAGAAAAAAAAATTTGAAAACAATTTACATTTATAATTTGGCAATAATTGTTAATCAAATGAAACTAGTCATAGCTGTTTTTTGTGCTTAAAAAAAATAATCATGCTAATCATTAATGTTCTCATATACCTATGTAAACCGAAAAAATTCGTTTAAAATTTAACTTTAAGAAAACTATACAATAAAATTAATTAAGTGTATTGGAATTTTAAAAAAATTCTAATTTAAATATATGTATGTGTCTCCTGTTTAAAATATCATATGATCTCTTATGGTAAGTTTACATGCTAGGAGACTTTGGTTTCCAAATGCCAAAAATTACTATCTGCTGGAAACTATGGAGACCTTCGGCCTCCTACATATTATTTTTGAATCTATTGAATGTTTACACAAAATCTCTTGGTCTCCACCCAGACACCAGTTTTTATTATTTGCTAACTAAAGTCTTCTGTCGTTTAAAATTACCATTAGAGAAACAAACAAAATATTAAATAAATAAATAAATGTTGTATTTAATAATTGATGTTAACAAAATCAGAAAAGTTCTTTGTCATAATAATATCTTTAATATTTTGTCATTAATTATTGAATCTATAACAAAAGTGTATCTTCAAAAATGAATCTCTGCTTTGGTGATGCTAATGTTCTTTTGTTCGTGATGCGAAAACATTACTTGTTGCTATGACAACGCAAAGTTTTTAGTTGGCGATGCAACGCTATTACATGACAGCTGAATATTACAAGGAATTTCGAATACTTGATTTGATGCGATGCTTTTTTGAATATGTGACAACGCATCATAAAAGTTGCGTTGCATTTTTGAATTTGTGACAAGCATCAGCATCGCATCACCAAAGCAACGATGCATTTTTGAAGATACACAAAATTTTAATGTAAAGACAACAATCATATTAAAGTAGATATTTAGATTTATTTTTTTTCTCAAAATTGATAGACTGAAAAATTGAAAAAACGTGATTTTCGTAATAAATTTAATTTAAAAAAAATAAAAATTTTAGATAAGAATATTTTGTTAGTTTAGGAAAAATGAAATTTTGAGATTTTAAAAATGTTTGTGTTTGATTTCAGTGATTAAATTGTGTATGATAGCTATACAAAAACCAAATTAGATATGTAAAGTGTCACAGTGAAATTTGTACACATTTTAGATTTTTTTTTTTTTGTAATTTCGGAGAAAATCAATGGTTTTAAATAGCCAAAATATTTTTTTAAATAAATTTTTTTTATGTCTTTTTTCAAAATCAATCATTTTATCACATATTTTTTTGATAAAAAAAACCTCAACAGGCGGTATTTGTGGTATTAAATTATCTCTAGAATCCAATGGATCACGCTGAAGAACGACTTGAAAATGATATAATGGAACGATCGCTGCTCAATGTTCGTTGCTAAAGGCGACAGAGGAGTGAAATACGCTGATTACACAATATTGAAGATGACCTAAAAAGAATGTTAGCAATTGGATGGAAGGTACATAGTATGATAGTAGCACAAGACAGAAGGAGATAGCAGCAGTAGATCTTGGATCAAGACAATGCCCGCCACGGCCTGTTGAGCTAATGGTGATGATTATGATGATGATGAATAAAAAGAAAGTCATTGTTGTGTGATGAAATAAAATTTATTTTCAAAAAAGGACGGGCTATTTACAACCACATCTTTTTCTGAAATTTAACAAGTTAGTTTACGAGTTTCACGGTGAGACATTTTACATACATAATATGTATATTTTGTAATTTTATTTATTTTTTTTTTTATTTCCAAGTTTTTGTAACATTTTTGAACTTTAGGCGAAAGAAAAAATTATTAAATTAGTTTTTGATTAAAAATAAATTTTTGTAAATGATTTACTTTTTAATAAATATTTTGCCATTTAGATTTAAGAAATTCCTGATTATTTTTATTTTTTCTAATTTGACTTTCACAATTAAAAAAATAAATATACGACATCTAGAAAATAAGGCCTTTGTCATGAATTCATATTTGCGTGCACGATCTGATGCAATCTTGCGTCAAGTTATGCATGACAGAAATCTTGTAATCGTGAACAGCGTGCACGTCAAATATTATAATAAATGAATTCGTGAAAAAGGCCAGTGTTTTTTTGAAGGCATGTAAGTATTTTGCTATAAAATTCATTAAAAAAATTATAAAATTATTTTCTTAACGTTTGCATTTCAGGATATAATATGATTAGCAAAAGGAAAAAAAAAACTGAAGTATAAATTCAAAAAACATTTTAATGAATGATAATTTTTATACAATAAATAATTTCAATAAAGAAAATAAAGTAGAAACATAATTGTGTTGATTAAAAATTTAATTAATAAGATAAAATAATTATTAAGGTTTTTTATATATTTTTTTTTAAAATCTTTTTTTTTTTTTACTTATTTTCTTCAACACTTTTTTTTTATTTTTATTTTTTAGGTAAATATTTGAATAGATGTCAAAAAAGAAAAAAGAAAAGGACACCACATAAAATTCTACAAGCATGTACAAAGGGTAATTTATCTGATCATCTACCATATGATATAGATAGCCGAAGACGTTGTGTAAATTGTTCACGTCACGGTATACAAACAAGAACCAAAACATTATGTATAAAATGTGAATTACCTTATTGTAAGAAATGTTTTGAACCATGTCATAAACATTTTAATCGTTTAATTAATTAAAAGGCTTAACATACAAAAAAAAAAAGAAAAAGAAAAGGAAAAAACTTTAAATTCAAGAAAAAAAAAAAAAGAATTAACAAAAAATTTTTTTAAGAAAAATACAAAAAAAAAAAAAAGTGTATGTAATCTATGTTTTCCAAATATCAGTAAATTTATAAAATGTACAAAAATACAAAAAAAAAAAAGGCTACGTTTTCAATATTCAACATGTTGCACAATCTTTCCATCAAAACTTCATTTCGATGTTTCAACAATCACCGAAAGATAACACCAGTATACCACACAACCTTCTGCAAAACCAAAATGAATTCACAATATTTTATGGTGTGGGTGTTCAAAAATTTTGAATTTTAAAACGTAACTAAAATTAGCTATATGTAAAAATTTAGTGAATTGTATTTTATTTGTTAAAAAAAAAAATAAAAAGAATGTCATGATTTATAATTTTTAATAAAATATAATTACTAAAAAAGAATTTTTTTTAAAATTATTTATAACGGTATTTATTTCGTTTTATAATTATGTATTTCTAAAAAAAAATTTTGTACATATTTTTGGTGTTTTCGAGGATGCAGTGATACAATCATGATACGAAATTCATCTTAAATCCTTCATATGCTGAATTGTGTATCATTACATTTTCGAAAATGCCAATTTCTTTAATAGATTTATTTATTGTTGTTTGTTTTTCTACTTTCTTTTCTTTTCTTCTTTTATTTTTTGTTTGTTTGTATGTAATTACAGAAATTTGCGCAATTGATGTTTATTCATATGATACAAATTCTGAAATAGAATATTTAAATGATGATAATGATATATTAGAAGTACAATTTAATGATAATTATGTTAAAAATACAACAACTGGAAACGTTTTAGTATTTAATAATCATATTTATCATAAAACGAATACATTCAATACAAAAACATATTGGAGATGTAAACATGCAAAACGTTTAAAATGTCGTGCACGAATTACAACAACAATTAATAAAATGTATATAACTAATTTAACACATAATCATCCACCAATGAATCGTTTAATTTATGGTATGGGAGAGAATAAAGTTAGAAAATTAAATCGTTCAACTAAAATTAATATAAATCGTGAACAATAAAAACAAAAACAAAATTATTTTATAAGTGAGAAAAAAAAAGAATGTAAATAAAAAATTAAAAAAATTAAATAAAACAAGAATTTTAATTGAGTGTTCAATGGATTATTTGTGTTTTTTTTTTTACTTTTAAATTTTTCTTTCAGCAATTTTAATTATATATGTATTTAAAAATTATCTGCTTATTTATATTCATATTCTTTTCATGTCCTTAAATAATATGATAATTAAATATGTAATTGATTTGAATAAGAAAAAAAAAACAACAAATATTTTAATTACAATTTCAGGTTATTATTTTGTAACGGGACAAAGATCAGCTATTAAATTGGTATATGATGGACATGATTTTGTTAAATCAATATCAAATTCAAAAGGTACAAAATGGATATGCGCAACTAAATCAAGAACAAAATGTCGTGCTAGAATACGTTTACGTGATGTTTGTAATTTAGAAGTTTTACATTCAAAACATAATCATCAACAATTACGTAGAAATAAATTAAAAAATAAAGAGAAAATAAAAAATTAATAAATAAATTCCTTTTCAATATTATTTCAACTGAAATATTGTTTCTTTATTCATTTTTATAAAAAATAAATTTCCCTTATTGTTATTATAATGATAGGAATGATGGTATCCAAAAATTATACAAACCTTCAAGATATCCCATCCAATGATCCACTACACTACACCAGTGAAATAATAATCCCAATGAGTATAAATTGTAATCCAAAGATATTGTGAGTAAGCCAATCATCAAAGAATCTTCAAATATTTCGGACAGTTTTCGGTAAAACGAATTTTTAATTATTTAATTTAATTTCTTAAAAATTATGTCGAAAATAATCTCCATAATTTCGGTACTATACTTGATTTATTAATTGAAGTCAGTCCAGGCAAGATATGCAGGGATTTATTCAATTAATAAATCAAGTAAGTATAGTGGTTCTATTTATCTTCAATTTCTGTTCATGATTTTGGACCCCTAACAATTTTCATTTGAAATGGTTTATTTATTTTGGATGCTTTGGAGTTCAAGGATTTATAAGAAAGTGAATTGATGCACTAGCTTCTATCCTGTTTTATCTATACTATTTTTATTTTTGGAAGTCAGTATTGTGCTTATGGAGGCAGTACCCGATAAGTTTGTTGCCCTTGGTAAATATTCAATTTAAAAGATTTCCCTCGATTGAAATTGAGATCTGATCACCCCACACACGAGACAGATTAATTCAAACGCAATATAAAAGAATAGAGTATGCCTATCTTGACTGTACTGACTTCCAAAAGTAAAAATAGTATAGTTATTTGTACTTTTCTTAATTATGAGTTTGAGTCTGCGCAACTTAATTAGCAAACAAAATTAGTGTTCCAGGACAGAATTTTAATTTAAAAACAAAAGCTTTCAATTGTACTTTGCTCTTTTAGTTTATTTTATTTTATTTGTTTTTTCATAAGTTCTTACATAACTACTTTGTACTTTGTTTTTTTTTTTTGTGTTTAATTCGTAATTTTTTCTATTTGAAGTTTTTGTATTCTATATGATTTTGATGATAATGATGAAACATTCGGTGGATGAATATGTGTAATATGTCTTCCAATAAATATTGTTTCATGTACATTTGTTATTAAACGTGCTTTACAATTACAACTTCGTTGTTTTGAACATACCCAATATTTACGATCTTTTTTTATTTTTGCACAAATATATGAATAATCACCATAAACTAATTTTTTTGAACCACGTTGTCCTTCTGTATAATATATTTGATTTTTTGGTAATAAAAAATCATATTTTAAATTTTCAATTTGTTGTTCATCTGAAATTAGTGAAATATATTTTTTTGTTTTTTAAATATCAACAATAAATTTATTAATAGAATTATTGATGTAAATTTAAAAATTATTTAAATTTAATTAAAAAAAAAATAATTACACACACCTTATTTTTTGTAATCAAAATTTTATTTATTTTAAAAATTTTATACTTTTTTTTTTATTAAATTTGTTTAAAAAAAAAAATAATAATTTTATTATCTTTTATATTCTGGAGGATGTGTATGACAAAAATAATTTGTTAAAAATTCATTTGTACCATTTCGAATTGTACATGTTGCTTTACATTGAGCTGATCTTCTTCTAGAACAACGCCAATATGTTGCTGTATTATTTGCTTTATTACGAACAAATGAAAATCCATTTATTAATAATTTTAATGCTCCTCTTTGTCCTGGTACAAATTCAAATTGTTGTTCTGTGAATAGAAAAATTTTAAATTTTGAAGATTTTTTCTTTTATTTAAAAAAAAAATATATAAATAAACAGAATAAATGAATGAATAATAATCTTTAAAAATGAACCGTTTATTTTGATAGTGGTTTAAGTCCATTCAGTTTTATTTTGAAAGATAAGAATTTTAGATTTTCTATTCCAATTTTCATGCTGTTCTCCAGTAACAGTTTAATTTCTGGGAGAAAAGTTCTGGGACATAATCTATAATAATTTTAATATTGTGAACAAATTGAAATGTCATATGACAATATTTATCTGAAATTTATTTTGACATTTACATTTACATCAGAATGTGGATTTATACCACTTTTTTTAAAAAAGCAACGGTTTAAATCGTGTTTTATTCAATTTCTTGAAAAACTAATTATGAGAAACTTTCTTTTTAAACTAGATTTTCCTTTTTAAAACTGAGAATTTTCAATTTGGCACACACAATTTTCTATTTTTCAGTAAATTTTGATTCGTTCAACAAGAGAAAAAAAGCTCAAAATCTGGAAATTTTCAAATTTAGAAGCATTTGAAAAAAAAAAACACAAGTTAAAAATCAATTTTTGTAATTTTATATTTTTTTAAATACTAAAATTTATACATACATACTTTCTTTTGTTTTAAGTCTATTTGAGAATACTTTTTTGTTTCTTATTTGTTTTTTTATTTATTTTTTTATTTATATTATAATTATTTTTCTCATCTATAAACATTTTTAAATTCACTAAATTCTGGTAAATGATTATGAAGTTGATTTTTAATAATAACTTCACCCGATCTACTTGATGTTATTAAACGTGCATTACATTTTTCACTACGATTTCTTGCACATAACCAATATGTTCTATCATGATTTCCATTATTACGAAAATATGCATAACCACCATATAATAATTTTGGTTTACCTTTATATCCTTTAACAAAATGTACTTCACCCATATTTATTTTATGTGTATTATCGAATTCATAATAATCTGAAAAAAATAAGAAGAAAAAAAAAAAAGAAAAGAACAAAATGAATATTTTAAAAAATTATTTGCTGAAAAAAACAAAAAACAAAAAACAAAAAAAACAAGAAAAAGGGGGATTTTTGCTGCAGAATAAATTAAATTCAAAAAAAACTCTTTTTATTTAAAAAAATGTGGTTTTTTTTTCTATTTTAATTCTGAGTATAAAAAAAAAGTCTTTATTTCTAAAAGAAAAATAATATGAACAGTCTTACAACAAATAATCTACATACATACATACACATACATTGTTTTTTTTTTTTTTACTTAATTTCACGTTCTTATTGCATTTGTTTTTTTTTTTTTTTTTCAAATTTAATGAAAAATATCTTTATTGTCATCTTTTAATTCATAATTTTGAAAATCTGGTAAATGATTATGTTCAAATTGTGTTATTTTCATTAAACTTAAATTTTCACCAGTTATTATTCTTGCACGACATTTTTTCAATTTAACATGTGAACAATTCCAATATGTTTTTGATTCATAAATTTTATTTTTTATATATGAATAACCGTTAACAACTAATTTTGGTTTACCACGTTGTCCACGTACAAATGTTATTGTTGGTCCAGAATGTTGTAATCCAATTATTGTTTTATCTAGAAGAAATATAAAAAAAAAATTATTGAAAAATTAATAATTTAAAAAAAAAAAGAAAGATAAAAAATTTTGATTAGTTGTGGGTGGGTTGGTAGCTTTTTTTTTAAAAAAAAAAATTAATTGAATAATTTTCAGACTTAAATTGTTTTTTCTTGAATGAAAGTTAAATAATTACCTTTAAGTTTAAATGTATGTATTTATATTTTTTCAACAGAAATTTATGATTATTTTAATCTTGATTTATTGAGGTATGAAAAGATATGATCACATAGCTCAACATCGTTTTTGTATATTAAAATGCTAATTAAAGAACCACATAGCTAAATCTAAAATGTATTGTACTGCCGAAATATATCTATGTATAAAGTTCTAGATAGTTGTTGTTCTTACCTATAGTTCATGTGGGAAGAATCTGAAATTCCCTTCTCTCAATTATCCAGTCTATTGGACACCCATAAATAAATTTTAAAAATCGTTTGCCAACCACTTTTGTTAACTATGGTTTTTTTTTTTTTTATTGAACCAGTACTGATCTACTATGTACATATCCTCATATCTATCATTAAATCATTTTATGATATCATTTTCTTATTTTTTCTCAATGTACTTTATCTTAATGTAATTTTCTTTAATTAAATTTAGGTATGCATGTATGTGGATGCATACTTGTCGTACATAAACCGATTATATTTTAAATTTACAATCATACTTATTAATCATTTTTAATGATGACAACAATAAAAAGGTAATTTTATCATTTATATGAATTTTATTCATAAGTTTATTTATTTAAATAAATTCTAATTCATGTGGAAAAAAGAAATAAAATACTTTCATTTTTTATTTTTACAAAACAAAACAAAAATAATTCGTTTCAAAATAGTTACTTGATTATCAAGAAAAATTTACATCAACCAAAAAACAAAAAAAAAGAGCATTATAAAAAAAAAAAAATTTCATTAAAATTTATAAAATTTTATGATTTAATTTCATTTAAATTTAATAACATATGTTTCTGTTTTTGTTTGATTTTTATCTTTATTCTTTTTTCTTCTTTCTTCTGGTGGATGATTATGTGATGAATTTGTTATTTTTACCATTTGTATACCATCAATTTCTTTTGTAATTGCTCTTGCTTTACATTTTGATCGATAAAAATGTGCACATCTCCAATTAATTGAACTAATTAATTTACGATCTATAACATATCTATAATTATAAAATGTTAACATTTCACCACCACGTTGTGTTTTTAGAAATTTTGCACGAATATCAAAATCTAAATTTAAAAAAAAAAAAAAAGGAAATAGAAAAAAAATTCATTAATAAAATATTCATAGAATTTCTATAAATTAAAGGTAAATTATTAAAAGTATATAATCTTGTATTTACACGTAATCATGTCATATTTTTAATTGAATACTTTTCAAAGATCGTAGTATCTTTTCTGCAGTCTAGAAGTTTTGTAATTAATTTAATAGAAATTTTTTTTTTGTATGTCAACTTGCATTTTATTGAACTAAATTGTAACATGATAATTAACAATTTTTACGTCCATATACAGAATTTCGACTTTAAATATGTATATACGTTAACGAATTCAAGTCCATGCACACAATCAACTTGGTCTTTTAAAAATGTATCAGATTATTTTCGAAATCAGTCCATAAATAAATTTATTAACTCATTTTCTAGCTGTTTTTTTTCTCTTCAGATCGCAGGGATATCCTTTTACTGCTTTTTGTTTCCAAAAAGAATAAAAAAAAAAAGGTAAGAAAGACATAGAGGAAAAAATAAATAACAGAGTGGTGAACATTTTAATCAAAATCTTGTAATTAAAAGTCAAATGAATCTAAAATGCATTTTTTGCTTATGTCGATTGAAATTCTTGTTGTCTTCGATCAAATTCGAATCAAGATGTTCGGGCTTTTGATCACAGGGTAGTGCACTGCCTGTCACTGTTTGTATAGGAAAATAAAATTAACAAATTCACATTACATTTTGAAAATTTTATTAATATTTTCTTAATTAATATTTAATATTGGATTTTTTTCTTCAAAATTTCTTTCTAGTTTTCCAAAATGGTTATGCAAGATAAAAAATATAAATAAATACATAAATATAAACGTACATTTTTATTGTTACCTACACAAACATAGAGGGTGGTCAGAAATGAAGATCTTACTTGAAGACTTGCGCAGAACTTATTTATTGCTAATCTGCTAATCTGTACTGCATGGGCAGATGTAGTTTTAGACGCAATACAATTTAGAAATGCATAGCAGTTCTTAATTTCTGAACACTCCCATATATTTTTTGTTGTCATTCTTTCATCTTTTTCATTTTAAATTTTTCCATTAATAACATATTCGATTTATGATTATGATTTTTATTTGTTAATTTCATCATAATAATTCCATTAATATTTTTTGTAACAGCTCTTGCACGACAATTATATTTTCGAAATGATGAACATCTCCAATTACATGTTTCAGGAAATTTATGATCCATAATATAATTATAATTATTATATGTTAACATTGGTGAACCACGTTGAGTTTTTATAAATTTTGCATGAATTTTGAAACCTAAAGAGAAATATTTTATTTTTTTTTTTAAATTTAAATTATTTAAAATTAAAGATTATTTGGATGAAAAATAAACTATAAAGAAAATTTAAAAAAATTGAAAAGAAAACAAATTCCTTTGAGAATATTTTTCTATTAATTAAATTTAAAAAAAAAATTATAAAATTATTTAGTTAATAAATTCAAGTCATTATTTAAAATCTACATTTTTAAACAATATTAACATTTAGTTTATAAAATAAAGGGGTAAAGGTGAAGGGGCAGTACTTGAAATTAAAAAAATTTTTTTTTGCAATTTCCATGAAAGACCATTGTTTTGAAATCTTCTGAATTATTATAGAAGCTACATCCTCCCAGTGTAATTCATCATCATCATCAGCGGGCGTAAGCCAGTACATATTCAACTCAACTTGAGTTGTTGTAAGAATATTTCCGTGTGTAATATGTATATCACAACCACCATAGAAAATTAGTCTCCACATTTTCGCTTATTACCTCAATTTTGAGAGTTTTAAAGTATCTACATATTGTACACCACTTTCTTGAAATGTTCAAAAGAAGAATACACTTTAATCACACATTATTAGCTTCATAATTATATAAAAATTGTTATTTAATTGTTTTTCCAAAATATTTTGACAAATAAAATTATACATAAAATTTTTAACAATATTTTAAATTAAATTTAAAAAAAAAAACATTTTTCCACAATTTCACAAAAGCATTTTTTTTTTTTGTTCATGAAATGACAATTTTTTTTTTTTAAAGATATATTTTGTTCAATTTGCACATATTACATAATTATATAAAATTTTTTTTCTTCACTAAAAACCTCGTTTTTTAAATTTATTTTATTTCTGGAATACAATTACATAGTACATACATACTAAATTTATTTATCATCACAGACATCATGGATGAGTATGTTGTGAATTACGTAATATATAATGTTCAACACCATCTATAACTCTTGTAACAGCTCTTGCTTTACATTGTGCACTTTTATATTTTGAACATCTCCAATTCATTGTTTTTTTTAATTTTCTATCAATTATAAAATGATTATTACCAACAATTAACATTTTTGAATGTTTTTTTGAATAACCAAAAAATGCTAATTTTCCAATATCTGAAAGAAAAAATTAAAATAAGAAAAAAAATATATATGTATATGTATATATTGAAAATTATTAGTTAAAAAAAAAAATAAAATTACAAAAATATAATTAACAATATTACAAATTTATCATTAGAGAGAAAGAGTGAAAAAAATAATGTTTATTATTTTTATTTTAATTTTTTTAATTAATTTTTTTTGTTTGTTTACCTTTATTTTTAAAATGATGATTAATTTCCCAATTTTTAAAATATTGTACAACCAAAAACTAACACAAAGAAAAAACTCTTATATAGTAAAATTCACAGATTTGAATAATTAAACAAAAAAAAAAAACAGAGTACAAAAAATCTAATTATTTTTAAAAAAAGAAAATAAAGTTCATTATTTATTTTAAGGAAACAATCGAATTTTTATTATGTTTTCTTTTTTATTCTTCGTTAAATCCTTTGTTTTTATTTTTATTTGTTTTGGTCTCAAATGAAGAAAACAATAAAGTTTATTTTTATTTTATCGTTTTGTTATCTTAAATTTATGTTTTTTAGATCTTTTAAAAATAATATCATGTGATTGATCATTTAATTCTGATTCATTTTGAAAAATTGTTTCATTATCACCATCATCACCATCATTATCTGTTTTTGATGTTTCAAAAGGTATAATTATTGTTGTTAATATTTCGTCTTCATCATCTATTAATGTTGTTTCTGATGCTTTTAGTACAGAATTGGCAATTTCTGTTGTTGTTGTTGTTGTTGCTGCGACTCTTGTTGGAATATTTATTTTTTTACATAATACTTCTGGTTCATGATTATGATTATCAGATTTACGTGATATAACATCTTTAAATGTATGAATTCTTGCATGACATTTAAATGTTGTTGTATATTGTGTACAACGCCAATATATTTTATCATTAACTTTTTTTTCTTTAACATAATAAAAACCATCACAAAATAATTGAATTTTACCTTTTTGTGAACGTACAAAAGATATATTCAATTTCGTCAATTCATTTTGTATTATATCTCCTGGAATTATATTGAAAAGAATTAGCTAATTATTATTATTATTATTTTTTTTTAAAATTATTTTGTTTATTTATTTTTTTTTTTGTTGTTGTTAGAAATGAATTATTAAATTGTGTTCATTAAAAATTAGTGATTTTATTTGTTTTTTTAAATTTTTTTTTTTTTAAAGAAATTAAAACAATTATATGGAATACTCTATATATGTAAGTATACGTATATATACATACAATTACTATATATATTTAAAATTACTTTATTGCTTTTGAAAACAAAAATTCATTTCTATTTAATTTGATTGTTTTTTTTTTTTTTTTTTAAATTAGATTTACAAAGTACATATTAGAATTTCATGCATATAATGTGATATTATAATAAAAAATACATAGTTTACTGTTAATTAAATATAATTACATATATTCCTTGTTCTTTTTTTTTGTATTTTTTTAAATTTTTTTTTTTTTCAAACATATATAATTAATTATTCATTTAATGATTCAATTGATGATAATTCATGTTTTAAAACTTGAAAATCTTTACAATCATCTGTTGATGATAAAATAACATCTTCAGTTATTATTTGTTGTGTATCATATTGAAATTTTTTATCAAATTTATATTTTCCACGTTTCATTTCAGCATGTATATGTTCTGATTTACTTATTATAAATTTTGGTGGTGTTTCTTTTAACATAATTATACGTGCTGGACATTTAACTTTTTTTGTTGCCATATAACTACATCTCCATAAGATTTTTTTAGTATTTTCACTCATTATTAAAAATCTTACACCATTTGCAACAATTGCTGGTCGTCCACGTAATGATTGTGTAAAATATACTTGAAAATCTATAAAATTTTTTGAAAAAAAAAAAAAAAAAATAAAAGAAATAGAAACAAACAAAAAAAAAAATTTGGTTAGTAATGAGAATAGTATAAATTTTGTTTTCTAAATAAATAAAAAAATTATTTTGATTGTATAAATTGGAAATAAATTGAAAAAAAATAAATGAAATGAATTATTTAAAATAATATTCTCAATTAATTTTGTATAATTCTTTGATAATTCATAATTTTATAGTGATTTTATTATTAGAGAATTATACAAAATTTTCTAATTATAAAAATTTTAAACTTAACGAAACATTTTGTAATTTTTAATAAATTTATTTATTTAATTTTTTTTTTTATAGGAATACTTACAACTAATTAATTAATTATTATTATTATTATTTTATTATTTTTTTTTTTTGTAAAAACATAATGTTCCTCTTTAATTCTATATAAAAAAAATCTATTTATATATTATAATATACATCAAGTAGCTATACATATGTATGTATATATATTTTTTTGAAGATTATTATATTTTTCAATATACAAGAAATTATATACGTTTTATACTATACGTTTTTTTAAATATGTAACTTTTATCATTTACATGTCTATGCTCTTTTTTAGCAACTAAGACAGAAAAAATAATTTTAAGCTTTTTAATAAATGTAACAAAAAAAATATTAACTTATCACCTGTTTTTTTTTCTTTTATTTATTTTCATTTTTTATATTTATTCATAATTGTTTTTTTTTTCGACATCATTGGTTTTTATTTTGCCTATTTTAATTGAAACGTTGGAAAATTACAAGTTATTGCACTAAAATAGCAACAACAAAAAAGAAATATGTGCACGTGAATTAATTGAAATTGCAATTGTAAAAAAAGGGTTTACATGAGTTTATCGTTTTTCTTTGTCAAATCGCTAATATGTTTACTTCGTTAGTGTTGGTAAAAAAAAAAAAAAAAAAAACACGATATAATGTCGCACTTTATCTTGTAAAATACGCTTTATCTATGTTAAAAAAAACGTGGTCGGAAAAGGATTAAATTTTAAACGACTTGTAATTATTTTTTTGTAGTTAAAAAACTAAAAGAGAAAAAAAAACCGCCTAACGAAACATTGTGCATGATACAAAAAGAAAATCTCTTACAAATATTCACTAATTTTATTTATTATATATATAAAGCATGATCCCTGACTTTGTATTTCATCTTTCTAAATTTTCTAATCTATTTATTGAATTTTATTTATTTTTTTAAACATTTTTCAACTTATAAAAAAATATTGTTTAGAATCTTTTTTTATTTTTTAATGTCTAATAAAAAATAAAAAAATATTAATCAAAATTACGAATGTTTTTTTCTCTTATTATATACTTTTTATCCAGTTACTTTATTCCTTTGTGAGTAAGAGTGTTCCTCGTGACGTAATTGAAATTTTGGAAAGAGTTTTAGGGTAGTAAACGTGAACGGATTTACATGGGGTTTTCGGATTTGGGATGAGTGAATAGAATGCTTCCTGTCTAGAATCGATCCCTTTCTTGAAAATAATTAAATATGATGGAATATTCGAAAAATAGGAATTTAAAGAACGAAGAAAGTTACTGAGAAACTTCCGAAACGTCCTCGAACAACTCTTTACTTGAATATCATCGTAGTTACAGAGGCTTTATAATCAATTTTTAAAAAGTATATGTTATAAAAGTTTTTTTTTAACCTTTAAGCTTATTTTTCTTTTTCTTCTTCTTCAAAGATAAATAAATAATTATTTATAATCATTTTTCTGGACGTATATGTCTATGTTGATGTATTTGTCGAAAATCAGTTGGATTTGATTTATTCATACATATTAAAACTGGACATCTAATACGTCTATAATATTGATGACATCTCCAAAATAAATTTGTACGATTTTCATTATTACGAAAATATTTAAGACCATCTAACCATAATAATTGACCACCACGTCTTGATAGTGAAAATTGAATATTTGGATGTTGAAAACTTTGTAAATATCTTAATTGTTGTTCAGCATTTTGAAAATGTAATTCATTTTGATGTTGTTGTTGTTGCTCTTGGTATTGTTGTGGTTTTTGTTCATTTGATAATTGATGTTGCTGCTGCTGCTGTTGTTGTTGTTGCTGCTGTCCTTGACCTAAAATAAAAAATTATATTAGTAAAAAAAGAAAATGAAAAAAAAAATTGATAAATTAAAAATATTTTTTTTTTCTTAGAGAATAAAAACTAAAAAAAAAAAAAAAAAGTAGGTCGGTACTTTTTTTTTTCACGTTCAACAGGAAAATATTTTATTTATGATTCAGAAATATGAAAATGAAAATTTTATTGTAATAAATTATAACAAAATTTATGCAATTAAATGAAATTAATTAAAGAAAAAAATAACACATAAAAATTTAATAATTTAAATTTGATAAACAAATTATTTTTTTTTTCTCATCAAATTTTTTTTTTTTTTTCACTTTTAATATTAAAAGTGAAAAAAAAATAAATAAATTGAAAAAAAAATAGTTGAAAAAAATTCACACACCACTTTACATTTTAGTATGTGAATTTTTTTCTTTTTAAAATCTCTCTGAGGAAATAACTTACCTTCATTTTGATTTAAATTTGTTTTCTCGCTATGAAAATTAAAAAAAGAAAAGGAATTATGGATAAAATAAAATAATATACAATAATAAATTCACTTTTTTTTTTCTTCTTGCTTATTATTTTTTTTTTTCTTACTAAATTTCTAAATAGACCCCATTAAATCGTTACATATACATACATTAATTTCGTTTTTAAATTTACTTAAACCCGTTCAAATACAGATAACACTAGAGAAATATTACATACATATAGATATATGTTTATTTTTTTAAATTATTTAATACATAATTATAATCTTGTTTTGTTATTTTTATTTCATTTTTTTTTTTGAAGTAATTATATGTAAGTGTGTCGTTTTACAATTAAATTATAATAATTATTTGTAAGATAAAACGTTTTTTTCTTCTTCTTCTATAATAAGCAAATAAAGGTAGCTACATTTTTTTTTTCTTGTTAAGTTAATATACATATAAAAACTTCATGAAAAAAAAAAAAGATATAATAATTTAAAACTTACATTTAAAAATTGAAAAATAATTTTTTTCAATGATATTATTTTGCATATTTAACTAATATTAACGTTTTTTTTTTCTTTATTTTTTAAAAATTGATTATGCAGCCTAATTAAAAACAAAATAAAAATGAAAAAAATTTTAATAAAAATTCCAATAAAATAATTTATGTTATTTTTTTTTTTTTTCAAGTTTTATAAATTTCATGTATTTTTTTCTTTTTGTTTTTTTGTTTTTCAAAATTATTTTACATTTATGAAAGTTTTTTATCACTTTCTTCAAATATTATTTCAGTTGAATCTCCAGTATCAATATTTGTATCAATATTTGTTTCAATACAACTTTCAATTTTATCAGCATTTTCAACCGATACTGTTGTAATACTATTGCCTCTTTCATCTTTTAATATAACTTTTTGATCTTTTTCAGCTTTAAATGGTTTTATTTCAATATCATTACTTGTATTATGTTTATGTTGATGTGATAAACGTAAATTTAATGTTGTTTCATCATAAACAGCTATTGCTGGACATTTTTCTTTATAATAATTACTACATTTCCAATATTGTCTTGAACCACGTTTTTTATTACGGAAAAAACGAAAACCATTTATAACAAGAAGTTTTCCACCATTCTTTTTTGAATCAATAAAATCAATTTTGAAACCTGAAAATAAAATATAAAATTAAAAAAATAAAAAATAAAAATAAATAAATAAAACAACAAAATATATATTTGTTAAATATTAGTTGAAAAATATAGAGAAACAAAAATATTAGTTTAATTATTATTTTTTTTTTAAATTGAAAAGACAAAAAAAAAAAAAACAATTTTGTAATTTACAAAATTAATTCTAAAGAAAACACAAGTTCATATTTTAAATTTTATTTGATACAGTATTATTATTATTTTTTTTTAAATTTATTTCTGATTATATAAAATCAATTTATTGAGATAACGTGTGTTTTAAATGTCGTTTTGATTTTCATGAACAAGTTTGATTTTATGTAAAATTCAATCATAAATTTCTAATTTCTAAAAACATTTTAAAAGCAATTTATTACATATTTATTGATAGTGTAAGGATTTAATCGATTATAAATTACTTGTAATTCCAAAATAAATTTTACATTTTAATGTATTCAGTAATTTAAAATATTTAAATGACACCACAATTTCAATAAATAAAATCGCTGATAAACGGAAATAATTCAGCGTATTCAAGCGATTTATTTATTAAATTTGTCATGTTTTAAATTTTAAAAAAAAATTCATTATTATATGTATTAAAATTATTTTAATACTTATTGGCTTTAAAATTTCGCGATACAATTTCAATTTTAAAAATAAAACTTTGTTTTCAATCATATTTTTTTTTTTTTCAACAATTTTTGTCATATATATTTTTTTTATACTAATTATAAATTATTATGCTGTATTATCATCATGATTATGAACATTTTTCAATATACATATTGTTCTATCATTAATATGTGTTATTGCTCTTGATTTACAACCAGTATGCCATTTTGTACATTTCCAATAAATTCTTGTACCATATTTATTATTTTTTATATAACGATGTCCTTGATATGATAATAATTTATTACCTCTTCCTGATGTAAAATATAATATATTACCAAAATTATCTAAATTTTCCATTAAATTTGAATTTTCATTATTTGATTTATTTAAATTTTTCGAATTAACTGATATTGATGATTGTGACAATGATGTAGATAATGGTAATTCATTTTGTGTATTTTTAAATATTGTTGGTTCATTTTTAATTGTTATTTCTATTGGAGAATTTGTAGATATTGAAGACATTGATGTTATTGTTGAAAAATTTCTTAATACACAAATATCATTTTTACTATTTTCCTCATTAATTACATGTATTTGAGATAATTCTGAAAAAGAAGAAATTTTCAACTAAGAAAGAAAATATTTTGCAAATATATATATGTATAATTAAAAATTTACTTTTTAATATTTAATAGAAGACAACAATAAAAAAATAAGTGATGAATGCTTCTAAAAAAAAAAAAATAAATAAATTAAAACTATCATTTTTTTTTTTTTGTAGTTTTAAAATTTTACTTCATTATTATTATTTGTTTTTGTTTTACTTCCAATAATCAAAGGAAAAACAATTAATCTGTAAATTTAACAAACAAAACAGCCAAAATTTATACTATATTAAAATTATTTAAAAAATATTGTTTTTTGAGAATACAATTTTCCACTTTGTACATTTTTAAAACCAAAAAAAAAATTAAAATAAAATAATTTATTTTCCTTGTGTTACTGAATTCCATTAAGAACCAAATTTTATGAAATATTCACGTTTGTATTATTGAAATTTTTTTTAAAAAGTATTATGTTGAAAATTTCAATGAATTTCATGGGATGAAAATTTTATGTTAATTACAAAAATTCATTTTCGATTGAAATTTAAAACATTTTTATTTTTTTTTTTTTTTTTTGATTTTCAATAAACTCTTAATATAATTTTGATTATATTTCAGTAACATTCAGTTGAAAAAGTTCTTTTCAATAAATTTAATTTTCCTTATGTTCCCCATTTTTTTTCTACTGAAGGATAACTATCCTTTTTTTTTTCTAAATGCAACATAGACGACATCAAATTTTTTTTATATATATATTTTTTTTGATTTTTTAATTTTTAAACCTGAAACAAACTATGTACATATTTAAAGTATTGTTAATTTTGGTCGTTTTATTCTTGTTGTTTTTATATTGACTGGATGATTATGATTTAATGTTCTATGTACAATTCGATCGATACCACAATTATCTGCTTCAGTAACAATACGTGCTCGGCATCGACGACTATCCTGTAATAAATTTAAATAATTTTTGTTGTTTGGATTTTTAAATTTTAATAAATTTTAAATAAAATTATTTATTGATTTACCTTTTTTGCACATATCCAATAAATACGATTTTTTGATTTACGATTTTTAACATAGTTGAAACCGCTATATGTAAGTAATATACATCCACGTTGACCTCGTGTATATACAGCAAGTTCTAGGTTTAAAGATTTTTTATACTAAATTAGTTGATTAATGTAGTTTAAAAAAAAAAAATTAATAACATTTAGGAATAAATAATAATATGCTTTCTTTTTTTTTTTCTTTTTATTTCACTGAAAATAATAATTCAAAAATAAAAGACAATTTTTGATTTTTAAATAGAATTTTATCAAATATTTTATCTTATATCTATAGATAATTTTTTTATAGTCTAATTTAGTCTTTTCTCTTTTATATTTTGTTTAGCTCTTGGTTTACGTCTTGTTACTATAGGATGATTATGTTTTAATGAACTTTGAAAAACTATTTTATGTACACCATTTATAATATTTGTTACAACACGTGCTCGACATTTTGTACTACCCTGCAAAAAAATACATGTTAGTAAAAAAAATAAACAATAACATATTTTTAAAGACATTTAAAAATAATCTAAGTAAATTATTGGCCATTTATGTAATTCTTTGGTGGACACTTGTAAGTTCAATTGTGAATTTTATCGGAAATCAAATACAAATATCCACCAAAGTAAGATACAAAAATTTGTACGGACATAAAGAACAAGCAGCAATATCCGAACTGAATCAAATTAAGCGTTTCTTACAAGAAAATAAAATCATCTACGATCGTGTTTATTCGTATTAGGATGATATGCTTGTTCATAATGTGATAATTTCATGCATTTAATTGAATTAAAAAAAAAAAAACAAAAAAAACAAACAAAAATACTACTTACTTTTTTAGCACATATCCAATATGTTTTGTAACCATTTCGACGATTTTTAACAAAATTATATCCATCTTGTTGTAATAATAAACAACCTCTTTGACCAATGGTATATTGCACTTCATCTTCATCTGTGACTGTATTTTCTTTTTATTATTGTATTAATTGTTTTTTGTTTTTTGTTTTGTTTCGTTTTACAGGAGAAAAAGAAGAAGTAAATTTAATGTTAGTTAGAAAATTTTTTAAAAATATAGTGACTTTTTTTTTGAAAAATACACAACACAAAACATTTTTACTTATTCATAAGAAAAATACATTATAAATTTACCAAAAAAAAAAAAAAAAAAAAAGGGTATTTTTGTTTATTTTTATTTTACGTGATAACATCATTGTTTTTTTTTTTTTTTTTAAACAGAGAAAATATTATCATAAAAAATTATCAAACATTTTTGTTTGTTTTTTTAATGAAATGCATGAATAAAAAAAAAAAGGATAATATCTAAGTCTAAAAAGAAAGAACTAAAAAAATTTATACAATATGTATTTCAAATTAATAATTAAAATATCGAAAATATGTATGTATAGAAAAAAGGACAATCTTGTATTTTGTGACAAACTTACACGTTATAAAAAAAATATAAAGAATTAATATTTTAAATAATGAAAAAATGTATTCTTTACAATGTACAGCATTACGAAGGACGTTATAAATTATAAAAAATATTTAAAAAAAAAATAATAATAATAATGAAATAAAATTAAATATATCGTGAAAATGAAAAAAAAAAAAATTGGAGACAAAAATGAATATAATAATGTAAAATATTCAATTTTTTATTTACATTCTTTTTTTTTTTTTTTTTTTTAAATACATATTTGCAAATACATAATGAAAAATCATTTTCTTTTTTGTCATTGTTTTTCCGATGAAAGTTGTATTTTGTAAATATGTATGTACGTACAAAATATTTTTTTCATCGATTTGACTACAATTTTTTTGTTGTGTTTTTTTTTTTATTAAAAATTTATTTTAGTTTTATTTTAAAATATTTATATTAAAATGGATCATGATTATGATATCCACATTTAATAATAACATCCTGTCTTGCATCACTATCAATTGTAACAACACGTGCTTTACATTTATGAAGTCCAGCTCGTGCACATGACCAATATGTTTTATGTCCAGATGCTTTATTACGCGTAAAACTGTAATCACCAACTTTTAATTTACGACTACCTCGAAATCCTGTTATATATGAAAAATATCCTGGTGTTATTGTATGAGGTATTGCTGTTGTTGTTATTGTTGTTGCAACTGGAAATATTTTTTTAAAATTATATATACAAATATATGATTGAAATTTTTTTTGGTTTAAAACAATAATAAATTTTAAGAAAGAAAAAAAATTATATATACCTATTTTAAAGTTAGAAAAAAAAAACATAAATACAAATTTTATATACGATTTTCTTTGTTTTGTTTTTTTTTCAAAATTTATTTGTTTTTTTAATTTTTTTATAATAAGTTTATTGAACATAATTATGTATATCTCGTTTTTTTTTTTAATATTTCAACTGCAAATTGTCTTAGGTAATTAATTTTTCTTTTTGTAAAGTTTAACAAGCATTGTAACTAAATTTAATTACATATTTCAATTAAAACGATACATTTTCACAAGTTAGTTTTTCTTATATGTATATTTCAAAAAAAATTTCTAAAAAAAAGAGAAAGTAAAAAAGAAAAATCGTTTTTTTTTTCTCTAAAAATGAAAAAAAAAAAAAAAAATTAAATAGAAGTGATTTTTATGCTATATATTGACATATTTTTAAATTTTCATGTTTTTCTTGATCAATCAATTGTTGATGCTGTTGTTGTTCTAGTGTTTTTTTTAATTCACGTTTAAGCTCTTTAACTGTACCATATTTACGTGCTTTATTAATAACTTCATGATTATGAACAGCATTTAATACAGTTAATATATTTCCTTTAGTTTTAATACGTGCACGACATCTTAATACAGCAAATTGACAACATCTCCAATAAATAATATTAGCACGACAAACATGACGATTAAATGTATGTCTTTTGAACACTAATTGTTTTGTACCATATTTACTTGCAATAAATATTGGCATATCAGGATCTGAAATATAATATTTTGTTAATAAAAAAAAATGTTTAAATTGAAAAATTAAAACGAATTTTGTGTATGTAGAAAAATAAAATAATAATAAAAAAAAAAAAAATAAATAAAAAATCCTTTTATTATACAGAAAAAGGGAATAGCGTGTTGTATTTTGCTTTTTTTTTTCAACGTATTTTTATTAAATTTTTTACTTTTTTTTTTACAGTGATTTTATCTTATTTATTAATTTTCTTTAATGAAATTCTTTTAATTTTATGAAATTTTTAAATAACTGTTTTATATTCATTGAATAAATATCAAGAGCATCATAATAATCATTATCAATGTTATCATCTTTATACAAATAATCTTTTTGAATAAAATTTGAATTTATTATTGTTTTATCATCTATACAATGATTATGCTCATTTATATATGAAATAAATGGATAAATATCTGGATCAGTAAATAATCTTGCTGGGCAATGTTTAGAATTAACTTTAGCACATCTCCAATATATTTTTCTACCATTCATATAATGTTTATGAAATGCATATCCTTTATGAATTATTTTTGTTATTCTTCTTGTTTCTAAAAAAAAAAACAAAAAAAAAATATATGTTCATGTTCAAGATTATACATACTTGTTTTATTAATTTCATAATTTAGACAGACAGATGATAATTTTTGATGAAACAAGTAAACTTTTGTGATTAAAACAAACATGAATACGTTATTTATGTTTTATCAAGATTTATCATTTATCTTCACCTTTTTTTTTTCTTCAAATTTAAAAAAAAAAAAAGTGTAAATATTTTGTAAATACATTTTTTTTTTAAAAATATTTTTACCCAGTGTATCTGGTTTTAAATGATTATGAATTTTACAACAATTTATTGTTTCTTTTCCTGATGATCGTACTACAATTAGTCTTGCTTTACAATCTGGTATGTTACATTGATAATATGTACGAGGACCCCGTGTTCTTTCTAATTTATAATCATATCCTTTATATACAAAACATGTTGCTGGCTGTTCAAAAATTGCATATGTTTCTTGTCCAATTTTAAGTATATTTTTTAATAGATTATTATTACCTAAGAGAATTTATTTACGAAAATTCATATTTATTTTATTAAATTAATTTTTAAATAATTTAAGTATTTTTCTTATGTAGATTTAAATTTTGTTTAAATTTTTCAATTTTTTAAAATAATAAAATAATTAAATGAAATTTTTGTATCTTTATTTGCAATAATTACAATGTTCTTTAATTAAATTAATAGTGCCGCCTTGTGATTCATTTATCATAATTTGACCTTCACAAAATTTATTATTACATGTCCAATAACTTCTATATGCTTGTCCACGAAATTTTTTATATATTTTTCCTTTCAATTTTAATAATTCTAATTGTTTTTTTCGATTTAAAATGAAAATATTTTTATATTCTGAAAACAAACAAAAAATTCCGTACAGATTTAAACTTTAAATTACAGTTATAATACAAAAAAAGAAAAAAAAAAATATATATTCTTTTACATACAAAATTAGAAAAAAATTATAATTGTAAAATCAAACTAACAATTTCATATTTAATTCACTTAATAATATTAAATATATGTAATTTAAAAAGGAAAAAAAAATTATTTATTTCTTAAAATCTTTTGTAAGATATTTATTTTTTCTGAAAATTTAATACTTTAAATACTTAAAAAAAAAAAAAAATTACTTAATTATTAAGTTATTTATTTCCACGTTATTAATTTTATATCTTTTCTATTTTGAATTAATTCTAATGATAATTGTGGTAAATGATTATGTTGATGTTTTCCTAATTTTATTGATTCATCATTACGTGTTATACAACGTGCAAAACATTTATTATCTGATGAACGTTTACCATTTCCTTTTGAACATATCCAATTTATTGATGAACGAAATGATGCTTCTCTTTTATAAACGAAACCATTAAATACTAAATTTACACCTTTTTTCTGATTTTCAACATAGTATAATTTTACATTATTTAACCATACACCAATTGGATAATCTGAAAATATATTTTAAAATAACAAAGAGAACATTTTTCCTACTCTTAAATTTATTTATAATTAAAAAATAAAAATAATAATTGAAACTTAGACAAAATTTGTAAATAATTAAAAAAAAAAAAAAAACATTTCATTTTCTTTGATAGTTTATTTTAATTGTAACAAAACATTAATTATTTATAGTTAAAAATTTGGATCAGTATTAAAATGTGGTTGCCTTATTGGTAATCTAACTGCTTTTGGCATTTTAATCTCATCTAAATCTTGTATTTTATTTTCATTTGATATTATTGAATGTTGTTTAAGTGTTGTTTTAACAGTACGTCCCCATTTTATTTTACCAGTTTCTGGACCATGTGTATGCTTTTCAATATGAATAATATTTTTTCCAGATTTAACAATTAAACGGCTTTTACATTTATATTTTGTGCAACGTATACAACGCCAATAATTATTTCTATTTTTACGATATAAATAATTATCAACAACAAGTAATGGACGTCCTCTTTGACTATAGATGTATTCCAAACCTATAAATGTATTTTATAAGTATGTAATACATATTTTTAAATACTTTAAATAAAATTATAATACCAACAATATTTTATTCTTTAAGATTAAATAATACTAAAATAAAATAAAACAAAGAAGTATATTTTTTAAATTAGTTTTTTTTTTCTTTTTCAATAATTTATTTATTTACAAATTGCATTATTCCAAAACATATTGTATTAATCTAATAATTCTTTGATAGGTTCATGACAATGTTCACGATATTTTATTATTTTTCCACTAAACATTATAATTCTGCCATGACAATCTGTTTGTAAACATCGCCAATATTCTTTTCTTTTATATTCTCGTTCTTTACGATATTTAAAATTATTTAAACAAAGTAATGGCTTACGTCTTTGACTTAAGATGTATGTTAATGGTTCGTAACCAATGATTTCATTATTTGCGGTTGTTGATAATTTACTTAAGATGTCATCTTTTAAGTTAATCTCTGTGAAATTTTTTTAATTAATCATACAAAGAATTTAAGTACATAGAATATTAAAATTCTTATAATCTAATAAAATATTTACAATGATATATTTTACGAATTTAATATACAAATATATATGTTTAAGGATTAAAGAAAATTTATATTTTTTTCGTTTTTTAATTAAATTTTATTTTACAAAAATTTGGCCACACAATTTAAATTACATACCAACCAAAACTGTACATCATTTAGGTATTATGTATAAATTATTTACTTAATAATTGAGTTATACGTTGCAACAAAATAATTTCATTGTGATTATAACTACTTTTATTAATAACAAGTTTTTATATCACAGAAAAGAAAAATGGGGTAGAAAACGTTTCACTTAACACAAAAAAAATTTTCTAAATATTCAGAATTTTTCTTCCACATCTACAAATCAAGGATATTTGTGAATCATCAAATACATACGTATTCTTTAGAAATGTCGAACTCCTAAATTATAAAGATTAAAAGATCAAAAACATATTTTATTTGAGATTCTTAAAAATTTTTCACAAGAATATTTTCAACATTTGAATCTAGAGTAACTTAATTAACATCTTTGATTGGAATGTTGCATTTTTATTATTTATGCATGTGAATTTTAAAAAATCAAAACACAAATTTCAGCAAAAACCAACATATTTTTATAAAAAAAAAACACGTTCTAAAAAAATAGACAGTTATTAATAATTTAGAAAAAAAAAAAAAACTTTTATACTTAGATTAAGAGGATTAAGATTTCCTGAAAAACTGATATGTTGCATAAACACATGTTGCTTCTTTTCCAACAACGATGTTTCAATTCATAAAATTCAATAAATGAAATAAAATTTATTGATTTTCAAATAAACTAAACAGTTGACTAAAAATAATTTATTAATGTTTATTTTCTAAACCAAAGCATTATTTTCTTAGAAGTTAAAAAAATTAAAAAACTCTAAACAATTGTTTTGTAAACAAACGCCATTTTTGAACTATTACAAATTTCAACATTAATCTATTCTTTTTATTCTTAAACGACGAAATCGATTTCACCACCACGCCGCCATTATTCCATGGCTATGAAAAATTCTCCTGAACACACAAAAATATTAAGTCAAAATTAAACTTTAAATTATACATTTCATAAAATTCATTTGTTTCAATTTAAAATAAATTAATATTTAATTATTGCAAAAAGAAAATTTAATAGAAAAAACATTCTACACACACTTTTAAACCAGTTTGAAAAAATGAAATCACACACACGTACTCACATATTGAAATTACAATTTTCAAATTAATTTTTCACACATTTTGTAATTTTAATTGCTTTAAATTTGTTAATTAAATTATAAAATTCACATAATTGTTATTTTTATTAAATAAATATTTCTAAAATTATTAGAAAATAAATATGAAAAACACTGAATACCAAGAACACCACATCAAAACCGCGTTCGCTTTTCGCGTACTAAAAAAAAGTATTCAATGGAATGGAAAAGTGGAAATTGACGAATTTATTGGAAAAAATAGGTAGTAGAATCAATAATGTAGCGAAAAAAATAGTAAATTTGAAACATTGTACGAGTTTATGCCTGCTTGATGCTTCGCTTTTAATACGGATATTGGTTTACTCCCAATTTTTTGTGGTATAAACTCGATAACTCGGATTTTGGCTTAAGCCCAATATATTTGGGTTTAATCAATCCTAATTTTTTTATATGAATGTGTGAGGTAAAATGCAATATGGCGGATTCTAATTTTTATGGTGAAAGTGAAGCTGTCACGTTCTTCTTCTATTTTTTATGTGGAAGAAGAATAATATGTATACTATAAGTGTATAAAAATATCAACATTTGCATGTCCTTTTTTAATCCGAATTTTACCGTTTCTACGCTACTCCCAGTTTAATCCAAATTCGGATTATTTTTGTGCCGTATAAACTCTTTAATTAATGGATAATTTTTGGACGAATTCGTTTACATACAAATAATTAGTGCTCTACTACATTTTTTATTGTTGCATCAATTTTCGTCTCTTTGAAGACTTTGAAATTTGAGTTTTTGACTAGGGTTGGACGTTGGACTTTTTCCAAAAAGTATCGAGTACGTATTTTGATGAGTACTTTTGAAAAGTAGCGATAATACTTGGTATCGACCGAAGTATCGAGTATAAGTACAAAAGTACTAATGAGTACTAGAAATCTAACCTAACAAGAGCAAAACCTACCAAACGAACAAAAAAAAAACCTCGTGTGCTAGCGAAAACCACGATATCAGTATGTACGTGGATTAGGGTGCCGCCTGATCAGAGTATATACTTACAAAAAAGTATCGAATACCTAGTAAGTAGCGCAAAAAAGTATCGAAGTATCGACTATCGAGTGAATGTACTCGATACCAAGTACTAATCGAGTACTTTAGTCCAACCCAACCCTATTTTTGACCACGACACTCGACAGTCATTTGCCAAATTGGCCGGCAACTTAATTTAGTGCTTCTAATTTTATCAATATTAAAATATTAATAATAAAAAAATGAGTATTTTAAAATTTTTGATGCAAAGTTTTATTTTACTACACACATTAGTTTTATCAGATATACCACGTCCTCGTGGAGTTTCAATATCTCGTGCAGTGATCTATACGCCAAAGGAGACATTCTTATGTGAAGATGGTTCAAAAACTATTAAGTTTACCCAGGTTAGTGACAAGTATTGTTTTCTTGAAAATTTCATCTGACGATTTATTTTTATACATATTATAAAATTTATTACAGATAAATGATGATTTTTGTGATTGTCCAGACGGTAGTGATGAGCCTGGAACATCTGCATGCCCAAATGGTATATTTCATTGTATGAATTTAGGACATCGTCCAAAGAATATTCCTAGTTCAAGAGTGAATGATGGTATTTGTGATTGCTGTGACGCAAGTGATGAGTATAATTCAAGTAGTCAATGTATAAGAAATTGTATGGAATTGGGAAGAGAAGAACGACAAAGAGAAAGAAACAGACAAGAACTTATTAAAAAAGGAGCAATGCTTAGAGCAGATTTAATTAATAAAGGAAAATCATTGAAGGATGAACGAAATAAGAAATTGATTGAATTACAAAATCGTAAAGTAGAATCCGAAGCGATTAGAGAAGAAAAAGAAACAATAAAAAAAGAAGCTGAAACTGTAGAAAATGAAGCATTAGAAGTTTATCGTGAAATGCAAGAAGCTGAAAATCGTGAAAAATTGGAGAAAGAAGCTAATGAAAATCGAAAAGAAGCTGAAGAAACATTTGTAAAATTTGATTCGAATCGTGATGGTTTCATTGAAATTGTTGAAATTCAAACAAGAGTTGCATTTGATAAAGATCGTGATGGTATTGTTACAGTTGAAGAAGCAAAATTCTTTTTAGATGAAAGAGAACGCATTGATTTAGAAACATTTATATCATTAGCTTGGCCAAGAATTAAGCCATATTTAATGCTAGATTCTGGTTTATTTAAACCTCCATCAACTGAAGATGGTTTAGGTGAAAATAATAATAAAAACGAAAAAGATGCTGAGGATGATGGAGAACATGCTACACTTGATCATGAAGAACATGAGAATGAACATGATGCAGCTGCAGAAAATGATTCAGGAACTCATGATGAAGAAGATGAAGATGAATATCTTGAAGGTAAAACAGTTTGAATAAATTTCTTGTAAACTTTATATTACTTTATTTTATTTTAGATGCTGAAGAAACACAATCAGAATCGACGACTGTAAAAAATCAAGAATATGACCCTGAAACTCAAAGATTAATTGAGCAAGCCAATGCAGCAAGAAATGATTATTTGGAAGCGGATAGAGCTGTACGTGAAATTGAAACTGAAATAAGAGATACAGAAGCATTAGTAGGAAAAGATTATGGTCCTGAAGAAGAATATGCACCTTTAGATGGTGAATGTTTCTCATATGAGGATAGAGAATATGTATATAAGTTATGTCCGTTCGATAGAACATCACAGCAGCCACGTTCAGGAGGCAGTGAAACTAGGTACATAATATATTATGCAAATTTTTATTTAAATTTTTTCTTTTAATTTTTATATTTAAATTTTTTGAATCAATAGATTAGGTTCATGGGATCGCTGGGATGGTGGTAATGAGGATAAATATAGCCGAATGTTGTACACTAACGGAGCATCATGTTGGAATGGCCCTCAACGATCTGCATCTGTGGGCATTGAATGCGGTTTAGAAAATAAAGTAACATCGGTTACAGAACCAAATCGTTGTGAATATCATTTTATGTTCGAAACACCTGCTGCTTGTCATTCAATTGATGACTCGTCAAAATATGATTTTCATGATGAACTTTAATACTTGTTTAATAATGTACTTTTTATTTTTTTTAAATTATGTATTAGTAATTTGTAAAATGATTCAATAGTGAGATTTAGTAAAAAATAAAGTTACAATTATTGTCATAAAGAAAGAGGATTTTCTCTTAGACTGAAGTCATAAAAAAAATTTCTTTTTTAGTGGAATTGTGCATAATTTTTAAAAATGAATGGAAGAAAAAAAACATTGTAAATTTCATAAAACATTTTTATTGTACTTTTTTTTTTAAGGTGTAAAAGAAACATACATATTTGTACATTCCCACAGTAAGAAAAAAATAAATGTTGAAATATATAAAAAAAAAAGGTTGTTTTGAATTTTGTCCTTTTTTTTTGCGCATTCACATGGGGAAATTTGTATGTTCAAATTAAAGCATCTCTAATCGCCATAGTTCTGTTGCTCGAGAATAAAATGTTGTGTATGAATTTGGCTAAAATGGTCCATCAGAAAGCAATCTGATTTCAGAAAGAACTGCAGAATGTCTTTACAAAATGATTTAAAAGAGTCCTACTCCTCAACCTTCTTCTTCGAGGGCATATCCCTCCACTTCCTGGGCGCCGGATAGGCGCTCAGTCGAAGAGCACCAACATCAACGAATAGAATGGGACTAGTTCCGGAGATCACAGGATTCAGCCCATTAGTAAAGTAAGTGAAGCTTGTTTTCCAACTGAAATCACTTCTTTTTTTTTTCTTCTCTTTTCAGTCGATCAACTGTACCATAACAAAACTGATCATGATTAAAAGAGCGAATATAAGTTGTGAATATTTCATTTATTTATTAATTTTTTTGTTTTTTATATTTTAAATAATATAAATGCTGAACACAATTTAATATAAAATATAATTTAATAAAACGAAACAAAACAAAAAAAAAAAAAAAAGAGAAAAGGCAAAATAGAAAAATAAATAATTTATATTAAAAAAAAAATCCAATTTTTCTTTGTGCAATTTTCCTTAAAACTACAAGTCTTAAATATTGTTTTTACTTTTTTATTATTAATTTTTTTCTTCTTTAAATATATGTATAAAGAAAAATATAAAATATTTACATAAGAAAAATGTACTATATTTTAAAAAATATTTATATAATTTTTATTTTTGTAATATTTTACTCATTTAGAATGAGTAATTAATTAAAAACGGAATATATTTTTTTTTTAATTTTAAAATTTTCATTTTTTACTTGTATAATACTAAAATATACATTACAAATATTTAATATATATATAATTAGATTTTTGTATATTTACTAAAAAATATAAAAAAAAAAAAATTTCTTTCGTCTAATATTACATAAAAATAAATTTTTTATTTTAATTATTCTTTAAAAAAAAAAGAAAAACAAAATAAGAAACAAATTAAAATGCTAAAAGTAAAACAGGAAATGTGTACCCATCACAATGCAATCAATGCTTTTTTTTTTTTTCTATAAAATATTTTATAAAAAATATTCTAGAAAAAAAAGAAGAGAAAAAAAAAAAAGAAAAAAACAAATTAAAAAATAACACTAAGCTAAATTTATAAATAATAAATTATTATTATTTTTTTTATACGTATTATCAGGATTAATATATTAATTTATATTTTTAATAGTTTATTTTTTTTTAATGTGTTAATAGTGTTAAACTTGAAAATAATCAGAAACTTCACCATTTTCATTAAAAGTTGATGATGATTTAGGATGTGAAAGAAGAGGAAGTGTAGCAACAGTTGTAGCTGTTGCATTCGGTGGTGTTGTATGATGATACAAATGATTTTGTAATTGTTGGGATTGTTGTTGTTGTTGTTGATGTTGTTCTGGAATAACAGTAGTTGTTGCTGAGATTTTTTTAAGAAAATCCATTGATGGAGAATAATGTGATGGTATAGCATTAAGATTATCTGAAGCTGGACTTATATTTGAATCACTATTATGTAATCTTTCATATGGATTTTTATTTAATGATAATGATGTTACAGATTCATAATTTGGATCTGATTCACTACCAGTTAATGATTCATAATTACTACTTGTAAATGATGTTGAATTACGTTGAATACTACTACTTAATGTATTTGATGTACTACTGTATTTCATGTTACTATGATAATATCTATTATGATAATGATTTGTATCTGGACTGCTACTACGTTCTGTTGATGGTGTTGTTGTCATTAATTTTTCTGATGATTTTGTTATTGATGATGATGATGGTTGTTGAATAACAGTTGTTATTGCTATTGCTGATGCTGCCGCTACTGCTGCTGCTGCTGATGTTGATGGTGTGGCTGGAGATGATAATGCTGTTGATTGTTTTATATCACATATTGTTTGATAATTATGAAAATCTTCATCATTAGAAAAATCCAAATTTACAAATCTATTTACCTCATTTGGAATACTTGAATAAATATCAGAACCACTTTCATCGTTATTATTTGAATTTATTTTGTTTTCATTATTATGGAATTGTTGTTGTTGTTGTTGTTGTTGTGAAGCATCATTATTACGTCCTATACTTGCATAATCATGATTTCTATTTTGACCACAATCATCATCAATATTTATTAAATTATTTCTATTATCAGAATTTTGTTGTTGTTGTTGCTGATTTCTTTCTGAAATTTTACTATAACCTGGTATATCATCATCATCATCATCATTTCTTTCTTTAACACGACTATAACCATCATCATCATTATTTGTTGTTATTATAGTTTTTTCTACAACTCTTGCATAACCATCATCTGAACTTCCACTATATGCAGCTGCTATTCCAGATGTTGATGGACGTAAAACTTCATAATTTGGATCATAATCTGAATTTGTTGTTATACCAGTCTGTTTAATATCTTTCACATTATTTATAATTGTTTGATTTTTGGTTTTTAAAAGTGTTTCATAACCAGGATCAATTGAATTTTGTAAACTTTCATAACCTGGTTCTGATGATAATGATGATGATATATTATTTTTAACTATATCAGATATAAATGCATCAACAGGTTTATTTATCTTGAAATTTATATTACGTATAGGATATTCTAATAATAATAGAAAAAAAAAATAAAAAAATTAGTAGTAAAAAATATATTTTACTCCAGGCACCATAATCTTAAATTTTTTTTTTTCCTACTTACCTTCTTTGAATTTCTCTTTTTGCATTATCTGTGTATATCCGTCTGATTTCCTATTTTCAATAATATTATTATTATTATTATTATTATTACCGTTATTTGTAGCTGCTGGAATTGTTTCATAACCATGATCTTTATTATCATAACTATTACATCTTGGGCGTCTTTTATCAATTGTTTCATAGCTATCATCTAAATATGATGCTGATTTTATACTGTTTTTACCAGGTGATGCTTGAATTGCATTTAAAACATATTCTTTCATATTTAAATCTGTTGTTAATAACATCATATCTGGTAAATTTGTTTCTACTGATAATTTTCGTGCCAATATCGGAGATGAATTCTGTGATGAAGCATTCGAAAGTTTATTTTTTTTAATTACCTGAAAAAACAAATTATTCATATTATTAAATAATTTATTATCGAAAACACCTCTTATCTTTTTCTACCTTTGCGTACATTCCCTCAATATCTTTGGACGGACTAAAATTTTTCTTGGCTCCTAAACAATTATCATTAATTTCAATAGAAATATTCTCTTTTGATTGAATATTAATTCCAGCATTGGATACTCCTCCTCCAGATGGTAATAAAGGAAATTGACATTCAATAACTGATGCAACTGAATTACGACCAGATGGTATTGAACTTAATGACGTTAAATTTGAGTTACTAACAAAATGCTGTGAATTCTTTGGAGTTGGAGGAAGTGGTGAATTTGCTTGTCGTTTTTCTGGTTTTGGTGATCCAAGTATAGCACAAACTGAACTTGTATTAGATGATGATGATGCTTGTCTCGAATGTATTTGTGCTGCTCTTAAACTATCAACTGGGGGTGGTACTGGTACATCATTTGAATTTTTTGGTTTTGATGTCTCATAAGAATGTGTATCTAAAAAAAATGAAAAAATTATAAAATTAAAAATATAAAAAACAAAAAAAATCTAAAACAGTAAAAGTTGAACAATTATTATACATACTTTCTGATTGTTCTTGTGCTTGTGATGCTGGTGTATTAATTTCTACAGAGACTGTGATTTGTTGTGCATTCGATGATGGTTGAATTTGTGCATATGTTTCTGATCCACTTGTATAAACATTATTTGGATCATCAATTGCAGCATACATTTCATCAGAATCATCCGAAACTGTTGCATAATGTGAATCACTACCACCACTTCTTGTCGCTAATAAACGAGCTTGTGCTGGTGGTCGAGTTGTGTTTGCACGTATATTTGCTAAAGGCTCTCTTACACTTATACTTGTATATCCCTCTGTAAAATTTAAAATTACAATAATCTTTCTGTTTTTTTCTCTATCACTATTTCTTAAAAAAAATTAATTAAGAAAACTTACTCGAAGAATCTTGTGAATCTCCACTAAAATGAGGTTGTTGAACAATCGGTGGGGTCATATAAGGTAATTCTTGACTCGCAGAAACCATACCAGCAATTGCCGATGCAGCTGGAATTTCTTGCTGTTGTAACTGTTGTTGTTGTTGTTGATGATGATGCTGTTGTTCTATTGGATTAAGTAAGCTCTGATTTGATCCTCGCCTTGAAACCTGATTTTGATTTTCTACATTCTCAACATTAGGAACCGTATTTTGTTGTCCTTGATTATTTAATTGTGCATATGGATGTTCGGTGGAAAGTACCTAAAATTATAAATACATACATGTATAGAAAACTAAGCAAGTAAATTAATAGTTTTGGTAATAACTTTATCATAATTATGCGGAGGAGTTTTAACACGGGCATACGGTGAACTAACATCATCAGCCTGACTAATAGAACTATGCTGAGAAACACTCGTTTGTTTTTTAAGACTTGGTGTTGCTAAAATATAAACATTTTTAAATTTTTAAATTAAATTTTATGATTAAAATAAAATTCTTTACGGCTTCTTCCTTGTGGTTTTTCATGTACTTTATCTGCAACGGTGGCATACAATTCTGAGCCATTATCATTTAATGATTCTACAATTGGTATATCTGGTAAACTTCTATGAGGAGCATTGCTGGCTCTGTTGTGAGTATTTTTTTAAAAATTATTATTCATTAATAAAAAATCAAATATGTATAATTTTTTAAATTTTCTTATCATTCAAGCTTTAAAAAGCAAACATGCAAGAAAGAAAATCTGGCAGAACATGGAAAAAAATAAAACAAAAGCATAATAAAAATAACAAAAAAAAAAAAAAAACATTTAAGTTTAATGACCTCTTTAAATCAATATCTCCTGCTGTGGATGAATTTGATTCTGTGATTTGTTGTACTGGTTCAGTATTTTCTTCGGGATTTTTTATTTTGACCATACCTTCTAATCCCAGAAATTCATTCCTAAAAAATAAACGAAGACAAAAACAAACAAAAAAAATAACACATAACAAATATTTAAAAAAAAATAATAGGTAAGTAATTAACAGGAAAAATACATACGAGACTAATACATTTTACAATGGAATAGTGCCAGACAATCAGACATAATAAATCAACTCAATCAATATCACAATGAGTACATACATAACTTATCTAGTATTCTTTTTATATTCACTAATTCACTCTTGGAAAAAGCAAAATACATATTGTAAAGATGCATCGAGTTCATGGAAAATTAGAATTAAAAATAAGTACAGTACAAAGAAGAAAATTATAATCATAAATTTTAGCGTGACATACTTTCCCTGTTTGTTTATTTGAAAAAAAATTACATGCATCATAATAATACAATCAATTACAATTTATGCAGACACAAAAACAAAAAAACAAAAAAAAAAACTTCTGGCATTAAACTGGAGTTTTAGTTCATAGATATTTAGATACTTACTTTGGAATTTTTCTCCGGCAACATAAACATGCAGCAAACATTATGATAAATGTAAAAGTTAAATTAATTGATATGAAAATAACATAAAATGTTTCATATTCCATTTTCAAAATAAAGTATACTTTTTTTTTTTAATTAAAAAAAAAAAATTATTCGTATTACGAATTTTCCTCTTTTTCCATTTTAGAAAATAATATTTTTGTTTGTTTTTTCAATTACAAAAAATCACACCACAATTAATCACTTGAATTTCATATTTATATTTAATTTAACATCAAAATTGAAAATACATATTAAAATTACATAAAATTAAAATTAATAAAAAAAAAATCAACACCCTAATGACATTTTCAGTTTTAAAACTTTCTTGCTTTCTTCTTATTTTCAGCAAAGCAATTAGCATTGCCATATTGAAAAATTCATTTGTCGTTTGTAGTTTTTATTCAGCCAATTCATGTAAAATTTTTCACAAATTTAATGAAAAAACAAAATTATATTATATCTGTATTTGATTACGAATTACAAAAAAAAAAACAACAAATACCTATTTATCATATTTCACAAAATTTCTACTTTTCATGATCAAAAATTTTATATTTCTCTAATTTTTTCAAATAAACAAATACGCTTAGTCAACAAAACAACGTAGTGTAAATTTCCCATAAGTAATTTGCTTTTTGAAAGATGGTCGTGTGTTTTGTGTCTGTTCGTCTAAGGAAATATTTGATTTTTTCAATCGTGTAATAGAAAATTTATCTAAATGTTTATATTATGAATAGGTACTCCTATAACACAGGTAAAGAAAGAAATAATTTAACTTTAATAAAATTTTCATTCTTAAATAAAAAAGAGAAAAAAAAAACATGTAAAAAATAACCCATTTAGATCTCCACCCCAATTTATTTGATTACTTCATCCGGATATAAATAATGATCTAATTTCATATTTATTACATATTATATAGATTCTTCCTATCAAGACCATCAAAGTGTCATGGCCAGTGAAAACATAATGGATGAACTAGCATCATTAATTCGTACTGAAATTCCAGAAGGACGTCAAAGCCTTCGTGACAGTTTTACAAATTTAGAACGAGTAGCAGATTATTGTGAAGATACATATTATAGGTAATTATAATTTAATGTTTTTACAAAATACATTGAAAAGAATTAAATTTTATCAAATAACTTCTTTATCTTTTTGTAGAGCGGAAAATAAAAAAGCTGCTTTAGAAGCTACTAAAAATTATACAACACAGTCATTAGCTAGTGTTGCTTATCAGATAAATACTCTAGCATATAGCTACATGCAATTATTAGATTTACAAGCGCAGCAATTGGGTGAGATGGAATCTCAAATGAATCATATTGCACAAACAGTTTCGATTCATAAAGAAAAAGTTGCCAGGAGGTAAAATAATTTCAATGAAAGAATTTTTAAAATTATTTTTATAATTTTATTTTTGAAATTTCAGAGAAATTGGTGTTTTAACTGCAAATAAAGTCAGTTCGAGGCAATATAAAATTGTGGCTCCAATAAATCCCGAAAAACCAATTAAGTATGTGAGAAAACCAATTGACTATACAATATTAGATGATATCGGTCATGGTGCGAATTCCAATAGTGCACGACAAAAACATCGAGGATCTAGCCAAGTATGAGTTTTGCAAATGTTTTACAATTTTATTTCGAAACTTAATTTTTCTTTTCATGGAAATTTTTCAGGGATCAATTCAATCTTTAAGCACAAATCCATCGGTTGGCCCACCACCAACCACAAAACCCCCTACACCTCCACAATTGACAGCTCGAGGAAATACCGGTACACTTGGAAAATCAGCTGGTAATACTGGAACCTTGGGTAAGAGTTCGCGTGAATATCGTACACCACCAGTGGTTAATCCACCACAAGTACCGTCTCATTATGCGCCAAATTATCCCCTTGGACATCCAAAACGTGCTTCAATTTCAACAACAAGTGGTGGAGAACGTGGTCCCGGTTATAGTGCTCTTCCAATGCCACCAAGCCAACAAGTTGCTACTCATGTTAATCTTCCCTCAATGGGAATGATGCAATCCTTGCCACCACCACCACCAACCACATATGATGAACGCAATAGTATGCCACGTAAGCATAGAATTTTCACTTTGAATGTAAAGAAATGCATCTTAAAATTAATTTATTTTATTTTTACCATTTCAGCTCCACCATCTCCTCTTACAGTGAGTCATGAGATGTCAGAACATAGCCACATTGGAATGCATACATTGGGAAGAAATGTTAACAGGTAAATATTGATTATGAAAAAAAAAAACAAAAATTATTTACGGTGATGGATTGTAAATTTTAAATTTTTCTCTCAGTTTGAATTTTGCACGGCCAGGATCACAGTCACCGCCACTACCACCACCACCTCCGCCAGAAGATGAACATCAAGATTTTGGAAGGCCACGTACATCGACTCAAGGTCAATTGGCTCCAATTGTCCCAGATGATCAAAATTTACCGGGATGGGTACCAAAAAATTATATTGAAAAAGGTTCGAATAATGAAGTATTATTTATTTAATAATTTTTAAAAAAATCTTATAATTTTTTTTATATTTATTTTTTTCTCTTTCTTTTATTAGTTGTCGCTATTTATGATTATTATGCTGATAAAGATGATGAATTAAGTTTTCAAGAAAGTTCAGTACTTTATGTATTGAAAAAAAATGATGATGGATGGTGGGAAGGTGTTATGGATGGTGTGACAGGATTATTCCCAGGAAATTATGTAGAACCATGTGTTTAAAAAAAAAATAATAAAATAAAATAAATAAATAAAGACACGTAATTATTATATTATAAAATTGCCAAGGAAATGAGGTATAGGTCAATAATTATATTATTATTATTATTTTTTCATTTTTTGTTAAACTGATTTTTGTATTATTTTTTCTTTAAATAATTATTTTATAGGAATAAAGTAACAAAATATGAATAAATAAAATGACTTATAATATAAACAATATATTGTCTACATTAAAAATTTATACAATAGATTTATATACCATACATACATATAATTAAATTTTGATACGAAAGAACAATAAAAAAAAAAAGAGTAGAGAATATTATTTGAATAGAAAAAAAAAAGTTTTTTCCACATTCATGTAATAATGTAAATTTATTATTAAAATTTAAAGTAATAAATATTGCTTTAAAATATTATAAAATGCTTGAAATATCTATATATCTATCTATATTACATTCTAAACCAATAATTTAGAAAAGTGTTGAATAAAAAGGATTGTATTAATTTAAAAAAAGTAAAAAGATTTTCTCTTTTTACTTTTTTCTTATTTTAATACAAAAAAGAATAATGATAATTTAATAAAGAATGAATTGAATGAAAAGAATAAAATATGAAATGAGTAGATATGCAAGTTTTGATTTATTATATTGAATATTTGTTAGTTTTATATTGCTCTATTTAGTTTATGTCAATTAAAATAAATTAATTAAAAAAAAAAAATATATGAAAGTATTTTAAATGTACAAAGTGAAAGTGGCAAATCGTTTAGTAAAATGAGAACAATTGCAGTGGGTTGGAGAAAATTGAAAAATTACATTGTCAGCATATTTTGGTTTAAAATTTTTTTTCTGAAACCGTATAAAAGGATATTTAAATTATGGGAATAAATAAATTACTAAAACTATTTTTTCTAAGCTAATTTATTTTTCTTTTAAATTTGAGCAACAATATAATTTAAAAATGAGACAAAAAAAAATCTAAAAATTAAATGCTACAAGTAAAAATGTTAACAATACTACAAATTTATATTTTTTTTTTATTCTTCACTTGATGTGCTATTTTGTTTAAAATTTGTTCGTCTTCTAGAAATAATTGCCGGTAAACGTGGATTAACACGTGGTCCCATCAATCTATCGGGATCTTCTTGAACAGATTCAAGATGATGTGTTTCAATTGGAGGAAGAGGAGATGATGGTGACCAATCAGATCCAGAACTTGAACTACCAGGTGAATTAGATCTTGAATAAATTTTTTTTTAAACTTAAATATTGCTCATTATATTTATATTATTTGTATAGATATACATTTAGAGAAAAGAAAATATCTTACTCTCTTGATAAAATTGTTGGTAATTTTCTATCATACAAATCTCTATTTGTATTACCAACAGAAGAATTCACAGTACTTGCATGAATTTCTTGTTGATAAAGTGCATAAAGTTCTTTAAGTTCATCAGGTAATTCAACTTGACCCTCTTCAATTAATCTTCTTTGTGAACTTATTATATCTTCACACAGTCTTCTTTGTCTTTCTGCCCTCAATAATTGAAGATCTCTTCGTCTTAATTCAGCCTGGCGTGCTAATCGTTCTGCTTGAAGTGAAACTTTATCTGCTTCTAATTCATGTACTCGACATAATAGAGCTGAAGTAAAAAAAAACAAAAATTATTTTATTTTCTGTTGTTTATATCATATTACAAGAAAATAATTAATTTACCAAGAAGTTCCCTTTCTTCATCACTGCTAATTCTTTCTGGAAGTTCCTGATCATAAAAAAAGTGAAAAATAAAATTAATTGAAAATTCAAATTAAAAATTATAGTTTACTAACGTCTTCTAATTGAACTCCTTTTTGACGGCACATTTCTAATTCCTGTTCTGTACGTTCTCGAATTTCCTTATAACGTTTTGTTTCTCGTTCAATGGCTGCTAATTCACCCCATGCATTTTTCAGAGCTGTATTACCTTCTGTATCAATATCTAATAAATTAAAATAAACTAAATTGAATAAAAAAGAAACAATTTCAATGGTTTCTTTTAATTTAAAAAGTACCCTCATCAACAGGCTGGTCATATAATTTACCCATTCGTCCTTGCCAATGTGATATTACCATATGTTGTCTTTCAGCATCTAATTCTAAAGCCAATAAATGACTTTCGGCTTCAAGAAGTTTTCGTCTTAATTTCATTTGTTGTTTAAATGTAAGAACAATTTGTTCTCTTAGATATCGTAATTCAGCTTTTCTTTTTTCATCATTTATACTATTTACATTTAATGCAGCACCACTTCTAGGCCTATCACTAAGCATTTTTGATTTTAAACGAGTCACTTCTTCTCTTAATTCACCGATTAAATTTCGATAATGTTTCATTGGAAAATCTCGACTATCTTCAATATATTCAGTATTTTGTAATCTTGTTGTAATATTATTAGCTCTATCTGCATAAACTAATGTATTTTTAGTTTCATCACGATGTATAGTTTCTGGAGCAACATGAGCAATCATAACAGTCTTACATTTACCACTAAGTGCTTCTTTAAGTAATCTTGTTAATTTTGAATCACGATAATTAACATAACGAGCACCATCACTAAGTGCATTAATACAATTTCCTAAAGCTAATAGACTACGATTAATATGTGCACCTTCTTGTAAACGTTTACCACGATTTTTTGTTTTTTTTGCTCTTTCTGAACCAGCTAAATCAGTTAAAAATAATCTACCTTGTTTTGTACCTAATGGTGTTATATTTTGTATTGTTATACTTAATAATGCATGACTACGTGATGATGTTTGATTTGCGGCTGTGGGTTCCATTGTACGAAATTTATTACCTTTTAATAATAATTGAATAACTTCTTGTCGACTTGATGTTGTTATTTCTGATAGACCAGCAACAGTTATTTTTTGACCACGATTATCCTCACGTAATTCTAATGGACCACCAGGATTAAGTAAATCACGTATAAGTTCATTATAAATTTCCAAATAAGAAATTGAAACCTAGAAAAAAAAATAAAAATAAAAAGAAAAATTAATTAAGAAGAAATAAACTATGTAACTTTTAGTAATTTTTCTTCTTTTCCAATATTTTCTTCTTATTATTTCTTCTGCTTAATTAGTAAACTTTCAAAATTCTTAATTTCATGAAATTATATTAAATGAAGAAAAACAGATGAAACAGGAATAAAAAAAAGTTGGTAAAAATTGAATAAAAAAAACACGTGTAAATTAATTTAGTACATATCTATAACTTTATTGTGTTTCATTTTTTAAGAAATATTACCACAAAATAGTAATATTGTCCTTGAATTAAGAATATTATAGAAAATGAATAATAAAATACATAATTTGTTGTCAATAATTTGAGTGTGGAATATTCTAATAATGATAGTAATTTTAAGTACATCTAGAGTTCGATTTCTTAAAAAAAAAAAAATAAATAACACGAGTCTTATTTATTTAGATACTACTTATTGTTGTTTTTTTTTTTTTTCTTACGTTCTGGAATTAGTTTAGAAATTTACAACCGTATTATTATATTATCATTCAACCGCATCCGAAATAATAAAGAAAAAAACATTGAAGACAAAAATTTAATCATATACTTTTGTCAAATGAAATTTATATCTAATAGCTTTGTTATACTAATGGAACGCGCTAAGTTCAATGAGTTTTCTTCATCTTCGAGGATATAAACAGATATGTATTATTTTTTCTTGTTTTTTTTTTTTTTTTTTTTTTTTTTTTTTAAAATAAAGTTTTCGATTGATATTGATTTTTTGATTCAAGGAAAAAAATAAAGAAAATAAAATAAAAGTAATTGAAAAAGAACAAAGCATTTTTTTGTTGTTTTTTTTTTGAAGTTGAATTGAAGTGAAAACTTACACATGGCCATGAAATGGATACAATGATAATAACAAGTACTTATATAATGTAAATTATTTGTAGCTCTATTTGATATTTCGTATTTTAGATATCAACAATTTAAATTAAGGATTCATTTGTTTTTTAAATTTATTATTTTTGTTTTCAATTTTTGTTATTGAATTTTTCAAATATAATCAATTTCTCTTTTTCTTTTTTCTCTTACATTTTGTTTATTTTAATTTTATTTTCAGTTAAACACGGAAATAAAAGAATTGTTCTAATATATCTAGTATCTTTTGTACTTTTTATTTTGTATACAAAAATAAAAACCTTGAATATGTACTTCTTTATCATCTTATATTATAGGATATATGTACCTAACGATTTAGCTTTGTTTTTATGTGAAAAAATATCCAAACTGACTGAATTAATGGCATGACTACATATATATGTATGTATTGTATATATTATATAGTAGGTACCTATAAAATTGAATAACCTTGTAAAAAGTCAGTTATAATAAAATATTTACAAGTTATATACTTTTCCTGTAAACATGTAAGGATCTCATTTAAAATTATATGATGAAAAAATAAAAATCTTCAATTATAATAAATTATGTATTTGCATGTGCTACTGCAGGGTAACTCGCAATATAAAGTCAAATTTTAATAACAAAATACATACCTACTATAATAATAAAAAAAACAAAATGTTGAAAATAAAAAATTAAAAAGCCTTATATTAAGTATGAATATTTGAAGAAAAAAAATAATTTAAAATTTAAAAATGACCATTTTTTTGCATCACAATGAATTTTATTGTGAAGAAAAAAAACATATTTATATTGTTATTATTTAAATGATCAATTTACCCTTGAAAAAAACAAAAAAGTCTAAATTGGACTAAAAACACCCTCTTTTAACATGCATGCATACGTTACATTACGTTTCAATACGAATTACCATTTAAAAAAATTTTTTTTTTATCAAATAATCAAAATCAGTCAATCAAATGTCTGCATGTACTTCTACTTATATGTATAATAATAACATATCATGAATTGTTTTTAATCCTATTATAAAATACCTGGCCATAATAAATTTTTTTTCTCTAGAAATTGAAGTTAAAAATATTTAAAATGAGAAAAAAAAAGTGAAGGTGAAGTGAAAGGTAATGGAATTTAATTGATGGTTATAGAAATACTTCTGATGATATTATTATTAAAAATTTTCCTCAATTTCCTTTTAGAAGGGAGAAAAAAATACATATACATACATATGTAGGTACGTTATTTTTTTTTCTTTTCTTGGCTTTCATCATACTTTTTTTCTAATTTTTTTTTTTTTTTTTTTTTTTGGTAATCATGATTAATCAAGAAATTAACTTTAATCAATAGTTTTGACAAGCAATTACTTAACGAAAGATGTATATACATATATGAATTTATTTTTAGTATTGGAGAAGAATTTTTATTTTTTCACATATGTTGATAAATGATAAAAAAAAACCATATTCATGCTGTCAAGCAAAATAATAAGCCTTATTTAATTACATAAACACCATCAAAATATTTTTATATATTAAATACATAATTCAATAAAATATATGTACATATGTGATTATAGTTGGCAACAGATATGTATTTGTTAACGGTTAAAATTAAAATTTCTTTTATTATTATTATTTTTTTGTTGTTGACATATTTATTAATAAAATTGAATAATTAATTTAATTTTCATTTAATTCTATGATACAGGAAATTAATAAAAAAAAAAAAAAACGAATTTGTAAAAAATGATAAATTAATTATGAAATAGTAAAAATTGTAGTCTAATTTATTTTAAATTAGACAATTCACTGTTTCTAACTAAATTTTCATAGCATTATTATAACGTATAAATACTTCCATACATAATATGTACATACGAGTATATTCATAATCCTTTCTAATATAGTAATTAGATTGAAAAAAAAACAACTATAATCTAATATCTCTAATCTTTCATAGATTAGAAAATAATTATTGCAGCAGGAAACGTGTGACTTACATGAAAAGAAGTGTGAATAAACTTGTCCACACACTTTTTAGCGTAAATTAAAATGAAAATAGGTATAGAAAGTTTTATATAATGCTAATGAAAATTTAGAAAAATTCCAGGACTAAAGCTTTTAAATTTAAAAACAAAATGACTGTATTTCTTCATAATATTTTTTTAATTGGAAACTTTTACCTATTTTCATAATGCTAATGTTTTTTAAGAAATTAAGAAATACTTTTAAGATTCGAATGAAAAATGCCTACTAATGATTTTTTTTAGTGTATTATTCGAAAAAGCAATAACAACTGACCTAATTTGAATTCAACTGACGCTTATCAAGGATCTTAGAAAACCACAAAATCTAAAAATAAAAAAAAAACAATAGAGCGTGAAAAACATTCCAGGACTTCTTTCATTTTAATACGTTACAAGAACGTTGTATTTTAGCACAATACAATTTTGTACTATAATTTTTATTTCAATTTACTTTGAATAACAAAAAAAAAAATAAAAATGGAACAACCCACCAAGCATTAAAATTGGTATAATACATATCTACGCATTTCCTTATATTGTATTTCATTTCATTTTTATGAGTTTTACTTTGTAATTATAAAAAATTTGAAGTATATATGAAAATAAGGATATTTTTCTTTAATTTATACACTCTGTTGTACAGAAACAGTAGTTATTTTTATTTATGACTTTCATTTGGGAATTGGGGATATGGAGTTTACAACTTTCACCTGATAATTTTCATTGTATAATAAAACTTTCCTTTGTGTCATTTTTGATTAAATTTTTTTTTTCCTCATGTTATACCCCATAAATGACACATTTTTTTATTTTTTTTATTTCATGTTATAATATAATTTCAGTTATACACTAACTGACCCTAAAAATATAAAAGAGAAAAAAGAAATAAAGAAGGAAAGAAAATCTGCAAAATTATTGAATTGTGTATTCGTGTCAAGGTTTGTTATCAGTATTAGTAAAATAGTTCAAAGTAAATACAAAAAAAAAAAAAAAAAAAAAAAATTAATATAAAAAAGTTATTTTTTTCTTTTCTTTTTTTTGTGTTAAAACAAACACTAACACACAAAGTAAAAGAAACGCAATTAAGCAATTACCAGTTACAACTAGCAAAAAGAATATTACATTGCTTTTTCTTTTACATATACTCTTTTCTTGATTAATTTTGAATTGCTTCTACAGCAAAAATTTTTCGTATTTTTCCTTTTAAAAAAGTCCTTTTAAGTTTTTTTTTAGGTATTGAACTTGTACTTTGTAATGTATTTATATGTACTTCCTATTTTTTTTTTCTATTTGAATTCGTACAAACTCTGCAAATATGTACATAGCTGGGTTGGAATTTATTTTTAAGGATAACCCGTAGTTACTACGTATACATACATATATTAATTAAATACAACAGTAAAAAAGGAAAAAAAAAACGATAAATAAATAATGCATGTTTTAAATTTGAAAATTATTGGGAAAATATCATTTTTTTTTGCTCTCTTCTTTATTTTGTAATAATCTTTTTTGTGTGTGCTACTTAGGGATTTTTCTTCCTAATCCGTTAGATGGCTAATAAAATATTTGGCACGTGTATTGTGCTCATGAATTTGTTTTTGTTTTTTTTTTTTAACTAGAAAATTTTGTTTTTATTCTTTTATCATTAAATACTGACAGATGTACAGATTCTGATTTAGTTTGCATTTTTTTTAAAATTATTAACGAAAATGTTTTCGTGGTAATTTATAATACGAAACAATATCTTTTGTGCTATAAGCATCGGTTTCTGTTAATTGATTTGAATTACAACAGAATAATAATAATTTGATTCAATGAAAGCATCTGAAAAGTGAGATAAAAGCTTAAACTAAATCATTTTTTTTTCCAACTAAATCAATGCAACAAAAGACAAGTTATTTTATTTTATTTTTTTTAAATATTTGAATTATGAAAAATTACGGGTTTTAGAATGGAGTGTTAAACGCAAAAATTTCACATTTTCTATTTTATTTTTTTCCAGTTTGGAATTTATTTGCAACGCAAATAATTTTAATATACATATTTTTTTTAAATGACAAAAAAAGCTTAATTTAAAAAATTTAATTTATTTTAATGTTCTACATTCCAACATGTGTTTATGAATTTTTTAAATTGTAAAATATGTGAAATTTGAACAAAATATAAAAACAAAACTCATTCAAGCATTTATTTATCCATTTTCTATTCCATTAACTTTTGTTGCATAAAAAATAGTTGTACTTTTGTTTGCTATTTTAAACATGCCTTTTTTGTAAAAAGTTTTATGCTTGTAAATTATTTGAATTCTTATGAAAAAATTCATTTAATGTTAGATTTATTTAACATTTTTTCTATTTTATGTGTCATTTACTGGGCATTTGTTTAAATTAATTTTGCCTGATTTGATATTTATTCTCTTTTTTTTTTTTCTTCGTAACTGTTGGTACCATATTCTAATTTTATAAATTATTTTCACATATATTTTATTATCTTTTTGTGTATAGGTCACTGATATTCCAAGTATATGTTTTTTTTAGACTGGATTTTTATTAGATAAGTTTTTGCACATAATTTTTCTCTTTGTATAAATTATTTTTGAATTATTATTGAAAATTTTCATGCCAAGCCAAGTTATATGTACGATATATATACGAGTATGATAAAAAAAAAATGTTTAACACATAAAATAATGAACATACCTTATATGTGTTTTCTGTTTGTTCAACATGCTGAAAAATTTCATCGATTGCTCGAACCATAAGGCCATCACCACGATTATTACCGCCACCACTACTGCCATTGCTTGTGTTAATATTCCTTGATGATGTTTTTGAGGGTTGTAAATCTCCTCCTGAATATGGCGTGCCAGCTTTTTTAGGATTTGGGCCAAGCATTGTATGTGTTTTTCCTGAACCTGTAGCACCATATGCAAATACGGCAGCATTTAAACCATTTAAAACATCTTTTACTAAGGGAGCCGTTGTTGTTTTATATACTTCTTCCTGTTAAAAAGGATTTGTGGATATTCAGTTTAAATTCTATTTTTTATTTTCAAGTAGTTTATATCATAATTTACTTTGCTTTTGTTCTTTTTTTTTTTTAAATATAATAATCATGAAAGAGGTCATACAAAAAAATTTCAATACAAAAAAAAAGTCTGAATAGATGCTGTAAAAAGGAAGCATAAAATTGAATGGAAATTTCCACACAATAAAATAAAGTTTATTTTTGTTTTTTTTATTTTTCAAATCCCTTTTTTTGTGTTTTTAAAGCCATGATAAAGTTGAAAAGGTTAAAATAAAATGTATAATAAAATACATGAATACATACATATATGATATTCTCATTTCTCCAGTAAGTTAAAGTTGAATGAGTATAATTTATACAATAAAGGTAGGTAATGGAGAGAATGTATTATGAATGATATTCCTTAAGTATATAAATGATTGATGATTTTCTAATAAACTCGACACTTTTTTTTTCTTTCAGGGATTATAAAATAAATGTTGTGTGTAAGGTCGTTGGCGTGTCTTATCATTTGATTATTTATTTCATATGTGCTTACATTACAGAATTTTTTTATTTTTTATAAAAGAAACGAGTTGTTAATACTTTTTTTGAATACATAATAACTCAACAAAAAAAAAAAAAAAAAAAAAATTATCTTTAATCCTGAATGAATATGTAAAAATACCATATATGATATGAGGAATAAGATACATATTACAAATTATACATACTATCTGGTTTGTCTTTGACAAAAGATATTTTTAGAATTTTGTATAAAATTGACGATGTTTCTTAATTTTGAATGAAAAAAAAAATATTATTATATACCTAGAATAAATATATAAAATTTTTTGAATACATTATGTACCTGTGTTGAATCCTCTCCAAAAACATAATCATATGTATATTTTCTGTTATTTCTATTACCATCATCAAAAAGTATTGCTTTATTAGATAAAACTTGAACGCATCGACTATCTGTAGATTCTTGACTAGGACGTATTCGAACAGCAACCTATCACAAATAATTTAAAAATATTCCAGGTCTTTTAGTCAATTAGTTTTTGCTAATATGCACATATACGTACATACGTAGAAAATAAAAATGTATGTATGAATAAAAAAAAAAACTTACCACTAAACGTTCTTCTGTTCTTGCTGTTGTTGGCATATTAGAAGATGAACTACCACTTCCACTCCCACTAGACCAATTACCAGTACCGTTTCGGCTCATTCTCAAAAATTTGTCAATTCAAATATTTATTATCCTTTTTTTTTTTTTCTTTTTAATTGAGCAAAATTGTGTCTAATAATAACTGTTAGATTATTAAATTTTAAATATTTCACTTAATAAATTTATGTTAATGTCACATCACAAATATCATTTGTCTATCATTATCGATAATTTATAATTTTTAATTACAATCCTTTTTTCTTCACAGATATTCTTTTGAGAATATTGTACGTATGTAGAATTTCTAATTTAAAAAAAAATTTAATTTCAATAAACATTTGAAAAAATTGTTAGAAAATGTAAAAAAAAAAAAAAAATTATTATTCTCGCCTATTTTTGTAATTTGTAACAATATTGTACTGTGTGTGCGAGGATATAAGGGGTTAATGTGCGTGCTAGAAGGTGATGTACTATTACTATTAAAAATTAATTATGATGCCTTTGAATAGTAATCGATTGAAAATATTTATAAATGTTTTTTTGTTTTTTATGGCTATGTAAATGTGCAAGTATATACTCGTATGTATGTATGTATCTATATAATATCAATGTTGATTTGTGTATTACACGTTATGTATTTTTATCCTTTAAATTTGAAATTCTTTGACAATGAGGTATCGATAATTAACTTTTAACATGAAAACTAAAATGATGATAATTATTATTGATTTAAATTTGAATGTGAATACATATAAATGAGTGAATTAATGTACCTACATATATACAATTATAATATACTTAAATAGAGAAAAATTAGAAATTTCCTGATCAAATGGAATGAATAATAAAATAAATAATGGAAAAGAAAATATAAAGAATGTAAATAATAATTTAAAGGTGGCATTAAATTAAGTGATATAAAAAATGTTTATAAATATTTAAAGATAATGTGTGGCACAGGCTTTAAATGTTTTATTAAAATGAAAAAAACATAAAATGAAAAAGAAAAAGAAAACGAAAGAATTAATGGTAAATTATTCACTTTGATTTGTTTTAATGTTTACTACATATACATATGTGTGTGTATTGATAATTTCGTGTTTGTTTTTTTTTTTTTAAATTTAAGTTTTGTTTTTGAACTTGAATTTGACATTGAAATTGATTTTGTAAATTAATGAAATTCAATAGAAAAAAACAAAATTATAAGGCTACTTTATTTGATTTTAAAAATATGATAAAAATATTATAAAAATAAAATTAAAAGAAAAATGATCATTAATGTTAATGATTAAACATTATTAAGATGAAAATATATACATTGTGTTTGTTTTTTATCTATTGAAAACCAAAAAGGAAATACACAATAAATTTTTCTATTAATTTAAAATAATGATGTTAATTTTTACTAATAACTAATTAAATTGAAAGCAAAACGTTATATTGTTGAAATTACGTTGAAATGAAAATATCCTTATTAATTTATTTTTAATTCAAAAGATTTAAAATAAAACGTATTTATTTAATGAATTTTCAAATTAATAATTATAATCATTTTACACGTGGAAATAAAAGAAGGAAAATAAATAGAATTTATCTATTTTCTATTTAAAATGAGATAAAAAAGGAAGAAAAAAAGGATTCTTGTATACTATGATGATGATGATTGTAGAATAATTAATAATTATTATGAATAAGTTACTATTTTGAATCATAATTTAAAAAAATATTGTAAAACAAGCTTATTTAGTTAATTATTTATTTATTAGAAACATTTTTAGAATTTTAAAATTGAAAAATTTGAAAATCGTGTTCATAATTAAGTTGAATGCGTAATAGGTATATATATTAAAAATTTTTGTAGTAATATAAATAAAAAATAAAGATTATGTTTTTAATAAGAATTTTTTACCATAATTTATTATTAGAAAATTGAAAGATTAAAATAATGAATTTAATAATTAAAATTTAATTTTTCAAGAAATAATTTAATATTAAATAAAATGAAACGAATAAAAAAACACCATAAGCTATTAGATTCCACGAAAATCATATATAATCCTTTTCATTTGTGCTTTTGTTACTGCCCTCAGGTGTATATAATTTATTCAAAATATAAACAATGTTGAGCTCTAGAGAATTTGATATTCAAAAAAAAAATTTAACGTTAAATACACACATACAATAACGATACTTTGTTTAATTTAAATTATTTATTTTCCATGTACGAGTATTTAGTAATTTTTATATTTTTTTGCTTTCTAATTTTTAAATCATTATTGCACTGTGAATATATGTAATTATTGTGGATTTAAAAATTTTCATGTATAGAAAAAAAAGGAAGGATAATGTACTTGTAACCTTGGGCAAAATTCGAATAATGAACTGAGTCTGCATTAACATATTTTTTACATATTTGTATGTATGTACCTACATCATGAAATAAATAATTATACAATAATTTAAAAATATACTGGGGGAAGTTTGATGTATTTTTATTTTATTTTGTCAGGATTATAAAATTTTGTGTTAAATTACTAAAATGTAATTTAAAGTATATTCATATGTAAAATCAATTTTTTCTTCTTCTCTCTTTTTTTTTTTTTTTTTTTTTTTTACTAAGAAAAAATAAATCCCTATATGAAAATTTTTGTTGCTGAGTTGTAAATTTTTAGCTTTTATTTGCATATAAATAATTTTTAAAAAAGCATTACTGAAAAGTAAATGAAGGAACAAAAATTAAGGAACAAATAAAAAAAAAAGATTTCCCTCTGCTGTCGTTAATTTATGAAATCTATTGTTTAATAATTATTTCTTTTTAAATTTACGTATACACTTACACATATACAATAATGTAAAAAGAAAAAATTGAAAACTTGAATGAGTACTGAGAAAATTTATTAAAAAAAAAAAAATTTCTACAAATTTACGTAATAAAAAGAAATCATAAATAAAATTTTTAAAAATTTTTAAATGAATAATAAATGAGAAAAGTGTATTCTAGAATTCTACTATGAAACTCACTTATAAATTATTTATATGTATTACTTATGTTCACATACATTAAGTATTATTTTATACATACATATTTTGAAGAAAAAAAATTATATGTTTTATTAATTTTTTAAAGATTTACAAAATATTTTTATAAATTTTATTATGTTCTTAAAGCAAAAGAAAGAGTTATTTTTCTCTGAAAATAACATAAAAATATTTGATATGTCAGAAGTGTAGAAAATATCTTTTTTTTTTCTTTTTGGTTTTGAAACATTAGAAGTTGAATGAAAAAAAAAAATTCAATTGTATTTGAGTTTGTTGGCAGTGTTATCTATTTCATTTTTGTTCATATAATAGAAATACAAATGAATTATTAAATGAAAAGAAAAAAAAGTACATACATAAGGTATCTGTATTATCAAAAAAAAATCTTTTACGTAATTGTCATTAAAATCGAATTACCTAAAATGTATTGTTTACAAAAACAACAACAAAATAAATGAAATTCATATTGAAAATATATTAGATATGTATCTGATTTCAATTGTTAGATACATACATATGTATATTTGCAATAAATTGTATTAGAATGAAAATCGATATATCTCAGTTGAAAATTAAAATATATATAAGTATGTATATGTGCTTGTAGTAAAAGGATATAGCGTGAATTTTAAATTTTTTTTCTTTCTTTTAATAAACTTACATTTATGAGTTATCCTGTTTCTAAAAGATATTCTAATAATATAAAATCCATTGAGAAAAAAATAAATCCTTTTATTAAAATATATCTATTATTTATTTAGAAATATATTTTTCTTCCTTTTTGCTATAGAATGTTTCCACTTAACAGATTTTGTAGATACTATATACTATGTATATTCAAAATTATAAAGTAAAATTATATTTTTTTTTTATTAACACTAAAAAAAAAACAAATAATATTTTTTTTTCCAGATTAACCGCAAAATTATACACATCTATTCTTTATACCATACAATGCTCAACTATTCGTGAAGGACTGACCAACATTTTAGTTATATCCTTTTCATAGTACCTACAGTGTTGTATAGTACGATATATTATATAATATGCACAAGAGAAAAATAATATATTCTAATTGTACTTTAATTTTGTTGTTGTTTACTTTTTTTTTCTATATTTCGTTTTTGTTATTTTATTTCTTTTAGTTATGTTTTAGTTCTATATAATATGTAGCTATATATATGTTATTTAAAGGTGGTATACATACATACATATACATATATGGAAATGAGCTGGAAAATACGTTTTGATATCATGCAAAGTGGTCAGTAGATTTTTATGTACAAGTATGTATGTATGTACCTTTACAATTTATTCCATGGTGCTAATATACATAAAAATTTAACAATAAAATGAGTACCTTACCTTTACGTATTGTATACCCTCTGTTACTAGTTGTATACTCGTATACAAATATGTATATATATATTCAAAAAATAGGTAAACAGTTATATTGTAGTTTTAAGACGTCATTCATTGTACCTGTTCTAATGAAAATAAAATTTTATATGAAATTGTTGACTTATAATGTATATATGTATGTGTATATACATTCATATACACATATATAAATACATACATTGTTAAGGACATTCTGAAAGGATATTTGAATTTAATAGTATTATTTGAATGTCTCTTGAATATTATTTGGTGGTTAATTCATAAGCATTTTGGATAATTCTATAAATATATATATAAATATCTATGTTATATGCAGATAATAATAATGGTAGAAAGTTTGTCTTTTATTGTGTATAAGATACAAAATAACGATATAAAATTATATACCTGTTTAATGTATGTATTTGCAAAAACTTTTGTTCTCAAAAAGGAAAACAAAAGTATTTGGAATATAGTGTAATGTAGTAGAAAATATTTTTTTTTAAATTAACAATAAAATTTATTATATAACTTTTCAAGATACATATTTTAAATTTTTTTCTTTTTATTTTCAAAATAGGAAATATTTTATGTATACCTATAAATAGGGAATTATATAGAAAATTTGTTTTAAATAATATAAAAAATTCTACACGCAATTTTACCACAATATTTTTATTGTTATTTTCAAAATTATGAAATTATAGTATAAATATTGTACACAATAATTTATAAACGTATTGAAAAATATGACAAAATGCATATAAATTACAAAATAATGTCATAAATAATTAATTAGAAATAGGTAATTATATGTAATTTATGTTTCTGTTACCAATTGAAAAAAAAACCAAATTTTTTTTTTGTTATTTTCAGTTGGTTACACAGCTTAGGAAAGGATTTTTGATTAAAAAATTGAATAATTTTATTGCTAAAAGGCATAGAAATTTCGTGGAATTTTTATTTTAAATGGTATGGTAGGGACATGTGATATTAAAGAAAATATGTAAAGTAATCGTTATGCAAATACATACGTACATACATATGTACGTATTTGTCATAGATTCTATTTTTAAATTGCAACATAAATTTCAATATTTTTATAATCAACCTAATGTTGTTGTTTTTAAATTTAATGTGTTACTCATACAAATTCAATGATTTTTATAAGTCACGATTAAACATAGTCAATTTCGTCATCTCTTCAATTAAAATATTTATGGAAGATTTTGTCGATAATATCTAATTTTTATCTAAAAAAAAAAATCACTTTGATGACAGTATTTCCTCTAATAAAAAAAAAAATTAAAAATTTCCGAGATAAAATATTAAATAGAAAATATCCTAAAGGCGATATTTGAATTCGTATCACGTATATAGGATGAAAAAGAAACTGTATATAGAAATATATGTATATGGCAATGTGAGTTAATATTTTCGAATGTATGTCGTAAAAATGTGTTTAAAAATATAACATTTTAAATAACTTTAAAAAATTACACTGGATTTAAATTTTGATTAAATTTTTGTTTTTAAGTTTAAAAAAGGGGTTTAATATTTTAATTTATTCAGAATGGAAAATTGAGAACATAATATAAACCTAAAAAAAAAAGATTTTTATAAAATTTCTTTTTTTTTTCATCTAAAATTTAATCGAAAAACTATGTTATTGAGTACATTTAATACTACTTAAGTAAATATCATATAATATAAAAATATTCACAAACATGTTAAATAATTTTTTTTTTTCTAAAAAATAATTTTGTATATTATGCCATTTGAATATTTATTACAGAATTAATTTTAAATTTGGAATTATGTTGTTGTTTTTTTTATCTTTTCTTAATTCTAAAAATTAGGTCAATTTATTTTAATTTTTTATTTAAAGTGTGTAATATAAATATTAATAAAATGTTGAAATTGAAATTTATGACACCTACATTTTGTTTAGTTAAATCTCAAATTTAATAAAACAAAAAAAGAATTTTTACTAAAATAGTGTTTCTGTTAATTCAAATTCCACTCAAACATTTTTTCACTCAATGGAAATTTCACTCAAAAAAAGGGGAAATTTATTTTATATAATATACCAACAGGTGTTTTATTTTTTACACATTTCAAAACAAATACATACATACATATTACATACATATTTACATGTACATACATATGTACATATATTATAGAAGAACTGTTAAAAAGGCATAGAAGATATTTTTGATACTCATTTTTCTTACCCAATAACAAAAAAAAAAAGGACATCCTTAAGTGATGAAGAATTCTTAATATAAAGAATTTTACTTTGATATTTGATAGGTTCTATCTTAAATATATTGACATCGAAAAATATTTCCTATTATTTAAGATTATTCTTTTTTTTTTGATTTTTGTTGTTTTGTTATCTTGTTTTTAGATTTTGGTTATCATTTATTTATTTAAATTGTTATTTTTTTTGTGCTTTTTCAATTTCTAAATACATTCTTTTTTTTTTAAGAATTGAAAATAAAATCTTTGCCAAAAGGTTAATATTCAATTGAAATAATGGAATGTGTTGAATATACATATATAAAGGTAAAATACATGTATACTAAATTAATCAACAAAGATTAGTATCTGATGTACCTAGTAACAGTTGTATACTATACGAGTGTAGTTTTTTTTTATTTTATAAAATAAACCAGAAAAAAAAAATAATACACCTGATTTGAAAGTTATTATGATATATAATGTGTTTTGTTTTTTTTTCTATTTTATTTCATATTACTTTTATTTAAAAAAAAAAATTATATACATAAGTATATATACATATGTATATTGAAAACAATAATTGAATAACATGTTTTTTTTGTTGTTGTTCTTTTTACTTTTTAAACAAGAATATATTTACATGGATATAGGTATGTAAATATATATTTTATTTTTATTTTTAAAATAAAGTAATCTCTCATACACATATGATACATGCATGATTAGAAGGTTAAACTTTATTTTGTTATTTTATTTAGAATTTAGAAAACAAAAATAAGTATATTTTTTACAGGACATAAAAAAAGAAAAGATTTATTTTATTTATTATAGAAGTCTTTACTATGGTAACATTATATTTTCTCGAAAATAAACAATAATATTTGGAATTAGATATGAACGAAAAAACAAAATAAATTATAATAATAATAAACAAAAAAATAAAATGTATTAAAGAAAGATATGGACACGTGTGTCCTTAGTAAAAATAATAAAAAATAAAGTTAATTCAGAATTTTTCAGAAACAATATTTATAATTTTTTAATAAGACGAGTTGCAATAAATGTTAATTTTTATTGTTGAAAAGAATTTCATTTATTATCTAAATAAAGAAAAAGTGTAAATCTTAATATCACCTACGCAACACATGTATTTTTAATCATATTAAAGGTATAATATTGTTTAATGTTAGTTACACATGTTTGTAATATTCAATTACAAAATAAACATGAGGTCCATTATCATTTTAAAAACAATGTACTTATTTCATATCAAATAGTTTTTGTTTTTTGAATTAAAAGTTCTAGGAAATTTTTTTCTTATATAGTATTTGTATGATATATCAAAATTTAGATTATTTTAGAGATAAATCATTTTAATTATAGCTCAATACTGTTACATGAGTGAAAGAATACGATTGAATAACTAAAATATTGTGATGTGAGAAAAGTTAATTTTTGATGTAAGTCTTTTTTGTAATGGATTTAAAAGCATGGTTATTAGTGGGTAGATTTATTATACTTAAAAGTTATAAGATTAGAAAGTAAAGATTAAAGTAAAACAATCTTGATAGAGCCCATACAAAAAATAATTTTAGTTTGTTTAAAAATTATGAATTACAAAGAAACTCAATCGGTTAGTAATCCTATTCTACGATGTTTCGATGTGATAGTTGTAATTTCACTTATACATAAAAACATTTTTTGTTTGTTTTTATTATCGATAGATTTTTCTTTTGAATTATTGTTGAATAAACATAATTCTTAGCAGATACTTCCTATAATAATAGAATGTATAGGCTGATTTATATGGCTAACATCATAACTTTTTCTTTTTGTTTTCTAATAGGATTGTGGGTAAAATAAAAAGTATTTAAACTAGATTAATGTACCTTGAGGACTTTAATAAGATGTTTTTATTATACATATAATACTCTAAGGATATATGGTAACGAATGGTTTCAGTTTGAATTGAAAGGTCATAAAAAGTAAACTTACATTAGAAAAAGCATACTGACAATAAGTATATGTATTTATATAACCTGATGAAATTTATTTATTTACAGTTTAAACTTTTTTTTTTCAAAATAAATAATGATTAAAAAATTCTATTTAGAAAAAAGATACAAAACCTTATTTATATTTTTATTACCTTGTACATACATATAAATAAATGCCTATAAAACTTCACAACTGATTCATACTCGTATATGAAAAATCATAAATATGTACTTTTACTGTTAGCAAATACATAATTTTTTATGAATTTTATGATGTTTATTCTTTTTTTTTGATGATTCAATTAATTTTTTTTTTTTTTTTTTAAATTGAAGTACGTTACATTAGTGAAATTTTCAATAGGATATAACTGCAAATATAAAAAAACGTATAAAAAATTTATCTTGAAATTATTTATTATTATTTTTTTTTTTATTACCCAGTATTTTTATTCCTTTCTATACATTTTTCTTATTTTTATTTTATTTTTTGTTTGTTTGTTTAATAATATTCACAATCATCAAAATATAAAAGGGCAAAAAAATAATAATAACAACAAAAACACAAAAATTCCTATACAGTTTTGGTTGTTATTATTTCTCTTCAGTTAATTTTTTATTTTGCGCAAAAAAAAAAAAAAAAAAAAAAACGTTTAAAATTGAATTGCCCACAAGAATATGTGAAATGAAAAACCTTTTCAAAAATGGAATATTTTCGTATACAGACATAATATGCATACAAACATAAGTAGTACATATTTTTATAAATAAATTTATAACACCTTTTTATTTTTATACCAGTTTTTTTTTTTATATGAGAAAAAGGATTCTAACGTCGAATACCATTCAACATTTTTTTTTTTATGTATAAAAAATAACATATAGACGACGATGAAAATTTTTATTTAATTTAATATATGTATGTACTTATGCATATTTTTGTTTTCAATTTAAAATTGTGTATAAAACATATTTTTAAATTAAATTAATAAGGTAGACGTATATTCATTTAAATACGTGTATACAGGTTAAATGTAAAAGTTATACAATATAATTTAATGATGTACCCTATAGATACGAAATTATTTATTTTTAGATTATATGAAAAGTGAAAAACTGTTTGTTTTTTTGTTTTTCTTTTTCTCAAAATACAATTTTAAAAATAAAAAAACGCTTTTAGGTTCATATTTTTTTTTTTAAAAACTGTTTTGAATAAAATTGAACTTTTTCTTAAAACAGATAAGATTACTTTAGGTAAGTAGTACACGTTTTCTATAATTCAAAATATTTTCAATTTTATAGAATTTTTAAAGTTTGACGTAATACACTAACTAAAAACTGAAAAAGATATCAAAAATTCAAATATCGTAGGCGCGAATAATTTATTTAAGCGTGATTATTGTTTTTCTTTTACGCTTTTTTTTATAGTTCTTGTTGTTTATATTCAAAGTTATGATATACTTGGAAGGTGTTACTAGAAAATATTTCAATTATTTCAGTTTCAATTGCCATTAGCAATTTTTAGAAAACTATTATTTACTGAAAAGTATATTTAAGTTTCCAAAAAGTTAGTCAGCTTTAGATAATTGAAAAAGCTGTTGAAGTAATTTAAAAAAACAACTTATTTTTATCTTATTTATTATTATTATTTTTTTGGCTTTGTCATCCGTACAGCATACATAATACATATATGTATATGTATGTATCATATCTTTCTTTTTATGAAAATTAATTTATTTCAATCTTATAACCTTCACATTGAATAAACTATTCCAAATAAATAGCAATAAATTCTATAATAGATTAAAATTGTATTAACTGTATTTGATTGATCATGAATATTTGAGTTTGTTATTATTGGCATATATGCAAATAAATATATAAATATTTTCAATTAGAAACGATAAAATTCATTATAAATTCAAACAAAATGATGATTTATTATTTCTTTTATATTTATGTGATTTTCTTATACGTGTATATACATAAATATTTTAAATAATGGTTTTTCTACTTAAAAAAAAAAAAAAAAAACAAAAAAAGTAAAGTTGTAAATCAAATGACGCATACTGAAAGAAACAATGAACTTTATGTTTATTTTTATGTTTTTTTTTGTCTTTTCAATAAAAACTTGAATTTATTTGCTTTAGCTTTTAAGAAGCATTATTTTAATGGCTCCAAAAAAATAATATGTATTATAATATTTAATTTTAAACGATTGACGTGATGATTTTTTTTTTCTTCGTATTTCTTAAATTGAATATACATACTTAATTAACTAATTAAAGTTAAACAAAATTATTTTATGTACATACATACATACAATTATTTAAAAGATTATATTTTAAAATATGTATGACCAAAAAAGTAAAATATCGAAAAAGGGTTTTTCAAGAATAATATAATAATTTAATTAAATAATTCATGATTAAATATTCGAAAAATAAAATTTATATAAAATTAATTATCATTTTATTTTGGTAGACAAACTTAATTTATAAAAATCTTATTAAGATATATTTAATTTTCAATTAATTAATTGATTAGTTAATTAAGTTTTGATAAAAGATACGTTTGATGGTCATTTAAACATTAACGTTCCTTAAATGAATACTTGTACATACATGCAATAATAATTATACAAATAAGACAAGAAATACATTTATACAATACAAAATGATACATAAAAAGCTACAAAAAAAAAATGAAAAACGAAGAAAGAAATTATTTCTTTAAGTATTTTCACGCCCAGGCAATTGTAATTTAAACAAATAGCATATATCGTCTGGTATCTAAAAATATATTATGTACAAATCTATCATCATTGTTTTTTATTTTTTTTTATTTTGATTTTATTACTTATATTTGAAAGTGGGCATAATATGACAAAGTGTTGGTTTGTTATATATTTGTTAAAAGGGTGAGATTCTTTTATTTTTCAAACATTGAATTTTTTTTTTTTTTTCGGAGAAAACAAATCAATATCTTCTAGAAAAATCTTAAGTTCACTCAACTTTTATAGAAGTATTTTTTAATTTGTATTTAATGTGTGATAAATATATTCTGTCTAGCTCCCTTTTATTACTTTGATTTTGTTTACCTGAATTTTTTATTAGCCCTTTATTTAAAATAATCTCTTGAAGAGATAAAAGTAGATAGTCATTTTGGTAAATTCATTTAATTGATTAAAAAGTACATAATTATCATTTTATTTTTATCATTTTTAATTTAATTGGGAAAGAAAAAAAAAACAAGGCAAAATAAATGTATTTTGAAGTGTGAGCTTTTTAATTATTTTCTGGCATTTTAAATGTTTTTCATTTAAGTACTTAGTATACCGTTTTAATTTTTTTTTTTCAATGTATATGTAATAATTTACTTCCCATTAAAATTTATTATCCTTTTTGTTTTTGTATAATTAAACATTTTTTATACGTATATATATATCATGAATGTCGTTATGTGTTAAAGCTGTGTGTTGTTTATTTAAATAAATCTTTTAAAAGTTCATAAAGGACACTTAATTATTATGTATGTATTTTGTTTTTTATACATAAATAAATTCTGCTCAATTAAATAATAACATTAATAAAATCATAAATTGTAGTAATTCCTTTTTATAATTGTTTTAAATTACATATAAAATAACTTTTATTGATTTATAAATTTTTTTTAATGAGTTTTAGATTTTCGTTTTATTTTCCTGTAGGTACTCTTTAAATTTTTTTAAATATTATTGTTCTTTTTTTTTTTTTAATAGTTTTTACTCAAAGTTAAGTTGAAAAATTTTTATAATTTAAAAAAGAATAAAAGAGGTTTAAAGAAACACTGAAGAAATTTAAATAAGCTTCACTTATTTAATTTTAAGATAGTTTTTTTTTTCTATTTTTTAATTAAAATTATAAGCTCAAATTTATCTCATTTCAAACATTTTCTTCATTGTTGTATTTTTTTTTTAAACTATTTTTTATTCTTCTTTTTTTTCAATTTTATATAATTTTCTTCTGAGAAACTAAAACTATAATATTTTATGTATATGTACGTAAAATTATTTACATTAAATTTTTATCTTTTAGATACAATATTTTCTTTTATATAAGTAAACAGTGTTTTCCAGTGGAAATAAAAAAATAAAGAAACTTGTATTTAAACGAGTTTTTAATATTTTTTCAAGTATTTTATTTCTAAAGTTATTTTATGCAAATAATGTTTTTCTTTTTTTTTCCATTCCATTGATTGTTATAGTTAATCAAATTGCACATTGAATATGCACTTTTAATGCGAAAAAAATTCAATTATATAAGGATTATTATATAAAAAAGTTTAATGAAAAATTTAATTAAAAAAATAATACCTACATGTTGCATTTGTTTTGAAATATGTATGAAATTTTACTCTCAATACTAGTGTAAATGTTTTTATTGTAAATTTTTATTTACTAAAAAAAAAATCAATCTGTTTGTTTTTTCAAATTGAAAAATTATTTAAATAACTTTTGTCGATTTTTCTTTTTGTATTTTTATAAAATTTTTAAATGTATTTGATTTCAATGATATTTGAATTTTTAAAATCATAATGCACATAGATTTTTTATTATTTTTTATTAATTTATTTAAATTTTTCATACAGAAAAGCGGATATTGGTTTTTATATAAACGATTAGAAACAATTAAATCTGTTAATAAATCCTGTTGAAAAGATATGCATGCTAAGGGAATTTTGTTATTTTAATTTTTAGGTTTTTGTACATCTAATATGAAAGCTATTAGTATCATGAGAACTCAAACAATATTTGTGTAGTTTTGTACATGTAACAATAAGATTTGTATACAAAATATATATTGTATCATATATTATGTAAAGTGTTTATCTGTATTATAAAATACAATTTCTATTTACATACAAAAATGTGTATGTAATTTGTTTTCCTATGCTTTCTATTTCATCAATTCGAAGAGCCACAAAAAGTACATAATATTAAATTTGTGATGTTTAGGAAGTTATACTATATGTATGTGCACAAAAATATAAATTTATACATACGAGTATGTATATCTTTGTTATATGTTATAAAAGAAAAAGTTTTTCATTTACATACATTATATGTACATACGTATGTAATGTATGTAGATTATATATACATTGTATGTATGTACATAATTTACTTTTTTTTTTACAGTTACGGATAGTTGAGAAGAACTTTGTTTTGAATATTTTTAATTTTTTGATATTTAAATTTTAATAATTTTGTTTTGAATGAAAAAACAAATTCATATGCAATTAACTTTATTTGAACAATAAAAGTTTTGTGTGTTTAGGTAATTTAATAAGCTCAAATTTTATTATATATCTATTTATATACATTTGTTGTTTTCAAAATATTTTTTATTGAAATTTATTTGACTTAGAATCATTATTTTGAATTTAAAACATTTGAAATTAATTTTCAATGTAGTATATATTCCAATTACCAGCTTTTTGGATAAATTTCTGCTACTTTAACAACATAAGTACTAATAAATCTAAAGTTAGTATTTTAATATCGAGGATTTGAAAATTTTTAAGTAATCATCATTTTTTTTTAATCATTCTAAATTCATTCAGTGATAAATGTACCTATATGTATAATTATGCTCATACAAGATTAATATTTCTATGTACTTTGTTTCACGTGTGTGTTTTATTACAGCTATATAGAGATAGCTATGTATGTATGTATTTATATAATTATAATAAATGAAATTTATTCTTAAATTATGAAATAAGATATTACCTAATTACAATTAGCTTTTAAATTGTTCTAAATAAATATTTAAAATATGTCATATTTCAATGTTTTGTTTTTATACGAGTATATTATATTTACTTATTATAAAATTCTAATGAATTTATTTATGTGTAGTTTTTTGTTATACATATGATACATATACTCTTCTAAGTATTCATATATTCGTACTATATTATTTATAATGTTTAAATTACGCCTACGTTAAATGAAAATGATACAAATTGTTTTTATATTATAACACATAATGATTATTAAAAGATACAATATATTGTATATGTATGTACATATATAGGAACTTCTCAGTAAAATTTTATAAACATTAAAAGCACTTAGATTATTTGTGAATGAAGTGACATGTGAAAAGAATTTTCTATAAGAAATGAAAATAAAATTGTCATTATGTACCTACTTGTGAAAAATAAAAACAACAAAAAAAAAAAAGAAGAAAAAAAATATCTAAAGTATGATACACGCGTTTTATGTTATTATACGATACATGACATAAACAGTAGTAATAAGGATATTCTACTGAAATGAAAATAAATAAAAATAGACAAGAAATTAATCGTTTTTAAAGTGGATTATTATATAGTATATCCTCGTATTTGTATATTAATTCTTTTTATATTTTAATAGGTTTTCATAAAATATGATTGATATTATTATAATGAAAACATAAATTCTACTTAAATAGATCAAAAATTAAAATAATGATAAACTCGTAAAACTTATTAAAAGGATTTAAATAAAAAATTAACAGAAGAATTTAATAAAACAAATATTTTTTCCTTAAATTATTCATTAAAACATTAAAGATTCATAAACTCAATTGATTGATGAAAATCGGTTCGGATGAAAAATAAATAAAATAATATACTGAAAAAAATATATATTGATTGTGTAAGACAAATTAAAATTGATATTGATCAATTGAATTGATTAAAATATTCACTTTTATGATATTTTAAATTTTTGATATTAATATCAACAATTTTCTTTATTTTTCAAGTGTTCTTTTACAATCAAAAAAAAAAAAAAATAATACTCGAAAAAAATAAGGAAAAATAAAAAATAAAACAAGAAAGAACAAAATAAAATTTGTTAATAATTAACAAATTATTCAAGTTTTCAAAATTTGTTCCTGTTACATTAATCTTTAACATTGTTTCTTTTTTATATTTCAATTTCAAAATATTTTCTGTATAAATTTCTTTTTGGTTATTCAGAATTTTCCATTTCAACATTATTGTATTTTTTTGTCATACATTTTATCATTGAATTACTGAGAACAAAGAAACAAAGTATTGAAAAGCAAGAATAATACAGAGAAGAAAATTGAAGAGAAAAAAAATTACAAGTAAAATACATACAAAAAATTTTAAAGAAAAAATTAACGATGAATAAAAATAAACTTTATGAATGAAATTTTGAAAATTGTTAAAAAAAAAAAAAACATAAAGTGTTTTTCTTTTGGTATAATTTATTTTTTAAATAATTTTCTAAGAGATCCTTAACTAATTATACTTATTTTATTCATTTCTTAATGATATTCAATATTTTCATTGTGAAAGTGAAAGATGTTATGCATAAAAAAAAAGTTAGAAGTAATAATTATGATATTAAAAATATTATTTAGAAATACGAAGCTTTAACGCGAAAATTTGTATTTGATACGTGATATTAATAGACAAACGTGGCTCTTGGGAACCATTTGAAATTCTAAAAACAAAAAAAAACAAAACAGAAAATCTTTTTTTATATTTAGATAGCATAACACAAATGTTTGTAATTTTTAAATTTTCTTAGAAAATCTACAAAACCAGTTACGAACCAAATTTTCATTTAAATAATATTAAAAATAAACACTATGTGCTTGTTATTTAATATGTAGATCAGATATTATTATTGAAAAATGAAGACACACTTTAAATATAAAATATAATTTTAAGAAATCTCCTTGGAAATGTGACAAATAAAAAAATTAAGTAAAATTGTACTTATCTGGTGTTGAAAATACATAAATGTACTTTTTGAAGTGAAAACAGGACACTTTGTGTTTATATTGGGCCTTACTTATAAACATTTTTTAGTTTTAAAACTAAAATAGTTTCGACTTGAAAATTGTGAGTGTACAAAATACGTGTGCTTCATTCACTACAGAAAATACGGGATTTTACCTAAACTAATTATTGCATATACCTAGCCCTGAGATGTATAAATAGAGAGCATTTGATTCCTTATTTCGCAGTACAATTTTGTTCGCTTTAGTATTCTTTTTATTTAGTTACGTTTAAAAAAGAGATTGAAAAGTGTGCTCAGCCTGTGCACAAAATGGAAGGAAGAAAATTCTATCAACTCAATGTCCAATGAATTGGCCTTCTCAGTCTCCAGACTGTAATCCAATAGAAAACGTTTGGAGTCTCATGAAGCTGAAACTTCGTGAAAAAAAAAAAACTTAGCATCTAATTCAATCTAATGCAATCTAATTTAATTTCGATTATGCTCAAAATTTAGTAGAAAATTGTCGAGAGAGATGTGTACGTATTAAACAATCAGGAGGAGACTGGCAATTTATTAGTTGTATTGTGAAATAGCCTTTGTAATAAATAATAAAATAAAAAAATAATAATAATAAAAACACTAAATCTTCTTTTTCTTTTACCGTATTTTCTGTATAGTGAAACACACTGTATCTAAGTTATAATATTATTTCTTCATTTTATATGTATGTATATCCTTTTACGTTGTTATTACATATTTAACAATAGTTAGCAACATTGAAATAAAATAAAAAAGAAAAAAAAAACACCAAGGAAAAATCTTCTCTCTTTTTTTCTTTAAAAATGTTATATTATTTTCCAGCATTCTTTCACGTGCATAATATATATATTTTTTTTCGTTAAAAATAAATCAAGATTACCATCATCTTCGAATGTTTTTTTTTCTTTGTGAAATTGTGATTCGTAAAGTCCATTGATCGACAGGAAATTCATTGGTTTTTAAAATAAGAATATAAAAAAATAAATAACACAATATTCCAATAAATAAGATATAAAGAGCCATAGTACTTAGAAAAAAAAAATGTCTAAATAACTAAAATGATTTAAAAAATAAAATAAAAAATAAATAAAAAAAAAAAAAGCAGACGAGAAATAACAAATGATAAGAATTCATTGATAAATCTATATATTTTACGATTATACGATTGAAATACAGACAATGATGTGATATGTAGCTATACTCTTATGTATTTATAAATGTACATATGTATACATATACAATAAGCTCTCTATCTTTTCAATATAAAATTATATTGATTTTCTGATAAATCTGTTATTTAATAATATCCTATAAAATTTAGATGAAAAGCTAAATGTATTTTGAGGTTAATTTTTCATTTTATGACGGTTATAAATAATCCAGATAGGTACATACATATGCATATGAGTGTTTCATTTTATATCTTTTATACTTACGAGTATGTACATGGTCTTATGAATTGGTGTGTAAAATTTGAAATTTATGTTATTATGTATTTGTATATATTAAAAAAGTTTTTAAACGGGAGAATGTTTATCAGGAAATAAAGATCTATAAAATGTTAGTTAGTAAATTAAAATGGCACAGATTATGTTTTACTTACATTTTATGAAAAAAATAAAAAAGGAAAACTTTTCATTAGTAGGTACATGAATATATTAAAAAAAAAATCATGTGTATATTATATTACTTTTCATTTAGAATAAATTTTAAAATGACACACTTAAAAGCAGTTATATAGTGAAATATTGTAATAAAAACGCGAATTAAAGGACTTACAATTTTATTATGGGAGGAAAAAAACAATTGAGTTTTATGTTTTCTGATGTGTGAGTGTGCGTGCGTATTGATAAATTTTATTTTAACTTAATTACATGTAATTTTGTATTTTATTGTAGAATTTAAAAAAGGATTTTTCTCTTAAATTACTTCTATCATATACTATAATGATACCCTTTTTTATGTTTTATTATTTCTACTTAATTATCTTCAGTTTCAACATTTTGTTTCCGTAAAATAAATGATTTTTTATTCTTTGTTTTTTTTTTTTTCAAAATATTCTTATACTTCAAAATCATGTAATCGATAAGGTTCAATAATAATTAATAATAATTCTTATTAAAAAAGTTTTTTCAAGAGGATTTATTTATTTTGATCTTGTTGAAAAGATAAAAGAGTTTTGTTATTCATGCTAGAGGAAATTCATGGAAAACTGTGAAATTTTGAGAAAAAAAAATATTATTTTTGTTATTAAAACATTAAAAAGATTTCATGTACACGTGAATGGAAATTGTTTATTAACATTTTATTAATTTTTTATTTTTTTTTATTTTAAAGAGAAAATAAAAAGTAGTAAATAATGGAAAATAAATATTTTAATTATTCTGTTTATGACATCGTATCAGTATGTATGTACTTAATTATTACGGTTTACAGAAAATTCAATATACAAATTTCAATCATTTATGCTGGTATAATTTTTATTGAAGATACTTCAGGTTATTTTTATTTTTTTTTACTTTTAACAATTTTTAAAAACAATATTTAAATTGGTATTTTTATTATAAAAGCTATCAGTTTAATAATAAAATATATCGTATTAAATTAATACTCTTAAAAAAACTTATTTTTTTCATGTAAATTTTAATTTTTTCCTATAAAACATTGTTTTTTTTGTTTGTCCAAAATTTTTCATATGACTAAAATTCATTTTTATTATTGCCGAAGAATAATAGTTTTAGTTTGAATAAGATCAGTCTGTACATGTAGAAGAGAATGAAAATCTATCTAACGTATAAAAAATAAAATATTCAAATTTTTTAAAATACCTATATAGAATTCACGTGTAAATTTAATTATGATATATTTTTCGAATATTCAATTTTATAAATCTTTATTTCATGACTTTGTCAAATATATGAAAATGTTTTTTTTTTCTAGATATAGTGTATCTTCAAAAATGAATCATTGCTTTGCTGATGCGATGCTGATGCTTGTCACAAATTCAAAAATTAAACGCAACTTTTATGATGCGTTGTCACATATTCAAAAAAGCATCGCATCAAATCAAGTATTCGAAATTCCTTGTAATATTCAGCTGTCATGTAATAGCATTGTATCGCCAACTAAAAACTTTGCGTTGTCATAGCAACAAGTAATGTTTTCGCATCACGAACAGAAGAACATTAGCATCACCAAAGCAGCGATTCATTTTTGAAGATACACATATATACATATTATGTATGTATATATAGCTACACACATTGTTCTTATAATATTCCTAAGAAAATTCCATATTCCAAGTGCTCTTAAGATTTTTTTTTTCTTTTTACAGAAAAAGGATCTAACCAAAAATTCATCTATTAAATAAAATTATATTTCATGTAGGGTAAATATACTAATTTCGAATCCATTTTTAAACAAAATATACAATATAAAATATAAAATAAATATAATAAATTCAATTATGTACTCGTATATTTTAATTTCTATATTTTTTACGTAAAAAGAGATTTAAAAACAAACCTTTTAATAAAAATAATAATAAACAAACGAACCGATCAACGCAGGAACTCAAAATAGATACATTTACCTTTTATACATTTATATATATAAGAAAGTGGATAATATTAAAAGGATATTTTACTATCATATTTTTACAGACTTTATTACAGAAAAAAAAAGAAAAAAAAAACACAAGTATCATAATATACTGTACCAGTATTTGTATATACAAATGTATATTGAATCTGATGATGCGAATAAAGAATTATTACAGTAAATAAGTAGGTAAGTAAATGTTAAGAAAAAGATAAATGTTAATTAGTTACTAAGTGGAAAAGTATTAAAAGTTGTGTATAAAATGGTGTAAATGATGATAGAACGGATTTTTATTACATTATATAGGATAATGATGTTGACAAGGGAAAAATATAAAATAAAAAATTTTATGTTAAAGATAACAACAATTTTATAAGAATGAGAAAATTTTAATTTTAAATTTTAATAATTAAAATGTTTTTTAAAACAGATTAATTAACATCTTTTGGAAATCACAATTGAAATAAAATATATTTTCTAGATGATAGACATTTTTAATTGGCATAAATTTAAAGTAATATAACTTATATAATATGTAGTTAAAATTATTCTATAACGAAAACAATAACACTATATTTATAATTTCTTAATAATTTCAATAAAAAAATGTAAATTTCAATTAAAAATTTGTTTTATATGAAATTTGATAATTCCTTGAAATATGAAAATAAATTGAATAAATTATTCAAGCAAAATATGTTAAAATTTATTTACTATTCAAACTACAAAATTCTACTATATATAGTGATAAAAGTTCATAAAATAAAAAAAAAATAAAGTTTATACAATATGTGTGTACATATGTATATGTATAAAAATATAAGATACATATGTAGTTTTGTTTCCATAGTTACTAGAAAAGTAAAATTTTTAAGATACCATAAATAATCAAAATTTACACATAGCATAGTTATATACACAAAATGCGGTTAATAAAAATTATCCAATTATCCATCATAGGATGAAATATTCTTTGCTTTTTTTTTGTGTCTAAATCATTTCATTTTCGTTCATTGACCATAAAATCTTATTAGAATTTATCTTATTTTCCTTTTTTTTTTTGTTTTCTTTTTTAAATAAATCCTCTTGAGCCTACTCATTTTTTTTCATCTTATGTTTCAAAAGAAGACTTCGTCTGTGAGAGAATTTCCTTTTTTTTTTAATATATCATTTCATATTTTTTTTCTTAATCTAAATAAAATGTATATTTATTATTCAATGTTATACAGATTGGATAAATTTTTTTTTTTTTTAAATAAAACATGAGTGGTATATATAGGTATGCATGTATTTTGTTGTATTTTTAACGATTTTTTAAAGAAATTTTACAGTTTTACAGGAACTTAATATAATAAACTTGTTTGGTTTTTATTTCCTCCTTCTTATAGATTGTTATTTACATTATGTATACGAAAATATATTCATACCTACAGATACTCGTATATTGTATTTTTGTTTTTTTTTGTTTTTTGGTGTAGATATCAAAAAACAAAATCTGATACTTTTATTCAAAATTCAATAAGAACGAAATAATGTTCAATTTTTTTTTTAAATATATAAAAAAATCTATTCACATTTCAATATTTAAATATTAAAATTTTATTCATACATAAGTATACATACACTTACGTTCGAAAAAATAGCAGTGCCTAGTGAAAAATATTTACCTCGTGAAAATTTCATATAATTCAAAGCCGCACTGTATTAAAACTCACATAATTTGTAAAATTACTACCTTTCTTACTGCAATATTGTATGTATGCATAGATGTTCTTTTCAATTACCTCTCATTCTATTTTGAGTTAATAAACGGAAAGTGCATATTTTAGGTGTTCGAAAAAATAGCAGTATTATTTCGAACGTAAGTGTATGTATGTACAGGTTTGAAATTTAAAATTTTTTTCTGTGTAAATTGATTTAAATTTAATATTATAGGTAAAGGTAAAGTATTCAATTTTGATTTTTGTTGTTTCAAAATTATTTAAATAAATTATTAACCAGTGAATTATAATAAATTAATATATTAAAGTTCTCCGGTACACGAATACTGCATAAAAGAAATATTCTTCATTATTATCTTCTTCTACTTCATTCTGTATATAATGATGTTTTGATAGCACACCTGGCCAATTTTGTAATTTTTATTGTTCTTCTTAAGTTTTTTCATTATTTTTTTTTATTTATTTTTTTTATTACTTAGTTTCGTTTCAATTTCATTCAAATGACATTCAAATTTTAATTTGCACTAAAAAATAAATTATGAAATTTGTGAAACAGTTTTGCATTTGTTACGCGTAAATTTATTTTCTATCCTGGGGTAGTTTGTGTATTTTTAGAAATGATAACACTATCACAACATTCACAAAATAAATTGAGTTTATTTTTTTTTCAGTATAACAACAACAAAAACAACAACAACAACTACTACTACTGCTACAGAAAATATAATTGAAGAAATTATTTTTGTTTCCATAAAAAATTACTCTCTATCAGGACTATCAGTTCCTTTTTGATGGAGTAAAGTAAATTCTATATATGTACACGTTTTAAAAAAAAAATATATTGCTTTAAGCTATTAAATCAAAATGAATGACTTTAAATCGTCAATAAATTTTAAGTAGAAAAAAAAAGTTCAATTTCACTAGAATAATCATGGGAAAAAAATTCAAGTATATACCTACGTAGGTGTACTAACTTCCTCACGTGGAAATTCATAAATAAAAATCTAAGAAAAAAATTCGAATATCTTTAAATGGAAAAGAATTAGAATTTAATTTCATTTTTTTATGTATTTTGAAAAAATTTTAGCAGTAGCTGCTATATCATAAATTTCATAAATTTCTTAACTTTTTTTTTTCTCAATTAAATTTCTTATGAACTTAAAACTAAATTTTCAGAATCTTTACATTTTTTCCATAATTTACATTAATTTATGAGCTCAAAGAAAAAAAAGATGAAAAATAAGTAATTTAGTTTATTTAAAAAAAATGTTACCTAATTTTCTATTTTTTCACTTTTTTCTTAGAATTTAATATCTACGTACATTTTTCTTCCGCCTTCATTATAAATATTACAGTTACATAAATTCTTTTTATTATTTATATTTTTTTTGCCTGTTTAAATAAAACACATAACATAGCAATTTGTTTTAAACTTTATAAAAGTGTTATAAACATTTAAGACGGATATTAAATATGTATAAAGTTTTTTTTTCTTGAAAATGTTATTCATTTTTCAATTATTTTAGTGAATTTGTTAAATTTATTTTTTATTTCTTTGAATTTCCCTTTAGTTTGTAAACATTATAATATAATTGTGAAGAAGCATTAAAAAGAAAATTATCCAAAATTTAAGAAAGAATGTTCTTAAATATTTAGAATATTCTTATATATTCATGGATTCAGTTTTCAAGTGAAGTGCTTTTATGTATGTATATTATCATTATTTAAGGTCTTTGGAAAAATTTTTTTATTGGTTTCCAAAAATCAATAAAGAGAGAAAAATAAATATACCTACTGCTTTTATTAATGTGTCGAATAAAATTAAATATCTTTAATTTTTTTTTATAAAATTTACGTTGTGTCAAGTATAAATTTTTGAATTAAAAAAGATAGCTTCTAGAGTGGATTTATTAAATTTTATTGAATTTTTTTTCCATTTAACAGGTTACATCATCAAAAGACACTGTTAGTTCTAACTACTTCGTAAAAGAAGTGTTAACATTTTTTTTGAAAATGTTTTTTTCTTTCAAAACTTGATCCAACACCAACGATGAAAATAAGTTACATACCTACTGTACTCAAATATATATAAAATAGTTCGGCCAATTGGTTTTTAAATCATGTATTATTATGTTTTTAGGCCTTATAACTTCTGAACGGTAAGAAGTACAAAGGCACGGAAATGTTGTTGGAAGGAAACAAGGGTCCTCTAAAATTTTCCAAAAGAGTATATGAGCCTAGCGTGCCCATGTAAAAAGTTGTAGGGAAAAACAAGGTGCCACACAAAAAGTGCCAAATATCTTTCCCACCCTCTAACTCCGTAACAGTTGAGATTGCTCACCCTCACCATACAATTTTTTATTTGTCTCGTCGAGCCCTATCCTAGTACATATACATACATACATACGAGAGTTTTAGGTCTCAACGCATGTAAATTTGCATTAAGTTGGATAAATATTGAATTTTCAAAGGTTATATGCAAATATAAGGTTATATCATAGATTAGATTTAATATGTACTAGTCTATGGTTATATCTTTATATATTCATTCTACATTCTAAATAAAATATACGTGTATATATGTATATATGTTTTTAAGTATTAATATTTGCGTAGGTGTTATGCGTAAAAATTTATTCACATATTGATTCATTTATTTATTTATTCATTCATTCATTCATTCATTCGTTTATTTCTATTTGAACATAAATATTCCATTTTAATGGGATATTGTGAATAAAATATTTTTTGAGATACACATATGTGTACATATTACAATACAAATGTACATATATGTATGTATATAAAAGTATTATTTTATGTATTTCTTGTATTTTATGTATGAGTATGTACAATGTACATATATATAAATATAGTTATTGTATTAAGATTAAAGATTCAGTTAAACATGTTCATGTTTATCCTTTTGATCGCAATTATCAATTTTAGTATGTATGTATATCACAAAATAAAAAAATGTAATGTGTTGTAACATTTATGTTACACAATATGTTTATGTATAAATTAGATTAAGTTCATGAACCTTTTAAAGAATCGATTTATTCTTTTTTTTTTTTTATGTTGAGGGATGTTTTGATTATATCTGAAGTTGTTGATAAAAATAAAAGAAATTTTGTGTATAACTTTTTTTTTTTTTTTTTTAATTAAAACAGAAAATGATAAATTATGTACGTAGAAACAAAGTTTTTCTTTGAAAAAAAAAAAAAAACCAAAAAAAAAAGTTTTGTTTTTCGATTTTCAGTTCTGATAGTTTATTTTTTCCCTGAAAATTAAGTAAATAAACGTGTTTCTAGTTTTTATGATTCTCACAGACAAAATATAATAACTATGATCATAAAAACTAAAAATATACATACTTATCTTGTTTAATTTTCATTTGTCATATTATGTAATTATATATTCAATTAATATAATATGATATTATGATGTACATATGAATGTACATATATCTAAAATGACAAACAATTTATATATTTTTCTGTACAAAAATAATGACAATAATAAAAAATATAATTTTGTAAATCAGTTTCATACTTTTCTTATCTTTTTATAAAGGTGAAAAATTACACATATGTGATAAGACATATTGTAAATATAACACGTTTTCTTTTTTATTTATTTTTTTTTTATATATGGAATTGTGTGAAAATTAAAGCCTTTTCAAAATTTTTCAAGTTGTTTTTTCATGATTTCCCTTTAATTTGAGCGATTTTTGAGTATTAAATTGATTTTACTAAGAAAAAAAGTACTTTTTAAATTCAATTCAAAGATATTTATGTATTTACACATATACTTATGTTCAGAAGAGTTCAAATGATAATGTTGTTATGAGAAAAAAAAGGAGTTTGATTTATTTTGACGAAAAAAAAAAAAGAAGTTCATAACAGTTTGATACTATACATAAAATACTCTTATTTAAAGTACATATATTATTATTTTTATATGTATGTTGTATACGTTTGATAACAATTAAGCGTAATATTAGCACGTGTGAATTTGCAAAATAAACAATTTTCACAAGCACAAACACGTGTTAATATAATTTTTTGAAAAATATGTAAAGTCATTGTTCGAATGTGTGTACAATAAAAAAAAAAATTTAAGGTTTAAGTATGATTACATCATCTCAAAAAGATTCATTTTAATATATGTATGTTCTTCGTTTATATATTTTTGTATCCTTGTAAAATTTTCTTAAACAAAGAATGTTTGTTTTTGTTATTTAAACTTATATGAAAAAAAAGGAGAAAATGGAAAAAAATAATAATATATGAAATTTTAAAGTACATTTTTGAAATTTACCAAGTTTATAAGGGTTTAGGTTTTAAAACTTATTATGTACAAAGTATATTTACATGTATGTACATATATCATCTTAAAAAATTTAAAATAACATTATTTCATTTAGAAGATATTATAATGTATACACGTATCTTATTTTCAATTTCAAGTTTAATTTATGTTTCTATAAAAACAAATTTCATATATTTCTTTCAAACTTCTTCATATACATATGTATACATACATATATGCAAAAAAAAGTTTTGTATGTGAAACAATGTTTATACATTGTAATAAGTAAGGTAAAAAGTATTTATTACATTTGGAGAAAAATAATAAAATTCAAAATTTCATTTTAATAAGATTACTGCAGGGTGAAGATTTCATCACCTTTTATTTTATTTCAGATATTTTCATTGATTATTATTTATAGTTTTATAGTAAAATGTATACATTTGTATATAAATAAAAAACAATAAATACACATTATATAACTTTTCTTTTGATTTCAAATTTAATATTCTTACCAGACAGTATTAGCACAATACGTGATATTTAATTTTTGTTTATTTTTGTTTATTTTTATTTAATAAAATACATACATAAGATTATCTTGGATTTAATATTGGAAAGAATGAGATATATTAGTTTTTTTTTGTTTTTTTTTTGGGATTTTTGAAATTCAATATACATATACACGTGACATTGTTTAACGTATTATCATAGTATACATTTCTAATGAATGAAATTGTAAGATATTTTTCAAAAAAGGGAAGAAAAATTCAATCTTGAAAAATTTGAGCATTTTTTGATTGAAACTATTTTTCAAGTATGTATATGTTTATACTTAGATAACTTGAGAACTAAAACTTCTCAACTTTAGAGAAAAAATATAAAGGGTTCGAGAAAATCAGTAAACACACATTTGCTAAATATCCTATTCAAGAATTTACAACAATATATAAAGTTCAAACTAAGTTATTAAATTTAATTCTAAAAAAATAAAGATATGTTTGTTAAACAACCATATAAAAATTTTCAATGATCCTTGATCCATTTGGAACTCTTTTTCTTTTATTTTTCTATTATGTATAATGTTTATATATGATTTTTGTCTCGTCAAAAATACTTTATTTTATTGCCTTTCACTTTAAAGATTTAATATTGAAATAAATGACCCTAATATTGATTAAAAAAAAAAACCCTTCAATAAGAAATAAATTTAAATTGAAAAATCAAAATTTATTCTATACGCATTGGCATGTGTATCCTTTTAAAGAAACGATCTAAAAACAGTTTAAAAATCATAGCAATTGTAAATTGTGAGAAAAATTATGTAAAATTGCTTTTGATAAGATAGGGGAATTTATTGATTTTGTTTTTTATATACCTTTTTTATTGTTGTTGCTAAGATTCCATAAAATTACATAATATGAAAATATACAACAAGAGAAAAAAAAATAAAAAAATATATAAATACTTATAATATAAAATTCATATCATGAATTTCGTGAGGCTATATAGTAAATTTAATTTTGAATTTATTGTTTCGAATATCTTTTCACACACATGAATTATTTTTTAATATTTATTTGTTCTCATGTAAATGAAAAATTTGATTGATACTCGTATAAGTATCTATTTTGATATGTTGTGTATGATAAAAAAAAAATTTGAAAAAGTTAGCAAAAAAATCATGTAAATCATGTGCGATATAAATTTTAAAATGATTTATAACATTGCTCACTGTCAAAATATAGTAAGAAATATTTCTAGACCATAAAGTATTTTCTTAAAAATAGATTGTATTTTTAAAAATAAAATACATATAGACTAGAAGTTAAAGTTTTGATTATATAATTCATAGTACAAAATAAATATAACCTCTTAATTGCTTTTGAAAATTTCCCTCCTATAGTACTACGTATACATATGTGTACATAAGTATGTATGTGTGAATAGTAATTAATAATAAAGTTCATCTTAGAATTTATATAATGTACAATAACAAAAAAATAAGGATAATTTAGAATAAATTTAAAATTTGTAAATGAACAGAAGAATAAGAACACAAAAAGAAAATAAAAACTTAAGAATTTAATTAAGAAATTCAATTATGAAATACTTGTAATTAAATTTACCATAACAGACTAATTTTATAAACTAATTTGTACAGTTAATTTTAATGACGTTTTTTTTTTTGTTGTTTATGGTAAAATTTTCAAACAAAATATATCTAATGACCTTTATTAAAAAACATTTTTTAACAACAAATCATAATTATCATATTAAAATATGGAATAAAATTTCATATTAAATTATACAATACAATAAATAATCCTTTCATATTTTACACAAAGAATGTTTTATTTAAATCTTTAAATATAAATGTGTAAAAGGATTCATATAATGGTGAATATCATTTATAATTTCCAAAAGATTAATTTTAAAACATGTTTGAAATTGTGGTATATACATACTCGTATATAGTAATTTAATTTAGATGAAATTTTTGTGTAATTAAATTAATATAATAATTTCATGGGAGAAATCGAATTAAAAGGCAAACAAATAAAAGGATATTGTAAAAATATGAGAAAATTGGAAATTTAAAAAAAAAAAAAAATTTGAACTAATTAAAAAATTAAAGAAAAGATTGTTTTTTAAATTCGGTTAAAAAATATTCAATTATTTTTAAAAATATGTACAAAATTACATACTTTACAGAATAATTAATAAAAAAGTCCATATAATACTTTTACTAAAAAAAAATTCTTTTATTAATATTTCTTTTGTATAAACAATTTTTTGTTTTTGTGTTTATTATTCGAGAGTAATTATGTAACTACATATATTTAACAATATTCATAATTTTAAGAATTATCAAAAAATTTAATAATTATACAATTCTTGTGGAATTTTTAATTGTATTAAAAATATTTTGTGTTAAATTAGATAAAATTCCTAATTTATTTGAATTAATTTGTGTTAATTCTAATGATAAATTTTTTTTCATTGCACTTATATTCATTTTATTTAAAATTAATTCACTTAAAATTAATGAAGAACTATTAAGTAATTGTAATGTTTTATTTCTTTTATTTGCTGTAAAATTTTGTAATAACAATGATGTTGTATTAAAAAAATTTGAAAATGTATTAATTGTTGAATTTATTTTATTTATTGTTGAATTTTTTAAATCTGTTATTAGAATTGATGTTGCATTTAATAAATTTGATAAAACTGTATTATTTATAGTTTGATTAATTGCATTTATTATAGCAGCAGTTTTAGTAAATAATGCATTAGTTAATGCATTTGAACTAGCATTTAATATAATTGATGATGTATTTAAAATTGTTACAATTGCATTTTGTTTTTGTTGTTTAAATGCTCTTAAAGCAATATCTGTTGCATTTATAATATTTATTGTATTATTAATTGCTCTTTCAATAAATGATCTTGTTTTATTTTGAAATTGTGACATTAATGCTTTTGATGCATTCACCAATGTTCCAAATATTGTTGGTCCACCAAATTTTATAAATCTCGGTTGAATTTTATTATAATCATCATTTTTTGATAATTGTTGTTTTTCAAATGTAAAACATTCACTATTATGAATAATATAAAAACTTAAAAATAATATAAAAATTTTAAAATTTTTTAATATCTTTACAATCATTTTTTTAACAACACTTTTTTCTTCACATAATTTAAAAAAAAAATAATAATAAATTTTGTTATTTTGAGAATTTTATTAGATGCGTTCCTTTTTATATAAAAGTGCCACAAGGTAATGTTTATGCGTTAGTAAGTAATGTCTTACACAAAACAATTGTTTAAACAAAATAAGTTCAATCATCTAGTATTTTTTTGAAAAGCAAAAAAAAAACCAAATAAAAACCAGAAAATATTGTAAATAAGGTCAAGTTCATTTTCAAACATGATCATGTATGGAAATTAACTTTTAAATTAAATTAATTCATTGAAATTTGTTTTCTTATTACAAATGATCTTGAATGACAGAACAAAATCTTTAGCTGAAGGTTAGTTTACTTATTTTCAAAATTTTTCTACTATACTATTTTTATTTTTGGAAGTCAGTATTGTGCTTATGAAGGCAGTACCCGATGAGTGACAGCCCTTGGTAATATTTAATTTGAAAGATTTTCCTCGATTAAAATTATGAGATCTGATCACCCCACACACGAGACAGATTTATTCAAACGCAATGTAAAAGAATATAGAAAAGTATGCCTATCTTGCCTGTACTGACTTCCAAAAGTAAAAATAGTAAAGAAAAATAAACTCTATAATTTCAAAATGCATTTTTCTATGGGCTAAACTAATACTCAGCCGATAAAGTATTATTTACATTAAAAAAATATTTTTATTTGAAATACAATTTAAATCAATATCATTTCATGTTATTTTTAAGTTTTTTTTTGTAGTTGTTTTTGTTTATTTTCTTATTATTTACGTTTTTACAAAATGTTTTTTTTTCTCCAAATATCACGGAAATTGTTATTCCAAAAGTTTTATTATCCTTTGTAGAAAAACAGTTTCTTTATTCTATTAAAAAAATAAAAAAAATACATAGCTACACCACAACATAAATATGTACGTATACTAACTCTAAGTGATATATAATACAAAAAGCTCACATATGAGTGCATGTTATGTTTTCTGTATTATTTTTTTTATCCGTCTATAAAATGCAATCCACCTACTCTTATTTTAATAAAACATAAATCACATGACTATAGAAAATACGAGTACGAGTACACTATGTATTTCGCCATTTGATATTATATAATATATGTGTACGTATGACGTTTTATATTATGTAATATAAAATGAAAGTTTGAAATAGAAAAGTTCTAAGTTTCATCATCTGTCTTTGTCAACAAGTAGTCTCGATGTCGTATGTCTTTTGCAGCATGAAAATTTATATGAATAAGGAAGAAAAAAAAAATAAATAAACAACTTTATACTCCTCGTATAAAGGATCTAATAATATAAATTCTGTTATCTATAAAATGAAATCAAAACTAAAATATTTTTCAATGTGCTATTATAAGAAAACCAATATGAATTTACTATATATAAAAAAAAAACCTTATGCCGTATCTAAAAATGTTAAATGGCTAACTATTTCCGAAATATAACACATAATTTTTGTTGTTGTCATGTTAAGAAATCGAATCTATTATATTGTAAATACATACATACTCGTATATGGAAAAAGTGTAATGTGAAATAAATAGGATTGAAAATTTAGAAATATGAAAACAATTTTATGAATTCTTACAAAAAAACACGTTATATACGAGTATACAGGAATGTTTTTTTTTTTTTTTTTTTGTAATCTGTTTGAAAAATGTAACGAACATAAATCTTATAAAAAGAAAAATCACTCAAAATTAGAACACTCAAAGCAAAAACAATAAATAGAATGTATTAATATAAAATAAAATGATTATATTGTGCGCATGATTAAGAAAATATTATATAGTTATTTTTTTTTTTTGTTCTTACAAAATGTGTATATCCTTTACTTCTATTCAACTTGTATCAATGAAAAATCACAAATGAATGTAATAATAACAACAACAACAAGATAATATAGTAAAAAAAAAATATATTTTAGAACATATTTATCCCGTGTTTATTGTGTCATTCAGGATTTCAGTTCATTGTGGTATTTGAATCTTTCCGGTTATCCGGAAAAGTGCAAACGGAAAAGAAAAGAAAAATTTCACCTTGTAATAAATAACATTATTATTATTTTTTTTAAAAAAAGGATTTTTTTCAAAAAAATCTAAAATAATATTAAAACAATTATTTTTTAATTAAAAAAAAAATAAATAAAAATGAAATAATTGAGATTTATTTTTAAACTTGTTTTAAAGTTCTTTTAAATTTGTTTTAAAGTTGTTTTTTGTTTTTTCTTGTCAAATCAAAGGATTGAAATTAAATTAAAATTGTAATTGTGAAATCAAAATGCAAGATCAATTACTTTATATGTTAAATAATATAACATTTGATATAACATCAACAATTAATGTTAATAATATTAATTTAAGTGATATTTATTTAAATAATTCATCTCAAAAATTTATACAAAATATTAATTATTTAAATAATACAATAACAAAAAATTTAACAACAAAATTAAATACAAATATTAATAATAATAATAATAATGTATATTTAAGAAGAGATCCATTAATTATTGTTATACCAATGACTGTTATTTATTCATTAATATTTATAAGTGGTATGTTAGGTAATATAATCACATGTTTAGTTATTGCTAAAAATCGTGCAATGCATACAGCAACAAATTATTATTTATTTAGTTTAGCAATATCTGATTTATTACTTTTAATTTCTGGTAAGTAAACAAAAAAAAAATTTTAATTTATGCAAAAAAAATTAATCCTTAAAAATTCGAAGATAAAACATCTAAATTGAATAAATTTTTTTTAAATTTCTAAACTTTTGCTAAAGGATATTCAAATACGTTTTATTTTTATCTGATTTAATTTTTTGTTGTTGTTGAAAAATATTTTATTTAAATTTGAAAATTTTTTGAAGGTGGTATTATTTTAATACTATGGAGATCCTGTGACTTTTCATTTATTATTTATATTTGTCATATTATTTATTGTATACATGATGTGCATTTTATTGAATTTTATATTATTTAATAATTTTCAAACTTCAAGAGAAACTAATCCTTTAGGGTTAAAATGAACAAATAATTTAAATTTTAGTATTTTTTTTTTCACTGTGTGGGAGGAAGTTCATGGGAGTTTATTCAAAATAACAAAATGATATGTATAGAAATTTTTATACTTAAAGTTTTCAATTTAATGCAAATTTTTTGAATTTTAAGTTTCTTAGTGATATATGAATTTTTTTTTTCTTAGAAAATTTACATTTGATTTTATCACAACTTTTCCTTGGAAAAATTTCAATTTATAAAAAAAAAGAAAATTTTATTATTAATGTTGAGTGTGAAGAAAAAAAAAAAGACAATCCTTAACAGTTCGAAATTATTTTTAGCTTATATAAATAAATTACCAAAAATATCTAAAGTTAAACAATTATGTATATTCATATACATATGTATATGTATATTTTTATTATGTTTTGGTACATACGTACATTTGTACTATTTTACAGTAACAAAATAAACATTTCCTTGTTGCGTAACAGATTAATTAATTTATAAATATGTATATTTTCGTCATCAAAAAGTATGTCTTTTAGAGCTTGAAGGCTTAAAGTATCAGGTTAATAATATGTACATACATGTTATTTATATGGTTTTTTTTTAATCAAAACAACTTCCTAAGGAAGTTATATTTGCACGTGTGCACGTACAAGCAATATAATATACACTTTTACTGACTTTTAAGAGATCCGTGTTATAATAATGAATTAAATTAAGATAATAAATTTATCTAGGTAAAAAGTTGGTCTATATAATATAGAAAAAAAAAATATTTACCTTAACTTATTAACATTATAGTGAGGGCTAAAAAAAATACATAAATACTTATATACATAAGTAATTTATGCAAATTCTCATATTTTTTAAAAATTGACACCCTCATCAGTTTCAGTTTACTTTGATAAAAATATTATCTGTATTTCTTCGATAATAATGTTAATTTTATTTTTATCATTTTTGTTTGTAATCTTGAATTGCTGTTATTTGCAATTTCAATTATTTACTTCATCAAAAAGAAACATAATTCTGTCGATCCAAAAAAAATATGTACTGTATAGAAAATTTGAATCAATCAATATATTTATTCTTGTGTAACGTTCATAAAATTAAAATAAAAAGATTGATTAAATAATGCTAAAGATATTTTGTTATCTGATGATATATCTTAAAAAAGGTTTATAAAATTACTCATTTATCATTTTATTCTCTGTTTACACAGATCCAAAGAAAGAGATGTTAAAAATTCGGTTTTTTTAATTTTTTTTTTAATTAATATATTCTAAGGATTTATTTTTCATGTTTATTATACAGTTATTTAGCATAATTTCATCTACCTATCATAAAATAAAATAAGATAAATAGTATATACATAAGTAAGCAAGTAAATATACATGTATAAGAAAAATATCATGTTTTATTTAAAACATCTGTCTCGATTGTAAATTCCATTTTTTTTTCTCATACCTGCGGCTAATTTAACTTTATAATTATGAAATAAAAAAAAAATATATACCTATGTACATAAATATAAATAGCCAAACATTCTATGTAAACTGAATAAATGTTAATAAAGAGTGTAATATTTTTAGAAAATCTGGAGGATGTCATTAATTCTATATGTTACTGAATTTTCCTTTTCAAAATTTTCTATTTATTTAAGGATTTTTATGTATTTTGTTTTTCTTTAAGAAATTCAGATTTTTTTTTTTTTTTAAATGTCACAATGAGTATTTTCTTGAAATTATTAAAAAATTTACATTTAAATTTGAATTTTTTAAAGTATAAAAAAAAAAAATTATTATGAACCTTTTTAAGCTGTTAAAATTAAAGGAATTCTCTAGAATTTAGAAAAAATTTAAAATTATGAAATTACATAATTGTATTCGGTTTCACGAAGTAAAGAAAATTTTTTTAATAAAAGCCAGTTAATTAAAGTATTATTTTCAGTGTTATTAGAATCTGAATCAATTAATTTGGATGTTTTTTATTATACAAAAAAATTAAATTTTCAAACAAATTATTCAATTGCCCTATAGACTTGAAAAAAAATATGTATCCTTATTTAAAGCAATATTACATAGAATAATAAATGAAATTTTTAATAATATTTAGAACCTTATATTGCCATTAGGCAAAAAAAAACATATTTTAAATGTTTTTTGCTTATCATAATTTTTCCTTCCTTGTACAAAATTGTAAAAAAAAATGTTATAAAAACACTTTTTTTTTTTTTTTTTAATTTTTGATTAACTTGGAAGTTGTTTATTTTTTTTTTTAATTGAATACCCTTGTGGCAGCTTAAAGTTTTCAATATATGTATGTATGTACGTACATATACCGTTTTTAGAATTTAATTTCTATAACAACATTACAAAATTATGTATTTAATGAAATATATAAAGAAAATAATATTATTAATTATAATTTGTATTTTTATGAGTATAATAGTATATGGGGAATTCCATTTGTAACGAAGGTCACATTCTGACTCTTAAATATTTAAAAACTCGTACAGCAATTGTATTCTTATCATACTTTTATGTTCTTAATATGCCTTCTAGTGAAAGCAAACGTCGTTTACAATAAAACAGAAAACTTCAAATATTTCTAATCAGAATCATCATTTTAGTAGCGTAACGGGTGTGACGCTAACGATTTCGAATTTCACGGATTTCCGTATATTTTACTGAATATCCTAGAATTTTCATATAAACAATTCCTAAAATTATTTTTAATTTTACTGTAGACACTTGAAAGAATATTTTAAAAAAATTTGACGAGGAACAATGCAATATTTATTTCATAATTAAAAAAAAGAAGTGTAACGGGTGTGACATATTTGGTAACGGGCGTGACAGCGAAACGAATTTCTACTGATAATGTAGCAAACAATTTTTTTCAATACTGTAGGTCATCTATAATTCTTATTCATAAAAAATGCATACCAAGTTTTAAATTAAGAATATAAAATCACATAAAATTAATATACACACTGTAAAATAATTTTATGTAAAACTGTAAAAACTGTAAAATATTTTATCAGAGAGATTAACTAAATCATTAAAATTAAAATTATCAATGAGTCTCATTTTGACCGTAGAAGGTATACAATTTATATTTATTACATATTGTACAGACTGTATTATATTAAATTTTATTAAAATTAAGAGTAAAAGTAAAATAATTAATTGTTTTAATTATAGAATACTGTTCTCCATAGTGATATCGTAAATAATTTAACACTAACTTACACCAAAAATTCGTATATACATACCTATCCAAATCAGCTTCTTCATATGAATTTTAAGGTAAAAAGTGGTCGATTTGCGTGGAATTCCCCATATATGTACATACTACAGTATAATTAACATTAGTAACATTAACAATGTACTATTTATTTCTCATATACGCATAAATTTAAAAGTTTTGAAAAATAAAAAATGATTCTTTATATAATTTAAAAGGGAAAATGAACAAATGTCGATATTAAATAATAAAATAAAGAAAAATTACGTTTTATGTTTTAGATTTGGAAAAACTGGATACACTTAGATTTTCAAATTAGCACTTTTCTTTTTGTACATTATTTGCTTGTTTTTTTTCTGTTTTTTTTTTTTTTTTTGCTTTCTTTTTCTCTGTTTTTCAACATAAAATTTCAATTATCTTATTGGTTATTCGATGTACGTGCCCATTTTCATGAAAAATGTTTTTTAAAAGATAAAAAATAAATTGAAATTTATAATATTTTACAATATCCGCAGCAAATTCAGTTACAATTATTATTGTTGACTTATTTTATATTCTTTTTGTGACTGTTTGTATGATTTTAATAGTGATTATTGTATTATTTGCCTTTTTCTATTAATAAAAAAAAAAATACTTCTATAGTTCACAATAATTTGAAGTGGTTAATATAATTTTGTTTCTTTTATGAATACGTGATATTTATATTTTCAATTTACAATTGAATTAATAGAAAAAATACATAAAAACAAAAAAAAATCACATACTTATTCTAACCTAAAACTAAATATTTTATTAAATTAAGATGAAATATTAATTCTATTGAGAATAATGTTGTTAAGGCTTCGAATTTTGATGTATCATCATAAAATGTAATTAAGGAAAAATTTCATTGTTTTTTTTCTTTTTGTTAAGTTTGGAACTTTTCTAATTTCCAGACGTTCTGTTTGCTTTTTTTTTTTTTTTTTGCTTGTAAGAAAAACAAATTTAACGAGATTAATGATTAAGTTTATGTTCTACTTATTTTTTTTTTTTACATCAGAATTCGATTTGAAAAATCAAGATATCATTTTTATGCCAGGGTTCAGGGTGTTTCTATTTAGTTGAGCGTAGCTGTATATTACCAAATTAACATTTAGATGAAGTCAAGTAATTTTTATATGAATCATAATTTAAAACAAAACACCAGAAAACAAAAATTTATTTCATAATATTTGCATTTTTTTTTCTAATTCAATTTATATCAGTGTTATTTTTGACGAAGGTTAAAGGTCAATCAATTAATTATGTAAGTTTAAAATATAACAACTTTTAACCTATATATTTTTAATTTAATTGCAAATTTTTTTGTTCATTTCGATATTTTATTAAATTTCAAAATGAATAATACAAAAACAAAAGGTTTCATATAATTACTTGTAATTGTAGATTATTTTATTCAGAAAAAAAAAATTACATTTTAATAAATTATGAATAAAAAAAATATTAAATTAATAAATTGAATTACGTGTTTTAATCTTACGATTATATTACATATCCATGATAATGATACTTGATTTTTTTTTAAATTGTAATACAAATTGAAAAATTTAATTATAGAATTAAAAATTTAAAAAGTGTAACCTTATCCTATTCATTAATATAATGAACTTAATTAAATTAAATATTTGAAGTGCTTTTCATATATGCATATAGAGAAAAAAATACTAGTAATGAATATAATTTTAACGATTTTTTTTTTTTTGTGTAGAACAAAATTCAAAAAGCAAAAAAAAATTGTACAAAATTATATAAATTGAAGTACCTACTTTTGAAAATTTTATAGTTTCAATTGAAAGAGAATCGTTGAAAATTAATTTACCATAAAAATAAAGGTACAATATAAAGTTTATATCATTATTTTTTTATTTTTATTCTAGACCATACTCCGGCATTAATATGTCTGTTAGAAAGATATCTCGAATAATGCCATTTAATTTTTTAAAATAAATATAAATTTGCACATCAGAATGTATGTATTCTATTATTTGAAAAATTGGATTATCCTTAATAACAATTTTTATAACTTATACAATATAAGAAAAATAAAGTACCTACCTACACTTTTTTTTTTTTATTACACGTTTGTTAAAACACCACACGTTTTACCTTAATGTATTTACAACTTAATTTATTTTATTTAAACTCATTTCCTGTGGTTATATGCATTTATCCAAGAAGGTAAAATGCGTGGAAAAATAGATTTTTTTTTTCACATCCAAAAAAAAAAGATTAATCACTATTATTTTCGTTTTTCATTTGTTTTTTTTTTCTTTTCGATTCTAGTGTTCATTTTTTTCTTTATAAATGAATTTCTTATATAAAAAATGATAAATACTGACATGAAGAAGTTTTAGACTATATATTCTTGGAAAATGTTATTTCAATCTTTATACATACAAAAATTTATTGTAATATGAAAAATTTAAAATATTTTCTCTTCGCATGAGGTATTTATATTGATTCCTGAAGTTTTTTTTTTTTTTAAAAAGATTTTCTTTTATAAACGTGCTACTTTATTTATTTTAAATATTAAAAGTTATTACATTTTTTTATTTTATTTTCTCAGAAAAAAAAAAAATCTGGTGTATAAGAAAGAAAAAAAAAATATTCACACTCATTTAATTATATGAAACTGTTAAAGCATATATCAAAAGCATAATTTTAAAATCTCATAACGGTATATTATAAAAAAAAATAATGATTGACTTTTTATTTTGTGATTTTCCGTAAAAGTATAAAATTCCATGAACATTCTGAAATTTTATTTTTCGTTTAAAAATTAATTTAATATTTTGTGTGTTTTTGAAAGTGATAATATATGCTGTAAAATGTCAATGACTTAAGTTTTTCGCTTTAAAATAATTGTTTTCACACAAAAGAGGACAAAATGAAAATTATTTATTAACGCATAAAATTACAAAAACAAACGAACTGCTTTGTTTTAAAATTTTACAATTAATTGAATATAAATTAAAGTTTCAAATTAAAAGCTTGTTGTTTTTATGCTAAGAGAAAAAAAAAAAAAAGAAAACTTTACGACTTTTAATTTTTATTATGACATTTTTCTGAAAAGTAAATTAAGTTAAATAAAACTTTGAAAATTTACATAGCCTTTTATTAAAAATAATGATACAAAACCAACAAAAAAATTTTTTTTTATTGTTCTATTATAAAATTAGTGTTAGTAGTTTTTTTAGTCCTTTTTTGAATTATTTTGTTGACTTTGCTTTACCCTGGCATTATCATTTTATAAGGTTGAATTTTTTCTTTAAAAATATAAAAAGTATGTTGGAAAATTGAACATAAAGTTTTCATCGTTTATATAGTAAAATAATTTTTGTATTAAATTACTTTTTTAATAATTTGAGTGCTTTTAAATTTTAACGAAATTTATAAATTGTGGTTACAGAAATTTTCATTACTTAGAAGTTTATGTCTTTTTTGTTGTTGTTGATTGTTAAACTTTGTTTTGAAAATGGAAAATTGTAAGAGAATCGAAATAAGATTGAAGTGGTGCCTTTATCAACACTGTTTTTTCTCTTTACCTTTTGTAACTTTCCCCAACCTTTATAACTCCAGTGCTATATGTAATTGAAAAATCAGTAAAGAGTATATGTATGTATACATATAACACTAACACAAATCCGAACTTCACAAAATGGCTCTCTGTAAAAATTATTTAGATCAGTTTCCCCTTTTCCACTACAGAATGATTGATTTTTTCCATAATTTTTTTCAGTCTTCTACTTTCACATTTCTAACATTTTTCAGTTTTGATCTTTTCCACAGATCGATCCATTCATAATATAAATTGTGTTTTTCTGTTTTCGGTCACCCTTTAAATTTTTTTAAAATTTTTAAAAATCCTTTTAAATACATACATTATACGGATATTAAAATAGTGTATTTTTTCGACCAAAAATTACTAGAATTTTAGTGAAAAAATTTTTCCCAATAAGTTAAATCGTCCTTAATTAGCTTAATTAATTGACAGCAGTGGCGGATTTAACTCGGTCAATGGACTTCTTTTTTCTGTCCCGCTCTTCCTTTTTTATAGATTCGTACTAATACTAAGTGATAATTATTACAATAAAACATCTAATTATTCCGCCCCTTAAAATTTTTGCCTCCCTAGGCCCGGGCCTAAGTCTAAATCCATCACTGATTGAGAGATGTCATTTTATTATTCTATTTTTCATAAATACTTAAATATGTATGAGTATTTATTTATTGATCTTGTTTCGATGTAAATTTAGAAAATTACATTTTAAGCAAATAATTATCAAATACATAGAAAATTTTCAACTACATACTTATATACTCGTATACAATAAATACAATCACAATCTAAAATTCTGATTATTTATATTTTCAATAACAGTTTGATTAAGTTGTTATTTATTTTTCATTTAATATGTGTTATTTAAATAACATATAAAACCTTTTCTTACTATTTATAGGACGAGTAAACAAAATAATCCAAAAATATTCAAAAAAATTACAAAAATTAATCAAATAAAATTGTATTGATTTTTATTATACGTATATTGATGAAAAAATGAATTATTATGAAAATTCTAAATGGAAAATTTGTAAATTTGTTTGTTTAACATATTTTTATTTCCATTGAAGTTTTTTTTTTTTTAACAAAAATTACAAGTCACTTAGATACATACTTTTCGTCTTCGTATGTGATTAAGTAATTATTGTTATTTTTTTTTTTTTTTTAAAGTAAGAAATTTTCTAAAATAAAATTTTATACTGGTTTACTTGAATGTCAGACATTAACAAAGAATATATTTATGTAAATTCTTTAACAACCATTCTAAAAAAAAGGTACAAAAAATTATTATGAAATTAAAAATAATTGTTGGACTTGTTGTAAACATAACAAATAAAAAACAAAATATAACAAATTTAATATAACTGCGTACATATTTTTCTTTCTGAATTTATTAAGTTTAAGCTCATTATGAAAATTATAAGAGTTTTTATATTTTAAACGGAGTATTGTATTTCAAAAAATAAAATTATCGTATTTAAATTTGAATTTTTTTATGGTTAGTAAAATGAATTATTCAATATTAAAAAACTTTTGAAATTTTTTTCAGCTATATTTTTTTTTCTCTTTATAATTTATTTGCCATTGTATTTAGATTTTTTTTTTTTTTGTTTGTAAGTAAAAAATTTCAATGTTTTTTTCTAATTAAATATGTATGTATGTGTATTCTACTTGAATATATTAAACTGTTCGTACATGTATGACAAAAAATGAATAATCGTGAAAATTTAAGTAACTTCAGTTAATTATGTGGGTGTACTGTAATCTACTAATAAAATATTAATATAACAAAACATTGTGTCTGTAATATTTTTAAATAATAATTACACTTCATTAAAAATAATGAATGTAAACATTTTTATTTTATATTATTCAATTCAATTTAAAAGCTTAAAATGAAATTTTTCACAAGAAATATTTATTTTAAATAGTATTTGGTATATTTCAGGAATAAATATGTGTTTTTTTTTTATAAAAAAATAATTTTTCATAAGCGATTTAATGAAAAAAAAAACAGTCTAAGTATGTATTTATATTCGTCCTTAGAAATTATTCCGCGTCATAATAAATTTTTGAAATAAAATATTAAAATTTTTCATATTTTATTCAATTTTGCGTTTTATGAAAAATGTTAAAAAAGGTTTTTCTGTATAAGTAACACATTTTCATAGTTGGTTAAGCTTTTAAAAGGAAAAACAAAAGAGTTTATTTAGCTATTGAGAAAATTTACTTTTTTTTTTAAGTACATAAAAAAATTATTTTAAAACAATTTAGTATAGTATGCTAGTATGGTTAAAAATAATTTGTGCGTTTGAAAAGTGTTTTTGTGTTTAATTTTACAATTAAATTTTATATTTCTTATAAGTACATATGTTAATTTTTACAGTGTGCTTTAAAAAACCACAATGAAGAAGGTCCTTTTACACCAATATTAACATTGTAATTGAGGCGCTCAGCGCTAGAACGGCCTAAGCCACATTAAAAAACAAAGGCAAAACAGGTTTATTGTTCATTGTACAGTTTTGCAAATAAACTGTTTTGCCTTTGTTTTTTAACTTGTCTTAGGCCATTCTAGCGCTGAGCACCTCAATTATAATCATTATATGTATATATGTACAATTTTGCATTTCTATGTATATATTGTCTACAATATATTCGTGAGAACTCAACTACAAAATAATGCCTTTAAAACATTTTTTAGATAATTTTACTGAACAAAAATAAATTTCCAAAAATAGATTTTGGACAAACAATAAATTTCAAAAAAAATTTCAAAACAAATTGATTTTTTATTTTATTTTTTTTTGTGGAACAATATATAAAAATTGTGCATTATAAAATTTTGGGTATTTTTAAGTACTTGTCCTTATTGTGTTTTTATTTTCGATTTTTTTTTCTGTTTATATAATAATTTAATCTTAATATTTTTGATAAGAAAAATTTCCATAAAATTAAAATATCAAACAAACAAAAAAAACATAATTAAGTATAATAAAAGTGAAATAAAAATAGCAATGGAAAAAAAGGTAACTTACATAAAGGTGTGTGTGTGTACTCGTCCTATTGATGACCTTATTCAAGCTTTTGTTTAACTTTCAGCTTCTACTGTTACATTCACCTCAGAAAAAATTTTTTGTTGTTGTTGTTGAGTATTTTTTATAAGATAATACATACATAAATATATATCTTTATTTTAAGTAGTATAGAGTTAATCATAATTTATGTAAATCATTATTTTGTTTTGAAATTTGATCCTTTGTCAAGAAGATCTAAAATTTCAAATTTTAAGTGTATGTAATTTAATTTTTTTTTTTAATAAAATAAAAATTTTCACTAGAAATTTGATTTTCTTAAAATTCAAGGTATATTTTTTTCAATAAAAATTTTTCATTTTTAAAGTGCGCCATAAGCAAAAGTAACCCTTTTTTCTAAGAAAATGCGATTTGTTGGAATAGCTTTTGACATTTTTTTTTTTTTTCGGGTAGTTTGACCGTATCTACTTGGTAAATATTGATAAATTTATCAACAAATATGATTTGTTTTTTGTTTTTTAGTTTTCCTTCTATGAATATGAAAATTTTATCTAGCACGTGCCTTTATTGTTTTATCTAAACAATATTTTTTTTAAATTGGAAAACTATATACCTACGTACGTATATATACATTTATTATATATGATAAACAATCCATTATCATTTATGTATTTGTTTTTTTTATTTTCTAGAATTTTTTATATTTATTCTGAATAAATATACTTTAAATACATATTTTGAATAATAAATTTATATCATACAAGTACATTATACATATTGAAAGTATCTTATATAAAAAAGGTTAGATTTTATGTTATGAATCATGCGATAAATTTATCATATTTCCATTTAGTTTCTAATGTTACTTTATTACGTAAAAGTACGGATAATCATTTTACAATCGTTTATTTTGTGAATTAATTATTTTTTGTTGTTTTTGAAGTTATTAAATAACTTTTTTTTTTTTACTAAAATACTTGGATACTTAAAAAAAAAATATTAATATTTATAATTTACCATAACATATTTTCAATACGGTATAGAGAGAAAAAACATTGACTAATTTGTTCATTTAATTTTTACGTAAAAGCAAAATAAATTATTCAATGATATCAATCTATTTTTCAGGTATGCCATTAGAAATCTATGAAACATGGTTCAATCAATATCCATTCGGTGAGACTATTTGTATTCTTCAGGGTTTTTCAGCAGAAACATCAGCGAATGCTACTGTTTTAACAATAACAGCATTTACAGCAGAAAGGTATTTTAAGATTTTATTCGTTGGAATCTCATCAAGTTTATAATTTTTCTAATTTTATTACTTTTGTAGAAAATTATTCAAATTTTATTATTCTTTTTTGTAATTTTTTTTTATTCACAAAGTTCATTCCAATTAGTGTCATAATGAAAATTTTCAATATATTTACTCTACTTATAGATATATCGCAATATGTCATCCATTTTTATCACATACAATGTCGAAACTGTCACGTGCTATCAAATTTATTTTTGGAATATGGTTTTTAGCAATGGGCCTGGCTATCCCTCAAGTAAGTAGAATTAAAAGAAATTTGTAGAAAAAAAAAAAATTAGCAGTTGCACGAAAAGCATTTTATAAAAATTTTTTTAGTAACACACAAATTTTGAAGTAGGAGTTTTTTTTTTTTATCATATACAAGTATCTTTTTAAAGAGAATTATTTGCTATGTTTTTTTTTTTTTTTGGTGAAAGTATCCTTTTATCTTTTTAATTATTTTTATTTTTTGTCAAGTGCTTTAAGGCTTGCCACTTTGAACTTTTCTTTTGTTTTGCTTTTATTGTTTTTTTAAATTCGTTTTATTTTCGTTTTTTCAATTTTTATCTTTCGTATTTTTTTATTTTTTAGATTTTAGATTTGGGTATTTTAAAGCGATATAACACATGTGGACCTAAGGATAATGCAAGAAAATATGTTTTTACAATTTCATCAATTGTTTGTTTTATACTTCCTATGGTTATTATAACGGTATTTTATGTTCTTATTGGACTTCAATTACGAAGATCAAAAATTGTAGGTAGAGCAACAACAGCCAATGGTAATAGTATTAGACTTAAGGTAAGAATTTTATATTATTTCTTTATTATAAGGTTTTTTTTTTTTTTTTTTGGATTATTATTTCCTTTTATTTATTCATTCAATAAATTTTATATCGTGTGCTTCTCATATTTATTTAATATATAGACAAAATATCGAGTACCATCGAAACGGCATATCTTGATTACATTAGATAAAAATGAAAAAACGAATACATTATTATCACCAGTACCATCACATCATCTGATGGAAGCAGCTGTTTATATTGAAAATAATAAACAAACTGTTAGTCCAAGAACATCTAATCGTTCCTATGATGAAGGACGAAAAAATTATTCTCAAAAAGGATATATGGGTACAAGACATGTGGTTAATATGTTGGGTAAGCGAAATCTATTTTATTATTTATATACATATGTACATATAATATTAGGTTTTAGGCCATAAAAAAAAATCCTTGGCACGTTTATAAATACATACAACGTTTTTTCTATGAAATTAGGAGAAAAAAAAACCTTTTACGATGTATTAGTTGGATAAATTTGATCGTTAATAAAAAATTATATTATTGATACATATTTGAATAATTTAAGAGACAAACAGTAACTTAATTATAATTAATAATGTAGAAATGATTTAGGCCCAAAAAAAAAAAAACCATTTTTTTTCTGGAGAATCAATTTTAAGAAAAGTTATAAAGTTTATAACTGTTTTAAAAGTAATAATTTTTAACTGTACAGAAATAATTATGTTAGTTATTTTCTAAAATCTATCTAAAAATAAAATCAAAATAAATTTTTAATATACCATTGACTTTTTCGTTCTATTAAAAATAGATTTAAAGAATTTATTTTACGATAGAATAAAAAATTTATCTAAAAATTCCAAAACAATTTAAAAATATTTTATATAACATGAAACATGAAACTTAAAAGGATATTTAAATGTTAAAACCGGAACGATAGGATTATTTTGAAATTATACATATGATTTTTAAAAGTACTTATGTCTAGTAGAACGATAAAAATATAAATTTAAATTATATTATCTAAATCTGAATATATAGTATGTATATAAATTTTTCTATATTTCTGAGTATAAATATACCGTTAATTTTTAATTCTTTTTTTTTATAATAATTTTTATTTAATCCTAGGATAATTTTTCTATACCAATTTCATGAAAATGATTTTATTAGAATTTAATGTATTTATTTGTTTTTTTATAAATTTTTGTTGTATTTTTCTTTTCTTTTTTTTTTTTAAAAAAATTCAGTTGCAGTTGTTGTAGCATTTTTTGTATGTTGGGCACCACATCATGCACAAAGGATATTTGCAATGAATGCTGATAAAAAATATGCAAAAATTTATGATATATTAACACCAATATCTGGTATATTATATTATACATCAACATGTATTAATCCATTTTTATATAATATTATGAGTTATAAATTTCGTGAAGCATTTAAGGTAAATTTATATTATTCGAAAATTTTTTAAATAAAATAAAAAAACAATATTAGATTTGTGATCTAGAAACATGTCGTTTGCTTATCCATCTAAATTTAGGATACATGTTCAAGATGTTGTTATAAACGTAATGGAAATTCATATAATCATAATTTATTATCAAGAAATATATCACAACGTTCTGTATCACATTCAGCACATACATGTTCATCAATATGTTCTGGACAAGTATTACAACAAATGAATTCATGTTGTTTAGATCAAGATTTATCAATTCTAAAATGTACAAAACGTCCATTAACGGTTACATTTAGAAAACCACGTAATCAACAACAATTACATGAACAACAACAACCACATCAGCAGCAACAACAACAATATGATAATAATGATTACAATAATATAGAATCATCTTATAAATTATATGAAAATTCTTCAAATGATAATGAAAATTCACAAAATATAAATAATATAAAAACAGAAAAATCATGTTCGTGTTTTATATTTAATTCAACAATGTGTCATCTTGAAAATTACAATGAATATCCTTCAATAATAACAAAACGTAATGATAATTTACAATATGATTGTGATTTGAATAAATGTGATGATTATATAATAATTGACGATGTATATAAAAATAAAGAAAAACAACAAAAACAAATACAAAATTATAAAAAAAATACAAGAAAAAATTTTAATGAAATTGAAAAATATTCAAAAAATGAAAATGATATTATTACAATACAACAACACCAACAACAAAAATTACGAAAACATGATTTCCAATCATCATCATCATTATCATCATCATCACAACAACAAATGAAATTTCATTCAAAATTTGATCATGATGAAAATAAAGAAACAAATAATAAAGAAGAAAAAAAATGTATATCATCAACTCCTTCTTCTTCCCCTTCTCCTCCTTCTCCATCTCCTACTCCACCACCTACAATGTCTTCTTCTTCATCACAAATACACGAAAATATATATAAAGATTTAAAGAATTTAGAAAAGGAATAGAATAAAAATTTTATAAGATATTACACACTATATAATGATATTTGGCAAAAAAAAAAAAAATCAAATGGTTTATCAAAAAAATAAAAGTATCTATGTATGTATGTAATATTATTATAAGTAGATATAAAAATATAAGTGTGTACATGTAAGAATATTTTTATAAAACATCGAAAATCATTAAATTATCAAAAGACTTTTTAAACACATTTATAAAATTTATTCAATTATGTAATTTAATTTGTATGTATGACACAGATACAGTAAGTTAAGTAAGAGCGTCCGCTCAATAGTATTTTATCAACAACCTTTATTTAGATCATTACGACTGCAAAACAACTATTATCTATTATACTGTTACGTATTTCGAAGTACTCGTATAATTAGATCGTCATTTGTGCTTTATTAGTGGAACAGATTCTTGGTTTGGTACTTGAAATTGCGATTTTGTTCTACAGGAGGATAACGAACCAAAACATCACAGCGCTCTTTGTACCCAATTGAAAGTAGTCCAAGACATTAATATGCTGGAATGGCCTTCCCAAAGTCCAGATGTAAATCCGATTGAAAATGTTTGGGCGTTTATGAAGACTAAACTCAGACAAAAAAATATATCATCAATTCGAAAAAATAGAAATAAGAAAAATATAAAGAACTTTGACTGAAGAATATGTAAACAATTTAGTCTTGAGTATGCCAAAAAGATATAGGTCCATTTTAGAAAATAATGGTCATTATACATGTTACTGAATATAGTGAGAAGTTGTAAACGAAGAATATTTTACTATACAAAAAAACAGTATAATGGCTTTTATTCATATTTTAGAAATAAGGAAGCGGATGCTCTTACCTAACACACTGTATGTATAGTACCTATACTATATATATCATTTTTCTGATTTTTTTGATTTTTGTTGAAAAATTATTATCTTGATTGTAAATTAATTAATATTAAATAAAATATTCATGTATATATTGTATGTTATTAAAAATAATTATAAAAAAAAAACATATGTCTGAGGGTTTTATTGAATTTTACGAGTACAAAAAAAAATAATGTAAGTATAAATAAAAAATTATTTAAAGTTTAAAATAAAAATTACCACAATTCATCAACTTTAACTTTTTAATTAGATTTTTTTGAAGAAAAGTTAGTCTAAAATCATCAAATTTAAGAAACATCATTTTCGTTTTTTTATTTCATTTATTTTATTTTACTTGGTTTTTGTTTTTAACTAAACAATTTCTTGAACTGGAAAATAACGTAATTGATTTTTGTTTTTGTAATTTTTTTTATTTTTTATATATCATTTTAAATCATATTGGCACGAAAAATATAATGATATCTATTTCGTGTTTTATTAAAAACCAAAAATATTTATATACGGCACGTGATAATAATATGTTGTGGGTGGGATATTAACGATTCAGAATGAAAATCTTGTATGTTATTACGACAACAATATTATAATATATAGTCTTTGTGTATTTTCTTGTTATACGGTTTTTGGTTAAATTATGTAAATGCTGTTTAAAATGTTAAAATTACTTTGGTTAAATTAAAGATGTACCTACGGTTAGTTAAAATAATTTACATCTGGTACACAATATTCTCTCCTCGACCAAATTGTTGTGTAATATAAAGGATCTATGTATGATAATGTTGATATGAAAACAAGTGTCTATTAGAGATAAGGATATACCTACATAGGAGTAGTTATGTTATGAAATTCTTCGCCAGTACAGTTTTAAAACCACCTTCACGAATTTTTAAGTTTTTTTCTTTCTATTTTACATATAAAAAGGAAAATCTCTACATGACCATTATTGCTTTAATAAGTATAGAAGGTGTACTATATAAGTATAAAACCTTCGAAAGGATGAAAAATTTAAATCTCCTCAGGTGATATTTATGAAAATAAGACTACGGAATAAAACTTATTTTATCTCTTTATTACGTGAAGATTAATTTTAGGATTAATTGTCTGATAGGATTGTCGTAAAATATTAAATTGGAAAGGTTTTCTATAAAAAAAAGACTGTACTTTTATAAAAATGAAGTACAATATAGAGAATACTCTGTCATGCTCTCTAAAATTAATTTAATTGCAAAAAAGAAAAAAATTATGTTTCAAATTAACACACTTAAAATAATTAATAATCAAAATGTCATTTTTAAATGAAATTCCTTTGACAAATTTTTTGAAGCTTTTTTAAAAAAAAAAAAAATGTAATACATTTTTTATTTGCTTTAATTAAGCCAGCAATTAATTAAAAATGTTGGACAGACATACATACTCGTATTTGTAGGGATATTTTGTAAAAATAAAAAGTAAAATTTTTTTCATTAATTTCATGTCTCATTAATATTTACATTTTTTCTCTCTTTAAAATAATATTAGCTTTTTGTTTTTACTACATGAAAAGAAAATCAATATTGTATGAATTTTGTTTTCCGTTATGAAAAAATGAAGTCCATTTGTAAAAAAACAACAACAAAAGTTGATTTTTTGAAAAGGCACACTAAAAAAGCTTGTAGATAAAGCTTTTCGTAAAATGAAAAATGGTAGTATAAAGCTTTTTAAAAGGATATATGTACAAGGATAATAGAACAAAATTCCTTTATCAACTTCATTCTATAATCTTTGGAATATTGTAGAATAATTTTTTTGTATATACTATGAAATTTACATGATATAGATACCTATGTTATGATATTTACTATTTAAAAAGTAGCAGGGATCCTGTTTTAAGTATATAAGTATTTGTGAATAAGGATAATAAATAAACTTTCAAAAGCTTCAATGAAAATGACTAAACTTGAAAAGAATCTTGGAAAATGTGGTACTATGCATAACCATACCATGAATAACTTTTAACGAAACTAGGTACATAAATATATTTTCGAATAAGGATCATACATATTTTCAAATTTTATTTCATCTCAACGGAAATTCTAAATTTACGAGTAGTTTATTTTAACATGAAACACTTCAAAAGTACCTATATACATAAGTATGTAGGTAACATGTACATTGTACATACATATTTAAATAGAATTGAAGTATAGAAATATTTTTAATATCTTTGATTTTTCTGTTCAAATTTCTGTACGTTCCATTGTAGTATATGTATTATTAAAGAACGATAATGCTTAATTGTATATAACAATTACAAGTAATTGCTTTTAGAAACTATACATAAATATTCAAAATTTTTTTATTATATTTCAATAAAATCTTTTAAAATGTTTGTGTTTGTCTTCAATTTTATTCAAATGGTTCTTACAAGAACTTAAATACCATACAAAAATTTAATTAAAAGATTTTTAAAAAATAATACACAATAGGATGTTTTTCAAAAATGTTTGTGAAAGATAAGTAGAAAGACGATATTGTTATTCTTCTATATTTTCTTATAAGATTTTGAAATATTTGAGTTTTTTTAAATTTTATTTGTTTGTTTCACAAGTAGTCATAAAATTTTTGTTAAAAGCTATTTACAATTCGAGTTTTTGAAAAATATTTGAATTTTTGTATATTCAAAGGAAATTTATATTGATTATTTCTTGATGTTTTTATTCTAGAGTAAGTAAAGTATATACATACTTTAAAGGAATCAGAACAAAAATATGTAAATATATTAAAATTTGAATTTTGTACAATTGAAATTGTTTTTATATTACATATTTTATAATTTTTTAAATTTTTTATTATTATCAAACAAAAATAAAATATAATAATTGTTTATTTATTGAAAAATTTTAATTTTAATTTTAAAATTTGTTTGAAAAACAAAAGTTTTTTATTTTTTATTTATACATACCTACGTATATATGTTGTTTTTTTCTAATGAAAAATAAACGATACATGAATGTATTGTTTTGTTTTTAAACTTTTTCAATTTTATTCAAGTTAATTGTTTCTAAGATATGGGCGACAGACAACATTATCATAAAAAGGAATAATATGTAATCATTAAAATTCAAAATAATATTTTTAAATTGAGAAATCTACATTAAAATTTGATTGGAAATACATTTAATAAGGTGACAGAAATTTTAATATTAAAATTATTTTATTGATTTGAATAATATGTAAGTATTTAATTTGTAATTTTATGCTTGTGTAATAATTTGAAAAGTTTAAAAAGAAAAATAATCGTTGTTAAAAATATCTAAATTTTAATAAATCTCCTAATTCATGATTTTTTATGCAATAAATTATAGAAGCCATAAGAAAGATGAAAATTTGAAAATGTATATATAAAATAATATTATAAGTCAGTATAATTCGAGATATTTGTGTTTGTAAATTAGCACTTGTAGCTCCTATTTTCAATTTACATTGCAATAAAAACACGTGTCCAATAATTTAATGAATTTCAGACTTATTATTTTTTCAGTTTTTTTAAAAGATCTTCCTTAATATCTCGAAAATTATGCATTCTTTGAAAAAAATTAGGATAGCAAATCGATGCAAAATCAATTGAGCTTTCATTTTCTGCAAGAAAAAATTAGGGTTAATTTAAGCCTTTTTTGAGAAGGACAGGGTTAAAAACAAAAATTTGAAAAATATTCACAAAAAGCGTCTAACTTTTTAACAGTTAAGAACAGAGGCACAAGTAAGAAGGTATTGTTACAAAGGGCAAAGGGTTCTCTACATTTTTTCTTAGCACAAAGTGACCCTTGAGTGCCCCTGTAAAAAGTTATAGGGTACATCGTAAAAGAAGAGCAAAAAAACTTCAACGCCCTCTAGCGGCCAAACCGTTGGGATTTCCCCCTCCCCTCCGATACGATGTTTTGTTTGTTTCGATGAGACCTATCTATAGTATCCTTTTGGTCGGTGATAACAGAAACACCCTGTATAGATATTGATTATATTTATTCAAAAATCTTGAAAATAAATTTCCACTAAATTTTGCAAATATGGGGTTTTTCCCTTTTTATATATTTTCTCTAGAATAATTTTTAATATAATTATAGCCCCCTCAATTTTTTAAACACATGGTAAGACTTTTTTTCATATAATCATTTAATAATGAAGGTATAATCAATCTAATTAAAAGTACAATTTTATTTCAATTATTCGAAGCTTTTTTCCACCTTCGTATAATATTTTAAATTGATGTAATTTTTCATTGTTTTTATTTTTATTTTACATAAATTGAAAACCTTTCATAGTCAAACGCAATATTTACAATTTTCATTGTCAATAAACCTTAGGCATTGAAAAAATAAAAACAACGTGAAGATATATCGATAACTTTTAATGTCAGCAGTTATAAAACACTTAAAGGCAAAATAATGTTAAATTTCCAGTTGTGCTTTGTATGATATATGCTAGAAAAAAAATCTATTAGAAAGTATTTCCTCCTGTTATTTAATGATATGAAATATTGTTTGTTATGTTTTATAAGTGAATTGAATATTTTTGTATTTTTTTCAATAACAAAAAAAAAATATACATACATTAGTATGTATAGATACATACATATATGAATGATAGTGAATTATGAAATGTACATAATTTTAGTATAAATGATAAAAATGTATTTGAATATTATCGAAAAAAAAATTCCATATGAATTTATTAATCATAAATATAGGGAATCGATACCAGAGAGGAATTTACTAAATATACATAAATACTCGTACATTGTATATGAAATTTTTCCTTTTAAATCAGAATATATTTCTTTTTCAAATAATACATACATATATGAAATGATAAACTTTTCTGATTTCAATAATAAAAGTTTTTTTTTTTTAGCTCGTTACTTGTTGGTGTTATTATCCTATTCGTATTTTTGAAAATATTTATATTTTTTATTGTCAATTTGTTGATAAAATAAAACGGTCTTTAAAACAGAAATAATACATATAAATTTATATGATTTTTACATTGACCTATATATTTATATAAAAATATGTAGAAATATGTACGAGTATACATATGTATGTACATTGTACATATCTACGAGAATATTAAAAAAATAAAAACATTATTTAAAAAACATAAAATTTACATTATATATCAATACATGTGTTAAAATGTTAAAATACATTTGGTAAACGACGCAAAAATAAAGGCTATTTTTTCTTAAATTTTTTTATTGAATTATAAAAAAAAAAAGGGAAAAAGAATTACAAAAAGGAGGAGAACAAAATTTAGATTACATCATTTTGTTGTTTTAGAAAAAAACATTTTATTATTACGATAAATATAAAAAAAAGGACTTTTCTCTTCATATTGTGGAAAATTTATTTTTTTTACAAGTGTTTACGTTTTTTTTTTTGTTTTTTAACATGTATTGGTTTAAAATTGATTAAGCGATTTGTAAGCAATTCGATTGAATTCTCATGATTAGATTGTCCTTTCTTGGAAAAAATATCCCAAAAATTATATAAAATTTTTGATATTGGCAATTTGTATAAAATTTATTTTTAGCTAATGGCTCTTGGAAAATTTATCAAAAATTTTTAAATGAATAATAATTTATTAAATTTATGAGTTTGAAATTAAGAGTATCAAATGTTGTCTGCATTGTTGAAATTCGATAATAAAATTTAAAATGATTGAGGTCAATTAATATGGGTAAAATTGAAAAATGAAAATTATTTTTGTTTTTTGTTTTTTTTTTTTTGTATTCACGTTTGAAATTTGAATTGTTTTAAAATATATGCTTGAATATTTTCTTCGTTGAAACAACAATATTTTTGCTTTTTCGTAATTATTATACATGAAATATTGTTTAATATTTTTTATTAAAAAAGAAAATGAAAGAAAGAAAGGGTTTTTCAAAAAAATCTCTTTATATTCTTGAAATACTTATTTTTCCCTTTAGAAAAGAATAATAATAAATAAAAAATTCAAAAAAAAAGATTAATGCTTTAATCTATTATAATATTTTTAACAAAGAAATAAAAAAACTGTAACGGTTAATTGTTTTAAAATTTTTGTAAATTTTTTTTAAAATAATTATGAAACATTTATTTATCTTTTAGTTGGTTTTAAGCTAATTTCACTGAATCATTTTTTGTTTAATTGTATTTTTAAAAATTAATTTGCCTTCGCAGTATTTAAATTTTCATCAATTATTGTTGAAATTCTGAATTGAAATCATTATTCGCAATGAATTTATTTTTATTTTATTGTATTTTATTTTTTATTGTTTTACTTAATTGCAAAATAAATAATTTATTCTTTATAAAATTTATCTCAATTATTTTAATTTTATTTTTGCGTATTTGTTGCGAGCTTCTTTTATTTACTCGTATTTATAAATGTATAAAAGATTTTATGTATTGAAATAAAAGAAATTGTATTTTTTGTCATTTTTTCTTTTATTTTTATCTGAAACAAATTTTATTTGTTAGTATTTACTATTTATTTTTGGATTTTGTACTAATTTATAACTATTTCTGGTTAATTTTTCAAATATAGAGAAAAAAATAAAACAATTACTTATGTGTAACAAAGAATAACAATTTTGCAAATAGATTATAAATATTTGAGTGCTAAAGTAAATTTTCAATTTATTCCATTAGTGATATAATTCTTAATGCACAAATCCTGTGTATAAAGTTATTAAAGTGAATTAATGACTGATGTGTTAATTTATGAACTTATTCATGATATACATATATACATACGTAAATATAATGGGTAATTACAATTTTGTTTGTTTTGAATTAATTGACCTTATTCTATCTATTATATAATTTCAATATTTAAACTTCTTATGATATTTACGAGTATATAAATATGAATGTATACACATTAAAATAACATATTGAAATTTCATTACTAAATGTATTTTGATTTTTATCTTTTTCTTAAGCAATTTTATTAATAAACTGTGTAAACAAAAGTAATGACATTGGTGTAATGTATTAAAACATTTATTAAGAATGAAAGTTTATTGAAATAGGTGTATAAGATTTATGTATCAATATAATAAGTTATTTTATTTTGTTTGTTTATGTTTTTTTTCTATTTTACTCTTTTTTAAAAGTTTAAAAACTTTATAAAATTTTATACACTGAATTTAATAATAGAATTCATGAAAAATATTTCACAGAAATATTGTTGTTGGTTTTTTTGTTGTTGTTTTGTTTAAATAAATAATTCATATTTACTTTTAGTAAAATCTTTAAAAAATTGAAATTTTTTTTATTCTTATTATTCGGAAAAAAAATAAAATTATAACATTTCATCAGAATTTAATAAAATAATAATCTTTACAATTTGTAGAAAAAAGTCGATTTTACTGGAATTGAATACGTATACATACGTTTTTTCTTTTGAGTTTTCGGTCATTTTTACAATTCTTATAAATTCTATAAAAATAATTAAATAAAATAAACTCCAAAAATATTGAAAATTTTTTATATAATATACAATATATAAAATAGTTTTAAAAAAAAGCAAAATTCAAAATGTAAAAAAAAAATAATAAAGCACAATAAATATAATATATTTTTATATTTAAATTTGGAAAATAATTACCACTCAAAAATATAAGATATTTGAAAAAAAAAAATAAAAGAAAGGAAGTAAAAAAAAAAACAAAACACATTAAAAATAATATTAAATATCTCAAAATATCATAAGAAAGATCTCGATCATTTTTAAAATGAAGTTTCTATGAAAATAAAGTCTTAAAATAATCGAACATATTGACATGTATTTGTTTTTTTTTTTTTTTTGTATTCGCATTAAAATATAAAAAACAAAGTGTTTCATAGATTTATAATACTAGGAAAGTATAAAAAAAAAATGTTTTGTTTTTGAATAAATAATATAAGTTTCGTGCTTGATCTGTGATTTGAACATGAAAGAATTTATTTACAGAATATATAATAGTCTTTTGTTTAATATACACGTGCCAAAAGAAGATTTAGGATATTTTAGACACAAACGTATAAGATTTCTTATACATGTGTACATTACATAGTTTTGTTCTTTTTTGAAACAATAATATGACGCATGTACGTCCTCCATCCAAATAAGATAAGTGTTTGCTTTTGTAATAATTTAATTGAAAAATCATAAAATATATATGACAATAATGGAAATATAAAAAAGCATTAATTTTTATTTTTTTCATTAAATTTAATAACTCAATAATTCTTAAAGGATATTTTGTATTTCATATACTGAATTTTTGTAACTTATTTTAATTATTTGTCTAGACATGCAAAATAATTTTTATAATAAAATGGACAGTTTCTATAAAAATTGAAAAAATTAATTTATTAAGGTTAAAAATTATATTAATGAATATTGAAAGAAAAATTAGATAATGGTAGGTATATACATTAAATTTTGAATATTATATTAAATAAAGAGTCAAAATAAAAATATCCACTTATGGTTTGAACGTCAGTTTAAAGTAAAAATAATAAAGGTAGATATGGTTTGATATTTATGAAACTTCTAATCAGATTTTATTGCTATGGAAAATCTTCAAAGAAAAAAAAAATTAATCTTTTCAAAAGGATACATTTCTAAATAACTTTCAAATTATGATTTGGGTTTTTTTTTTGTTATATATGGTATATATGGTACATACAGCTTTACCTAAATTTATTAGAAGTTCTTGAACATATATTTTACTTAGAATTTAAAATACAATTTATCTAGGTATACTTGTTGTTTTCCTTTGATCAAATTAAATTAAAAAATTTAAAAAATTTATAAATATTTTGGTATGTATGTATGTATGTAGGGACGTTATGAAAACATATATTTTGATATGTTTTTATTTTAATATGTAAACAAATTTTTTATTTTGTGTAAACAAACAATATGACCAAATATACATATGTATATGTACATATATTGCTATTATGATATTTTTATTATTTGATATAAACACTATTTCAATTTGTTTACGATTTAATACACAAATAAAATTTAATATCATTATTCTGTTCAATTATTTTTTTATTTTTATTTTTTTGAAGAGAAATTGTAAATTTAATAAAATTGAAATGATGTGTTTTATATTTAAAAAAAAAAATTGAATCAATTAAATGTTTTTATTTGTTTGTATTACTTTTTTCCTTGTAGGCATACATAATACTAAAATAAACTTAGAAAAAAAACAATTATGTAATCTTCATTTTAGTTCGTAGAATTTTACAATTTTAAAACGTAAATATGTAAATACATATACATACATAAATTTTTGTTTTATTCGTATATTACATTTACTGCTCATATGATCTCATTTAGAATTTATTAAGTTGAAAGATTTTCCTTTTTTCTATCTTTATTTATATATTTTTTTCAAAATTTAAAATTTAAATGAGATAGTACATTAAATTTTTCAATAAAAATTAATATTATACAATATGATTATATATAAAATGTAAAATAACATGTATGTATGTGTACATATGTGGTAAACAGATAATCCAATGAAATTATGTGAAGATTAAAATTATATATACATACATACATACATATGTGTTATCTAGAAGATTAAAAATTTGTATAAAAAGTAATGTGGTGTATAGTGTGTAGGAAATTAAATTACATTGAAAGTAGGTATACTTACGATAAACATTTTTTTTTCTAGAAATTTAAGAGTAATTAAAGTAAATTAAAGTAAAACCTTTTATTTTCAGTATATAATTATCCTTTTTTTTTTCTATTCCATATATATATACGAGTACATACATACAAATATACATAGTTACAGAAACTACTCAAAATTTGTAACTCTTTTTAAAATTTCTTATGTTTTGAAATTCTTCTTATATAATTTTTCGATTATTTAAATTTTTTAAGTAGATACTTCAACAGTATTTATTTACTTTATAAATACAAAAAATAAATTTGTATAAGTATTTTTTCTTTACTTTCGATGGTTTTTTTTTGTCTTAAAAAATATGTAAATTTACATCATATACAATATTACACTCACATGTTACATACATATTTGTAGATTCTTTAGGACCGGAATATTAATATTATTTTTCGACCAAAAATTTATATAATATATGCGAGTAAATATTCAATTGGAATTTTATGTATTTTCATATAAAATATAAAATTTTAAAAAAAATGAAAATATACATAACATACATCAGTAAATGAATATTTTGTGACATGTGTCATTTTACATATTATATAATATACATATATACATACTCTTATATTGAACCTTTTGAAAGTTGATAATTTTATGAAAGATTTAACGTACATTTTTCCTTTAACTTCAAATTTTGAATATACTCGTATATTGAAATTTATTCTCTTGAAAATACTTCTATCTTATATCTATACTTATATGAAAATGATTTGTTAGTATTGGTACCTAATTTTTTTTTTTTTTTTGTATAACAACGTTAAAGATTTTGATTTTGAAATTTTCAAGAATATGTAACCAATAAAATGTCATATATTAAATTCTTTAATGAAAAACTGACACTCATTTTTCAACATCTTTCAAAATTTAAATAAAAAAAAAAGCAACAGATAAAATTATATTATGAATGATTGTCATGAATTTTAAAAACATATGTTGTGATTTAATACGTGAATTGATTTCGTTATTATTACTAACTTGAACATACCATACATACATAAATACGTACATAATAATTTTCATAAAAAATAAATACGTTTTTTTTTTCTAAAATTTATTTTTTGTTAATTTTTTTTAATTATGTCCTTTGGGAATTATTAAAAAACTAGTATGTATTTAAATAAAAAATATATATTTTTTTAAAAATGTAATTATTAATTTTAAAAGTATGTAATTAAAAAGTTGAAAATAAAAATACGATTGTTACTTGTATTTAAGCTCCTTATATAATAAACCATTAAGGGATTTCTATTTAATGAAAAATTCTAAGTAAAAGCCATACGAAGTACAAAAAAAATAAGGGATATGTATATGTATCTACATTTAAAAAATAAAACATGATATAGGTAACGATGGATATGTATGAGAAAATTATTGAAAAAATATATTTTTTTGTGCATATTCAATTTATCTCTTATTTTAATTCTCGAAAAATAACAAAATGTCTTATTTTTTTTTTTTTTAATTATATTTCATATAGTAGATATTTCAAATACATATTAAATACTTACATTACTTATTTTTATGAAAAAAAAAAAAAGAAAAAAAGTTTTAAAAGTTTTATTTTCAAATGTTTCATCTTCCTTTTTACTATTTTTTACACAATATGAACGTATTTATTTTTTTGATAAATCATTTCTGACATAACAGAATGTGAGCATAAAATCTCTACTCAAAATTTTTTTGTATCTTATTTGTATTCTTTACAACAAAAATAAAAAGATTTTTTTTATCTTAAAATTTATTCAAAAACCAAACAAAAAAATGTACATAATCTTCATATTTATGAGCGTAAATTAAAAAAGAAAAGTTAATGTTCTTTTGTAGTAACTTCCTTTTTATTTTTACACCAAAAATCAAAATTAAATCAAACAAAGAGAAAAAAAAAATGGTTTTTATAAATATGTAGGTATAAAGATTCTTAAAAATGTTAAAAAGGTAAAAAGCATAATTATTATCCTTGTAAGTATTACAAGTATGAATTTTTTTTTTATTATATAATGTTCAAAAGGAATTTTTTTTTTTTTTTATGGATAGAAATGTTCAAGATAAAATTTTTAACAAGAAAACGGTTTTTTTTTCTTTTCTTCTTTTAATTTAATTTTTCTTAAATTAAATTTTATACTAATTAACTGAAAAGTACGAGGATTATCTAATTAGGAAATATAAATTTTATACGTATTTTTTAGAATGTTCTTTTGAATCCGACATATTTGATAAATTAAATGAATTATGAAATCCTTCATTTTTCTAGAAATGTTTTTTTTTCTTTTCATAAAATAAATATAGAAAAATACTGTTTTTTTGATAATTCATTTTATCTTCTGTTGTACATAAAACAACGAAAGCCAAAATAGATATTTATCGATTTTTTCGTATCCTTGAGTTTGAAAAAAAAAAAAAAGACAGATATAAATATATTCCATTTTCATATATTGTATAAAAGTAAAGATAATTGAATTAAGTAAATAAATAGTGGAAATAATAGATGCTTAGTTCATAATCTGTTTGGTTAATTAAGGTTCCACAATTAACAGGGTGTTATTTATTTGATCAATATTGTATAGTTTATATGTGATGTATTGATGTGATGTGATACTGATTTCTAAAATTTTAGATAATCGACATGTATTTGAAAGTTCTTGAAAAGATATTATTGCATAAATTAAATTGTTCGAAATACTCCTATATTTTGATTTCAAAGTAAAATGATTCAGTACATATTGCTAAATAAGATGAAAATTTATTTAGTGTGTGTTTGTCAATGTAATATCTTGTGTGTAGTATAATATAGAATAAATAAATAATTCATTATTTTTTTAATTTTCACAAGAAATTTTACTTTCTGACAAATTCATGTGTGACTTTTGATTATGATCATCAAAGTCATTCAGTAAAGTCATCGATTCACACACATATACATCATATGTATGTACATAATATGATGTATATATATGGTATATACATAAAATATAATTTTCATTGTATTATAAAATATTTTTTATAAACTCCCTATACTTATTATTTTATCATTTAATAAACATATTTAGATGCTAGAAACCCATTAGCTGGAAGTCATAACTAACTGGCACTTATTTTTATTTATTTGCTTATTTTTATTTTTTATTATATTCTTCATATAAAAGGAAATATATATAGTACCTACATATAATATATGTACATATGAATATACATATATTAAATACATATATTTATTTAGAGAGCCGCAAAAACTAAAAGGAAATTCAAAAGTTATGCAGTATCACATATGGAAAATTAAGGAAAATAGGTAAAATAATACTATAACGTAATATCTTAATCGTCAGAAAATTTGAAAGTTGTTTTTATTTTTTATTTTTATTTTTTTTTTCATTGTAATATTCTTCGAATTAATATTTTGTTTGGGTTTTAGACGACATATCTACATATTATTGATACATATTTAATTTGTTATATAATACTATTTATGATATTAACTTTTTCGTCCTTTCTTTTTTTTAATTTTATTTTTTAGTTATCAACGGAAGTTTGAAAAAATACCTTACCCTCTACTATTTTTTTTATAAAAGAACGTGCAATAGAGTTCTCAGAATTTTGAAATTTCCTAACTAAAATCTATACACATGTGCAAAAGCGTTTTGAAGGCTTTTGATAAAATATAAGACAAAACTTTTCACTTAACGGTTGTGGTTTTGTCCAAAGACCCTGTACTGATTTTTCTCGTGGGGAAGAATGGGATTTTTCCTATACAAAGTATGAGAACTCCTAATAAAGCTTCTGACATAAAGTTCACTCCATAAAATTAAAACCTACATACAATTGTCAAGTCTTATTTTTAATAACTTAATAAGAAAAAAATTAAAATTGTTTAAATTTTGTTGTGTATTTGAACATTTATTTCTTTCCACAATCAATTGATATTTCCTTTTCATGTAGCTTTTAATACTTTTTTGACAACATTTTTTGAAAAAAATAATTTGATTTTTTTCTTGGAAATTAAATTTTATTATATATTTTTTTTATTATTAAAAATTTACCTTATTTTCTCTTTGATTTTGTTAATTTCCTAATTTTAGGAATTTTAATTTTCAATACACATAAATGCATAAATACTTCTAAAGAACTTTCATTGTCAAAAGAAATTTGAATCTTTGAAATTTTTCCTTTCAAATACATAATGTGTCTGTAGATAATGTGAATGTACATATTTTCGAAGATACTTGTTTTATAAAAGAAAAATCAAATATGCTGTAGGAAGAAAAAACAATAAATAATGTACTTGATTTTTAAAAAAAAATATATTTGTGTAATTTTTGTATTTATGTATGTATTCTTAAAACAAAACGTGTATGTGTACATATAATAAAATATTTATGGTATTGGTATAAACACAATATGTAAACAAAATTAGTTGTATTGATTTTTATCCCTCAATTGATTTAAATTCTTAAATACATGTCACTTTCATTTCCCAAATCGTGTCACAGATATCATTCTTATTTTGTGTTAATTGGAAAAAAATATATATATTCTATTATTTTTATTTTTACTGTATTTTATTTTATTACATCAGAACCTCGTGACGTGATTTTATTTTTTTTTGTACTGTCAGAAACAGAACATAATTTGATGACATGTGGAAATACTTGAGAAAACAACATAGAAAAAAATGTATTGTAGATATCTACTGTTACTAATGAAATATAGACTAATTCTTAGAATAATTATAATTAAAATTTACAGATTCAAACTTCAATGCTATATAAAATAAGCTCATTATTATCCTGATTCAAAATTTAAATTTAATAAAAAATGTTTGTTTCACACTGAGGTTTATACTTTTTAACTCCTTAAAAGGAAAAATACGTGTATGTATACTTTGTAGAATTTAGATATCCGTGTATTTTAATCCGTTTAATACAATATATGTTAAAATTAACGGACAAACACATATCTAGGTTTTTGAGAAATATACCTGGAGAATGGGGATAAACATTGTTTCTAATAATAAAATTTAAAATGTATATGTTAGATTTCTCTTTATTTTTCATTTTTCTTGTTTAATTTTTGCTAAAAAAAAATTATTTCTTACATTTTTCGAACAAATAAGCCGCTATATTTAGGTTCATTAAACTGTTCTAATAAGATTTTGACTGCTTAAATAAGACATTTTTTTAATACCTCTATATATAGTTGAATACTTGAAATGAAAATAGAATACCTTTATACAATTAATCGTACATATTTATATTTTTTTTAAGAATTAGATATAATATGTATGTGTAATTGTATATCTTTTTACATATGTATGTATATAGTAGGCACATTAAGGTGTCCCTTATTTTTTAACTTTTAGATTCTCAATGTTTCACCTCATAATTTTTTTTTCTTTTTGCAAAAAATAAAAATTTAAATCCCAAAAAAAAAAACAAGTTAAAAAAATTATGTTTACCCGTGCCGTAATCACTTTGAATTTTAGGGTACATATAAAGGTCAAATTGTTTATAATTTAACTCATCCTTATAATTATTAATTGTAATTATTTTTACCTGATTTTGTTTTTAAAACACAATATTGAATTACTTTAATTAATTTATTCAATTAGTTTCCTTTTTTTTTTTTTTTTTCAAATATTAATATTCTAACAATTTTAGTACCTAAAAAAAAAAATTAAAATTAAATTAAAATAATTAAAATGACTACAAGATTATCATGGAGCACTAGTAAAAGATTATGCACAAAAAGAATTGGTTTTAAGGTGTGTACACAAGCACAGAAGACTGTTTCCAGATGACCAGATACAAGAAAAGAAATATTAAAAATAGATTTTTTAAATTTTGTTTAAATTACTTAAGAAATCAGAAAAAAAATTTAAATTGATAAAACAAAAAAAAAAAAAAAATGAAACCCAATATGTAGATCTAATAATATCTATTAATCACGAACTTATATTTTTAGTTCATCTTTCTTAGGTAAAAAAAATCCTTTTACGGTACGGATAAATGATTTTCTAAAGCTAATAAATTTTAGGGTTTTTTTCACATCGTCAAGTACAAAAAATTTAGGGGGTGAGAGGTTGGTTTAAAAAAAAAAATTTTTTTTTGCTTTACCTAATAAGTAATACCCTAATGTACATGTACACACATTTTCTATTTTGATTTTTCAAATAATTGAGAATAAATGCTAAGGTCTTTTACTTTTGTTATTGTTGTTTTTTTTTTTATCTAAATAAAAGAAAAAAATATTCACGAACAAACAGATTGATTGAAATTTTTTTATTAATAAAAATATTCTTTGAAAAAGATATTGCAAAGGAATCAATTGAAAATTACATAATAAAATTTTTAGAAAAAAAAATCCAAATATATATGTACATAGGTATGTACACCTACACTATAATATGTATATTTGTTTTGGACTATTATAGTACATTTGTAAGTATATTGTTATTCATTCTAACAGAAAATTGTAAAACCTGCACGTGTATATCACAAAATCTCGTAATTTTAAAAAAAAAAAAAAAGAAAGAGAAAAAAGACAGATTATTGTCTTGGAACATTCAAGTATTGAAAAATATCATTGTCCTATAAATATTATTTTATTTCAATTTTATATGATTTTTCCTTTGAGCTTCAAATAAAAAATGTATAACAAAATAAATGAAAAAAAAAAATAAAATGTAATAACAAAAGATAAGGAAGAGAAAAACAAAAAAATGAAATAAAATAAGTTTTATGTGTTTTTCACCATATTTTTTTATAATATTTTGTGAAAGTATAAAAAGTTTAGTTTTTATTTGCAAAATTAATAACAAAAAATAACATTTTTTCCTGACAAGTTGGAAAGTATATTAAATTAAAAATGCTTCTGGAGAAAAAAAAACAATAAGTGTCAAATTCCATAAAAGCAATAAAACTTTGAATTACTTTTAAAAGAACATAAATCTTGAATTGGTATTTTTTAATATATTTTTTTTTTTAAATTTTATTTACTAAAATACTATTTTCAAACATTTTTATTCATTACTATAGCTTCTCGCTCAGGAAGTTTATACTCAAATTTAACTTATGTTTAAAAAGCCAATTTTAATGTAATTTTTCTTGGTTTAACTTTCATTTTTCTTAGAATCCATCTTTAATTATGTCCACTAACAACTTTTAGTGTACATTTTAAAAAGTGTACAAGTGTACACGGTGGCGACTGAATATGATATGATATTTCGAAAAATTTATTATTAAAGTGAAAAAAAAATATTTTATTATTTTCTAAAGGAAATCATTTCGTATATATACACAATTTATCGTTTAGTATATTTTAAAATATATAAAAGATGATTTTATGTGTGTTTGTTGTTTTTTTTTTCTCTTTTATTGTAAATTTTTATTTCATAATAAATAAAAATTAAATGAAAAAATTTAAATAGATTATTCGAAATTTGTTTAGTCTCTGTTTTATTATTGTTATTTTATTCTTTGTACATATTGAAGTACATATTAATTAAAATGTACATTTATATAAATACATTGTTCTGGAAAATAAATAATTATATATCTATGTGAATACATTTTTTTTTCACTTTCTTTAAAGCTATTTACATTTTCTTATTATATATTTTCCATTGTTTACATTATCTTCTATCCACTTTTCTATATTTCCTTTTTTTCATTTTAAAAATGAAAAGGTTAAGTGTTTACAAAGCAATAAAATCAACGTGTATAGTATATCTTTCATGATTCAGATTTGAAATTACAAAAGTTAAAAGATAATACATCAGTTGTTGTACAGTTGTGTGGATTTATTCAATTGAGAAAAAAAAATTAATTTTATATCTATATTATCCTCATAGTATATTTTGCTAACACTATAATAAAGAAGATTTTCTAAAATAATGTGATAAACCTTTTCAAAGGTTTCTGAAGTTGAAGGTTTTGGGTTCAAATCTGCTTAAGTTCCAATGAATTGAGTGTGAGTGCTCGATACTGACGTAGTTGATGGCTCTACTTATATTGAATACTAACAACAAACAAGTACATAAGAAACAACTATATACATATTATGTACATACACAAATATCATACGAATAAGTTCTGTTTGTCTATACCAATGAATTTAATGGTTCGCATTCCACCTTAAACTGTAGGTGCAGGTAAAACAGACTTTATGTAAAAAAAACTTAATTTAAAAGTGATAAAACTTTAAAAAAATTAAAACAATTTAATTTTAAAATTTATGAATTACCCTTCATAAAAATTAAAATGAATTTGTTTTTATATTTTTATTCTATACTTCATTTTATGTGTTGCGATTAAGTTAATCACGTTCAAAATTAATACAATCGAGCAATTTGTATGCTTTTAATGTTTTTTTTTTATTTTTTTTTTATTTTTTAGAATTTTAAGATGTTTTAAAAAAATGTTCAAATGATTTTATCTTAATATATTATTGTATATCGAGTTGGGGTTTTTCTTTTATTTTATTTTAAATTTTTAATGTATAATGATTACTTTTAAAGATAATCTTTTGATATACATTCCTATATAAGTATGAAGGTCATAAGATGTATGTTTTTGATTTCGAAAATATATAGTTAAAAAGATTTATACTACATATTTGAAAAAGTTGTTAATATTCTACTGCATTTTTTTTTTTTTTCAAAAGTAATATCTAAACTAAAACTTGCATTTAATTTTATTAATATTTTGCTGTAGGGTCATTTTATGTATTATATCTGTATTTTTGTTTTTTATTCTACAATTTCAATATAAATTTTTTTCTTTGATTCTGTATCAAAATTTTGGTATGTATGTATATTATTATTAAATTGCAATATCGATTTCTTTGTATAGTTTCATTTTTTTGTTCCAAATATTTCGTAATATTTTTTATATCAATCAATAAAAAAAATTAGAAAAACACCGAACATTTATTTATATTTATAGAACTCTGAATTACTGCAATTATTAATTAATTGACAGATGAAAAAAAAATAGAGAAAAAACCAATTCTTTGAAGCGAAATTTTTTTTCAATGAAATAACAAAAATAAATTCCAATTTGTTAACTGATTTAAATTTAAAATAACAAATTAGTAATTAGCAAACCAAAAAATTGTCGTATTACCATACAAATTACTTTTATAAAAATATTAAGGATTCTCTTTTTTTTATTGTTTCCACCAAAGTCCGAATTAATAAAAAAAACATAATCTTGTTGACAAAGATATTTTATTCTTTTTCAAGTATCCTGTTTTTATTTTTGAATAATTTTGACATTGGAAAAAAACAAAAACAATAATAATATGTAAGAGAAAATATGCTAATTACTTTTCTCCACATAATTTAAAATCAATAAAATTTCATTTCATTATTTAGTAAAAATGTCAGTGAAAAACATCTTGATCACTAATTTACTATACAATTTCTTTTTAAATATTTACAAAAAAAAAAAAATATTTTGTCATTGTTTTAGATTGCTTTGGGGAAAATGAAATTTATGTACTACATTTATATTTTTTACGTATATATTTTACATATTTTGTAGTCGATATATCAGCCCAGAAGATTCTCTATAGATGACTGGATTATTTTTAATTTAAAAGAAATTACGTTTTTGTTGTTATTATTTCATTTCATTTTCTGTTTTTTGTTTGTTTAAAGAATGTAAACCATTCAAGCATTAAAATAAAAACAAAAATATATATTAAATTATTTTTCACCAAACTTATAGAATAAAAATGTAATTATAATTCAAATGTAAAATCAATATAAAATATGATGATGATTATTGTATTTTATTTTATTCTTTAGTGATCGTAATTATGTCATGGTCACATATTGAGAATAAAAAATAAAAAAAAAAGATATCGAACTAAATCGTAATTTTAGCATCATTCCATTGAATGTTATCAAAAGACACAGAATTTGACATTATAAAAGCTACATATTACACATATAAGTATGTATGTATATGTATGTATATGTATGTGTGTATATCCTTCTGAAATATTAAAAAGATTGATATTATTACTATGACATGAGTATGTAATTAAACTCACATAATAATATAATTTATGTGATCAATCATTAAATGTATATACATACATACATATGTGTTATATATGTTTACTAATTATAAGTATGTATAATGTTCATAAAACAATAAACACATACCAGGACTGAAACATTTCTGTTTTCCCTTTAATGACTATATAATTTTATTATTTTCTTTCCATATAAAATTATATACAGTGTAACATATATACATTTTGTGTATAAAAATATTTCATTGCTGATTAAATTTATCATAATAATACTATTAATATAATGTTTCTTCTTTCATAATAAATTGATAGAAAAATAATTAAACAAGAATATTTAGTAATCATAATTACTGAAAAAAATAATTAAATAAGAGAATAACCATAATTAATTGATCGAATACGATTACAGCATATCTGCTATTCCTTGTGAAAATTTGATAGCTCTATGAAAATAGCTTTGATGACTCGATGAAACATTTATCACAAACACAAACAAATAATATTAATTTGAATTTATTACAACACATCTGAAATATTGTTAAATTTGGCCATGGATTGTTTTTTTTTAAATGTACTCATGTATTTTTGTTTTTTATTTTAAATTTTTCATCTCATTGAAATTGAATTAAAGCTTTTCAATTATAGGTTTCCATTTCTCCAAGTTTTTTCATGTCGTTCACAAATTTTCTTTTTGTTTCAATTTATTTTTCGTACATGAAATTCGTATATAGGTACATTTTTTTTTAAATGAAAATTTGTGAAAGTTTAATATTTCCAAGTGATTACATTCGTATACGCATTAATGCACACAATTATTTGAATAAAGTTTCAACTCCATTACACTCATAATAATGTATTATATGTAGGTAAATACATTATGTGTATGTAATATTTATAGATACATCTCATTAATTAATTATGAATATGTGGTTTGACTGTTAAATAAATCAGAAAAAAAAGAAGTCTTTATTTTTTAACATTAAAACATTTATTTATTTTTTTAAATTAACAAATAAAATTGTTCATTTTTTCATCACAATCAATATATACAATATATATAATATATACAATTTATATTTTTACAATATTTTCAATTTAAATAAAAATTTTAAAAACTAAAATTTTATGTGAGCATGAATTTTAAAATTTTCTATTTTATATTTGTTCTTTTTCTTTTTATGTTCGAATTTACTTTTTTTACATCAAATTTTATCATACAGATTCAAAGAACAAATAAAAAATATATCACATATTTTTCAAAAAAATAATATACATATATTTATATTTTTTAATTTACATTTTTAAAAAAAAAATACCAAACATTCATGTTTATTTTATTTCATTTTTTTCTTTCTTAAATTACGAGTAGGTACTACTTTTTTCTAAATGTACCTACTTTATTATGAATATTAAAACACCTACATTAAAATTATTCAAGCATTTTTCACTATATTATTTTTTTTATATTTTCAGACATCATTTTATGCAATTGAAAAAATAATTAGCACATCCAAATGCACAAAAGTTCATATTATATATGTTTTTCTTATTTTTAAAATAATTTTCATTTCTTAAATTGCCTTATTTTTCTCTCTCTTTCTCTCTATTCCAAACTAATTAATAAACGAAATTATAATTTTATTATTCAAAAGAAAAACTAAAATTAAAAAACAAAGAAAAAACACACATACACACTGAAATAAAACTATATACATATCACATATTTATAGTCTATTGACTATTATTAGCCCAATTGGTTAAAATATCTGAAAAGAGAAATAAAAAAAAATAATAAGAAAATAAATTTAAAAGTCATATATGAAAATATTTTCTATAAAAAGCTATTTTAATTTCATTTCATTTAATGTTTTAACGACTATAAATTCAATTTTATCTAACATTTCCATATGAACAGTTTTCTTTAAAAATTTATATTTAATAGATAGACATTTTTTTTTTTTCATTAGCCTTTTGTTTCCTGAATATATACGTATTAAAAAATATGAAAATCAATTTTTGTATATGGTCCATAACTTTAAGAGATTGTACAAGATTGTACAGAATACGGAAATTTTTTCCAATAACGTTGAAAATTCTTTGAAAAATGTTTCTCATCCTCGTGTCATTGAAATAAGGATCAATTGTAGACTTTATTTTTTGCAGACTAGTATAGTTATAGTTAGCTTTTCTAAGCGCAACCCTTAAACAACAGTTTCAATTTGAATTATTGCTTCGCCGCGTAAATTATTTATATGAAATTTTATATTTTTGTGTCGTGTTTTATAAATACATTAAAACTTAATTGAAGTTTATTATTTTAATTACAACGTATGTTAGTAGATATGTATGGACAGATAAACTTCCATTATAATGATTAACCTTATGATGAAAATGCAGTAAGTGTTGATATGGTTATGACTATATGGAAAAAAAAAGTAATAAAATGTAATATAAATAAAAGAAAATATTATTTTTTTCTCACAACATGATTGTAAATATGTAAATATGCAACAACAAAAAAAGTAAAGAAAATAAAAACCAGATCTCAACAATGACTAATGAGTGTATAAGGTATATTCCATTATAATTTTGATTAAAGCTATTGAATTGTATAACATACAAATATGAACCTACAGTATTTTCAATTAATTTTTACATACATAATAAATACATAAAGAGTGCTTTTGTAAAAACGATATCTACTTTTCAGTATCTAAGCGCACGGTAGTGCGCGGCCAAGTTTAATACAAAGGCCGTATGCACAACGTACACTATTAACACGAACTGTTTTGAGCCATTTTTGACCTCTCACAGCTCAGTGTCTATTAAAGCTAAACAGATAAAATTTAAACCACATAATAGTGTGGTTCGTCCCTATTCGCCCGCTGTATCAAATTTCATGTATATAGGTTCAATGCGTCTTGAGATATTGACCCCAGAAAAAGCTAATTTTGGCACTCACTCACTGATCGGTAATCAAAACCTCTAGGGTACTTCTGATAAGCCTAGAACCATGAAACTTTACACGTAAGTAGGTAGTGTTTAACGCGTAGATCAAGGAAAAATTACCAAATCTGTCGAATGTGTGCTGGACAAATAAATATTTCTATAATTGTTACAGTAATTGAGCATTTTATAAAATTTTTCTATCATTTATAACTAAATTTAACTTCCATATAGCTTGCTTTAATAAAATAAAAAAATGTGCTATTTTATAAACACATAAAATATGAAATATATATAGGTACTGTTCGATACTTAATGTTATAAAATAAAGCAGTGCTTAGTGAAAAATATTTACCACCTGAAAATTTTATATAATTTAAGGCTGTAATGTATGAAAACTCACATGATTTGTAAACTTTCTTCCAGTATTCTATGTGTGAACAAATATCGGAGAAAATAAAACTTTAGATGTATCAATCAAATCAATGTAAATCTAATACCTATATTTCAATCAATTAGTTCAACAAAAATAGTTGAAATCCAACCAAAAACATAAATGTTAAAAGGGGGCCAAGTTCTTATTCGTTAACTGTTGGGCCAGCAACAGTAATGAAATCTGCATTAATGCCACGTTCAAAGAACTTTTTCACATACAAAACTTCATTACAGAACGTTTGATAATTATGAACTTGACAGGTTTTTATTTAACTTGAATTATTGATATTATATTACTTTTAAAATTAATTTTTATTAAAACCTTTCAAATTCATAATTATTACTAAAAACAAAAAAGAAAGGAAGAACAGTGACATGTACTTAATTTGATTTTGATAGAAAATTTGATTTGATTGAAATTAATTATTTTTATTTCACTCATTTAGTGTTGAAATCAAATTTCAAAGAAATAATCATGTAAATTGAATAAAAATCACGTATTTTTAATTTACAAAATCTTAATTTGAACATTTTTATTTATTTAATAAAAAAAAAAAATTGTAATGTTGATATTCTATGGAATATGTCATTTTAGTATTTTAAAATATTTTTATTGAATTATATTTATGTTTGTTTTTTTTTGTTTTAGTGATTGTTGGTATAAAATGTGATTTGAGGTCAAAATGTAAAATAAATATTGTATATACAAATAGAATATTTTAATTATATTTTTGTATTGTTTCGTTTTTAAATTGTTTTAATTGAAAATAAAAACATTAATATTAACATTATTAATTATTAACTGGAAATATAAAAATTAATTTATTATTATTCTGTATTGTAAAATTAAGTAGGTATACAAAATATAAAAATAAATTAATTATTAGTAAAAATATAAAATTCACACCACATCAAAAAACAAAACCAGAGATGTAAAGATGAATTATAATCATAAATACAATATTCAAGGATTTTAAATAACCTTTTTTTTTTTTTTGGTTTACCGTAGAATAAAAAATGAACATCAAAAATAAATATTTCATGTTTTTGTTTTTCTTTCTTCGTTAAAATAATTTAAAAATGTGGGAATTTTGAAAATGTAGAAATATGTATGTTTTACACGTATGTACGTATCCATTATCTTTTTTCTTTATCATCACATTTATCTGTTTTGTTTTTTGTTTGTTTTTTTTTTTTTTTGAACACGTTTAAGTTAACACATTTTTATTTTGTTTTTTTGACTTTTCCAACAATAAATTCTTTAAATTTAATTTTTCAAGGATCATGATATTTTTCACTAGAACATGAGTTCTTAAAAAGGTTCATGGTATGTACATACTACATATGTTTAAGATTGTTCTTGGTGAGTTTAAAATTACATATGTACGTATGCTTTTAAGTAAGAAACAGATATTTTTATACATATTTTAAAATATTTTCAATATTATTTTTCGGTTCGTTTTTTTTTTTTTTTTAAATTTATATTTTTTTTATTTTCTTGTTATGGATGAGAAAATAGAATACATATTTATGTTTGAGTTAAGGAATTATTTTAAATACATATAATCCATGTAATGCACATTTGTATTGTTTGTGTATGTTTGTACATATGCATTGTTTCATATGTAACATATGTAGGTTGTAGGTCATGTTAAATGTAAAATTATCTTTTATCAAATTTCAACACGTACGTACATTTATATTCATTTACTACTCTTTCTTTTGTTATTGATTTAATAAATATATATTTTAACAAAGACGAACGAAAACAATAATATATATTTGTTAAGAAAATTATGTAAAATATCTATGACAACACTTTTAATCACACTTTAAATATATTAAAATGTCAACAATTTTATAGAATAATTAATTAATCAATTTATCCATGAGAAAAATACATAAAATAAAATCTATTAAATAATATTCAAAATGTCTTTTGTTGAAATTTTTAGTTTTATCTTTTAATATCATAGATTTTTGTGCATTTATTCAGCGTGTATATACACATATCAAGAAATAGTAATAAAAAAAAAACAACTTTATATAGCTATAAGGAATAATTCTAATAGAAAATTTTTCATTTAAATAAAAAATGGATTTAATTAAAATTGTTGTTCTTATATTTCAATTATTATTATCAATAGGTGGATTATTATGTTTAATATATTCTTCAAATGAAATAATTGTATCATGGCCAACAGAAATAATATTTATTATATTTCCAATTATTTATATATTATTATCTAAAATCTATAGTATTTATTCAATGTGTTTTAAAAATTCATTAGATATATCAATAATATTTGTATTAATGACAATACCATGTTTAATATTAATGGGATTTGGTATATTATCATGTAGTTTTTTTAAATATCGTCAATTATCATATTTAAATTTAATTCAAAAAAATAATAATACTATTGAAAATTTTAAAGATATTATTATAAAACCAGATAATTATCAATTATTAACAATGAATTTATATGATAAAATAAAACATATTAAATGGTCATGGGATTATGTACAAAAATATTATGAATGTTGTGGATCATATGGACCAAATGATTGGTATAAAATTGAAAAAAAATTACCAAAATCATGTTGTTATTTAGGTGATGAATTGGGTTGTGATATAATTGAAAGTTATCAAATTGGTTGTAAAAATCAATTAAATGAAATATTATATGAACTAATGAAATTTTATGAAGAATTATTAATTATTATGATATTATTAGAATGTATATTCATTACAAAAGAAACATTACAAATATTCGAAATTAAACGTAATTCAAGAAATCGAGAACATAACAATAGAATTAGAACAATTTATTGAAATTAACAAAATAATAATGTGTAATTAAAATAATTTCATGTAAAATTTAAATTTTATTTGTTCTTATTTAAAATAATTATAATATACATACATATATTTAAAATTAATAAATTAAGTTTTTTTGGTTGTGATAAATTTGTATTTTTTTTTCTTTCAAGTTTCTTTCACTTAAGATTTTCTTTTAGAATTATAATCTAAATTTGATATTGTACTTCTTTAAAAATGCATCGCTGCTTTGGTGATGCTAATGCTCTTCTGTTCGTAATGCGTAAACACTACTTTGTTGCTGTGACATTGCATTGATTTGATGCTATGCTTTTTTGAATATGTGACAACACATCATAAAATTTGCGTTGCATTTTTGAATTTGTGACAAGCATCAGCATTGCATCAACTGTGCAGCGATGCATTTTTGAAGATACACATTTTTAACAAAATTATTGCATTATTTTCTTGTTAATTGACTGAAAAATTTTCATCTAGAAAGAAGAAAACAGCTCTTACAATATTAACAGTTCTTAGATTCAACTTCTGCTGTAGCAGAAGAATAATGGTATATGTACGACACGTATTCCATGTAAAATCATAAATTTTAATTCGAATAGATAAAAGTACGATTTCAGATGTCATAAAAGTAAAGATAAATTTTTAATTAATTTGAATTCTCATCTGAAAACCTGAAATTGGTTGAAATTAGTGGTCAAAGAATAATTCATTTAACTATAATTAAAAATTCTGATGTACTAACTTCCATTATGATATTTACATAATTGGATAATTCAAAAAGTTTTTAATATTATTTGAGTTAAATTTTAATTCTCTTATTACTATATAAATTAATAGTTTTTAAAATAAACTCAAAAGATAATCAAAAAAAAAAAAAAAAAAGAATTTTGTAATTATGTTTTGTTATATAAAATTCAAATATGTAATATGTTTAAAAAACTTTATCTACATTATTACTGAATTTGTAAACTTTTTTGATTCAAACAATCTATGAATACTCATTTTATGTAATGTCCTTTCTCCTTTCATATAAAAACTTTTATACGCTTGTTATTTTCTGGTGTTTTCAAATATTTTTGATTTAACAATAATATATAGTACATACATACATATTATGTACATATCATATGTAAAGTAGAAGGTAGGTACTGTTATATAAATTCAACTTGATGTTTTAATTAAAAATGCACTTTGAAGTTTAAAAACTTTCTGATCGGAAAAAAGTCGAAATTCATCATATAAGCTTTGAGTTAATTGAAAAAGAAAACAAAAAGATGTATAATTTTTTTTTTTTTCAAAATCAAAAAATTTATTAGGCATTTTTAACTAGAATTTTAAGTAAAATTGAAAAAAAAAAATAATTAAGTTAAAAAAAATTACTTATAAACATTTAATAGGACAAAAGAAAGAGATTTAACAAAAAAAAAGAAGAAGAAAAAAATAAATCTGTTTTTATAATATTTTTTTTTTGTGGTTCAAAATTCAATTTACTATAGCGACCATTGAAGAACAAAAAAAAAAAAAAATGTCACCAAGTAAATCTCCATCTTCATTTCTATGTGCAGCCGTTATTTTATTTTCAATAGAAATTATTGCAGCATTATTATGTATTCAAGCAACTATAATACATTGGAGTGAAATAATTGCAAGTTTACCATTTGAAAAGAAAATTTATATTTTCTTATTTTTTTATGTAATATTTATAAAATTTATTCAAGTTTATTTAGTACATTTAAAAATATTCAAAATTTATTATTTACTATCGATACCATCAATTATAATATTATTATTTGGTTTGTTTGCTTCACATTTTATAAATATAAAGCATATTACTTCAAATACTAGAGCACAACATACTAATATGGATAATAATAATAATAATAATAATCAGTTCAATATATCAAATAATGATATATTAAGTTTCGAATATTATCCTTTGGCATCAATGTCAAAATATGACATAAATTCATGTACAAAATCAGCTTGGGATAATATACAAGAAAAATATAAATGTTGTGGTACATTCGGACCAAAAGATTGGTTATTACAAAGAAATGAAATACCATGTTCATGTTGTTCAAATAATAGTGGTAATAATAATAATAATAATAATGATGATATCAATGAAAATGTTCCAATTTATCAAAGATGTAATTATAATCATTCATATAAAAATGGTTGTGGTATTATATTGAAAAGAATACTTTATGAAAAATTAAGATATATTGAAATGACTATTGTTTTCATATTATGTTTGGAAAGTATTGTTTTTATTGCAGCAATATTCCATAGTCGTCGTGATATTGATGATGAAAATAGAAAAAGTATCCGATTACATGCAATTTCAAATAATGAATTAGAAAAATTACGAAATAGTCCTAAAGGGATAGTAATAGCAGAATTACATATATAAAATTATATAAAAATACATTTTATAGTAATAGAATCAGAAATCTTTTTTTTTTGTTATTTTAATTAAATCAAATTTTTAAAAATATAAATTATTGTTAATTTTTGATGTATATTCCAGGAATTTAAAAAGAAAATGAAAAATTTCGAAAAATAAAGAAAAAAAAAATTTTTAATTTGGTATCATTAAATCTTCTTGACAACCACATTGTTTCTTCTGCTTGAAAATTAAATCATGACAACACCTTATTATTATTCATATCATTATTGTTCGGATGTCACCAATATGGCGACATATAGAAATATGGGTTATTATTTTATTATAATGGTCATAGTAACACGATTATTCTAAGGTTAAATGGTCCCTTTACATATATACAAGTATGTGTATGAAAACTAGGGTAAATATTAGAAAATACATATTTTTATATAAAAAGGATTTCATATTTTCATTATGATCTGCCTAATAAACTCTCCTCAGTCCTTACATAAGAAAGAAAAAAATGTATCACTTATAAATTTTGATATATATGTATGTATGTATCTGATAAAATAAGTCCAATCCTTCTTGGACATTCTTGTTCTTTTGAAATACCGTACCTTACTAAAAAATTATAAAACGTGACTTTTTTTTTAATTAATATTTTTTCAATTTATATTTATACTGGAGGATAATTACGTAAAATAATTTTATAAAAACACGTGTATCTCTTCATTCTTATATAAAATTTATTTTTCTTGTTTGAAGAATTTGTTTGAAGAAGATTTATAAAAAAACATTTTTCGAGTGTAAATGGAAATTTTTCAAAAGTTTGAAGAAAACTTCAGTTGCAAAAAGTTATATAAATTGGAAATATTTAAGAAAAAGAAACTTTTCAGAATTTTCAAAGATTTTTTTTTTACTAGTCAAAGTTAATTTATAAAGGATTTGATAAGGATTATAATAATTAGTGGAAAAAATTCTATCATCAGATAAAGACCGAAAAAAATAGACGATGATTTCAATTAATGTTGTACAAATAAGGAGCATAAAAGTTTGACATTTTCAAATTTAATTAAAAATTCTGTTAGACAGCAGAACATTGAAACTTTTAATGATCTGATTTTTACACGTTTTATATGATTAAATTTATCAAAAGGCAATTAAAAAAAATTTTTATATTTTTAAAATAAAGTTATTTAGAAAAATCTTACCTTTATTGATAAAATTTGTCCTTTAAAAAAAAAAAAAAAGAAAAAATGTTGTGCTTGTGTTTTATTTTTTCACATTCACTTGGAATGTTTTTTTTTTAAAATTATTCCAAAGAAAACAAAAAAGAGAAGTTATGTTTCTCTTTAATTTTGAAAATTTGAAGAAATAAATTTTTGTAATTTTTTTATTCAACTCTTTTATTAGTTAATGCTTTTTTTTTACCAATACTTCTGAATGGTACTATTTTTGTCTACTTTCATAGTAAATTGATTCATCATTAAAATAATGTGACATTTTTGTTGATGTTGTTGTTGCTGATGCTGATGTTGTATATAAATTTAAACTATGTAATGATATATTATCATCGATTGGTGGTGTATAGAAACCCATATGTTTTGTACTTGAAGATTTAGTTTTTAATGCATTTGAACAAAATGAAAATAAATTTCGTATTTTTTGATTACGTTTTGGTTTTTTTAATAATCTTATTTGTATATCACCTTCTTTTGTATAAAATACATTTAAACTGACATCTTTTGATGGTAAATCAATATGATCAATTTTTATGATTGAATCATAATTAATATTTTCAAATTCATCATTTATATTTGATGTTGTTGATGTTATCTTATTAATAACATTTTCAGAACTAGTATCTGAAATTGATTTTGAATTATTTGTATTATTATCACATATTAAAGATTTTGAACGTCCAATTGTTATTGAATCGTGGTTTTTCCATGAAGAAGAAGTTGATTGGAAACTTTCTTCTCGTTGAGAACTGCCTAAGAATATGAAGAAAAAAAAAATAAATAAAAGTATGATAAATAAAAATAAAATAAAAATTATTTTTAATTAAAAACAAATGAAAAAAAAATTAAATAATTTTTATGAATATATACCAGAAAAAACTCACTCGTATAATCAGTTGATTCTTGGAATGCAACTCGCAATCGCTTTGTGCGCGAAAGGACGTTGTATTTTTGCTTCGGCTTGTTTGTCTTTGATGAAAAGATGTTCCATTGGTCCAATGTCTCCTAAATAAAATAGACTGAAAATATAAATAAAGAGAAACTGAGAGCGTACAAAAAAACAAAACAAAACGAAAACTGAACTTATAAACATTCATTTTTTAAAGCAACAATAAACATGTTTGACATTATAAAAGTACACAAGTCAAAATATTATAATCGGTTAATTGATCATTATCTATTGTAAATTGTCCTAGAAAAATAGTAAAAAACGAAAAAATAAAAATTAAGTAATAATAACAATAAAAAATATTCAGAACAAAAAATTACAAAATATTCTACAAAAAAAATATTCAATCATGCATTTTTCTAAATTTTAATTTAAAAAAATATTTTTTGAAAAAAAAAAAGGTATAATCCAAATATTTTGTATTACAAACCTTAAATGCTTCACGAAATTTATTACTCATAATATTGTATAAAAGTGGATTTATACATGTTGATAAATAATAAAGAACTCCTGAAAGATATGTGAGTATATTGTACGATAATTGTATTATTGGATTTTTTTCACGAAAATATTCTTCAGCTCCATAAACAGCAATTAATCTTTGTGCATGAAATGGTGCCCAACAAAGGAAAAAAGCTATCACAACAGCAACTATAGAAATAAAAGAGAGAAAAAATCCAATTTCAATGATTTAATTAAATTATAAATATTATGCAATTTATTTATTTATTTAATTTTTAGAAAAAATTCATGAATTTTAAAAGTTTTGTCTGCATTATTTTAAAAATAAAACATTGAAATTTTCAAAAACCTTCAAAACAGGAAGCATGTTTAAGAACTAAAAACGAATAAATAAGCTATATATTTTACACAAATTCCCAAGTTATTTATACCGTTTATTGTGATTTAGAACATTATTAAATACCTTTATTCCTTATACATAATATTACTTCTTTCTTATAATCTAAAAATGTTTAAATAAAATAAACATCCTTTTAGCTTTTTTCTTCCTTATGAATATCCTTGAAATAATACTTATAACGTTATTAAAAAATAAATTATGTTTTAAGGTATTTTTGTTATTTCTAAATACAAAAAAAAAACATCTTCAAAATTACATGTAAGTGTAATTTTCTACTATAGAAATTCACAGTATACACGTTCTTAAACAAAGGAAATGTGAGATTGTAATTGTAATGCAAATTATATTATGGCGCCGTACTGATTCGAGAAATTAGATTGAAATATTGTATATAAGTTACAAGTAAAAATAAAAACAATATATTGTCTTTTTTTTTCTAGTACCTATACATATGTAGGTTCTTTTATTCATAAATTATATTAATTGTTGTGTTTATAATAATAAATATAATCATCTTAATGATACCACCCTGTAGGTATAATTCATTTATTCAAGTGAAATGTTAATTAATTTTATTCATATATTCATTTATTCTTTTCAAGAAATACTTTTATAATTAAATTGTGTATGCAATGTGATTTTAAAGTTTAAAAAAAAGAGAAAGAGAAAAAAAAGGTTCAGGTGTATTTTACATTTAAAATTCAAAGTACATATTATATCTTTTCGATTGATTTCAATATAAACAATATGCACATTAAATAATTAATATAACAATTAATTATTCATTTAGATTTAATTTATGAAAATTACTTTAATACTGAAAAATATAAATTATTCACTTGTTTGTTTTGTTCTTTAATACTGAAATGATAACAGAATAATAATTTTAGTCGTTATATAATTGAATAAACATATTTTGTCTCTTGATTTTATCCTATTTTGTTTTTTTTTTTATTTGAAAAGGATGTTAATTATAAAAAAGAAATATTAAAAAAAAAAAAAAAAGAAGAAGTGAAAATATGTCAGACTAAAAATGGGTGTGTTATGTAAATTTTAATCTCAAGAAAATCCTTTGTCATTTTTTATTATTATTGTGTATTACCAGTACTACAATGCCAAACACATCTACACTAGCATAAATCTTCAAATTTACAAATAATTTTTTTTTTTTTTTGTTACAGGGAAGTATAAAATACGTGCTACTTATTTTCAGATATCCTCTTTTCTTTTAGACTATATCAATAAAAAATAATATTAATATGATGTATTAAAAAAAAAAAAAAAAGAGAAACCATTAAATTTTGGGTGTAAATGACTTTTTTTAATGATTACACAAGACAAAATTGTGTATGATTTTAATGTAAAATATGACCTTATTAATTTCACATGACTTATCGTAATATCTCATTCACAACGAATATTTAATGAGTTTAGTCCTATTTTTTTTCTCTCTCTCTTTTTAAAGACACGGATAAAATAACAAAATAATATTTACATATTTAGTTTCAAATCCTACGATGCTGTAACAAAAAAACAAAAAAAAAAAAACAAAAAAATAGAGAAAAAATAAAAACGATTTGTCTGGTAGATTCTAGACAGTTCAAAATAAAAACAAATTTTTGGTTTCATATCATCTCAAGGGAAAATATATTTTTTATCATTTTCATTATTTTTTTAAGGTTTTTCAAATAGATACATGTTCTATTTCATATTCAAACTTTTGTTTATCTCTGCTAATGGGTTTTTTTTATTTTTGAAATTTTTCTCTTTGAATGTCATAATAAATTATTAAAAAATAAGATATTTTCTTTAATTTATAATTAAAGATATAATTTATAAAATATCGTATAGTGTATGTTTTTTAAAAGCATATCTAGAACTCATCAAATAAATTACTTTGATTTAAAAGAAAAGAAAGAAAAAAAACGTTAAAAATTTCAAATGCTTGTAAATAATTAATTTAATTTAATTTGTTTGGATATGTTTTCTCATACTTTTGTATCATTAAATTTAGTTTGCGTAAATAAATGTAATTTTGAATAGCAAAAAATTTTTCTTTTGAAGTATAAATTTTATTCAAATAAAATTTTTTTAACCTATGAAGTACATACATATACAATCTTTTATAATAAAATAAATAGAAGCTTTTATTAAAAAATATTAAATTCAAAATTATAATTCTGAACACATATTTCAATCATAACAAAATGTACATGTGATTGTATGTAAAATATATTTGCATTTTTAACGAACCTAAGTACCTATCTATTTTTTTCAGTTAAAAGGATGTAAAAGTCTTACTAGGATATGTAGTATGTATGCGTACTGTACATATATTGTTAGATTTCTGAAGAGTTTACTGTCAATGTACAAATAACTTTTTATGAAAATTATACTGACTGAGTACAATTAGATTAAATATATGTATTATTAATTTTCTTTGTGATTTTCCGCAGCGTTTTTTTTTTATAATGAGACTGTCGACTTTTCTACCCAAAATTATCATACATTATGCTCTAAACAACTAACTATTGCATATTTCATTTCCTTTTATTTTTTAATTAACACCTGCTTTTTTTGTTCCGTATATGGATTGAAAAATTCTATGTTTATTTTGGGACTAGAAATTTAATATGATCAAAATTTATGAGTGTTTATGACACATGAAATTTTATTAAGTCTATAGACGGAATTAAATATAATTAATTATTGTAATCTCAATTAACACGCTTATTGAATTTTTTATATATTATACAATTTTCTTTTAATTCGTTTTATCAAATATCTACATAAATATTTAAGTAATAATAGAAACAAATAATCATAAATAATTAACAATCAGCAATCGTATTTTATTTTAATTTTACAAACTATTGATTGATATTGATAATAAATAATAATTATTATTAATTTATAAATAGATTTTCATATTTCATATTTCCCAAAAAAAAAAAACATTTCCAATTGAATTTTATTTTTAAATTGTAAATGATGTGAAATCTCATGACATGGAATATATCTATATATACATACATAATGTATGTACAATTGTACATGCATATATGAAGAATTAATAATTACTTTTGATGATACAAATGTTCAAGTTTATTTTTAAATTTATAAATAAAAAAAAAATAAAATAAAAAATATCAATTTGAAAAGATCAAAAAATAAATAATATGCATAAATTTTATGAAAAATTTATGTTTATTTTAATTTGATTTAAACATATGATTAATATACACTTCAAAGGATTATTAAACGAATTATTTATGGTCTCTAGGAAAATTTTAATAAATCAATTATTTTTTTCGCACTTTAAATTCATATAAATGACTAATTTTCTATAAATGGAAAGTTTTATTAACCCTCTCTAGTTTTTTTTTTTTTTTTTTTCTATAAGGACTAACTTGGAAATGAATTTGTTTGGAAGTTTAATATAAGATCGAAAAAAAAAATTTGGAATCTATTCAATAGAACTTCGATGGAAAGCATTTTGTAAATTAAAATATGTATTTTGGATGGGTTAATATTTATTATTATATAATATACAAACATAAATAATATTATAAATTATACGTTTATTTATTTAATGTAAATACATTATATTGTAGATGAAAATTTTCCAAATATAAATATCGTCTACAACAATTATGTGTGAATCAAGAGAATGTGTGACATAAATAATAAAAAAGAAGACAGATTTGTTTGCTTAAGAGAAAACAAAACAAAAATCAATATGTGTGTGTGTGAAGAAAAACAATCAAAACTCTTTTATATTAGACTTTTCAGGAAGTAAGAATGTCAAGATTAATTGAAATTATATAAGGTGGATCAATAATGAAATGAAATTTTGTCTTTTTAACTGAAAGCATTTATATATATGTATATGTATATTTAATTAAATTACTTTTTTTAATTTGTTATTTATTTATTATATGAAATCAGAAAGTAGATTTTTTTCCCTCTTTATGAAAAATCTTGTTTACTCATTTTTATGTTTTCCATTCTATGTATCATCTTCTGTATCTATGATACATATACATATAATATCTTTTTCAATATGAATGATAGAATAGAAACACCTTGTATACAATTTAATATATATAGTAAATATATATATTTCATATACATTATATTGTTTCAAAATAAATATTTGTATTTTGTAACACTGATACATTTATCGAAAATTGCTTGTTATTTTTCTTCAAGCAATTTATGTTATAGAAAAAAGTAATTTTATATACACATAATACATGTCATTTATACGTAGGTACATGAGAAAAAATTTAATGTATTGAAAAAAAAACGAAATTAATTTAGATTTGATATTATTATAAATAGATTGACAAATTTTTATAATGAAAATTTCTGGGAGTTTTTGTGAATTTTTCTTTATTTATTTTTTTTTTTTATATTAATATTGTTTATTTATTTATTTTGTTTTTTTTTTTGCCCTTATTTTTACTTATTTGCAAATTAATGAATATTGTATAATACATCACATTTTTATTTTAAACAATTTAAATATTTTATAAATAATATTTTTCATTTTTTTATTTCTTATTTTTTATTTTTTTACTTTTTAATTTTTTTATGACAGACATAATTATTTTTTTTTAAAAGAATTTATTCTTTGTGTAAAATAAGACTTTATTAAACTGAAACAAACATTTTTATAAATATTAAAAATTCAATGCACAAAATTGTAATAAAAAAAAGGTTACTTTTTTTGTTCTATTTTGTTATAAATTTAAAAAAAAATTTAATAGTGGGAGGAAAAAAGAGAAAACTTGTAAATTCTGCTGTCTACAATAATTTTATTTAAAAAAGTTTTTTTTTTTATTGGTCAACTTTGGAAATTTATATTTTAGATTTTTATGGAATACATATTAGAATAATAAGAATAATAATAATAATAGTCAATCAAGGCAATAATAATAAAAATAAATAGATAACTAAAATTCATATAAAAATTAAATTGAAAATCTTTTCAAAAATTTAGAATTATAATAAAACATAGGAAAAAAATACGTTTTTTTTTGTTTCAAAACTTTTAAATATTTACTTAAAAGGTTTTATCATGGCAGGTTTCATCAAATTAACTTGAGTTTTTTTAAGGACATTTTTCTATCACACATACATATATATATTATATGTACTTTACAGCTTTAAGTAGACTTGCTTTTTAGTTTAAATTGAAAAAAACATCTTTCTTTATAGATTTGTAATCTTTACAAAAATTGTAAAAATTTAGAGAAATGTGAAAAGAAAAACAAAATTATCTATCGATATATACTCGTACGTTTTAAGGATTTATTTATTTTTTTTATGTCCGATGAAACCACAAAACAATTTTTTTTTATATATATATTAATCTTGAACTGTTTTTTCAGATTATAAAGATTATGTTGACAGCATCTATAATTCTTCCTATAGAAAACCTATAATTTATAATCTTGTAACTTTGTATGGTTAAAGAAGTGATAATAACTTTTTAAATTAGATTTTCATGTTAAGAAAAGATTTTGAAGAATTATTAATAACTTGAAAAAGACACCAACAAAAAATTGTAAAATGTTTCTTTAGTTTTCTGAAGTATGTATTAAAGAAGGATATAGAAAGAAAAAAAAAATATTTAATAGAAAAATTTCAATATTACTTACCTAACATTTTTAATACTCTTTTGGTTCCTTGATGTGTTTGTGCTCTCATACCACTTAAATTATTTGATGCACGATATAATATATTTCCACTTGTTGATCTCATAACACTTGTTTGATGTAATTTTAGACCAATTAATAAATATAAAACTAATATAATTGACATTGGTGCAAAAAAGAATATAAATGTTGATAATTGAAATGAATGTTCAATTATAATTCGTACAACATCACAACGATCATAACCATTATAATTATGTACACCAAATTGTGCTGCTTGTGGTATAGCTGTTAGAAATGATGTTAACCATATCATTAGAATAATCCGTGTTGCACGATTTAATTTTGACATTGCATGTGCCATAAATGGATGACATATTGCAACATAACGTTCAACTGTAAATGCTGTTATTGTTAAAACAGTTGCATTTGCTGATGTTTCAGCTAATAAACCACGTCCAACACAAAATGTTTCACCTAATATATAAGGATATTTACACCATACATAATATACTTCTTGTGGTACACCAGATAATAATAATAAAAAATCAGATATTGCTAAACTAAATAAATAATAATTTGTTGCTGTATGCATTGAACGATTCTTTTTAATAACAATACACGTACTTATATTTCCAATAACACCAGTTATAAAAATTATTGAATATATTATTGTAATTGGTATCACAATTAATAGTGAATCCCTTTGTGGACCCCATGCTTCAATTGCATTAAATGATGATATTGATGACGATGATGATAATAATTCTGTTGTTAGATTTATATTTTTATTATTATAATTATCTATTTTTGATTGACTTGTTAATATATGTAAAAATGAAAAATCACTGTAATTATTATTATTATTATTATAAAATTCTAATGAAATTTGTTTTGATAAATTCGTTGCAAATGAATGATTTGTTAAAAGAATATTATCTAAATTGTACGTATCCATAATTTGTTGTTTTTTTTCTTTAAATCCTTTTTTTTCCAAATATTTTATCTGTAAAGATGGAAATAAAAAGGGTTGGAATTTAAATTAAAAATATCAATTAAATGCTAAAATTATGTAATTCAGTAAAATAAAAAAGGTTATATTTGAATACAACAAAAAAATTATCCTAAATTTTTCAAAGTGCGTAGATAATATTAATGATGTCAGTTCAATTTTTATTTGAATCGAAAAAAGAAAAAAATACATAAGTTCATGAATAAAATTAAAAAGGAAATCAAAAAAAAGGTTAACAATAAGGAATCAAAGTAATCTTTTTCCTCTTTATTGCCATCTCTACACACTTCCCACACAAAAAAAAAAAAAAAAAAACGTTCGGTCATGGTGAAGAATAAAATTAATAAAAATATTTAAAAAAAAAAAACTGGAAAAGAAATATACAAATAATGAAACCAGTGTCATTATGAACTAATAAAGAGATAAAAAGAAAATGTGGTTATCCGTTTCAACTTTTATTGTTCTCAAAAATTAGAAGAAAAAAAAAAGTGTTAAAGGACAAATACGCAACTTAATGAAAATAATTTTCAAATAAAAACAAAAATTAAAGAACAAATATTTTTTTTAACTTATTTATTTTTTTTTCGTGTTTGTTTATGCTAAAATGTCGAATTTTATATTCCTATTTTGGTTTTTTTTTCATATGTATATGTTTTTCTAACAAAAAAACAGACACGATATTATAATATAAATACATAATATTTATAAGGATTACCTTATTTAATAATTCAAAAAATTTAATATACGTAGAAAACAAGATTTCTTCCTTTAAATCTATTGTTTTAAATAAATATCATAATTAATTCATCAATAAAAAAAAAATTAATGTGCATAGTAATAGTTTATCCGGTGGTCAAGACAATTTCTAAAATGTGTTTAAGTACATATACATACATATATGTAAATTCATTTATATTCACGTTATTATGTGTATCTACATAATGAATTTTTTTTTTCGATTATTTTGTAATTTAAATGAACAAAAAATTAATTCATGAATTACTAAATATTATAATATGTAGAAGTGATTTTTAATAACATAACATTGTACGTACTTAATATAAAAATACCAGTATATGTAACGCACGTGTGAATAAACATACATTTTTATTAGTATTTTTCCTTTTTTTTGTTTTTTTGTTTTTTTGTTTTTTTATAAAATGGTTGTAATTTTTAAAGTATAAATAAAAAATTTAAATAAAATTTTTTCAGTCATGATAGAAAATCTTCTTGTTTTTTTTTTTATTCAATAAAACATCAATTTAAATGTTCAAGTATGTATGTATGTATGTATATGATTTTCATTAAATTTCTTTGAATTCCAATATAAGTACATAATACTTGTCTTATCGGAAACGTGCTAACTTACGTAACCTTGAGAAAGATTGTGGGTATTACATTTCTTTTGAAGATTAAATTTAGAGATAAACTAGAAAAATTATAAAAAATGACCTATCTTAAATTTAAAAAAGGACATAATTTTAGCAATTACAAAAGATCCAATTTTACACGTTCTTTTTTTACTTAAAATAATTTCGTTATCAATAATTCTATAATACGGTTTCCTTTTTTTTACGACCTTTTCTTCCTAATTTATACTTATTATTTTTCACAAACGTCCTGTATAAAACTAGTAAACGTGTAAAATTTTATTACTTATGTAATTTATATATTTTTTTTTTTCAACTTTTAAATGAATTTAGAATTTTTAAGTCATTTAATAGACTAACTTTTAGGATAAAAGCATCATGAAATTAAACATATAAATCTAAATTTTGTGAAATGTATATTAATTATAAAATTGTTATAAACTTGAATTACTATCCTCTAGTTAAATAAGTTTGTTTATAAAAAAAAAACAATAACTTTACATGTTAACAGGAAAATACTTCAGTTCCTTTTTTTTTATTTTCATATTTAAAATATAAAAAAAAATCATTGTTTAATTATTCATGTTTAAAACTTAAACACTTCCAGATACTTTATGATGTTTAATAAAATTTGGCAGCTAGATTATAAGCATTTATATTTAAAATTTATTTATTTATTTTGTTCTGTTAAATATTTACGTAGAAATATTTTATGGTTGTATTTTATTAATAATAAAAGTATTTCGCTTGTGGATATAATAAATCATGTAACTGACAAAAAAATTCGGAATTAATATTGTAATTGTACAGAAGAAAAAAATATATACATACAATTTGATTGAATTTTTCTATGGAGAATTTTTTCAATAAATTAAATTTTTTACCATTAAATCGATCCTGCAGAAATTATATTCGACATAAAACAATTACGTACATACGTACATACGAGTATGTATATGCTATTAAATTTTTCAAGTATGTATTTTTTATTGAATTTGAAAAATTTACAAAAAAAAATATATCGAAGTATTTTGGAAATAAATTATTTATAAAATCTTGAAGTCAGAAACAAGAAAAAACTTTTAAATATAATTTTTATATTATAAATTATAAATTGAAAATTTTTATGTAGGTATAAAAAAAATTATTACTAACACAATTTCATTACTTATTCATAGTACCTATATTTATTAATATTGAAGTCAATTTTGAACATACATATATTATATTGTTATTGTACATTAGTATGCATTAGAAGTATCATGGAAAATAAATTTCAAATTTATTTCCTAATTCTTTTTCATTGCTTTTAAAATAAATAAAAAATAATAGCAACAATTTGCGCATTAGAAAACCAAATACACGTCATGTAGGGCTGTCAATTATAAAATTTAATTTTAAAATTACAAAATATCAATACATATGCTGTTAGATTTAGAAAAAAGGTACACGCAGATGTATTTCATTTCATTTCATTTATTCAAACACGCATATGTATGTATGTATATTTTGAAAATCTATTACCTAATTTAATAGTGTTCACTGTTATGTAATATTTTTTCAAATATGTAGAGTTTTATGATGGAATTTCTAAAGAAAATATTCACTTAACAGAACGTTTGTGTCGATATATTATTTTTTTCTAAATAGGTAAATTGGAAAAAAAAAAGTTTTCGAATGGTCATAAATTTAATTTTTATTTTTAATGAAATAGGTGTAGAACTTATTTTTTATATACCTAAGTAGTACATACATACATTATGTATACAATAAATGAAAAAAATAATAGAAATAAATTCTTAAATTATATGCAATATTAAATTTTAGTACATCAAATATGTTTTATGTAGATTATACTTGTGCATACCTACAACATATTTAGCTGTTAAATTTTTATTGAAAATTGGAATAAAAGAAATAAGAAAAAAAGTCAAATTTCCATTTATATTTATTAATGTGTATTATATATGTATATACCTATTTTTTTTTTTTCTGAAAAAAAGGTCATAATTATACAATATCCTTTTACACAATTGAATAAGTTGTTATATTTTTAGAATGAATTAAAAATTAATAAATTCAGAAAAGGGTATAATTATTTAAATTAATGGCTGATATAGATAGTAAAAAACATAAGTACAAATTTGTTAAAATTTTAATTTATTGACGATAAGAAAATACAAATATATTAATTTTTATTATGACATTAAAATTATATTTTTGTATTAAGAAAAAAAAAACGTAGAAACTTCATTATATCTCTTAATCTTTTTTTCCTGGAAATACCAAATAATCATTGAATGGAAATTAACCATCAGCAAATATTGATTTAGTAAAATTAATTACCGTAAATAAACCATATTTTATTGATATACATAATATGTATATGTACGTACATATATATTTAACACACACAAAAGATATGGATGAAAAAATTATTTCTAGTTTCTCTTTTTTTTTGTTTTTGTTTATTCTACTGAATAAAAAATTAAATAAACACTATACCAGATGTTAATGAATTCATATATGTATAATGAACAATATGGATACTAATAGATACAATTACCCTATTCAAAATGAAGGTCATGAACACAGAATTCTAGTAAAAACAAAAAAACAAGAAATATGTATTTTTTTTTTTTAATTTATGTATTTAAAATTCGCGAATGAAAAAAACTGTAAAATATGAAAATTGATAAAACCAGTTGTAAAACATATACATAAAACATTATTTTTTTTTATCTTTTTAATTCACGGGTCAATGACTGTCCAATTAAATTTGATAACAAGAAAAACAAAAACAAAAAATTAAAAACAGCAACAACATTAGAGATACAAATACAAAAAGTATATGTGATGATTTTATAATATAAAACATGATAAAAGATACATGTATGAGTATGTAACTTTAAATATTTATTTTGGATAAGTTTTAGAATATTTCAAAAGTTTTTTATTTTTTTTTATTTAGGTACTTTAGTAATAAAAATGAATCAATTCTTGTCAACATTATGATAAATTGCATATTTTAAATAAATAATTCATATTAAAATTTATATTAAATTAACTATGAAATTTGCATGCTGAAGTAATCAGATATATCTTAATCAGAATAATTATAAACAAATTAACAAATATTTTGTTTATTATAAACGTGTGTATAGTAGTATATGTACAAATATATAATTATTTTGTATATAAACATTGTTTAAAATGTGATCTTCAAAATATGTGCTGCTGTCTGTAAAACAGTAATAATTATATACTTTTAATGAAATCAAATTGAAAGGAAGGAAAGAAAAGTAATAAAAAAACGGGAATTACCTGTTAATAAAAGTGTCTTATGATGGATGTGTGTTAATATCTTACTATTAATTTTTTTTCTTTAAATTTACAATCAAGATGTACATACATGCATACATAATATATACGTATATATTTTTGATTTATAAATCAAATATTTCAAATGTAAAATGAGAAAAAATAAAAAACAGATTTATTTTATGCGTGATTCCAGTCATATATTGTTATCGTAGATATTAGATATTTTTTGTAAATATGTATATATTATAACATTTTTATTTACATACTTGTTCAATTTATTTTTGATTTTTTTTTTTTTAAATAAATTTTTATCTAACTTTTTCTATACACATGCGTTATTATAAACATTTATCAATCTTTAAATAATTAAATTCACATTAAAATGAAATTATTATGTTTTTCTTTTCTTTTTAATGGTTCTTCCACTAATTACGAGATTGTTTATAAAATACTTTTTAAAATTCTTTTTACGGTATCAAAAAAGAACTGTAGAAAATATAAGTTCTTTTTTAAATAAAAATTTGAAAAAAAATGACTAAAAGATATACAAGGTCTCATGAAATTTTTTTTATTAATCAACAATTTTTATTTAAAAAAAAAAAAAAAAAAAAAAAAAAAAAAAAAAAAAAAACAATAACAAAACAAAAATTTGGTATCAGTAATTGAATATTTTAATCCAGGAACACATATAATATACTATGTACGTAATAAGAAGAATATATTGTAGATAAAAATTACGTCAAATTACGTTTATAAGATAATATACATACATTAGAATCATTAGAAACGGAAATGCTGTTTTTTTTTTTTTAAATTAGGAATTTATATTTTCATAGTATATTATACATATATACTTATTACATATAGCAAAGTTATATTATCTATAAAAAGTAATATAAAAAATACAGTACATATATATACATAGATACACGCAAATATATGTATGTAGCACACAGATAGCGCATAGATAAAATATATATGTTAATGTTTCCCAGGAAAAAAAAAGAAAAACTCCGTAGTATTCAAAAAGTTTGAAATTATTTTTTCAACTCATCATTTCCAAACTTTTTACACTTTTGGTAAATATTTTACCTTTCATATTTATATATACAAAACCAACAGAAAACTTCTAAACGTAAATATTTTAGGAAAATTCTTAATAAAATCTTTTTAATAATAATTAAGATGAAATATTTAAATATAATTAAATAATCATGGTGTGGTTCAAGTTTACATATTTTAGGTATAAGTATATGTTATGAATTCAGTTCAACAATAGCTTAAAGACATTTTAAAGCATTTATTTAATTTTGTATTTAAATAATTCTAATTAAAAGGAATTTATTTGTATGATAAATGTTCTTTTGAGTTGATTTAAACAATATAAGTATGTAATTAAAATTAGACAAAAATTATGTAAAAATGTATTTCGATTGAAATTTTATATTAAATTTCTAATAAAATTTTATCATATTACCACAATTGAGAAGTTTATGTATAGAATTTCACGACTTATCTTTTTTAATTACTGAAAAAAGTAACTTAAATTTGTAGATAAGTATTTTGAATTATTTATATAAGTACATTCACAGTATTCACACATTATTATTTTTTAAATATATATACATATATATGTAATAGAATATACAAATTAATTTTTGTTTATTTTACATTGAAAATAAATTAAGTATTATTTTTCATTTAATATCTTTGTTGTTTGTTTTCATACCCGTACTTCTTTATACATATTTTTATTTTCAAACATCATTGAAATTTAATGAACAAAAAATAAGAAATTTAAAAAAAAAAAAATAAGAAAAAATAATACTCTATTATTAAAGGTATAAAAACAAAATGAAATGCTCCAATAAAAATGAAAAATTATAATCCTTTTACAATATTTTCGTTTCTTTAATGAATGACAATGAACTTATTTCTTAGAAGAAAAAAACATTTCTCTATATAAATACTTATATATATACATATATAAGTATTATTATTATTATACTTTTTTAGATTTGAAAAATTTTATTAAAATATGAATTCGTTTAGACTCCTAAAAGCTATTCTATAGGGAATAAACTTTCTTTATTGTTTCATTCGAGTAAGTATGTATTTTTGTATGTATATTAGACTGTCCCTTATTATGTACAGCCAAAAAAAAATTTTTCTAAACCAACCTTTCACCCCCTAAATTTTTTGTACTTGACAATGTAAAAAAAACCTCAAAATTTAAAAGTTCTAGAAAATCATTTACCCGCAAAAGGGTTCTTTTTACCTAAGAAAAATGTACTGAAAATATAAGTTCGTTCGTATGTTAGAACGTTTTCGTCAAAAATCAGATTTCAAATTTGAATATCTCTGGACCTCGTGATCCGAAATCTTTAAATTTCTGAAGGGTTTTCTTCTTGTCATCCCCTATAAATTTTTCTTTGAACAAAAAAAAAATCCCTGCAGCAAGGAGCGCGCTACAAGGCACCAAAGGAAAAACTTCTTCCATCTATGTTAAGGAAATTTTTGTAGACCTTTTCGTCTCTTTAAAAAAGTATGTTCTCGTAAGAGTAGGAAGTTGAAATTTGGTCAAAATATTTCTTGGAGGGTTCTCTTCTAAACAAAGTTTAAAAGAAAAAAATCCGTTGACTAGGGTACAAGTTATATGGTAAAGTGCACAAAATTGTCATTTTTCGAAAAATTAACGATTTTTCCCTCCTACTGCGACCTCTCTTATTTTTGCACTTCACTTAAAATTAATCGCAAACTTAAATAGAACCTTTTTGCGGCACGGGTAAATAAATTTTTAAGCTTTTAAATTTTGAGGTTTTTTTCACATCGTTAAGTACAAAAAATTTACGGGTGAGACCCTAAGAATCTGAAAGTTGAAAAATAAGGGACAGTCTAATGTATATGAAGTGCTTTTTCTAAGTTAAAATTTTAATTACATAGTATTATTAATATTTATGTTTTAGAGTAGTTTTGTAAATATGTATACTTTGGAAAATATTGGAAAATGTACAAACTTTTACGTAGTTGTAGTAATTGAAATGTGTTAGAATTTTTTTTTTTTTGATATTGATTAAAAATTTACAGTTATTCTCATAAAATAACTGAATTTCTGATTATATTTTCTAATTTTTTAAAAGTTTCAGGAAAAAGTTGATGAAATTTTAATAATTATTGAATCTATTATTTAATTTTTTTGTCTTTGGAAGATAATTAGGTACGTTTATATGTATGTATACTTACTTGTATTTATAGATTATAATTACAAAATGTTAATTTTTGAGTTTTCTTTTTTTCGTTAATCAGAAATTTTGAATAAATATTAGAAAAATATGTAAATTAATTTTTACTATAGAGAAAAATTAGAAAAAAAAATATTATTCTTTTTCATTTTTTTTTCTCTCTTTAAATTTCAAAAAAAAAAAAAAAATTTGAATTTGAAAGATAATTATTACTTTTAATTTTTGTTTAGAAGTTAAATTAATTGTATTTTGGATACTTATTACCAGTGTTGCCGAAAAACAAAATTGGATGGATTTAAGAATGAAAGGGGCTAAAAAGGGCTAAATATTAAATACTCATCTTTTTTATACTTTAATAAACAAAACAAATTCATTTTATTCAATAAAAAAAACAAAAACTTGCATAAAAACAATATAATTATTCATTAATTAAGTAACTCAATAATTTGTGCATTTTAATTAGTATGTACATATTTATATATTCAGTCAAAAATTTCATAGCTCTCATATAATTTATCTTCATTTTCATTCAAATCTGAATTCTGTGAATGTGAATCTAAATTTTTCAGATAAGTTTTTTCGATGAGTTCTTCAGGTAGTTCATAGTTAAAGCAGCATTTTTGTTTTCGTCGCAAAGTTGATCGCACGAATAAAATAGCATTAGTAGTATCTGATTTGAACCAGTTTATGATTTTTAAACTTTAGAAATATTGACCAGTAGAAAATAGTAGATCGATATGGTATATTAAAGACAAGTAGAATGAAATCAGATGAAATTTTTCTTTTTTTCTAATGGAGCTAAAAAGAGCTTAACATACGTCTAAAAGAGCTAAAAAAAAGAGCTAGGGGCAAAAGCCAATTTTAGGAGCTAAATGAAATAAAAAAGGACCAAATTTAGCCCCAAAAAGGCTAAAACGGCATCACTGCTATTATTACCTTCAAGTATGATTTTTACTCAAATATTACTTTTTTTGTTTTTAATGTTAATTCATGCAAATGTTAAATTACATTAGCTTGAGATATTTTTATTATATGTACATATATAAATCTTCATTTTCATTGTTGTTAATAATAATAAAATTTGAAAGTCTGAGATGATTTCATTTATTTGAATTACTCATGCATGAAAATCATAAAATTTCAAGTTTGTAATTGAAAATATTCTTTGTAGATGAAATTTTATATACTATGTAGGTATGTACAATGTACATATAGGTACACATATTTGTATATAAAATTATTCTTATGATCTTTTACATTTATCTTCTACTCTAAATATTCTTTTTTTTTATAATTATATGCTTTTACATTAGTGTGTTTATTACAATACCTGTGATTTGTGTCTTACAGAATAATTGTTTTTTTTTTTTTTCTTTAAAACTGCGTGATTTTAAAGTTGTACCATAAATGTCATTCAAAACTTTGACATTCGTTGAAGACCAAGTGAAAAGAAAGATCCAACAAAAAAATATATATATTAAATTTATTAAATTATAATTGAAAACTCATAAACACTATACTTACTTATTTTTTGGTTCAAAGTATTTTATTTGCAAGTTTAATATTCATGATTTTTGTTTCGTTTAATTTAAATTAAAAAAAAAAAAAAGAAAGAAAGGTTAATGATGAAGAAAACAAAAATTATAATAAGGCAATCGAAAGTAATTAAGTTTCGGTATGTATATTCACACTGCATAAAACATATATTCCATTATTATAATTTATTATTTTTTTTTTCAATTTTTTACAATGAGTTAAAATTTTTTTACTCAGCACAAATTCTAAAGAAAAAAAAATTTCCACTAAAACTACATCAAAATTACACTTATTTTTATATATTTGTGTAAGTACCTATTATTAATTGTTTTTATTTTATTTTTATTTTAAATGAATAATTATAAAATAAACAAGCTATTTAATTAATTAAAAATTTTCCATTCATTACAAACATATTATTTATTTTTTGTAACACTCGTTTACATAAAAGTAATTGAAAAATAACACAAAAAAAAAAAACATTTAATTGAAATTACATAAAAATAGTGAAATATCCAATACAAAACAAAAAATATTTATTTGAAATTTAATTAAATCAATTTTAAACAAAATTTATAACTGAATTTATATTTAAAATTAATACAGTAAATTATTCATTTTTCTCACAACACAACATTACTACTCTGTATTTAAGTGTGAACTAAATATATTCCATAATAAAAGAAAAACATTTATTGAATATTTCAAAAAGTTCACATTATAAAATATGGATATCGAAAAAAATTATAATATCTGTTGAATATAGTGTACTACATTGTACTACTTACTTACTGTTGGCAGTCGCCAGTCAGTCATTCAATATTATTTATCTATACATATACCTCTATAGAAAAATACTATATAAGAAAAGAAAATATGTATATACAATTATTGACTTGCTGGGAATATATGGGAAAAAAAGCTTTTATACCAAACAAACTATTGTAAAGCTGAAATAATAAATTTGTGCTTTTTTTCCAATGGTATAAAAATGGCACATGGCAATCCTGTTTACATTGAAATACACATTCTGTACATATCTTGTCGTATATTAAATTCAATAGAAAATAAAAATAAATGAATGAAAAAATGATTTGGAAATTTTGTTTACATTTAATATAATATTATAAGTGTTTTATATAGTTTTATTGCAAATTCAATATCTATACATATGTACATATATTTATAAGTATGTATATAAGTATGTACATAGTTCTTTAAAAAAAAAAACTTATCTATTATATGTTTCATATATGTAATTGAAAGTGCAAAGTATTTTGATGTGTGTTCATCTGTTGACAGAGTAAATAAATTTTTTTGATTAATTAATTGTTGTTTTTTACACTGTGTAAAAAATGACTTTGAAAAATCTTTAACATAAGGGAAAAAAAATTAATTAAAAAATTTGCAATTATGAAAAATTAATTTATTTTTAATTAAGGTATATTTTTTGCATGTCAAAAAAAAAAAGAAAAAAATAATAAAAACATATCAGATAAAAAGTTAAATTTGTTATAAAAATTTTTCAAATAAATCAATTGTGAAAAAAAACCAATAATTAGAAAAAGTTCAAACCATCGAATTAATTAATTAAACAAAATAATGCTTAATCATTTTTAAAAAAAATTAACAAAAACAATTATTATTTATCTTCTTTTTTGTATTTCATTTCCTAAAAAGATAATTTCTCAATTCTATGAAATTTTATACATTTTCCTTTAAAAGTTTTATGCTGAACTGATGAAAATTTATCCTTTAAAAAAACAAAAAATAAGATTAATTATATTGAAAATTCTGATATAGCCTGAAGGAAAATCAAAGAATAATGAATAAAATAACAAAGTCGGTAATTGTATATAAATCGATTAACACACTGAAAAAAAATCTCTTTTAGGAAATATTTTTTTGAAAGTACCATTTTGAATGATTTTTTGTTTTTGTTTGGTTTTTCAATGAAAAGAAATTATTTAGTTGAAAGATTTAGAAAAAGTAGTTATATCCGAGATTTTTAAATATTAAAACATTTTATTTTACATAATTTGGTTGTATTTTCACTGTGTAATTCTACAATTTTAAAAATGTTTACTTATGGGTACTTAAAGAGAAATAACCTAGAAATAATAAAAAAACATATAAAAAAAATGATTTTAATTTGTATAGTACTCGAACAATTATGTTTCAGCAACAACAAAAACAAAAACTACTTTTCAACAGTATTCTACATGCACAAAATAACGGTATATATGCTAATTCCACGCGTAACTCACACTACATTTGACTATGGTTTACTTATAAAACTACATACATATTTCGAATAGAAAAAGACAAACGAGAACCACATGTTTTTATACATAATTAAATTATTAAAACATAAAATAATTTTTCCATTTCATTTCACACATCTTACTTTCTATAGGTACATACATATATTTTTTTACGACACTCAAAATACAAATCAGCTACTTGGTTCTTATTTAGGATAACTGAATAGTTTAAAGATTGAAATCTACATTTTGAAAGAATTTAGAGACTCCCAAATGACGCAAGAAACAAAAATTTTTGATTTTTCACTTTTGAGAATTAAGCACAGAGTTATATATTTCCATGGAATTAGCCTATAACTAAAAAGCAAATAATTAATTAATTAAATAATTAAAAAGCATGAACTTATTGCAGTTGTATAAGTGTAAACAAGTATCCTACACAGTGGCGGATTTAAGTGTAATGCCGCCCTAGGCAATTTTTCATATGGCGCCTTTTTTTTTTTTTTTTTTTTTTTTTTTTTGCTTGTTAGATAGAAGTTTAAAACGAAACGAGGTTTTTTTTTTTTTTTGCTTGTTAGATATAGAAGTTTATTTACTCTATTCACAGCAATGAAAAGAGGTTTTTTTTTTTTTTTTGCTTGTTAAGCTAAAATTTGCCGCCCCTAAAATTTTGCCGCCCTAGGCAATTGCCTCACTTGCCTAAGCCTAAATCCAGCACTGATCCTACATATTTGTGCAATGTTTGTTTGTTTGTTTTTTGTCGTGATTTCAGTTGCATATGCATAACTAAATCAATACAAAATTGGATTAATATAACAATCGGAACACTATGGTGACATACATAGTTTTAGATTCTTCTTTCAAGATTATATTATACACATTTTCGAAAAATATTTTAATTAACATATTTTTATATTATAAATAAAAATATTTCCACTTAACTACTAGCAAGTATTTTGTGGGAATAAAATTGAAGGTTTAAATTTCATTGTATGTTTGTATAAATTATATTATAATTACATCATCATTGAAAAAAGAATTTTTTTCTTTAATAGGGCTTTTTTTATTCCTATTAAATTTTTATTTTAATATGAAACTTTTTTAAATCAATAGAAAGCCCTAAATAAATAAAAAAAATATAGAAAAAAATTTCGAAAAGAAAAATGTTTAATATATTATTATTTGTTAGAAATGTTTCAAAAGGATACTAATAATTGTTTGCGTGTACTATGAACACGTATACATATACATATAAGTACATATAATAAAATTATGCCATTCAAGTATAGAATGTTTAACTTTTGGGCAAAACCTTAGAATTTTAATTATGTGGTTTATAGGTTTTTTTATTTTTCATTCACCTTTGTAATTAAAAATACGGATTCTTGAATATTTTAGAATTGTTTTAGAATTTTTTTTTGTCTAAAGATATTTTATATAAAAATTTTATGAATTTATGGTATTTAGTGACAATTCAAAATTCAATTGTATGGAAAAACAGGTTATTAAATAAATTTAATTACATTGAAAACCAAAAAAAATAAAAATGAAAAATTTAAAAATAAAAGTTAAAAAAATTACACTAAAATTTAGAAAAGAAAAAGGAAAAGGTTTCTTACTTAAATGATTACTATCTATTTTTTCAAATAATAGAATAATAATTTATCAGTACCTATGTATCTTTTGCTATACGTATTGTAAAAAGGACTCACTAAAGTAAATTGCAATTAAATGATGCTTGTTTCATCATCATCATTTATTTTTCTCTTTCTCATAAAATTAAATACAAAATACATACATTCATTTCATTCAATACCAAACAAGCAAATAAAAATAGAAGAATATTTTGTAAGTGAGATTTCAAAAGCTTTTTAATTTTTAAAACAGCACGTATAGAGAAAATAAAGTATGTACATATGTATAATTGATTGTTTAGTAACTTCATCATGAATTAATGATCAAAATTTATACGATTAAATAATAATTTTCCGACTAATTTATCTTTTTAAATTTCTATATGATTTATCCTTAAATATTAAGGACACTATTTCAAAGAAAATTTTAGAAAATATATTCTCGTAAAATAAATATTCCTGTCACAACAAATTATGCGTAAACTGTTTTTTAATATCATTCAAAAGGGTTATAATATAATTAATTATATGTTATACCGGATAATCAACAAATAGTATTAAAATTTACTTTATATTTTGTTTTTTTCTAGGAAATTACATAAAAGGATGTTATGTCAACATTTAAATTTATTTTAAATAATAGTAACATATGTACATACACTACATACTACATATATGACACAATAAAATATCATGTACATGTTACATACATATTTTTATGAGTTACATTTTAAAAAATTGACGAATAAAATTGTTCTATTTGAAAGAAATTTTTTTTAATAAATAAATTTTTAAGTAGGTATTTATTATCATTTGAACAATATGAAAAAATATTTAGGTGGGGGCGGTGTGGTGTGGTATTATTTTCACTTTATAAGGATGAAAATTTTTTATTTCAGAATTCAGTTAGTTAGCATTTGAAAATGTTTTTCAAATATTTTGCTACAATTGAAATTGAATTTTATTTCATAGATACATCACTTTTGCTCAATTATCTATGAAAAGGACTAGGAATAAAATGTTTATGAGTAAAAAAGTAAAATACGAATACGTAATGGTTATATTTCAGGTATTTTAGAAACAAGATATATGGCATACATACATACATATAATTAAGAAGATAACATATTTGAAATCCTTTAAGAAGATTTTGCCAATAATATACTTGAAAATACATTACATTTTTAAAATATTTAATTTCTTAAATCGGAAATTGTGTTTAGTATTAAGGGTCATTTAATGATATATACTTTTCTCGTTGGCTAACCCAAACCATTGTAAATTGTGTATAAGTATATAATATCTTAAGCCTTTTAAGGAAATAAATTTATTAGTTAAAAAAATATACTGACATGTGTCTATAATAAGATTAAATGTGACATGACGTAAAGTACGATAGCACTGCTACAGATTGTATGAATCAAAACAGGCGTTAATTTCTTTCATGACTGTATCCCACGGCATACACATAACAATGTAATGTGTATGCCGTGACTGTATCCCTTATGTCAATAGCTATAATATATTTGAAATTAAAAGTTTATTCAAATTCTATTTACCTATATGTTTATTGAAAATAAAAAGTCCTACTTCATATACATGTGTTTATTTTGGTTAACTTGTCAAAAATCCGTGAGGGTCACTTTCGTTCGGTAAATTTATTACGAAAAACGTGAATTTATTTAAGTCCTAGTTTATAGTCTTATTTTGACAAATTTAATAAAACTGGTATACATACACTTATATGATGTTAGGGTGTTATTTCGTTGCTATAAAATTACCAAAAATTTTCATTATTGTTGTGAGATAGTAAATCTTGTAATCCATGAGAATCATAAGTATATTAAATGTAAGAAAATGTACAATATTTAAAAAAATGAATAGTATAATATGTACATGAGTTTTGAAACTACTCGTATATGTTTTAATAAAGTAGTATAAAGAACATAAACTTATAATTTGATAGTAGAATAAATTTCTTCAGAATACAGGGTGATTCAATTTATATTTACATTTTTTTTTACAACAAATACAGATACATACAAAAAAATCATATGAGTGAAGTAATAAAGGATATATAAGAAGGGATATATAAAGGAAAGATATTGGCAAAAAATATTAAAATATTCCAACTGTTTTTATTCAAATCACCACGTAAATTATTCACATTGCATTTGAAAAGGATATAAAATTTTATCATTTCATAGAATACTATAGTTTTCAACGAAACGAATAATCTTTAAATAAAATATCCAAACCAAAAAAAGAAACAACGACAAATAAAGTGAGTGATTCAAAAGGAACAACAACAGTTGAAATTTCCAAATAATCAAATAAGTACCTATCTAATAAAATTATTTTTTTGTTTTTTATTTTTATTGTTATTTTAAAAGAGGATAATGTTTAATGTAATATTTTATTTATTATTTCTCAGTAAAAACAAAAAATTTTAAAATTATTCATGTAAACATTCTTGTAATAGATCATAAATCAATTATGTATACATGAATTAATTATTATTAATTGAGTATTAAAGTGTAAATTACAGTGTATTCATGTGTTTAAATTTAGCTAAAAGTTTTTTACGATAAATATAAATATTTTTACTCTTATTCTCTCTCATTTATAAACTTCGAAAATATGTGATTTTAAAAAAATTTCAAAAAAAGAGAAAATTGATATTTTATACACATAAGCGCTTTCATTCAGACATAGACAAGCATTAAATAGATATAAATATGTAATGTATGTACATACAGTCCCAGTTGGAAAAAGTCAGAAAGCCTTCCTTAGGAAGGCATGTAGAAGTTTTGAAAATATAAAGTAAATTGTAAAAAATTCCTGGGAAGGTATAAATGATAGTATTAGAAGTTTTAAAAAATTTTTCTAATCCATTTTTTTCGTTTTTTCTTCTCTAAGAGCTGTTTGGAAGGTTTCTTGTTACCTCCTGTAGAAGGTAATGAGAAGAAAACGAAGAAAAACCGAACATACACCTTCCAAGCCTAGGATATGCCCATGTAAAAAAGATATTATGTGGGATACGGAAAGGAAGGCTTCTGACTTTCCAACTGGGGTAATATCTAATATTCTTCAAAGAAAGAACATTTCAAAAAATGAAAAAAATAATAATAATAATAATGATAGAAAATTATCAGAATTTGATTCAGTGTTTTTTGCGTAATGTGTTTCTCACTTATTTTTCTTTCTTCAAATTGAATTTGCTATTATTTGGTTGATTGAATAAAGAATAAAAAATCAGATATGAAAAATAAAAAAAACATAGATCTACATAGATAAAAATGTGGTATCATCAATTTTTTATTTATTTATTCTTTTTTTTTTTTTGTGTGTGCATGTCTATTGATCGAATTAAGTATCATGAAAGAAAGCATAAATTTTCAAAAATTATTTTAATCGAAAAAAAAATAAAAATACATATCTAAATGATTTGGGTTTACATTTTTCAACAATAGACTTTTTAGAAAAAAAAAACCATTAAAAAAAATCCCAAAGGGTATATGTATTATAAATCAAGAATATTAAAATCCACAAAATTTCTTTCTGATTGAAATAGACACATAGAAACTAATAAATAATTTATTTTTTGATGAAATGCTTTCATTTATATATCTAGTAAAGAAGAATATACATACATTCATTTACATATGTATATATACTTTAAAGCTAACAAAAAAATTCAAATTTACAAGTCAAAAATATTTCTTTAAAATTTAAATTTTTTATTTATTCACATGTCTATTGATTCATTATTCCACGTTGGAATGCAATTTATTCAGTGAAAAATCGGCTTTTTTCATTAAAATTTATTAAATGAAATTATACTAAAACAAGTAGATTGAAATCAATTTAAATTCAAGTTTGTTTTTTCTTTCTTATTTTTGTTTTTAAATATGACCTTTCAAAGGTAAATTTATTCCATTTAAACGTGTGGAAATTCCGTTGAACTCATTCTTTTCAAAATAATATTATTTTTTATTTGAACCATTATTTTCTCTTATTTTGTTAATGTATTTATAAAACAATAAATTTAATAGATATTTACAGTCATGTTTATTAAATAAATATACTTTTAATCTGTGGAAAATTTAAAAAAAAAAAATTGTATTCGAATGTATTTGTAGAAATCAATTGATCCATGATTAATTCAAAAAACGAATATTATCTTTACTTCGTTGATTTCTCAATTTAATTACATATTTATTTTTTTTAAATTGAAGTCTTTTATGTTTTTTTTTTTCTTTATTTTTTGATAAGATTATTCAATCAAAATAAGTCATCTTTTTTTTCTCTTTTGGGTCCTTTTTCTTTCTATTTTTAATTTTTATGACAAAGGGAATTTATTTCTTCACATAATAAAGTGTAAAAGAAGATCAAAAGTAAAAATATATTTATAGTATACTTTAAAAAAAAAAATCCTTAAATAAGGTAGAAAAGTGAAAGTTTAGGATTTCACCAAAACTTTTTAATAAAGTAAAGCATATATGTATAAGTAAATAAATAGAAAGCTTTAATCCTTTAAAAATGTCTTTTCTTATATTGGTTTTCACTTAATTTATTTTATTTTTTTCTCTCTCTTTTTTTAAAGGATTTTAAAAGTAGAAGAAATTCAAAATAAATTGAAATTCAAATAAATGTATTTACGTATTTCGATTGAAATTCCATTAGTGAAATTACTGTGTTTTCTTGTATCTTTTCTATAGGAAAACAAAATAAAGCAATTTTAATCAGTAAAAGAGAGAAAAAAAATCAATAAATAAATAAATAAGAAATTGCATAATTTTAAGTGAGTATTTAATTAACAGTTAGATCATTGAATAAATAAAAAAATAATTGGAAAATGCTATACTTAATATTTATTATGAAGTAATTACGAATTAGTTTACCATTATTAATTGAAAGACTTTTCACGAAAAAGAATAAAATTACAACTATAGATTTTTGGAATAAACAGGCTATTTTTTGTATTTTTCTTTGAAAACAATACTAGTACTTAAGGATAATTAATTAATATAAAACTTTCATTTGTATTCAAAATTGATGAATTTAAAGCTAAAAAACTTTTATTTTAAGACAACCATTTATTATTTTTATGAACTAGAGAAAAAGTATTATATTGTAAATTTTTTCCAAATATCTAAGGCTTTTTGTATCATTTAAATGATTTATTATTTTTCAATTATTTATATTTTGTTCATGAATGAGAATACTATTAATCATTAATCATTATAAAACTATAAATAAAAAATAAGTCTATATTTTCAACTTTAATGGATATGAGTAATGTAATTCATAATATTACAATTAATTATATTTTCTACATATATACTTATTTCATTTTTAGATATGTACTTGAAAAATGAATATAAAAATATTTGAATAATTGAATTATTTAAAAGAATAAATAAAAATATAAAAGCATGAAGATAAAAAAAAAAAATCTTGATATTATTACTTAAAATAAAACGCCCACGTGAATGAAAGTTGAACTTAATTTCAATTCATTTTTTTTTCTTCTTTTTTTTCGTGTGTGCAATATTGAATTTTGATTTTTCAATCTTGTATATTTTTTAATGTCATTTACTGTAAAGACTATTTGTTTTTAAGAGTTGTTATTTACAAAATGTCCAAACGGGTCGCACGCAGTAATAAGGGAACAACATCCCATATCTAGGCTGGTCCTCTAATCTAATCGAATACTTATATACTATATATAAATTATTTATTCTAAAATAAATATAAGTATACACAAAAAATATTAAATTAAAATTTCTGAATTTTGTCCCTTTGAAAAATTATATCATATTTTTCTTTAATTTTTACATTTTTTTTTTCTGTATTCATTTTCCAATTGAATGTAGAAACAATGTAAAAATAAAAGGATAATTATAATGAATTATTTGTAGGAGATTTGATTATCAAAGTTTAGAAGTAGTAACTAAGAGCAGTGAACGGCATGACATTCGGTGGCGCATTGGTAAGCGCACTATCCCGGCAAGATAGAGGACTGCGGTTCGATTCCCAGTCGAGTCGAATGTCGTTTTTTCTGTTCTTAGCTACTACAATTTTCAGAAGTGGGATAAAGAATCCAGGTGGTTCGGCATTTGAAAGATGTGGTGTCATAGGGAAGCTTTCTACTTAGTTATGATTGATAGACATCGGGTAAGATGTGTTATAGGGAAGCTTTCTGGTTATGATAGACATCTGGGGCAGATGTACTGTCAGGTTGGTCGAACTGTAGGAGATTTGATTATCAAAGTTTAGAAGTAGTAACTAAGAGCAGTGAACGGCATGACATTCGGTGGCGCATTGGTAAGCGCACTATCCCGGCAAGATAGAGGACTGCGGTTCGATTCCCAGTCGAGTCGAATGTCGTTTTTTCTGTTCTTAGCTACTACATATTAAATTTTTATTTTTCTTTATTTGATTTCATTTACTCGTAGTCGTACGTACATATGTAAAACAAAAAGCATAAATACTATAAATCAAATCAAATATTGTTGTTGATTGATTAAATTGTTGTTATTTCAAGAGAAAGATTGTTTGTTACCAAGTTAAAAAATAGTAAAAATTAAAATATCTCATTTTAATTTTATTCTAAATCATTTCTTTATCATAATGAAGAAAAAAAAACAAAAAAACAAATTTACCTATGCCACGAGTGTATATAATTAAAATATAATACCACTTTGAAATGGAAATTGATAATTTTTTTTTTTAAATTTTGTTTATCCAACACATAAAATCAATTTATTTTTAATACAATTTTTCATTGTTTTATAATATGATCATGATTGACACGCTTATGTATTATAGATAATTAAAAATTAATTTCGAAAATTTTAATAAAAAAATTTAATTAAAAAAAAAATTAAAAAAAGGAGAAAAAGATAAAAATTCCTTGTATACTTTAGGGAACCAAAATATTTTTTAAAATTATTTTTAGGAATTAAAAAGGATATTCGTATTTTGTATATACATAAACCTTTTTTTTTCTTGCTTTATTCGATTTTTTGTTTTATTTACTAAGGATCTAAATAAACAGGTTTATAATTATGTTAAAAATAATAATATACATATTTTTTAATCAGTTGAAAAAAAAGAGAAAAAAATAATAATAATATGTATGTACTTTATATGTATGAAAAGTATTTTTAACATTATTTGAAATATTCAACAAAGATATTTAACAAAATGTGTATTTTAACAAGTTCATTTTTTGAAAGGAAAGGATAAAAGACAAAGGATAACCGCGAATACAAAAAAAAAACAAAAAAAAAAAAACGAGGACAAAAAGCTTATTACATCTTTATAACTCTACATAATTATGCATATTTAATGTTTTTGTCATATATGTACATATATACATATATTTTTCTGACGGTGGTGATGTGTGAGCGCAAAAATGAGCCTAAACTCATTCTTGCATCCGCATATCTACCATTCGAAGAAGAAAACCCTCCAACCGATACACTAAGGAGTCTGGTGAAACATGCCGGTGACACCGGAGCAAACTTAGTGATAGGAATGGACGCAAATGCCCATCACACACAGTGGGGCAGCTCGAACATAAATAAAAGAGGTGAGTCAATGTTTGAATTCATATTACTAACAAAACTAGAAATAAGTAACAGGGGTAGTCATCCTACATTCCAAAACAAATCTAGGCAAGAAGTAATAGATCTAACTTTGACTCAATTTGTAGATTATGATAGAATTAGTGACTGGAAAGTATCATCTAAATTCTCCTTTTCGGACCATTTTAGAATAACTTTCACTATCAGTTTCAAGAAAACAATGAACAAACCTTTCAGAAACCCTACCAAGACAGACTGGATAAAATTCTCTGAAATTGTCTCAAACAGACTGCAACTTGTCTCGGCAAGCGAATGTTCAAGTGAGACACAGATAAACGATTCAGTCAAACTTATTACCAGTACTTTTACGGAGGCTTTCAGTAAATCATGTCCTGTTAGTCGGCCGCCTAAAAGACACCATGCAATATGGTGGACAAAGGAACTACGACTCCTCAGGTCTAAAACCAGAAAAGCCTTTAACAAAGCCAAACAAACGAAATCTGAAGAAGACTGGAACGCGTATCGTTCTAGCTTTAACGAGTACAAGAGGGAAACGAGGGCAGCCAAAAGGAAATCATGGGCCAACTTCTGCTCCAACATAGAGTCAACAACAGAGGCGGCTAGGTTACGTAAGATCCTAGCCAAAAATCCAATTCCAACTGGAAACCTCTGTAAGGAAAATGGCTCTTGGACAGAAGACAGCTGTGAAACACTTGAGTTGCTTATTTCCACTCACTTTCCCGGATGTACAAACTGGGAGGGTTGTCAACATAATGTGCCGACAACTCTCCCGGCTACAAGTGAGACAGCTATAGGAGAATATGTAAGCGAGGAAAAGGTAGCATGGGCAGTAAAATCCTTTCAACCCTACAAATCTGCAGGACCGGATGGAATTATACCAGCCATGCTGCAATATACTTTAAGTAGTATTACACCCTTGATTACGAAAATCTTCAAGGCATGTCTCAAGTTAGGATATATCCCAGAAAGCTGGAGAGAAGTACGAGTGACCTTCATTCCCAAAGCGGGAAAACCCAGTCACACAAAAGCAGGAGACTACCGACCTATTAGCCTATCATCGTTTTTACTAAAAACACTAGAGAGACTAATTGATCTGTGTCTCAGGCAACATCTCGAGTCAACCAAGTTCCTCAGCGACGCCCAACACGCTTATGCCAAAGGCAAATCCGTTGAGACGGCACTGCATGAGGTTACAAGAACGATTGAGAAATCTCTCAGCCTAAAAGAATACACCCTGACAGCTTTCCTTGATCTAGAAGGAGCTTTTAACAATCTGAAAATAGAAACCATAGTCGCTTCCTTGGAAGACACTGGCTGTGGAAATACGATAACACACTGGGTAAAAACTATGCTAGAAAGCAGAGTTATCAACTCCAGTTTGGGGGAATTTTCAATTAGGAAAATAGTTAAGAAAGGTACACCTCAAGGGGGAGTGCTATCGCCTCTCTTGTGGAATATCTCACTTAACAAGATCCTAAAATCCCTAGCACAGAAGGGCATCAAAGTAGTGGCCTATGCGGATGACATAGTCATACTAATAACAGGTAAATTCTTACCAGTTATTAGTGAAATTATGAACTCTGCGCTAAAAGAAGTTGCGTTATGGGCAGAGACTAGTGGCCTTAAAGTCAATTCTGATAAAACAGAACTAGTCCTCTTCACAAGAAAGTACAAAATACCTAAATGGGATCTTCCTAGACTCCAAGGTATCACCCTTAAACTCTCTCCTGAAGCCAAATATCTTGGCATAATATTCGACTCCAAACTAAGTTGGAAACGGAATACGGAAGAGAGAACAAGGAAAGCACTAAATGCACTTTATGCATGCAAAAGAACTTTCGGCAAGAACTGGGGCATGCAACCGCATATAGTACACTGGATGTACTTAGCGATTGTTAGACCAATTCTTACATATGAGGCACTGATCTGGTGGGAAACCGCAAATACAAAATCCTACCTCAACAGTTTAAGAAAAGTACAAAGACTAGCGTGTTTGGGTACCACAGGTGCACTTAAATCCACACCACAATTAGGTTTGGAAACTATTTTACACCTGCAACCCATAGAGCTATTTATAAAAAGCGTGGCGGCCAAAGCAGCTCTTAGACTAAGAGAGAACGGCTTTTGGAAACCACAGAACAAAGGACATTCAGTCATTTTGGACACCTTCAGTCAAATTGGATTACCACCCAAAACCGATTACAGGAAAACCAAATATGACTTTGAAAAACCATACACTGTTCTCATACCTAAAAGAGAAGAATGGACAACTCCTAATAACATTATTAGGGGATTCGCCATCTTCACTGACGGATCGAAAACAGGAGAAAGCACGGGAGCAGGAGTCTTCTCAGAAATATTGCAGATCAAGAAGTCTTTTAGACTTAAAGACTGCAGTATTTTCCAAGCAGAAGTATACGCGGTGATGAAAGCTGCACAGGCTGTTCATGAAATGCAGATTTCGCCCGCCGAAATCACAATTTGCATGGACAGCCAAGCAGCACTAAGAGCGTTAAACTCCAATGAGATAAATTCAAGATGTGTCGAAAAATGCGTCAAAGCCTTAAAAGTCCTTACACAGCACAGGGTTCGACTTTGCTGGGTTCCTGGTCACGTCGGCGTGGAGGGAAATGAAAAGGCTGACGAACTTGCTAGAAAAGGATACGACACAAACTTTGACCCATTTGCTGTAGAGATAGACCCTCCTCTCAGCAAGGCAAAATACCTTATTGATTGCTATTTCGAACACATGGCTGCGGAACAATGGAAGACTACTGGTGGTTGCTCCATAACCCGTAGCATGTGGCCGGAAATAAACGGAAAAAAGACCGCAGCTCTACTAACGTTTCAAAGAAAACAAGTTCGAGAACTTGTCGGTGTGATTACTGGACACTGCCTTATAGGGGCTATGGCCAATAAACTCGGCATACCATCGAACGATTTCTGCCGAAGTTGTAGAGATGAAGAAGAAATAGAGTCAATAGTGCATTTACTCTGCGAATGTCCAGCTCTAAAAGAACGAAGACTCGCTTGTTTGGGAGCAAGGTTCTTCGACGGTCTGGACGACATAGCTGAGATAGCACTAAAAGACTTAAATAGATTCATACAAAAATCGAAATGGTTTTCAGGATAAGCCAACTCCCACATCCAAAACAAAAAGGGTATTCACAATGGGCCTTTAGGCCTCCGAGTGAAATCGTTTCTCCCGAAGCGAACAGCCCTTCATACCATACCATACCATACCATGTATTTAGAAAACATTTTGAAACATTTTCTTCCTGGATTTAAACATCAAATCCCACTAATTCTTAAATTAATTGTTTTACTGTTTTATATTTCTCTTCTTTTATTTTATTTTTGTTTTCACTTTGGCTTTCAATTTAAGATATTAAGTACCTATAGAAAATATTTTACATATATACATTCTTTTGTATATTTTATTTTATTTGATTTTACAATTTCTTATACATACAACATATGTACATATAATTATGTACATGAACACCCACGTTAGGCAACCAACTGTAAAATTGAAATGTATTTTTACTTATTTAATATACATACATACATTACCTATATATGTAGTACATTCATATATGTACGTTAAGTGTATTTTTATTTTCGAATGATTTATTACGAGTGTGTATTTCTTTCAGTTATTGTTTTGGAATACATAATTTAGAAGAACCATATTGACTAAATAAATACTATTAAAACATATGTGTATATGTATGTATGTATACATATTAAATATTTCCTACAAATAAAATGAAAAATGATTTATAAATCAATAAAAAAATACATTTTTTCTTGTTTATTATTTCTATCTTTATTTTAATTTCAAATAAATTAGGTATATATAAATACATATACGAGTAGGTAATACGTGTTATATATTATGTATATATGAGATGTGACGGCATTTCTATTGTATAATAAGTATGATTGAGTTATTTAAGAAAAAGAACAAAAAATAATAAACATGTTATTTAATGGTTCATTTAATTGCCTTAATAAAATAAAAAATAAAACAAAAATAAATATCGACTAAGGAATTTTCAATAATGATTGAAGTCCTCATTTTATGCCGTCATTACCTTTGAGATAATGACTTCCATTCCATATTTTATGTAATTCAAACTTACGTCACTATGTATATAGGCTATTTGTGGATGTATTTGTTCAATTTTTATTTTTTGTTTAATCATTTCCTGTGGTATTCTAGAGAGTGTTTTTCTTGTGTTTATCATATTTTTTTTTCCTTTTATTTGTTATTTATTTTTGTTTTCAAAATTATTCCATGAATAAATTTTTTTGTGTACCTGTTTGAAATTTCTAATAGGTAGTTATTTATTTTTTGTTTTATTTATTTCCTATCGAATATTCGTTGTTTTCAGAATCAAATGGATCAATATGAGTACTCTATTACTGTGTACATACTTACAAAATGTAGATATATAAACCTAAGTTATTTTGGTGAATATTCATATATATTTTTTGGTATAAGATTCATAATTAAGATAGTCCACACCAACGATGATGATAGAATTTCAAGGAAACTTGTTGAACATTTAATTTATGAATAACAAAAATACGTATAGATATATTTTTGAATTCATAAATTAAAAATTTTAAATTAATTTTAAAATTTGAAGTAAAATTTAAAATTTTTTTTCTATATCTATGATGAAATGATATGATTTCCAATTTAATTTCATTTTGATATATTACTAAAGCGTCACTTATAAAATGTGAAAATAATGAAATTTTTTATCTGATAAAAATATATTGTACATTATTTCTCATCTATAAAATTTTTTTTTTTTTTTTTTTTTTTTTTTTTTTTTTGAAAATTTTTAGATTTTTTAATACACATACTAAATTACTACTGTAATTTTTTTTTGTATCTCGGGAATTCATACATCATTTCGTTATAGGCTAATTCCATGGAAATGTATACCCGATAAAAATTTTCAAAAGTGAAAAATCTAAAATTTTTATTTCTTGCGTCATTTGGGAGTCTCTAAATGTTTCCAAAATGTAGATTTCAATCTTCAAATTATTCATGTATCCTAAATAAGGACCAAATAGCTGATTTGTATTTTGAGTGTCGTGAAAAAATATATGAAAAAAGTGAGATGTAGTGTAAGTCACAAATGTTGTGTAGTGTAAGTCACGAAGGAAATATGTAATAAAATACTCAAGAAATGGAAAAATTATTTTATGTTTAATATTTTTGAAAAATTAATCCTTTCCCTACATATTTTTACTTATGTTTCAACACAAAGCTCAAAAACGAAGAAGAAAACGAGATTTGAAAAAGAGACTATGAAATGACTTCCTTTCGTGTAGTGTAAGTCACGTTCGTAACAAAATAAGTGAAATTTCCAAATTCCTTCAACTTGATTTAAAATACATATTTTTTCAAATTCTAGCACTCTTTTGCTTTAATTATGTAAAAACATGTGGTTTTCGTTTGTCTTTTTCTATTCGAAAAATGTAGTTTTATAAGTAAACTATTGTCAAATGTAGTGTAAGTCACGCGTGGAATTGACCTATATCAATAAATATAACATATTCATACATACATATGTACACATTGGTATACATATTTATTTTTGACGTAAAACAAAGTAATTGAAATGAAGGAAATGAAATTGATATCGAAATAGATAAAATTATTATTATATTTTTTTTAGGATCAAAAAATATTTTAAATAGTATGCTAATGGTAGGATGGTATAGGTATATGGAAAACAAACCCCAAGACCAAGAGTCATGACCATCTTTCATTATTGAAAGGTTGAGAATATATTGTACGTATATGTATGTATGTAAATTTGAAAAACTATCTCAATTTATTTAATAAAATTTTCAATTTTTTTCTATTTATAATTAAGTTTTTTACACTACAACGAAATTAATTGTTAAATGCAGTAAAATAATTCTATAAAAACAAAAATGAACAAGGAAACAAATGTTAATATTGTTAAGAAAAACAAAATGAAGAATTTTAATATTGAACTTTTATGGTGGAATATTAGTATATTCTTATTTTAAAAAAAATATCCTTTATTAATTTTTATATTATTTCAAATTCAAATACAAATAATGCCAACGGATGTTTAAATCATACAAAAATTCATTTATTAGTACTAATATAGTGATTCAAATCTTAAACCACAATTATTAAAAACACAATATCCTGTGGAGTACCAATTTAAATCTGAAACTTTAAATTTCATAGAAAAGTCAAAACTGTTAGTAGAGAATATTTTATTAGTGATTTGAATTTTGTATTTATGTAAATGTATATGAACATTACACAATTTATGTAAAATTCATTACTTACTTAGAGTTCAAATAGAACAATTTTTTTATTATTATTTTCATCATTATGTAAATTTTATAAAATTACACATTTTTATTATTTTTATGTAACTTTTTTAAGTACACATATCACGTTAAAATTAATTTTGAACTTTTATTCTTTATTTGGAGTTTTGAACTACTTTTTTTTTTTCAAATATTAATTGTATTTGTAATATTTACAATGTGTTTTTTTCAACAAACATTTTCACCAACAAATAAAATTATTTAAAAGGAATTTTTTTTCAAATTATTCTCCTAATTTAATTGAGTGACAAAATGTATATTTAGGAAATCATCAACAAACGATTTTCCATAGAATTAAAAATAAAACTAAAATTTCAAATTTCAACAAAAAACATTGAACCGTTTAGTTTGTGTGTAAAAACTTTATGACTTTATTTACGCAAATACCAATCCAAAAACACCATTATATTTGAATGAATAGAATAGCACGTGTATTTATTCAAAAGAAATAAAAAAGCTTTTCCAATCGTCTAAAGCCCTATATCGTTGAAAAAATATCTGTAAAAGAAAATAAATTGCAAAGGAAATCTTTAATTCTTGAGAAATTTTTTTGGAGAATTACCTTTATTTCGTCTAAAACACACTTGCTCATTTCATATCATGTGTGATCATCTATAAATTTTTTAAAAAATTTTGTTTGTCATATTTTCAAGATAAAATTCAAAATAATGTTTTTTTTTAAAACAAAATGCTTAAAATTGTCATAGGTTAATTTTGGTTAATTCAATTTTTATTATTTGTATAAATTTTAATGGATTTTATTTATGTTTTAAATATGTATATTTAATAAAAATATTAAATTATAAAATTATATTAAATAAAAAAATTGTAATATTTTAAATTAATTTTTCGAATTATTATTATTATTATAAAGTTAGTCCTTCAACTCTTTAAGGCTAAATTCTATTTACATTAATTGCTCTTGCTTATTTATAATATATTTACAGTTTTATTTCATTTGTGTTTATACTTATTTCTAGATTATGTATTATAATATAATACTACTTCTAACTATCCCTATACCTACTTATGTTTCAACTTTTTTTTTTTTTTGTTATATAATATAATTTAATATCTTTAAAAAAGAAGATATTAAATTACGTTCTTAATTTTTTCAATATCATCGCTTGCAAGATCTTTATGACTTTACAGGTCATTTTTTTTTTGTGGGCTGTGAGGAGGTTGCATATTCACTTAGTATATTTCGAATTATTTTTTATAAAAATAAATAAAAGATTATAGAAAAATAAATTTCAAAATAAATTATTTTCTTTACATTTTACATATATTTTCTTAGATAGAAAATAAATAAATTCAAATAAAATATAATTTCATATACACTACTCATAGTTATTCTATATTATCTTATTCTTTTGTTCCCTGAAGCGTATATATATTGAATTACATGTATGTAATTATTAATTATACCTACATATAAAAAAATACCTTTGTGAGAATTATAAAACCTTTACTTTATTATTTTGTAAAAACAATATACGCTATAACAGTTCAAATTTCAAAACCTAAAAAAGGAATAAAAAGTGCAAATAAAAAAATTCATTAAAACATCTAAAAATAGTCATTAACTCAATCAGATTGTTATTATATTTTTTTTTATCCAAAAAGCTGCAAAATAATTTTATAAATTTCACGTTTTTTTTTTCTGTATTTTTGTAAATCTTTTTGATTTATTTTTTTAAATTTTTAAACTTTTCAACCTATCATAGAAAAAATTCCATCAAAAAAATTCCAATACAAAAAAAGTCATATTATTTTGGTATTTAAAGAATAAAAAATAACACGATACATACATGTATATACAATCTACAATGTATGTATGTATATACAGATGTAAAGATGTAGATATTTATATGTATAGTTATATTTATATGATTTTGATATAGATGCACAGGTAAGAAAGATTTAATAATTATTCATACTGATTTCAGTTGAAAAACCAAAAAACAACAAAAAGAGAAAGGAAACTTGCAATTTTTATAATAGATTCACGAATGAACGAACTTTCATTGAACTTCTTTTTTAAAAATAAATGTTACTATGAGCCAAAAAAAAACATAAAAGAAGATTAAATTAACCAAAAAATTTAAATTGGAACAAAATTAATAACAACAAAGAAAAATGTCTATAATGGTTTTCAAAATATATAAAGCATCTTTATTGATTTATTGATTATTAATTTAATTAAATTTTTATTTTCACATCGTCTTCTGTTTTCAATGGATTATTATTTAATCATTATTATCATACATAATTCATGCACGTGTATTTTAATAATTTTTTTAATTGACTTTTAAAATAAAAAAAAAATTAAATTAAACATGAAGATAAATTAAAGGTTGTAGATACACGTTTATATAAAAAAAAAGAACAAATTCGATGAAATTATAAATTAATTTCGAAAATTGACTTTTTCCGTTATAATATTGTAGTATGTACTTTTTTTAAATGTTATTTTATCCTATATTCTCTATGGAAGTTTTTATTTTAATTTTTATGGAAATAATTTGGAGTTTAAATTATTCCTTTTTATAATTTACATCCCATTTAGAAAATTAGTATTATTATTATTATCTTTCATTATTTTAAAATCTATAAAATGCTTTTGACAATAAAATTTTATTCTGATAATAAACACAATCAGCGTTTATTATATATGTATAATGTATGTATATGTATATGCACATATTTAATAGATACACTGAATAGACCGATTCAATTGTGCAATACAGTTGATCGGATCTACTAATGGTCTGAATACTCTGAATCCGCCTCCGGAACTGGTACCATTCTGTTTGTTGCTCTTGTTGGTGCGCCCACCAGAGAACAAGACTGTCGGGGAGTAAGAGATTCTGGAATCTCATCCTCCACTAACGCTTGATTAATTATTACCTAATTTTTTAATAATTTTCAATAATTCTCAATCAATTTCCTAGGAAAAAATACTTCAATGTTAAAACATTAGTAAGAATTTAAAGAGCCCGATTTGTCGGACATGTTAACAGGATGGAGAATTCAAATCAGTATAAAATACTGATGTATGGATAGTTGGATGGTGTAAGACCCAGAGGACAACCTAGAAACAGATTATGAGAGGCTATATAGGAAGATTTGAAGAAAGATGGTTGAAAGAGCTTCTTGTTAAAGTCCTTCTTAGAACTGTAGTTCCATAATAATAAAAACATACATATTTGATTTTCTTTTCTTTTTTTTAAATATTTTATTCTTTCAACAGTCCTATTAAACAAACATTTTCTAATGTAATACTATTACTAACATAATAATTAAGATTACATTCAAAATTATTATCTCTCATGAATTTCAAACGAGAATAATCAATAATTCTTTTACACATTATACCAATTTCTTCTTTTCTTTCTCTTGTTAATATTTTCTTTAATGGTAATTTTTCTTTAATATCTTCTAAATTTTCTTCATGTTCTTTTTGATATTCTTCAATTTCTTTTCGTTTTTCACGACTATATCCCGTTCCACATATTGCCCAACTGACCATTTTAATCATAATTGCAAAATCATTTGCATTTAAATTATTTTCACGGAAAATTTTTTTTCCAACAAATGTTTTCCATTCACAACGATGATGGCAACAAAGTGCAATAATAAAATATTTTATTTTAGATTTTATTTCAGTATCATCATTTTGATTTTGAAGAGTTAAACATCGTAATGTTAAATCAGTTGCTGTACCACATAAATGTTTACTAATTGCAACTATATTTGAAGAATTATTTATAATATGACATTTTCGTATATCGAAATCTTTAATATCTGAACGTATTCGATGTATAAATGTTTTATCTTCAATTTTATTATCTTTTTTATGACGATGTGAAGCTCTATCAATTAAAATTATATTTGAATTTTTTTTATCATTAATTGTTTTAGCTAACCAATATGCAACTTGTCCTTTACCAGCACCAAATTCAATAAAACTTGTATTATCCTGAAGCATATTATAATATTTTAAATAGCCTAAAATTGAACTTGTTTGAATTAAATGTTTTCGTCTTTCATCTCCATATTTTTCATTATTTAACTCATCTGATAGAATTTCATGTTCGAAAATTAATTCATTTATTGTAGATTTTACGTACTTATTGTATAAATTTTCAATTTTTGTAATTAACTCATCCATTATCTGTTCATTCAGATCAGATAATTTTAAATTTTCAATTTTTTTATCGTTTTCCATTTCTTCTGAATCAGAACCTTCATTTATTCCACTTACAATATAATCTGGAGGATTATCTTTTGGTCTTGCATTACAAATACGAAGATGTTTTTTTAAATTCTTTTTGTATACTGTATGTTTTAAATCTAAAGGACATGGTATCCTTTCGTCACATGAAATTTTTTCATCATTTTCAGATGATGTACCAAGACTTGTTGGACAATGTTCTCCACAATATTCTTTTCCTTTGGCAACTGTCATTTTACAGAAACGTTTTTTTCTAACGACAAAGTGCTTGCACGTTCGAGGTGCTGCAGTATTGTTTACTGGTTCTTCCAATCTCATTTTCTTCACTGTTGGCTCTTGTTCTATGGACATTTTTTTAAAAATCTATTTGATTCAGAAAATGTTGTGAATTTATATACATAAGTACATACGTGAAATACCTTATCCACTTCAATTTTCTGGAATTAATCACCGAAAATTATGAATTATGATATAACAATTTAAAATTAAATACTAGTTCTGCGGTAACTACTATAGTTTTTGTAATTAATCTTCAAATTATAATTTAAGAAAATACAAAAACACAATTAAATAACCCATTCCCACAAACTCGCAAATTGCACAACTGGAACATGTCATTTCATGTCATGCAAAACAGCTGCTCATCAGGGTTGCCGCGATGGCCCATTTGGACCAAATTGGACATTTTTTTTGAAAAAATGATCGATGTTGGTCCTATGGTCCCATTTTATAAAAATCTTATTATTTTGGTCCTTTTTTGTAATAGCTTACATGAATTTTCATTTTAGTTCAATTTTCTATGCTTAAATATTTTTGAGAGCTAAAAATGTTGCAAATTTAGTTCGTGGTGAAAATGTTCTTATTCTTAATGTCATTTAATATTCAATTCACGTGATTTTTTCTATTCCTTTTTCTTGAGTTGAATTTAAATGAAAAATGACATCTCTGAAGGCTAAATGCTGTTCAGCTGTGTTCTTCTCTTGTTTAGTTTTTTACTTAGTATATTTTTGTGAATTATAATTTATGAGACTGGATAATAGAAATTATTTTGTATAATTTGAAAAATAAATAAAAATAATTTAGTTGTTTTATTTTGTACTTTAATTTGAATTCATAAAGTAGTTTGATATTAATATATATTACATATTTACTCGTTTATTTTATTACTGAGTCATTTCGTATGTTTCAAAAAATGGACCATTTTTTTTTTGTACTATTATTGTGAATGAAAGAAGAAGCTATACAATTGTCAATTGTGAAAGAATCAGCTGATTTGTGTAATATTTTTACTGATAAAAAACATACATGAGGTGATTTTGAGTTTATTAAACAAAATTTAATTATTTATATTAAAGAAAATGGCAGAAAATGCTTTTGGAGATTTTAGTAAGTTTGTATTTAATTATATTATTTTTTAATTAATCTTTAAAATCAGTTAAAGCAAAATAGATTGTAAGAATGATAATGTAAATATGGTCAACAAGTGCGTTTTATTTTTATTCCTTGAATTTTACATATGTAATTTTCAATATAATGGGCTTGAAAAAAGTCAAAATACACAATTTTAAGTATTTGTTCATTTCTATAAATAACAACGAAAAAAGAATTTATCAAAAATAAAATGATATGATAAATAAAAGTAATTTATTATTTTATAAATAAATATGCATATTTTTCCTACACAGCCAATGTACCACATTCAAAAACAACATCAAAACGTGCTAAAGATATAAAATTGGAACCAGGAAGCCCACAAGATAAAGATAAAAGTTTATTTTCACGTTGTAGTAGTGCTGGTAGCACTCATACACCAAATTCATCAGCTCATAATACAGGTATTATTTTATTATCTTGAAAAAAAAATCATAAAATATTCTCATTTTAAAATTTTAAATTTCTTAAGATGAAGAAGAAGATAGTGATAATACAAAAAATTATACACTTAGTTATAAAGAACGTCGTCGTGAAGCTCATACACAAGCTGAACAAAAAAGACGTGATGCTATTAAAAAAGGCTATGATAGTTTACAAGAATTAGTACCAACATGCCAACAAAATGATGCATCCGGTTATAAATTAAGTAAAGCAACTATTTTACAAAAATCAATTGATTATATTGGATATTTGCATATACAAAAGAAAAAACAAGAAGATGAGCAAGCAGCATTACATAAAGAAGTTATGGCATTACGTATAATACAAAACAGTTATAAGCATATGTTACAAAATCAACAAGCAAATCCTGGGCCAGCTGAAACACGTTTAAGTGATGAAGTTAAATTTCAAGTGGTAATTTGTGAAAAATACAAATTTTTCTTTTTTTTTTTAAATTTTCAAATAAAATTAAGTATTTTATTTTAATTTTTTTTTAGTTTCAGGCAATAATGGATGAAATGTTTGTAACATTTCAAACTATACCAATGGATAATTTTGAACAACTTACAACTGGTGTTATACCATGGCTCGAAGAACATTGTAAACCTCATATATTACGTAATATTGTTGGAAGAACATTACAAAATATGTCTATGAATCAAGCTATTCAAAATAATCAAAATGAAGGTATAAGCTAATAATAGTAAAAATATATAAGAAAAATAAATAACAGAAAGGTGGAGAACTTTTTTTTTTATAATTTAAGTTCAAAATAATGTACAAATTCGTAAACAGCCAATTTAGAAGAAAAACAAAAAATAACGGAAAACTATTTTTAAGTCATAATTAATTTCAAATTAGAAAAAAAACAAACGAAATATTAGAACCGAATACAATTTTTTATAATTAAATAAATACAAAAAGTATATTATTTTATTTTTATTTTTTTTCAAATTAAATTTATTTTATAAATTTCTAAAATGTTTTCTTTCCAAATTTCATATCCAGGATTACAAATATTTTCAATATTATATTCTTTTATAATTTTATTTATATCATTTTTATTAAAATTCTTTTTAGAAAATAATATTTCTAAAATTTCTTTACATTCAAAATTAAATTCGATTATTTTAAAAAATTTGATTAATTCAGATTTTAAATAAAAATCATAAATATTAAATTTATAATATTTTAAAAAATAATTACGTATATCATTATTTAAATTTAATTTATCATTATTTGTTATATTTTTAAAATCATGTTTTATTTTATAAATACATTCAATTATACATAATAATATACCATGTTTAAAATTTTCATTATTATTAAAATTATTAAAAAAATATTTTATAATACATTTAATTAAATTTAATAATTCATAATGAAAATCATGTATTCGTGATATACAACGTGCCGCTAATTTTCGTACTTTTTCATATTTATGTGATAAAAATCTCCAAAAAATTATACGAAAATTTTGTATTTGATTCCAATATAAATTTTCATTATTATCAATATAATTTTGAATGTATTCAACATTTGAATAGAATTCTAAAAATAATATTAACGATGATATTGATATATTTTTATTATTCGATTCAGAACAATATTTTAAAATATATTCACATGTTTTTGGTAATTTAATAAATGCATCAGTAAATGTAAATTCAATTGGTTCCCAATAATCCGTACATAAAATTTGTCTTTGTCCAACAATTTTTGGTACTAATGCACCAAATAATTGAAGTGCAGCATTACTGTAAAAAAAAATCCAATACATGTTTAATATATCCAAAAATACTAATTGTGTTGAGAAAAAGATTAGTCACTCAAGATACATCTTGAAGTAAGTTACAACTTACCGTACTCTCCAATCATTATCTTCAATTTTTTGTATTGCAGCCATCATAATATCATCAAAATATTCAGAAATATTTTCTCTTAATTCAGTATCACGTACAATAACACATAAATAATGTAAAATTAAAGCATTAAAATTTTCATGTTGTTCATCATCATCATCATCAGCATCATTATCAATTTTATAATTTTTAACTTCATTATAATTTAAAATTATATTTATTGCATAATTGAAAAGTGGACGATCTTTATTAGCTTCATTTTTTAATAAATGATGAAACATGATTGGAAATCCAGCACCTCTTCGTGTTGTACTAATTTCTTTAACATTACCAAAAATTACATCAAAACATGAATATAAAATTTTATAAATTTTTGATTCTTCTAAATTATGATTTGTGATTATTTTAACAAGTTTTCCTAATGATAAACCAGCTGCTTCAATAGCACCTTTATGACGACATTGTGATAAAATTTTAACATTTATCATAAGACATCTTTTAATAAGATTTATTTCTATAGAATCATCATCAGCATCATTTTTGATATTCATGCTTAAATTACATCCAATTGTTGTAGCTAAATCAGAACATGCCTAAAAAAAGTAAAATAAATTATTAACTAGTAAGTTTTTATCATTAAGTAAAAAAAAAAAATGTTAAACTTACTTTTAAAGTCATCCAAAATGATAATAATAAAAATTTCTTCTCATCAGAAGAGCAATCATTATTTACTACAATAGAACTTCGATTAATTATAATTTCTAAACTTTCATCCATTATTTGAAAATCAGGAGCACAATTTTCTGTATTATTTGAAGCTTCATTAAACATTCGTAGTACTGATTGAATAATTTCTTCAATAAATTTAATTATTTCTAAAATATCATCGATATTTATTTGTTTAAAATTATATAATAAAAATTCATTAAGTGAATTCATATAACCGAATAAATGATTACCATTTTTACATGTTTCTAAAGGATCATTTTCAATTTTATTTTGAATATTTAATATATTATTTTTACAATAATTAAAAAATTCATTAAGAAAATCATTTTGTTTTAAACAAAAATGACTAGAATTTAAACATATTTTTGTATAATATAAACTAAGAGTACAAATATCAATTGATGAATTTGAATTTGAAATTTTACATAAATTTAATGCATCATCAAAATTATTAGTATTAATTAATTTTAAAATATTAACAATTAATTCTTGTACATCATCATATCTTGTTTCAGAACAATCAATTATTTTAAATAATTGTAATTTAAAATTATCAATTTGATAAATATTTTCTTTAATTAAAATTTCAGCTAATTTTTGATTTAATTGTAAATTACTATTTTTTATTATACGTTTTTGATTTGAAACAAATAAAATTTTTATAAGAATTTCTAAAATTTTTAAACAAAATATTAACGGTTGATATTCTTTATTATTAATTCCATTTTGAATAATTAATATAATTTCTTTAAAGAAATTTTTTATTATAATTTGATCATTTTTTATTTTTGAATATTTTTTTGGTAAATAATCAAATAATTGAGGAATTTTACATGAAATTGATTGACGAACTTCAGGACTAGGTATATTTAAATGTTTTTTAAAAAATTTCAATATAAAATTTAATGAATTATCAAATAAATTATCTTGTACTACATTAATATTATCTGAAATAAACCAATATATATGAATTTGAATTTGTATTGGATAATCAAAACAAGTATTTATAAGATATTCAATAATTTCATTAAGATCTTTACATTTTTGTAATTGATTAACAAATATATTACATATTATTGGAAATTTTAAATAATTATTATCTCTAATATTTTTCCAATTTTCTATTATATTTAAATCATTAAAAATTTCATCTTTTTTCTTCATATAACGCATCCATTGTGTACTTAAATTAATTAATTCTTGTAATGTACCTTTTTCAATTATTCTACATATCATATTTCGAAGTTCTATAGCTTGATAATGTTTATCTAATGTTCTAACAAGTGTTTGACCAGATGAAAATAAACATTTATACGATAATGAAAATTGAATTCCATTAAAAAATGTTTTATCATATAATTCAGGAATATAATCATTAAAATATGAAAATTGATAATTTGATAAAATTGCTGATAAAAAATAAAATTTCATACGATTTGTCCATGGCCAATAATTTATAATTATATTCATGTATTTACATGCTATTTGAAAATTTTTCGTATAATTTGTGATTAATTGTATTGTTTCATCACGTACTCCTGTTACGTTCGATTGTAAATAATGATACAAATATTCAATAGGAAAATTAAGATCATTTGTTGAATATTTTTTATATAGTAAATTTAAATTTTTCAAACTAATTAAAGGAATTCTCGAAGTACATTTAATTGATTCATAAAATGTATTTAAACAGAATTCTTTTATATCTGAATATTGGCAGTGTTTAAAATAGTTTGATTCTAATATTCCTTGTAGAATTAATGATTTTTCTATTAAATTTAAATTTTTTAGTTTTGGATAGAAATGTACATCTTCATTATTTGATGATTCAAGAAGTTTATAATAAATTTTAAATGCTAGCTCTAAAATTAATCTGTTACAATGTTTGGTAGAATCTCTTGTGTTAATAATAGATACTAGAATATCTGTATAAATTTTTGATTCTGTTTTTGAGCACAATTGAATTTTCTTGTAGAAATTCTGAAAAGAAAAAAGAAATTTGTTTTATTTTTAGGTGTGTTATTTGGTATTTTTAAAATGCATAAATTTGCCATTTTTATATTTTCCTTCACAAATGTAAAGGGTAAAGAACTTAAAGTGAGCTACATATGTACATACATGGTACATTTGTAGATAGGTTAGAAATGTTGAACACTACTTTGCAAATAAAATTTATAATATAAAGGAATTAATTTCTAATTAGGACTTCAAAATTTAGTAAGATAATTAAAAAATTTAGCGATTTTATAAGATTTTTATGCGATTTACTAATAAATAAAGAATTGTACATACTTGTAAATCTTCAATTTGTAACTCAGTTTTCAAAACCGGTAAAACGAAACTGGATGGATCCTTAGCCATAATATTGTTTAAAGATTTATAATATTATTTATAACATCACAAAACTAGATTTCAAAAAAGTAAAACACTAAATAAAAATAAATTAAGATTGATGGTTAAATTCATGGTAGAGATGTCAACGTCAACGATTAATCGATTAATTGGAAAAATTCGATTAATCGTCGCTTTCCGATTCGATTATTTTCAATTATCTCCTTTTGTAAATTATCGATTAATCGATTATTTTCTTTCGATTATTTGGAAATAAATTATAATTTTCTTCAGTTTTTTTTATCATTTTTTAGGGGTTCCTTTTATTCATGATGGATGGATTAATTTAGACAGGAAAAGCGATCCAGCCAGATCAGATATCAGAATCATCATCATCTTCCATGATTTTAATTTTTCTTTAACAAAATTTAAGAATGAAAAATAATTGCATAACCGACCGACCACCCACCTAAACGATTAAAAAACTAGTGACTGCAATTTTTATAAGGTTGTAATCCATTACTTGACTACTTACACTGCATTACTTGACTACTAGCACTTGCATTACATCAAGTACTGTTTCGTTTCCAAGATTACAAATTCAAATTGAAAGTGACCTAATTTTTTAAAAGAATTTTTGATTTTATTTGATTTGAACCTAATTTTGACATTTGATATTATTACCTTTTAAACGATGACGACGACGCCAAGGTATATTTATGTGAAACAATCGAGCGTCGATAAACGCAATAGTTTTCAACACAAAATGGCGAATGAACAGAAACTTTTGTTGGCGACACAGCCAGAAAAACCGAGTCATTACACGTGAGTATAGTGCAAGAAGTGTTAAAAATAATTAAAATCAATTAATTAAATTGTTTCCTTTCGTTTTATGTGTAAATTATATGGAATATGTGCAGATATTTAAAAGAATTTCGTGTGGAACAATGTCAATCATTTCTACAGCACAAATGTAATCAGCATCGTCCATTTGTTTGCTTCAATTGGCATTTCAATAATCAACGTAGACGACGTCCAATACGTAAACGTGATGGAACATTTAATTATAGTGCAGATAATTATTGTACAAAATATGATGAAACAACAGGAATATGTCCAGATGGTGATGAGTAAGTCATCACATATTTATTCTTTCATTATGAAAAATTTTTTTCTTTGAAAATTCTTTTTCCTTTTGTTCCTTCTTCAATTTTGTTATTTTTCTCCCTCATTAACATAACACACACATTTAGAAGAAAAAAGTTTTGTTTTTATACATTTTTATTAGAGAAATGTATACATATATATCTACCAAAGTACCAAAGCAAAAAAAAAATTGTTTGGATTGAATGTGTGTGTGTAACATGGAATTTATAAAAAGAATAAAACAAGATAAAGAATGTGAGAAACAGTGAAGAAAAAGTGAAAAAAGAAATCAGGAGGTAATAGAAAAAAAAAAACAAGCATCAGAAAGAAAATTGTATACAAAAAATACCGGAGGAGTAGTGTAAATAATAAAAGTGAATATTTTGCTGTGTAAAGTGAATGTAGTTGTGTAATTTTTGCGGAATTGAAGTGTGTTTAAGTGTGTGTGTAAAAATATCACAAAAATACGGAATATGTGAAAATTGAATATGCCAAATTAGGGATTTATTGTTATTAATTTTCAGAAATAATTTATTATTTAAAATAATAGTATTCCAATTATTTTATAAAATTTTTCATGATTCACATGGATTTACTTAAATCGAATAATCAAATACTTTTAATGAAAATTAGTGATTGATTTCTTAAGAGGTTATTGACGGACCACTTTTGCTGAAAATTTTGCTTGTTGCTGAGGCAACAATAGTACTATTTTTGTGTTTTGATTCATAATAAAATTGAAGAAAGGAAAATAAAACAACATTTGTGACAAAAATATTTTTGGTGCTAAATTCAAATGGCTCAAAAATATTTAAAATGTACGAGAGATTAAGCAAATTATTTAAAAATAATTTTCAACGTAAATTTGTGTTTTAAATTCTAGTTTAAATTTATTTTATTCATTTATTTATTTATTGAACATTTGAACAACTGTATATTTACATATACAGGAAAATTTACAACCAACAACAAAAAAATTAAATACATGTAGATACAATAAAAAAAAAAAAAAATAATAATAAACAAATTTACAAGAACTACCTATAACTAAAATAATAACTACAGTTCAAATTAACTGAATTTTAATTGAATACAAATTATGAATTTTAATTTTCAAAAGTTTTATTTATTTTATTTTAGCTGAAAATTTTCAAAAATAAGGGATTTCCAGTATTTATTGAATGATGAAATAGCACATCTGCTGTTCAGTAAACGAATTATGATAAGATAAACTCTAAAATATTTTGAATTAAACCATTTTTATTTCATTTGAACTCAAGAACTTCTGGTTCTATCAAAAAATAAGAAAAATAGATCAACTCTTTTTCTGTTTAATTAAACACAAAAAAAAACTGTCTAATGAATGAAATTTGAATTTTCGTAAATCTATTCATATCTCGCGCCAATTATATTTCTGTCAATAACTTTAGTACAAGTCACATAACGTTACTTTCAAATCCACAAGCTCAAACAATTAGTTATTCTGTCATTAAAGGCAAAAACAAAATCTCTGTAGAAGTCATATTTACGTTTCATTTCTTTTAAATGAAGTAAAAATAATATCTAATAAAATTAATAAATACTCCTTCTACAAAAGTATTGTTTCCAGAACTCGAAAAATTATTTATTTTTAAATTTATCATTGAAACGATCATTCCAAGTAGCTAGTTTTAATTTACTGTTCATTTAATTATGTTGAATTTAGTAAATTTTTCGTAGAAAGGACTATGATAATTTTATTTATTATTACGAAGTTTTTATAATAATGTGTAAGGCGATATTTAAGAAAAGAAAAGAGAAAATCTTTGACGTCATTGTTTTGCGTCACAGCTACTTGAATTTTTCCAATTGAAACAATTTTTTGATTAGAGAATGTTTCAAAGATAAAAGAAAATCGGTATGGAAATTGAATTGAAAATAGACCTGTAAACATTTATAATTGTGTATGAATGGAATTTGTTGAATAAAACAATTAATTTATCTTATTATTTTATTTTGTTAATTAATAAGATACTTTTTGTTTATAAAAAAATTTATATAAAACAAAAAACAAATAAAAAATTCATTATGAAATATTAAAAATGGCGTCATAAGTGCGCAATTTCTTGCAAAAAGGTACATAATGTGCAATTATGTTTACGTTTATGTTATTATTTTCAAAACATACATAAATAATATGAATATGTATATGATATAATATATTATGATATAATTAAATAATCTGTATCTAATATAATAATGTATCTCTATATAAATATATACATAGTATAATAATTATTGAGATGTACATATATGTACATACATACGTATACGTAAGTATATATAAATATGGTTGAATGTTGAATAGATGAATGGATTAAATATCACACATTTAATATAGGTAGAATAAATTTTTGCAAAAAAGAAGAAAAAAAATCATTATTATAAATGCCAAAAGCCATATTTATATCGTAATATAGAAGATATTATATAGATGCTAATGTATCTCTATCTACAAGTATATACATAATATTATTTCATTATAGAAGCTGTTTTTTATTATTAAGATTTTTCTTTATTCTCAGTTTTTTTCTTTTTTATTTCCGTCTTTTTTTTGTTTATATATTGTTATAATGCGCATGCATAATATGTATACATATATATATAACATATCTATATCTAACTATATTAAATAACCAGATATTTGAATAGTTTACATATCAAACAAGTGTTTAACCAACATCATTATCGTCACTATATAGTCATTGTAGGTATTATAATACATAATATATGTACCTATTTTTTATTGTATCTTACCTGTAACAATTTGCTTCTTATTTTTACCTATTTATAAAAACAAGAGAAGAAAAAAAAAACGAATATTCAATAATCAAACTTACAAAAAGAAGAGAAAAAAAAATTGATAATACCAGATGTATGTATATATTTATGTACAATATCACATGCGTGTGTTTGTATTATTCTTCAATCGAATATGGAGGATAAAAATTCTCATTCACAAATGTAAAATAATACAATTATAATTTTCACTTACTTGAAAAAGCTTATACATATGTACATATATCTATTATTTTATAAAAATGAGTAGGTGGTGTTAAATATGAAGCTTTTTAAATAAAGAAAATAAACTGTAGAAGTTGTAGGTAAAACTTTGGCGGTATATTTAATCAAAACAAAGAATTGTTTTTCCCCCTTGTTAGTACGTCAGATGTGAGTTTAGTTACCTATATTCAATAAATATTTTCTATATAACAAAAACAAAAAAAAACTAATAAGTTAAAAGGAATGAAATTGAAAAAAAAAAAATAATAATAATAATAATAAGATCGTACAAATGGAGAATATGTACATATGTATATAATATGAATAATTACAAAGGGGGAGTAAAGGAATGAAGAATGTGGGTATGCGCTTTAAATGAAAGGGAAATGTTGTGTTTTATATGTACAAAAAAAGACAGAGCATTGGACTTTAAAAATATAATCTTGAATCGAGAATATAATAAAAATGTATTATTTTAAGATATATGTTTCTGAAATATGTAACTATGTATGTATGTACTTACATATATGAATGCACACGAATGTGCAAATGTACATTATGTAGGTATATCTGTTGAATTGTACACTTTTTTCTCATCGATTGTTGTAACGTAATAATTTGTGTGGGAATTTTTAGATTGTTTTTTTTTTCTTTCTTTTTTTCAGGTATTATTTAATTTTTTTTTTTTTTAGATACAAATTATAGATTGTATACAAATTTTATATTTGTGTAGGTTTTATCTTACACATTTAAATTATTTTTAAATTTAAAATGTTAAATTTAGATATTATTATTATTTTTTTTTTTTCAAAGTTTTTTCATGTTTTCTATTTCAATGTTAATGAATTTAAAATTAGCATTATTAGAAATAAATCAGGTGTTTTATTAACAAAATATGTTCCTTATTAATTTGTTCTTTCAAAATATAAATTCACAAATTAGGCACAATTATTTTAAAAATAAAAATTTTAAGGGAATAACCTACTTTAAGAATTTAAATTTTTTATATTTTTCTTTTAATTTATAATTTATTATTATTATTTATTTTTAGTTGCCCATTTTTACATCGTACAGCAGGTGATACAGAACGTCGATATCACTTAAGATATTATAAAACATGTATGTGTGTTCATGATACAGATTCACGTGGTTATTGTGTTAAAAATGGTCATCATTGTGCATTTGCACATGGTATACATGATCAAAGACCACCAGTATATGATATTAAAGAATTAGAAGCATTACAAAGTGTTGAAAATAATGGTGATGGTATTAATTCACAAAATGCATTAGATAAAGAAAGAAGTTTAATGAATGAAGATCCAAAATGGCAAGATACAAATTATGTATTAGCAAATTATAAAACAGAACCATGTAAAAGGCCACCACGTTTATGTAGACAAGGTTATGCTTGCCCACAATATCATAATAGTAAAGATAAACGTAGAAGTCCAAGAAAATTTAAATATAGGTAATTAGATAATAACAACAACAACAAAAATGTCTATAATCATTTTAATTTATTTATTTTGTTTTTCTTCTCTAAATATTTTAAGGTCAACTCCTTGCCCAAATGTAAAACATGGTGAAGAATGGGGTGAACCAGCTAATTGTGAAGCTGGTGATAATTGTCAATATTGTCATACTAGAACAGAACAACAATTTCATCCAGAAATTTATAAATCAACAAAATGTAATGATGTTCAACAAGCTGGCTATTGTCCTAGAAGTGTATTTTGTGCATTTGCACATGTTGAACGTAAGTATTTTGTTTAACTTGTTGCTTTTTATTAGAAAGTATAATATGTATACATATTTAATTTATACTAGAACATTCCATGAGAATTGTTTTTCTTTTTTAAGAAAGAATTTTTATTTATTTAACGCTTTCTATTATTTACTATTCCTTATTCCTTGAATAAAATTTTCGCTTTTAAATTTATTTTTCGGAAAAAAGAAAATAAAAAAATAAGAGTTCGAATTCACATTTTCTGTTGTTTTTGTTGTTGTTGTTTATTTTGTTTGTGTATTAAAAAGAAATGAAATAACTAATTGTAGGTACCTACTTTTTTTTCTTCTCTAACTTTTGATTTTATTTAATCGTGTTTTTGTTTTTATGCTTATATTAAAATTATTAGTTTTTACTTTATTAATTGTTTTTTGTTCGTAATAAAATTTTTTATTTGGCTGCAATATTTAAATTTTGAGAAAATGTGATTTCATAACAAATTTTATTTTAAAAAACAAAAGAAAAAAAAAAACAAAAAACGATATTTCCATTTCTTTTTTCTATTTAAATTCCTCAAAACACTTCTTCCGTTGTGTATTCGATTGTGATTGCTTAGCGTATATTTTGACAGAGGAGAAACCGAGGGAATTAGATGGACCATCAACAAATTTAGCACTTGGTGACATTATTTCCAATGCATTGCCGGATATTAATAAAAAAGATAAAATGAATGATGTAAGTTTCTTTTTTCGATTTTTATATATTTTTTTTTTTATCTTCAAAAATTAAAACGTAACATACTCGTGGATAACTTATATTAAAAATTAAATTATAAATACATAATTAGACCCAAATACTTCAAAATGGTAATGGTGAAAATTGTGAATCAGCTAGTACATCATCAATAGGTTCAAATAATTCTCATAGTAAAGCACCAGGAGCGCAATTACAACAAAAAAATTTATTTTCAAATAGCAATACAAATGGAAATTGTTCTAGTAATAGTAATTCAACACAAATTACTAATTGTAATACAATATCACAATTTCCAGATTTTACATCGGATATGGCTAAACAAGTAAGTATAAGAGAAAATCAGTCAAAAGGAATAGTGAAAATATTGTAATTGTAATTATTGTAATTAGATATGTATTAAGAATTTTATTAATTATTATTATTATTTTTTTTAGTTAATGGCTATCGATAATGATCCAAATATTATGAATCCATTAGAAAAAGAACAAAGAAAATTATGTTTAAATTTTGGATTACCGTTAGAAAGAATATGTAAGAGTTTTTTTTTTTTTCTATTGAAATTTTATATGAATTTTAATTATATTTTTGTTGTCTAATTTCAATATAAATAGCATCATGCTCAATAGATGAAATGAGAGATATAGTACCAAATCAAAGAGATAATTCAATTTCAACAGGTTTAGCACAGTCAGGTTTATTACAGCGTTCTTCAGCTCCAATTAACATTCCCGGTTCACCAATAACAAATTCAATATCAGGTATGTAAATATCGCAAAATAAAAATGAAATTTTTAAAAATATATTATATATTCACTTATAGTTAACATTCCTGGTAATTCATTAGGAAATTATAGTCCAACAAATCCATCGAATTTATTTTCGGTAGCTGAAGTATTCAATATTAGTGGCTCTGGAACAAAATTAAGTAATTCATTATCAAATCAAGCAGATAATTTATTTTTCCAATCACATATTATATCACCTGGTTTTGGAGATTCACTTTCAATTAGCCCATCATTAAGGTAAAATTAGAAAAAAAAATATAAATTTATATAAAAAAAATGAAAGAAATGTGTAATTAATCTTAATTTTTCAATTTTTTTGTTTTTTCTGTTTTTTATAGTAGAATTTCAGAATTAAATTCAATGCGTGATGAATTAAATAGTAATTCAGTTTCTAATAGTCTTTTTGAGAATAGTTTACAAACAAATAAACAAGCATTTTCAATGTCATCAATGCAAAATTCGAATATAGCAGAAATAGGAAGATTAAGAGATGAATTAGCAAATAAAAGTGCACAAATAATGCAAGTAACAAAAGTTTGGAAAAATGAAGTAGATGAATGTAATAGGAAAGTAAGTAATAATTTAAAACTTGTTGTTTGAGAATTTCCTTTACTGATTTTCTTTTTTAAAGCTTGCTATAGCTGAAATCCAAAGAGATAAAGCAAAAGATGAAGCACAGGATTGGAAAGGACGTTATGAACTACAGTCAAATTTAACTAGAGATTTACGTGGATTATCAATTCAAAAATTAAAATTATTACAAGTAAGTTAAATTTAATTTTATACGCATTCTTATTTAAATATCGTCACTAAATAGTTCAGCTAAATTTTGTAAAAAAAAAATTGATTAACGCCAGATGACAGTGGCTGATTTTTTGTTTTTCTAATAATGGAAAATATTTTAAAATCCTTTGCTCTTTTTTACATTTATTTATAAAATTTATTTACACACCACATTAATTTTAATTTATAATAAATTCCTGTGACAAGACACAGACAGATAGGTGGTAGCTTAAGTTTTAAACTCAATTTAACATTTAAGTTTTCACTGAAAAACTGACAGTTAAGAGTATAAACATAAGAAAAAAATTGAAATATAATAATGACCACTTTATTATTTAATTTAGCTGAATTAATATGTAAATTAAATTTAATCAATATATTTATTTTAACGTTTTTTTTTCCTTCTGTTTTCTTAAAAAAAAACAACAAAAAAGTCAAAACTACGTACAGATTTAGAAGAAGTTGAAAAAGTATTATATTTAGAAACAGCAACAAAATGTATGAAATGTGAAGAAAATAATCGTACAGTAACATTAGAACCATGCAATCATTATGTTCTATGTGATGCTTGTGCACATTTAGTTAATGAATGTCCATATTGCCAAACACCAGTTACGACGCAAGCTTAAATAAGAGCGCAGATTTAATTATAGAAAAAAAAAAAAAATTAATTAATAATAATTATTATTATTATTATTAAATAAAATAATATTAAATTAAAAAAAAATTAAGTAGAAAACATAAAAGAAAAATAAAAATTTTAAAAGAAATTTAGAAACTCAACAAATTATGATCAATAAAAAATAGAATAAAATAAATAAATTTAAAAAAAAAAAACAAAAAACAATGAAGTAGGAATAGATATCATATTTTAATTGTTTCCTCTTTTTTTTTTTTTAAATATTTTTTTTTTTTATTTTATTTAATTAAAACAAAAATCATTTCAAACAATAGACAATTTTTAATTATTATTTTTTTTTTTTTACAATTTTCGTTTTTTCTTTTAATTATTGGAGAGATCATCATCATTATTGTTGTTTATTTAGTTGGCTATGTGATTCATAAATATTGTAATCATATTCATTTCAAATTACACATTATTATTATTTTTTTAATAATTATATTTTTAATTGAATTTTATGAATCATTTAGTCGTTCTAAGTTAATTTAAATTTTCTTTTTTATTGCGTTTAATTTTTTTTTGGATTTAAAGAAAGAAACAATTATGTAATTGATTTTCAAATATGTATGTTTTTTTTTTAAAATGCAGACTTTTGGAATGAAATTTAAAAATAAAGAAAAAAGTTAGAAAAAAAAACACCAACAAAAACAAAATAACAAAGCAATTATATTACCAAAATAGAAAGCAACAAAATTCATCAAGAGTTTAGTACAAAAACAAATTTAAAAAAAATATTATGATAATATTTTAGCGCTAAATATATTAATTATTGTATTTAAATTTTCATATTAAGAAAAAAAATAAAAGTTTAAAATGAAAAAATAAACATTTGATTAAGAAAATTAATACATTTTGTTTTTAATAATTATAATTGGAATTTAGAAAAAAAGAAAAAAGAGAAAATATAATATTACTAATAAAAATTGAAATAATAATTTATAAAAGCAATTTTCTTACAATACATATTTATAAATTTTGATTAAGAATTAATAAAAATATTAAAAAAAAAAATAATAAAAAAGATGCAAATAAAATTATTAAGAAAAAAATAATAAAGAAAATAATATTCCATATCGTTTACCTGCAAATACTTAATATATTTTTAGGTATAAAATAATTAAAATAAAAAAAAAAAAGTAAAGGAAGGATTTATAAAATCAAAAAATAAAATTGAAAAGACAAAAATCAGTCAAATAAAAGAAAGAAAAGAAGAAAAAAAAATCACACTAAAACACAGGTTAAAAATAATTTAGGAAATAACAAAAATTTTTTTCTCTTCTAGATAATTTCTAATATTTCAATTATTATTTTTTATTTATTTATCATTATGATTATTTTGTTTTCTTTTTTCTTTTTGGCAAAATAAAAATTAAATTTAATTATTTTTTTTTATCCTTAAAAAGAAAAACATACAATTTGATCATGTTCATACATACATACATATATACATAAGGTATATGAATTCTACAATAGTAACCATATGGGTTTTTTTTTCTTATTTTATTCAATTGCTGAATTTGCTTAAAAGCTTATATGTATGTACTTGCAAAGTAGAAATTTTAGAATTTTTGTTTGTAATAGCTAAGTTTATTTTTATTTCTTAATCAATATATATTTATTTTTTTTTTTATTGTAATTACAAAATAAAATTTTAATTCCAATGGAATTAGAAAATGGTTCAGAAGATAAGATGATTTCTAATACGGCTGAATCCGATATTCTAATTTACACATTTTTATTCAGTAGAAATTATTTAATCTTTAACGTTGAAGTTAAATTTTGTAGTTTTTTAAAACATATTTATTTATTTTTTTTTTTTATGTTTTACATTTAATCAAGAAATCTTGACAAATCGGTTCAGCTGTTTTCGAAACTGAAATAGGTTTTTCAAAATGTGAATTCGAAAAAAAAAAAAAAAAAGAAAGTTAATTTTTTGGTTATTTTATTTTATATTAAAATTATGATCTTTTGGTGTACCTAAATTTTTTAGGAATTATAAAGAAAAAAAATAAAGAAGTTTCTATTGATTTTTGAAAGAAAAAAAAATTTAGTATTTTGATTATTTGAATATACATATGTATGTATACAAACAAGTAAATATAAGCTTTTAAGTTAAAATTTGAGCAATTTAAAGACAACACAAATTTTAACTCTTATTCATAATGTCAATGAAAAAAAATAAAACAAATTATTAAAAAGCAATATGTAATGAAATCTCCAATAAGAAAAATGGAATTGTTTTTGTTAACAAACAAAAAAAAAACAACAAATTAACGATAATAGGAAAAAAAATGAATATGTACGATTTTTCACATAGGACAAACAAATTTAATCTATAATTTTTATAATTTTAAAAAAATTACAAATTCACTTAATTAAAATTAAGTGAAAAAAAAAAAAACAAAAAAATAGAAAACTAATTTGTAAATTGTTTTGATTTTTTTTCTTTATAGTTTTTTTTTTTTAAATTAATTTTATATATATATATTTTTTTTCTCTAAAATTAAGCATAAAATTATATATATATATTTTTTTTTAAATAAAATTTCATGATTATAATAATAATAATAAAAAAAGAAGTAATAGATTGAATATAAAACTGAAATTAATTATTATAAATGAGAAAAAAAGCGAGAGATGAAAAGAATACAGAATATTCAGCTTATATTAGTAAATATATACAAATAGAAGAAAAAAAATTTATTTTTGTTTTATATAACAGGCACCACACATACACTTTATTTTAAATTAAGTTGAAAAAAAAAAAGTAATTAAAATTATGTATTATTATTTTTTTTGTGTTGAAAAATGTGCAATTTTTGTGTTTTTTTTTTGTGTGTGTATTTTATTCTTACTCCTAATTTCTTTTTAATTTTTTAAAAGAAAACAAAAAAAATAAAAATAAGATTCAGATATTATGATAAATTTAAAAAAACAAACAAAAAAAAACGAATGATTTTCAAATAAATTAAATTTTTTAATTAGAATATTTATCTTTAATTTTTTTTTTATCGATTTTAAATTGGTTTACAGAATAATTTTTGGCTTGAATCCTTTTTATTTGAATATTACAAAATTTTCAAGTTAATTACGTTTTTTGCAACACAATAAAGTAGTTTTTTTTTTGTTCATTACCTTGTTTAATAATGATTCAGTCTTCGAAAAAAAATTTAGAATAAAATATGTTCTCATTTTAATTTGTTGATTTTTTAGATTGAAAATTTGCCGAATTTTTATTTTTTTTTTGTGTACACATTACACATTGTAAATCACATTTAAATAAAAAAAAATAACAGTTGAATATTTTTGTAAAGAAATAGTAACTATGTTTTTTGCATTTATAAAAAATTTAAGTCTTTTCAATTTGATTCTTTTTTAAACTAATATTTTAACTATTTCAATATCAAAACAACAAAAAAATGAATTTAATAACAAAAATTTAACATGGAACAAAAAAAAACAACAAGAGAGAACTCACCACCAATAAAGAAATATCATTTTGTTTTTCTTTTTTCTAAATATATATTTCAAATTTTTCAATCATAATAAATATAAAAAATATAAATTACAGAAGAAAAAAAAAAGAAGTTTTTTACAATGAAGAAAAAAAAAATAGGAAAAAGAACAAAAATATAAATATATAAATTTTAAATTGAATGACTGATTTTATACTCTGAATACACTTTATTATATAATAAATACAATAAAAATAAATAATGAAAATAATAATAGTATCTGAACAAAAATAAAATTAAAGAAAAAAAAAATGGATAAAAATGATAAAACACAAAATTGATAACTTTTAATCTCTTTTATATGTATTCTTTTTTATAACTGAAATAAAAAAAAAAAACAACAACAAAATATAGAAAAATTTCGCAAAATCAAAAAAGAAAAAAAAAGATTTACACAAGAATATGAATTATTTACAAAAATTTCACAATCACGAACAGAATTTAAAAATTTTCATTCATTTTTTTTTTTATTATTCTCAATTAGAAAAAAAATTTATTTTCTACTTAATTTTCGATGAAACTAAAGTAAAATCTTTTTAAAAAAAAAATAATAATAAAATAGTGAGACTTTATGGATTTGTTATTAATTGTAACAATAAAAAATATAAAATAATTTAAAAAATAAAATCGAATCAATTTTACGCCAATAGAAACAATCAATTTACTAAAAATTTTTCAGTTTAACTGGCATGATTTAAAGTTTTATTGTTAAATATATATATTTTTTTTTTCTGTTCAATTATTGTTCTTATCAAATAAAAAATCCATAACTTTTTTTTTTTCATTTTATTTGAGAATTTTTTAAGACACTATTAAATAGAATTTTTCAATCATAACATAAATTTTATATTTAACAGAATTTTTCAAACTGAAAAAAGAAACATTAAAAAAAATGAAATTTTAGACTAGGTATTAATGATTTTTTCTTTTTCTTTTAAAAGAAAAGTTTCTCTAATGCTTTTCAATCTCTCCAATTTTTTCACAAGAATTATTAACCATAAAAAAAAAAAAATTTAAAAATTCATCACATTGTTTTAAATTTAAGAGAAAAAAAAAAAAGTAAATTTCAAAGATTTTTGATTAATATTATTGATTAGAATCAAATCTTTTGAAAATTATTATGTATTTAAAAAGTAGAAATTAATTAAATAAACGTAATAATGAAATAATTAATTAAAACAAAAAAAAAAACAAAAAATAAATTCTTTTAATTTCACATTAAAAAAAAAAAACAAAAAAAGATATTTAAAAAAAAAATTATATACACAAAAATATATATTCTTGATATATAATTATTATTATTAATTAATTATTATAATTATATTATAGATTAGATTAGGTAGAATAACAAATTATATTTTTAATTAATTTTGGTGATCGTCCTTTTTTTTTTTTTTTTTAAAAAAAAAAGTTTGTTTCACATTATCTTCAGATTTATTTTTTGTTGGTTTCGATTGCGATAATTTTATTCAATTTTTACAATATACATGTATTTTTTTTTTATTTTAAAAAAGTGTTTTTTTAAATCAATTTTTCATTTTTAAATAAATATGACGAGTTTTTTCTTAAAAATAAAATAATTTAAATATGAAATTTATCATTGTGCTTTTCTTTTTTTTAAAAATTTTATAATAGACTATTTATTTGCTGTAGTAATATTTTCTGATTTAAAAAAAAAAAAAACAAAAGAGAAAAATTAATAAATAAATAAAGCAACGAATAAATTATTGTTTGAAAAATTTATCTAATGAAACTGCCATGAATACAAAGTTTGTGATAAAATTTCATGTTTATGTCGATTTTTGTTATTTTACAAGAAGATTATCAATATCAGTTAATTTTAATTCATCAAACTCTGTATTTTATTTCATCAGAAAATCCAGGAAGATTTTTTTTTTCAAATCTAAATTTTGTTGTTGTTTTAAATTACAAAATTTGTTAATACAACAGGAAGTGATTTTTGTTTCAATTAATATTTTTCAGCATTCACAAAAATTACTCTGAGGAAAATTTGATGGTTAGATTTTCATGTATCTGCATTTTCGAAAACGTCAGATGATCGTCAATTGACGAAATTCAGCAATACAACGTTTTAAGCTGAATATGGTCAATTGATGATCATTTGACGTTCTTGAACATGCATTATCTTTCAAATATTTAATAAAAATAAATAACTTTTCCAATATGGCAGAAAAATATAATTTAAAAAAAAAGCCTGTTCTTTATTGCACCGCACCCACCACCTTCTTTGCCTATAAAGATGGAAAAATCGAAACAAATTCTTCACAGTTTTCTTTTTATATATGAAATATTTTTTCCCAGTCTATTAAATCTATCTTCAAATATTACTTCATAATACACAAATTTCTAGACTTCTGAAAACCCAATGCGAAAAAAAATTCTAAAATATCAAAGTGCAAAATATATAAACTTTTTGTGTAAATCTTTAAACATGCATCATGGCAGTGCATATATAAAAAAAAAGGAAATTACCTCAAGTATTGGTGATTAATTAAAAATTAAATATAATTCGAAGTTATAAAAAATTATTGAAATGCTTAAAAACAAAATTTTAAGCATTTTATGAACAAAAAAAGAAAAAAATAATAAAAGTGAATAAATAGATTTAAAATTAAGAAGAAAAAAACATTTATATAAAATTAGATACATACCGCAAAAAAAAAAAAAAAAAAAGAAGAGTTATTAAAAAATAATAATAAATTTAAAACCAGCATAATTCTGTAATTGACGTTTTTAATTTATTAGAATTGATAAATAAATTTAAAAAAAAAATTAATTAAAAATATTAATAATACATAATAGTAATTGATTGAAATTTAATTATGTTCCAATTATTCTCTTGAGTAGTAGTTTTTAAGTAGGTTGTCAAAAAAAATATGGAAAAAAAAAACAAACAAAAAAAAATATTTTTTTTCAAATTCGTGTTTTTTTTGTATTATTTTTAAATAATAATTTATTTTAATGAAGAAAAAATACAAATAAAATGTTATTATGTATTTAAAATTGAATAAATTTAATAAAATAATACTTTATAGAATTTATTGGCAAAAAAAAAAGTGTAGTAAAATAATAAAAATTAAATTAAAAAATATGAGAATGGTTAAAAAAAAAATTTTGAATAAATATAAATGAAGACAAAAAAAAAAAAAAAGAAAACAAAAGGTGTAAAAATTCTTTTGAACTTAGAATTTATAAAAAAAAAACAAAACAAAAACAACCATGTAATAATGCAATAATAATAATAATAATATAATATGAAAAAAAAAACCATATGACGATAATAATACAGACAATGATACGCGAAACTTAAACAAAAAAAAAAAAACCCAGAAAGACAAAAGAGCAGCTTATAATAAAATATGTATGTGTAGTATATATCATGAAGAAATTGATTTAAAAAAAAAATAACGCAAATTTAGAGAGAAAAAAAAATTTAAATTAAATTAAACAAAAAAGAAAAAGAAGAAAAAAACAATGTTTTGAAAATGCAATATTTTACACAATAAATTGCAGTTAATTATTATATTTAATAATTATATTATATAAATTATATATACATAAATATATATATATATATTGTAACAAATTTTTAGAAACAACAAATTTAATATAATTAATTAATAAATTAATAAAAAGTTTAAAAAAAAAAGAAAAGAAGATGGGTATTAAAATTGTGGATGTATATTTAAAATTTTAAAATTAACAAATGAAAAAGGAAAACAAACAAAATTCAAAATAAAATATACAAAGTGAGAAAAATGAAAATGGACAATTAAATTATATATAAATATATATATATATATATACATATATACATATATGAATGAAAATTTTGAAAAAAAAATCATCAATAAATGAAAAAAAAAGAAGTATTTAAAAAAAAAAATAGATATTTTTTGTTTGCTGTAGAAAAACTTAGAGGCCAAGTTCAAAAGTTCATCTGAAGAAAGACAAACATTATTTGAATTGAAACAACAAATACGTACTTGATATATAATTAATTTTAAAATAATCCAGGAAGATTGTGTCATTTTAAATTTAATTTTTATTAATTTTTTTTTTTAAATTATGTACATTTTTCACAGTTTGAGACATTTCTGTAAGGATCTACATACTTTTGCTCTAATCCGAAAAGAAAAGATAAAGTTGGACTCAAAATTAATATGCTTAATATACTTGATTTATTAATCGAAGTGAGTACAGGTAAGATAGGCATACTTTTCTATACTCTTTTACATTTCGTTTGTATAAATCTGTCTCGTGTGTGGGGTGATCAGATCTCAATTTCAATTGAGGGAAATCTTTTAAATTAAATATTACCAAGGGCAACAAACTCATCGGGTACTGCCTCCATAAGCACAATACTGACTTCGGTTTATAAATCAAGTACATTTGAATAAATTCATCTGTATTTAAGTATTCTTATACCAAAAATAATTAACTGAAACTTGAGAAACTAGCTATTGATTTCTTCTAAATAACAAAAGTATGATTTTTTTTAAAATGATTCCTAAGAGTTACACATTTTCGGAAGTAGTACCTATATAGATTTCCAATCAATGTTAAATATAAAGAAATTCCCTGAAAATTTAGCTAATTTGGGGAGGACAAATTATATTGATGGAATGATAATTTAAGTAATTAATACAATAATTTTAATTTATTCTTATTTTTTTTTTTTCTATTATAATTTGAATATCTCGCTTGTAATGTATTTATGATTTCTATATATTTAAGTATGTATGTATTTATTTACTAATATTTGAGGTGTGTATTATTTATTTGAAAAGATTATTATTTTTTTTTATCTTCTTTTTGTTATTCATTCAAAAAAAAAAAAACCACCTTTTTTTAACACTCATGTTGTGCTTCAAATAATATTTGGGAAAAAGAAAGACAAAAATTATCATAATGCGATAATAAATGCACCTTTTAACTTTTCAAGTTACACATAATCAAAGCATACAATATTATAACAATAAAATCAATATTATAGGATGATTTAGATTGATTTCTCATCACAAACCATTAACATACAAAATACCTGACTTTTTTTTTTCTTTCCATCTTAAAAAAAAATAAATCTTTAAAATTTGACCCTTCAAATGGTGTATCTACATACCTATATATGAAATTTTTTTATTTTTTTTTATTTTGTATTTTATTTTTAAAATTAAAGATGATTCCCATTTAAGTGAACCTAAGATACCTCATTATAATGAATTTTCAATGAGACTACTGAATGTGATTTGATGATGATAAAGGTATTTCAAAATCTGAATTTTTTTATTTATTTTACTTTGAGTGTGTAAGATAAATTTAAAATTTTAGCTTTTTTAAAATCTAAATATACAGGGTGTTTCACACATCGTGTGCCAAGCTGAAATGGGTGGTAGATCTCGATGAGAAACGAAAAAAATCGTTTGGAAGGGGAGGGGGGTCTATTCTCAATGGTTAACGAGATATTCAAGGTCAAATCAAATTTTTTTCGAAGAGTAACCAATTCCACTTTTTGCAACATATTTCAGCGCTCGTGCAATATAGGGAAAAAACTACCCTTTAATTATGATTCATAAACTATGAACGGCTAAGGATAATGTAATTAACCAAAAGCCAAATTAGAGTAAACAAAATAAGCTTTCATTTAAGCTAAATAAATTTAAAAAATAAGGGTTTTTTCCGAGATATGTGGCCTTGACATTTTTTGAAAGGTCTGAAGGTTCTCTTTAAAAATAATTTTTCACCGAGATCTACCACCCATTTCAGCTTGGCACACGATGTGTGAAACACCCTGTATAAATATGTATGTAGATACAATATGTACATATATGTATCTATATATGTACATATGTATACAGTATACGTATGAATGTAATGTATGTTAACAAAATATAACATATACCATTGGTATTGTGTTGTATTATTTTTATTGCATATATCTTATCTTGACTTGACAGATAAGTGGCGCTTAAAGAATCACATTTAAGAGGGATAAGAAAAAAGTGGTGGAAGAAGTACTCGTATATAAGTACATATGTACTTCTATTTTGAATGCATAAGTAATTTATATAAGTAAAAATAATATAAAATGAATGAATAACTAATCTATTGAAGAATTTTAAATTTCGATTAAATATACAATAATTATTCATTTAATGGTAGTTGAATTATTTGAATAACATTATAAAATATAACTACCATTGAATTCATGAAATATGTATGTATGTAAAATTTTTAAAAATCTATTTTCATATATTACAACAATTGAAAGTTTGAAAATGTTTTTGTCAAGATCTTAATTTTTTTTTCAAGTTTTCAAAAAAAAAAAAAAGAAACGATGAATGTATGTACCTACATATTTAAAAATTTCATATAATTTTTTTTAAAGATTCTATTTTCTTAAAAAATAAACTTAAAAAATTATTTATTAAGCTTAATCTTACAGTTCATGATCGTTTCAAATTTTCTTTCAGTAGGACCAACTACCCTATCATCAAATTCATAAATAAAATATGTAGAATAAAATAACACAGAATTGATTAGAGTTTTATGCGGAAGTTTTAAGGCAAGACAAAAAAAAGTCCTTGGAAAAATGCTTAAATATTTTTTATTTATAGAATATTTTCTATAAAATTTCTGTGGCCATATATGCATATATAGGGTATTTGTAAAGAAAAACTGCGAAGTACATATTTGCAAGATACAGACATTCTTAGGAGTAAAATGATATTTTGTTTGGTTAATCGACCAGACAATAATAATGAATTTAAATCCTATACATATATGTATATACTAATGGTCTGAATCCGCCTCTCCGGAACAAATCCTTAAACACGGTGGGCAATATATGGATATTGGACTTATAGTTACTAGGGTTACGCACCTCAATTGTTTACAGTAGTAATATCTTGCAATAGAAAAAAAAAAGTATTATACATATGCATATGAAATAAAGTAATGCCGCGAAAAGCTTTTCTATATGTCTTTTTTTTATTATTATTTTATTTTTTCTAAATTACACGAACAAAACCATATCTACCAATTGAAAATAAATTGAGGTTTGTAATGTATGTATTTTTATTTTTTTCTTCACACGATTAATTTTCTGAGTATCCAATTACACAAATACCTGATTCTGACTTTTATGAAAAATTGTTGGTTTTAAATGAACGTGATATGTAGCTACTTTTGATTTTTTTTTTTTTAAATTATGCCTTTTGTTTGTTTATTTTTCTTTTAATCACTAAATTTTAAAGAAACCTCATAAAATAGAGTGTCGTTTAATTTTTCTGACTTTAGTCATCATATACATAATATGTATGTAAGCGCAATGTCTTCGTCTATGAAGGCATTTGAAAAAAAGAAAAATGATTCCAATTTATTCTGTTAATATTTACTTTGCAATTACACTCAACGTTCTTTACACTGGGTAAGGAAAAAAAATCTAAATATCTTAAGAGAAAAATTTATTAATACAAATCATGGATCGTAAAATTGAAAATTATACAAATTTTATACAAAGGTAGGTAATACATATAACAATTTTCTTCTTATTTTTTGAATATTTTGTTAAAAAATATAAAATTCTTATTCTACACCTGCATGTTTTAGCTTTAAAAAGCCTGACGATGAAGAAAAAGTAATTCAAGAATTTAAAAAAGGAATTAAATGTCAATAAGTTTTTTAAAAATATGTATGTATTGCATTGAATATTGGACTGTGTGCGTGTGCTGTGTGTGTGTGTAAGAAATTTTATATTTAGAAAAGTAAACGATTATCGTAATCTGATAAAATAAATAATCAAAAAGAAAAATTTTTGCATTGGAACACTTAAATTGAATAGGCATTATGGAATTTTATCAAATAAAATAATTGTGAATGTAGTAGAATTTAATAAAAAAATTATTATGTTTGTTGTACAAATTTAACAGGTAAAATGATTTCTAATTTTAAAAAAAATTCATTTATCAAGTTGTTTGTTTTTTAAAATTTTTTTATCAAGAAAACAAAAAAAAAAGAACAACAATGGATTAAAAAAAAAAATTAATCAATTTCGTAGTAAACAATTTGGTTTTATTGATTGCAATTTAAAAAATATGTTTGTTTACGAGTAAATTATTGCAATTTTCCTCCTGTATTGCGATAATATTATCAAATACAAATTTTTATCGATATATGTGACAATTGAAAAAATAAAAATATGATAAATCATTTCCGACATGATATGATATTATGTGCATAGGTAGTTATTTTATTTTGGGAAAAAAATATCATGTGAATTTCAAGTGTGTATACTGATTAATAAAAATATAAAATGTGACCGCATGAAGACTGCTCAGTTCTTACATTTTCGATGAGTGTATCGTTAATAAAAAAAACAACTTTCAATTGAACACTGAATATTAATTAAGCCATGTGCCGTGCCCGAATTAAAAGTCTCTGTTAAGTCACAATTCACAATGCAATTTATGTCCTGAAAAAATAGGTTTTTCAAAAAGAAGTAAGAATGAAAGGATTTCTACCAGTTAAAGCCTAAAAATCACCAATTTACGATGTATGAAAAAAAAAATGTCCTTACCCGTTCATTTGTTTTTTTATTCTTTTAGACAATCTTTTGGTCTCGAAGATTTCATCCAACATATTTGCGAAACGACTTACCAGATTAATAATCATGATCCAGTTTTTGAGAAATAAATAATAATCGATATTTTGTTTTTTGCAACATTTTAGTACTTAACCGTAATAATTCATTTTTAAATAAATCAAATCTCTCCTCAAAAAGACAATTTTCTATAATAGCATCATTCTGATAAACAAAATTTTATTCTAATACAAAAATTTCATTAAACACAAAAAATCTATACTACTTATAATCAATAATTCAAAATTCCCACATAAAATTAATTTTATTCATCTTACTTAATACCTTATAATCGAAATCAATAAATTTTCACTGTTAAAAGTGTTAAATTAAAGACCTCAAAAAAAAATTAAAATCTTTTTTCTCTTCTTCTAAAATTCTATGTTCCACAGACCCCACATTATGGACCACACACATACAGGCACGCGTTTGCTGACAGCCAGCAATTCTCCCAATTTAAATTATACGCCTTCAGCAATCTTTTATAGCTCCCTCATTTTCAGCCATGATTTCTTATATTATACATACATTACAAAAACCTACAGAACAGACCACAAAATTTATAACAACGCGAGAAATAATACATCTCATCAATATCATCAAAAGAATTCTGAATACCGATACAACTGAACAAAAAAGGTATAATATCTTTTTTTTTCTTTTACTTTATTTTATTCTGATATTTACAAAAAAAAAAAAGATACAAAAATAAAAATTAAAAAGATCAGGTAAATCCTGTTTATTATTTTACCAACAAAACTCATTCGTTAATGATCCTCCTTTATGTTCTTTCTTCTCTTTTGATAATCAAAACTGTAGTGGCTAAATACCTTTTAAAAAAAAAAAAAAAAAACTTCTGGGACTGAAACTGAGAATGGGAAAATAAAAATGATGGTCTTTTTGAACTGCTTACTCTTTTTTATAGTTACAAATTACAAGAATCATCATATTTATGTATATGGGGTCTTAACATCAAAGTTCTTGATTTTATAGCAATTGAAATCTTATTAGAGGTGCAACGGAGAGGAAATGATCAATGTTTTATACAAGCGAGACCCTAAGATTCAACATTCTTTGATTTCTCATTAAAATCTGATGCTGATATCTACTGATGCTTGTTAAAAGCTTGAAGATACTTGGAGTTTGGACATCACTAAACATGACTTATATGTAGTTCTTGTTTTTGGTTTCTGCGATTGCACTCGATCTTTAAGTTGCATTGTTGAAAAAAGTGGACGGTGTTCGATAAAATCGATTAAAGAATGAATGTAGGCAAAGCGAGAATACATTTAATTCAATTATTGGACCACACACTAGATGGCACGCGCTTCTATCTGGGTGGGATATTTTCATTGTAAGAGTTACAGATGCTGTTGTTGGAGCGATTGCAAGTGCAAGTTAGCGAGACCGGGAGCCCTGAGCAGGTTGTTGTAATATTGTGAATACCGATTACCGATGATCATTCTTTTCTTTGAATATTTATTTAACTATACACAAATAGTATATATGTATGTGATTTGCCTGAGCATTAGCAGACTGAAGAAAGTCAGAAAAAAACAGGTATTTATTTTTTTATTTTTTCGTTGTTCCTTTTGATTTCCATTAAAGTATAGACTAAAGAGTATAATATGTTATCGCATCTTACATATATTAATGTATAGAAATCTGTCTTTTGTACCTCTATTAATGTTAATTTCAGGTATTATAAATATAGGTATATAGTATATCTGTCTGTTTATATCTCTGAAGTTCTTTTGTATATTTACTAAACAAATCTCATAAATGTGATTTGAAAAATGTGGGAATTTAAAGACTAAGGTGTTGTTATGGTAATTTACATTTTGAATTTTACTGTTTTGGAATTTGATTTTTAATCACGATTAATTAAATTGGCTTGTGTTGAATACTATGTTGTATTGTGGTGTTTCAAAAAACATGAGGCGCTTAATTTGTGTTTGACAATCCTTTGATAATATGTATGTTTCTTTTATTTTAGTTATTTTATTTATTTTTTTGTTTTAATTTAGGAAAAAAAAATTATACACTATATTTAAGTTTTTCTTCCAAATATAGAAAATTGGAAAAAATAAAAAGAAGCTTAACCGGTCAGTGAAAGACCGGTATATATTATGGTTTTTGATTATTGTTTGGATATTCATTTCATGTATATCACCATCATAATATATCCCCAATTTATATATTATGTAGTGATAAGTAAAGAATTGTATGGTATGTAATTATGTATATTTATATTTGAAATTTGTTTAAATTATTTTTTTTCTTTCTTTACTTTAATCTACACATTGATACTCTCATCCTTATCTCTTCAGTGGATCATCACAGGAATTGGTATATAAAGGATCGTCATAAACATAAATTAGTTTCAAATTTTGTGTGTCGGCGGCATTTTGTTTTCTCTCTGTTTTGTCAACAAAAAACTACTATTATTGGTATTTTATGATCACATTAGGAGAATCAAAAAAATAAAATAAATGAGAGAAAAAAAAACAAAGAAGAAGAAGAAGTTCTTTTTGATTATCATTTTTTGATGATCAAGGGGAATCTGCAAAATATCCAAAAGTATTTCTTTTTTTTAAACAAGATTTGCTACTCTTTAAAAAAAAATTGATTATTTTGTTTTATCTTCGTTTTTTTTTTTTAAATTTTAGCTGTTAAATGGAATTTTATGACGGAATCATTCAATATTATTTATATTGGACCACCCACGCATAATTAATATTGTATATATTATATTTTGGCAATAATGAATAATGTTATGATTATCTAAATTAGTTTTAGTATTTATAATATGATGATGATTTTTTTTTTCACAATGTAAAAAATGAAAAGAAGTCAAGAGCATAAATTAGGTGACGTAGGTACGTATTTATGTATATAGAATTTTTTTTCTCCAAAATTCTTTACGAAATTTTTGTGGTCAAAAACCGTATTTCCTTGTTAATAAGTTTTTGTTGTTGTTGTTGTTTTTTACAAATTTAAAAAGGAAGATCTGATCAATGAAGCGGACACTATTTTCCGTTTATTGTTGTTTTTAAATCTTTTGCCGTTATATTATGTACCTATATATAGTAAAAAAAAATAAAAATCTTTTCATGTGACATAAATGTAATTGATATCCGTGAATTAAACTGTAAATTTCATTTGGTATATTTTTATATTGTGATGCGGTTACCCTGAAAAAAAAGCCAATACAAAATTATTGACATACTACCTATAAGTTTTATTAGTTCAGACATAAAGTTTAGTTAAATATCACCACAGTTTATTTTTATGCTTGTATATTTGCAAAAACAGGGTACTTGTCAAAGTCTTTGGTTCAGTGTTTTAAATAATTAAATTTAATTTAGAAAATTTTTATATGTTTCATAAACAAGAGTTTTAGCTTCTGCAGATTATATAATAAATTTGTTTTATATATATATTTTTTAAAGGAAACATTTTTTAAAGAAACGACCATTAGGGAGAGATACAAATGACAAAGAAAAATCCACTGACCTTTGTAAGAAGGACGAACGAATAAAAGCTAAACTAGGCAGTTCAGTGTAAAAAACTTATTTTTTGGTGTGTGAAATAAAAGACCCTTATTGAATTTAAAATTTTAAGGTTTATGCATGGGTTTGTTGAAGTCAGGTGTTTAGATTATTGGATTTAAAATAAGATGGAAAATTATTAAAGGATTTTCTTGTCGCAAAAGGTTCATTAATTGATACGCCATACGGTATTTAAATACCATAGTATACTGTTGATCGATTAGGAAAGGATATGAAGTAATTAAAACATATTTTGGTAAGCCAAAAATTTAAATATTTTTTTTGTCATTTTCAAATAAAATTGCCTTTAGATTTTCATTATTTTGAGATTTCTAAATTAAGTAGTTTCATAAACTTTATTTAATTTTTTTAAATTGAATTAGTTGAATGAAACATTATTTTCTCAGTAAAATTATAAAGTGCTATATACATAATATATAATAACTCCATATATACACGTATGTAGGTAGGTATTATAAAATTTTTATAAACACCTTGCAATATATAAATCGTTAAGGAAAACATAATAAAAAGTGAAAAACTAAAAACCACTAACAAACATGTACATACATATGTGAAAAATATAAAATGTATGTTGTAATTTGAACACATACTTTTTTTTCTGTATAAAATGCAAGAACTCCTGATATGAAACCATAAATCTAGAATTAACCTGAACTGAACCTTAATGAACACTTGTAATTAGAAGAATAAAAAAATAAAACACTATATTAAAAACATACATATCAGGTATAAAGCAGAACCAGATTTCATAGAAAATTTATCTTATTTTTTTTTCTTCTTCTTTAATATGAATGTTTAATAATTATTAGTCATTTTCTTTTAAAACTTTTCTGTTTTTTCTGTTTTTTTGTTTTTGCATACATTCGCATAATAAATTATTATTATTTCTTTGATAAATTGATGAGATTTAAATTTAAAAAAAAATGAAAATTAATAAATCTTAAAGATTTTTTTTTCTTATATGAAGAAGAATATTGAAACAGTTAAGAAATAACGAAAAATAAAATTCAAAATAGTTACTTAATAACACAATAACAATGCGGGAGCAATTTAAAAAAAAAAAATCATTTTAAAAATAGGCAATTAGTGATACTTATCTAGTTATACAATCACTAAGATATTTCGTAATTTTTTTCATTTTTAGTTGTACATGGACATTCTCTCACTTTTTGAAAAAAATAATAAATGAAACTGAATATTCAAAATTTTTCATTGATTAAATGAGTTTTTTTTTTCTTAAATATACGAGTATGTATACGTCCTATAATAACTGATTATATCGAGATTGCAAATTACCTGATGGATTCTAGATGTTCTAGATGTTTGAAAAAAAAAATTTTGTTTAAATATTTTTACTGCTTGAAGATACAGATATATGTAGTATAGTATGTACATATATTATATTCAACAACAGATCAACTTAATTTCGATAAAATCCAGTTTTTAAGTGGAATAGCCTCAAAAAGACCCAAATGACCTGATGATAATAAGAAGATTCTTTTCTCCATGACCATGGAATATAATATATAATATTGTTTAAAAATATTATATGGAATGTAAATCAAGTTCGAAGTAAAGTTATCTTTTCTGTTTAAGCGCGAACACCAAAATACAAAATACGGTATATACCTACTTATACTTTTAATATTATTTACATGGGCTGACGACAAACAATCTTCATAATAAAGTAATATGGATGAATGGGGGAAAAGAAGTTTGTATTATTGGTAAGCTCCGCCTTTTGCACCCTTCTTCTGATATATACCTGGGATATCTGAATAATTGTGAGATACATATATATGAAAATATTTATATAGATACATACATATGTTTTATTTTCTAATACATTGAAATATTCTATGTTTATTATAAATATAGTACCTAAAATAATATTGTATCGACATTTTTATGAAACGAAAATCGATGTTTTTAATTTTTTCCAATAAGGATATGATAGTCGTAAAAGTTGAGATCATTCAAATAAAAGAATACGAAAAAATATCCTTTAACATAATTTTAAAGTTTAATTTCGAAAAATGAATTTGCCAAATAATGAAAAAACTTTAATTAATTCACATATTATAGTTTTTCCTTTGTTCCACAATTCAAATTACTTATCGTGTATTCTTTGTATGTACCTGACATACTAATTACCCCAAGCTTTTCAAGAAATATACCTATAATAATTAGGTGTAATTTTTTCATTGAATATGAAACGTATAATTATGTATTTCTGATACACTTTTATTAAAAATTTTTCGCTATATTTTAATAACAGAATAAAGCAAAAAGACATTAAACGAAGAAAAGAATTATCAAGAGGAATAATGTGAAATAAAACATAGAATATCAAATATTTCACATATAGGTAATAATATAACACCGCTATGATCGTTTAGATTTACTGTTAAATAATATTGGTGAAAAATAAATAAGCATAATATAATATATTTTTATGTACATACAGGTATATAATATAATGATTAGGGGGTGGTTTACTATACAAAAAGATATCTTAAAAACTCATACATATATAAATAAAAATAAAAATTTAAAACACATGCAAATATAACTTCTACACATATGTATGTATGAACCTATATTATTTTATATTTATGTACATTATTATACACAATATATTTCTCAAAGTTATCTTGTAAGCGCTCTATTCACGTGCATATTATAGGTGGATGTTGTCGCATTGTTGATAACAATTTCTTTAGCAGCGCACCTTTTCTTAACGGTCAATAATCAGTTAGTTAGTTGTAGATACGACAACCATACCGACAGGATAATCTCCTTTCTCAATAGGAAAAACAAAAAAAAGCGAAAAAATAAAAGGAAAACGTTGAGTTGCGCATTTCTTTACTTTCACTCGCGGCATAATCATATGATTAAATATTTTGTTTTTATTTTTTTATTTGTTAATTTGTTAATTTTTTTTTTTTTTGTAATTTAAAATATAACGGATAGTGAAAAAAATTTTTTTTTTCAAAGATGATTTTACTTTTTGTAAATTATCGCGGTTTTAAGGTCAATTACATTATTTTCTAATATTGTGTATATTTAATTAAAATAATAACATGATAAAGTTAAGCTGTTCAGTTTTTCCTTTTAATTGAATAATTATTTAAATTTAATTAAAAAATTAATATATAATTGAAATTTAATAATTTAATTAAATATCGAATGAAATTTTCATTTTACATTATTCATACGAGTACATTGTGGAAAAAAAAAACCGCAAAAAAAAATAATAATTGTGGTTCTATATAATGTTTTGTAATTTAAACTGAATAAAGATTGAAAAAAAAAATTAATAATAATATTTTAAAAAATTTCAGTGAATTATTATTTAAAAAAAAAAAAAAAGAAATACATAGAATTATTATGAATAAATATTTCATAATAAACATTAAGTGTGCAATTTTATTGCTTTTTTTCGTTAAATTATAATATTATTATTTATTGAAATTATAACAAAGAAACATGTGGAATAATTTATTGAATCCATAATTTACCAGCAAACATATTCATATTTTTTCTCTATAATAATTATAATTATAAAGTGTGACATATATAAAGTTTATCAATATTTACAATCAATAAAACATATGTTCAACAAAGTGTTGTTAAGTTAAAAAAAAAAATAATAATAATAAATTATAATTATTTCTTAATATAACATTGAATAAAAATCATGAGTTTTATAAAAAGTCGATAAAAGTTGGTAGAGAAAAAAATTAGAAATAAAAAATAAAATTCATAATTTTATTTAATAATTTTTCTTATCTAAATTGTGAAAAAAAATAAATAAATAATAAAAAAAATTTATAAAAATGGCATACAGACAAAATTTTATTAGAAACAGAATTTACATTTTTAAATTATTTGTAGTGAATAATTAATAATTTTTAAATCACAAAAAAATAATAATAATTATAATAATTACATTTAAAAAAAAATAATTACCAAATAAATTTAAAATTTTTTATTTGTAGTTAATCGAAAATAAAAAAAAAATTTTTTTAAAATTATAATAAAATTAAGAAAAATGTTTTTAAAAAAATTAAAAAAATTTTTAAATAATTCAAATATATTACATAAAATGCCTAAAAATATGTCAATTAAATGTTTTTTTAATATTGTTATATTATTAACGATATTTGCATCTGTACAAGTACATGCATGTGGACCAGGACGAGGTATTGGTGGTCCAAGAAAAAATCGTAAATTAACACCATTAGTATTTAAGCAACATGTTCCAAATATGTCAGAAAATACATTAGGTGCATCTGGATTACAAGAGGGTAAAATAAAAAGAGATCATGCAAAATTTAAGGATTTAGTACCAAATTATAATAAAGATATTATATTTAAAGATGAAGAAGGTACAGGAGCTGATCGATTAATGACACAGGTAAAAAACAAAACATTATTAGAAAAAAACAACAACAAAAAAACAAATAAATAAATACATATACGTATATATCAATTTAATTTGTTTAATTATCTTTTATTAAATTTATTTCCTGTTGATCTTTTATTATATTTATTATAAAAAATGGTTATCATGCAATTTTGTTAACGTTTCTAAAATACAATATATCTATAGCATATATTATATACGATTACAAGTATTGTGTACATTAGATAAAAATGTCTAGTATTAAATTTAAAATGAAATCGTTTACATACCTATTTTGTTTATTTGTACGCTTATATACGCATTATTCACTTCATCATCGTATATCATATTTTTATAAAAATATTTAAAATAATAAAAGTAAAAGAAAAATTCCCTTATATTACTACTGTTATCCGGGTATTCATGTATATTTTTTTTCTCTAAAAAATTTCTTTATCAATATTTATTTTTATGAATATTTATCTTGGAATAGTTTAAAGAAATTTCCCCGTTGATTTTTATTAATCAGTAAAATCAATTTGTACTCTTTTTATTTTTTATTTTATAAATTCTATGAACATATCAATTTCTTTGAAAAAAAGAAATTAAATTTCTTATAAGAAATTCACAATCAGATAATAAATTATTATGTATATATAAAGATACTATATGTATATACTATCAATATTTACTCATGTTATTCTTATCTTTTTTTTTTAATATCAAGAAAAAACGAGAGAAAACAAAATATATGAATATACTTGTAATATAAAAATATTAAAAAAAATAAAAATGTGGAAAAACCTATTTTGATTCATTTCTACATGAAGTGCTTGAACTATCCAATTTATTTTTAATACTTTATAATTGCAAATAAAAAGATAACGTCAATTACATATACATACAGTCTCAGAATCTATTCGTAGGTACTTGCATACATGAAGTAGTGGTAATTAAAAAATATTAACAGATTTTCTAGTCATAATATGAAATGTTTACATTTATTTGTATGATTTAACATTATTATGAGACAATATAAAAATACGATAAAATAATAATGATGATTTTAAAATGCAGTTAAAAATAATAATTTACTTAAAATGCTATTTTAAATTTATTTTATGGTAATAGTTTTAAATTTAGAATTTCAATTTACTTAATTGCAAATAAATATTTTCATATTTGAAGTGGGTTTAAACAATTGTTAAATATAGTTTTCATATTGAAAAGCAAAAAAATTGAGGATGCGAAAGGGAAAAAAAATATAAGGGAATTGGTATAACTAAAAAAAGGGTTAAGGGTTGTTAAATGGGTTAAAAAAAGTGTAAATTATCAGAAGCGAATGAAGGGAAAGAAAATTTTCAACAAGTAAAATAAGGGTTGACTTACATTATGTATTTTTCTATTTTGATTAGAAGTATAGTCTCATGTAAGTACTTTCAGATACTATTTGTTTGCAAAACCACTTAACATTTTTATTATTTTCTATAAAACTTTCAAAAAATGTTTCCCTATTTTCAATTGATTTTTGTGTTGAAAAAATTTTTTTAAAAAAAGAAACAAACAAGAAATTTTCCAAAGAAACCCATTTGAAACTTTATTTTTCAATTTTCTTATTGAAAAATTAAAAATTTTGAGAATGCAAATACAAACTAAAAAAAAATCATTTTTAAAATATCTTGATTTTTTTTAAACTTTTAATCCTCTGTTATAAATTTTACCCTATCCGTAATTAACATCAAAATTAATTCAATAAATTTTCTAACAAAAGCAACATTGATTTATGATTTTATATTTAATGATGATGACTAGCCAATAAATTTTGTCAATTTTAGCATTGATTTGCTGCTGACAACCTCATGTGAAATATTTCAATTTTATTCATATATTTTTTTTACCTAATTTTTGCATCTTTTTAATGTTAGTTTTAAATTTCAGAAAAAAAAATATATCTTCAAATGTTTTTTATCCATATGCCAAAAATTGTATAACAGAATGCAAAATTTATCTTTTATGACAGAAATTAGTGAGAAAAAATGGCCATAATAATTTTTTTATTTTGATGAAAGAAAAAAAAAACACTGAATAAAATATCTATAGTTTTTTTTTAGATGCTTTTTGAGTACATTGAATCTTAAAAATTCTTATTAATTTTTTTTTTCTTCTATTGTTTGAAAGTTCAGTAGAATATTTAATTGAAATTCTATGGAATTTATTAGTATACGTTATTTTAATCGTTTAGTAAATAAATTACATATACAGTTGTAAAAAATTTAATGGTGTTTGAGGAAAAAAAAAGTTATAATCAATTTCTGTTATAATTAAATTTTAAGAAAATAAAGTGTGTTATTGTTCTCTTCTTCCTTTTTTTTTTCGAATGTCCATTTGATTACAAATACATATATGATAAACAAAACGTTCAATGACCACATCACTCTAGACTCCAAAAATTTCTACAAGAAAATCTTATTATTATTTTTTTGTTATTTTAATTGAACATCTGTGTGATCTGATTCATTTTATTTATTTACATCGCTACTTTCTTTTGTCACACAGATTCTTCTTTATAGATTTTTTTTACTTCAGTATATGGTATAATATAATTATTATTATATGGCAAATAAAAATCATTTGAAATATAAACATTTGATTTTTAATATTGAAATAATAATAATTTAAACTATCTAAATTATGAATATAAAATCATAATTGAAATCATAAAATTATTTAAAATTTTCAAAGGGTGATCTGGAAATTTTTTTTAAAGTGAATTTTATGTTTGATAAACTTTTTTTTTGGGTTTTTATTTCAAAACAATACTTTTTTTTTTCCACTTTTTGAAAGAGGATTACTCATAACAGTTTTGTGATTGAATTTCATCATGAACAATCAAATTTTATTTAAGTAATTTGATAATACATATGTATATATATGTACATATGTATGTACACATATGAAAAAAAAAGATATCCCTACTTATGTATAGTATAAATAAAAAATCATTTCAGAATTGAACATTTTGAATACTTTTGAATTCACCTGTATGTACAATACAAATATGTATTTTAATCAATCACGATCAGATTTTATATAAATATGATATTCATACATACATACATATGTGTGTACATATACCTATTTGATCATTTGCTTATCTGTTTAGGCTTCAAACATTAAATAAATTTTATTTAGAGACGTGAAATTGGATTATTATAAGGAGTTGAGTTGTTGACCATTACGTCTTTTCAAATCTTTCACATTATATATTACTATTTTTGTATATATAAAGATGAATATTTTTACAGTAGGTATACATAATATATACTTGATAAATTTTTCAATCATATATACAGTTCAATTTAATCCATCTACGAACAGATTAATAGGCGATCATATAATATATATTTCATAAGTGATTAACTCGCCACTTTTGAGTTATAATATCGTGAGAAAGTAAATAAATTCGTCAGTTTGTTAGTGCAACAACGACAACAATAACAAGAAAAATTTTTTAAATGTTCTTTTATATACTATATTTAATTGAACGTACATATAGTAGATAGTATGTATGTATGTATATACGGATATATGAATAAATGTTATGAATAAATTGAATATTAAAACATACATACATAAACAATCATAATAATATGCAGATAGTTTATAGTAAGTAGGTGTTTATTAAATAATTGATTTGATTCAGTGTTTTGATTTATATTAATCTATACAATGATTTGTTATTTAGACGCCTTTATTTATCAGATTGGTTATGTTATTTTAAAAAAAAAAAAAAAAAGTAAAGTAAAGTGAATAATTATAATATAGCACTGATGCAAGTATGATTTCATTTTTAAAAAGTTTTTATTGATTTTATCTGTTTTTTTTCTTTCTTTCTTTCATTTTCTTCGATTGTTTATTTTTATTCTGAATCTAAATAAAGGAAAAACAATAAAAATAATAATATAAAAGATACATCTCAAGGATCTGACGATGATGCTGATGATGATGATGTGAATATCTTTTTGTCATTTTATTGACCTGTAGTCAAATATCCAATTTATACATCACTATATATGTATAAGTATAGTAAAATTTATTCAAAGGCGTATGTATAAATTTTTTTTATATTAAAATTAATGGTATAATGAAAATTATAGCAGATTAAGCATAATTTGTGATGAATTGATAAATTATCATTATAAAATTTTATTACACATGATAGAGTTATTAGTCCATTTATGAATAAATTTAAAAAATATATATATATTTTTTTTACCATATACCATACATATATCACATATATTTTTTTCAGTATAATTTATGATGCATCATAAAATATCTTTTATAACATAGTTTAGCAGTTCTAATTTCGTCTGTTATTTTCTTCATTTATTAGATATTTTCCTTTTCTTTTTCAGTAGCTTATGATTGTCATCAATACGTCAAGGTTAATCAAATTCCAAGAAAGTAATCAAAATTAACAATAAATACATTGTCAATGAAATGAAATGTAATTTTATGTTTATTTTTTTATCACAAAAATACAATATTCAGAGGTGCATGTTAATAAAAACAGAAGAAGAATGAAAAATAAGTAAAATAAAATATCCGATACTTCTGTATATATTGTGGACCATTCACATATACATTAAAAAAAAATATATATATTTTTTTTTCGAATTTTATTACACATTATATGCACCTCTGTATATAATCGTATTACAATATGTATTCATTGTTATTGGTTCCGCATGAAATACAATAATTAAAAATATTTACAAAAATTGTCCTTAGAAAAAATTTACCGAAAAGAAAATTATTTATTTTTATGCATTTTATATACTATATTGTATATTTATTTTTAAAATAATTTTATACCTTATAATATACAAGGACACTATATCTATTTTAGTTTATATATATGTATATATATACAAATTTATAAAAAGAAAAAATCAATTACAAAAAATATCCTGCTGAGATTGTTTCAAAATTTAATGGTTAGCGGCAATAATAGCTTTGTTAACTTTTTTCTTAAATATCCTTTTTTTTTTTTTTTAATTTTCAAAATTTATCTTTTTCTACTTTTTCTTTTTTTCTGTCACAAAAAAAAAAAAAAAAGGATCTCCCATATCAACTTTTATTTAAGTAAATGTTTCAACTTTTGCGCATATTTTGCAAACAATGTTTTTTTTTTCTCTTTTCGTTTTATTTTTCTTTCTTAAAATATTAAGTCAATTATTTTTTATATAATTATATTTTGGTCAAATTTTTTTTTCACATCATTCAAATAAATTGTATTTCTTTTTCTGTTTTTTTTCTCTTATTTTTTTTTCTCTCTTGTAAATCATGTGCAGTTTGTATTTTTATGTAGATAAAATTTAAAACAAAAAAAAAACATACATTCATATTTTTGATGTGTGTTGTATAATAAAATGTTAAGTGATAATCATAAAGATTTAAGAAAAAGAAAAAAAAGAAGAAAATATGATATAATATTAAAGTAGCTGAAAATGTGCAACATTTGGCGTTTAATGTGCACTTTTAAACAAAATAAATGAAACCAGTCTGTATATTATTATTACATGTAGGACATATGTCTGTATAGTATACTCGTATATACCTATGTGTAGTTTTTTTTTATTGTTTAATGCATAAACATTTATGTCAAAAAATTTAATTTTATGTTAAATCTCTCGATTCTTTTGATGGTCAGATAAGTGTTTATTTATATCATTTTTTTTTTTTTTTGTATTATGTTAGTTATGTGTTTTTTTTTGGTGCATCATCATCATCATCGTCATCATGATTACAATCATTGTCAGGTAAAAATGTTTAAAGTATAAATATATGTGATATACTAAATATCAAGTTTGTCTGACATTATTTATAATAATATGAAAAATTTAGCAATGGGAGATGGTAAAGGTTAATGGTAGCCATCAAATGTTGGACAGATGACAATCAAATTTTTTGGCTTTTTTTTGTTAAAAAAAAATATATATATATATTTTATTATTTTTCTGTTTCTTTTGTTACGTTTTAAAAAATTAAAAGAAAAAAAAATCCTGTTTTTGTTTTGATTTTAAAGCTAGTCTCTCGTCGTGATTCGCGTAAAAAAAATTATTAAGATACTTTTTTTCTCATATTTTCAGAGGTTAATGAATGCTTTTTGACATTTTTTTCTTAACGGCAAAAGAATGAAAATTTTTTTAATTGTTTTTTTTTCTACAATCATAAAAAAAGCCTACATACATATATTAATAATAATTGTTCTAAGTATATTTACTTCTCAAGATTTTTTATTGTCTTAAATTAGATACATTTTACGCGTGTACACACATGTTTGTAATTATGTATATATGTATAGTTTAATGTAGAGGTCAGTAAACTTTACACCATAAAAAGGGTACTCTGATTGAAGAGTTCATATCGAAGTGTACCTTTACTTCAACTTTTCGGCATATTTCTAATATTTCAATTTTATTCATTTTCATAATTGGAACTTAAGTATAGATTTGTCTGTGGGAGTAATTAACAAAGTATGTAAAGAATTCAACAAAAATCCTGAAAACTGAAATCAGTTTCTTTCTGTTTACCATCTTCTGACTTATTAAATTATCCTAAAAGTATTAAGCTTCTTCAGCTCCTTTTTCCTCTGTTCGGTTTTTTTTTTTTTTGTTTGAATCACTCAAGAAAATATTCTATAATTCATAATTCGTTTCCCACGACAATATAAATTTTTTTTATTTATTTCATTCTATTTTTTCTTTTTTTTATTCGATCATCTTTAAAATCTACTTGAAGTCAATATAAGAATCACTCATAAAAGCAAAAAATAAAAAAAATGTTTAAATTTTTATTGTTTTCTTTTTTTTCTTCTACATTTTGTATTGCTTCCTTCTTCTTGTTTTTCAACTAAACATGAGATCATCACATATCATTAATCCTGTGTTATGTTTTATACAATTATACACTCCTGGCGTTATATTCTTTATAAAAAGAAATAAAAATATTTCAACATTTTATCCACATTCGAAAAAAAAAAAATAAATAAAATGTACACGGTGCACATATCAGATCGAATTTCAACAACTGTTGAACATTGGGATTAAAGTAAAAGTACAAACATACATTCATATGTAGATGTATATATAGGAAGGTGATATTTTTCAATATGCATACATTGTACATATATAGGTACACACTATATGTACATATATTTTTATATAACATAGGTGTCCCCAATAATAAAATATAATAAAATGATATCTTTTGTTTTTCGATAATGAAAACAGTTGTTAAAAAAATTTTTTATGATTAGTTCGAAGGAGGAAAAAATGAAATATTACAACAACAAAAAAATATTAATAAAATAATGCGTGTAGGTATTATAAATTAAAAATTTATGTTTGATATAATAATAATTTATTTGTTGGAGATTTGTTATTTTTTTTTTATATAAAAGTATTATTTCGCCCACTAGTGACTCACAAAATAAAAGATATCGCTGCTGCAAATGCTTCAGATTTAGATATATCTTTTAAGACAATAACCATTAGAAGAGTAAAATCCATCATCACGACACATCACAAGTTCCATCACACATTAAGATAAAACTTAAAAAAACAAAAAACAAAAATCTTATGTGTAGCACTTTATTTATTTATTATTTAATGCTCACTCGTATTATTTTATTATTTTTTATTTTTGTGTTTTGTTTTATTTAAAATCAATATCATTTATTTAGATTATATTATTATTAATTTGTTTTTTTAAAGTTTTTAACCCTTTCAAAAACGACTTGTCCACAACACGTCATAGTGTTAAAATTATTTGTATGTATTTTGTATTATTTAAAAATTGTTCATCACGTGGTATTGATTATTTAATTTGATAAAATTTATGATTTTAATATATTTTCTTATCAAGAAAATGTTTTCTGGTTTTTCCATTTTCATTCGAGGGTTGACATAGATTTTATTCACATACATACATTTATGTACATATATCCTTCACATATGTATGTCTACCTATAACCTATTAGATTTTGGATAAGGTGAAATTTTTTCTTTAACATTTTTAAAAATATTTTTTATTTAATATTTTCTGGTATTTATTACACAGAGAAAGTATTTATTCACAAAAAAAAAAAAAAAAAGGAAATTAGAGAACTTTAATTCGAAAATAATTCAAAAGAATTTTTACTAAATCGAATTAATATTTTCAATATTGTTTTCTTCTCATTGTTTTTTTTTTTTTTTTAAATTTTTAAAAACTGAATGAATTCCATATCATAATTTTAGTTTTTTTTTTAAATTCTTTAGAAAACTCAAAAATAATGTATGAATGACCATATGTAATATCAAATTACATATAATATGTATACGTTATATTCTTGTTAGAAAAATATATTATCTAATGTGAGATTTTTCAAATAGAATGACGTTAGATTTTTTTTTTTCTGAATGTTTTTCTTTAAATTTATCAGGTATTATTATACAACAAACACATCTTTGTTAGATATCATAATATAATTTTTTTAACTTAAAAAAAAAAAAAAACTACATATAATATGAGAATTTAAAGAGAAAAAAAAACACAAAAAAAACAAAAATAATACCTATATAATCTTTTCTACCTATTGTACAAATTATAACTTTTGCTACTTTGAATTTTTACTTCACTTCTAAAACCATGGGTATCATTCACAAGCTTAAGAATTAATGATTGCATCTTGACATTCCTCCACCATCGTCATCGTCATCATCATCATCATTATAATCATAATCATCATTTTGTTTAATGTTTTATTGGGTGAGGTAAAGAACGAAGAATAATAAAAATACTTAATACAAAAAAAAAAAAAAAGAAGCAAATATGTTGATATTATATTGTATACAAAACTATAAAGCCTATCCATACCATCAATTTTATAGGTGCATATATACATATATGTATGTATGTACATTTGTATTTATGTTCATATATATGTATAATATTTTGTACCGTAACACTAAGTTGTAGTCAATTACTCACCTGAATGATTAATAGTACTTGAGACGTGTCGTTAATAAACTTCTCGAATGCTCGATTAAAAGCCAACAAAAGGTGTATATAGTACATTATAAATTTTCAAATATCTATACATATATATGTATGTATGTAGGTATACATACTTGAATAAAAACCATATGAAATCCAACGAGTTTATAATGTTTATGTATGTATGTATGTATGTATGTTACACTCCAGAAGCTTTAAAATGATCCACAACACATTGATATATCGAATTGGCGTCATTTAGTGTCATTTCACATTTATAATTAATTTGTCATAATTAATCAAAGCTCATCAAACAATTAATTGCTAAAAGTACATTATTATATTTATATGTACATGTATTTTAGTACCTTTTTTTTTTCTTCTTCTTCTTTTTTCTTTTCATTTTATACATTTTTATTTTTATTAAATAAAACTATCATTTTATTATTATGAAAACCCCATCGACATAATAAATGTTTAATTTTACATTTGCATGATTTTTTACACTTAAATTATGTTGATTGAAGATTCACGTATAGGTATATTCTTATTAAAATGTAGAAAGATATTTTGTCCTTTTTTTTTTCATTTGTTTTTTAAATTCTGCTGTAGAATTAGTATTAAAATGATGGATAATCTTATCTGTATTTTATTATCATTGTACATGTAATATGTTACACAACATGTTGTCATCATCAGTCACCTGTAATTTTTTTACATGGCATTTAAGAATTAGGTATAATATGAACTTGCACAATGTTTTTTTTTCGTTTTCCTTTTTTTTTTTTTTTTTTTTTTTCGCTTCAATGTATCTAATAAGTATCTTTTGTATTATGATAGATATTTGTAATATGTAAACGATTCATAATATTTTAATAGTTAATATTTCTTCCTTAATAATATTTTGTATTTTGTGTAAATAGATACATATACTATATGTCTTGTGTACATTATATACGTTTTGTGCGAATGAATTGATGCTTCCAAGTGTCAGATTAGATAAGTCAACGATCAAAACTGATCTCGAATGACATATTTGGTCACACCGACATCATATGAGTATACCATATCAAATAAAAAGTAAACCAAACTATTTCGGATATCGATGAAATGTGATCAGCTTGTTTGTTTTGTGGTTCGTTTGTCGTCATATATGTACAATATATATGTACATACTTTTTTTTTAAATTTTATTTTTCAATTTCTTTACTGATGTGGTGATCCGTTCAAGTCCATCCGTTCATCTATATAAATTTTCTTACCTTATAATTTTATAAATATCCATTTGAGCTGTGTTATCCAATTCATCCATCCGTTCAATTGTTTGTCTATAAAAAAAAATATATAACAAAATAAAAAATAAAAAAAAATAAAAAAAGAGTAAGTATATATCGGTTATAGATCTTTTGTTCCTATATGTAAAATATAAGTGTATAACCATGGCTTCTATATGACGATTAAAAAGGTGCCCTGGTTTTGCAGTTCTTTGCGGTGAAATCATTTCTTGATATTGTTTTACTTTAAACTAAATATTAATCATGTATGTACATATACATATATGAAGTGATATCGATATACATATTTTGTATATAGGTACATGGAAAAAAAATCTTATATTGCAACAGTCACGAGAAATGAAATGTCGCGTCCGTCCATCATCAGTGATTGAACCCTATCAAACATCATCATAGCATAGGTATAAATTTATAGGTATACTCGTATATATTGTATATGTTAATCAGTCACTTGCGCATTGCATTGTTTATATGTATAAGGGGAGTAATAACGATTAAATTTTAAAAAGCATTGCGAAGGATATGGATATCATGTTAAATATAGTTAGATGAGGTATCAATGATATCGATGAACTTGATACCTTTGCAAGCTGTTTTTTTTTTTTTTTTTCAAATTTGTTTTGTTACTCATATTATTAGTTGTTGTTTTTTCTTGCCACTCTTTTAGTACTTCATTGTTTTTGTCATCATCGATTTCACTTTGATTTCAGGAAAAAGGAAATTGAAATTTTCGATTTTCATCGTTGACAAAAACAAAAAAAAAACAAAACCAAAAACAGAAAAAAATAAAAATAAATACATTATGACGTGGTTTTAAAATTAAGGTTAATGTGTGGTCGCAAAAACATGAAGGTCAAAGTGAAAATTTAATAAGAATTTGAATTTAAATTTTGAAATATACTAAAATGCATAAAAATTACATGCATATACTCGTATGTATGTAAGTATAATAATGTTTTTTGTTTTTTTCCCAATATTAATAATTGATTTAGCGGTATGGATTATGCATAATGTATGTATATGAGTACATGTAAATGTTTTGTTTTATATGTATATTTCTTCCTTACGATCATCTCATAAAAAACTAAACATTCATATGTATTTGTACAGATATGTGTACATATATACATATGTATGGATATACAACGAATGAATATTTTATTTTATTTTTTTGATGAATGATTTAACAGTCTCATTGTAAAAGTTCTTTATATGATTAAAACACGAAGTAGTAGGTACTTACCAGTTCATAATAAATATATGATCTTATGTGTATATAATATTTTAATATTTAACTTCTAATAGATTTAAAAAACATGATTTTTAACTAAATCATAAAAAACATAGTTCGTCATGCTGATAATAAAATTCCATAAATTTGTGTTTACAGCTCCCATAGTAGTTTTTGTTTTATTTTTAAAATTCAAGTATTAAGTAGACAAGTCTTAATATTATATGAATGTAACTAGTATAATATTCTTGTGTCTTTTACGACTCCTACTTGAATGTCAAAGAGATGAATGTTACGCGTAAATATACAATATTTATATATAATATACATATATACATACATATATAAATTCTCATATAAATGAATAATTTTTTTTGTTTTGTTTTGTTTTAAAGAAACAAAAAAATATATATAAATGCTTTCAAGAATATTGTTTTATATACTCGTATACAAGAGAGATATAACATCTTCTTGTTGTATCGTATTAAACCACTTCACCTGCCTAAGGTATTAAAAATGAACTTGTATATAAGTAGATACATTAAAAAATTTATGCATTATCTTATATGCATTTCATACACTTCATAATATAACATCTTAGTGATCGTTAAAACAGTACAAGAAGTATTAACATAAATTCAATGAGTTGATGCTGCTTCTTTTTTTTTTTTTTATTTATTTCTTCTTCTCATTTAAATTTTCACATAATTCTTTTATTTTTTCAAAATGAAATCATATACTAAATAGATACTGTATAATATATACATATATTTCAATATTCATCGTATTTTAATAAAAATCAAAACACTTCAAAAAAGATTTTCAATTACTTAGTAAACAGGTGAATATAGAGTGTTTAAAAGCATCAAATAAAACATATATAAGGACATCATAAATGAATGTAGCTACATACAAAATAATAATATATATAAGATTTATTGATACATTCTCAAAGTGATTAAAATATATACAGATTGTCAATAATGTGTAATATCAAGATATGCGAAAATCGATTGATGTAAGTATGTACATATGTATATGTACATATGATATTTTATTTTGTCTGTTTATTACTTTGTATGCCACCACACATATCTATACAAAATAAAATTTAAAAAAAAATTGAAAAAGGAAGACTTGAAGAACAATTATTGCCTACACATCACACATGTACACATGTATGGGTACTACAAAATGCCACCGGATATCAAAATGTTGTAATATGATCCTTGCACCTGTTAAGGGTTACTTTTCAACTTTTAAGTGCATTCAGTTGAGTGAAATATTAAAGTGGCATTTATCAAAAAATCGAGTCATCGTTATCAAATTTAGTGTGTGGTATGATTGACAAACGATTGAATAATATACTAAACTACTTGATTGTTCTTTTTGTGAATGTACACCTATTATCCGTTTTAAAACAATAATAACAAAAATGAAGTACTTAAAATCAATAAAATGATAAAAATTTATATTTTCCGGTAATATTATTGTTGCTTCTGAAAAAGTAAGGACATTGATATCTAATATCTTTGTTATTCAGTACACATATAATCAGATATTAATAATCTGGTTCTCTTTAATATACAGGGTGGGCCAAGTTCGACTGACTGATTTAAAACTTTAATAACTTTTGAAGTTTTAAACTTTTATTATAATTTTTTTTTTTTAAATGAAAGTGTAATTTCTTAAATTTTTGTTGATTATATTTGTGAAAAATAATATCATTCAAATGACCTCTATTTTCTTCCTAACAATAAATTGTTTTTTTAAAGCATTTTGCATTTGTTGCGGGCTTCAAATTTGCTATTTTTGCCCAAATATTTTGCTTAAGCCCCTGAATTGCTTGTGGCTTATTCGTGTAAACCCGTCTTTTTGAGTAGCCCCACAAAAATAAATCAGGAGCCGTCAAGTCTGGAGAACGGCGAGACCAAGCCAATCTGCATTTTTCGAAATAATTCGGTCACCGAAAAGCTCTCGAAGAATCTCCATTGTCACCCTCGCCATGGTAATAATTCTTGTAAAAATTGAATCTTATATGGAAATACCTTGAGATCAAGTTTCAAAAATCATCTTAGCGATGTTCTGAAGATGCCCAATTGAGTAACACGTCGACAAAGGGATCATCGTTGACACCTTGTCGTACAGCCTGTACAGCTTCTCCATTGCGAACAGGTCGATAGAAATTTGGTCGTGGTTGATCACATACTGCACTCCCCTCCTCAAAACGGGTCAGTAATAAGTTTTTAATCATGTTTGCACTGGGAACTGTTGCAGAATTAAAATGGTTACGGTATTTACTTTGCGTTGTGACAATAGATCGTCGGGAAAAATAATAAAATTCAATAATTTTGACCCGTTCTTGCACTATGTATGTAGGCATTATGAAATTTTATGAAATTCTCTATATTCTGCAAAAAAAAAAAATTAAAAAAAGTAAAAAACTCAAAAGTTACAAATTTTTAAAATCAGTCAGTCGAAGTTTGCCCACCCTGTACTTATGAATCATTCAAATTTAAACAAAATGAACAGTTTCAGATTTCAAGTTGATAATATAAAAGTTCTTATTCTAGATTTAATTTGATCTAAAAATAAACTTTTAAATTATTTGTTTTTTCTTTTTTTTTTTTTTCACAAAAACAACATACGAATCGTTTTTATTTGTTTTTCATTATTATCTTTAAATATTGAATTATCACGTATTCTTGTTTTTTTTGTTTGTTTCAACAATCATAAAATTCTTAAAAGTGAAATAAGTGAATTCTTTTTATATATATTTTTTTTTCCATTAATACAACACCATGTATCCATTTCATAAATACACAAAAAACAAACTTTTATAATCATTCATCCAATTAGCTATAATAAAAATTTATTTGAATTTCAACTCATTAGAAGGTTGATTAAGAAGACCTGGCAAAAAGAGGAAAAAATAAAATTTCTTTTTTATTTTTATTTTCTCCCAAAAAATGAACAAGATCTGTGAATTCTCTTCTTTAAACTTTTTATACCTCGTATAAAAATTAAATTTCATATACACAAAGAATGTTTGCTTTTTTCAACGTTTTCTTAAGGTAAAATTCAAAAAAAAAAAAAAAAAGAAAAAAGAATAAAATTTATAAATTTAAATTGATCTTAAATGTTTCAAAAAAAAAAAAAAAGGAGAAGAAAAAAATACTGAAATATTATTTTTGTATAAATACGAGTATAGACTTACATTATAATGTAACACGAAAAATGTTTTTTAAATGCACGGGCACTATTATATTAAAATGGCAGACAATCAGAAATTCATTTACCACTCATAAATGATTTTTTTCTCTGGTATATGCATAAAAAAAGAATGTATGATGATTTCTTATTTGACTTTATTGGCTTTTATTCATTATCATCATTATTTCAAATTATTTAAGAAAAAGGTAAAAGATCTTAAAATATGTTTTTTTTTTCATCTTCTTCTTACTTTTATTCCTGCTAAAGGTGGCAATGAATATGATAAAGAATGGATTTTTTATGTTATACTATGAACATATTTGGGAACTTTTAAAATAAATTTTTGCGTGACCGTATTAGCTCCTTTTTTTAATATAAAAGAAAAAAGTTAATATGTACGTATATAATATATATATATGTATATATACAAATTTCAATAATTGTTTGTTTAAAGCAGTAGTTATAAGCAGTTATAAATTCAAAATTTGTATATTATCTAGAATATCTGATTTCATATATTGGTTTTATTGTTTTAGTCAAAACATTTTTTTTTTTCGTCTTATGTTTTCGATAAATTCAAACCTGATTTAAAACAACATCGGTAAAAGATAAATAAAAGTATATTTTTTAATATAAGTATGTATATCTTAAATAGACGATAAAACTAATTTGTTACAATAATCGCGTAGGTTGTTAAAAATCATTTGATGATGGTTTTAAGTTGTTTTCCTTTTCTATTAAATATAAGAGTACCCACCAACGAAAGTTTACAGAAAAAAGATTATGTATGTATGTACGTGTTAGTTAACCATATATGTATATAATTCGGGTACAAATACTTACTAACATTTTATATTAAAAATATATTTATATGTATATCTTATCTTTGGTGTAGTAATCAGTTAAAAATATTATTGGAATGCGAAAAGTTATAAAACACACAACAAGAAAAATATCTTAGGGATTTTTCGTTTTTTCTTCTTCTTCTATTTTTTGTTATATTCTGTGAGTTCAAATTTTAATATCTTGTCTTAAAATTGTTTTAGTGTTTTAACAGGTGTTGTAAAATGCAAATCTTATTCAAGATATTATTTAAAAGTGTTCATTTTTATATATGTACATACTATATACATATATACTATACCTACTAATAGAATATTTGGAAAATAAGCGGTATTTAAGAGATGCGAATGACACCTTTTTATCGGTAGTTTTTGCTGTAATCATTTGGTATTTAAAAGATAATATTATTTAGTTATATAGCCTTTTATGTTAAATGCGGTAAACCACAAAAATATATATTATATTTTCATCATAGAAAAAATATTTTATTACATTTTAGACGATCATCGGTTAGAAATTATAACAAAAAAAAAAAAACAAGAAGAAATTCAATTTATTATTGTAGAGTTTCAAGTGTGTGTGTGTATTTTGTTTCTCTAAAAGTATATGATAATGTGTGAAAATAAATTTTTTCGTTTATTGATTTAAATAATTTATGAATTGTAAAAATATTTGTTAAAGAAAGAAGACCTTTTTTTTTCTTTCTTAAAATTTATTTAGATCGGTAAATTATTAGAAAATTGAAAAAGGAAATACCTTTTAAACAAATTAGTTTATGATATACGAGTGTGTATCTTCAGAATAGATTTAATACATTTTAAGCTTTGAACTTATTCTTTTGTTAGAGAAACAATATAATGGGAAAAAGCTTGATTATTTAAAACAAAATTTCATTAAAATAAAATATGTATGTAATCTTTAAAATTACGCAGTAATTTATTGAAATAAAGTTTTTGAAAAACAAAAGATTTAAGCAAGAAACTTTTAAACTATAGAGCATATAATTTTAATAAATATAAGAGATTATTTAAAAAAAATTTAAAAAATACTATCGACTAAAATCAATGAAAATAATTTAAATTATATTACTTTTTAATAGTTTTTTAAAAATGTCATTTAAAGAAATATCATTAATTTAAACTTAAATTCATTTTTTTTTTTTCTCCAATAATCGTAAATTAAATTTGATTTTACATTAAATTTATAAGGGCACATGTAATAAATTAAATTATGACACTTAAAAAGTAACAATAAAATGTAATAATTTTTTTTATTTTTTTCGAATTATAGATATTAATCGAAAATTATGTTCAAACGATATAATAAACGATTATTATCTTTTATTGAGGATGTATCGTAATCAGATCATAATTTTTTTTTATCTCTGTAATTTTTTTCTCTTCATTCATTTGACATTAAAAAAAAAAAAGATTTTCAAATGATATGACTCATAAATTTATTTTGTTTTGACATGATGTGTGTTTGAAATTATTTCCTTTTTCTATTTTTTATTTCATTTTTTTTTTCTAAATATTTTGTAAGTCCACAATATGTTGTGTGCCTAATATTTATGTTAAAAATAGAACAAATTTAAAAAGCCAAATATTAAATTCTTTGATCTTGAGGCGCTTTAATGCTCAGTCATTCTTTTAGAAAAAAAAAACATTTTTTTTCCAGCAAGTTTCCCTTATAGTTGAATGTACAAATTGGCTGTATGAATTTTCTTCTTTTATTTTTTGTTTCTTTTGTTACTTTCATTCAGATTTGTATTGTGGAATAATACATTCAATTGTCCTTGAAAATAAAAAAAAAGAACAGTGATTTACTATATTGAATAAAATAAAATGGTCAGAATGTGATCTTTCATTGTGTTTTATAACAATTATTTAAAAGGCACATAAACATGAAATAGCAAATTGTTATTATATGCAAACCTTGCTAATAATTTCAATTTTGTTTTGCTTTCTTTTTTTAATTTTTTCTTAACACCGTACTTTCCATTATTTTGTATAGCGTTTTTTTTTCTTCTCTTAAATTTTGAAAAATGATGTTATGACACTTTTGCATGCCTATTTCCTGAAATAAGACAATTTCTTTTTATACAGTTTGTATAAAGTATTTATTCATTATATAAAAGAAATCTTATTTTTAATTGAAAGGGGCTTGAATTTGTGGTTTTAGGTACTTTCTTAGATTAAAAATTATTTATATTATACAGGAAAAAAAAGAAGAAAACGATTAAGGTAACCATTCATAGTTAACAAAATTTTCTTAAGGGAATTAAATATTTGTAATTTCTAGATTTATATTCCAGGTGGAAATTTATGAAAGAAATTCAGATTTATATTTTGATATATTTTGCAAAATTTTGATTCCCTTGTGATGGAACGTGATGTATGTACCTATATACAAACAGATGTGATTTAAAAAAAAAAGTGAATAACAAGCAGTTTTAGCAAAATAGAATAATTCAAGGGAATTGGTAATTTTTAAATTAAATTTTTGATGTTGGTTTTTTTTGTTTGTTATAAATGACAGTTGAATTTGAGAAGATAGATGCCAAAAAAAAAAAAAACTTTTAGTTAAACATGTTAGACATATTATTAAGAAGTTGTTTAAATTAGATCCAATTATATAAAGAGGGCTACCCTTGTCAAAAGAAAAAAACGGATTAATATGATACTGATCAAAACAAGCGATAAATGCGGCGCCTTTTTAATTGTTTTTTTTTTTAAACTTTTTTATTTTTGAAAAATAAAAGTAAAAAACTTAAGTGAGCAAATCAGTCATTTTAAATAAATCTAAAAAGGCATTGAATTGATATTAAAATGTGTATTTGTTTCTAGTCAAATGTCAAGATATCAAATTGATGAATTAATAGAGAATTATGATTTTTTTTCTGTGCTTTTTAAACTTCATAATAAATATTTAAGAATATAAAAAAAAAATTAAAAGATTAATAATGAATTTTGGAATTTTTGTTTGAAATGTTTAAGTTTATTTGCGGTGCTTTATTATTCTTTTGTGGTTGACTAATAATTAAAAATTCTCATGTTTTTTAAAAGTGAGAACAACAATTTTTTTTCTTCGATTTTTTAAAGAACTCAATAATAATGTTCTTACATAATAGATATTTCTTATATATGTACAATGTACATACATATTTTCATTCATCCAATTTCCAATGTATTTTTGAAATACAAAGGTATTTCTTGATTTTATTTCAATAAATACCGTGGTAAATATTTACATACAAATACTTTTTTATCCAAAAATTTGAAAAAATATACCGATTGAAAAAAAAAATATATATATACATTTGCATACTATATATCTATTTATCAATCAAATTATACATTACACAAATTTTCTAACTAAATAATTTCCATTTAAAGAAGACAAAAATATCAAAATATTTAATTTTACAAAATATGTTTATATATTATAATGAAAGAAAAATAATACATAAAATTTAAAAATTAAATAAAGAAAACATAAGATAACACTACAAAACTTAAAAGAAAAAAAATATATTATGATAAAAATGTTAAAGTACAACAAAAAATTTCAAGAAGAAAAATAAGAAACGAAAAAAAAAACATTTTTTGTTTTCTCAAGAAATTAAATTGAAAATCACAAGAATGGTTGAGAAAAGAAATTGATGAATATTGAAGTGAAATATTGAATAAGACAAAACAAAATAAAGTGTTAGCCGCCAAGCGAAACGAAAGACTTTTAAATGCCGCACATTATAACAATCACTATATCATATGAAAATGCAATATATATACTCGTATATATGTACACACATAACATAATATATAAACGTATATATACATATACTTAGTATGTATATATGAACGTATATTATAGATATTCACATGTATTTAAATAATATGTTAAAAGAATCTCAATATTAAATGGTTTTTTACCTTTTAAACAAAATAAATTGATAGTACATATTTGTCTAGACGTGTGCATAGATGTTAAATGTATATAAATAAAAAAAATATTCATAAATAAATATTGATCCTTTCAAAAAGGATTTGGTACCTTTTTATTTTTTCATAATATTAAATGTTTGTCGCATTTGAATAGTTATTAAATATAGGTACTACATATAATATGTATACACACCTTATGTGTAAAATTCATATAACATGAAAATTAAGTAAGAATTTAAAAAAAAAATGGAGAAAAAAAAACAAAAATATGAAAAACTTTAGAAATGAACATACGAAGAAAAAAAGTTTAGCGTCTAAATCTTTTGTTTTTACAATGACTCTTTCTATTTTTTTTTCTTCTAAGGTATATGTTAAATGATTGTAATTTGTTTAATGATTACACCTGTAAAATTCTTATGAAAAAAAAAAAATGTATGTACATATTTATTTAAAACATAATTTATAAATTTTTGTTAATTAAATTGAAAAATAGTGTTATGATATTTTATTAAAGATCTTCTTTTATATGAAAATTTATTTGTATGTATACATGATTAAAAACTACTAATCATCATTATAATCAATTTTGATAGTGTGATTACTTTAACATTGTATGTGATATTTGCATGAAAACGGTATATACAAATATGTATATATTTTTTCTACATTAACTTAACATGCTTTCTGTTATTTGATTACGTTTGTTATGAACACATAATATAATAATATATAGATACATACGTATACGGTACATAATAAGGTACTCATAAAATGTAGGTATATCGAAAGGAAAAGATCATTGATGATGATGATCAGCGCAGAAAGATCAGACATACCTGTCGCGATTATAAGCGCATCTGATGATGTTATACCCATATATATAATATATACATACATATGTATGTATATATTGTACAATATGTAATAGTATATATAGGTAAAAAATTCAACATATATTAATAAAAAAAGGTATAACCATAAAATGGAATTGAATTCACGCATCCCGCAGCCATTTTGTAATTTTGTCTTCATCTCTGCATTGTGTGATGTACAATCTATCGAATATATTTTATAATGTAATATAACATAAGTTTTTCTTTTAGCTTATTTTTTAGCTTCTTCTTATAATTTTTTCTTGAAAAAAAAAAATTAAAAAGTGTATAGCTAGTATAGGTATAATACATACATATATTTATTTATTATAGTCATATGATCTTAACAGTTCTTTAACCAAGCAGACCAATAGTTTAACATACTTACTTGTATATAATACATTATTTTTCTGATGTAGTGTTAAAATACTTTTAAGATAAAAGGAAAAAAAAATAAATTGTACAAAAAAAAAAACAAGACTTACATCAAGGGAAAAAACACATTAAGTTACAAAGATAGGTTAGGTAAAAGAAAAACAAAAAAAATACGAGGAACATTGATGATCATTATGAAAAACGAGAATACATAAAGCAAAAAATAAAAATAAAATATTTAATGAAAAGGAGGAAGGAGCTCTGGGATAAATTGCAATTAAATAAACGTGCAATTCATTAGATCGTGTTACGACTTCTTTTTTAAATCTCTTTTTTTCGAAAATGAAAAGATTCATAATGTAATTGAATTTGAAAAGGACATGAGAATGAGTATATGGTGTGCTTAAGAACATTATATTTATTCATGTTGTAACATATCATCATTGACGTGAATAAAATATGTACTTGTTATGTACATACAATACATATTTAGTAAGAAGAAAAAATAACAACAATAATAAATAATAAAAAAAAGGTGTACAACTGATTAAATGTTGTATACAGTCAATTGATATTTGAAATACTGCATTTACATGTACATTTTATACACAATGTTTAAAAATCTTAACAATCTTAAAATGAAATGGTGTCGACAAATGCACCTGATGGGCGTGTATAGATTTGAAAAAAAAAATAAATAAATAAATTAAGGGAAAATGAGATATGAATGTAAATTGAACTATACATACATTAGCATTATTGTAATATATGTAATTGTTTTATAACTTATCTATATAGGTATGTAAAAAGAAAAAAAAAGTCAAACTAAGAATCTTTATAGCTGTAACATGAACAAGATAACAAGAATTGCAAGTTCTTAGTCAGGATTTAAAAAAAAATAAATTTCACATTGAGTACCTTTAAAGTTGAAGAAATTAAATTATAGAAAAAGATTAATAATGTTTTAGTGCCCACGAAAATTTCATTCATTCATTCTTCTTCATTGTATAGAAAATTTTTTTAATGTGTGCCCACTTAAACAATAATTATTCATTCTTAATTTTTTATTATGAATAATTGAACTTTTTGTAATATAATTTTTTTTTTATTATTATTTATATTCAAAAATAGCTAATTAATTTTGAAAAGTAAAAATTATAATATAACTCCACCTTTAATATAGGCGTGGCTATTTTTAATGATAATTTCTTAAAATCCAGTTTATGAAAGGCCATCAAAAATTATATCTGATCACATTTTTATTAATAAATAATCTGTCAATGACATGTACCTATATAGTTTTTTTTCTGTTTTCTTCAATCCGAAATTTTCATTGCCCCAATTTGTAAAAAAAAAATGTTTTTATTTATTTCTTTATTGTTTTTTTAAATTTTGAATCATGCAAGATTTGTTTAGTTTTTCAATCAGTGATCATTGAACCTATATTTTGGTCATTTTTAATGCATCATTACCGGATGTATTTATTAATATTGTTTGTAATTAATTGAATAATTGAAAACTGAGTAATTGAGAAATTATCAGCACGATATTGTCTATACATATAACATATAATAAGTTCTTCATAAACATGTTTTAGGCCACAAAATTAAGATTTATCAAAGAAGTAAAGAAAGTCTCAATGATACATGAATAATTTCGAATACATACATAGATATATGCCAAATGTTTGAATTAGGAATCTAGTAGGATATTTTGACCAGAGCAAACTGATCCTGATGAGAATAAACATCTTATGCCGAAAAAATGGTAGATACATACGATTTTAATTGAACTTGTTTTTTTTCTTCTTCTTTAATTTCTAAAATCTACATTTCATTTTGGTTTAATTTATTGATACAAAATATTGTCCAAACATTTTGACGCCGTATCAAATGTTGTTACAAAATCAATCTTTCACGGTAGCTGTGAAGAAAAAAAAGTAAATAAAAAGGTCACACGTTACATGGTATGCGTTAAATTGTATTGTTTTCTTTCAAGTTTAATTCTTTTTCATAAAAAAAAATATGTACCTACGTAAATCTTGATTTTTGGTACATATTAAAAGAGACAATTTCTATATAATATTCTTTTCGGCAATTTTCAAAAATTGAATGAATTTTTTGAAGGCCAGAAAGTCGATAAGATGTGTCATCTTAAAAAGTATTGACTATTAAAAAGAATCGATCACTAAAGCAAAAAAAAAAAAAACGAAGAAGAAGTGAAACAAAATTACTGATCTTTCCAAGAAATTGATATTTATTTGTATGACAACCGTGAAAATGTGTAAAATTTTCATATCTGTGACGAAATTTAAAAAAAATGTTTTCACTTATAGATACATGAAAAATTATATGTTTTTACTTTAGCTAAATTACATTTACACAAAATAGACTATAATAATATTTAGAGAAAAAAAAAAGCAAAAAATATAATAAATTGTGTGACATCCGCTTTTTTAGTATGAAGAATTGTTATTTGTAAATAATTTTTTTTTGTCTGTAAAGGATTTTCAATTTTTTGATAATTGAAATTTACTTTTGAGAAAAAATTATTGTTAATTTCTTGGAAAAATGAATGAATAAATTTAATACGTATAAGTTGTAGTTGTAGGCTGTAGGGTATTTAAAAATCGAAGAATACATTTTTAAAATTTTCAAATCGAAAATAATACAAATGAGAATACATTATTTTAATTTATTTTTCTTTTTTTAAAAAAAAATATAAGGATAAAAAGAAAGCCATTTACATTTATTTTTGTTGAGTACATTGTGAATAAAAAAACTTCCAATTGAACACTGAATTTTTATTAAAACAGTGTCCGTACTCCGAAGTATAGAAGTCCCTGTTAAGTCACAATGTAGTTCTTTGTCGTGGAAAATAGATCTCCTAATTATTATTATGGAAGTAGAAGTGAAAAACTGAGAACGAAAGGATTCATATAGTTAGAGACTCAAAAAATCCAATAATGAAAAACTTTATTAAAAAATCTAACTGCATTAACTTAGATTAGATTAGATTAAAATAGGGCTATTGTTGCATTTCGACCTTTACAGATCTTTTGTACACCCCGTGCTGTACAATTGATGCATGTGTCGCACTCTTTTTGAGACCATCGCCTCACATTCACACAAAATGTGTTTTGAGGTCTCTTTGGCCTCTTTGCAGAACCTGCATTTGTCATCCTCTTTGAGCCCTATCTTGCTCAGGTGGTATAGTTGAGCGGACAGTGCCCAGTGATAAGTCCCGTGATTGTCCTTAACTCGTTTCTATTGAGGTTGATTAGTTTCCTAGCAATATTAGTCGAAGGATTAATAAACTCCTTCACTTTCTTGTTACCGGGAGGAGGGGCACCTTTCCATCTCACATTTTTTTTATAGAATTTTTAGTGTGGCTTTTAGGCAGTCCACAGAATGGTTCTGGACCAAAAATCTGCATTAACTTAAGTGGACTGCCATAATACAAAAAACTATTTAAAGAAAAGAAAAATTACTCCTACCCGTCCCGAAGATTTTATTGAACACACATTTTACACATTTAATTGGAGATTTTCTTTGAACATAACTGAAAAATAAAAATCTGAAAAAAAAAAACTAGGGAGACAAGACAAAAAGCTTTTCATATTCTACATATAATTTCTTTAAAACAACATAAGTATCTGAATCTTTTCTTTCAAATTCATAAACATGCAATATTGAATGATATCTTGCAATCTTTTATAATTTGTTATTTAATAATGTATGATAGAAATAATAATTAAATGTACACATTAATTTAATTATATGTCAACAAATTAAGTTGAAAAAACATTGAATTTAATTAAGAAAATACAAAAAAAAAAAAAAAAAACCATATAAAAATAAAAATAACAATAATAATAATAAAGATAAATAATAAAATGTAAATATAAGCAAATAAAAATAAAACTTCAAACCGGAATAATGTGAAACTATGAATCAAAATTATAAAACTGTCTATTTTTTGTTTTTTGTTTTGTAATTTTAAATGATATTAATATCTAGGCAATACTAAATGTGTGTTCATTCACATTATAATATATGTGAAAATAAAAAAAAAAAGATACTCTATTAGTAGTGCTTAATGTAATGGGCAATTGTAAGTAATTAGACTTCATTTGTAATAATATTCGTTAAGATTACGATTAATATTACGATAATGTCCCTTAATACCATACAATTACAATAATATTTTTTTGCAAAATGTATAAATAATGATCATCTTTGAAGTATGATAATATAGTCTATTGAATATCACGGATAGCATGACATTATTTGTGTATACGTTTATTTGCAATATTATGCTGTACAATATTTATATATTTTTTTGATTTGAAATTTTCATATGGATATGTTTTCATATTTTTTTTCTTCTTCATATTCATATCTTCATATTTTTCATTTATATAAATAGATACTGTTGTTTGTTGATTATACTTATACCATTGACTGACTCGTTTCATATTTTTTTTATTATTATTATTATTATCATTACAGCGATGCAAAGAAAAATTAAACACATTAGCAGTGTCCGTAATGAACCAATGGCCTGGTGTACGATTACGTGTCACTGAAAGTTGGGATGAGGATAATCTTCATGGTCCTGATTCATTGCACTATGAAGGTCGTGCTGTTGATATTACAACATCAGATCGTGATCGAAGTAAATATGGAATGTTAGCTAGATTAGCTGTTGAAGCCGGTTTTGATTGGGTCTATTATGAGAGTCGAGCTCATATACATTGTTCAGTTAAATCAGGTAAAAGGATAAATAATAATTCATATTCAATGCAAAATAAATATATAAATTATTTTTTTAATATTCCATAACGAATTTGGCAGACAATCATATAAAAAAAAATATGTTTTTGGAACATATACAAACGTATATTATTTATATATATCACATCATTTTCAATTCATCTGATATTTTTAGAGAGAGAATATACATTATGATACTTTTTTATCATTTCATGTTTTTTTTGAGAATCTCTAAATTTAAAAAAATAAATAAATACCTAGTAGGTAAAAATGTACATATATCTTTAGTATATTATACACATATATTTAAGATAAATTCTTTACATCTTTCTCAGCCATTTTAAATTCCAATGAATCCATTTTGTATGTTTTTCTCATTTTTCTTGCATTTATCTCCTTTTTTGTTTCAATTAAAAAAAAAAAAAACACAAAAAACACAAAAACAAAAAAGATCTATAACCAAAAAAATAAAAACAAGAAAAAAGTCCAAGTTTAATATATAGGTACTTTTTTTTTCTTTGAAAAAAAAAGAACTAAAACTTCCCGAATACATTCGACATTTCATGCAAGAGTCTATAAAATTCCAGGTACAAGCGAGTATATAAATGAATTTTCATGTATGATATTTATAATATAGATGATTGTATATATTATATAAACATAATATTCTTTAAAGGCAGATTGGTTCCGATAATAGGTATATCTATATCAAAAGGTATTCACGAACCTTTTCATATGCGCCTCTTTGGCTGCTGATGTTGCCGCTGCGCTTTTGTTACCTTGCTGTACCTATATATGATATTGTTTTTGTTGCTGTTAAGCTGCTGTTCTTTTTGGTGAGCTGCTTTAGTGATATTGTTGCTGAAGATGATGATGATGATGACGCTAGTTGATGCTGCTTGTTATATCGATATCGTTTTTTTTTCTTCTTTCGTTTTTTAGTATTATACTATTACTGGATTGTATACAAGAAAAAAAAACATAAAAAAACATATTATATTCTTGTTGCTTTAGCCAATGCAACTAACTACTTATATCTTTTCAATGCATCAAAAAGTATCAACAGACAATTTTCAGAATAAAAATTGGAAAAAAAAGCATATTACCTTCTTATAACAATCTTCATCATGTCTTCAGGTTTATAGTAGGAATTCCTTTTCGTTTCATCTTTCCTCATTTTTTTTTTCTTCATTTTATTTTTATTTTTATTTTATTTTTTTAATACATAATATGAGTAGTTTATAATCTATAGTCATACTTGTTGATGATCGAATGGTTGCCCTTTTAAATATATTTGAAGACCGTAAATGGGCCGATTCATGTATACATATTTGTATATGTTCATATTATATGTATATATAAACTTTATAAAAGAATGTGGATATAAATTATGTGGTGGCTTATTTCTAAAGACCTTAAGATTTTTGTACACATATTAACTACAATATAAAAGACTAGTTTGGGATAAAATCCAAGAAAAATAAAAACAAAAAGGTTTAAAAAAAACAGAACAAAATGGAAGAAAAAAAAATAAAAATAAGAAAAAAAAAGTAGCTACAGAAAAAGAAAATATATTTGCAACATAGTTTTGAAATAAAATTATTTTATGGATAATTAAAAGGATAATTATTTTGAAAATTGCATCGTTATTCGGCAAAGTTTTACAAATTAACAATTTATTTTAATGTTTTATTTTTAATTTTATGTATTGAAACTAAAAAAAAAAAAACAAGCATGAAATTTGTAATTAAAGTTTTAATTCAACACTAATTTTCATATAACCAGAAATGACTACATTTTGTTTTTGTAAATTTGGTATTTTTTTTTTTCAAACTTTAAAAAACCAATTCCTTTTTTATGCAATAAATCCATTTATGTGGTTATATTTACAAGTACTATAATCTAATTTGTAAAATTAAATCCCTTTCAACAAAGAAACAAATTTTCCTCTTCACCTGTTTTACAAGGTGAGCTTATCCTAATCACAAATGTACATATGTATATGTGAATTAGCCTTTTTGTACATATGTATGTGTTTGTGCGTGTGGGATCATTGAAAAAATAATTGCATATCGGCTTTTTTACTTTTTGGCTTTTTTTCTGTTTTTTGTAACTATTGTATATTATGGGGTTTAGAAGTAACTTGTATTTGTAAGAAAAATTTACAAACGTATTAGGTATTTTTTTTATTTCTTTTTCAGGGATTATAAATTTTGTTATTTTTCTGATTTTTAAGTCAAAAAGATTTAGAAATATTTGATTCTTTTCAAAATTTTTTTTAATATTTACTTAAAATTTTATTTCTATTTTTGAAAAAAATTACTTATGTTTAGAAAATTATCATGTGTTTTCTATTTCTAACAAAGTGAATTTTGTTTTCGGGAAAGATAATATAATATCGAAATTAGAAAGTATATATTTTTTCTTTGAACATTTTTAAGAAAAATTATTCATATTTAAAATACATACTATACTATATATGTACTACATGCAATACTTTGAAAAATTCATGTTATTATTATTTTTTTTTGTTCTTTTTCAAGAATAATACTAATAAATTATTTTAAGAGAAAATATCATAAAGAATGAAAAAAAAATTGCTTAAAGGTAAATTTCAAAGTCACCTATATGAGAAGAAAAAAAAAATTAATAAATAATAAGAGAATACCGACTATTGACCAAATGACAATAATTAACCTGAAAACTACAATTACATGACATGATGAACAACCATCAAACACAATATTTTAAAAAAAATGTTTGTACGGTGTAATATATGTAAGTGGAAATAATATTATTAAAGAGTTTTTGTGTAAAGCCAATGGGATCAGGTTTCATCACCTCATTTCAGTTTTTATACCTGGAAGGCTTTATTTGCAAAAAATTTTTTACTTATATGAATTCTATAAAATAATACCTGTTGTACATATACATCATCTACAAAGTAAGTACACGTACCTATACAAAAAGTGAAATATAAAAAAAAGCACACATAATTTTATTCAATATTATTACACGTTACTTACGCAAGTGTCAAGCCGACAACAAGCGTGATAAAATTCACTGTTCACAACTGAGCCGTGATACACTTTGCTTTAGGGTATAATTTTGTTGTCGCCTGTAATTGAAAAAAGGAGGAAAAACAATAATAATGATAAAACATCAATGTCGGAATTTATATAAGGGAAAAGGATGTGGTTATATATATATATATGTACATACATATATTGATTGAATAATATATATGTATATTCATAACATACTTATGTATTAACATAATATGTATCCATGTGTGTAGATAATATTTAAAAAAAAGAGATCATATAAAGTCAAAGTATTCTTTTTTAGAATTTGGCATCCAGTGAAAAAGGATTATATTTTTTTTATATTTTTATTTTAATTTCTTTTGATATAATTTATGTTTTTATCACAAAAATAAAATTTAAAAAGAACAATCGTTTTAAATCTGTGCCATCTTTGTATATTTTGAATGTTGAAATATTGAAAAAGAAAAATCGTTATTTAAAAAAAAAAAAATGGAATTCATTTAGTTCAAAAACCTTATTATGTAAAGTTTGATGACAATTTTAAAAGGTAATAAAAATGGAAGTATATACTATAATGACAATGTATATGAAAATTTCATTGAAATGAAAATCCATGTATGCTTATAAATAATGGTTTGTTTTTTGTTCTTGAACAATATTGGAATTGATGAACTAACTATTGAACAACAAATTGAATACATTATTACCTATCACTATATTAGAAAACAATTTATATTTAATTTATTATAAAATTTCAATATAAAATCTTATTAAAAAAAAAAAAACTAAGGAAATGAATATACAAAGAAAAAAAAATAGAAGAATAATATACCAAAAATTAAAAAAAAAAAAAAGCCAGAATTAAAAAGCATCTTTTTTAAAATGAAAAGCAGCAACTTAAGGTCATAAATTAATAAACCATTAAATAGTCATATTATCTTATCCGGTAATATGTTCTTTTTCATCTAAATATAAATTAAAAATTAGTGTCGACAAAAAGGTTAACACACATTTTTCTTTATACCTTTAAATTCACACAAAAATGACATAAAAGAATAAAAACGTGTACGTATATATATGTACATATCTATAATAAATAGATAAATGGTCAGCGACGGATGGATGAAGTAGATATATGTATCTATATATATATTATATACATACATATATCGAATATGATAGCAGAACTAGCGTTATAAAATATTTTAAGAAACTAGTTAGACTCACACTTATAAAAACTGAAGAAAGAAAAAAAAAACAAGAGATTAAAAGCAACACTGTTTTAAGAACTTAAGTGATAGTTTGATCATCATCATCAGTCTGCAGAAGAAGCTCAGAAATCCATAAAAAAAAACAAACGATAAATGATCATCTTCAACTGTTCATATATGTTTTTTTTTTTTCATTTTCGTTTGAAGATATAATAATTTAACCCTTCTATATATATTTACACATGGTTATATTGCAGACTATTAACATGAGTTTTTATTTATATAATAATTCTGATAATTTCAATGAAACTAATTATGAATTGTGAACCACATATTATCTGTAGAGAATAATAATATTTGTGTGACAAAAAGTATACCTCTATATGTACGTACTTTATGTATTAGTAATCTGAAAACCGGTAATTGACTTCAAAATAAAAATTGGCATATTTTCTAATTTTCAAAAAAAGAAAAATTTAAAGGAAAAGTAAAGTATACATAAGTAAGAGTTGATAACAAGGATTGAAAAATTAATTGTAAAAAAAAATACAAAAAAAAATTTCTGAAGAAGATTAAGATTACGAATGAAAACAAAAAAAAAAAAAAAAACTTAGAATTTAAATTAATGAAAAGTTGTGTTTAACGAACAAATCAACAAAACTATCATTAAGAGTTAAAAGTGAAATATTATATCTGCAAGACAAAAAGATGAAAAATAAAAATAAATAAATAAATTCAACCCAAAACTGAAAGATTTTATCTTCGAATTAATGATACTCACAACCTTTTATTCTAACCTTTTTTTTATTTATTTATTTATTCATTTTTTTTTTTCATTTATAATGGGGTTAAATATGTATGTTTGACTTATGTTTCACCTGACATATATGTATATACGTAAATGTACGATTTTTCTAACGCACGTACATGAATAATATTTAAATATCTATGATTATAGATACATACATGAAATTCATTCATGACGACCTGTTTACATACGTACATATTGTGTATATACACTCCGTTTCAAAATATAGCCTCACCCTTACCATGTGTGTATATCTCATATAAGGAGTGAATTTTTTACAAATCTTTGTTCTAGGATTTTGAAGGACCTGTTGTGTTAAGAAAATTTTTGAAATTTAATTTTTAGAAAATCCCACCATATAGAAGAAAGAGAGGGAGAAAGTAAAATGTACAAATAAAAGCCGTTTCAAAATATAGCCTCACTATAATGTTTTTTAAAATTTGGTATTGAAAACACAAATAATTTTTGTTTTTTAGATTTTATTAATAAGGACTTTCTTTACCATTTTTAATTTAAATCTAACAAAGATGGTTATTTATGCTTTTATACAGTTTTCTGACATATACTTTTGAAACTCCATTTTGCTTCTTCTATATTACTTTTCTTGGAAACAGTTTCATACTGTTAGCTGTTTGAAAAAACTTTTCTTAATAAATATTTTTAAACGTTTTCTATTATATTTAAGTCCGGTCATTGTAATATTTGTGAAATTTTTCCAGAAAATCAGTTTTTAACTATACCTGTAATATGGATTACTGCATTATTTTGTTGAAAAATGAAGTCGTCCTGCTCCAAATTCTTAGAGATTTTTATTATTTGTTTCTTTAACAATTCTCAGTATTTTCTGGAAGTATTCTTCCACTCATAAATCTAATATGAATTACTACTATTGAAAAAATGACATAAATTGGTGAAAGCAAACTGGAGTTTTTTTTAGGTATAACTTAGTATTATATTCTCCGACACCCCATATCATAACAGAATCTCAATCTATTTTTTTGAGTGCTAAGTAACTTTCCTTCTTCCTTAAATTATGTAAATAAAACCTTTAATCATCTGGTTCATCTAAATTAAACTTGTTTTCATCGGTTAAAACCACTTTGTGCCATTTTGCCTTACATAATATGTGGTTCCATTGCAAAGTTAAGGCGATATTCCCTATGTTTTTTCGTGTAGCCCGGATATTTTGTTATTTTTCTATGCGAAATGTTTCTATGTTCGTAATATTTTATAAACAGTAGGATTCGTGAACATCCGATCCTTATTTCTCTTTAATTTGATTCATTTTTAGTGTTGAACAACAAAAAGCATTCGGGATGGCTCATTTTTTCCTACGTGTTACTATTGGTGGTCGGCCAAAATTTGTTAAAACTACGTTTTATTTTTCATTTAAAAAAAAATTATTGATTGTCCTTGGACTTTGGCCCAGTATTTTCGAAATTTGTCGATTTGACTTTTTTCCACCTTTTAGTTACTTCATAATTTCAATTTCTGTTTTATTTAACAAATTGACCAGTGCCATTTTTTATCAAAAATCTTGAAAACTTATCACACAATAAAGAGATTTAAAAAAAATATCCAAAATCCCTGTAAGCACTTTGAAAAATTCACTTTGAATGGTAGTGAGGCTATATTTTGCAACGGCTTTTATTTGTACATTTTACTTTCTCCCTCTCTTTCTTCTATATGGTGGGATTTTCTAAAAATTAAATTTCAAAAATTTTCTTAACACAACAGGTCCTTCAAAATCCTAGAACAAAGATTTGTAAAAAATTCACTCCTTATATGAGATATACACACATGGTAAGGGTGAGGCTATATTTTGAAACGGAGTGTATATATTCTTAGATTTGTTTTTTTCTTTTCATTTTGTAAACAATTACCCAAGTATAAATAGATATTTATCTTTAATTAAATCTGAGAAAAATTATTGACTTTTTTTTTGTCATAGCGGTGAAAGCATTTCACCTTTTAATTTAATGCGCTTTCATATGTCAAATTTTTAAATGACAAATATTAACTGATGTCCTTTTTTTTTTGTTAGTATGTATAAACGGTGAAAAAAAAATATTCTGTAAGTGCCGGTATTTATGTACAATATGGAACAAAAAAAGAATACAAAACACAAAGATAAATCAATATGAGACGATTGTGTGAACAACGTCTGGCAATCTGGCATGATGCTTCTATCTTGATTTTTGAACAAAAATAGATAAATGTAGGCTTTTCTAACTATTTTTGTTGTTGAGAATATTGTATCTAAAAAAAATAAATAAAAAATAAATAAAAGGTGATAGCTGATCTAACAATAGGACCACACAGATGAAGTTTACTATATAAATATCATCAAATAACAAAATACATATTGTATTTATAAGGATAAATAAGGTGGACAAAATAACAAAAATTTTCGAGTCCTTTGAAATCGGAGCGATAACGGAAGCGATAGCATCATTTAAAAGATGCCGAAAAATTTATTGATTTTATTTTTTTCTAAATCTTTTTTTCTTTCTTTCTTTTATTTTAATTTTTCTTTTTTATCTTATTTTCCTTTTCTGTTTTTTTTCTTTTTCTTTATAACTTGTTGTTTGACTTTAAAAAGTACAGTTTTGTGGTTGCATATTCATTGAAACTAAACTCATTTTTAGAATTGTATATATGATTGTAATAAATTACATGACCAAACTGTTTAAGGCACAGCAAGGCGCCAGGATAACATTATATACAATGCATCACAATGAATGATTTTATTCATGAGAATGATTTATCAAGAATCATATAGCTTTTTTTTTTTTGTTTAAACTCAGGAGAAAAACATTTTATTAAAAAAAATAAATAACCTGATAATTCAGTTAATGAAATTATTCTTTTTTTTTTTCTATATTTTTATTTATTAAAAGAATTAATAAAGTGTCTTTGGATTCTTTAATTTTTTTTTAAATTTTCATAATATCATTGACATTCATTAGTCATCATAATTTGCTAATTAGTTTCTCCAATATCTAACAAGACGTCAATTAGAACGTTTAGTTGATATTTACCTGCTGCTAAACTGACCATTATTACTTTTAAATGGAATGGAATCATTTCAAATGACTTTGCAACATTTTAATTTTATTCCTTTTCATATGTTCACATGTACATATATTCGTATATAGTATATAGAATAATAATTATTCACCTGTTCTGTTACGTATATATCACACAGATTTTTTATTTCCTCATCATCATCATCACCATCATCATCAACATCATAATATGTGCATACATATATGTATAAGTACCTATTATATGAATTTGTTGTACCTGTATAAAAAGCCCACTACTTCTTGACAAAAAATTCATAATGTTCAGAACTTGTTTTCTTCTTTTCTTTTACATATATTCAATATTTGCAAAATACCATTTACTACAATTTTCAGTTAACCAGTTCTAACTTATATGTGTAAAACCATATTCAATTATAATCTTTCTTTCGGTATAATTTTAATATATAAAATATATCTATAATATAAATATTAAATATGTAGATACATACATAAATATATGTATATGGAAATGGATGAGAAATAAAGTCAATATCAGAATCAGATTCAGTCAGCAGAATTACATATACATATGTATGTATCTATATTAAAAGATACGTTAATAATAATCACAATTTAAAATACTCAAAGTCTCAGTGTAGAATTTTTAAGTCATGAGAACCACGTTGGGTGTCGTATCATCAATTTCTTTAATTTGACAGGCGCAACCTAAACATGTCAAAACACCCTGCGTGCGGTTGTTATTATTTCTTTTTCTTTTTTTTTTTAAATTTTATTTTTAATTTTTATCCTTCTCTCACCTTGTCCTCCTCATCAAAAATTTTATTTTTTTCCTTGTAGATTGTTTTTTTTTCTTTTTAAATTTTTTATTTCAACATTTTCTCCTTCATTACAAACATACATATCTACTTATGGTGCATTCTGTGTAATTTTTAATCTACATGACTTCGGTTTCTGTTTAAACGTAGGTATCTTGTATCTCTTTTTATCTTGTTGGTTAATTTTTTGAGAAAAAAAAAAAAGATAAATATTTTTTTTTTGTTCCTTTCCTTTAACTTTATTTTGTACTTTTGTTTATTATTTCTTTTTTATTTATTTATTTATTTTTTTATCGTTTTGTTGTTATTGTATTTTCATTTACTTGACTCTTGGTGCATGGACATGATGGTTCTCTTTGATCGCCTTCTTCAATTTAATGAACGATACACGAAAAAGTTTATATATTTTCTTTTACTTTTTTGTACATTTTATTATTATTTTTTATTTTATTCATATGTATATATAGATTTGTTTTTAAACAAGCAGACGTAACATTAGTATATTTAGAGTTTTGTGTGTAGTATTTCGGTTCTTTTGATATCCTCACCCTGTTACATGCTCTTTGAGGTTAGGTCTGATGAATTTGATGTTGCAAGATCAGTGGGAATCTGGTTGATTCTTGATTCTGAAAATTGAAAAAAAAAAGCGAAAAGAGAAAAAAAAACATAAACTAAAATTACAAAGATAAGGTAAAAAAATGAATAAATAAGATAGGTAACGTGATTTTAATCTTATTAGCAGTTCTTGGGCAATTAATTTAAAAATGAAATTCAGAATATTGCTTAAGTGCAAATTTATTTTTGTTGTTTTGATATGCGTGAGATGAGAAGATGTATTTAAAAAAAAATATGTATACATATACAATAAAGAAATAAAAAAGAAAACATAATACAGTAGAAGAAAAAAAACTTTCTTGTAAAGGGGTTAAAATAATATGAAAGGATTCTTGAGAAAAATTGTTTTATGAAACAAAAAAAAAAATATATGTACTTTAAACGGATCGAATATTTAAATTTAATATTTTAAGTACTGTAACTAAAAAAGTATAAATTGGAAAAATGATCCATAAGTAATTTTAAAATTACTGACGATGAAAAATCGTTAGTTTTTCAAGGAGTTTTTTAAATTAGAAAAGAAATTTTGAAGCTCTAATTTCATTTTTATAACCCACATAATGAATTTGTATCGATTTGGGCAAAGGTTCTTTAAATTTTCTCTAACATTTTTCACTATTAGAAATATATTCATGACAACAAGAATCCTTAGAACTTTTCAACAAAATCGTTCCTCTAAAAATACCTAAAATTAAATTTAGCTAAGATATAGGATAGAACATTTTCCAGGATTTGTTTAAATTTTAATAATTCACTATTTAAAAAAATATGGAAAAATTCAATCTAAAAACGTTATATATTTTTTTTATATTTTAGATTCAACACAATCATCTCATATAAGCGGATGTTTCACAGGTGATAGCACAGTTCTTACATCAACTGGACAGCGTCGTCGTTTAAATGAACTTAAAATTGGTGAAAAAGTATTGAGCATGGCTGCAAATGGTAATACAGTTTTTAGTGAAGTTATCATGTTCCTCGACCGTCATTCCGAATTAAATAGAGATTTTGTAAGAATAAAAACAGATGGCGGTGCAACATTAACTGTTACACCTGGGCATTTAGTAATGGTTTGGAATCCAAATAAAAATATACAAGATTTTACATTTGCTGGTAAAATTGAAGAGGGTGATTATTTATTAATTACAAAAAATAATACATTAGTACCACGTAAAGTAATACGTGTAACATCAATTAATTCAAAAGGTGTTTATGCACCATTAACACGTGAAGGAACAATTATTGTTGATTCAGTTGCAGCATCATGTTACGCTTTAATAGATAGTCAATCAATAGCACATTTCGGTTTTATACCAATAAGAGTTATAAACTCAATATGGCATTGGTTTAATAAAAATTCATTATATTCACAACAGAAAGGAATACATTGGTATGCAGAATTTTTATATTCACTTAGAAATTTTGTTATTCCAAATGAATTATTATATCAATGACATTATCATTAACAATGAATGATGTATAGTCTATAAACGAATAAAATTAAGGATTTTCATATTACACCTTGTATGATACAATTTGTATTCATTTTGAACTTATTATATCGTCTCTCTCTCTCTTTCTTTCATGGAATTAGTGTAATTTTTTCCAGAAAATAAAACTTGAAATTTTCACAAATGAGAAAAATTTAAGAGGTGTATCTTGTCAATTTTTTTTTTCTGGGGAACTTTTTGAATTTGAAAAATGACATGGATATCATAAACATTTTTCTTTATATAAAAAAGAAAAATAAAAAAAAGTCAAAATTATGAAATTAAATTTAAAACATAATCAAAAATCATATGTTTGTTATTTATTCGAAAATTTTAAATTAAAAAGAAATGTGTAAATTAAATATTATTTATATATTGAGAAAATCAAAATTTTTGTAAGCTTTGTTAACAATTCAGATTTTTTTTTTTTTTTAAATTTGTTAATTATAAAAAAAGAAGAACAAAAAAAAACCATTTTAGTATTAGGTAGTTAAAAAATGTTTTTTTTATAAATAAAACAAAACAGAAAAAAAAAGACTTTCAACAGAAAGAAATGATTTTTTTTTTTAGTAATTTTTCTCGAATTTCTTGCCATTGATATTTCTTTCTGTTCAATTTTTTTTTTTTTAATTAATAATTTTTTTATTCAATTAATGATATTGACAAAGAAAAGAAAAAGATGACGAAAAATAGGTATATTAATTTGTAGATTAAATTTAACAAAACAAAAAAAAAAAAATTACATAAATTCATATAAATGTGACTGTATTAGATTTAAATACACTACTTATATACATAATACATATGCAAATGTATACATAACTGATATTTTGGCCAGTGTCTTAAAAAAAATATATATATATAAAAATAAAAATTAAAAAAAAAAAAGTATATATATTGAATTTTATATATTTTTAATTCTTTTAATTTAAAATTAATATTCATATACATATTATTTTATTATTATTAATATTATTTCATATATTATGTGTATTTAATTTTTATTTAAAATCATTTTTTTTTTTTTTTTTAGTAATATGTATTTATTAATTTTATTATTATTATTATTTTAATTATTTACTAATTAATTTCTTTTATCGTTTTATAAACTATTAAAGAAAGTAAAATCACACATACATTCAAAAATTAAAATATAAAAAAAAGGCCATAAATTTATTATACATATAATAACAATATAAAATGATCTTAGACTGTATTAAAATATTATATAATTTCATTAAATCAAAATAAATAAAAATTTCAATTCATTAATTTTAGAATAGAGTACTAATTATTTTAATTATATTTAATTTTGTATGTACTGAAAAAGAAGAAAAACAAAAAAACGAACATATAAATTAAAAATATTTTAAATTCTTTCTTTTTACAAAATATTCTTAAAAAGGAGAATGAGTGATATAAATTATATATAAAAAAAAAAAATATATAACTATTTTTTTTTGTAGTTAAATGAATTATTATATATATGTACCTTTTGTGTATATTAAATTAAAATATACTATATAAATTTCCTTTTAATTATTTCTGTGTAATTAAGATCAAAGAAAAATAAATATTAAAAATATTATATTTAAAAAATCATTATTTTTCTACGTATTGAACTATTTCAATATTCATTAAACAAAAAAGAAAAACAAAAAAATTTACATGAATAATTAAAATAATCCAGTGACAATTATTTTTTGAGGAAAAAAAAAAATACAACAAATAGGTATTTGAATGAAAAAGGAACACACGAAAAATATGTAATTAACAAAAAATTGATGAATTAATTGAAAAATTATTATTAATTTTTTTTCTAATAGAAAAAAAAACCAATAATAATTGTCTTTGTAAATATGTATTTAGTCACGTAGAATTTTAAAAAGAAAAAAATTATATATTATTATGTATATGTATTTTTAATGGTAAAAAAAAAATTGTTGTAATAATTTATAAATAAGTTTAAGTAAAATAAAATGAAAATAAAACGAAAACGAAAAAAAAAAAATGATGTAATTTTTTATTTTAGCAGATGAGTTTAACATCAAATATTTTTAGAGAAAAAATGAATCAAACCTTTAAAAAAAATACTATAGAATCAACATTGTTATTTTTAATCCTTGTAAAAATGGCATAAGAAAGAAGTTGCGGTTTACGAAGATTTCGACCTTATTTTCGCAAAACACTCATTATTAATCTTTGCATCTTGTCAAGTAAAATAATATTTTTTTGTTTCGCCTTCAAGTTTTTTTTTCTTTTCTAATAAAATTGGAAAAACTTGATTCAATATAAAAATAATTGCATTAATTATAATTATCTATTTATTATACGGTATCTTTTCAACTTTTTCTAATATTATTTTATTTTTTTCCATTTAATCAAAAAAACAATAAAAATTTTATTTATCCATACATAATTATATATTATACAAGATTTTAATGATTCACTTAACATTCAAGCGTAAAAAAAAAACTTATGAAGCTTTTTAATAAAAATTTATTAAAAGAATATAATAAAGGAACAATTTATTTCTTAATTTCTTTTTATTTATTCGTACTTTTTTTCGTAATAATCAGCTCTTTTTAAGACACAATATTATTTTGATTAATGACAAATATATTATCAAATTATTTTTTCTGAATTCCAAAAAGTGGAAAATGTAATTATCCTTAAAATTCATAAATGGTCGCAGTAGATATAAAATAGAATTTGACTTTATTGGAAATTCTAAAAATAGAAATAGGTATTTTATTAGTATTTATTAGAAAGTTTGAAAAGTTTAGGAAAAATTCCAAAATTCAAGAAATTTCTTTTCAAATAATGTCTAATTAATTTACTAATTTATTAAGGTAATGTAAAAAAGTTTCACATATTGAGTTTGAGTTTTATGGAATTTATTTAATGTTTTGGGATGGAAATTTATTACTTAAGTAAATAATTAAGATTAGTTTGAAATTATCTTTTCAGTTCTAGTATTTTGAGAATTGGAACAAGATAGGATAAATACTATGAAGTTACATAAGTTATACGAAGATGGAGGAAGACATAGTCCAAAAGATAAAAAAAAATGTAATGACTATATTAAAGACAATTTGAATGGAATAATTAGTGGTGAAAGTTGAAGAAAAGAATTAGAGAATATGTTCAAAAAGATCAAAGAAGAATGTGAATCAGAGATTGATAGAAATGAACGCAAAATCAGAAGAAGAAATATATAAAGTTGGGGGGGTGGCTGTTATTTGAGTTTTTGTTTTTAAGAATTTTTCTGAATTTAATATTTTAAAATACTAACTTGAAAGTAATTTTTATAAGTAGCTTTTTCAAAATTCTAAAAATGAGCTACTGTGATTTTAATTAAAATAAAAAACTGTTTTTTTTTCTTGGATTTATTTTAAAATTAATTTTACTGTTGAACACCTTGCGTTATACAAAATTTGCATAAATAAATTGTATTTACACATTACTGTATAATTAAATATATGGAATTAGTGTGAAAATTAGTAACAGAACCATCATTATAATTATTCATCATTGTGGTAAATGTAAATGTGATATAATTACTTACATATGTATGTGCATGCATATATACATATATTATTCGTATCGATATTTATGTACTACTTAAATATCATGTGTTGAATAGATAACTTCAATTAAATTCATAAAAATAATGATAATCGCACGTATAAGGTATAAAATGAATAAAGTAATATACAAAAAAAAAATCCTACATAATACACAATTTGATAATAATAATGACAATTTATTGATTTTACGTTTAGAATGGAAAATTTTTAAATAAAATTAATTAAGTATAATTTTTCCATCATTTTGTTTTTTTTTTTTCATATTTTATAATATAAACATATGGCGCGTTTAAAAGGATTCTTTTGATTAAAATTTATTTTTATTCATTATGACAAATTTCTTTTTTCATTTTCTATATATTTGTGACCTTAAAATTGCAAGTAAAATATATTTTTATATAGAAGAATTGATGAACAATAAAAATTATTGTTTATTTTCTTTTTAGTTTTCATGAATCGTGTCAAAATTAGAATTATTTATGGTGAAAAAAAAGAAGTACATATTAAAAGGGAAAAAAAGTAATGATACGTTTTCTTTGTAAAACATTATATTTATTTATCGAGAAATATTTTTTTAAACAAATCTATTTTATATTCAAAATAAAATTTGAACAATTGAATTGCAAATTTTGATAATTTTTTCATAAATATAATATTCACAAGTTCAATGTACTCTACAACTCCTATAAAAGAGATAAATTTAAATTTTTAATTTCATTTTTACTGAAATTTTTAATTTTCATTTTTCTCATCTTATATTTTAGTAAAACCAAGAAAAAAAAATTTGACGATCATCTTGCATATGTTTTGAAAACAAATAAAACAATACAATTATTATTTTTATAAATTAACAAACAATCATTTTATAATAATAACGTATTTATCTCCATTCAACATATACATATGTATATGTATCCATATGTAGGTACATGTATGTTGCATAAAAATCATCCATTTATTTTATTAAATTTATTTTTATATTTATGCTTTTTTTTTGTTCATACTGTGAAATTTCATAAATATATATAACACTTTCTGTTGTTACTTTTTTTCGAGTTAATATAATTTATTACAAAAAAGTCCTTAAGGAATTATTTTTATTAATTTTATACATCAAGATAATTACTTCCTTAATCAAATTATGACTTAGATATGTATCTAAATTTAAACGGAAACTGTTAAAATTGTATAAGTTCGTTATATTTTAAAAGATACAAATGTATATAGTATTTAAGATACTCGTATGTAAAATATGAATATATAAATGTGAAATAATTAACTTGTAGAATATTGCCATGCGCCTAAAAAGCAAGCACCTATGTAAGTAATACAACAAAAACAATTATGATACTGTATGTTATATTATATGTATGTATGGACTTGTATGTATATTTCATAATACGAGGAGTATAATAGTATAAAGTCTAGACGTATACATAATGTTTCTATATTGTATTTTATTTTATAGTTTTTAGATCATTTTTAGTCAGTCAGTCAGAGAGTAAGCATCATTTTATCTGATAAAAACTTCAAAAAACTCCAATAGGTAAAATTGCGAGGGTATAAAAGCAAAAACATTTTAATTAAGCTTTGGTTTTTTTCACCTTGTCAATTATTATATCATTAAAGTATTCATTGTTTTTTTTTTTTTTTTGTTTTTCTAAATAATTTGGAAAATAAAAGTGAAAAAAAAAAAATAATTAGTGAGTAACAAGAAAATTTTAACGTATTTGAACAGGTGGTTTGAACAAAAAAAAAAAAAAAAGAGAAGAAAAAAGAAAACAATTGTTAAGAATTTTATAACAAATAGCGGTAATGGTTATCTTGTGAAAATAAAATTGGAATTTTTTTGTTATTGTTGAAAAAGTGAAAATATAAAATAAACTGAATTATACTCGCATTTTTAATTAAAAACAAAAAAAGAGTTCACTGTAACGAAAATAAAAGCTTTCAAAGATTTCAGTTTAATAATTTTAAAATAATATAAATTGTATACATATATTTTTTTCTCCACATATTTGTTGATTTTAAATATTCGTTTATTTATATAAACGTGTATCTGTAAGCTATTTACATCTGATTTTTGTTTTTTGAAAATTGACGATAAATTTTACATGTGTGTATTTGTATGTATGTATATAAAAATAATAATAATAATCAGAATAACAATTTTTTAATTAAATTCAAAAGTGTTAACAGGTTGAAATATTAAGTGAAAAATATATTTAATTTAATCATGAAATTATATTTTTAAAAATTTAATGTACTGTGTCTGATGACTTTATTACCTGTGCAAGAAGCAAGCTACATTTTTTCAAATTCAATTTTATTGATTACAAATTCTTTTTAAAGAAATTTTCAGTAATTCACTATTATTGAGAACTCTGTATTAAAATTGTATAAAAAATAAGTGAGTATTAAAAAAAATATATATTACGTATATATTTTAACTTTTTTAATAACAAAAGATACTTTTATTAAAAATAAGATTAATTTTTTTTGAAGAACATAACAAAAGATTCAAAATACAAATTATTAGATAAGATTTTTCGCTAAAAGATGCAAATTACAAATACGAATGAAAATGCTATAGAAAATTCTTGGAAAATGGTATCGAGTTTAAAAGAATTTTTTATAAAATTGTGTAGCTGTAAAAATAAAAATTTAGATTTTTTTTATTTATCTTAATTGTATTATTTTAGATGGACATTAATTTATTTCACTATTTCTAATCCCTGTTTCAGCATCAACATAATACAAAATTGTAATACATTTCTGTATAGTAAATTACTGTTATAGATTGTTTGAAACGAAAGGTTAAGCTTTATTTATGTACAATTAATTTAGATATTATTGTAATTTGCTTAAATGTATGGGAATATAAAAGTAAAATATCTATATACAAATATATTAGGATATTTTTTATCTCACTATTTTCTGATTTTTTTTTCCTTCTTGTATTAAAACAATGGAGCTTTAATAAGAGATTAAAGTGATTGAAGGGATTATAGCGAAAAAATAAGATTAGAAGTTAGGAAAAAGATGTATAATTGGATTTAGATGAAAAGTTAGTTAGAAAGAATAATGAAATAATGCTTTAAAAGTATTCGTGTAAATAAAAGTCATTTTTTCGTTTCATTTTTTTTTTAAACAAACGTAAATTACATGTATAGGTATCAACGTGTGAAGAATAATAAGAAGATTTTCTTATGAAATATTTTATATGATAAATACTCATTTTTTTTTTTTTTTTGGTACAGGGTGTATAGTCGAAATGTGTTTTTTCTTCCTAGTATTATATTCATAAATTGATAAAAGCATGTGAATTTTTAGTAAAATCCTCTGTTAAAAGTGATGAATTAAAATAAATCAAATAAATCTATAAAAAAATTAAATTTTCTTTTTGTATTTTAGACTTTTCAAACATCAAATTAAATAAGAAATATAATTTGAAAAAAAAAAATGTTGATATCCTTCACATTCGTTGTGCGTAACGTTTAACGTAGATTTTCATTGCGTATTTTATTTTTTTGTCATTTTTACAGTCAATTAAATTAAAGACGATAATTGACAGAATATATTATTAGCTTATTAGTAATTCTGATAGAGTACGATTAATAATACAAATTAAAAGTTTGACAAATCTGCTAATTTGTCCAAAATATAAAAAGAAAAAGTTAGAAAAAATACCAATATACAATTAATTATGAAAAATTTAATTTCCAAGAACAGAAAAAAAAAATTATTCAAACAATGAAAATGTGTAAAGAAATATCTATTATTTAAAATAATTCGGTTTGTAACGTTGAATTGTAAATTTGAAAATAAAAAACGAAAATTTAATAATTCATAATTATCAAAAAAAGAACAAATACCAAATTACTGAAAATTATAAATATGTATTTCTAATTTTTTGCATATATAGTTTCAAGAATACCCTATTAATCCTGCTACTTAAAAAATGAAATACTCTTAAAAGATTTAAGGATTTTTCAGATGGAAATCCAAAAAAATAATCTATTTTAAGGTCCGGCCCTACTTAGAAATTTTGTTTTTGCAAAAAAATTGTGGAAAAAATATTAAATACCTATAAGAAAATTATGTAGTATGTACTATACTATACTTATATATACGTATATATTTACATGTGTACGTCAAAAGCCTTGAAGAGTACTTGTTGAGAGTAGCTATACCTAAAACTTTTTGAAAGTATAAATCACTTTGAAAGTTAAAAAGGAAATTAAGTAAATTTAACATCATCAATGTCAACAAGATGATTCAGAAATCACTTGTTTTTTAATATTTTTGGAAATTTTTTTGTTCCGAAATGACATGAAAAAGTATACTTAGAATATGTATGTACATACATATACGTTTATACACTTACTATGTATTTATACATATATTTGTAGGTATGTATATCTATTTGAATATCTGAAATAAATTTTCCGTTTCGTATTTTCATTTTTCTTTTTAAGTTTTTTTTTTTTCAATATATTTTTTTTTTATGTATGCCATTATGTGAGTAGTATATTTTCATTGATTGCAAATTTAATAACAATCGATTTTTTCTGCTTCACACTTATTAGATTGAATAGATAAATATATTATATACATTAGATTTGAACGTGTTTAAAAACGTTTATAATTTATTATCAATTCAAATTTATTCATTACAACGATAAATAACGGACACACCTTACATGATAAATAATAACAAAGCATATCAGCATGTATTACATATAAATATACCATATAGTAAAGAAAACATCATTTTAGTTTTTATTATTCCATCATTATACATATTTTGTTATCAATATAATGTGTAATACAAATTATTTACGGAATATAAAACGTATACAATTTATTAACATACATAATATACTCGTACACATAAAATTGAACAAACATAGCATAACATAAATTCATGTGCGGTTTCTAAAGTCATAAAATTAAAAATATGGTACAATTTACGAAATTTATTTGAAATTCATTTGATATTTTTCAAATGGGTTAGAATTTTGTTGTTGTTTTTTATTTGTGACATTATTTTCTGCCATAAATCAAGAATAAGAGAAACATTTAAATTATTTACAAAAATAAACAAATTAAATAAAAGGTCAAGATTCAAATCAATCGAATAAAGTACTTAGTCAAAGTCCTTTTTTAAAGTTATTTTTCAAGGATGTACTTGTTAATAGAATTTAAGTTTTAAAGAACTTCAAATTTCGTAGAAGGACAAAAATTTTAAATTCTTCTGGAAAGTGAATTTATTAAGATGAAAATCATCAAAATATAGAATTTTTTTCCTCATAAGTTTTCGTTGGAAAATTATCAAGTATGTATTTTGAAAATACTTTAAAAGCTTTTTGTTTTTTAATATTTCTAAAATAAATTTTTCGTAAATTGTACCGAATAGAGGAAAAAAAACTACTAGTATTAATGTTATTACCATAAAAATGTTGTAAAAGCTAATACATAATCCCATTTTTTTTTTTTTTTTTGATTTTGTGTTCCAAATTTTGTCAATTAGCGAAAAATCCTTGAAAACAAAAATACGAGTATATATGTAATTTACAAAAATATTCAATGATGTGGAAATCAATATGAAAGTTTGCAAAACTATAAAAAAAAAAAGTAAGATACAAAGTTTCATTTGGTTTCGTCAATTTCTATTTTTTTTTCGTGAAATACTAGTATAATGTTTATTATGTTCAATCAATTTTTATGTTTTTCTTTTTCTAGAAAAAATTGGAAAACAAATATTTAAAAAATACACTTTTTATTGATGATTTGACTAAAAAAATATTATTTGAAAAACAAAGAAAAATAATTAGTGCCTTCACTGGAAATTTTATGAATTTTAATAAAACTATAAAATTATTATTTTCCACAAAATGAAATTACTTTTAAATAATTAACATTAATCAACAATTATTATTCGAATTCCTGAATGGTAAGTATATTAAAGTAATCATATATGTTATAATTCAAATATGTTAAATGTGCCCTTGTTAATTTCACAATTATCCTTAATTAAATTCCTTTTGTTCAAGGTAATCGGGTCATATATATATATAATTATATTTATTTCGTAGTTTCATCACGAAAAGTGTTATAACTATAATAATAGCTTGTTTTCACTGAAAAGTATATATTACAACAGGATATTGCAAAAATATAAAAATAGAGAAGACAAACATAAAAACAGAGAAATAAAGAAACGTACAAGTTGCTCATTACATATTTATTAGATATGTTTCGTGAGTGAAACTCATCTCAACAAATAATTATTTACATGTACGAGTATATACATACGTATATATGTATGTAGTATGTATGTACATTTATGTACATATATTTATTCAAACATAAGATAAATAAGATTCAACAAGCAGATTATGATGTTTTTCAAAATTTGAAATATACATATAACTTACAATACACTTAAATACATACATATATTGGTATGATTAGAAAGGGGGGTCTATACATACACAGAGAGATTGTTTCCATATGTTATTATATGAATATTTGTGGTGAAAATAACTTTTATCATTATTATTATTATTTTATTATCCTTTTGTTATTTATGAAACTTTTTCCAAGTTTTACAAATAAATAATTTAAGTTTTCTACTTCTATGTATGTACTTAAATTTTAATAAAATCTAATTCAAGGGAATAACATTATAAGCTTTAATGAAAATCCTTACTTTGAGGACCAATTTTCAAAACTTGAAAAAAAGTTATTTAAACAATACTGATGTCAAGCAGAGTTTTTGATAAATAAAATGTCAAGCATTAAGGAATTCTACTCTATAATGGTCGATTTGATTTATTTAATATATCATATATCCCGCCCCTTATATGCCCATTGAGAATATTCTAAGTGTATTATTTTCAATGTTCTTTTATTTGTGAAAACAATAATGTTGACTTTATGAATAATATAAGAAGCTTAAAGGATTTTTATTTTATTATAAAACTTTTCGAGATAAATTTAAAAGTGAACTGTTTATGAAATAAATTAAATATTTTAAATGTTTCATGAAAAAAACAAAAATAAAAATAGAATGCAAAGAAATTTCAGTAATGTGAAGTTTTCTGTTTATTTTTTCATTTTATTTTTTTTAGGAAGTTTTTCTTATATTGTATTGATTGAATAAAAGTTTTAAACATTTTATCTAAGGTTTTGAGAAATATTTGTAAATAAACTTTTGAGTACACACATAATTTGACATATTGAAAATATTTTGAAGATTAAAATAAGAGAAAGTTAAGTAATTTGTTCATCTCTTTTTTGCATATTTAATTAAATGTTGTAATAAATTTTAAAAATTAAAATAATAAATTCTTGTCTTTTGTTATTTAAAAATATTTGAAGAAAATTTCATAATAAATTTAATAAAGGATTTAAAATTTAAAATTTGAAAAATTAAAATCTCTTAATTTTTTTATTTAGCTGCTAACGATACCACATTTTTAATATTAATTTTTTTATAAAATTATCAATTATTTTCTTATATTAATATTTAAAGGAAACTTTTACACGAAGTAGTCCACCCAATGATCAATTGTATTACATGTTTCCAAAGAAATTATTTTCACCTCTATTATTATTATTTTTTAAATTTAGATTTTCTTTAATTTGAAAAATTAAATTTACAAAAATAACTTTTTACAGCTGGATAATTTTATTAATACTTTTTTACTTGGCAGTTTTATTAAAAGTAAGAAAAAGGATACAATTTATTTTTTTTTCTCTGAAAAAGAATCATCTGTTATTCATTTCAAGGTTTTTTAATTTTAAAAATAAATTTTCTTACTTAAAAAAGCCTGAACGTTAAAGTAAAATTCTGTGTCACATAAAAAACAGCTAAAGTTTTTTTTATATTTATTTTTATAACTATACAAGTAACTTTGTAATTATTCCTGATAATATTAAAAATAAAATAATTATGTAAATGATATCCAGTTGACGTATATTTAAAAACATTTTACTCAACGCAATTGAGCGTGATCCTTATTAATTATTATGTTCTGATACATAAAACACGAATAAATTAATTGAAATTTAATTTTTCATTTAAATTTTGTGATGAACTTTAAATAAATCATATTTTTATCATGAATTTATATCTATATGTATATGTATGTATATGATGAACGATATCGGGTTTCTTGTTTTATTTAAAAGTAAATCAGCTATTTTTTGTATAACATCTTAAAATATGTATATCCTGTTTAATTTATTATAGGTACGTATAGATTAAATATAAAAAGTGTAAAACGTGATTTGAATATTTTGTGTACTATCAACGAAAAAAATAATAAATTAACAAACAAAAAAGGAGAAAATAATTTTTTATTTAGGTAAATTTTTGAAAACCAAAAAAAAAAGAAAAACAACTAAATCCAATGTTCTGGAAAAAGGATAATTTTATCTTATTTTGGGTGGTTTTTATTTAAAAAACATTATTCAACCTAATTCAAAAATGATATTTTAATGATATCATCTTTTAATATAGCGTATTATGTATTTACATTTTATTCTTATTAGTTATTCTTATACTTTTTTTTTTTTTTTAAAGAAAAAATGAAGAAAGAAAAAAAAATGAACAGCAAAAATAATTATTTGTTTGTTAAACAATTTCCGTAACAACAAGTACCTTATTTATAACATTGTTTAATTAAGCTTGTAATTTAACATTAGATTTTTTGTATAATTACTTTTATCTTTTAGAACAAATATCAAAAGTGGTCTCATGGTTTTACTTATGTACTTTATTTTTAAATCTTTCTTTGATGTTTAAGACAGCAAATATACTCGAGAAGAAATGAAGAAGAGTCATTCAAACAAAACGAATCGGAAAACTTTAACTACAAAATTAATTTTAATTTTTTTTTAACAGTAAACATTAACTGAAACTACATACTTGAATAATTAGACGTTGCGCAGTAATTTTATTTGTATTTATTCCCTCTTTTGTTCAAACAAAAAGTTTTTGTATGCGTATGACTTTTTTAACATTTAAAAGATCTTTTTAATTCCTTTGTAATTACACAAAATGTATGGAAAGCTACAAGCTTTTAGTCCTTCTTTTGATATTTATCTAAAAAGAACAGAAATGGGTCTCGCTATTATAATATATCCTGGCTGTAGAATGGTAACTTTCTTTTATTTTATTGAAATTTAAATTGAAAATTTATTTTTTAACTTTGTTTAAATAATTTCGACAACTTCAAAAATATTCAAATACCATGAAAATTTATTTTCAAATTTCAAATAATAAAAATATCTGAAATATTAAATTTAAATATAATGTGAATATTTTAAGTTTTTATTTTTTATTCAAATTCAAATGTCAGTTACAATTTTATTTAACAATGAAAGCTAATAACTTTTTATGATTTATACAACATTATTATAGAAGGAAACACAAAATTTCATTTTTTTCATCTACATATGAGTATGTAAATATATTTATATATTATGTAAATATATTTATGTATATAAATTTGATATAGAAATAAAAGTCAGATGTTTCTTATTTTTGTTATTATTATGTTTTCATACAAAATCTGACATAAATTTAAAAAATCAAAGTAATCAAAAGTTGAACAAATAGAAAATATATATTCTTTGTGAATTTCTTCTTTTTCTTTTTTTCATTATTTAATTTATTTAATTACGAAAGCTTTTGATTTTAAAAATAGCTCATATTCAAAATTTACACGTGTAAAAGATTAATTAAAATATTTTATCATATTTCAATCTATTAATAAATTAATTGTAAGGTTTTATTTGTGTGTTTTACTCGTGTATATACATAGAATCATTATTTGTATTATGTTGAATATAATTTTTCAAATTTTCTGCAACCGTATCATCAAGATTAAATTCTCTTTGATATTTTCCAGTAGAATTTTAAATTAGAAATACATACTTACATTATTTGGTCCATAATTCTTAGTAGAAGACTTTATTGTCGATAAATATCTTTTTGTTTAGCAAAATGAAAAAGAAAAAACATAGAAATTGGCAATTTAGGTGAGTAATGTGAATGGGTTGTGATTTAGAAAAGAAAAAAATATATTGCGGTAATAAAAATCTTGATCACTTACACTTTTCAATAATAACGTATTTATTTGTCTTTTTTTTTTTCTTCAAATTGTGTGGACTATTAGGAAAAATAAAAGTTTGTATTTTCCAAAATTTATTCTTCTGTTTATTTTCTTCATGTGTAAAATATTTTTAGTAATAATTTATTATTCAAAAAAAAAAGAAAAAAAGAAACGAATGTAAAATAAAATAATTACGATTAATTAACTTCAGATATTTTCTTTAAAATTTATTTTACAGAATATTTTTTTGAAATTTAATGACTTTATTTCAATTTCGCGTAACTTTCTTCACAAAACATGATGTCTATTGTCTATTATGTTTTTCAATTTTTAAATAATATTTAAATTAAACTGAATAGTCAATGAATTATGAGATACATGCGCTACTTGAAAGAAGAAAAAAAAAATAAGAAAAATTTAAAAAGTGTAAAAATAAATAAATTGACAATAAATTTTTCTTAAAATTGATCTAAAAAATTCTGTACCATACATACATATCATGAACATGTTTAGTCATAATTTAAAAAAAAAAATTATAAACAAAACTGGTGATGAAATAAATAATAATTGATCTATAAAAATATATTTTGCATTGAAAAGTATATTTATGCAATCGTTTTTTTTTTTGTTTTTTGTATTGGTAATGTACGTATATGTATTTGGTACATTAATTGTGTTATAAAATTAGAAACTCACTTATTTACATATGAAACAAAATAATAATAAAAATATATGTTTGTATACAATATATGTAAACCAATTTTACGTTACTATAAAATTTTAAAACCAGAAAATATCTTTTATTGAAAATATGTCTACAATACAGGATGGCTTAACAGTTCTAGAAAAATTACAAAAATACAATAAATTGAGGAAAAATTACAAAAACATATATAAATACGTATAGGCTACTTACAAACATTTTTGAGATTCATTAAAATTAACTTTATTGTTCAAAATGTTGTATCTTATTGAAATATTTGATTTTTATCATAGTTAAAATATTAGTTTTTGATTGAATTGATTTTTATTTTATTCAGATGTAATAACACAAAACATCTATAGATCTCGAAAAATAACTTATTCACATTTATTGTAAATAGAATAAAATGAAAACAACTCAAGTATAAAATCCGTCCTTTTGATTTCATTCTTTTGTTTTGGCTTTGATGTTGAATAATAGATTAAAATTTCAAAATTTGGTATATTTAATTGAAATATTATTATTTTGTTTTATATTGTTTTTCTACATTGAAACATTGAATATTTTGTTTGAAGTAAATTAAGAACATGAATATTCTTAATGTGAAAGTAAAAAAGATACTTTAAAATCTAAAAATACAATAGATTTTCTTTTAAATTGGCAAATACTGGTGAAATGAAATTTTTAAATTTTTATATTTTTAGAAAACAAAGATTGTTACTATGTCTACTGATTTAATACTGATATAAGTATTTCTCTTGAAGTGGTTTATCTTTAAGTATCTTCCCAGAAATCTTGAACCTATACCTATACTATAAAGTGTGGACACTTTCCAGTCTTTTTATATGCGACCTAGAATATACACCAACAAAATGTACATGCTGGGTCGCAAATTTCAATACAAATTTTTTAAGGGGAAATGAGTGTCTTTTCTTGTTATAAATCCATATTCTTTGCTTTTAAATGACAGAAATTTCTGAATATAAAAAAAATAATTAACACCCTATGTATATACATATGTATGTGCATATCGTATAATACGATTTTAAAAAATATAAAATGTTTACGCTTCATTTCCAAAAATATCTTATTAATTGGCAATTTTCATATGTACATATGTACTTTATGTACGTCAAAAAAAAAAAAAACATAAAATATTGTATGTAGGTATGTATTGGATTTTCCAGCATTATAAAATGTTTTCTGATATACGTATGTACATACACATAATGTTGAGATATCATATGCAAAAAATTTAAAATATTTTTTTTTCTTCTAAAAATACTTTTAAATAACTCATGTGATGTTATCATAATACATAATACGTCATTGTCATCATTAAGCACTTTTATACTTGATCCTTTGCACACATTTATTTTTTTTTACCTTTTTCTTTTTTACTTTTATTTCTTTTATTAAATTTTATAACAAAAGACATACATAGTGTTACCAAAAGAAGAATTTATCACACCGATTAGTTTATCATATACGTTGTAGGTTTTTCATTTCTCAAATCCCTTTGACAATATCGAAATGAGGAAATAAAAAATTGTGGCTCTAATAAAGATTTAAAGAATATTATATACTTGAAAATGTATTTTATGACAAATTTGCTTTATTGAAAAAATATCTGTTATTGATTTTTTAAAGGGAAAAAAAAATCTGATTTATGTATTTTAATAAATTAAAGAAAAAAACATTATTAAAATTCTGATGGATTTTTATTTTCAATAAACAGATTATTCCTTGTTGAACTTCACTTAATTTGAAACATCACTATTTAGATATTTGAAAAAATAAGTATATTTATGTTTATGAACTAAACAAATTCGCATATTTTCATATTTTTTAAATTCAAATATCCTTGTATGTCCATATTTACATACATATTTATACAGGTAATGTTGTCGATAAAAAATTTCAATATTTTAATACAAATAAAACCTTTTTTGATGTGGGTTCGATTGAAATGATCCTATCAAAAACATTATAGTAACAATATATTAGTATTAGTGTTTTTTTAAAAAAATAAAATAACAAACAAAAAAATCATATATAAAAATAAACAAATGAAAATTGATATTCAAAATAATTGGGAAAATGGAATAAATTTAAGAATCTTTTGGGATTTTGCAAATATTTAAAATGTGCATAAAGGAAATACAATATTTATGTAAATATCTCTTTTTTTTGTTTATTTTTTTTTCTAGTGAATGGCTGTTCGATTGAATTTTGCTTTGTAAAGGTTATACAAATTATGAATTTGTTTACTTAGAAAAATAAAAACAATTTTTTTTACTCCTAAACTTCAAACCTTTAACCACTTTAATAAAATCGATAGATAAACAATCTATCACATCTCACATCATATTTTACTTTTTTACTCATTCTTATACTGTTCTATAGAACAGATGATAAAAAATCGTGTTTTGCATATATTTTTTTTTTTTCAAAAATAACATTTCGTTTCAAATAGAATGCAAAATTTTTCAAATTTATAACATAATATCGTTGTATTCTGAATGTTTAGTACATTCGTAAAATGTAACTGAATACTAGATCCTTAGATATTATTAATATTTCAATTTTTATTTTACATTTTTTTTTTTTTTATAAAAACTTTTCAAAGGATTCTTTGAAATTAAATGCTTGTATTTTGAATTTTGATGAGCTTCAATATTGAAAACAGGAAAGAAATACCTACATAACAGGAGAAGAAAAAGAATACAGAAAAATGATATAAGTGGAAATTTCCGGAAGAAATTTTTCTTTTTTTCTTTGTTTGTTCTTGTTGTTGTTGTTGTGAATTACGTTGTTTTCTAAAATAAAATTAAGGTTACTCATGGTAAAAGCCTAAAAAGTGTATAAAAAGAAAGATGTTTTTCATTTTGGAAAATTTACACAAAAAAGAAAATTCAGATAATGTGAGTTATTTGGTTTCTTAGAAAAGTAGATTTTTTTTGAATTTTGTGTGGGTAATTAATTAAATAGAATAATGAGTAGATTGTGTGTATGTTATGTAACATAATAGAGACTACAGAAGTACAGAGGTTATATTTTAATTAACTGCAGCCACAAAAAGTGGTAAAAATTTTCACTACATATAAAGAAGGTTGTGTATTTGACTTGAGTTTATGTATGTATATTTAATTTTTAATGGTTTTTCCTTTTCAATGTCAAAGACAACTTAGGTTTTGTTTGAATATTGATATTTAAAAATCCAACTGGGAAATATACATATGTTCTAAAATCTAAAGAAATAGAATCTTCATTGCATTAAAGAGTTTAATTTTTACTTTGAAAAATGAATAAGGACAAAAAAAACAACAAAAAAAAACCAAAATATCCTACCTATATGTATTTTATAATTTTATTTAAATCTTTTTCCGTTGTATAACTAAGTATGAAAACAAAAACCCATTTAAAAATGAAAACCCATTTCATTTGTCTTATAAAACATTTACCTTTTTATATAATTTCATTACACATTAATTCAAAACCCATTAATATTATTTTGTATTCACCTGTTTTTTTATTTCTTATCTTAAATTAAACATGGAAAATTTCAAACAACAATAAAACTCTTAGTTATTTTGTTAAATATTTTATATGCATGCTTAAAATCACCTCACATGTTTTTTGTTATATTCAAATTTATTCATTTTAATAATTCATGAACAGACTCAACACATACCTATACCTACTTACATTCTTACATACATACAATATAGTATTCATATGTTCACATACATATTTTATTTTTAACTTTTAGGTAAATTTCTCTCTTTTAAAATACATTATTAATTTTATATGTTTAATTAAATTTATTTGGAATATTTAAAATGAGTAGAAGTAGAACAAATACTTAATAGGTAGATATTTCCTTTGAATTTTTAGAATGTGCAGAAAAAAGCTTATCAATCTTATGTTTAAATATGTATGTCTCTATTAAAAAAAAAAAAAAAAAGAAGTAAAAATTAAATAATTTTCTTTGAAAGTTTGTTCATCTGATTAATGTTCAAAGTGGCAAAAATATATACATAATTGTGTTAGTGTAAGTAAATGAATGAAAATGAATTTAATATTATGAATATAATTATGATATTTAGTAACATATGTATGTATTTTACAATACATATGTTAAAATTTAGATAAAATGAAATATTCATTTAAATTTAATTGCCTTTAATTTATTATGGGAAGAATATGCTCAAAACTATTAATTATTTAATGTCTGCCTTCAGATTGAAATTTCAATTAAACAAGCATTTCTGTCAGATACATGAGTATTGTTTAACCTATATATTTCACACTTTCAAATTTATTGTCTATTGTAGAAGGATATTATTTAATGTCTAAATTATTTAATTGTGTTTTAAAGTGAATTTCAATGGAACCTTAAAATATTAAAAAATATGTATCCTCTTTTTTTTTTTCTCAAACTGTCATTACAAAATACCCTCTAGTATTAAAATGAAGTGCTTAAACTTTTTTTTTTTCAACATTAAGGATAATATTTAAATTTTTCCTTTTTTATTATTATAATTGTTTTGTCTTTTTGAATTTAAAAAAAAAAATTACAACAAGAAAAAGAAGGATCAAATATCTGAAAAAACATAGGATTTATATAATAACACGTAATATGTACAATAAAATATCTTTTAAAAAAAGTTTTTAAAAATTCATGAAACTTTATAATAATATCCTTAATATGTCTTTCATATCTTTTTTTCATTTTTTAATCAATAACAAAGCTAAATTTTTATTTGAATGTTAATCCATATATGTATATGTATATTATATATACAATATTCTTATATAGTATATTATTTTCTCTCTTGTAAACCTTATTAAACTTATCACCATGACGAATTTCTGAGAATTATTGGAATAGATAAAATATGATATTTTTATCTTATATACAATAGCACATATTGTATATATTTACTGTATATTAGATATTATTATATATCTGTATATATATTTATCATAGTCATTATATATTTAGCTATGGATTTGAAAATGACATTGCAAAGATATGATGTAGATATGTATACCTATAATATAATTGAATATAAATATACATACATGATGATAGAAATTTCATAAACAAAGAAAATATGTATTTTTGTTTATTGTTGAAATTTGAAGTATGTATGTGTACATAATATGTACATATCATAATATAGCATTGAAGAACTTTATTATGAATTTTCAAGGAGATTTCTTATGGCTTTTTGTTTTTTAAATACTTTTTATGGTTAGTTAAATCAATAAAAATCAAATTTCTTGTAATTTTCTAGGATTCGGTGTAATAATTTAGAAATATGATATATATGTATATGGGGAATTCCATTTGTAACGGGTGTGACATCCTACTCTTAAATATTGAAAAACTCGTACAGCAATTGCATTATGATTATACTTTGATGTTCTTAATATGCCTTTTAGTGAATGCAAACGACGGATTACGATAAAACAGAAATCTTCAAATATTTCTGATCAGAATCGTCATTTTAATAGCGTAATGGGTGTGACGCTGACGATTTTGAATTTTACGGATTTCCGTATATTTTACTGAATATCCTAGAATTTTCATAAAAACAATTCCCAAAATTATTTTTAATTCTACTGTAGACACTTGAAAGAATCTTTTGGAAAAATTTGGCGAGGAACAATGCAATACTTTTTTCATAATTAAAAAAAAAAAAAAAGTGTAACGGGCGTGACAGCAAAACGAGTTTCCACTGAGAAGTAGCAAAAAAAATTTTTTTTAATACTGTTCTCCATAGTGATATCGTAAATAATTTAACACTAGATACACCAAAAATTCATATATGTATATCTATCCAAATCAGCTTCATTCATACGAATTTTAAGGAAAAAAGTGATCTATTTGCATGGAATTCCCCATATGTATGTATGTATGTACCTATATTATATCCTTTTTAAAATAAGCAAATTATGAATTTGATAAATTTAAAAGACTACTTTAATTTATTTGAAAATTAAAATAAAAAATTTATTACAGAATTTTTGGGTACAATCAACCACAAATTTTTATCCAATTTCACTACAATTTTCTGTTGAATTTATAAATTTCCAGTCTACCTTCTAATTTCACTAGAATTTTTTTTTTAAATTTAAAAATTTCATTTGAAATTGTATTTTATATTTTTGATTACGTCATTCAAAAATCATAATAACGGTGAATTTATTTATTTTTATATAATCTATTGATGGATTATAATATTCTATGTAGAAAAAGAAGAGAAAAAAATTTAGTCAAATTAGCTATAGCTATTCAATATATATGAGAGTTCATTTGACGTAATACTTTTAAAAGTAGCTATAAATCAAATTTATGTACATGTATGATGGATTACAATTTTGCTTTTATAATATTTACATTATAGGTATAATTAATTTATCGTCATGATGCAAGCGTAACATCAGTAGTTAAGTATACATATTTTTTAAAATTGATAGCTATGACATGATCTGACATGTAATTAAGATAAAAATATTTAAATTGTTTAAATAAGAATAATTACGAGTATGTATGTATTTTCTTTTTTTTTCTAAATAAAAATTAATTATAATACATATTTCACTAAATTTATGTAATTATTTTAAATATTAATTTTTCTATATGTACAATATTTAAAAAAACCATCTAATATTAATTAAATACAATTATGAAATGAAAACGTGATAAATTTCAAATGAATCTACAATAATAAATTTTATATAACAAAATTAATAAAATGTATTCGAATATGTATATGTATATGTATATATTCCAAATAAAATTTGAAATTTTCATTCAATTCATTTTATTACATAAATTATTATATTACATTTCAAATCTAAATAAAGTTTTTAAAAAAAAATAACGAAAAAGAAAAAAAACAACATTTATTTGATTTTTTGCTGTTTCTTGTGAGATCCTTACGTAAAAAAGAAAAAAGAAATTATACTTGAGTATTTGATTTTTATTTGTTACAGATTGTTTTTATATAATTTATGATGTTTGTTTCGATATGATTTTTATTGATTATAAAATATATATTTGTGTGTGTGTATATTCAATTTATTTGATTTATTTCAAAATATTTGAAAATTATTTTTAGAATTGGTAAATTAATTTGGTACACAGAAATCGTTTTGTTCTACATAGCTGTAAATAATTTTCTTTTAAGAATTTTTATTGTCAGATAAAGTATCTATTTATAAAAATTGTATAGATACTATAATATATATATAATCCATTCAGATGATTGTGATCTTATTTATGAAAAATCGAAAGATATTTTTGATTATCCTTAGCAGTTACAATAATGGTATTTTTTAATTTATTTTTAGAAAAATAAAATTTATTATCTTTTAAATTTTATCTTATGAAATATAATACTTTTTTTTTTCGAATGCAATATAATATTATTGTTAATGACTATTATCTGTTATACAAAAAAACTGAAACAAATTTAAAAAAAAATATAAACCACAAAAAAGAAAAATTGAAAGTTCATAATCCTTGTTTTTTTAAAATATGATATATACGAGTATTTCACAAAAGTTTAGTAGGTGTTTATAAGTGTAACATAAATTTAAACCTTTTAACAAGAAAAACAATACGAAAGAAAAGTATGTATATATAAAAAACTCCATCTTGAAATTTATAAATATTTATGATATGAAATACAAACGGTTTGTTGACTTTACGTTTTATTTCAAAAGGAAAAAAATTTTTTTTATCTCTTGTGGAAATTCTATAATTCTATTTGTGTTATTGTATTTACATGAAAAAAGGTAAATAAAAAAATAATAGTGAAAAAAAAAGCACAAAATAAATGTGTGTAATTCTTTTGAGAATTATATTATTTTGTTATTGTCCTTGGAGTTTGTTATTTTATTGTATCAAGAAAAATCATGTGAATTTTGTTTTGTTGGATTCAAAATTTTAGAATTGATAAGAAAAAAAAAATAGAAGATAAGAATCGTTGAAATTTTCAATGAGCATCTTATAAGGAAAATTATCAGTCCTTTCGTTTAAAAATAAATAACTTTTGAAATATTCTCAGAAAAGGACTTTCAAGCTTTCAGGATGAAAAATTATTTTTTGTAGTTGTACAAAAATTTTGTTACATGGAGGATATGTATTTTGAATTTCTCAAAAAGCCTTTTTACAAAATGTACATATATTAAAGTAATTTTATTAATAAAAGTGTATCAATTTCAGTTAAACCACCCCATTTTGGAAAAAAAATGTATGATTCAACATGACAAAATGTAAAAATACATAATATCATGAATTATTCACACACAATGTTTTTTTCTTGTTATTATTATTTTTATGAGTCTGAATCACATAAATAAATAAATTGTAAGGTTAAAATTTTCTTACCCTTTATAAGTTCAAATATTGTTTTGGTTTTGTATGTGTGATGTATTTTTTCATAAAGAGAACAAAAATATAAAATTTAATAAAAAAAAAAATTAGACGTTTTTTATATTAGTATAAATAAAAGAGAAGAAAAAAGAAACATAAAATTAATAAGTCTTTGAAAATGAAAACCATTAAAAATATTTAATTTACATTTGAAAGAAATTTTATGTTTTTTTTTCTTCTGTAAATATGAAAATTAAAATTAAATTGAAAATAAAGAATTTTGGAAATGAGATTTTCTTATATATTTATTTAGAAATCATAATAAATAAAGGTTTCCTAAAATAAATGTGTTCAAAACAAAATAAAGAAAAATCGTTTTATATTTCTTGAAGCGAAAATATGTATGTATCTATTATTTTACTTGTTTTTCTAAAAACGTCTAATAAAAAACTGGAGGGAAAACAATTCATGTAATATGCTTCATTAATTTTTATAAAAGTTTTTATTTAACTAAAATTTTTAATATGTTTTTGCCTTTTTGAATGATTTAAGAAACTTTTGAAAATATAAAGAAAATACATTTACAACAATTTAAATAAAATCATATTATCTGTTTTATAATTTTGAAAATAATTTAAGGACGAATTTTTAGTGGATTTAGGCAAATTTAAAAAAAAAAACATATTCGCATATAAATATATGTATATGTATGTATTGTGTATATGTATTTTCCTTTACATATTAAATTTGTAAAGACCAAAGACCTTTTTGTCGTCTTACACCCAGAAAAATAAACATGGGTAAATTACCAAAACCGACTTAGGTAAGTTTTTTTTATATGAACCTAAGAAAGTTAGTGTATTTCACCAAAAAGTTTTGGTAAGTTACCCATGGTTTAGGTAGCAGAAACTTAGGTAAATTGCCCGAAAAGGCTTTGGTGATGTACCTAAGTTGAATTTGCCAATACATTCTAAGTTACTTCACCTTATACTTAGGTAAACTAGCATTATCACATAGCAACAAAAAATGGAAGCAAACAATTACAAGACTACCTAAGCATATAAGCTAATTTAGCCTAAGCTCTACAGCAATTTTACCTAACAATAAGTCTTATTACCTAAGCAAATAAGCCAAATATATGGACTAGCCTAGTATTAAGGCAAATTACCTTAGTTCTTAGGTAATTTACACTTACAATGTTTAAATGCCGTTATCAAAATTATAGTACGCACTTGTTGCAGTCAAAAATATACATTGTCTTGCATTGCGTATTTGAGTTTTAAAGTGACCTGACGTGATTTATGTTATAAAAGTTGGAATTTTCAATTGTAAAATAAGTGTAAAGTGAATATTTTATTAGAACACATATTTCATCTCAGGAAAAAATAAAAAGCCACCTAAAGGAAAACTTTGGGATCGATATCAAGGTCGGAAGAAATCCTTGAAAAAATTAAGTGGGTACAACAAAACCAAAAGGTTGATATATGAGGTGGAGCAATTAAAAACTAATGGATCAACAGAGGTTGATTACTCATTTCAACTTATTATTAAACACTGGATTATATAATTCTTCTCTTTTTGCGGAACTTTGATAATTTATCAAAAGAAGAAATGGAGAGTATTTGTACTCAACTGAAGTACATTAGGGATTAGAATGAAGTGCTTTCTAAATGGAAACAAACAATAACATTCAGGAGACAAAAAATCAATGAACCAGGAAGGTCATTGGCGGAAATTTTGAAGAATGGCCATTATTTAAATATTCAAGAGCAAATGAACTAGTAAAGTATTTTATTATTATTATATTATCATTGTTATTATTAATTTTTTTTAAATTTAATATACTATAATTCAATTATTTACATTACATATTCATTATTCATTCAAACATCATTTAAACCCATTCAAATATTTATTTATTTTTATAGGTTGATATTGATTATCATGATGATCATATTTCCCAATAATAACTTTAATTTTAATTTGTGGGAACGTTTTTGCGAAGTAGCAAATGATATATTTAAAGCAACCATAAAAGATGCTGCAACAAAAAATCTTTTAAAAATGTTTAAAGACAAAAAAAATGATATGAATGCTGGTAAATAAATACTTAACAATAGTGTTGAAAAATATTTTGAAAATACTAAATACTCACTGAAAAATATTCCGATCTTCTAATAATAGTAAAATTTATTTTCTTTTTTCAGATAATGTGCATATTTGCTACTTGAAGCTATTGCATGCCATTTTAATACCATCTTCATAAATATGGTGAAAGGGCGATTTGTAAAATATACAATCCATGATTCGCAAAATGCATTCACACTGGCTCTTTCTTCAAGTAATCAAGTGGATTCTGTTCTGGACAAACTAACGGATCAATGTTTTATCAACAAAGATACAATACAACCTATGATCATCGTTACTGGATCTGACTTTAACTACAATAACTTTTTCGTGGTAATTAATAATGTAAAATATAAATTTAATTCATATTTGGAAGCGATCCAGTGTTGCCTCAAATTTTTTTATATTCTTAACATACAATATCCAAAACAATGTGTATATGTATGGAAATTTTTGCAAAAGTTTTTTTTTGAAATTGAGGATATTGATGAAAAATTACCAGTTGTCGAGATTTTTATTAAAGACTTAAAAAATAAAATTCAATTAAAATAAACATTTTTTAGTAGCCATGTAACCATTGAAATTTTAAGTTTATTAAGACATTTTTGATCGGCGATTATTTTGTTTTTTATAGCCCTAAATACTTTATAATTATTCATATGTATTGGTTTTTTTTTGTATAATTATTGTAATAAAAATAGTACCCACAAAGTCTTTGTATCTTTAACCTATTTACGAAATTTTTCATGTAAATCTAAAACTAAAAAAAAATATAAATAGAAAATAATATGTAAATAAAAATATACATATGTATATGTGTAAATGTATAAACTATAAATAAATATAATGTAAAAAATATTATTCAAAAAAAATTTTTATTCTTTACAAAGTTTTCAGAGGAGTTTAAGTAAAATACCTTAGTAATAGGGAGAATATACATACATATGTATATATCATATATCAGCTTACAATTGTGTGGAAACACCTAAGTTCTTTGATAAGGTGCTTGGTCTAGTCAGCTTAAAAATTGTTTAAATTAGCTAAGGTTTTACATTGTTCTAGCTAAAACTTGTGGTAAATCACCTAAGTTCTTAGGTAAAAGACCTTATTCCCCTTGGTTTAATCAGCTTAGAACTTGTTCAAATTAACCTAACCTGCTAAGTTTCAAATAAACATTTACCTAAGATTTTTTGTTACTTTACCTAAACATAATAAGGTAATGTACCCTTGAGTAATTTGGTATACTGCCTAAGGCTTAGCAAATTAAGCTTAGCAACTTATGCAAATTTATTAGACAATTTTTGTAAGGTAAATTGCCTAAAAACTTAGTTGGATGAATAACACCATACGAATAAGCTCGTTCACATCTTGATTTTAGCTAATTTTACCTTGTTTTTTCGTTCAGTGTAATTTAATTTTTATTACTTTCAAATCACATAATCAGTAAGTAAGACTTTAGTTGATATTTTTTTTACGTCAAAGTGATTTTCTTCTTGGTTTAATGATAAAGAAAAATAATTATCCTGACCAAATCAATCTAATCAATATTATAACAGTAATTTTGATTGAGTTGTACACTTAGTAAAATAATAATGTAATACAAAAACAACGATTTTAATTTATGATTTAATTTTAATAATTACGAAATATTTTAGCAAAATTATTCAATAATAGTCGAGCTCTTTTTAAAAGTTGTTTTTGTTGTTTTGTGTTGTTATCTTATTTATTTGGTCCTTTTTCAAAAATCCCTTTTCAACCGTTATCAAAAGAAAAGAAAAGAAAAAAAAAACAATTTTAGATATACATATCTAATCATCCCAACTGAAGGATTGTTATAATTATAATTTTAAAGATCAGAAGGTCTTTTTTTTTATTAAAAAAAAAAAAAAATTAAAATACTTTATTTATAGAATTAAATTAAAAAATTTAATAAGCTTATTTTTTAATACTATTGTTTTTCTTCTTATTTTTACAGAACAATTTCATCATTTTAAAGTCAACTCGTGCGGATATTTTTTAAATACATTTACTTGTAATTCGTAAATTGTCATAATTAAAATATCATTATTTTATCAAAATGTCAGAGATGGAAGGTGAAGTTAGTGTTTTATTAATTGTAACTGTCGTTATTGGAACAATATTGATGTCATCATTATTAGCATGTTATATATGTGTATTTCGTCAATTATGTTGCGGACCAGATATGAATCTTCATAGGCATGGTACATATCAAGGTAGTAAACGAGTATATAATTCTTTGAGAAGAGAAAGTGTTAATATGGGTGAATTAACACATGTATCAAGTCAACCAACAGAAACAGAAAGGGTATAACCTTTACAGGAGACTGCATTTAATGAAATTGAAGAAGAAATTATAATAAACTGAATTGAATCAAAAATGAAAAATGAGAAGAAGAACAAAAAAAGAAACCATATATATGTGTGTATACATGTATTGTTACATGCGTATATGAATATAATGTATGTGTATTTATATTTTTGCCTCGTAACAATTTTAAGGTTCAGAATCAGATTTCAAAATGGTTTCAATTGATGGGCTTTTGTTGTTATGAATGACTCAATAAGGATATAAAAAAAATAAACGGAAAATAGAACAAAGTTATTAAAAATGTCCTATATTATATTGCACACATGTTTGTTACATTATAAAGAATGGAAAAAAAATAAAGAAAAAACCGAAGAAATACACATTTCCAGGATATAAACAAATATTTTTCTTTCTTTACATTGCATTGTCATGCCGATACACAATTAATTGGTATAACAAAGACAGTGTGTGTATCCAACAGAAAAAAGGTGGTAATTGTACACATTATATACTTTTGTATCTACATTTTTTGTATACCCTGTTGCAAATTTTGTATAAAAGTATGTGTGTGTGTTTTTTCTCCATTTTGTTGACGTTACATATGTGAGGAGCATTCGTGTTCATGAAAACTTAAAAAATAGGACATAATATGGGATATTTTTTTCTACTTATTTGTTTTGTTCAAATAAAAACGAATGGTGTTTGAAGATGGTTTGAAACATATGTGTTGTACACATAAAAGTTGATGTTGTTGTTTTTTTTATTTATTAAATTAATATAAAAAATTTATTTGTAAATAATAAAAATAATATTATGGAAATTGTATGTATTTATTGTATTGTATTGAAATATGTTATTGCATTTTAATTATGAAAAAATGGAAGTATTAATAAAAGGAAAATTTTAGAAAAAAAATTAATAATAAGCGCACTGTAAATAGAAAATAAAATTTTTTTATTTAAATAAAACTGTGATCGGCATAAAAATGTATATGAAAAAAAAACGATAACGAAATTTAAAAAAGAATTTTTTTTTTTTGCGTTAGTTTACCTTTAAGATTTTATTCATATAAAAAAGATATACATAGATAGATAGATACCTTTTTGTCATTAATCTTTTTAAGAGAATGATGATATGAAAGATAAACGAAAAATGTTTTTATCAAAATAAATAAAATTTTGTTTATGTGTTTTCTCTTGTTTTTATTTTTAAAAAACCCTATCCTTTTTAATTCTTATTTAAATATTTATATTTAACTTTTCTTCTATTTTTACACAAATGATCGAAACATAAATTTTTATTTCAAAAGTTTGAAGTGAAAAAAGATTTTAGAAAATTAGAGAAAATTAAGGTGATTTAATAACACTAAAGAAAAAAAAATTAAAAATAAAAGGACCTAAACGTTTTAAGATTTTTTGGTATATTCGAGGATTGTTCTTTTTTGAAAAATGTAGATAAGTAATAAGTATATATAGTAGATAGACTTAATATATGTGATGGTGATTACATGATTAACTAGTGATTTTTGCGAATTAAGAAATAAATAGTCATGTGTTGTATGCTTGTTTATTGAATTATTAAAGCGTTAGAAAATTTCAACTATTAGACAACTGTTAGAAGTTTTCCAATTGAAGATGAAGAAAAAATAAATATGTAAAAATAAATATATGGAGAGTTTTAACTTACACTTTTCAAAAATTGTTTTTTTTTTCTTTTTAATAAATTGATACTAAATCATGTGGGTTTTTATCCAGTAGATTTGAAAAAAGGTCTATATTTTACCCGACAAAAAAACCTTTAAAAATTCTACCATTGAATTGGTTTTTTATCTCATGGTATTCTCAAATGTGAAATAGTACCTACCTATATACATACATATGTGTTTTCTAAGATAAAGATCCCTATATTCTGAAAAGTAAGCTTTTTATCTTTTGTGAATAGATTTCAAGCTTCCGAAAATATGAAAAATAAGTTATTTTACGTTATATCAATTTTTATTCTCACCTAATATCAGACAAAAAAGAAAAAATATTTTTTTTTTTGAAAATAAAATCAATAAAAGTAAATATTACTCAACATATTTTTTTTTTTTTATCATGAAATGATAATTCAATATTTAAGTCCTAAAATATTGCAAGTTTTTTCTATAAATCGGTTTATCAATATTGATTGATTGATAAACAAAGTGGACGTATTGTTTATACAGTCAGCACTCTTACATATAAGTTAAAGTACGTACATATGTATGTATGTATGTATTTTGTTTTATTTATCAATTTAGATTTATTTTTCAAAAAAATAATAAAGTAGAAAAGTAATTTTTATTGAATGAAATTAGTTTTCTATTTTCATTAATTTAATTGATTGTTGAATTATTTATTCCAAACAAATTTATAGTGAATACAATTATGTCAAAAATTTTCTTAGTAGAAACATAAAAAATAAATCTAGATATTTTCTTATGAATGAAATAAATAATCATAAATGTATAATCATACTCCAAAATAGTGACATTCAAATTTGTTTAAAAAGGATCGGTCTCTAAATCAAAAATTTCGATTAAAATCACAGTATGATTTTTCAATAGAAATATATTCCAAGAATTATACTCGTATTTAACATCTACATAAAAAAAAAGTCTAAGAAAATATTTGTAAAGACGACATACATTATTTCAGTCAGTAAATATTTTTTTCTTGAGAGCAAAAAAAAATTAAAGAAAGAAAAAGGTTTATTCATTTTATTCCATTCAATTTCAAGTTTTTGTTTTGACTAGAAATGAGTTGAATGGGTGTTTGTTTTTTAGATTTGAATCTTACAAATCCAGAAATTGTATCCTTTTTCCGATAGTGATAAGATTTCACAAGTTATGAACAATTTTCATTCTCGATTTGCTATAAACTTTAGTAGTGGTTGTTGTATTGTATATTTTTGAAGCTTGAAATAAAAGCTTATTGGAGGAATATAAGCTTAATGCTTTACGTGAATTTTTAAAAATGGTTAAATAATAAATTTTCAGTTTAGAAATCCTTTTTGATATAATTTATTAATAATTTTTTTATTTGAAGATATTAAGTTGGAATTTATGATGGTGTATTTCATCTTCGAGTTCAATTGACATGTATGTATTAGAAATCTATGATATTTTTCAATTGGTCAATTCTCTGTAAAATGAAACCAAAATTTTCACTTTCTTTAGGAAAAGTGTTAAAAAGAATAGCTAAATATAAAAAAATTCTTTGTATTTATAGGCAGCTGACCTGATATTAAAATTGATTTTTAGTATATTATTACAACAACAATATATGTATATTTTAATTTTTTTTATTTTTTTTAATTACACTACAATGTCCTTCTTTTACCTTCTTTTGTCTTCGGCGTTACCTGGAATGTCCTCATCAATTTTTATTGCTTATTGTGATAGATCAATTTTATGGGTTTTCTATTGAATACTTTTTTAAAGGACCTGTGTTAAATACTTAATAATCCACAGTATTCTTAAAGAAAATAATTAAGAATGTATTAATAAGGTTGCGTACGAGTCTTCTGCGTTACCGCCATTTTTTTAGATAAATTTAAAACATAAGGTCAAAAAACTAGGAATATGCTATATAGTTTTAAAGGCAAACATAAATTGTAATAAATGTAAAAGTATCAAGTCTCTAGACTTCTATTGTCTAACAATTTTTTAATAAATTCCTCACAAAAAATGTCTTCTGCGTTACCAGAGAATTGATCAATTACATATATTATGTGTAAAAACATAAATTTCGTATCTTAATTTTCCACAACAAATTCTTAGAAAAAGAAAAAAATTTGAAAAGGTTCAAGGTAACTTTTGGTACCTACCTACTTTGATTTTTTAAACACAAAACAGATTCATATAAATAATAAACAAATTCTATTAATAATTTCAAATTTATATTTTATTTATTTATTCATTTTTTTTCTTTCATCAAATAAATGGTTTTTTAAAAAATTATTTCTCATTTTATTTTATTCACATTTCATTAAGACTTTGGTTGTCATACAGAGAATGAAGAAGAAAAATAAAACATTTGGATTGAAGATAAAATTAATTAATTTTAAATTACATATATTTTTTTTTTCAATCTGTTATATTGTATATTAAAATTAAAAATACATTTATGACTGGAATGATAACCTTCTAAACATTGTACTCATATACATATTTATATAATTTACATATTAATATGTTATTAGGACGTAACATATAATTGTTCTTTTATTTTTTTTTTTATTTTAAGTTAAATTACTTTATTTAAGTCATTTATAATACACAATTTTTTGTTTTTCACATATATTTGTATATATTTATGTATATATATTTTTTTATTTAAATATATTTGTATAACAGCAATAAAATTTTTGTTATGAAAATTTATAATATTATTTATAACACTTGGTTTAAAAATTTATGTAATTATTTTTTTATTCTTCATTTTATTAATTAATTATTTTTTTTTGTTGTTGTTTTTTTTTCATTTTTTTTTTTTAAAAAAAAGTAAAAGCATTTTTCAAAATAAATAATTCAAAGAAAAATATTGTGCTCATTAAGAATATGTTGTTTTTTAATTTTAATTAGTTTTTTGCATTAATTGGATTTTAGAATTTAATCAAAATATTGTGCCCATAAAAATTTGTCGTTTTATTTATTTTTTGTTTTGTTTTATTTTTATTTTTTATTTTTACAAGTACATATAATTTTGTACTTAATTTTTTTCAATTTATTCACATCATTCATAAAAAATCAAGTACGATACAAAATTAAGAAATTCGTCGTAGAATTTTTTGCCGAAAATTTTAAACATAATTTTGTTAGTTTTGACTGACGAAGAAATGAAATGGCGAAATTTACAAATAATTGTGTTAAAAAATAATTATTACTTCTTTTTTATGAATTTGAATTTGAAAAAGGATAAATGTTATTTAAATATTGGAAGGCGTCAATTGGATTAATTCATTTGATCATATAGTTTTATAGCTTTTTGTAATTGATAAAAGTTCAATGGAATTGATTAGAAAAATTAATATCTACTCTAAATTTAACTAAACATTCTTCAAAAAAAAAAAAAGAAGATCATATTATGTCTATTTATTTTTCTATATAAAGAAAATTTTTATATGGAAATTCAAATAATGTCTTTTGTTTGGAAATTTTAATTGTTTTTTTTTATATCTTCAAATTCGAATTATCTTTAAATTTCGTAAGAAAAAAAAAAGTCTTTTAAATTTCATAAGCTGTGATTGACGTTCAAAATTTTCAAGTATTGAAAAAACTTAAAAAATCCTATATTTTTTTTTATCTTTTAAAAATCTTAAGTGTTTAATAGTTTTTTAAGTTTTGGTTGTTCTTTTTTGATGTTAAGTTTAGAAAATAAAATTTCGTATTAAAAACAGAGTTTATTTGTTTTTTACAAACTATCGTAGTATTTTAATGTTAAAATCTTTTATTTTTTTATTTTTTTTTTATTTTTTTAATTAATTTGTGTTATACAAATATCGTCAATTAATTAATTTATCACATGAAATTATCCTAAAATTTCTAAAATCTTATTATTAATATATTTTGTTTTTTAATCATTTTTAAATTTTTCTTAATTATTTGTTAAATTTTCTTCTGTTACTATACATATACATATTTATATACTTATATTATAAAGCTCTTTTATCTTAAATCTAATATAAATATTCGTATTCCTAAAATTATACAAAACATCCCTAATGATAGTAATAAATTTGACATATATTGTGATGCTGAACATGTTAATACATCACGTGGATATTTATTTGATGGTGGAGCTTCTTCTGGAAAACGACATGTTTCATTACGTTCTATAAAATATTGTTCACATAATTCTCTACATGGTGGGCATATTAATGCACCTTTATGTAACCAACCACCAGACATAATTCGTATATTTAATTTTTGTCCAGGATAATAACATTCAAATGAATAATTTCCAACAATTATATTAAGTCGTTTATTTTCACATTTATATTTATAACAACCAGAACCCCAATGTTGCCATTCTCTTGTTTGACGACATGATCTTTCCTCCCACATACTTTCTGTATGATCAAAACATTTTGAACCTTGTCCATATGATTCAAGAGCAAAATTTTTTTCAGGTTCTGAAAAACAGTTTTTTTATTTGTTTTGTTAACGAAAAATTTATTTTTTGAAAAAAGAAAAAAAAAAAAGTAATTACTTGGATTATTCTCTTCAAATTGACAATGTGATCCTCTGACTACAACATTTTTACTTCTCCATGTGAATTCTTGTATATAAGGACAATGATCAGCAAGTGATACCGATCCTCCATAGTATCCTTCTTCACCTTCTGGAATATGATTAATGCTATCGAAATTCTTTAAATAAAAAAATCAAATTAAATTCAAATTTCACACATTTCATGTATATTTTATTTAACATGAAGAAAAAATAAATAATCTTATTAAATTGTAAAAAATTCAAATTACATACTTGATATTGCCTAGGAAGCTCATAATCATGTTTTACAAGATTACATAAAGCAACTGAATTACGATCATCTGTACATTCTGTTTGAAGAGGGTCACGTTTAACTTTTGAACAAAATGGATGAATTGATCGTCCCCTTTGAAAATAACAATTTAAATAAATTTCTTGTTTCTTTATAAACAAAAAAAAAAAGAAGAAGAGTTAAATAAAAAATATATGGTTAAATTTGCACACAACAAATAAAAACACATTTACATTAAAAAAAAAAAAAAAGTATGGAATCGAATTAAAATATTTTTGTTTTTTCAAATTTATGAAGATGTTGACAAAGTTTAAAAAAAATTTATAAAAATTTTTCAAAACTTTTAAAATAAAAAAAAATATAAAAACACATAAAGAGAAAAAATTTAATGATTTGCACGTTTCAACTTTGTGATTTTTGTTGTACAACTTTATAGCATTGGAAAAAAAAAATATATCTACATGTTATAACATGTACAAGGTGTTTCATTTTACTTGTTATCAATCCTTTTTTTGTCAAGTTTGATTTTTTTTTATTAATAAATAGTAAATGTGGTCCGAAAGGAACATTTGAAATCAGTTAAATAATTTACAAATACTATTTTGTGGTGATGAATTAGTGAAATATTATTGAGAAATAGCCCGCCCACCTACTTTCAAACAACATATTTTCTGATAAAAAAATAGTTGATAAAGGATTCACATATTGAATATGACTAATAAAATAATTAATTTAAATTTTCGCTCTTTAAAATAATTTTTATTTTTTAAACAAATACCCTGTATGCATTTTTAAATAAACCTCAAGAGCAACTACTTAATTTTGAAATTATATGTTTGTAAGTACCTATTTATGTACTTATATGCATCATTGACACATGCTAAATCGTTTAAGTAGCCACATTTTATTGTACTTATTTACATTTATAATTTAATTTGGTCATTCGTCAAACATTTATAGTTAATGCCAATTTAGTCGTTACCAAATATTAAGTAATAATAATTCTACTAGTATATTAAAATTTATTTATTGATTTGTTTTAGTTAACCCTTTTATTTTTGACCTAAATGTACATAACAAGATGGAACGGATGTACATAAATGCAAAAGAAAGAAAAAACGATGACAGGTGAAACAACATGTGTGTAACTAAATGATCAACGTTTTAAAATTAACACAGATATGTCTCAAGGTTATCAACATCGTCACTATACATAAATTCACATAAAAATTTTGCAAAATTTTATTAATAAAAAAAAAAATATTGGTATATATGTATGTATTATACGAATATGTGAAAGTATATAAATTGAAATTCTAAAATAAGGTAAACGGGAAGTTAAATAAAAAACAAGATATCAACTATAGAAAAAAAAAATTACAAAAATAACACACTAAAACAAGTTAAACGAATATTAAAATAATGTATTAATGAACGCATTCGATCGTACCGTGTATATTTTCCTTCTTCATCATTTGCAGCACTGAAAAAATGTTTTTCATTTTAAAAACAAAAAAAGTGTGGGAAAAAAAATATAGAAAATATATTATATGCAAAATACTTTTTTTCTTTTAGTATATGTATACTTTGAAAAAACAAACTTTAGCAATTTATTTCAGTATTTGAGTGATTGGAATAAAAATAAATTAAATTACCTTGCACTATTTGCTTGAATCCAATCTTTACAGCTACGCATTACAAAATTACATCCCAATCCTTTACCCCATGATAAAGGAGATGCCATACTATAATTTGGTTTATACCATCCAGAATCTTCCATTAATGCTAATGTTATACGTGAAAAGACAGGACTTTGAGTATGTGTTCCAGTCATTGCTTCATTCTAGTAAACATAATACAAAAAGTACATACGTACATACGTATGTAAGTTCAATGTAATATTGATTTTCGCTTTCTTTTTCTTTTTCTTTTTTTTTTTTTTTTCAAATCTGTAAATGTGTATCAATAATAAAATTATTCACCTCTAAAATCCTTTTTTCCCAATGTGTTAATGCAGTTCCTTCACCTCCTTGATCTTCTAATTCAGCACCTTCTAGAACTGAACAATTGAAATGTTGTCGAACTTCTTCAACAACTTTTGGGGTCACCATCATATCAATGACCTTTGTTATATAATCACCTCTAACTGCCCATTTTTCTCTAACAACTTTACGTATTGTTGAATTACTCCATTGATGTATTTGCAATCTAAAAATAAAATTGAAAAAAAAAAATAAAGTAGATGACATGTACAGAGTACATGTTAACATGCGAATATAATAAACTTACTTTTCATTTAAAAATGGTTTTCCTGTATCAGGTTTCCTTGGTGTTCTAGGTTTTCCATTTTCATCACGAAAGAAAGCATATAAACTAACAGAAAATCCTAATGCATGTAATATTTCATGTTTAACAGTTGATAAAAGTGTTTGTAATTCTTGTGGTTTTGTACTAATACTGTCAGGACAAAGGTTAGCATGACCAGCTATTGGCCGATCAAGTGCTGATTCTTGTTGACAATGTGCTGCATATGCAACAGTTAAACCTTTATGGCACCTTTCAGTTTGTCTAGCTGATACATAAAATACAAAATCTGTATTTTCAATACCGGGACCAGCTTTTGAATTTCGATCTACTCTACATTCTTGGCCAGTTGCATTACATATTCTGCATACCTTTGATGTTTTTTTTTTTTTTTTAAATACAAAATAAAAAATAAGCACTAAACATTTTTTTTCTTCAAAAATCAATATAACACACTCAAATTACTTACATCTAAATGCTTTTCAGGAACTTCAACTTCTCCACACATTGTTACTGTTTTACAAGAATTTATACAATGTGTTAAACCATTTTTTACAAATACTTGTGTACTATCACATTTCCTTAAAAAAAAAAAAATTATATTAAAGAACATACTTTACAACACACTCGTACATATTTTCAATATTTAGAAAACCACAAAAAAAAAAAGATATAAAATAAAAAATCATAATTGAGATAAAATCTGAAAATTTATACTTTTGTTGCATGGATACAGTACATTTTTTAGAAGTAACAAATATTTTATTATAGGTTACATTATGTACAGTATATGTATATATGTATTTTTTATTTTAATAGGGTAAAAACGTAAATAAGAATTATTAATTGGTAACCATTTGTACATATTAAAGTAATTAACAAAATCATTGTATTATAAAACTAATTATATTGTTAAAGGAAAAAAAAAAACAAAAGTCAAATTTAAAACATAATTTTATTCTTACCTGTTCAATCGAATAATTCCTTTGGTTTCACGGACCATAAGAGCTTTCTCCCAAAACTCTACAGCTTCTGGTAATATTATATTCTGTAAGGTACCATAAAATTTAATTAATTTACCTTAAAAATTTCGTTTTATAAATTGTAATTGGAGAAATACTCCATTTATTTTGATAAGAAAATTAAAAGTAACGATCCCTCTACACTATTATTATTAGATTTCAGTTTAGAATCAAATATTTTGTTCTGAATATGTATCAGCTCGTTATTGGTAACATTTCCCTACAAAAAAAATCAAAGTAAAGAAATAGCTCAATAGAAAAGTAACATTTTTAATCAATTTCCCTCAAAACTTTGCAATAAAAGTCATAAAACCTAAAGAAAACCTATAATAAAAATAAATGTTCTAACTAACTGTGTTATAATATACTCGTATTTATATGTATGTATGTATTTAATAGTATTATTGATTTTGTAATACATCATATTTGACACTCTATTAGAAATTGAATAATATGTAAGATCAGAAAATTTATACATATAATAATAAAATTTCGTTACGTATATAAGTAGTACAGTAGTTTTTCAATTATATTACATGATTGATTTGATTTAATATCAAAATACTCAAGTAGCATATAAACGTTTTATAAATTTCATTTTATATGTGTAAAATGTTATAAAATATCATAAATTTAAAATTGATATCGACATAAATTGAATAATAAAAATATGTTTTACATTATATACTTACTAGTTTCACTTTATATTACATTTTATATGGTAAATCCTTTTTTTTTTTCCAATTTTATTTATTTATTTTTTTTCTTCTTTTATGTAACAAGATTTTTTATTCTTTAGTTTTAAAAAAAAAAATTATGTTTTCAATTTAAATGGCATTTATGAGTGAATCAAAACATTTGTGTGTGAAATATTTTTCGATTGTTTCAATTAATTGGAAATTTCATATATCGCCCATTCCACGCGACCTGTTACATCAAACATAACAATTTTTTTTCAGTTTTTTCTAAATAAATAGGGTAAATAGGTTCGCCAGGTATATATTTCACTACGGTACATTTGTGTTGTTACTACAGCTTGTTTAAAAAAAAAAACAGGTACATAAACATAACACACACATAACACCGACCTTAATTAAGTTTTCGGGGACTATTTTTGAGTTGAAATGACTAGTTACCAAATGCATTTTATGTAAAATAGTACGGTGTTGTTTTAGCTTAACAATGTGCATTATCAAAAAGAAAAACAAATAAACTATGATATTTAAAAAAAATTAATTTCAGTGTTCAATTTTATCATTTTCTTTTTTTACTAAAAGAATTTGGGAGTTTTGAATGGTCCCGTCCGTCATGTCCCGTCCGTCATACGACATGGCAAACATAATTTGTTATATCTTAGCTTGTGCGAGTTGGAGAAATAACAAATTTCTGTCATAGTTTGCTAAGACTACCACCTAAAAATTTACCATGAAACAGGAGGTGTGAAGCTATATACATACATACTTTGAAGAAAAATAATGTTGAAGTTATGACTGTAAAAACGAGTGTCATTTCATGTCCCGTCCGTCATAGTCACTTATCGCCCTATAAAATTAAAACTATAATTCTTGGAAAACATCTTCTTTTTTGGTTTGATAGGTCTTTGGGTGGACCATTATTATTTACATTTAACTGGAATACATTTGAACTATATGAAGGTAAAAAAGAAAAAAAGATTCAAATAATTTGTCATAATCGTCATGCATGGAATGGACGATATGTATAACAATAAAAATAAGCTAAAATTACTTGACAACTTTTTTTTTTTTATTGTATTAATTTGTAAAACAAAAAAGTACGAAAGGATTAAATTCAACAGTAATGGTATCACATTTCATAATAAATTAAATTTTATTATGAAATGGTAAATTTTGTGGAATTAATTTAATTATATTGATTTTAAATACGTTGAAATATTATAATTTTTACTCAAGCAAAAATTGTGTAAAATTGAGAATATTAAATGATTGGTTCGATTACAAATTTTCATTTATTTGCTTTTAAGTTTTAATTGCTTTAAATATATTATTTCCTATTCATGTTTAATCAATTTATGAAATTATGTAAAGATTAGACAAATTGTCTCGTTAATTGGTTTGACGACATTGTCGAATTTGTAAAAAAATGTCATGGTGAGAAGGCAAGTATGTACAGTCCGCGACACTTGAATAAAGCCACTTCATTTGTTTTTTATACAATGCAAATAATTCGACTTTTATTGGCTGCCTTTAATCGCGAAAAATATTTAATTAAACTTATTTACACTATTTCACCTTGAACTAGCCTGCAAATAAATGATGGCTTTATTTATGTGTCGCAGTTTATTATCTAAGTATATGGAAAACTTCTTAAAAGTTTTATAATTAGTAAGGTACCGTTAGGTTTGGGTAGATATTTAGAATTGGTGGCTCGCTTCTTTTAAGTAACTCTTTCGCATATTTATCTTTTTGAAATATTTCAATTTAGTTGAAGTAGTGAAAAAAAATGAAGTGGCTTTATTCAAGTGTCACGGACTGTATATTATCAGAATTTAAAATTGAAGATTAAATTTCAAAATGAACGATATTAATTTAATAGGAGCAATTCTTTTTCAGAATCTTCTAATATACACATGTATAGATGTAAAATAAATATACAGAAAAGATTCTTATAAGTATATATTTCCAATCAAAGGTGAAAAGGTTATTCATGTATTAAATTGGTATCCCCTCCATCATTCATTCAAATTAGTTGTTTTTTTTAATTGTAATTTAATACTTTTTTTTTAATGAAATGCTTTCATTTTTTATGTAATTATAATGAATACAAAATATTCAGAAAAAAGAGGAATTAATTACAAAATTTCAAAGAAAATGAATTTATTATTTTCTTTTCCATAAAAAAAAAAAGTTCAAAGTATAAATGTCATTGATAAATCTTAATGATTAATTATATTGAAAATATTTTTAAAATACATAAATACTCACATTAATTAATTGAAATTTATCCTCTGGCAATCTGTAATTTTTAAAAATTACAAAATTATTTACTTATTCAATATTTTTTTTATTTAAATATTTACATGGAAACAAAAATCGATTGCAAATTAATATTCAAAATAAAAGGAAGAAAACAGTTAAAAAAAAGTATAGTATACCTAAAAACCGAATCTTCATCATAAACAAGTGATATCCTTAATGGTTGGCTTATACTCCTTTTTTGTATTACATGTAATGGTTCAATATGAACTCCATGAATAACCTGAAATATAAAAGAATATTATGAAAATAAAAATATTATATATGTATACTTTTTTTTTATGAATAGTAACAGTAACTGAAATGATTATTTTAAACTTTTCATAATAATAAAAAATTTATTAAAATCATTTTCACTATACTTAAGTATATTGGTAATTTTTTCCTTTCAATTATAAAATAAAAATATATATGTATGTATTTTTGTAAATTCATATGTAAATATTTAATTTGCTCGTGCAGGATAATTATGTAAATGAATGGGTTAAGACATGAATCCATATACGTATACATATACATAATACATTGTTCATTTCTATTCAAGTTAAAAATTTTATATTTAAATAATCAGTATGTATGTACATAAAACCAAAAAGGATGTATAAAAATGAGTTTTTCATATTATATTACTTATGCAGAAAACTATGTAGGTATTTCAGTTATATTCACAGTTTGAAAATCTTTCGATTTGGAGTAAGATTAAATATTTGTATTTAATAGCTTGTATATTAAAAAAAAATAATTACAGGAAATAATAATCCTTTTTGAAGGTCTTTTGTGTAACGAAAATATAACTTTATTTTTTTTCATCGTTTTCATTATTTTTAAAATTGTAAAATTTTATTTGAAAAAAAAAAAATCATTTTTAACTTTCATGTACGGGTGATATTTTGAAACATCCTGTATTTGGTTGAATTTTAGCAGAATAAAATCTAATTAAAATAATTTAATTATTAAGTTCTGAGAATGAATAATTAGTAATTTCTATTACTATAGTTTCTTTTATACCTTCAACAATTAATATGTATATGTATGTATGTATAAAATTACATGGTGGTTTTATTTTAAAATATTTTGAAAACATAATAAAAAAGGGGAAAAAAAAGTATGCTCGTTTTTCATAGTTTTCCCAGGTTGAATTTTAAGCATACTAAATTTATATTTTTGTTTTGTGTTGTTCTTAATTTCCATTGTGGTTATGGTTAGTAAATATTTTATTGCATTATTTATTATTTATTATTATTATTTATTTTTTTTTTTCAAATTATAAATTGTTTATGATTCAATTTGACACCTAAAAATTGTGTGCACTTTTTTACAATATAAGAGATTTGTTCATAAAAACCATGATATTTTCATTAGAATGCTTTTATTGTATTCTAAATTGGTTTTCAATATAAACGTAAAATCATTCGTTTGAGAAATTTCTATGAACTATCTATAAACTAAACGAACAGGTTTCATGAGAGATCTATTATTAATTTTTTTTTTTTATTGTGGTATCAGCTGTCTCCATTTGCAATTTTTCATTTAAAATTATTTTAAACTGTGTGATAATAAATTAATTAAATATTACAAAGTTTTCAAGTGGGTTGAATTTGTGAGAATGTTAAAACCCACACTTAAAAACGTTCTATTTACTTTTTTTTCCGTTTGCGAAAGATTCCGAATTTTTAATTTAAAAAAACAACGGTGTATTATTTTTTTAGTATGTTATTAAAAATTGAAAAATATTGAAATGTCATATGTGTACATACAAATTACTAAACGGTCTTACGATGTAAATTTTTTTGAAAATAATTTTATGATGAACTAAAACGACATTCATAAGTTCATCATTGTATTATAAGGATATATACTGATATATTCGTATGTTTTTAATTCTTATTATTCATAAAATGTTGTATCTGTTAGATAATGCATGAATTATTTGGAATTATTAATATATCTTTTATATGAATATATAGTACGTACATATATATCTATCGATGTACGAAAAAATTTCTAAAAAAGATTAAGGATACTATTTTAATAAGATTAAAAGGGTAAAGTATAATAATTTGAATATTTAATATAGCTTAAAAAATTTCATAAAAAAAAGGATACATACGAGTTGATAAGTATATGTATATACATATATAATAGATTAAAACTTTCTGTACATGTATACGAACGAACTTGAAATATTAAATAAACACTTTTATCAGATATTAAATTACTTTGAAATTCTTAAATTATAAATTAAATTAAAATGTTCATTTTAAGATCCTATTATAAAAAGTATATTGATAAAAAAATTTAAAATAAAAACTTTGTAATATTTATTGATTTTTTAGAATCAAAAAATGAATTTTTAATATCATGAATTTTTTTTTCGTTTGTTTTTTCACCAAATGAATGATAAATATTATTTTTAAAAATTTTTAGAATTCTTTACAAAAATATATAACATATCAAATTTTTTTGAATTGTTAAAATTTATTTATTTTATCTTAAAATTCCATAAAAATTTTTATAAAAAAGATATTTTTATAAGGCAATGACATTAAAAATATTCAAATATGTACAATATATTGTTTATATGAAATTTAATAAATTAATATCGTAGAATACCTCGTTATTTTTATTAAATTGTTTGTACATTCTTTAATAACTATTTTTTTTTCCAAAAAATAAAAGAAATATTCATGGATAAGGAATATTCTGTCTAGACCATTTTTCTGTGGAATTTTCTACATATAAATATCCTAAGGCAGCAATAGTCTTCATGTGATTGTTAGAATATACATACATATAGGTATATATGTGAATGTTCCGCAAAAGTATGTGAATATTTTCTATTAAGTCTTTAAAATCTGCTACAGTATTTATTGAATTAAGATTGAAGGTACTTAAGCAAATCGAATTACGACATACAATAACACAGATGTTCTCAAGAAAAAAATTAAATTTTGTACACTTCAAGTTGATTGACTGGACAGAAGGTGAGATGTTTAATGGATGATTATTTTAATTAAAATAAAAAAAGAAACTGAAATCAAAACACATGAAAAACTAGTGCTAAATTTAAATGATGACGTTTGATTTATTTATTTTATACATGCATATATATGTACATATAAATATGTTCACAAATATTTTTTTCTAATTGAATTAAATACCTACATAAAAACCAAACAAAAAAATAGCACTTAGTTATTTTATTGTAATTATTTAAATCTTTTCGTTTTTCAATACGCTTTTTTTTACTTCTATTATTTCATTAATTATAATTTTACTCACGATAATTTTTTTTTTTTTAATTTCAAAATTACAATAAATTAAATTTGCGACAACTTTTAAAATAATAAGTACATAGGTATGTATATACAAGCTACCAAGTGTATGTACATATACATACATATACGTAATGTATAAATATACTTTTGTATTGTAAATTTATACTTTTTTGTTGTACATTCACTTCTATTGTCTGCATAATATTTTACTCATCAAAATCATGAACATTGATAACTATTGAAGTTTTTTATATAAGAAATCTATCTTTCTATTATGCATCTATTTTGTGAAATATTGAATACTCACAATATCTAGCTATAGATAGGTATATACATATGTATATCTAATAATAATTTATTTCATAAAATAAAAAAAAAATTTGTATAATATGACAAAAGTTCATTAATCTTTCAAGGGAAATTTCCAATCTCTGATGTTATTAAATCTGCTTTATTAAGGAGTTTTAAAAGCTCCTATTTATGTATTTTTTTTCTTTAATACCAGTATGTAGTAGGGAAAAAATATCTTTTATAGATATGTATCTTTCATATATACATATGTACGTACGTATGTGTTAGAGAATTTTGTTTAAATATTACATATGTACATTCAAAATCTTAACACTAATTTCAAAAGGCGTCTCAATTTTCTTTTTTATATATAGGTAAAAAATGATTTGCCAAAATTGAAGCCGGTTATTTTTTTTTTTTAGATTTAAGGTTACCTTTCGCTTATTAGTTTTTTTTTGTTTTCAATTTATCTTTTTTTCTTCTTTATAATAAAATGGTTTAAATAAGGTGAAGGCTGAGGTGATTGCATTCATTTGAAATATAATTTCAATTGAAAATAAGTACGTAACGTACATACGTACTTTTTTTTTTACTTATGTTGTAAGTTAAATAATGGAGCAAAAACAACAAAAACAAATGATAGTATCTTACATATACTCACTTATATGTATCACTCAGGGAGTTTTCTTCATAATATATAAATTAACTAATAAATTACAGCAATGTGGGAAAAAAAAGTGTGCAATATTTAATTATTAGAAGTATGTAGTACATATATGTATCTACATTCTTACTTAATTTAATTTAGCTTTATAAAACAAAACAAGAAAAAGAGTAGAAAATAAAAAAAAAAACTAATGAACCATATCAACCTTCAATTTTCATAACTTTTTTTATATAAACATACTTAATACTAGGAAATTTTATTAAAGAATAAATTTATAATTTGTCATTTCCTTTAAATATGTATAGAAACAGTTTTCATGAGAAAATATAGAAGATATTTAATAATATATAACATAAATTTTCATTGAATGAATAACTGTTGTTATTTTTTTTTTTTATTTAAAATTTTGCATATAAATTCAATTTATTTATTTATTTTTTTTTACAACCGATGCAAATTGTTTGAAGGCTATTTTTTCACTATTTTTTCAAAATAGTGTTGCCATTTACAGTACTATCTTGAATTTCTAAAATAACATAAATATTTTGATTTTTACTTTGTCAGTTCAAAACATTTTAGACAAGAATTTTTTACATATGAAAATGCAAGAAGGTAACCTGACTTTCCTAATTTGCTGCCATACTTTTTATAAGCTATATTACATTTTTTTTTATCTCTATTCTAATACAAAGTTGGGGTTACTGAATATGAAAAAAAAAAAACACTCTAAAAAACATACTGTACGAGAAAAGCAATTTTTTAATAAACTTTATAAAAAAATTCAAATCATATCGAAAAAATATATTATTAAAAATGGCATCACTGATGCTTAACAACAATTTTATAATTCGATTGCAAAATGTCGTGTAATATTTGTAAAATCACGTAAAATAAAATCACGTGAAGTATTGTTTTGTTTTTTACAAGTGAATACCATAGAAAATTCATTTTGAATTAGAAAATGTAATCGAATAATAAGATACGGTTACGGCCCAATTCTGTTAAAGTTGTAGTACATAAATAAATTTCTCAAAAAAAGCTTTAAAGGTCATTAATTATCTGTATAATAACCAAAGAGCAGTTTAGTAGTTTAGTATACAAAATTATAATTTTTGTTTTTTCAACTTCCAGATTATTCTGTAATTGTTTTTTTTTTCACTACTTAACAATATTTTGATAATAAAAATCCAAATATCCATACTTATTGATTTGTTACAATGATTGATCAAATTTGTCAGAAAACATGTTAATTATAAAGTAATTGACAAATCAAAATAATTTTTTTTTTTTGTTGTTTTACATTTCAGTTTTGCCTCAAGCATAATTTCATTTTTTATTTATTAATTTTCAAGATATTTTTTGTTTTGTTTTGTATGATAAATTTATAAATAACTTTTTGCATAAAATAACTATATATTTTTTTTTAGCTTTAAAAGGCAAGGAAATAAAAGAAAAAGTGCCTAGATATAAGATTTAAGTTAAAAAACCAGTTCTACAAGTTTATTATCTTGTACTTTCAATCAGACCAGAACAAAGGAATTTTAAAAGATACTATGCAACTAAATTTATAGAGAGCAGGCGTTTATTGTAACTTGGATAATAATAATAATAATTATTAAAAGAAAAAACCAGATAATAATTTGTTTTTTGTAAATCGGATATGGAATTAGTATTAAGTAATGTCTGGCTGGAAAATTTACTGCGAAAAAAAAACATGTGGTATTCTATATACATATAAGTATGTATGTACATTGTACATAGAATGTGCAAATTTGTAAATGCACAAAAAACACTACATATACGCATTTAGTTACGAATTTATAATAACTTTGCTAAATTTCTACATAATATTTCCATTTATTAACTACATTAATCACAAAATAATTATTATTAATTTATCTTTGTGTATCAACTATATAGGTATACCATGTATGTAAATAATTTGGCATTATCCAGTTATCTATACTTCAAATGAAAAGATACAGATTTTAGGTATAATACATAAATGTACTCGAATGTTACATGAATTCTTTGTCTAAAAATATTTATTTGGTTTTAATATTTAAAATAAGTAAAACTTATTTACAAGAAATATTCATCAATCATATTTTTAAATAAACATATAAAAAGTAGTAGGTATTCTGCATTTTAAATTATTCTATGAATCTACAAAATATTTTGTGTATTGCAATTTATAAATGCATACTCAAGTAGACTTTTATATACGAATTCATATGTATGTATGTACCTACCTATATATAAAATATTTGAATAAATCTAAATTAAGCTACAGAGATTTATTTAAACGCACTTTTTTTTGTTGTTGTTGTGGGTTGTAAATAATATGTTTAATACAAAATAATCCTATAAATATCTTGTGAATATTTTTGTAAATTTATTCCATTTAAAGAGTATTATAATATTTCTATAAACTCTTGAATGCACATTATTATATAGTCATAATACAGTTGAATAATATTTTTAAGGTGCATATGTTTTTTGAAAAATTGTGTAATATCTTTTTAGAAGATTATAAATGACTGAAGTCAACTCTAAAGGAAGAAATAAATCATAATAATTTTTACAAAATTATCGACTTTACAAAACCTTCGAATTTTTCAAACTTCTTAGTTATCAGGATAGTGAAATATTAGCTTAAGAAATTTTTGTTGTCGTGATCCTTGAAAAGAAAGAAATACCAGCACATATTCGTAAACATATATACGAAAATTTAACGTTTTCCCTCTGATTTATCTTATAAACTTTGGAAAAATCCTTGTTATTGTGTGCAAGTGCAGAATACATTTAATAAAAATATTAAAGATTATCCAAAAGATGTTCGTTCATGGAATGTTGCTATACATATATGTACATACATACATACATACATAATATGTATATGTATCTAAATGAATTATTAAAGCCAAAACTAACATTTTAAAGTGTATCTTTTTGTTTTCCACTGTATCTTTAATGAGTTTTGTGCATGCATTCTATAAAATTTATGAACACCTACACTTATTTAAACAAAACAATATTTACTAACGTTATTTTCTAAATGAAAAAAAAAAAAATTATCTATTCGTTTTGTTTAATTTGAAGAAAAATGTTCATTTTTATCTTACTTTTTATTTTTCTAAAATTTCCGAACTAACTTTAATTATTATTCTCATTAATTAATTTAATATATAATTTCACATGATCAAATACCAATTATAGTACACAATACACTATATTACATGGTAAAAATGTATTAAATAAATCGTCATGGTAACATACATTTATAAATTGTAATTGTCTTTTGATATATTTGTTGTTTTTGCTATTCATTAATTGATAATAAAATTCTTCTCAGTATATTTCCCAGAATATTTAAGTTTTTTTTTTTTTTTATCAAAAGCCAACAAAAGTGACATAAATTAAATGATTTCCATTCAATGATCAAGTTCATGTTTATAAAAACTAAAATAGACCAAACTGTCCAAGTTATAGCTTTATAGATATGTTTTTCTGTCGAAAAAAAAAATTTTTTTTTTAAATATGTATGTAATCTAAAGTGTTATTTATTTATTCGAAAACGTAATTTGTCCGCGTGTTTCTAATTTGAATTTAAATATTATTTCTTTTAAAACACAAAAAACAACTTATAAAGTGTTTTTTTTCTTTTGCACATTTTAAAATATATGTAGGTATATAGTTTCTAGAAATATATACATATGTGTACCTATATAGTATAGATTTATTTTTATATATACATATGTACGTATATATAATTATTAACTACTACTACTATATCTTCTAGATATACATACATACTCTAACGTTACGTGAGTATCTAAACAATTTAAAATAATGATAAATTTATTATACTACAACTTCACTTTCAATTGAAATTCATTGAGGACAGACTTGTTGTCATTTTAGTTACGTTTTTTTTTAAACCGGTTCATCAACTTAATGATTTTAATAAATAATAATTGTAATTAATATATAGTATAAAATATATAGACATATACATATATACATAGATACATATACATACATATATTTTCGTGTCGCCAGATAGAGCCGGTATGAAATTGGTAATTTTTTGTCGAATAAATTCATACCTTTATGTATGTTTTTTCTGCAGTTTTATTTAGTTTATTTTATATAGGTAAACAGGCTCATTATATGCATTTTCATATGTATATTTTCATATATGCTCTCTCTACACAAAAATCTGACTTTATAAAACAACACAACAATAAAACAATGAAAAAATGTATCTACATATATGTACATATTACCTAACTTTTTATTTAATTTTATCATATAGGTACATATTTATTATTTAAACTTTTTAAGAGTATGAAAATGCGAAGAGAAAAAATAACCAGTTTCCGGTAAAAACGATATAAAAAATTAACGAATTATAGGTTAAACGGATTATAAAGGAAAATTTCTAAAAATGACAATAAAAAAAAAGAGAATTTTCAAAATATACACTTTTGAAAATTTGTTTATTCATGTATGAGATACAATCTAGAAAAAAAAAGTTTTTTTTATATCTTTAACTTTACTGACATGTTGATTTTAAATTTTTTTCTTTTAGCTCTGAACTACCTTTTACCCAAATTTTTTATTTCAATTTTGAAGTAACATTTCCGAACTTTAGTTATTCCGTATTTTATTTACCTTTGTTTATTTAATTCCCTTTTTTACGAGTATTTTTTTTTTAATAAGGAAAAAAAAAACATTGATACGGATCAAAACACTAATTGAAATTCTATATCTTATGATGTATCATTTAGCAAAATGTTGAATAGAAAATATACCAAGGTATACACATATGTATGTATGTATAAATATATATTTTATTCGACACGTAAGCCATTGTCCGTTCGTACCTTCTTGTACATATGTACATATGTATAAATTTTCGACCTTTAAAAGAAAAATCAATTTTCATTTTAGCGTGAATTTTTCAGTTTTCTTTAACGTACATTGTTTTGTACAGATACATTATGTTTTCATTCAAATGAAAAAAAAAAATAAATAAAAAAGAAATAATTGAAAAGTAAATAGGAAAAAAAAAGTAAACATATAACAAAACAATATGTGAAAATAACAACAAAATTATAGATTTAATATGATATTACTCTTGAGCATCAGTAACCACAATTCATGCGTTAGATTACAAAGATTAAATTGAATGTTCTTATTAAAAATAAAACTTCACTTTTAGTAAAGTACATGATTATGTGGTATTGTAAGTAAAAGCATATATCGAAAACATATATTTCAACACATTTAAAAAAAAAAAGTTGAAGAAAAGAAAAAAAGTATTGACCTTTTTCAAGTTATTGACATTTAATCGAAGGTGAAATGTATTGAAAGATTTTAGTAAGCACATAAGTATAGAATTCTTATTATTCTTTGTGTAAAAAATTTTTTTGTAATTAAATATTATGATGGTGTTGAAAATAAATCAAAATAATCATGATGAAAAAAGGAAAAAAACAATTTGATTGTCGTTAACAATAACCTTAATGCTTCCTACATGGCTTGAATAATTTTTAGTTAAAATACTGAGTATCACAGCGTTTTTTAATTATGCTAAATACAGTAATGTTATCTAGACTTTTTGAATTCTAAAATGGTGTTAATTAAATTTTAATTATAGCATTGATGAAGATTCTCATCACTGTAACAAGAATTTAAATCAGTTAAAGCAACAATACATAATTGTAGAAAAATTAGAAGTTCTTAACTTAATAAGTTGAAATTGTGAAGCTTTTTCATAAATAGATTTTCTTTTTTAAAAAAGTTTAAAAGATTGGATGTATTTTATTCAAATAACTTCTTCCGCAATTAATTGCTTGATATGTTAATTGATTTTATTTATTAAATTAAAATTATAATCAAATAATGGTACATACTCGTATTTTTAAAGGCATTTCGTGCATTTAATTACTCTTTAATGAAGCATATTAATATGTAATAGGTACATACGTCATACATATATGCTGCAACACAAAAAATTTCATTTATTGAAAATTCAAAGAAATTTGAAATATTAGATGCTTATGATGTGTATTGTATTACGTTTTTGTGTATGAAAGTTGTATTTTGTAAAAACTAACTATGCTTTGTTAATTTACAAAGAATTTATTTTTTAATTTTTAAAAGTACATACATACTTTTTTTTTTGTTGAGTATTATTTTAAAAGTTTTTTTACATGCAAAAAAAAAAGAACTAATAAAGAATAATTTTTATATACCATATAAAAAAAAAAGGTAAATTTCATGCTACAAAGATTCATTTTAATGAAATAAAGTAATTTTAAAAGCAAAAACTCAATTCTACGAAACAAATTTTAAACAAGAAAAAAAAAAAAGAATTAAAAGTGAAAAGTTTAAGAAACCACTACAAAATGCAATCTAAAAGTTCGTGAATTTTAACTTTTTTTTTTCTTTTCTTTTTTTTTTCTTAATTTTTATTAGCATTGCCCCCTGACATTTTCTCTCTCTAAGTCAAATAAAACTGGTTTTATACATTTGAACCTGGTTCTTGTTTTTAATATTCATCGTCAACGTTTTCTTTGTTTTTTTTTGTTTTATTAAATTCATCATATTAAAAGACTTTAAAAACAACATTCAACTCAATATTTTACCTTTAAGAATTTTATTTTAAGAAGTCACCTGAACACCTTTATACCTATGTATATGTAAATTTGTTTATGTATACATAGGTACGTACACTGTACAATATTTTTATGGAGTTAGTTTAGTACTTTAGTATGCTTTAATTTTGATCATGCAAACCGTATTATTATGCTTTCAAAAGTGCACTCGTAACGTATAATAATGCACTTAAGTTGGCTAACTTGTTCAGTATATATGTATGTATTTTTTTTTTTGGACCATAATAAAAGCAACAAATAAAATGATGTTTTTGTGATTATTCTGAAAGTACCAATATTGCCAGTAAATAATTTTATTTTATACCTTGTGTTTTTTTTTTTTCAATATGATTCACATCAGTTTTACTGTACTATACTTTGTTTCTTTTATTGTATTACGAAACTATGTTTACAATTATTACTCACGAATTTTATATAGGTACCTATATCTAGTAAAAGGTGTGTCTGATGGTTAGAGTTATATAGTTTTTTCAACACTCAACAACAAAACTTATAAGCAAAAATTTTATTATGCATTCAAATGAAATGAATACTATACTCTATCACCTGGGAAATTCCCGTTCTGTAGATACACATATGTATATAAAAATGTAATATTTTATTAATATGTGTATCATAACACCAACATAATATGTATATGTATGTTATGTGTAGTGCAATAGTTAAATTTAAAACCATGCAATGAATATTTTAATAGATTTCATTTGTTTTTTTTTTTTTATTAAGGAAATAATAAATGTAATTTATTTTCAAAAGAACAAATTTAGTAATATCTCATAATTTTATATACCTACATAATATGTGCATAATAAGATTTTCCATTAACCCAAACACTTTTTTCTTATCCTCTCGAATAATATTAAATTACAATTTTAGACCATTACCATCTTTTGCATGAAATCAAACTACCAAACGACCTTCAAATTATTCAATTATCTATACTTTCATACGAGTATAAATGTTATTGAATGGTAAAACAAGTCTTTTATAATATTATTTTAATTTATTTTCTATCTTCTATCTATCTAACTAAACATACATATACGTATTCATTTTGAAATACATATTATACGTCATCTTACGGTATTTTTCACACCTTTCACAGACATTACGTACATGACACTTGTTATAAATAAATACTCATATTTTATTTTTTATTATAGGCCCTAAAGTCATATATTATATAGGCCTAAACATCAAATTGATGCCTACTTACTTATATACATACATATGTATATTTATTAATATAAAAAATTTTTGATTAAGTTATATGTATTGACTAAAACGCTGTAGGTGATATTTCGATACTGTAAATTTAACAATCTAAATTTATTAAAAAGGTAAATTCATTAATACAAGTAAAAGTACCTAAATTATATAGGTTTCATTAATAAGATTTTATAAATGATTGTTGTTGAAGTTAAAATGTACGTCATAACATTAAATGATTTATAAGATTAAATAATACATTATCTTTAGCTCAAGTGTAAATAAACAACAGGAAGCTTTCCATATTTTTTTATTATTATGAATTTTTTGTTCATTTTTTTCATGGTAATTAAGTAACTACAAAAAGAAAAAAATTATGAGAATCAGGTGGAAATGTAATTATTAATAAAAATTTTCTAAATAATTAATTATTTTCACTCCCATACACAGGAAAAAAAATGGATTGAATTTTAATCTAAACCGGTGTTGAATAAGGTCCGTCCTTTTGGATAACAATTATTTTTATCTTTTTGGATAAACCAAAATGAGTTCACAAATTTAATCAAGTTTGAGTTTTTGTAAATAACCCTATGGAGTTGTTTCAAATTATACAAAATTAATATTTTATTTCGACCGAATTTAGTCTTTTCATTTTCATTACACCAAATGGTGTAATTACTGAAAATAATATGTACATATTTCAATAAAATTTCACAAATTTGGAGTAAAATTTTGTCCAAATAAATAATTCCAAAATAATGCTTTTTCTGGTATAATTTGAGTTTTATCTTTTGAAATGGAGTAAATAAAACCAAAAATTATCTGTTTGGCTACAATTTTTTTATCCATGTGAATAAAATATAAAATCACACCTCCATATTTTTTGCTGTGTAGTAACTTCTAATCGAAATATGGTGAGTTCATAATTTTTTTTTTTAAATTATCATTTAATGAAATAAATTTTTATATAGAACATAATTTTATTACTTTCATACTTTTATCATTAATTTTTTTTTCAGTATCTTATAAATTAAAATTTTATCATTTTTTATTACATTTAAATAATTCTGAAAAAGCTTTTCAAATATTTTTTTTTTTTCACATAAAATTTGTATAATTTTATTTGAAATATTTAAAAGATCTGAAATTTGAAATAGTTGAATAATTAATACATTTTTTTCTTTTCTTTATTTCATTAGAGTTATTTACACGTGTATTTCAGAAGAAAAAAAATGTAAAATATTTTGACATAGTGAAATAGTTTTGTTTTTTTTTCTTATGCAACTATATTTAAAAAAAAAAACAATTAACTAAATTGTATTTCATAATTACCAGTTTGTATCATTTCAATTACAAAATTAAATTATTTTTATTTATTTATTTTTTTTTTTTGGTGTAAAATTTAAGCGAAAATTAAAAAATAATTCAATTGTAACAATTTCTTAAATTTTATTAAAGCCCTTTGAAATAAATCAGTACTACAATGTAAGTATTAAAGTACATTTACTTTGTTTTCATAACTAACAAGATTTATGTATATTACGTGAATATTTTAAGTTTTTTTTGTTTTGTTTTTTGTATTCAATTTTAGTTCATACAATACACTACAATGTTATAGATTTCTTAAGTACTGTAAAATGAAGGTTTTTAGAAGAAAAAAAATGTTACCATAGAAACATTCATAATACTTAATACAGTATATAAATAATTGTATAAATAGAAGTATAATGTAATTCATTAGAAATATTCATAAATAGATATTTTAAATGATATGCTTTAGCTAAATACGAGTATCTAATAAGGATTCAATTCTTAGAATTTTGAATTTGCGTAGGTTTTATTTAAAATTATCTCATCCTTTCTATGTAAAGTATACAACAATTGAAGATAAACAAAGTAGAAAGATATACATACTATATGATACATATGTATGTACTTTTAAGTTTTCAATGTTGCTTTCATATTTAAATAATATTTTTTTTGTTGAAAAAGAGAAGGAGGAAAAAACACTTATGTGTATAATATGTATTTACAGACGTAAGTACAGATAAGGATATAAATTTACATAATTTTTTTTAAAATAATTTTTAAATTTTCATTTTCATATAAAAACTTACAAAATAAAAACTTAAAAGCACTTGGTAATTTCAATATGAATTTCAAATAAATTCTTTTTTTAAACTATGAACACGTAGATGGTATCCGCAAAAAAGTATTTGCATTATAAATTGTTTACAGATACATAGTGTGTTTTGTTTTTTTTTTCTTCAAATTTTTTACAATGGTTAAGCTTAATAATTTACAATAACTCAATAACTATATTATCCTTTTAAAATTAATTTATTTTGTTTTTTTTTACTGTTAAATTTCAAAATAGTTCAAAATATTACGAAATATCAAAATATACCACGCATCGATAAAATATTTAACCTTCAGGTTTTTTAACTTTGAATATTATTTAAATTTTTTATCTAATCCTTAATTTTAAGCTAAAATATTGAAATTTAATTATATACATTTTACTCGGGGATTCTTTTTATTATTTTATTCTTTTATGAATATTTTACAGTAAAATAAAATAAATATTCTTTCTTAGAAGAAAAATTCAAATATTTACAATGCAAATTTATAAATAATGGATTTAAAAAAGGAAGAAGAAAAACATGTACATATGTAGGAAAAATTTTAACAAATTCTTGCATGTGCATAGCAGAGAAATATTTATCCTTAACTGATGATAATTCGAGATAGATACTTGTATCTACATTTTTATATGTCAATTTATAATTTTTTGAGGTAAAATTTTAAAATTTGTGATAAAAAATCCATAACATAAATTTAAATGAATGATTTGTTTACTGAGTAGAAAAGGAAATCGTGTTGTAATTTTACAAATTAATTTAAATGTATGAAATAATAAATCAGATACATAAATTGTCAAGATATTTTTAATTCAAAAATTACAAGCATTCAATACATAATTTACAAGTGTAAAAAAAAATGTAAATTAAATTAAAGATAAGATCACATCTGATTCTAAAATGGTGTTAATTAAATTTTAATTATAGCATTGATGAAGATTCTCATCACTGTAACAAGAATTTAAATCAGTTAAAGCAACAATACATAATTGTAGAAAAATTAGAAGTTCTTAACTTAATAAGTTGAAATTGTGAAGCTTTTTCATAAATAGATTTTCTTTTTTAAAAAAGTTTAAAAGATTGGATGTATTTTATTCAAATAACTTCTTCCGCAATTAATTGCTTGATATGTTAATTGATTTTATTTATTAAATTAAAATTATAATCAAATAATGGTACATACTCGTATTTTTAAAGGCATTTCGTGCATTTAATTACTCTTTAATGAAGCATATTAATATGTAATAGGTACATACGTCATACATATATGCTGCAACACAAAAAATTTCATTTATTGAAAATTCAAAGAAATTTGAAATATTAGATGCTTATGATGTGTATTGTATTACGTTTTTGTGTATGAAAGTTGTATTTTGTAAAAACTAACTATGCTTTGTTAATTTACAAAGAATTTATTTTTTAATTTTTAAAAGTACATACATACTTTTTTTTTTGTTGAGTATTATTTTAAAAGTTTTTTTACATGCAAAAAAAAAAGAACTAATAAAGAATAATTTTTATATACCATATAAAAAAAAAAGGTAAATTTCATGCTACAAAGATTCATTTTAATGAAATAAAGTAATTTTAAAAGCAAAAACTCAATTCTACGAAACAAATTTTAAACAAGAAAAAAAAAAAAGAATTAAAAGTGAAAAGTTTAAGAAACCACTACAAAATGCAATCTAAAAGTTCGTGAATTTTAACTTTTTTTTTTCTTTTCTTTTTTTTTTCTTAATTTTTATTAGCATTGCCCCCTGACATTTTCTCTCTCTAAGTCAAATAAAACTGGTTTTATACATTTGAACCTGGTTCTTGTTTTTAATATTCATCGTCAACGTTTTCTTTGTTTTTTTTTGTTTTATTAAATTCATCATATTAAAAGACTTTAAAAACAACATTCAACTCAATATTTTACCTTTAAGAATTTTATTTTAAGAAGTCACCTGAACACCTTTATACCTATGTATATGTAAATTTGTTTATGTATACATAGGTACGTACACTGTACAATATTTTTATGGAGTTAGTTTAGTACTTTAGTATGCTTTAATTTTGATCATGCAAACCGTATTATTATGCTTTCAAAAGTGCACTCGTAACGTATAATAATGCACTTAAGTTGGCTAACTTGTTCAGTATATATGTATGTATTTTTTTTTTTGGACCATAATAAAAGCAACAAATAAAATGATGTTTTTGTGATTATTCTGAAAGTACCAATATTGCCAGTAAATAATTTTATTTTATACCTTGTGTTTTTTTTTTTTCAATATGATTCACATCAGTTTTACTGTACTATACTTTGTTTCTTTTATTGTATTACGAAACTATGTTTACAATTATTACTCACGAATTTTATATAGGTACCTATATCTAGTAAAAGGTGTGTCTGATGGTTAGAGTTATATAGTTTTTTCAACACTCAACAACAAAACTTATAAGCAAAAATTTTATTATGCATTCAAATGAAATGAATACTATACTCTATCACCTGGGAAATTCCCGTTCTGTAGATACACATATGTATATAAAAATGTAATATTTTATTAATATGTGTATCATAACACCAACATAATATGTATATGTATGTTATGTGTAGTGCAATAGTTAAATTTAAAACCATGCAATGAATATTTTAATAGATTTCATTTGTTTTTTTTTTTTTATTAAGGAAATAATAAATGTAATTTATTTTCAAAAGAACAAATTTAGTAATATCTCATAATTTTATATACCTACATAATATGTGCATAATAAGATTTTCCATTAACCCAAACACTTTTTTCTTATCCTCTCGAATAATATTAAATTACAATTTTAGACCATTACCATCTTTTGCATGAAATCAAACTACCAAACGACCTTCAAATTATTCAATTATCTATACTTTCATACGAGTATAAATGTTATTGAATGGTAAAACAAGTCTTTTATAATATTATTTTAATTTATTTTCTATCTTCTATCTATCTAACTAAACATACATATACGTATTCATTTTGAAATACATATTATACGTCATCTTACGGTATTTTTCACACCTTTCACAGACATTACGTACATGACACTTGTTATAAATAAATACTCATATTTTATTTTTTATTATAGGCCCTAAAGTCATATATTATATAGGCCTAAACATCAAATTGATGCCTACTTACTTATATACATACATATGTATATTTATTAATATAAAAAATTTTTGATTAAGTTATATGTATTGACTAAAACGCTGTAGGTGATATTTCGATACTGTAAATTTAACAATCTAAATTTATTAAAAAGGTAAATTCATTAATACAAGTAAAAGTACCTAAATTATATAGGTTTCATTAATAAGATTTTATAAATGATTGTTGTTGAAGTTAAAATGTACGTCATAACATTAAATGATTTATAAGATTAAATAATACATTATCTTTAGCTCAAGTGTAAATAAACAACAGGAAGCTTTCCATATTTTTTTATTATTATGAATTTTTTGTTCATTTTTTTCATGGTAATTAAGTAACTACAAAAAGAAAAAAATTATGAGAATCAGGTGGAAATGTAATTATTAATAAAAATTTTCTAAATAATTAATTATTTTCACTCCCATACACAGGAAAAAAAATGGATTGAATTTTAATCTAAACCGGTGTTGAATAAGGTCCGTCCTTTTGGATAACAATTATTTTTATCTTTTTGGATAAACCAAAATGAGTTCACAAATTTAATCAAGTTTGAGTTTTTGTAAATAACCCTATGGAGTTGTTTCAAATTATACAAAATTAATATTTTATTTCGACCGAATTTAGTCTTTTCATTTTCATTACACCAAATGGTGTAATTACTGAAAATAATATGTACATATTTCAATAAAATTTCACAAATTTGGAGTAAAATTTTGTCCAAATAAATAATTCCAAAATAATGCTTTTTCTGGTATAATTTGAGTTTTATCTTTTGAAATGGAGTAAATAAAACCAAAAATTATCTGTTTGGCTACAATTTTTTTATCCATGTGAATAAAATATAAAATCACACCTCCATATTTTTTGCTGTGTAGTAACTTCTAATCGAAATATGGTGAGTTCATAATTTTTTTTTTTAAATTATCATTTAATGAAATAAATTTTTATATAGAACATAATTTTATTACTTTCATACTTTTATCATTAATTTTTTTTTCAGTATCTTATAAATTAAAATTTTATCATTTTTTATTACATTTAAATAATTCTGAAAAAGCTTTTCAAATATTTTTTTTTTTTCACATAAAATTTGTATAATTTTATTTGAAATATTTAAAAGATCTGAAATTTGAAATAGTTGAATAATTAATACATTTTTTTCTTTTCTTTATTTCATTAGAGTTATTTACACGTGTATTTCAGAAGAAAAAAAATGTAAAATATTTTGACATAGTGAAATAGTTTTGTTTTTTTTTCTTATGCAACTATATTTAAAAAAAAAAACAATTAACTAAATTGTATTTCATAATTACCAGTTTGTATCATTTCAATTACAAAATTAAATTATTTTTATTTATTTATTTTTTTTTTTTGGTGTAAAATTTAAGCGAAAATTAAAAAATAATTCAATTGTAACAATTTCTTAAATTTTATTAAAGCCCTTTGAAATAAATCAGTACTACAATGTAAGTATTAAAGTACATTTACTTTGTTTTCATAACTAACAAGATTTATGTATATTACGTGAATATTTTAAGTTTTTTTTGTTTTGTTTTTTGTATTCAATTTTAGTTCATACAATACACTACAATGTTATAGATTTCTTAAGTACTGTAAAATGAAGGTTTTTAGAAGAAAAAAAATGTTACCATAGAAACATTCATAATACTTAATACAGTATATAAATAATTGTATAAATAGAAGTATAATGTAATTCATTAGAAATATTCATAAATAGATATTTTAAATGATATGCTTTAGCTAAATACGAGTATCTAATAAGGATTCAATTCTTAGAATTTTGAATTTGCGTAGGTTTTATTTAAAATTATCTCATCCTTTCTATGTAAAGTATACAACAATTGAAGATAAACAAAGTAGAAAGATATACATACTATATGATACATATGTATGTACTTTTAAGTTTTCAATGTTGCTTTCATATTTAAATAATATTTTTTTTGTTGAAAAAGAGAAGGAGGAAAAAACACTTATGTGTATAATATGTATTTACAGACGTAAGTACAGATAAGGATATAAATTTACATAATTTTTTTTAAAATAATTTTTAAATTTTCATTTTCATATAAAAACTTACAAAATAAAAACTTAAAAGCACTTGGTAATTTCAATATGAATTTCAAATAAATTCTTTTTTTAAACTATGAACACGTAGATGGTATCCGCAAAAAAGTATTTGCATTATAAATTGTTTACAGATACATAGTGTGTTTTGTTTTTTTTTTCTTCAAATTTTTTACAATGGTTAAGCTTAATAATTTACAATAACTCAATAACTATATTATCCTTTTAAAATTAATTTATTTTGTTTTTTTTTACTGTTAAATTTCAAAATAGTTCAAAATATTACGAAATATCAAAATATACCACGCATCGATAAAATATTTAACCTTCAGGTTTTTTAACTTTGAATATTATTTAAATTTTTTATCTAATCCTTAATTTTAAGCTAAAATATTGAAATTTAATTATATACATTTTACTCGGGGATTCTTTTTATTATTTTATTCTTTTATGAATATTTTACAGTAAAATAAAATAAATATTCTTTCTTAGAAGAAAAATTCAAATATTTACAATGCAAATTTATAAATAATGGATTTAAAAAAGGAAGAAGAAAAACATGTACATATGTAGGAAAAATTTTAACAAATTCTTGCATGTGCATAGCAGAGAAATATTTATCCTTAACTGATGATAATTCGAGATAGATACTTGTATCTACATTTTTATATGTCAATTTATAATTTTTTGAGGTAAAATTTTAAAATTTGTGATAAAAAATCCATAACATAAATTTAAATGAATGATTTGTTTACTGAGTAGAAAAGGAAATCGTGTTGTAATTTTACAAATTAATTTAAATGTATGAAATAATAAATCAGATACATAAATTGTCAAGATATTTTTAATTCAAAAATTACAAGCATTCAATACATAATTTACAAGTGTAAAAAAAAATGTAAATTAAATTAAAGATAAGATCACATCTGATAATTTTTAATAATTTTATTTAAATTAAAAAAAAAACGTAAAGTTAATCATCAAAAAATATAAAATGAAAAATAGTAAATACAGTGAAACTCCAATAATCCGAACCAAATGATGGCAGGCCCAAATCGGATTACAGAAAAATTCGGATTATTGAGGTGGTATTATATAGCCAAAATAATATAAAACAGTGCAGAATTAAAGTAAACTGCTTTTCTCTAGTGAATTCAGTGTTTTATGAGCACGTTTTTTTTGGAAGTATTCATTTTACACAAATTTTAAATTGAATTATTATTCTATACCACTTAAAAACTTGTAATAAGTAATGCACAAATTTGATAACAAATAAAACATAACGGGAAAATTTTAGTTAGCTAATAACAGTAAATTATTTATATTTATGAAAATGAGAACAAAGCAAATTTTTGATTTTATCAAACAATTCGGATTACAAAAAACATTCAATTCCTATTATAGAATGTTTAATGCATAAATTTAAGACAGTCGGATTATTGGAAATTCGAATTTTTGGGGGTTCGGATAATCGAAGTTTCACTGTACATACACATAATATGTATAAAAAATAATTATTTTATGCAAAATAATAATGAAAGCAATTTACAAAAAAAAAAAAAAAAAAAATAAATTAGGCCGTAAAATGGATTTTTTTTTTCTATGCGCTCTATTAATATTTCGAATTGTTTACATGATCAACAATATACATATAATTGACTATAATTTTCATACGATAATAATTATATTTAAAGATAAAATGCGAAAAATGTAAAAAGGAAAAAAAGAGTAAAAACATGAACACATATGTAATTTAAAAAAACAGAAATAATGAAGACGTATATTTAGTAATTTTCAACATGGTCATGGTCGATAATAATTATTCTAATATAAACTTTCTTTTGCATGTTAATAATTTTATTTATTGTAACAAATTGATACTCACATCATATTCAATAAAAATGATAATATACATATATTCGTATATACATATAGAGTTAAATTATGTGTACATAATAGATATGGTTTTTTTTTTTATTATCTACATCATATGAGAATAAATAAATATGCAATATATTACATTATAATGCATAAAACTTACTTATAAAAACATAAACATAATAATACATACATATCTCATTGATGTCAATATTATCATGTGTATATTGTATCTATGTATATCATTTAACTTTAAGTTGAACAAGATTTTGTTTTTTTCTCAAGAAAAGATACACAATTTTGACACATAATGGTAATCCTCATAAATATAACACTGTATACGAGTACTATATCAGCACACGATTTTTTGATATGTACATACGAGTATGATAATAATATAAACTCATTCATTCATACTTCTTACTAAATTACGAATATGAAAAAAAAAAATGTATTTTGTATTAACGAAAATTTAACTTTAATGTGATGATTTCTTGTGACACTTGATACACCAAACTGCGACTATTATCTTTAATAAATTATTTCATTCCTGCTTTTCCATTTAACTTCAGATGAATTAATCGTGTTATGAGGAGATTATTTGTGCTATTTTTTGTTTTCAAAATGTTTATATGTGATGTATGAACACATTTTGATACAAAATGTTTTCCATCTCATAACACAACATCATTTTTTATAAAGTGTGTATGTACTTATATCTATAACATACATACATACATATGTATTTAAATTATTTATTGAGCTTTTTACCTACTAAGGAGAAAATTATATATTTTACAAATTTATGTTACGGTTAATTTGAATTTTTTTATTTTCAAAAGATTTTTTAATAGAGAAAATATATGTATAGTTTAACAATTTGACACACATAACTAATCAATAAATGTATACATACTCGTATGGATATATAAAAGTAGGTACATATATGGAGTTTTTTTTTTTTTTTGAATGAAGGTTGTTCTTTCTATAAAATAAAATTCATTAATGATTAAATCATTGGAATTGACATATTTTAATAAATATAATTTCTATTTAGTTTTGTTATATCAGAAATGTAAATTGAAAATTTCTATTTTATACATAATTATAATAAAATACAAGGTGTTTCAGACAATTCGAAAAATATCAAGGAAGTTGCCTAAAGTACTATTACATTTTTTATTTATTATTTTATGCTTTAAGTATTTCAAAAAATATGGTTTTTTCATGAAATTTTTTTGTAATGCCAAAGATTGTCTCAAAATAAAATCTTACATCAATATAATATGCAATATTCTATGAAACACCCTTCAGTTGGCATAATTTACTTAAGTATATGTGAATATTTAAAAATGTACCAAAAAAATATTTAGTATATTAAAATTTCATTTCATGTTTTTTTTTTTTTTATTCTTCCAAATTTAGATTTAAAGATACCATAAGATACCTTCAAATAGTACACAATTTCTTTTGTACCTATAGATACAAAAGTACCGTTATTAAATAAATCAAGATTTCTTCTTCTAAATTGGTAAAATATGTACAAGTATCTTTAGCTAACTAAAAAATATATTTTTTTTTGTTTTTAAACTTTTATTACATACGTACAAAAATTTTGTAAATAAATTTATACTTGACCAGTTACGTATTTCATTTAGTAAGCCAAAATAATAAATAAAACCATGGAAATTCATGATTTATGTTGTTCTAGTTGACAAGTCAATAACCGCCTACACATTTTATTTTCTTTGTATCTTTTTCCTTCGCAAAAAGTTCACCCAATTTTTTGTTAAAATAATTGAATTTCCCATTAAAAGTTTTTTTTTATCCAAAATTAGAATGTCATGATGAAAAAAAAAATTGCGTACTTTAATTTGAATATTTTAAAAAATAAACAAAAATTAAATAAAACACCAACACATGAAAATAGTTTTTTAAAAAAAAAACCTATTAAGATTTCAAACATAATGTTAAAAAATTTAAAAGGTGGCAAATATATTTTTTAGACTTTAAATAATTGAAAACCACAACCTGTTGCACTTTGAAATAATAAAAAAAAACATTAGTCAAGGCAGTGTTAATTTTTATTCAATCTGATCAGAAATTACAATTTTTCTGTCCTAGATCGCTTCACTTTTTCTTTTTTGTCTTTACCCGATAAGCATTGACAATTACCTGATGTACTTTGAAGATAGCATACCAATATATATTTTTTTTAAAATTTTATTATTTCACATTAATCTTCCTTCCATTGATTCATTTTAATCTTGTAGTCACACAGCATAATTATTTCGTCATTTTAAATATTTCAAGTAATTGTATTTATGATATTTACATATATTTTTTTTTTTTGTTGTTATTTTTGACACGTAATAATTTAAATTGATTTCATTCAATTCAAATAAAGAGAAAACATAAGAAACGATAAACAATAAAATTTAAGAGAAAATATATACAAAATAGTTATCTTACATAATAATTTATTTTTGAAGAAAAAATAAAAAAAAATACACAATTTTGCAAAATTAAAAAGAAAGTCGAACAAACAAGAAAAAAAAAAAATTAATAAAAGAAGTATCTTAAGATACTGACATCATGAAAATGAAAACTAAGTAAGTATGTACTTAATGAATTGTTTTTGCTGCTATTTACTTATGTACATACATACATAATTCATTAATTCATAAATTATTAAAGAAAAGATCATTCATATTCCGTATTTTTTGGCATGTGAACTTTTGTTTTTGGAGGAAAAGAAAAAAGTCGTGGGCTTTTTGAATGAATTAATTTTGTTTTTTTTTGTTTTTTTGTAGGTTTCTAATTTCACGTGACAAACAACAAATATGATTGTAAAAAGATTATCGCATAGTGTCATCGTTCGGAGTTAAATTTAAAAATTTTTTTTCTAGCAAGGGCTCATCCAAGGTGCATTATAGATCAGATATGAAATATGTAATTATCATCATCATCATCATCATCATAATCATTTTTGGTGTGATGAATAACAAAATTATAGTAGTTATGATGACTTACTGTGTATTTAAACATTAAATATCTAATCATGTGATTGTGATATCTAAAAAAAAAAAATCAACATTTTGAAACAATAAAATATTTGAATTTTTTATAAATCATTACTATGAAGATTTTATATTAAGTTTTTTTTTCTAGTAAGTATATTTGTATTTTTTTTTTCATATAATTTTTTTCCGTTTTTATGTTAGGTTCATTGGCATAATGATATACCATATTATATACTCGTACATATATTGTTAATAAAAAATTGCCACCAACTGCGGAAATAAAATGAAAACTTATTTACATTCGAAGGTTTTTTTTTCTAGGTGTATAAATGCAATCGTTATATTTAATATACGTTTGATGTTTATATACGTACATATATATGTATATCCATGAGAGAGACATGTTATAAAATGTAAATATGGAAACTATAAAATGTCAGGAAATAATCGGAACTTTTGATTGTTAGTACCTACTTTTTATATATGTATGTTTAGTAGTACATCTGTATGTACATATATGTATGTATACTATATAAGTGTGTACAAGTTGCGGGTTGGGTGGGATGACACGACTGTTGACTGCATCTACATAATGTTTATAGTTAATCATGATGTAATGAAATAACAAAAAAAAATTTTAGAGGGCTAATTTAGATATAGAGGAGATATTTATCAGAGCAATGTAAATTTAAAAATAATGTTGAAAAAATAGCAAAGTATTTATAAAAAGCGTTTAATAGGCCATTTAATTAATTGGAAACTGTAATAGGGTAGAAAAATCTGTATCTCTAAAAGTAAATTGTATATTTATATATGGTAATTTCGCTAAAATTAGTTATATGGTTGAAAAAATGTTGATTTTATTTATAAATATAATAAAAGTAAAATTGATTTATAATCATGATACAGACAATCATTAGAGCTCAGAGAAAAGGTTAAATGAACTCATGTGAACTTTTTAATTTTCTTTTTGTTTTTTAAAGGTTTTATATATTTGATTATTTTTTAAACTTTAAATTAAGCACAATGACATATTTTTTTGTTTTTTTGTTTTTTCAAATACGAATAAATAATTTAAATTTTTCTAACATATAAGTTTTTTAAAAAAAAAAAACTTCAAAAGTAGCATTTCATCATAACTTCATCAATATAATTTAAATCATTAACATGCCATCCACTAATATATTACAAACATTCTTTCAATTACTGTTTTCATGTTGTATTTTCATTTCAATTGTTATATTTATACATTAAACAATACAAATTTGTAATTTGCAAAAAGTTATAATCAATATCTTTGATCATAAATACTAATCAGTGTAAATTGTTCATTTAAATTAAATTCTTATTGTTAATTTACAGTTAATTAAAAATAACAATGCCTTCTACATTAAGTACGCCTCTTTTCAAGTTCATTATCATGCTTAACATGTGGACTTAAACTTTATGCAATACAATAAGAATTCATAAAAAAAAAATAAATAACGTACATATAGTACGTACTTTTTTTATGTGTTAAATATTTTTATGCTATTTTTTTTTATACTTAGATGAGAGTTTTGAAAAAGATTTATTCAGTATTTATTAACTAAAAATTAAATAAAAACAACTTTTAGACAAATAAAATAAATTTAGAATTTAAAATAACAGTATTTTGATAATGAATTTTAATGAAAAATGAAATTATGTAATAATAATTAAAATTTTTATATGATTTTATGATAAAATTTTAAAAGTTGTATTTTATATAAAGCAATTAAATTAGATTTTATTGGTCTTTTGATAGAAATAATAACTACAGAAACAATAAATCTTTTTACGGTTTTTTTTAGTTTTAAATGAAAAGTAATAAACGAACATTCTGAAAAGTACATTTTTCATACATATGTACATATATAATTTTTTTTTTTTAATGTTACGATACAATTTAATACAAAGTTTTGTAAATATTGCATCCCCTTTTTTTGTTTTCATTACTAATTTATCGTCTCTTATTCATTTGTATAGTTTGTATTCAATATCTGACTTGAATATTTAATTTTTACATACATAGAAAATCTTTTATCACCAAGGATTTTATATGTATATATTCACATACATAACTACATATAAAAAATGTAATTGAACCTTAAATATAATAAACTAATTTAAATATTGTATGATTTTGTAAACTATGTACTCGTATATGTATGTATATAGTACCAAATTCACTTACATATATAATTTATTTATTTATTTCATATTTATTGAGAATTTTTATAAAATGTAACACCTTCTACTTTGTCTGCAATCTACTTTTATTTAGTTAAATGAAATTTTGAAACAAAATTTATATTTAATTTTAAATTCATTTTCAATAACAATAAGTTCAATTAAATGTCACACACTATGTACGTATACATATACATACGTATATATGTATTTATTGTATATTATGAAATATCAAAGGAGAATATTGAAAAAACAAAAACAAAAATAAATAAATAAAATAAAAACAACATTAATTGCATAATTCACAAAAATTAAATATTTTTTATTCGTAATTGAAAATATTAAACACGTGTACAATACTTAACATTTCAAAGACACGTAAGTCTCATATTCAAATATTTATGTATATATAAAAAATAGATATTGATATTATGGATTTTTGAAATTTCATACTTTTATACGAGTATATAAGTATCTATCTGTTTTTTTAGGAGAATTGAGACAATAGATTGTATCATGGTTATACATACTTCAATTTTAAATATTAGGCTATACACTTATGTAACTAAATATTATTTTTCAATAAACTAGGTGAAATTTTGTTTAAAGTACTCTTTATGTTTGTCTGTTTATATTTTTCAATAAGAGCGGGTTTATACGGTCACTTTTTTCAATGGCATTGTCGCCCATTCCGCTTTGTTAAATTACGAAAAAGTCGTACGTACGTTTACACAGTCACTTTTTTACCATAGCTCAAATTCTCTTCATTCTCTTCTATACCGATTTCTTGTTAGGTAAGATGAAACGACAATATATGTTGTGTATGTTTCATCTCCATATATAAAGATAGATATGAGCTGTGTCACTACAAATATAAAATGAAAAGGAGATGCGATAATATAAAAAAAAATTCAAAATTACGAATATAGCACAAAAGGGAACCGGCGTGCTCGAAGAAAAAGTTCGATTATCCCGTGAGTGACTTCCCACCACATACTTGTTACTTCTTTCCTATTTAACAAAGCGGAATGGGCGTCAATGCCATTGAAAAAAGTGACCGTATAAACCCGCTCTAAGAGATATATATTTTTTTTTTTTTTGCAATTCATTGAAATTATTATAAGTATCGTGTTTGCTTTATTTATAAAATGTAGGTTAAAATCGTTTCTATTTAATAATTTTAGATATCTATCTATACATATTTGTATAGTTGTTGAGAACTAAAATATATATAATTTATAAATTTATGTAATTTACAAAATTTAAATTGCATTTGAATAAAGGATTAAATAACAAAAGATACAAATTACTGTACATACTTGTACATACGTAAGTATACTTATAAAAACTAATGAAAGCTATTTTTGCAAAAGAAAAAAATCAAAGAGGTAAGTATTTATTGAATTTAATAAAATTTCTTTATTGTTTGTAAAAATCCAATTAATGTGATTAATTTAAATTTCATAATTTGTATAAAAGTGAAAATTTTCACATTTTCACGTAATCTACACAACACTTAATTGAAATAATAATTAGTACCTACCTAACCCATAGGAAATATGAAAATGCTATTTAGCTTATTTAAACACATATACTTAATTGTGAAAATTTAAATATTCAATGATTGTTTTGCAACATAAAAATCTACAAATTTTTATTTGTTTTTCTTCATATTTTTTTTTTCTTTCAATAAATACAAGAATAAACAGATGCCAAGTTGTTATTTTTTGTACTTTCCTTTAATGACAATATTACGAGAAACTTTTTTTTTGTTGTTTTGTTTTTATTTTCCACTAACTTTTTTACAATTTGTTTATATTTATTTATTTATTCAAAACAGTACATTTATTTATTTAAATTTTTTTTTTTTTTTTGTACTTAACGTTGATATTTTATTCAAAGTTTTACAACTAATTTTATCTTCAAAGAATGTTTTTTCTACTGTGTTGCGAATTATTATTTGCCAACTATTTTTTAATTTTATTTTTAAAAATAAATACGATATGTAAAAATGTAACTGTATACATATTTCTAATTAAGTTTTATTTGTAGTTTTATGCATAATTATTGTGATTATCTAATTATATTTTTATCAGTTAATCAAAAGAGAAATTGTTGTTATTTTTTAATTAAGTACCATTACTGATGGCATTAATTGCATTCTACTATTTACAGGTGGTTTTTTTATTTATTTATTTATATTTTTTTTTTTTCAAATCATTAGCTGTGCATATTTCATTTTATTAAAACGATCAAAATAATTTTGTAATTACAATATGTAGTTTTCAGAATTTAATTTTCATGGTAAAAAATGATTGATTGACATCAAATGTTAGTTTTAAAAACATAACAAACTATCAAAAACAATAACTCGTTATTTTTGTAATAGAATTTTTCATTGAAAAAAAAAAATAAATAAATAAAAATAAAAAAAATTTATATTTATGGCTGTGTCAGCAACACTTTATTCTCATGTATTCTGTATTTCTATAAGCCTTTTAAATTTTTGAATTTTAAATAATAATTTATTGTAAAAAGGATATTTTTCTTTCATATATTATGTATTTTATTCACGAAAATCAAATAAAATTAGTAACTATACGTTCTCGGTTTAGGTATACAAAAAATATGTAATTTAAAATAATATAATCAATTAATTAGAACACATATTTTTGTGGTAATGAATCTGATATTTAAATGGAAAATATATATATATATATATACATATATTAAAATACACCCTAATATTCATTAAAAATTATTTACATTCGAGTTTCAATTGAAAAAGTTGAAAAATCTATTTTATAATTGTTTTGTATTTGTTTACGAAATTTTTGTACCATGCCATGTCTCAAAGGGGTTTTCCATTTTTAATAAGAAAATAATTAATTTTTAGAAAAATATAAAAATCACATTTCGTGTTATGTTCCAATATTGATTTTATTATTCATTTTAAAATTTAAAAAAAAAAATAGATACATGAGATCAATAATTATATATTCCAGTTACAATTATGTATGTATTCTTGTGTGTGTGTGTTTTTTTTCGGAATTTTTAACATTTATTTATCATGACGTGTGGCATAATAATAAAAATATATTTTGCATAAAGAGTCACGTCTTAAGTATGTGAACGTTAAAGTCAATTTATCATTATATGAATAAAACGTTTATAAAAGGCGAATAATAAAAATAATAGAGAAAATAATAATATAAAATTTTTCTTTATCTTTCTATTAAGTAAATAAACATGTTTCAATTTGTTCAGTTGTGATGTGAGTAAACTAAGATGTGGTAAATTCAGATACATTTACACGTTTAGTTATTATAACTCATAGAGAAAAATATATGTTAGTTGATTATTAATAATACAAATTTAAAAAATACTATGTTCTCATTTTTAAACCCTTAGAAGGTATATATCTTTAAAATAAAAACTTTAAAAGGGATTACAGTTTATACTTTAAGGATTGGTAATATACTTATATACATACTTTGTGTGAAATACATATACTGTACGACATGTATAGTTATTTAGTATATAATTGGAAAAATTATAATGATGTAAAGAAAATATTTTAACAAGATAAAATATAAGTACTCCCTCTAAACAAAAATATACATAAGTAAAACAAATTGCAAATTTACTCAATTTAAATAAAAAAAGTTTTTGGATGATATTTCCTCTAAATCAAAATAAATTAATATGAGAAAGTTTTTTTAATTTAAATATTTGTTGACTAGGGAAAATTTTCATGTTCTGTTTAGTGGTATTAAAAATATCTAATTTATTTATTTTATTTTTTTAAAAAAGTTGTTAGACTTATACTCGTACATTTGTTTGTATATTAGTTATCTTTCAAAACGACAAACAAACAAAATAAAAATTTAAAAAAAACAGAGAAAAATATTATAAAATTATATTTTTTAAGAACTTGTTGATCTGCAGTGCAATAAAAGTAATTTTTGCGTTTGAAATGAACTTTAAACACCACAACCTTACTAGGGATATAATTATGTATTATTTTCTAAAATATATAAAATACATTTTTAAAGAGTAAAAAAAAAAAATTAGATTATTTGTAACTTAAAGTTTAAGCATTCTTATAAAATGTTACCATGGATATAAATACCGCTTCAATTCAAAAAAAAAAAAAAAAAAAAAAAAAATATATATTAAGTATGTATATGTATAAAGGATGAAAATAAAATAGATTAAAAAGTTATGTGTTTACTGAAATCCAAATTAAATTATCCTTCGTTAACATGTTTTTTTAACATGATCTTTTATAAAATGAAATAAAAAAAATAAATAAATAAATAAAATGTTTAAAAATAGAAAATACGTAGGTACAGTAAATTATACTTATATGTAATTGTCATAACGATGTATGTAGGAATTTTAAAAGAATATGTACATAAGTATGTATCTAGGTATGTATGTACCATATACATACATACTTTTTTCAACATTTTCTCATGAATTTTGTATCTTAGTTACATTTTTAGTTTTACACTTCAGTAGATATGAATTTTTTTTAATAAGGTGATAAAAGAGTGTTTTTTAATTGATGATTCGTTCAAAAGTTACTAAATGTAAATGTAAAATTACTAAATTATTTAAAGTTGTTTTCTTAAATGAAAAAGGACCTAGAATTTTTTTACCAGAAAAATTGACTACCTATTATTAGGTAAAAAATAGTTTTCGAAAATCTATGTACATAAGCATACAAAAAAAAAATCACTGATTTAAATTTACTTTGGTCACGAAAACATAGAAGAAAATGTTTTCACGTAAAAGAAAATACATAATAAAATAAAATTTTAATTTTGAATAATACAACCTATTCAGCTTGATGTCACGCAAATTTATGAAATTATTTTTTTATGTATGTACATACATACATACATCTTCCAGAAATGATGTCCTATTATTGTGATTAATTAGGTGTTCGGTTAAAACATAAAATTTAATCAAGTATAAATTCTCTTATGGGTCAAATTAACCTTTTCATTTTTTTTGTAGGCATCGATGAAAATAAAAATAAAATAAAAAAGCGAAATACATTTTTTTAATTTTAAAAATAACTTTCTTGATGTCAGCAAGCAACCCACAGGCAAAGTTCCATATATGTTATGTATATATACAAAATTTTTCGATAAATCCTTATCATATTTCCAAATTTTATACTTTTTATATGATGTGATGACGTCATACTTTTGCTACAATATTGGTATGATTAATAAATTTGGCTGATTTAATTTTCGAGCCAAAAATAAGGATATGTAGGTATAAAGAGGACTTATTTATTTCGAAATGTAGACTTTACTTAGTATATATGAACATACAAACATATCTAAATTTTTATGTTTATAATAATAATTTTTTTTTATTTACGTAGGTACATTTATTATTTTTTAAATCTTTCTGACTTTCTACTTTAATTGATTAATAACATATTTCCTCAATTAATCGGTATATTTTTATTTAAAATAATATTTGCACAAACCTCATGATGTTTTGGATGCTGATGATTACAATGATGTTCTAATCCATTTATTAATATAATTCCGAATTTACTCAAACAAAATAGAAGAAATAGCGTCCTTTGTAAAAATCCAATACGAATACAAATAAAAAATTCACGTGTACTTTTATCACACATTTTAGGTATATTCTATCTTTTCTTTCTCCTCTAATACAACTTTATTTTAAAAATTTATCAATGAAATTATCATACAAATATATTTATGTATCTACTATATTTATATTTTTTATTTTAAAATATTTTCAATCTGATTTCATAATAATTATTATTAATTTTTACTATATTACAATTTAAATTTATTTCCATTTTGTATCTATTTTTTTAATCAATTTATTTATGTTCAATTTAAAACACATCTGTTATATTATTCATAAATTTTTTTTCATACAAAATAATAAAAAAAATCAATTAACTAATTTGAAGAATATAAAATTGTATGTACAAATATCATTAAATATAGTGTAAATATTAAACAGATTTTAACATATATTTATTCATTCATTTAAAAAAAAAAAAAATTTTTTTTGTTTTATTTTTGAATTAAATCGATTTATCACTTCGCTAAACCTAGTAATATTTTTCAATCCATTACAATTAAATTATAGTAATTAAAAGCCGCTAAAAGCACACAACAAAACAATAACAATTTAAATTCAAAATTAATATTAAAATATTTTGTTACATTAAAGAAGCTCAGCTCACTCAACACATAACAATCTTGTACATTTTTCCTGTCAAACTGAACAATCTGAAACAAATTGCAGCTGATTTATATTAAAAATTGTATAGTTTTTTGTTGATGATAAATGATAAAATAAAAATTAAAAATTAAAAGAGAAAAGTGTGAAAGATAAAACAGATTACGACTGTTAAGCAGTAAAGAAAACTTCAGAATTTTATTCGTGGAGAAACAGTATAATGAATCCACTTTAAATTTTCACAAATATTATTATTTTTCATATAAAAACACATACAATCTACGATGTACTTAAAAAGATACAAAAAACATGCATTTATATAACTTCAGTTGCACAGATAAAAATTAAAACAAATTGTTTGAAAACTTCATTTGTTTTCATGTTGCTAGCTACGCTGTCATCTCTAGTATTCTGTTTTGAACTTATCACAAACTAAATATACATTTGAGACTTGTAATACTGAAAAAATAAAAGTACTGCCACTATTTAGCACTTTTGAAACGAACGTTGAATTTTAAATCATTTTAAAATTTAAAATAATATTTGAAAAAGAAAAAAACTACTTATATAATATTTTCCGAAATTCTGAACACTTTTATTGTGATTGTGTTATAAGAAATTTAAAATTAGAAATTACTTTTAAAATCTTAGTACTAACTACTTTTAAGTACTGAGGTACTAATGTACTCATGTACATACATATTTAATACGAAAGAATTTTTTGATTACAAATGCTTTTTGGACTTCAACCCCCTTAAGTGAAAATGGAAAGTTTTGTTGCTATAATCATTTAAAAGTCGAATTTTTCTTCTTAATTCTTGGAGGGCCTTTTATTTTAATATTTTGTAATCTACAAATATACGAGTAGTACATATATGTATGTATGATAAAAAATTTAGGTATGTCCAGTAATTTACCGGTATTTATTCTTTTTTTTAAAAAAAATTCAACCATTACTATCTTGGTCAAGGTTCAAAATATTAATTTCAAATATTAAAATACCATCAGAATGAAAATTAGCTTGCATTTTTTTTATTCACGTTTCTTGAAATCACTTTTTCTTTAAAATAAAATAAAAAAATGAAATGACATAATGACCTTTTTGTAATTCTAAATTCAATTAAAATCAATATATTATACATTTTTTTTTTTTTAAATATAATACATAATTATATTATATATATTTAGATTATAAAAATTCATTATTTTCCACTTTCTTTTTGCTTAAATTATACATGGGCAAAATTATTTTATAGACTTTTAAATAAAAGAAGAAAAAAAAACAATGCATATGTAGGTACTTGAAACACTTATAATTTCTATAAAACAATTTTATTTCTTATTATTATACGGTTGTAATCAACAGGAATAATTGCTTTTTTATGTAATCATCACAAGCGGTCCATACTTTGTTATTTAGTACTTGCGCAAAACATTTACAATTTATCCTCATATAAAAGGAACCAAGAATCAATGATCTTACTTTAGTTTAGTTTTTTACAAAGAATTTATAAATTTTGGTGTTCTTTTATAATTATTTTTAAAGGATATACACAGAAGATAAAAAAAAGTTCCTAAATTAAAAAATGAATTTAATATTTGTGATATTTACTTGCGCTTGTGGTCTACAATTATCTACATCAGTAGTAAAAGGTTTAGATAATGGTATGACATTAATGACTATCTTAGTGAAAATCTTAGTTAAAATATACAATCTTTCAATCTATTATGTATAAAAAATAAAATAAGTTCCTAATTATATTTTATTATAATTAAAGATATACCAAGAGTAATTGATGATTGCCAAGTAACACCGGTTATTCATGTTCTACAATATCCAGGATGTGTACCAAAACCAATACCATCATTTGCATGTATAGGTAGATGTGCTAGTTATATTCAGGTAATGTTATTTAAATTTATAATTACACTTTTATAATGTTTCTTTTGTGAATTGTATTGTTTTGAAACAAAATTCATATTGAAACTATTTCAATAGGCAAAATGAATAGAACAGAATACAAAATTATTGTAGAATATTTCGGTCAATAAGATTAAGATAATTGAAATAAGAGAAAATATTATTATATTCAAAATGAATGTGAATGTGTATAGTTTTATTATTTTAATTAATTAATTAGTAAACATTACAATAGAAACTTTATTATTCTTCAATAATAGATAATGAATAATATAATCGTTTTATGAAAAGAAGAATGTGATAAAGGATTATAAATTTATGAATTAATTAAAAGAAACTTTCTTTGATTTCTTATACTTGTACATGAGGACAAGTGTTATTTGATAATAATATTTTTTTTTAATTTTCCAAAGTGAATTTTTAAGTTTTTTGTTTTTGTTTTTTAAATTTTTAAAGGTATCTGGAAGTAAAGTATGGCAAATGGAACGATCATGTATGTGTTGTCAAGAATCTGGAGAACGTGAAGCATCTGTTTCATTATTTTGTCCAAAAGCAAAACCAGGAGAGAAAAAATTCCGAAAGGTTTAACATATACATATACAATATATATATATTTTTTTAAAATATTAATAAACTAATTTACTGAAAATATTTGTAAACTAAAAAAAATAATTTTTTTTTCTTATTAAAGGTTCTAACAAAAGCACCATTAGATTGTATGTGTAGACCTTGTAGTGGAATTGAAGAAAGCGGTATAATACCACAAGAAATTGCCGGATATTCTGATGATAGTCCATTAAATAATCATTTTCGAAGATCTTCAATTCAATAAGTTCCTGATAAAAATATTTTTCAAATTTAATTATTCAATGATAAATACCAATATGTATGAAAAATTTATTAAGTGAAAAACTTAAACAACTTAAAAGTGAATTTATTTGTATTTATTTTAATTTTAATTTTTTTTTTTTACAATTATAAATACATTGGCTAAGCTCTTATTATTTATTGTTGTTTTTTTTTTTTTTGGTTTGATAACTGTTACTGATAAGATATTATTGAAAATAAATTCATATACTGAAAAAGTCAAGTATGTACCTATACAAAAGCCTCAATTATAAAGAATTAAAAAATAAAATAATGTGGAAAATATTATAATAACCATGTTTTATGATCTATGTATATTGTTCATACATAATATGTTATTATAAAATATAAATTTTGAATATTCCCAATGAATTTTTTGCCTGACATATGTTACATATGTATGTATGTATACTCGTACATATGTATATCTATCTACATTATTAAAGTTGTTTAGATAACATAATTTTTCTTTTAGCTTATGATTTAAATTATATCAGACTTATAGGCCCAATACACCATCAAAAAATATCAAAAAATATTGAAATCACACAATCAGCATGCACAATCATTCAATCAACACCATACACTGTCAGTTAGCACTTTTAAGTAGGGATAGCATGCACAATCACATATGTAGCGTATGGGGCCTATTAGTTAACTACATATGTACACACCAAATAATTTTTGTTATTGGAAAAAAGTAAGAGAAATTTTTAAAACTAAAAAATTGTAAAAAAAGAAAAGAAAAAATTCTTGTATATAATTTTATTTCATTTAAAAAAAAATTGTGGAAATCTGATGACATTTTATATTATGTATTATAATTTTAATTTTTTTTTTTTTTGAAATTTATTTTTATCAATTTTGCAAAATCATTTAACCCAACTTAAATTGAATTAAATTTGCTTTTATCGAATAATTATTTTCTACCACATGATTGCTTTCTTATTAATTTTTATATCTGGATACTTTGTCTTTTAATTAATTTTTTTTATTATACTTTAAAATTTCATACAATTTTTTTACTTTTTGAAAATAAAAAAAAAACAAAAAAAATCACAAAGAGGTTTTCACGTTTAATCAAAATAATATGTATTATTTGTTTTATTTTTATCATTCTATTATTATTATTATTTTAATTTATTCTCTTTTATCACATACTCTAAACTAATGATTTTTTTTTATAAAAAATTAATTTCTAATTTAAAAATACACCAGTTCTATTAAGGATTGATCAATGTAAAGATTTAATTAAAAATAATAAAAATTTTTTAATAAATTCAAATTTTTTAAAAGGTAGCTATATTTCTAATTATTTATTTTTAAGGAATTACTTAATTATAAATAAATCATGTGAAAATTTAAAATTAAATTTTTATTTTTTGTAAAAGAATTGGAAAAAAGAAATTTCGAAAATGTGAAAAATTATGTAGCTATAATGTTATTTTTATTCAAAAGTGCAAACTGCAATGGCTTTTAAATCTATAAAATTAAAGCTTTGTGCAATTTACTGTAATAGTTTTTGATAAAATTGTAATTTTTTAAATAAAAATAACAGCCATTTGAAAATTATAAAATTTTTTACTTTTCCTGAAATTTCATGTAGATTTTTTGGTGTGTGATAGGATTATAATTTGACAGGTTGAAATAAAAATGAATTCAACAAAAAAATTTTTAATTGTTTTAAAATTTCGTAATTTATCGACCTATAATTACTCATAATCCTCGAAAAATTCGGAAAAAAAAAAGTTGAAATTAGTAGAAAAGAAACATGTGATTTGATAGACGTATTTCTTTTATTACTATTTTTTTTTTTTAATTTAGATGGATTTTGTAATAGCCAAACTTGGCCTGTTGTATTTTATTTTAAATATATGCAATGTACATGCAAATGGGATAGAAATAGAACAGGATAAAACTCCATCACCAAATTATCTTTTGGACATGACCGTTATACCTGACGCGTATGATATTACGTTAAAGACATATTTCGATGAAGATGAAAAATCTGGGAAGGAACCATTCACATTCGAAGGAAGTGTTGGCATTATTATATTAACCACAAAACCTTTAAATAAAATTATACTTCATGCTAGAAATATACAAATTAGTGACATGAAGGAAGATTTGTATCTCTATGACTTTCAAAAGCGCAGAAAAATTTATATAAACAATACAACTTTTGATAAAATAACAGACAAATTAACCCTGGAACTTGAATCGGAGACTCGAAGTGGTACCTACTATAATTTAAAAATACAAAATTTTATTGGTAGAATGAATGATAATATGCTAGGGTTTTACAGAAGCAGTTATAAAGATCAAAAAGGAAAAACAGTGTAAGTTTGAAAAATAAGTCATCAAAAATATGTAGATATGTATCATACATATTTATTTATATATAGTATCTATATGTTTTTTTGCTTGAATTTTTCAAGATGGATTGGAACAACTCAATTCCAACCAAATCACGCTAGAAGTGTATTTCCTTGTTTTGATGAACCACAATTTAAAGCATATTTCACGCTAACTATAAATCATAATAAAATGTTCCATGTAATTAGCAATGCTGAAACAGCAGCTTTAGACGAAACACAAGAGTAAATTTATTCTAAAATAACATTACATAATATGGTAATACATATATAAACATAATATTTAAATAATAATTTTAGACCAGGCCGAATTATTACAATGTTTGATCCAGTTCAAAAAATGTCAACTTATCATGTTGCCTTTCTAATATCGAACTATGATTATCTTGGAGATTTAGAAAAAGTAGCAGTTTTTGCACGTCCTGAAGTTAAAAGTCAAACAGAATTTGCTCTCGAAGTTAGCCAAAAGTTATTAGAGAAATTAAATCTATTTACTAAAATCAATTATACAAATATTATAAATCCGAAAATGCATCTTGCAGCAATACCTGATTTTTCAACAGCCGCAATTGGAAACTCGGGATTGATAACTTTTAAGTAAAATACAAACATTTAAAAATAATAGAAGTACATATTTACTTATCCTCACTTATATTTCAGAGAAGAGCTACTTTTGCATGATAAAGCAGCAACAACATTAGCAGGTCAACAAAAAATAGCAACAACAATTGCACATGAACAAGCTCATATGTGGTTTGGAGATTATGTTACTTGCGCATGGTGGAACGTCATTTGGTTGAATGAAGGATTTGCAACATATTTTGAATATTTCATTACAAATCAGGTTTTTCAATCATTATATTGTTGGAATACTATATTTCAATTTTAAATTTCTATTACATTTTGCTCAAATTCAAAAAGTCTAATTTTCGTTTTTAGGTATTTCCTCAGTGGGAGCTGGATAAAAAATTTGTAACTGATCAAATCCATAGCATTTTTGTAGAAGACTCACTAGATTTAACGAATCCTTTAACCTATGAAAAAATGAACTCTGCTTCTGTAATAGACAAAATGTTCAACAGTATTTCATATAATAAAGGTGCTTCCATCTTACGAATGATCGAACACATGCTTGGCAGTGACAAATTTAAAGCAGCGTTACGAACCTATCTTATAGATCAGTAAGAAGTACAACCATTACTTTTAAAACTAAGTTTTCGTTTTAAATAATTTATTTCTTCCTCGACAAAATTCGTTTAGAAAATTTAGACGTACCATGGCACTTCCCGAAGATCTTTTTAGTGCTTTTAAAACCCAATGGAATAACCCTAAAGTTGATTTGGATATAATCAAACAAGACTGGACGGAACAAGTGGGTTATCCTGTAGTCACTATAACTCTCAATAATGATCGCAAGAGCTTCAACGTCACACAAAAACGATTTGTATTGGCAAAAGACGTACATAATCAGGATCTGAAATACACGATTCCCTTCACATATGTCACAAGCAAAGATATCAACTTCAGTACAACAGAACCTCTAATCTACTTGAACAAGGATCAAGAAGTTACCACTGTTCAACTAAATGAAAAAGTCGATTGGGTTATTGGAAACAAACTTCAGACAGGATACTACCGAGTGAATTACGATGACAAAATATGGGAACAGATCCATCATGCTCTAAATAAGGAAGATTTCAGCAAGATTCACGAGATCAATCGAGCTCAAATTGTAGACGACTTACTCAATTTTGGAAGATCCGGATTACTAGGATACGATCGTGTACTACCTTTATTGGAATACTTGAAAATAGAATATAGCTACCTACCATGGCATGCATATTTAAATGGTTTGAACTATGTTTCTGCTCGTTTTGATGAAAAGGGATATGATCTTCTCAAAAAATATGTTCTATTTATAACTGAAAATATTTATAAAAAGCTTAGTTTTATTAAGAAAGAAAATGACAAAGCACTTGACATACACAACCGAGCACAAATATTAGAATGGGCTTGTAAATATGGTAATGAAGATTGCATTAAGAACTCTAAAGAACTATTCGACAAACTTAAGAACAACAAACAACAAGTTCCTGTTAATATTCGATCTGTAGTTTATTGTACTGCACTTCGTGAAGGAGACTCAAGTGATTTTAAACATTTATGGAATAAATACAAAAACGAAACTGTTGCTACAGAACAAGTTCTTATTTTGGGAGTGCTTGGTTGTTCGAAATCAAAAGAAGTGACAGAGAAGTTCCTCGGATACATTTTGACACAGGATATTCGAAGACAGGATAAATTGTCTGCTCTATCATCTGTATACACTAGTAACCGCGAAAATGTTCAGGTTGTTTTCGATTATGTTTCGAAAAATGTGGAAAAATTTTCAGATGCGTAAGTGAATACAACTGATACTGATTTTTTATTTCTAATGAAAACTTGTCTTTCTTTTTTTAATTTTTAAAATCAGTTTGGGAAGTTATTCGGATGTCGCTTCATTGTTATCGAACATAGCTTCTAGATTCACTACAGACGATCAGAGGAACCAATTTCAGAAATTCTGCAATGAGAATAAGGAGAAATTCGGTGATTCGGCAAAAACCTTGGAAAATGCAATGAAGAATGTTGATGACAATTTACGATGGTCACAAGAAAATTTACCAAAAATTTCACAATATTTGAATCCTTATCATGAAAATGCTAGTGAACCTGATGAGCCTTTCTGTTATGTTCATATTATTTTTATGATTTCAATTCTTTTTATTATTATTATGATATTTGTTTCTTGTTTCTGTTTATGTAAAAAATCAATTCTTCTTCATGAAATATTTGAAAAAATTAAAAATAACATATTACAGCTTATTAAAAAATTCGAAAAAATGTAGATAAATTACGATTCATATATATGTATACTACTTATATATTATTGTTTTTGTAAGTGTTCTGCGTGTACAAAATTTTAAATAATAGATTTGATTATTTGATAAGAATCTACTTTCAATGCTTTTTTCAAAAAACCCTAACACTCTAAAAATTTTGTTGATAGAGAGGTATATTGTTTTTTTTTAAATTATGGAGTTAATTTCCAGAATTTTTATTCATATAGGTACATAAATTTTAAATTATCAAAATTTTGACAATTATATTGTTCATTTTTAATATTATAATAAAGTGATCAATCAATATATTCATGTGTTATTTATAAAACAAAATTAATAAAAAAAAGAAAATACGAGTAATATATGTGAAAAGATACATAAATAATATAGGTATACGAAAACAATATAAAAATTCCAATAATGAAAAATAATAATCAATACTTCACAGGATTTTTTTAAAAATATTTAAAAAAATCTTATCTCTTCAAAATTTTGTGATAAGTAATTAATTTTTTTTTATCTACTTATCTTATGACATTGTTTTGAAAATAAAATTATAAAATTAAAAGAATATCAATTGCTTTTTTTCAAAAAAAAAAAAAAATACTACACTAGAGGTCAATGTACATATAGGTATATTTGTAACTTTTTTATTTTCAATAACATTCTCTTTATGGAAAGATATTTTACACAAAAAAAAAAAAAAACTGCATATTGACCGGAAAATAAAACAATGTAAAAGTAAATTTATTTTTTGTTGCATTTTTAAATAACTTGATAAGATAATATTGAAAATAAATGTATAATCACGAAGTCACGTACCTGTACAACCCTAATTTACACAGGTAATACACAGAAAAAAAATTACACTAATTATAATGATCCTGAAAAATTAAGATTGAAAAACATTTTTACATGACAGTTTTTATATTAAACTTAAAAAAATATTCTATCGGAAATATGAAACTTTGGTTTTAAAAGAACTAAATCTCTTTTTCTTTTTACAAACAAATTTATTTAATGATTATGTATTTATTATAAAAATATATTTATTTAAATAATGAGAAAATAACTGAGTATAGTATGCATAAATAAATTAAGTTATATAAAAATCTATTTGATCCAGCTAATTTTAAAGCTATTTTTTTTTTTCAATTCAACTTCACTTTAAGATTGAATTAAGCTAATAAAAATTTATAAACGTAAGCAAAATGTAAATTAATTGAAATATTAAAAGTGTAAATTTTTTACTGTGTATATTTTATAATGCATATTATAGTATATACACACGTACTAACGGTTTGCTACGGTCTTAAGTAGATTATGATATCTATTCAAAAATTAAATTATTTTATTAGACAGCATACAAAAATTCAGACACTAATAGTTAGATTTTGGTTTGAAAACGAAGTGATAGACGCATTCAATCAAGTAAAGAAAAAATAATTAAAATTTTCCATGTAAATTATTGCTTAACGTACAAAGTATATTTTTGTTTACTTATACATATAATTGTATTGTATTTTTTTTTTCTATACGAAAAATACAAAACTAAAATTTGTGTAAAAAAAAATACAAAAACAAAATGATTAAAATTCATATAATATTCATGATAATTTTATTAATTGAACAATTACATTTCAAGTACAACACTTATGCATTAGAAATTTGTGTCGATGATAAAAGTGAAGTAGTATATCGTTTATCGAATAATACAATTCCACTTAATTATGAAATTAATATAAATACAAATCTTGAAAATGATAATTTTAAATTTTTTGGAAAAACCATAATAACAATTATAATACAAAATACAACTAAACAAATTTTTTTACATTCTTATGCTGCAAAAATTAAAAAAATCGAATTAATATCAATTGATGAAAATAATCAATTAATACAAATAAAAAATTGTACATTTAATTCAATAACAGATATTTTAAAAATTGAAAGTTTAGATGATTTAAAAAAAGATAAAACATATAATTTAAATATAATATATTCATCATATTTACGTGATGATAATTTAGGATTTTATTCATCATCGTATATCAATGAAAATGGAACTAAAGTGTAATTTCATAAAATTTTTACGTTATTTATTTATTTTTTTTTTATGTGAAAATTTAAATAAATTATTTATTAAATTAATTTTAGATGGTTAGCTGCAACACAATTTGCACCAACACAAGCTCGTCATGCATTTCCTTCATTTGATGAACCTCGTTTTAAAAGTACATTTAAACTTCAAATAACACATCCCAATACAACTGTTGCACTTTCAAATACAAATATTGAAAATTCTTTTGAAAAGTAAGAACTTTATCAGATCAAAAAAAAAAAAAAATCATTATTTTTTATTGTAAATTTTTTTCGTATTTTTCTTAATTATTTTCTTCAATATTTTCCAGTGACAATGGTACAATAACAACAATATTTTCAAAAACACCTAAAATGTCAACATATTTAATTGGTATTGTAATATCTGATTTTAAATGTACAACAAAAAATTTACCAAAAATTCAACAACAAATGTGTGGAAGATCAAATTTATTAAAAATTTTACAATATGCTGAATTATTTGGTTCAAAAATATTAACAAAATTTCAAGATTATTTTAATGTTGCATTACCAATTGAAAATATGAAACATATTGCATTACCAGATTTTTATTTTAGCGGAATGGAAAATTGGGGTATAACAACATATAGAGAAAGTCGTATAGCATTTGATGCAACAAAACATAGTTCAAATGAAAAAATATCTTTAGTTACATTAATGGGACATGAAATGGCTCATAATTGGTTTGGAAATTTAGTAACAATGAGATGGTGGACATATGTTTGGCTTAAAGAAGGTTTTTCAACATTATATCAATATTATGGTCCAAATATGGTATATATAAATAATTAATATTTAATATTTTATTCAATTATTATTAATTAATTTATTAATTAATGAGAACAAAAAAAAACATTTTTTAGATTCTACCAGAATGGAAGATGATGCAATATTTCATTTCAAGAAATTTACAATACGTTTTTCAAGTTGATGGTGAATTTAATATACGTCCAATGTCATATTATGTTGAAAAACAAACTGACATAATGTCAAATTATGATCGTATTGCATATGAAAAATCTGCATGTGTTCTTCGAATGATTGATCACATTATTGGGCAAGATAATTTTAAAAAAGCAGTTGATGAATTTTTAGTGCGATAGTAAGTACATAAAATAATTAATTAATATAATTAAATAAACCGTATTTATTAAAATAAATTTTTGTTTTGTTATTTTTATTATTTTTTTTTTTCAGTCAATTAAGTTCAGTTGAAGAAAATGATTTTATAAAAATTATCGAAAAATTTACAAATATTCCCAATATATCACAAATTATAAAAACATGGACAAATCAAGGTGGATATCCTATTGTAACTGTTACAAGAAATTACAATACAACATCATCAATTACATTAACTCAAGAAAGATTTTTAAATTATGGTTATGATGATAAAAATACATTATGGCATATTCCAATTAATTTTGAAACTTCAAAGAATATTAATAATAAATTTGAAATAACAAAACCAGAATTTTGGTTAACAACAAAATCAAATACGTTAAATTTTGATAATAATAAATTAGATACAGAAGATTGGTTAATTGCAAATATTCAACAAACAGGATATTATCGTGTTAATTATGATACAAATAATTGGTTATTATTAATTAAAGCATTAATACAAAATCATAGTAAAATTCATGTATTAAATAGAGCTCAATTAATTGATGATGCTTTTAATTTAGCAAATACTGGTAATCTTAATTTTAGTATTGCATTTGAATTAATAAGCTTTTTAAAAAATGAAACAGAATATGCACCATGGGCTGCTTTTGATAGAAGTATGAGTATTATTCAAAAATATTTATCAGAGAATATTTATCGAAAATTACTTATTAAAATATTAAAACCACAAATTATTGAACCAGCTTTTAAAAATTTTAATGTATCTACAATAAATATAACAATACCTTTACAAGCAATGACACAAAATATTATACTAAAATATGCATGTAATGTTGAAATAAAATCATGTTTAGATGAATCATTTAATTCAAATCCAGATATTCGTACAATCTACTTTTGTAATGGTTTACGTTCAAATACAAGTACATATATTATTCAGAAAAAATTAGAAAATTATCTTAAAACAAATGATGATACTGTTATAAGATCACATATTATAAATTCAATAGGATGTTCAACAGATCAAGAATATTTAAGACTTTTCATATTATACAGTATACAGGATCGTTCTATTTTAAAATTAAGTTCAAATGAAAGATTATCAATTATTTCAAGTATTTATCAACAAAGTAATATTGGTCTTCATTTAGTACTTGAATTTTTGTATAATAATTGGAATAAAGTACAAAAATTATTTCCAAATAATAGTTTAAATAATATTGTTAGTAATGCTGCAAAATATATAAAAAATCAAGATACAAGCGATTTGGTAAGTTAATTAATATTGTATTTTATATATTAGTTAATTTTATTTAATTAATTATTATTATTTTTTTTTCTTTTTAGCTATTGAAAGTTATTTCAAAAATAAATATTAATAATGATATTCGAGATGAAGTATTAGATTATATAACACGTAATTTAGAACGAAAATTAAAATATGAAAAAGAAATTAAATTATGGATTGATGAAAAACAAAATAAAAATAATACTATAAAAATTAAAAGTAATATAATAACAATATTTATTTTGTATTTTTTAAGTTTATATTTTAAAATTATGTAAGAAAAAAAAAACAAAACAAAACATATTATCAGATATTTGTAAAATTAATTATTTCAAATTAAATTAATATTCGATAAAAGTTTAAACACAAATCACATACCTATATACGAATATTTATAAGTATTGATTTTGAAATAAAATGCTGTAAAATGTATTGATTAAAAATAATTATGTTCATAATATAATTACTATTGTACAATACTTGAAATTTAAAGTGTGTAGGTTATCTATTACAATTAATCTTAACAATTTCCTTGTTAAATCTGAAGTACATTTTTTTAAATCATATCTGTAAATTACAAAAAAATTAATCATAAGCGGAATTTTTTTCAAAATAATTTGCTATAAGTTTTTAATCAAAATAAACAATAATGAATACATGACGCCATTTTCAATTAATATTAACTCTTTATTTTACTTTATTAACAATAATATGTAAGTCAATACCCTTTTGAAGTATCGATACACTATGTATGGATGTATGTATTTATTTTAGTTTTTTTTTTAATTTTGATTTTCTTTGAAAATTCTCTTAAAAATAAACTAAAATATTATAATTATAATCCCATTGGATTTTTTTAAAACTTAATTAAAATTCAATAATGTATGAAAGATTGTTAACTTATAATTTATGATAATGAAATTTTAAAAAAAAGGAAGTAATTATTTTTAAATTTTTTTTTTATATTTTTGTTTTCAATTTCAACTCTTGACTTGTTTACGTCTTTTGTTTTTATATTAATTTTTATATCTTATTTGCTTTTTAATTAAGATACGTTTTTTTTAAAGCAATATAAAATAATTTTTTAAATGTTTACTTAGCATAAGCACATGTAACACGTATGTATATATAAGCACATATGTTTGTAAAATCTTATCTTCGAAAATATGTCTCAGTTTTTCTTTTACATATGAATAGATAGATATACATATAAAATATAAATACATTACGTGTATGCATATATGTTATAAATTGTATATTAATAATATAATAATTCATATGCAACGTGAATTTAAAAAAAAAAAAATTATGATATATTTTTAAACAAACTTTTTACAAAAGTAAATTTAAAAATAATATTATTATATTTTATCAGAATTTCATATTATATTTTAATCATACACTTGGAATATAGAAAAAAAAATATTTTTCCAATAAAAGGGCGGATTTATATTAAACGTTTGTCAGTTTAATTTAATCTATACATAAGAATTTTATTTATCAGTTCTGTAATTCGAATAATAAAATAAAAATGTTCAATTAAATTAAATTAATGGTTTTATAAAAAAATTTTCTATTATTTTATTTTTTGATGAATTTAGTGGGTGTTTTTTTAATTTTTTTCTTACAAACTACGTTTATTAAAAAATTATAAAATACATATATGTATGTATAAAAAAAGGACAATTATTTTCAGATACATATATTTTAATAAATATATCAATTGAAATTATTTTTTATGTAATTTTTGAAATAACATCATAATTATTTCTGAATATATGAAAAGTGAATTAGTGTGTTAATTTATCGTTAAAATAAGTGAAAAGGTAACAATTAAGAAAATGAATTTAATAAAAAATTTGAACAAAAAATTGAAATTGAAATTTGAATATCATCAGACCCTCTGCTATTTATAACTTTTTAATTTAAAATACATCTAAAGTGCAAAAGTCTTAAAAACATTGGTTCGGTTCGTTCTGACTTTCTACAACATAGAAAATTCAAATAAATTATAACGTTCCAACTTCTAATCTGAAATGAAACACTGAAAATAATTTTCTAGTAAAAACTTGAATGTCATTTCACAGCATACCTATACAGAAAAAGCTTTTTACGCTTAAAATTAAATTATTAAAGTTTTTACAAAATATCACTATTATTTTTATTGAAATTTTCGAAAGTTTAAAAATTTTCATTTCCATTTTATGTATACTGGTTTTTGCATTTGTTCGATGTTTTTTCAAATAATCTACAGTTTTGAAGGATAACGAAATTTTATTTTTAATAGGAAGCACAGATGTAGATAAATTTAAATAAATTACAGATACAGCTCATTAAAAAAAATATATATTTTTTAAAACTTTCAAACTCTCCAGCTTTTTATATTTAAAACATTTTTATTGTGTTTATAAAGTATCCTTTTTACATTTTTTAAAAATTTTTTTAAAAATTATTTTGAAAACAGAAAATCTCATTGTTCACAAAATACCCAATCTGAAAAGTTAATTAAAATGAAACATAATTAATAATTAGTTTTTATTAATTTTTATTGTTTTTCAAAAATTTAGATGGATTATGTAATAACCAAACTTTGCCTGTTGTATTTTATTTTAAATATATGCAGTTCACATGCAAATGGGATAGAAATAAAACAGGATAAAACTCCATCACCAAATTATCGTTTAGGCACAAATGTTTTGCCTATTAGTTATGCAGTTAGATTGAAACCATATTTCGAAGATGATAAATCTGGAAAAGAACCATTCACATTTGAAGGAAGCGTTGATATTTGGGTCAGGTGTTTAGAGCCAACCCAAGAAATAACACTTCATGCAAAAAATTTACAAATCAGTAATAAAAGTGAAAATGTACACCTTTTGCAAGTCCAAAGTCAAAACAGGATTGATATTGATAACATGACATTGAATACAGAAACTGATAAATTAACCTTCAAGTTGAAATCTAAAATGAATAACAAAGAAACATATATTTTAAGAATTAGAACCTATACCGGTAAAATATATGATGACATGCAAGGTTTTTATAGAAGTAGTTACAAAAACACAGAAAAAAATTCAGTGTAAGTTATAAACTAAGAAATATAAAAATTAGCTTTATCCATTTTGATAAAATGTTACTTTTTAAGATGGATAGGATCAACTCAATTTCAACCAACTCATGCTAGAAGAGCATTTCCTTGTTTTGATGAACCACAATTTAAAGCAACTTTCATGCTTTCTATAAATCATGATAAAAATTTTCACGCAATTGGCAATGCTGAAACATCTAGCATAGATAATACAACTGAGTAAATTTCTATACGATTTTTAAGATTTTATTATTTCAATTAGTTATAATCATTAATATTTCAGCCCAGGAAGAATTATTACTTATTTCTACGAGACACCAATAATGTCAACTTATCTTGTAGCTTTTCTTATATCGGACTATGAATTTTCTGGAGATATAAAAAATGTAGCAGTATTTGCACGTCCTGATGCTAAAAATCAAACAGAATTTGCTCTCGAAGCTAGCCAAAAGTTATTAGAGAAATTAAATATATTTACTAACTTAAATTATGAATATCTTGGAAATCCGAAAATGCATCTTGCAGCAATTCCAGATTTTTCAGCAGGCGCAATGGAAAACTGGGGTTTAATTACTTTTAGGTACATTGAATGAATTTTTAAAACTGACACATATTTGAGTATGAAGTTCACTATTTTTTTTAGAGAAAGACTACTTTTGCATGATAAGGCAGCCACAACATTAGCAGCTCAACAAAATATAGCAACAACAATTGCACATGAACAAGCTCATATGTGGTTTGGAGATTATGTTACTTGTGCATGGTGGAACGTTACATGGCTGAACGAAGGATTTGCCAGATATTTTGAATATTTTATTACAAACGAAGTTCGAAAAATTTTGCATTATTCTGTAATCTTTATTTTTAAAATAATAAACAAAAGTGTCGAAATTTTAGGTATATCCAGAATGGGAATTGGATAAAAAGTTTGTAACTGACCAAATACACAGCGTTATGATGATAGATGCATTAGATAACACTCATTCTTTGACTAACAAAGATACCAACTCACCTTCTGAAGTAAAAGCAATGTTCGACACTATTACGTATAATAAAGGTGCTTCCATCATACGAATGATCGAACACATGCTTGGCAGTGACAAATTCAAAGAAGCGTTACGAACTTATTTGAAAAACCCGTGAGAAAAGCAAATACTTAATGTGATATTATCGTTATTAAGAAACTATTTCAATTTCAATTTCTCTTTTCTAGAAAGATAACATTAGGCACAGCTCTTCCTGAAGATCTTTTTAGTGCTTTTAAAACCCAATGGAATAACCCTAAAGTTGATTTGGATATAATCAAACAAGACTGGACGGAACAAGTGGGTTATCCTGTAGTCACTATAACTCTCAATAATGATCGCAAGAGCTTCAACGTCACACAAAAACGATTTGTATTGGCAAAAGACGTACATAATCAGGATCTGAAATACACGATTCCTTTCACATATGTCACAAGCAAAGATATCAACTTCAGCACAACAGAACCTCAAGTTTACTTGCGCAAGGATCAAGAAGTTACCACTGTTCAATTAAATGAAGAAGTCGATTGGGTTATTGGAAACAAACTTCAGACAGGATACTACCGAGTGAATTACGATGACAAAATATGGGAACAGATCCATCATGCTCTAAATAAGGACGATTTCAGCAAGATTCATGAGATCAATCGAGCTCAAATTGTAGATGACTTACTCAATTTCGGAAGATCCGGATTACTAGGATACGATCGTGTATTGCATTTACTGGAATACTTGAAAATAGAATATAGCTACCTACCATGGCATGCATATTTCAATGGTTTGAACTATATTTCTGCTCGTCTTGATGATAAGGGATATGATCTTTTCAAGAAATATGTTCTATTTATAACTGAGAATATTTATAAAAAGCTAAGTTTTATTGAGAAAAAAAATGACAAAGCACTTGACATACACAATCGAGCACAAATATTAGAATGGGCTTGTAAATATGGTAACGAAGATTGTATTAAGAACTCTAAAGAACTATTCGACAAACTTAAGAACAACAAACAACAAGTTCCTGTTAATATTCGATCTGTAGTTTATTGTAGTGCACTTCGTGAAGGAGACTCAAGTGATTTTGAACATTTATGGAATAAATACAAAAACGAAACTGTTGCTACAGAACAAGTTCTTATTTTGGGAGTGCTTGGTTGTTCGAAATCAAAAGAAGTGACAGAGAAGTTCCTCGGATACATTTTGACACAGGATATTCGAAGACAGGATAAATTGTCTGCTCTATCATCTGTATACACTAGTAATCGCGAAAATGTTCAGGTTGTTTTTGATTATGTTTCGAAAAATGTGGAACAATTTTTAGATGCGTAAGTGAATAAGATATATTTTCTAAATTTTTTTCAAGGAAAAAATTTTTATGACTCTGTTTTATGGTTTCTTTTTTTTTTTTTTCTTTTATAATTTAGTTTGGGAAGTTATTCAGATGTCGCTTCATTGTTATCGAACATAGCTTCTAGATTCACTACAGATGATCAGAGCATCCAATTTCAAAAATTTTGCAATGAGAATAAGGAGAAATTCGGTGATTCGGCAAAAACCTTGGAAAATGCATTAAAGAATGTTGATGACAATTTACGGTGGTCACAAGAAAATCTACCAAAGGTTTTAGAATATTTGAAACAAACTCATGGAAGTGCTGTGAGAATATCAATTAGTGTATGTGTTCTAGTCATTGTTACTTTTTTTAATGCTCGTTTATTATAACTATTCCTAATAAAATTTTCATTTGATAAAAAATAAATATCTTAGCTTTTTTTTCTCATTTCTTTTCTTGTTTTTTGAATCAATCTATTCATTTAAGAAGAATGATATTTTTTTGTTAAGTGTCGAAATTTTATTTTAAAGATTTTATCAATTATGCCTTTCTTGTGTCACGAACTGATAAACTTTTTGGTAATTCCAATAAATTATTTAATGATGAATGTACTTTATCTATTTTGATAGCGAATAATATCAAAATTAGTTTTTTGTAAATAACCGTTAAAAATAGCAGTGATTATTATCAAAATGTATATATATGTACGTACATATTACATATGAAATTTACAGGGTTGTTATTTATTATTTTATTTCGTGAACTTGTTTCGTTACGTAACATTTTTTGTTAGTCTTACTTTTTTTTAATCAATAAGAGAAATTTAGTGACAATTCAAACATAAATTTGAAAATAATATTATCGATAATAATTAATCGTAAGTAATATTTTAATCTATGAATTTTTTTCTCTTTTTTTCCATGACGAATTACAATAAAGAACAATAATGATAATATAATGATTATAAATTTAATTTTCAAACCAATATAGCAGATGTTGGAGATATATTATAGTTTAATATCCTTACCTATTATTTCATGTATGTACATTGTAAGAGGAAACGGTAAATGAAATAAATAAATAAAAAAAAAAAATTAAAAATCTTAATAAATGTGTATGTTCCATTCATAATTTTACTATTTCTGACTGTTTGTTTATTGTAACTATTATTTTTTTATAAAATTTATCTTTTCATTAAAAGAAAATTTATAGCATCATGTTTATTGATTTATTGCTTTTTCTATTTTTGTGTAAACCACATCCAAAAAAAATTTTCGTTTCTTTGTGTGATCAATAAAAAATCCAGGAAAAATGAAATCAATCAAGACATTCAGATAAATATTTTTACATTTATAGGTGGCAATAAGTAGAGGTTTTTTTGGTTTTTTTTTTGTCAACGTACTCATTTTTTCTGTCTCGTACTCCCTTTTTTATAGCTTCGTAGTACTACTATGTGATAATTATTACAATAACATCTAATTTTGCTGCCCTAGGCCCGGGCCTCAAGCACCTAAGCCTAAATCCAGCACTGCTTAATTGTACAAATCGAATTTAAATTAAATTTAAAAGTGTAAGAAAATTTTAAATAAATTAATTGTATTATTTTATTGTTAGAAAGTTGAGTATTTTTTTTTAAAATATATGTATTTGTGAATTGAAATATTTTTTAACTACTACCTATTTTGAATCAGGACTATATGAACTTTAAAGGGTTTTAAAAGTTTATTGTTTAAAATCTTTATTTAACATTTCTTCAGCTATAAAATGTATAATAATGTATTTTAGTTTACATGAAACTTGAAATTCTTCGAAAAATAATAATCTAAATTTAATTATTTAATTAATTTAAACTTTGTTATGTATTTTTTATCAGTTTTAGCTTATATGATAAATTTTTATTATTTCAAGATTAAAAAGTAAATATGTATGTATGTTCAAAAATATATCATTCTGATTAAAGTATATTTTATCTTTTATTTATTTCAGCCTTCTAAGAATTAAAAAGAATGGAAATACCAATTTATTTCATAATAGGTATTTCAATTTTATTCTCTATTTCTTTTCTTTACATATTTTTGAGCAAAAAACTTAAGAAAATGTTAAAAACACGAGCTTTAACTTACATTATCTTTTGATAAAATGAATAATTTGGAAAATGTTTTAAAGTTTTTTTTTTTTAAAAAAAGTAAGATAAGGTAAAATAGCAAAATATAAATTAAATTATATTTTTGATAACAAAAGAGTATATGATCGATAGTTTAGCTTAAGAATTATATTATCTGATTTTATATAGCACTTTGTAAACTAAGTACATTAATATCATTTTTAGTAATTAATTTTCTTTCGACTTTTTAATTGTTATTTTTGTAAAACTGTTATAAATAGATGTTGAGTAACATGATATTTGCAGTTTGTGGTAGATAATATAATTTGTTAGCTGTGAGTTTTGTTCAAGATCATATAGTCTGTTATATTATACGACTATAAGGTAAAGAATTAAAATAATTTTTCTGAATATTGTTGAAGATTGTTTTGAAGTAAAGTGGATCAAAAGGATGTTTATGAATTAAATTTTGCTAACTAATATTTATTTCATAATTAATTAAACTATTTTTTTCTGATTAAACAAATTTTACAAGAAATTTATTTTTCTTTTGTTCGAGGGAAATAGTTTTATGTTTCAATTTATTACCAATGGAACAAAAAATAAAGTGCGAACACATAACAAGTTGTGTAGGCAAAATTATTGAAAAAAAGTTCTTTTTTGTTTAGTTTGTAATAATAATAAGCCAAATATTTATTTAAAAAATCAATCTTAAAAAAGATTTTAAGATCCACCATAAAAGTACAACCAAAATCATGCAGTGCCTGTGAATAATATAATATTATTTTGTAGAAACCTACCCCGTTTTGATCCATTGCACTTAAGATTTAGATTTTTTTTTTTTTTTCAAATTTTAATTTATTTTTACATTGAACAAACACAAATATTTAATTATTCGAAAATCTGAAAATAGTTCATTTAAAATATATATTTTCTAATTTTTCTTCTAAAATTCATCAGATAAAGATGTTTCAGTGTTGGATTCTTCTATTTATTTTCACATTTTGCTTCGCTCTACCAATTGAAGAAAATGTGGAAAAAAATTCAGATCCAAAATATCGTTTGGACACGATTGTATCACCATTACATTATAACATAGAATTAAAACCATATTTGCCAAAGGATGAAATCACAGGCAAACAACAGTTTACTTTCGACGGAAATGTTGAAATTACTTTAAAAGCCTCACAAGATGTTAGTGAAATTGTATTACATTCAAAAAATATTAAACTTAGTAACAACTCCGGAGATGTCCACCTTAAAGATTCAGATGGGAAAAAAACTAATGTAGTCGATAAAAATTTAGATACAAAAACTGATAAGTTAACTTTAAAGTTGGAAAGCCCAATTACAAGAGATACAAATTATTCACTGGTGATAGACAATTTCGTTGGACATATGGATGAAGATATGCTTGGTTTTTACAGAAGCAATTACACAAAAAAAAATGGAGAAACTATGTGAGATAATTTTAGAAAATAATTTAATATTTTTTAAATATGAATTTCGATAATCGAAATTGATGTGCAATTGATAATGATTTCAATTTTACCATTCAGATGGATCGGTTCAACACAATTTGAACCCACTCATGCCAGAAGAGCATTTCCTTGCTTTGATGAACCACAGTTCAAAGCAACATTCAATATTTCTATCAACCATAACAATAAATATCATGCAGTTAGTAATACTAAAATAGCAAAAATAGACAATACAACAGAGTAAGTAATTTCATTCATGAAGAAGACACTGGGAATCAAATTTTGTTCTTTTAGAGAAGGACGAATAATAACAATATTCGAAACGACACCAAAGATGTCCACTTATTTAGTAGCTTTTCTAATATCTGATTTTAAATCGGTTGGTGACGAGAAAGAGTTGGCAGTTATAGCTCGTGAGGATTCCAAAGACCAAGTAAAATACGCTCTTGAAGTTGGAAAAAAACTATTGAACGCATTGAATGAATTCACAAAACTACCATACAAAAACTTAGGAAATCCAAAAATGCATCTTGCCGCAATTCCAGATTTTTCTGCAGGCGCAATGGAGAACTGGGGAATGATTACATATAGGTAAGAATTTATGAAAAAAAAAATTAAAAACTTGAATTGTTCGTGATAATTTACTTCAAACTCAAAGGGAACAACTACTTCTTTATGATGAAAACTCAACAACCGCATCGGCTCAAGAACTAATAGCAACCGTTATTGCACATGAACAAGCTCATATGTGGTTTGGAGATTATGTTACTTGCGAATGGTGGAACGTCACTTGGTTGAATGAAGGATTTGCAGCATATTTTGAATATTTCATAACTCATGAGGTTTGTAGAAACCATATGTATATGGATATAGTATGAATTTTTATTTGTTATAAAATATTTCTTAAATAATGTTTTTTCTTTCATTTTAAAGGTAAACCCTGAATGGGAATTAGACAAACAATTTGTAGTTCAACAAATTCAAAGTGTTTTCGTGATGGATTCCTTAAATAATACTCATCCTATGACTCATAAAAATACCAATTCACCTTCTGAAGTACAGAGAATGTTCGACAATATTTCTTATAATAAAGGTGCTTCCATTATTCGAATGATCGAACACATGCTTGGCAGAGACAAATTCAAAGAGGCGTTACGAACTTATTTGAAAAACCCGTGAGAAAAGCAAATACCTAATGTGATATTATCGTTATTAAGAAACTGTTTCATTTTCAATTTCTCTTTTCTAGAAAGATAACATTAGGCACAGCTCTTCCTGAAGATCTTTTTAGTGCTTTTAAAACCCAATGGAATAACCCTAAAGTTGATTTGGATATGATCAAACAAGACTGGACGGAACAAGTGGGTTATCCTGTAGTCACTATAACTCTCAATAATGATCGCAAGAGCTTCAACGTCACACAAAAACGATTTGTATTGGCAAAAGACGTACAAGATCAAAATCTAAAATACACGATTCCTTTCACATATGTCACAAGCAAAGATATCAACTTCAGTACAACAACTCCCCAAGTCTACTTGTTCAAGCATCAAGAAGCTATCACTGTTCAACTAAATGAAGAAGTCGATTGGGTTATTGGAAACAAACTTCAGACAGGATACTACCGAGTGAATTACGATGACAAAATATGGGAACAGATCCATCATGCTCTAAATAAGGACGATTTCAGCAAGATTCACGAGATCAATCGAGCTCAAATTGTAGACGACTTACTTAATTTCGGAAGATCCGGATTACTAGGATACGATCGTGTATTACATTTACTGGAATACTTGAAAATAGAAAATAATTACCTTCCATGGTATTCAGGAATAAGCGGTTTAAATTACATTGCCATACGAATTAACGATGAAGGATATGTCCTTTTCAAAAGACATATTCTTAAGTTAATTGAGAATATTTACAATAAACTAGGATTTAATGAAAAGCAAAATGACGCCCGTTTAGATATTCATAATAGAGCACAAATATTAGAATGGGCTTGTAAATATGGTAACGAAGAGTGTATTAAGAAATCTAAAGATTTATTCGACAAACTTAAGAACAACAAACAACAAGTTCCTGTTAATATTCGATCTGTAGTTTATTGTAGTGCACTTCGTGAAGGAGACTCAAGTGATTTTGAACATTTATGGAATAAATACAAAAACGAAACTGTTGCTACAGAACAAGTTCTTATTTTGGGAGTGCTTGGTTGTTCGAAATCAAAAGAAGTGACAGAGAAGTTCCTCGGATACATTTTGACACCGGATATTCGACGACAGGATAAATTGTCTGCTCTATCATCTACATACACTAGTAACCGAGAAAATATTCAGGTTGTTTTTGATTATGTTTCGAAAAATGTGGAACAATTTTCAGATGCGTAAGTGAACACAAATGATACTCATTTTGTTTGCGAATAAAAATTTGTCTTTCTTTTTTTAATTTTTAAAATCAGTTTGGGAAGTTATTCAGATGTCGCTTTATTGTTTTCGAACATAGCTTCCAGATTCACTACAGACGATCAGAGGAACCAATTTCAGAAATTCTGCTATAAGAATAAGGAGAAATTTGGTGATTCGGCAAAAACCTTGGAAAATGCAATGAAGAATGTTGATGACAATTTACAATGGTCACAAGAAAATCTACCAAAGGTTCTAGAATATTTGAAACAAACTCATGGAAGCGCTGTGAGAATTTCAATTAGTGTATGTGTTTTAGTCATTGTTACTTTTTTTAATGCTCGTTTATTGTAACTATTTCTATAATAAAATTATCATTTGATAAAAAATAAATATCGTAGTTTTATTTTTCTCTTTTTTTTTCTTTTTTTTTGAATCAATCTATTCATTTAAGAATAAGAATGATATTTTTTTGTTAAGTGTCGAAATTTTATTTAGAAGATTTTATCAATTATGCCTTTCTCGTGTCACGAACTGATAAACTTTTTGGTAATTCCAATAAATTATTTAATGATGAATGTACTTTATCTATTTTGATAGCGAATAATATCAAAATTAGTTTTTTGTAAATAACCGTTAAAAATAGCAGTGATTATTATCAAAATGTATATATACATATGTACGTATATGTTACATATGAAATTCACAGGGTTATTATTTATTATTTTATTTCGTGAGCTTGTTTCGTTACGTAACATTTTTCTTTAGTCTTACTTTTTTTTTAATCAGTAAGAGAAATTTAGTGACAATTCAAACATAAATTTGAAAATAATATTATCGATAATAATTAATCGTAATTAATATTTTAATCTATGAATTTTTTTCTCTTTTTTTCCATGACGAATTACAATAAAGAACAATAATGATAACATAAAGATTATAAATTTATAATTCAAACCAATATAAAATTATTTTTATGGCTCACTCAACTATTTTAATTGGAATAACATGTATTTAATTATTCAAATACTATGGAACTTTCCTAAAACGATGTATACCATAGGATTACCAGATGTAAAATGTACTTTATAGGTTATCATAATGGAAAAAAATTCATGTTGGATATTTTAAGATCATAGAATTTTGTGATTTTGCATTTTGGTGTATTTAAGATTGAAATAATTATTGTTGGAAAAAATACAAATTCAGTAAGAAAATTTAACTTTTAAGTATGTCTGTAAGTAAAAACAAAAAATTTAATAAAAACACTGAAAAAATTACAGCTTATATGTACGTATATTATGTATTCGTACTTGCGATTCATAAATTTTCTTCTTTATGCATGTTATTTGAATAATGCAACTTTGATAAACTGAATGGTTACACTGTTTCAAACTTACTTTTAGTTTATTCAGAAATTTAATTTTTTGTTTCTTTAAAATAGAAACCTGTTAAAAAAATATAAATATGATATTGAATTACTGAAATTATTTTCTGTTAATAGAAAAAAATTATTTCAAAATTGCAAAACAACTGTTAAAATTAATTTTGATTTGTAAAAAATGCAAAAAGAGTGAAAAATGTACAATACATAACTTATATACCCTTTTTACATATTCTGTAAAATGTTGAATGAATCATTTAGTTTACAGAATATTTAGAGTGGTATTTTTTCTATTTTTAAATTTAAAGAAAATTACTATTCCAATTATGAAAATTTTATTATTTCAAAATAATTTGACAAATTAATTAATAACTATGTACATATGTATGTATATTCATTTTTCATTTGTTAAAGAAAAAAATTTTCTACTAATACTTTTCAAGGTTTCCGTAATTCAAATTTAAAAAAAAAAAATTTATTTTCGTCATGTATTTGAAAGTACAAATGTGAAGAAATGTAAAACATTGACTTTTTCATTATCAATATTATAAATAATGCGATGAAATACGAAATAAAATACATTTTTATTTTTTTTCGACAAATACAAATTATTCAATTTAGTTATAAACCGACAGGTGTAATTAGAAAAAAATTTTTTCAAAATAAAGTAATAGCGAAAAAAAATACAATAAATTTTTGATAACAAATGAGTTTATGATCGTTTAAGCTTAAGAATTATGTTATCTGATTTGATAGCAGTCATAGACTGTATCAATACCATTATTCGTTTTTCCTCTTAATCTTCTGGCTGAGCACGTATGAATGTTATAAATAGAAGTTAAACATCATGATATTTGCAGTTTGTGCTGGATAATTAATTTGTAAGGTGTGAGTTTTCTTAAAGACCAGATTAGAAGATATAATAGAAATATACATATATTACAATATTGAAGTATATTTAGTTTATAAGTTAACTTTGATTTGTCATTTTTTATATAAAACCAAAAAAAAATTTTTTCAAAAAATATTTAATGTAGAATAAGGAGAAAAAATAATTCATAATTCAATATAATTTTAAATTAAGTATGATAAATATATAGGTAATTCAATTTTTTATTTATATCGTCAGATGAAAGTGTTTCAGTGTTGGATTCTTCTATTTATTTTCACATTTTGCTTCGCTCTACCAATTGAAGAAAATGTGGAAAAAAATTCAGATCCAAAATATCGTTTGGACACGATTGTATCACCATTACATTATAACATAGAATTAAAACCATATTTGCCAAAGGATGAAATCACAGGCAAACAACAGTTTACTTTCGACGGAAATGTTGAAATTACTTTAAAAGCCTCACAAGATGTTAGTGAAATTGTATTACATTCAAAAAATATTAAACTTAGTAACAACTCCGGAGATGTCCACCTTAAAGATTCAGATGGGAAAAAAACTAATGTAGTCGATAAAAATTTAGATACAAAAACTGATAAGTTAACTTTAAAGTTGGAAAGCCCAATTACAAGAGATACAAATTATTCACTGGTGATAGACAATTTCGTTGGACAAATGGATGAAGATATGCATGGTTTTTACAGAAGCAATTACACAAAAAAAAATAGAGAAACTATGTGAGATAATTTTTGAAAATAATTTAATATTTTTAAATATGAATTTCGATAATTGAATTTGATGTGCAATTAATAATGATTTCAATTTTATCATTCAGATGGATCGGATCAACACAATTTCAACCCACTCATGCCAGAAGAGCATTTCCTTGCTTTGATGAACCACAGTTCAAAGCAACATTCAATATTTCTATCAACCATAACAATAAATATCATGCAGTTAGTAATACTAAAATAGCAAAAATAGACAATACAACAGAGTAAGTAATTTCATTCATGAAGAAGACACTGGGAATCAAATTTTGTTCTTTTAGAGAAGGACGAATAATAACAACATTCGAAAAGACACCAAAGATGTCCACATATTTAGTAGCTTTTCTAATATCTGATTTTGAATCGGTTGGTGACGAGAAAGAGTTGGCAGTTATAGCTCGTGAGGATTCCAAAGACCAAGCAAAATACGCTCTTGAAGTTGGAAAAAAACTATTGAACGCATTGAATGAATTTACAAAAGTGCCATACAAAGACTTAGGAAATCCAAAAATGCATCTTGCCGCAATTCCAGATTTTTCTGCAGGCGCAATGGAGAACTGGGGATTACTGACGTTCAGGTATAAAAAAAAAGCTAATATCACTCAAACAATTTTTCAATTTAATTACAAATGTTCACAAATGAACTTTGATAATGATACGAGTATTCAATTGAACAAACATTAGTTTTGAATATCTTTACAATTATCAGTTAGCCTAATAGTGATACAGAGTACAGTGAAAACAATTTTTTCTTAAAAATTTAATTTTTAAAAATGCAGAGAACGAGCACTTCTTTATGATGAAAATTCAACAACCGCATCGGCTCAAGAAAGTATTGCTGCAGTTATTGCACACGAACAAGCTCATATGTGGTTTGGAGATTATGTTACTTGCGCATGGTGGAACGTCACTTGGTTGAATGAAGGATTTGCAAGATATTTTCAATCTTTCATAACTCATGAGGTTTGTAGAAACCATATGTATATGGATATAGTATGAATTTTTATTTGTTATAAAATATTTCTTAAATAATGTTTTTTCTTTCATTTTAAAGGTAAACCCTGAATGGGAATTAGACAAACAATTTGTAGTTCAACAAATTCAAAGTGTTTTCGTGATGGATTCCTTAAATAATACTCATCCTATGACTCATAAAAATACCAATTCACCTTCTGAAGTACAGAGAATGTTCGACAATATTTCTTATAATAAAGGTGCTTCCATTATTCGAATGATCGAACACATGCTTGGCAGAGACAAATTCAAAGAGGCGTTACGAACTTATCTGAAAAACCCGTGAGAAAAGCAAATACTTAATGTGATATTATCGTTTTTAAGAAACTGTTTCATTTTCAATTTCTCTTTTCTAGAAAGATAACATTAGGCACAGCTCTTCCTGAAGATCTTTTTAGTGCTTTTAAAACCCAATGGAATAACCCTAAAGTTGATTTGGATATGATCAAACAAGACTGGACGGAACAAGTGGGTTATCCTGTAGTCACTATTACTCTCAATAATGATCGCAAGAGCTTCAACGTCACACAAAAACGATTTGTATTGGCAAAAGACGTACAAGATCAAAATCTAAAATACACGATTCCTTTCACATATGTCACAAGCAAAGATATCAACTTCAGTACAACAACTCCCCAAGTCTACTTGTTCAAGGATCAAGAAGCTATCACTGTTCAACTAAATGAAGAAGTCGATTGGGTTATTGGAAACAAACTTCAGACAGGATACTACCGAGTGAATTACGATGACAAAATATGGGAACAGATCCATCATGCTCTAAATAAGGACGATTTCAGCAAGATTCACGAGATCAATCGAGCTCAAATTGTAGACGACTTACTTAATTTCGGAAGATCCGGATTACTAGGATACGATCGTGTATTGCATTTACTGGAATACTTGAAAATAGAAAATAATTACCTTCCATGGTATTCAGGACTAAGCGGTTTAAATTACATTGCCACACGAATTGACGATGAAGGATATGTCCTTTTCAAAAGACATATTCTTTTGATAATTGAAAATACTTACAATAAACTAGGATTTAATGAAAAGCCAAATGACGCCCGTTTAGATATTCATAATAGAGCACAAATATTAGAATGGGCTTGTAAATATGGTAACGAAGAGTGTATTAAGAAATCTAAAGATTTATTCGACAAACTTAAGAACAACAAACAACAAGTTCCTGTTAATATTCGATCTGTAGTTTATTGTACTGCACTTCGTGAAGGAGATTCGAATGATTTTGAATATTTATGGAATAAATACAAAAACGAAACTGTTGCTACAGAACAAGTTCTTATTTTGGGAGTGCTTGGTTGTTCGAAATCAAAAGAAGTGACAGAGAAGTTCCTCGGAAACATTTTGACACCGGATATTAGACGACAGGATAAATCGTCTGCTCTGTCATCTGCATACACTAAAAACCGCGAAAATGTTCAAGTTGTTTTTGATTATGTTTCGAAAAATCTGGAACAATTCGCAAATGTGTAAGTGAATAAGATATATTTTCTAATTTTTTTCAAGGAAAAAATTTTTATGACTCTGTTTTATGGTTTCTTTTTTTTTTTTTTCTTTTATAATTTAGTTTGGGAAGTTATTCAGATGTCGCTTCATTGTTATCGAACATAGCTTCTAGATTCACTACAGATGATCAGAGGATCCAATTTCAAAAATTTTGCAATGAGAATAAGGAGAAATTCGGTGATTCGGCAAAAACCTTGGAAAATGCAATGAAGAATGTTGATGACAATTTACTGTGGTCACAAGAATATTTACCAAAGGTTCTAGAATATTTGAAATCAACTTATGGAAGTGCTGTGAGAGTATCATTGAGCATTGGGCTGACAACAATAATAGTGATTTTGACTGTCATGTTTTTGGAATATTAATTTTTGTTTTTTGGTTTGATTTTTCTAAAGATAAATAAATAGCTATTTAATTTTTATAATTTTTTCTGGGTTTTCATTTGTGGTGTTGAGTTTATATATGTATATTATTGAATGAATTCATGGCTATTCTCTAAAGAGTATCCACATTTCATATTTGTTTGTTTTATAATTTTTTCTTTTCTAGGTTATCATCGTCCGTTATCAAATAACTTTTTTTATATATTTATTTCAAATAACAATTGATGATATTTTTGTTAAAATTTTTGATTAAAAATATTTTTATTGTGAAATTTTTTTAAAATTAAATAATCAGTCCTTTTCTTTAATTTGGCCTATTAATAATGGCATATCAGTAATACGTTTTTACAAATTTGTGTGAGCTTTTTAATCTTTTTTTTTATGTCATCATAAATTTGAACCAAAAATGAATAAGTGTATAAACACAATCTAAAAATGAAATCTATCTTTATTGATATTTTTGAAAAAAGTGTCCAATGAACATGTGAAGTAATTTTTTTATCTGTTTATAAAAATATGTTTTTATAAAGTAATATGTAAAACCTTAAGTGGGTAAATTAAAATACATAAATAATTATTAATATGTACATATATGTATATATGTACGTTAGCTAAAAAATATATTATCTACAATAATTGATAATATAGTCCAAGCAATTTTCACAGTTTTAATCAATTTTTCAAAAACAAAGTAACCCTTGATTTCATGTTTTTTCCCTTAATTTAATAAATACTATACATATGTATACCTATCTTAAATCTTTTAAAATGTCAAAATATTTTTAATTATAGATGATTTATTGTAAAAGCAGCATTCAAATTTATTTTTTATTCATTTGTATTTTAAATAAAAATGTTGTTAATTCAAATTTATATAAAAATTTTGATAATAAATTAAACGATTTATCACAAAGAGCTCAACATAAAATAAAAAAAGATAGTTCATCATTAATTGATGAGATTTATAAAGCTAGTCAGAATTTATTACTAGAAGAAGTTAATCCAATTCAAGAAAATAATGAAGAAGAAAATAATATCGATTTAGATAATACGTATGATATAGAAGCAATTAAAAATTTAATAAAAACATTTAGTCTCTATCATGAAAATACTGATAACAGTAACAATTATAATGATAAAAATTTCAAGGAATTTACAGCAGATAAACAACAAAAATCTCATCATATTCATAAAAGATTAGATTTAAATAATCCATCTTCAATGAAAATTGCAAATAATATATTTAATCCTGCTTCTCAATTATATCCAAATGTTATAGCAAGCTCACCTACTATAAATATTCCATCTTTAAATACAGCAGCAGCATCATCACAAAATTTAGGAAATTTAGATATTTCAAATATTCAAGATATTTCCAAACTATCTCTTCCTACAGGAGGTACAAAAAATTTACTTAATATTAATTTATTTTCTTACAATTTTAATTTACAAATTTTAATTAAGACTTAGGTCAAACTCAGAATAATTTAAATCCAGAATTAAGTACTTTACAAAAGCCAACAAATGAAAATCAAGCAAATCTTCAGGATATTGTTAATACATCATTTGAAAGACTAAAAAATAGTGGAGATACAACATGCAAGCAAGCAAATGAAGCTGCATTTGTGGTTAATCAACGTTTATCAGACATTTTAGATAAAGTTTCAGATGAATTAGAAGCGATACGTTCATGTAAACCTGATAATAAAACTTTAAATGGTATTGTAAATTTCAAATTGAACATTTAAAAAAAAAAGTAATTTCATTACCTCTTTTTTTCTTAAAAAAAAAGTAGGTTTTCCTTGTGATATAACAGGCTCATGGAATTCTGAAATAATGGGTCTAAAATTTGAAATAACTCCTACGTCTAATGAAAAAGAGTTAATAATTGACATTAAAGAAAGATATCCATTGAAAAGTCATAATTTAATTCAACCAGATTGGAAAAGTTCTGGATCAGTTATTCATAAATTGGGTGGACCATTTCATATAGTATCAAAAAAGTGCGAAGAGAGCAGTCTTGCAACTTTTGTAGGTAAGACAAAATAAACAATTAAAATATGTAAATAAATGTAAATAATATGTAAATTACATATTAATTTTTTTGATCAATACTTTTTATTTTATTAATAATAGGATTATGTAAAGTTTGTACTGGTGTGGATACAATCATTGGTACATGGACATTTGTAAGACCAGCAAATAGTTGTGAAGATACACAATTATCAATTGAGACACATAGAGATATACTACGAAGGAGTATTTTGATTGAGAAAAAAAAGCAACGCCTTGAAGAATTACGGAAAAAATTATTGGCAGAAAAAGAAAAAAATTCGCAATAAATTTTTTTTTTTTAAAATTTAAAAAAAATAAATAAATATTTACATACTCGTAAGAGCAAAAAATACATATAGAAATTATTTTAGCTATATGCTTTTCAAATTTTTTTATTTTTTATATTATATTTACATAATATTGATCAAATAAAATTGATATTGATTTCAAAAACCAACCTGTTTCTATTGTACTACATTTCAACTGAATTGATTATTTTTGTCTTATTCAATTAAAGTTCACCCATTTTCTAATTTTTTCTCCGTACTTCACAATTCTTTTGAGATTATTTTCGATATTTTCATTTATACTTACAATATCCTCAGAGAAACTATACTGTTCCTCGATTTGATCTATAAGATTTCTTAACTAGAAAAATAAAAAATTAAAAAAAAAAGGAATGATACTAAAACAAATAATTAATTTAAAAATATACATACATAAGTATGTATATGGATTTTAATTTTACCTTATATTCTTGTTCTTTCGAACATACTTGTCTTGACAAATGCCAAATAACATACTGGAACGGATTAATACTTGACGAATTTGAATGAATTGATGTTTGATTTTTATGTTCAAGATAAAAGTTCGATAAAGATTTAATTACAACATTTATAGATTCACAATTTCGAAAGTTGTAAAATAAATCGAATTTTTCATTTGCACTTTTCTTTGAGAAAGTACTCGTATCAGAATTTAATATATTATTTATTAATTTTTTCAAATGCTCTGAATTTTTTGAACAACTTAAAGCTGAAATTAATCTCCTTTGTTCATCTTCGCATTCACTCCATAACATTCGATTTAGAAAATAATCAAAATCTTCATCATTCGCTCTCATGAGTCCAAAACAATAATAGAAACGTCGTCGTTGAAGATCAATTTCTTTTCCAGTTTTTCTGACTTCACGTAACTCTTTAGCAGCAGCTTTTGAACATTCAGCAACATTTAAACTACAAGCAATACGTACAACACTTTGTCGTGCGAATTTTATGAATTTTGAATCATTCTCTTGATTATTATATCCAATTTTCAGAAATATTGGCCTGATTAGATTTCGTAGAAATATTCCAAATTCTGGTATCGCTTGTGATTCTGTGACCAGTTCCATGAATATTTCTTCAATTGATGCCCATACCACTACATTTTTCTCCTCTTTCAAATATGATATTAAATCGAGAAAAATTTCAACATTAATTTTATCCTGTAGAAAGAATATGAATGCATCTTTAATAAGTTGAGCTTTATTATAATTATGAATCGAATTCGGGTTCTTCTTGAGAGCACTTATAATAAGATTCCAGTTCTTTTCATCGTAGTTTACCCGATAGTATCCACTTCTTTGTTTATTCATGACAATCCAATCATTTTCAAAAATTTCTCGTCCTGTTATTGTTTCATTAACAGTAAGATTTTGAATTGGTGGCATCAGAAAATCAGCAGTTGTGATGGCGAAATCAGGTTCAGATGCTGTTGCGAAATTGACTGGTATCCACCAAAGGGAACTTTTATTGTTAGCTATTTTATCTCTAGTATTGAATACTTTTTGTTCTACAAGAAATGATCCGTTTTCATAATTCCTAGTAATAGTTATTAATGGATATCCAATTTGATTAGTCCATGATTTCATTGCTTTTTTAAATGTATCATCTTCATTGAAAGTTAATATGTTATTTTCAATAACCGCTTTTTGTAAATAATTCAGCAAATCATTTTCTTCCGCTACGGAATACTGGCTTATTATAGAAAACTAAAATTCATTTGTCTTTCAATAATAAATTCTATATAAAAAAAAACTTACAATTTTTTCAAATAATCCTTAATTCCTTTTTTAAATGTTGATTCTCCAATAGCTAATTCAAACATTCGTAATATAGCACAGCCTTTGTAATAAGTTACCCAACTAAAATTTTCCAATGCGATTTTGAAAGGTGTTTCTACATAATGTGTCATTGGATGTGTATCTAAAAAATACATATTCAAATTATATGATTGTTGTTTAACAAAATTAGTATCTCTTATGTTTAGTTCTGGATATAGCTAAAAAAAAGAGGTCAATTAAAAGAGCTCTTTAGAAAAAATTCACACATTTTTACCATATCGGCAATTTTGTAACTGTAAAATGTTGCAAAAGCTTCGCTTAACCATGTGAATGTCCACCATTTTGGTGTAACTAAATTTCCAAATAACTGATGTATGTATTCATGAGAAATTAAAATTGCAATATCAGATTTACTTCGACTTCTTGTATGATTTGTTAATAATGCATCTTCTTCATAAATTATTAAACCCCAATTTTCCATGCCTGTCAATATTGTCATTGGTAAACCAATATGATCCATTTTTGGTACTGACATTTTAATTTCAAAATAATCTTCAATAGCTTGAAGAGCTTTTAGTGTTGTATTTAAAGCAAAATTACAGTTTTCTAATAATCCTGGCCGACAAAAAACTCTTTGAGTAAAATTTTTATTATCTTGAATGGATATACTTTGAAAATTTGAAACTACAAATGCTACAAGGTACGTTGACATAATAGGACTCTCTTCAAATTTTGTTAGTTCTAGTTCATCATCTCTAAATGTAAAAAAAAAAAAAAAAAAAACAAGATAATACAAAAAGAAAATTCAATTGTAATTTGTACTCACATTTGAATAGATGAGAAATCTGGCATATTAGATATTGCTGTATAATCTTTACCATGTGTGATTGATACTGAAAATCTTGCCTTGAATGCAGGTTCATCGAAACATGGTAACGCATTTCGAGCATATGTTGTTTGAAATTGAGTTGCTGCTAACCATCTAGAATAAATTTATTGTATCAAAGTCTTTCATTCATTGTAAAAATTTATCTTACATGTCTTCGCCTTGCATATTTTTATAGCTTTCTCTGAAAAATCCGTTTCTTTCATCATTCAAAATACCCGTATATGATATTTCTAAAAGATATTCATCATTTGGTTCAAGTTCTAATGCGTCTGTTTCTGAATAAATTTTTAATAAATCGGTTTTTGGATTTAATTTATAATTAAGTGATGAAAATTCAAAACTATCATTTAAAGCGATTAATTTAATTTTAAAATTATTAAGCTGTCTTGCATGAAGTACTATAGAATCAGTTTTTTCAATAATTTTCAACCGAATTTTCACAGTTCCAGAAAAATTGAATTCACCTTTATGAATTTCCGTAAATAAATGAATATCATATGATATTGGTTTACTTGTATTTGGTAAACGATAATTTTCACTAATTAATGTTACATTTTCTATTGATGTATCATTATTTATATTTTCCACTTCCACATTACTATCAAAGGATATTTTTTCACTTGAAGAAATTTCTAAAAAATTCAATGAAATGAAAATTATTAAAAGCGAAAAATATTTCATTTTAACCGATCAAATCACTTTTTGACACTGAAAAGTTTGTATTTTTAAAATTTTTGGTAATTTTATATACATATTTTGTTTTTTTATTATTTTTTTATATAAACTAGTAAAAAATGTTAATTGATAAGAACCAAGACCAGGCCCAATAATATAACATGTGCGAGTAGAGATATATTTATTATTTACGTATCAAAAATTCTATTTCGTAAACAGGAAAAAATTATTATGATTTTTATTTTTTTATTAAAATTTTTGAGATAAAATAAGAATTCATGATATTAAATTTAATCAAGTGTATGACCTGTTCATATTTGTTAACAGATTAAAGATTCGTGCTCATGTTGAATATCTGCCTACATCGATAAAGATACATGTGTACCAAAATTTTATGCAATTGTACGATTATGTAAGAAAAGTCTTCTTCTTTTTTTCAGTTATTAATCCTAATGTATGTACATTGAAAAATTCTTAAATAAAGAAAAAGGTGCATACCACTGATTGATCAAATTAGAAATATATACATACGTATTATACATATGTATGATACATGCACCTATTCTATGAAATTTTGATTATTATACACATATGCTTTAAAAAACTGAGAAAAATATGATTTTAAGATTATTTAATTACGTGAATTATTATTTAAAGGACTTAGCAAATTAAATTTCATATTTACGATTGTATGGGAAATTCACGGAACAAAACAAGGATGAAATCGAAAACTGACCAAGTAAAATATAATAAATTCAATTGTATTTCAAACAAAAAGGAAATTTTTTTGCAAAATATTTTATAATTTCGTTTACGTTTTGACGCCGTATAGGTTTTATTAAATTTAATTAAATTTACAAGTGATAAGATAGTGGTAAACTTTGACAGAATATTTATTTTTTTAAATTGATAAAATGAGAAAAATCAAAATTCATTATTACATAATGATTAAAATTATTAAAAATTATTTTTTTATTTTTTTGTTTTTTAGAAATATGTAAACAGTTTATTACGATAAATTCTAATTAGTAAAATATGAAAACTTTTGAAGAAAAAATTTTTGTGTTCAATGACAATATGAAAAGGATGAAATGAAATCGAATGTAGGATGTTTTGGTTTAAAATGCTTTAGTCTTTCATAATGCGTTGGAAGACTATTACGATTTTCTAATTTATTCGAATTCTAAACTATAAAAAAAAATTCAGGATAATAATTTGAAAAATTTTTAATTGAGATTGTAGAATTTTATTTGATTTGTAATAAAACTGTAAAAATAAGAATTTAATTTAATTTAAACAAAATGATATTCAGTTGATTTTATTATGTCATGTTTTTGAGATTGTTAATTATTATCTTCTGCTTTTTCAAAAGGTGCTGGAAAAAGAATAAAGAAAAAAATAAATTATTTGAGAAGTATTTTTAATGTAATTTATTTATTGTTAGTTATTTTTTTGAATGTATCTATGATATGTATATTTTAGTACATAATGTTAGTACATATGTGGAAAAATTGTTTTTTTGTTTTTTTTTATAAGATATGAATTAAAAATATGAATAAAAGTTGTATCATGCAAGATAACTCACTGGCTGTATTCATCCTGAATTCATCTTTTATTCCATAAGTAGACATCCATTTTCTTATATTCTCACCATATCCAATAACTACTTCAAGATTTTTCTCAATATCTTCATTTATGTTTTTTTTATCCTTTTCTGAAAAACTATGATGCTCTTCAATCAAATCTACAAGATCCTTTAACTAAAAATTTAAGAAAAAAAATTGTTAATTTTTTCATGAAATATAAAATATCAATTTAATTTGAAATTTATTTTATTTTCTAACAAAAATCTGACTAAATGTTAGTTTTTTCCTTAGCAATAAATTAAATTTTGTGAAGAACCTACCTCATTTTTCTGTTCTTTAGTACATACAAAACGTGACAAATGCATTACAGTTGAACGAAATGGATTAGTTTTAGATGAATTCGAATAAACTGATATTAACTTTTTATATTCTGGATAAAAGTTATTTAAATGTTGCATTATGGCACCAACAGCCTCGCAATTTCTAAAATTTTCGAGCATTTGTAACTTTTCATTCCAACTATGTTTTGAAAATGTTTCAAGACTTAATATATTATTTATTAATTTTTTCAAATGCTCTGGATTTTTTGAACAACTTAAAGCTGAAATTAATCTCCTTTGTTCATCTTCACATTCACTCCATAACATTCGATTTAGAAAATAATCAAAATCTTCATCATTCGCTCTCATGAGTCCGAAACAATAATAGAAACGTCGTCGTTGAAGATCAATTTCTTTTCCAGTTTTTCTGACTTCACGTAACTCTTTAGCAGCAGCTTTTGAACATTCAGCAACATTTAAACTACAAGCAATACGTACAACACTTTGTCGTGCGAATTTTATGAATTTTGAATCATTCTCTTGATTATTATATCCAATTTTCAGAAATATTGGCCTGATTAGATTTCGTAGAAATATTCCAAATTCTGGTATCGCTTGTGATTCTGTGACCAGTTCCATGAATATTTCTTCAATTGATGCCCATACCACTACATTTTTCTCCTCTTTCAAATATGATATTAAATCGAGAAAAATTTCAACATTAATTTTATCCTGTAGAAAGAATATGAATGCATCTTTAATAAGTTGAGCTTTATTATAATTATGAATCGAATTCGGGTTCTTCTTGAGAGCACTTATAATAAGATTCCAGTTCTTTTCATCGTAGTTTACCCGATAGTATCCACTTCTTTGTTTATTCATGACAATCCAATCATTTTCGAAAATTTCTCGTCCTGTTATTGTTTCATTAACAGTAAGATTTTGAATTGGTGGCATTAGAAAATCAGCAGTTGTGATGGCGAAATCAGGTTCAGATGCTGTTGCGAAATTGACTGGTATCCACCAAAGGGAACTTTTGTTCTTAATTGGTTGGTCTTCATCCCCAATAAAAATATTTTGTTCCACAAAAAATGTTCCGTTTTCATAATTCCTACTAACCGTTAATAACGGATAACCTGCTTGATTAGTCCATGATTTCATTGCTTTTTTAAATGTATCATTTGCATTAAAAACTGGTATATTATCTTGATTAACTGCATCTTGCAAACATTCTAACAAATCATCTTCTTCAGCTGCAGAGTACTGAAATTTGTTTAAATAGTTTTTAATTCCTTTTTTGAATGTTGGCTCTCCAATAGCTGATTCAAACATTCGTAAAACACCACAGCCTTTATAATAAGAAACCCAGTGAAAAGCTTCAACCATTATAGCATGAGATGCCTCAACATAATGTGTCATTGGATGTGTTTCTAAAGCATAATAACTTAATGTGTAAGGTCCTCGCATTATAAAGTATGTATCTTTCATATTCCACTCTGGAAATAGCTACAGTAAAGAATTTATTATTTAAAAAACATTGCGTTCAAATAATTTAATTCTAATTTTTTACCATTTCCGTAATTTTATAACTGTAAAGAGTTGCAAAAGCTTCGCTTAACCATGTGAATGTCCACCATTTTGGTGTAACTAAATTTCCAAATAACTGATGTATGTATTCATGAGTTATCACAGTCGCTATTTCAAATATACTTCGACTTGTTGTACGATTTGTTAATAATGCATCTTCTTTATAAATTATTAAACCCCAATTTTCCATAGCTAAACTAGATGCATTTGGTAATCCAATATGATCCATTTTTGGTACTGACATTTTAATTTCAAAATAATCTTCAATAGCTTGGAGTGTTCGCAGTGTTGTATTTAAAGCAAAATTACAATTATCTTTAACCCCAGGTCTACTAAAAACCCTTTGGGTAAAATTATTATTGTTGTGAACTGATGATACACTTTGAAAGTTTGAAACTACAAATGCTACAAGATACGTTGACATAATAGGACTTTCTTCAAATTTTGTTGTTTTCAATTCATCGTTTCTAAATTTAAAAAATTATTATTAGTTATACATACATACATATATAAATGGTTCTGAATAGTAAGTAACTGTGACAAAACGATGATGTGTTTCATTCTGAAATATTGGGAAAATTTTAGTTATTTTTTTACTTACATTTGATCCGATGAAATTTCTGGCATGTTAGATATTGCTGTATAATCTTTACCATGTGTTATTGATATCGAAAATTTCGCTTTTAATGCCGGCTCGTCGAAACATGGAAATGCATGTCTTGCATCTGTTGCTTCAAATTGAGTTGCTGCTATCCATCTACAAGATAATTATTGTAAAAATAATTTTTCTCACACATAATTTAATTTTTCTTTATAATAATTTTCTTACATATTTTCACCTTGCCAATTTTTATAACTTTCCTTAAAAAATCCATTTGCATCATCTCTTAAAAAACCTGTATATGATATTTCTAAAAGATATTCATCATTTGGTTCAAGTTCTAATGCGTCTGTTTCTGAATAAATTTTTAATAAATCGGTTTTTGGATTTAATTTATAATTAAGTGATGAAAATTCAAAACTATCATTTAAAGCGATTAATTTAATTTTAAAATTATTAAGCTGTCTTGCATGAAGTACTATAGAATCAGTTTTTTCAATAATTTTCAACCGAATTTTCACAGTTCCAGAAAAATTGAATTCACCTTTATGAATTTCCGTAAATAAATGAATATCATATGATATTGGTTTACTTGTATTTGGTAAACGATAATTTTCACTAATTAATGTTACATTTTCTATTGATGTATCATTATTTATATTTTCCACTTCCACATTACTATCAAAGGATATTTTTTCACTTAAAGAAATTTCTAGAAAATTCAATGAAATGAAAATTATTAAAAGCGAAAAATATTTCATTTTAACCGATCAAATCACTTTTTAATACTAAAAATTATTATTTTTGAAATTTTTTGATTTTATTGTGCAAATTCTGTAAATGTATTAAATGTACATACTCACTTTCTATTTCTGATTGTACGAGTATCGTTATTTTTTTTTTAATGTTTATTTTGATAATAAGTAAATAATATGAAGTGATAAGAACCAAGACCAGACTCAATGAATACGATATTTATTGATCTTTTTGACCTATTTGTTTGTGTATACTATGTACATACATAAAAATATATGGGTACGCGTTTAGATTCTTTTTTTATTTTATTGATCATACACCGAGGGAAATACTTACTTGAATAAACATACAATTAATAATATGGGTTTTTTTTAAAAAAAAAATAATAATAATTTCGATGTTATACAATTAAATTGATATTTGTATTTAGTCAAACAAAAATTTCAAAGTTTATGGTTTACGTCAAGCTGTTATCAATTTAACAGTTGTTGGAATATGCAAAAAATAAAAAAAAATAAAAAATCAGAAACAACATATTCGATTATTACATCCTTCCGAGTTTTTAGATTATTTTGGCAAAAGATAATTTTATTTTTTTATTTCATGTTTTTTATTTTATTTCATACTGATACTGATACCAATAATTTTTCATACTATCTAATTTTTTGTTGTTGATGAGAATATTCAATATTTATTGAATTGTGTGAAATGTGTGTGATCTGAATTCATTAATGAATAAATTTTGTAATTATTTATTATGAAATGTGGAACTCTCACTCTAACTAAATGAATTAATTGAATGTAAATTGAAAAATAATTTTGAAATAAAAAAAAAAACGATAATTTTTTGAATGTGTGGCTTTTTACATATGTATGTGGTTTTTTATTATTTTTTTATTTTTTGCTTAGAAACAGTACAATGTAATAAATTGTTTTTAAAGTACGAGTATATTATAATCAAGTTATTGGAAGATAAGATTAATGGGTAAACCTTGACAAAATTAATTACAGAAAAATTTTGATAATACTCTGTTTTTTTTTCGAATTAGCAAATACTTATTCATAAAATTGGAAGAAAAAAAATAACTAAATCATTTACTAATGTAAATTTTGTGTAGCAATTCAAGATATTTTTTATAAATTTACCAAAACATTTTTTATTGTTGTACCAAATAAATATATGTAATTATCATCAATGACAAAACAGTGTTTTTTTTTCGAGGTTCTCAGGAAAAAAAAAAGTCCTAAGATATGTATGTACATATGTGTACATAATGTAAATTGCAATGATATGCTATGATTTTTTTACAGGTTTAATGACGTGCGACGAATTTATTGGAATGGAAAATATGAAATAATTTCGTTTCAATGCAAAAACTTAATTATAAAATTAACATAATTATCAGTTTATAGTTTTATTTCGTAGCAAATTGTCTTAGAATTTTGTAATTTGAATAATTTTTTTTTTTTTTTCAAACATGAAAAATCTTGTAGTTTTATTAATTTTATTAAATTTTAATAATTTAATAAGTGGAATAAATACCGAAAATGAATGTTATAAAAGTGAAAATAATACAATTGAATATGAAAATTTTCGTTTACCAAATGATACGATACCTTTAAAATATGAAATATATTTAGAAACTGCTATACATATCGGATTGCTTGAATATAACGGAAGTGTTAATATTAAAATACTTATATTAAATGATACTGATAAGATAACATTACATGCTCAAAATTTATTTATCAATTCAATTACTTTAAAAAATTTTTATAATGAAAACGATAAAAATAATAATATTGTTGTTGATTATGAATTTTTTGAATATTATACATTTTTAAAAATTTTTTCACATGAAAAACCATTAAAATTAAAATCTGGAGAAAAATATAATTTAGAAATTAATTTTAGTGCAAATATTAAAAATGAATCAAATATTGGATTTTATAAAATACCATATAAAGATTTAAATGGAACTGAACGGTAAGAAATATTTATCCAATTGCAATGTTGTCTAATATTACACACACAACAACAACAAAAATAAATTTCAACATATAATTTTTCTCTTTAAAAGATGGTTTGGTGCAACGTATTTTAGTAGAGGAATGACAAGACTTGCGTTTCCTTGTTATGATGAACCATCATTTAAAGCTAATTTTACACTGAAAATTTTACATGGAAATAATATAACTGCAATATCTAATATGGATGTTGAATCTCGAGCAAAAATGTTAGTAATTATTATTTAAAAATAACGGTTTTTCATTTTGAACTTGCAGAATTTAGGATAATTTTATAATTGATTCTTATCAATACTGATAGCATTCTCTTGAACAACTTTTCATGTGTCAAGGTTCAAGATTTTACATTTTCATTTTCAACAATTTTTGTTGTTTTATTTTTTTTATTTTTTTTTTTTTTAGAAATGAAAATATGACGCTAACAACATTTTATGAATCTCCACCAATGTCAACATTTTTAATTGCTTTTGCAATTGGAAATTTAGAAAATTTTTGTATAAAAAATAATAATACAATTACACAATGTATTTATACAATACCAGGATATTTAAATAAAGAAAAATTTTCATTAGAAACATCTATAAAACTTTTACAAAATATGGAAATATATTTTGGTATGAATTATAAACTTTCAAAATTAGATCATGTTGCATTACCAATATTTAATCCAAATGCTATGGAAAATTGGGGAATTATATTTTATAGAGAAGAAAAGCTTTTAAATGAAAATACAAAAATGAATGGTTTGTTCATTCGAAATCTAAATACATTATCACATGAATTGGTTCATCAATGGTTTGGAAATTTAGTAACCCCAAAATGGTATACATGGTTATGGTTAAGTGAAGGTTTTGCATCAATGTATAGTTTAAAAATGATAGATTCGGTTGTAAAAAAATATTATTATTATTATTTTTAAATATATACTTATGTAATTGATTTTAATAATTTTCATTTAGATTTGGCCAAATCAAGGTGTAACGGATATGTATATAATTTTGAATTATCAAATAAGCTTTTTTAGATTTCATCGTCCAGCAACAAAATTTATTTTAAATCAAAATGATATGAATTTTTCTGGTAGCGGAGTAATTTATAGCGCTGGTGAGTAAAATTGAAGAAATACTTATATTAAAATAAAAAATCTTTAAAATAAAATATACGTACATATATTATAATGATAAAAATTATAGCCAATTAAATGAATTTTTATACAATTCCATCATAAATATAATAAAAATCTTTCTTCGAATTTTCTTTATTGATTTTTTTTTTCATGTTTTTTGATTGAAAATTATGTTCTTTTTTTTGAAAATTGATAAAATTTATGCCCCAGATCATAATTTTAATACTTAAAAAAAAACCCGTATTTATGAAAAATTTCATATGATTTTATTTAATGTAACATATTTAATTTATAATTTTTATGAATCTATAAAATTTCTATTTAAAATTTTATTGATTTTTTTTAAAGCAAGCAGTATTTTACGAATGTTTTCTTATGCTCTTGGTGAGCCAACATTTCATAATGCCATTAAAAATTATCTTCAAAAATTGTAAGCATATAAACTTTTTTTTAAATTTAACAATAAAATTTAAGAGACTTTATATTTTGATTTTTTGAATATATATATTTTTTTTTCAGTCAATATTCCGTCGTTGAAGAAGATGATTTTTTTGAATGTTTACAAGAAGAAGCAATAAAAAATAATGTAAAATTCTTTAATAATTCTAATTCTGTTAAATTAATGATGAAATCATGGACAAATCAAGAAGGATATCCAATATTAACAGTAAAAAGAAATTATAAAAATAATACATTTACCATTTATCAAGAATCATTATTAAAAATTGATCAAAATAACATTACAATGACATGGTGGATTCCAATTAATTATGTAACATCAAATTATCCAGATTTTTCACAAACAATTCCATCACATATTATACCAAATATTTCCAATTATACAATCGATCTTGGTAAAAATTTTACATTAGAGGAAAATAATTGGTTAATTTTAAATAAACAACAAACTGGATATTATCGAGTTAATTATGATGAACAAAATTGGAATTTAATTATTTCAGCACTTCATGAAAATTTAACATCTATTCATTATTACAATAGAGCTCAACTACTTCAAGATGCATATTATTTTGCAAAATTAAATAGACTTTCATGGGAAATTTTCTTCAATTTATCATCTTATATTGAGAAAGAAGAAAATTTAGTACCATTATTAATTTTTATAGATTCATTAAAATGGGAAATGGATAATTATATAAAAGGAATAACAAATTTTAAAATTTATATACAAAAACTTTTAAAGCCTATCTACTTAAAATATAGTACAAAAAATCTAGAAAATCTTACATATTTTGAAAATTTTGCAAGATTTGAAATTTATGAAATATCTTGTAAAATTGATTTAGAAAATTGCTTAAATGCAGCAAAATTATCATTTTTTGATAATTTAAAGAATGAAAATTTTGAAAATACTACAAATTTTATGATTTGTCATGCTATGAAAATATTAACTGAAAATGAATTTAAAATTGTGTATAATCTTTTAAAACTTGAAAAATTTAAACAATTACTAATAAACAATATAGGATGCTCTAATTATTTAAATATTTATTTTCTTTTAAATAATATCGTGAAAGAAAATGAAAATTTCACAAAATCTGAAAAGCAAATAATTTTAAATACAATTATCAACAAAAATCAAAATTCGATATCAATTTTAACAGATTTCTTCTCAAAAAACTATTCGCTTTTACAAGAATTTGATTTTACTATTGAAGATATAGTCACAAGACTTGCATGGAAAATGACAGATGAAATTGGAAGAATTAAGGTAAAATTCTTCTAACAGAAATAATGTGTATAAAAAAAAATTATAATGTCAAACTTACCATTTTTTTTTTTTAATTTTACAGCTCACTAATTTCGTAAAGAATAGGAACTCATCTGAAGCAAACTCTAATCTATTAACAGAAATTGATGAAAATTTTAAAGAAAAAGTTACAGATATAAAAAATTTTGAAAAAAATTTTTATAAATGGCAAATTTTACAAATTAATAAAAATGAAATATCTACTAAAATTCATTCGAAAATAATTGATTATCATAAAATATTACGTATGAAAATTGAAAAATCAATACTTTTGAAAATCTTAAAGATAGCCAAATTATTTAAATTCAGTAAACATTATGAATATGCTAAAAATATTTTAGAAAATTAAAAAAATAATACACATGTTATGTATGTGATAATGAAAAGACAATACTTATATATGATACATATATGTATGTATAGTATAAAAAATTAAAAAATTTTCTTTATTATATTTGGAAACAAAAAAAATAATCACTTAAGTATAAAATATAATAATGCCTTTAATTGCGGCAAGATAATATTGTAAATAAAAAAATAATTATAATAATTATCACTTTTGAAAAAAATAAAAAAATTAATTTCACAAAAAATAAAAAAACATAAAAATATTTTCCAATTTTATGTCACACACTGATGTAAGAATCCATGACAGCGTTGTGTACAACATTCATTGTTTTTAAAACACTGAAAAATTAAACAAAATAAAAACAACAACAACAACAACAAAAAAACAATTTAATTTTAATTAAGTATTTTACAAATTATATGAGTACAATTTACCTTTTGTCCAATTTCTTTACAATCATCTTGTTCTACAGTCGTTGTTTTTGATGTTGTTGAACTCAATTGTTGATCAGTTTCATCATCAATTCTTGTTAATATTGAAACATCAATATCATCTTTTGCTGGTGGTGGTGGTGGTGAGGGTGTAGGTGCAAAAAGACTACCTAATAATTCTTCCAATGTAGAATATTTAATTGGTTTTGATGGTTTTTGAGGTTGTTGAATAAATATAGCAGCATATTGTGAATCTATATTTGAATTTTCATCTTGATTACTTCTTACACAACGATACAAATAACTCAAACAACTATTTGAACAACATTCCCAATGATTTTGACACTATAAATTTTTTTAGAAAATTTAAAAATAAAAAATTTAAAACAAAAGTTAAATATTTTTCATAAAATAATTGATTTATATAAAAAAAACAAATAATAAACAATTTTATCCTTACATATTCATCAATTCCTTTGCATATTTTTTGCTGAAATTGAGATTTAGTTGAAACAACAACGCAAAAAATTACAAAACAAAATATTAACGTTTTCTTTTGAACTTCCATACTTCTAGAGTTCTCTTATGATACTGATATCTGATTCGTATATTATGCGAATCGTATAAAATTTCGATGAAAAAACATCAACGACAACAAGATTTTTTTTTACATCTGTTTAATTATTATTATTTTTTTATAAATCTATCTGAACAGACTACCCACACAATGAATCATGTGGCATATTCAAATCAAAAAACGATAATACGAGTCGTACAGAAAAAAAAATACATCAGTATCTGAAATTTTGTTTATTATAATTGCCGCCGTATTCACTATTATTTATTCAATTGTTATAATAAACTAATAAAAATAACTAATTTAGTTAACTAATAAGTTATAATAACATCAGGATTATAGATTGTCATACTCATACATGCATACGAGCATATACCTATACATAAACTAAGTGAATGGATTGACGTATAATTGCAATTAAATTATAACGAAATAGTTAATACGGCCACTATATTATTTTTAGTTCTGCATAATTACTTATTTTTCCAAATGAGTATTTATTAAGACGTAATTACAAATTAATAATATAAAATTATAGGTATCTTATTTTTTTTTTTTTTTATTATTTTAAATTAAATCCATGCGGAGAAAAAGATATTCTCAATACATTTCATAGAATCATCTTTAAGTTCAAAGAAAATCTTAAACAAGTTATTCAGCAACTGGTTTTCTATAAAATATTTAGCACGTCAATAAAATTTAATAAAAACAAGAGAAAATTACATTTTTGTTTAATTCTTTGCTTTTTTTGTTTTTGAAAATATTTAGTATTCTTTATACTACAGAAAGAAAGGTTTTTTGCTTCAATTTTTTTGCTTTATAGTACTTTCAGTATAATAACATATAATTGAGAATTGTCTTATCTTTTTAATATACCTGTTGATTTCACCTACATACATATACATATATTATAAGTATCTTTTTTTTATTTCAAGAAAAAAATTTTGTTTATGTCAAATTTTATTTGTAAAAAAGTTCAGATCATTATAATCTTCATTGTAAAATAAGTAAATTATAGAAGTAATTTTTAAAATTTAGTAAAAATACAGACGTGTATATACCGTATTTTCTTGATGTTCTTTAATCTTATTATATTTAATTAATAAAAAAAAAAATAAAAAATAAGTATGTACTTTAATAAAAGAAACAAGCCTAACCAGTTTACTTTCAACATTATCTGAACAGAAAACATTTTTTTTTTCGTACCTACCAATGAAATATAAAATCAAGTTCACGGAAAATAACTGACTTGTTGTTAATATTTAAATGCTTATACGGATTTTGTTTCTTCAATATTAATTCTAGAAATTGCAATAATACCCGATAAACAATGACTATTGACAATTTTTTTTTTTTAATTTTGAAAAATTATAAATCGTGATCAATTAAATCATAAGATTCATAAATAATTGATAATGATATTTTCCGCGTTTTAATTATTTTTAAATTAGATAAAATAAACTTTAACAGCTGGTGTTAAAGTTAAAGGTAATCACATGATGAGTTAAAAATATGTAATATTTATTGATCTTAAATTTTTGTTAAATAAAATCAAATTCGAAGTGCCTATGTTTATGTAGGGGAACATTGCGATAAAATCGTTTAACGAAATTTGAATTTTAATAACATAAAATGGCAACGTTTTAAGTTGAACGACATTTTACCAAAACCAGAATTGAAAAACAATCACAATAAAAAATTATAATTTTTTTTTTATTAATGTAAATTAAATCACGTATGATTCACAAAATCACACAACTATTTCGACTTTGTGATAAACATAAATTTTACGTATTTTATTCAGTCAATGAAATTTTTATTTGAAAATTATGCTAAAGCCTGAGAATAAAAAAAACTAAAAAAAAAATATATACATATATATTGGAGAAAAAAAATCTCTAAAAATACAACAAAATATGTGAATCAAAAATTTAGGTCATTTTTTAATATAATTTTATTTTTCTTTATCATTTTTTTTTATATTTATTTTTATTAAATTCGAAAACATATGAGATAAGTGAAAATATATAGTTTTTGTATGCAAAAATTTCATTTAGTAAAACAGTTTAAACAAAATAAACCATTTGAGTTTTTTTTTTTTAATTTAATAAAAAAAAGTAAACTTTTCAAAACTATTTCAAGATAGTCGGTCGGATCTTTTTGTTTTACATTGTACACACTATTAAAATCCAAATAGAAAATTTTACTATATATTGCTCACTTTATAAATTTCACATGTATGTATGTACATTTAACTTTTTTTTATCTATTGAACTTTATCTTTTCACGTTATTTAAAATCCAAAATAACCATTAACATGTGATAATGAATTTTTGAATAAACAAAATAAAATTCATTTAATTCACATTTTACCAGTTATTCATTAACAAAATTTTTCCCTTTTAATTTTACTGTGAACATGATAAAGGTGGATACAATAAGCAACCATTATATATAATATACACTTGACATACATACCTATACAAAAACATATGTACATATGTACATAATATATGTAGTATGTGTGCTAATATAAAATGGAGTTTGTGAAATATAAAATAGATTAAAAAATAATTATTAAAGTTGTTTTTGGCTATTTTAAATGTCCTTCGAATACAAGTAAAAATATTTAAATTTCTTCCGTAAAGGAAATTTTATCTTGTATTTTATATCTCTTAGGATTTTTTTAAATTTAAAAAAAAAAATTAAAGAAGAAAGAACTAACAACTGAAATCATTTACTTGTATGGTCAAGACTGTAAAGTAGTACATAAATTAAAAATACATTATGTAAGAAAATTTTAGTTCTTTTTATTAATATTATCTGAATTGAAGGGCAAAAACCATTTTTATAGATAAAGAGAGAATATTATTTTGTATAAATAAAATTTATTCTTTCAGATATACATATCTAACAACATAGAATAAGTCTAAATTCGACATAAGATAAATTCCTTTTACATAATAAAAATATTTAGCTTATTCTACGTTTAAAATAAACCAAAAAACAAAACTTTTTTTTATTGAAAGATACATAAAAAAATAATAAAATAACAAAAACTCTTCTTTTTTCAGATTTCTTAAAATACTTGAATGCAATGAAACAACCTAAATACAAGTATTTCTTGAACTTATCAAAACTTTTTTTTTTTTTATATAAAAATTATTTGAAGTATAAGCAATATTACAATATTTTTTATGGTTGTAAAATATATTCTTTTTTTATTTTTTTGTTCTTTACCAAAAAGAGAAAAATAAAATATTCTATAGATATTTTTATTTACGAAAAAATCTCATCAAATAAAAACTAAAGAATCACAATGAATTCATTCGTTTTGATTTCAAAAGAAGAATGAATTCTTAAAAGAAAAATATTTGAAATTTTCATAACTGAAGCAAATTAAAAATATTGATCTTCTTGGTTTTTTGTTTTTTTGTTTTGTGAAATTTTTTTAATGAATCATTTTTTTTTTATATCTTGAAACAAAATTAAAAAAGTTTTATTGTATCTTGATCCTCAAAAAAAGTAGTATCCTTTAAAATAAAGTATATTTTAATAAAACAATGTGCATACTTATTTTTCTTTTTTTAAATAATTAACCTAATATACGAGAATAATTGGAATAAAAGGATTTTTCTTTTAATTTTATCTGAAATAAACATAATTGTATCGATGTAAAATAAAAATTTTTTATCACATATGGGCATATATGCCTACTTTAAAAAAATAAGTAGGTCAATTATTTTTTAATATTACATACCTGTTTAATGAAATGTTGCTGTTGTTTTTTTTTTTCACTTTATTGAAAAAACTACTTGAATAGATCAAATTACAAAAAAATATCTTATGTTTATAATGTTTTACTAATAATGTTTGTTAACTAAAATCCTTTCCTAATAATATCCTTTTAAAAATTAATATAGACTCTTAAATATGATGAAAGTATATTTATATGTATGTATCTACTTTTTGATTATATATTGTATAATGAATGTAATTAAAAACTATAAAATTATAATAATATATATGATAGATACTTTGTTATATTTTAGAACTACATATTAACTTAGTTATATTGGCTTAAATGATATGAGTTTCAAAAACAAACATAAAAGGACACATTTTATCAAATATTGAATTTTCTTCATGTATACATCAAATATTAACATGTATACATATGTGTACATACATACATTTAACAAATAATAGTATACACTTAGTAGGTAGATGTGATAACATGACATAGGTGGAATTTGTTGTAAACATTTAATCCTTTGATATTGAAATGATTGTCCTGATTCTTTTCTTTTTTTTTTCTCTTTTTAAAATCTATAGGTATAAAAATTTATATCCTTTTTCTAAAAAAAATTTTTTTGTTTGATATTTTAAACATTGTTTTAGATTAAATTTTATCTTAAACTATACTTTGTTCATATATACATACATATATAGCACATTATATACAGTTATTCTAAATGTATGAAGACTAGTTAGTATTTATTTCACATAAAAAATCCAAATATTCAAAATTGAAAAAATATTTTTTTTTTTAAAAAATTTATAAAATAACATCTAGTACAATTCAATATTTGTTTCACATAAATATTTTGAGATAAATATAAAAAATAAAAACATCAACATTGGCATTCAAATTTTTAAAATTCACAAAGCAAAACAAAAAAAAACAGTAAATGTTCAATTTTTATACGAAACGATAATAAAAACAATATTTGTGACATAAAATAAAATGATATTTCAAATAGGAATTACCAAGAATTTAAAAACATTACAAACACATGTTGACATTTTAAGAATTTAACCTTTTTCGTTATTTTTGAACAAAACAAAATAAATTGAATTAAATATTGAAATCATGTATCTGCCATCACAAAAATAAAATTGAAAATTCGTATATACATTTTACACAATATTGTCATCATTTTATTGTTATCCTCTTATTCATAATATAAATGACTCTGCGATAAATGTAAGTACAATATGTACATATAATGATTTTTTTCATATGTTTTTTTTTTCTACTTGTAATAATTTACCTCATTTCAAAGATACTAAAAAGTAAATTTTCATCAAAATCGTCATAATTTTTATTTAAAATTTTTTCCAGCAACAAAAAAAAAAAAAAATTATTCATAAAATCATATTTCTCATTATTAATAAGCAAAAAAACGATTTTTTTTTCTTAAATTTTAATTGTGTTTTATAATTTTAATGAGAAAAAAGTTTTAAATTTTTATTTAAAATATACGTAATAATTAACAGTGAAGAAGAATAAAAAGTATGGAAAAAAAAAATCCTACCTTATAATTATTTTATAAAAGATGTATTTAAACTAATTAAAATCTAAATTTTTCAGTTTTTAATTTACATTTTATATATATCTCTAAAATGTAATTTGAAAAATATTGTGTACTCGTATATAATTAAGATAAGATTCATTTAAGCATAATCATTTCTTTTTTCAAATTTTTCTTGGTACTTTAACGTTGATAAAAAAAAAAAAGAAAGATGAAATTGAATTCTTAAAACTTAATTATAAACTAATTAATTATTAGAATAATTTTTCCTTTTTTTAAATTTCTAATAAAATTCGTTTTTTTTTTTTTTCATTTGAATATTTCTGACGTTGAGAATAAATGTCCAGCAAAAGATTCTTAAGATATGAATTTCCTTTGTTTTTACCTTAACACATTTTTTTTCGTGCTCTCCTCTCACGCTTTCTTTGTTAACAAGTTTAGTTAGCAACATATAAAAGCTTTCGTGGAAAATATGTATATAGAGATAATAAATCTCATTTGTTTTTATTTGAAATTTTTTATTATTGCTTTGTGCGCCCTCCCACTTTTTACTACTCACGTAAAAAGCTTTATCGGTATTTTATTTAATTTTAGTTTATCACGGTACACCTAAAAGACGACCGTTATTAAATTAAGAAAAGGTTTTTTTATTAATTTTTTTTCTCTGAAGCATTTAGTTAGAGAATTATTACTTCACGTAATTTTCAACAAAATTATTTAAATTGAAAAAAAAAAAATAATAATAATAATAATAATAAGACAGTAAAACAGTGAGAAGAATCTTTCTTGGAATGTACGAGTATACACAGGACCTGTAAATAATGAAAAATCACTTTAGATAAGTGAAGAAAAGGCAGCAAACAATAAACTTTAATTAAATTTTATTTTAAAATTATCAAATGTACACACACATACAAACAAAATAAGGTTGATGCACTGTTATAGCAATTTGTTTAAAATAAAATTTTTTATCTCTTAGAATTTTTTATACAAACAATAAAGTAAATATTATTTCTATTTCACATGACATCATGTAATTTTTTTTTCTTAAATAATTTTTTTGTTTATTTTTGATAAATTCAATTGAAGAAGAATCAATACATTGGTATACGTATACGTATGTATACATACATAGATGAAAAATAAAAATGCTTATCAGATTTTTTTTTTTTTTTACATTAAAATCAATTCAAATTATGTACAACTATGTATATGTATTATTATTGAGGACTGCCTTTGATTTGAATCATAACTTTCCACTATTTTGTTATTTATTGATAAAGAAAAAATTTATAAAATTTATATTAGTGTACACTAAGTTTATATTCATTTGGAAATTTCTTGGGTTTTTTTTTTTGGGTGTGTTATGCTTATTTACGATTTCTAATCATAACAAATTTCGATAACAAACAACAACAACAAAAATATCCTTAAACGAAAATGATACCAATTAAGGGGATAGTTTCATTATTAAGACATAATAAATCTGATATTAATTTATTGAATATTCTTATGACATTTGACATTTAAATTCCAATGAAACAAAATATTGATATTTAGATTAAGTTAATTAATTTGATTTAAGAAAAAACAAAAATGATAAAATTTGAAACTTGTAAATTTAATGAAGTTGTTTATTAAAAGCTCAAAGGATTCAGTAATTTAACTTTAAAAAGAAGAAGAATAATAAGAAGAAGAAGGCAAGAAGAGATAAAAAATTTATGTTTATTTTGTCTTTTAAATCTTAAAATCTTGAAAATGAAGCACAAAATCATTAAAATTGATTTAAAATTTGAATAAAAAACCACAAAGATTATTAATTTTTAATCCTTCCGATTAAAAATCAAATTTTATTTAAATTTTCATTATCATGCTTTCAAAAACAAACAAAACAAAAACGGTTCTATTGCTTTATTTATTTACTCTTAGTCATTTTATATTTTAAAGAATTTTCTATCTTACTAAATATGAAATTTTTTTTTTAATTTTATTAACGTAAAAAACCAGTGAAAATCTTTTGTTTTCCTACAGTAGAAAAAAACAAAAAACAAAATTAAATAACAAAAAATTATGCTCAGACATTTTATCATCCGAAATAAATACGTACTTTTCGCATTACATATCAATCTGGTTATATTTTTTTTATTATTATGATTAAAATTTTTATAATATGCCTTAATAAAAAAAATTTAAGGTCATTAAGTCTAGTGTCTGATAGCTTTATAACTCAAATATTTGTTTAACAAAAATTTCATTTGAAAATGTTTATCGAAGATTACAGCTAAGAATTTTCAACAAAATTTAAAACTTTTTTTTTTTGTAATTTTTCATTTTTGTTTCTTTTTATTCATCTTTTATTTTTCTTATGTATTGTTCACTTCAGATACTTTATAATAAATAAAAATACATTATATATTTATAAAATAAAGTTGCGTAAGTGAAGTTACTTGAGCTTCCTGTTTAGTTAGAATTCAAATGGAACGTTCTACGTAATACGTAATACGCAATTTTCAATTTAAAAAAAAAACTCTTTCTTTTTTCATAAAAGAGAAAAATTTTTTATGCTTTGGAATAATTTCATTAGGAAAATCCTTATCATAATTATGACGAGAAGTTTTAATTTTTACCTTTCAAATTCATATTTTATAACCGAAAAACGTTTCAAACTGAATTGAAAAAAATATATTTATCTTATTTATTCTCATATGAAATGAAAAATAAACAAAGTAAAAAAAAAAAAAAATTTAAAAAAAGCCAATAAATTAGCCACTGAATTATTTATAGGATAATTTCAAACTACTCACATAAATCACATGCAAAAAAAAAATATATGAAAACGAAATCATACATATCCTACATATGTATTGTATATGAGGTAGGCAGACAAATCATAAAAATATAAATACAATGTGATTATACTTTTATGTATTCATCATATTTTTTCTTCTTTTTTTTTTAATACTCATACTCGTATATGCACGTTAATCACAATGATAAAATATGAAATAAATGTAAACACAAACCTGAAAAATAAAAATCAAAATCAAAATTAGGTCGATTCTTATACAGTGTGTTTAAAAAACATCTTTTTTTTTTCTGGTATGGTGTAGAGACAAAAAAAACATAAAAAATGTATGTGACTTTTATTATATTTAAAATAAATATGTTTATGATTTGTATAAGAAAAAAGGATATATGTACATGCATGTAAACGTGTATGATAATAATAATATTGTAATATCTGTTTCATGTCTGGAATAACAGAAGAAGAAAAAAAATCTAATAAAAGTTTGTTAAAAGATTGTACTACATACGAGTATATCATATATGTATGTAAATAACATTAAAATAAAGAATTAATGCGACGAGAAGTCTCAAAAGTATTTTTTTATTTTTTACTTTCTTTTTTATTTAAATTTTTTTATAAAATAAATATCATTAATATAGTTTTTTTTTCTGATGGTTAATTTTTTCGTTATAATAAACACAATATCTTACTTAAAATTATTTATAAAATAAATATTTCATATTTCCATTATTTTTTCTTCTCTTTAAAAATAAGAAATTTTGTGAATCCTGTTAAAATAACAAAATAAAAAAGTAATTTTCTACTAAAGCAATTAATTAAAATTTTTAAATTACTTCCTGAATTAAACTTTGTTTTTTCTTCTTCTTTCAAACAGAAAAAAATTAAGTAAATGAAGCCTATTGATAGAAAAATGTAATTTTCTGGTATATGATTTTCACATAAGGATATTCGAAGAAATAAAAATTTTTTCACCTTATACTACACATCATTTACTTTTTTTAACTTTAATTTTACTGCTTATTATTTTCTTCGTCCTGCTGTGTTATTTTATTAAATGAAAACTTTCTATATAAATTTAAATTTTAATAAAATTTTATCAAAAAAAAAAAACAATGGATATAATATAAGATCCTTGTTTATCTATATAAACTTGAATGCTTGAATATAAAGTGAAATTATTTCAATGATACGTTCGAAAATTTTAATAGATTACACACAAAAAAGGATCATGATAAAAGATTATATGTAATAATAATGTTTATCAAAGAATGAAAATTTAATAAGTTTTACAATATATACCAAACCAAAAGAATATTAATACATTAATACATACTACACATAAAATATATAAATATGTATATAATATATGTATATGCATGAAACGGATCATAAAATTCATGTCAATATTAAATTAGGTATTATTAAATTATTTAATTTTTTTTTTTTTTAAATCCTTTATTTAAAATGTCATTGTACGCGAAATTTTAACAATAAGTTACTATGCAAATTAGACATACTCATATACTCGTACATACAAAATGATTTTAACATGCTTGGTACGTGAAACTTTTAAATAATTTTGTTAAAATGAATTCAACTGAAAATTAAGATATTATTATTTAAGATACAGGGAATTAGAATTTTCTCAGAATTTTGTTATTTAACTAAAAAAAAAATTGATACATACAAGTATATGTAGGTATGTACATGTAAGTATAATATTTAAACTATGATATTTGAGTATAATAATAATTTAATTTTCTAAATTTTCTTCATTATACAAACTTATGAATTAATTTAATTAAATGTTTTTTTAAAAATATGTTTTTCAACAGAAAAAAACAAATCTTTTTTTCATTGAATGTATCTAAAAGTATACACATACTATAAAATTCAGTATTTGATTTTCACTTTTCTACTACTTTTTTTTTACAATAGAACTTTAAAAAAAAACATGAAAAGGTAATTTTAGAAAAAAGTTTAGACTTGATAAAAAAAACATACTTTTACATTTAGATAGTAGATATAGTTCAAAAAACTATTTTTCTAGAATCTTTTATTTTATATGCATGTATGTATATGAATATAAAAATAGATATGTATTCAAAATAACATGTTCATGTAAAATTCTCAAAAAATTCAATGAACTTTTCTATGAACTTTTGATATAAAGTTTAAAAACTTTTACAAACATATTATTTCCTTTTAACTAAAAATCACCTAAAACACTTTGTACACCTTGATTTTAAACTGTTTATTAAGTTAATAAAATAAAAAATAAAAAGACAAAACAAACAAAAAGTCATGTAACTAAGATTTTAAACAATTTCAATACTATTTAGAAAACATTAAAAGACAGTAAAAGTTGATAAAATATAAAGTGTTTTTGAAATACAATACAATATAATAAAGAAAAACCAATACCACAATATAAAAGTTAAGAGAAAAGAAAATTGTTTTATAAATGTTAAACAGATATAATGTAATTTCACTTGTATTACAAGTTATGTACATATATAATCTAAAATTTAGCTATTGGTGAATTATTGTAATTTTTGAACTTACTAAATAAATACAATAAAGACTGATTGCTTTTAGTAATCCTTAAATTCTTTTGCTTTTCAAGACAGTTTACATATTAGAAGATTTGTTTAAAACTAAAATTTCAAAATTCCATGGTAAACAAAGAATAATAGTTTCAGTTTTAGATTCTACACTTCTGTTAGAAAGTCTTTACAAAAAATATCAAGGTCAGAGATTGATCAACAGCATGAATTAAAGAGCTCCTGTTGAAAAAAAATTTTCCAATAAAAGAGTTTCTTAAAATTTGACCCCATGGGACAGCAGTCAAAGACTTTATTTGAAGATTCACTAATCAAAGTTTTTGATGACAAAATACTTACAGTGAGGCGGAACCACAGCTTTCAAATAATTGACCGAGGGTCAAGAAAAGTCCAAGAAAGCAATAGATAATTTTTTTTTATGAAATCGGTATAAATCAAAAACACCGATAATATAGAGGCCAATTTTGGTAATGGATAAGCATTATATATTGCTATATTTTTATTTCTCTTCTCTTTTTTTTTCTTCTTAAACATATAATAATAATCATTTTTTTATTAAAAATACGTACTAAATTGTCCTTGTTAAAAAATACCCTTAAAACAAATGTTGTACCCTGGCCTTATTACTAAAACTTTAAAACTTTTAAAAGTCTATGTATGTAACAAAATGTCTTTGTTGGAGAAATTACTTTTTTTTTTAAAAGAAAGTTCTACCTTTGATGTAACTAAAAAAAAAATTAAACTGAAACTTCTAGGTTATAAAAATTCTTTACATAAAAGAAAAAGTTCATATTCTTTGAAGTGAGTTAATATCCGTATGACATAAAAAAATGGTATCTGTTTAAAATTTACACATATAAAGTTTATAAAGAAAATGTTGAAAATAAAAAAAAAAATTTCAAAATGAAATCTCAATAACAGTTTTAAAAGAAAATCTTTTCAATTGGAAAAAAAAATAAAAATTTTCCCCTTAAGGCAATGTAATGTAACATATGTGTATGTATGATACCATATCATATATTATAAATGACATGACGTGTTGTACGTAATAGATATATAATATGATTTTTGCAAAGTTCACAACAATGTTTTATTATAAACTATTTTATAAAGTAGCTTCATGGAAATATTTCTTGGAATTTGTAAAAGATATTATGTTTCTTGAAAATGATAAAACCGCCATAAATTCTTTTTTTTTTTTTTTTATTATTTCATGTTGATGTATTGAATACTAAAAGCAAATCTTTACAAATAAAGAAGAATATATTAAACAAGAATACACATATGATAAACTTCGAACAATTTTCTTGATACTTTACATTATCAACGATTTTTACAAAAGCGTATACGTTTAAGTTTTTTATGTAAGTAAAACCGCATATTTGTGTAATAAAAATGAATATTGTTGTTCTATATTTGTTAGAAAAGACAAAGTTTCTTTTCAATTATACTGATTTTGCTCATTCAACTAAATTTTGGAGATTGATAGTTTTGAAAATCTATCTTTTTTTACAGATTAGGTATATTTACATATTATGTATGTGGCATGTTTATTTCAATGAATCAATATTCAAAATATTTAGAAAAAGCTTTGCCTGTTTTACAGTGGAAATCTAAATTTAAAACTAACTTTAAAATTAAAGTAAGTTTGAATTCAAACTTTTTTTTTGGTAAACTCGGCATGATAAATAATTATTAAATTCATGTTCCTTGTGTTCCTTTTACTCATAGCGCGTATAAGTAAAAAGAAAATGCGTTAATTTTTTTTCTGTTTGAGCATTACCAATTTAATTGTCAAAGCTCATCTTTCATTTTAATTTTTCAAAAATAACAACTTTTAATACTTCAAAACTTACAGATCAAATAATTTTGTATATTGATTCTATTTTCATGATATAGTGAACTTTTGAACATAGAATCCTTAAAAAGTATAAAAAAAACAAACAAAATAACGAATATTTAAATTCTTTTTTTTTTTCAAGATTATGTTCGTTTCACACTCCAAACAACATTGTAAAATATCTAATGATTTGTGAAATGATCAAAACAAAAAGATATTTGTATTTTTTTTTATTATTCATTCTTGTATTAACGGTATTACATCATGTTCAAATCACACATTCTTTTTTTTTTTCTACAGAAAATCCTTTAAAGAAAAATAAGAAAATCTTTTAAGTTACATCTATTTCTTATTTTTTTTTTTAATACAAATTCTTGAAAAACAAAATTAAAGAAATTAAATTACAAAAGGAAAAAATTTGTTTCGGTTTTTCATTTGTAAATATGTACTTGAGTTGAGTATCTCTACTGAAAATATAAAAAAAAAATTGAATTTCACACAAAAAAACAAAAAAAAAAACAAAACAAAATACTTTTCTACGTATTTGAACATGAAAAACAATATACATACATATGTATATATATATATACTTTCTAATATCTATAACATTTTCAAGATTTAAACGCACACATTAACAATTTTCTATCCATTATATTGTATGTTTTGAATCATTCAAACATTTACAGTTGAATTAATTTCAATTAGAATCAAATAAGAACATTTATTTCATAAAACAAAGTAAAAAGGTATAAAATACTTCCGTATTATAAGAATCTTGTTAGTTTACAGATTCATAATAAAAAAATAAAAAATAAAGAAAATAGAGAGAAAAAAAAGTTATAAAACAAATGCATCAATATACAAATGTATGTATTGTATATGTATTTGCAAAAATAAGAGAAATAAATAAATAAAATTTGTAATTAATTTTTATTTAATTACAAAACAAATACTCCATACATAATAGTAAATATAAAAAAATAAAATTAAATTGAAAATTCAAATAAAAACTACTTACTTGCATTATTTTTTATATAAAAAATATACATATATGTATATGTTCATTTATTGTACATATATACCTACATACTCCTATGTATTTTATTGTTTTTATTTTCTCAATTTTATATACGAAGAATAAATTTTACTGTTAACGAAAAACTGTATCTACCTACTACAATAAAATTTCATACAAGAATGTTAAAACTATCTATGTATCTATGTATGTATTTATACACAATTTATTGTAAGATGAAAATCAACAAAAGAAAACATGATCAATATATCGTATATATATTCAAACATTTGGTAAAAATAATTTAAACATTTTAAGGATTATATCTATTTACCAAATAAAAATAATTTTTAGGCGTAGGATAAAATAAAAACATTTTCTTATACTACATATTATGATTTTCAAATTCTTTCCAATATCCTCAATAAATTTGATTTATATATTGAATTGAATGAATGAATTTCAACCCACAAAATGGTTAACCCATAAAATAGAACCAATAAAAAATCATGATGATCATTTAATAAATTTACTTAGCTCCATTAAAAGGTTTACTTTTTGTGATATGCTTAGTTTTCAAATTTATTGATGTTCCATAAAAGGAAAATATTCATGTTGTTGTTTTTGAAAAAAAAAAAAAAAAGATATAATGTATATATTATTTTCTTAGACTAGGTTTTTTTCTTCTATTTTTTTTTGCCTTTTTTTTCAATTTGTTTTCTTATTTCATATATAAAACGAATTTTATTCATGTTTTCGTATACAACTGGTTTCATGACAAAGAAATCTAAAAGGATGTGATTGAAAGCATCATATTATTATTATTATTATTTTTTTTTTTTCAACACATTAAATTTTTAAAGCTTAAATTTTCTAAAAGTAAATTTTCAAATTAAATCTATTTGAAATATTCAGTTATTGCCTGTCATAGAAAAAATGTGACTATCTTTAGTATTTTATTTTTAACATTTACAGCTACAAAGCCAGCACTATTCTGATCTGAAGTGCATAGTAAAAAGATATCCCTATACGCCGTGTCTCCTTTAAAAAAAAAAAAGGAAAATCTAAAAAATAAAATAATTTCAAAAGAAAATATAAATAACAAGAAAATGAAAATTTTTCAGTGTGAAAACTGGACTTCTGTAAAAAAAAAATAATAAATCCTCTATGCAATCTTTTTTACTCTGACAAAATTCATTAACGTTTAAAGTTTCATTATTCAACATTTTCTGCTTTCATTTGAACATAGACGTTGAACATGACTCTTTTTTTCCTTTTTGTTTTTCATTTAGATTTTTCTTCTTTCGGATAATTTGTTAAAAAAAAAAATAAGATAAAATTCACATTACAGTTTAAAATGAAAGAACAGAAGAAAAAAAATCTTTTTTTTTTTTTTTTTAATTAAAACTGATCACTTTGATGTCATCTTAAGTAAAGTGATAAAATATCAAAAAATCACAAAATAAAAAGAAAAAAATTTTTCAAAAGAAACTTACAGAATTCTTCATTTTTCATCAGAGAACAGAAAAAAAAACTGTAATAGAATAAACATCTGTGAAGGAAATTTAATTTTCATTATTTTAATATGAATTTATTATTATATTTTGTGTTTTGTCAGTATATTTATTTGACAGACAAAAAAGAAAACAAAACAAATTTTCAAGTCAATCTCAAAATAACTTTACAACTACAATATAAAAAAAAATACATATAAAATCAAAATAATAATTGAATGAGTTTAAAAATCAAATATTTTCATTTTTCTTATTAAATTCACCTCAAGTATTATTTTGTTTTTTACAGAAGTTTACATTTACTACATAGTTAACATATTTTTACCTTGGAGCATGACATTTTAGTAAAAATTAATGAAAAATAATATATAGGTATATCAAATATTTTCTTCTTTATTATTTTTAAATATTATCCTCTTAGGCGTTTTTTTTTTTAAATAATTTCTTTGTTTTGTTGTTTTTCATAATATTACAAAAGATACAATTGACATAAAAGGAAAATAAAGAAGAAGACAAAAAAAAAAACAAAGATAAGATGTTTTTCTTATTTTTTCTTATTATGTATTATTATTATTGTCATTTCCTTGTTCTTTTAACAATTATAATATGCTTTGAAATTCACATTAAGTTAAATACATACATAAGAACATTTTTAAACATTAAGTATTTTGTAAACAACAATATAACACTTGAAAATGATTAAGTGAGTTTTGAAGTGGTTTTATTTGTTATAACGACAAGATGACATTTTTGTTAGACTATAAAGAATAAATTTTGTATTTAATTGTATCTAAGCTTAAAGTTTCTTCAATATTTTTATTCAAAAACAAATTTTTTTGTTAGAAAAAATATAAATTTTTGTAATTTTTTTTTCTATTTGAACAATATTTCGGAAAATCAAATTAAGTAGTTCGTTTGGAAGTTTCATAGTAATTTTTAAAAATTTCTAATAAAATTAGATACTGTAAATTATGTAAGCTTTTTGAATTAACTTCGAAGTTATAAAAGATTTTTTTCTTCGTTTCAATTTCCATTAGGACGAGGCTCATAGCTTTCATTCAAAAATTAATAATATTCTATACTTTCTGATAATACTTCAAATGAAGGTGGTATGAATTAATAACTCCATATTCCTGAACTTTTATCTAGATTTATTCATAAATAACAAATAAATGTACGAAATTTAACGCTGAAATTCAGATCACTTGTAACGCGAGTCATACTGCCTCCGTCACGCATACTTTTATTCTACTTTAAGTCAATTCTAATTTATTTTGTTTAATTTTTCAACTATTTTTTCTTATTGTACAAGCAACTCATAAAAAAACAAGATTCAACATTAAAATAGAATAATAACAAAAAAAGACTTAACATTAACCTTAAAATATGGATGTATATATACAAAGGTCTAGTATAATAAATTTGTTAAAAAATGTTCTAAAATGTATTTCTTATTATTTTTATGTATTTATTCTCTTGACCTATCTATTCTATTCGAAAAAACTTACTTAGACATTTCGTAAATACCTTGGATTGATTTATGTGGGTGAAATTTTCTAGTTGCTGAATATTTTACTATAATTTCTCAATTATCCTCATTATTATTTATTTCATATTCTTATTTTCTTATGTAAATTGTACATACATACTTCTAGAAATATAGAAACACACAAACGCTGTATAAAATTTTACGTTAAGACAATAAAATAAGACTAGATAGTAAATATAAAAAAATTTAAATATGCAATACATCGTTAATAATAAAATAATTGTTATTCCAGTGCAGTGTGGAAAATTTAAATTTTAAATTTAATTATAGAAATAATATTTAAAAAATTTCATTACTTTGTTAGAATATTCAATAAAAGATTCACATAGAAATTATACATATATCATGAAATTGTAAAGCGTGTGAAATTAAATAGTAAAAAAAAAAATTGATCAAATATCTTTTATTTGACAGAAAATCAAAACAAAAGAAAATCACTTTCAATATCAGATTTTTTTTTCCAATTTCTCATCAAAGAAACTAATCAAAATAAAGTCCAATTTAATCTTTATACAAACAAAATCTATTTACTTTTATAGTAGAAAATTTTCATTCAAAATGTATCCTTTATTTTCTCATTTAATTCATATACAAAAGCGTATTCGCTTTTTAGAGTACATTTTATCAGTACATATACATACATATAGGATTTTCATGTATCAATAGCTTCTAAAAAAGCTTATTCATATGAAAATATTGAGATTGTCTTTTTGTTAAACAAATTTTAACTTTTAAATAAAGGATAACAAACACTGGTAAATTTTTGATTTTTATTTCAAAATGTTCTAAATTCTATTTTATGTAGAAATTTGCAATAAATAACGGTATTAAATTTTACAAATGGAAGAAAAACAAACAGATTTGTATTATATATACGAAAAAATGCATTTTAGGACATTTTCATGAATGGAAATTTTTTTGAACAAAAAAAATGCATATGAATAGGGTATTCTTTGTTGTGAAAAACTGAAGAATGTACCTACAAGTTATAAAATCATTAAATTTCTCGAAAGGAAAATATCAATATTAACCCACAATGAATTTATGTTCAATAAATATTATTAGTGAAAAATATACCAAATAATTTCTAACCACATATAACAGGCAAATATCCTGTATAACACAATATTTTATTAGAAACTTTATACTTTAGTGTATAAAAACATAAATATTTATGTAAATTTATAGTATGTCTATTGCAATAAAGCATTCAAGGCCATATAGGAACAATAAGTTAACATGTTATCTGTACACAACATATATGGTTATTTGAAATACAATCATGTACACATACACATGTAAATACATGTAAAAGTTATGTAATATTTTTCAATTACCCTTATTAATTTGAAATGTTAAACAACTCATTTACAAATGCACTTTGTTCTTGATAGAAAATATGTACATACTTGTATGTATTAAATAGAAAATATTTAAATATAAAATAATCAAATTAATTCGCTAAAAGGTAAATAAGATTTTTTTTTTCTTTTCAAATTAAAATAAGGTTTCTATTTTCTTCAATTACATAACTTCACTGAAAACAAAACAAAAGATGTAAACAAAAATTAAAAATATTTTTGAATGAAAAACTAAATTAAGATACTCGTATGTATGTTAAAATTTAAATTGAAATTTCACACGTGTATTTTTTACTTGATTTTTATATATTTTTTTTTTATTTTATAAGGATAACACAACAATAACAGCCAAAAAATACTCTTATATAAAATTATAAAAGTAAATATTATGTTTAAATTAGAAAAAAAATTATATTTTCGAGAAAAAAAAAAAAAAGAAATAAAAATAAGGTGAGAGAAGCAGTAAAAATTTTTTTAGATTTTCTGCTTTTTATTCACTTTTAAACGAAATTTTTTTTTTTCTTAGCAACATCAATGTAATATTTCTTATACAAATATCACCTTTAGTAATTATTCAGAAATAAGAAGAAAAAAAAAAGAAAAGTTTATTTAATTTGAAGACACGTGAATATAAGATATTCTCAAACATGTATTCTTAATTATTTAAGAAAAGAAAAAAAATGTTTCATAATTTGTTGAATTGACAGAAAATTTTGTTCAAACAAATAACACCTACATCAATTTTTTTTCTTTCAAACTTCAAGTTGTGTCAGCAGTGAAAAGGTAACATATATTATTTTTTGAATTAGACTTACACATATGTACATACATACACATGTAAATAAAATGTATATTATAGTATAAAACAGTGTGTATGGATTTTGTAAGTCAGACAAAGCTTATTAGAACATAATTTTATTCAGTATATATAGGTACAAATAAGGATTCATGGAATTTTAACTAATTATTTTTTGTACAGATCCCTTCAAATACATATATTTTCTTCCAATTCTTTCAAATGTTTTTTTCAAATAAAGTTTGTTTTTAGAACATAAAAAAAAACAAAACTTAAAAATACATAGGTACTCAAGATTTTGCTAATAAGTATGAAAACATTTCTCGATCGATTGATTCTACAAAAGAACAAGAAGTTCAGAAATAGAGTGTTTTTTTTTTCATGGTAAAATTAATTTTTACAAATTCAGGTCAAGATTTTGTATTTTTTTACCAAATTTTAATTAAAAATAAATTTAGAGGTTTTCAAAAAAAAATAATAATAATAATAATAATAATAATAAGCAAAAAACACGTTACTAAGGAAAATAAATTCAAACTCAAAACAATTAAAATTCAATTTAAAAAATAAAATAATGCTGGTTCATTTTTTTTTAAATAATTTTTTATCGATTACAAACTTGAGTGTTATTGAAAAATTTTAAGAAAAAAAAAGAAGTGTAGAAATTGGTTTTCCATTCATGCGAAATAAAAGTACTTTAATTACAAATCAATAACTTTCACCTTCAATTTAAAAAAATAAAAAGTTTTTTCAAAATATTTGTATTATAACTTTGAAAATACAATCAAGTGTTTTTGGTTTTTGTTTGAAATACTTAAAAAAAAACATTTTTAAAGTATACATAATATATGTACATATATATTATAGAAACGCTCGTGTGTGTGTTTGATAACAAAAATTTGTAAAATTTAAACTAAACTCATAAATTTTGTTCCTTTTTTCAAATATGAAAATTTTTAAAGCTAACAATTTAAATAAATATGACATATATTTAAAATGAAAAACACAGATACATATGTGTAATATCATAATATGTATAAGCATGAAACATATGAGTAAAATTGCTATGTATAGTCACCAGAAAATTGTAATGGAAAACTTTAAATTGCTGCACATGTCCTACATTCAATGTTATTAAAGTCGTGCAATTAACATTGAATGCATACATACATACACACATATGGATGCATGAATTTTAATCTAATATAATCTTTCATTAGAATATAATGTACTGCATATATATGGTACACACAGAGTTCATTAAAATTGGTCGATTGTAAAAATTTAATGACTACAACTATTTGATTTTAATCAGATAGGATTTTTATACTTATATGTGTGTATAGTATGCCTTTTTCATTTTTTTTTTAAATAAATTTTCTAATTTGTTTTTCAATAAAAAAAAAAAGGAAAAAAAACAGATTTTATATAATTTTTTTTTTCATTTATAATGAATTTAATTTGAATTTTATTTAGGTATCCTTTATTTTCTAAATTCACAGAATACTCCTAATTTTTTCTATACTATAACATTTCAAAGTCCTTTTATATACTTATATATGTACATAATATCTTATCTAATTATGATAGTTAAAGGTTAGATTATGTGGCTTAAATTATAAACTAAAGTCAATAACATTGTGAATTATACAGGTACACTGAGTACACACGTGTGCAAACAAAAGTTACGAAAAATCCCTTAGTATTTAAACATGCATAAACTTAAATTTTTACTTCTAATAATTTAAAAAAGACTTTAATCGATATTTTAACACAAGCAATTTAATACTTTATAAAATTGGAACATAATTGGTATATGTTTTACATACATACATATTTTTGATAAGATTAAATAAATTCAGTTTAAAAACTGGAAAAGTTCCAACAACAAAAAAAACTAAATATCTAATTCACCATATATTTTTATTAGATTTTATTTGATGTCCTGATGGGAATAACATGGAGAAGAAGAAGAATAAGAAACTTATTTAAAACATTATTTTTTATTTAAATTGTGTAAAAAATGTAGAAGGGAATTTTTTAAATAAGGATAATAAAAAACTTTTTTTCATATAACTTTTTGTTTTTATTTTTTATTATATGTATATCATAAAAAAAGGACTATGAATTTAAACAGCACCAGTAACTATGTTATATAGTAGACAATAATTATTGTTTAAATTTGGAAAAACTCAAAAATAACAAAATTAAAAATTGTTTCTATGAAATAAAAGACACATTTTATTATTTTATTTTAAATAATAATTTCAAATTTCATTCGTTTATATTTTTATTCCTTTTATTAAAGGTTCATTATGCAAATAAGATAACAAAATGAATGTTTTTATTTTTCTTGTATATACGATGAGTATACCTACATTCATTTTAAACACTTAACATCCGGATAAGTTGTAATAAAATAAACATTTTTATACTTATGATAATACTTTTGTGACCTCTTTGTTCATTTTAAATGAATATTGTACATTTGACTTGTTGTTTATTTGAATTTTAAAAAGTTTTAATACTCAACATTTATCAGCTATCAAAAAGTTTATAATATACTTTTTAAGAACAAAAAAAAAATCATGGTAATAAACTAATGTAAATGTAGTCCAACACATTTTATTTTTTTTTCGTAGATTTAAAAAATTTTTATTGGTGTGTATTACAAAAACAAAAAAACAAAAAAAATTATTCTCATAGAATAGAATTTTCAAAGTAATTCCCAAAATAAAAAAAGTAGAAAACAACAGTCATTTGTTAAATTTTGAAAACAAACATGTGATTATTTCGATTTTAAACTACAACAAAATAATGCAGCCAGTGTATAAGTTTTGTGCAACATATTATGAGTAAAAATGAAGGAAATTTATTCATAGAAGAAAAAAACACTCGTATAACAATCCCGATAATTCCATTGAACAAACTTTTACAACTCTTCAAGGAGCATAGGGATATATGACATAGCATAGCATAGAAGAATAAAAAAAAAAAAGGTAAAAAATAAACTAGCAAACGCTCGCTTGAAAAATAAGGATATTTGAATCAAAAATTGTAAGGAAAAAATTTTCCAATTACTCTCCTTTTTCAAAGAAACAATCGATATACCTATATCACAAACATTCAGAATGTAATTAATATTACTCCTGTGAAAATTTTATGCATACTACGAAAAATTCATCGTTTGAGATTTAAAATAAACAAAAAAACAAGGCAAGATTATTTTGTATTATACAAAGTAAAATCAAAAAAGTTGAGCTATTTTCGTGCCTGTCTTATATGTGTAATGATCTTCTTGTGTATACATATACGAAAGAAGAAACCTCTTTCTTAGAATTTACAACAACAACAAAATGCATGTGTGCAAGTATCTTTTCTTCTGCGCATAGTTTTCTAGTATAATACGATTCCTCAACTCTTTTGATTCAAGGTATATAGCAGAATTTTATGAAATTTAAAAAATTCTTCAATTGTATTCAGTGGAGAATGATATTCAATTTATTTATATAAGGATAAAGTAAGAATATGTATGTCTGTATATGTATAATATATCTACTCAAGTTAATACCAAACGAAATATGTGTGTGCTTTTTTATAATCCATATTTGCAATATAATAACCTTGATAAAAAATATACAATCAATAGCAACAACAGAAATTTGCTTATCATACCTTGAATAGATTTCATTGTATTGTATAATATATGTATGTACATATGTACATGTGTATATATGAAGTTATAACCTTTAACTTATATCAATTTACCTTTTGATTATTTCTTTGACATGTGAATCGTTCATTCATTTTTCAAAATCATTTCCATCACATGATAATAGCCTGTTGAATTGAAATCTTTTCATAATTACATACATATGTATTTACATATATAAAATTTACATTTTGTATAAATACAACATAACTTATGAATGTACTTATGTATCTGAAGAATATGAATATAAAGCAAAAATGTACAGACTTATATGTATGTGAGAAGATGAGAAGATTAATCAAATTGCATTTTATAAAATTGGAAATCTTTTCTTTATTTTTTTAAATAAAAAAAAAAAAAGTGAAAAATATTGAATAGAATCGTATTATCGATTTACTTTTTCTTTGTTAAGAAGCCATCATATAGTCTAGAGATTTTGGCACTTATACTGAATACTGGAATGATACAAAATCTTTAAAAGTTTAAAAAGTCTCTTAGAATCTTGAATGATTATTAAATTTTTATGAAAAGTAAATTTTTTCTAATTTTTCACAACTTTTTTTTTATTTTTCGATTTTTTTAAACAAAAGCCCATTTTACAATTTTAATGAATTATTAAGATTTTATTTTATTTAGGTTTTTATTTACAATACATTGAAAGCTCATTAAATTAATTTTATCTAATTAAAACATTGAATTAACAATAAAAAAATCATTAAAAATTTTCAAGAATTTGTATTGATATTGATATATGTACTATATTTTCAATGGTCGAAAAATAAATAAAAAACTTTTTCATAGTTTTTGATTTTTTATAATAACTTAAAACTTTCTATGAGTAGGTACTTTGCAATTAAAAAAGTGTGATTTTTCTTTTGTAATACCTAGAATTTAATTTTTATTTAAATTACGGGTTGTTGAAAAAATTCCTCATTACATCGAGGATCTATACTAGCAGAATAAAATTAATTAATTTTAAAAATCGCAAAGTAGGACAGATGGTTACTAGGGTTATCATTTGAAAATTATTTCTAATACTTTTAATTAATTATTATTGATCCTGAAAAAAATAAATTTATATTTAAAAAAAATCAAATATTTGTTGAATAAAAAAAGCTTTTATGGAATAAAATTTTAAATTTAAATTTAAAGTATGGTTTAATCTTTAAGGATGAATAAAAACCTAAATAGAATGAAATTCACAAGGAAGTTAAATCTCTGGTAAGAAACTAAGTTTAGTGGATGTTTTGTTATCGTCCTATGCTTCCTCATCGTGGGGTAAAAGGACATAATAATAATAGTAATAATAATAGATGGTATGAAGGGCTGTTCGGTTCGGGAGAAGCAATTTCACTCGGAGGCCTAAAGGCCCATTGTGAATACTCTTTTTGTTTTGGATAATTTTCGTGGGAGTTGGCTTATCCTGAAAACCATTTCGAATAATAATAGATACAATAGTTCGAGTTACATTAAAAAAAAAAAAAAAGCTTTTGTTAATATATTTTTCTATTTCATTAAGCTTTTCATTCGCATTATTATAATCACCTTCATAATGAACTTTAATAAGAATATTTTTACCTTGTAATTATTGACCTTTTAAAAAATAATCAAATAATCAAGAATTAAGAAAAAAACCCATTTGAATAGGAGAACTTAATAAAATATTTCTTTTTTAAAAAAAATCAACATGATAAAGAAAAAGTAAAGATAAAAGAAAGCATTGTTTCAAAGTCGTGATAAAAGTAATTGATAATATTATTAAAAAAAATATAGTGATTTTTATCAATTTTACATGATTTTTTTTTCTAATGGGTTTTTCCTTTTCAATTGAATTAGTTATTAGATAAAAAACATTGTTTTATGTGACATATTTTAATTTTCCATTATTAATTCTTATCATAATTTTCTATTTAAAAATTTGAAAAAAAAATTTATATATTGTAGGTTAAAGCTTGAAACTACCAAACTTTCGTAATTGAAAAAAATATGAAAATAAAAAAAATTACCCATTTTTAATGTTTTTGTTTATCTTTAAAAAATATGTACATATATATTATATTCTTGATTTGTATAAATAGTCGGAAAATTTATTATTTTTATATTAGAAATACTTTTCTAATTTAATCGTTAACAAGATTAAAAGGTAACAGTCTGAAAAAAAAAATAAAAGTTTTCAAATAAAAATAATAATAAATAAAATAAAAAGAAACTAAAAATGTCACATTTTAAATTAGCATTTTTTATGTTGTTTGTTGCAATTTTTGTATTGAGTTTCAAGGAAAATGAAGCAAAGGTAAAGTCAAATTTAATTTGAAAAAACGAAAAAGTGAAATAGGTAGAATGTGTTACAAATTTATGTTGTTTTATGTATAGGCTCTTGGTTCTAACAGCGATGATACAAATTCACTACCAGAAGCATTAAGAAGATTAATTGGAGCACCAAGAGAAGTATGAAGATTTGAAGCAGTTTTATTATTTTTTTAATTTGACATTAAATTCAGTTGTAAATTTAATTGTAAAATTTTTTTTTTCAGGTAAAAGAATGTAAACCAATTGGAGCAAAATGTGTAAATCACGAAGAATGCTGCTCATTGTTCTGTAATGATTATGATTTTCAATGTGAAGACTAACACATTTAATTAGTTATACTATGTCAAATGATCAGAGTTCTATAAATAAATTAAAAATTGAATATTCCTAATTATTATAAACTAAAAGTGCTTCAAAAATTTTACTCCTTATATTTACTTTGCAGAATATTTTCTATTTGTATGTATGGACATACATATGTACATTTTATTAGGTAAATATATTTTAAATTTAAAAAAAAAAAAAAAGATTTTTTTTCATCAACGACAATAAAATCCTAAAAACTTTATCTATGTAACTTTTTGCAAAACCTTTCATATACAAAACAAAACGGGAAAAAACTTTATCGAATATGCTAGAAAATATATATATAATACTACGTTATTTACGTTCATATATGTACATATATTGTACCTACATATATATACATACTAAAAATTAAAGTAATTATATCTTTACTATTCTTATATCTATGTACGTATATATTATTATTATTATTTTTATTTTTTATTTTTTTCAATTTAAAATTTTATAGTTTATTTGCCTTGCATGCATAAAAATATTTCATATAGAGATATAGATAAATATATTTGTATTTTTTCTTTCAAAATTCCTAATGCACTTTTCATGTTAATTTCTAACAGAAGTAGAATCACGTCAGTTAATACAAATGACTTATTATTGTTTGCAACAAAAAAACACTACTATTCTATTATATATACATTATTGATGAAATATATACGTATTATAAAATATGTGAAATAATTCATTTTTTCCATTTCAATAAACAAAAATTCAAGAAAATATTTTATCAAACATTAAATGTATTAAAATAATTATTTTTTATACTTATTCAAAATTATCATGAATCTAATATGAATTTCACAACAATTTTAAAAACTGTAAAAATTGTATTTAAAAAAATAATAATAAAGAAATGAATAAATAATTATAATGAAGTTTCATTTTTTTAGTTTTAAAATACACTTACTTTTTCAAAACAAATAATTATTCATGAACAATATTAATTTTTCCATTAGTTGAATATGAACGTGTTAAAAAGGTTTTTAACTCGTAGAGTCCCAAAAGAATCTATTGTAATTGTCCTTTAATGTGATTGTGGAAAAGATAAATTGTCTATCCCGAACTTTTGAATAAATCTGTTAAGATCTGTTAGTGTAATTTCCAGTTACATACATTGTACAAATAGTCAAAAAGTCTTGCTCATAAGCAAGTGAGTCGTCATTCTTTTAGAGCTTAGCATTCATAAATTTGGTATCGATTGTGTTTCTTGTTCATCGCTACTGCTTCTACAAAAATCATTCAATGATAAATCGAATTTATTGACCGTTTTCTCAGCAATAACATCAGTAATAATGTTAGTCTCCAGCTACGGGAATCGTAATTAAATTTTAGTATCTACTACATAGATGTTCCTAAATAAATAGTTAACATAGTTGAAAGATGAATGAGATTTTAAAAAAAAACACATATTTTTTTCCCTTATTCATTCTATACTGTACATTTTTTTTTATTCATAAAATTCATCACCACATTGTTATGATATTTTCTTATTTAAATATTTTATTAATTTTATGCAAACAAATAAAAGATTATCTTTATTCATGAATGATTTTTATTATACTGGTTAATAATTGAAATAAACAAAAATGCAAATTAAGAGGTTTCACACTACATATAAAATCTGCAATCACAAATGAGTAAATAATAATACATAAGTATACGTAAAATGTATTATATGAAAATAAATACAATTTATCATAAATATGAGAATTATAATGAATGCATTCAGATTATGTAATATATATACAAACTAATTATATATATATATTTAATGCACACATATTTATTCTACTTCTATAATATGATGATTTGAAAAACATTAGAATAATTTTAAATAATTATTTATCACATATGTATTGTATAAGTAAATTTCCCACATATGTAAGTATGTATTTACATATATTATTCTATAGTGTAAACTGTCTATATTTTCTGTGTCAATTAGATTAACGGATTATATATGTATAATAAGCATTATATAATAAATATGAATGATATACAATATGATTATACCACTGTCTCGAATAAATTAACTAATTAATTAATTAATTATGAATATTATTTAAAAAAATAAAAATAAAAACAGAATTATTATTACTTATGTTCTAATTACCCTATATTAATTTTTTTATAGCGTTAATTTGTGATTATGATACGTTTGAACTAATGTGTTTTTTCACTATTTTTTCCCTGAAACTTTAAAATTAGCTCAGATATATCTAAAAGGAAAACAGATAAATAAATTTTTTTAAAAAAACTTTCAAAACGTTAAACAAAAATAATAATAAAACTAAAGAAATATTCTCAGTAAATTTAATTAAATATTTATCTTGATTTAACTGTTTTTTGTTTTATGGTGTGCCTTTTGATATGAAAAAAATTTATATTTTATATTTCCCTTTGTTTTAAATATAGTCTTAATCAGTGACGTGCAGTGGTTCTGATATCTAGGTGTGCAGACATATGATCCTTTTGAACTACCCTGTACCTATACCTTTTAATATTGCTTTTTATGTTTTCAATTTTACTTCGAAAAATATAAATATAAGGTTTTTTTAGAAAAGAAGGTATTATTTAAAAATCATTGAAAGTTAAAATAAAGTTCTCTTGAAATATATCAATTAATTTTTACATGTATTTACACATACAAAAAAATTATAACAAAAAAAACAACAAAAAAGAAATGTACCAGAAGATTTTAAAATGTTTTGTTGCTTGCAAGCGCAAAAATATTTCTGCGCCTAGCTAATGTATTAAAAAAAGCAATAAACCAATAACCGTCAAGTTGTATTCTATAATACATTTCCTATACATTTGATGGTGCTGAAAATTTTCTGCGCTTGCAAGCAACAAAAAAGCATTTTAAAATGTTGTGGAATGTGGACTGTGGTACATTTCTCATTTCTCTTTTACATCAAGTCATGAGCGCTGATTTTTCTCTGCGCTGATTGATATACTTTATACAGCATAGTATATCTATATTTTTGTGTTGCTCTATACAAACACTTTGTAGTATATTATGTAGTGTGTACAGTATGATGTATGATGCATAGTACATGTGGATGTTACAACTTACAAGTCACCCATATAAAATTTGTTGCTAGAGAAAAAGCGCAGAAAATTTTCAGCACCATCAAATGTATAGGAAATGTATTATAGAATACAACTTGACGGTTATTGGTTTATTGCTTTTTTTAATACATTAGCTAGGCGCAGAAATATTTTTGCGCTTGCAAGCAACAAAACATTTTAAAATGTTCTGGTACATTTCTTATAACGATTTTTTTTATTGATAGATTTTGATTTATTATTTACAAAAATATATTAAATTTAAAAACTTAATTTATAAAGTTTGGAGATTATTTCTGGCAAATTTTCAGGGTGTGCTCTGCGCGTTCTGCGCGTTAGACCGCACGTCGCTGGTCTTAATGAAATTGCTTAAGGAAATCTCTTTTATATTTGTATTATTCAAATTCTTTTATCATTTAATTAATTATATTTTTTTTTTTTTTTTGTTAATTATAACTTAAAAAGGTTATTGTCACAACAATATCCTGGGTTAGTGAAAAAATTAAAAATTTCCCATAGTAAAAAAAAAGTATTAATCAGTATTTTGATCGGACCGGACCTACAACAACTTTGAAAAAAAAAATAAATATTTAAAATGAATTTAAAACATTTTTTTTTTTAAATTAATTTTTTTAAGCTATTGTTTTTTACCTTTTTATTAATTTAAAATTTATCCCAAAAGAATTCATGTGAAAATTGTGAAATTAATTTTTTCACATTTAAAAATTCTTTTTATTTTTTTACGTTCTAATCCTTTTAATCTTCCTTTTAATGATTACCTAAAAACCAATTATCAAACTAAAAAAAAAGTAGCAAAAATTTTCTAATAATATAAAAAGGATCATTAAAAAAAATATATTAAATATCGACGTTATTTGATTTAATTTCTAATAAATTGCAAAATAATGACTTTATTATCAGTGTATTATGCTAAATTTCACAAAAGAGTACTATTTTTTTTTTTAAATATTTTTCTTTTGAATTTATGGTTTCCTTTAATTCTTATACCATTAAAAAGAAAAATAAAATAAAGATTCATAATAAGAAAATTTTATAACTTTTTAATTTTTCATTTTTCATGCATTTTTTTATCTCCTATAGGCAAAATTTCTATTTTAAAATTATTTTTTTTTATACAAAAGAAAATAAGCTCATGAATAGCCTTTATCAAAAAGAGAATAAAAACTGTATGATATGTACATATATGTATGTATTATAAAGAACATATTCTATTTTAATAACATACATATATACATAGATAAAATAGCTTACGGACAAGTATTACTTAAATATGTTGAAAAATTGGAGAGAAAAAAAAACTAAATCAATGTATGTATGTACGAGTATGTATGTATGACAGTCTGAAATATTAAAGAACTCATTTTATGGAGAAGTAGACTTCCTGTTATTTGTTCAAGTATCTTTGAAATAACTATTTTTGTTTTAAAAAAAAAGGATTTAATATTTGAGACAATATTTAATATTCCTTAAAATTAAAGATTAGCAGCAATTTATCTGCTATAATTACTTCTTTAAAAAAAAGTCCTGAAACACAAAAATGTAAAAACAAAACATTTAAAACTATTTAATCTTATAAATTCTAATACTTATTAAAAAACTTCTCATATTTTCACCTTCATCTTTTTAATATTGAAGAAAAACAAACAATTTTAAACCACAAAATATTACACATCCTCGTATGCATACAGTACGTACATACATACATATGCATATAATAAGAATGATTATGTTTTTTTTTAATTGTTAACAAACGAACTTTTGCACACATATTAAATACAGTGAATTTAAATGATATTTCGATTATTATTAATACCAAAAAATGAAGTACATTTTTTTTAAAAAATTATTTCTTGAAATTTTCAAATAACAGAGAGTAGAGAAACACGAAAAAAACAGATAATGTAAAACAGAACATAAACAAAGATACAAGTACTTTTGTAGAATATGTTAAAGGCATTTTATAATAAATCTAGAACATTTTTTCACCTTGTCTTATATTATTTTTCTTCTTCCTTTTATTATTACATTAGGACTGAATCCTGTATCTTTTTTCTCATATTGATTCTCATACTTTTATATTGATTTATTTAAATTACATACATTTGTAAATTATGAGTATTTATTTTAATTTTGCCGTCAATTCAATGACGTTAATTATAATAAAAATATACATATATACAATATATATATATTCATATGTAACTATGGTGTCTTCTTATCTTTTTTTTTCTCATTCAATATAATATACTAAAAATAACTTAATATTATTACAGGTCATGGATGATTGATTTACGGTAACATAATTCTATTCTTTCACTCATAAAATATGAATAGATTTTACCCTACACGTACACGTGTAATAGAAAAACAAGAAAATAACAATTAATCAAGGTTGAATTTATGTAATAGATTTTTTTTAAAGTATTTTATGTTAAGGGTGAAAAATGTATTTTTGTTTAATCTCAAAAACAAAATTATGACGTCAAATTATCCAAGATTTTTTTTTAGTTTTTTACAAAATTCAATATACATACCTACATATTATCATAAAAATAAAATCAATAAATAGAAATTGCTTATATTATATACATACATACATATACCAATAATTTTGATAAAGTATAAAAATTCGTGCTTTTGCATTAATGAAAATTTAAAAATGCAGAAAAGATGCTTATTTTATTTTTCGAAGAACATGAAAATAAAGTTTATATTTATTTTATTTAAAAATAAATTGAAAAATGAAAATTAATTAAAAAATAAAATGCAAAGAAGAATCATAAAAAATTTACTTAAAAAAAAAATGTATTTGAATTCAAGGAAAATCTACAACACATTTTATCTGATCTTATTTAACATGACAATCCTTACCTGAATATGTAGGTTGTTCATGTGGTTGTAAAAATTATTAAGAAAAAAAAAACACTTTAAAGAACATTTAATATCCAAAATGATGGTGCTAGATTTAAAATGTTTAAAATATGAAAGTGAAGAAAGAGCTTAAGGCAATTTCTTTCTTTTTATGATATTTTAAATCATTTTATTTCTGTTAGCTTAAAAAAAATTCTATTGCTATTGTTTGTCTTACATTTACTGTAATAGTTCTAATTAAAAAGAAGAAATGAAAAAGAAAAAAATATCATAGAAACCGTATGTACTTTGTACAAGCTTTAATTTTTTACTGTAACTAACAAAACTATTAATTTTAACACTTACAAACTTCATCTTATTTTTTTCCTTGAATTTTGAATGAGAATATATATAGGATTAAATGCCTTGGAGCTTTTGGATACAAAAAAAAATGTGAAACATATTCTTACAATTTTGTTATGAAAACCAAAAATGAAACAAAAGAAATTCGTCCTTTTGTAATAAATCACAATGAAATGTAAAAAAAAAAAAAATGAATTTTCACTTTTCACAAAATGAAATGTAATTTTTTTTTATGTTTTAACACATTTATTTGTTTTTTTATTCGTAAAATTTTACATTTAAATAAAATAAATTTTTATACAGTTATCCTATGGTTTTTATACATCATACATATACATTTTTTTACTGTTTTAAATTATAAATATCAAAAATATAATACACTACATTTAAAATATGTATATACGAATATTTATGTATGCGTTTTTAAATATGTAAGTATATATTTTTATTTTTATTTTATTTATTTTTTTTTTAGTACAAAAATAAACTTGATAGCTTTATCAAATATTTCAAAATAAAAATATATATCCAAATATCCTTGTATGTTTTTTTTTATTGTTTTCTCAATATAATAAAGATAAATTGTATTTTTTTTTTGTGTTCTTCACACACATGTTTTTATATTTTTATCGATTTGCAATCTGTGACAATTCAGTAGATTTAACAGGTTCATCAATTATTTATTACAAGACAGCAAAAAAAAAATAAATAAATAAAAATAATAATAAAAAAAAGCAGTATATAAAACATTATTGTACGTATGTACATTTTATGTGTATGTATGTATATATGTATGTACCTTTATTAACTACTTTAACATAAATGGGAGACTTTTTTTTTTCTTCTTTTTTTTTGTGGAAATTATTGTGTTCAATGGTTTGTAAAGTGATCAAAACAAAAAATATTTCATTCGCACTCGAATTATTGTCGTTTATAATTTTCACCATCCCGCATAGATTTTAGCTAGTACTTAACGACCAGTACTGAAAATTGTCACTGCATAGTTATTCATTTGATTGCCAATTCCGTTGTAATAACGTAGCAATAACGATTATAGTTATTAGGAGTAAGAGTTTTTCTTTGTACTGAACAGATACTAACACAGTACTGGTATCAGATATCAACTTACATCAGTTTCTAGTACAGAAAAAAAATACCCCCGCAGTATTGAAAACAAACTATACACACAGTGTTGACTCACAATTCCGATAGAGTACTGAAAAACATGATACACGCAGTGTTGACTCACAATTCCGATAGAGTACTGAAAAACGTGATTTAAAAGTATATCCGATATAATCATCACTCGCAGTAACTATAGAATATCGAGTCAATCCCGATTTTCGATACTGGTGTAGCTTATATTATAAATTAAATCTTGTTTGACTACAAGGTGCTGTGGCTGAAGCGCTAGGGAGAAAATACTGTACGTGAAACACCACAAGTCGTGAGTTCGAACCTTGGTCGGGTAATTTGATGTGGTAAAATAATAAAAAATTCTATTGTTTTTTTCAGTATGTCTTCGAACTATACTAATATTCCGAATAATATAAAACAAGCTTGCACTTAAGAAAAATGAATAGAAAAACATCTAAAATTCATTTTTATTTTTTTTAAATATCTGGAACTCGGTACTGTTTAGATAATGAAATCCGATACCCATCCGATACTTAGAAACAAAACTAAACTAGTACTGAAAATGTTCCGCTAGAGTTCTGCATGTTTCGATACTGGAAGGGGAAATGAATAACGATAGAGTCCCGATAGAGTAACTAAAATTTATGCGGGATATATGTACATATTATATACCTACGTGTATTCGTTTGTTTTTTGTCTTTTTTTTATATTTTTTCTATTTTCAATTATATTCCTTTGCTGATACTGATACAAAAAAAGTGATAATTCATCTGAAAAACAATATACGAAAAAAGAAAAACTTATATGTATGACAAAATAATGAACGTATTTTACACCTTTAGTTTGTATACCTGTAATTAAATGTGTGAAAACAAATATAATTGAGAGAAAAAAAAAAAAAGGAAATATTCTCTTTCTGATATACATACTAATTTATTTATATTGAAACATATTTGTATGTATATTATTTATACTAATTTCCACAGACAAATCTTACCAACTAAACTACTCGTACATAAAAATTTTAAAAACAAGGTTTTCTGTCCCATAAGACAACATTTATTTTAATAAATTAGCGTTTTCTTATAATATCTTTTCCTAAAATTAGATTTCTGCAAATAACCTTTAAAAATCCAATTAAATTTTTGTTTTTCAAGAAAACGGTCTATTACATAATTTTTGTTTGTTAAATTTACAATATTTACGTCAATTATCATTTAAGACAATTAAGTATGTACCTATATATTATTGTGTTCTATTTTTAGGAAGCGCTTTTTTTTTATTTCATCGAAAGGTAAATAAAAGAAATGCTTAATTATTTCATACATAAATATTATATTCATATGTATATACCTTAGTAAGCGTCTATTTTTATTCAAATGTATATATTTAACATTTATTGATAATAAATGCCTAAGAAATGTTACTATACATACATATATGTATGTATTCATTTGTTTTTTCTGTACACTAATCCAAAAATAGTTTATTGTAAACGGAAATATATGTAAATTACTATTTATTTTTGGCTTTAGGTTTACAATATTTACACATAAATTTTGAAGAAAAAATAACATAATATTCACAATTCACCTTTAAATATACTTTAACACTATTATGATAATTAAGATTAATTTATCCTGAATAAAGTATAATTTTCATGATTGTGTTCCAATGCGAACTATGTTAAATGCTCAAAAGTATTTTTGAATGAAATCATCTACATATACATATTATGTACATACATGAATTTTCTTCTGTTTGTTGATGGAAGGCGTATTTATAATAATGAATACTTGCAAAACACTAAAATAAGCTCAATGAATAACATTTTTTTTTGTTTTCAAAAGTAAATCAATAAGTTTGTAAATGTATATGTATACTTAAGTAAATAATTTGTAATATTTTTTTTCTCATTCTATTTTTAATGTACACAAAATGCATCATTTCCATAAAAAAAATCAAAATATTTATTTAATTTGTTTACATTTTTTTTTTTTGTTTTTGTTTACACAAAGCAAAAATATTTCCAAATTAGTTTCACTCTTTTGTTTGGAAAAAAAAAATTAATTTCGAATAAATTCTGAAAAAAAAATAATATCATGAAAAATAATTCTTAGTCTCGAAAATTTTATAGTAGACTCTGATAATTATAGAATTTACTTTTCATTAAATATAATAACTACTTGATTCTTGTCTTCCATTTGAATAAATAAATTTCCATGAACATGAAAAATTGAAACAATAAAACAAATAATGGAAAAAAAATAAAAAAATAGGTCAAAAATTGAATTAATAATATTCATTTTATTGTGATGAATTTTTTGTGTTTATATTTTTTCAAGCTTCGTCTTTCAATTTTATTCAATAAAATTGTATAGTCTGGATAGGTACTTTAGATCAGAATTTTTCATTTTTTTTCGAATTAAATATATATTCTTAATGAGACTTGAATTTTAAAATAATAGTTATTATCCTGAAACTGAAATGTTAATAACATTGAACTAAATTTTGTATATACATATGTACATAGTTATGTACATTGTATTCATGTTTATTATTCTTATTATCATAATTCAAATAACTGTGTACTCAGACTATATCAAGGACTGCAACATATAATTTTCTCTAAAAAAAAAAAAAACTATAATCGTAAATATCGTTATGTGGCTCATAATATTTACTAAATCGATTTTCTTAATGTATAATACATATTTCTGCAAAAACCAACTAAAATACTCTTCTATATACATACATACATATTTGGTTTACCAGAACAATTATTTTGAGTTCATTATTTGGTCGAAAATAATTTAAATAAATCTGAATACACATACTTACACAGCTGTGTATGTACATATATGTATGTACATACAACTAATAAAAAACAACATAACTAAGAAATTATACAGTTATCAACTTTTAATTCTTTTTTTTTTTTTAATTTGGTGTGTTTGTGTGTATCGATTATTATCAACTATCCAGAAAAACTGCTGCAGAAAATTTTCAAAATGTAAAAAAAGAGAGAGAAATTTCTAAATATCAAAACGTCATCATAGTCAGCTACAACCCTTCTCTTTACCTCCTCATTAAAACATCATCAAACAATTAGGAAAATACAAACAAAGAAAAGTTCAAGAATAAATTTAAAAGAAAATTCACAAGCTTATATTCGGCTTGTTAATTATTCCATACACAAGAAATTATTCTTTTGTTATATATCTACATATTTACATATATGTATGTATGTAAATACCTATTTTGAAAATTGCAATAACAAATTCTTTTTATTGACTTTTGGACTTTTTTTAAATCGTATATGTTTGTAAACATAAAGGTTAAAATGTATAAATTTTTATATGTATCTACTTATACGAGTTCTCATTTGTTTTCATACTTTTTTTCAAATTTGTTCGACTATAAAAAAAAAAAATTCTATCAACTTTTGTATGAAATTCTTTTTTACACATCAAACAATGGCAATGTACATATTTTTGTAATTTTTATAAACTTATCATGGCCACCATAAATTATTTATTTATCATTTTTTTTTTTTAAATGTGACATGATTTTAAAAAAACAAATATTTTTGTCCCTGTTTTAACTTTTTTCATACATTTTATGCGACACTAAAAATTTCACAATAAGTTTGACATTTTTTATACATTTAAAAAAAAAACCTGATAAATAAATAAATAAAAATAATATTTTATTTTTCCCAAAATGATTGATAGACTTTGAATACTTTTCTTAATTTTTTTTTTCTCTGAAAGTTCCACACTTATCTCGAAACATTTTTTTTTTTTAATTTCGAAGAACTCATTTTATTTTTTGTTTTACTTTTTTACTTTTTTTCTCATGAAAAACCTATTGATAAAATTGAAACTCTTTAAACAACAATAATTATGCTTAAAAAAATTTTTTTGTAATTAACATTTACAATTTATTCTGTGGAAAACTTTATATCGTTTGTCATTAAAAACTTTTTTTTTTTTTTTCAATTTGTTCATTTTAACTGAATACCAAAAACTTTATAGACAGAGCCACACAATTTTTTTAAAAGTTGATACGTTATATTTTCTCTATGAAAATAGCAATAAAATATATGTATACACCATTTGTCATCTATACTTATACGTACATATGTACTTATTTCACATACAATTGAAATGCATTATAATGTATTTTTAAATAGGTACATTAATTTATTTTTACAAATTTTTTTGTTCATTCGAAATTGTAAAATTTTCTCATGTACTAAGTTGTCGTTTGTAATCAATCTTTTTTTTTTTTCTATTATTTAAAATTTGACATACGAGTATGTATGTATATAAAAAATTGTGTTGTTTTGGTTCTGACAGGTAAAATAAAGCAATAATTATATTTTTGAAACAACTTTTAGTCTTACTAGCATTATAATCAATATTGTATAGTTTTTAATAATTCATAATTTCAAATCGATTTTTTATGTAAGATACGTTTTTTTTTTAAATTTTACAAAAAATTAATTATGTAAAAAAAAAAATTTAAAAATAAATATAGAAATAGTAAAGTTCTAAATTGACACTTTTTTAACATATAATTTAGCCAGTAATTTGATTGACATTTGTTAAAGTATAAGAATATTGAAAAAAAAAGTCGATATGTCACCAAGAAGGAAAAAAAAATATTACTTTTGTTGAAAATAAAAAAATATTTGTCAAATTTAATGAAAAATTAATTGAATTCAATCAATAAACATGAAAAAAAATACTATTCAAGGTGTCATAAACTAAATTTTTGTATTTTTTTTTTTAATCGTATTTGTGGTAAATTATAAACAAACACATGTATATGTATTTTAATATATGAAAGAAATACAATCTTTTCATTGTTCTCTTATATAAAAATTAATTTCCGTTTCCAATAGCAATGGTTCATATAGAAAAGTAGACAAAAAAAATACATACATGAAAATATTAATGTAAACATAGTAAGTAAATTTTCACACATTTTTATAATATTTTCGATCTGATTCTCAATTAATGGTAACATGTGAAATTCCAATGAAATGGAATTATTATTGAACAACGAAAATCAATCACAATGATATGACTTAATTAATTTTTTATAAATAAATATACTTTTTAAAAAAATATATATGATATGTATTTTAATGTGTTAAATTAATAATTACGAAATAAAAATATTGAAATTAATTTAAAGTTGTAAAATGTTATCTGTAATAAATTTAAAAAATAACTAAAAGTATATCCATCAGATTTTTTTATATTTATTAAAAGTTCATATGATATTAAAATAGTATTTAATTTTATTTTCTGTTAACAGACGATATAATTTCATTTATAGTATATAATATAAGCCATGACTACATTTCGTTTACATATTTCAAATTATCATCACAAATAACATACATTGTATCTATATTTACTTGATATACATATAAATATCCATATGTACAATATTTTTACTTTCAAAATAATAAGAATACCACAAAATCTTTCTTTTTATGTTTACGTATTGAATATTTAGAACAAATTTCATATATGTATGTACTATATACATACATATAGGTACATGTACCATAATATAAAATAAGAAAATAAAATAAAAACCAAATAAATACAATTTCCTTTAAATAAAAACCCTTTTTATTATTAATTTTTTAAAGCTTCACATTCATTTTGTAATACAACTTATTCACAAACAAAAACAAAAATAAAAGTACATACAAATCATTCTATAGATATACAAGTAAGTATATGTATTAAGATTGATAATATGTGTATTGTTTAATAAATGAGACATTTTCTTGTACAATATATGTACATATACGAATATGTATGCATATCCTTTTTGTACTTTTTTTTTTTTGCTAAATTGAAAACAATTCTCCTCAAGAAATGATTTCTATATGTGTACTTTTAAAAGAATTTCTCATATATTATCTTATATGTAATATACTTAGTTACTATTTTATAGTAAACATGATTTTGTATTACACTAAAGAAATCACTATTGTGTATAGTTTTCTTTTTTTACATGCTTATTTTCTGTACTTTTACTATCTTAAAATCAATTTGTTTTCTTCAATAATGTTAAAACAAAGATATCTTCAATACACAAAAGCATTTACTGTATTGTGATGCAAATAATCTTGAACAAAAGCGCATTGTTAATTTGTTCAATCACAAAAACGTTATTCATTTTTCTTAGTTGGATATTTTGAATTAACACAATTATGCTTGATTACATACATACATGAATCTATGTATTTGTAAGCATTTTTTTTTATTACTTATGTATGTAATATCTATAAATTCATATACATATTTACAATACAATGCAACATGTCTTGACCTTGTCCTATTTTTTTTTCTAAATGCAACAGCTATTTTTCCAAGAAAAATCAAAACAAATCCGTGATGAGGATATTTTGATTTTAAAAAATTATTTTACTCAAAAAAAGAAAAAAAATATTGTTGAAAATACACTCGTAATATCGATGTTATTTTATTTTTCGTGCTGTTCTCTTTTCATACAAGCTTTCGTGCTTTTCTCAATAAAAGCATCGCTTAAAAAGGATATTTAATTTTAAATTTCCACAATTTATTCTATTTTATTTTTCAAAATGATACTTGAATGCGAAAAAGATAAATTTTTTTAACCTTGAAAAATTGAAGAAAAAAAAGTCATTAGGTCCTTTTTCTAGTACAAAATAAATTAATATTAACATCGATATTCAAATATTTCTTTGATAATAATGAAATATCTCATTATATTTTCAAATCAATATTTTTTCTTTATTCAAATTATATCCTACTTAAATGTCTCGCCGTCTTTATAATATGTTTTCTTCGAATTTTAATATTTTTTTATAACAAAAAAAAATCCTTTTGATTATTCTCAATATCACTGTTTAGCAACAAAAATTAAAATGTGTAGCAAAAAAACATAAAACTGTCATCGAAATCATACAAAAACAAAAATTGTCACAAAAAAAAAAAACAGAAGATGCGATAATAATTACGAAATATATATTGAGAAATTTTTTAAAAGCAGACAATAATAATATACACCAAGCTAAAAATTATTATTAATTTTGTTGTTGTACACATTATTATATGTAGAAGTACTTTAGGTAAAAAATATCTCTTTTATATGTACAATATTTTATTTTTTTAAATGAAGATAATGATCAAAAATCTTAATTGAAATAATAATGTACAGTATTGTATTCACTTTGAACTTTGACATCATTATCATGAGTTATAAAAACTAATAAGAAAAAGATATATTCAGTAAAAAATATCTATAATTGACATTTTTAGACACATTGATACATACAAATTAATGTTTACTTTGACAGATTTCGAAATTAAAAAAATAAAAAACGTAAAAAATAAAACCGAAAAGAGGATTTTAAAAAATAAATTATATATGGATCCTTATCACATTTTTTACACATTTCAGTCTACGAATTTTACTCATTTACCTTGAAAATTATTTTATTTACTTTTTTTCCAATACAATTTTAGGAAAAATATCAAGTAAATCTAACACTTTATTTTGAAAAACAAACAAAACAAAAAACTTTGTTTTAAAATTCGTTTTATGTTTTTCTATTCGCAACACCCAGAAATATACGAGTTTCTTTTCTATATTTTTGATTTTCCACTCTAGTTTTTTTTTTTTAAATTTTTTGTAATTAAATTTTTTTCTAGATTCAGCAAATAATAAATAGAAAATTTTCTATAATGAAAAAATAAATTGTACAAGTATGTTTTGTCCTTTTTATCAAAATTATATAACACAATTTACAAACTCACCACAAAAACTAAAAACTATCTAAACAAACAGTTGTATTTCATCTTCAAAAAATGAAGAAGAAGAAAAAGAATAAAACCACTTAATTTTGAAATAGAAATGAAATCAATTCAGTCGAAATTGGGATAGTCTTCTCTATACATACGGATACATACACAGATACATATACGAATTAACTTATTAAGAAATTTTGGGACATCCAGAATCTTTTTCTTTATATATAAAAAAAAAAATGATCATAATCATCACATCCCATTACGGAATAAAATAAATTTATTTCTTGTGAAAATTCAGGGATATCAATAAAAGGATCACAAATAAACAAACAAAAAAATACAATAAATTTTCTTAAATCTATTGAGAATATTTATTTAATTGCTTAGTTTTCAATTTAATATTGAAAAATATGAATATTCAAAGGAAATGAAGAAAAATAAAATGATAATTTATTAAAAATTTTTTCTAATATGTATATTATTTAAGAATTAAAATTATTTATGCTTAATTTTCAAATTTTATTACAATAAAAAAATCTGAAATTGAAAAATTGTCAATTCATTTTTTTTTTCGCTCCCTTCCCTTTTTAAATTTGTTTATCTTATTATTTTAAGCCTTAAAAGTTGCTTATGTTCATTGGGATAAATATCAATTGTAACACTTAATATTTTCTTGTCCTTGAATTTAATTTTTATCAATTTCCGTAGTGATAAAATAACTTCAAAACGAAAGCAACAGGTGGTAAATTCATAAAATTTTCATAAGTATGAAAACATCTGTTGTTACCATACCGAAAAAAAAAACATAAAAGATAATAAATAATTTGTTCCGTGAACTTAAAAATAAAAAAAAAACAGACAAAAATCGAAAAAGACAAAAACGAAAAAATTTATTTCGATGTTTTTCATTTATTTTATTTCTTCTGTTCTTTATTTTTTTTATTTTATTTCATTTTATTTCTCTGTATTTTTTTATTTCAATAATAAAAATTCATTTTAACTTTGTGAATTCATGATATCAAAAATGTTGTATTTTTTTTTAATGATTATTGTACTTTTTAATTAAAATATCGACAAAACAATATTGAACAGCTTTTACAAATATCATTTGATTACTTTTTTATTCATTTTTACGCATTATTTACATATTGTGTTTGTTTTACAAAACCAAAAATAATTATTTTAATTACAATTGTAACAAAATGTTTATTAAATGACATATGTGGAATAACTTTTGCAAAATTTCATTGTTAAAATTTGTAAAAAAAAATATAAATAAAAAATTTTTTTTTTTTTCGATTTTAGTTTAAATCCAACAAAGTTCATGATTCATGGATGTTCCTAATGCCTCCTAATTTGCAATCTAAATTATTATTACATTTTTTAAAAATTATCTTTCGTCTCCCCAATTCAACTGAAGCATATATGAAAGATTCGCATACTTTAATAAACTCATATTCAAATTTAAATTTTAAATTAGTTATGAAACTCATTTTATTATATTTCAGAAATCCACTAGGGCTACAATACAATACAATAAATATCTTTCAGGTCTTATAAAGATTACATGGTTGAATTATTCTCTTGAAATATTTTTTTTAATCCTGCCTAGAACGTATAAAATTTGTATAGCCGTATAAAATATATTTTAATAGGTAATAAATTATATTAAATTTATTTTTTTAATATATTGTCAATGAAGAAACGCTATGTACGTATATAATATTTTTTATTTTTTATAATCTCGAATATTTTCATCAATTAGAAACAAGTTGTTGAAAATTATATTTACTGTTTTTCTTTCCTTTTTTCAGATATGTGTGATGTAACAAAAAGTTTATCGCTACAAATTAAAAAAAATAAGAGAAAGAATAAATAAGTTTCAAAGTTTGTAGAATTTATCTTATATCCTTCCGAAAGTCATTATAGCTCAAAAAAAAAAAAAATGTCGAGATGTTTCTAATGAAAAATACACAAAATCGAATTATTGTTTACATACGCAGTTATACATGTGTCTTTTTAACATAAATGTCGGTTATGCTTTTTTAAAATATTGTCATTTGATTATTTTTTTTTTCTTTTCAAACAACCAAAAAAATTTTTTTAATAAAAATTCATTATATAAATATATAATATTAACATCAAATTTATCACATGTTATATGTATGTATTGTTTGTATGTATATACTAGAATTTTGTAATAAAAGCCTATACATGATAATAACTCATAAAAGGATTACAAAGCTTGTGTAACATTCTAAAAAATAATATATATACTTAAAGGATTCAAATAAAAAAAATTTACAAAAAAAAATCCTCCCATTTGCATATCATATTATTTAACCTCATTTTAAAAAAAAAAACATGGTGAATGACATACATATGCTTATTATTCATGTATCATGTTCATGACATTATAAGGAAGATTATATACTATGTCATTCATAAATTCAATTTTGTTTACTAATGTGTCATCAGTGATAAATAAAAATCATAATTTTTCTATGTTTTATATTGTATTACAGTGATTTTGTGATTTAATACTTTGAGTTGAAAAATTATCTTTCGAATATACGAGTAAGTGTACCTAGAGATTTACATACATACATAATATAATATGTGCATACGATTAAATTTATGTAGACTAAAGGAATAATAATTTATGTAAATTTTAATGAAAATTATCTGTGACATAACTGTTTGAATCATATTTCCACCCCCAATACATTAATTTTTGAAAAATTAACAAAATTATTATTTTCATTTTCAAATTAAATACTTGTTTTATTTTTTTTTTAATTACTTTTTAATCTGAAAACAATATCGTTGAAGAAAACAATAATTAATTGGTAAAATTTATTATGCCACGCAAAAAAAAAAAGAATTTTAATTATATTTTTATTTATTTCTTACTTTGCAAAAAAAAAAAATAAATAAATAAATAAAATTGTTACTGACATTTGAATGTTATTTTTTGTTTTTTCTTTCTTTTTCATTTTTATTCAATTTACTTTTATTGATTTATAAAATACTTCAAGAAAAACATTACTTACACTTTTAATGTTTTATTATTTTTATATTTTTCATAAATAAAATTAAAAATGAATTAGGTTAAGGACTTATTTTTTCTTTTGTTTTTTTTTTTAATCGAAGTTTTGAATCAACCGTTACCATTATAATTATGTGTAAGGTATAAACAATAATATAAAAAGAAAAAATAATAATAATATTTTAAAAGAACATCGTGATGTTGAAACGGCTTAAAACATAATGTACAAGTTTTATTCAAAGTTTAATTAGAATTACCATTTGAAAAAAAAAAAAGTATAATTTTATATCGACTAATCGCATCTTGCATATTTTATTTAAATTTTAATAATTTTACTCGTGAATATTTATTTTACATTTTTTTTAATGGGATTTTGTTCAGAAATTTTTAATTTTTGGAAGTCCTTTTTTTTCCTTTTTCCCATATTCTCTACATTTTCTTACAATATCTACTTTTTAATCCTGTGGATGTCATTATATCCCTATTTTTACAAAGTCATAAGTTTATTAATACATAAACACCTTTAAACTTTTTCAACTCATAATCTCATAGTTTAAAAAACACAAACAATATAAACCACACAAGTGCATGTACTTTGAAAAAAGAAAACCTTATTGTACTTAAAACTTATGATTAAATTTTCCATGGCTAAAATAGTAAAGATTAAACAATATTAGGGGTTTTATTCAAAAATAAAAAATAAAAATAAAATATGTATTTTAAATTTCCCACACACACAAAAAGAAATTATTTTGAATGTTTTGTTTTTAAATGCTACTTGAAAAGTAGTTCTTGATCCCTTTTCATTTTTAAATACAAAATCTGTATTTTACATAATGTGTGTAAGGATAAAAAATCTTAATGTGAGATTTATATTAATTTTTTTATAAATTAAATTTCACATTTAACCAAACTAAAAAATAAATTAACAAAATTATTTTCAATATGAAAATCACAAAGTAGAAAAAAAACAACAAAATTTTTCAAATAATTTCGGCGTCATTATTATGGAAAATTACGCATTCACACATCAATGCTACTGTAAAAAATAATAATTTTCATTTTAATGTTTATCATCAAAAAAAAAAATAACGTTGAAATGTAAAAAAGAAAAAAAAGTAAAACTTTAGCAATAATTTAGAGAGAAAAAAAAATACATGATTCCTCAAAACGATAATAATTTTCTCTTTTATTTTCGTCTTCGTCTATTTTTTTTTTTCACTTTATTATAGGGATCCTTTATGCAAATTACAAAGTAAAATTTGTGATTTGGATTTTTTATTTTTTATTTTATACATTCATTTAGGTACCTAATATTCATGTAACCTATAATAAAGGAAAATAACTGCTTTATATATAATACACAAAAGAGTCATTTTGTGACCTTTCTTTTACATAAACATGACTGTTTGAATTAAAAAAAAAAAGTATTCTTTTTTTTTTATGTCACAATATTTTGTACAACAAGCTTTTTTTGGATTTTTTTTTATATTTCGAAATGTTCATTATTTTTCTATGTATTTCATGAATTTTTACAGTTTTTAGAAATTTATTTTTTCCTTTTTTTTTCTTGTAGTAAAAGAGAATATAATGAATAATTTTATTTTTAAATTTATCGCTTTAGAATTAAAAATTTCTATTTATTTTTGGTCAATTTTAGAAAATTATATTTACATGATCTAAAAATAATTTAAGTTTTTAACCTTAAGAATTAAATGTATATATTTACAGAAAGTAAATTTTAGATTAAATTATTAAATTTTCAATTCATAAATTTAATAAAATTTCATTTGATTTATTTTAAATTTTCAAATTAAATAGAAAATTATTATTTTTGCAATTTAGTAATGAAGTATATGTACGAGTGTATGTTAAACCATAATTTGATTGCATATATGTATGTATGTACATGAACATGAACAAATCAACAATATTCTAACGTAATTTTTTTTTCATTCAATAAAAATTTAATTACGACGAAAAAAGAATTTCAATATTTTGCAAATGACATATCTCTGAATTTCGATGAATTGATCCTCTGAATTCTTTTGTTAGAAACCATTTGTAAACAAAATCTAAAAAAAAAAAATTTAATTGAACCATGAAATTAATTTATATTTACTGCAATAGCCTCAATTTTGATGTTGAATATACGAGTAAGCAATTTTTTTTTTTTTTTTCAGATTGTATGATAGTAAAAAAAAAAAGTTGTATTCTGAAATATTCGATTATGTACTTAGAAAAAAGAATTGTTAATTGAAAGGACTAATTATTATAATTAAATTCTTTAATCACTAAATTTTTATCAATGTAATAAAGTACATTCAGAAATATTCACTACACAAAAAAAAAAGAAATATTTAATCTAATGGCATTATAGAAATTCTTTTTTCAGAATCAAATTTATATTTACTTATAAAAATAAAAATAAATTTACAAGCTAATACTATACCATGTATGTATAAAGTAAATGTAATTCTATGTAATTCATACTTGCAATATAATAACACACCATAACGACAATAACAATGACTACTCCATACTAAACTAATATACAAATTTCTTATCATACCGAAGATATATGTATATAGATTGTAGATTATAATAAATATTATGTAATAACCTTCAACTTATATCAATATTACCTTTTGATTACTTCTTTGACATATGAATCATTCATTCATTTTTCAAAATTATTTCCATCACATGATAATAGCCTGTTGGATTGAAATCTTTTCATATTTACATCTAAAATATATACATACATATATACAACACTTAATGTACATACATACATATGTATGTAAAATAAGTAAAGTGAAAAGAAAGTAGCATGAATGTACACATAAATGTGAAAAGATTAATCGAATAGCTTTCTACAAAATCGAAGAAAAAAAAATCTTCAAAACGAAAAAAATATCTATATGTATACTCTGTATATATGTATATGTATGATGTATGTATATGAAATCGTATTATCGATTTTGATTTCTTTTGTCAAAAAAAAAAAAATTAATAAATAAATAAAAATAAATTTAAAAAACAAAACAGACAAAAAAAACGTTTTTTTTTCAGATTTTATCAAAATATAACAACAACAAAATATAAATAATAATTTATAGGTTTTTAAAAATTTTTGGATGTAAATCATAAAATAAAATTATTTTAAATTACTGAGTGTTAACTACTCATACATTTAGAGAAAGTAAATACATACAAATAGAAAATATTCTGCAAAGTAAATATTAGGAGTAAAATTTTTCAGCCACTTTTTCTAAAAATTTCATAGTAAAATTAAGAAGCTCATATTTATGAAATATCTATTATATATGTACATAATTTTGAAAATTTTGTAAATTGGTGACCTATGAGCCTTCACAAAGTCAAGACAAGTTAGTGAATATAGTTCAAAAAAAATTAGGCGTATTTAATTTTTATTTTATTTATAGAAATCTAATCTTTAAAATATAAGTAGTATAATTGATTAAATGTGTTATCGATTATCGCTAAGCCCAACATCTTCGAACAGTAGATTCACAGTACCTTGAGCAGCATTCTTTGTCATGTGCACAAACATCTAAAAATCTTTTACATTTTTCAACCTGGAAAAAATTTTTTTCCAAATAATCACTAAATTTAATATAAATTAGAAACAATAATAATACTGATGCAAAACTTCATACTTCTCTTGGTGCTCCAATTAATCTTCTTAATGCTTCTTGTAGTGAACTTGTATCATCGCTGTTAGAACCAAGAGCCTATTATATATAAAACAACATAAAATTGAAACTTATTTCACTTTTTTTTCTTTAAATTAAATTTTACTTTACCTTTGCTTCATTTTCCATGAAACTCAATGCAAAAATTGCAACAAATAACATAAGAAATGCTAATTTAAAATGTGACATTTTTAAATTCTTTTTTATTTTATTTATTATTATTTTTATTTAAAAACTTTTTTCTTTTTTAAACTTTTACCTTTGAATCTTGTTAGCGATAAAATTAAAAAAGTATTTCTAATATAAAAATATTAAATTTATACTATATTTATACAAATCCAAAATATAATATATTTCTTTTTTTTTATTGATAATAAAAAGCATTAAAAATGCGTAATTTTTTTTTTTATACTTTTTTCAATTACAAAAGTTTGGAAGTTTGAAGATTTAATCTCTAACATTATATTTTTTTTTGCCTTTAAAAGTATAAAATTAATGAAAATTTAAATCTCTCTAGACGTATTAATATTATTTTAAAAAAATATTTTTTTATAAAACCAAACCACTTCAGTAGAAAATTATTAAATTATTTGTATTCGTGTATAAATTTTTTTTCAAATCTCTAAATAAAAAAATATGATAAGAATAATTAATGGAACAATAAAATGTATCATATAAAACAATGTTTTCTACTTAATAATTATTAAATTCAGAAGCAAAAACCCAGTGGAAAAAAAAATCATGTGAAATTGATAAAAATCACAAAATTTTTTATTCTTATCAAATATTTTATTAAATATTTAATCTTTTCATCTTCTTATTTTAGTACTTACAGCGGTAATAATATTATCAATTACTTTTATCACGTCTTTGAAACTAATGCTTTCTTTTATCTTTAGTTTTTATTTATCATGTTGATTTTTTTTTCAAATAAGAAATATTTTATTAAGTTCTCCTACTCAAATGAGTTTATTTCTTAATTCTTGATTATTCGATTATTATTTTAAAAAGTCAATAATTACAAGGTAAAAATATTCTTATCAAAGTTCATTACGAAGGTAATTATAATAATGCGATTGAAAAGCTTGATGAAATCGAAAAATATATTAACAAAATTTTTTTTTAATGTATATTGAACTATTGTATCTCGTATTATTTATAGTATTATTATCTCCTTTTACTCCACGAGGAAGCATAGGACGATAACAAAACATCCACTGAACTTGGTTCCTTACCAGAGATTTACCTGCCTTGTGGATTCCATTCTATTTAGGTTCTTAAAGATTAAACCATACTTTAAATTTAAATTTAAAATTTTATTCCATAAAAGCTTTTTTCATTCAACAAATATTTAATTTTTTTCAAATATTTATTTTTTTCAGGAGCAATAATTAATTCAAAGTATTAGAAATAATTTTTAAATGATACTACCACAAATAGATAAATTTTTTTTTTACACTTCAAACCAAAATTTAATTTACTTCTTCTTCTTATTACTTTCAAGAGATAAACAAAAAAATTTCAACATTTTCTCAACAAAATTTCATTTTCATTTGTCAAAATACGAAAAAAACATTGAAAAAAGTATCAAAATATAATCCTTCACATCAAAAATTTAATTCCTTTTTCCTTCTTTATTCATTCTGTTTTTCCTTAATTTCACACATAAAATGAAATTTATAACGAAAAATGTATCAAAAAAAAAACAAAAAACAAAAAAAAAACATATTTTAGACACTGTTATACTTTTCTCTCATTTAAATTCATTTGATACACATAAACAAACAGAAATGTTAAAATATATCCTGTCTGTTAACGTCATCTAAATATTATTTTTATTTACAGATGCACTTCAACAACAACAACAAAAATGAAGATGAAAAAATGAAAAGAAAAGTGAATAATAAAATATGCACTTTACACATGAAACTATACTATACATATGTTCTGTTAGTACCACATACTAAAGGAATATAATCGCGTACAAGTATAGTACTTTAGGATAAAGTACAAACATTTCTGTAATATTAAATCTAGTTACAAAACTTAAAATTGTAGGAGAAAATTTTATAAACATACTCGTGAAATAAAATAAAAAACACATAAAAATAAATAAATAAAAAACTTTGATGAAGTTATTTCGGTTTTTTTTTACTCTATACTTTAGTTTTACTAGTTTAATATATTCTTGTTCTATTTTTCTGTATTTTTGTTAAAAATGTATTTTGTAGATGTACCTATATGAAAAAAAAATATATATATTTCCTTGAAAACATTTTTTTTTTTTTTTGCAACTTTAATATACGTATACAGCAACAAAAATGAAGAAAAAAAACACAAAAACAGAAAAGTGTCCTTGTACAACATTCCTACAAACATTCTTACTGTATAAGCTTCGTGTTGAATGATGGTATTTTTTTTTCTTTTGGTTCATGCCAAAATCTTGAAAATCAAAAACACAAAAAAATATAAACATATGTACTTGTATATAGAAATTTTCTCAAGAAGAAGCAATAAAATGTACATCAACATCAACAAGTCTTTTAAATTACTTTTTAAGTACTAATAGAAAATAAAAATTAAAGAAAATTTTCTTGCTTTGATTAAGTTTTTATGAAATTTGACATGGAAAAAAAAAAGAATATAAGAAAAATAAATGATGATACTTTTCAAACTTATTATAATTTTTTTGTAAGATATACAATTAAATATTATGTACGTACAATGTACATATACATATAAAATTTTATATCATAGAAAAAATTGTAATTTATTTGTGAAGGACTTTAAAACTAAGATACAGATTTTATTTCAATTCATTTATTTTTTATTTTTACAAGTGGTAATGTTTTCTGTTTTCCTGTATGTATGGATATTATCCAGACATTTTAATGTCCTTGTTATTTTTATGCCTAAAGCAATATGAAACGAAGTCACAAGATTTAAATAAAAAATGTTTTTTTTTCCTTTAATAACTTCAGTTTTATTTTTACTTTTTTTTTTTACAAATCACTTCATTTTTTGTAAAGAAGATGAATTACATTTCCTTTAGCAATTATAGTGGTTTTATTTTAATAATAATAAAAAAAAATTATAGTGGGAACAAAAAATACTTTAACAAGTCAATGGTAAATATACTTAAATTTACTGTGAGAAAAACTTAAAAAAAGAGGATACAGATACCCATTTATGATTTATTAAAAAGCAATAAAGTATATATAAAATCCTTATTTTAAATTATGAATATTTTTTGACTTAATTGAATACTCCTTTTTCTCTGAATTCAGAATTTTATTCCATTTTAATTATTTCATTACATTTATTCTAATTTTAATAATTTATGTACATATATCCGAATAAACATTTCAAGTAAAATGATAAAAAAATTTTTTTTAAAAACATTAAATCAATTGACACTACACTTGTTTCTACTAGCATATGTATATAATACATTTACATAGTAATATTTTAAGTATGTTCATGTATACGTTGTAACTTTTAAATCTTATAAATAGCCGTGTAATAAATAAAACATATATATTATATTTGAAATGTGGTATGCAATAATAAAAACGTGCTAAATTATTTATAAAGATTTATTTTAAAAAGGATGTTATACATCCATAGATACGCTTTAATGTTTATGTGGTGTAGGTTTTAACATGATACATGTGATCAATAAAATTCTGAAACGATAAATTTTTATGAACTTTATCATATATGTAATACATATGTACATATGTATGTACATAGAATATACAGAAAAATAAATATACAAATTCTCATTTTTGCACATTTTTGTTTTCATATCATTTCACATTTTTCTCATTCATTACATGGATAAAATTTTTTTATAGATTTTTACAAATTTGCAGGTGTAAATCATGAAATAAAATTATTTTATATTACCTGAGTGTTAACTGTTTATACATAAAAAAAAGTAAATACATACAAATAGAAAATATTCTGCAAAGTAAATATTAGGAGTAAAATTTTTCCTAAAAATTGCATAGTAAAATTATGAAGCTTTAATAACTCATATTTATGTGAAATATCTATTATAACCAGAATTTTGAAAATTATGTAAATTGGTGACCTATGATTCTTCACAAAGTCGAAACATGTCAGTGAATATGGTTTTAAAAGAATATTTATTTTTTAATTTATTTACAGAACTCTAATCATTTGACAAAGTATTATTGATTAAAAGTGTTATTAATTATTTTCCATACATTGATTAAGATAAACTTCACAAAAATCTGAGCAACATTCTTTGTAAAGATTACACGGTCCTCCGTCCGGTACACATTGTTTAACCTGAAAAAAAATTTTTTTTTTCAAATAATCACTGAATTTGATATAAATTAAAAAAATAATATTAAAAATAATAATGCAAAACTTTATACTTCTGTTGGTACTCCAATTAATCTTCTTAATCCTTCTGGTAGTGAATTTGTACCATCGCTGTTAGAACCAAGAGCCTATATATGTATAAAACAACATAAATTTGTAACACATTCTACCTATTTCACTTTTTTTAGTTTAAATTAAATTTGACTTTACCTTTGCTTCATTTTCCTTGAAACTCAATACAAAAATTGCAACAAACAACATAAAAAATGCTAATTTAAAATGTGACATTTTTAGTTTCTTTTTATTTTATTTTTTATTATTTTTATTTAAAAACTTTTATTTTTTTTTTCAGACTGTTACCTTTTAATCTTGTTAACGATTAAATTAGAAAAGTATTTCTAATATAAAAATAATAAATTTTCCGACTATTTATACAAATCAAGAATATAATATATACATATTTTTTAAAGATAAACAAAAACATTAAAAATGGGTAATTTTTTTTATTTTCATATTTTTTTCAATTACGAAAGTTTGGTAGTTTCAAGCTTTAACCTACAATATATAAATTTTTTTTTTTCAAATTTTTAAATAGAAAATTATGATAAGAATTAATAATGGAAAATTAAAATATGTCACATAAAACAATGTTTTTTATTTAATAACTAATTCAATTGAAAAGGAAAAACCCATTAGAAAAAAATATCATGTAAAATTGATAAAAATCACAATATTTTTTTTAATAATATTATCAATTACTTTTATCACGACTTTGAAACAATGCTTTCTTTTATCTTTACTTTTTCTTTATCATGTTAATTTTTTTTTTTTTTTAATAAGAAATATTTTATTAAGTTCTCCTACTCAAATGGGTTTTTTTCTTAATTCTTGATTATTCGATTATTATTTTAAAAAGTCAATAATTACAAGGTAAAAATATTCTTATCAAAGTTCATTATGAAGGTAATTATAATAATGCCAATGAAAAGCTTAATGAAATCGAAAATATTTTTTTTAATGTACTTACTCGAACTATTGTATCTCTTATTATTACCATTAGTATTATGTCCTTTTACTCCACGAGGAAGCATAGGACGATAACAAAACATCCACTGAACTTGGTTCCTTACCAGAGATTTAACTGACCTAAAGATTTTATTCTATTTAGGTTCTTGTACATCCTTAAAGATTAAACCTTAATTAAAATTTTATTCCATAGAAGCAATTTTTTTTTAAATAATTTTTTTTTTTTCAAAAGCAATAATTAGTTCAAATTATTAGAAACAATTTTTTAAAAGATAATACCACGAATACATAAATTTTTCTTCAACACTTCAAACCAAAATTTAATTTACTTCTTATTACTTTCAAGAGATAAACAAAAATTTTCAACATTTTCTCAACAAAATTTCATTTTCATTTGTCAAAATACGAAAAAAACCTTGAAACAAGTATCTGAATATCCTTCACATCAAAAATTTAATTCCTTTTTCCTTCTTTATTCATTTTGTTTTTCCTTAATTTCACACATAAAATGAAATTTATAACGAAAAATGTATCAAAAAAAAAAAAAAACAAAAGAAAACATATTTTAGACACTGTTATACTTTTCTCTCATTTAAATTCATTTGATACACATAAACAAACAGAAATGTTAAAATATATCCTGTCTGTTAACGTCATCCTAAATATTACTTTTATTTACAGATGCACTTAAACAACAACAACAGCAAAAAGGATGATGAAAAACAAAAAGAAACAAGCTAGTGAAAATGGTTTAAAAAAATTAGGAATATTCCATTTTTAATTTTTTTTATACAAATCTAATATTTCGGCATACTCGTATTATAATTGATTAAATGTGTTATCGATTTATGTAACACATTTTGCAGCATAAAATAAACAGGACTTTGAGCAGCATTCTTCGTGGTGTACACATTTTGCTCCAATTGGTTTACATTCTTTAACCTGAAAAAAAAAATTTTACAATTAAATTTACAACTGAATTTAATATGATATAAAGAGAATGAAACTGATGCAAAACTTCATACTTCTCTTGGTGCTCCAATTAATCTTCTTAATGCTTCTTGTAGTGAAATTGTATCATGGCTGTTAGAATCAAGAGCCTATATATATAAAACAACATAGATTTGTAACACATTCTACCTATTTCACTTTTTCGTGTTTTCAAATTAAATTTTACTTTACCTTTGCTTCATTTTCCTTGAAACTCAATGCAAAAATTGCAACAAACAACATAAAAAATGCTAACTTAAAATGTGACATTTTTAGTTTCTTTTTATTTTATTTATTATTATTTTTATTTAAAAACTTATTTTTTTTTTAACTTTTACCTTTGAATCTTGTTAGCGGTCAAATTAAAAAAGTATTTCTAATATAAAAATATTAATGTTCCGACTATTTATACAAATCCAGAATATAATTTTTTTTAAAGATAACAAAAAGCATTAAGAATGCAACAATTCATACTTTTTTCAATTACAAAAGTTTGGAAATTACGATGATTACAAAAATTAAAATTTTAAGCTTCTGAGTAAAGCTTTAATTTACAAAATATTTTTTTTTTTGTCTTTAAAAGTAAAAATTAGTGACAATTTAAATCTCTTTGATTTCTCCACGTATGTATTAATAGAATTAAAAAAAATATTTGTTTATAAAATCAAACCACTTCAATAGAAAATTATTATCAATTAAATTTTTATTTGTTCAGGTTTAGATAAATTTAAAAAAAAAATACTTAAAAACGCACCGCAAAAAATATTTTTAAAGTAAAATGATTATCTTACAGTTTTATCTGATATATTTTGTAAATGAAAATGAAATTTTTGTAGTACAAAAATTTTACTTGTTGCTTAGCCAACAAAAATATTTTTAAAAAAATATATAGTATATTTTATTTTATATTCTGTAAAAAAGTTTGCATTATTGAATATTTATGAATTCATGAATCCAAACTTAAATAAACTTCTATTATTCATTCAATTGAATGTAGACTTGTAGACTATAATGAATATTGATTGCACTTTCCGTTTAGGGTAATCACACCAATTTTCGGAAATGAATATAAAAATAAGTATTAAAAATATTTTCTGGGGCGGGCAGTGGACGAAGCGGTAGAGTTTTGGCTTCTGATAATGGTCTCTGGTTCGAGTCCGCCTGAGTTTACTCAGCTTTGAATGAGTACCAATTCACTTTGAGTTGGGTATAAGTGCTCGGTACTAATTAGTTTGGTGGCTTTGCTTCGAAACCATAAGCTAAGTCCACAAAAACTACAAGGAATATTAGTACCAAGCCCTGTCATACAAATAAAAATTCGTTCTCTACCAACGTGTGACGGTGTATGGTATTAAAACGACACTATATGCTAATTGGGTCTTAGGACCGCCACGTCAACCAACCAACCACCATTAAAAATATTTAAATAAGCTTTAAATTCAACACCAAGAATTAAAGTGCAAAAGATGAAAAAAGATTTTTAGAAAATAAATAAAATGTAGGTACTTAAAATTGGTAAATTTACCCTATTTATTTTAAAAAAGGCCTTCAAATCTTTTTTAGTTTTTTATTTTACAATTTAAATCATGAAAATCAACAAACAATGAATAAATATTTTTTGTGTTTACTTTACATGAATCATTTTTAATACTTTGTTATCAATTTTTAAAATCATTTAAATTTACTTACTTACATACTTTTTAAATAACACTATGACTAACACCCACAATATAGTAATTACAAACATTTTGTAAATATTTTTTAAAAATTAATTTCTTGGAAATAATAAAAATATAAAAGTGATTAGATTAAAAAAAAAAATTATAAAAATTTACCACGTAAAATATTTATGTAGAAAAAAAATGTTATATCTTCTTTTGTATTTATTTATTTAAATATTTCAAGTAAATTACCTCCCAGATGTAAAATATTATGTCACATTATAATTTACCTATCCATACATAAAACATACTCTTACACATATAAACTTATAAATTCTCAAGTTTACCATAAAAATCTTTTAATTCCACACAATTTTTTAATAAAATAAAAAGGAAAAGAGAAAAAAAATAACAGTTTCAACAAGTTAATAAAAGTACTTAAATACTAGCAACTAATATATTAAATATCCTTTAAAATCCTTAAATCACATCTGTGTAGAAATATTATAAATAAATTTTGTTCACATTTTATTCAACATCCTTCATCCTTTATTATAATAACAAACAAGACAATTTTTTATGAAGGTATACGAGTATATGTACATATACATATACATTGTATGTATGAACAATATAAAAACTCATGGGAACTGTATTTTTTTATTTTTTTTTTTTTATTACTTCAGTTTCTATCCATCATCCCATTCTTAATTACATTTTATGTAATGATATTTTATGTTATTATGTTAAGTACGACATATACTAGTAGAATGTGTGTAAGATAGTATTATGATGTATTGTTAACTTTTATAATAACATAAAAAAGCATTAAATTATATTGTGGAAAAATAAAGTTTTATGAAAAGTGTTGAAAATAGGAACTTTTTGTTTTATGAAAATATTTGAAAAAAAAAAATAGGAAAAATCAGTTGGTTTTAAAAAGAAAATAACGAGTTAAGCTATCTTTAAATTTTATATAAATTATTTGTTTAAATCATTTTGAAAAAAAAAAAAATAGAATTTGTGGAAAATATAGAAAAAGAGTTATTAATCCCAGAACATTCGCTATAAACATTTTTTTTTTACAATTATTGTCTCACGAAAATTAATACGACTTGTATAAGAAAAATTAACAAAAATTATGTAATACCAAAACTGTTTATGCACTGACATGCGTTAAAAGACGATAACATCCATTGTCATGTCATACAAGCATTGCGACACGTTTACTGCTTGATTTTTTCTACTGTTTAAAATACTTGAATAAAATATAATTTTCTTATAGTAAGTACAATTAATAGCTAAAGGAAATTGATGTCTGTATCTAAAATTAACCAAAAAAAAAAAAAAATGCAAACTTTCCGCTATGGTAAAAAATTGGGTAAAATTTAATTTCCTGTGTTATAAGAGAATGTTACTTTAAAGAACATTTAAATCTCATTTCAAAAAAGAAAATCTTCTATATTATACAGTCAAATATTTAAATATAGCAGTATGTACATATATACTTACAAACATACAATGTATGAATATATGTATGTACATATGTATGAGTACACATTTTTGTAATGCAACAAAGCAATGTAAAGTGGTGGAATTTAGTTAAATTAAATTCACCGACACTTGTTGATATGGAATTTAAAACATAAACAATCTGGTTTAAAGTTTTTTTCTTCGTTAAAATTCATTGAAAATATTTAATTTATGAATTTTTGTTATTTTATTTTAATATACAATGTTTTTTTTTTTTTTTTTTTTTTTAAATAAAAACATCCAAAATATTTCATATCAGTGAAATAATTAATTAATTTTATGAAAATATTTTAATTACGAACAAATGATGCAAAAATTAATTTTTTAAAAAATTTTTTTATTTATTACGTGAACGTGAACATGAAAATTAATAAAGTAGATATTTCATTAAAATAATAAAATTACAAAAGCACATTTTTTATACCATAATATTTTTCATTTAAAATTTTTCTGTTTATGTAAATTATATTTTTTTTTTCTTATCAAATTCGTTTTTTTTTTTTGAATATTAAAGGTAAATGACAATTCATTATTACCTTTAAAAATAAATACAATATTTATGTGCCTGTACACAATAATAAAATACTCCTATATTTTTTTTTAACTTTAAAAAGAATTAAGTATACCATTAAACATACTTTAGAATGCTTAAAATTAAAAATTATATCAAACTATATAATCTTTACTTCATTCAATGTTGAATGTAAATATTATGTACATATGTCTGTAGTAAAATATTTAAATCTTAAATTCTATAATAAAAATATAATAAACAAAATATGAACGAACATATTTAGTACAATACATAACATCACATATTTACAATTGAATATCTTTATAAAGAATAAAACAAGAATATGCCTAAGGTGATAAAACTGTAATGTCATCTTATCAAAGTCATATACTGTTTCATAAACATTTTATGTATAGAATGAAAAAAAAAAAGAAAAAAAAAAAGATGAATGAAAAATAAAATCTGTAGAAATATGTATCATATATGTAATCATAACTTTAATATTGATATATATATTATTATATATAAAATATTTTTCTTTAAAAAAATATCTTTTTCCGGTAGAATAAATTTTTTATTATTCTAAAAAATTGCAATCTATGTATGTTCTACCAGAGTAAGTCATAATACTGTTTACACGATATTATAGCTTAGAGAAATAAAGTTGACATGTAATACTTTTGACCCTTTGAAGCTTATTTAACTTCCTGGAAAACATTGAAACTTTTAATATGACATCATGTTATTTTAGATAATATGTAATGTACAATAACATTATCTATCATTGACATTAAAGTGTTGTGAAAATCCTTTTGCAGTGTGTGAAATTTTAAAAACATATATATGAAAAGTATAACGTCAATCTTTTCAACGTTGCATATACTTATGTTAATTAATTATTTATTTAATGATAAGTAGCTAATTAAATTTTTAGAAGTCAAAAGAATCAAATCGAATGTAGATTTTAGTGGAAACGGTGTTCAAATGTATTTGTTAACAATTGAAACTAACTCATACTAACTCAACAACTCATATATTGTTCTCAATTTTAAATATCTTTTACTTTAAAAAAATTTTTCATACATACATAATATGTACATACATACATTCATTTTAAAACGTACAGAAATAAATGAGTTAGAAAAAAATTTCAAAATAACAAACAATTCGAAATAAATTTAAATCTTTCAATTCAAAAATGTTAGATGTTTTGTAAGTTAATTTTCTAAAACTTTATCTTGATTTCCTTTAAAATTTCTTTTCAACAAGGAAATGCACAAGAAATTATTATTTAATAAAGACAAAAAAAAAAAAGAAGAAAAATTCACAATAAAAGGAAGTTCAAATTTTAAAAGGAAAACCAATAATTCAATCAATATTGTCAATTTATATAGACAATTTATATTTTATGACAGAAAAATTTATTTCGAAAAGATGCAGTAGTCCAAGTACAAAACTTTTAAGTACTGAAACAGGTTAAAGTAAATGCATTGATAAGAATTATATACACATATACATATCTATGTACATGTATACCATTTAAAATATCTTACCTTAAAAGACATGCTATCATTGAATTTGTTGGAAAATGTCAAAGTAACATTTGAAAAAATAACAAGAATTCAACGAAAATAAACTTTGGAAAAAAAAGTTTAAAAAACTAATAGCCGGTTTCACAGTGTAAGCTTAAGCGAAGTTTAAGTCTTAAACTGAGTTTATTCACTTTTTTCAGTTCCACAGTGGAAGTTAAATTGAGTTTAACTTGAAATCTAGTAGTCTTTATCTGAGGCTTAAGCTATCTACAAAAGCTTAGCTATGCTTTGACTTAAGCTTCCACTGTGAAACTGGCTATAAATGTATATACCTATATAAAATATATTCATAGTAAAATAAAATTTTTCATAAACCATAATTATGTTTGTTAATAAAATTTCACATTTAAATTAAATAATAAGTCTGTTCAAATATAATGAAGGTTAAATTATAATAAAATTAAATCATTTAACTTTAAAAAAAAAAAATTGTCTATTTCCTTATTTATTGAAAATTTTATAAAATATACCATAACCAATAATAATGTTAACACAATTTTATATGGTAAACTTTATGAAATTTTACACTAATATAATTTAATAAACTTCATGGAAAATTATTATTTATTTTTCTAAAAAATATCTATGTGGTAAATTTTATACTAGAAATTATATTATAATTTTCTTCTATTTCCATTTTTATTGATCCAATCATTTAATAAAGTATCTAAATCTTAACCTGTATATATGTATATTGTATATGTACATATATTCAATATCTATAGCTATGTAAATAACATTGAAAATTAATTTCTTACTGTTTCCTGCTGAAGGTTATTTCCTTTTTGTGTAAATAGATTTTCAATATTGGCATAATTATTGAAAATATTGTAGGTAGTTACTTACTGTTTTATTGAGAATCTAATTTTTATGTTTTTCTTTTTTTTTTTCTATTTAAAAAATTCATGTAATAGAATAAAAATATTTTTCTACAAGAAAATAAAAAAAAAACTTCAGTTAAAATAAACATTTAAATGTTAACTATTATTTTGAAAATATAAATTTTAAACAAAATTTTGTTAGTTTCTGATTCTTAAGATGAATTCAACATCAACGTTATAGCCATTTGCTACAAAATACCGAATTAAAGAACAAAATAGAGAAAAAAACCATAGAAATATTACCAATTCCATATACATATATCTATATTGTACATACATACATATATGTACATACATATACATACATACATACCTATATATGATTTACATACTCTTACATGTAGCAATTTTTTATGCTATTGAAAATATCTTCCTTCTATTTTTAGCTGTTCAAGCAGAAAGAAAGCATTTTTGTCAATGTCAAATTTTCCATGATAGCTCTATAAATCTTTATATATAGGAATTTGTTCTCTTCATTGATTATACAATTTTTTTTCTTCTTGTTTTCTACTCAAATCAATGAAAATAGAAAATGGAAAAAATAAAAGACTGTGAAATTCAATTCAAATAAGAAAAACTTCAATTTGTAAATTGCTTTTCACTATTTCCTACTTTCTTTTTTTCTTTCTAAAAAAAAATAATTTTCCATTTTGAATGCATTTTAGTTTAGTTACATATGCAAATATAATAGACCATGACCTATGTAACTGTCAAATCTCTTAAAACTACAGTATTTTTCTTTAAAAAAAAAACCTTACAACGAATGTTTTTCATAAAGCTTCAGTTACATGAAAAATTTAATACCCACAGCCTAAAGTTATTTTGATTAGGCTTTATCTTGGATTAAAAAACAAATTAACATTAAAATAAAAAGCTTTCTCTAGAGAAAATTTTAATAATTCTTCCATAGAAAATTACATAATAAAAAAAGTAAAGAAAAAACTTGCTAACTTTTATTTTAGATTTTTATTCTATGTTGTTTCGCTATTTGAAGTTTTTAAAAGAAAAAAAATGTAGTACGAAATCAATACGAAATTTGTCACTTCAATTAATTTTTTTTTTACAAAAACTCTTAAACTAATTAATTAAAAACAAACAAACAAAAATGTAAAATGGAAATTCATTTAAAATAGAAAAATTATTATAAATTACATTAGTAGTACCAACTTGTAAATTGTTACTCAATTAGATTTTGATTATTTTTATTCAATTGATTTTCCTTATTATTTTGAAGTGTATAAATATACCGATAACAAACATAAACAAAAATATATAATTAATGGTTAAAACTTAATTAAAAAGTAATTTTAAAATTTAATTTAAAAGTGGTTTATCAAATAATAAATTAATTATTAATTAATTTATACACAAATTAATGGTTTTATTAAATTTCAAGGGTTTTTATCATTTCAACAAAACACAATCAATATTTCATGATTTCATTATTTTTCTTATTTTTAAAAAGAAAATTTTTATTAAACTGGAAAAATAAGTTTTTAAATAAATAAATTTTAAAAAAAAAAGTAAATCATTTTTTTTTAATCAATTTTATTTTAGAATAATCCTGGTTTAGTTTTGGCAAACAAATGCAAATGAAAGTGGTCATTAGATACGGTCAGATATCTTCGGATCTCCATATTAGACAGCAATACTGTGTTATATATCGTCCTATCTGACAGTTGTTCTCTAGAGACCTCCACTGTCGTTCAAAGCATAAAAAAGAGAAAAAAATGTAAAAACTAATAATAATGTCACATTTGTTGTAGTATTGAAATGTCATATAAAACAGAATAAGGACGTATTGGACGAATTTTTCTTCTCGAAGGCATTTCAAAAATAACTGTGTTGTTTAAACTTCCCAATATGGCTCAATTACTGGATGTCAAAATTTTGAAACCCTAATATGCCAAAAAATAATATTATTGTTGAATGGAGACCGAGGGTTACAAAAAACATGGAAATAATACAAATTATTGTATATATTTTTTTTAATCATTTTTATTAATAACCTGTTAAAAGTATATTTTATCAGTTATTTTTATTTATGTATTTTTTTTTTTCTATTTTAAAAATTGTTCTTTTAAAAAAATCAAAATTATGTATTTATAAAATATCTTGTCATTATAAAATTCATATGAGATATTTTATATACACGAATTAGCAAGAAATTAAATAGAAATTTTCACATAAATTAATCACAAAACATTAAATTTATTTTCACATATTTCTTTCATAATGGCTATATATGAGAAACTCTGTAAAAGCGTTAAAAAATACAACTTAATTTTTTTTTTCTTTTCTATGCATTCGCGTTAATTAAATTTTAAAATGTAATTGAAACTCTTATTTATACTACATATTTTAAGTATGTACGTACATACATATGTACTTATATAGAGAATATCTTTGTGCACAGATAAAAATAAAAATACCTAGAAATATGTACATTGAAATAAAATACGTTTTATATTAAATTTAAATTTTAAAATTTTTCATTCTTGTATCGTTATCATCTTACATCAAAGATAAACGTTAACAATTTATAAATACTTATTTCTTCACATGTGAAATAATTACGTATGATATCAAATATACATATTCGTTTTATATACTAATTTTCTATACATATTTTATAATAGATGAAAAAAAAAAAATTATCTCATATATGATGTTCATAATAAATGAAACACATACCTGTAGTAATATCTATGAACTTTTAAGATTTATGTATTTTACTCAATTAAATAAGATATTAAATTACAATGTATGAATACTCTTATATTATAATTATGTAATATCTTAAAAATTAATATTCAAATATAATTTTCTGATAATTATACATACATTAGATTTTTAATTACATAGATAAAGTATATGTATATATATAAAAACCATTTATAACGATATGATGTACATATTAATGACTTTTTTTATAACTTTTTTTACTTTTTAATGTAAACGAGTTTTAAATAACCAATCTCATTTCCTTTTCATCTTATTATGTTTCCGGAAGAGAATATTTTATCTAGACAAAATATAATTTACGAAACAAATTCAAATGTTTACTACACATACATACATACATACATATACAAAATAACTTTCTTTAGATACAAATTTGTTCATATTTTTTTTTTCATTTATAACGGTAAAATGATACAAGTTTTCTATTTTAGAACTTTTTAAGAATAATAAATGATATCATCAAATGAAATACTTTTTTTATATAATCTTAATGGTAAAAAATTTTTCATGTATAAGTTTATATGTATGTATGTATAAAGAATTCATAAGATATATTCCGGTCAAAAACATGTTTCAAAATAAATTTTTATGCCTTATATCCTTCCGTAATCCATCAGTCTATATGTAACATATGGTCACAAAAAGTATGTACATACATATACATGTAGTATCTTATATATGTATAGTAGATATATTTATAGGTATAGATATTTGTAGATATGATGTATATACGTATACAGGAAAGGAAAAGTGTTCATTTATTTTTATAAATAACATTTTCACTTAGAAATTAATCTTTCTTGAGATTAAATCTCAATAGGTTTTATTAGCACAAAAGTAATTACAGATATTTGAATCGAATATAAATTAATAAGTATAACCCATAAGGATTTTAATATATGTATGTATGTGTTTACACATAATATACATTTCTGTCAAAAATTATTTGTGCATAGTAACTTTGCAACTTCTCGTGAGATTTTATTTCACCCCATAATGTTGACTGGAATGAAATTTTTGCACTGACAATGAGTAGGTGGATTTAAGTACAGTAGTAATATACACAATACATATAGTAGGTGTATACAATGCAAGTAAAATATCACGGTTTTCGTAATTTATACAATATGTATTTTTTTAGTATTTGTCCCACATACATACGAGTATTTTACGATAATTTTGACTTTTTAAAACTGTACATCATCTACAGCATGATACAAACATTTTTCTGTATATTTTATACTATTACAGGGAGTCTCTATTACCTTGTATTACATTTCAAAATCATAATTGCAGTTTATACATAATTTTTCTAAATATGTAATAATAACATATGTATTTCACATTTTAGAAATAACAAAAATCTATTTTAAATTTGAAATATTCATTAGATGTCATAAGCAGGTAACGAAAACCAGATAAAATTAATCAACATTTTAAGCTTTGAAATTTAAAATTTGAAAAAAAAAAAAGTCATTATGAATGGGAATCAGAAAGAAATGCAATTTATACATATTCAGAAGAACCTTTCAAATAAATGTTTTCATAGACCTTATAAAAGTACAAAAGCAAAATTATGAAATTTTAAATTTACATATTTATATTTTAAACTTTATTTATGACTTACAAAATATCTTCACGTGTAAACATCTTATGAACAACATACAAGTTCATATACTTATGTATGTATGAATACTTATGCAAAAAAACATAAGAAAACAAATTTCAAAAATTAGACATATAAAATCAAGACCACATATTTAACTTTCTTCTTTTTTTTTTTAATACATATTCCAACTACTAAGCACTTACAAACTTTAAAAGCAATTCAATTTCACTATCAATTTAATTTTCAACATTCCGTAATTCCTTTTTTTAACAAAATAAAAAAAAAAAGGAATTCAAAAAACACATGTACCATGTAAATATATTCACTCACACATACATAAACATTTCGTGCTGCTCTCAAATTCTCTTTTAAATTTTCATTTCTCAATATCCTTTTGATTTTCCTTTTTAATAACAAAAAACGAATAACAAACAAGCTTTTGCTTATGAGTTAATGTTAATACATGTTTAAAAAGCATCAACAACAAAAAAAGCTTTTAATATTTTATAAACCGAAAATCCTTGATACCCAATTTTTGTCATGCACCTGGTATACATACATATCTATGTATGTACGAGTATATAATAATACTCATGTTCTTTTCACCTCACCAGTATATGATTATAAATATATTTACTATATTATATCCTTTTTGGTCTATTTTGAAGTGCTTTCTTCTGGTGCATTTTTATATAGTCTTCAGTTAATCGTGGTACGTCAATGGAACCGTTAAACAGGAACTTAAATTTATGATTAAAAAACGGAAGAAGAAAAGAAAAAACCAAAGAAAAAAATTTATATCGGTATTAAATAAAATAATAAAATAAATCAGTGCTGTTAAATGGTCAATAATTTATAATTTTTTTAATAAAAAAAAAAAAAAGTTTTGATAATTAATACAATTATATTTTTTCTTACTTTTTTATTTTAATTGAATTAGAAAAAAAAATTATATAAAAAGTAATTTTTATCTGAAAAATATTTAAAAAAAAAATTTGAAATTTAATATTTTACAAAAGTAGGATAGTGCGAATATAATTTGAATTTTTATAACTTATTTTTTTTTTTTTAAATAAAAAAAAGCAGAGTTCACAAGTCTTCAATATTAATTTAATTAATAGTTAAATTTTTGTTAATTTAACGGTAATTTTTATATTAAAAAAATGTTTAAAACATAATCAATCTAATTTACAAATTAATAATTACGAATCAAGTAGAAAACTAATTTTTTAAAAACAATGAAGAAAAAAAACCGTTTCACATAATTTTGAAAACTCATATTTTTTTTTTCTGTTTTCATTGAAAAAAAAAAACATAAATAAATAAAAATGGAAAGTGAATCTTTACCTTTTTTTTTTATAAATAAGATTTAAAAGAAAAAGTCAACTTTTTAATTTTCTATTTTCAACAATACGTTCACATCTCTATTAGGATTTTAATTTAGAAAATATCTTTTAGGGAATCATCATTATCATCAGATAACAAAACAACTTTTTTCATTTTTAAACAAAAATATAAATGTTTAGAAAAACGGTAAGGCTTTAATTATAAAAAAAAAATATATATATATAGGTATATTCATTATGAATATTATGAAAATTCACAACAACAAAAATCTAGTCCTCTTATTTGTTAAATTTTTTTTTCTTTTACAATAAAATAATAAAAAAAAAATCGTATCAACGTAGTGCAATATATTTGATTAAAAAACAAAAAATACAAAAAACATGTCAGAAGATTTTAAAAAATTGAATAACAACAACAACAAAAAATACAAAAAAAATCTTTTTTTTTTATGAAATTTCATATTCTGTTTGATTCAATTCATACATGAATTACCATTGTGCACATTTCATGAAAAATTCATAATAAACTTTTAAATGAGATGTATGTATGTAGTAAAAAAAAAAATATAATAAAATGATAAAGTGAAAAATCATAATTTTTCCAAAAAGGAAAAATATTAATAATTACATAAAAGCATTTATGATAAAAAAAAAAAAAAATAGATATATGAGATTTTTTTGCAATATTGTTTTTACTCATATCATTTTTTTTATATATTGTTTTTATACTGTAATATATTATTCAGTTAATCCTGTGAGTAGTTCAAGTACTTGTTTTTTCAATTGAACCACGAAGAGCATTAAAAAAAATTCTGAGTGAAAATATTTTATTCATTTTTTTATCTTGTGATAACCACAATGATTGAATAAAAGGGTAAAATTTAAACAGTATCTCGTAAAGGATTCAGAAATCCTGATAAACCTATTACATGCGATTATTATATTTGTGATAGTAATTTTTCAGAAGCATTCTGATATTTTATTCATTCAATAAAACCGCTACTTAAATTTTGAAAAGGTCAAAATAATAACTTAAACCCGTTGAAATTTTCAGATCAGATTAAAATTACAACGCAATCTTTTACAATTATTTCAAATTTTAAAAAATCAATCTTTTCACAATATTCAAAAAATATACAATAATAAAAACAAATCAATTAAGGAATATGTATGTACATTGATCCTTAAAAATTTGTGAAAAGTGAAAAATTCAAATTTAAAAAAAAAACTCTTGTTTAACTTGTTTTTTTACTTCTTCTTTTTTTTCTACATTATTGTCGAAGTTTAATAAATTAAACGATAATCCCAAATCCACTGAAAAAAAAAAAATATTTTCTAAAAAAAAAACACAAATTTTCGTTATCTTTTCAACAAATACAATATCGCATTATTTGTTTTATTTGTTTTATATATATATTTTCAAAAAAGCCTAAAAGCAACTTCATATTAAACTTTAAATATGAATATTTGTGTAATATTATCATTCAAAATCTTTATATACCTATAGGGCATTTGTATAACAACAACAACATCAACAACAAAAAGTCATAATAACAATAATACCAGACCAGACAAAAAATTCCATAAAATCTTCTAAACAAATTTTTATTATACCTATGATACTTTTATGATAAAAAAAAAAAGTACATACATACTTAATATTTTGTTAAAAAAAGTTAAAATTGTCTGAATAACAAACCAAAATTTTCCTTTATTTAAATTTTTTTTTTATTTCTCTTCGACTACAGAAAGAAAGTAAGATTGAAAAATTAAAATACGTAGCTTCTTGAACAAAATCAAATAAAAATAAATAAAAAAATAACACTCCAGACAAAATTTAAAACTTTCCAAAACTTTCTATGAAATAAAAACATAAAAATTTAAGGTAGCAAAAAAAGTGAAAACAAAATCAAAACAAATTGAGAAAAAAATAATAAAAAAATGAAAAATCATGTCTTCAAATTCTGTATTATATTTCCTATTTATACTTTTTATTTTCTACAATATAACTTATCTAAAAGTAATAAGATAATAAATTCACATTTTTTATTTTTGTTTTTTTTTTTAAATTCTATACAATTAAAAAAAAATTATCATTTTTATCATTTCACATTTGTTTGTTTAACTTTTAAAGCTAATTTAATGTACATAGCTAAGGTACTACACGTATGCTACATAATTACTAATTTTTTGTTGCATATACGATTTATGCATCTATTATTGCAACAATCTCTATTTAAATCACACTGAAAAGAAAGAAAAAAAAAGGCAAAGATAACAAAACAAAAACAAAAATATTTTGTTAATATTTTATAATTTAATAATAAAGCTTGTACATAATATGTATGTACATATTTGTGTACATATTGCAGATAATTGGAAAACAAAGCAAAATTTATATTTTAAATTTAAATCACAGATAGAAAGAGAGAGAGAGTTACAAAATTTTTAAATATACAACAACCATAATAATAATAATAAAATTAACTTTATATACATATGGTTTGGAAAATTCCAAATTATAAACTTTAAAAAAAAGTTCCAGTGTTTATAAACTTACTTTTTTTCCATCTATTCTACACATTGGATAAATTACCCAATACTGTGGATTTGGTTCCGGTCTTGCTTCAATCTATATGTAAAAAAAAAAAAAAAACATGGTATATTAAATATTATTTTCTGATGATATAAATATTTAAAAAATATCTTTTAATTTTTCAAATTCGAACATTCTAATTTACACTGGAAAGATAAATAAACAACTGAATTTAAAACAAAAAAAAATTATTCACGTTTTCCAGGTAATAAAATGACACATATGTATGTTTATAAATATGTATTTATGTAAATGTATATAGGTACTTACCAAAACCTGATGTGTAAAAAATGTTGAAAATATAACAAGTAAAAAAAATACTACTATAAATTGACGCATATTTTATGAATTTCTTGTATCAACGTACAATAAGATATTTCACTTTAGATAAATTCAAATTTATACTAAACAAAAAAAATTTAAAAAACAAAAAAAAAAACAAAATTATAAAAAGATAAAATATTTTAAGATAATTTTTATATATCGTACATTTACAAAAAAATAAAAGTAAATAAGTAATGTTAAATGAGTGTTAATTAGTACAACTCATATCGTTTATATATGATATACGAATAAAACCAATAACAACAAACAAACATCTCAACAAAACTGATCTTTATATACTGAATTAAAAATTTTTTAAATACAACATTTCGATATATTTGTATCATCTTGTTATTTTCTTCTTTATTTTTTTTTTTTTAATTTAATTTTTACTGGCTTATATTTACATATTTACATATATTACATACATACATATGTGTATAATGTATGCCATACATAGATGTGTAACTATACTTTAAATATTACAAATGTAAATTATTTACATTTTCTCTTATCTTATTATTTTTTTTTTCTATATAACTACAAAAAAAAAAAAAAAACCGAATGAATGAATTAAACGAGCCCCTCATTTGTAAACTGATCAATGTTTTCAACTTTTAAGCATCACACATAACGTGTATAATATTATTTATGTAGTACTATTACTTGTATTTTATTATGTATTTACTATCTTAATAGAATTAAGAATTTATTTAAGTATATATTTTTTTTTTCCTCAGAATTTTCGGTTTATTCTAGTTTTCATAAACATAAAATTTCAATTTTTTTTAATTATATAAATGACGCATTTTTAACATTTATTTTTCTTCTTTCGAAAAAAAAAAACAATTTCTTTATTTTATAATATATTTTTAATTAATTAATCAAATTTTGTTTTTTGTTCATTAAAATTTTGTTCAAACATTTGATATTCAAAATGAAAAAAAAAAAAACCTAAATTATCAGTCTCATTAAATCTACTTTAGGATTTTTTTTATTTACGAGTACTGTATTTTTCCCAGCATCAAATCTAAAAAAAAAAAAAAAATGAATTGAATAAACAATTCAAAAAATTTCTTGATAATTAAAATTTTATACTTTGAAAAAAAAAAAATCTTAATAAATCTAATAATTTCAAAAAAGCTATCTTTATTTCATTATATCATGAAAAATCAATTTTATTTTAAAGTTTTTGCACGTTTTTAATCTATTTATGTATATATCTAAATATCTTATTAATCAACAAATTTCGTAAATGCTTTTGTTTTCAATGAATTTTTTTTTTATCCTAATAATAAAATTAACTGATACTTTTAAATATTTTTAACCCTTTTTGTTATTAGTATATTATCCTTTTAAAAAAAAAAATTCAATTTCTTGTAAGTAATTTGAATTTATTCCAACACTAACTGTACGACAATATAATATAAAAATATATTTTTTGTCTCTTCAGGTCACATAATAAAAATTTTAAATATTGTACGTGATCTTTGGCACTTAAACTACTCTTAAAAGAAACTGAACTGACAATAGAAAATTCATAATTTACATTCATAAATTTGTTATCATTAATCTTATTATTATTATTTTTTTTTTTCAATTTCCTTAGTGATTGCGACCTAAATAAATGAATAAAAATTTTAGATTCAATCATATTTATTTGATAAGTTTTGTTTTCATTTTCAAAGAATTTTCTAGATTTAAAATAAAATATAAAACTGAAAATTTTTCTTTATTTCGAAATTGAAATGATAAGCAATAAAAATTAGGATAAAATGTTCTAATAGTTATTTTAAAAAAAATACAAGGCTAAGTGGAAATCACAAAATACAAATGTATCTATAAAAATCTTCAAATAACTATAAGAAAATTTCTCAAAAAAGGGTTAATAATTGTGTTTTACATGATTTAACTAAAACAAAAGAATAATATTCTTGAACAACAACAAAAAAAAAACTACTTTTCCTTTTAAATACATAAATCTTTGACAGATTAATTTCGCTTAATTCACATTCACCCTTAATCTAAAGATTTCTTTCAAATCTCTTAACAGATTCAATAATCTTTTTATATACTCTCTCTCTCTTTTTTTTTTTTTTTTGTATTTTAACTTATATAAAAGCCTTTTATTTCATTTTTTATCGAATTAAAACAATGTGTGGTTAGGGCTATTTATACTTCAAGAAGTTCTTAATAATACAGATTTATATAAGTATCTATACATATACGAGTATACGTATACTTACTTTTACATAGATATTTGAAAATGATGAATAAAGAATTAGGTAAAGACAGGTGTTCGATATTAATAATTGTAAAGGTATTATACTTCTCGAAGGTATATATACAATCAATTAAATCTTTTATTTTTACAATCAGATTAAATGAAAAAGTTTTCACTTTATTAAATCTTTTCTTTTAAAATATATTACTTCCTTTTTGTTCAGTTGAGTAAATAATATATATTCTTTATTGAGTGAAAATAAATAATTAAAAAAAAAAAGTGTTTTAAACTGTGTCTTCAGATATACGAGTATGTAGGAACAAAGATAAGAATATGTATTCGCTTCTACATCAAATTTTTGAATATATAATTAATTTAGATATTTTCAGTTAGAAATTTTTGAACATTTTAAACTTACGTAATGTGTTAATATACATATAATACGTATTATATTTCTTTTTTTTTTTTTTTTTTACATTGTTATTTATGTTCAATGAAAAGCTTCAAGTATCTGCTAAAAGTAAAATGTGTATTTAATACTACATTATACTCAATGGAATTTCCGGGACTTCTAAGTGTTTTGTTTTTCTCTTTGATTAAATTTTTTTTACCAAATAAATATTTATAATTTTTTTTTTCATTCTTATCTTTAACGAAAATTATACAATCGTGAAATTGATATATTTTTTTTTCATTCAAAAAATTTTATATTATTATGCTTCAATAAAAAAAAAAAAAAAAATTAATAAATACATGAGTAGGTTGAGAACATACCCTCTTAACTTATTTATTTTTCAAAAAAAAAATCTAAAATTTTCATTAAAAACACATTTGTACAAAATAAAATTCAGAAAACATATTTATTTTTTTATTTATGAACATATGGATAGTTGCCCTAGTAACCAAGTCTGCAGATATTCAGTAGAATATCCATTGAATATATCCTATTTCACATTTATGACCGTAACTATTGAGTAATAAAAAAAAATAATTAGTTTGAATGTTATTTTCAGAAAATTTTTTTTCCACTTTTACTTGATAACTCTTTTTAATAATTTATGTATATTTATATATATATTATATTTGAAAAAAAATTTAAAAAATGATCTATAATTTTACTTACCACAAATTAACAAATTTCACTCGCACGTTAATAACAACTCACCTGCGTACGCGTTAGTAGACTAAAATTGAATAAAAGAGGATCAAAGTTTTTGCTAGAGCAGAACATAAAACAGACTTTAGCATTGGAATTTTTCTCTGAAGTAATAGTGCGGACAAGTATTGGACATTATCCGTACATTATCCGAAACAAATATCTGAAGAATAATAGTGGATTTACATAGGACAAATTCCAACATTGAACGGACAAACACTGGATTATATCCTTTTGGAATTTGAAAGAAAAACTCTGAAGAAATAGTGCGGACAAGTATTGTACATTATCCGTACATTATCCGAAACAAATATCTGAAGAATAATAGTGGATTTACATAGGACAAATTCCAACATTGAGCGGACAAACACTGGATTATATCCTTTTGGGATTATGAAAGAAAAACTCTGAAGAAATAGTGCGGAAAAATTACAGACATTTTCCTGTTTTACATAGTTGGACATTTGTCCAACAAAATTTTTCAAAATCACGGACAAACTTTGGACATTGGATTTTTGGTTATTAGGGTGGTTGGATTGGATAGATATCCTTTTAGATATGGATACCCCTTTACTTTAAAATATGGGAGACATTATGGTGGCAAAGACAAAAAACATAAATTATACATCAAAAATGCAGTAAATTAATTATGACATATTATGTACGTATTCATATTTCAATCCATTTTAATTTTTCTAATGTACAAAATAATATTATCAGAAATAAATTAATTCAACTAGAAAATATTCATCATAAAATTCTCAAAAAAAAAAAAAAAAATACTAAACTTCCATTATTTTTGGTTGAAAAAGCAAATTTTTTGAAATTAATTTGATGAGTGAGCATACAATTTCTTTTTTTTTTTTGTATAAAAATAAATATCATTTCAAATTGAAAATTAATCACTGTATTTTTATGAGTATATGTATTGTAATTTTATTGATAAAATAAAAATGATAAATGAAAAAAAGAAAACATGAACGATGAACAATAACTAATAAAATATTTATTTTAAAAATGAATTTTATTAACAAAATGTAATTAACACCTGTTTTAACGTTGCAAGTGTGTGAAAAAGTAAATTTCCAAATAATTCTAGTGTAAATGATATTTTTCTATTTAATGAATTATTGAGCTGTATTTTTTTTTTTATAAATTATCAGTAATGTGTGTATGGTATGTACGTACTATATACAATATGTGAATAAACCAAATTTTTTTTTTTTTTTCATAATGATATTGCAATCAATTTTCATGTTTTCCTTAATTTTTTTTTTTTTCGTCATTTTTCGTCTAATAATCTAAACTAAAAAAATATCTCTCATGGTTGCAGATAATTTCATTTTATTTTTATATATTTTTTTTTTCAGCTTTATTATTTTTATGAAGGTTTTACAAATCCATTTTTATGTATCAAGTAATTCCTTATGGAGCAATCTAATATCTTGAAAAATTGTTGTTGTATTTTATTTTTATTTTTTACATTTTCATAAAATATATATTGTCCTGGAGTTTCATTTATCTCTCATACACACACACCCATTTTTGTGATGCGCTTCTACTATGCTTATTCTATATCAACCATCGATATCATAAGTTTCAAGAGAAAATAAAATAAAATAACCAAAATATGTAGGTACATAAAAAAAAAAAAAAAAAAAGAACTTTAACAATCTGGTTCTTTTACTTTAAAAATGTGTCAGCATTATCATGATGTTTCGGTTTTTTTCTTCCTTTTTTTTTCCTAAGTTTCTTTAAGGGTGTTTTATGGAAATTGAAGGATTTAAAAGTAAAAAAAAAAAAAAAAAAAATTATGTAAAATAGGAAACAAAATTTAACCAAGAATATGAGAGTTCAATATATGTATACTTATATATTTTTTTTTCTCAAGTCTTATGATAAGAAGAAGTGTTAACAAACGGATTAAGGTTATTAAAGAACAAAACAAGTATAGAAAAAAAAAGTTCTTGAAAAATATTGTTAAAGTATATTTTTCAAAGTAATTTTATTTTTCTTGTTGAAAAACTGCTAATTCAGATAAAATTTATTTTAGGGCTTCTTCCACTTCCTTTTTTTTCTATTTCTTTTTGCTTGTTTAGTTAATGTTTTTACAAAAACCAATGAATTAGTGGGTTTAAATCTAAAAGCAATCTTTAAAAATGTATTCTAAATAAGAATTATATGTGCTTGATCTTGTGTCCTTTTATATTTATTTTTCCTTTTTTTTTGTACATATATTTTTTTATCAACATTTAACAGGGTGTGTTTGTATCATACAGAATCATAAACTTTAATCAAGTTAAATTTTGTTTTAAATACTGTCAGGTTAATTTGTTTAAGGACTAACGGAAAATTTAAGACTCCCTCATCTAGTGCATATGCTTTATTTCAGAACATACAAATGAACCAAATAAAAAAAAAACAAAATTCCTGTCTGATGAACTTATTGAATTTGCACGAAAAACAAAACTCTTGTAAATAAAACGGTATACATGCTACATCATTGAAACATCTATGTCCTTGTTTCGAAAAAAAAATTTATTTTTTTTTGTTCTTCTTGTATAAACACAATTTATAACTTTTAAACCGAACCTCTTCTACTGTTTAATTTGTTAATAAATAAAATAAATCCTTTTTGTAAATATTTTTTGAACACGACATGTTATTTGAAAGAAACAAGATTTTTTTTTATTATTTTGCTGATTTACAAAAATAAAAAAGAAATGCTTAATTCACAACATGTATAGGTAAAATGATGTGAGTATGTAACTATCGAATTAAGGTGAAATTAGAAATACATAATATAGCTAAAGCATTTGCTTACATAGATAAACCTATAAAAAAAAAACAACAACAACAAATACAAAACCCAATTAGTAATATGATTTTGTGTGAGAAAAATTCTCAAAAATAAAAAAAATTTCAGTTCGAAATTTTCAGTGATAAAATTATAACTTTCAGTTCTTTTTTTCTTAGAATTAATTAACACTAAAAATGATTGAAATGTTCTTTTTCTCAAATAAAATTTCTAAATTTTTTGTAGTGAAGGTACTTTATTTTTATGATAACGATTACATCAGTGAAAGTTCAAAATTATTCATTAAACAAAATTTCCAAAAACTAAAAATAAAATTTTTACAAATAAAAAAAAAAAAAAAAAAACATTAATATCTCCTTTTATTTTTATAATATTATAGATTATATTATTATGGATTCACTGCACTAATTTTCACTATTTTACCTCTATAAAAAGATACATACACACATAATAATATATTTGTTGTATATATGTATATACAATTCATTAATCACAATAAATTTATTATCCAAATACTGGAAACTGCGTATACATCAAAGAATCCATTTTATAAATAGTTCACCTTCATCACAAGGATAATATAATTTTATTTTATTACACACATATTATATGTACACCTTTATACATTTTTATATATACTCGTATATACTTATATATAAATATTTCATCAGTAAAAAAAAAATAAAAAAAATAAAATATAACGGTACCTATATTAAGAAAAAATAAAATAAAAATTACAAAAAGATATGTTCTAAATGTGTAAAAGTCTAGATTGACTGACATTACAGGAAATCAATAAACTTCTTATACAAATATAAAAGGTATGTATGTATGTATAAAATCAAAATAAATATACAAAACAAAAAAAAAGACAAAAAAAAGGTTATACACACGTTTTGCAAATATTTACATATAAATAGAATTAATATACATATCAAAAAGAAACATATATTCATATATACGAGTATGAGTATATAAAATTGACATAACATTAGGCATAAATATTTCAAATATTCGAATATAAAAATTAAAAAAAAAAAAATAATGATAATTTATTTGAATTATAATTGTGAATTGATATCACGAAAAATTTATAAATGTACTTTTTTTTTATTTTTATTATTAAACATAACTTAACCACCCACATAATGGTTTTACTTTCTCTTTTCTTTTTTTTTGTAATGCAAAAAATCCTAGAAGCTATAATAAAGAATTTTCTTTTTATATTTATGTTTAGCTATCATATCATTACTGATGCATATTATACTGACCGGTCAACTATGAATGTATTATGTACATTACATATGTATACAAACATGAATACATTTTCCCTTTTTTTTTTTTTTATTATTAAATTATATGTATTTTTTTTTCGATACATGTAAATACATATATCAAAAGATACCATAGTATATAAAATTGTATATCTATCTATTGATGGTTACAGTAATGTTTTTACATAAAATTTGATGTGCACAATACTGGTTATAAAAATTATTACATACATGTTTTTCTACAATATGGTTTAAGATGTTTAAGATATCAGAAAAATAGAAAAAAAAATGAATAAATAACAAAAAATGAAAAAAATAAAATATAGGATGTTTCTGATCTAAATCAAAAAAATATCGTTCGACCAAGTTACAAAATTATTTATTAAGTTGTTTTTTTTTGTTGATGTGTGTGTGTGTAAGTGAAAAAAATGTGTGTATGTATACATACATACATATGTACATATGTGAATATATATAGATATATAACATTTTATTGCTTCCAATCACACCACAAACATAAATTTAATTCGTAAAATGTTTTTTTTTTCTTTTCAAGCCGTCAAATAGATAGATATATTTTTCATGGCAATCATTCAAAAAAAAAAAAAAGGAAGGAAAATATATTTTCTGATATAGTCAGTTAATAAATTTTACTTCATTTTCTTAAATGAGTTTATTTCGGTCACTTGATATTTTTCAAATTCCAATACATCGTGTATACGAGTATATATACATAATGTGTCTTAGAAAAAAAAGGTTAAGAAAAAAAAATAAATAAATGTGAAAATTGAAAAATAAGGTTGTACCAGAAAAAAAAAATAAATAAAAATATATAAACAATAAATTTTTAGAAGGTTAAATTGAAAAACTCTACGTGGTTTTCTCTTCACCCCTTTTTTTTCTGTCTTACAAATTACAAATTTACCGTCATTTATACACCGAAAAAAAAAAAAAAAAAAAGAAGCGAAAAATATAAATATTTACTGTATAACATTAAAAATAATTTTTTATTTAATGTCGAATATATCTTTAATCACATTTTTCTCAAATTTTAATTTGTAATTAATTTTCAACACTGACACGCTATGCACATAATAATAATACATAATTTCAAGGTCGAATTAATTACAAAAATTTTACCAAAACAAAAAATTAGAAAGAAAAAACTTAGGAAAAAATAAGTCAAATACAAAAAACAATAAAAAATAAAATCAATCTATTAAAGTAATTTATTGATGTAACATAGCGTGACTTTTCATTACAATTACAAATAAAAAAAGAAAAAAAAATTATATGAGCAGAAAAAATTTTAAAAAAAATGTATATCACATAATTTCTTCAATATATAAATAATAATTATCGTCTTATAGAAAGAAAAAATTAAATTGCATTTTAATTCTTTTGTTTTTTTTTTCCTCATTTTTATTAAAGTGTTATAAATACAAATTTAATTTTTTTTTTCTTTGAAAATAAAATAAAAATAAAATAAATGACGATACTTTTCAAACTTATTATATTTTTTTGTAAGATATACAATTAAATATTATATATGTACGTACGTGTACGTACATACATACATACATAAAATTTTATATCATAGAAAAAATTGTAATTTATTTGTGAAGGACTTTAAAACTAAGATACAAATTTTATTTCAATTCATTTTTTTTTTCATTTTTACAAGTGGTAATGTTTTTTGTTTTCCTGTATGTATGGATATTATCCAGACATTTTAATGTCCTTGTTATTTTTATGCCTAAAGCAATATGGAATGAAGTCATAAGATTTAAATAAAAAAAAATTTTCTTTTAATAACTTCAGTTTTATTTTTACTTTTTTTTACAAATCACTTGATTTTTTGTAAATAAGATGGATTACATTTCCTTTAGCAATTATGGTGGTTTTATTTTAATAATAAAAAAATAATTATAGTGAGAACAAATACTTTAACAAGTCAATGGTAAATATACTTAAATTTACTGTGAGAAAAACTTAAAAAAAATAGGATACAGATACCATTTATGATTTGTTAAAAAAACAATAAAATATACATAAAATCCTTATTTTAAATCATGAATATTTTTTGACTTAATTAAATACTCCTTTTTCTCTGAATTCAGAATTTTATTCCATTTTAATTATTTCATTACATTTATTCTAATTTTAATAATTTATGTACATATATCCGAATAAACATTTCAAGTAAAATGATAAAAAAAATTTCTTAAAAACATTAAATCAATTGACACTACTTGTACCTACTAATATATGTATGTATGTATATAATACACATAGGTATATAATATAAATGTATACGTTGTAACTTTTTAATCTTATAAATAGCCGTGTAATAAATAAAACATATATATTATATTCGAAATGTGGTATGCAATAATAAAAACGTGCTAAATTATTTATAAAGATTTATTTTAAAAAGGATGTTATACATCCATACATACGCTTTAATATTTATGTGGTGTATGTAGGTTTTAACATGATACATGTGATCAAGAAAATTCTGAAACGATAAATTTTTATGAACTTTATCATATATGTAATACATATGTACATATGTATGTACATAGAATATACAGAAAAATAAATATACAAATTCTCATTTTTGCACATTTTTGTTTTCATATCATTTCACATTTTTCTCATTCATTACATGGATAAAAATTATTCATAGGTTTTTACAAATTTGCAGGTGTAAATTATGAAATAAAATTATTTTATATTACCTGAGTGTTAACTACTCATACATAAGAGAAAGTAAAAACATACAAATAGAAAATATTCTGCAAAGTAAATATTAGGAGTAAAATTTTTCAGCCAATTTTCCTAAAAATTGCATAGTAAAATTATAAAGCTTTAATAACTCAAATTTATATGAAATATCTATTATAACCATATTTTTAAAAGTTATGTAAATTGGTGACCTATGACCCTTCACAAAGTCGAAACAAGTCAGTGAATATGGTTTTAAAAGAATATTTATTTTTTAATTTATTTATAGAACTTTAATCATTTGACATAGTACTTATAATTGATTAAAAGTGTTATCGATTATTAAGGCAATGGCACACATTTTAAAGTATAACGATAACAGGCCTCTGAGCAGCACTCTACATCGAGCTTACGTACTGCTCCAATTGGTTTACATTCTTTAACCTGAAAAAAAAATATTTCACAATTTAATTTACAACTGAATTTAATATGATTTAAAGAGAATGAAACTGATGCAAAACTTCATACTTCTCTTGGTGCTGCAATTAATCTTCCTAATGCTTCTGGTAGTGAATTTGTATCATCGCTGTTAGAACCAAGAGCCTATATATAAAACAACATAAATTTGTAACACATTCTATCTATTTCACTTTTTCGTCTTTTCAAATTAAATTTTACTTTACCTTTGCTTAATTTTCCTTTTTAGTATGACCGCGATCAAAAACAAAATTACACTATCACATTGATTTATGTCCTAAAGGTATTTAATAAAATAAGCAATTGTTAATTATAAAAAAGGGTTAATATTTTGTTTTATAACCATTTTCTTACAATTTACATCTAACAATAGTTTTTTCATACTTTCAAATTAGTTTTTTAAAATTCATTTTGGGATATTATTCCAAGTTGCCAAAATCCTTGCTTTTAATTCGATTAAAATTTTTATTTTCAGCTTTTCTTTATTATACATTTTCCCCGTAATTTTTCTTCTGGATAAAGGATCAGGGCTTAAAGATGGCCATTCTAATAAAGGTATTCATGATTTTTTATCCATTGCATTATGGTTTTGATTTGTGTAAAGGGCATTATCTTGTTGGAGGATAAATTTTTTATCCTCTGCTGTGAGGAATATAAGAGGTTAAAGATACTCAATAAGCAGATCCTTAAAGCCAGAACCGTTTGTTCTAAAATTTTACAAATTTTCACAGTGAGTTTAAAACTATTCCCACCACTGTATTTCTTTTTTTTTTTTTTTGTAATTATAACAAATAGCATTAAAAATGCGTAATTTTTTGTTTTTCATACTTTTTTCAATTACAAAAGTTTGGAAACATGAAGTTTTAATCTAAGTACAATACATTTTTTTTTTGTCTTTAAAAGTATAAAATTAATGACAATATATAATTTTTTTTTTCAAATTTCTAAATAAAAAAATATGATAAGAATTAATAATGGAACTAAAGTTACATAAAACAATGTTTTTTGCCTAATAATTAATTAAATTCCAAAGGAAAAACCCAATAGAAAAAAAAAATCATGTGGAATTGATAAAAATCACATTTTTTTTTCTTATCAAATATTTTATTATTTATTTAATCTTTTCATCTTCTTATTTTAGTACTTAAAGCGGTAATAATATTATCAATTACTTTTATCACGACTTTGAAACAATGCTTTCTTTTATCTTTAGTTTTTATTTATCATGTTGATTTTTTTTAAATAAGAAATATTTTATTAAGTTCTCCTACTCAAATGGGTTTTTTTCTTAATTCTTGATTATTCGATTATTATTTTAAAAAGTCAATAATTACAAGATAAAAATATTCTTATTAAAGTTCATTACGAAGGTAATTATAATAATACGATTGAAAAGCTTAATAAAATCAAAAAATATCTTCACAAAAATTTTTTTTTAATGTAACTCGAACTATTGTAACTCGTAATAATTATTATTATTATGTCCTTTTACTCCACGAGGAAGCATAGGACGATAAAAAAACATCCACTTGGTTTCTTACTAGAGATTTAACCTCTATAAGGATTTCATTCTATTTATGTTCTTATACATCCTTGAAGATTAAACCATAATTTAAATTTAAATTTAAAATTTTATTCCATAAAAGCTTATTTCATTCAACAAATATATTCAATTTTTTCAAATATTTATTTTTTTCAGGAGCAATAAATAATTCAAAGTATTAGAAATAATTTTTAAATGATACTACCACAAATAGATAAATTTTTCTTTTACACTTCAAACCAAAAATTTAATTTACTTTTTATTACTTTCAAGAGATAAACAAAAAATTTTCAACATTTTCTCAACAAAATTTCATTTTCATTTGTCAAAATACGAAAAAACATTGAAACAAGTATCTTAATATAACCATTCACATCAAAAATTTAATTCCTTTTTCCTTCTTTATTCATTTACATATTATTTTCTCTATTTTACACATAAAATAAAATTTATAACGAATAAGCTTGAATATTAAAAAATACTTTTAAAACAAATACTTTTTAACTTTGTAACTATGATGATATTCAAGTAAGGAGTTGTTCGAGGAAGTATTGAAAGTTTCTCAGTAACAGCTTGTTCTTTAAATTCATATTGTCCGAATATTCCATCATTTTTAATCATTTTCACGAAAGGATCGATTTTTAGGAAATTCTATTCACTAATCCTAAATCCGAAAACCCCATATAGTAAATCCGTTCACGTTTACTACCTTAAAACTCATCCCAAAATTTCACACTTTCGTCACGAACATCGCTCTTACCCACAATGTCATTTAGTCAAGGGTTAGTGAGTGGATAAAAAGTATATAATAAAATATAGAACAAAAATTTTCTATTTGTTCCTACCTTCAAAAGGACAAAAATAATATAATCACTGTTATGCATTATTTGTAATTAAATGCATTATCATTAACCATATAAGTAACCTCGAACTCAAAAGAGGAAAAAACACATACACACATATATGTATATATACCATATACAACATATATTAAAATAAAGCAACCAATAATTTTCATATAATGCATGTTGACATCTTTATCAATTTAACCGAGAATTCTATGATAATGGGTTACCGCAACAATTGTAACCCATATACGTATAAAATTTCATATATGAATTTTTACAATATACTCACTATATGTATATAATTTCAATATATCTATATGAACATGTAATTTTCTACATACATACATCTATGCACATTTTCTATTCTATCGCGTTTAAATACACCTGTTTGAAAATAAATTGCCATAAATATGCATACATAATGACAAGTACAGTGAATTGATTATTATAAATTCATACATTATATAAAATAATGTTGTTTTACATTCAAAAAATATTCATACTGAAAAGGAAACATTTTATCTAATGTTTTCGGTGGAATATGTAGTATAACATATGTAATACTCAAATAATAGATACATTTACTTTTATAAATATAGATATTTTCTATTTCATACTACATTTACGAGTATGTTCTTTCTAGGAGAAAAAAAAAGTTAGAATAAAAAAAAACCTTTGATTTATTATTGTTATGGGAAATTTTTCGAATAAATTTTTCTATAAATGCAATGCCAGTGAAATATCTAAAATATCTACAAAAAATATGTATTACGCTTTTAGAAAATATAAAATATTATACAATTGAATAATATATGAATACATGTACTATGGTATATGTACAATACATACATATTTGTAAAAATTTTTATTGACGATGAATTTGAATATTATGACCATGTTTTTACATTCATTGCATACAAGTAACATTTTATTCGTTTTTTTTTTTTAAGTAATAATTTTGCAAATAAAACATGAAAAATTATTAAAAGGGTTTTGTTCAATTTTTGTTTTTGTAACTTGCACGACTTATTAGGAATAAATTGGTTAGATAAATTCTAGGATTCGCATTGTAAAACATAAAAAAAAAAAATGAAAAAATCGCAATATTGTGTAAAAAGCAAACACTAAATTCTGAGATTTGCATTTTAATAATAATAGAAATTCAGGGTTATTCTTAAAATAAATTGGTTTATTCATTCGGCTTATGTATTACTCAAGAAAATAAAATTAGCTTCTTAAGAGTCAAAAAAGTACACAAAAAAAAAGAAAGAAAAATTAAAATCAAATTTAGAAAATAATACCTAAAGGCTAAAATAGAACGTTTAATTTCGAAAACTTAGACAAAAATTTAAAAACAAGTACAATTTTTGTTGTTTCCATGACTGAAAGTAATAGAAATACAACATACTATACCTATAGTACATACATATATTTTCAGAAGCCTATGAAGAACGGAAGAATGTCTTCTAAAGACTTATGATGATGGGCTTTTTATCACGTTTTCCGACTGTGATTTAATTAAGTTAAAAAAAAAAAAATCCTTGGAAAAAAAAATTAGAAATGACCGCGTGTTATACTTAATAATAATTTTCAATTTATCAACAACACAATTTACCTTAAAAAAAAAATAATGTCTACAAACACATTTTTCTTATACGAGTACCTATTACCTATGTAATTTTTATTTTTATATTTACTTTTAATATTTATGCCTTGTTATTAAATTATATCAACAGCGGATGTAATAAACTTGAATTCTCTTCTCAATTACAGGAGTTAGAATAGCTCCATGAATATGTATGTATATATATGTATGTTTGTATGTAATAAAAAGCTAATGTTATGTACAAGAAATTTTGTAACTATATACGGGTATACGATAAATTTTTTTTCTTCTTTAATACAAAAAAAAAAAACAGCAAAGTGAGAAAAAAGGAAAAAAATGTATATTTATAAATAAACCTATACAACACAGACAATGTCGTCTGAAAAATAAAGTTATAAATAAAATTTTTCATGATATTAAATTAAAAATAAAGTAATTTCTACATACACACACAAAAAAAAATTAATAAGTATCTTATATGTATTTGAGAATAAATTTTATTAATATACCAAAAAATAATTTTTTTTTGTTTCTCTATGAATTAGGTTCATTTGAAATAAATAAAAAAATAAAAACAAATAAATTGTTGTCATTAAATCAAATCCTTTTTTTTTATTTGTTCAACATACAGTATACACACACTACGTATATTAGTTAATGGAGTTTGTCTTAGATTCTATATGTTTATTACCTTTTGTAAACATTACTTACATATATTTTATTGGTTTCATTAAATTACACTATTTTAACAATATTTTCTTCATTTTATTTAATTTTATGTGTTTTTTTTCTTCTTATTTTTCTTACAGGATTCCATTAGACATTCATTACGGTGAAAGATATGAATCGTAAATACAGGTGACATCCCTAAAAGAGAAAAAAAAAACAACAAAACAAAAATAAAATCATTTAATAGTGATTTATTTTGGTAATTCTGTCACAATCAAGCATCATCGTATCTATTCTCAACATACAATACATACATACAATCAATATTTGTGAACTTAAAATTAATTTTTTTTTATGTAAACGTAACTTTATAAATTATTTTCACTTTTTTTATTCTAATTCTGTTTTCTATAATCCTCGTAATTTTTTTTTTTATTAATAAAAAAAATATAAATAAATAAATAAAGGAAAACATGTAATAATAATTTAAATAATATTTTTATTTATAATTTTTCATAAAAATGCCTTAAATTTCTTCTCCTTTTTTTTTTTTAAATAAGTAAATAATAATCAATGTTTTCAATAATAAAAATAAACAATTTAAAAACATAACATAATCACGCATAGTAAAAAAAAAAAACAATAAACAAAAACCAATTCAAAATTATGGATCAACGTATTAGCTCAGATGGTTCAAATAATTCTTCAGATTATACGAATAGAACAACACCAATATATTCAATTAATCCAGATTTTATATCACAATGGTAAGTTACTATATGTTTTTTTTTTTAATTATTTTAAGGGATTAAAAATAAGATAAATATCAAAATTTATTTTCAAAATAAAAATCACACATTTTTGTTCTCAAGGACGAAAAATGAAAAGCTTAAAAAGCTTTGTAAACCTATGATATTCAGTTTCTATAATAATCCTAATTTGGTGAGATACGGCTCAACTCAACGTATATATCTTAAAGGGTGTTTTCAATCGAAATCTGTATAATTTAAAAATATGAATGTAGCAAAAGGTTTGTCTTTTATTACTTTTTTTTATTATCTTTTTTCAGATAAGCCTTTTTTTAATTCCAAAGTGATGACTAAATCCATAGCTTATAACGAAAAAACATTTCAATAACTTCTCTTAAAAAAATTTTTATTTTTTATTTCTGGAGAACGAAGTTTTTCAACTTTGTATTTTGAATTACGCCCTTCAAAACAAAAACTTGTATTTTTTTAGTTTCTTTGCAGTTTTTATATTAAAAATAATCTAGAAAAAAAAAACATATTTTTATTTTCATTTTTAATCCCTGATTTTTATTTCTAACTTTTTTTTTCTTTAATGAAAAACCAAATTAACACTTAAAATTCATAAAAAAACAAAATTTATAAAAATAGCAAAAACTTTGATAATAAACATTTTTTTTTTCTTAGTTTTTTATTTATTTTCTAAATAAATTATCTCTTAATTAACAAACAACAGAAAATGTTTCAAATTTTATTCAAAAAAAAAAAAAAAATTTTCATAATTATTTATTTTTAATTAATATTCATATTTATTTATGAAAATATGTAAACAAAAATTCTTCCTAACTATAAAAAACAAAAAAAAATTAAAGTTTCATTATTTATCTTTTTCAAATTTTCTTTAAAATCTTAAAATATAAATTTTATGTTTATTTAACTGACCAACATTTGAATTTATATTTTATAAAGTGTATAATTTTTCGTCAAGAAATAATTTATTTTTTCTGATGTCCTCTAGTAAACTTTATCCTTGATTTTATTTATATGATGTATACATATGTACATACACATATACAAGTATACATATATCTATTTATGCATGTATGTGTGTACTGTTTATATATCTAAAAATTTTCATTTTCTTTTGCAAATGAATTTGTGATGATGAAAAATCTGAAACATTGCAAAAGGCAATCTCGATGGACATACTATAGCGAAGGATGATAATGATGATGTTGTTGTTGTTGATGATGAAAAATATACAAAGTTGTTTAAGTAAATTGAGTTTTGAATTAATTATAAACTGAAAAGTTCAGGTTAATAACAACTTTACTTTCTCAATATACTTATGTATACAAATAGATAGATAGATATATGTACATTTCTGAAGAAAAAAATATTATATGAAAGATTTGCGAAAAAAAAAATAGGTAGAAAAAACATTTTTTTTTTCTCTTACAGAAGAAAAAAATTGATAAAAATAAAAATAGAGAAAAGAAAGATGAAACAAAATAAGAAAGAAATATGTTATCCAAATATGTATGTGTTTTTTTTTTTTTCACTTTCAAATCACGTGTATGATTATCTAAATGCATATATAATTTTACTCTTTTCAAGATAAGTACTATATATATGATATAAAAGAAATTTGCAACAAAATTATATCTTCTGTCAATATGTAGTACATATGCTTATACTCGTGTATATACATAATATTATATGTATGCGTATGTAGAAAAAATATGAATTTCATAATCGTATGTGAATGGAATAGAATATGTATTATAAACTTTATCTTGATGTGTTTCAGACACATAAATCCTTTTTATTTAATATTCAAATTCAGAATTATGTTTATACTAGTGTTCATAAATGGCCCAGATATTTTTTGAAATACACATTTTATTTTATTTTGCATCTATGCATCTATAGGGTGTTTCTATAGATATAAATTATAAAAATTTTTACGTTGTTTTTTTTCACGTTATGCATAATACACGTCTATCTGAGCCAACATAATAAGTGTTAACTTCAAAATTTTTCATCGTTTTTTACTACATTTAAAATACCTTTTATCATTTCATTTAAAAAAAAAAAGGTTTTGTCTTTTGCAGAAAGGATTTTCTGTAAACGACAATATTCTTATATGAATAAGTAAATGATAAAAAGCATAAATGAGTATTTAATTACTTACTATATCTTTTTAGAATAAAAAACAATAATAATTTTCGAACTATTTAAAGTACAACGGTATTTATTTTAATATCTTGACATACATTTTTTTTTATTCTTAAAAAATAATGGAAAATTGTAAAACTATTACATTTTACTTTATTTAACAGAAAGAAAAAAGGTATATCAGTCGAATAACTAACTGACAAGCAAAGTTACTGAAATCTTCAAAAAAAAGCATTATGTTTTTTAATATGACTTCATATCCTTAAAAAAATACTATACTGAATACTGATACACACTAGTTTTATTGAGAGATAATTCACGTAAATGTTTAAAATAGTTTTTATATATTTTTATTTAAACCGATGAATGAATAAAAAAAATCCAACATAAAATTAAACACCAATATTTTTCTAAACGAACAATTTTTTCCAAAAAAATTTAATTAAAAAATGTTTTTCTTTCGAATAAAACTTATTTTATTTTTTTTAAAAAAAATGTTTATTCAATTAATAATCCATTTATTATTTTAAAAATTCCATATTCACATGTAAATAGATTTTATGAGAAATATTTAAAATAAAAGAAAGAAAAATTATCTATTTTCATTTTTAAACAATTGTTCAAAACATATACTCGTATATAAGTATATATAGATACAATAATTTCATCAATTCAATAGGGATTTAAGTATATTAGATACTTGAATTTTTGATGGTCGGTTTTTTTATTATAATAAACCTAACTGGATAAATAATGTATTCAAAGTTTTAAATTTCAGACCTGTATTGTATTAAATCCAACTAACAAAAGGATTCGTTATACATTTGAATATTAGATCTTTTTTTTTCTAAAGTTTTCGTTTTATTTTTTTTCTTTCTTTTTATATATTATAGCAAAATGAATAAATAAATGAAAGCTGTTAAATAAAATAGATTTTTTTACTCAAATATTATTATACATACATACATACATACATACATATATTCTAACAGTCGATAATCTATAATGTTATGAAAAATTCATAGTGAAAAAAAAAAGAAAAAGGAAAAAATTATTCTCTCTTCCAAGGATATTGCCTTTCAATTTTTTTTTATATTTTAAATAAGTATTTAAAAAAATAGGGAAAACGTATACTAGCTGAATTTTTCTTTATTTAGATTTCATCAGAATCGATCATAAGTATTCTAGAAATTTAGAAATCTTCAAAATTAAACAAAGAAATTTCGATGAATTTTGATTCGTTATAAGAAAAAGATGTTGCTATACACGTGTATTTTTTCATATAATATATGTAAGAGTGTGTCTTATAAAATTTAATAAAACACATACATTTGTACAACAAAACTAAATTAATGAAACAAACAAACAAAAATTAAAAATTCTGTCTATCACAATTCTATACGGTAAAAATGCTCGTATCCTGTACACATTTTTTGTATTTTTAAAAATCATAAAAAAGGATAATATTAAGTTATTTTTTATAATAAAAGGTATAAAAAATGTAAATTTTTAACACAAAATATTTATTAATTTTTTAAATTATTTTACCCAAATCAATTACATACATATGTATATTTAGATAACTTTTACAACACACACTCACACACACATGTAAAAATAAAATCAAGAGAAAATAAACTGAAAGAAATCTTGAAAAGGCCGCTTATATACTCTATTACCTTAGAAAGTAAACAAAAAAAGACAGAATACCAGATAATACCAAAGATGTATAAATGGTTTCATTATATTCATAGATAAGATATCGATTGAATCATTACAAAGCACATACATACATAGGTACTCGTATAAGAAAAAAAGCTTATTAGCATTTATTTTTATCACAAATTTGATCTTTGATAAGATTTTCGTATATGTATAATACATTGTTGTTGCAGTGTCATTATAGAAAATCTAAAACCGTGGGGGTGGTGAACGCATAAAATTTTATCAGTTTTGATAAATTAAATTGATTTTGAAAATCCAAAATTTTCTTTTTTCTTTTATCTTTTGAAGTTTTTTAACCTTAAAAATGAAAATGTGAATTATTTGCATCACTTTATTAACTTTTAATAGAATAGAATATTTAATACTTAATTTAAAATTTAAATTTCAATGTTTTTTTTTTTTGTTTCCTTTTAACCTATAAAAACTTGCAAAATTGAATTATAAGTTACTAACTGAAAGAAGAAAGGAAAAAAAACATTTTCCACTTTAAATACAAAAACAAACACAAAATATAATAACCTTCTGAAAAAAAAAAAATGAAAAGACTTAAAAGGACAATAACTTCTACTCGTAATAATAATTTTTACTTATATTTCTAATTTATTTATTTTTTTTTTTTCACTTTTGTTGTCCTTTTTAACTTTCTTCATTATATTATTTACACAAAAACATTATTATTATGCAAATCACATAATAATAAGATATCATATTATTTACCTGTTTTTAAGAAAATTATTATATAATTTTTTTTTCTCATAATAAAATAAAAATACTTGAAAATACCTTTTATATTTTTATTAAAAAGAATAATTAATTAAATTTTCTTTAACTTTTGTCTAATAAGTATAATCATAAATAAACCACTAAGAGATAAACATAGTACTCATGATTTTTCGATCTACATACACTTATGTAGGTAAATTCTAAAAACAGATATGTATTCTAAGAGACTTTTTGATTAGAACCAACTTTTTTCATTCATGTTGAATTGAGACACTAGCTTTTCCGAACTTACTTTTTCAGTTATTAAAAGTTCGATCATGTTTAGCAAAAATTTGAAAAACTACTTCCCCCTGTCAGATTTTTTTTCTACAAAAGAACGTGGAGCAAATTTTCTAAACTTTATTTATGTAGGTTTGTCCAGAAAAAAAGAAAATTGACGAAATTCAATGTTTACTACCATTTAACTTTCTAAACTAAAAAATGTATAAGGTACATACATTATAGTATAAACAGAGCTTTTCCTCTGAACGGTTGTGGCTTTGTACCAACCTTAATTCCTAATTTCATCCAGATTCCATATACGAGTATGTTTAGTGTTTATCTTAGAGTGATTAATTTATGGTATAATTATACGAGAGCAAAACAAATATTATTCACTTTTAAAAATCATAATCATAAAGAAGATAATAAAATTTTCATTAATATGTTAAATTTTTTTTTCCACAAAAAAAGATAATTAAGTATCCTTTTACTTTGTTTATTCAACTTCTCAAAGAAACAAAATATGTCATATTCATTACTGACATTTATGTAAGTACTTTATCAAGTTTATATTATATTTAAAAAATACAGACACACGTACACAATCATATACTTACAAATAAATCTGTTTATTTTGTAAGATTACAATTAATTTCAGTAAAACAATTTTCAAGATGTACCTATAGAATTTACCTTTGAAATATGATAACAAAAATTCAAGAATTAATTCAAAATATTGTTCATCGAACTTTTTTTTTTTTGTAATTCTCAATTATTCTAGAAAAAAAAAATAAAAGTAGAAATGGAATATGTAGCATAGAATTATAATTTGATTTTCTTAAAACAATATTTTATTGTCATTATAATCGCGAGAAAAAAAAATGTAATGACAGTTATATCGATTACTCTTACCGTAAAATATCATATTTTCATTCTTGTGAATTTCTTTTTTGTGAAAAATGAAAAACAAAAATAATAAATCAACTTAAACAACAACAAAAAAAAAACGAATTTTCATACAAAAAAATATAATAAACAAATAAGAAAAAAAAAAGAATTTGTAAACAAATAAAAAGAAAACTTAAAAGAGACAGAGAAGAACTTAACAAAAAAAAACTCATTTTGCATTCAAAAGGCTGAAATTTTTACGCGAAAAATATACATATTTACAAACCGCTCGAGATATTAATCTTACCAAACATACTTTGTGTCATTTTCAAGTGTGTATATAGTTATGCACAATTTACAAATTTTCTTTTTAATACAAAGGAGCTAAATATTTCATAATATTTATAAGTAAATATTGTTAACAAAGTATTATGAATATTTTATATTTTTTGTATCTTTTTAGTTTGTGTATTTTTTTTTTTTTTTTAAGATTAAAGATCCTTGAAAATTTCGAAATTTTCTTAGTGGTTTTCAAATTTAAAGTTTAATAATATTTCAAAAAGAAAAAAAAAATTTAAGTTTATAAAAGAAATTGAACTTTTGATTAAAAAAAAAAAGATGTTTCTGGGTACTTTATATTTTTTTTCTTTTTTGTTTTTTGTTTTAGAAATAAAAAAAAAGGAAGGTTTAAGGTGTTTGTTGTAAACTTCGAATAATTTAAAAAATTTGAAAAGAAAAATTAATTTCAGTTTGATGAGCATAATAATAATATGTAGTATAAAATATAAAATACGTCGTTGCCGTTCAATACAATCCTTTATTAAATACATACTAACTTTATCCTTGATTCATATATACTCATCATATAGGAATGAATTTTAAGAAACGATTAATTCATTGTGTGATAAGTCTCGAAGATTTTTTAATTTCTAATGGGTTTAAAAATCTTCTTTTATTTCATACTTCATTTATCATAGGAAATTTTCAGTTTATTAAAACAAAAAATTATATATGTACTCCAAATTCTCAAATGGTCTCATTTGACATTTTTCTGAAGGCTTTTATTACATTTTCCTTCGAATGTCTCTTACGAAATTAGTTCAATGATTTACAACACTGAACAGACAATAGCAAAATAAAAAAAAAAAATTAATTACATATTTCACTTCACTTCAAATATTCTGTCACATATATGTAAATGTAACAATTTCATTCAAAATTAATAAAATATCCTTCATACTGAACATTATGAAAATCTTTAACTGAATAAATCTGATTTCTAATCGATTTTAAATTTAAATCAATTTTCAAATAAATCAGTAACATAAGATTTAAAACAAATTTATGGTTTTACCAAACGATTTTAAGTTAGTTTTTCCTATTAAAACTTCAATTAATAAAATGCCAATTATAATCATAAAAATCAATTTAAATTTTCATATTAAATTTATTTTTTATTACACATAGTATACAAAAATCAATGTAATGTTAAAAATATGATCTCTCAAAAGATACTTAATTGATTTCATCTTAATCATGTGCACATATTGAAAAAGAAAAAAATTTCCATAGAATATTTTCATGAATATTTAATTATAAGTTTATGTACATTATTTTGTAAACATATCAATCATATATTATAAATATGAGAAGAAGAAAAAAAAAACACTATATCTAGGTAAATAGAAAGATTGAAAAAAAAAAACTGAAATGTAATCATATCACACACGATCGATTTTTGCTCAATGTTAAATTACATATACATATGTATATCTAGCACATATACAACACGGTCAAATACCAATTTTGCACAATATATGCAGATAGATACTATATAAGCTGAAAAACTATTTTACATACATATATTCACATCTACATATTTATTTCTGTTAAGGACACACACACCCACAGATACTTTAAAAATGCATGTTGTTTTATTGTAAAAGCAACCTGTAGAATTTACAATATTTTTAAGAGAATCGAAATTCAATATTTCTATGTTACACGTCTAGCTCTAGATAGCAATTAATTTTCTATGTGTATCATTGAAAAAATGAACATCACATCATAAGGATATTGAATGAATATATTGAAAACGTATATCATATTTTCCCTATATAAGCATAAGCGTATTACATTTATATGAAAACGTACAAGGAACAAAAAAAAAATGATTCTATCATTTAAAAAAAAGGCAATAACGAGAAATCGATTGAATCTAAAAATTCATAGAATGAGTTCATACATGAAATTACTCTCTAAAAATCCTTGATATAAAATACGTTAATAAGCAGAAAATAAAAATAAAAAACGAAAAAAAAAAATATAAATTTGCCCACTTTAATTTTCAAAGGAAAAGAAGCGTAATATTATCACTCATTATTAAATATCGATTGATTATTATATTACACAATATGCGTATATAAAGCGTATCTATTAATTATTATTTGTAATCTGATAATTAGAATATAGTTTTTGTTTTGTTTAAGAATAAAATTGATATTTATTGAATTACAAAATAATTGTATTATGACATCATTAAAATGAAATTGTAATGAAATTGAAGGAAATATGAAAATAATATTTAACGTAAATCAGTTTTTCATAATTTCCTTTTAACAAAAATTTCTAATCAAAATATAAAATTACCAATTTTCATTTGTTTTCTTTTTTATTTTATTTATTTACAGGAAATTAAAAAAGAAACAAGAAACTCTTTGTAAATCATTATACAATAAACTTTTAGAACATCCAGAATGTCAAAAAATTCTTGGACTTGGACCAATATATCGTCCACTTTATGATGGTGATGATATATATTCATGGCATACAAATGAAACAACAGCATTATGGGATAAAGGAGGTACATCAAATGATAGTTCAAATATAACATCATCATTATCCGGTGATGATTCAAATAATGGACCCGTTCAAGTACTGCCACCATTTGAATTATGGCAAACTATATTTATTGCAATTTGTTTGGCAATTTGTATAATATTAACTGTTGGAGGTAATATACTTGTTTTGCTCGCATTTATTGTTGATAGAAGCATACGACAGCCTAGCAATTATTTTATAGCTTCATTGGCAGCAACTGATATGCTTATAGGTGAATATTTTCTATTCAAAATATTTTTTAAATAATACAAAATCATCAAATATCTAAATTCATAAAACTTATAAATTTATTGTGTATTATGATTAATTTCAGGTACTGTTTCAATGCCTTTTTATACAGTATACGTTCTAATGGGATATTGGGATCTTGGACCACTACTCTGTGATCTTTGGCTTTCTGTTGATTATACAGTATGTCTGGTATCACAGTATACTGTTTTATTAATAACAATCGATAGATTTTGTTCAGTTAAAATAGCTGCAAAATATAGAAGTTGGAGAACTAAAAATAAAGTTATATGGATGGTGACAATAACATGGGTAATACCAGCTTTACTTTTTTTCATATCAATATTTGGTTGGGAACATTTTATTGGATACCGAGATTTACGTCCTGGTGAATGTGTTGTGCAATTTCTAAAAGATCCAGTTTTTAATACAGCTCTTATTATTGGCTATTATTGGACAACTCTTGTTGTTTTATTTGTTCTCTATGGTGGTATATATAAAACAGCATATGATATGCAAAAACGTAGTGAAGCAAAGCAACGTAAAATGCAATCAATGGTAGCCTTAAGTGCTGGTGCTATGTCTGGTATGGCAGGAAGAGCAGCTGGAATAGGTATAAATCAAACACAATCAAATTTAACATGTATTAATCAAAAAACAGACCTGAATTCCACAGCTCAACTATCAGCAGTTCTTCCATCAAATATGACATCTTCATCATCATCAAATCAATTCAACGAGACACAAGCTACAAGAAAAACATCTTCAACAAGTGTTAAATGTTCAAAAGATGAACCAAAAATAGAAATACAAACGACTGAAGATATAAAAACTAAACCAAAGAAGGATGCACCTGGTGAAACCGATAAAAGTGAACGTTCTAGTAGTCCTGCATTTGATTCAGATGAAGAGAGTTCAGTTAATCAACAAAATCTACAACAACAACAATTAGAAATGTTGAGAAAAAGATCATCAATTGGGCTCGTATTTGGAGTTCAAGCACCAATTATAGCTACACGTAATAATGGTAACATAAACCCAAAATCCTCTGAGAAATCCCCATGTAATATCATTAAAAATAGTCCATCACCAACTCATAAAAAAGTCACAGAATCATTAGAAAAAATTCAAGAGCATAGTATTTTAGATCAAGAATCAAATTCTCATGAAGAATCAAAACAAGTTATTCCTCTTAAGCCTACACCTATTCAATCACCTATATCACCAAAAGATATTGAACCTATTGAAGTTCCCAAGGAACAAGCACTTGTTAACCTTGCACACACAATCTTACCTCCTCCAGAAGGTTTTCAAGGTAGTCCACCAGTTTCAGAAAGTCCACCTTCAAAATCCGAGCGTATAGGAACAAGTACACATAGTGATTTGACATTAACGTATGATATTCTTGGAGGAATGGATGCAGCCGATTTACGTTTTATGGATGAAAGCTCTATAGCAATGCAATCACCGTGCAATGAAAGCCCCTCCACGTCAATTAGTTTTCCTATTCAAGCCAAAGTGACTGTGACATCAAATCAAAATGTTACAAATCCATCATTATTACACAAAGCCCTTATTCGTGCCACAGCCAAATCCCAACAACCACCTCCAACAGTACTTATAAAACAAGAGGATATTCAAATTGATTCTTTATCTAATCCACCAGTTGAATCTATCAATAAGTACAACACAACAGTTACTTTAACGGAACAAAATCCGGATAAACCTGTTACAACAATTTTACAACAACAACAATCAATTAAATCAAATTTAGATGAAATAAAATCAACTAATCCAACAACTGAATCACATTTAAAAAGTTATTTGAATTCACAACAACAAAAACCACAAAATAATACAACAACAATTACCGTAGATAAAACAACATCAACGACTTCATCTACAATTGTTCCTGGTATGCATACATCAGGAACAAGTTCTGGTTCAATATCACAACAAATACAACAAAATCATAATCAAATATCATCATCAGATAGTAAAAAGGATACAAATAATAAAAGGGATTTTATTCGATCAATAGGTAAAAGACTGAAAGCAAAAAAGAAAATTCCACTTGGTGTCGGACGTCAAAAGTCAAAATCGGAAAATCGTGCCAGAAAAGCTTTTCGTACAATTTCATTTATTTTAGGTGCATTCGTTGCATGTTGGACACCATATCATGTATTAGCATTAGTTGAAGGTTTTTGTTCAAATCCTCCATGCACTAATGAACATCTATTTATGTTTTCATATTTTCTTTGTTATGCAAATAGTCCAATGAATCCATTTTGTTACGCATTAGCTAATCAACAATTTAAAAAGACTTTTACACGAATATTAAAAGGAGATCTGCATATGACATAGATTTTTAAAAAAATATACATACATTTAAATTAGTTATATAGTCAAATTAGTTATATTTTTAGGCTTTACACATTATTTTTTTATTTTTTCAACTAATACCCTTCAAATAAACTGAAAATATTATATTTTTCTTTCTTCTTTTTATAGAAAAAGGATCTCATTTTTTATTTTAATTTAATTTAGGTTAGCATATACCTTTTTTTAATTGTAACTAATTTTTCAATAAAGATACATACATACATACATACATATATACCGCCTACAATAAAAATTTTGTAAGTATGTATATTAAATTTGTGCCAGCGACAAACGATTAATTTATTTGAGTAAATTTAAAGTCAAGTGTACATAATTAGAATAAAAATGAATCCTTAGCAAAAAAAAAAAAAAAATCATAAAATGATTAATGATGTAGATTTTTCCTTTACTATTATTTTTTCTGTACGCTTTTCCTTTTTTTTAAACAATTTTTTTTAAATTTTTTTTTTTTTACTGATTAAAAAGTTTTATACATACAAATAATATTTAAACGGTTGATTAAATTCAGGAAAAAAATTCGCTTTAAAAAAGCAATTTCACATTGAATTTATTAAAGGTATAATTTAGGTAGTTAAAGGTAAAATTCGAATTCCTTTTTTTTTTTCAATTTTTATTTAAAACTATCAGACATTATTCATTACATACTCAAACCGTTAAGAAAATGTTTATTCAATAATCAATATGTAATGTTCACGTACAAAAATAAGGGACTAATCAAAAAAAAAAGAAACAAAAAAATAATATGTATTTCAAAAAAAAAACTTATTATTTAAAAATTTTAATTATAAAATAAAGATACAGTCTACCTAATCCGTATTACTTGAAATAAGATAGTTTTCCAGTATTTTCGTTGCCAGCTTTTTTTTTGTGTTTAAAAAAAATAAAAACATATACCTACATATGTATGTTATGTATGTACATACAAACACAATAACATAACCAGGATGTATTAAATGCACTTTGAAATGCAGTTTTGTAAAACTTTCAAATTTCAAAATATTTTTTTTTTATGATTGTATTTTCTATGTTTCTGTATGTTTTGTTTTAGAGCTGGCCAAGCAAAAGCATAGTTTATTTCTATAGTTAACCTTACATATCATATATGTACATACATATAGTAGTACATTACATTCAGTTAATTTATGATACAATTTTTAATCCTTTCATTTGCTTTTATATTTTTAATCTCCTTACTTATTCATTATAATATACATATGTATATATTACATAATTTCCTGTTTTTAAATATTTTCCAGCATTTTAAATTATTTTTTATATACATATCTACATACATATATTTATCCTATGTAAATCCAAAACACACAAATCTTTTTATCATTCGCAAATCCTTCACGAAAAAAAAAAAAAAGATTATCAATTTAACAAATGAATTTACTTTTATATACATACTCGTACATATAACTAAATTGAAACAATCAAAAAAAATTTTTAAAATATTTGTAATATGTAAAAATATCTAATATGTAATTACTATCTATAGTCATCAATACATCTTTTAAGAATTAAAATATTTACAAAAAAAAAAAACAATAATAAAAAAACAACAATATGTCAAATTATTTAAAATATCATATTAAAAAAATCATAATAATAACTACTGTTACAACTGTGTTAAAAAAAAATGAATGTCTATTATATAAAAAAAAATTATATATAGGTACATACATATATAATATATACATATATTAAATTGTGAGATTAATAATTACATGAATATAGATATATATTTAAAAAAAATAAATAATATAATTTCCATAGACAATAATAAAATTTAGGATTAATAAAATTAAGTTTTAAAACAAGCAAACACAAAAATACATAAATATAAAATAAATAAATTAAATTTAAAAAAAAAAAAAAAAAATAGGACAAAAAAAAAGAAAATATTAGTGTAATTAATTTATTGACAAAATAATAATAGGTAGATTCAATATTTATATAATATATACATACTATAATTATATACGTATGTATATTTCACAGTTAGCCTTTTAAACAAATTCGGCGTATGTTTAATTTTAGTATCCTTTTTCTTAAATTTTTTTTTAATTTTAAAACACATGTGTTGAAATCTTTAAAAAAAATTTAATTTTAAAATTTCTTATAAAAAAAATTCTTTACGAAATCTAATCTAAGATTATTGATTGTATTCCATCAGAATGCTAGTAGGCCATAATGAGAGAAATAGCAATTATGTATGATCTATGTACCTAGTACCTACATATGTTTTACAAATCTCTACAATTGAAATTAACATTTTTTTTAATGCTAAATTTTAAAATTGAACGATTTTTAATCTAAAATTCGTGAATTAACTCAATAAAATTTTATGTTTTTATTAATTTTTTATTTTAGTGATAGGTATTCTTCTTCGATATTATTTTTTGAGACTTCTTTAGTATTTTGTTCAGTTAAAATAAAACAATAAAACACTTTTTGTAACTTGTAAATTGTTATCATTACAATAATATCGCAACAATAATAGAAATTTACATTGTATAAAGAAAAAAAAAAACATTATTAAAAAATTTATAAAAAATTTACCATGAAATAATAATTAAGAAAAAAAAAAAATTTAGAAAGTTTAAAAATTGCAATTACAAGAAAGAAAAACAAACAAAAGTACCCGTAAATTTAAAAATAAAATAAATATTAAATATAAAATAGGGATGTTATAGATATAATAAAAAAAAATTAATATACATATTTAAATTAATTATTGAAGTTCTTCCAAAAAAGAAAAGTAATTGAATAAAAATAAAATGTAATAAGAAAAATAATAATTATATTAATTAATTAAAAAAAAAAAAATTTAGTATTAAGATTTTAGTTTTTATCATCTTTTTTTTTTTCATAAAAAAAACAAAAATTAAATAAAAGAATTATCAAACAAAATTTCTTATTAAAAATTTTAATGAGCCCCAAATAAAATAATAATAATTTTAATAAGAAATTGCGTTTGATATTTCGCACAATTTTCACAATAAAACCAAAAATTAATATTATTAAAAAAACAAAAAATATTATAAGAAAAGTAATTTTAAAAAAATTAGGATAATATTGATATATAAAAAAATTAAAAGATAAATAAATAGAAATTAATAAACACCGATAATAATAAGATAAATTAAAATTTAAAAAAATTAAAAAGAAATAATAATAGGTAATAACAAATAAATAATAAATTAAATAAAGTCAAATTACAAAAAAAAAATCAATTGCAACAAACGTTATTTAAATTAATAGAAAAAATATTGTAAATTATAAAAAGAAAATTAAATTTAAAAAAACAAAAAAAGAAATTACTTTTTATATGAATGAAAATTGAAAATAATAATTTAAAAAATTAAATATTATATATTTTTTAAAAAAAAATAAAATGTGAGAAATTTAAAAAAAAAATAATAATAATACATATTAACAAATACATAATTCCAAAAAAAAAAAAAAATGAAAATAATAATACATAATTATAAAAATTAATTTTTGGATAAAATCACTGCTTGAATTAAGAGAAAATGAATATGCTTGTGTAAGAAAATATACAAATATTTTTTTTAACACGTTAAACGTCATCATCAACATTCATACTACATGTCTGTATAGGTGGTAGGTGTATATTTGATAGTAAATTTCAATTTAAAAATCATATATCGTGCAGTGATATAGATATTTATAGTGTTCATAAAAATAGCACATGAAGGAAAATTATGAAAAATATTGTTTAGATATTTCTAGATATATTCCAACGCTTAACGTGTTAAAAAAAAAAATTAGAAGCAAACATACACATAATGATAATAATATTATTATAGAGAACAAATATATAATAAAAAAAAAAAAAAAAACATACATATATCAGTTGTTGCTTGAGTTTTTAGGATAAAAAAAAAAAGATATCTTCTTTTTTTTTGTTTTGTTTTAGAATATATATATATTAGAGAAATATTTCAAATAAGAAAGATAATAAAGAAGAAGAAGAAAATTCTAGAAGAAAAAAAATAAATAAATTAAATCTGTTTTTTAAATAAATAAATTAATAATGAATATCTGGGAATATATAATTACATTTAATTATTTATATTTTTCATCCTACATTCCTATTATGTGTGTCTTTTATTTTTTTTATCATTTTTTTTTTGTGTGTGTGTGTAAGAAAATGATACAAAAAGGGCAAATATAAAATAATATCTTTTCTATTTTGGGAAATATTTTCTTTAAAATTTTATTTTGTCAAATAATAAATATCCCTTTCAACATAATTAATTACATTATTATCTGAAACGTTTGACATTTCACAGGAAGTATGAACCTTGTTTTAATTGTTTCTGATGTTTTTTGTTCTTTTTTTTTCAGCTTATGTAATTTTACATGGACAAATATAATGGGTTTTTAAAAAAAAAATTTGTTTTTCACTTTAAACGTATCAATAACAGTAAATAAATTTAATAATTTAGCTAATAGCTATCCAAAATTAAATTTCCTTGTAATTTATTGAATTTACATAAAACATACATACAATATACATCATAACATTATATTACCGTTACTTTTTTTTTTACAAAATATATTAAATTATTTAAAAAATTAATGTATTTTTATTAAAAACCTATAAAAAACCTATTAACAATGTTACAGAGGTAAGTTAATTTATATACACATACATATATGTACCTATACATACTAAATTTTTATGTACATATTTTGGCTTTTATTTCAACATCCCTTTTTTTATTTTGAGTAGAAAATTCATAGTTAACAAATTTATTTTCTGACATATTTCATTTTCACATCAATTTTCTTCTTTAAATTTAAGTACACATATATTGAAGGTCCAATATATCTACAATTTATATGTACTAATATATAGTATAATATACATATATGTTTATATGCATATGGATATGATATGTATGTACAATTATATTTTAAATGAACATATCTCTATAAGTTTACCTGTAGGTATATGCAATCAACGTAATTAGTGGCAAAGGCAATTTAATCAATTATATCATACATCACAAGTAGAAGTCCTGAGCAATATGAGTATACATAGGTACATACATATATACAACATATATTGTGTAAATAGTGATAGTACAATTATGGTATTTCACTTACGTTACGAAAAAAAAATAAAAATGCACCTACACATTATTTAAAATTTCGTATTTGATTTTAAAACTAAAAACAGTTAAAAACGAAAGAAAATTCTAAACAGTAGAATGTCAGTATGTATGTGTATATACATATATGTATTCACCGTTGAGTGAATAAATTCGATAACATGATGATAGAAAAAAAAACTAAAGGAAACTTAATTTTCATCCAACCATGAATTTAATTCTTGAACTATCCAATTAAAAAAATTTTCTAAGATTGTTTTTTTTTTTTTGAATTCACAGATAATTAGTATTGACTTTAAAAGTGTTTTTTTGATTTCAGTAATTAAATATACTATATACTTAGGTATAACTGTAATTGATATGCAATTATTTTCTAATTTTCAGTCATACATATTTTTAAAAGCTCATCAATCATATAAACAAATAAAAGAAAATAATAAATCAGAAATAATAAACTTTATAAAAGGACACAAAATAACATCAATATCTACATTGACTCAAGTAGGTACTTTTGTGAAGAGTGTGTGAATACGATGTAAAAAAATATAAAAGTGATTGTAAAACAATTTTATTGAAATTTAAAAAATAATAAAAAAAAATTTTAAAAAATGATTCTATTCAACAAAGTATTCTTAAAAGCTTTTAAAGAAACATTTAATGATTATATATCATCATCAACAATTCATGGAATACAATACATAGTTGATCCTAAGGGAACAAAAACAACAAGGTTTTTATTGTTATAATTTTATCAATGAAAAAAAAAAAAAGTTCCTTTTTTCAAACTTTCTTCTAATGGGAGATATATTTTCTATGTATACACAGGATTATATGGATAATAACGATTACATTTTGTCTATTTTTTGCAAATTATCTTGTTGGTGCATTTTATATACGTTTTATGAAAAGTCCAACACAAGTTAATATTGAAACAGATCATGCATCAATTGTATTAACAAATATGCCAGCAATAACAATTTGTATGAAAAATTTATTAAGTGAAATGAAAACAAAAAAATTCATTGAAAAATTGTAAGTTTTTAAGTAAAATATTTTCTTTTAAGCAAAAAAAAAAAACAAAAAAATTTATGTATTAATTTATTTTTTTAATTTAAGAAAATTACCTAATGGCATTCCCAGAGATTCAGTATTTTCGCTAATATATCAAACAGAAGGTTTTCATAGTACTTCAATAGATTACAATAGTAGTGATTTAGAAAAATTACAAAATATAATTGATTACAACGAATATACTGTTGAAAAATTTATACAACAATTACGACCAACATGTGAAGAATTGTTATTTCGTTGTCGTTGGCAAATGAAAATTATTGATTGTCAAGAATATTTTCAGATATCACGAACAAGTCTTGGACATTGTTGTTCATTTAATATTAAACAAAAAGGGTAAATGCAATTTAATTAATAATAATAAAGGTTTGCAAAAAAAGAAAATGGGCAAAACTCAACAGTAGGATTTGATTTTCTAAACTAAAAAATATACGAGTATACACTATACATTAGAAAAAGCTTTATCAAATCTTTCGATTAAATCTTTTTCGTTGAACGTTTGGGGCTTTGTTCAAAGTCCTTATGTTCTAAATTTCACTACTCAAATTCGAAATTATTTTTTTCGAAAATCCTAAATTAATTTTTTCGATCAAGTGTTTCGATTTTGTTTTGCTTTAATTTAAAAAATAAAAATTATTGCATATTATTTCAGAAAAAAAATTGTTGTTCAAAAATTTCAGAATTGTTTTTTTCAAAATGATTGGAAAATTTGTGCTTTTGAAAAACTACGAAAAAACTTTTTTGATCAGCAGAAATACACTGTAATAATTTTATACAAATTTTTGAACTATTCCAATGAAAACACAAAGCACAACATTAATAAATTTGAAAGATTTAAGATTTAAATTTTGTTTTTCTATAATATAATTTTTCATTTTATAATGAACCAATAATTTTTTTAATATACATATTTGTTTTTATTAATCACAGCATAAATTTTATGAATATTCATTCAAATTCATTTGGTATACATGGAGGACTTTCAGTTATTTTAAATCCAATTGATATTCATAATAATACAATATTGAATAATGAAACAAGAATATATACAAATGGTTATATTGTTAAAATTCATAAAAATGATGTATATCCAAGTGAAAAAATACCAAGTCAATTAATTTCAATGGATACAGAAATATTTTTAAGAATTCGTCCAACAGAAATAACATGTTCAAAATATGTTAGTGAACTTCAAATTAAAGATCGTTTATGTTTATTTCCAAATGAAAATTATTTAGATTTTTTTGATGAATATCATGAAAAACATTGTGAAGAAGAATGTTATATAAAAAGAATATTAAAAAAATGTAATTGTGTATTATATTATTATTTAAATTATGATAATCCTGTATGTAATTTCACAAAAATTCCATGTATTATAAGAAGTAATGGTAAGTGTACTGTATTGTATATATTTATTATTATTTTATTAGATTTTATTTTATTTATAAATCAAAAAAATCATTTACCCTTTTTTTTTATTTTTCAAATACGAAAACAAAGTTGAAGGTAAATTTGATTGTAATTGTGATTCTTCTTGTCAGGATATTGAATATGATATTCAATCAACAACAGTTCAATTAATTATATCAAATATAACCGTCGAAGAATTTTAGTAAAATCAAATTAATTTTTTAATTAAATTCAAAACAAGAAAAATAATTATTAATTTATTTTAATTTTTTTTTTTTTTTTCAGTGAAAATATACCAAAAAATTCCACTATAATACATATTTTTATGCAATCACAAGTTTATAGACGATTACGTCGAGATTTACTTTCAAATTACATTACACTTGCTTGTAAATATTAAAAATTTTATTTAAAAAAAAAAAATAAATGGATTATAATTTTTAAATAAATAATAGAAAGAAAAAAAACTTATTATCTTTATTTTAGCAAGTCTTGGAAGTTCTTATAGCTTATTTTTAGGAGTGAGTGTTATTTCAATCTTGGAAATAATTTATTTCTTTGTGATTGTTTTTTGGAGAAATTATAAAAAATTCAATAAACTAAAAATTGATGTACAAAAGAATCGAACAATAAACAGGTATTTTTTTTAAATTTTTGTTGGAGATAATTAATTGAAGTTTTTAATTTTTCAAATTTTTTTTTCTAGATCTTCAAAAATAAAACAAAAATTATAAGAAATTTCTTCTGTGAGATTTATTGATTCAAAGTACCCACATATTGCGTTTTCTTAGAAGTATGTACTCGTAAATTGGCAAATTTTGCACCACTCTAAAAATTAAAGTAGTTTTAATCAACTAAGTTTACTAGAATTTGTTCGAAATACTCGAAAATTAAAATTTAAAAAAAAAGATCGAAGTATTTGTAATATTTTTATACACATTTATACAATAACAATTATATATGTATATGTATGCACATATGTATTTCTTGTGCACTTTGAAAATAAAAAAAAATTCACCCCCAACCACATTTGATTCATTAAGAGTTCAAGTACCTTTAGTAAGTCGATATTAATTACAATTTTATCAAATTACCCAGCTTATGTAACTTTTTAAATGAAAAATTTAACAAAACAATGAATTTTATTATCAAAAAAAATTTCAAGATTTCAAGATCTTGATCAAAGCTTTTTTTTGTCATGATTATTAACACTCCGATCTATGTATGTTAAATTTTACTACCTCCCATCTATGTTAAGTACGTTTTTATACACCTTTTCGTCACTTTAAAAAAGTATGTTTCCGTTCCTACTCCTGTAGGAGTATCCCTGACCTGACCAGGATATTCTTTGAGGGGTCTCGACTAAACAACTTTAAACGAAAAAAATCCGTCGACTATAGCTCAAAAGTTATAGGGTAAAGTGGACAAAAACGTCATTTTTCGAAAAATTAACGTTTTTTCCCCTCTACTGCGACCCCCCTTATTTTTGCACTATTTTAAAAGTTTGCGATTAAATTGAAGTGTTTTCTGGTCTTGTTCTTTTTATTTGACTCAAATCGGTGCAACAGAGCTTGAGATATAAAAGCCTAAAGTCGAATAGTCCCATTGTTTAAAACAAAAATTTGTAGGGAATGCATCACAAGGTCCAGAGATATTCCAATTTGAAATCTGATTTTGTACGAAAACTTGTTAACGTGTTATTCTTTACATGCCAATGAAATACATAACATACCCATGTACATATATACATACGTGAACATTTCAATTTATATTTTGTGTCTATTGAGAGGCTTTCAATATTGTACTCACTCAACATCCTTTCATATAAGGATTCATTTTATTGTCACGACATCATCTAAGAAATTTTATCTATAGTCTGTTCCTATTGTGGTTTCAAATTATCCTAATCCTGAATTTAATCCTAAAGCGAGTCAATTTAAAGCTATGACTTTGAAAAATTAGATGTGGAAAAAAATCTATAAAAAAAATAGAAACGGGAAAAATTGTATCATTCAAAATCGACCATGATGTGATTTCATCAGTTTTCAAAAATTTTACTTCTAAAAAATGTGTTTATTATTGATTTTTTTTAATGTTTTAAATTCGAAAATTATTGAACCAATTTTAAAAAAAAAAAAAATTAAAAAGTTTGAGATGTGATGTTAAAAAAAATGCAAAACCAGGGCGAGGTATGACCCCGACGTGATTTGAACACGCAACCTTCTGATCTGGAGTCAGACGCGCTACCGTTGCGCCACGGAGTCGTTGTGTAGTTGTTAGTCTATAGATGGATATAACCAATACAAGATATATTTATTTTTAGATATTCTTTGAATTACTCTCCTTAAATTATTTAAATTTTCACTTGTTTTTAAATTTTTAATTTATTAACAATTCGAAATATTGAAATTTTACAATTTTAGAAATTAAGAAAAAGTTATACATATTTACAAAATAAAATAAAAAATGAGGATACATCAAAGCTTTTTTCTCAGTAATCTGCAATTTAATGTAAAAAATTTAATTTAATAATTTAACTAAAAAATATTTGAAATTATTAACCGAAAATTTTCAAATTTCTAATTCATATAGAAATCAGGTTAGCCGCAGTATGTAAACTCAATCGTATTCTCGTGAAAGCTGTCAAACGTTCGACAATGACAATTCAATTTTAAAAAAGAAGTGTGAAGAAGCGAAGAAGATTTTTTAAAATTGCAAGTCAACTTTTGAGTTAATAAAGTACATTTTTTTTTTTAAATAAAAAAACATGTCTCGTGGAAGTTCTGCTGGTTTTGATAGACATATAACAATTTTTTCACCTGAAGGGCGATTATATCAAGTTGGTTAGTAATTAATACATAATTTCTCATAATTGTTTATTATTCCTTTAACCTAACATTTTCTTTATAGAATATGCATTCAAATCAATCAATCAAGAAACCCTTACATCGGTTGCTGTTAAAAGCGGTGATACTGCTGTTATAGCTACCCAGAAAAAAGTTTCAGAGAAGCTAATTGATCCCGATACCGTAACACATTTATTCCGTATTACAAAATACATTGGATGTGTAATGACAGGCAGAATTGGTATATATCAAATTTCAATTGATTTGTATTACAATATACATATACCTTTGTTACCGAAATTTTTAATTTTTAGCCGACAGCAGATCTCAAGTTCAAAGAGCTAGATATGAAGCTGCCAATTGGAAATATAAATTTGGTTATGAAATTCCCGTTGATGTTCTTTGCAAACGTATCGCAGATATTAATCAAGTTTATACTCAAAATGCTGAAATGAGACCACTTGGTTGTAGCATGATATTGATTGCATATGATGATGAGCATGGTCCATGCATTTACAAAACAGATCCAGCTGGTTATTATTGTGGTTTCAGAGCTGTTTCAGTAGGAGTTAAACAAACTGAAGCAAATAGTTATTTAGAAAAGAAATTGAAGAAACCAGTAAGATGCTTTCAAATAGATTAATGATGGTAAATGTAATATTATTTCTTCATAGGTTCAGACAGGTGAAGAAGCAATTCAATTGGCAATTACTTGCTTATCAACTGTACTCGCTGTAGATTTCAAACCATCAGGAATTGAAATTGGTGTGGTTTCAAAAGATGATCCAACTTTCAGAAATCTTACAGAAAAGGAAATTGAGGAGCATTTAACGAAAATTGCGGAAAAAGATTAATGAAAACATTTTTTTTTGTATTCAAAATTTTTATTAAAAATTAAAATTACACTTAAAAATTAAATACATATACATATATTTGAGGTATGCGAAAATGTACCATGTTTTGGAATTTATTTGCCTGCTACTGTTGCAAGAGGATTTCTCAATACTAGAATTACTGAATCTCCACGTAAAAACATCTTTGAAATGAAACGATCTTTATTGACAGGTTTCACTTTTTTTTTACCTTTTCCTGTTCGTGGTACTTCTGTCCACATTTCTTTAACATTTTCCAAAACCATATTACAATGTCTATCAAATGCTTTTACACGACCCAAAAGTTTCTTATTATTTCTGCAATTTATCAAAACTTGTGTATTATTCTTTACAGATTGAGTTAAAACTGATAATGGTCCAGTATTGAATTCCTCTTCTTCCTGACGAGCCAATTCTTCTGGAGTTAATTCAGATTTTGGTTTAACAAGTGCCCTAGAATTGAGGTTATGTATTAATAACGAGTTGTTTCAATAGAATCATATTAAATACAATATTTTACTCACATTTCTAGTTTTTAATTAACTTGAAAAATCTAGAAATTGATTACTTTGCCTTTCAATAGTAAATAGCACTGTTTTATTTAAAAATCGCAAACGTTTTCAAAAATCAAAACTAACTTGAAGTACACAAACAATCAATCCAAGCACGAAAAATAACCAAACAACAAAATTCAAAAATGACAACTATCGGCGATATAAAAAATTAGGCCGAACGAAGCTGAATAGCCAATGTTGATACTTGACAGTTTGTTCTCAGCAGTGGCGTTGGAGTATAATTTTTTTTTAAATACTAAATTTTTGGGAAATAAATGTGTGAATTTTGAGTGTAAAAATTATAAATTTAAAAAAGACATATGTATTTCAAACAAGCCTTTAATCAGTTTTTGACGAATGCAATTTAAATAATTACTTTCGTGGCTGGCAAAATCCTGCTTTGCAGATACATCTTTTGCAAATGCAAGTGACAAGTTTTAAAAAACCCTCAATAGTGATAAAAAATACATTTCCAGTGATTACTGGCTAAATTATTATAATTAGTATCCTTTAACTTTAACCTTTTTTAAGCGGTTAGGGTCATTAGAGCTAGAGGAAGAACTGCCTAAGGATACGGATTGCGAATTTGGATACTTGGATTGGACTTGGAGACGTTATGTCTGGACTCTGACTGTTGAATGTTTAATATGTACATATTTCGCATGCTGATACTTGAAGCTGTGTGTCATTATTTGTGATTTTTGTCCTTGAATTTCACTAAATTGAATTAATAAAATTAAAATTAAATTCTTTGTTACTTTTTTTAAAATCTATGAAGTATGAACTGGTGAACAAATTTCAAATCTCTGAATCATTTAAAATCTTTGTTTTGTGACGATCAGACCAAGTAAGTTTGTATTGAGATAACCAGAGCTTTTTTTATAAGATTTTTACTACAAAAAATTGTCTAAGTCATCAAAGTAATAAATTTGTTGATAATGATAACTGATAAGTTAATCTTTTTGTTGAAAAAATTATTTTAAATATATTGTGATATTTTTTTACAGCTCAATAAGAAAGGCAGCAAACTTGAAATATTTCTTAATTCGTTACGATGACTGGTTTACAAAATTGTGGAGTAGTTGTTGCAGAAAAAATAAATAATTTATTTAAAACTAAAGAGCCATGGCAAATTGTAGCTATAACAACAACAAGTGTATTATGTTTGGTATGGACATGGCAAATATTTTCAGAAGATGAAAGTAAGAAAACATTTTACATATGATTTTTATAAGAAATTTAATTTAAAAAAATATATATTTTTGAAGGTATATACAATAGAGCTCGAAAAAAAGTGTTCAAATTAGCAAGAAAAATACCATTTGTAAGGGATAAAATTGATGCAGAAATGAGTAAATTGAAAATTGGTTTTGAAGAAGATATTGTTAAGAATATTGGTGAAGTTAACTATATAACAGAACTACCACCACAGTCTCTAACAAATGACGAAATTCTTAAGAAGGTCGAACAACATTTAAATTTAGGTAAGTAGAAAAAAAAATCTGAATACCAAATGAAAGCCTGAATGAAAGAAAAAAAAAATTGTTCAATAGGACATTACAATTGGAAAGAAGGACGTGTTTCTGGTGCTGTTTATTATTTTGATCCAAAATTAGTTGAATTAATTACAAAAGTTTATTGTGCTGCTTCATATACGAATCCTTTACATGCTGATATTTTTCCTGGTGTTTGTAAAATGGAAGCTGAAGTTGTAAGAATTTCGGCAAATCTATTTCATGGTGGTCCAAATTCTTGTGGAACAGTAAGAACAGCCCTCTATGTCAAAAAGAGTATTTTCAATACTGATTTTTTTTTTTTCTCTTTTAGATGACAACGGGTGGAACCGAATCAATCATTATGGCTTGTAAAGCTTTTAGAGATTATGCAAGAGATGTGAAAGGTATAAATCGTCCAAATTTAGTTGCACCAACAACAGCACATGCTGCCTTCGATAAAGCTGGTCAATATTTGGGTATTTATGTTAAATATGTTAAAGTTAATCCAAAAACAATGGAAGTTGATATTGATGAATTCAAAAAAGCAATTAATAGTAACACAATACTGGTAAAATATTAAACAGTAAACTTCTTGAACGACATCTAATTTTCTTTTATTTATTTAAATTTGATTTTTATTAGCTTGTAGGATCTGCCCCAAATTTCCCTTATGGAACAATGGATAATATTGAAGAAATAGCAAAACTAGGAAAAAAATATAACATTCCAGTACATGTTGATGCATGCCTTGGTGGTTTTGTGATAGCATTCATGAAAAAAGCTGGATATCACATAAAATCATTTGATTTTAGTGTTGATGGTGTAACTAGTATTTCAGCTGATACTCATAAAGTATTTTAATATATTTTTCTTTTAAATTTAATTTATAACTTTTATTTCTAAATAAAATTTCTCCAATTTTTATTTTCAGTATGGTTTTGCACCGAAAGGTTCATCAGTAATTTTGTATTCAGATAAAAAATATCGACATTATCAATATACAATTACAACAGAATGGCCCGGAGGTGTATACGGCTCACCAACCGTGAACGGTTCACGTGCAGGTGGAATAATTGCTGCTTGTTGGGCAACATTATTAAGTTTTGGTGAAGAAGGTTATATTGAAGCTACAAAAAGGATAATTGATACTGCACGTTATATTGAAAATGGGTAAAAAAAACATATATATATGAAATAATATTTGTTGATTGAATAGATTTTTTTAAATTTCTTTGAATTTTTAGTTTAAGAAAAATTAAAGGAATTTATATTTATGGAAAACCAGCTACATCTGTTATTGCAATCGGTTCTAGTGATTTTGATATTTTTAAATTATCAGATGCACTTTGCTCCCTTGGATGGAATTTAAATGCACTTCAATTTCCTTCAGGGTATATACTTTTTCATTAAAAATTCATTAAGTAAATAAAAGAATTGTAAAATTTTAATTTAATTTTTTTCTTTTCTTTCTCAGAATTCATATATGTGTAACTTATATGCATACACTTGATGGTGTTGCAGAAAAATTTATTGCAGATGTTGCAAATTGTGCTGATGATTTATTGAGTAAACCATCAGAAGAATTAGCAGGTAAAATGGCAATTTATGGTGCTGCACAAAGTGTTCCAGATAGAGCACTTGTTGGTGATTTTGTTAGATGTTTCTTAGATAGTGTTTATTATACACCAGTCAATAAATAAAAAATTTCATGAAATAATAATTTAAGAAGTTTTGCATTTAAAACAAAGAAAAGCCAAAAACAAAACATCTTTAATTGTCTTCTTTAAGAAGAATCTTCATTAAATTGTCATTTAATAGAATATTTTTTAAAATAAAGTATATTTTTAAATAAATTTGTACCGAACAGACATCAAAGAAAGAAGGCTAATAAAAACGTTTTAAAAAGGATATTTTTTATGATCTAATATCTTTTTTATGTTTTTGGTTTTAAAATTTCAAGAATTTTTTTTTTTTGTGAAGAAGTAGGCAATTCAAATTCTGTCGAGGAGATTGCATCAAGATCAGTCTCTTAATTTTACTTTTTGTTTTTCAAGCCATAATTAAATGTCATGAATTTCCAAATTCTAAATGGATTTTTTTTTATTGTATTTTGAATAACTTCAAAATGTAAGTGAATTCAAAATAGAAATTTTCAAATAATTTTTAAGTAGTGTTTCTTACAGATTTTAAAATGAATGTTATTATAGAAGCCATATATATATTATATCATAATCCACGATGTATTATTCCTTATATAAAAAGACGAAAATCTTATATTTCATTATGTGAAGCTTTTGTTGTATTTTTAGTTGGTATTTCAATAACAATATTTGGTAAAGGCATCTTAAATAAATTTTCATTTTTATTTTATGATAATTTTATTTTGAAAATAGTATAATCTTATCTTATCTCTTAAATATTTTGCAATTTTTTTTTTTAAATAAAAAAAGACAAAAACATCTCAATTGCCCAAACAAAGGCCAAAATTCAAAATGTACTCAATTTGGCATGCTTTGATTATTCTAAATTATTACCCGTTTATTTCTTCATTTGTTTCTTTATTATGTTATGAAATCTTTTTGAGTAAAATCTGAAAATTAATCAACAACGATAAATTTTACAAATTCAAGCACATGATACCTATGTACTTGCATGTGAACGCTTATAATGTATGTGTAGGTACATTTTAAATTTTTTCATAAATTATATGTTCCCGGTGGAATAGAAACTTGAAATTTGGACATCATTTTCTCTGAAGCGTTGTCTACAATGTTAACTTTATCTTGTGGACATCCATTCAATATGACCTTCGATATACTCTGAAGTCTGAAACAGACAATTACCTCCGGTTTCCGTTTGTGTTTTTCCACCTTAACTCTTGATTAAAGATTCTGACCGTAAAGCTGTAATCTTCTAGTCTTCAAATGAAATTAAGATAACCTTTTCTACTTTCTAATGATAGTAGTTTCAGTTCTGTACCATAATTTTGTTTGAATAATAAAAGACTTCAAACGTACACAACACATCCTTCCTTTATAAATTCATGAGAAAAGTGGTCGTTAAGAAAATATGATTTTCTGTGTGAATTAAAGGAGTAAAAGAATGATTTTTACGAAATTTAGGGTTTTTAATCACAAAATAACGTGTTTAAAAAGAATTTAACGCGATTTTAACGATATTTCTAAAAAAAATTTTGATTCACGATATTTCGCCTTCAAAACGAGATAGATTTCATATTCCTCTTATGTGGTTTAAACAAGTTTTTGCTGCCAAAACCTGAAAAACCGATTTGCTTGTGATTTTGTTGTGATGAATGTAAAAATTATAATTAAAAATGTTTGAAATATATTTTAATTATTTTTAAATGTTAATTATTAACTTAAATCGGAGAAAATAACTAAAAAAATGAATTATTTTAAAAATTATAAAATTTCCTATTCTGTTTTATTATCTTGGAAGAATTAAAAATTTCCTAAATAGTAAAAAATGAGATTCCTGATAACACTACTGTCGAATTGCGCCATCTAGCGATATTAAATGCACATCAAGAAAATAATTCACGTCCAGTGTTTTCAAGATTTTCATATTTACCTTTTCAGGAAATTTATGATTCTGCCAGGCAATTAATCGTGGTGGGAAATTTAAAATTATTTTTAAAAATCAAGTTTTTTAATTATTCTCTCCAAGTTAAGAAAAATTCTAATATTTAAAAATAATTAAAAAACATTTCAAACATTTTTTAATATAATTTTCACATTTATCGCAACAAAATCACAAGAAAATCGGTTTTTCAAGTTTTGGCATCAAAATCTTCTTCAAACCACAGAAAAGGAATATGAAATTTACCCCGTTTTGAAGGCGAAATATCATAAATCAAAATTTTTTTTAGAAATATCGTAAAAATCGCATTGAATTCATTTAAAACGCTTAATTTAAGAATAAAAAAGTAATTTTTATAGAAATTATTCTTTTATTTCGCCTAGAAAATCATATTTTATCATGGATCATTAATTGTAAACAAAAGATTGTTTTTGTTTGTTTGAAACTAAATAACTTTTGAACAATTGAATACACAATATTGACACTATATTCATTAGAAAGCTTGAAATATTACCTGAATTTTTTTTTCAGATGTTAAGAATGTAAAACGCGTCGTTCAGAAGTTATAGAATGTTTTATAAAGGAAGTGAAATAAAATTACAACAACTTTTCTACGTGCATAAATAATTATATGTACAAATACTACACACACAATTCTCCATCTGTTTGTATTCATTGTCTTCATTTGACAACTATTCAACCTGTACACTTCCTAATCCTTATTTAGTATTAAATCCTAATGCAAGTTTCTTATTAGTGAAAAAGTGAAAATTATACCAAGAAAAGTACATATTTAGTTCTTCATCTGTACATCTTGCAATGTTGAATATTCAAGATGGTAAGAAATCAATTATATTATTTTAGTAGCCATTTCCGCATCTTTTCTTCTACAACATCCTTTGCTTCATTTCAATCTCATCATATCTTTAGATATTAAATAAAATATATTTTTCAACCTAAATTTCTGGACCAAGAAGTTTATAAGATGAAAATATTTTTCAATATTTAAATATTGATTTTTGAGATTTCTGATAAATCCCAAAGGAAAAGGAATCATCCTTTTAAGAACTCATCAAATAATCAGAGTAATATTTTTTTTCCAGAAAAATGTGATCATCTTCAAGGATTACTTTACATTGAAAATCTTCGTAATATTCGTTTTGATAACGATAATCAATTAATCATCATTATACGAGGATTTTGGTCAGAAAATGTGACTTCAGAAGAATTTCTAATCGGCAATAAAATCAATTTAATTGAAGTAAATAAATTTCTTGTTTATCTACTTTCATTTTTTTTTAATCTAAAAAAAAAATTGATTATTTTTTCAGTCGTTTTCAACAATTCGTAATAGTTTATTTTTGGAGAAAGTCATAAATAATCATTTATTAATTGAATTACATCAAAAGGATAATAAAATTATTGGTATTGCAAAATTACCATTACATCAATATTATATTGCATTTAAAGATTCTGAAATAACGAATCGTCTTTTTCAAGAAACAGTAAGTTTTTTTTATTAAATTTTTTCAAAGAAATTTTCAATTTAAGTACCTATATTTTGATTTTTTTTTCATTTAGTTACCAGTAATTTCAATTGATGATTGGGTTCCTGTAATAAATCCAATTACAAATGATTGTTACGGATATTTAAAATCACTTTTAGCAATGGGAACAAATGAACAAATAAATCATTTAAAAGAAAAACGTAATCTACAAACAACAGTTTCAAATTCTTCTTCTTCTGCATCATCATCATCATCATCAAAAAATTTAATTAATTGTGATTTTACAAAAATTTCACAAAAAACATCACCGTTAAGTGATAAACTTTCAACAAAACAAAAATACAATGGAATATCATCAAATCATTTGGGTAATTTCATAGAAAATCTTATACAAAAACGTAATTTGAATGCATCTTTAACAAAAACTGATTCTCCAAATGTTGTTGATGATATGAAAAATATTGATTCTATTGAAAAAAATTCAAAAAAATTACAAACTCGTAAAACATCTGATTTATTAGATGCATTAAATAAAGCATTATCAACACCACCAACTGATAATGATTTATTTTCATTTTGTTGTTTTAATCAATCACCAAATTCACAATCATCATTACAATTAAAAAATTCATCAACAATAATTTCAGATATTCCAAAAATATGTAAAACATTAATTGAAATTGATCGTGCTATTGATTTACCATATAATACAATGAAAATTTGTAATAAAAAAATTTCATCAAAACGTTCAACAAATAATATAAATATAAATCCAATTACAAATAACGGTAATAATAATAATAATAACAATAGTAATAGTAATAATAATAATAAAAGAAAACAATCACGTTTTGCAACTGAAGAAGAACCACCAAGTTCATATGTAACATTTCATGCATTAGCTGCTGGTTATGGTCAAATGGTTAAATCACATGAAGGTTTTGTATATTCAACAAATGTTTGTGAAAAAAATTGTAATCCAATATGGTCAAAAAAATTTGAAGTACCTGTTTTATTAGATTTATTTATAAATAATGAAAAATTTTTTATACTTAAAATATGGCGAAAAATAACAACTGATTTAGCACAATGTCGTTTACAACCACAACCAATGGATGATATTGTTATTGGATTTTTATCAATTAATTTAAATACATTAAAAACCGGTGATAATATTAATGATTGGTTTAATATAATTGATCATAATGGACGTATTAATGGTCGTATTAAAATAAAAATTCAAACAATTGATGATATTGATAATTTAAAACGTAAATTTAATGATTCATTAATAAATAATACATTAAATGAAAATAATTTAAATTGTATTACATGTAATAATAGTATTGATTTTAATAATACACCATTAAGTCGTGCTATTAAAAGAAAATTTACAGAATTAGAAGAAATAACAGAACGTTTAAAAGCACGTTTATTAGGTGTTACTGGAGATTTAAATGATGAAGAATATAATTGTAATAATGATTGTAAATTAAATAATTTAGATAATATAAATAATGATGAAAAAGATTTAATATTTGATGAACAATTAGATGAATTTGAACATGATTTAAATACAGTTTGTGAAGATGATGATGATAATGATTGGTTATTAAATATACAAAAAAATAAGAATGATAAAGAGGAAAAGGAAGAAGAAATAAACAAATTTAATGAAAATAAAGATGAAAATTTTATACAAATAAAATTTGGTAATTTAAATGAAAATAATCAAAAATTACAAAATAATGTAATTTCTACTTCTGAACATAATTCAAATGAAAATAATTCTTGAACATAAAAAAAAAAAGTAAACCAGTAATATTAGTAATTTTTTACCAACAAATTTAGTGGTTCACATTACACTTAAAACTATTAGGTTAATGTATGACAAAAATATTGTCACGGAAACTTAAGTACATTTTCGAAAACGTTAAATGATCGTCAAAATTCAGCTTAAAACTTTGAATTGCTGAATATCAATTGACGATCATCTGACGTTTTCGAAGATGCATTAACTTGAATGCACCCTGGCTCACATTACAACTGTTACGCCACTGATAATGATAAAATTTAATCTTGTATTTAAATTAATAAAATATTTAACTAATGTATTTAAATTCTAATGAATGTTCTTTAAAAGAAAGGCTACTTTTAATACGTAATAATATTGTAAACATATTTAATAATTTAACTTTTTAATTATTCTAAATAAAATATACGTAATTATAAAGTGTATTCGTCTATGTACAAAAATATACAATAAATTAAAAATAAAAATTTTTTATTTATGAAATTTATTTATTTTTTTTTTTTGTAAAATTAGTGTTTGATTTCAACGTACAAATCGGTGCTCGAGAATTATCTCAAAATCAGAAACAATGGAATTTTCTAAATTTTGAAACAGAATAGCCTCTGTAATTCCGACTTTCAAAAAGTTGTTCTTCTCTAAAAACCAAGACTTTCCATTTACAACCCTCTTCTAGAAATTTCTAACTAGCCATAGCCCATAGCTAACACTCCCTGGAGAGTTGTGGACTGGTAGGTTGTGTAATCTCAAGAATGACATGGTTATCCTACAGTAGACAACGTACGACGCATTGTTAACAATTCTGAAACGACATTGCTAGTCATAGCATGTATCACAGACAGGTCACTGGTAAATTCCTTTTAACACCAAATGTCGAAGCTGTAAAGAGGTCACTATCTTTGCGAGGTACAAAATTATGTAAAATTTCCTATTTAATGACATTTTTAATATCTGGATGAGATTTATATAAAATTTTACATTTCATGTGATTTATTCCACCATATAGAGGCAATCATATTTCTTTCGAATATCACATAATTTATAAAAGTCCCAAATAAAAATATCACAAAATTAATTAAATTTTTGTTGTTGTTGAAATATTCAACATCCACATTTTTTAAATAATTTCAAACATTTGATATATAACTTTCTAAATACTTTTTATTTTATTTTTTAATTACATACACACAATTTTTACAATTATTTTATAATTATTATTGCATAAATTCATATTATATCATATTTATTTATAACTGTATAATTTTTTCTTCCTTTATTTCAAATTTCCGATTTAAAAGCAAAATAAGAATTGTTTTAAATATTTTTTCAAGAAAAAAAACACGAACTATAACTACAATCCGTGGCATATTACTTTTATTTTTATACAGTTAACAAACAATTCGTTTTCAATTCGTTTTTTTTTTTTTCATTCGTTTTATAAACTTATAAATGGAATGCATTTTTAAAATAAAAAAAAATAAAAAAAAAAAAAGAAACAAATTTTAATTATTTTTCTTTCGCTAATTTCTAAAATAAACAATTTCAAATTTCTCAAGAAAAAAAAACAAAACAGGAAAACATAAAACAAAATAATAACAAAATGGATAAAACCTTAAAATTGATTGTTGTTTTGTGTGAACGAAATAATAATTAGGCTTATGTTTTTTACATTAGTTTTGATGTTCGTAGAAAATACAATAACATTTAGTTTACTATTATTTATTTAGAACTTTAATGGCTTATCTTCTAAGTATGTTTTTTTTTTTTTTTTCAATATTGAATAATGAAGAAGCTGAACAAGATTCAATACGATTTAATTTTGTGTATTTAATGAGAAAAAAAAATAATAAGATATATATTTTATAATAATTTGAATACTTTTAAAGTTACTTTATAATATAATATTTTTTTTAAACATTATTTAACAACAATAAAGAAAATATGTATAAGAAAAAAAATTTTCTAATTTGCGATTTTTTTGTTTTGTTTTTAAATTATTGTGTTCTTTTTGTTTGTTTTGTGTTTAATGACGAGAATCTCTTGGATAGAATTCTGCAAGTATTGTTGCTGGTATACGTTTAAGCATTTCCTTAGGGAAGATACGAAGTAATTGCCAGCCAATATCCAATGATTCAAAAACTGTACGATTTTCATAATTACCCTAAGTTAAATTAGAAAAAATAAACAAATAAATAAAATGATTCTAAATATTGTTTCATTTATTAAAAAAAAAAAATCTTACCTGGGTAATGAAATTTTTCTCGAATTTTGTTAAGAATTCCAAATATAATAAATCATCTGGTGTTAAAGCTTCTTCACCAACAACAGCTTTCATAGCTTGTACGTCTTTACCAATTGCATAACAAGCATACAATTGATTTGATACATCTGAATGATCTTTTCGTGTCATTCCTTCACCAATAGCAGATTTCATTAAACGTGATAATGATGGAAGCACATTAACTGGTGGATAAATTTGTCTGTTATGCAATTGACGATCAACATAAATTTGTCCTTCTGTAATATATCCTGTTAAATCAGGAATTGGATGTGTAATATCATCGTTTGGCATAGTTAAAATTGGAATTTGTGTAATAGAACCATTACGTCCTTCAACACGACCAGCACGTTCATAAATTGTTGCTAAATCTGTGTACATATAACCTGGAAAACCACGACGTCCAGGTACTTCTTCACGTGCAGCTGATACTTCACGTAAAGCTTCAGCATATGATGACATATCAGTTAAAATAACTAATACATGTTTTTCACATTGATATGCTAAAAATTCAGCTGCTGTTAATGCCAAACGTGGTGTAATAATACGTTCAATAGTTGGATCATTAGCTAAATTCAAGAATAAACATACATTCTCCATAGAACCATTCTCTTCAAAATCTTGTTTAAAGAATCTAGCTGTTTCCATATTAACACCCATAGCAGCAAATACAATAGCAAAATTATCTTCATGATCATCTAAAACTGATTTTCCTGGTACTTTAACAAGACCAGCTTGTCTACAAATTTGTGCAGCTATTTCACTGTGTGGTAGACCAGCAGCTGAGAAAATTGGAATTTTTTGACCACGAGCAATTGAATTCATGACATCAATTGCTGAAATACCAGTTTGAATCATTTCTTCTGGATAAATACGTGACCATGGATTTATTGGTTGACCCTGAATATCTAAGAAATCTTCAGCAAGAATTGGTGGACCTTTATCAATTGGTTTTCCTGAACCATTAAATACACGACCTAACATATCTTCTGATACTGGTGTTCTTAAAATATCACCAGTAAATTCACATGTCGTATTTTTAGCATCAATTCCTGATGTACCTTCAAAAACTTGTACAACTGCTTTTGAACCACTTACTTCAAGTACTTGACCTGAACGTATTGTACCATCATTTAATCGTAACTGTACAATTTCTGCATACTTAGGAAATTTAACTTCATCAAGAATGACCAAAGGTCCATTTACACCAGATACAGTTCTATATGCTGAAAAATGTTAATTAAGATAATTCTTAATTTCGATGTTTTTTATTAATTTGAATTGGACAAAAAAATATAAATCAAATTTTTAAAAAAAAAAAACTAATGATCGATCTACCAAAATGGCTGACCAATTTAATGTTCAAGTGATTCTAATAAATTTTATTTATATTTCTAAAATTACATAACAGTTAAGTATTCAATAAATACAGGTGTAACATTATTATTTTATTACATCAATTATTCATTAAAATATATATATTTATGTACTTACTTAATCTTGGCTGTGCTATAAAATCCCTAGATACAGCTAGGACGTGCTCTTTACGAGCTTGATTTGCATCGATAAAGGACATTTTATTTTTATTATTATATTTTTAATTTGGAAGAAAATTAATTTTCACTACTTTCAAAATGTTTAAATTAATAAAAAATTTAATTTTTCTTCAAATTCTATTGTTTAAACACCACCTTAAAATTGATTTTACCCTGATTTGGCGTAAATTCAAAAAATTTATGTTGAACAAGAAAAATCACTAGCTGGCTCCTAACAGCTCACGTGCTGTCATGTGATCAGGTGTGACCAGATGAGCCAAAAGTTTAGGTATTTATTAAAAGCTATGTATAGAAATGTCAAATCGAAATAAAAACTTTAACGAAAAATATTTGGAAATTAAATTGAACGAAAAGTTTATTTTTAATTTTTGTAATGTTTGTTTTTGTTTTTAAACAATCGTAGTTTAATTTAAAAATAAATCTTTTTATTATTTTAATTTAAATAAAGTAGTTAATGACATTTTCTCAAATTTTGTATGTATTGCAAAGGATTTAAACTAATTTATATGTAATATATAAATATGTATAGGTATATGTTTAATAAAAAAGAAAGTCCGTGCTCCGTGGTTGAGTGTGTTTTATATGGCAGCACTACCATAATTGACATCTCGAGAAGGCGCAAATTTTTCAACATTTTGTGGTCATTTGGGTGATTATAGTTTTATTATTCCACAAATTTACAAAAATACATTATAATTAAATGCGTTAAAATTAAATTTGTGTAGAATATTTAATAATTTATCAGTTAGTAAGTATTTAAATATTTATTATTTAGTAAGCTGCTTTTTATTTCAATCATTTTTTCTGATACTTTTTGTGAAAATTGAAAATTGACTTCGAAATTAAAATGAAATTGTTAAAATAAAATCTGAAAAACAAAAAGGAATAAAATCGAATTAAGAATAAATAGTTTATTTCTCAATACTTTGCTTCTATATATGCCATAGAGACTGTAGATACATGTGACTCCGTGGCGCAACGGAGATTACTAAGAAAAAAGCTTTGATGTATCCTCATTTTTTATTTTATTTTGTAAATATGTATAACTTTTTCTTAATTTCTAAAATTGTAAAATTTCAATATTTCGAATTGTTAATAAATTAAAAATTCAAAAACAAGTGAAAATTTAAATAATTTATAGGAGAGTAATTCAAAGAATATCTAAAAATAAATATATCTTGTATTGATTATATCCATCTATAGACTAGCAACTGTACAACGACTCCGTGGCGCAACGGTAGCGCGTCTGACTCCAGATCAGAAGGTTGCGTGTTCAAATCACGTCGGGGTCATACCTCGCCCTGGTTTTGCATTTTTTTTAACACCGCATCTCAAACTTTTTAATTTTTTTTTTTTTTAAAATTGGTTCAATAATTTTCGAATTTAAAACATTAAAAAAAATCAATAATAAACACATTTTTTAGAAGTAAAATTTTTGAAAACTGATGAAATCACATCATGGTCGATTTTGAATGATACAATTTTTCCCGTTTCTATTTTTTTTATAGATTTTTTTCCACATCTAATTTTTCAAAGTCATAGCTTTAAATTGACTCGCTTTAGGATTAAATTCAGGATTAGGATAATTTGAAACCACAATAGGAACAGACTATAGATAAAATTTCTTAGATGATGTCGTGACAATAAAATGAATCCTTATATGAAAGGATGTTGAGTGAGTACAATATTGAAAGCCTCTCAATAGACACAAAATATAAATTATTATAAATATAATTTATTATAAATAAAAATATAAAGAATAACACGTTAACACGTTTTCGTACAAAATCAGATTTCAAATTGGAATATCTCTGGACCTTGTGATCCATTCCCTACAAATTTTTGTATTAAACAATGGGACTATTCGACTTTAGGCTTTTATATCTCAGGCTCTGTTGCACCGATTTGAGTCAAATAAAAAGAACAAGACCAGAAAACACTTCAATTTAATCGCAAATTTTTAAAATAGTGCAAAAATAAGGGGGGTCGCAGTAGAGGGGAAAAACGTTAATTTTTCGAAAAATGACGTTTTTGTCCACTTTACCCTATAACTTTTGAGCTATAGTCGACGGATTTTTTTCGTTTAAAGTTGTTTAGTCGAGAACCCTTCAAAGAATATCCTGGTCAGGGATACTCCTACAGGAGTAGGAACGGAAACATACTTTTTTAAAGTGACGAAAAGGTGTATAAAAACGTACTTAACATAGATGGGAGGTAGTAAAATTTAACATACATAGATCGGAGTGTTAATAATCATGACAAAAAAAAGCTTTGATCAAGATCTTGAAATCTTGAAATTTTTTTTGATAATAAAATTCATTGTTTTGTTAAATTTTTCATTTAAAAAGTTACATAAGCTGGGTAATTTGATAAAATTGTAATTAATATCGACTTACTAAAGGTACTTGAACTCTTAATGAATCAAATGTGGGTGGGGGTGAATTTTTTTTTATTTAACTTTATTAACTCAAATGTTGACTTGCAATTTTTAAAAATCTTCTTCGCTTCTTCACACTTCTTTTTTAAAATTGAATTGTCATTATACGAGTTTATGCCTGCTTCGCTTTTAATACGGATTTTGGTTTACTCCCAATTTTTTGTCGTATAAACTCGATAATTTGGATTTTGGCTTAAGCCCAATTTATTTGGGTTTAATCCCAATTTTTTTATATGTATGTGTGAGGTAAAATGCAATATGGCGGATTCTAATTTTTAAGGTGAAAGTGAAGCTGTCACGTTCTTCTTCTATTTTTTATGTGGAAGAAGAATAATATGTATACTATAAGTGTATAAAAACATCAACGTTTGCATGTACTTTTTTAATCCCAATTTTACCGTTTGTACGCTACTCCCAATTTAATCCAGAAATTCGGATTATTTTTTCACCGTATAAACTGGTAAATTGTCAAACGTTTGATAGCTTTCACGAGTATACGATTGAGTTTACACACTGCGGCTAATCTGATTTCGATATCAATTCGAAATTTGAAGATTTTCGGTTAATTATTTGAAATATTTTTCAGTTAAATTATTAAATTAAATTTTTTACATTAAATTGCAGATTACTAAGAAAAACGCTTTGAGGTATCCTCATTTTTTATTTTATTTTGTAAATATGTATAACTTTTTCTTAATTTCTAAAATTGTAAAATTTCAATATTTCGAATAGTTAATAAATTAAAAATTCAAAAACAAGTGAAAATTTAAATAATTTATAGGAGAGTACAGTACAGCTAAATAAGATTGGCAAATGGGAAGTATGCGCAGTAGGATCTGAGTTTCCCTTCCACTGAAATTTCACTGTGATGTAAGCATCACATTTTACAAAAATCCTTCTTGAAAAGGGAAATTCGCATTTTGTTCCTTAGGTAGGAATTTATTATTTACATATATTTTCATTTTCTTATTCATAAGAATTTCCTATTTTAAAAAGATACTTATCATCACTGATCACTCATATTGTTTTTGTTATCCTGTATTTTCTTTACTTATCTTTATTCTTTATTTCAATTTTTCTTCAGTAGTATGGCCATAGTACAAAGAAGACAAGTAAAATTACTTCTGCATAACGGTAAATAAAAAATGACATCCAATCATAATGAAGAACGTTATCAGTAATAAAAAAAGAAAAAAACTTCCTATAAGACGGAGAGAGATTTGTAGTATGTACCTTAAAAATTTACATGATTTTATATGGAAAGAAAAACATATCTTTCTTCTTCATTTCTAAGAGAAAAAAAACTAAATTTCTACACAATTATATTGTACCTCCCTTAACTATATCAATGTGTGTATCACAATATATACGCGTAAAAAATGAGAATAAAAATGCCTCCCTCAATAACTTATCTGTATTGGTTCTATACTTTTTATAAGGTAAAGCGTAGTAATATTGAATCACTAATATTTATTTTGATTATTATCATTTGTAAGGGTAAAGTGAAGGAAATGTAATAGATACATATTGTTGAGTTTAAGTAAAAAGGTAATTAATAAATTATAATTAAAATGAATTTCCAGTAAATTTCCATATATTGGGTTTAAAATTACGTTTTTGCTTCCATTTTACCCAATATGGCAATAAGAGTATGGTTTACTCTATATATTGAATAACTACGCATATAGAAAATTCAAATTTTTTATCTTTGTTGCTCCCTAATGATTTATCTTTTGGACTATTTCTAGCAAAATACACTTGCATTTTACACATACATTCAAGTTTTTCAAAATTTCTTATCAAATTTTGTATGGAAAATTGAATTGTGATTCTACTAGTCTTCTTTATACTATGGTATGGCGTTCGTTCGTCATACAAACAACATCGGATGGAAAAATGTTGTTATTTTTTTCAGCTAAAAAGAGGATATGCATTGTGTGTGCGATAGATGATCGCTAGTCATTATACTTACTGAGTGTAAGATTTAATCTTTATTTTCTTTTGCTGTTTTCTTCAAAAAAGGGGAAATGAAAGGATATTTTTAATATTTTTAAAATTTCCCCCACCTGCGCGACTTTTTGCCAATCTTATTTAGATGTACTGTAATTCAAAGAATATCTAAAAATAAATATATCTTGTATTGGTTATATCCATCTATAGACTAGCAACTATACAACGACTCCGTGGCGCAACGGTAGCGCGTCTGACTCCAGATCAGAAGGTTGCGTGTTCAAATCACGTCGGGGTCATACCTCGCCCTGGTTTTGCATTTTTTTTAACACCGCATCTCAAACTTTTTAAATTTTTTTTTTTTTAAAATTGGTTCAATAATTTTCGAATTTAAAACATTAAAAAAAATCAATAATAAACACATTTTTTAGAAGTAAAATTTTTGAAAACTGATGAAATCACATCATGGTCGATTTTGAATGATACAATTTTTCCCGTTTCTATTTTTTTTATAGATTTTTTTCCACATCTAATTTTTCAAAGTCATAGCTTTAAATTGACTCGCTTTAGGATTAAATTCAGGATTAGGATAATTTGAAACCACAATAGGAACAGACTATAGATAAAATTTCTTAGATGATGTCGTGACAATAAAATGAATCCTTATATGAAAGGATGTTGTGCGAGTACAATATTGAAAGCCACAATATTGCGAGTACAATATTTCAATAGATACAAAATAATATGTAAATTGAAATGTGTACACTACATGGGTATCTTATGTGTTTTATAGACAAAAAATTATATTTAATAATCATGACAAAAAAAGCCTAATTTATAAATTTATTTTTATTTAGGGACATAACTTTTCTTACATTTCTTATTCAATTTAGAACTTTAAATTTCTTATTTTAGAGTACATATACATATTTAAAAAATTCGAGATTTTTTTCACAAAATCTAAATTACTCAAGTCATAATTCAGTATTTACATAATCAGAAAATTCAGTATTTTTTTTTTCTAATTAAAAAAATAAAATAAAATTTAAGTAATAATCTTAAAATTAATTTAAAAATAAAATTGATTTCGTTTTTCTTCCAATATTTCTCTATAACAATTCAATGCATTCTCAATAATACGATTAATTTGAAAATTTCTTTCAACATTTGGATCCATTTCTTCAATTTTTGCAAGTCCAGAATTTATTTGTGTAAAAGCATTTTCTAAACCTTCAATTGTAAACATTCTTGATGATGAATTATCAATATTTTGTTGTTGTTGTTGTTGTTTTTGATTATTTAAACATAATTGATTATTATCATAATTTTCATTATCATAATAATTATCTTTTAACCATTTTTCAATATTATTCATATTTAAATTAATATTTAATTTTTCGGCAATATCAATGATTGATTTCATATAATCTGTTTCATTAATTTCAAAAATATTATTTAAATTATCATTAAATAATTGAGGATTAATTTTATACCATGAATATTTAATAATATCAATATTTAAATCTTCCCATGCTTTTGTTATATTTTTAATAGCATTATATATATTATATGATTGAAAAAAATCATATAAATTATTATAATTTAATGTGATTGCTTGTAAAAAAATATGATTTAAATATAATAATTTAAATATATTTATAATATAATTATTAATTGGTTTAAGTAATGAAATATTTGATATATAAATAATTTTAATATTTGAATGATAATCATTTAAAAATTTTGAATAATATTTTGAATTATTTATAATTAATAATATTTTAAATGGTATATTCATTTTTGTACAATATAATGATGTTTCATTTATAAAATTATGATAAAACCATTTATCAAATATATCAGTTGTTATAATTGAATTATTATTATAATTATTTGTTGATAACCATACAATTGGTAATGTTTCTTTATTAATACCAATTAATGATTTTGGATTTTCTGTATGATATACAATAAGTGGTTTTAATTTTAAATCACCTGTTACATTTTCACCAAGTAATATTGTTAAATAATCATTTTCATTATTTGTTATATTATCATCAACATCATTATCATCATCATCATTATTAATTAATTCCTTTTTAATTTTTATTGTAGAATTTTCTGGTTCTTTATTCCATAGTAAAGTTGTTAATGTTAAATTGAATATTTGTTGTGGTAAATATTTACCATCAAAAATTTGTTCAATTGTTGCTGATGTTGATGTTGTTGCTGCTGATGTTGTTGATGTTGCTGAAGTTGTTATTATAGTTGGTGTTGTTGGTATTTCACATTGAATTTGAGGTGATCCAACACTATCATCAGATTTAAAAGTTATACTTTGTTCTTCAACATTATTTTCATGTTGTTGCTGTTGTTTTTGATTACGTTTCGGTAATTCATTAACAATTTTATATTCAGAAAAACGTTTTTTAAAACGTTGATACCATCCATTACTTGCAAAAAATATTGATTCTTTATTATGTTTTAATTTTAATTCATCATGTATTAATTTAGCTTTTTTTTGTATATCTGTTGGTGTTATATTATAATTATTATTTTGATATTCATTAATCCATATAATTAATAAATGTTCCATTTCTTCAATTATATCAGAACGTCTTTTAATCATAACTTTTGTTTTAATTGATGATACACGTTTAACATATTCTTTAATTAATTCTTTATTTAATAATATTGTTGTTACAGTTGATACAGCTAAACCAAGATCACGTGCAATTTTTGTTTTTTGATCACCTTTTTCAAATCTTTTAACAATATCTAATTTCTCTTCAAGTGTTATTGTTTTACGTGATTTTTTTATTTTAAATTGTTTATTATCTGGTTTTTTTATTAATTCAGACATTATAAAATTATTTTAGAAATTTTCAAATGTTATAATTATAATTAAGTTATTTATTTATTTTTTTAAATTTTAGAAATGAAAATATTTTTCAACAAAAAAATATAACAGAACAATACTCCTACATCGTTGTTTAAGAAACGTCAAATACTAAATGATGAACGTACTAAAGAGAGAGACAATTTATTTTGTTTCACCAACGTCTAAATGAAACTCGTTATTATATTATTTTTTTGTGCTGAAGCGAGAAAACAACATATGTATATCGAATCGACTATCGACATCGAGTCTTTTACAACGACAGCTGAATTTTAATGTATGAAAAAAGCCACACTCAACAACGGTGAACTTACTTCAAATTCAACGTTATTTTCTACAATTCTATACATCATAACATATTCATAACGAAGCGTAGTAAGAAATGTGGTACATAGTATTAGTACATACATATATAGGTATTAGGTACATACATGAAACATGTATAAATAAACATGTAAATACCATGATTTTGAAGAAAAAAAAATATTAATTTACTAAATTTATATTTTCTTGTAGATTCCCACAAAGTAACTAATACGTACACAAAGTGGTAAAATAAAATTTTCAATAATCATGTAATGTACCAAAATCGTAAATTGAATTCAATAAAAATGTTACATCGTAATATGAAATAATCTATCTACGTTATTTGAAAAAAATAACAACAAAAAATCATATAGCGCATGTACGTTTTACGCGACGAGCAACATAATATAATACGAACATTTTGCTTTCATATAATATATAGTAAGTACACAGTACACACAACAAACATCATAGCATAGTAGTATTTTCTATATTTTTTTATATTATTCTTAATTCATTTTTAGGCACATATGTATATACGATTACTATAGTAAATACATAATAGTACATATATACATGTGTATAAAAAAAATATCTTAAACCATCAGTGTACTATCATCATTATAAATGGTTTATTTTATGAGAATGGAAGATGGAAGTACAAAAAAAAAAAAAAAAATTAATAATATGTAATATGTATCTGTATAAATGTATCTGAATTAGAATGAGATATTTAGATGATGGAGTCATTTCATGAATGAGACGACAATGAGAACGATAACAAAGTCTCAAAGTTGATTGAAATTCAACACATGTTACATTTCAAATTGACTACCTATTTTATATAAGCACTGAAAAAAAAAATTGTTCACATTAATTCATGAAAATATCAACGTAACTATGAAGAGAATACTTTTTTTTAATAAATCATGAAATGATTTCATTCGTATTATCATTATCATATTTTAATCGACAGAACAGAATGTAATATCTGACTTTTCCTGCGATTGATGATTAAAGGTCATACATTTGTGTGTACATATATATGTATGTATACATATAATATATGGATTATGATATGATATGGTGTTATGACATTTTAATTTCCGTTAAAGAAAAAAATATTAGCATCTTTAATGCAAATAAACACAATTTAATTCAAAAATACAATTGCATAAATCGTATGTTCAATTTAAATTTTTTTCAGATTACAGAATAAAGATGTTAGATTTAGATACATTATTCATATAGGTAGTGGTTCATAAATTAAATACATACTTAAAAACGTAACGTATCTTTTATGAAAAATGTCTTATTTATTTGAAAATAATTTCCATTGTAAGTAGATAATAGATTTGAATCTTTGAAATTTCTTTATTTAAAATTTTCTTACAATAAAAGAAAAAAGCAACTCAATTCTATTATTGTAAATACATATGTGATTAAAAAGTTATAGATACTATAAGGGGAATTCATGATGTTCAGTTGTAATTCACACAATACAATACAACAATAATAACAACAACAACAAATAATAACACCAACAACGATTAATATTTATGCCTATCATCATCGTCATTCTCCTCACTTTGTTCCCTTTGGGTTGCCATTACCCTGTCAGTCCTGCCTGACTCATATTTACGTGCGTTATTTATTTTTTCTTTTCTTTTTCTCTTTTTTTATATTTATTTCTCCCCTTTACACTTCATATGTTTCCCGCTGAATTTCACATCACTCCAAAACTTTTATAGTACGTACGTACACTACGCTACGCTATACGTACATTGCATACATACATTTTTATACAAAATTGTCGCTGATGGTTGAATATCGTGCTTATAAAATACCAACAACATATTTTTATTGTATATATACAAACATTCATACAAACATACATATGTATAATATGATGATGACTCAACTTTACAACAACAAATTTTTGTAATTTTTTTTTAAAAACCAGCAGAGCAGCATATAGCCATATACACATTACACATAGATAGAGTAGAGCTTGTTATGCGACCGATTGATGATGAAGTGAGTAATTCCTTCATCATTTTCATTCCGGTGTGAACAGTCGAATAGAGGAGAACGTGTTATTTTATCGTTACTTACGCGCTTAAATACTTTTTTTTCCCTTCTTTTAAATGAAATTTTTATAGGTACATTTTGTATATTTGATTTTAGAAAAGTAAATGTAAAAATCAAATAATTTGTTCTATAAAATTATTTTTTTTGAATTTTAAATATTTTATTCGATTTTTGATTATCGAAAAAAGTTTTATTCGAATTGAAAAGTTAAAAAAATAAGAGAATTTTATTAAATTTTCCAAAATAACACAACAACAACATAATAATAAATAAATACAGTGTGTGCCTTTGCTTTTCGAGGGTTACCAACAATATTGAAAAGAAAATTTTCATGTAAAATATTATAATTCAATAATAAATTAGTTACTGTGCGTTTTATATTATAAATAAAGCATATTAACTTCCTGTTTTCAACTTTCAAATGCCCTCGTTTGTATGATTGCTGTGTTGTTTCAAATTAAAAACAAAAGAAATCATCATCATCATTTTCTTTCACATTGTGTATTGATTAACATCATTTAAAAAAAAAAAAAAAAAAAAAATTGTGAAGAGAATATTTGACATATATTTATGAAAAATTTCTATTTTATTAAAATTAAATTAAAAAAGAAAGAAGTACATATAAGAAAAAAATAAAAAGTTTCATTTTTATTTTACACGACGATTACATAAAATTTTATAGTGCTGTGAAGTGTTGAAATTTATCAGTAATATATAAAATTTTACATATTAAAAAAAATAATAATATTTTATACATGACGAAAAATTATTTGTGGTAAAAAAAAAATTAAAAGTGTAAAAGGATTATAACATCCTAAAAGGAAAACAAACAAACCAAAAAAAAAAAAACAATATAGCAACACTTTCTATCATCAGTTACTTTTTTATTTGGACGTGGTGGACATACAAAAGCAAATCAGAGTGACTCACAAAAGTGACATGAAAATGAGGATAAAAAGAGAATCACCATGTTTGGTGCTCAGGTTTATGCCCATAAATAAAATAGGTAATAATTTTTTAAATTCATTAATAGTAATCATACTGTAATTAAATGAAAATTTGAAAAATTTAGAAAAATAAGAGAAAATTGAGAGAAAAAACAGTATTTTTAAATAGCAAGAAATCCTGCTGAAAATTAAGTCAATTATGTATATGATGTGATTGGGAAAATTGTTGCTTCCGTTTTGAAAGTCACTATATAAATCTATAGATATAGGGATAGATATTTAGGTATTTCTGATTCTCATATAGCTCTGCTACTTATGTATAGTACGATGAGGTTCACTATTTTTGGCTTCTCAAATTAATCAGGGATAGCAAGCCTTATTGCCTGATGATAATAAGTAAAAACAGAACCAGAAGCATAAGTGTAGGTCGTTTGGTCACCTCGTAATATACATATGTATATGTACATACTACATACATACATACATATGACTCGTATTTATGCTTCTTTTAACGTTTTCTTTTGATGATGATTGACGTCATGATGTTATTTTTTTTCGTACTTCACACAACATATGTGTAGTTTTGAATCTCAACATAATTGTCGAATATGAGAAGATGAAAATTTTTTTAGTTGGTCGTTGGGTGCTGATGGCAGCCACAAAAGCAACATAAAAACATAAAAATGCTTACAAAAATTAAGCGGGTAGAAATCTTGATTGAATTGTATGTAGCTGTTGTTGTTGTTTTTATCTTCTCTTGAATGATTATTATGATGATGTGTGGTGTATTGTAAAAAAAAACCCGTCTTTCTTCCTTGATCTGGCAACCTTCCATTCTATCCTGCTTTCCGCTTTTAAATGCTTGTTGCTCTTTTCAAAAAGTAATAAAAAAAAACGTATCAAAGTTAAAGAATAGCGGCAACAGTATCAATAATTGTTGTTATTGTTGCTTTTTAACTATTACTGTTGCTTTTCCTATCATCATAATATACTATATGTACATTATATTGAAAGTTGTACTTATATTCTTTCTATAATAATCATTAAAAAGCCAACCAAGGCAACTTCTATACTACTTATTCTATAATTTGTTATTCCAAGTTAAATAGAGGAGGTCTTTTTTATTTTTTATGATCATGCAATGACTCATGTGAAAATAATCGCAAAAGTAAGCAAACTTACATTACAACTTACAAAAAAAAAAAGAATAAAAAAAAATTATATAGATTTAAGTACAATTCGAAATGATATTAAAACGTTATTAGTTTGCTTTGCTGTTATTTAATTCTATAATAACGGTTTATTTTCATAGTGAAAAAATCAGTTAAATTCAATCCAATTTTATTGTATTTGTTTTTAAAAAAAAAAAAAAACAAAGACTGTTATCAGATATCAAAGATCTGTAAAATTTATCTGAATCTAATAAACTAAAAAGATAGGTAGGTTTCTCTTTTCAATGTAATAACTAATAACCACTTATCTTTTGTTGAATTTTATATTCTAAATACAAACTGAAAAAATACAATTTCTCTGATAAAACAAATTTTTTATAGGTTCAAATACTTTTTTCCATGATTTTAACTTGAAAAACTTAATTTTGTATACGACTATCTACCAATCATATACATTGTTTCCTTTCCTTAATCGATAACCTTTTAACCTCTATGCAAATGTAAGTTTTATGCACAGTAGAAACTATTATGAATTCTACGTTAGATTATGTACTACAAAAAAGAAAATTGTTTGCCACTTTGCCAGTATTGTTGATTAGTTCGTTGATATTTAAATGAAAAAAAAAAAATGTTAGTTACTATAATTTTGAATAAAAAGTTGTGTTTGCATTTTATACTTTTATTCTCATCAGTTGAAGAAGTGTTCAAAAGGAAAAAAAAAACAATTTCTTTTTGCTTGTTTCTAAAGTCTGCTAAACACAAAATGCTTCTAAGTATTGTAATTATGTATTGAAGAACTATTATAATAGAAAATATGGGTTAATGACAATATTTTATGGTTTCTTTGCCTATAGGGATCCAACGAAAGGGCATATCATCATATCGTCAATATTAATTATGGTATGAATGGTTTTGCATAAAACACCATGTGTTAATAATGATGGGGCTAGGCATGGGGGATCTTGAACTTTTATATCGTGACAAAAAAATCTTTGCATGTTTTCTATATGTATATACATACTACCAACCAATACTATAATTTTAGTTTAATTCTATATACATACATATAAATACCTCCCACTATGTATCATCAAAATAATAAGCCTGCTAAAGGACGAAAAGAAGACTTATATTGTTTGTTTGTTTTGTTGTCAGAAAATTGAACTGAATCATTTATTAAACTATGTTCCTATTTTTAGTTTGAATGTTTATATTATGTATGTAGGTATGTAGTTTTTTTAGTGTAACGTATGTACATAGTACATACATATGCTACAAATAATGCTTTGTTGGGATTCAAATGATTATTATTGTAATGAACTTTATGTATGAACTATGAAGTTGGGTAAATGACATGAATATATTCATATATGTAATACAGTATTGTACTAAAATATACATAAATACCGCAGTATATAGTCAATAACAACAATAAACCTTCTGCAATGAAATGATGTTATGGTGATGAGTCATGCACCAGTAGAAATTACCACATTTAAATTATAAAGAAAAAGAAAATTACAAAACAGAAAACATAAGTAGTAAGAAATAAAGAAAATTTTGGTGTTCACAAAAAAGAAAAGAAAAAGAGTTTTAATAAAAAAAATAATTCAATTGAATGAATGAAGGAGAGAGGAAGTACCTATAAAAATTTATTAAGAATTAAATATGTAGTTAAATAATGGTAAAATAATGACGAGTCTTTCTTTGGTCAAAATGCCATACCTATAAAAATTTCATAATTTATAAAAGTAAAAATATCAAACAATGAAAATATTTAGATTATAAGTTCAAAATTTTAGTGCTTGATGTCTTTATAAAAATAACAGCAATTAATTTTTTGCGCCCACACCACCACACTATAATGTGAATAAAAAAAAAATAGGATTTCTTCTTCCGTTCATTCATTTTCGATTTCCATTCACTTTTATTTGAATTTTTTTTTTTTTTTTTCAAAATGTACTTACTATGTTTTGTTACCATTTTTAATTTCATTATATACCTTATTTATTTTTGTTTTTGTTTTTTTTTAAAATTTATTTTAGCAAATCATAAGGATTATAATAATAAAAGAGCAAAAGAACCAACAACACCATGTGAGGAAATTGAAACAGTTTTATCACCAAACAATCGTGTTCCACTATCAAGAAGTTGTTCTAGTCCAGCCATTTATGGTATGTTAAATTCTATAATATATTTTATATAAATTTTATTTTTAAATAAAAAAGTTTATGTATTGTTTTTAAATTGTTATACAATATTTTTGTTATTGTTTTTGTTTTCTATATCGATTTAATAATAATTAATTTCAATTTGCCCACAAAAAAAATTCCAATAGGATCGAAATTTTGTATACGTCAGCGAAACCACAATTAGATTGTTTTTTTTTTTTTTTTTTTTTTTTTTTTTTTTTTTTTTTTTTTTTTTGGTTTGTTTATACGTTTATTAAATTGTATTCTTGTAACTTATCTATTTGTTTTTTATAAGCCTACACAATTTAGTAAACCAAACCATACATAGATGTTGTTAATATGAAAATAAAAAAGAAGAAATAAACAATAAATGTACATGATAAAACATAGGCTGTGGAATGGTATATAAAATATTTAATTTTAAATTATCATATTGTAATGCGTGTCAGTGTACGATAAACTAAAATTAGAAAAGAAAAAATGTCAGCTGATTTTAGACAGGAAATTATTTGAAAGCAATTGTACGAATATCATACTACAGTTTTCGTTGGTAGAAATCCACTAATTTAAACTAAAGTTCTAGGATACCGGGAACAATGGTCGATTTTGGGAAAATTTATAACTTCCCTTCATTCAGCAACGAATGTCAAAAAAAAGTGTAAGTACCCCATAATTCTTGAAATGTTCTCAGAACTCGAAAAATTCAAAATTTAACCATTCTTGTTTTTCTTCTTTCATACAAAAATATTCATTATTAACTTTGAACGATTATTTTCATTTCTGTTGCAAAAATTTAAATCAAATAAAAATCATTTTATTGAAAATTTGTTCCGAAACTGTAAAAGAAATATTTTCCGAAATTTGTAAGTGACAGAAAAAAAGTTACAGGATGGAAATGGAGAACAAAATCTTCAAACTGACTGACATCCTATGATTTTTGAAAGTTCTTAATCTAAGAATTTTCTTTCTTTGCATTTATATATTTATCAAAATTAAGTACAGTTCTGATATTAGAATCTAAAATTAAATTTGTCTACAAAATGTACAAATTGTCGTTTCTGAATTTATTTATGGAATATTTACATAATATGTCATTTATCCTACCTTTTTCTTACGTTCATAATATTATGATATGATTTTTTTGTATTTATTATCAATAACTCAACTGTTATTATTTATTTCTTTTTATTTATTTTTTATTTGATCGGTTATCGTTATGTGATATCCTTTTATTACAAATTAATGTAAACATTACGAAACTACATAAACAGATCGATTCATCATCAATTTAATTGAGCAATAAAAAAAAAATTGTGATTTTTTTTCTCTTTTTTTTTTTTTCATTAACAATAAATTTAAATAAAAACCAAATTCTCTTTATAGAAGCGTTAATAATGACAAGAAAATATTTTTTTTTTTGTTCAAATATCTTGATCGTCGTCTCGGCATTTCATATGTAGTTTTGTGAGCAAAATATAAAATAGATCGTTTTTAAAAAATTTTCTTACTATATTGGTGATTATTTTCTCACTTTTTTTAAGAAAATAAAAAGTATAAATTGAGCTAAATATTGATTGTGTAAGACTATTTGTTGTGTTAAAATAAATTTGTATATCTATACATATACTTTCATATATGTATCAATGTATGTTACTATGTATATATGTATGTATATATTTTATATAAATCTTAATAATAATTCATAAAAGCAATTGTTGTAGATATATGCGCAAGTCTTCGTGTTGTCATTGTCACACTTGATTTAATTTTTGCTGCTTTTTCTGTTTTTATATTTTTTGTCGACGACAATTGAAGATTCGGAATTGAATCGGTCGGTAATTTTAAGTTTTTTTTTTCTTCTTTTATTCATCATATTAATAATATAATAATATTAAATGACGACGACTGTGTTGCGATTAAAACGATACAACATCGTCGTTTGACGATATGATGTCGATGCTTGATGATGAGTCATAATTTACACTCAAAAAGAAAAAAAATAATGAAAATATTAACTGAAACAGTTAAACCAGTAACCAACCACTAACCAGGTATATATACATAATATGTATGTTATATACGTATTACGTACCTATTATTTTGAATTTTTAATGATAAGCATGAGAAAAACGTAATTATTTTCTAAAAAAAAAAAAAGCAAAAGATATTAGAATAAAAATTGTATGGATCATTTGTATCTTTTTTACAAATGTACACAATTTATTTATTTTATTTTAAAAAATCATTTAGAAAAGCTTAATACATATTAGCTTATTTTCTGACGTATTTTAAAGCTTATATAAAAATTAATTTAAAAAAAAAATCATTCCAACAATTTTTATTTTATTTACTATTTTCTTTTTTTTCTTTTTTCAAAATCTACATTTTACGTTATCGTGTAATTTGTTTTTATGAATATGTCATGTCATATTACTTATTTTATTCTCTTTAAAAACGTATTTACCTATGTAGTATGTACCTTATATCTACATTATATGCATTTTTATATTTAAATTAAAATGTAATTACATTTTGTTTAAAAATACTTAAAAAAAAAACTCTTAATCAATCAATCTATCAATAAATAGATACATATATATGTATGTTATGTATGTACCTATCTTTTATACCTATTGTAGGTAGGTATGTACATAAAATATTGATATATTGATTGTTTGCTGACAATGCGATTTCTAATCAAAAAAATGAAATAAAAAATAATTTTGTTTTATCAAATTGTGTAATCAGGTGCTGTTATGCCATTGTTAACAAAATAATATAAATTTTTTTTTCTATGAAAATAATATCAGAAAAATTGTTCTATTAGCTATATTAGTCATCGAAGATTCTTTTATAAATTTTATTGAATTGAGGGAAAAAGAAAAATGTTGATTATATATACATTTTTTTTTCAAGTATACGAGTACCTACATATTTATTCAATTGATAAGATAGACTATATAGGATTAAAATTTTGATGAAAAATAATTATATTCTTAAATTTGATATTAATAAATGTCTCAGTCAGAATAAAGCTTTATAATTTATTTATGAATTAATTTAAATAATTATTTACTAAGAATTAACATTAAATTATAATTATATGCACTAATTAATTATAAGTAGATTAATAGGGTGTTTCATTATGTGAAAAAATATTTCTGATTTTCAATATACAAGTTTTTCAAATATCATATGTTCATGGTAGTTTTCAAGTTTCAAAAATAATTAAAAATTGATACGAAATTTGCTGATTAAATGAGATTTGTATTATTTTATAAAATTTTAATAAGTACATACCTACCTATTTTATATAATTTGGTCAAGGTTGTAACATATTTGTTTTCCTTATTAATTAGAATATCTGTCATGAATGTTATACATATGTACCTATCCATATTTTAAGTGTAAACACCTTGTATTAATAAGTTATTATCTGAAATTCATTTTAAAATAAAGTCAGAAATAAATTAGTTTTAAACTTAAAATTTTTAATAAGAGGCAAAAAAAAAAAAAAACATTTTCATCTCTTACGTACGTTGCAATATTTAACATCTATTTATAGTGAAAAGTCAATAATATTCATTATTACTATCGTGATAAGAAATCTGAATAATAATATAATACATAATAATAATTATATGCATATATGTAAACCACATGAACAATGATACATATATGTATTATTGATTTTGTTTTCTTTATTTTCTTTTCTACTGCCTAAGTAAAATTATAGTATTTTTTTTAAAATTTATTTGTTATTTAAAAATTTAAGCTTTTGTTATGTGTATTGTGTATGTATACAAAATTTCCATAATAACTTAGAAAATTTAAATAAAAGATGTGAAAATAAAAATCATTAATAAAAAGGTAAATAAAAGTATTGATGCATAATCATAATATCATGGAAACAAAAAATTTAAAATAAAAAGGATGTCAACACATAAACAAAACATATAATTAAAACCTTGAATTTTCTGTTGAAAAAAAAATTAATTTTAAATTGATTAGGTTGCAATTCATTTCTTTGTTTATTGGTTTTTTTTTCCTTTCGTTTTTAAAACTATGTCATCAATAATCCTTGATTTTTAATTAATTATTTATTTTATTTTTATTTTTTTGTAATCTATACTCTTGAACTCTGTATGTCAAGTATACTCTGCATTACATTGTTTTAATTAAAATAAAAATAAAATAAATAATTATAAGTACATATATGAATATATCTTCCAGTTCTTCAAATACATTTTTAAGTTTAAGTTTAAGTAGATATTATTTTTTTTCTTATAAAATTTGAAAACCTCTATATAAATTTTATTACATACATATTTCAAATTAATTATTATAAAATAAATGTCCATGGTAATGATAAACACATCCATATTCATAAGAATCTATAGGTATACAGTTAATCATAATTCTTTTTAATTATGTAACATAGATGATTTATACAGGTAAAAATGTTAGCATATTTTTTTTTTCTTCAAATTTCTCATAAAGAATTCAAGGTTTATCAACTACTTATGTATAAAATGTGTCATTTTAATATGAAATAGATCTGATTCACATACATAATGTAAAAAAAAAAAACAAAAACAAAAACAACTAATAAACATACATTAAAATTTCTGGAAATGTTAAATATTGTTTAAAATAAACATGAAAAGTATTAAAAATAATTCCAAAGAAAATTAACAACATCACAGACAATAACATCAAATGAAATTACATGTATGTTTGTTTTTTCTTTATTCTTCTTCTTTTTCTTGTTTTCAATTTTATTCAATTTTTTTTTCATTATTATGGAATAGTTCTTTGCTTTCATTCATTAGAATTCATACTCATATGATTCTTTCATAATTATTTTCTTTGGAAAATATGTTTACTAGCAGCTATTGTGAATTCAAAATAATAATAAAAATAATAATGTACTCAAGCATGTGTTTGTAGTTTTCTTTTTCATTAAATTTAAAAAAAAGAATGCATAAATATATGTATATTAACTTTATATCATAATAATTTAACCTTATTTTTATGGAAAATGAACAAGAAAAAAAATATATATTAATATAAAATAGTCATTATTTTATCTTATATGATGATCGCATAATAAACTGTCTTTTTTGATTTTTATTTTGAAAAATTTTATGAAGAAGATAGATTGGTACACAATACATAATGTTAATGTACTTTAATTTTTCCATAGAAAGTTTTATCATAACATTAATTACGATATATTGTAACAATGTAATGAAGTTATATTACAGTATAAATACAGATAACTATTCAGATTTATTCATTTATTTAATTTTTTTTTTATTTTCATAGTAAAAAAAAAAATTATTGTAAAATTTAGTAAGTTGTATATTATATTTATAATATGACCTCGATATAAAGTTTAAAATACTTAAATGTAAAAATATTCTATGTTTCTGAACAAAGATTTTATGATGACTCAGTTTGCATTGTCTTTTTATATTTTCGTGTATGGTTTTTTTCTTTTTTCAAAATATTTAAATTGACATGTGTAATAATACACAACAGACAATTTATAATAAATAAATATGAGATAAAGAAAGCCAAAAAAAATTATAAAAAAAAACATTATTTTATAAGAATTATGCCGTTTTAAAATGTAAAAAAAAAATGTGAGAAAATCAAAAAGAAGAAAGAAATTAGATGTATGTAAATAAATTTAAATTTAAAATACTGGCATGTGTTGTAATTATTAGGAAATTGTTTTGAAAAAGAGAATTATAGGTATAAAAATTAATAAAAAACGGTACTTAAAATGAAACAAACAAACGTGATAGTATGAAACAGTCAATGTTTGTTTTATTTTGTTTTTTTTTTTAAGCGCTAGAACAACTAAAAATTTAATAAAATTGCATAAAAACTTTATAAACGTACTAAAAACTCATAAACATAAAAAAGAAAAAAATCCTATTACTTACATAGTTTTAAGAATAGCTAAAACACCTATAAAATCTGTGAATTTATTTCAAACAAAGAAAAACAAAAAGTAATTTTTCTCACTATCTAATAAAATAATTATTAATATTAATGATCTTTTATGAATCATATTATTCATCATCATCAACATCATCATTAACCTCCATACATTATATGAATTTGTATCTTACACATAGGTATATGAAATACCAAATTAAATTCCTTTATTATGATCAGATGAAAATTCATTTTAATTACATCATCATAAAAATAAATACATATAATCTAAATATGGATATACTCAACGTAAGAAAAATTTTCATCTTATTTTCTTTTTTGTTTTATTAAAACAAATTTTCTTTTTCATATTAAAATAAAACAAATTTTCTTTTTCATACTAAAATAAATTTTTCACTTAAAAATATTCCCGGGTAAATCTCCGGATTTTCTTTCTTTTTTTTTTTAAAAAAAGGAGACACCGAACTGTCTCCTCGTGTTTGAAATTTTTCACAGAAAAAGTAAAATGAAAATAAAAATAAAAATAATAAAAGTAAAAGATGATGATGGTGATGATGAAAAATGCAAGAAATGAAAGTTGTATCAAGTAGCTGTGTGCCTACATACATTATTTATTTTTGATGAAACTCCTAATTTTCTTGATATTTTTCTTTATAACAATCTGAATACATACTTACATTTTTTTTTTTTTTTTGGATTTAGTAATGCTATGTGAAAATAGATTTTAATATTGGATTTTCTGTTGAAATTTGTTATAAATGGAATACGGAAGATTCAAAATATAATATAAAATATTTAAAATCACACATAAGTGATGGATGAGAACATAAAATATACTTTGTAGACATATATGTGAATTTTTCATTTTGTAGATACGTACATCTATAATTGTACGTACGTATTTCTGTATTTTTTGTTTGATTTAAATTTTACAAATTTTGTACACGGTACACAACACCACAACGTATATATTTTTTTACTTAAGAGATGAAACATTAAAAGCATGTTCATTTAATTTATTTTTATTCTCAATGATACAAAAATTTTTTTGTATATTATTTTTATTTTTAATGTTAGATCAATGATCATGCATGCATGAGTCATTTGAAGGTTTAGAGATGCGTTGCGGGCAATGATCTATTACAATTTTAGTTATTTGTAAGAAGAAAAAGAGAAAAAAATTGTTTTTTTTCCCTAGATTTTACTTCATAAATTTTTTTTTCTTTAATGTACACATGCATAAAATATAATTAAAAAATTAAAAATAGATATATAGTATTCTAAAGTAATAAAAGTAAAACATATATTAAAATAGTTGACTGTATGTCTAGAAAATTGAAGTGAAAAAATTTAATTTGTCACGGTATTTAAAAATCAATTGATCGTATGAACCATGTATGTTCATGTTATGTCTATGTGAAACATTTAAGGATAGCAATTTTTTAAGCTTCAGAACAAATTAAAAATTTATTTAAAAAAAAAAAAAAAATCATTTTATAAGATCTAGCTAGAATCTAAAACAAAAAAAAAGAGATTTAAATTTAATTAAACAAACTTTAAAATTTGAATAAAATTTATATTCTAAAAGCTGGCTTAATTTTGGTAAAGACCGGTTAACAAGATGTTTTTTTTTTTTTTGATTTTAAGAACAAAAATTCTTCTTTTTTTCTTTCAATAAAAGTAAAATCATTAATCGATTTTTTTTTTTTTTTTCAAATCTAAAAAACATTAATTATGTATTTTGATCTCACAAAGTTTAGCGTTTGCAAATTATTTTTAAGTGCAAACCTGTGTTTTTGTTGACGTATATTCTTAAAAATGAACTTTTGCCAAAATTGTATATCATTATTTGATATTACGAGCACACAAAACAAGATTCATTTGTTAGAATTTATCTCAATTCGTAATTCTAATATACAATTTTCTTTTGGTTGAAGTAAAAAAATCTTATTCTTATTTAGTTATTTTTTTTACAATAAACCTGAACATGGTAAATCAAATCAGAAAATATTCGTCATTCTAAAGAGAGGAAAAATGGTATTATTACGTTCATTCAACAGGTAAAAAAAAAATTCAAGAATGATTTTAAAGAGGTGACGAAAAAGCAATATTATTTTTTTTCTGAGTTAATGATTTGCCAAATTATTAAATAACACGACATAGTAATTTTCAACTCATATGACATATTGTCATATAAATGATATGTGAAACATTTTATATATACATACATAAATATAGTAAACGCAAGCATTTTAATATGATTCTATACTAACAGGAAGTTAGGAATTTGATCGTTGCTTGCGCCAGCGACAACATTGTATAGTTTTTTTTTTTTTTTTTTTTAAATCACATGTGATTATTACGTTCAAAAAACAAAACAAGAACAACAAAAAAAAAAATTCGCGTTGCTATTTAAATTATAATTTTGTTGTGAGGGACTGTTTTTTGTTAAATATGTAATTTTTTTTTTGAAAGCTGTTGAAATATGAATCGATAAAGGGTAAAACAACATCTATATAATATGTATAATAGTGTGTAGGGGTGGACTTCGACATTAACAATATAATTGATTATAATGTTACTAAATTATTATTTCCATTGATGATTTCAGAGAGAAATTTTATTGTATATGTATTTAGCGACATACCGTCTGATAATTTTTACACGTTTTTATTCAACGTAAAAAAAAAAGAATAAAAAGAAGTAAAAAAATCTAATTGGGTGGACAATAATTGTTATTTGATAATGATTTATATAAAACCGCTGACGCCATTATCAAATGAGGTAAAAAAAGAAGAAAAAAAAGAAATAGAATAAAAAAATGAAAAGAAAAATAATAATAATGAAAATTTTAAAAGGGGTCAATAAATTAATACATATAAATATGAATGATGTTTTTTTTTTTATATTTTTGACTGACCTAATCAATTTTACAATTACAAAATGAAATGTTGCTATATGATTTAAAAATATATTACCTATGTATGTCAGTATATTTGTAATATGTATGTACCTATTTATTTTCTTTTTTTTTTGTTTGTTTATTTTTTAGATATAGAAACTCATCCAGCATCACCAGTATTTCCACATCTACTACTTGGTAATGGTAGAGATGCTGTAGATCCAGGTAGTGTTGGTGCAAATTGTGTTTTAAATGTTACCTGTCAAGAACCCAGTGAAAAACCTAAACCAGGATTAAAGTACAAACAAATACCTGCTAGTGATACACCTCATCAAAATATAAAACAGTACTTCCAAGAAGCATATGAGTTTATAGGTGAGTTTTTCTAAAAAAAAAAACAATGTATTTTTTTTCCTACTGGAATTTAAATATTTTTTTTTTTCGCTTGTCTAAATGTGAATTTGAATAAATTTTCTTTATAAAATCATGGTAAATTCAACAAATATCATAAAATTCAATTTAAATTGAAAGAATTTTATTCAACATACATATTTTCAACATATATTATGTATATTAGAGCATAAAAAAAAAAATTGGAATAAAATAAAATATTTCGTGGGTTTCTTTAGACACCATATCATAATATGTGTATATAATATAATAATATAAAAATTAAAATTAAACTTCAAACCTGTTTTTCAAAACCATACATATTTCAAGAAAAAAAAAAATAAATAACGAAAGATACCTATAAAAAAAGCAGTTTACAATACATTCATAATAAAATCTTGCATAAAAAATAACATAATCTTCTCTACATAAAAGCTAATTTCAACATTTTTTAAAGTGTGCAATCGTAGCATAATTGTATAAGAATAAAAATAATAGGTATTTTATGTTTTGTTAGGTTTATAAATATAGGAAAAGGTTTTTTTCTTTATATTTTTAAAATCTGGAGAGAGAGAGATGGAGATTTAAATTGAAACCACACATTGTAAATAGTTTTATAAGTGTACCAAGAAACTTTATACATATTATAAAAAAAAATACAGAAAAAACAAAACCTGCATGAACATTTCATTTATTTCAAGAAAACGAGATTCCATGATCAAAATGAAATAATAATGATAAAAAAAAAATAGAAGAAAAAGAAAATAACTCTAGTAACAAGGTAGCACAGCAGCAACAACATACCTACAACAACATTAAAATACAATTTTATATTAAAAAAAAAAAGCTGTAGATATCTACCTATATGAAGAAAAAAAATAAATTAAAGGTACAGATATAAAATGATAAAGAAGAAGAGAAGAAAAACTAACTTAACAACCAAGTTAAACTCGAACACCGTTCCTTTTTTTTTTAAACTCTCTACACAGTATTATGAATGTAGATTGCAGATTTCTGCTGCTTTAGCACCACCATTAATACAACAACCACCATATAACCTAACAAATCAAATTCATAAGAAGAGATTGTTAGTCTGCTAGCATAAATAAATGTATGATACGATTATTAATAAAACACACCTGTCCCCGATTACCTTTCTATTTATGTATAAGTATACATGCATACATACATTTATTATTTTTATATATATTTTGTTTTTCTTTTTATGTATGTATGTTAGTTTTGTGGTGTGGTTGCTGAATCGATTGTTTCTGTTGTCGATGATTATATTTGAGTACCTTTATTGCGCGAACGAATCAACTCTTTCCATTCTTTTGAGCCTGTTCGTACGGCCTTAAGAATGACGTCAACATCAGCAAAGGTCATTCTCTGTTATGTTGAATGGGAATTATGCTTCTTTTATAAATAAAGTCAAAGAAACCTAGAAAGGCCGTCAGAAAGACTCGTAGTCCGCAGATGACTCTTGTTTTTTTTTTACTTTTTAAAAAAAAAAATTTTTTTTTTCTGTGTTTGCTGTTAACTGGTATAATATACTGTTTCTTGTTGATTGCGTTATGTTTTTATTTTTCTTAATTTTAAGTGAGTGTAGTTACCTTCGAAGGCTAAGTCATGATATCCCCACTATCATCATGATTATTATTATTATTACCATTAAAAAGAAGTCTTTTGTATATCTTTTGTATTTAATTTTAGTATCTTTCTTATATTATATATTTTTCTGATTCATGATGATGACTGGTCTGGTCTGGTATCTAGCAGCAGCAAGTTTCTTAGGTTGTTGAATATCAAGTATTTTATTATTATTATTATTTTATTTTTTTTGTATATGTAGGTATGTATGATGGTGTTGTAAAGTGGCTGTTCAAGTTTTTAACTATATTCACAATCGATTTGGCAAGTAAGAAAAAAAAAAAAGAGCGAAAAAAATGTCATTTGAAAATGTATGAAAATTTTCATAAAATTGAACAAAACAAAATTCGAAAAAATTATAATTTAGAAATTTATTTCGAAATTTTTTCAAATATGTTGGAAAATATGTATATAAAATTCTGATTATAATGAAAAATTACTTCTTTTATTAGTTTTAATTTTCACCTTTGTTTCGAATTATTAAGTATAGTTCGTTATTAGAGCGTTGAAATCTTTTCAAATACCTACACACATACTAACGTACCTATACGATTTTTTCTTTCAATATAAAATTAAATTATGTAGGTATTTTTCAGCAACAATATAAAATTCATGAAGCTCTAAATACTGATTAAAATTAAAATACCTACCTATGTTATTTTTCTTTTAAATTAATTGAAAAACTAGTAAATTTTAGCAAATTTATTAAATCAATAATTAATTAATAATTTTTTCTTTGTTTATTTCTTCAATTTTTAAAAATCAAATTTCATAGTAAATGAACACTAAAAAAAAAACTCAAAAAATTTGTATCGTAAAAAGTATATTTTCAAGCAATAAAATAGCAAAAGTTTAAAAAAAAAAATCAAAGCATTAAGCAACGTCAACAACATTTATTCTCTCACACAATCAAAAAATCATATGTTGTTTTTTTTTCTCTTTTGTAATTTAATTTTTTTTTTTTCGAAATTTTTTTATACTTCATTGCTGCTCTATTATATTTATTTGAATTGGAACCGTCTAAAATAGATTATGAGTCAACGAGAAAATGTTTTTTTGATTTGGTCTTGGTCATTTTGTACAACGTCCAAGCAGATATTTTCTTTATTATTATTTTTTTTTCTGTCTTCTTATTTTCGTTTTTGGTGTGCATGATCGCAACATTCGAATTATTTTTTTTTTATTAAGATTTTTATTTGTATTATAATTTTTTTTAAATGTACATATATATGTAGTTATATATGTAATGATAGGTGTTTAATTTATATTTTATCTTCTATTTTTATAATAAAAACAATGTAACAATCAAATAATGAGACGACAAGATAAAATTTTTGTTGTTTTGGCGATGTTACGTTAAAGAATCTCAATAAAAATGCATATTTGAAATTTCAATTGAAAAATTTTTTAAGTGTTATCTAAACAATTAAAATTGATTTGTTTTTTTTTTTTTTTTTTAAATTTCAAATTAAATGATTCGAACATTGAAGAATCTTTTGTAAGAAAACACATTCATTTTTTAAAACATACTTTCAAATTTTTACATAATTTCAGTAGAAAGTTTTATACAAATTTTTTACGATAAAAAAAAATGTATATTTTTGTCTCAGTTAATTAAAATCTTTATTTGAACTTTCAATAAATATTTTAATACATTTTCATATTTATTTTATTTTGTCTTTAGTAAACAATTTAACCCTTCTGCAATGACAAATTAATAAAGCTCTTCAGAATTTACATAACAGAAGAAAATATAAATAAATTTTTCATAATTCTATAAAACAAAATCTTTACAAATTTTTCAAAATAGAATTTTTTTTTTACCAACATCTCATTTTTATTTTCACCATACATATATTCATTTTGATGACTCATACCTACCCTTTATTATAATTATATCCCTTTTAACATTTAAAATCTCCAGGCAAGAAAATTAGTTTTGATCATAAATTTTCATGCAAATGTGTGCCAAATGTTTTGTTTGTTCGTTGATTTCATTTGATTTTCAACCCTCTAAATCCGATAAATAAGCATGGCATCAGATTGCCTTTCCTATTTTAAATTCATTCTTATCCTTCCGTTTTCAATGTGTGTACAAGTATAATACAACATACGCATTTACATTATGCATTATATTTTGTAAAACGCGTAGGTACGGATGCATTAGATATTTAAAAATACTCTCAGGGGGCAATTTTAATGAACAAAAACTCCCTTTAAAAAAGACCCAAAAAAAAAAGAAAAAGAAAAGAACATGATATCAATAGTAGTAACTCACAATGCAATTTCTATTAAGATAAAACACCCCTTTCTCTGGACCATTGTTTTTAAACCACCTCAGCTAAACAAAGTGGTTGAAAACATACCAATGTTTTGTTGAACAAGAAGGAGAAAAAAAAACTATTAGCGCTCAAGGAACAAAAACGTAAATTCATCATACCATGTACATCCTTTTAACTGAATGATGTCGACGTCTAACTTTTATGTTTCATCATCCTCATCATCATCATCATGGAAATCGTATAAGTAAAAGTAACGTACTGAATTAGTTCTAAGAGTTTCGAAATGATGAGTCATCCATAGATTTGATTCGTTTTTATATCCAAAATCTAAAAAATAAAGAATGAGAATGGCAGACTTTGTGTTTAAATATATTTTGGATTGGAATCTGGTAATGTTTAGAATATTTTACGTAAATGTAAACATACCTACATCTTACATTCGTGTGGGATGAGTTGGAAAGAAAAATAAAATGACTATGAATATGACGCGTTTAAGCATCCCTAAGAATATCCTGCTTCTGTTCTGGGACTGACGTAATTGATTTATTTGAAAGAAAAAAAGTAAAGAAAAGCAAAAACGACAGAAGCATACCGAAATATTCTAAGTGAGTGCATGTTGAAAGTGATACATATATAAAATGTCTGCATTTAATGTTCGACCGCATTAATCATTTCCGCACTTTTTGTTGATGCTGACTGCTCCACATATTGCATGAAAAGTATCTTTTTTTTTTATTACATTAAACCAAGGGTAAAGAAGTGCCTGTTATCTACAGCCAACTCCTCGAAGGTACTATTTGATTTTTTTTTACAATCTTCTGTATGTTTCCTGTAAATAAGGGAAAATTTGGATGAAATGATACATCAACAAACATAGAACAGGAAATTAATGATTGTGTTTTTAGTAAAAAAGGGACGAAAATGATAAGAAACACAATGTTCTGTTTGAAAAATTTGATAATGAATCACGAATTTGTATGATGTATGTACCTTTATAAAGTTATATACTTATATTAGATCTTTGTTGGCTTTATCCGTTTTTATCATGACAGGAAAGTAAGTTCAATTGACTTTGATAAAGGATATAAAGAACACACTTAGTAAGTCAAAATATACATTGGATTTAAATTATCATTATTTTATGTATTTTACAAATGCGGTTTTTATAATTTTTTTTTTCTTCTATCCTTTTTCTGAAACCTTTTTTTTTCCATGATGGTTATAATCATTAATGAAAATGTGAACACGTGTATTCGTTGGGTTTAGAGTAAAAAAAAAAACATTTTTATCGCTAATACGGTCACGTGCTATATGTTGATTTTCAAATTCATTTTAAATGTCATGCGTCATAATAATTATTTTCAATAATTACAGTATGTACACGGCTTATTACATTTTTTTTCTTCTTTTGGTGTATAAAAAATCCATTTTTTGAGGAAAAATGTACCTATTTAGAAAACTAATCGAAAAACCAAATTGTACCCTTAATAAGTTTGAAAAGGATTTTCTCTTTATTCTACTTTTATTATTTTTTTTTCAAAAGTTCAATAGTAATTGAAGAATTGTATATGTATGTACTTACATACAAATTCATAGTACCTATATGACAATACAATAACCAAAGAATTAATGTACATATATGCAGGAAAATTGGTTATGAAAAAGGAGGGAACAATAGACAAAAAAAAAGTAGCCTTTATAAAGCATAAAAATGAAAAGAAAAAAAAAAGTTAAAAAGAAAGTCCTGTTGAAAATGTAAAAGATGACTCATTCGGATGCGGTGATTTCTATTATTAAAAAGGACGAATAACATAATAAAAAATGGAAGGGTTTTATTACAATGAAGATATACAATAATTTAACTGTAGTTCGTTTTTTTTCTTTCATAAATAAAAATCAAATGACGTAATAATAATGTTTAACATGGGGTTAGAAAAATACATATATGTATATACATACTACAAAATTTTATTTTGATTAAAAATTATTATTTAAGAATGAATAAACATTATTTTCAGTCTAGCGTATGAAAAATTAAAAAATTAAATGCAAAATAAAATTATCATTTCGACCAAAAAAAAAAAAAAAAAAAGAGATACTGATAACCTAACCTAAAACACATTAAATTTACATACTAATTTTTTTTTCTTTTGCAAATTCTTGTCATTTTGTCAAAATTTAAGTACAAAATATTTAAAATCACAGTTAAAAATATAAATAAAAAACATATTTGTATGTTTTCTGTTGTCTACTAACGCAAACATTTATGACATAATTATTAATTCCATGTAAAATGATTTTTTTCTCTTGAATTAATTTTGTTTTTTTTTTTTTACAAACAGGTTTTATCATTTAAATTTTTACATAATAACAAAATTTAATTAAAAAATATAGATACATCTTTTTAAATAATAATAAAAAAAAAACGATTGATTACATTCTGATGTGTACTCATATGTGCAAATGTATGTAGACTTTGAAAAAAAAAAAAATTAAATGTTTTAGTTATAATTATCGGAGGAAGTAGGAAAAAAAAATGTATGTATGTTAACAACATACATACAAAGAAAAGATAAAGTCTTAAAAAAATTTAATTGGGGGAAAAAAAACAGTAAAATACAAATTTATGTATTTATTAAAAAATATGTTTTGTATTTGAAGAAGAAAACGTCATGTTTTTTTTTCTGGTGTCTTTTTCAAGTTCAATTCAAAATATTTCGTTGAAATAATTAAATTTTATGCCGTTTTTTTTATAAAACAATCGGGGAAAAACAATAATTTAAATTAAAGTTTAGGAATAAAAAATTTAATAATTTTAAAATTTTATATGCTCTTTTTTATACCCCATTTTCGGATCTTCGGATAGGATTTTTGAAATAAACCAAGTGGTTATTCAATTAAAAAAAAATTAAATAATAATCAAAAATAGCAAATTCGAAAGATATGTATCTGATGTCTTTTTAAAGTCATTTTTTAAAAAAAAAATTTTTTTTCTTTGCTCTATTTTTTTTTCGTATACGAAAAAAAAGCTAATTACATACTTAGAATTTGGCTTTTTCCCTAATTGTCTTCCAAAAAAAACAAACAGAGCAAAGATCAATGATCAACAAGTTAAAGACAAACAGTAATTTTAACACAAAAATATATTTAAAAAAAATTTTTGTTTTTCTATTTAAAAAAAAAAAAAGTTCTAAAAAAGAACTGCCAAATATGTTCTGCCACTAAATTACTTCCTACTTTTTCTTTTATATTTACCATATATTTTTTTTTTCTTATAAAATGAAAACATTAGATTCTTTTTTCTTTAATTTTTGAAATTTAGAAATTTTCATCATATTTTGTTCTATTTTTAAAAAAATATATATAAAATATGTTATGTGTCATCGTAGTACTTACTTAAATGTTCTTTTGTGTATGATTGAATCAAAGAACTAAATTTAAATATAAAATTAACTAAAAATAATTTTTTCGCACGAAAAAATAGCAAAAGCACTACGAACCAATAAAAAAAAACACACATTTATAATACTCTTAATAATTTGTTCTTATTCCAAAGTTATATTGCCAAAAAAAAAAAATAATAATAATAATGAAGGAAAAATTTGAATATTGTTTTATTTAAAATAAAGAGAAAAAAAAATGTTTAATATATTTTTAATGGGAAAATTTTTCATTTTCAAAAATGTATAACAAAAATCTGTTGTGTTTTTGTTTTTTGGTGAAAATAAAATGGAATGATAGACGAATTGGTGAAAAATTCAAAAAAACAACATCATTTTTTGTTATTGTTGTTTCTTTTCAAGTTCTATGACACATTCATCGAGAATACTTAAGAGTATTAAAGAATTTTTGAAAAAGAAAAAAATAGTGATATGGTTTTTTATGAATGTGTGAAATGAGGTCAAAATAAGAGAATATACATACATAGGTACTACATATTTTTTAAATTTAATCACGCGACAAAAATTTTTAAATTGTTCAAATTCAAAAAAGAAAATAAAATAAAAATCATATATGTATAATTATTTTACCCACTCAAACTCATAAATCTTGTAAAAAGTACATAATTTTTTTTCTTCTAAAACTCAGGAAAACTTTAATATAATATGTATGTACATATGTAATTTGTGTTATTATAATTAGTTGAAAAGATTTTTTTCTCAAAAGAATAATTTCTTATGAACACAATCAAGAATGAAATCAAAGTATTTATTTAAAGTTTTAAACGGCACTCTTAATGTTAATTGGGTCTTTGCAAGTGTCTGATAACCGCCACGTCAACCATAAAAGTTCTAATGGAACGAAAAATATAAAATAATTTGGCAATTATAAAAAATTAAATATGTACGAGTATGTATGTACATATGTATATAAAACATTGACTCAGATTTAGAATGAATTTAACAAGGTATAAAAAGATGTATGAGATGTAGGGAAAAATTCTAGTAAAACAAAAAAACAAAACGAAATTTTCTTTCATTACCATTTAAAGTATTTTTGTTGTTGTTGTTTTTGTATTTTAATTACCATATTAGACTTCATTAAATGTGATACAATTTTATATAAAGACTAACGAATTAAAATGATTGTGCATTGAATTGCATTAATATGATTGCATCATCTATATTTGAATTAAAAAAATGTAATATGTACATATGTATGTAGGTATTTATAAGATTTTATGTATGAACTATCCACAGTATTCATTACTTCAAATAGAAATTAAAAAAAATTGGGAAAAAGTAGAACATAAACAAAAATCATGTTTATTATTCGTTCTGTTTTAAAAATTTTGTAATTATGTACAATATTTGTATGTCTACCTAGTATAATAATATTTTTTTTTCTTCTAGTAGTAAATATAACACAAAAAAAAAGTAGATTATTTTGATTTTTTGTGGTTAAATCGATCATAAATTTTTAAAGTGCATAAATTCATTTATTTGGCGCCAGTATTGTAATTAACATGAATATTGAAAAAAAAAAAATGAAATTATATTTTTATTTAAGATGCGATATTGGTTAATAGTAAAACGAAGTGGCATCTGTTCAAATCGATTAATATCATCAGACACTTATCAACTTTATACATGTACATACTTACATATACATATGTATACGTATAGTACAATCACATACAAAACACAATTAAATTGTGTAAATGATACATAGAAACGGAAATATAGGAAATTAAATTTATTTAAAAACAGGGAAAATGTGTCTAGATGAGGAAAAGCAGAAGTCAAATTCATGAAAAAAAAGAAGAAATATATTAAAAGATATTATTTTGAGGGTGTAAATTTGATATAATTCACATTCATACCCTCTCAGAGTTTTTTTTTCTTTTATATATTTTTAGACTGATTCATCTTTTTCTCACCCCATTTATATAATTGAAAGATGCGTGATGTTTTATTTTTTTTTCTCTTCAATTTCAATAAAACGATGATAAAAATATAAACGATAGATAGACAACACAATAACCGACACTTCAAAAATAGATAATTAAATTTTTGTCCTTTTCAATGTTTTGTGATCCTTTTAGGTTTTTTTTTTTTAATATCGAAAATTAAATTACATGAACAACAACCAGAAAAATAAATTATTATTATTGTCTCTTTATTTTGAAAACATAAATTATTTTAGTATAGCGATCAAAAATCATCCCATACTGTGTGTTGCATTATTCACACACAGTTGTACATAATATATATGGTACAAAATACTTTATTTAGGTGTATTCAAGTTTATTTAGATAAATAAAATGACTCATCTTGTTACTCTTCAATGAACATGAAATGAAACATTTTCACGTGCGTACCCCATACATTTTATGCGTTTCAAAATAATATTACAAATTATATTTATTGTTTTACTCACCCTCTTCCACCTCCGCCGCCTCCCCCTTTCATCCTCATATATTTTGTTGTAATTTTAATTGCGATTTATCTGTATCTATTTTTTTAATTCGTAATAATAGTTTCCATTTTCATGGCAAATTAAATCGAAATTAGAAAATATGTATGAGTAATTTTTTTATATTCGAAAAAAAAAGTAGAAAGAAAATTCAGAAAAACAGAACGTACGAATGAATTGTCACAAAAAACGAAGAAGAATTCTTTTTTATTTATTGTAAAGTGGGCGAAAGTTTATGTTTGTTTACATGTTTTGTTATTGTTCTTTTGTTAAAAAATCTATGGAAAGGTGAATAATTTATAATTTTTTATAAGGTAAATTTAAATTTAAACAAGGTAAAAGTTTCAATAAAAACGTGCATTACAAATTTTTCAAGGGAAATTTCTAATGTTTTCCAAAGAAATTCATAAGATAAAAAACAATTTTCAATTCATGTGATTATTCTACACATATGTTTTTTTCTTATTTTGTAAACGATATCACCATCAAAGAATTAGGAAATGAAATTTTTCAAAATAAATTAAATAAATTTCCCTCTACTAAGAAAAAAAAAAACAACTGGAAAAATTTTCTCAGATGAGTCATTTGTAGATTTTTCTTGATGTACTTAACTGCAAAAAAAAAAAAGGGATCATCATCAACATCATGTATGTACGTTGTATAATTTAGACAATGTGAAAAATTCGTTTTTGATCTGTTTTTATATTATTGTTTTTTTTTCTTTTTACTTTTAATGGTTTTGTAATGCATTAACTGATATGTTAAAGATAGCGTAAATGAGGGAGTCAATAGGGATTAATATTAAAAGGAGCAGGAGGAGGAGAAGAATAAAAGGGATTTTTTGTTTTTGAAGTGTACTTGACTGTTTTTCTTATTTAAGATAATCTCCTTATTGACATTCTTTGTGACAAGGATTTTACGGTAATTTGAACTTGTAATTAAATTTCTCCCCTTTTCATGTTTTTTTTTTTTGTGTTTTTGTTTTTTCTATGTACATATGTATGTATTTATCTTGTATGAATGTCAATCAAAATGAAACTTATTAGATGAATGTTTCAAAATGTTGAGAAAATCTCTTGCATTATCATATAGAAATTTTATTATGGAAATGAAATTTCCTTTCTGAATTTGATTACTTTTATCCTTAAATACCTTGTAGAATCCCTTTTAAAATGTGATAGTGAATGTATGTATGCACAAGTGAATTCAAATAAAAAATGTTTGTTATTTTAGATTTTATACTGATATACAGTATACGTATACATGTGTTCATATATAATGCTTTCGTTGTTTTATTCTGTTGTTTAATAATTTAGATAAAAATTATATGAGTAGTCGAGTATATTTCACAACAGGATATGCGGTTGAATAAAAACAAATGTTTTATAAAGGGGTGTATGGATGACTAGTACTTATAAGAAATTAATGTATTTTCATATATAAAATTCGAATTTTAGTTCATCATGAGTAAGATAGATATGTGTTTCAGTTACATATAGTATAAATACTTACTACTTTGATGTAATTGATAGCAGATGTTCGTTTGTTATACAAATATACATACATAAGTACATATGTACATTAAAAAAATACATTGTACCTACATTTTATTTTAATTGTTCTTAATTCTTACAAAAATTCATTTACATTGAATTTGATTCAACTAAAAAAAAAAAACCATTGATATGTGTACGAGTATAAAATTCATTCATAATAACGTACACGTTTTTCTACATACATAAAAATTCTCCAGGATATGACTCATTTATTAGCGGATATTTTTTATTTTCCTTACATTATGTTTTTTTTTTTGTTTGTTTGATTGTTATAATGTACAAAATATATAAATAATATTTTTTTAATTTATGTATGAGAACATTTACAAGAAAATATTTTTAATGATGAAAAAAATGAATCAAAAAAAAAAATGTATTTCGATATAATCATGTATATTATACGTTTAAGAAATATGTATGTGATTTGATTGCTGATGTGACAATTCTGGAATTTTTTCAAAGGAAATTATCTCACCGATGATGATGATAAACATTATGTATGTACATACTTTTAAAAAATCAGTATAATAATATGTAATAAATTTAAATTTTCACACCTATATTTTTCTATATACATATATGATTAATATTTATTTGATGATTATTATAAAAGGTAAATATTTTTTTACCAATTTCCAAATATATTTTAATATTGGTAGTACATAGAATATCTATATCTATATATGTATGTATTCTTTTATTTGTATTATTTTCATCGTTATTTAAAAATCTAAATTTAAAAAAGAAAAAAAACTTTATTTTTATAATTCTTATATTTTTTATCTCATTTTTTTTTTTCTCATTTAGTAAAAAAATATAAATAAATAAATAAATAAAATTCAAATAAAAGTCATACATTTATTTATTGCACTCACGTACAAAATTGCTTGTAATTTGCATAATCATAAACATTCCAAACTACATATATGAATAGAAAGGTGGATTTTGAAATAAAAAATAAAAAATAATAAACAAATAAACAGCATAAAGGTGTTTATGAAACCTAAAATAAAATAAAAAAAAGAAAATAAAAATAAATTATGCACAAAATAATGCAAGTCTTATATGCACAAATAAAATAAATAAATGAAACAAAAAAAAATAATAAACAGTAGTTGTAGTTTTTTTTGTTGTTGTTGTTGTTGTTGAGGTATTCTAGTATAATTTAAATTTACCTCATATTTTCTACGTTCAAATTTTATTCAAATAAAACAACAACAACAAAAAATACTTATTTCAATGTAGCATTAAATTTAAATATTAATATAAAAATAAAAAAAATTAATTACTAACTAATTACGATATACAAGAATATTTTTAGGGTTTTTTTTTTCTTTCTATACAATTAATTTATTTTGTCTGCTATTGAAAGTTTCCAAAAATATACTTTTCGTATTTATTTTTTATACATATATTCCTTGGCGCCATTTTTATACGTACGTAGGATTTTTTTAAATTTTGCGTTCACTTATTTAAAATTTCGAAATTTAGTTATATGGTAATATTTGTACATAATGTGAAAAAAAAAAAAGACAATTCATACCTTTAATTAAACTTTGATCATTAAAAAGAACAACAACAACAACAAAAAGTAATTAAATTATTCGTTAAAATAAAGAAATTTCCGGAAATTAAGGTGATATAAGTTGAAGATTTTTTTTTTTTTTTTTTTTTTTTTTTTTTTTTTTTTAGTTCAAGGGCCTAAATTGAACAAGTGTATGTTATATCAGTCCAAGTATTTTTCATAACAGGAAGAAAATTAAAAGTAGGAAATTTTCAATTATTAAATCGTTTAATTAATAATTTACATTATGTGATAAAATACATATATTTTCGTGTGTTGTTGAACAATCAATTATACTAAAAAAAAAATTAAATTAAAACAAAATACATATACACGTTGAAAAAGAGTGTGTAATTTTTTGAAACCTTACATATAAATTTTCCATTAATATACCTATGCCTACAATTTACTATTAGAATCCGACTCCAAAGCTGCCTTGCATAACCTTGCCTTTAGGCAAACCCATTTCTTGTATATTATTGACAGGTAACCAACAACAATAACTGCATAAAAAAGTATATATTTTATTTTTTTTGGTCTCAAGATAAAACTATTTATAATTGTGTATCTACAACATGTTTGTTAAGGCCTTTCTGATTTTATATAAAATTAATAATATATGTATGTATGTATTATGTTTAAATGCTATTTTAGAGATTGTGGTAATAATAATAAAATATTTTTAATACATATGTATGTATATAAGTATGTAAGTATGTATGAATTTGTTGTGTTTAACTTGTACGTGTTTTTCTTGTTTAGAATTATAAATTTTTGCAATTTATTTTGTAATTTTACTTCTTTTTTTTTTTAATGTTTTGAACGTTTTTATACTTATTTTTAATGCAACACGTTATATGGAAGAAAAAGTGCATTAACTGTGATTTAAATGTTATTAAAATATTAATCTTATTTTTTTTAAATTTTATTTTTTATAATCGTTTATTTCTTTTTCCAAGTATTACATTTTTAGATTTTTTTTTCCTGCTATGACAATTTAACGATTAAATGCTTTTTTTAAAATTCAATATGCATAGTTTTGTTTTTTTATTTGTTTTAGAAAATTATTGTAAATATATAATTTAAAGTAATTTGAAATTTAATTATGTAAAAAAAATGTGTTTTATTAATCTATTCAAATTAACAAAAAAAAAATTCACATTTATATACTTATTAGGATATTTTGTTTTTGTATTTAATCAAATTTTATTTTTAATTATGTTATTTAAATTTATCTGGGAAATTAGACAAAAAAAAAAAAAATTTAATATATAGAAAACAAAATTTGAACCTTGACAGTTTTCATTTTGAAATTATATTCTTATTATTTTTAAAAACTCAGAAAAAATAGTGTAATTGCTCTAAATTTAACATTATCTTTTTATAACTAACAAATTAAGTAGTTATTTTGATAACGTAAATTAAAAAAAAAAAATTAAATTAGCAATTTAGACATCAACAGAAAATAATATCTTTTTGGAAATACCGTTTTTAATTATTGAATTCAATTCATATCACATGGAATTCAATTTTTTTGTTGTTTTTTTTTGTGTTTTTTCAATAAATGAGAATTATCATTTTATAGATAAGGAACAAAAAAAACATATTTTTTTCCCAAATTATCATCGAATAAAAAAGTAAATGCAATCAAAATTAATAATTTGATAACACAATTGAAATATTTCACTATATATGAAAAATTACACGTTGATGAATCATGATTAGATTTTTTTTTCTATATCTATCTAAATTTATTTATTTATTTATTTATTTAACGTATGCATTATGTGGAGTTCTATGCATTTTTTTTTTTATTGAAATCAATTTAATTTCATTTTATATAAAAATATAAAATAATAAAATATTGATAAAGTATCAATGAGTAAGTGGTTCAACCAGAGTCGGTTATTATTATTAACCCTAGGATTGCCTGATCGTATACAAACATATACACGCGGACTTTGACCCTTAATAAAATACGATCCCTTTAAGCTAGGACCTTGAAACCTTCACCAAATTCTCTCTATAAACCCCAATTTTTAAGGACCTAGCCCAAATCGGTAGAACAAAATATCCTTTTTTATGCAAAAACACAAATTTGGCCGTGAGTATACAAATGTATACAATACATTTTATATGAAAATTTTGAAAAATTTTCAAAAAAATATATCTCAGCATCCCATGGACCAAAAACCGTAATTCTTTGACCTAATTATTTGCTAAAGTGTTCTCTTTGATTATCCCGTACAATTTTTTTCTAGTATTTTTACTTTTTGAGATAAAGTGCAAAACAAGGTAAAGAGTCGAAAATTTTCCATACATTTTTGAGACCAAACACAAATTTTACTTAAATTTCAACTTCAAAGATATGTATCTCAGCATCCCGTAGACTAAAAACTAATATTTTTATATAAAACATTTATCAAAGTGTTCTTTTTAGTATTGTTCTTTACAGTATTTTTGTAGTTTTTTTAGTTTTCAAGATAAAGTGCATAATAACATGAAAAACGTGAATGTTACATACATTCTTGTACATTCATAAAAGCAAACATCTATTGTTGGCTTTGAGGTTCTATATCTCAGCATCCTCTGAACCAAAAACTAATATTTTTAGATTAAAATATTTGTTAAAGTGTTGTTCAAAATACGTGAAAAACCATTAAGAAGTTTTACGTGTTTAACCTTATTTTCCATTTTATTTCGGAAACTAGAAAAAATATGAAACTGCAATAGCAACAACATTAAAGAGAACACTTTAATAAAGATTTCAACATAAAAATCATAGTTTTTGGTTCACGGGATGCTGAGATCCAGACCTTCAAAGTCAACTTTAGGTCTTAATTATGGTCGAATTTGTAAATGTTTGAAAAATTAACGTTTTTTACCCTATTTTGCACTTTATCTCGAAAAATAAAAGAAAAACAAGAAAACTGTACAGGACAGTTTTAAAGAGGACACTTCAATAAATATTAAGGTCAAAGAATGACGGTTTTTGGTCCACGGAATACTGAGATACATATCTTTTTTGAAAAAAAAAAAATTTCAAAATTTCCATATATGTAAAATGTATTGTATACGTTTGTATACTCACGGCCAGATTTGTGACATTCTCGATCAGATCAGGCAATCCTAGGGTTAAACAGTACACAATATATACTTTTATTTTTTATCACGTTAAATTATGAACAAAAAATAAAATAAAATAATAAAAATTAAAAAATAAAAAATAAAAAAGCCAACAATCAGTCAGTAAAATTTAATGCTTTTTTATTTTGTTTGTTTGTTTAAGAGAACATTGGATCATTGATTATTGTATTTTTTTATTATCCTGTTTGTATACTTATTGGGTTTTTTTGGTTTGTTGGTATAAATAAATACGTCATAAAAATATTTATTTTATTTATTGATAATTTATCAAATCCTTTTCTATTATTTTTTCTTGTTGAATTAAAATTTCTATACTTATTTTTGCTTTTACGAAATGCAATATTATTGAACAGGTGATTCACACACAGATTACCTTATTGGAATTTCTAATGAAAAATTTTTATGTCATATTTTAATTTGAATATAATTTTTTTTTTTTTTTTTTTTGAATCATCCTGCAATAATTTATTATTATTATTTTCGTTTTAAACTTTTAATTCACGTGCATTGATTATATTTATTGCATGTTGCAAAAAATAAAGATATTTATTTTCTTCTTTTGTCTTTTAAATGATTTATATATTCACAAGTTAAAAAAAAAATACATGTTTTGTTTGTTGTAATTTTTGTACGTACGTAAATCTATCATCTAATAAAATTGAAAAAAAAAAATAATAATAATAATTTCATTATTTTGTTCTTATTGTTTTTTGCATACCTAAATATACTTTTCAATTATTATCATCAGTTTAAATGTAATCATAATTTAGCAATGCAATTTTTTAAAATGATAATTACTGTACGTACATATAAATATATAAAAAATGATGCATCATTACTTTTTGTTTTTTTTTTAAATTGATAAAATTATATGAATGATGATTAATCCTGTTGTAAGTACACATAATCAATATTTATGAACTAAGAGAAGAAAAAATGAAATAAATACAGACAAATACATAATCATTGACCTTTTAAAAACATACACAAAGTACAAATATGTACATACGTAGATATATGTATATACTTATGTAGATATTTTGTTTTGAAATCAATTACATATACGATGATATTGATGATGATTGATTTATCTATAACAGGAAAAATGAGAAATTAAATCATGAAACGTGTCAATATTTTCATTAGTAAATCTTTTTCGTTTTTTTTTCTTTCTTTCTTTCTTTATTAAATTTCTAGGGATGTTTTTTTATTCTTTTTCCACTTTAATAAGTATATACGATTATAATATGTATATGTATATAGAAAAGCTTTCACTCATATTATTATATTACTCATATAAACAATGACATGCATAAGTACATACATAGAAATTTTATGACCCATATAAATTTCCAAAAAAAAGAATGAAAAAAATATTATGAAAACAAAGAAAACCCTTGTGAAATTCGTATATGAACCTTGATTGAAAACAAGGTTCTTTTTTTTTTTTTTTCGTTTGTTTATTATCAAAAATTGAAAATCATGAGAAAAAATTCGTTAAACAAATTTTCTTCTTCTTCTTCTGTTTTTGATTTGTTTATAAAAATCTAATAAATATAAACAAAACAAAAAAAAAGAATTAATTATTGTACATTTTTACAAGATGATAATTATTTCTGTCGTTTTTTTTTCTTTTTTTTTAAATATTCTCTTAAAATGAGAATAATATATGTATATATGTACTTATATGTATTTAGTTTTATTGTTGGATAGAGATAGTCATTTTATTTAAATGGAATTAGTCATAAAGTTAAGCTTTTTAAAAAACCACTTGTTGTATAAAACAACTTATTTGTTGCTTATCTTTTTTTTTTTTTTTATTTTTAATTTAAAAATTTAAAATAGAAAAAAAAAAAAATAAATAATAATACGAGTAAATAGACACAACTATGAAATAACGTCATTTTATATGATTTTGATTATTGTATTGTGTGTGTACTCGCATGTGCTTATTTTTATTTTATTTTATTTTTATTTTTATTTTTTTTGAGTATGTTAAAAGATAGTATAATATCTTTTATATTTAATTTACTCTAATATAATCCAATTAATATGCAATACGCATGTAATACACAACAGAGATTAATAGAATTTTTTAGCCTTGTGAATGTGAACCATAATTATATTATTAATCTTTTTTTTTTTTTTTAATATTTTTGTTGATATTTTTTTATAAATATTGAATGTGTTATACTGGTATGATCCTCTTCTGGTTTTGGTTTATATATTTTTTTTTTCAATGATAGTTCCTGACATACATATATGACGAAACATTAAAAAAAAACATTTTTTTGAAGTTTTTTATTTTTAATTTGTTTTTAAAAATCTTTTTTTAATTTTATTATTATAGATTGATATGAGAAAGATTTTTTTTAGGCATTAATTCTTTTTATTCTGTGGAAGCAAAACCAGTTCACAGAAATTTCTACCCTCTTTTTAAGCATAATTTTTTTTTAAGAAGAGAACTTTATGGATGAATTCCGAAATTTACTATAAAATAAGAAAACAAATTTTTTTGTTTTTTTTTGCATTACTGATCTGTAATGATGAAATCAGCATCATTTTCTTATAAGGAGTTTTTATGAGAAAATTTTCACAATAAAAATATATTGAGGGAATTCCTGTTATTAATGATGCATATATAAAAACGTTGACGTCATTTATATTTGTCAAGTGTATTTATACACGTACGTACGTACTATAAGTAGTATGAATTATGAAAATGGCAAAAATAAGAGAAAAAAAATGTGATAAATAAAAAAAATCAAATTGTAACGTAAAACAAACATACATATTTACTAAAGAATGATTAATAGCTTTGTGAATTTCCTTAAAGATTTTCTGGAAGGTTTTTGTATTCTCATGAATAATGACGAAAAAAAATAAATAATAAAATTGAAAAAATGTGTGCGATTTTGTGGTCATCGTTATAAAAAAAAAACAACAAAATTTATTTAACATACATTAACAAGCTTCTAATCACGTGAACACATTTTTTAAATTATATTCATTATTATTTTCTTTTGAATATTTATTTTTTCCAGTTTTTTAATTATTCCAAATTAAAATAAAAAAAAAAAAAATGAATAATTTATAAGGCGTTTTCTGTGACTTGTTTTTTTTCTCCTGTTTTTTAACTTTTGTTTACATCATTACTTTTATATTCTGCGATATTATTCATATAAGCTTTATACGAATAGCATATATTATTAGCTATTGAATAAAAATTCTTAATTAATTAATTAATTAATTTGAAAAAAAAAAGATTCGTTTTTTATTATTAATTTTTTTTATCTTTTTAAATAATTCTCCGAAAAATAAATGGTTGGTGTTTTATTTGAAAAAAAAAAAAAAAAAGAAAAAAAAATATTCAATGCTTGTCAGAGATGCTTTTTTTTCTCGCTTTCTTCTCACAAAATTATGTAACCTTTAGCTAGAGAAAATTATGTATCTATGATAAAATTCAAAATCTATTAGGCTTTAATGGCTCTGAATGAAGAATCAAGAAATACTATTATATTTTGTTTTAGTTCTCATCTAGAAAAGTCATATTGAGACAAAACAAAATGTAATTCGAATGAACAATTTTTAAATTAAATTTCAAACTTATAATCTTTATGATTTTTTTAAAAATTTTGATAATTTAATCTTGTTTTACATTGAAATTATGATTTTAAGATATTTAAAGCAAATTACATATTTCATTATCACGTCAAAGATTTTTTTTTTTTTTTTTGAACACATGTAACCTAATTTGAACTTTACTTACACTTTACTTTTTTTTTCTCTTCTTTTAAATATAAATGATTTATTATAAAAACTGTTATATGTCAAGTTTATGCTTATAATTTTATTTTACATTTTATATTATTATTATCATCACCATCATCATAAAAAAAAAAATGTAAGAGATTACATTTTTATTATATATTTTATTAAATAAATGTATAATTTTTTAAAACAATCTTTAGATAAGATAATTTTTTTTTTTATTATTCTAAATTAACACTGAGAAAAAAGGGTACAAAAATATCATGTATGATCATTTAAAAAAAACAACAATTAAATATACATATATATGTACACATCATTTTATTTTTATTTATTTTTACAAATTGTAAAACATATTCATGTGTGGAGAAAAAAAAATCTTTAGATTGTTACCATATAATTAGAATCTTAGAAAAATAAATAAATATACATATATGTATGTATCTTAAAAATTACACATTTTGTATGTTCATAAAATAAAAAAAATAAAAATTACATGTAATATGTTTGTATGACATTCAAAATAATTAATAGGAAGATAAAATTTCTATTCTAGTTAAATTTTTATTACAATAAATACAATTTTTTTCTTCATCTAATAAGAATTTTACAATATTTTATATAAGTATCTAAAAAAAACTATGTATGTATTGTAAACAATATAAATTCACGGAAATAATATACATTCACATGAATTTTCAATATTATTATTTATTCAAATATGTCATCAGACATTGAAACAATTAAAAAAAAAATGTTAGGTGCCTATAGTATTGTTTTTTTTTTTGTCTTTTTTCAATTGTAAACGAGTTAAATAATATATCTACATAAAATATACATACAGTATGTAATGAATATTTTACTGAATAAAAAATTTCACTATTAAAATTGGATGAAGAAAAAAAAAACAACATGTGGAAAAATGCTGAAATAACATAATTGTTTTATACATTCAATTTTCATATTTAACTTAATTGAAAAGTATTTAAACGAAAACAAAAAAAAAAAAAAATTAAATAGTATACCATTTAATTTGAATTAAAATTTTTATTTTTTTTTTCAATTAACAATAAATTCTATAAAGTTACATGATTATTTTCAAAAAAAAAAAATTAATAATAATAAATAAATATTCATATTATTATAAGTACCTATATTAAATTGTATACTGTAAAATTGCCACATAATATTGTTTTTTTTTTTGTTTTGTTTCTAAAAATGTATAGCTAAATAATTTTTTTCATTGAGAAATCGACAATTTGCTGAGATAAGCATAACTTATGTACCCTATAACTTAAATTATTTTTTTATTTTTATTTTTAAATTTCTGCAATTCAAGTCAACCATACGGTTTTATATACATATTATAATTCCATGACGAGCTGTAATATATAATTACAATTATTATAAACAAAACTATGTGTACACCACACATAATACATACATATATGTGTACCTATAAATATAATATGAATGTGTGTATGTATTTGTTCTTTGCATATTTTGCTATACTTGTAAAAAATACACTTATAGGTACTCAAAAGAGAGAAAAAAAATAAAAGTAAAATTGAAACAGAAACAAAAAATTATAATAATTGTTTTAAATAAAAAATTTAAATGAAGAAAAAAAAATATTTATCTATCATTACATCGTAGTGATGACTCAGCTTTCGATTTGTTATACATAGATATATAATATGAATTTGATTTGATTGAAAAAAAAAACAATAATAACAACAAAACTTTAATATACAAAATAATATAAAATAATAATAAAATAAACCAGACAATCAAATAACTCTGACGACGACCTCTCCAATACATTGACTTTATTATATTTATTTATAAATTTTCTTCATTTATTTTATTACTATTACAATTTTTTTTCTTTTCGTAGTGTGGTGTACATTTTGATATTATATACATATTTCTATCGTTGAATCTGCTAAGACACTTTGTAACATTAATGTAACCATTGGGTACAAAAAACGCCTCATTAGAAATCTATTCACATACGATATAAAGTCTGTTCGAATATGCTTTCGGAACTTTCTCCGAATGAAAATATTTACTTTTTACTTATTCTGATTACGTTTACAATTTAACTTGAATAGACTTGGGGAAATGGAATAAGTCTAGTCTAGATCTAGAACAAAATAATTCAACTTCAAACTGGTTCCAAGTTTTTGTAGGATTCCTACTTGAACAAGCCTTATAAATAAGCCACGGCGAAAAGCTATGTATCTTTTTATTGTACTTCTTATTAGCATATAGCAGTGAAAGGGAAAGAAAGAAAGTATTGATGGATCACCCAGTTGAACTTCTGTAGATTATTGGAGGGCGAGGGGGAGGAAGTGGTTTCAATATTATCAGTCTTACTCAAGAACTATGTTTGTGGCTGAAGTACTTGCCAATATATTTTCTGATTTACTTAATCTCAACTTACTATACTTGAGATCTGAGATGATTTGGAAGCTCGACATTCGGTGCTAAAATATCTTTGAAAATAGTACAATCGTAACAATAGCAGATTAAAATGTTAAATATTATAAATCAGCTGCCGTTTACCATCAACTTTTCATTATTATATTTTCTCTTTGGTAATCAACACATAAAATATGCTTAAATGCTACTATTATATTAGTGTAATAGTAGTATTGTACAACACTATAGCAACAATAGTATATATAAATATATGATGTATGTATATATCTACATATGTATGAGATATTTATGTATATACTCAATAATAGATAGATTTCAATAGATAAATGGATAGATATAAAAAACGAGGAAATTCTACTATTAAAAAAAAAAAGAGGAAAAAAAAGTTTGATAGATAAGAAAAACGAAGGGTAAAAAGAAATTGAAAATGATTCAAAGTTTTGGAAAGTAAACAGGTAAATGGAGCGTGTTTTATACGGTTTTGGTATAGTAATTGAAAATTAAATGAAAAAAAAAAAACAACAATTTATTGAGATTTTTGCTGGGTGTTTTTATACTGTATACTTTATTGTTGGGTTTATTTTACATAAAATTACTTTTTATGTACATATGTATGTAAAATCAGAAAATTATGTTATGTTGACAAACAAAATAATTTTTATTTTGATATTTTCATTTTATACGAGTGAGTAATGACGTAACAATTGTTTGTAATTTAAAAGAATTACATTTGAGTTCATTGAAAAAGACCCTTTATATAATACATATATGAATGTATATGAATGTATGAATGTGTATGTACGTATAACGTACGTACGATATGAACGAATATGCTATTTTAAAATTGAATTGCTGGTGCTTAGCAGCTAACAAACAATCATATGACCTACTAAAATTAGTATAAATTCATTTCAAAATCCATACATTACATTCTCTTGTATCTAGTTTTTTTTTACAAAGGCTTTCACTTCTATATGTTTTTGGTTTTGTTTAGTCCTTTAAAGGATATTTGATTCACCATGGTAACAATATGTATTTAAAATATACAAAAAGTAAAAAATAAAAAAAATTAGATCATGTCTTTGATCGACCTTTTTTCATTCAAGGGCGTAATTCTACAATAATTACATTTATATGTATGTATTTGAACAAATTGATATAAATGTCGCTAGTAATGTTTAGATGTTTAAGTATTACTAATGTACATTATTTATATTTAATATGTTGCATTTAAAACACACAAAAAAAAAAGAGAACATTTGATGTACATAGAAAACAAATTAAATTGAATGGAAACGATAATAAAACGAATTAAAAATGACTACAATGTGTTAAAATTGACTAACTTAACGAATGACTCATATAAAAATGTTATTATAACACTTCAATTTTCCATAATTAACAAATGGATATTTATTATTATCGATTGTATAGACTTTAAAAAGAAAAAGAAGAAAAAAAACAAAAGCCCTAAAATGATAAAAGTTTATGAGTAAAGAAATATTTTTTGAATTTATTTTTAAATTTAATTTCAAATTCACATTTTATTTTTGTTCACAAATAATCGATTATATTTTTTTTCTTTGTGAAAAATTTAATTAATGTTTTTATTTTTTATATTTAAATCTTTCCAGAGGAAGCTCGTAAAAAAGGATCAACAGTTTTATTACATTGTCAGGCTGGTATATCACGTAGTGCCACAATTGCCATTGCATATGTAATGCGTTATAAATCATTATCACTTTTGGAAGCATATAAATTAGTTAAATTGGCAAGACCAATTATATCACCAAATCTTAATTTTATGGGACAATTATTAGAATTGGAACAAAATTTAAGAGCAAGTGGTACATTATTAAGTAATAATTCAACACAACAAACAACAACAACAACAACATCAACATCATCAGTATGCCATAATACAAATAATAATTCAGATTCAGATATGGATAGTGATGGTGGTGTTGATGAATTATTAAATGCTAGAATACGTGAATCAAGACAAACAGAAGAAGGTGAATGTTCATCATCATCATGTGGTCATAGTTCAACATCATCATCATTATTATCAACACCAACATCAATAATACCATCAATATCATTATCAGAACCATCATCACCATTTATTATTGATGATGATGATGATCCAATGATAATTGCTACAACAACAACAACAACAACAAATATATTTAATAATACAAAAAAAATAAATTCTAATAATAATAATAATAATAATAAGTTCCTACCCGCCGTTATCGATCAAATTCAAATTTCAACAAATCATTTTAATCATCATAATCCATTACAGCAACAACAGCAACAAATAATCGATGAGAACACAATAGATGACGATACATCGCCTAATTTGCCGAAAAATTAATATTTTAAGTTAATTAATTAATTATTATATTATTACTTCTTTGTTTTTAAGTAGTTTTTAGAAAAAGAAATAAAAAAAAAAAATACAAAACAAAAATACATAAATAATTAAAATAAAAAAAAAATAAATAAATGTATTGAAAAAAAAATATATATTAAAGAAAAAAGTTAGGAAAGAAAATATAATTTAGAATATTTTGTTTTTTCCTATTCTTTTTTAATTTTCTGTAGATAAATTTTTCTTTTTGATTTTAATTTTCGTAATATTTTTGATGAATGTCGATTTTTTTTTCTCTGTTTTTTTTTTTTTTTTAAGTGAACTTCTTATAATTAATTATATAAATAATTTACAAAAAAAATAAAATAATAAATAAACGATAAATAATTCGATTTATTATGAATTTTTAATTACTTTTTTTTTTCTTAAATTTTTATGTTTGTTTTTCTTATTTTTTGGTTTTGTATTTGAATTATAATAAAATAGCAGTAGATGATTTTGAAAAAAAAGTATATGAAATGTGTTTATTAATATGTATAATTATTGGAAAAAATTATTAAGTACTAATTTTATTAATTAAAAAAATACAAAATTTATTCATATTGAAAAAATAAAAAAATGTGTGTGTACTTGTAATTGAAATTTAGTGTCTTTTTTTAAAAAAAAAAAATTGATTTTCTAGTTTGTATTTTGGAAATTTTATTTTATTAATTAAAAAAGAAAAAAAAAAAAGAGGAAAATTTAAAGGGAAATGTAATTTGAAAAATTTATGTTTTATTAATTTTTTTTTATTAAATTTGATTTTATTTCGTTTTTTTCTTGGAATTTTTCTTAATATGTATAAGAAAAAAAAATATATGATTTTTTAACATAAAATTTGAAAAGAAAAATAAAGAAATTAATATAAAGAAAAAAAGAATTTTTCATGTATATATTTACTATTCCTACTGCTACATTATTATTGATTTTATTGTGAATTCATTATTATAAACAAAAACAAACGAAAAAAAAAGTAAAAAAAATAAAAAAAAGAAATGAGTGTATGTGACTTGTATATCATATTATATTATAATATTAATTGAAATAAGTTGAAAAAAAATAAAACAAAATATACCTATATGCGAGTAATATTGTAAGAAAACAAAAAAGAAAACTGAAAAAAAAAACAATGTAAATACAAATTAATTTATTATCAATTTTTTTTGTTTGTTATTATTTGAAATTTTTTTCCTAATTTTTTTTCTTCTTTTCACAAGTTCTCAATTCATTTTTCATTTGAATTTTCTTAAGAATGAAATTTATCATGAGCGAATATGTATTTTGAGTAGAAATTACAAAAAAATAATTGGCATTAAAGTTATAAATACATAAATTAAGATGTCGTTGGTTTGTGTTTACAATTTGTTAAGATTGAATAATCGAAGCTAAAAGAGTAATTTATAGTTTCCGATTGTTTTTTAAAATGTATCAATTTTCCTAGAATATCTAGAACAAAGCGTTTATTGGACACATACAGTTTTATTCCTTGAGAATATAAGTTTAGGAGGAGTAATAAATATTGCAGATAAAATGAACTGTAGGAGATGTACTACACTGATGATGATTTTACAGTTCATTAAAATCGAACTAGACTGGTTTTAACAACAATCCTCACAACAAAAACTGCTTTATGATACTATAGGTGAAGAAGAACCCATAAAGACCCTTAGAAGTACCTACTTAGTAGGATTTCTTACAAACAGACCCAAGAACAAATTTAAATAATCATTGAAAGAAACTTCTATAATCAAGGGTCCTGTCTAGAAACTGTGCAGCCAGAATGACGAATTTAAACTAAAAGAGAGAAAATGATAGAATATACCTTAATAATTCCTATATCGTTCTAAAAAAAAAAAATAAATAAATAACTAATCTAAATAATATTCATTTCTTAGAATTTTAAAATCAAACTAAATCAAATAAGAACAAGAAACAGCAAACACAACAACAAAAAAACAATTGGAAGAAAAAATAAAGATCAAAATATCTAAAATATTTTTAATTTTCATAATCAAAATTCTTTTTCATATGAGATTTTGAAAAAAACAAAAGAAAAATATGTCCTTGACTGCATTTTATCTTTACTGTTTTTTTCTTTCTTCAATCCTTTTTTTTTTAAATTTTTGCTTTAAAAATAAAAATCATGTAGGGTATCTTAAAATAGCAACAATATAGAGGTAAAATATGTTCTTCTACCTAAAAATTTCAGTCATTCTATATTTGCGGTTTTTCTGGTATTTGATTCATTGTAAATTTCTTTGAAAAAATCAAATCAAAATAATGGAAAAAAAAAACATTATTAATTGTGTTTATGTACATTATTGTTGTTAGACACAATTTGATTATGTGATTGGAATTATTGTTTGTTGTTATTTTCTTTGTTTTTTTTTTTAATAATTTTGTATTTAATTAATTATTCCAGTAGCTTAAACATGATGTTGTTCTAACTACTTACATATTATTTTTGCAATTGTTTATTCATTTATTTTCTTGCTAAATTTAAGTAATAAATTTTAGAATAAATATTAAAAGACGGATCTTTGACTTTTTTTTTGTTTGTTTGTTTTCAAAAAAAGCTTTCAATCCTTAATTATGATGATTTCGTGTATATATGTATAAGTAATTAATGCGAAGTAGGTATATACTTATTTAATTGTGAGGCTCTAACGAAAATCGGGAAATCTTTGTAAAGATGTCACCTATCAAGAACCTCTCAAATTAATAAAGAAAAAAAGTGCTAATTAAATAAATTTTAATTTTATCATTAAAATCACTAAAAAAGATTGTTTGGGAAAAAGATACAAAAATTTTTCATATATCACATATGAAAAATAATAATATCCAAATATGTAAGTATAATTATATGGAGAGGTCGCTGGACTTATGTCTGAAAGTCAAAAAATCAATGTGTGATTCATCACATAATATATTATTTTTGAAGGTATATAATAAATAATAATAATAAAAAAAAAAAAACAACATTACATTTATTTATTTACTTAAAATTATGAACAATCTTTATGAGATAATTTTTTGGGAATTTTCTGATGATTTTTATATTCTAAAAAGCCTAAACTAATAAATTCTAATCAAAACGGAACTAACAATATTTTTTCTGTATTTTTTTTATTTATCTTCTTTATATTCACAAATTTGTTGTTTTCGTGTCTTTTTTTTTGTACCAGAATATAAATTTTTTTCACATAAAATAAAATCCCATATGTTATTTTACATATACACGAGTATGTGTGTTTTATACCTAAATGGCATTTTATTTATTAGACGAGACCTGATGTCATCATTCGATTTTATATCACCACATACCAATCCTGTACAATGTTAAATATTCTGTTTAGAAAGAAGAACGATTTTATTCTTGGAAAGCACTTTGAACTATATATTGTCAAAGATGTGTCATTTTGCAACAGGTTGTTTTTTTTTTAAATCTTTTTGTAGATTAAAAAACACATTATTTTTTTCTTCTTCTTATTTTTGTTCTAAAGTTTATGAGAAAAATCGAAAATAAAAAGCAAAACAACACAACAGGCATCCAAAAAACACCTTCAAAATAATTTATGAAGTATATATATTGCAATATATAATAATTATGATAATCTGTTGTTGTGGTTAGTCATCACTTTAAACTTTAAAGTTAATTTGAATGAATTAAAAATTGAAAATCAAACAAACAAACAAAAAAATAATAAAAATAAAAATAAAAAATATTATTACACACAGAAGCACAACCAACCGCACAGGTAGAGAAGGAGAAGATATTATTGTATTATTGTAAAAAAAAAAAATTTTATGTCGATGATCTTTGATTTGTAATTTGATTATTTCATTGACTTTTTATTCATAATACAATATTTACTACGCGACTTTGATATTAAAATGATGTCATATTTCGCAATTAATGTAAAATGTATGTAAAATAATTCTAATTTTATTAGTCTACTACTTAAATTTCCATTCTTATGTTTGTGTAATAACTTTCAAGGATTCTTTTTTTTTTTTTGTTTTTTGGAAAATTTCAAAATATCTTAGCTCGTTTTGTTTATTCAGACGAGTTCATAATTTCTTTACATATTATTAATTTTTTGGGTGTCCTTAGAATCTAGATATTTTTTTTTAACAAACTCCAATTGTCCTTTTAAAGATGAAGCTATTAAAAAATAAAAGAACCTTTGAAAAAGTCCCTAATCTAATTGTCAAGGATTTTCTTCTTTGAAAAGAAATATTGTATCTTCAACACAATCACAAAGTATGTATGTAGATTCTTGTAAATTTTATTTTTTCGCCTTCCTGTTTCATTGTGTAAGAAACTCTTCTGTTCCAAAAAAAAAAGTATAGCTTGTCCTTAGGAATTGGTTTGGACATCGAATGACAGATCCAGAAAATTACTATATGGTCTGCACAATGTATCGATATTACAAGAAACAAATTTTTATTTTTTTTGTTTTCGATATCGAAATTGTTACGAGGAATCTTTTAATCTAGCTAATTATTGAAAAATTAAAAAAAAAAAGATAACATGTTAAAATGAATTGATTAACACTATAATTATTATTGTAATCAATCTATTTTATTTTTATTTTTTCGCTTTTTTTTTTAGCAAATTGGTAAAAAGGTCATCAATGATGATGATGAACTACATATTAAATCATGTATGACGCACATACTTTGTTATTTAAACATTTTAATCAATAAATTATATAATTTGTACATAAAACAGGTAGGAATGCACATTAAAAGCCAAAAAACAAAAAAAATAAATGAAAAAAAAAAGTGTCACTGATAATTTGGTATCAATTTAGGTGTATGATACGTTTAGGGGTATGAGTCATTTAGAACAATTTTTTTTTTATTTTTTTTATTTTTTTCGTTAATTTTATGTGTTGTTTTAGGTTACTTATAATATATTATCAATTCGTGTATACTATTTTCCGAAGGGCTTATCAAAAATAAAACCATGAAGTCATCGTTTTCATGAAGTTTTATTTTTCATTTAACAATTTATTCCTCTTTTTTTTTTTTTTTTTTTTTGGTTTAGCGGTTCTTTATCGTTTATTGTTGGGCAAAATTTTTTTACTTTTAAACTTAAAAAAAAAAAATACAAAAATTTCTTACTTTACATGTATGTTTAACATTTTTTTTCTCTTTACATAAATTTTATTTTTAAATATCTAAATATATTTTAGGTTACGTGCAGTAACCATAAATATAAAAAACAAAAATTATTTACGATTAAAAATTATACGATTTATATCAAAATTCATCATCACACGTTTTTTACATAATTTTACAACATTTTCAACAAATGATGTGAATCATTTTACAAAAGTCAATTTATATCACGTGTGTTATATGTTTTAGATCAATTAAATATTTTGGTAATGTGATTAAAAATCATCATCAAAAGAATAATAATAAAAAAAAAAGACGAAATTCTGTATATATGTATGTAATTGTATTAAGATATTAGAACGCGACGAGTCATTCTTCAAATATTTTGTATTAGTTTCTAAATGATCATATAGAAATTTCTTTTAAATTAAAAAAAAAAACACTACGCATTATTAGGGCAGAGACCACCACCAACCAATTATTCATTACACAAAAATTACAAATGCGTGAGTATTGTTTAGAAAATTTATTGTGAGAGAAAAAAATTTAAAAAAAATTCTAAAATAGTTTATTGGTTCGGTGTTTGTTTTAATGAATAATAATATTGTATCTGACTAATTAGATATTAGTAATTAACAGACAATTGTTAGAGATATTGAAGCTTATTTATACTTTATATACATACATACATAGTTCTTTTAAAAAAAAAAATAATTAGGAATTGAAAAACAAAACTGAATGTGAGAATTGCGTTTTTTCTACAGGCATTCTCCCATTAAGTGAATGATTGTTTAATATTTTCAGTAATTTTCCCAGTCACTTTGGAACCATATTAATTTATATTTTTTTTCCAATTTGTCATTTTAATTGACCGTTTTATTTGATTAATTTTTATTAACTATCTTTAATTCTAAGAGACATCTCACACACAAACTTTATTTAGCGTTGAAATTGTCAAAACAGGGACCAATAAAAAAAAAAATGCTAAATGAAAGGATTACTGAGAAAATTACAAAATTTGCTGAAAGATTTTGTTTAAGTAATTTTATTTCTTTGAAGAAAAACCAACTTTGGGAGAAAAAATAATTCTAAGAACGAGGGGTTGACTGCAGATTTTCTATATTTCTCGAACGTGGATTTTTTCTAACTGTAAAATATACCTTTTCAAATGTCAATGTCTAATCCTTTTGAATTTCATGATTTCTTTCTAGTTCAATAAAATATGCTTATTTAATTGAAAAAGAAATCTCAGTGGAAATTTTTTTTATTCGATTAAAAGAAAATTAAATCCGTGGAAAAAATTCATTCGTAATGAAAAAAAATATATATATACGTATATCGTATATGAAATTGGTAACAAATAAAAATACAATATTATGAAATACTACGATGAATTATCCCGAGATCGTCCCTTTAAAATTAATTTAGGGGGTGGCTATTTTATTGTAATACATTATTCATATTTGTATTTGAATTACATGACTCACCCTTCTTAATGGTGTTCAATCACACAACGTTTTCAAAGAAGGAATTGTTCAGTGATTCTTATAATTATTATTATTGTATTTAATGATGATGCTTTATAGCTTACTCACAAAAAAAAACTTCAAAGTAAATAAACTACCGCTTTATGCTTACAAGAAATTAGTAATAATAAAAAAATCTTTAATTTTTTTTTTTATCCCACGTTTTATTTTTAATAACAAAATCGTGAAAAAACGGTATCAATTTTGGATTACAATGTGTGGTAATATCATTACTTAGACACTACGAGTATATGATATGCATATATTATAGGAATAAAAAAACAATCGGAAACGCTTTTCAAATAGAATAAAAGTGAAATCATTCAATAAGAATCATCATTTTCATTAGAATTCTTCAAATGAGGATTAGTAATATATAGTCCAAAAATCATGGAAGTTTCTTTGTAATCATGATTTTATTTTTCCTTAGAAATCCTTATAATTTATTTTCATAATTAAAAATTTAAAAAAAAAAAAAAAGAACACTTAAATGTATTTAAGTGTTTTATTATCCTTTTTAGTGATTTTCATATCCTGATAAATGACTAATTGTATTATGACTAATTCAATTTACCTGAAATTCAAATGATGAATCATGTTATATAGTGATCCTTAAATTTTGTTTTGTTTTTGATAAACGATCAAAAATATAAAGCAAAAACGTATATACGAGTAGCTATATACTTCACAAGGATAGACGAAGTAGTGTTACAGACTCTGAATATACACGATAAACGAACATTTACAGGTGTACATTACCTGCTTCTATTTCTACTTTAATTTTCAGTACCTATTTGAAAATTTCAATTAATGAATGTAAATCATGTTTATTTTTGTTATCCTTTCACAGAAAAAAAAAAATACCAGTTTTCTTTTATTCTTCAAAAGGAAGTCTATTTATCAACAAAAAAATAAATATGTGTACAATATGATTTTAAATTGGTATTTAAGGATTCTGGTCTCTGGATTATTTTTTTTTTTAATTTTAATTATTTTTTAAATCAATTTTGACACTCTTTAGTTTTTTTTTCTATCAACAGTATTTTAGAAAATTCCTTTTTCCATATTGATGTTTGAAACAATGTTTTCATTTTTAAATTTTTCAATTATACGATCCACCCACTTATGTTCTGCATAATTTAAATTGCTGTATGTGAGTAAAATAAAAAAATTATTCAATTTAAAAAAAAAAGAAAAAACGTTAATTTTTAATGAATTTAGTATTACTTTAATTTTTCTTGGCAAAAAATTTTTGCAATAATTTGTTGTAATGAATTTAACCAAAAATGATTTTCTTTATTTTGAGCTTCTAATTCTTGAATACGTAATCGATAATTTGTGTTCATGTTAGAAAGTTTAATTAACTGTAAATAAAATATGGGAAAAAAAAAACGTTTTTAATGTTTTTTTATGGTTTTTAATGGGTCTTATGTATGAAAATTTCATAGCACAATTACATTAATTTTCCATAAAAGTTAATAGCAACAAAATGTGGCAACATTGTTTGTAGTTTTCATTAGTATAATTCGCCTAAAAATATGCAACAAACATGTTCAAAAATGATGCTATAAGTTTAGTGAATTTTTGTTTTGTCTGTAGTCTGTACCTTCGAAAATTCAATATAAAAAAAATGTAAGGATCAAAATTAATAAAATCTGTGCCGCTTAAGCACCACAATTTCCTTTCACCTATCTTTATTCGAAATTTCATGAAAATCGGTTAAGAAATGTAGACTGTATGTAGGCGGTCACTTTGCAGGCCATTTCATTAAATTGGGCTGAAATTTTTTATTTTTCAAAAAAATAAACGAATGAAGAATGTTTAATAAAAATTTTAATAAAAAAAAAATGTTAGAAATAAATCGAATCGAATATCTTTTCATATGAGGATTTATTTTAGTATCGTGCTGTGTCGACAACAGCATCTAAAAAACTGTAATTAATTTGTCCTCTTCAATTTAATTCTGAAGCTGCCTTTGAAAAATTTGATAAGGAAACAAATCTATAAGATAAAAAAAAGTGCAAACGGTAAAAATGCTTCTAAATTTTCGAAACTAAAAATTCGAAATCGACTTTGAAGTAATTCCATCAGTTTTAAAAAATTTTATTTATAAAAAATATGCATTTTTTAAGATTTTTTTTTAATGTTTTAAATTCAAAATTATTAAATATTTTGAAAAAAAAAAATTTTGGGAAAATGTAAAAAAGTTTGAGATGTGATGAAAAAAAAGAAGAAAATTCCACAAAAGTGACCCCGACGTGATTTGAACACGCAACCTTCTGATGCGCTACCGTTGCGCCACGGAGTCATATTTATTTCAGGGACTGTATGCCTATATAATCGACTCTCTTGAATGTATATTTTTAATTTCTATGATTTTTCTCCTTCAAAGGTAAAAATAAATTGTTAATTAAAGGTGTCAAGCAGTTTATATTTAAATTTAAATACTAAAGATTCCTAAACATAATCTATCGAACTTGTGAAAACGAAACTAGAAAAAAAAGTACAGACTAGCTATATGTAGCACTCAAATAATAATCAACATGTATTTATGAAATGTATACACTAGAGATCTGTGAACCATTTTACGCAATGCAATGTAACAAATAAATAAAAACATACGAAATGAATTTCAAAAAATTAAATTTACCTCAGTTTTTTCTTTTCGATTTTCATATTCGAGTTCTCTTTTTAAAATTTCATTTTTCAAGTCTTGAAACATACTTAAAATTTCATTATATTCCGATCTGTTTATGTAAAAAAAAAAAAAGTTAAGATGAAAAACAAAATTAAATAGAAAAATTTTACTTCAACATTAAAAATGCTTCGTCCTTTTGTAATTTCTTTAAATTTTCAGCATCAATTTTTGTTAATATATCCATAGTTTCTGCACAATAATTACAAATAATTGAAGAATTCCATGTCTAGTTAAAAAAAAAAATAATAAAATAAAAAAAGTAATAATTAATATTAATTTACTGAATAAAAAATAATATGCTTCCTTCCTGATAACAAACTATTTGGAACAGGAAATGAAAGTTTTTAATCAAGAAATACGAGAATTTTATCATAAAAGTAAACGTAATAAAGCCCTAGAAATTCTTTGAGACATGTTTTCCAGAGTTTCATATATACATATTATAGGTACATGGTAATCGTAAAAAACTATAGTCATCTTTTTAAAAAAACACAAGATATTTGAGGTAATTTTTCATTACATATAAGTATAATACATTTAAGTTGATTATTAATTTTATTTTAGGCAGTTTTTTTTTTTTTGAAGAGTCCTTATTTTTCGTTAAATTTTTCATACCTGTGTATTTTTATCTAGTTTCTGTTTATTTTGTTGAAATAAAATTTTCTGAAATTCCATAAATTTCATTTTCATTTTCATTAATTCATCTTCAAGGTGTTTACTATGTATTGCATGCTCTTGTTTTATTCTATATATAAAAAAAAAAAAAAAAAATAAATAAATTATGTAATTATGAAATATATTTTATATCTTTTTACTTACGCCCTTAAAGTATCATTTTCTTTTATGATATCGTATAATTTTTTTTGTAAAATTTCCATATCAGCATTATTTTCATTATATTCATTGTCTGCTGATTCTTCTCTAAATGAAGATGATAATGGTAAATTTACAATATTGATATCTGATGTTATTTTTTCACAATAAACAGACTCATTACTTTTTAGTGTATATGGAGGAAATGATGTTAATGACAATGATGGCGATGATGATGTTGACGACGTTGATGGTGATGATTGTGCTTTATTAATAGGTGATTCCAAGGGCTTTGATGACATTAATTTTGATGATGTATCCATTGAATTCGATATTGCTTGCAGTGGTGAATGTAATAATTTTTGCTGATTATTATTATTGTCATCATTATTATGATGAGGAATTGATGCTAATGGTAGAATTTGTGTTGTTGAGGTAGGTAATGAAGTCATTGATGATGTGATTCCAATTGAGGTTGTCTGATTTATATTTACTACATACAACTATATATGAAATAATTATTTTTAAATACATTAAAAAGACGTTCTAAATGGTATAAGAAAAAAAAAATTCAATATTTTGTATGTACATACATTTCCAGAGAATGATTGAATCAATTTTGAAGAATCAATTATTGTTTGTTTCTTAGAATCTGTAAAAATATTTTCAATTGGAAGAAGAGCTTGTAAACTATTATTGGCACAATTTAAATTTAAATTTTCAATACAATCAATATTTTGATTGATATTATTCAAATTGATTAATGTATCAATGGGTTTTTCAATAATAATTGATTTCATCTGTTGTTCAATATTTTTTTCTTTTTTCTTATTCGTTTGTTTAACTTGTTTTTTTGATAATGAATTTTCAAATGTATTAATATCATTTTTAAAATCGTTCTCAATTTGTATTTCATCATTTTCATTTTCACAAGAACTTTTTTTTGAACAGCTTTCAGAATCGGTTTCAAATGATGATGGTTCATAACTAAGTTCTGTAGTTGTTGTAACAGTACTATTTTCTGTTGTAGAGCTCATTTTTTTTTTAATGAGAAAAAATTGTATAAAAATGAAATATTAAATTTTGAAAACATAGAAGAAAAATAATTCTTTAGTATAAAAATAAGGGTGGTAAATGATGTTTATTTATAAACATATGAAAATTAAATGAAAATAAAAATGAAGGTAACTTTGATAATTTTTAAAATTTGAATATTTCATGACATCCCTTATTCTAATTTATCTATAGATTATTTTTGTTTTAATTTTTTTTTTAAAGACTAAAAAATGGAACAAAATACTACTGAAAGACTTTTTGAAGATAATAAAAGTCCTGGAAAATCAGAAAATGTAAGACAACGAATCGTAAATGAATTTTACAAGATTTTGTTGCCGTGTATTGTCGAGAATTGGGAGAGGGTGGTATGTGTATTTTAGGGGAAATGTTAAAAATATGATAATTCTGGATTATTATTCTTTAGAAATGCAACAAGAAAGATTTGACAGAAGATGTAGTAAATGAAATGAAAGATGAAGAGAATATTATGGTTACAGAGAAAAAGAAATGTGTAAAAATTTATTTTAAAAATGGAAATATTTATGAAGGTGAAATATCGAATATGAGATTCCATGGAGAAGGACGATTTTACTGGAGAGACGGTTCTGAATATGAAGGTAATGAAATATATATTTCTAAAAAATTAAATATAATTGGAATTAAAATTTTGTGTAATTGTTTTTAGGATTTTTTGAAAATGGATTTATCACAGGTTTTGGAAAGGTTCTATCTTTCAATGGTTTTATTTACATGGGTAAAATGCTTTCAAATCATCTTTATGGACAAGGTGTATTGATTACTGATCAATTTTTATATGTTGGTGAATTTTTTAATTCAAAATTTCATGGTAATGGAATTCTTCAGAGCAAAAATCAAAATTCATCAATTCCACAAGCTGGTGATGTTTATATGAAAGGATATTTTGAAAGAAACAAATTGAAAAATGGTATAAGAGCATATTCAAATGGAATTTTTAATGGATTTTTTGATGAATTTGGAGCAAGAAAAGATGGTGAAATGATATTTATAAATAATGATTATTACAAAGGACAATGGTATGAAGATGAATTTTGTGATTTTGGTATTTATAAATGGAATATTTCAAGTAATTGTATAAATAAATGTTTGAAAACATTACCTGCATATTATAAAGGATATTGGGTAGATGGTAAACCTCATGGAGTAGGAATTTTAGAATATGATGAACGAATTACGTTTTGTATTTGGAAATATGGAATTCAAAATGGTTCTGGTATGATAATAGCCGCTAATGGAGATGTATTTGTTGATGAGAAGATGTTTGAAAATGGTCAATATATACAAGGATACAAAATAGTATTAAATGAAGAAAAAATTAAAATCATCATTGAATTACTCGGATTTTTTGATAATGTATTCCATGTTGAAACGACTTCGAAAGCCAGTACATTTTCAAAGAATATTCAAGTATCTAAAGATATTAAAAGTGAAGAAATTAGTTTATCGGAATTTATTGAAACGAATTTTTCAAGTAACATGAATGAATTGAATAAAATTAAAATTACTTTAGAAAATTTATCAAAAAATTCTGAAAATAAATCAAATATATTTACAAAAACAAAATCATACATTAAATCTGATTCAACAATTTTTGTGACTAATGAAGATCATTTTAAAAATTTTATTAAACTTTTAACAGTAAATTTAAATGATAAACTTAAATCAAAATGTCCACCATATTTTTTTCCAATGTTTACAATTGATTATTGGAAAATACCTCTTATACAATATTTAATTGAATTATTACCAAAATTTGATAATAATTGTTTTTTAGATTTTGTAATAAAATCTATTAATCAAGCGATTATTTCAAATTTTCATAATATTGAAATATTATACAAGAATTATGCAAAATTAAGTATGGAATATTGTTGTCGAGATGATATTGTTATGACAAGAATTGGTCTTTGGTTATTTTATGATAATATATTTAAAAATATATCTAAAATTTCAATATGGAATTTAATTCAGGAAGCTGATAAAATATGCATAAATTTAATTATTAATGAAAAAAATCCTTTTGAAATTGTTTATTATTATCAATTTATTAAACATCTATTGTTTATTGTAACAAAATTAATTAATAGAAATTCTTATGTACGAGAAAATTTAATAAAAAATATTTATTATTTTTATGAAATTTTTTCACAAATTTTTATAATATTTTTACGTGAAATTATTGAAAAAAATCAAATAATATCGATAAAAAATGATAGTATACTCGTAATTGAAATGATTCAAAAATATCCTGAAATTTCTATGGACTTATTGAAAATGATAAAAAATATAAATTTTGATATTAGAAATACGTATAGATTTTTAAAAAATTTAATAGAAGATGAAGAATTCAATAAATTAAAAATCAATGATGATATTTCAATATTTTCGTTAAAAGTGAATAGTAAAGGTAATAAATATTTTTGTAACTTTTTGATTCAGAATTATTTTAATCTTATAAGAAAAAATTTTATATTTCTTTCTGCGGTTCAATTATATAATTTTTTTTCTATTCTTCTTTCATTTTCAGATAAATTTTCAACAAAAGAACTTTTAGATTGTATCTGTGAAATTTTCCCTTATATTAAAAACGATGAATTCATAATAAAAACAATCTTTTCAGTAACACCTTTGGAAATATTTCGAATTATAATAAAATTATTTGAACATTCGATTCGGTTTAATTAAATACGAATTGAGATTATAGTGAAAAATTATTATTTTTTCATATTTAAAAAAATTTTATTTCTTTAATTTCGGACTTCTTTTTAAATTATAATTCATTTAAATGCATCAACAAAAACAACAAATAATATATAAATTTAAAAAATGTATAAAAAAAACATAAATAATTTCAATATACTAAAAATATATTATTTTCGTTTATTTTGAATTCTTTTTTTTTTCTTCTGTATTCTTTGGCGAATTATAAAATAATAAAATATTTTTTTGCTAATTTCCACTGATTTAAATGTTTGTCTTATTTTTGTTTTCTAAATTCTAATCATTTAAAATTTACTTTTCAGGTTCTGCTGCTGGTGGTGTAACCCATCCACCAAAAGCATTTTCTAATTCACCAGCTATTTGCATACATAATTTATCATTATATGGTGCAGCTGCAATTTGAAATCCAACTGGAAGACCATCATTATTTAAACCCATTGGTACATGTGTTGCAGGAAAACCAAAAATATTAAATATAGTAGGAAACATAACACCAGGAAAATTTGTTACTGTTTGATTATGTCTTAGAGCTGGTTTATGATATGTTGGATAAAAGAAGACACCGTCATCACCGAGCATTTCCTTTAAACAAAATAAAAAAACAAATGATGAAAATTAATTAATTTCTAAGAAAAACATACGATTTGTTCGAGAGAAAAAAATATCTTTGCACAAATATTTTTCTTACAAGCATTTTTTGCCTAATAGATGCTCCTTTTTTAACTAATTCTTTACGTCTTTCTTCACTTAAAAAACCATTTGTCTCTTGTAAGGTCATAACAAATAATGAAGCAAAAGAATATTTTGGTTTTCCAATTAAATGTTTAAAATATTCTATCATAATACTATCCTTTATCTGAAAAATAAATTATATTTAATTTAATTAAAAAACTTACGTCATAATTATTCATTTTTATTTTAAATATACTTTACCTTGGGATCATCAGGATGTAATAGAATGTTTGGAATATCTTCAATTTCAAAAGCACTTGCTAAACTAGATTCCATTGTATCTGTTAAATGTAGAAAATCTGCCTGGTAACGATAAAAGTATATACATATATAAGTGATAAGTGAAATAGAAAGGAAAAATTGAAAGAAGAAAAAACAAGTCAACAATATTCGAAGGTTCTTTTTGTGAAGTAATTTTTTTTTAAATTTTTATATTGTATGGAAAATGATTTGTTTTATTAAAAAAAAAAAAAAATTCAAATTACGTGAGATTCAATTTTGTCAATGCAATGTCGTAAAAGTGTGTGGTATTTTTGTTGGCAAGTATATAATAACATACATGAACTTCGTTAGGTATGTACATATGTACATATATGTATGGTATGTTCATAGTATAGTACTTATATATGTAATTTTTCATGTAAGTAGGTACTTTAAGTTCAAGTTGAATGTTTATTTAAAAGAAAAGAAGAAAAAAGAAAATGAAATACAAAAGTGTTTTTTTTTTAAATGTTTTAATTTTTTTTCATATTACCTTTTGTGTTTTAAGGCCAGATGCTTTGAAATAATTTACAGCTCTTAAAATAGATAATTTAATATCAAAATCAACTGGAGCATGAGTAAATGTGAATCCAGCATCTTCTAAATAATATATCTTAAAAGTAGATGAAAATTTTTAATTAAAAATTTAATTAAACATTTTATTTGTGTGTGTGTGTGTGTGTGTGTTTTTTTTTATTGAAAATTTTACCTTAATATCTTTTGTATTAATTTCTTTTGAAATTTCCATTTTATGTGCATTATCTCCGGCCATAATATACGTTAAAATTGGTAAATCTTTTGCAAAACGTGTTATTGGTCCAAGTTGTAATTGAAAAGCAAATTTAGGATCAGATGATGTTGGAAAATGACCTTTAATCGAAACTAATCCACCAGTTGGTTTATGACCAAATATTCCATTAAATAAACCAGGTACTCGTATTGATCCTGCAACATCAGACCCAACACCAAAAACAGTAGCACCAGCGCCATTTAATGCGCCTTCACCGCCAGATGATCCACCAGGAGTACGTCTTGTGTCATATGGATTATTACATCGTCCATTTAATATTGTATTCGTTTCCCAACTTAAACAATATTCTGGATTTGCAGAAACTAAAAGTGGTATAGCTCCGGCTGATTTTAATCTTTCAACAACTTCTCCATCTTGTGTAGCTATCATTCCTTTTCGTGGAATACTACCAACCTCTAATGGCATACCTACAGACAATTGAAATATTTTTCTTTAAACGATATGTGTCGTTTGATATGTCATGCAATTGCAATTTAAATTTAAAAAAAAAAACAATTTCTAAAACCAGTCTAACTAACTCTATTACTTATTATTTTTATTATTATAAAATTGCAAATACCTGTATCAGGCTTTTACCTTTAAGTGAACATGACTCTTTAACAGTGAATGGTACACCAAGTAGAGGATATTTTTTCACAATTTCTGTAGGTGATGTATTTGAACAAATATGATCAGCTTTTTGTGCATCTTTGATTGCATCTTCAAAACGATCTTTAATAACTGCATTTAAAATAGGATTAACATCTTTTATACGTTCAATATATGCTTTAACAACATCTTCAGATTTCACCTATAGAAAAATTTTCTTTTTTAATTTAAATGCAATAAAAAACACTACTTTTTTAAAAAAAAAAACCTTATTTACCTCTTGAGCACGAATTTTTACTGCTAAATCAATTGCTGAAATTTTTAATAAATCACTTCTAATTGGTGGTAATTTTTGTTTTTTAAAACCTCCTCGAATTATTAAAATAGGAGTAATTATTATTCCAACAACATTCAATAAAAATCCGAAAAATCGTATTATGATTTCCATGTTTTTTTCTTTTCTTCTTCTCTTTTTTATTATTTTATATTTCAAAATCTGATGAAGTATATAATATAATATTTGTCAAAAAATTGAAAAGAAAAACAAAGCAACAACAACAAAAATAAAAATAAATCTAAGGTGATTTAAAATTTTTTATTTGTTTACCACAAAAATTAAGTAACACAAAAAAAAAGTAGTTTACATATATTTAAAGAATTTTAAAAACCGAGAACAAGTTCAAAATTAACATTGTTTTTTAAATGTGCGATTTAATAAAATTTTCCAGAAGATATCATCATACCGAATAATGTTTAAAACACTATATACTATATTTAAGATACATTCTGCAATATATTACAGATAAAGCTCCTTTTATCATTCGAAAATTAATCTTAAAATATTTTTAAATGAAATTGCACAAGTTCACACATGCTTTAAACAATTTTAATAAAATGTTTTTGTTTTTTTTTATCTCTAAAGGCAAGCGAATTTATTTTCTATATACGAGTAGATACTCATATCATATTGAATAAATTTTCCGTTAATTGAATAAAAGAGTATCTTGTATCTCGGAAAAATGAAGTTGAAGTTGAGTCAAACTTTATTCAAGTTAAAGATGGTGATCATAATATTATGTATAGTAGAAACAAGTTTTTTTTTTTCAATACAAGTTTTTAGTTTTTGTACATTGTAAGTCATTTGATTGATTAAGTGTTTTTTATTTTTTGTTTACTGGTTTGTTTATTATTTATTTTTTTATTTTTAAATAATTAAGAGTTTATCTGACCGACCTTGGACTTGGACGTTTAATAATCATTTTATACAATAAGAATAGTCTTTTACATTGAAAAAAATTAAATTAATTGAACTAATAATTATATTAATAAAAAAGAAAAAAATTTTTAGTGGAAATTTATAAAAAAACAAAATCTATTAAATCACAAAAGTAAGTGAAAATCGCATTTTAATTTGATTCGTACGAGTTTATTATTTTTTTTTTGTTTTTTCAAAAGAAAATAAAATTTTTTTATTACGTATATTAAAAAAATATTGCGAGATGCTGTGAATAAAGTGCGGCTTAAAATATAATAATAAAAAAATCATAAAAAAAAAAACAAAATATACTGTCTGGCTATTGACTTTGGTATCAGCTGTTGTTGTAAAATATGAGAGGAAGGTGTAAAATGAAGTAAAATTATGAATTTTTTTTAAAAAAAATTAAATTGCAATCATACCAGGAAAATTTACATACGTTATTTTCTTTTGTTTTGTTTTTTTTTTTACTTTTCTCATAAAGTAGATGCATTTTACTCATATTTCAGTATGTGCAGTTACTCAAATTTCAGTAAAATGATTTATTATTTAAAAAAATTTTACAATTGAAATTGTGTATACTAATTGTACATAATGTATACCTTTACCTACATACATATACGTATGTACATATGCACATCATTTATCAGACTAAAATATATTATGGACCTTCGAATATTTGTTGAAATAATCAATTCATCAGTTTGTTTAGCCAAGATTCAATCATGTATAACATAATATTTGTAATGTAGTACATTATTATTACATATATTATTATAATTATATGTACAAAGTGTAAAATTACATACATACATCATATACCTATGTATTCGCATTTATTTGATTTATAATATGTGCAATATTTGTATATATGATGGAGTTATACTCTTGAATACTATGTACAAACTGAAATTTTATCCATTTATGTCAAGATAAGATTTTTCCTTTAAATGCATTCGTACGCATCTACATGAATTGTTTTTCTGTTGGTTTTTTGTATTTTAAAAATTAATTTATTAAATTTAACAGATTCTTTTCTTAATTAACGAAATAATAGTAAATTTATCAATAATTAAATAAAATTATAATTATTTAACGAGATTTTTTTTTAAAATTAAAATTCTAGAATAACTGGAAATTTTTTTTTTAAGAAGATTTTCGTTTAAATTTCTTGATACTTAATTTATGTTGTCTTTTTTTTCAGTTAATAGTGCATGCGGTAAATTTTTTATACACGTTTAAGTATTTAAAATAGTTTATTTAATTTTCATTGTTGGTAAAATTCAGTTGATTTTGTTTTAGCTTTTTTTTTTTTCAAAGTTGTGTTCATAAATAACATGTTTTTTGATAACTATTCATAACTATATGTTTTTGTTTTTTCGAAAGAATTGGAATGAGATATGCTCAATAATAAAAACTCGGATATAAAATACATTTTATTAATAATAAAAGTTCAAATTAAAAATTGATCAATAAATTAAATAACGTAGTCAAACTTGCTTTCTTAGTTAACAAAAAAAAAAAAAAAAAAACAATTAAAAAATTTATCAATATGTGTAGTGGAAAATGCTCTTGAAATTGAAAATGGCTTTATGCTCTAAAAAATGCAATCCCTCTTTTCTTACCTAATTGAATTTGTTAGACAAAATGTTCAAATAATTTTTATTCTTTTTGTAATTTATTCGACTTTTTAAACTATGAAACATTAAAGAAATCACACAAGTATATATATGTAAGTTCACTACAACAATAACAAATTTCAAATTGAACCACAAAAACTTATTTAACTTATTTGATTTTTTTTTTTTTTTTTTTGATTATTTATGTAAAAAACTACAAACGTAATGAATGATTCATTATAGAAAAGAAAAAAACAATTTATATAGGTAAATAATAAAAGTATGTATTTAAAGTGTTATAAATTAAAATTTAATTATGAAATTTTTTTTTTTTCAAAGTTGCAACCGCACAATATACAGACAAAAAACCATATAATACACAGGTTGTATACTTTGAAAATTATTTTTAATTTTATAAATTATTATTAAAAAAAAAAAAATATTAAATTAAAAAATAATTTATTTTTTTGTTATTTTCAATGTGATTTTTGACGTAAATAAGGATCCCCTTAAGTATTCAACTGAATTGAAAAACAAAAAATAACCGACAGACAATTTAACGTATAACCGAAAACAAAAAAAAAATTAAATAAAAAATTCAGGTTTCAAAGATCACATAAAAAATATTAATTTAACAAAAAAAAAAAAAAAAATCTAAAATTTAAATTTAATTTTTAAATTCTTAGCAAAAAAAAAAAAAAACGGAAAAAAGAATTTTTGTTGTTGTTACTGTCGTTGAGGTTTTTTGTTTTAATAAATTTATTATTTTTTTTATAATTGCAACAAGTGATAATTTAATTATTTATTAAACAAGTTAATAATTTTTTTTAAAATTAAAAATGAATTGAGAACTTAACAAGAAAAAAAAAATACTACTATATTTAACAAAAATTGTTATTCTTACTCACCAAACAAGTTTTATATGTATATTGTTTTCTAAAAATATATATTTATCAAGGAAATAATAATATGTAAATAATATGTGGAATATGTAGAATATTTAATCACTATTTTTTTTTAACGTAGAAAATAATAAAATAAAAAAATACACATACTCGTATATAAACGAACACTTTAAAAAGTAATTTTTTTTTTTTTAAATTGAATTTTAATTTATAATTTGAAATGTAAAATCAATGCTATGATTTTTTAATTTATATTTTACTTGTTGTTCTTCAATGTAATGTACATTTGTATGTATGTATGTTATGTGCTTTAATAAAGTTAAGAAGTTTAAATTGAAAAGTGGAATATATGAAAACTCGATAGGATTTTTTTTTAGAGGTTATAGGTATTCAACCGTATTCAATTTTTATGAAAATAATTTTTTACTTACTTTTTTATTTTATTATTATTATTTTTTTTTTTTTGAAATTTAAAAGCTTAAAAAAACTACTGATTTCAGTTATTAATTCAAATATATATTTTTTTTAAAAAGCACAAAGAAAAATTCATGCGAATTAACAATATGAAATTCTGTTTAGAACTAAATTTTCATCATTATGATACGAATAACAAACCAAAGAAAAAAAATTTTATTGTCATTGTTAAAACTGCTTTTTAATCTTTTGAATTTTTTTTTTATTTAGTATAGTATACATCAGCTTAAAAATTGAAAAAAAAAAAAGATACAAATTTATCATAGTGATACTGCACATTTATATATACTTATACTTATATTGGTAAAAATTTAGCAATTTTCTTTTATTATCATTACGTTTTCTTTTTTTTTATATTTATTGTAATTTAAAAATATAAATATAAAGCACCCATGCGATGAAGTGCAATTCTCATGAAGGCCATTCTTACGGCCTATTCAAACTTTATTATAACTGTACACTTTTTTCTTCTTTATTTTTATGAGGAAAATTTAAAAGTCAGCAGTACTTTACGATTATATATACAACAATAAACATTAGACTAAATATTTTTTTTTTAAATATTAAACAATCTGAATGTTATTAAACATACATACATACATATATGTGTGTATAGATAAAATGTTTAAATTATACTTGTAATAAAAGTATTATGTGTATTATTTAATTTTCTTATTTTACGCTTTCTTTTTCGTTTCAAGAATCATATATTCACATTATCTTATAACAGCTGCGATGATAAAAATGCCGGGTTCTTAGGTCCGCGACTAAAATTTTTAAAAGGTCATTTACGTTTAAAAATATAGATAGTAATGATTTTGTTTGTAGATTTTTGATTTTTTATTTAAATGTCTTATCAATTTTTCCGTATTTTTTTAAATTTTTTATACATTTATTTTTTTTAGTAAATTGTTATCGAAATATATTTGTAAATAAAATTCAACTTAACAAAAAAATAAAATAAAGAATATGTAATGAGAATAACAACACTAAAACTGAACTTCAATATGTGAACGTACCTATACTTCTTTTAATATATCAAGTGTGTACTATTATTGTTTTTGTTTAGATTCAGCGCACATTTTTCAACTCATATATGTACATTAAAGAAAACAATTACAAATGGTCATAACAAACGAGCTTTTAGGATAAAAAAAAACTTTACAAGAAATATTTGGGGAAAGTTTTAACTAAATAAAAAAAAACCAAAAACCGTTTGGGGAAAGTAGATAATGAAAAATTAATAAATAATAAATGATAGTAAATTCACCTAATTGCATTTTATAAATTCACACACATATATCTGAAAGTACCTATATAGTATTTTAAAAATGATATTTATTATGATTCTAAATTATTATGACTACAGGTCACGTTTTTCTATGGAAATTCTAATTATAATTTATATCATATCATATTATAATGTGTATGATTCTGATTTCTGATATATTTAATAGATAAATTGCAATATTTATGAATTATAATTGCTTGGAAAATTCAAAGTCCATGTAAGAAAAGATTAAAACAAAAAAAAAAAAACCGTAATCTTAGAATTACAAGGTTCTAAAAGCAAAAAATAAAGAAATACAAATAAGATAATCAGAGTCAGAGTTCTGTATTACGGAACATGGAATTATGTAAACGTTGTCTTAACTTAACAGTCGGAGTTATATATACATATTGTATATATTGACGCATTCTTTTAAGGAAAAAAAAACAGATTTCGTTATATCGAGTGGTCCAGGTTCGATAGGTATTCTTTTTGTCTTTATTATAGCCAATGGTAAAAATTTTTCTACGAATCGGGAGTATTTTGAAATTGAAAATTTATAAAATTCAAATGGCTCTACAGTCCAGAATATACTAGCCTTCTCAAGTTAACTTGAGGATTCTTGACCATTTTTATGTCTATCTTTTTATATCATATATGTAAATTGATAATATGAATAATTTATTCCACACTTACAGATCGAATGCAAATAGAATCTTCAAAATAATTCTAATTAGATTTATTGTATGAAACCTTGTAATTTTAGGGTTGCGACTGTCCACACAATTAAGTTGTATTTTTTTAATTAAAGCTATTATCATATAAAAACCTGTGCAGTTTGCCTTTTTTTTTATTAGCCTGCAATTAATTTTATTATTCTTTATAAAATATAATTAATTTTCAATATTTTATTTTTTTAAATCCATGAAAAAATTATGTCCTGAATAAAACTTAGGTGTATCATTTGATTTAATACAGTTCAGTTAAGGATATATCCAAGAAAAAAAAAATTATATCATAATAAAATGTCAATAGAAAATGGAATTAAACCATTTCTTATTTTATGTAAAATATTAGGATTATCATCATTTAATCATAAATTAAAATTTTTTAATATTTTACATATATTACGTACAATAATTTTAACAATAATTGCAATTATTTATTATTATATTGATTTAAAAAATTCATCAAAAAATTATAATAATACACGTATAAAATTAATGTTTCAAATAAATCAAATTAGTTATGTAATATTATTTTGTGGTATAACAATATCAAATATATTTTATGATAAATTAATTAATAATTGTTTAATTGAAATTAATCAAATACATAATATCATATTAAATGAATTAAATACAAATAATTATGAAATTTTATGGAAATCAAAAAAAATTAAATTATGGTCAATTGGACAAATTATTATTATATTATTAATTGCTATAATTGCATTTGGTTTTTCATCATATAAAAATATTGATAGGACAATTGTTAATATATTTATTGAAATAATTAATAATTTATATGTATTATATTTTTGTAATGGTTTATTAATAATATGGAATATTTTTCAATGGTGTAATGTTCATATTAAAATATTAAATGTTAGTTTAATAAGTGATTTAAAATATATTATTGATATACATTCAAAATTAATAATAATAACAAAAAATTGGAATCGAGCATATAATATTCCATTATTATTAATTATAACACATGCATTTGTTATTGTAACAACATCAATTGTTAAAACATATGATGAATTCAATGATTCAAAATATTTTAATGATAATGAAAATAATATAGTAATTTGTATGTTTCGTGAATTAAGAAATGAAATTTTACAAATTTTTGTTGTAATAGCATTAATTGTATGTTCAGATAAAATATCACAAGAGGTACATATACATAATATGTAATTTCAATTTATCTTTTTTTTTAAAAATTCATTTAAAATTCATATTTGATTTAATGATAATTTTCTATTATTTAGGCAAATCTCACTGGTATTTTATTACATCAAGGTTTTACTGGAATGTTATATCTCAGACAAGATTTAACAATTTTTTCACTTACTTTATTAACAAATAAATTAAAAATAACCGCTTGTCATATTTTAACAATCGATTTTACATTATTTTTTGCTGTAAGTTTTAAAATTTAATAAATTTTATAATATTTACAAAATTTTTATCACAAATCTTATTTTATTAACATTTTTTTGTTGTTGTTTGTTTTTAATTTCAGTTAATTGGTGGAATTTCTACGTATTTAGTTTATTTTTTTCAGAGTAAAAATTAAACAAAACAAAAAAAATAAATAAATATTCTATCATATTTGTTTTTGATTAACTATTTAAATTTTTTAATCAGAAATACACAAATGATTATATCATTCATAATAAATATGTTTAATAAAAATATTACGCACAAGCATACACGCACATTGGATTGGAAATTTTAAAAATAATTTTATTACAATAAAAGAAAATATTGAATATAAAATTTGTTATCTTTTTGTTGTTTTTGTTTTTACGATCGATAAAACTTAAGAAAAAAAAAAGAATTATTTATCTATTTGATTTTTAAATTAAATTATCAAAACAAGAAAAAAAGAAATTGATAAAAGCTTAAATTGTGTTATTGTACTTACTCTTGAGAATAACTAGCCTATACGCTAGTACTAATGTTAATGGTCTGAATCCGCCTCCGTAACTGGTACCATTCTATTTGTTGCTCAACGAAAAATAAAAATAAATTAATTAAAATATAACGTATAAAATATCAAAAATTTAAAAAATAAAAAAACTTTTTTTTACTTAAAATACTAATTGAATTTCATTTATCTAATAATTAACCAATTAATTGAAATAATCGTTACAAAATAAATAATTCAAATATACAAACTTTGCATAAACGTAGGCGTAATATAAATGTTTGAACTTGTTGTATCCAAAATCAGCTGATGATGGGAACTGTCAAAATTCTTATCAAATTTATTGTTATCACAAGAATGTCGTAACATATTTTGTGCTCATCGCACCGGTGTCGAAGATTCTAAATTTTGTAAATTTTCTTCCATTGTTTTTTTTCTTAGAATTGTTTTTATTTGTTAAATTGTTTTTGTAAAATTAATTTTAAAAATGTTCTGTGGAAGTTTTCAACGTCAAATACGACAAATTCTTTATCAAAAGGTAAAAATTATCAAACAATTCAGATAAGTAACATTTTTTATTATTATGTATCAAACATTTGTGTTATCTTTTACAGACGATAAGACCACAGATACGTAAATTAAATTTAATGGAATATCAAAGTAAAGAACTACTTCAAGAAAATGGAGTTTCAATTCAATCATTCAGAGTTTTAGCTGGAAAAAATGATGTTGATGTACTCAAAGATTTCAGTAAATGAAAAAACATAATGAAAAATTTGATTTGAAATTGAAATTTTACTTTGATAATTTCAGATGTTCCAGAATATGTAGTGAAAGCTCAAATTTTAGCTGGCGGACGTGGTAAAGGACATTTTGAAAATGGTTTCAAAGGTGGTGTTCATATTACTAAAAAGTAAATAATATTTCAATTATCATTTTTACATTATAAATTTTATTAAAAATCAAATTTATTAATTTTTAGACCTAATGAAGTCATAGATTTAGTAGATAAAATGATCGGACATCGATTGATTACAAAACAAACACCAGTTGATGGTATTCTTGTAAAAAAAGTAATGGTTGCAAAAAGTATAAATATCAAAAGAGAAACATATCTTTGTATATTAATGGATCGTGAAAGTAATGGTCCAGTTATAATAGCATCTCCAGCTGGAGGTGTTGATATTGAAGCTGTAGCTGAAAAGACACCAGAAAAAATAAAAACACTTCCAATTGATATAAAAAAAGGTTTAACTAAAGAACAAGCATTTGATTTAGCAAAATTTTTAGAATTCAATGGAAATCTTGTTGAAAAAGCAGCTAATGAAATTGAAAAACTTTGGAAATTATTTGAAAAAGTTGATGCTGTTCAAATAGAAATTAATCCTTTAGCTGAAACTGATGATGAACAAGTGATATCTGTTGATGCAAAATTAAATTTTGATGATAATGCACAATATCGTCAACAAAGAATTTTTGCAATGGATGATGGTTCAGAATCAGATCCACGTGAATTAGAAGCTAGTAAATATAATTTAAATTATGTTGCAATGGATGGTAATATTGGGTGTCTTGTGAATGGTGCTGGTTTAGCAATGGCAACAATGGATATAATTAAATTACATGGTGGTAATCCAGCAAATTTTCTTGATGTTGGTGGTGGAGTTAAAGAAGAACAAGTTTTAAAAGCTTTTCAAATATTAATAGCTGATAAAAATGTTAAAGCAATATTAGTAAATGTTTTTGGTGGAATTGTTAATTGTGCAACAATTGCTAAAGGAATTGTAGCAGCATCTAAAATATTACAGTTGAATATTCCTTTAGTTGTACGACTTGAAGGTACAAATGCAATAGAAGCTCGAAAAATTCTTGCTAATTCTGGACTTAATATTCAAAGTGCAAAAGATTTAGATGATGCTGCAACAAAAGCTGTATCATCATTAAAATAAGATATTTATTTCGCATTTTTTTTTTTTTAATTAAGACAATAATGTTTTGCTCTCAATTTTGCATTTATTAGAAATGTTTTTTTTTCTTCTGTTTCTTTCATTTTGTAAGAGGATTTTCTTTTTGTTTTTAATTTTTCTTTTTATATATAGAAATAATAAAAAATGACAATACTGACTTTTATATAAAATGTTTCAATGTATTGAATAATCTTGATATTTTTTACTTTCTGTATGTCCTTGAATTTTTGAATTATCTGAAGGTTTTTCTTCTTAACAAGTTTTGATTAAGACAACTCATCAATTATCCTCAATTTCAAAACAAAACCCATTTAGAAAGTGCAATGGAATGCTGTAATATTTTCCCATTAACAGAGTGTTAATGCAAAGTTTGAATGCCATCGACCTCTACAGAGACCTAAAAAAGGGTAAGTAATTGATTCGGACAACAATGGTAAATTACTATGACACCGAAGAAAAAATATGAAAGTAGACAAAAATAAATTCTAGAGAAATTTAGAGCTCGATTCGAGTTTTAGCGCCATTCAAAGAAGAATTGAATTTATTATCAAAATTATTAGAAAAATCACTTTCATCTTGAAAATTTCTGTCTCGTGCAACTAATGAATGTCAATCATACTATGTACCTACATACATACATATATGTACGAGTATATACTTTGTTTTAATTTTATTTTGAAATTTTTATTTTGTCTCTTTGTTTTGAATTTTAAATTGATTTGATAACAAGATATATTTAGAAACAATTTAAATCATTCACACTTAACAGACTTCACGGAAGATATTGTTGATTTGTTGTAACCGCCTCCTAATAAATAGCTTCCTATGAAATTGGATAATTGTTTTTTTTTTCTTGTCTATATTGTAAGAAAAAAAAAAAGAATAAAGAAAAAAAAAACGTTACGAAGTATCTGAGATAACGATGCGCATGCATTACTCTTTAAATTCCAACGAATCAATTGATCATGATTATCTATATATTGATTGTAAAAAGATTTTTTTTTTATCGAAAGTTGATTAGTTAGTGCACTTTAATATTCGATACAGATCGTTATATCCTTTCGTAGATACAACTTATATATATATTTACAAAAAAAAAAAAAAAAAAAAAATTATTATTATTACACACCTGTTTAACGAAATACAAGCAATAATATTTTAACGTTAATATCATAAAATTTATTCAAGTAATGGTTATTGATTTAAAATTTGCACGATTTGAAAGTGCACCATGGGGTTTTAGATTGATTGGAGGTTCTGATTTTGATATACCTCTAACAGTTATAAAGGTAAAAAAAATATTAACGATAATAATTTGTGTGTATAATTTTGTTATTGTGTGTAAATTATTAATTTAAAGGTAAAACAAAATCTTTCATTTTTATTCTTGAAATTAAAAAAGTGTAAAAGAAAAAGTTTGAATGAAAATAAATTGAAAAAATTTTTTTTTCAAACGGGGTCAAAAATCTTACGTAATGTGCAATATCTCATAAGATAAAGAAAAAATAATTAACCAAAGTTCCGGACTATTGAAAAAAAAAACAGTATATTAAATAATAAAATTCAATAATTTGTATATTCTATAGTGATTTTAATTTTTTAATTGGAATTTTTTAGATAATTTCTATTTACTTTCTTTTTATATAAAAAATTTAAAAAAAAAATTTCGGATATTTTCGTTTCGTTTTTTGAATTAAGAATGAAGACCTAAATAAATTAATGTAAAATGGCGGATCATAGTGAAAAAATGTTATATATATTTTCTTTGAATTTAAAAAAAAATAATGTTTCTTTTTTTAAATTGAATTAATTGACCGTGAACTTTTATTTGATGTGATAAAATTTCTATAATAAAATGTTGCCAATTACGGAATTACGAGACATACATATATTGGTGCCAAATAATTTCCATATATTGAAATTGGCGGTTAAATAAAGAAGAAGAAGATAAAGAAAATAATATTTACAGATGTTAAATTTTCTATAACGAATTTTCATATCAATTTAAATTAAACGAGTTGGAATTTCTATAATTAATTTTTTTTTGTTTGTTTATAGGTAGTTGAAGGTAGTCTAGCTGAAAATGCTGGACTTCGAGTTGGAGATGTAATTGTTCGTATAAATGATGAATCTACAAGTTGGATGACCCATAGTGATGCACATGATGTCATTATGCGAGCTGGAAATAATTTCTTTTTTGGTGTAATGAGGTAAAATAAAAAGAAAAATTTCTTAATATTGTTGTTTTTATTTTTTTATTTTCGCACTAAAACTAAGCTAAAAAACTTTTAGGGAAGGTGAAGAACATGAAAATCGATATTCACCAGTACAAGACCAGTACAGTATTCAACAAGAATCTCATACACCAAATTCTCTTAATAAAAGTCCAATACCAGAAGAAGAAATTTATCAACAAAATGAAACACCATCAATTGATGTTGAACATCATAATGAAGATGAAGAAATTGCTGAAATAATGTCTGAAACAGAACAAGAACCACAAAATGTTGTTGGGTTAGTAAAGTTTGTTTTTTATTGAATATTTGAAATTTCAAATTATTTCAGTGTGAATATTTATAGGGTATTTCCAAAACCTGGTATTTGTATGAGTAGTGAAGTTTTACGTACAATAAACGAGGAAGTAGTTACAAAAGTTGAAATGGGAAAATTCAGAGAGAAACGTCAATTGACAACATTTTTACAGAAACCAAATCGTCCAATACCTAAAAGTAAACATGAATTGGAAGCGGAACAAAAAAGAATACCGTATGTTGTACAAATTGTAAAACAACCAAAACCACGTGTTGCTCCTGATAGACCACCATCTCCACCAGTAAATATGAAAATTTTTATTGTTTATTTCTAACAAAGATGCTAAAAACAAATTTTATATTTTTATAGCCACCACCAGTAATTGAACCAGAACCATTACTAGAACCAATATTAGAAGAACCACCAAAAGAAGAAGTTTTACCACCGATTCCGAATGATTCTGAAATTCCTGATTTGGAACAAACACAAAATATTTCAAAGATGGAAATTGAAAGTGAAATGGAAGTATCTGAAATAATAACTGAACAACATATAGAAGACAGTCAAACTATTATTGAAGCATCATCGTCATCATCTCAAAAAGTTGAAGTAGTTCAAAAAACTGAAGAAGAAATTGCATTAGAAAGGCAATTGGCTGATGTTCAGAAACAACTTCTTGCTTTATCAAATTTACCATCGACTATTCAAGCAACTTTAGATTCTGTAACAAAACAATTATCAGAATTACTTCCAGCTTTTAGGCTTCAATCACCAATACCAGAAAATAGTAAAAAGGGAAAAGATCCTGAAGGTTGGTTCATTAAGTTTTAATAAATGAAGTTTTTTTTTTTTTATTAAAATAAATTAATTTTCATTTTCAGTTGCACGCAGAGATGAAGAAATAATGGAAATTATGAAAAATTGTCAAGATGAAATTATGAAATTATCAAAATTGAAAATTTTGGAAATTCCTTATATTCCACCACCACCCACTAGAGAAGAAATTGAGTACATAAAACATGAACAGCAACAATTGCTATTGGATAATGAACTTGCCTACAAAAAAGAAAAGGTTTGATATTTATCAGAGTTTCGTAAATTGTTCTTTTTATAATGGTCAAGGGTTTGAACAAAAAAAAAATACTCTTTTTTTCTTTGCTATTACAAAAAGAACCTTTTAATAGACGGGAATAATTAAGTAATTTAAATTATATTTGTCAAAATATGTATTACAGCGGCAGAATAATCTTGCCGTCAGATTTAACATTTAGGCCAGTTGGGTATAAAATAAAACATATACATAAATTTCAGTTATTCAAAAAAAAAAAAAATAATAATAATAATAATAAAATAAATAAAAAACAAAGTGCAACCAAATAAAAATTCTGAAAAAAAAAAGTACTTTCTTCTATTAAATAATTTTTTTATTTTTGTTATTCAAAAATTCTTCGTATTTATTAAATTTATTTTTTCAATTACATAATTTAAAAAGAAAAAACAATCTTTGTTCTGTTTTTTTTTCTTTGTAAATTTTATATACACATATATATATTTAAAAATGTAAATAGGATCAAAAACAAAGTGTTATATCGGAATTAGAACAAAAACAACGTTTACTTCGTGAGGGTACACCAAGAAAATCAAGACTTTTTGGCCCATTAACACCACAAGAAAGACCACTTGTATTACCAGGTGGACGAAGATGGAGAAAACCAAAAGATGCATATAATGATGAATTTATTGCAGAAGTTCTTAGTTCACAAGCAGAACTTATTGTTGGAACAACTTTAGGGTAATATAATCAAAATTTATGCACTATTCTTCGAAATTCACTTTTTATTATTATTTTTTTTTTTTTCATTGTAAATTGTTAAACAAAACATTTTTTTTCTTTTCATTTTCGTTGTGTTATAATGGTGCCTCCTTTACGTTCACACATCGATTATAAAAAAAAAAAAAAATAAATATATATATTCCATTAAACTCCTTAAAATTTTTTCATAATAGAAAAACATTCGAGAAATCTAATAATGTAGGACATAATGAAAGGTATTAACAATAATTAAAAAAAGCAATAAAATAAATCAATTTTCTATCGTTTGTCTTGGTTTTTGACTTGATGTTTTTTTTTTCCTCATTTAAATTTTCAACTCATGTCATTTGAAGATATTTTCATGGATTTTATTTAATTAAAAAATTTAAAAAAAATAAAATAGAATTTAACTTTCACTTTTATAGTTTTTTTTTTTTTTTTTAATAATAATTATTCATTAATCTTTCTAATTCATCATAATATCTAACATTTGTTGTTGTTTTTGTTGTAGATAAATAATTGGAATCGATTTTTTTGTGATGATCAAACACAACAAAATATCATTAGGTAGGTAAAATTATAATTTCATTTTTGTGTTTTTGTTTTTTTTTCACTTCATCATAATGAACAATTTATTTTTTTACATTTATTTTTTTTTCTTTTTTTGTTTATTTGTTTTTGTCATATCATTTCAGACATTATAATTTTATTGCTTTAAGTGAACAATTGAATCAAAGGTAAAACTCAAATAAAAAAATAAAGTGAATAATTTAATGGTGATTGTATTTGTAATTCATTTCATTTGGCATAGCTTTTTTATTTTTCTTTCTTTCTTGTAACATTTTTTTATTATTAATAAATTAATTATTTCATTTTGTAATTAAATTTTAATTATGATTTTTATTATATTTTTCAAATATGTAGTAGTTCGATAGTATTGTAATTAAATTTTTATGTATATTATACAGGGTGAATTTCTTAAAATATCAGAAACCAGAGAAAAAAATTGATTTACAACAAAGTGAAGTATATAAAATTATTCATCATTTGGATGGAGGACCAAAACGTGGAATTGAAGTGCGACCCCCGAAAGTAATAGCTGCAGATGATATTATACAGATTTCATGCAAATGATATATTTTTTTAAAATTTTTATTTTGAAATTGATTTTTATTTAATTTAACTTTTTTTTTTGTTTAATTATAATTTTTTTTTTTTTTTTTTTTTAAAAAGAAACAAGAAATAATATATGGTGTGTAGTTCGATTGGGATTTCAAATAAATTTGTTTTTGAAAAATTAAAATATAATTTATTTAAGTATGATGTTTTTTTATTAAATCTAAAGTAGAAAAGTCATAGCCTGATAAAAGGTATTCTGTAATATGTGGCATATGTAAATATTAATTTTCACCACAAATTCGAACGAATTCTTGACCGACCCTTACACAAATGGTAACAACTAACAAGGTCATTTGGTGGTATTAAAAATTATAGAAGGATTCTAAAACTGTGTTGTCTTTAAAATTCTGTCCTTGTATTCAAGTGTTCAGAGAGAATTGAAAGGAGAAGTTATAAGGAAACAATTTCTTTTGAAGCATTCAAAGAAGAAGAAAAAATTCTTAGAAAGTAGGAATGATTTTAAAATTATGTTTGCTTTCGTATCTTTGAAACATTTTAATGGTATTTCGACTTGCAGCATTAATATGAGGTTTTCTATGAAAGTTCTTTCAAACAATTCATAAGGATTCACAGTTTCTATTTGCTTAAGCTTAGAAGGAAAATTTTCTTAAATTTTATTAAATTCATACTACATATAATAAAAAGATATTGAAAATATCCAAGGGATGGAATTTCAGAATTTTTTTTTAGAAAAATATTTGTAAAGCCACAAATCAATCCATGAATTTTTAGTTTGACATTTTTGGGTTAATTATTATTTTGTATTTATTTATGTGTGTGTGAACAAAAAATGTAAATTACATTTACACACATAATTTTTTATTTTTATTGTTTTCGAATTTTTCGCATGTCGCAATTTTTCGGCCAATGTCAATTAATTACAGTGTTGAGTATATCTTTATTTATTTGTTTATTATTGTTTTTTTTTTTTAATTTAAATTTTGTTTATAACAGGGTTGACCATTTAAATTAAATATGTTTACATCGAATTTAATTTGTTTTAAAGCTTCTTTGTATTATGTATGATAAATTATTTTATTTTTCTTCAAGCCCAATTATTTCCTGTGTATACATATACTGAATTGTTTTTAAAATACTGTAAAGCGAATTTTAAAAATGAAAGGATTAAAAATTTGATCTGATTTACAAAATGTTTTCATCCCTTACATTACACAAAATATAATCAATATTAATTTGATGATGTAAATAAATAATTTGTTTTCGTCATTAATCAATCACAAAATTAAAATAATTCAAAGAAAGAAAAAAAATTTTTCATTGTCATTAAATTTGTAATGATGTGACATTGAATAATCTTTTTATAAATACCTCTTCATTTTTCTGAAATTAGTTTAATTGAATTTTAATCGAATGGTGATTAACATTAATACTAGCGATTATAATTCAGCACTCAAATAGTTACGAAATATAAGGGTACAGCTCTAAATTGTAATCGATTTTCTGAATTTTTTTTCTACTTTTATTTTTTAACTGGAATTTTCCAAAAAGAAAAAAATAGCAGGTTTGTATAAATTTTTTCTCAATATTTAAAAAAAAAATAAATAATAAAAATTCAAATAAGTAATAAATTTAAAAAAAATTTTTTTTTTTATATATATATAGAATGATCGAGACAAATGCAGTTAGGGTGCCCAAATATAAAGATGTATTTGGTAATGTAGAAACAGGTGCAATAAGAGTACCTAAATATATTTCAGATGCATTTGATAATGTCGAATATGAGCTTCGTATCACTTATACATTAGAAACGGATCTAAGGATTATGTCCTTTGTGGATATTTTATGGGGATTTGAAGTAACAGGTGGAATTGATCAATATGAACCTTTAACTGTTATAAATGTAACCAGAGCTGGTTTAGCAAGAAGAGCTGGTATACGTGTTGGTGATGTTATAACACAAATTAATGATACTCCAGCAGATAATTTAACATTAATGGAAGCACAACAATTAATAAGACAATCAGGAAAATATGTTAAAATTTATGTAAGAGGGTAAGTTACATCATAAAACTATTAAAATTATTACGCAACCAAATCATTGATAAAATTTAAAACTGATTGAAAATCATTTAGAATGTTGAAGAGTAAAAAAAATCCTTTTAAATTTCTGTTTAAAATTTTAATTTCAAGATTAAATTTCATCTGTGCTCAATTTTATTTCTCATTTTAGTGATGACGATGCTGATAGCGACGATGAGTATACAGTAGATTTCTGGTTCAAACCACGTAAGAATTATTTTATATATACACTTGAATGTAACTGTATAAAAAAAATAATACATTTTTCCTTTTTTATTTATTTTTTTTTCCACAAAAAAATGTAGGCAAGAAGTGGCGTAGAGATTTCAAGGTAAGAAAAATTATTCTAATTAAATTTAAATTGAAAATAATTTTTTTTCTTTATTATAAAAATTTTTTCATAGCCAATTCAATGGGTATTTCCATGGAACGATAGACCTAAACCTATTTACAAGTTAGTATTTTTCTTTTTTTTTAAATATACATACATATATGTAATCCTTTTGTTTTATTTTTATTCATAATTTTCATTATAAATTAATTTTTCTTTTCACAGAGAATCAAACTGTTATATGGTACCCAGTGTTATGGAAGAAAAAATTCGAGCTAGACGTGCAGCAACTTCAGCAGCTCAGCAAAAGAAAGGAGGTTTAGCTCCTTATACATCTGGTACGAGATCAATGACGCCATCTATTCAACCAGATCCAGGATTTGAACCGAATTTATTGAAAAAAGATCCGCTCAAAAAATAACGAATTCAAAAAATTTCTGTTATGTATTTGTTTACATGTATACGTAATTAATGTAAATCATAGTTTTTAAGTTTTCCACCAAAAACATTCTCATATCATATCCACTTATATACTTTAAGTTCGTATCAAATAAGAATGAAATAAAGTTAATTTTTTTTATAAAGAAAAAAAAAACTATTGTGTTTCTCTTTTTTATATGATTCAACTGATATCTTTTAGTCATTAGAAATGTGTAATTTTTATTGTAAGAAAAATTTTAAAAATAAAAATACACAAAATTTCAAGGTGAAAAAATGCATATAGTAAATTGTTAAATGATTTCCCGATTCTATTTTAAGTTTGATACAGTTTAAAAGGTTAAACAAACAAAAATAAAATTAGAGATGTGTACGAATTATGTGTATAATTACGAAAAGGATAAAAGCAATGAAAGAGTAGAAAAAGAAAGAAAGAAAGAAAACAAATAATTTATTGTATTTTTAAATTTTATTTTGCCTCACTGTAAATTTATAAAAACAATTAAAAGAATTTAAAATTTTGTTGATTCAATTCAAAGTCAAAATTTATAAATAAAATTTTTTAAAAAACAATAACAAATCACATGCTTTTTTTAAATGATAATGAAAAAGGATATTTGAATTTTGAGTATAAAGTAAAAACAATGAAGGAATATTAATGAGAAACTGAGTAAAAATTTAACATTACATTACATAACTTTTAAATGGAATGTTGAGGAAAATGTTGTTTTCGAAAAAAATTTCAATTTTTAACTTTCCCAATTTCTATATAGTGATGGTAGCTACATACATATATATAGTTCTGTTCTACGGGATTTTTTGGCAGAGGTCAGTATAACCTTTCTTTAGAATATATGTATATAAGAAACTACAAAAGACTCATAACTTCTATTCATTATAAGAATCACCCCTTAACGTATGTATGTGTAAATCTTAAGTAAATTTCCCAATATTGGGGGTATTCACGATGTGGTGTATTGTTAGGTGTACTGTTGTACTGTTGTTAAATTATACAAATTTATATATAATTTAACAACAGTACAACAGTACACCTAACAAATACACCACATCGTGAATACCCTCATTATCTTTTTTATTATCCTTTTAACCACTTTCTTTCTCTACAGGTATCAGTGTTGTGTTTTGCAACAAAATGCAGTACAAGAATATTCCTACGACGTGGCTAATTTGACGAAAAATATACATATATGTAATGTATGTATATTTTTTAGCTCATAAAATCAAATAATATGTTCTAGATTTTTTGTAGAAGAACAAATTGTTTTAATTTTGTTTTTTTACAGAAGATAAGTTTGATTTTAATATTGCATTATGCATACAAGCTAATAAAATTATTCAAGAGCTCTTTTCCCACGAGATGCAGCTATTAAATAGTGCATTTAATTGTTTGATTCATAAAATAAAAACTAAATAATACAAAAATATAAACTAGAATTATCAAGAGAACTCTATATAGAAAACTATCTGGAGAGTAATCCTCATATTTTAGAACATACTCGTACATAAGTGCACAACCTCCGAAATGGACTCATGATGACATTCTATTTTAGTTTTTCAGTATTATTAAGTAGATCATTTACACTTTTCCGTCTTGCATCGAAATGTCGTAAAATTTAATTTAAAACAAGAGTGCATCAATTTAAATGTACACATATTGCACTGTTCATATAGAAATGCATTTTAAATTTGCATCAATCTTTGTTAATTAATCAATTGTGTGGATCACAAAAGAAAAATAGAAAAAAAAAAAAACAAATAAATACGAATTTATTTTCAAAGTTTAACTTTCGATTTTTAAATTTGTTAATTTGTGTATTTGTGTAAAGATTACAACGTACAAATATTATCAAATAATTTGTGCATTATAAAAATAACTTTCTGATTGATTTGCAAAATAGTTTACGATAAATAAAGTGTATATTTTATTTAAATTAAAATCAAAACTCATCAAGTAGATAATTTTTTTCTAAAGAATAAATAAATTTTACGTAATTAAGAAAAAAATAAGTAGAAAAAGTGAATAATTCATTTTAATTGATTTGAAAACTTTTGAAAAGTAGATAATATTTTTTTTTTTAAATTTATTGCAATTAAATTAAAATTATTGAATACTAAAAAAAGTAATACATATAACATTTTTCGAATTTAGGTCGATAAATTTCTAAAATAAAAAAAAATAAAAAAATGCTGGAATCACCGGATTTAAAATTATTATTATCATTGAAAAAGAAAAAAAAATTACCAATTATTAAATGTTCAACTGGTATTGGAGATACTGATGGTTTTCCAGCTTTAGATGCATCATCTGAAGCATATAGTGTTCCAGAAGATCATAGATGGGGTTTCAGAATTACTGGTGGATCTGAATTTCATATGCCACTTACTGTTTTTCAAGTGAGTATACAATATACATATAATATAAAAAGAAAAATTTTATTGTGGTATTTAAAAATATAAATTTTTGCATAAGAAAAATATATTTTAGGAAAAAAATTAGCCAAGAGTAATAAATTATAATGTATTTTTATTTAGGCCATATGCTTTTTCTAGTTAATGAAATTGTTTTCGGGTTTTTTTTTTTTTTTTGGTTCTTTTGTTGTTCTAATTTGTATTTTTAGGGAAGTAAAAATATATATACATTATTTCTTAATATAAATATGCGCAAAAAAAAAAAAAAAAAAAAACGAAATTATTATTTAGCCAGATTTTTATGATATTTTATATTAAATTGTGTATATGTGCCTTTTATTTTCAATTTTTTCCGGGGATCAGTTAGTATTTTTATGAATTTTTAAAATTAGTTTTTATCGTTGTTTCATTGCGTTTAGACAAAAGTGGAAATTCGAAGACAAAAAAAAAATATAAATTTATTTGAAAAGATAAAATTTTAGCGTTTATAAGTTGGAAAAAAGAAAAATTAATCTAAAATTCTACAATCAAATATTTTAGGTAAGTGATGATGGTCTTGCTTATAAGGGTGGCATTCGTCTTGGAGATATAATACTTAAGATAAATGATGTTGATGCAACCAATTTAACACTTGCTCAAGCTCATGCATTAATTGATGAAGCATACGATAAATTGCATTTAATTGCAAGAAAGTATGGATAAATTTTTATTAAAAAAACAATAATTAGTATTAATTAAAAAAAAAAGAATATATAACACAAAAGTCATGTCAGTTACAAGAATAAAAAGTGTTTTTTTTTTCAAAATTCAATTGAACATAGAATTCGCAATATATACATACATACTTGAACGAGAATTTTTTTTTCAATTATCATTTACAGAATGGATGAAGAAAAACCCGTTAAAAAAGAAGGAGAAGAAGGTGAAGAAGATGAAGAGAAACCAATTGAAGAAAAATCAGTTGTTATGCGCAGACCAATGCCACCAAAAATTCCAGAACCTCCAAAAGGTAATAAAAATGTTTTTCTTGTTAATTTTTGGATTTTGTTTTATAAACCCCTTTAATTATAGTCACTAAATTTTTTTTAAAAGAGAAAAACGTAAACAATAAGTTAGTAATTTTTACTTCTTTTTTTTTCCTGTTTCTATTTAAATTTTATAGAATTTCGTCCTACCCCCTTATTAGGAACTAAAGTGTGGCATCCTATTATGTGCGAACTCCCTAGAATTAATCCAAATGAGATAAGACCAGGAGATGTAATAAATTTTTTTTATAATTTTTTTTTTTTCAAATTCCTAATAATTATATTTTGCACAATTTTTATTTTGTCTTATTTCCCCGTTTAGGAGCTTCCTCATAAACGTATTATACGAAATGTCAGACGTTTCTTCACTGAAACAGCAAAAGATAATCCTGAATTACGAGAAAAAATTATGGAAGATTTATTACTTATTCTTCCTAATTAAAATGTTTTGAATTTTTTGTTTTTGTTTTGTTTTTATTGAGTTAAAAATTTTATACAAAAAACAAAAATGTTAACACGTTAGATGAATTTGATAAATTTTTTAATGTATAAAATCACAGTATTGGCTGTTCATATCAAACTAAAACTATAGATACGTGCATTGTATTTTTATTTAAAAAATAAATAAGTAACAAAAGGATAAAAAAGTTCTAATATTTTTCTTTCTTGTCATTTAACTATCGAGAATTTTATTGATGTTTTAAAAATCAATCAGTGAAAGTTGGAAATAAATTAAAAATTAATCAAATTTAAAAAAAAAAAATGTTAGATTTTTAAAATTTTTCATTCATTAACAAACTTTTTCTGTTGCATGTTATATCCCATTATATTTTTTACTATTTTGTTTTCTGCATTTTTCACATTTAAAAAACAAAAATTCATGATAAATTATAATAATTTCATATTCAGATAAAGCTCGTATTGAAGAAAGATTACGTGCAATGCAAAGAAAATTATCTGAAATAGCTGAAATACCATTAATTATACAATCAACATTACAAACAATATCTAATACATTTGGTCGTATTCTACCATCCGAAAGATCAAATGAAAATTATAATTTTTATTCTGATAATGATGATAGTAATGATGATGATATTGATAAAGAATCAGAAATACAAAATGATTTTGATGATAATGAAAGTAATGATGATAATGCAGATGAGGACGAAAGTGATGAAGATGATAATACTTTATCAACAGATAGTTTAGATTCATTATCAAATAAACAAAATATTACTTCGGAATTTTATCATGTTTCAAAACAATATCAAATAGAAAGTGATAATGATAATGATGACGATGACGATGAATCATCCAACGATGAGAATATGCCCCAATTAAATAATGAAGAAGATGATGAACTTGAATTAATTCAAGAACCAACGGAAGAAGAATTAATAAAACAGCAAAAGAAAGAGAAAGTGAGAAGTTTTATTTGAATTTTTTTTTTTTTTTTTTTGTTATTTCGAGAAATTTTCGAAAAAAAACACCTAAAACTAACATTTTTAAATTTTTTGTTTGTTTTTTTATTAGATTCAACAGCTCGAACAATCTTGGCCTTGGGGCGATCGTCAAAAATCAATTTATAGGTATGTTTTTTATTTACCAAAAAAAAAAACAGTTAGTTTATTAGTTAGAATAAACAAATTAAAATGAGTACAGGTACTTATGTAATACATAAATGTATTTTATTTTCAGGGAATCTACTTGCCATTTGGTTCCAAAATTAGATATCGTTGAGTCTCGGTATGTTCTAATTTTATTGTATTTAATTGATGCAATAGGTTAGTGATCTTTTTATAAAGTTCTAATATTATTTTCTTTTATCAGAATTAAACAACTTGATGATGGAAAATTCATGCAATTATATCGTAGAAAATCAGAAAGTGCACGTTAGAATTTTCTTTTTATTCTAAATAAGAACAGTGTAGTCCATATTCATCTATCTTCAATATATACAGCATATATTCATATAAAATGCATTTTGTTTTTTGTTACATAATAAGAAGAATTCAATAAAGCAATTTTCGTTACAAAGTACATAATTACATAGTTTATATCATGTTTTTTTTTGTAAGCTATAATTTGTTTAAATTCATTAATTACAACAAGAAAAAAACATATTAGTAATATACTGTTAAGTATTAAGTGATTAAACTTAATTTTCATGGAAATTTTCATAAAAAGAAAAAAATACTAATAACTTCCTCTATCAATTTAATTTGAAATTATAAAAGTGATGTACATACAAGTACATACCATAATATTTTTGTATATAAATGTTCATATATGTTTTTTTTTTTTTTTTTTTTTTTTTTTTCAAAATTAACTTGTGAGTAACTAATGGTTTTTGATAAAAAAAAAAACAATAATTCATTATGAATTTAAATATAAAAAGTATAAAAAAATCCAACCCCACAAATATTTTATAGAAAGAATTTTATTATTGCATTATTATTTTTACTTACCTACTTAATTAGAATAATCTTCAGGTCGGTAGTTGAACACAGTGTGTCTTTTTAAATTATTAAAATTTTTCTGGAAAAGATGTTAGGTATTTTAAAAATGGTCTTTCCTTTTCCTGTGAGGATTGTGAACATTTAGTGAGGATTATTAAGAAAAACATATTGAGGGTTAAAAATTCTTGCAAATTGATCAATAGAGCGTCAAGATGACGATACTTAAAGGCAACAACTTGTTGCCAACAAGTTTTGTATTTTCTTTTAATCGGCAGAAATTCTTTGGAAAAAAAACTTTATTTAGGAAAAAAAAGTATAGTATATACAAATGTATGTGTGTAGATTGTAGATCTTGACAAGACAAACATTTTGATTTTTTTTTCATTCCTTCGGATGACCAACTGCAGAAAATTTTTAGCATGCTTTTCTAACTGACAGGAATGATTGAAATATTTTTTTACTAAAAAAGTTGTCATTTAAAATTAATTTAAAAGTGCATAGGCAAAAAAATTGTTATTACTGTGGCAAATGTGATACTACATATATCACAAAAAAAATCTCTTTTAATAGAAAATAAAAAAATATTAAAACAATCAAAACAACACAAAAGACTAATAACCCGGTAAAAGGAAAATGTAAGGACATTCATTGTTTTAATTATGCAAAAAAAAAAAATTTAAAAAAACCTAACTAGAGAAGATAAATTATACTATGTATACGATTATCTTTATCTATAATCTATATTTTCAAAGTAATTAAAAAATGAAATAAATATGTGTACAATTATACACTTAGGTAGTAGAGATGTCTGCAATATTCATTGTGATATTGAACTGAAAAGTCGATTTTTGCAATTTTATTGTGACAAAAAAAAATTAACATAAAATTCGGTATTTTAAAATAAAAAATTAAATTCAGCTATTGGTCAAAAGGCATTAATCATTAATTTCGTTAATATGAAATTATTTTTGAATATTTTTATAATTTATATTACTGTTATAAACTATTCTAAATGTCATGAAGATTCAGATGTAACGAAATTTATGAAAGATTTTGAAGTTATTCCTGATGTTATTGACGAAGGACCTCAGGATTATTTAACAGTAAGCTTAATTATGTTCAAAATAATATTTTAATTGAAAAGGAAGGTAAATTTAAATTATTAATATTGTCTCAATAAATCTTGTTTAATTTTAATAAAATTTTCACATCAAATCAAATAGAAGTTCAATAATTCAATCAATAATTTGTGCTAGAATAGAAATTTTATTAAAATTTTATAAAAGTAAAACAAGGTTTAAAAGAAAAAAATATAAATAATTCAAAATAATTTGTATGAGACCTTATACATTATATTTACCGTTAAGAACATTATTATCTCTTAATTCTTTTTTTTTAAATTGATTTATTATGTTTTTTTTTGCATAGGTAATTTATGAGAATAATGTTGAAGTAGATAAAGGTGTTGAATTAACACCAACACAAGTTAAAAATCAACCGAAAGTTGAATGGAAAGATGAAAAAGATGCATATTATACATTAATTATGACTGATCCAGATCCATCATATCGAGAAAATCCAAAATGTAGAGAATGGCAACATTGGTTAGTTGTAAATATACCAGGTAATAATTTAAATGAAGGTGAAACATTATCTGAATATATTGGTGGTGGACCACCACAAGGAAGTGGATTACATCGTTATGTTTTTTTGTTATTCAAACAATCTGGAAAACTTGAATTTGATGAACCAAAATTAACAAATAAAAGTGGTGAAAAACGTGGAGTATATTCAACGAAACAATTCATTGAAAAATATAAGCTTGATAAACCTATTGCTGGTAATTTTTTCCAAGCACAATGGGATGATTATGTTCCAACACTTCGTGCACAACTTGGTTTGTAAACACTTTATTTTTTCTTTGTTTAAGTGTCCTTCACACCCAACGATTTATCATATGACTAGTGTATTTTGTTGTTATTATAAAAACAAATTACATTGGTCATAAGAAAAGCCATATGATAAATCGTTAAGTGTGAAGTACACTTAACACGTATCAATTAAAATATAAAAGCAACTGTAAGTATATAAAAATTAAACAACAAAAAAAAATCTATCATTTTTTAATCAATTCGAATAAACGTGTGTTTGTGGCACATAAATAATTAAAAATAATGTCAAATTCTATGATGTGACCTTGAGAAATTTTGCAGAATAATATTTTTAAATAAACTCTTAGACAGGCATAAGTTGTTTGTTTCAAAACTTCACTGCGGAAAGAATATGAACCACGGATTATACAATAAATTGATAAGTGTGAAAAATTTATCGGAAAAGCCCACATTGCAGGAAACTTTTATTGGGATCAATATGACGATTATGCTTCTTATTCAATTTTTTTGTCAAACTTTATCTTTTTTTTTAAAAATTAATTAATTTACTACAAATTTAATACAGGGTGTATGTACATAGTAATGTATGTTTGTATAACAAAATTTATTGGAATTTCAATTTAGAGACTTTTCACCACCATACCAATATATAAACGAATTGAAATAGATTCTTGCATATTTGCAGGCACATATTTCTTTTAAACATTTTAAGTATTAATTAATTTTTTTTTTTTTTTTTAATAATAATTAAAAATAAATATTCGAATAAAATGAGAAGGATATTGAAGAGTAAAATAAGCTTACCATCATTAAGAACATTTTTTTTTGGATGGTGTATGATGGAATGAACTTTCTGCAAGTAATGTAAAAAAGAAGGTACCATAAAAATATACAGTCTGTTTTAAATTATTTAGAGCACTATCACCAAAATTCTGCAGTACCAGCAGTAATCTTTCTGATGATTTCGAAGAACATATTTATTTCTAGTGTATTAAGAAATATTGGAGAAAATTAAATATTACGTTTTATTGCTTGGACGCATCCTTTTTGCACTGTGTTTAATCGCATTAGGAGTAAAAAATAAAAAAGCAATAATTTCGAGTCTATAAAAGGTGGTGCAGGAGGTGAAAGAGACATTGTTTACATTTTTGTTTTGTAAGCTATAATTTGTTTAAACTCAAATACGAATTAAATAGATAATTTTTATTCTTATTAATTACAACAAAAAAAAAACATATAACTAAATTTCTGTTGAGTAATTGTAATTTAACATAATTTTCATTTAATTTATTTATGTTTAAATTGGAAAAATTAAAAAAATTTTCATTAAATATTTTGATAAAAAAATTAATAACTTCCTCAATTATTTCAATTTAATTTGAAATTTCAAAAGCTCTGTAACAATAGGTATATATTTTTTTTAAATTTGTATTGAATTTATTAAATTAAAAAGACGCGTGACAAATTTAATTATTTCATCAATAACATGTTATTTTTTTTTTCTCAAACAAAACTTGTAAGTAACTAATGGTTTTTGATAAAAAAAAAACAATAAATTATTTTGAATTTAAATATAAAGTTTTTAAAAATAATCCGCCCCCGCAAATATTTTATAGAGAGAATGTTACTTTTGCATTATTAATTTATACTTTGTATATAGGAACACAATTAAATTATAAGCTTGAATGAATATGTCTTAGAATAAGCTTTGGGTCGGTAGTTGGGCACAGTGTGAGCTAAACCAAATTTAAAAAATAAGAAAAAATGGTGAGGGTGAAAAATTCTTCCAAGTTGATCGATAGAGTGTCAAGGCAAGAATCCTTAAAGGCAACAAGTTTTATATTTTCTTTCAATAGGCAGAAATTCTCTGAATAAAACTTTATTTAAAAAAAAATATATAATTTAATTTTTTTTTCATTCTTTCGAATGACCAACTGCAGAAAAATTAAAGCATGTTTTTCGACAGACCAGTATGATTGAAATACATACTATATCCCAAAAGTGTTTATCAAAAAACTTGTCATTTATAATGAATTTAAAAGTACATAGGCAAAACAACTGATATTATTGGCATATACATATGTGATACTATATATATAATATTGCAAAATGACCGTGACCAATGGAAATTATAAATATTAAAAACAATCAAAACAACATAAAAGATAGACTGATACGCCGGTAAAAGTAAAATCGTAAAATATATATAAGTACATTGTTTATATGTATGCATTATGCCATTATGTAAGAAAAAGAAAGAAAACTAGAAATTATACTATATGAGTATCTATAATCTATATCTTTATAGTAATTTAAAAATAAAATTAGTATGTGTACATATAAGTATTATATATTTAGGTAGTAGAGGTACCTATAAATATACCTTTTTAAAAATTCAGTTTGTACCTATATAGTATTATAATTTCATTTCATATGTAAATATAATTTTAATTTAATTGCTATTGTGACATTTTTATGAATGTGAGTAGCTACATATGTGGACAGCTTTGGCTACCATGAATAAAAAAGTATCTGTGATATTAGTTTTCATTTTGCTGTTGCGCTTTTCTTTTTGAAATATTTCTGACATTCAGTTTTGTGATACTGAACTGAAAAGACGATTTTTACAATTTTATTGTGACAAAAAAAAAAAAATAACAAAAAATTCGGTATTTTAAAATAAAAAAAGTAAATTCTGTTATTGGTCAAAAGGCATTATTTAATAATTTCGTTAATATGAAATTATTTTTGAATATTTTTATAATTTGTATTGCTCTTTTGAGTTATACTAAGTGTGATGAAGATTCAGATATAACCAAATTTATGAGACATCTCGAAGTTATTCCTGATGTTATTGATGAAGGACCTAAGGATTATTTAAAAGTAAGTTCAAATTATTTATTTTTTGCATTAATTTAGCATTAATCTTGTTTATCTACTTTTACTACTTTTTTTAAAATATATTTTATGTTAAAAATAATAATATAAAATTGAAAAAAAGATAAATTTAAATTATTCATTCTGTCTCAAGGATTCTTGTTTAATTTGAATTTCTGCGAATTGTTCAATCAATTATTTCTATTAAACAGAAATTTAATTATGTATATTTTTGAAACGGTGAAAAAAAAAAATTTATTTCTGACGCAAATAACCGGGCCTAATCATATTAAAATGAAAAAAAAAGTGTTAAAGACAAAAAACTAAAATATTCAAACTACTATAATTTGTATGAGACCTTTTAATGATATTTACCGTTAAGGTCAACATGATCTCTCCAATTTTTTAAAAATTGATTTTTTAAATAAATTTATAATCCATTTTCTTTTATTTTTGCATAGGTAATTTATGAGAATAATGTTCAAGCAGATAAAGGTGTTGAAGTAACACCAACACAAGTTAAAAATAAACCGAAAGTTGAATGGAAAGATGAAAAAGATACATATTATACATTAATTATGACAGATCCTGATGCACCAAGTCGACAAGATCCAAAATTTAGAGAATGGCAACATTGGTTAGTTGTAAATATACCAGGTAATAATTTAAATGAAGGTGAAACATTATCTGAATATGTTGGTGCTGGACCACCACAAGGATCTGGATTACACCGTTATGTTCTTTTATTATTCAAACAATCTGGAAAACTTGAATTTGATGAACCAAAATTAACAAATAAAAGTGGTGAAAAACGTGGAAAATTTTCAACCAAAAAATTTATTGAAAAATATAAGCTTGATAAACCTATTGCTGGTAATTTTTTCCAAGCACAATGGGATGATTATGTTCCAACACTTTATGCACAACTTGGAATGTAAACATTTTATTTTTTCTTTGTTAACACATATCAATTAGAATATAAAAGCAACTTTAAAAATTTTCTTTTCCAAATCAAATATGTACATGTATCTGTTTGTAAATTCAAATAAAATGTTTGTTTTAATTGTATTTTCTCTTGAAATTATTTAAATCAGTTCCCCTTTTTTTATTGTGGTTTTTTTTCCAAACAAACAAAAGTTATTCAAGTTTAATCGACCGTTATTAAAATAGGCAAATAAAAAATCTATCATCTAAAAAAGCTTTTAATCAATTCGAAAACCTACTTTAATAATAAAATTTTAAAGAATGAAATATAATCTATAATATCTACATATACATATGTAATGTATAATATGTATATATTTTTTCTGTGGTAGAAAACAACCGGTTTTTCAATCTTTTGTACAGATTCATGTCATATTCATCAATTTGAAGCTGAAATACACAAGGTGTTTCTTTTTAGTTGATTATTAAATGTTGGTTGTTACGACCGTTTGTTTTTCATTATTTTACAGATTTGATGTAAACTTAGGTAATTAATTTGGAAATATGAACTATGGATTTTACGACCGATAAGTGGAAAAAATTAATCGGAAGAGATTAAATTGTTATTTAAAAAAAACTTAAAAATGGAATCAGAAATGATTCCACAGAAAATGAACAGTTGATTTAGAATAAATCAAAATCTTGGATCATTTAAAATTAAATTGAGGACAAAAATAACTGACTTTGAAATGAATTGACTACTATGAGAAGAGAAGTAAAAAAGTGGTAAAAAAACAATCTTATTTTAATTGATTTTCTTTATTGAATTTAACGATACTAAGAATATAATGGTACCTTGAATACAATTTTTTAAGTTAAATTCAAATTTTAACAGAATAATTTCTCTCTAATTTTAGTTTCCAAGGTTCAAGGTTTTGTTTTTTATATATTTTACTAATAAATTAATAATCATTGGGAAATTCAAATAAACACCCTTTTTTGTTCCATTGTCGTTAAGGTTGAACAGATTCCCCTTCTTCTTTTTCTTTTTTTTTTCTTCAATAGTCGATGTGAATATAATTTACCTAGGTATAAAAATAAAAAATAGGTGTGAAAGTATATTTTTCAGTTATTGTCGCAAAGTTAACAACTTTAAATTTTTTTTCATATAAAATAAAAGTTTAAAAAATCATTTAAGCCACTTCATGTTTAGAGTACTTCTTAATCATACGTTTTGAAAATCTTATCGTTAAAAATATATAAATAAAAAAAAAATAATGTTAGCGATGAAATGGAATTTATTTTTATTGCTTTTATTATCAGTTTATTTTGAGCTATCATCAACATCAAGCGAACGTGAAGTTTCATCTAAAATGGAAGAAAATAAAATTGTGCCAGATATTATTGATGTTGCTCCAAAAGAAATTGTTGAGGTAAATAATTTTACAAATTTTGTGTGTTTTCAATAAATTTAAGACAATAAAACGTATTAGATAATTAATTAATATTAGTTTTACCAGTTTTATGTAATGAGAAGAAGAGGGTTTGTGTAGTAATTAATTTTTGATTGAACACTGTATAGAAAAGATAACTTTACACAAGTTGTTGTTTTTATATAATTACATTATTATGTAACTTGACTCATATCTTGTAAATACTAGTATAAAAAGCTCTGAGTGTATGTCTGTTAACCTACCAATTAATCATAAGAAATAAATAATTAATGAATAAATTATAAATAATAATAATAAACAAAAATGATTTCAGGTAAATTACCCTAGCGGTGTCAAAGTTAATTTTGGTAATGAATTAACACCTACACAAGTGAAAAATATTCCAAATGTAACATGGGAAGCTGATGATAATGCATTATATACTTTACTTTTAACTGATCCAGATGCACCTTCAAGAACAAATGCAACTTTAAGAGAAGTACGACATTGGTTGGTAATCAATATTTCTGGTAATAAAGTATCAGAAGGTCAAACATTATTTGAATACATTGGTTCTGGACCACCAGAAGGTACTGGATTACATCGTTATGTTTTCTTAGTTTTTAAACAATCAAAAAAAATTGAATCAAAAATATTTGTGAGTAACAAGTGAGTATAATTCTTTGAATTTTAATTAAATTTTTTTTTTTTACAATTTACAATTAATTTTCTATTAATTTTTTTAGAAGTCGAGATGGTCGAGTCAGTACATCAACACGTAAATTGATTGCTGACTTTGATTTGGGTAATCCGATTGCAGGAAACTTTTATCAGGCTCAATATGATGATTATGTTCCAATTCTTCATGCACAACTTGGTGCTCCACCAAAAGTTTAAGTATTTTTTTTAAAATGAAAATTGTTAAAATAAAATGAACGTTATTTAAATATATTTTGTTTTTTAATTACACTTTCATCAATTTTTGTTTATTTTTATCCCAATCATAGTTTTTTTTGTATAGAAAATTTTTTAAAAACACTTTTTTTTTTTAAATTACATAATTGATTTATTAGAATTCAGTACAGGGTGTATGTAATAGAATTTATTGGAATTCAAAGATTTTTCACGACCAATATAAACGAATTAAAATAGATTCTTGCATATTTGCAGGCACGTATTTACATTTTAACTTTTAATTAACTTTTTTTTTTAATAATTAAAAATAAATATTCTGATAACATGAGGAGGATATCGAAGAGTAATATCAGCTTAAAAATTATGTTTAAAAAATAAGTTTAAATTAATAAGGACACTAATTTACTGCTTTAGCTTCTACCTAAAAAATCTATCTATGAATAGTGCATTACTCTCTGCAAGTAATCAGAAAATAAAGCAAGGATTATTAAAGGGTAACAAGAATTTTGCTTTAAAAAAATATGAATGGCTTTAAAATTACATATATTTATTTTATTTTGAATAACATCCTGACATTGATTGTAATTTAAGGATTAATTAGTTCAATAAAATATTTTAAAATTCATAAATACTATCAAGATATTTGAAAAAAATACTTTTATTTCAATTATTTAGATCACTATCACCAAAATTCTAATTACTGCAGTACCATAGTAACAGTAGCAGTAATCTTTCTGATGATTTCGAGGAACATATTTTTTTCTAGTGTATTAAGAAATATTGGAGAAAATTAAATATTTACATAGATGAATTGAATTTGAAGAAAAACATGCATGCATAATTAATTTGGAAGTCACAAATAAGATTTTGTTTTACTTTCTAAACAGTTAAACTTTGTTGATTATTTAAACAAATTGATTATATATTTTTCAATCAAACAAAAGTCATTTAGTAACAAAAATTTCTAAGGAATTTTTTTAACAGTTGAATTTTTTGTTTCTATAAATTTTTTTAAATTTGTTTTTTTTTTTTTCATAATTTCATTACTACTTTACTTTCTTCCAATATGACATCAGAGATCTTTACAAAACATCTTTCTTAAATGCTTTTAAGTTAAGCTTTTACTACTTTTATGTTTGACTTGAGAAAAAAATAATCTTATTATTTATACAGCTATAAAGATATTCTATTCTAGCTTTAGATTTCTTATTTTTCATAAAAAATAAAACATGATTTTCAAGCTCCAGTCTCCAATTCAATACCTCCCTATAATGTTTAAGAACTGGATTTAAATTTTCAATAATCACTTGCAATCAGTTGTTTGCGACGTCAACTTCATTTGATCGTTGGATTTTTTGTTTTTTTTAAAAAGAGAAAGATTTTTTTTTTGTAGCTGAATTTTGCTGCTATCAGTGAATTTTTATATAAATTAATTGGAAAAAAAAATTTCATATTAAAAACAAAAACAAATTATTTGCCAATTTCAGTGTGTTTGTATTTTAATTCTTTATAAAATAGTAATTTAGTAATTTTAGTGTTTTACGATGATGAACTTAAATCACTTCAAAGAATTTCTTTTAATTATTTCAACAATTTTTATTGTTATCGATAAGTCCGGAGCACGTAAGTTCTTATGCAGTTTATATAAAAGCAGTATTTTTTCTTTTTTTAATTAAAAAAGTTGATTATAATTTTGGTGATGATTTCAATTTATTAAGAAATATAAAAATTATTAATAAAAAGAATAATTTAAATTTTAAAATGGAACATGGAAAAAAAATATTTATGATTTCGTTATACACAATATATTATGTAGGGTAATAGGGTATATATTTTTATAATTTTCTGATAAAGCTAAAAGTAGGTAGAGCTTACATTATTTTTTGTTTTTTGCTATTTATTTATTTTTTGAAAATAATGTTGCTTATATATATATTTTTTTTTTTTGTAAAAATGTAAAATACGCGATAATAAAGACACAATACATAATATGTAGTCATCGCAAGTAATAATTTAAATTATATTTAAGTATTATATTTGCGTATCATAGATCCTGTCATTTTATTATAATTAAAAAAGCAAGTTCGTTTAGATTACAAGATTAAAATAATAATAAAAAAATATATTTTTGAGAAAAATTAAATAATATAAAGAAAAAATGTTATTGTATGTACATTTATATCTTATGTGGTTCCCCCGATGTAAAATATAACCGTGAAATAGTATCCAAAACTAAAATTTATACGTATATAAGGTATCAAATTGGAATTCGGTGTATCCTTTAAAAATGCTCAATTTCAATGTACTACACGATTTTCGTTTGAAATAATTCTATTGTAGTATCATCATGGCTTTTAAGCTGCTATACATATTACAAACAGTGATGATGTGGTATTTTTGCTTGAATCTAGTTGACATTCTAAAAATCAAATGAAGTTTTTTTCAATTTCAAAATAATTCATCAATTTTCATTTCCTAACAACCAAGTGGTTCGCATTCTTCAATTTTTTCTTTTATTTTAGCGATATATCAAGTATTACAAAATACAAAAAAATTATTGTGAAATTTTTTAAGCTTTTGTGATTTTATCGTGAATTATGAAAATAATCTAAGCCTTATTTCACGATACCAATTAAGCATACGGTCAATCGAGTATTAACTTAAAATAAACCAGAAAACAAAAATTATAAATAAATAAAACAACTATCATAAGATAATGATGATGATGATGATGATACCCAACTGTTTGTATATTAAAACATGTCTTAAAATATTTGCAAAGCATTTTGAATAGACAAAAAAATACATATACCTACTATATATTCAAAAACTTGTTTCATTTTTTTATATAATGAAAATAATCAACAAAGTTTGTATTATAAGAAAACAGAAAATTAATTCATAATTTACACAAAAAAAGAAAAGTATAATAAAAATGAATTTTAAGTTAGGTACTTTTTTTTTTAAAAAAAACAGTGTTTCAACGGAAAAGTAAAAGAAAACAATTTCATACAGTTTTGTTGTTGTTGTTGTTGTTTTGTTTTAAAATAATAATTAATAAATTTTTTTTCATGATTATTTCATTAAAAATAATTTTAAAATTAAATCTCAGATTTATGATGAAAAAAAATAAAATAAAATAAAAGCAAATTTATAGCAATTTTGAAAAAAAAAAATTAATAATAATTTAAAAACAAGTGTCAAGGTTAAATTTTGTTTACAAATAAATTTTCGTGGAAATTTAAGTCCAAAATTTAAAAAAAAGAAAAGAAATTCGTGAAAAAGTGGATAATTAATTGATTTTACTATTGTAAAATGTAAATGATAAATTTCTTACATGTTATAGATATTACTATGAATTATGAATTACATAATTATTTTAAATTATTATAAATAAAAATTTTTCTTTTAATAATTTTTTGATCATACACAGTTCATGGCTTTTATTTTCTAAATTTTGTACCTATAATATGCAGCATGAATCATTGGTGTTTTTTTTTTTTTTTAAATTATTCAAATGGGAAATTCATAATTCATTGTTCTCTCTTATTAATTGTAGGTATTTATTATTAAATTTATTTTACACACAGCACGGTTATAGGTAATTCAAAATCTTTTGGAACGAAAAACTTGTACATACTTGTATTGTTCCTGAAATATCATTTTTTTCAAAATTTAAATATGTATCATATTAAAATTTCCTATAGCTATAAAAATTTATGGACCAAATTGAGATACAACAATGAATACTTACTTAGTAAATGGAGATTTTATAAAATATATATAAAAATTTACAAGTAAATTTGATTTTACAGTAGACTTTATATTTATGCTTCAAATTTCATCATTGCACTAGAAACGATATTATTATTATTTGTGCACTTTAAAAAATTCTATATAGCACTTACGTTTTTTTCTTTAAATAAAAATTCTTAATCATTGCATGGTAATTGGTGATATTTTATCATAATGTATACTGGGTGAATAATTTTTAATACAGAAATTATATTTCCAACTGAAGAGACAACAAATGATGATGTTCCGAATTTTGGAGCATGTTTTACACCGAATCGAGAAAGAGGATTATGTATCAATTTAATAGATTGTGGTGATCTTTTTGCTCTTCTACAAAAAGTTCCACTTTATGATGATGAACGATTATTTTTACATAAAAGTCAATGTGGTTTTCTAAATAAAAATGTTCAGGTTTGTTATTTATTAAAAACTGTTCCCAAAAAAGAAAAAAAAAACAAAATTAACCAATAATTTTTTTAAAAAATGTTGTATTCTTTATTTTTTGAATTAGATTTGCTGTCCACAGAGATCAATTAAACCGGGTGTTATTTTAAATCGACAATCTGGTGTACCAACACCTGCTACAACAACAACAACCTTACGACCAAGAAATAATTTATTACCAGTTTATCCTAAATGCGGAGGTGGTCTACAACAGCGTATCTACGGTGGAAATGTTACAAAAATTGATGAGTTCCCATGGATGGCTTTACTTGAGTACACAAAACGTAATTAAATTTTAGATATTTTCGTTAAATGAATTTTCTAAAAAATTATCCTTTTTTATTTTTATTTTTTGACTATTCAGCTGGTAATATAAAAGGATTCCATTGTGGAGGATCATTAATTAATAGTCGTTATGTGATAACAGCTTCACATTGTGTTAATGGAAAAGCAATTCCTAGTGATTGGAGGTTAACCGGTGTTAGATTAGGTGAATGGGATACATCTACGGATGTTGATTGTGAAATGAGGGATTGTTCAGATCCAGTTGTAGATGTACCAATTGAAAGAACAATTCCACATGAACAATACAATCCAAATGCAAAAAATCAAGTAAACGATATTGCTCTATTAAGATTATCACGTAATATTCCATCAACAAATTGGATAAAACCTATTTGTCTACCATATGCCAATCATTTACGATTCGGTGATTTAGATGGTAGTAGTCTTGATGTCGCCGGTTGGGGAAAAACCGAAAGATCAAGTGTCAGTAACCTTAAATTGAAAGCTAGAGTTGATGCTCTCAATTTACAAGAATGTAATACTGTATATCGTAGACAAGGTGTTAGTCTTGTAGATTCACAAGTTTGTGCAGGAGGTGAAAGAGGAATTGATTCATGTCGTGGAGATTCTGGTGGCCCATTAATTGGTTTCGATATAACAGGAATACCATATTATTATTTAGTTGGTATTGTTTCATTTGGACCAACACCATGTGGTTTAGAAGGATGGCCAGGAGTTTATACAAAAGTTAGTTCTTATATAGATTGGATTGAATCTCATGTTCAACCTTAAGATGTATTTTTTGTAATAAAATACTTAAAGTTTTTTTTTTGTTTTTAAATAAAAACTAGTCAAAAAAAAGTTTTTTCCCGTGTTTATTTTTAATTAGGTACATTCTAAAAACAGAAAATAAAATAAGTTTGTAATTAGGTAATTTGCTTAGTGAGGTGTGATTAAAAAGCTTTTTTGACCTTTCAGAAAACTTGAAGTTGTCGTTCAATGTAAGTTTTTCAAGTGAATTTAATTTTTTTCTTTCAAATTTTTCAGTTGAATTCTGTTTAAATTTTTACTTTTCCCACAATTCATGGTCTGATAGTTGAAACAAAAATTCCGTATATCAGCTAGTATTAGATTAAAAAAGTATTTTTTGTGATTTATCTTCGACAATGTTAAGGTGTTCTTTTTTATTTGTTTTATCATTCTAGAAGATAGATTTACTCAATAAATGACAATAAAAATTAATAATGATTATACAGGTGAGTATATTTATTTTTGATTGTTATTTAAATAATTGTTGTGTTCGTTTTGCTCTGTTTTTTCTTCTTTTTAATTAATTGAAAATTAATAAACTTTAGAATTTGTTTTAACAAATAAAATTCTCAATTATGTTTTTTATTGACTTTTTTTTTAGCGAAGTATGTAAATTAATTATCTTCCTTTTCCTAAATGAATAAAAACTAAAGGAAAATCCATTAATGGAACTCAAGATAATGATTTCTTATCAAAAACTCGATGTAGTCTAAAAGCTTGATTTAATTTATTCAATAAATATTTTTGTTCAGTTTATTGTGACGTAAAATTTATTCGATCATTGGGTTTTTTAAACAGTTTTTTTTTTTTTGTAAATACAATTATCAGTGAAATAAAATAAAATTAATTGGGAAAATAGAGATTTCATATTTAATAAATGTATTTATTTATTTTTCCTACCAAAATTCATATACAGCCTCATTATGAAACAAAACTAAGTGCATTTTGCATTTTTGTGATGTTACTATTTTTAAATTTGTGATAACGCAATACATAATATGAAAATTAATATTTTAGAATTTGATTACAGAGATGTACTAAGATTTCTCACGTTGAACAAAATTTCCTAATAATTGAAAAATCGGCATTAACATCCGATCATGATAACCATTCGAAATTTTTTATTTGTTGTTCAAGAATGAAAATTAAATTTATCAGATGACAAAGGTAAAAACGCAGACAATATTATAAAAATAAATTTTTTCAAACCTAGTAAATTCGTTCAGTATAACAATTTTTAGTAATTGAATTGTATGTATCACCCGCCATAAAAAATTTCAAATAAAAATAAAAATAAGTTAGATAAATCTTACCTTACAAGATGTTAATTTATTACAAAATAATTTCATCAAAAAATTCAAGAGAAAAAAAAAAATGCTTTTACATTTAATTAAAATGTTAAAATTTCACCAGCTTTTTGTTCCATTAATTTCTCCATTGATGTTATTGAATGCATCCATAAATCTAATGTTGATACCATTGTTGATACTTGTGTTCTATTCAAGGTTCTCGGTTGGACCTTTAAAAATGTAAATAAAATTATTAACGTTTTTTTTTCTAAATCCCTAACAAAAAAACACTTTTTTTCTTACCCATGTCATATTAACAACTCCAGCAACTTGATCAATATATCCTTTTACAAGACCTTGTGCTAATGCTTTCATAATTAATAATTCAACTTCTTTAAGTGGTAATTGAGTTTCTTTTGCAATATCTTCAAAACTGATTGCACGTTTATCTGCTGATCTTTTAAATGTCATTTCCATTAAACATAAAAGTGAAATTTTTTGTCGTAATTTTATTTCTTGTGCAGCTAAATCTGGAACTTTACTCCATGTTGGTTTCATTGATGAAAATCTAAAATTTTATAAAAAATTAAATAGGTACATATTTTTCTAATTATGTTTTATTGTAAAATACAATTAATTTACTTTGTTATGTCTCCATGATTAAAAGCTTTAAGTAATTCAACCAACCATTCATGTTCATTACCTTGAAGTGATTCGAGAATTGGGTGTGCCAACTAAAAAACAAAAGTATTTATTTTGAAATTAAATCGTAAAATATGTTTGCAATAATAAATTACCAATTCTCCAATATTATAAATGCCATCACCCAATAAAGCAGCTATTCCCAAGAAAAATGCTTGATCTGGCCATTGATCTTTTGGATATTCATCTATTGAACAACCAAGAAATTGTAAACCGCAACGATAATAATCACTATGTTGTCCAACTCGGCGATAATACTGAGATGCAAGCATATAATATTTGCCATGAACTGGAGTAACATTACCAGCCTCTTCTAATACTTCACGTAATTCTTCAATGATTTTTTTCGTTGATTCTAATTCATTCAAATTTGTTAAATAAATATTACCTTGAAGTACCTAAACATTAAAATTTATAGGTTAGGAAATTAAGAAAAATATATATGTATGTACGTACGTATCTATATATGTATAAATTCTACAATTTCACTTACTTTAATGTACCAAATTGCCTCATCACATACTTTAACTTTTTCTTTCAATTTTTCTAAAAATTGAACAGCTTCAGTTTTTTCAAAAATATGTGAAACAACAACTTCTAATATTTCAATCAGACCATAAGGATTGATTCTGAAACAAAGAAAATTTTTAATGAATATGAAAGATTTATTTCTGAGATTTTTAACTTACTTAGTTTCAAATGATGTGATAAAATTATGGTACAGATCCAATAGATCTTTTTCATTTTGAAGAGTTTCATGTTTTACAAATTTTGTGAGTTTTATTGTTAACTCGTTCCATAGCCTGTGAAATGGAAAAAAAAAAACAATTATACAATTATATTGAATTTCGTTTTAGGTACCGGATTAATTTGCAAACTTACTTTTCATTGTACAAATCTTCAATTTGTGTCCATTCTGAAGCTATTTCTTTATTTGTTGTTTTCTTTTGAGTAGCCAAATAATTTGCAACCATTTGTGGAGTAGCCATTGATAATTTATTATATTTTTCACACAAAAAAAAATATGAATGATGATAATTGACTTCAGTCAGCAGAACAAAAACGAAAACGATGATTATTAAAAAATCTTCTTTATCAAAGTGTCAAAGTAATTGAGGTTATGTTGAAAACATAGAAAATCAAGCTAAATCAAATTTTTTATAATTTGTATGTTGTCAGCATTCATCGAATGGTTTGAGTCTTAGCTTTCAAATTTCAAATAAACAGTTTTTTTGTTTTTGAATTGAAACGACCGTTGAAGGATCAAATTTTGAAGATAAAAAAATTTGATAATAGAAATGAATGAAAGTAATATTAGTGAAGTCTAGAAGATTACATTGAACAAATATATTTTTGACGTACTTAGAGATCTTCCTTGAACAGAGTTAACAAATTTAAAATTAAAGACATTTTTGAACTAATTATTGAAATTTTCTTCAATTTTGGAACTGTAAAGCTTTAAAACCTTTTATATGGAATGTTATTTTCAAAACATGGACAGTAAAGTAACTGGCCTCCTCGTAGTCTTTCTGGGTAACGCAAAATGAGTTACAGTGAAGGTCTAGTAGCCATAGGACAACATTTTCAAAACAAATTTGTTTTCGATTTATAAAATATTTTATTTGGTAAAAAAGCCTATATTAATCTTTTAAATTTTAAATTACAACAATAATAAAGCTTTGGAAGCGTACAAAGTGTGTATCCTAAAAATAATATACTCTAAAGTGTTTACAAACTAAAATTATTATTAAATTTAAAATAATTTTCTTTTATAATCTTATCGAATAGAAATACAAATACATACAAATTAATTGTGATCGAATTATGAAAAATAATAATTATGCATAAAAATGTATTAAAAGAGATATCTTACAGACACCTTTTCAGAAAGAAAAAAAAATAATGAAATTTATCAAAAATTCTAAAATAAATGAAATTTATATTTAAATCAGAAAAATATATGTAATTTTTTTTTTCTCTATTATTTGTTTTAAATTTAAATGAAATTTTTTCTTCAATTGGTTTCTAAATATTTAAACAACGTAATTTTCGTGCTGGTACACGTGAAGTAAATTCAAATGTTGTCGGTCGTCGAATTTCTTCATGTGAATCACGACGAATACGTTGTGGTGGATTTATTCCCATCACATTTGTTAGAGGTATATTTTTTATTGTTAAAATTTTTTTAACATAATCTTCTAATTCAAATAAATGATCATCATATGCGCCAGGTATTTCTTCACGCATAAATATAGCTAAACGTAATAAATATTCAACATTATGACCACTTGGTCCAGAACATTCAACAATTTGTTGTGCAATATTTTGAATTGTTGTATCACCTAACCATAATGAATTTTTTTCAGTTGCAATATATACTAAAACTGGAAATGCTGCACCACTTATTTCTGTTTCTCCAGATGCTATACGTGGAAAAAATTTTGTATTTACAGTTATATATCCACCTGATAGAAGAAAAAAAAAACAAGAAAGAAAAAATAATACTATTATTTAAAGGATATGCTTATTAGTTTCGACTATTAAATAATATTACAAAAATTACTAATTGTATGTAATACATGGTAAATAATAATTGAAAAATTAAAAAAAAATAAAAATATAAATAACAACCTTACCTAATGTACATTCTCTCTGCTTTAAGTACTCTAATGCAGTTTCTCCAGTTATTTTATAAGCACAGCCCCATGTAATACCCTAAAAAATAAAAAAATTAAGAATAAGAATAAATTATGATTTTATTTTACATAATTTTTAATTGCATAATATGAATTGATATTATTTGAAGATGCTTTTATTGTAGTTGTGAGGATCTTTCTATGACGCTACGAATTTAATATATTTTACTTGTTTATGTAAACAATTAACAAACAGTTTTTCTGTTTAAGCCAGATAAATCTAAATTTTTAAAAAATTCATTTTTTCTTAGAAATCAGACAATTATTTTGTTTTTAATTCAATTAATTTTTATTTAAATGATCATTTAAAATGATCATGCGAAAAAAAATTTTCATATGTGATGTAGCTATTTTTTTTTTATTTTCAATTGCCTTATCACATGTAGCAGTTGAAAACGACGATTATTATATTATATCTTTCAATGTGAAATTATTAAGGTTATCAGTATAGAGATCAAAAATGGCAAACTACACTATATAAAATACAAAAAAAAAAAAATGTATTGAATAACACAGACAACTACAGTGAATCAATTTTTGAAAATTGAGAACATTTGTTTCACGTCTGTTTGATAAAAAAAAAAAAAAAAACAGTTCCACGAAAATGTTTTATGCAAAATATTTTTTCAGTTTAAAGATAAGAAAATAACGTTTTTTTTTAAGAATTCCAAAATTATTGATTATAGGTATTTTAAAAAAAAAAAAAAAAATGAATGTAAAATTACTCACCTCTTTATCTTCAATTAATGTAGCAACTCTTCCAGGCTGAAAAATGAAAAAAAAAAGAAAATACATTTAAAAAACTGTTGAATTTGAATAATTTTTGATTAAAGATTCTAATTGTATGTAAGTGTTTTTGTTTTCCAACAATAGGATTTTCCAATACCTATCTTTGTTTTGTTGAGTTAATTAATAGTTAATACATATTTCCTTACACAAATAAATTTTAATTCATGAAAACAATTTTTTATTTGATAAACAAATATTAATGTTTTTTTTTTTCATTTTAATTACGTGCGTAATAAAATTAAGGTGTTTAATTTTTTAATCCATATGTGTAAATGAATCACAGGTAATTAGAACAAAAAAACAAAAAAAACAAAAAAAATATAAAAAAATAGAACACAAAGAAATTTTTATGAGTTATTGGAGAAAAAATAAAAGAAAAACGTAAGTGAAATATGAATATGTATAAGATTGTCTCAAATTTAGAGGATGTTTCGTAATTCTGTTATTCATTTCAGAATAATATGTCATAGTGTGAAATTTTAAAATTTCCAAGAACAGAAAGTGTGTTATTGAATTTCAAACTGAAACAGAAACAAATTCTATATAAAATATATTTTATTTAATTAAACTTGAAAGTTAGCATCCGAATTTTTTTTAAAAAAAGGGACACCGGATACTTGACATAATATTATTATTTTTCAGTTGAATTTATCAATTTTCAAAACTTTCTTATTTTTACTTCAATTTCATTTGGGAATGAAGTAGTGAAAATGAGTAGTATTCACAGTTCACAATATTCATTTTTCAAGAATTCAAATTTTAAACAAGAAAAAATAACAAAGTCTTAATTTAAAAAAATAAAGTGAATATTGAGATCATTGGACACCTTATAAATTCTTCTACACGTGTGTTTTCTTGTTGTTCTTATTTTAATTAAAAACAAATTATACATATGTACATAATTAAGAATTCTGTTCAAATCAAATTTTAAGCATTTCAAATGTTTTGGTTTTTTTTTTATTTTATTTTTATTTTGCTAAATAATCTTGCAAATTAAAATTTTAAACATGTGTTAGTTTGTTTTTTTTTTTTATTATTATAATTTCCATTTCATTTAATTTTTTTTTATACCAATAAATTTGTTTTTTTATATCTATAAATTTTTATTTTTTATATCATAAGTAAAACTTTCAAAAAATATTACGTCAACACTTCTTTTTTTTTTTATTTTTGCAGACATGAAGAAAATTTATTATCAGTAACTTTTTATTTATTTAGTTTTTTTTTTGTTTTTATATTATTTGTGCGTTATCAAAATTTGTTTAATATTATTTAATTTTTGTCCGTCTATAAAATTAATCTTAAAAATTATTATAGAATAACTGTAGCTATTTCTATGTTTGTGTGATGTGTCTCGGAAAAAAAAACAACAATAAATTATAAGAGTTTATTGAATTTATTGAATATTGAATTAGATTAGATAATATGTCATGATTAATATAAAAAGTCAGGATATTGTGGAGTGTTGTTTTTATTTTCTCATCATATACATTATTCAGATAGAATCTAATTAAAATACACGTATGCATAATTTACTGCATTATTTTTGTGGAACATAATAATAAATTAATATAATATGTATGTTAGTCATATATCATTAGTATTCGATTGTTTATTTATGAAAAATTTGATTAGATTGTTTTTTTTTTTGTTTTTACTTTGTTTTGTTTTTTTTCTTCTCTTGATTATTCAAATGTGTTTGTGTTGTTCTTTCAAAATAAGAATTTATGTTCAATATCTCTTTGTATTTTTTTTAGATTTTACTTTCAAATTTTTTATTCATCAAATTTTTAAAAAAATTAAAAAATACATAAAAAATATTTGGCAAGTGTTGAGAATAAATAAATTTAAAAATAAGATTATTTCGTTGCTAAGTCAAAAAATTATGAGAGATTATTTTGAAATTTTTATTAAAATTTTTATTTTTTAAATGAAAATTCAATGGCATTGTTTTTGATCTTGAGTTCAAGAAACCTATTTGATTAGATAAATGCGAATTTTCAACAAAAAAAAAACTTGATTATATGAGGATTAAATAATTTTTTATTCTCTTGTAAATTTTCTAAAATGTCAATTATTTTCTACAAGTTTCAAATTATCCTATTTATTTAATGTTTTTTTCTTTTTGTATTTTTTTATTGTACATATGTATATGTATTTTTTAATTTAAAGTATAAATTCTACTTGAAAAAAAAAATTAAATATTATAACAAACATAAAATTGGTACAATTAGAATTTCCTTAATTTATCACGTTTCTATTGAATCACATATACATATGCAAAAAATACAGGAAATTTAATTTATAACAGTTTAACATCAATTTATAAAATTTAGAGATAATTTAAAATTAGTGAAATGGTCTGATTTAAAAATTGCATTTATATGAATTGAAAAATCAAAGAATGAAATATTTTTACGTGTATTACGGGTGAAGTAGTTGTCGAATTTTGAAAATAAATCTCCCACAAGGTTTATGAACTTTCAAGAAATAAGTGTTTCCGCTTAGAAATTCTTTTTAGTGATGCTGAAAGCAATTTATAGTAAATTTGAAAAAAAAAAACTGCTATAAATAAAAATTTCAGGCACCAAAAACATTGAAAAAAAAAGACTTTTGAAGTGCGGCATTAATGAGATTTTATTTTCTTCTTCAACAAGAAAAAAATTTAATTGAAAAAAAAAAGAAGAAGTGAAAATTACCTTTTCAATAGTTCCTCGATGTGTTGTATTCCCTTGCCAAAATCTTCTAACATATCCTCGAATATATCCTGTTATACATTTTGAATAATTAAATCCTGGATACCAGCATAATGATCCATAACCAAAAACCCATACTGATGTTTGATTATCATTTCCATTAAAATTATTTTCATCGTATTCAGTATCTGAATCGTATAATAAAATATTTTCAGGTAATAAATTTCGAAAATTGTGAAAATCCATTTTATTATTTTTATTTTTCGTTGTTTTTCTTTTTTTAAAAAAAAAAATTTTAATTTTCTTATTCTTAAGTTGAATAATTACACGTTTAATTTTTTGTTGAACAATTAGTATATTTTTTAAATATTTCAATAGATAATTTATAAAATGCGGAAATCTTTATTTTTTAATGACACAAATAGAAAATAAACTACATAGATAAACTGACAATTAAATAAAAAAAAATTTTTTTTTTTTTCAAAACAAAACGAAAAAAAAAAAAATTAGAACAAAAGCACTTTCTTTTAATTCATTTTTATTCACTTTTTTCTATAATACTTTTTTTTTTTTTGAAAAAAATTAATATTCTATTTTAAATTGACTTATTTGTCAGAGATTCATTGTTTATTTTTTTAAATTTTTTAATTTTATTTTAAAAATTTAACTTTGAATAGTCGGTGCGGAGCTAGCGCACAATATTTTAATCATCAAGTTCAACACGATATTCTCAACTGAATGATGTTAATGACTGTGTTTTATTACAATAATATGTTGTGTTGTGAATGATTTTCTTTTGAATGTGTTGTTTTTATATTTTTTTTTTTTCGAATACATACAATACAAATGTATATTTTTCTCGCTTTTTATTATTTTTTGAAAGTTGCCAAGTGATAACACAACTCAGGTCACAGCTAGCCGATACGTCGTCGTCATTTATACAGAGAAGTTCTATCTCCTACAAACAAATTTTTCATTTAATTCAATTCATGTTTTAATTGAAATTGCGTGAATTTTTCAATCATCAAATATCATGCATGATGTGCGTAGAAGAAAAGTTATTGAATTCAGAAAACAAAAAGAAAAAATGTAGTCAATAAATGGCCATCAAAAAAAAGAAAATTATTAAGTATAAGTAGTATAATTTAACAAGTTGATCGACTTTTTGTATAATATAACTTGTATCTTTATAACATACGATACATTTTAAAACAAGTATCTTTTTTTCATATATGATAATACAATGTATATGTAGTCATATGAATGATGATTTGATGGATCAATATTATGTTTTTATTCTGAAATTCAGTTATCTGGCAATTCAAGTATTTCAGCAATTGTAATCAATTTTCATTGTACATTTTATTCACAAAATTTATTGGCAAAATGCCTTTATATCAGCTGCTCCTCCTTCTCTCACTTCAGATATTATATACATAGCCTCTTGATGTTAAATTAATGTGAAGGTATGTTAACGATTGGTGGGCGACATAAATGAAATTATTTAATACACACACTTGTCTTAAAATTTAATTTTTAATTTTTTTTGTTTTTTAAAATAATGCAAAAAACGCGATGAATCCGTTAAAATAATGATTAAGTTTTCACTTTTTCCTCCCTCTTTTCTTCTCTTCTCTTTTTTTTTTTAATTTGAAATTTGAAATATGAATTTTTCTTAGAAATCTTTAAAAAAAAATATTTTTCTGCTTTTTCTTTCTATAATAATTTATTGTTATTTCACTGTACAATGTACAATAAATTAAGTTTTTTTTTTAACATACACACAAGAAGATGTATTGTATATGTATATGATATTTAATTTGTTTTTCTTTACACGCGGTGAAAGAATGTACAAAGAATAATATTAATCTATTTAAAATACTTGTACTTGTTGTGATTATAACTAACAAAACGTTTGTTTTAAAGATATAATATTATATTTCTATTTTGATTTCGTTTTTACATATGTATTTTATACATATATGTATTTTTTTATGTTAATCAGAGACATAAAATAACAAATAAAAATGTCTTATTCAATTTGATTTTTATTTTATTATGATTTTAATCAGTTGCTTTTTATTGTAGTATTATCAGTATTTGATGATGATTTGTCTGATTTTAATTATAAATATTATTGAACCTGTGTAATAAAAAAAAGAAGAAAAAGAAAATGTAAATACTTCCATGTGTAATTTTAATATTAATTACATATACATATGTATATGAAAATTTTTATAATACAAGTTCAAGGATTTTCAATTAATATGAAATTTGAACTGATAAGTAATTAACTAACGAAGGAAATAATACCAGTGTCGAGCCCCTAGTTTAAATTTGATTTATTTAAAATTTTTTATGTTTTAGGTACAGAAAACAGTATACTTTATTATTTCTATAGACGATGATGCACGAGCCCTGGCTGTTTGAAACAAATTCAAAAAAATCTGAACAATTACCTTAAAACGAATTCGTCGATGGTATCATTACCCTATGAAAATATACATTCATGAGAGTTATTTAAGATTGTCTGTATACAGGTATTTTTTTAAATAGAATTTTTGCCAAATTCGAATTAAAAATCGTCATAATTATTTTTTTTTTTCAAAAATTTTAAAAATTTGACTCCTAAACAAGTTTGTTTATTTTGGTTGAAATTGTATTCTTCTACAGGTACATACATACATAGAGATAAATACAAAAAAAAAATGTAATTACTAGGTCCTTCCACAATATGTTACTATTTGTTACACTATAATAATAATCTATAGCTTTCCCTTCTCTGTCCCGTCCCGTAGGGACATAAAAGAGACTGATCAACACGTGCCGTTTTAGATTTTGCGCATTTTTCTCTATTCCTTTCGTATTATGATTCAAGTACAATCAAAAATACGTGTATTTATGAACACTTATATATCATAATAATCTCACGTTTAAAATTTTAAAAAGTTATTTTTCACGTTTCAATATATTTTCGAAGTTCAAAATATTGATTTATTTTTAATTTGAGGAATTTGACGTTACTACAAAATGTATACTATATACATATTATGTACATGAACTACACACATTAATTTAAAGTATTAAAGAGTTTATTATTTTCTCAATTATTAAACATAAGTACATACATGAGAAAATTTAAACAATAACCTTTACATACACCCATTTTTTTTCTGAAGGCATATTATTGTTATATTTTACGAATGAACGAATAAATAATCTTGATTAAAATTAGAAATTAAAACATGTGTTAGGATTGTGCAAACATCAATTAATTTTAGAATTATTTATTTAATCGATTTTTTTTTGTTTTTTTTTTTGAGTCAAAATAGTAACATCTAACACATGTTTGATGAAACTTCAAAAATGATTAGAAAATATAATGTAGCAACAGTAAAATATTGAATATTTTCATTTAATTCTCATTTTAATGTAATAAACAAAATTTGTTTGTCAACAATCGGCTTTTGGCAATATTTTGGCAGCCAGCTCAGCAAGTTACAAATTTTGTTTTGGCTTTTTTTTTTTTTTTGAATATTCAAATTATATTTAAGTAGAAAGTTTTCTTAATTTGAGTGTAAAACTGCACTTGTATAAATTTTATCTTATATTGATAAAAATAATCGATTTGTTACATATAAAATGCTTGACATTGACATTGTGTCGATGTAAACCTTGAACATGCAATTATTTGTAAATAAAAATATTTATTTTTATTGAAGAAAAAAAATGTTTCTTAATTTACTTCAGACATTACATTATTGATTAAATGAACAATAAAAAAGCATGTAAAAATAAAATAAAAAAAATATGTTTTTATTTGTGATATGTAATTTTATTTAATGCAACATATAATTAGATACATTATTTCAATTTTTTGCGTCTTTGTTTTTCTTTTTCAAATACATATACTAAATTTTATTAGTAATTATTTACGTCTTTTAATTTAGGAAAATTTTCAAACAATTTTTTTTTATTCGTTAAAAAATTCAACACAATGTTAATATTGATTAAAAAATTGTTAGATTATAGAATACATTCTTTGTTTGTTATGAATACAAAAGAATATAATTATTATTAATTTTTGGCAGATAAATTATGAAACGTAACACAAATAAAAAGTTAAAATATGCAACAAAATATTAATGAAAAATCGGCACTATGACAATTTAGTGAATACGGCAGTAAATATGATATTTAGAAAAATGAATTAGAAATTAAAAATGAAACAAGAAATTTAATATTCAAAGTTTGGTATTTAACAAAAATGGAAATGACAAAATATACTTTGCAATTTGCATATAAGAGGTATGTAGGTAGTTATGTAGTTACATATTAGAATTCAACGTAGAATGTGATTATTTTTTATTTTTATTTTTGCTTACCTTCTATTAATATTTATTTTTATTATATTTAATTCAAGAGTCTTCGAACGGTTCAAATAATAAATAATTTAAACATAAAAAATAAAAAAAAAAATATTGAAGATTTAAAAAAAAATAAAGAGCTAAACTTCACTAATTACAACAAACAGTGAACTAAGTACACAGGAACTTACTTTGTTAAAATCTTGAAAAAAACTAACATTTTTATTTTAATTACAACCAATTTTAAACATACTCGTTGTTGTAATTTTATCTTAAATTTAAATGATAATCACTGTAATAAAAACAATATGCTTATCGGATTTTGCTTTGCTTTTAACAAATTAAACAAAGTACAATGTAAGTTCATTGTATTATGTTCTGTCAGGAACTAGTTTTTGACAATGAAACTTCAAGAATAAACAATTTTATGATCATAAAGTACATTCTAGTCGAAATAATTTCAGTTTGTATGTATCTTCTGCCAAAAATAAAAAGAAAATCTTTGTGGAAAATTTATAGGTATGTATCTATGTACATATTATGTACATATATGAGCTATTGTGATGATGTGTGATAAAATCTTTATGTTCACGTGGCTGATGCAACCACATATCAAATTGCGTTACACCACGTTAACATTTCATTATTCAAATATGTATATGTATGTACATAGTACTTCAATGACAATTTTCCTATATAGTAATGAGGTGTTTTTCAATAGGAAAATACTATAGATAAATTGGAGAAAATAATTTCTCCCCTTTCTACATTTTACTAAACACCGACAAAAGCTTTCTTTTAAATGACCTTGTAAAAGACATGCGCGTTATTCATATGCCTTTTCTTTAGGTCATACGTAATAATTTTGTTTTGTTAGTGCATACATACATATGTTTTCTTGCAATTTTTCAATTATCCTTCTGATTGAATAAAATTATTTCAATAAAATTTCATAATATTAATAAAAAAATTTAAAAACAAAAATATTTGCGCAAACTTTAATTATTTTTAATGAACAAAAATTGATATCAATTCTAAAACCCTTTCATTTCACTGGTATTCACGTTTTCTGACGCAATCATATAACCACCTGAATAAAAATGAAACTGTGAAAATTATTGATACTTACCGCAAAACAATTCAAATAATTTAAAATTATTTTAATGAATTCTATTGAAATATAGTACACTTTGAAAAATTTGCACTTTATGATATTATTAAAAATATAAATAAAACAAAATTAATAATTTTCGATCTGTTCCAGACAAATCACCGCCTAACACACACACTACATGAAAGCAATTAAAAAACACAACCAACACCAAACTATAATAGAGAGTAACTGAATGAAGAAGAAAAAAGAAAATTCGTTTATGAGTTATTTTTGTATAAAAATATCTAAATTGAGCAAGTAGGTAAAGATAGGTATAGTTTTCAAGTATATTTTATATGACAAATTGACAATTACAAAAACCGCTCTTATCAATAAAAAAGTAAGTTGCCTATGCCAAAATCCAGGTGTTTTATGTCTTTCTCTTTTCAGACATTAAAACTTGAATGAAAATTTCAGCATAAGTGTAGAAACAGATTTCTGACTATGAGCGATGGATGACAAATGTGTTTTTTGTTGTTATGTATTTGTTTTAAGTATTACAGCTAGTTTTGCCGTGGATAAAAGTGAAATTTCATATTATATAATCGACATGTAAAATTGTGTCGCTCTAATCTAACTATGTTCAATATTTCAAGTTAGCGATAGCGATTATCATCAGAAATTTTGTAGTCGGTAATACGTCGGCCATCGCTCGTAGTTTGAATTCTGTTTCCAATGTTAAGAAATTTATTTAAAATATAAAAAAAACATCTACCTATATATTCTACTCTTTTACAAAGCACAACAAAACACACATATAAAAGATACATTACATTATTACATACATACTTCAATTTGAGAGAGAAAAGCTTTTATGAAAGTAAACGCCAGTGCTGGTATAATGAAAAATTCATAAAAAGTTCATTTAAATTTTTTAAAAATTTTTCTTAAACATGTTTTAAAACCTAAGTTTCAAAAAATATTATATTTTGTTGTAATTTGTGATATCTAAATTAAGCATAATTTCAGGCACAAGAAATCATTTGAGTTTTTGATTTTTGAAAAATATTGCAAAAGATTGATTTTGTGATTTTTCAGAGTTCTTAAACGAAAAATTTCATTTTCTTTCAAATGGTTTCCAATCCAATTCCATTTGTGATACTACGACAGATAATAATTTTTTTTTGCAGTGGTACTCAAAATGTATTTTTTATTTATTAAATTATTTTTAAAATAAAAAAAAAGCCTAGGTAGTTTAATTTTTTTTAATTGAAAGTGTGTAGTGTGTGTGGGTGGAGCACCTGTGCATATCTTTTTTGTTGTTGATAAAATCATGGAAAAAATTTGTCATTTTTAATGTTTTAATTTAAATTACATATGTACACATGTACCTACAATTTTCTTTCTATTCATAACAAAAGAAAAACAAAATGATATTATTATGATTTTTATAATTTCACTATATGTACTCGTATGTACTTTCTAAATGTTAATGAGATCTTAAGATTGCAATTGCACACAATATATGAAAAAGTGGTGATGATGTGCTGTGTAATTATTAATGGCTCACCTATGAGGCTCTTGTGTCTTGTCAACAAATAATTTTTGCATTATCATCACCATCATTGTTGTCTTATAAATGGATGCTGCTGTTGTTATTATTATTATGTATTTTATATGCAAATACATAAGTATATGTATGTATGATAGTATACAGGTGTTTATACTAATATTAATGAAAGTCAGATATTACCTCCCATCACGTTGACAAGTATTTAATCTGACCTATGAGCTATTATTCGTTTTCAAAAATAAAAAAAAAACAAAAAAAAAAAATGAACCATCGTGATTCATGATCTATGATATTCAATCTGATGATTAAGTCTTTGCTACGGTAGTATATCTTGCAAATTATTGCTACTATGTCGCAAATATATCATCGTGAGAAAAGCTATTTTCATTTAATCATCATTATGTAGTCTTAAATATATTTTATAGACTTATTTTTATTTTTTAATTTTAAACTTGTTGTAATTGCAACGAATGAATCGCCTGAAGTTGTTTATTTTTTTTTATATTATTATTATTGTACAACGAAAAGATATAATATTTCATATCATCATTTTTAGACTCTTTAATAGAAATGTGTTTCTTATACAAATGTGATTTTCTTCGATATATTATTCAATCTTTTCTTACTTTGACACCAAATAAATTATTTTAACTACACTATCAAAATATGTATATGCAATCGTCCATTATACATACATACTTGTTTTTATTTTAAAAAAGATTTGCAAACAATTGCAAAAATATTTTAAAGATTTTGTAAATTTAAAAAAAATGAGATAATTAAAATTATTAATTTTTATTTTTTAAAATTATTAATAAATTTAATGGATTCTATATACAATTTTTATCGGTATTGCAACAAAATCATTTGCTAAAATGCAAAAGTTCAATTTCGAAACATAATCTTTACTTATTTATTAACTTTTATTTTTATTTTTCAAGAGGGAGTTAACTTCGACATTAACATGAAATAATATAAATTGAATAAATGAAATTACTCAAATGTTTTAAATTACATTTTATAGTATAAATTTGTGTAAAAGTATTTCTAAAAATATATTTGCATAAAATTTCGTATAGGCTTAAAATAGTACAAGTATATATGTACATCAGTGAATAGACCAGTGTATATATACTAGTGTATTCACATATATTTTCTTTGTTGCACCAATGAAACATGATCTTTCAATTAATTAGAAAACTATCGTTCATGACATGCAAATTTATATGTAAAAGGTACGTCAGAAGAAAATTGCAATTGTAATTTTTTTTTTGACCATCCTTAAAGAGATTACGTACATACAACAACAACACTCTTATCTACAATGTCATGTTCTATCTATCTATGCATAAAATGACTTGTCCTTTCATTTGATACATAAGGGTCGTTAAAATGACAATTATTTGAATGTAAGACGTTTGTACTTATGCTGTAAAATGTCTGTAACGTGCGTACATACATAATGTATACATATATAGATTTTTCTTTTCACTCAGGTGTTGTATCTTATATTGAATTTTATCTTATAAGATTCAAGAATTTTAACCTTTGAACGTAAAATGTAGTAGTAATCGTGTACATTCTTCATTAAAATGAACTTAAAAGGTGATTATAATATATCTTTAACAGCATCAGTTGTAAATACATATATGTGGGGGCGATTTACGATAGTACCGTTATGTTATAAAAATAGAATTAAAAGAAAAATATTAATGTGTATATATATGCATAGATGAATGTGTAAGGATTGTTATGTAATACAATTTTTATTTTTATTTTTTTAAATTGTTGAAAAATTGTTGTTCTCATTTCTTTTGAAATTTCCATTAGGAATCTATGAATATTGAATTGTTTCATGTCTTTATTGAAAATGTTTGTTTTATATGTATGTAGAATGACTATATATCATTTTATTTGTGTTAAATTCATCAAAATAAAAGAAAAAAAAAATGAACAGATGAAAATAAATTTATTCGATCTTTCTCCACATTTTTAATACAATTTGTTATGGAAATCATAAATATGAAAGCCGACAACATATTAATAATTACATTACGGTTCCTACATGTGCATATTATGTACGTATCTGCATATAACGTATGTAAAAACATGTTACAATATATTCATCATCGCATGTACACATCATCATCAGAATCAGAAAATGGTTTTTATTTGATTATCATAAGGTTTTTGTTTGAAATTTTTCTTATACAAGTATATTGACCTGTTAAATGTCTTAAAAAGAAAGAAGGAATAACAAAAAATAAGAAACAGGTGAATTATAAAAAAAAAAAAAGTAAAATGCGTGTTAAAATTCAAATCATTTTAAAAAGTCACTGTCACGATCAAAAGGAAGAAAGATGAGGTATTTTTTTAGGTTAGGAGAAGAAGGTATTTTTTGAAATGTTTTATCCGTTTTTGTTTCATTATTATAAAAACAAACACTGAAAAAAAGAACAATTTTTGTAAAATGTTTAAAGTACTTAATTTGAAGTAAAACTTTTGTGCTTTTCATGGAGGACTAATAAATTTTCCCACGGAAGTGAATTTTTTCCATTATTCTTCATTAGATTACTTTGTTTTATATATTTTCTAACGTTTTTTTTTTTTTATTAAAGATTTTAGGTGCAAACTGTTAATTGATTTTCAAGTGTATGTGAAATGATTTAAGATAATTGCTTTTCGCAACCTGAAAAGATAAAAATTGATTAAGTACATTACATTTCTGTCATATAACTCATTTTCACAATCTGAACGGTATAGAAATGTAGATTCGGAAAAATGAATTTTCTCTTTGAAAGTACATAATTTGTGGTAAATGTATTTTGTTGGTTTGATACAATAGGTGAAATGTTCTTCAAGCAAAATTTTGATGAATACCAAAAACCATATAACTACAAAGATAAACAATTGCCATATATCCTTATGTCACCATTAATTTTTACTTCTACACCTGATATCAGGTGGCTACATGTTTACTGAATGTTATCAACATTTTATGCTTATGCAACAATTTTAAAATCCAGAGCAAACCAAAAATACGTTGATGTTGCTAAACATTATATGTACCCAATAATGTGTCTGTTTACCAAATATAAATAATGGTTGTTGCTACGGCAACATAAATTACGATTTATACTTTTGAATTTATATTCATTTTGAATAAAAATACATATTTTTAATTTGAAATATTATTTCTATTATACCTCTAAATACATACTATATACATACTCGTATATACAAATACTATATACAAAATACATTTTATTTTTCAAATTTTAAAAATATATTTTAATATTTTTCATCTTCATTGAGAAATATGAAAATTTTATTCGTAATGAATCAGGAGATCAGAATCAATAGGCACGTTATTTCATTTTCTATTACATTATAGAATATTTAGATATGCTAGTTTTAGAAATACTATAATGTTTATTCATTAAAATTTAATCTAAGCAAACTCTGATTTTAAAAATTCTTTTTTTTAAAGCAAATATGTATTTTTATTCAAAATGAAAATAAATTTAAAAGTATAAATCGTAATTTATGTTGCCGTAGCAACAACCATTATTTATATTTGGTAAACAGACACATTATTGGGTACATTATAATGTTTAGCAACATCAACGTATTTTTGGTTTGCTCTGGATTTTAAAATTGTTGCTTAAGCATAAAATGTTGATAACATTCAGTAAACATGTAGCCACCTGATATCAGGTGTAGAAGTAAAAATTAATGGTGACATGAGGATATATGGCAATTGTTTATCTTTGTAGTTATATGATTTTTGTGAATACCTAACAATAAATCTTATTAGAAATTCTAGGTGTGGAATACGGTATATCGCTTGTGATATAATGAAAATGCTTTGTTTTCACAAAGAAAAATTTCAATTTTTAAATAATATCGGTAAATATGTACATATGTACATATAATATGCCCATATGTAACACCTCTTATGAAAGAATATATTTTATTTTGTTGCAATTAAAACTTATCAGAAAGTTATACATAATAGCGAATTTTTTTATAAGAAAAAAATGGAAGCACATACTCGTTATGTGACTAAAATCTAAACAAAATTTAAAAAATCGATATTATCGGAAGTTTTAATTACATACATCCTAGTGCTAAAAAAAAAAGAACGAATATGTCATTTATTTAGTAATAAACAAGACAAAAATTAGTACTTTTACTTTGTACAATTAAAAAATAAATTTTAGGTCAACTTTGTAAAATTATTTTGAAAAATTTATGAGTCCCCTTTGCAAAAAAAAAAAAAAATGTTGGCGCAATGTGAGATCAAAAATATTGTGATTTATCATTTAAAAGAAGAAAAAAAAATGTTGGAATTAAAAGTATTTTGTTTTACATACAATTTGTACATGATATCACATTACATTCAAGTCTTAATGTTTCATTTAAATCATTTATCAATATTTATAAATATATATATTTTTTTAATTGATTAAATTACGATAAATAAGTAAGGAAAAAGTTTATAATGCATTTTGTTTTTGTATACCTACATAAGATTGTTGTACTTGTAGCAGCATGCCACTTGTATTACAAACTTTTATTGATTACAGAGGCGTGTTAAATTGAAGAAATTGCAATAATTAAAGAAAACAAAAAAAAAAAAAAATAACACAAAATTTTTAAATAAATGTGAATTCATATGTACACATTATAAATCTGCAAGTAATGGCTATAAACAGCGCATATGTAATGTAAATGATGCATACAAAATATTGATCTGTTACTGATATCGTGTTTATTGTAATCACAGGCTGATGGTTAAACCAAAAGAAAATCATTTATATTTTATCGAAAAAAAAAGAAAAAAAATTATGGATTATCGATATACATATGTACATATTCATTGAATGCAATTGAATTATATATTTATTTTCACATATTTTTACATGCATGCTGTTATGTTTGACATTTTAAAGGTGTTAATTGCAATGTCCATCACAGACAGCATAATGCAGACATACTCGTATTTTTTAATTTGTCATAAAGTGAAAGCAAAATCTGAACATTTTTATTTTTAAAAATTTTCATGTATTTGAAAAGAACTTTTATTAGGTCACTCACGTGTATCTGTGATACCAAAATAAGTAAATTTGAAAAAAAAAAAATAAATAAAAAAAAATAAGAAAATTACAATTACAAATATTGAATTTAAAAAAGTAACCATCTAGTGGGAGAAAAATAAAATGTATAAGTAATATCTTGTAGTGCTGAAAATTGAATGTGATTTTTGTGTTCCTAAATTGATGTTTTTTTTTAAATTATTATGCTTTGTTTGTATCTATCTAATATGTTTTTTTTTTCTAATTGTAATTTTGTAGAAAAAAAAAATCTATCTATTACCTAATTGAAAGTAATGCAACGTTAGTTAATGCATAATTTGAATTTTAGAAAGAAGTGGACCATAAGAGATCAAGTAGATGACAAATGCATGATTAATTTATTTTCTAACAAATATATGTATAATTGCATATGAAGATTTGCATACAAATAAAATACAGTATATGATCCTGTATTATAATTTTTGCATTGGCTCCATCATAGTCGAAAAAAAAGAAAACTGTACGATAAAGATATACCTATACTAATTTTTTTTTTTTTAAGTTTATTTTCAACTGATTTTCCATTATAATATAAGATTATTGTTATTATATGAGAGAAAATTGAACTTTGCTCTGTGTCCGTGATATACGTAATAATTTTAAGTACGTGATTGTTATGACACAATTCATATTTTAAAATAATTTTATTGGTTTTTTTTTTGGATTTTGTCTGAAAATTTATTTCAATAATTTCCTGCTTATTAAATTTTTGTTTTATTTTTTTTTTTCAGTTACATAATTGTTGAATTATATAAAAGAAAATTTATTTTTATTTTAATCACTCAATGATCAACATTACGTGAATTTTATTAGAAATTTCAAAATAAATTTTAAGATACATGGAAATTAGTTTTGAATATATAGAACATTACATACGAGTTTTTTAAAATGCAATCATAACATGTAAATTATCAAAATAATAAAAAAATAGACAATAAATTAGTTTTACTTTAGTTTAAAAAAAATTTGTTTCTATGCACTAATTGAATTATGTAATCCTTTTCGTTTTCAAATTATTATTTATCGTTGGTACTTTTTTTTTTTTTTTTAGAAGATAAAAATAATAATTAATAGCTTTTGCGTGAAAATTATTTGAAAAAATATTTCATGTATGTTATAATATGTTTAAAATTATCTTAAGTTAAATCTAATCCTTTTTTACTCACCTCATAAATAAGATATTGCCCATAAAATTAATCATGATAAAATTTTACTATTTTATTATAAAGTCGTGATTATTTTACAATATTACAAGAAGAAAAAAAAAATATATAATGTAATAAAATTGCTTTAACTTGCATATCGTGTGATTACAATAATTAGTGAAGTCTGTCTTAATATATAGGAAAACTAAATTATATTTTAATAAACGTGAAAAGGATTAATGTATTATTTTTTGTGTAAAAAAGTAACAACAATAAATGAAAAATTGCAACTATGTTAGATATATGTATAATTGAGTTTATTTTGGATAATAAACTTGTGGAAAAAAATGTAAACTGGAATTTTTTATTTGTTTTGAATGTGTGATTTATTCAAGAATTAATAACTTGAGATATTTTTAAAAATACCTATATAATATATAATGTACATATTTGCTTTTTATTATTTTTCACATTTCTAGAAAATATGCTGCTAAATTTATATTATATTTCCATAGGATATCATTTCATTAGGTTTTTTTTTTTTTAAATCTTCCTTCATAATTTCAAAAAACTAACAAGAATCAAAACCGTTCTAAAATGCCGATCTTTTATTTTTCTCACCAATAAATTTTCAGCATAGGTAAAATCTGCACATTTTCACTTCCAGCTATTTTCTCAGATCATAAAATTGTAGTAAATAACAAATTTCAAATTATTAAATTTTATCTATAGAAAAATAAACTAATAAAAATGAAATATGTATGAAATTATTGAAATTACATAATCACAATTTAACTTATATGAAATCATATAGCACACACCTAGAATTTCTAATAAGATTTATTGTTAGGTATTCATCAAAATTTAGCTTGAAGAACATTTCACCTATTGTATCGAACCAACAAAATACATTTACCACAAATTATGTACTTTCAAAGAGAAAATTCATTTTTCCGAATATTACATGTCTTCCGTTCAGATTGTGAAAATGAGTTATATGACAGAAATGTAATGTACTTAATCAATTTTTATCTTTTCAGGTTGCGAAAAGCAATTATCTTAAATCATTTCACATACACTTGAAAATCAATTAGCAGTTTGTACCTAAAATCTTTAATAAAAAAAAAAAAGTTAGAAGTAGAAAATATATAAAACAAAGTAATTTAATGAAAATCACTTCCGTAAGAAATAATCTGTCCTTTATGAAAAATGGAAGTAATAAAATGAGCTTAGAGTGGAAAATAAAAATACATATGTACATGTTACTTTATACAATGGCAATGGAAAGAGTTTTTTTTTTTGTATATTGGTGACAATTCAGGCTTGTAAATTATTTGTAAATCAATTCCAGTTCTAATTTTAAATTTTCTACATCCGATCTGAATAAAAAGTATGCATGTTTACATGAACAATGTTTTTCTTTTGTCCTCATGAGTAGTGAATGCTAAATGTTACATGTAATTCGTGCTTATCAATTTTTAACATATGTACATTATAAATCTTTTCTTTTTTCGCATGACAATTGTACATCTTTTAGTCACAATTAGTAAACAGGTATGTAAATTCAATAAATACCATGAATATAATTTATAAATTAAACTTGAGTTCAAAAAATTGTGTCATCGTTTCAATTTTTATTTTCAATAACATCCTTGTTGTTGCAGATTTACATACTTTTCATCAAATTTGAATTTAATTTCCTTATCCTTAAATAAAATTGAAATTTTAGTGTCAATCATGTCAAAAATTGTATCTTATCATTAAATCATTGTATTAAATATGCAAATTTTTAAAAATAATTTTACATACAAACATAGCTACAAACTAGTTAATAAAATGTACATTTCTAAAAGATTGTACAACGGGTTGATTTTAAAATTTTTATTCTTGTCTTTCAAAACTTCTAAAAAACATACATATGTTACATATACGTGTATGTATGTATGTACATTTGTTTTTTTCGTCTAGCGGTAATTAATGTTCTATTATATAAGAGCGAATGTTTTAACATGTCTTTTTAATGTGTTTATATATTATGTAGATATTATATAGATACAAAAAAATACATACATGATAAAAATCTTGACATCTTGTAATAGTCATTAAGATTTTCAACTAAGATAATGTAACTATTACTTTTATTTTAATTTATTTTTTCACATTAGTTAACAAGTATCTATTAGCATATGTTTATTTTCATTTTTCAACATACATAAGTACAATATATACGAATATACATATGTACAATGTATTTGAATTTATTTTGAACTTGTAATCACATCCTTGTATACTGTCTTCAAGTACTCAAATTTTTTTTATTTTAAATTTATTCTGAAATGATTTTATCATCATTCATTAAAATTCTAGATTAAAAAAAAAAAAAAACTTGTGGAGAAAGTACTATAAGGATGGCCAGTGAATTGCGAGCTCTAATATCAACAGTGCTAGAAATTATGCTGTTGAAAATTGGAAGTGACTAACTATCAACAATTTGTATTAATTTTTGAATTCTTTATATAGTCTTTTTAAAATCTGGTCAATTCATATATTTTTTTCGGAAGCTTTTTCTTCAAGAAATTTCCTTTCTATTTTAATTTTTCACTAATTTTATATACAAAGTAATAACAGTACAATAATATAATAATAATAATATTTCTATTTCTATAATATATATATTGTTTACAAAAAGAAAATCAATAGATCGATAACTTTATGGTCTTATATTTAAAATATATACATACGTACATATATAAATTCAAATGCGAAAAGTTAATCTAATGTTTTTTGTTTTTGTTGTTATTGTTTTGTTTTTTTATTAAATTGACTAACGTACCTATTTAAACATTAAAGATGAATCAAAGTTCAAAAGGTTACAATAGATTTTCTTCGTTCGTGCTCTGATTTCATGGGATCTTTATCCATTTTCTTATTGTTTATGTTTTATATGTTTGTGTGTATGTTTATTTATACTTCAATATTATAACTTTATAAATATTTAATAAAAATAATAATTTTTTAAGTTTATTGTACAGATACAGATTGTATATGGGAATAAAAAAAAGGTCATCATCATCATCATCATCATCATAATATCGATATTGTGTGTATATTTTTCTTAGTATCTTTTTTTTTTTTTTCGTGTATAACTTATGTTTGTTAGAAAATATCTTCCGTGTATAGAAGAATTATACGTGAATCATTTATCTATCTTATATGTATATTGTAAGAGAAAAAAAAGGTTTTGTTGCATTAAAAATATACACGTATTTACAGCAATATTATTTATATATTTTATTTTTTTATTATATTGACAAGAATCATGAACATTTTGGAAATAAAAAAAATAGTAAAAAAAAACAAAACCTTAACCTGTACTCGACTTATAGGATCGGTTTATATAGTTAGGTCGAAAACATTTTAGCACTCAGAATAGTATTCTATCTCTACATGAGAATATACAATGATGATAGATAGGTTATTAATATTGCAACAACAACAACAACAACAATAACAAAAGGTTATAATAATACATAATAATAAAATAAAAGAAATAAAAATGAAATTTATATGAAATAAAATTTAAGTACAATACAAAGAGAGTATAAAACCGATTTATTTTGAATGTTATCTATATATACAAAGTTCAAATACATATACATACTTTGTTTATTTCCGTTAAGATAATTGTACTTCAATTCATATAGACATGATATTATTATCATTAAATTACTGTAGTCATTTTATTTATATACAGATATTATATTTCCTATAATATTTTCATAAATTACAATAAAATGGCATAGTATTGTTTTTTTCTTTCAGTACAATTTTCTTTACTTACCTTTTTTTTTTTTTGAGTTATTTTTAATGTCATAACAAATTTACAGAGTAAAGTGATAAGTTGTTCTTAAAAAACCTTAATTTAAAAATCATGATAAATATCGTGTTTTATGTCCTTATTTGTGTTTAAAAGAAAATTTTCAGAGATGACAGAAACTTATAATTTAGTACAAAATTTCTTGATTGATATTTTACAACCTTGTTTAATAATCATGATTTTTTTAAATAATTATTTTATGAATTGAAATTTCAAAAAATTGCAAAATTAGGCAAGGCTGTATTTAAGCATAGGCCGCACCACAATGGGGTCCTCTATAGAAATGAGTGGAGGTTACTTCACATACTTCACGAGATAACAGGCGAATGTTTCAAATGCCTCTTTTTAGATTCTCAGTAAGAAAATTGTTCTATAATTAGATTTTTGCAGGTTAATATTTAAAATACAACCAAAAAATACAACCCCCGGTAGGGCCCGCACTACAGGTCCAGCCTAGTGGTCTACAGGTCTCAAATACGGACCTGATTGTAGCCAATATGAAAATCAATTTACGGTTGCTGTTCCATAGTGGATGGATGGATAAAATATCGGAGAATGAAAAAAATAAAAAGAAATATAGTGTTACTTTTTTTTATATGTTGGCATGACTTTCATTTTTTTTTTCTATTTGATTCATGTACATTCTAATTCAAAGTTGAATCTTATCTTGTACACATAACACATGCCTGCATCATACAAAATGACTTGATATTTCAATTAATCAAGAAAACATTTAATCTTTGAAAATGCAAATTTCCACGAAACATAAGTTTTCAAATAAACACAACAAGTAGAAATCTTATCTTTGCTGTTATTGTACAAAATTATCTAAAATTGTTACCTTCAGTTGTAAAGGTATTACTTTTTTAATTTAATTTTCTACTTTATTGATAAATTCAATTGTTTTCCATAGAAAAAATCTGCTGAAAGTTATCTATTAAAAAAATGTATCTGGTTTTGGATATGAAAATAAAGTGAGTTATACAATTTGTACTAGACCTCTATGACGTGTCCTAAAACATGTAAATATTTAATTGAAACAGATTTCCTATGAGTAATAAATTTAAAACTAATTATGTACATGTACAATATTTTATACATGTACAGTACAGGTGAAATTGAAATTTCTTCTTTATCTTTGTTCTTAAATTTTTGCTTTTTGTAAATTGTTTCAGAACTTTGTTTTTTTCAATTTAAAATAAAAATTATGAGCTACTTGATATGTTTTCATACATTTATTTTAAAGACAAAAGTAAGGAGTGTACATTTAAATTTCTCGGATAATTTATGTTAAATTATCATCCATGAATATTATTTAAATAATAACAAGACATTTAAAAGTAAAAAAATTCCAACTTACAAATTAAAAAACAAATTCGTTTTTCATATGCATATATTGTGCTATACATACATTTTGTTTTTGTACATGTATATACTTTTTTGATGAATTTAATAATTCTTTTTTTTTAGGTCAAAAAAGTAATTGAACTTGTTTAACATAAATGTTATTTCTTTTTTTCTTCTTTTTTTCATTAATATATCATTACATTCATATAGATATAATTTATATCGTGAAGAAAATTTCGAATATCTTAAATTGCATTTCTCAAAAAATGAAAATATAATATATAGAAATGAAATGTAAGTGTTTTTAACAGACCAAAATACATTCATCAAATTTAAAAGAATAATAAATAATACACGCACTATGTATTAAAAAAAAAAGGAGAACCAAACCTTATGTGTATGTATGTATGTATGTACTTGGAAAAGAAAGTCAATAATATTTATCTAAAATTTTGTTGTTTTACATTATGTAGGTACTACAAATTCTTTTTTTCATGTTGTTATCAATTTTAAAAACTCTAAATAAAAAAAACAACAACAACAACAAAAATATGAAATTAATAAAATTAAAAAGCAAAATTTACTAAAATAACAATTTTTATAAATAAAAACAAATCCGAATCACAAATAAATTAAACTGTTTTTTTTTTCGTCTCCTTTTTAAGAGAGGACAAAAATAAAAATAAATTAAAGAGAAAAATATGAACCTTTTTTTATATACATATATGTATCTACAAAAATACGAAAAAAAAATTAAGATAAATTTGATCAAGGTGCGAATGAATTTCAAGATTAATTTAATATTTCGAAGAAGAAAGATTTTAAACTTGAGATAAAATGTTGTTTTTTTCCCTTCTTTACTTTTGTGAATGTCGGAAAATGAATATTGAAAGTCAACTGTCAGCAAATTTTATCAAGTGCAAAAGTTGGAAATGTTTAGTAAATATCTGACAAAAAAAAAAAGTATTCAAACCATTACAAGTGTACACTTAAAATTTTGTTTACATTTTATTTATATTTTTTTTTATATATACATATATTTTTAACAAACAAGTTAGTACATTACACATTATTTTTGAACTAGGCGCCAGATCAATGCGCTTTTAAACGATCATTAATCAACTTGTAAAAATATATGTATATTTTTTTTTTTAAATGATCGAGTTACGATTATATTACAGTAGCAAGTGCATTTTCAATAGCCATATTACATTCATTGGTTATAAAAATCTAGCTACCTGTATTACATTTTTAATTAATTAATATGATTTTCTAAAGTATAATGTATACTAGATGAAATTTTGTTTCGTTTTGTAACATTCATGGTCAAGCTTTTACTAGTGTTATGTTTTTTTTTTATGAAAACATAATTCAAATAATATTGGTGTGATCTCGTTTATATATAGTAATTTTATAACGGTAAAAATTGATAAAAATCATATATGAACATGAACATATTCTCAATGAAAACAAAAAAGATTCAGTATTAATTTATTGTATGTATTAAAAAAGACCAGTTTTAATTACAAACTTTTTTATGTTTTTTAGAAAAAAGCTTAATTACAATGACCAACACAATTATAAATTTATTATAATCAAGATCATTAAAGATTTATTTTAAGAAAGGTGTTTAAAGGTGTTTAATTACAAAATTTCCTTATGAAAAAATTATAATCGATTACATCAAGTATAAGTTATAAGCTGACATCATCGTAATATCAAAACGAAATACTGTAGAAGAAGTCTGGAAAAAAAAATATATGATGAGATAAACTGAATTCCACTTTTTTACATTTTTTATTTTAAAATTATATTCTAATTAAGATCGGCCTCATAATTTTCGAAAATAAGATGTAATGAAAATTTACATATTTTAATACTTATATGGTAAGTCTTTGATTATTTTGATCACTCTATAGGCACTGGCACTGGTATCATAGTAATTTACGAAAATGTTCTTAAACAGGTTGTTTATTTCAAATAAATTTAAATTGTAGTCTATTAAGGTATAAAAACTGTGCAATATGTAAATAAACGTAAAATCTAATCGATGTACTTACAAAATTGTAATAAAAGCATTTTAAATGCATCAAAATTTAAATCCACAACCAAATAGTCACATAATCATAAACTGAGTCACTTAAAAATGGATATCAATATCGATAAATTGGATAAAGGATAATTCATAATATCGATGAAAATGTACATATAGGAATATAATTGAATCCAAATATCAAAAAAAGATTCTTAAAATCTTTTTTAATGCAAATTTAAAGATACTATATAGACACTTGTACATACATACTTGAATTCACAGTTATGGACTAAATATACATAAATGCATTCAGAAAGGAATACCATCTATTATAGAATGGTATGCACGTAATCATATACATTTTTGTATCAATTTGTAAAATGTATCTAGGCGATATTTAAATTTGTCTGTTTATCTATTTGATGGATGTGAAATATGCATTGGCGCCAATTTTGATGTATATACCAAAATATATGTATATATATTTTGTATACACATATATACATACATATATGTTGACTATAAATGTTTTTATTTAAATTATAATAATGCAATCAAACTTATGATCATATTTACTGAAAAAGCTGCTGTACAATATAACGAATATACGATAATTTTATGTTTCTTATAATACATTACAATATTCTTGTTATTATACACTATAATTTACAACTTTACAGGTGGTATAAAATTTAAATAAATTATAGGTTTAAACAATCTCAGATACTTATTGCAATTTAAACATTTTTTACATTGTAAAATAATATAATCAATGCTTTAGGTGAAATATATACTAGGTAAGTATACCTATTTAGTTTAAGAGAAAAATAAAGGAAATAATAATAATAAAAAAATATTTAAAAAAATGGTGTTAAATTTTTAAAAAATCAAACCAGCAAAAATCTATAACAAAAATTTCAACTTTTTTCAATAAAACATTAACTTGTTCCTTTTTAAAACTACACATACATAGACTAGAGAGGGGTTATTACTTACATACCTATGCATGTTTTGAAATTTATTGATGTCATTGACTAGTAATAACTTCCTTTGATAAAAAAATTTATTTATAAATATTGGGCAGTATGTTAAACATCCATCATGAAGGTGTTAAAATGAATAATTGCTAAAAAAATTACTAGTTTTTTGAACACATACAACACCTAGTTAAATAATAAGATACAAGTATGTTCATTTTGAATAATTACACCTCGATACCTTGTAGTTAACCTTAAAATTAATAAAATTGTATTTCTCTTATCAATAATAATTATATTTTATGACACAATTTTTATAAACAAAAAAAAAACGTAATTTATTTTTAAATCTTGAAAATGTAAATTTTTCTTTTTAAACGGGTAAATTACGAATCATGTACATATTCAATTTTTTTATTTTTATTTTATAAAAAAATTTCTTAAAATGTTTCTGGTTTTAAAAATAAAAATATGTATGTTATTTAAAATTAAGTTCATTAAACACAAAACATGTATAAATTCCTTACTTGTAATTAGAATTTTATTTAATCGTTTTTCTAAACAACTTTTACTGTTTTTTGTTTTTTGTTTTTTTTTTTTCTTCTACATATAACACTTTTTATTTTTATTTTTTAAATTGTATTTTATAGTGTGATATTTCAGTAGTACAATTTTATGGTAATTGCTATGATGATACTATTTAAAAATACATTTGCATATAAAATTGTTCTAGAACGTATACGTACTAAGAAAAAAAAAAATGAAAGTATTTATGTAGAAAATTTATAGAATACATATAAGGGAAATTTTCAGTATTCAAAATAAACAAAGTCATAAAAAACCTACACAATATTTATTTAACTTTAGGTACACATTTGCAAAAAATTTTAAATTCAGTAAATTTAGTAGAAATTTTAAGAATTTGACTAGCTTGTTTCATAGATGCAGTTCAGCAGTTATCTTTATCTTTTTAAAAAATGTTTGTAGGAGATTTGAATACCATCAATGTTTACTTTGTAACTAAGAACAGCAAGCGACATGGCATTCGGTAACTCAGTGGTAAGAATATTGCCCCGGCAAGGTAAAGGTATATGGTTCGATTCCCAGCCGAGAATGTTATGATTACTTTTGGAATAAAACAATAATAAAAGAACTTTTGAAAATGTATGCCTCATTCTATTTAAACAGATTTTGTCTCTGACTTTATAAATGTATGTAGAAAAATTACATATCATGGAACACTTATTGACAGAAATTGGCACTTAGCAAATTCAATTATCGAAAGATAATCGTTTACCTTTACTTTATTTTGTTTTTTGTTGTTGTTGTTTTTGTTTTTGTTTTTTGTGTACCTATACTTTTTTGTAATCAACATAATTTTTAAATCAGTTGAATGTTGTTGTTGTTGTTATTGGAAAATGAAGAATACCATAAAAATCAATGACTATTCATGGTCATGTTAAGTATTGATATCTTAACGCTGTTTATCCATTAAAATGTCTTTTTAAAATAAAATATCTTTAATTTGCTTCTTTGCATTTACTGTAAATTTATTGTTTTTAAAGGAAAATCTAGAAAAAAAAAATAATTGAAATTAAAATGTCAGAATAAAAAATAAGCATTGAAAAATTGTATCTATATCTAAAGCTATTTTATTTTATGAGATTAACAGTTTTAATAACATATTATTATAGTGACAATCGTTAAATTGTATTTAAGAATAAACATTAAAATATTATACATATTGCATTAAGATTTTCTTTTTGTTTTAAAGAATAGTTATTTCTTATAAAGTTATCATCATTAATTGCTCATAAAATGACAATAGATAATCAATTTTGAAAATATTTATGTATTTTTTTTTTGATTTTAATTGTTTAATAAAGACAAAAAGGTATCTTTGAAAATACAAAGAGCTTTCAAGGAGTGAAAAACAGCAATTGAAAAAGTACGTTAGTTATTTTCTAGTTTATCAAACCACTGATTATTCTTTTATAATCTCTGTAACTAAATATATTGATGTAGATGTTTCAGTCCTTAAATACATTTAACGTCTAACGTCTAACGTTTTGTATTTAAGAAAAATAAACAAATTACTCATATTGAAAAATAATTTATTATACGAAAGTCTGAAAAATTAACATCATGCAAAAATTATTTGCACTTAAATTAATATTTTTCTTTAATTTTTAAATTTTTATTCAAATAAATATTTATTGATAGTAAATTTCTCATAAAATAATAATTAAGAATTAAGTATGAAATAATAATAAATGTAATAATTAGAATTTTTTATGTTGATAAATTAATTAAAATCTAAATCCTATTGTGCATCTTGTCATACGTGTCATATATGACTATATTTAAATTGTTACGGTATCAATGATTTAATGTGTTTTGAAATAAATTTACTGTTTTTTTTTTTTTGAAATCCTATAATAAATCTTAAATAAAAATTATTGTACTTTAATTTAAAAATAAAAATTCGTTCACTTAAGGGTTAAATAATCTAAAAAAAAAAGTAATTTGAAATGATTTTTATCGCATCATAATAATAAAAATTAATTACATTCGATGTTTTTTTTTTCTTTTATTTAGATGCATTTGTTTTTTGTATGTATGTACTTTTATAAGATTCTAAAATTTATTGTTTTGTCTTCTGTAGATAGAGTTATTTTCGATTTATAAATTTTTTTATATGTAATAACTTATTCGAGAGCTCACTTACACTCTCTTTAATAAATTTGCAATAAAATAATTTGTGAATAATCAACTACTGGATAATATCAATGATGAAGATGAAGATGAAGATGATGATGATCATGATGGTCTGCTGTTGAGTCATTGTAATGCCAGAGGCGGAAGCCACATGAATACAAGACAGACATAACATGAGGAAAAAAAAATCTTAATATGTCGAAAACAAAAAAAACAAAAAACATAAAAAACGAAAAAAACAAGATAAACATTATCTTATCTTATATCTTTTCAACTTAAAACTTTTTTATAGGACTTTTTTTTTCCCTTCTGGTTTATCTGTAAATATCTTTTTGGAGTTTGTTTATTTTTATTTTTTTTTGCTTTTTCTTCGACGTATCATTCTGCCAGGACAAGATTTTGAATCATGAAAGATGAGATCATCAACGAAATTTCATTTGAAAAACAAAAAGATAAAACCAAAAAAAAAACAAAAAACAAAAAAAAAAACAATAAATTTCCTGAAATGTACGCAAAAGATAAAATAAAAATCAAAGATCGGTTAGATCAATGTTTTTTTTCTTACTCCTTTATTTTTGTTTTCAATAAAAGAAAAGGCACTTAGATTATATACTGCATCACATCGGATATGTGGTATGAAATTACAATTTAACTTGAAATGATAGCTTTAGGCTTTCATCTTCTTTAGTTACCCCCTTTTTTTTTTCCTTCGAAAAGGAACAAAAAAAAAACAGACAGTTCACGTTCGAAGTTGTTTTTTTTTTTTAAATTTTATTTTTTATTTTTTATATTTTAAATTTGATTCACATAATAAACACACAATTCAACTTGAGATTGTTGGTGATTTCAAAGAAAAAAACAACAGAAAAATAAAAGAATTCTTTTTCGTTCTTAATTTTTGATTTATTTTTGTAATTTGAGAACGTTTTTTGTTTTTTTTTTTGTTTTTGGTTTTGATAAAATTTGAACCGAAAAATTACTTTTATTAAGTAACTAAAAATCGAAGTTGTGTAATCTTCACGAATTAACTGATTGTGGTTACACTAATTTTTATATATGGTACATATGTATGTACAACACAATCATAGTGTGAAAAATTATTAAACGAATGTGAAAAAAATCGAGAAAAAAGTTAAGAAAGTTCTTAAAAAATAAGGACTTAATAACTTTAGTACCGTAAGATCTTTTTTAAATAATGAAAGTGCAATAAACTTTGATCATATTTCTTTTGGAGGAAAAATTTAACTAAAATCTTAATCTTATTTTAAAGGATCTCAATGCACACACAGTTTTTAGAATTTGCTTAGAATTATATGATTATGCATTTTTCAACTATTTTAATAATTTCCGTATTGATTAACTACTCAAGAGTGTTTTTGAAGAAAAAAAAAATAATGTATCATTCCCATCATTTATATGAAAACCAGAAACTGAAATCCATCAATCTCAATGTGATTTTCTGTATCTTTCTGTATTTAATTTTTTTTTTCACGATATGAGATTTTACTTAAAAGTTTACACACGTATGCAAATTGATGATGAGCATTACGAACAAGTTCAAGGCAGATGTAATGTATCATTAATATCATGTCATCTAGTGTTTTTACTACAGCATTTTAAGGGTTCCATTTAAACATTTTTTTTCTCATGCACATTATACATTGGGCTCAAAAGTGAAAATGAAAACATTTTTTTAACAGAAAAAATGATTATATTTTGCATATAACAATTGCTACTGTTGATCATGATCAATTCATGTACATATTACGAATTATGGTAATAATTTTTAAGTACAGATGTAAAAGGGAATTTTCGTTTTTATAAAAAAAAAAACGAAAATCTAGGTTAGAAGGTCGAGGAAATCTGATTAAACTTAAGTTTTACAACATATAATTCTTTTCAATTTCTTTAGAAATATTTTTAAGGCAATTTAGTTTAGTTATTTATTATTTTTTGAATTCAGTGAAATGAAATTTATTTTCTTTTTTCAAAGTAAATTTAGTTCAATAATTCTTTTTTTTCCTTACACGCAGCCTGGCCTGTTCAATTGAGAATAGTAAAAAAAAAAATGTATAAAATCATGAACTATTAAATCAATTTAAACACTTATTTTTCTTTGCATGAATTTTATATCGAGATTTGTTCATTTTTAATTTTATTTTTCTTGTGTTTTATTATTTATAGATATTTCTTGAGGCTTTTCAAAGCGATGATAAATAATCAATCAGATAAAATATATAATATATTTGCTATATTACTGTAAATGAATAAACAAACAAATATATAATAAATATAAAATGGTATAGTATATTATAGTAATATATAGTACATACATTACTCCTGTATTAGTTATGTAAAAGCTACTAGTTTGATGAAAAGTTTAATTTTTCTTGAAAATATCGCCTAAAAACATTTTCATATTGAATGAATGGATTACATATATTATATTACTGGAGTATAATGAATATTATAAAAAAAGAAAAAAGGAAAACAAAAATAAATAAATTGCTTTAAAATATAGAAAATATTTAATTGTAACTGTAAAATTTTGAATATTATGATTTATTTTTATTTTATATAGTAAATTTTGTTTATTACAATTTTTTGTTGTTGTTGTTTTTTTTAATTGAAAAATTATCTTATATATGGAAGTTATAATAAAATGTAATTTGTCAGTCATTGAAATCGATTGAGGCTTAATACACTAAAACAATTGATTGTTAAATTCAAATTACAACAAAACAAAAAGGATTTATTTACTTATTATATAGTTTTTTGTTTGTTTGTTTTGTTTTTGTCTGGCTTTGTTATTGATTCGAATTAGAAAACACACCTCTTCATAGTTGTATTTTTGTAAAACAAGCAATTTAGAAAATACAAAAAAAAAATATATATATCTAATCTACATACAATAAGATACACTTACTATCTCCTTAAATTACATTTTTATTATGTGTGTATCCAAGTATACATATAACTTCAAATTTCTATGATAATATAATAATCATTTTAAAGATTAAATGAAAAATACTTTTATCTATACTTGATAGGTAATTGCAAAAATTTTCAACACATAAATTTCTGATTAAGTTGTTAATTTACATTTAAAATTGCATTTTCTTACTCGTATATAGTGGATATTTATTAAGTGTGTGTTTAAAGTGTCTGGCGTGTGTTAATAACACCCACATAAACCGCCTTATAAACATGAAGCTATTAAATGATTACTAACTTTACTATTTAATTTATTTTTTTTTTCTTTATCATTTTTTTAATTTTTCTTTTCTTCAATGAGCTTTTCAAATTTACAAAAGTTACATACACTTGAATATCTATCTATCTAAATCGTTTGGTCATTATTATTATTATTATTATTCAACTTTAATGAAAGTGTTGTACATTTTCACTTCTTGTTGACATCTTATACTCTGCCATCAGTTGTTAACTCTTGTAAATTAGTCAATCTTCTTATAAAATGAATAATGTTCAATTTTAAGTATTAACAATTTTAGATAAACATTGTTCCTTTTTTTCAATGCTTTTTCATGTAAAGAAGTTTTTTTTTAAATTTCCCGCTTATGTGATCGTTACAAACAGTCAAACACATAAATGTGCATACATAGTTTCCTAGATTTATGCACTATGCAAAAACATGTTATGTATACATACAATAACAATTTTTGTAATTATGCGTGTAATAAATACGCCTTAAAATATAAAAACGTTCAATTACAAAATTCAAACATACATATATACGTTTGAAATTCAAATTCAAAAGATTTAAATTCTTTTTATATCTGATTTTAATTATGTTGAAGGAGATATATACGATTTAACTACTGTTTTAACTGTGAACAGATTGTGTTGTTCATCAATACTTTAAGATAATATTTTGCATAAGATATAATCTTACCCATTTTAATTGTGTGTAGAATATTTATGTATGTACATACAAGTTTATTTTTTTTTTGTATCTTTTTTGTTGTCTTCAAAATAAAATTGCAATTAAATTTTGTTTTCATGAAAATTTTGTGAATCAATAAAGAAAGCTTTGATGGGAGTATTTCATTTAAATTTGAAAGAAAAAAAAATGTTTCCTTAACAATTTTTTTTTTAAAGAAACAAAAAGAAAAAAAAAACAGTTTAAGGAAATAACAATAGGCGAAAAATTATAACAATTACACACTTTCCGATATTTTAAAAGAGAAATCAAAAAGAAAAAAAAAATTTAATGCCTTTGCGTTCGTTCAATAGATGCTTGAGTTATCTTTTTTTTTTTTCCAGTCATTTTTCCCTATTTTTCCGGAACAAACTTACCTATGTCTCTTATATTATCTTCTATGAAATAAATGAAATTAGTGTTTTCAATACAAAAATATTTCACAAGAAAATAAATGTAATTCTAAAAAAATTGACACTTGTTAATATAAAATTATAGCATTCATTAAAAAATATATATCTCAAAAATAAAAGTAGATTTTACTTTTTATGGTAATTCAAAAAAAAAAAAAATGGAAAAGAAAACAAAACAAAAAAATCCAAAACATAAAAATAAAGGATCCATTCAAAATGTTGTTATTATATTGATAATATTTTCTTTTGTTACAAATAAAATATTGTAGATTATACAAAATAAAAGTAAGTGTTATAGTGAAAGTGCAAAAAAAAAAAAAAAAGTTATTGAATACAAGTAGTTTTTTTCTCTAAATTTTGTTGCTATTTCATTTAAATCATTTCACTACGCGCCATAGTATTTTTCACTTTAACACCCGTTAGATATCAAAATAACAAATAGCTTTTAGATATAGTTCATTTTTTTTTTTTTTTTGTTATTATTTTTATTTTTATTTTTTTTTTAAAATATTATTGATGATAGTCGTGTAAGGTATATAATAATAATTTCACGATTATTTTATGACGGTCAATTTCGTGCAAAATCCAACATCAATTCAGATAATACTTTTAAGTCTTTACACTTCAATAAAATGTATCTATTTATTTTTTTTTGTCTATCAAATAGTAAAGTGGTGTAATGCGTAAAATGATGCTATTCAAACGATTTAGATCTTTTTAGCGTTTTTTTTTTTTGCAATGAATTTATCTTTGTAAGTGTTAAATAGGAAAATGAAAGTGACAATGTTGCTGATACTATTATATGTTATGAGTATACACTGTTTATTATCATAGTTCTTATGTATTTTATTGAAAAAAGATTATATAAATGTAATTATAGTTTTCACAGTTTGATTTTTTCTTTTTTGTTGAAACTTTAAAATTTTATAAAATTTCATGGTACTTAAATGTCTTTAATTCATTGTATTAGTTCAGTTTGTTTGAAATAAGACAGATTTTTAGTATTTTTGTTTTAACAATAACTGGCAATTTATTTTATTATAAATAGATATCCTTATTAGTCATTTCGAAAGCTTATAAGTATATCAAATCAACGTCATACTCGTACTTCAAATTAAAGTCATGGGTTATTTCTATTGTTTATGGTAGAATTGAAGTATCACAATTTTTTTCACATCCTTCACATCATGAGATTAAAATTTTATCTGAGCCTGAACTTTTTTAAGCTAGGCTTGAACTTTTATGATTTTTTCCTGTCGTCGATAAAATACAAATAAAAGTGTTTTCGGATTAATTGGTACTTATATGTATATTTAAAATTAATTGACCTTATGGTGGGAGAGGAAACAAACACTTCAAATTTAAATACTTGCACTATAGCGATTCGGTGTCACTGACCGCCAGTTGAAAAATTCAGATAAAATAACGAATAAAAATAACAGGATTTTATTAAATTTTCATGTGTAATCAATTGTTTTATAAAAGCATATCTCTGAAGAATCATTTTAATTTGATTTCCGATATTCTGTCAATTTAATTGGTTTGTTAAATAAAACGAATACCAGTAAAAAAAAAAAGTATTTGTCATCAATTACATAAAATGCGTTTAAAAGTATATATACAAATGTTAATTTAATATTTTCCAATATATATGTATATATTTGTTTTTTTGTATTTAAGATAGTTTTCATTTGTTAAAGGAAAAAAAAAAAAAATTAAATTGAAACCGTTTCATTTGTAATAGATAATAATATGATATGCAAAACAAAATAACTACATGAAGTCATTATCTTCAATCGATTGAACATATCGATAAATAAATAAATTAAATGTGACTTTAATTGAGATAAAACTACACGAATGCATTTGTCGATACGATTAGTTCGATCAAAAAAGATTTCATTTCAACATCCTTGGTTGTTTTTAATTTATTAAAGTACATATTCTATTTGTAATATAATAGGTTATCATCATCATAAGGATACTCTATACATTTGTATATACATATTATATGTGGATATATGTATGAAGATATGTTATTTATCTACTTGTTGTACGAGTATCTATACATAGCATAACCAATTATAATTTGATTCCATGGTTTTTCAATGTTATTTTTACTTTTTTTTTTATTTTTTATTATTGATCATCATCGGAAGTTAAATTGAATCCTTGTTTTTCCTCGTTCCATTCATTCCATCCAATCAATATTTCTTTTTTTTTTTTTAAAAAAGAAGTAAATAATGAAAGAAAAAAATAAAATTTTATATGCCATTCACTTGAAAAAAGAAAAAAAAAAAGAAGAAAATGCAAGTTCACTTTTAATGTAAGTAGCATTTATTGTTGTTGTTGTTATGTTGTATACATAAATTTTTGCAAATCGGTTTTAATGTTTATTTACCTTCAGAACTTATTTTGCTAAGAAAAATACTGCTTTAAAGTTTAAGTTCAAACTGTAAAGAGTTAAATAAAATTCTTATGTGAGTGCACCTTGTAAACATACATACATACAAGTACATAGGAGTATAAGATTTTTTTTTCGTGAAGCAATATGTTTTGTTTTTACCTCCTGGTTTTGTTTTAATTTTAAAATCTTTTTAACTATCGTTTATTCATAGAAAAATATGTAATGCCTTCAAGATTATAATAATTTCGCTTTTTTTTTTTGTTGTTGTTCAAGTTTACGCTTCTTGTTAATAAAAATAGTATATAAAGTAGTAATAAAGTGAAATGAATGTAACTAGAAAGGAGTAAATATTTTGAAAACAATGCATTCATAAATAATACTCACTTTTGCTTCCATTGTTCGTAATACACCATCATTATTAATGATATGTATGTATTTCACTTACTTATTAAAAGAAAAATAGGTATATAAAAAAAAACTATGGCAAGTTTAATGTTATTTTTATCAATAAACAAGTTTTTATTGTAGAAAAAACAAAAAAATAAACTATTATAAAATTCATGTAAAGGAACTATTTATCCCTTGTTCGAGATCACTATCGGGTAAATACACAACAACATTGATGTCACTTGTTAAATTGTTCGAGAATATCATGAAAAATATTTCCTGTGTGTTTTTTTTTAAAAAAAAAACCATTAAAAATAAGAAAAATAATAAAATAAAATATAAAAATAACAAAAAAAAATTAATATTCAAATCAGGTGAGGTGAGATAAAATATTATTTATTCACTCATTATAACCGCAAAATAGAAAAATTAAATTCAATTCGAAATTAAATAAATTACATTCCATAAATATTTTCAATAATTAGTGAGAATTTTAAAAATGAAATTTTTTGATAAAATTAAGATTTGCTGAATGTATTCGCTAAAAATTACGAATTTGTCACTTCACAGCTTCAAACCTGGTTTACTTCCAAGCTGATAATCTGAGACAGGAGTGGTTCACGTAATCGGAAGATAACAAATGATAATACTTGTTGCTACTCGTACTTTACAGTTTTGTCCATGGCTTTTTCTCTGATTTTGTTCTTATATTGTATATATGTATGTAGTTTTGATATTCCAAAAAACTGTCGTGAATTTAGGAAATGAGAAAGATATCAATACAACTGCCAAAACAAACTAATTTTAAGTGTGAGTAAATTATGTTTCTCAATTTGTCCAATCTAATTAAAAAATAATGATTTGAAATTTATTTCACTTTTATCGAAAACGAAAAAAAAATTCAATGATTAATTATCTGAAATATTTGTTTCATTGTTTTACTTTATTTTATTTTAAATTTATAGCTACATATGTAATAAACATCTTTATTTTATTTTTTTGTTGTTTTTTTTTATAAGTTTTACTTTTAATTTGTATCACGAATTTTAAGTTGGCTGGATCATAAAAGATTTTTTTAACAATAGAGATGTCAAAATTTTGATGAGAGAAAGTATGACAACATCATAACATTTTGTAATATATTATTACAAACATAAAAAATTACGATAAATCTTTGTTTTTTTTTGTCTTCTGTTTATATTTTACATGGTAGCTTAAAAAAAAAAGACGAGTTAATCATCAAATGGGAAAAAAATACATAAGTATTTACAAAATTTTTATGTTAAAGTTTACGACGTAATCATAATCAGTAAATGAATGACTAGCCCATATATTGTATAGTATATGTATTTTTTTATCAATAAATTATGTAATGAAATGAAATTTTTACATTTGTCCATAAAAAATAAAATGGAAAATATAACGAAATAAGAGTTATGAAAATTTTTAATGTTCCTTTTTTTTTTTCCATATTTAACAATCAGTTTAAAAATTTGTACGTCCGTCTAAGTTTGTAATTAACTTTTACCAATATTTTTGATTAATTAGTATCTCATGGTATTTTTGTTTCCCATTATTGTGAAAATTTTTTATTAATTTTTATTTTTTTCAAATTTTCCTCAGATCCTTATGGAATTTATGACAGTACGAAAAGTGGTTTCGGAAATTCGAAATAACTTGAATGAATTATAGTAAACAAGGATTGTAAAGCTGGACAAAAAGAAGGTTGTACAAAGTGAAAAAAAAATGTATTTTCACTGTGAAATTGAAAATTTTACTAATTTACTTTTTAATTTATTGTTTGAAAACACGAGAAAAAAAATATTCCATTAAATCAAAAGTTAAAATTAATGAATTATTAAGCACGTATGTATGTATGTATATGATTTTATAAATTTTATTTATTTAAGGTTCTCACACGCAATCACTATAAATTATTTAAAATAATAAAGTTTTTTTGTTTTTTGAAAGATCTTAAAATTCTGAAAATGATTAAGCGTTGCATGTTTTCATAAAAATAGAGGCCATAACCTTTGACATGACCTACTTTCAAATTTGTGTTCTTTTTTCTTCTTCTTCTAGAATTTCAAATACTTAATAACAGTTAATTAAAAATTACTCAATAATAGGTAAATAAAGATAACTTGTATGTATAAAAACTTAAACGATATGAAAAAATTGATAATAATCTTGAAAAAAAAAAAAAAAAACGTTTGATCATAATTGAATCATGAAAATGATTGATAAATTAGATAATTTGCACATATGTATGTACAATGTACATACATATATTCTGTTTCCAAAATGTTATTTCTGATGACTACAAAAGAGCTGAAATTGAAAATTACAAAATAAATTTTTTTAGTGGTCATTCAAGAACTTATCAAGAACTGATGTAAATTTTTTGATAAGCATTCACATTAAGATACACTATAGTCTGGTGTATACGAAGATTGTAGAATATGATTTTTTGTTTTTGCGCTAATGATAATTAATTAAAATGAAAATTTTGATGAGCATCATATAACGGAGAATTTACAAGGAAATCTGGATAAAAATCTTATGTGAATTTTTTTTTTTCATTTTTCAAAGTGATTATATGGAATTTTTTTTCTTGTTTATTTTTATACTCATTTTCTTCAAAATAATTTTTATAATTTCTCGTTGTTTTATTTTTTTTCGAAGAAATGAAATTCTTAGTATAAATTTTTGTTGTTGTTACTTTTATATATCCATGTGGTCATTGTCAAAATATTATTTGCATTCATGTATTAGAGTATACATTTTAAGTGTAATGTAGGGTAATAATCTCAATGATGAGCCTAATTTTTTTTTCTATTGATTTGGTTAAATATATCTTACTCAATAAAATTTTTTATTTTCCAGTTTCAAAGTTATTTTTTTTTACTAGCAAATAACCAAAGAATGAGTCTTAAATTCAATTTAATTTAATAAGAAATTCTATTATTAAAGGGTTTTAATATACTACAACTCATTACTGGTGTTGATCCCCTATAAATCAAAATAGTAAAGTAAAAGAAAGATTTAGATGATATTTCATATTCAACTTCATGGTCTGGTCATGCTTTTTCCACATTCGTTTCATTTTAAACGTCAAACATGTATGTATGTATATTTGAAATGTTCTTAAACACAGGAAGAAGGTGTGAAATTTTCATTATATTATTTTGTTTCTGGTTTTAAATTTCCTTTTTAGGAATAATGATAGATATAAATATGTATGTATATTTAAAGTTGTAAAATAATAAAAATAAATGAAGAAGCATAAGTTTCGCCTACACAATATACAAAACACTTGAGAGTATACATACATACATATTTATTATAAAATATGTATGCAATTTTCCAGATGCATGCAAATTCAATAGATGTGTAATAGTAGCATTGAATTACAACCTTTCAAATGTTTAACTTAGAAAATTACGATTATATACTTTATGAATGAAAACTGAATGAAAAAGAATGAATATGTATTTCTTATTTAAATATTACATTTCAAATTTTAAAACAACTAAAAATACATATGTAATTATGTATATATATACAATTAAGACTTTCATATGATTATTCAGCAGTTCACTGAACTTAATATAAGAACACCTGAAGATGTGTTTTCATTTTTTCAAGTTAAATGATAATAACGATGAAATTACAAAAAAAACAAAGTGCGAGAAAAATTACCTAAAATATGATTGTTACAAAAAATGAAAAGGAAAAAAACAGTAATTAACAAAATACATTTTAAGATACACGTAACTAATAAAGATTTCAAGGATAATTTCCTCTTTCAGATTTTCTTTAAAAAAAAAAAAAGATTTAAAAAAAATTATATTCAACAATTATTCACTTTCTACTTTTTTAACAAGCAAAATCATTTTAATTAACAAGTAACCTGAATAAACCTGTGAAAGATCGAATCATTTGTATCTCTAAATAAATTCCATGGATATTCTGAAGTTCAAAAAACTTAACGAGGACACCTGAGGATATGTCGTCATTTTGAAAAATATATGATTCAAGTGCAATGAGAACATCGATAAAAAAAAACTGATTATGCACTTATTGACTTAATATTGAAAGAACCTTCATGAAAAGCTGCTTTCGTTAACTAAGTAGTTGTTATTTAATCCGATTATTGTATATTGATAATAGTTTTAGCTAAGTACAGAAGTCAAAATAAATTAGTAAAATCAAGTTATTAACTATGTTTGACTTATGAAATCATTTAGTGTATAAAAGGAATTAAAATTATAGATGTAGTTAATGCAAATATATCAACATGTCAACATAGAATTTTCTTTAATCCTTTAAGATTATAAATAGGTAATTTAAAGAGTAATGACAGATGTATCAGTATTATTTGCATTTACATGCATTTTAATCTGTCCACAATTTGTCTTCAATATTACAAGAAAACAGAAGAATTTTTCTCTTGTCCTTCAAAATACATTATGTACATGAAAAAAAAAAATGTTGGATAAAGATTGAAAATAGGACAATTAAACTCAGTAAAAAAATTAGTTAAATGGTTTTGAAATTAATCAAATTAAATGATGATTTCTGCATTTTGCAATGCGTAGGCTGTAGAAATTTATTTCAGTGAGGTTCTTCGTATATGACAAATTTGAGAAAATAATTGGTAGTAAAATGTAGAAAGTCATGTTTTTACATATTATGTGGAAAAATTTGAATGGAATCTATGTTTTCGAAAGTTTTTAAGTGTTTTGAAAAAATTTTTTGCAAAATCATTTTTTGTAATAATTTCTGGTTTGTTATTCATCATAAATTTGTGTGTATTTTCTTGGAAGTCATTCTAAAATCTTGAAAATATACTTTTCAATTTTCAAATACTTTTACTATTTTTCTTCCTATAAATTTTAGTTTTTCTGAATAATAATGTGTAAAAAATGTACACTTGAAAAGATGATAATTTCACTAGAAATTTACATTAAAATATAGATATTTTATTTAAATTATGATGATTATAACTTTTTTTGATAGAACTTGAAAAACCATTTGCAGAACTTACGTCTATCTAATGAAACTTCCTACGCCATGACGAAATGAATGAAAAATTTCTGTTTGAATCAGAGATAACACATTCCAAGAGCAATTATTCAGCAATGTCATTGAAAAAAAGAAGAAAAAGGATTTTCTTTTTACCTCATTTTGTTTGTTGCTTTCATATACAAAAAATTACATTATTTAACACAAAAACACCTTTGAAAACTAGTAATTAAGAAAGAAATTTTCAATAATAATCTAAAAAGGATAATTTTCTTAGCCAATTCCCTCGAACAAAATATGTCAATTTTTCTTTATTTAATTTTTGCCACTCAACAAATTACAATTTATTATAAAAGTAAATAATTAAATTCATAAGAAAAGAAAAAAATTCACAAAAAAAAAAAGAATTTCCATATATGTACTTACTTATATCATATTAACAATATAAATTTGTTAAATATTTTGACATTTTAAATATTCCCGTAGGGTAAATATTATAAGTAATTGTTAGCTTCCGTGATGTAGTGTGCCCTAAATTATGTACTTGGAAATTGCATGATGACAGTTTCGATATTTATAAATGAAATGTAATTTTATTTTGATTGTATTTTATTGTTTTGTTTTTTCTCTTCTTTTTTTTTTTTTTTTTTTTTTGCCAAAAATAAAAATTCTGTAGGTACATGTCTGTTTCATAAGACAAAAAAAATTGGCAAAACGTATAGCTGATGTTCACAAATCGTAAAATATATTCGATCGGTAATTTCATATTATTTTTATTATTATTATTTTTTTGTTTCGCCCACAGTATACTATAAAATATACATGAACCCTGCTGTTTATATTATCATTTTTTTTTTTCTTTAAATTTCGGACCCTTTATAGTTTTTCCTTAATTTTGCTGACAAATCACTGTCTCTTTTTTTTTTTTTAAAGGTTTTGTTGATAGTATCGTCAAGCTCAATTAATGTCGTGAGATGTCTTGTATATGTACATAAATGTGTTGGAAGAAAGTAAAGATTTGGTCATGGTAAATTTTCCAATTTAAATTTTGTTGTTGTTGGTATATTGTATGAATTTTTTTCTTATTTTCTTTTCTTTTTATTTTATTTCTTTTTTTTTTTTTTAAATTTCCAATCTTAATTTATGTGATTTCTTCCTGTTGTAACAGCTGATTTGAACTAATTCGATTAAACGTTGGTTTTTATTTCTCTGTTTTTTTACATGAAAAAGTATTAAAGTGCGTTAAGTTCAAGTTGGCGAAAGCAAAATACAAAGGAAAAGAAAAAAAAAAAAAACCGATTTATGACATAATATGATTGTGGGCAGGAATATATTCGAAAACATTCAATTTTAACCTAATTCTGATGGAAAATATGTACGTTTTTTTTAAAATTTATTTCTTTTTTTTCTTTTTTTTTGTATACATATTGAAAAATTAACAAAATACATCATTAAAAAATTGACTTGATGACATAAACTTTCACTTAATAGGTATAAAAATTCATCAAGTATGTTAATGGACTGATTGTTAGTTCGTTTTTCTTTGTTTTTTTGTTGTTGTTTTATTTTTAAAATTTTTATGGTTAATTTTATCGAATTACCATTCATTTAATCGGATAAACAAATCAAAATAAATGGAAATTAAGGAAAAGTATGTATACTATAATTAAGAAAAAAATATTTGTATGATGTGTGCAGTGAATTGTAATTAAAATGCATTTCCTTTTATTTATACAATTTTTCGATTGAGTAATAAAAATGATAAATTGTGATCTTAAAATAATTATTTGCGTTTTAAATCATGCATTATTTAATTATTTATTTATTTAAAAGTAAACTAAAAATTGTTGATTATTTGTAATTCCGTAATTATAATATACTACATATGCATGTTTCTTTTTTTATTGAATTTATTGGATTTATTATCTAATTTTTTTTTTTGCATCTACTTAAAATGCACCGTTTTTATTTCAGGCCAAATTTACAAAAGCACTTTTAAAATTACGAAAGATGTTACAACTAAATGCATTTTCTAGATATTTTCCAATATTTCCTATTATTTTTTTATTAAAGAAGATATGTCGAAGATTGAATTTGAAGATTTTAAACACGCAATTGATTAGAAATAAAATTATTTCAATAGCTTAATATTTAATTAAACAGTAAAATATAGCTAAAAAATAGTTGTAATATCACAAATTTGAATCAGATATTGCTTCATTTAAAACAGAGAAGAAGAAAAAAAAAAAAAACCTGGAAATTTTGTCACAATTATTGCACGCAATTATTTTTAAAATTTAAGAAAAAAAAAAATATTAATTACCGTTTTACGTTTTTCAGGTTTAAATTGAAAATTCTGAAATTATGAAAACAAAGTTCTTGATATACCACATAAGTAAGGTGTGTTATGTAATAAAGCTTAACAAAGGAAAAATTACAAAAAATTTTTTTCCTCATAAAACACAACAAAATGTATGGAATGATAACAAAAGCGATTGTAGTCAATTTTTTTTCACATATGTAAAATTCGATATGCAATTTATAAAGTTAATACCGACAACGACAACAACAACAACAATAAAATCAACAATTCGTTTAGTAATTATTGTTACTTATCAGATTCAACATATTATGTAAGTATATTAACAAAAAAAAAGAAAGGAATTTACTGTGAAATTTGTGAAAATGACTATTTAATGTCGGTATTTTGTGAAAAATTCTCATGTTAGAATATACGGATATATATTTTTTATTCAACACAATATAGGATAGAATACAAAATACACATTTACATACATACATTTATACGAATAAAATTATGTAAGATGTGCATATTATAATGATACGCAAATTTATATTTTTAATGTATTTTATAAATGCATACATGATATTTAATTCAAAAAATTCTAAAAAGTTCTCCTACGAAAAAAAAGGAGTTTTTTTATATTATTGAAATGTGAAACAAATATTCATAAATAATTGTGATAAAAATTTCTAATTTAAATTCTTCTTCTTCTCTTTTTTTTTTTTTTATAAATGAAAATTCTTATTTTAGAATTTTTATTTCATAAATTTTATTTTCATAAAATGTAGTTTAATACATAATTGCACTTATGTGTAAGAATATATCTAGAAAATCACAAAAAAAAAACAAAAAATTAAAAGGAATCTCGAGATTTTTTTTCAAATTTCTAATCTTTTTATGATTTTTATGTCTGTTTCATGACTGAAACGAAAGAAAACAAGAATTTAAAAAAAAAAAAAACAAAACAACACCACAAATTATGTATGTGAATAAAAATCCTGATGAATGATAAAATATACACTCTATCAACATAAAGAATTATTATATTATCATCGTTATGCACTCCATATTAAATGTTATTTGAAGGATGAGCAAGGTTTCATTTCAAAATCACGAAATGCAATTATCTTTTTATTTTTATTTTCTTCTTCTTTTTATAATTTTTTTTTGTGTGATATTGATGGAAACGATGAACTTATGAGAATGCATACCAAGAAAATGAGTTGAAAAAGAAAAAGAAATAAAAAAGAAAAAGGAAAAGCTCGTCGTGAATATAAAGAGATGTTGTCAGTATAATATGTTAAGGGAATAAAATTATAAGAAAAAAAAAAAAACATGTTAAAAATTTTTGTAACAGGTAAATTTCATACATAGTACACATACGTACATGTACAATAAATACATGCATTATAGATACATATATATACATAATTTAAACGATCATTTATTACTCATCAGGATTTCAAGATTAAATAAGTGCATTATGCACTTTATAAGACACGTGCTATTTAATGTTTTCAAAAATAATAATATTTTACGTGTTGAAAAAAAAGAACGAAACTCTTGTAGTGTAAAATTTTAATGAGAAAAAATCTAATACTTAATTCTAAAAATTCATGTTAGATACAAAATAAAAAAAAAATATTTTAACAGATACTTCTTGTTCGAATGAGAATTTTCTTAATTTTGTTAAAAAAAAAAAAAAAAAATTATTTTCCTCAAAAATAATCATTTTAATAGGCGATATAATTTAATTCAAAAACAAACAAAAAAACAAAAAAATGTTTATGTTATATTAAAATTTATCATATATGATTTATGTAATAATTTTGTATGATCTATATTCAAGAAATGCCATATACAATACATAAATGTAAACATCTGCTTGAAAATATTAACGGAAACGTAAAAATTGAATAAATAAAAAGAAAGTAATGTGTTATTCGAAAAAAAAAAAATTTAAAAAAAACAGAAGAAGAGGAGGAATCTTTATATATGAAAAAAAAAAGGATTTTTGTATCATATCCACAGTCCACAGATATTTGTATGTATATATATTTTTTTTCCATGTTAAAATACACATTTAAATATAAAAGATAATGTATTCGATTTTAAAAACATAAAAGAGAATTATTTATTGCTGTACAATTTGTAATAACATTGCACATGCCGATTGCAATTAAAGTACAAGCGTGAAAATTTTAATTTCATAAAAAAAAAAGAGGACATTATAAAAATAAAAAAATTAAATAAAAAAACACTAAAATAAAATAACGTTTATCATTTTTATGTATACGAATATGTACTAACATATTGTAAAATATATGAGTTATATTATATTTTTATTTGTAAGTACTTATGATATAATTATATATGTACAATGTACATACATAAATACTTATGTGGGCATAAAAGTTGTATATGTACATATTAACAAGATATGTAATGTTTATTTACTTATTGACTTTTTTTTTTTAATATTTTTAAATTACATGAAACATGCAAAAATGTACAAGGTAATCCTTAAAAAAAATTTTTTTTGATATAAAAAACAAATAGAATTAATCATTTCTTGACCTAATACTTATCAGTAATTTTTGAATTTCGAACAAAAAAAAATTAAGGTTAATATAATATTTTTGAAAAATGTTTGTTTTTTATTTATGAAATGATTTTAAAAAAAGTAAATAGCTACTTTTTTTTCTCATTTTTTATTTTTTATTTTTATGCTGGAAAAATTAACTTTAACTACAAAACACCTTGTTTTATACAAATTATCGATGATGTATTTACAGTGTTGTTGAAAATTATTTGTACGTACATATTGAGATATGTAAATAAAAAAAAAGGTTCTATGTAAAATATGAAATTATGAAAACATATAACAGTAAATGTGTTGGTAAAGGACACAAAATATAAAGTCAATTATTGGAAAATTGTGAAAATGTAGTTTTTCTTTGTAAAGCACCCTATAAATGTCCATTAAAAATTAACCTCTAAATTTTTCTTTACAAGTAAATCAAAACTTTTCCTTTAAAGTTAGATACCACAAACTAACCAAATAATTTATTAAATTACTGTATCTGAATTAATTTACGAAAATTTATATGTAATATTATGTATTAACAATAACTGAAAAGAATTAAAGGATGATGATGATGATGATAATATAAGAAGATTCAAGATTTAAAAATAAATGCATGAAAAGGGCAGAGCAAAAGAAAACGGAACAAAATGAAAATGAGGTTTGTAAATCACATTAAGATAAAAATTTGCTTTACGATCATGTTACTAACATAAATCAAGCAAAATACGATCAGATAAAGTCTAAAGATGACTTAAATGTATAAATTCGAAATCTTGAAAATCTTTTTTTTTTTTTTTTAAAAAGAGAAGAGAAAAAAAAACCATTGCGTGAATTAAATGAAAATAAGAAAACAGGAAATTTTATTATTGTATTATTATTTTAATATATTTGCACATATTCGTATAGGTATAGGTACATATTATGTATTACATATATATTTTCTTTAATTTAATACATTAAGTGTAAACTTTTCGATTTTGATTAAAAATTTCTTCATATGATTTTTTTTGTTTTTGAAGATTTAATGTTTTTTTTTTTGTAGTTTGAATGAACGAGGCTTTTCTTTTTACTTTTTAGATTTTATTGAATAAATTTTTAATGAATTAAAAAAAATATATTATTAATGTTATTTTGGTTCTCATTAATATCTAAATATGAAAAGAATGAATAAAGAAATTTATAAATTTTAACAAGACAAAAAAAAAAGTTTATTTTTTGTTGTTGTTAAAATTCGAGAATATATGTACATACATATGTACTAGTGCATGTATTATTCTTGCTAAATATAGAAAGTATATTCTTTCAAAATGTAAATAACAACAGCAGAAATAACCGCAAAATGACCACGGGTATATGCGTGAGAATTCATGTTCAAAATTTATGGATCACCTTTGAAAGTCGAAAGGGCATGAAGTAGCAATATATGTATTTGCATGTGTATGTTTGTATATATTTGTTGTTGTTGTTGTTTTTCTCTCCTTTCATTCAAATAATTTCTTTAATTTTTTTCTGTACATGAATAAATTTGATCACGAAATTCAAAATTAAAAACAAACATACCTACATTCATATTATATTCTTTTTTAAGTTCACAACAAAAATTCAATATGAAAATGAGTACAAGAAAGTATTCAATTGTATTTTAAAAGATTTGGAAAGAAAATTTGCATAACAATTTAATTTTTTTTTTTCCCACCTTTATCAGGAATAAATGCAAATGAAACAATAAAAATAAATATGTACATGTCATAAAAATAATGTTATGTTTTTTTTTAAAGTTTTTTTTTTTTGCTTTTTCTTTTTTTTTTTTTTCCTTTCAATTGAATGTTAATAAATTCGTTTACGCAAATGAATTAAGAAATAAAAGTGTTTTCACACTTCAGAAATGAGTTTAATAACTGTTTTTGTTCTGTAGTGTTTTTTTTTTTTGTGAGATGTTGAATGCGGAACTTATAGTTGTGCTAATATACATAATATTCTTTTCTCCAAAATAGGTCATCTTTTTAAGGAAAAACAGAAAAAGTAAATTAAATTTATTTTTTTTTTTAGGATTCCAGTATTTTAAATTTAAATCAAAATGTCATAAATTTTATTAAAGTTTGTTTGTCTAGTTTACAGTACGTTTATGTTAGATTTAACTGTTCCTTATATAGAATCTAGATACATACCTATGTATCTTGAAAACTATAACACATGAAACACTTCTTATGCGTACGTAAGTAGTATTATCACATCCTTATAACAAAATTAATGAATTAATTTAAAATGTAAAATGTGTAAAGTTTCTAAATTATTGTCAAATCTTCTTCTTTTTTTTTTGTAATATATTAAATTTTTTTAGATAATATGTAAAATTTATCATATTTTCCATAATACATACATAAATATTTTTAGTACAAATGCGTACATTATTTACTCGTATGATGTGTCCAATATGCGTGCATGAATTTTTCGTAATTTATTAATTTAATAATTTATTATTGGATTAATAATTTTTTTTTTCTTTCAAAAAATATATGCATACTCTTTTAAATTATATAAAATTAATATTTAATTATTGGACGTTTCGTGAAAAAAAGTGAAAGTTATATTACTTTATAATTTTATCAATATTTTTTTAATGGAAGCTTTTTTTTGTTTCATTTTCATTTATTTATAAAATTTGTTAAAATATTTTCAGAAAATATATTTTTATTATTAATTTTTAAAAGTTGTATCTCTTTTTTTTTCATTATGAATTTTCATACGTACATAAATAAGTATTAAAAAATAATTTTGTAAAAATAAATTCAGATTATTATAAATATGTACGAGTAGGTATGTGTACAATTTAAACACAATTGAAATCATCCTATAGAAATAGGTATGATAATTTTATTTTAAAAAATTATAAATACAAATTTTAATACACACACACACACATGTATTGAAATTTTCATTGGAAATTATCAATAAATAAAACCTGATCAATTTCATAAATGATTTATAAATTTCGAAATTATTAAAATTCAAAATAGTGAAAAATTGTTAAAAGTCCAACCACAAAAGCTAAAAAAAAAGAATTATTAACTGAAATTTCATGATGATTTTCGCGACATAAAGAAATTTGCATAACATATTTAACAACAATTTGTTTATGTCAATTTTCATTCATTGAACTTTTTTTTTCTTTCTATTTTTGTTTTCTTAACACACATAATATATGAGTTAATAAAAATAGATTTTTAAAAACCGTTGAGGATTATCGTTTGAATACAAAAATACAACACAACTAAGTATAGTGAGATTTATTTTGTTTTGAGGGAAAAAAACGTACATAATTTAAAAAAAAAAAAATATTTTACTTGATTTTATATGCAAATTTTAAATTTATTTTTAAGAAAAGAAAAATTCAAATGTTTTCTTGAAATTTAACAAAAAAATGTAAACTGTTATGTGTACATGAAAATAAAAAAAGGATAAAAATATGTGTCTTTACTCATCATTACCTGATTAATGACGTGTTCATTTGATTGACTGTTTGACTATATTTTGTTGTAAGAAAATCTTATACATACTCGTGTAGTTAGTTACTTTTTGTACAGTTTCCCGTACAAAAACAAACAAAAAAAGTACTTGATAATGAGAAATTGACTTTGAGTTGTTAGGATTAGAGAGTTTCATTTTTTTTTTGTATTTTATTTAATAATTATTATTTTTGTTTAACTTGTTGATTAGTTATATTGGTTTTCACTCATTGTCAACTCCTTTGAATTGATTACCGTTTGATTTGTGTTTAAACTTTAAAGAAAAATAAAATTGAATAAAACGAAAAACGTCTTAACAATTACCAACACACTTTTTCACTTTCTTTTGACCTTCTGATGTAAGTAAGTAAGTACAAGTGTGATGATGGATTTGTACTCTGTCAACTTTAATTTATATTCATGTATAGAATATTTTTTCTTTAAAAATATTAGTTTTTTATTCAAAGTACTTAGAAAAACAAGTACAAGTTTAGAAGGCAATAAATCATTTTTGTGGAGTTTTTTTCAATTGTTATTATGAAGTTTGAAGTGTTAAAATATATTTCTAATATTTTTTGTATTTTTAATGAAATTTAGAATTATTGTAAATTTAGAATAATTTTTAGCTTGGTTTTAATTATCTGAATATGATGGAAATGTTTAAAATTCAATACTTTTTTTTTAGAACACACAAGAAGAAGGATTTCGTGGTTTTCAATCTTTGGAAAGAAAAAAGTCGAAAAAACAAGCAAAATCTATTTTTGGTAACTGAATAAAAAACGTACTACAAAAGATCTATGAGATCGGAGAACCTAAGGCTATATCATTTGAATTATTCACCTGAACGCATTAAATAAATAGATTAATTGTTACAGGAATTTGCTGAGCTTTCAATAATGTTTTACAGTAAAATGGAACAAATTCTGTATAAATGTTTTGAAATTAAAATTAATGTTATCAATTATTAAAATTTTTTCATGTAATCATATTCCATTTAACGTAAAGAGTATGAAACTAGAAAATAGCTTTACAAAACCGATTTTTTTGGTTTTGTTTTTGTAAACCCTTTCAAATAAGATAGCAGTCGTTTTTATAAATTTTATTCGATTAATTTCTAAAATAGTAAAATTAATTGTAATTAAATCCTTTAATAACTTCTTTAATGTATTTCTTAATCAAATCAAATAAATCCTCTTAAAACATACTACACATTAAATTTACCTAATGGAAAATTAATATCATTTGAAAATTGAGAACATCGTTGAAATTTTAAGTCGTGTTCTTAAGGAAAATTTTTGTTTTTATTCTTTTTTTTCTAGAATCTAGCAAAACTATTTATTTTCATTGAAGTACAGAGAAAAGAAGAACATGTAAAATTGTAATGGAATGCAATTTACATATGTGCCTTAGGAGTTAGGATTATGTTCAACTAATGATAATTACAGATTACATTAACAAATTTTGCACTCAGTTTAATTGTACAAATAAATTTTCAAAAGCGAATTACATATTTTTTTTTTATTTTCAAAGGAATTTTCTTTTAACATTCGATTAAAAAAATAAGCTTAAATACTTACGAAATATCTTGAACTCATGTACGCAAATTAAGTAGATTAAGGTAACTATCATAAATTCCTTCATGGAATTTTAAAATAGTATTTAATTTTGATTTAAAACATAATCGTGGTAAGTATTTTAAGAAGTTTGTGTTTATTCAAAATAAAACGTATAGTACAAAACATATTTGTCTAATTTTTTTTCTAATCAAGGTCAAAAGGTATTTTTTGATCTCAATTTTAGAAAATAGATTAAACAAATTTATTGACTTTAAATTGTATTTAAATTCCACTCCCAAGGGCATGTTATTTGTATTTATTTTTAAACATTCGATACAACAGCTTAGTATTAACTTAACTTGAAAAACAATAATAATCGTAAAAATAGAAATAATATTAAGAAAATAATAAAACTATTCTATAAGAAGAGTTGTTTAAAAGACTTTCCCTTTACACGACATCTTAATTTTCCTTGAATAGAATGACATGAAATGCTACTAAAAATAGTGTTCAATGTTTTAATATTTAATACTTGTTTTTCATGACTCATGAATTTCCTTTTAACAATGCAATTTCGTAGCTATTCCATTCAGTATTTAGGTTTTGTTTGTTTAGAAAAATAAATGAGATTGCCTACATTTTACTTTTTAAATGTAACTATTACAGCAAAAAAAAAAAAAACAACAATGATACTACAAATTGATGTTATGCACCTATTGTCCTCTTTTGTACAGTAATAAGGAAGCGCCACTTTCAATAAAACGCGACTTTTTGATCACACTAACTTCATTGTGTGCATGGTCAAGTAATCATTGTATAGGATCTATAAATAAAGTCACTCAATATACTAATTCACGGTCGTTCATGGAATGTAAATCAGTGAATTTTCATACTACAAAAACAGTTAAGTATCTGTCGTCCATCCATCTTATTTTATTTTCTCATTTATTTATACTGAATTACATTGCAATGTCGGATTTTTAGTTAAACAATTATTTCGGCGCCTTGCAATATGAACAAGTTCAAGGTATGCTAGTCAAATAAAATGCATATTGTATGCTATAAAAGTCTATATTATGTATGTCAATCATCTTGAATGATTTAATGTAGGAGGCTTTCTTCTAAACATAATCTTCGAATTATAAATATATTTAGTCCAATATGGTACGAGTATGTTCTTTATCCTTCTTGAAATTTCATTGAGAAATGTGGATGCAAAGTTCCAAATGTATTCAATTGAGAAAGTTTACAATTATATTAGAAAGTTTGAATTGAAAAATGGAACCTCGAAAAATTGTGCTAAGTACGAGAATGACTTTTCACTTTTGGACACATTAATATTTAATCTTTAATATCTGCAATCTTTCAGTGCTACCATACTCGAAATACAAGAAAATCAGATGAAATATATATTATTCCCCAATATTTAATTGTGAACTTTTAGTTGTCCAGGATCATATTGTAAATTTACGTTTAAGAAATTGGAGCATTGTCTAAACTGACACCCACACATTTTTTCTAAATTTATAACCATAAAATCAGTAGTAATTAAGAGCAAGTAAGTTTTGATTTTACTTATTAACACCTGCGATGCACACATACTCGTATGTTTGTTTAAAAAGAAAGAATTAAATTGAAAAACAAGTACCTTTCAGCAAAAACTTTTAAATGCACATACTAGTAAAGTTGTATGATGATACAAATCACACGAATTCCTATAGTTAAACACATATACGCGAGCATCTAAGATTTTTCATAATAACCTAACTGTTAAGAGTAATCATATCGTGATCACTGATTAGTTTATTATTGACAGGTTCTGACCTTTTGACTCCTTCAGCTTTTCTAAATTGATTTTCATCTTGATAATGCACACTTGATATGATGGATAATGTAATCATTTCTCTATACTTAATCATTCTCATATGATAACATGTAATTTTCTCAAATTGTTTGTACGTATATAAAAACACGAAACACGTATATTTTCCTTGTTTTTCTCAAGAAATCAATAAATGTTAATATTTTGACTAATCTGTCATCAACAATTTTCTTTAATCGAAGACACTATAATTTGATATTTTTGATTTTGTGTTGATTACCAACTATCATAAATTATTTATTTTTTATTTCGTCTTTATTATGATATATGTTTCCGATTAAATATGTACATATGTATTTAAAAAAGTGTTATAGGGTATAATTTTAAAGAACAGACGATATATACCAACATAATATAAGTTTAATTGCTTATAGGTCATAAACATTTTTATGAAATTTAGAGAATCTTAAAATTTTTGAATTAATTTAAATTAGGAAATGGAAATTTTTTTTTGATAAAAATCAAGGAAGTCATCAAGGTTTTCCAGTGTAAATCTGATAAGTATGCTAAACCATTTAAAAAGATAAAGTTTTGCCATAAAATTCAAAATTTATATACATTAAAAAAGTATTATATTACGTAAACGAAGTATTTTAAAAATACATTTAATATAATGTAATATGAATTGCAAATGCATTACTTAAACCACTTTTTTTTTTCTGTACACTAAAAGTAGACGTGAAATATCTTAAAATGAAAGTTATTACTGAATTGAGTATAGTTCGTTCAAGAAAACATATAGTTCGTTCATAAGAAATTATATTGAAAATATATCTTTTGGCATTTTTCATTTTAACACCAATAAAGTGTAATATAAATATTGTATAAAATTTGTATTGGATACAAAACGTAAATTAACTGACAACAACAAGAACATGTACAATTACATTGTACTGAAAAATATATGACTGATATCAAATAATTGTAATTTTTTCATTCATCACAATATGAAATGTAATGACATTTTGTAGTGATAGAAATACTTACTTGTATCTTTTTTTTTCACTTTTGCCGTTTTTTTTTTTTTGTGATCTCATATCAATTTTTACCGCCACTATATCATTGTCCAAAGTGATAAATAGAAAATGGAAAGTGACAGAATATTTTCTGTAAAATCTTTTGTATTTTACCGTAGTATACAATTTGTCAATAAAATATGAAAATTTTGCCATGATCTCATTCATTAGAATAATTCCATCAGCTTCTGGTGTATTATAGCACCCACAATTGTTATATTTACCTGTTATTATCATTAAAGGGATCTAGTTTATTCATTCAATATGGTTTACAATTGAATTTGAAATTTATATAAATAAGATTTTTTTGTATTTGACATACCATATACAGTATTTTAAAAAAAAAAGATAATGCATGTATGTATGTATATCTGTCATAAAATCAAGGATTTTTATATGATAGATTTTATGTTTTCTATTGAAATTCGAAGGTAAAAGGTGTGATTGATTTACATTTTATTGACTTGAAGAAATTGAAATAATGTATATAGTAAAAAAAAAATTTTAATGGGGAATTTATGACCTCATTATTGAAATATTTATTACTGAGTTTTTGATAATTCATTCTAGTTCTTAAGATTTATGCGAATATTTGATCAATGCGTGCTTTTCATAAACAAGGTTCAAGAAAAGTAACAGGAACTTATGTATGTAAAATTTGAAATAATTTCAAAAGTGATATTTATTATCCTGGATTTCGATGTATTTTAAAAATAATTTAAGTTTGATAGTTGCTATCTCTGTTTTGAATTTTGATTAACAAACATCGATTTGAGTCATTGTTATACAATATGTTTGTCTTATACCGAATGCATTGTGGTTCTCAGAATTCACGTTGAACTGGAAACTTTTTCGATAATATTCTTATTTGTTTTTCAAGTAAAGGATTAAGTTGATCCTTAATTTTGTCTCAATATGAATAACGGTACTTTCAATCTAATTTCTTCTAGTATTGTTTTTCAAATACATTTCAAGTTCATGACATTTACATTTTTTCATCAATTCAAGTCACTTTTAATATTCATCAATTATTTTTCAAATGACATTATATTTCTGTATAATCACTTTTAAATCATACGTGAGTTATCAAATGATCATATTACCTTAAAATTAATTTTTTTAAAGTACATACATCTATATCTCATAAGAGCACAGCCAGTTTTAAGATCATATGTATGATATGTACATATACATACAAAAACATTTCATGTGGTAAAAAAGATTTCAAGTTCATAATAAAGATTTTTTTTTTCAAGCTAATAATACTACTGTAATCTGTGAAATGCATATTTTAATGTGTAATAAATACAAAATGTACATACACATATGACGAAGAAAAAAAAAACGGAAAAAACAAAAATAGTAATAATAAAACAAATGCATACAAATTATCTTTAATCGACCGAACAATCGATAAGCAAATAAATTGAATGTGACTCTAATTAAGATAAAACTGCATAAAAATGCATTTGTCGATTCGATTAGTAAGATCATGGAGAGTTTAACTAATTGCAGAAGGAATAAGTCTAGACATAAAACACTATATTGTAAAATAACAAATAAATACTCGTATGTACGAGTATCTTGTTTTATTTTCTCAGATTGTTCCTTTTTTGTATTTTTTTATTTTTAAGCATATGAAGATACGTCTTAGTTAATTTTACTTTTATTGTAACATTGGTATTTAAAAACAAACAAATAAGTACATGAACTAAAATTTTCATTGATGGCCAATTTATAATACAATTTCTTCAGTCATTAATTATGATGGTAATCGGAAGTTAATTTTTTGTTGAATTTTTTCTTGTATTTGCATACATTGAAAAATTAAGAATTTTAAATCTGACGATTGTTTAAACATTACTTTTAAATTTAAAAAAAAAAAAATCAAAATGTATAATTATAACAAATAACATCATCCACTTTGTTTTTTATTTTTTATTTTCTTCTTAAATTCAAATATAATTTGTTTATTAAACGCAACCTATGTAAAGTATCTTTCGATCGTATGTATACACACTGCGAAAAAAAACATACTAAAAAATATATATCAACATATGAATTTACATAGATACCTATGTACATATTAGTTTTTGTATAACGCGAATTGAAATAACTACTTAATTTTAAAAAAAATCAATGCAAATTAAGTATGTATAATATGGGTGACGTGATTTCTGAAATTAAAAGTTTATTTTCTTTATTTTTAAAATGAAAAAGACGCGTGTGAAATAATAAAGCAGGTTATTAGATTAATTAGTATTTGTTTTTATGAGCGTACATACAACACATAAAGAAAATAAATACATAACATAAATGTGAAACGAAAAAAGAATTCTTTTGTACTGTTTTTAGAATATTACAAAGAAGAGAAGAATTTTAAGATTGCAATTTAAGATTTGTTGTTGTTTTTTTTTGTCTTCAATTTTTCTATACGCCCTTACAAATTAATCACAGAAGCTAACATATAAAATGTATGGTTCGTTCTTTGGTATGTCAATAAAAAATTTAAAAAAATTATATTGGATAAAATAATAAAAATAAAAACAGAAGAAAAAACAAAACATAATGGTGAAATCTGAATGGTTAAAATGTTGGTTGTGGCGCTGCACGATTGTGCTAATTAGTTAACTTTACTCCTTTTGTAGATTATTTTATTACAAGTCATTCCGAAAGAATTCATATTATCATGTACATCAAGTATATAAGTATTGTGGAACGAATAGAAAATAAAAAATAAAAAATTATGACCAGACAAGAAATTACACTCGTTAGTTTTTTACATTATTGAAAGATTAAGTACAAACATACATACTCATACATATACTATATATTGTTATTCACGATATGGGAGCTAAAAATTTACAGGATATATGAGTGCATATGTGTGAACATCAGAAAAATGTATATTATTTAATTTTTTTTTTCAATATTTTATTTTAATTTAATTTATTTTTTTTTTTTTTTATTAATTGTAAAACGTGTGGATGAAACGATAAGATCGACTTTATTAAGAACTTATGTTTAAAATGATTCTAGGTATAGATTCTATAAATAAAGACGAATCATCATCATGATACACAATGTCAGAGAAAATAAAAATGAAAAGCGAAACGAATTTTTCGATGAAAAAACCATTCACAATTTACATTGAGAATATTTAAAAAAAAAAAAAAAAAAAGAGCAACTAAATAGAATTGCATATTACTTTTCAGATACATTTTTTTTTCTCACACATAATATAAATGATGATGATGACGATGACACGTAAAGGCTTGGCCAGTTGCAGTTTACCATTACAAAATTCTTTAAAAATTATGATAGTTTTATGGCTCATTAGATGGTGTTTTTTTTTCATATCATCAATTTATCATCATAATGTAAGAGTAATTGTTACAAAATGTAAAATATAGTATGATCTATGAATATAGGTATGTATTTTTCCTATAAGAATTAACTAAGCCTGAGATTCTAGTAATTTATCATTTTTGTATCATTGATTGCCTATAAGTGAGTCATTAATTTTATAAATTTTGTTTTTTCTAGTAAAAAATTTTATCTTGGCTTTAATTTGAGAGTGTTGAATATCCTTAAATGTTACTATTTTTTAAAATGTCAATATGAGAATACAACACCATTAAAATTAATTTAAATACGATTGGTTTTTATTTGTTAAAAAATAAAATTTGGTACTTGTGTCACATTGATGAACTTTACGATTACTTTGTATATTGTTATTTTTAAATATTTAAAATCTATTTAAAAAATTGCTTTCACTTATAAAACTTACATAAATATTTAATTAGGATCTGATAAATTGTATTTAAGAGTCTTGTTAAAAATTCATTAGTACAGGTCGAAATGCTAAAAAATGATATATACAATATCTTAAGATATTTGAGCATTTAAAAATATTCAATTTGTTTAAATATTATATATTCTATACATGAATCTCGATTAAATACAATAAAATCATTAGAAAATTTGTTATAAATATCCATTAAAAATAGTAACTAAATAATACCTACATACATATATAAAATTTGTAAAGCTCATGTAAGATAATCAAAACAAACAAACAAACGAAGAAAAACATTTATATATTAGCGCTCTTTTTACCCAGAAGTCGTGATCTTCTTTCTATACATACTATTGTATATTTTAAATGGCATAATGAGGGTGACATTAATTACCCATTAGCACTGTATTTTTATTTATTATCAATTTTAAAAATCATGAATTTAGAAAATTAATACACTTTCTATAAATAATCGTGAATTTTATGTTAAAAAAATAAAAATACAATAATGAGAAAAAAAATTAACCTAATACATAAATAAATAAATCAGAAAAAATAAATAAATCAGTAGAAAAACAAATTAGTAAAAGGGTGAAAGTTTTCTTTTTATTTTTCTTTTTATAAAGCTTAAAAAAAGTGAAATAATTTATAAAAATTAGACTTTCAAATCTGAACTTATAAAATTTCATTTCAAAATATACTTGTAGCAATTTCGATTTTTATCTGAGATATCAAGATTCAAAAATTTTCAAAAGTATTTAAATTATTTCAAGGATTCTGTACAAAAAATAAGGTTTTTTTTTTCTTTAAATGATTTAAAATGTTGATTTCAAGACAAACTGAAACTACTTAACACTTTATTAATCACATCTGTTTCAAGACAAAACTTCTGATAAATGTTGGGGTAATTAATTTCAAAATTTCTCCTTTTAAAAATAAATACAAAAATAAAATTAATATCGGCTAGATTTAGGAAAAATTCACAGGTTTTGAAACGATGAAAAAAAAAAATAGTATTATAGAGTAACTTTGAAATAAATAACATTAGACAAACACAATAACAAAAATAATATAAACAATAATAACTATTAAAAGGTCTATTGCATATATGCATTTTTTTTTTAAATTTAATAGCTCAGTAATACGATTAAGTTTTATGATAATAAATTTTATAAAAGAAAAAAAAAATACAAGAAATAAAAATAATTTACTTTAATAAAAATAACAATTTCAGTATTAACACTTGAAAAAAATATCGTCAATAAATTTCATTTATAGTTCAGATTAGTTAACAAAATGACTTACTGATTACATTTTAAATACATCACCGTGACGAAATTTAAAACTTTTAAATTCGTTTAGGTTTCAGTTCAGTATTTCAGTTTTATAATATATGTACATACTCGTATGTATATAATAGATATCATTATCAATATACATTAGAAATTGAATGAGTTAAAATAAATTGCTTTTAAAAATACGTGAATGATCATAAATGTAAAAAACTGAAGTTATTAAGTTTCGCATTTTAAGTAATGTGCATTGTATTTATTTTATAAATACTTTTTTTTAGCTATTTTTAATTTTTCATTTCAATGATATTTAAAGACATGAAAAATTTGAAAAAAAAAAAATAAATAATAATAATAATAAGAATCAGGATTTATGGTATTTAATCCACAAACAAAATAACTCATTTTGTGAGGACTTTTTGAATGGAAAGAAAAAAAATATAAATTTGTTTCGGTTTTCTTATTATTTACACAATTTAGTATATTCGAGTTTATAATTTTATTGTTGTAGCTTTCCCTTTCAGGATAGTTTTTATTTGAAAAAAAAAAAAAAAGAAGAAAGAAAATAATTAAAAAATATCATGTGTGAAAAGAAAAAGAAATTCCCTAGAATATTTAATTTTTTTTTTTAAAAACATGTAAGGAATTTATTTCAATTTATGTTTCACAAAATTTATTTGTCCTTTCGAAGTCTATTTAAAAAAAAAAAAACAACAGAATCTTTATATAAATATTAAATTATTATTATGAAAATTATATTATCAAAATATTTGTTTTTTAGCTTTCTTACAGCCTCATATACTTTTTTTTTATAATTTATTACTTTAGATGGCGTACTTTCTCCTTTCATCAATCTATACACAATTTTCATTTTATGCTCTGTTTTTCTTATACAAAATCACTTTAAAAATTGTTTTTTTTCTTCTTTTGGTTTTTTGTTTTTAATTTACTTATTTTATTTTCAAAATGTGCGTGTATTTATGAAGTAAACTCTTATAATATTAATTTATACATCATATTTTTTTTTTTTTTTAAGCCAACATCACATGAACAAAATGTGTATGTGTGTGTGCCGTTTTCTTCTTAAAATTCACCATTGCAAATTTTATATTTGGACATGAAGATAATGTACATAAACTTCAACTTTTTAATTGAGAAAATAATAAAGATATCATCATCATCATCATCTTTATCATCATATTGCACGAGATTTTAACTGGTGACAAATTAAAAAAAATAATTTTATGTTTCAATTTCATATCACTTGCTGTTGTTGTTGTTGCTGTTGTTGTTGTTTTGGTTATTCTACTACAATATTCGGATTAAAATTTTTAAAAGTCAACTTTTTCTTTTTAAGTAGATATAATAAAATTGAATTATGATACTTTTATGTTATATCAAATGCGTTACATTTTGAAAATTTATTAAATATGTTTTTTTTTTATCTAGAAATTAATAGAATTACATTTAGTACACATGTGTAGAAATATGAATATGTATGTATGTTTAGTGAATGTTTTGATTAATTTATTATGCTTTATTTAAAAGTAAATTATTCATAATTTATTGAATCAATAATACAATATACTCGTATAAGGAACACAAATAGTAAAGGTAAAATATAAATTTTGTATACTATCGTTAATTACAAGAAAAACAAAAGGTTATCATAATGTAAAAGCAATATGTTTGTTCAAAAAGATTTAAACTGAAAAAGGAAATTAATTTAAAATGTTTATTTTTAACATTATTATAATATGTAGAAGATATTCTCTAATTGCATAGATAATGTATTTCCTGTAACCGACAATTACTTTTCATTGTAAGTATACGTACATATTTTATTTATTATTTAAACAAAAAGAAAAATGACATCAATCTTATATTAATTTCCACTATTAAACTACTATATTCCTATTCTATTTCATTCATGCTTTCATTCACATTTTGCCATTCAAAACTAAAAGAAAGAAATAAAAACAAAAGATACACATGAAGGTGTAAGATCCATATATGAATTCTGGTTGAACAAAAGTATTTTGAACTTATCAGGTTATACCTACGCATTCACATTGAAAATGAAAAATACAATTATCTATGTACCTATACATTCGAAGAAGATACGTGACATAGGTATGAGATATTTTAATTTGAAAAAGCAAAAATAAAAGATTATTTTTCTATTGCATTGTCAATGGTACTGTTACTTTTAAAAATATCATAATTTTTCTTTCAATTTTTTTAAAGCTCTTTTTCTATGTATGAATAATTTTTCTTCCAGCCTTGTTAATAAACGACATTGAAATTTAGTGAAAAATGTAAAAAAAAAATCATGTTTGTTGAGTTATTCTGAATTTATTGCACAACATGTTAAAAGGAACGTTTCAAACATAGTATTTCTTCCAATCTATAATACATGAACAGCAGATAAGTTATGATTTTTTGAATATTTCAACATGGTTCTTGAGAAATAGTTAAGTCTATTTTGAAAAAAAAATTTGTATAGAATCCGAAGAAAACCCGTAAAAACCGACAAAAGTGGTTTTTACTTTTGTACTGTGTATTATCTTAGAACCTGAAATAGAAGTGCCCATCAGGCCTTCTATATTTGTCATTATCATTAATTAATTAGACAACTCAATTTAAATGCAGAAAACTTTTCCATCCATTTTGAAAATCTGATCAACGTTCTCAGGAATGAAAAATACAATATCTAGAATGCAAAAAATCTTTTATTATATCTATCTTTTGTTTTAATTTATCTCCTAATTTAAAAAAAGATTTATTCTATATTTTTTTTAAATTTCAAAATAATTTTTTATTTTTTTTCCAATTTAATATTTAAAAGTAAAACAAAACAAAAAACAAAAAAGAACTCCTACGGTGCATTAAAGATCGTTTAGTATATATAATTATAATAATTATATATTTTCAATATCTTGTTTACCTTCACGTGCAAAATATAAATTATATGATCGTTCATGAGCAAATTTTTGGACAGCCAATTTAATAAGAAAAAACAAAAAACAAAAATAATAATAATAAGTAGGTACATATGTGTGTGTTGCCATTGTGTTTATGTATTTAGCAAAAGTTGTCAAATATTTTGACATGTTAAGTGGTCTCATTGCTGGGCTATTATCAGCTCCCTTTTTAAATGCATGCCATAAAGTAAAACTGTAACTTAAATTTAAGTAATTACCAATGCAATATATGCTATTAAACTGTCTACTTTGTAAAGTATATTTGTAAATGAAGGATTTATTTCTAAGGGCAGTTGTTTAAAATTTTTATGAAGAAAACAGAAATTATTTTGATGTATTCGTATATTGTATTGCGTGGACATTTTGATTTATATAAATTTATTTATTTTTAATTCTTTTTTATTTTATATTATTTAAACTACGTCACTACATCATATTCATATTAGTACCTATACATGTACAAACCAAACTCCATATCCTGTTTGAAAAAGGTACAACATATCAAAATGTAAAGAAAAGATTTGCCAAAAAAAAATCACAGTATTTCAGTTGGGAATTTTTCTTTAAAAAATTTTCTGACAAATTAATTTTCAGTATTATAACACAAAAGTTATATTTTTGATGTCTTGAAAATTCTTTTTGATAATAATTTTCAAGTCAAATTAATGTCACAAAATTTCTCCTTTTTAAATGGAGGTTAATAATGTTCCTCCTTTTTTTTGTTTAACTTTTAATGTGTGTAATTTACATTTTTCACAAAACAAACATGGGAATGAAAAATTGGTTCGAAAAATTTTTTAATTTTCAATGACCAACTTCAAAAATACATGATTGATAACGTTGTATCTTATAAATGTAATATGTACATACGTTATTCAAGATACATAAATGTCGAACACTCAATCAAAATGTCGAAGTCATTGCCTAAAATAAATTGTATCCATCTAAAAAAGTTTTCTCTAAAATCTTTTTTTTCATTCCGTAGTCCTCTGATGCAATTCTGTGTATCACTTAGTCTAATTTTTTCTAATATTTAAGTTTCTTGTTAATTTCACCGGCTTCAATTGCAAACGGCCACCCACTTTCCAATCAAAGGATGTTTCCGCACTCCAAAACAGTGCGAAAGCTGAAAATGTACTTGGCTTACTTACTTACTTATTTTTTTTTAAACTGATGAAAAATAAATCTTTATTTATGGGTGCATTGTTTTCAAATAGTATGGAATATTTTAATGTTAGATTTACACGATCAGCTAATAATGTTGTTTTGTTTTTTCCCTACAAGCTAATTGTATTGTTCTACAGGAAATGTACAAGATAAATTTCAATAGATATTGATAAAAAAGTGAAAATATTAAACACACATGAACATTTTCGTATCGCATTTTTTAAAACTTGACCTAATTTTTCGAAAATAAGTGAGTTTTTTTGTTTTTTTTGTTTTTAAATACATAAAGTATGTTTTTCATTGAGTCAATAACTTTCACTTAATGCAAATTTCCTTTTAAAATATTCATCAAAATTTGTTAATGGAACAGAAAAGCATCTTTATTGATCATTCCTTACCAGGTTAATTGATTTAAAAAACAGTGCAAAAAAGATTTATTGAAAGTCAATTAAGTCAAGTTGTCCTTGTGTTAACAATGAACTTTTTGTACTCACTTTACGTATGGATCATTGTAAATTTTTACATATTTGAAAAAAACAAAAACATGGTTAATTTATTTATTTATTTATTACTAAAAAAAAATAATAATAATTTTTACCTTGAAAATAAAGTTTATAATTCATAAATTAATATACTTTTGTATGTAATTATTTTACGGTAATATTTTGTTGTAAATAATTATGATGAATTATTGTATTTAGCCAAAAGGAATTACACTTCAAACAACTAGTTGTTGGGTGCTGTTAAGGTCATTAGTGTAATTTAACTACCGTCTTCACACTTGGTGGTAAAGAATTTTTTCAACAAAATCATGTTTTTTTTTTTCAAAGCTAACATGAAATATTTAATAAATCACCTATTGTAGATTATACTTCTTAAACTTCCTAAGAATATTTATTCTTAAGAAAAGCAATTTTATCTTTTAAACAGTTCGACAGAATATTCTAAGTTCAGTTTTGTTATTAAAATTTAATGCGCTATTCATTGAATAAAACAAGATGTATTTGGTACATCAACAATAAGAGATACTGTCTCATTTTGATATATAAATTTTATTTATTTCAAAACATAAATAAATTGTTAGCGATATGTTTGCTGAAAAACAAAACAAACAAACAAAAAAATACATTGCATGAAGAATATTTATAAAACATCTAAGCTAGTACATTGATTTTGGCGCCGTAGCTGTACAAAGGGCCTTAAGGCAAATACATATAGTATTTTTTTTTCTTTTCAACTGAAGACTTTTGCATAGAAATGTTTTTCTTTGTAACTTTTAAACATTTATATCTGCCAAAAATATACAATTATACATGAATCCTTTAACTTTATTCTTCCATTGTAAGTTTTCTATTACATGATGTGATTAATGATTAACTTATGATCTTTGTGAGGAACAAAACGGTTCTGGTGGAAAGTATTTGAATAAGAACAGTTATTTTCGATATTGTTTCCTGTTTATATATTATTTTCTATTTTTTTGTTCTTCAAATGTATCTACATATAAATATCCCAGAGAATTTAAATGAAAACTAATTTAAACTTCAAACTTGATAAAACTCACTTTGAATAAAAAAAAAAGATGGTAAATTCCATTGAATATCTTATTTCAAAACAGTCAAGAAGAGATAAGTTCCAGCCATCGACATTCAATTATCTTCATATCAAATTGTTGCTGACATATCGAAATGATATTTATTAAATCATTCTAATTTTTATGTGTGTGTGTGTCATAAAAAAAACTTTCCAATTGAATACTTATCAATAAAATAATGAAAATCCTTAAGGCAATCCTTTCACCGGTTTTTTTGTTGTTGTTGATATCCTTATGTTAAGTTTAATGAGCCAAATGGCTTGTCAATAAATCGTGTTTATAAGGATAAATTGTATATCAAATTCTAGCAATACTATAAATAGGAAAAAGTATGTGTAATAGGTTAAATTTATCTTATAATTAATTTATAATTTAAAAAAAAAACCATAAAAAAACTAAATTTATAAAATATAGATAGAAAAATTGTACGATAGTTAAATGTCTTAAAAAAAAAGAAGAAAAATCAAACATGTCAAGGTCTAGTTCTAAATTAAGGTAGGCTCCTGTTTACCTGAAAAGGTGTCAGGTTTCATCACACGACACACGATATTAGTGTAAAATGGTTTGCATGCAAGAAACCAGTAATAGGAAAAATCTACATACACACAAGATATACAATCAAGTTAGAGGGTATAAATGTTGTAATATAGTGTAAAATAGTGCACGTATTATATTTTCTTTGATTTTTTTTTTTTTAATGTTTTAAGATGCAGAAATGCAGTTTACCATCTTGTCAGTGCTGGTTGGTAGTCATCGTCTTCGTTTTTCTCGCCGTAATAGTGTTACAAAACTTAAAGAGAGCAGCTGCTGTTGCTGCTGAAGCTTCATCAGATCACAGCCACAAGCGAAATTCAACAGTAATATTAACAGCTAAAACTGAAACTGAAGCAGAAAGAAAGAAAATGAGGAAAAAAAATAAAGATTTGCATTCACAATCGGAACATGATCTCTCAATTAATTAGGAAACCTTCGTTTGTAGCATGCAAATTTATGTAAAACTGTAAAACGTAAAAATGTCCCCCTAGTAGTATCCTGGACCGCGACAGGTAATATCTTCCAATACAGATCGTTCATCTATGATTCTGCAATAGTTTCGAAAAAGTTTATTTTTGTTTTACAATAAATGAATTTTGTTATGTTTTTGAAAAAAATATGAACTGACAATTCACATTCAAACACAATCGTATTTTATATTTAACATTAACATTTTTTCTTCTTTTAAATACTTTTTGTTTTCAATATACTTAATTTAAGTAAAAATCCGCAAATATAGCTTTGAATAGAAATTCTGAGCAAAAAAAGAAATATCGGCTGAACGAGTATCTAGTAAGTGTTTAACTATATACTCATACACAGAGAAGATACAACAAGAGGTACACTGATAGCACAGAGCAATATATGCAGAGATACACTGATCATACATACGAATATCAGCAAAATTTTAGTTAGTAATTTTATATTTTCCTTGATATAGCATTGGTATTGGTGTCTAAAATATGTTTTTTTTATATACATATATATACATACATATATTTTTTTCGTTATAAATTTTATTTTATGTGTGAAATAAAGAAAAAAATAATAATTAAAGAAGAAAAAAGGAATTAAATTTTTGATGTGAAGGATTATATTTTGATACTTGTTTCAATGTTTTTTTTTTCGTATTTTGACAAATGACAATGAAATTTTGTTAAGAAAATGTTGAAATATTTTTGTTTATCTCTTGAAAGTAATAAGAAGTAAATTAAATTTTTGATTTGAAGTGTAAAAGAAAAATTTCTCTATTTGTGATATTATCATTTGAAAATCTATTACTTTTAATTAATATTGCTCCTGAAAAAAATATGTATGTATTTAAAAAAATCGAATATTTGTTGAATAAAATAAGCTATTTATGGAATAAAATTTTAAATTTAAACTTGAAGTATGGTTTAATCTTTAAGGATGTATAAGAACCTAAATAGAATGAAATCCACAAGGCAGTTAAATCTCTGGTAAGGAACCAAGTTCAGTAGATGTTTTGTTATCGTCCTATGCTTCCTCGTGGAGTAAATGGACACAATAATAATAGTAATAATACGAGTTACAGTAGTTCAAGTTACATTAAAAAAAATTTTGTATAGATATTTTTCGATTTCATTAAGCTTTTCATTCATTATTTAAATTATCTTCATAATGAACTTTAATAAAAATATTTTTACCTTTTAATTTTGACTTTTTAAAATAATAATCAAATAATCAAGAATTAAGAAAAAAAAACATTTTTGAATAGGAGAACTTAACAATATATTTCTTATTTAAAAAAAAAAAAAAAAACATGATAAATAACCATGCTTCAAAGTCGTGATTAATGTAATTGATAATATTATTACATCAGCTGCAAGTACTATAACTAGAAGATAAAAAGATTAAATAATTAATAAAATATTTGATAAGAAAAAAAAATGTGATTTTTATCAATTTCACATGATTTTTTTTATTGGGTTTTTCTTTTTGAATTTAATTAATTATTAGGTAAAAACCATTCTTTTATGTGACATATTTTAATGTTTCATTATCAATTTTTATCATACTTTTTTATTTAAAAATTTGAAAAAAAAAAATTTATATATTGTAGATTAAAGCTTCAAATTTTTAAACTTTTGTAATTGAAAAAAGTATGAAAAAAAAAAAGATTACGCATTTTTAATGCTTTTTGTTATCATTGAAAAAAATAGAAATATATTATATTCTGGATTTGTATAAATAGTCGGAAAATTTAATATTTTTATATTATAAATACTTTTTTAATTTAATCGTTAACAAGATTAAAAGGTAAAAGTTTTAAAACAAAATAAATAAAAGTTTTTAAATAAAAATAATAATAAATAAAATAGAAAGAAACTAAAAATGTCACATTTTAAGTTAGCATTTTTTATGTTGTTTGTTGCAATTTTTGCATTGAGTTTCAAGGAAAATGAAGCAAAGGTAAAATGAAATTTAATTTGAAAAGAAGAAAAAGTGAAATACATATTATGTAGGTAGAAGGTGTTACAAATTTATGTTGTTTTATTTATAGGCTCTTGGTTCTAACAGCGATGATACAAATTCACTACCAGAAGGATTAAGAAGATTAATTGGAGCACCAAAAGAAGTATGAAGTTTTGCAGCAGTTTTATTTATTTTTTTTTTAATTTATATTAAATTCAGTGATTATTCGTAAAAAAAAATTTTTTTTAGGTTAAAAAATGTACACCGGATGGAGAATTCTGTCAACTTTCCGAAGAATGCTGCTCAAATTTTTGTCCAGGGTTTTTACTTAAATGTGAGACTAATTAATCGATAACACATTTAATCAATTATATAGTCAAAATAATATGAGTTGGCGAATCTCGCGCATGTCTTACATGTGTTATTGATCTTCTTGTGTATACATATACGAAGGAAGAAACCTCTTTCTTAGAATTCACAACAACAAAAATGCATGTGTGTAAGTGTCTTTTCTTCTGCGCATAGATTTCTAGTATAATACGATTTGGCAACTTTTTTAAATCGAGCTATATCTACTATGTCAAATGATTTGAGTTCTATTAATAAATTTTAAAAAAATATTTTTTTTTAACCATATTCCCTGAATTTTGTTTCGACTTTGTGAAGGGTCATAGGTCACCAATTTATACAATTTTTAAAACTATGGTTATAATAGATATTTTATAAATATGAGTTATTGAAGCTTCATAATTCTACTATGCAATTTTTAGGAAAAGTGCCTGAAAAATGTTACTCCTAATATTTACTTTGTAGAATATCTTCTATTCGTATGTATGTACTTTCTCTAATGTATGAACAGTTTAACACTCATGTAATTTAAAATAATTTTATTTCATGATTTACACCCAAAAATTTTTAAAAACCTATAAATTTATTAATATTATTTTTGTTGTTAGATTTTGATAAAATCTAGAAAAAAAACGTTTTTTTTTGTCTGTTCTGTTTTATTTTTCTTTTTTGACAGAAGGCGATTTTTGGTTGAAAGGTCTTGTATAAAACTAATAATTTCGAACGCCCTCTAGTGGCGAAAATAGACACAATAGTAAGTTTTACTAGTACAATTTTTTTCATGAAATAGTCCAGGGAATATCGTGATACCACTTTTGGTAGTTAGAAACAAAACACCCTGTATATTTTAGATGTAAATATGAGAAGATTTCAATCCAACAGGCTATTATCATGTGATGGAAATGATTTTGAAAAATGAATGAATGATTCACATGTCAAAGAAGTAATTAAAAGGTAATATTGATATAAATTGAAGGTTATTACATAATATTTATTATAATCTATAATCTATACATACATACATAATAAATCTATAGTATGATAAGAAATTTGTATAGTAAATATTTCTATTTATATAGTAAATATCTATAGATATTAACATTAAATTTGACCTGATAAACGATCAAATTTGATATTTAAATGTGATCATATGCAATAAAATAGCTACTTGTATTCTTCTTCTTCTTGAAATACTTAAAATATACCCTGAAATCCTATATTTTCAATTTCTCATACAAACTGGTTAAAATTTATTTTTATACTGAACCAAAAGGTATCTGAATATATGGAGGAAAGGAAAAACTGTGATTCTGTATATTGTAATGTTTGAAACATACATATGAGAATGATTGTGTTATTCTGCTTGTATTGTACTGTTAAAAATGTTGAAATTTCTCAAATTTTTTTAAAAATGGTCTATGTATTGTATGGAAAATAGATAGAAAAAGGAATATATGATATTTTAAAATGAGAGTAATTAAGAAAAAAATCCTGAGAATAAGAAAGAGCTTAAAAGAGCTTTAAGGTTGGAGGCAAACTTTGGAGATTGGAGGCCGTTTGGTTCTTACTATTTCGATGTACTGGGATAAAAAGTCTGTTAGTAATTTTATATTGTCATTGCTCGTACATACATATTTGCAGACACGAAATGAAGTTATTTACATATGAATGAATAAGTTCTCTTCGGTTATCAAATGTAAACAAATAAATTTTGAATAGATTCGTTGCAATGAACCAATGATCCCAAAAAGTATACCTACTGTCTGTATTATACAATTTTGACCTATGTGGGCGATATATACTGTTAAATAGTGATGAATGTGATGAAGTAATACAGAAAGTCATGTGTAATGGTTCTTCCCACTGATCCATAGCATATTCAGAAAAAAAACATTTGAATTGTTGATATATTTCTTATGTGATATTGCATGTAGTATTTTAGTTTAATATTAACGTGCCTATTGGTAATTTCTAAAGTAATCCTGTTTAAGATAATGTTTTGTGGTCATTTGATTTACACATCGTATTCAGTTCAATACCGTAATTTATTGATGCGAAAATGTAAATAATAAGCGTATAAAAATAATGTTAATGAAAAATGCATTTGAATACACGATCGATCTAAGTATTCCATATTATGTAAGAATATAATAGGGACTTTTTATGTTTTCCTTTTAAAAATAACTTGGAAGTAAAGTTAATTCTTTCTAATAAAGGGCTCACTAGATACTTTGTATCTTATCATTTTAAGAGGTCATAGAAAAGTCTAAATCAAGCTTTTTTTAATATTTTTTTTAAAATGATGAATTACAATAATCTGTTCAATGAATTTCTTAATTTTAATTGATATTATGTAATTCATCCAGTATTGTAAACTTTATTCAATTTACTTTTACTTCAAATTTAACAAATTTCTTACGTTGAAATAACGAAAAAAAATCATAAATAAAAATCATTATAATTTATTTCATATACAGTATAAAAGCCACAGTTTATAAATTGAAATTTAATTGCTTTTCATTTATTTATTTTCTATTTGTCTAACAAAATGTTTCCAAAAGTCTAAAGAAGAAAAATTGAAAATAAATATATACAATTTTTGTTTTTTTTCTTATTTTAATATTTTAAAAATTGAAATGAAAATTTACAATCGCGTGTTTTATGTACACAATTTATACATAGCGCGTATATTGAAAAACCGCTAATAAACAAAGTTCGATATATGAATGAGAACATAATATGTATGCTGTTATATACAAATGTCATGAAAATAAAATGTCATTTATATGTTTCTCTATTTATTTTTTTCTAATTATGTGTATAGAAAAATGTATATTTCGTAAAAAAACTAAGACTTTCGGTGAGGTCTGAAAATGTGAAAATTTTATGAGTTTGATTAGAAAATGTAACAATTTCCGCGTATATATGTTATAAAATAAAATAAAATGAATCGAAATAATCAATTTATAATTTTCAATGTTTGAAAATCAATATGTGTAATAAATTTTCTTTATAAGACATACATAAATGTGTTAGTTTTCAGAGAAAAAGGAAATCATTTAAATACTATTCAATTAAAAGCATCATGTTAATTTTTTTTGCTCTAATTTATCAAAAAAAAAAAGTCTGTCTGTTTATTGATGAAATTACATTTTTTTTAAAGTAATTTAATTCTCAATTACATTCAAAAATTAATTCACCAACTGTGAGATTAACTGAATTTTTTATTTGAAATTAAATATTTTATTAAATTTTGCAAACAAGAAAATTTCTTCTGTGGAATTTTTTTAAAAATTATAAGAAAACTTTCATCCAAATCCGGAAAAAAATAAACATTAAAATAATTAATTAATTGGTCAAAAAAAATAAATAAAAAGCATGAGATTATTAAAAGAAAAATTTAAATTACAAGGAGAAGAATAATTTTTGAACATTATAAATGATTAAATTACGAATTTAATATTTAACTTTTTTCTTTTTGGTAATATAAGAAAATTAAAATGATATATTAAAACATAAATTAAAATTAATTAGATAAATGTTTTTAAATAACTGTTATAATAACTGTTTAAGTAACACGTTAATGGCAGTCATTTATTTTTATTTTATTTTTTTTTTGACTTTACGTTTTCAAAAAAATCGTTTTTTTAAATAATTATTTTATTTTCTTTTTAGCTTTTCTATATAAGGAATAGATTTATAAAATTTTAGCATCATTTTGAACTTTTGTCTTCCTTTCCTCTATTCTAGTATCGTTTTGGCGCACCGAAAAAACTGCAATTTAAAATGAAATTACATTTCAGAATTTCACTTACTGATGAGCTATAGATTAAAAATGAATATCCTGTTACTACATTTGCTGAAATATAAAAACAAATATTTTGCAAACAGAAACTTTTTTGTAGATCATAATTATATTTTTGTGCATAAAAAAAAAGAAACTAGTGTGGGACTTCATTCCAACTTTGATAAAAATTTTAGCCAGGAGTGTCATTAAATATTTTAGAAAAAAATTAATATCATATAATTTATTATGCATAATTATTATTTTATTTTATTATTAAATATTTTATTTTTTCTTTTTTAATTTTCTGCTTAGCTATTTTAAATTTTTTTTTTTTACAATTATTTTATGTGATGTTAAAAATTCTTATCAGATTTATTTGATTTCATGTAAAGTTATGCGATTAATGATTTTGATGAATCACATTATTTAATATTTATTAACCTCAAGGACTCACATGTTTTGTTTTTTATTGAAAAATTACAAAACATTATAAGATTGCAAATCAGTTTGTTTTTATTATTATTATTTTTTTTCTGTATACATAATTTTCACGCAGATTATTATCTTATTGTTGTTGCTGGAAAAAAAATTGTGATTTATAGAATATTGTGTTATTTATTTTTATTTTATCTTGTTTATCATTTAACAGTAAATTCTGTATATTTATACATAATATACAAAGGATTATTTTATAAAGTACACGTGAAAAATAGTTCTATAATATTACAAGTTATAAGCATATAAATAAAGAACATAAAATCAAGATAAAATAGGCGCCAGATTTGTTATGATAAATTCTTTTGCATAGATATAATTTATGTAATTTATCATGAAAATTACATGAAATTATACTATACAAAAAAAAAAAAAAAATTTATTTTTATTTATTATTTATGAGTCAAATTACACAAGTGATAAAATTATTATTATGAATATAAATTGTTGCTATGAATCTAAATATGTATATTAAATTTGATATTATTATGTTGGTTTTAAGTATCTATTTGAATTTTAAAATGTGCAACTATTAAATAAAAGCTGAAGGATATTTTGTAACTATTATACATATATTTTTTTTCTCTCTCTATGTTCTTACTTAATACAAAATAGGATTTTTTTATTATAATTTTTTTTTTTTTTTGCCATATGTATCGAGATTAAATTTGGACTGTCACATAATTTCTAATTTAATATTAATTTTATTTGTAAATTAAATGAATGTGCATATACTGCATATATAGATATTTTTTGTTTGTTAGTTTGTTAGAAAATATACATATATGTATAATGTGTCCTAGATTTTGTATTATAATACAAGTTTTTTTTTTTTTTTTTACATTGGAATGTTTACCTACAACAATTTAAATTTAAATAATTTAAATTTAACGTATAAATAGAATTTATTTGTAATAAATGTAGTCCAAATTTCTATTCTATAGTATCTATATCGATGTTGTACGATTATATATGTCAGTTAGCACTTGTTCAAAATATAGCTAAAAGATATTATATTCAATGACCAAGATTATATACGAATTAAAATACATTATTTTAAATAATAATATAATAATAGTGAATATACCTATGCATATATAAAACATGAACAAAATAACAATCATATAGATATATAATTTTATTTTGTTGCAATGCATATATGTATATATATTTTGCATATTGTATGTTGTTAGTTTTAAATTTTGAAAATAAGTCGATAGAGGACAAAAAAATAAAATTATAATATAAGGAGACATACAGGTATATTTTTTCAAGTATAATTTTAAATATTCGACATATTTATACTAAAGTGTTTTTATATTGTATGTAATTGTAAAATAAATATATACATATGTACGTAAAATATATAGGTACATATAACAAATATGTATGTAGAGAAATAACGGCGACAACAACGAAAAAACAAAAAAACACACATATGAAATCAAAGTGCATTTTGAGTGTTCATTATCTCTTTCAAGATCAAGATTGCAATATGCATTCCAATTATGCAAGCACGTGCTTGTATAGAACTAATAATGCCATGCAAAAATTTTACCTACATTTATATGTTAATTTTTGAATATATACATATGTATGTACATATGTATATATGGAAATATGTATATAGGTATTGAAAAATTAAAATCACCATATAATAATACTAAAAACCATTAAAATATAAACGGATACATTTTAGGTGAATTTATAGTATTTTATTTATTAGGTATAGACATCAACAACAAATTTCAATTTTAGTATCTCACTTCATATATGCAAAAAATAAAAAAATTTAAAAAAAAAACTGTTTATTGGTTATATTTTCCAATATATACGTATGTATTATAAATACATATAAACATAGGTTAATTTCATTATTTAAAATAGAAAATGTATGTTAGTCCATATTTAGATATATTTTATATTATATAGTTATATACTATACATATTTATATTTACAAATATTTTTCATTTAGAAAATAGAAACCCTAATTTCTAGGCCAACATATTTTCTAAATAAAATTTGAATTTTTTTTTTAATTTTATTTGTCGTTGATAGAGTATGTATCATAGAGGAAATTTCACAACTATCTAAAAGAAAATAAATCAAAGTTAAGAGAAGGCAAAAAAAAAAAAAACATACATAGAAAAAACAAGAAACAAACGACCATATCTTCAATATATCACGTTCACGATCATTTCGAAATTTAGTATATCTTTTTATTTTTACAATACATATAAATGCAGTTACTGCATAATCCATATGATTCAATGTAGAGTAATTTATTATTATCATTTTCAAGTTGGATATCGAAATTATTATACTATATATGAGATCATTATATCGACTGTGTATATACAAAATATACATATATGAATCAGACATACACATGTACTCGTACGTTATACTCGTATATGCAACAGAACCAGAATAAGAATCATTTCAGTGAAGATCCAGTTATTGCAATATCCATTCATAATTGTATTAAGTATCTGTGGTATGTTTTCTGAACAATAGCCCATATAAAAGAAAAAGGAAAACCAAAAAAAAAAAAACAAAAAAAAATTTCCAGATACATAATGGTCAGTTATGAGGTTTTTGACTTTTGAACTTATTACAAAAGGGATAGGTTTTGTTCTTATTCTATACATGTTTGTTAAACACAAACTTTAAAACACAGTAGGTAATGAAGAACAAAAATAAAATGTTGCAAAACGCTGTTGTAACATCATTTTAGTTATAAAATAGCTTTAAATATCTATACATATAAGGTATTGAATAAGTTTCCAAATTCCAAATCTATATTTCTTACATGTATGATATATGTACATATGTTTATTACATAATGTGAATTTGTGTAGAATTTTACAAAATTTATTTTTCGTTTAAATCATTAAGTATGTTGGTGTTTTTTGTTGGCATAGTAATATCATTAAATCCTGTTGTCATCGATCATTAATTCGTGAGGGAATATATTCATGTTTCATGGTTTGCGGTTAGTTACAATGTGTCAAGCTTCTAAAACCGTTAATTTTTGCTTCCTAAACATAAATTTGAATTTGTTTTCGCAAAAAAAAAATAAAAAGGTGTGCCTTTCTTTTTCTTTTTTACTTTTAAATTATATCAGACTTAAAGATTGAAATTGAAGTTAAAATTGAAATCATAACAAAAAGATACGTATGTACCTACATAATAAATTATTGAAAGCCTTGTTGCCAACTAAACACATTTTTTTTTTAACTATAACTATTTCATTTCACTTGAATTCATGTGAAATACGATGTGACAAATAGCCAAAATTCAATATAAGGAAGTGTTTGTGTATGTGAATAATTTGATCCGAGTTTTTTGGCAGTAAATCCTTCAAATTTTCTCTAAAGATACTTTCATTAATATCTTGATGAACGTTATAATTTCGAAATTGCAAATTTTTGAGGCAATATTTTAAATTTTCTTTATACTAAATTATAATTTTATACATATACATATTATGTATTTACATATTTTGAAACTTATTTGTATCTTATTTGTAAAATTAACACACCATTGTGTGGCATGTGTGTATATAGTTTCTTTTTTTTTTTCTACAGATTCTATCTACAAAACACTATCATAAAAAGATAAACTTGATCAACTCATAAATGATTTATAAGCTTGTAAAGAAAAAAAAAGTATGAAAATAGTAAAAGGTTATTCTTTGCCTAAAATAATTTGCATGTTGTATTGCATCTCTTCTCCTTCTTTTCAAGAAATATAAATACGATACGAGTACATGCATAATATATACAATTTATTCATGTCAATTTTCATTCATTGAATTTTTCGCACATCATCATATAGAGAAAATTGTAAAAACCATTGAAAAATATCATTTTACGTGTCAGATTTAAATAGCAAAATAAAATATGTTCGTTTTTTTATGAGGTGTACATTTGCAAAATTGATTTCATTGCAGAAAAAAACGAATTTTTCAAATTGAAAAAAAAAAAAAATAGACTCTTGAAAAAGTCAGTCTCATTTGTCATGAATAGTTCAGAATCTGATATTTTTTTCTTCAGTTTCAAGTAAATGCAGTTTGTTTTTGTTAAAATTTTAAAATTAATGATGTTGATAATGTATACCTCAAACAATGATGATAATATCAATTATATAAGAATTGAAAGCATGGAGTATCTTTCTTTTTTTTTTTTGTACCAACTAAAAAATGGGGAATGTTTTTTAGATATATATATTTTTTTTTAAATTTTGAAAATATTTAACATATAACAACAGGTACTTATGTATATTTTTGTATGTATGTAATATTTTTCTATATATATAAAATGTATGAATAATTAATAATTTATCATCAACGATGCTGCGGTGCGTATTATCTTGAATTTATTGTACAAAACTGTTGATAGATCATAGTTGTATATAATATATAAGCTGATTAATGACATGCAGATTAGATTAAGTATGAAAATGTGAAAATTTAGCAATAATTTTTGTTGAACAAAAGCTCAATTTCATTATGATTAATTGGTTTAATTGGTGTGAATCAGGATTTATTTATAAAAAAGAAAAAAAATAATAATAAACATAAGTTGTTGGTTGGGTAATAAATGGGCTTTGAATTATTTTGAATTTAACCTATTGATTAATTATTGATTTTCACTTATATTATTACAGACTATAATAATTTTTTGCTATAATGGTGTTAAAATGTTGTTTTTTCTTATGTTTATTTCTTACAACATTATCGTTGATTGTAAAAAGGATAAATTATTGCTCAAGACAGCGACATAGTTTTTCACTTTCTTATGACCTCGTGTAAAAATTATGTTAAATTGTAAAAAAAAAAAAAAAAAAATCAACTAAAATATCAGGAAATCATATTTAAATTGAATTTATTCTAAAATATTTCTTGTATTGAGAAAAATTGGCATAAGATACAATTTATTTTGAAAGAAATATCTTTTATCTTGACTTATGAGTATCTATAGTTAAATTTTTTGCTATGAAATTGAGAATTTAAAGAAAGTAATTATGTAACAATAAAATTTCAAAAAAAAAAAAAAAATTAAAGAAAAAATTAAAGATTAAAGAAACAAAATAAATTAAAATTAAATAAAAACGATACAAAAAAACGCGTTAAAACTTTCATTAATAACAATTTATGAAATATTAAAATAAAAATGATATAATGTGATAAAGGAAAAGTAAAAGATTTTTTTGTTTGTTTTTTTTTTTTAAACATTTTCGACGCATGCATGTAACGAAGGTACATACTTTAAAAAAAAAAAACATAAATTTATGTAAAAACATACAACTACCTTGATGATTTGTTTGGTGGTGCAATGGTCATCATGATTTAAAAGCGCACCAATTGTGATACATGTGGTCCTTCTTCTTACATTTTAGTATTATGAATTAACATTAAAATGTGTTGAGAAACATTTTTGTGATTTTTCTTATCTTGAATTTTTGTTGTCAGTAAATATGTCTCTACCTTTCATTAATGCAATTAAATCAAATGATAAGATATTATGGGATATATGTAATGTCAATTTTAATTTCCATACATACATATGTATATGTATATATACATTTTCTCGTAGAATAATATGTCCTCTGTCAAGGTAAAATTTATTATTTAATTCAAGGAGATGACCATAAAATAAGTATATATGTATATAAAAATGTTGCATATGGACGGTATACATTGTACACTGGGATTTGGATGCTGTGTATTATTATATGCGGTTGACGAAATCTCTGATTATATGGATGAATTAACGATTAAAAACATATATTATATATGTAACGTATTTTTTTTTTTTTTTAAAGAAAACTCTAAACAAACATTAAACAATTTTAAAAAGCACACAAATAAGAAAGTCAATATATCACAATGATTTTATTTTTTCGTAATATGTACTTATATATTTGTCAAAAAAAACATTATATGTCAGACCATTAAAAATTACGGATATTCAATGCAAATAACAAGTTTGAACGGAACCGTTATTATCAAAGAGTTATAATTTAGAATTAAACTTTCATTTTTAAATTGTGCGATTTATGAGCCTAAAGGGAATTTATACGACTTCCCGATTCCATTCATTCACAGTTCAAATTTAATATTACATATGCATATACGTATGTATAGGATTTTTTTTTTATCTCCTTGTTGACAATTTCTACGTTACGGTATAATCACATATTATATTTACAGAATGATGATACAGAAAAACTGTTTACGTATATAATTTTGTATGTTTAAAACAAAATTTCAATACAACCATCAAATGAATATTAATTGTTACAAAAGAAATTTCTTTTTCTTTACAACATGGTGTCTTGTAAAAAAAATTAAAGAAAACAAAACAAAAAATTCAATTTAAAAATAACAAATAATTAAATTTTAAAATACATAAACTTAAACAAATCAATGATAAAACTTTAAAAGATATTTTTCTTTTATATACATTTTTAATTTATATATGATTTGCAGAAAAACTGCGTAAGTTTATAATAATTTAATAAAGTATATTTAATCTAGGCGCCTTTTCTGTAATTTACCTGTCAACTATTTTTATTTTTTTGCATTATTATTATTATTATTTTTAATAAGAAAACGTTTACACATATCATCATATAGAAAAAAAAATTAATAATCTTGACCATGACTGACTAGACAACTGACTGACATTCTAATTTTATTTAATATTTAATTTAAAATTACAATTTCATCGTTTGTTTTTTTTTTTTTTTTTTTTTTAAAATCTAACTCTAGCAAAAATAAAATGTGAAATCATAATTGAAAAATTTAATTTTATCATCATTTCATATGTCTTTGGAGAAGAAAAAAAAACAACATAATCTTAAGTAAATTCTTATTATTGTATTGAGACAGTATGCTTGAAATGAAAATTCAGGAAATATTATGTGTACGCGTATTTATAGATACAGATATCATCGAAGTGAAAATAACTTGATTTGTTTAATATTTCATTTTAAATTTTATTAGTTTTTACAATTTATTGAAATCTCAAGCATGATTGCATGTGTGTTTTTGAAGGGTTCTGAAAATGAAAACAGCAAAATTTTCTTTGTTTTCAAAAATTCAATAGGACGAAGAGCAAAATTGATAATTTTTTTTTGTGATACTATCGAACTGACTAACAAAAACTAATTTTCTTTGATATTACCGTCCGTTTTTTTTTCTCATTTTGGTCAATTTAAAAATTAATTTTCATGTCAAATTTTATCTCTCATGCAAAAACAAAATACAAAAACAAGCTTTAACGAAAATTTAATGTCAGATTAAATAATTCTAAAAGAAAATATTCGACAAAGGATTATAGATGCTGTGCTGTGCAGCTGTTAGATTTATTTAAAATTTTTCTTAAAAAATTCTTTTGTGATTCACTAGAACTTTGTCATTAAACTATTTTTGGATACGATGCGAAAATTAGCTGAATCATCAATTTATTACATAAGTATAAAACCGCATAAAAACAAACCAGAAATTATAAGAAAAAACAAAGATAAGGTGAAGGCAGATGTTTTTAATATAAATTTAAAATTTAACAAAAAAAAAAAGAAGAAAAACTTGAAAGAAAAGTGAAATAAACTGAAAAAAGGTTTCATTATTAAGTCAATCGTTGATAATTCGCGTGTAGATATCAAAACAATCTTCTTTTTTTCTCCCTGATGTAAGGATTTCTCACATTTCACACCACAAAAAAATCCAAAAAAAAAAAAAACCTGAAAAGACCTCGAGGAATAAGATTTTTTCTTTCAGTTTAAGTTCAAGACCATCGAAGATGATAAAAAAAAAACAAAAATTATCAAAAATCTTAAGAGTAAAATTATATTCTTTGAAAGGGAAAGGGCAGTTTCAAAATACATATAACGCGAAAAAAATTTTCTGTTGTTGATTAGTGGTTTGATTTTCTGGTTGAATTCGTGTCTTTAGAGTTACCAATACTATAAATATTTTTGGTAATATAGATCTAAAGCCTTTCTTCATTTCAATATCTTGGTTTATTTTCAATAACACTTATCTTTTGTACTATAGCTGTTCTAAGTAACTGCTCTTAATTAGCTCTGAATCTTTTGAAAAAGAGCTGGCCGCACTTGTTTACTCGTCGTTAAAAATTACACTTTTAGTAAAAATGATCAGTTTCGATTGTTGTATCCTTTGCTTAATGTCCTCCTGGGCAGGAAAAAAAATAAAACCATTCTATATAAAAATTTTTTTGACCCTTTTTATGCAGACATTGCGTTATGTTTTCAGATACGCGCCATGAGCTAAAAGGAAGAGAAAAAGATTAAAATTTCTTTCAATTTCAAATATGTATGTATGTATGTATTTGCTTGGGTAATTTGAGAGTCTAAAATTTGTTTTTTGAATAATTTTGTCAAAATGTCAGTTCTTTGTTTATAAACACAAGTCGAAATTGAAAAAGTAAATTAAAGTACGATAAACCTAAAATTAAATGCAACATCTTTCAATGTAGATTAAATTAAAAGAATGAATTTTTATTAAATTACAGTCTGGGTTTATTTTATCTTTTAAATTTTTTATTTATTTATTTTTATTTTTTTGCATATATATGCATATTTACAAAAATATTACATTAGTGGCTGATGATTGAACATTCATTTTTAAGGAAACAACACAATATTCAATATTCAATGAACTGCATTAATATTGGCCTTTTTTTTTTTTTTTTTTTTTTTATATTCAAATTTTATGGAAAAAAATATACTTTTATGAATTAGATGTATCTATATAGGATTTTACATCATCAGATTTTTACACATAATACATTATAATGATGAAAAATTATCACATTTCAACGGGTGTAAAAACGATTGATTACTGATCAAACTTTCATTGTTGTTGCTTGCAAAAGCATTAGTAATTGCAACTTTTGACATTTATTCGCATATCATTGATCAAGTTTTTCGAATATAAATAAAGTAACAAACACCACCACCACCAATAACAAAAGTATCTTTATTTTTACATGTCCATGAAATGCAATCTTCCCCACGAAATCAAAATCATTGTCTGTCGCCAATCCATCTTTTAATATTTTTGTTTTTGTATAATTAATTTTTGTTTTTGTGTAAGCACCTCTATGTACATAATGTATATATATGTTTATTTTAACAGAAAATTATTGTAACTTGTTGTATAAAATATATTAAAATAAGTGTAAACATAATATTTAAAGTCCGATTTCAAGTGAAGAACAACAAATGAATTGGCGCCGTTTACCATTAACAAGTTCAAGGCAGGTTGATTACTATATTTATAAAAGGAATACTTTGTTTTAACAAAAATATACATTTATAATATGTAATTCGATTGTCATAAAATTGTCATTAATTAAAAAAATACAATTCACGAAAAACAACAAAAAAAACTGAAAAAAAATAACAAATCCAAAAATTGTCAATGTAACACCAACGTCTTTCAGTATATGTAATTACATTTACCATGTGTGAAAAAATTACTAACAAGATTCAAAAAAAAAAAAAAAAAAAGATTCATTTTTAAAAATATTATGAATCAAATTTTCATAATCTACAAATTATTTTCATCTAGAAATCAATAATAAGTTAAATATGCATTAAGTTGTTATTTTACACCGATTATATTATTATCGTTTCATATATGTACATACATACATAGGTGCGAACAACAAGATACCACTTGTACATTATGACATGTAATCTGATATCGACTTCTTACTTCAATCTATTAGTTAACACCCACATAACCGCCTCTTTGGCATATGTAAGTAGTTCCGTATATACTATTATATTTTTTCTTTTATTTTTTTTTCCGTCAAATGTCTACATTTGCTGTATCTTTTCACACGTAATAATATCATAGATGTTGTCTACATATTTGCATAGTAATTTTTTTTTTTTTTTTTTAAACAAGGATTCAAAATGATTGCAAAAAAGAAAAAAAAAAAGAAGTGTTTACAGTGCAGTGCGTTGGATGTTAATGCTTACTTACATTTTAGATAAAATTAAAATCTGAACAAGTAAATTTTCACTTTTTTTTTGCTGACATTTATGATAAGGTGTGAAATTGTTGAATATGTTGCATAAATTTTAAGATGATTCTGTAAATTGTTATTTTCAGCTTTATTATTAAAACATTTTAGATAACAACAAAAAAATATATATATTTATTTATTTAAAATGTGATTTTCTTTTTTCTAATATGAAATGATACCGTGAGCTTATACTCGTAAGTGAAAATTATTGGACACATCGAAATGATGTTTTCCTAGACAATGAACATAGGTGTAGTGTAGAGATAAACAAATTGTAATTACACGTTTGTCAACAAAATGAACATAATGTCAGAAGTTTTTTTTTTCTTTTTATATTTTAAAATTAAATTCATTTAGGATATCACGTTTTTGAAGAAATTACGAAAAATTTATTATTTAAAAAGAAAAAAAAGTGTAGACATCACAGTGCAAAATGGAAGCTAGGATAATGACAACTTCTGCGTTTTCATTATAATTTTCATCAAAATGTTTAAAAAAAGAAAAAAAACATTAAAAATCTTTGCATAAATTTAATGTATTCGTAATCGTATGTTAAAAATATTGTGCGTGAAAATAGGATTTTTTTTTTGTTTTTTTTTTTTTTTTTAGGAAATTAATTTCTATTTCGAAGCTTCAGTTGAAATAGAAATCTTTTAATATTGAAAAAAGTATATAAAATTTTTTTTTTTCAAATTTAATACTATCTACCATAATTTTTTTTCTTTTGTCAATCAAAATCATGAAAATAAGTTTACTTGTCCAAAAAGTCTCGTCACGATTTGTCGTTAGTCTGATGTTTAATTTCACTTTGACCTTTTGAGGTCAAATTTCATGATTTTTCAAAGTTTATTTTTTATTTTATTGTCATCATCATCGTCATCATCAACATCATCTTTAATGGCCAGTTCCACAGTCGAAGCTTAAGCAGAGTTTAACTCTTACATCCATATTCACTAACACGTAATATGTCGGTAATAAACTTATGACGGTCATAACTTATCACTTGAAATCGGTATTCATCGAAAAGCTTTTTTCGGCATGATTTTAATAATCTTCGAAGAACTATCAAATTAATCCAAATAAAATTCACTTTTTCCATGTTCATATTTTGTCCCAATTCTATAGTTCAATTATATATTTTTATTATTTATATATATGGGTGGTCATAACCTGGTCATAGCTTGATTATGACGATCATAAACTAGGATGGTGAATAGAGTTATGACTGTCATAAGTGATGACTTGATGGTGAATATGGCCGTTAAACTAAGTTTAAGCACTAAGTTTAAGATAGTTAAGCTACAAGTATAAATTGACTGAGTAACGAAAAATAATTTAAGTGAAGCTTAAGCCATGTTTTAGGTTTAACTTAAACTCTGCTTAAGCTTCGACTGTGGAACTGGCCATTAGAGTCACTTTTTGGTGATGAATTGTATGTTTTACTTCATGATTTTATTTTTTTGCAAGTTAGTTGTTTTTTTTTTATCTCTCTATAATTTTTCGTTAATATGAAAAAATATTCAATTTTGTAATGATATATAAAATGGACATACATAGATATGTAGTAGTATCTAATATCTATGTAGATAAATAATATAAATATTAGGTATATTATTAATATATGGTGGGTAGGTATATAATAGATACATATAAGTTGTACCTGTTTTCTACAAGAAGTCAATAAATTGATGTTTTAAATTATCTATACTGTCAGCTTTCTTTTATCATGGACACTTTAATTTGGTGCTTTTGACTTTGTAATGAGCTTCAACTAACTTTAACTATTATTATCGAATGGTTTTGGTATTTTTTTTGTTTGTTTTTTCATTATAATAAATTTTGTAATATAATTTCAATTTTTATACTTGCATTGCATTTCCATGGAAAACTTGTAAACAGGTACTCAAAAATATTTTTTTGATTAACTAAGCTGTATAACTATGTATCATGTCTATAATAATTTTTAAAATAAGTATATGTTCATGTATACATATGCATTATTTGTTGCATATTTTTTTAACATGTACTTATGTATATACAAGGTGATTAACCTGCTACAAAATTTTACAAACATTTTATAATAAATTTGATAACTAAAGTTAGATGTAAATTTCTTAATTACGAGGGTGCTTTTTTTCCTTTATATATTAGTTAAAGATCCTGCAAAGTAATAAGGAGGTATTACTTCTACTTCTTAAATCTTAATAAGAGATGATTTTCACACAGCAGTCTAAACCTTCTCGTGGTTATGAGGTAAAATATAAGACTCAGAACTCGACAGTTTTGAGGAAAACAAGTTATTCTTTAAACCTTTTTTTTAAGAAAATAAGTGGTCCATTTTTTTCATTTTTAAAAAACACCCTGTGCTCAAAATAAGAAAAACTTATTTATAACATCGATAGTCATATCCATACTCTTACTAAACTAAATATGCAATCTTTCGTGATTATTTTTTTTTTAACTCATTGATTTTAAATTGTTATTTACTCAAGCGAAAAATATCTGTTTACAAATTTTTTTTTTATCTTTTTCGTAAAACAAAAAAATTATTTATAGCGATTGAAAATTTTCTTGACAGAATTAAAAAGTTGAACAGACAAAACATGTACATGATGAGATAAAAATATCTTTTATTTTTTATTTTAATAAATCGTTTATAACATGAAATTATGCACTTATGTACTATTTATAACTAAATATAAAAATTAATTCTAATGAAATACTACAATAATTATCCTGACTATATATAATTTGTTGTTTTCAGAAATTTCTAATTGAATTTGTAATAAATATTACTGTTTTGAAAATTTTCTAAATTTTGTGAATTATTGCTTTTACTTTAACTATAATTGGTCTTTTTAATCTCGTATAATTAATTAACTTTTATAGAAGATAATAAATGAATAAATTTTGTTCATTTTTTTTAAATTTCAGTATGAGCAAAAGTCGTACTGTCAATTTTTTGAAGAAGAAGGAAGAAAAAACCAAAATAATCTTTAAAGAAAATTAAAAAATACCCTGAAAAGGGAGTGCAAAAAGTTATTTTATAGACCTTTTAATATAACCTTCTTATATAGCAAATTGGCACGTCTGTATCGATCTAAATCGTGGCTAATTAAATGTTGCATTTGCCATGATCATCTTTGACACTTTCTATTTTGTAGTAAAAAAAAAAAAGCTATTCCGTTTTTTTTTTTAAATCGAACTAGAAAAGATTAAGAAACGTTCATTGCTGATATTATGTGTCGTTCGTGTAAAAAATTATAGCTGTTTTTTTTTTCAAAAATTTACCTGAAAAACACTGAAGAAGAAGAATATACAAGTTACGCTGATATTTTTTGATAATGCTTGTGTTTTTTTTTAATGTATCATGCACACACCTTGCTTACAGCATAAATTGCATATTGAAGGGGATTTTGCTTTATTTTGGCTCTATTTTTTCTTTTGTATTTGTTTTAAATACTTAAACTGATAACTACCAGTTGAGGTAGTAGCACATCTGTGTACAAATATATCCTTATTTAATATCTTAAATTTTTTTTTTTCAATTTTTTTTCTTCTATAAGTTATATATGATACCTCAATTTGATAACCAAACATTGTGCTAACATCTAATTAATGCCACATACACTTTAAGTTGTTTTTATAGTAAGGAATCACGATTCTTAAAAGATTTTTCCTTATATTCTTCTTCTTTTTCTACTTCTAGTCTTTATCATGCAATTTTTTTTTCTCGTTTTTTTTTTTTTTTTGCTGCAAGTTTACACTTTTCGATATCTACCTTGGCATTTTAGATTTTTTTTTTGTTTCTTTTTAATTGAGCACAATGTAAAAAAAAGAGTAAAAATTACATACATATATGAATATGAAGGATATTATATAGCGAGTCCAGTAGCAGAAAGACTAAGTAACTTTTATGTAGAGCTTCACAACAGTAGATACAATAAATAAATTATGTACTTATATAAATATGTAAGAAAATTGAATATATAGAAAGAAAATAACAAAACAAACAGTAGCACCAAAAGTTGACTAATGAATTTTTAACAAGACTTTGTTATCGATTTCTAATTATTGCACTCAAATTGCATACAATATGAATGTAATAAAACATATCATGTCCCAATAATGAAAAAAAAATACAAAATTTGTGTTGCATATATTTTTTATGCAAATTTTTATCTATAAAATGATTAAAAAATAAAATCATTTAATTATACCGTATAAAGTTTCTCAAGTCATTTTTTTATACTGTTCTTATTTTTTTTAAATTTACATAATGTTACATTAGAATTATTTTTAAGAATCAAATTTTTTTTTAGTTTATATTTTATTTTGTTAAATAAATTTGTAAATTAAAATCTGTTTGAACAAAAAAATAAAAAAAAAACAACAAAAAATTCATAAATTTATCTGATTGTTCTGTGTGTGGTCCAAGGACCTGTGTTGTTTTGATAAATTGATAAAATATCATTTAAAAATGTATACATATACCACTGTAATTGTGATTTTTATATCATATGTTTCATGAATTTAATTTAAATATACTTAATTTGAAAAATTTCATGGAATAATTTAAAAAGTACATACTTTATATACATACATGATTGAGATTTATAATTATTTTTCTGATAAGAATTAATTTATTCGATATGTTAATTTTTTCGTTTTTGTTTTTTTTTTTATCTAAGTTCCTTACTTTTTAAAAATTAATATGTATCTGATTTATTGTTTGGGAAATAAAATAAATACATATGTATGTTGTTCTTACAGTTTAAAAAAAAAAAGTAAACCAGTAAGGAATTCTAGCATGGATTCTAACATTAATATAACCAATATTTTCAACAGAAAATTTTCAAGGATTTTTTCGAAAAAGGAAATTTTTTTATATACGACAGTTTTAACTTTACCATAAAAGACTGATTGAATATTGATTTTTTGTATGAAGATATTGTTAATTTAAATGTGTCATCTTCATCAAGGATCCTCTTTATTAACTTTAACTACACGTAGGTGAAGATACTCGAAGATGTGTATTATGTACGTATTATATGATATTTTATCTGAAACCAGTTTAATTATCTTTTTTGTCTTTTTCTTTTTTATATACTTTTTATCCACTTACTAACGGATCTTTGTCCGAAAGAGTGTTCTTCGTGACGTAATTTTGAAATTTTTGGGAAGAGTTTTAGGGTAGTAAACGTGAACGGATTTACATGGGGTTTTCGGATCTAGGATGAGTGAATAGAAGGCTTCCTGTTTAGAATCGATGCTTTCGTGAAAATGATTAAATATGATGGAATATTCGGAAAATATAAATTTAAAGAACAAGCTGTTACTGAGAAACTTTCAGTACTTCCTCGAACAACTCTTTACTCGAATATCATCGTAGTTACAGAGGTTTTATAATCAATTTTTAAAAAGTATATGTTTTAAATGTTTTATAACCTTCAAACTTATTTAACGAGTCATTTTTCGAGAAAGAATTTAAGAGATTTTAGAGATTATGGAAAAAATGAAAAACATTCGTTTTAAACCAGTATAAAAATTAAGACATTAATGTTTTTCTTTAGTATAAAATATTCAGCATATATACGAACATGTGATTACTCAATAAATAAACCTTTTAAATACCATAAAAAATTAACTTGACTTGACTTAAAAATTACATAATTTAAAATAATTTCGAAAAAAAAACTCCATTTCATTCATTTTCAGTGATGAAAAATGTTAATGCTCTTAATAAAAATTAAATTTATACTACAAGCTGTCAACAAAAATAAATAATCAACAGTTTAACACCTATTTTTTTTTTCTTCGCTAAAAACAAAAATCAACACTTACATATTACAGTCAACATATTTATGGTAGAAACAAAAAAAAAACAACAAAAAATACTAAAGAAAAATTACCATAGAACTTTAAAAGGAATTATTCAAAACATTTAGCCTACACTCATAAAAGAATGATTAAATATTTCCTTTATTTTGCATAAATGCTCACAGTCGTCCACATGATACTAAATCGTGACCATTCTTAATTTTTTTTATATATTCAGAATAAATACTACTTACTAGTTAGTAGGTTGTAAAAATTAAAAAAGTAATAAAACAAAAAAACAAACAAAAAACGATATTAATAATAAGTACATAGGTATCTGAAAGAAAAAAGGAGTAGTAAATTAAGTAAAAATATAATATAACGTGTATGTAATTTACACGTGTATCTTTTATCAAAATTGTACACATGAAAAAGAAGAAGAAGAAGTAATAAAAACAAACAAACAAAAATAAAAATAAAATAGTGCAGATAATCTAGTCATATGTACCTATGTATGTAAGTAATAAAGCAATGAAAAATGATGTTCAGGTTAATCGCATTTATTCTATACGCCCAGTTAGTAAAAAAATAACTCTGGGTACATAGTAATCAAGTATAAGAGTCTACCGATGATGACCATAATCATGAATATACTTACATTGAATGTGGTAATTCGTAAATGTAATTAAAATTATGTTCACATTTATAATCTTTATATGTACATATAGTATGTATAGCAATTGAGGACCTCACAAGGATTACATACATATATGAAAGGGGGGGCTCTTATTATTATTGTCGAACGAATGAACTAATGGCGCCGCAACGCATTATCATTATTCATTCATTTTTTTTTTTTATTAGTTGATTTTTGTTTTTTTCCTGAATCCTATAGAAAGAGAATGAATGAATAGAGTTTTGAAAATGGGCTTTGTGTTGATTTTATTTGTGGTCATTTAAAAAATTCTTTACTTCTTGAATTATGATGGTGATGTGTCTAGTAGCGGCTTAGTTGTAAAGTTAAAAATTCTTGTATAAAAGTGAATGGGTTTGGTTATATCTACTACTACTATACACATATGTTGCAAATGCAGATACAAATTTGTTCATAGAATTTATATGATATTTTTACGGCATTTATTTTTAGAACCATTAGAAAAATTACATAAGGAAAAGTATTTTAATGTAGAAAAAATAAGTATATATACATTACCTATATGTCTAAGATCATACATTTTTTGCTACTTTATTTTAATTAATGATAAAATAATTATTTTTATTTCATATCTATAATTCATATTTGACCTTAACATTGCAGAATATTTGAAAAAAAAATATTTTATAGAGTAATAGGAGTAATTTGCTTATACTGGCGTATGTTAACATGTATGTATGTATGCAGACAAGATGCTGCATAGAGCATAGCATGTGTTTCATCTAATAAATGTTCTTTAATTGTACCGGAAATGGTTTTATATTTGAACCCTTTTTATTTTCTACATAATATGAAGAGAAAAATCTTATTTTGTATACTAAGTATCGGCTTCACTTGAAATGTTTGTTTAATTTTGTATAATTAATAAATGAAATTATGTAATCGGTTTTCGTAAAATACACACAAATGTGATAATATTTTTTCTTCATGTGATTATGTATTACGTCCTTTTACATACATATTTCTTGTTTTTGTTTTTTTTTTCTCATTTAATCAATAAAAATATCCTCTTATGGTAATAAATCTTTATATAAATTGTCCATATATAAAAATTTCAAATTTATACTATACATATGTTTACATAACTGAACATATCACATTTAAAGGAATGTAACTAATTTATTATAAAATTATTGCATATAAACCATGAAAATATTTCATCATATGGTAAATAATATTACACTATAATACATGTACATTTAATTTTTTCCAAACAGATACATTTATATGCGAATTTTGTAAATTATTGCAATAAATGTTTATATTTAAGTTAATATAACATCAATTTTAAATATATTTACTAGCAATTTCCGATATAATAAATAATATGAAAAGCGGATCGAATTTAAATTTTCTGTATACATATATTCTTACACATATTCGTAAAAGTATCTACTTATGAAAAAAAAAAAAAAAAAAAAAAAAAAAAAAAAAAAAAACAACAAAATAAATTCAAGTAATGTACAAAAATATATCACACATAAAATCCTGATGACAGTAATACAAGTTAACACTTCCTTTTTTGTTGTTTTTGTTTTGGTGCCTTTAAACAACTTTCTTATTCCGATAATTACCGTTATATTAAACATTCTGATGGAAAACATTTATGTAAAATTTACTATAACATTACTTTTTTTTTTGTTAGTGCTTTAAGTACTTTAAATCTCATTCATGAAAGTATAACATATAGGTTTTATGAAGTAAATTAGTACGATTGGGTGGGTATAGCGTATATTTAAATTGAAAATAATAATCTTAAGTATTTAACTGTATAAATTGTTATAATAAGTTTTACAGAATAATATTAAAAAAGATTTATTCTGATAAATCGATTATTTTTTTTTCGAAAGAAAAAAATATTCTGTGATTTTTAAATAATTTCTTAAATTATTTTTTTTTTTATTTTAAATTCATATTTACGGTTAATTTTTTTTAATATTTTCACAATTTGTTTGATGTGAAATAATTCTTGAACGGCTGGAAGTGATTCCAAATTTCATAGAATGTGTATCTAATTGTAATAAAAATATGAGCTTTAACTGGACTTTTTGAGAATCTTTTTTTATCCAAAAGAATATTTGACATAAAAAATCATGATATTTTACCGTTTTCTTATATTTAGTCACAGAAAGTACATATTTGCAAAAATACAAAATTAAAAAAAAAAAAGAACAAAGTACTTTCAGTCTGACTTTTCTATCTTCTGTTTTTGTAATTCAATAAAAGTCCCAGGTATCTTGAATTGATCAAATATCGATAACAAATTAATTCAATTTAACTGTAATTAAGATACTCAAGTGCTCATCTGATGATTCAATTAGTTTGATTAAGTATAATTTAATTAATTACAAAAAAAGCTAACAAAAGAGTAGATAGACTTTATGACAATGTATATAGGTAAACGCATTGAACACCAATTATATTAGACATACAATATGTGTTCATATACAAGCATTATAAGATTTACATCAATAATGTAACATCATGTAACCAACCAATTATAATACAATTTCTTAGCCATTATTAATGATCGTCGGAAGTTGATTCCTTGTCTTCCTCTTTTCGTTCATTACAAATGTTACAAGTTTACAATATATTTTATACTATATGTAAAGCCTTAGGATCTTAAAGGCCGACGACGCCAATTGTTTATGGTTGCCTTTTAACATTGAATTACATTACAAAACAGTCTATAACACGGCACCATACAACACATACATTTATATACATAATACAATGTACACATATGTACGTACATATTATGATACGGTCGTGTGCCATCTATGTAAATTGGATTTTAATAAAATAATCGTTCATGTAATAAAGATGAGATGATTATTTATAAGATTTTGTTGGAAAAAAAAAAAACAACAACATGTGTTTAAAACGGAAGCAATCACTTAATTAGACCTTTTGTTAATAGACATGTAATTTTGTGTACCTACATATGTGTGCTGTACCTACATAATAAAATTGAAAATGAATTTTCAGGATTAAACAAAACAATATAAATACAATATTTATGTACATTATTTTGATGTCAATTAAAACTTAATTTAGTTATGACTTAATCTTCTACTATGATCGTGTAACAAAAAATCAACAAAAATAATTAAATTATTAATTGTCAGTAATCTATTATGTACATATGTTTATCTATATATGATATGATTATATCGAATGTGTGTGCGTTTCATAAATAGATAATAATCATTTCAGAGTCAAGATATTTCACTTGTCGTTCATTATTTTTCCTCAAGTTTATGTTTAACGAAAAAAAAAAAAATTTTCATATACGAGTATGTTTAGTGTACATTTTTTATCAGTATCTATTGAAAATCATCTTATATGTACATTCCCTGTGAAAACAATACAATTAGCTTGTAAAGAGTAAAAAAAAGCTGGCATTATATTAGTTGATCTTGTTGTCGTTTGAAAACAATGCATTCATAAATAACACTTTGTTGTATATGTATATATGTAGAAGATAATTGTCTATTTTTTTGCAAAGGTAAAAAAAATCCATTGAATAAATTGTCGGATAAAAATGCAACAAAACACAAAAAAGCAACAGGACTTGTACATTATGTGATGCTTAAATATTTTTTATATTAGCCATGAAAAATCTGAAAGCTTGTATACGTATTAAAAAACCATTGAAAATATTTAAAGAAAGTAATGAAAATTTAATGAGAGTCATTAGAAAGAACTGATTATTTTGATTGTAAGAATATGTTTGTCAAGTTTTTAACTTTTTCGATATCTTTAAACTATATTGACCCAATTTTTTAAGAGCTTTAAATATTAGTTTAATGATTTTCACTTTATAAAATTTATTTATTATTTTTTTTTTTTTGCATATTTTATATAAAAAGTAAATTTGTTACATTGTTTAAATAGTCTGTGACCTTAATCTGACGATTTGTTATTTTATTTACCTTTCTTGAAATTTTAATATCAATGAATAACAATCAGAACGCATTATATCACCCATATTCTATATGGAAAATTCTTTTACTTATTATTTTTCATTTAAAGATATTTACAAATTCATAATTTGATATCAAACTGTATACTCGTACACACACACACACACAAATATCTTTACAAAAAAAATTTTATCAATTTATTATGCACTACTTGAATTTATTATAATATGTTCATATGGAGAGTAATAACAAAGATTAACATCAATATTAAAAACTCTTTTATGTAAATTCAAATAGTGAACTAAATTAACGCCTTTATTCAACATTGATCCCATGGATTGTTTTACATGATACATATATGATTTCTTCTAAAAGCAAAAGAAAAACAAAAAAACAAAATCTTTACACCTAACACATACACCACTGTTGTTATTAAATCAGTGTTATTGTCCAATTCAATTTGTGCAATTATTTTTTCAAATCTGGGTAAATTCAAAAAAGATTAGATACAATTTTAATAAAAAAAGTATTATATACGAGTATATACAATATTCATTATGAATGATGACAGAAAATGTGAAAAATAAAAGAAAATAAAAATGTCGGTGATATCATTCAATATAAAATAATCAAAGTTAATATAATAAAATGACATTGTAGTGCGACGCCTTATTTTCAAAGAATCCTAATTCATGTAATATACATAATATGTACATACATATGTATGTATGTCTGCATATAAATATAGTAATATTAAATTATAGCGCACGACTTAAGTCATATTGACATAAATGACATTATTCTTTTTTAAACTTGACAGCCGGCGCTTAGCTTCCGAGGTCTTAATTTATAATCAAATGCTTTAGTATGTCCATTTTAATTTTATATTCAAATATCATTAATTTTTTTAGTTTCAATTTTCTTTTTTTTTTTATTGAATTGAATAATATAATGACGATGCAAAAAATAATTTAAAAAAATATATGTAATCAACAGATGTTGTACAATATTTGCATTATTTACGAAGCTTTTGCAAACTATACATTTTTTTTGTATTTATTTAAAAAAATATATCTTACCTTTCGATATCTTATAATATAATTATGACCAAATGTCAAACAATTATGATCGATTATTTTGTAGCCATATCTAATCTTTATACCCTTTTTTTTTTCCTTTTTTTTTATTTTGTTGCTTTATTGTTTGTTGATTGGATTAATGCGTGCAAAATCATAATTTATAGTTAATCATAGTCTCTTATTATGAATTAATATAATTATAATGGTGATTTTTTTTTTCTTTCTAAATTATAACGAACAAAATGATAATTTTATCTGTAACAATAGAAAATCTTGAAATTTTTGATAAGAGAAAGTAACATCAAAATTTACATAAGCATAAGTTCAAAAACCTTGCTATTCAAAGGTTTTTTTTCTGTTTTTTTTTTATATATTTAATAATACTTGTTGATTGTCAAATAAAATTCAGAAAGTTTGAAAGGATTAAAAAGTAATAATTAGTTACACAACAAAAGAAAAACAAAACAAAATAATCTTGTTTTTGACACTGGTATCAATCCAATTTGAAAAAAAAAAGTATTCAAACAAGTTATGCAATAATCTATATGTGTGAATTCTTTGAAGTACTGAAGTCAGAATAAATATTGAATCGAATTGAAATTTTTTCTTCATGTTTAAAGATTGCAATAAACGATAAAAAGAACGAAAAGAACTCTTTTGTAAATTTTCGGCATTACTTCTGGCTGGAAAAAAACCACAAAGGGTTAACCTTTGTCGATTTTCTGGGTCAAAAATTTGTTTGTTCAGAAATTATTTCACGATTTAGATATGATAAGTCGAAACTTTCTGATTCCAAATCTACAACGGATTCTGCTGCTGAACTCTCCTGGTTTTTGGGGTACAGCTTTTTAAAATAGTGAAAAATTCGAATCTCTCATATGTTTTCGTTTTTGAAAATCATGTAAAATTTTTTTAATCTTACACAGTAGATTTTATTTCCTTTTTTTTTTTCAAAAAGTCATACATGAATATAAAAAAGTGGAAATTCTGCTCTTCAATTATACATTATTAATAATTAATAAATTTTCCAAGGATAGCACAATTTTAAAATAAACAATAAAAAATGCAAGTTTATTCTGTTTATTAAATAATATTTATTTACAAAAAATTATCTGTTTTATAATACAAAATTTTAAGAGTGCATTGTGTAGGAGTATACTTAGTGTTCTACATTGTATGAAGCTGTTACATTATTTATATAATATATAAGTACTGTATAACGTACAATGAAAATTACTTATAATTATGCAAAATGTAAAATTTATTTTTTTTTTCCTTATTGTTCTTATCTTTTTAATTATCAATATAAAAAATATCATTAGATATTAATTAATTAAGACATTTTAAAGACAAAATACAATACATAACACATAAATTATATATAGGTAGTTCTTTTAAAAAATTAAAAAATATTAAATACTACATATGGAACTTTGAGTTGCATTTTCGGCTATTTACAGTGTACAAAATATTAGATACATTAATTTATTCAAATCATTATTGTCAATTTTTCATTTCTGTTGTTACTATTACTATTTCAAATAAAAAACATTTATGAATGCATTAGTATTTTGAATCATTAGATTTGAAAAAAAAAAAAAAATTACATTTCTGTCTAAGATACAAGTATTTATTGTAATTTATTAATCTGTATACTTATTTATATCACAGAGTGATCAAAATAAGGTAGCATAATAAATGATTTGATGATCTATACATATTTCGTTTTTTTGCATAAACAAAAAGCAGTCTTATCATTAAAGAATATTCTATGGTTGTTGTTGAGAAATTAATATCGTAGCTTTTAAAACGAAAACAATTGAAATTTTCAAAATATTTACATTCTAAAGAATTCAAAATTTAGCGCGTTCACACAGAACTGCATTTACTTATAAACTCGAAAATTAAAAAAAAATAAAAAAATTAAGCTTCATATTTTAAACTTTTCTTAATTTACTGATACAATTTTTTTTTTAAATAATAAATTGACATATGAATTTATTTTTTAAATGTTGAAAGAAGTATCAAAGGATGAAACAGTTATACTATATTTTATATGCTTAATGATGGCCTTTTCTTTCGATCTTTACTATTTTTTCCAAAGATATTTCCTAAAACCTAAAAGAAAATAGAAAAATAATAGAAATTCAATAATAGTAAAAAAGAAAAAAAAGTTAAAATAATTCTGTTAATTATCTTTTATTTTTTTTAAAGTAACAAATTTTTTATGTAATTATTTTTAAAAAAAATTAAATTATAAATAATTTTTTTTGTTTTTTAATACTAACCTTTGATACACTATTAACTCCAAGTTTTCTCCTAATCGGTAAAGCCTTTAATAACTGTATCGATCTAGCCTCACGTAATAATGATTGAAATGCCAATGAAACACCAGCAAAACTTTCTGCTGCAGATACTTCATAAAATTGACATGAATATTTCAATGATAGTTCGTGACCATCATTAACAGATACTTTTCTGCAAAAATAAAATATAATGAATAATAAATATGTATATTATGTTTAAACATGAAAAATAATTAATGTAATTGAATTAGACAAATTATAATATGATATTTCAAATTAAATCACTGTCATAATCATTGTTTTAGATAAAAAATAAAATAAAAAAGATAGAAATCATTATATGGTAAGGAAAAAAATAATGTTTAATAATAATTTTCTATCTAAAATAAAAAGTATATATTCAATGAACTTTTTTTTTTAAAAAAAAAAAAACTTTAACCATATGTCGAATAATTAAATTAGTTATAATGATTGATGACAGTTATAAAAGTATTTAGCAGGTGCTTAATACATACCGTACATGATCTAAGTCACGCTTATTACCAAGTAATAATGTTGTATAATATGATGGAAGCTTTAATTTGGTTAACTGTTCCAAGTAATCTTCTGCATCACAAAAACTTGGTTTATCACATATTGAATAGACAACAACAAATGCATCACCCCATCTTATATGCTCATAAAGGCAACCAGTTTTCTGTAATTATATTATGTACATACATGAATTAAAATTTTTCAATAAAATAAAATTAACAACAGCAACAACAACAAAATTCATAGTAAAAGTTTTCAGAGCAAATCTTTTGAAAAAAATTATATTTGAAATAATAGGTCAATTATTATTATTTTTTTTAAATAAATCTTTTTTTTTTTCGAGACATCATGCGGTTACCATTCTTATAGTAAGTTTAACTCAACTCTTTTTTCTGTAAATCATCTTTATTATTTAAAAAAAATCTATGTATATAAAGATCTAGAGAATAGGATCAAACATACACGAAAAAAAAGAATGCTTCCTATAAGGTCTTAAAGATTAAAAAAAAAATATGTCTGCCTACAAAAAACTCCTATTGAATAAAAAAAAATAAATACAGGATTCTTATTAAAGAAATTCAATATAGCATATAAAATTAAATTTTCTGCATCATTGCTTGAAATTTACATAACGTATGCAATCTTTTCCCACGAGAAATTTCAAAGTATATTTCGAGAGAGAAAAAAACTATGAAGACAACAAAACAGACAATTTTTATTGTAAGACTTTTTCAACACAATGTAATTCATTTTTTTTAAAGAAGAAAAAAAAGCTTCCGAGTTTAATTAATTGTGTTTTTCCTGTTTTGTGCATGAAAACAAAGGTAGTCTTTTTGTTATCATGACTTTTAAAGCTCAGTTTTGAAAAAAAGACATTACATAAGTATAATTTAAAAAATTCGTAATATTTTCTAAAGAATTTATACACAAAAAAGTTTCAGTTATTAAAAAATTTTCAACAGAATCAATCAAGTTTTATTATTTTTTTTCTTCAAATTTTTTAAGTTCATCTTTTTTGCTAAAATAAATTTAAAACTTCTTCCTGTTCCTTTCTGTTGTATCATATTAAGTTGAACGAATTAAAAAAAAAAAAAAATTATAACAGAAAGCCGAAATACCACAAATAATTTTTTTTCCTTTTGGAATTTACGAAATTGTTTGTTATTATCCAAATATAGAAAGAATTAAATTTTCATTACACATTATCTGACCTAAATTAATGAAATTACAGTGATGAGTGAATTATGGTCCATTTTATTTCTCATTATCTTATTGATTATTTAAAGAATTACATTTTTTTTTTGTTTTTATTTCTTTCTTCTTCTTCTTCTTCTTTTCTTTTTTTTTTTTGAACAATAAAATAATTTTTTATAATGTCTTACGTGTAATTACTTCGGCGTCCAATATTTTTTTTTATATTGTTTAAGTTTTTTTTTATTTTCTCAAAGATACAAAAGTAAGATAAAGGAAATTAAATAAAGCATAATAATTTTCTTCTTGTTTTGTTTTTTTTTCTCTTTTTACACGTATCTTTTTTTGATAATTTCACGCAATATATTTATTGGTTTTGAAACCTATAATCAAATTGACCGAATAGCGAATATAATTTTAAAGTTAAATAAAGAGGATTCCTTTATTTAAAAAACAAAAAATAAATATATTGTAAATGCAGATTAAAAAAAATAAAAACAACTAAAATTAAAGTAGGTCTTTTTTATTGAAAATTTTCAAGATATTCCTTAAACAAATTTTTCATAATTGCTTTTTTTTTTTTCTTCTTTTAGTTAATTTCACATCTGCAATTTTATAACACGCGCATACGAAGAATTTTACATTTATGCGAAATTCTAGTTTTTAAAAAAGTAATTTCCAGGCGAAATAAAAATTATTTGTTCAAATAAAAAAAACACCCAATTTTTTATTTTAATAATTCTTATTTCATAAAAACAAGATACTAAAAACACCTCCATACTATAATAACCTGTAATTTTACAATATTTCAAGTACTTTGAATTTTATAACTGTCTAATAGTTTAAATATGAAGGTGTTATTTACAAGATTCATAAGTGTCCTAACACATGTTTTTTTTCTAATGTTTAAAATGATATCACCCTCGTTCAATAAACAGAAAATAAGAATCAAAGACAATTTACTTGACAGAAATGTGTAAAAAAAAATTTTTGTATACCGCCAACAACTTATCTATTTCACTATTTTTTTTTTTTTTCTAATAAGTATAATTTAAATTCATTCATAAACAGCCACAATTCAATGACTCATATTCAATTTAACCCTTTCAATTTTTTGAAATGAAAATTTTGATTAGATTGTATCTAGGAAAATTAAATACGCTGAAAATTTTTATATATTTTTTTCTTTTATTTTATTAAAACTTTCTACACAAAATTTAAACTTGCATTATTGTGAAATGAGAAAAATCTTTCAACTTAAATTTAAATCTTAAACTTTCTTAAAAATTCCCACAGGCAAAACACAAGCATTTAAATTTCTTTTCACTTTTGAAATTAATTGTAAATTTTTTATGAAAATTTCAATCAAACATAAAACTGAAAAATTTAAATGGGTTAATCAGTTATTTCGCCAACTGAAGTTTGTTTTCCTAATGTTCAAGGTGTTTGAAATATAAAAACAAAATCTCCTATATTATTTTTTTTTTTTCAAGTAAAAGTGAATTGTGAGAGGATTTTAACATACGTACATACATACGTGTGCTTATAAACACTCAAACATAGTGATGTCACGTACTAATAAGCTAAACATAACATACTCCTACTATTCATATATAAAACATTTTTTTTAGCGCCTACAAATGTCTGCATTACAACAGTACGTCAATCAATTCAAAAGATTTTTAAATGAAATGATCCATTCAAAATGTGAGTTCATTGATTAATGAAATGACTACCATATTGGTAATTGAATCTGATGGTAATTTTATTTTTTTTCTTATATGATGTAAATTATCAATTATTTAAATACCTACTTATTATGTTTGTAAAACAAAATGTATTCTCTTAAATCTTAAATGTAAAATTTCACATAAAATTTAACAGTTAAGGAAAGAAAGAAATAAAGAATAAAAACCGATGACATTAAACCATAATTAAGATAATTTTAAATATTAACTTACTGCACATTTTGATGTGTCCATTATTTCTACTTCAGTGGTAACGTTATCAAATGTAACACTATGTCTGTAAAGGAAATCTGAAAAATAAAAACAATCAGAAGAAAAAAATTAATAAAAATCGGAAGAAAAAAATATGTAACATACGAGTAATAACAAAGTAACAAAAAAAAAAAGGAAAGATAAAAACAACACAGAAATGTTTAATTGAATTTAGGTTACTGTTCATAATAGCATTATTAAAAATTTATCACTTCAATTACATTTTATTTAAGATAAAACTTTCATAAATTTAAGAAAAAATTTTCGATAAGAACCATGATTTAAATTAGTAAAATTATTATGATTGGGTTTTTTTTTTATTTGGTTATTAGTTGATAAGAATATTGAAGTCACCGAACATATTCAAAAAAATAACTGTCAACTGTCACACAGGGGACATGATCTACTTTTATAAAACAACACCACTACTCTATACTGTTGTAACCGTATACACACGAACTGGATATAGATGGATTCATATGTATACCTACTACCTATATATATGTACATTATATTTAATATCAGTTAAAAGATGAGTATCTTTTCTTATATCAAAAAACAAAAAAACAAAACAAAAAACATAAAATAATAAATCCATGAATGTTGTGCATACAAAGTGCACAAGCACGATTGTAGAAAGTGTTGTATTTCAGATACTCATACACATTTGATACAAGAAAAATGAAATATAAAAGGTACAACGGTTAAATAAGTATAGTTATATGTACATATAATGTGTATGTATAGATATGTAATTCTATTTTATAACCACATTTCAGAACTTAAAACCTGTCGTCAAAACCGTTCGTTGACAGTTCAATTATGAAATCGACGGATAATTAGACAGGTATTTTTGAAAAATTGAACGAATAAATGCAAGTACTCGTACAAGAGATCAGAAAAAATACATACATATACATATGTATACGTACATATATAACAGATAATAAAATTGATGCATAACATGTTCAATTATTTCATATATCGTAATATGTACAATGGATCACTTGTTATACATATATTGTATTGTTGTTGTTGTTATTTTTACATCGTTAAAATACTGAATGATCTTATTCTGGTCTGACCAAAAGATTCTTCTTACATTTTACAAAGTTACTGAAAACATACGAGTTTGATAATATTATATATGGATACGTCATCATACACATGATATATCAATATACCATCAGTAACATCTATGTATGAAAATCAAAGAACGTGGAACGCATAATTTATAAATCATCATGAAAATTTTTCCAGAAAAGTAAAATTTAAAGTATTTTAATTTAAGTCACGTGCAAAATTTATGTAATAATAGTTACCTTGACTTGAAATTTGTATCTACATATAATATATATGTATACATATAAGTTCATATGTTTTTAAAACTTTTTTCAAGAACAATGACTTTAAAAGGAATTTACTTTCTACGAACATGTTTTTCCTTTAAGTTTTTGCAAAAACGCTTTTATTTTTTACCTTAACTTTAGTAATATTATTTTTATTTTTGTATGAGCTGATTAATTACTGTCTGTGTTCATAATATATTGAACAGATTTTTGAAGGACATTTAAATCAAAATTTTGTATGATTAGTCAAATTTTGATTTATAATGCTTATTCAAGAGTCAAATTTCCATGAACTTATACATGTAAGTTGTTTCACCCATGTTTGAGAGAAGTTTATAATTTACTGGTTCTTTGAAAGACATTTTTTCAATTTTCTGCGTTTGAAGCAAGGATTTTACTATTACATTGAAAAAAAAACTTTGAAAAAGTTTCAAAAGGTCAAGGATTTTAGTAGAAGGAGTTCACAGGTTAAAGCTAACTCATTAAAAGTCATTTAAAATATAATTCTTTCGATTCTTTTTAACTATGTAAATGTATTTATGAAACTTACCACTTGTTGAACTGTACTCGCCAATATAACGTTTAGTTAGATATCTAACGGTAACAGCTGTAAAAAAAGAAGAAGAAAACAAATTTCATTTAATTAAAATCATCAAAAATTTCATAAATTTATTGTTTTTTTCTTATATTTTTATTTTCATTTGTGTTGATCTTGTAATTTTCTAAAGAGAAAAAAAAATCATTTTGAAAAAAACAAAAACAAAAAAACAAGAAGATTTTTTACCTTGAAAAATACCATAAGTGGCGTCAAGAAAATGAACTTGACAGTTTTTTCGTGATGCCAAGTAAACAAACAAAAAAAAAACAATTTTTTATTATTTTTGCCATATGAAAAAAAAACATTTAAATATTTAAAAATTTCCTGTTTCAGAATGTGACTACATTTATGTTTCTTTTTTTTTTCCCATTTCTTTTTCATAATGTTTTGTTTCGTACGATTAAAAATGTGACATCAATTGTTAACAACTACTGGACATCATTTTGTAAGTAAGAGTTTTTAAAATATCGTAAAAGTTAGATTAAACTTTCACATAAAAATGCATAATGCATGCAATATTTGACTTATATTTTTGTATTCTTTCACTAATACTTTCTTTCTTTCTTTGGCTTTTTTTTTTATATTTTTGTTTTTAGTTTTTTCACGGTCTGATTCATTCTTTCTATGTTACTACTTTAAACATCTTTAAATGAAAATCTTCATTTAAAAAAAATAAATTATATTTTTTATATTATCACTATCATAATTATACTCGGTGTGTATTGATATAAATTATTACACGCAGAATTTTTTCAACTTTTTTCCCTATAAAGCATTTTTTTTTTTCATTTTCATGGCAAGTAACGAAAAAATTGTATATATAAATTTAACAACATGAATTGCTTATATGCTGCTCATAAAAAATAAATTCGTCGTCAACATAAAAATTCATTGAGAATATTTATTTTTAATACTTTTAATTAATTTAAAACATATCTGTATACAATTTATATGTTTATCGTGTCATATGGTAACTATTCATCTTTACAATAAATATTATTACATATTTTGTTTTATTTTAACACATTTTTGTATTTACATTTAAGTCTCCAAAATGCAATTAAATTATTCATTTTTATTTATGTATGTACGAGTATGTAGGTATATTTTATACATTTTTTTATTATATATTGTATTTTCTTATTCATAAATATTTTGCCATTCAAAGAGTATATTTCATTTTAAGAACTCGATTTCATTGATACTACACAACATATGTATATATACATAATATGTTTGTAATGTATGTAATATTAAAGATGTCATATATAGAAAAGAGAATACAAAATATGAAAATTATTTGTACACAATCTAAAAACGCATAGATTGTGACGTGCATAGTGATAGTAAATATGATTTTGAAAAATCACTAAAAAAAAATGTTTTTCATATTTATAAATGTTGAAGAAAAAAAAAGAAAACATGGAACACATGCCACCCACCCAAAATATAAAATAAATGATATTCGATTTATGATAATATAGCACTTCCAACAAAGCATTTTTTTTTCTTTCCACAAAAGTTTTTATTTCCTTGAAATTTTTTTTTTACAATTTTAATGGTTGTAATATTTTTTTTTTGAATTACAAATTAATCGCATTTCAAACACAAAGAAGAAGATGAAAAAAAAACATTTCCAGCAAAGTCTTATGATAAATTTTCCCTATTTTATTTTTAATTTTCAAAATTAAATAATCTTCCTTTTTATTTTGAATATAGGAAAAAAAACTGTTCATATATTCCAAACAAGTTTTTGTTTCACGAAATTTTTCCCATGATCTTCGTCTAATTTGAATTTTATAAAAACAACATTAAAAAAAGGGAAAAATAAAATTGCAAGTTAAATTTATTAAAATACATTCCACACACATAACATGATACATATGTTATGTTGTATGTACGTATGCTATTCACATCCTGTTTATGATGGCACTATATGATGACAGACAATCTTTTTTTTTTCCTTATTACACTTCCGGTATAGTCTACATTTACACAATCTACTTCTTGATGAATTTTCAATTAGATAAATTCTGTTATGTGTCTTAAGAGAAAGCTTTATCAAATTTTTGAATTCTACATCACAATTTCGACAATTTTTTGCTGGTAAGAAATATCTTAATTTGAATACAGATATCCTCTCTTGACCTCTGTTTTAATTTTTCATCGTACTGCAAAATACGATTGTCGATCAAAACTTGATCGTGTAATCGTGGACATAAAAATTAAAATGATCATGATCATGATTTTATTCTTCTATTTAATTCAATTCCTTCTATTTTATTTTAATTTAAAAAAAAAAAAAATCTTATAGTGTAAAAATTTAGCTGATTTGACAATGAATGTGTTGAAGGTGTAAAATCTTTGAATGACATTAACATTTGCAGTTCGATTCTGAATTCAAAATACATATTTTTTTTTTTTTGCATATTCTTTATACGAACGTTACATCACCCACACATGTAAATTAACGTAGGTGATGTACTACAATTTCACTAGGACACTTCATATGATGATATGCATGCATGCAGTCATGCAATTGTTGTAACACCATAATGCAATAACGATTTTCATTAAAAAAAAAAAAAAAAAAAAAAAAAAAAAAAAAAAAAAAAAAAAAAAAAAAAAAAAAAGTAACACTAGTAAAATAATACAAAAGTATATTAAATTGAAAATTATCAATGCACATCCACTTTGTGAATGAAAATTGAAATTTTCATGCAACTAAAAACGTGGCCCTTTTGTCATCCAGATTTTACTCTTACTCTAGACTTACTACTTAGATTACTATAGTTAACCATCAGTTTGTAACATGTGCTACATGATAAAAATTTTATTTTTCTGACACTTGTCATTGAACTAAAGAAACGTTATTCACTCACTGAATAAGCCAAGTGCATTTCTAATTTCTTATTATAATGTGTAATTCAAGTCTAAAATAAAATTGCATATAGGTACTATATGTACTTATACACTATATACTATAGTTAAGTAGATTTAATCATATAATGGGATGCAAAAAGATTTCATCTATATGCACAATTCAAAATATAGTCGTTAGCATATAGACTTTTATTTGTGTGTTTATTTTTTTCAAATTTGCTTCCTACGTTACATGTATCATAAAAAGACCGAAGAAGAAACAAGACTCTCACAAGACCAGCGAAAGTTTAAAACGGATGAAGTTCTCATTTACCATTTAAAATGTTGTTAAGAATACCCAATAAAAGATACTTTTTGATTGAAATACAATGCAAAATTTATAAAAGTTTTATATTTCTGTTCGTCAAATTGATGCGTACTCGATGTCATAATCATATTATAAAAAAGAAATCCTTAATCTGATCAAAATCTTCATAGTGGGTGGTATTTTAAGAGCCATTTTTCCTTCAATCTTTCACTAACAAAAACATTATTATTATTATATTTTTTAAATGTCAGTTAGTTGTATAAAACGTCCTCTATATACAGACAACCGGAATAAACATAATTCAAATCCATTAAGAATTAACGTTGACATCAATTTGATATTACTACCATTTACTTTTTATTACTTACATATACATACTTACATGCATTACTTTCATTACATATTATGATGTATCTCTTTTTATAGTCTATATATATACCTACTATTATAAACGAAAGTGAGTGTTATCGCAATTGCTTCACATCGATCAAAAAATGAAAATTCACTACTGTTATAATCTGTTATAGTCTATACAAGTTATATTTATTTATATTTTTTTTCCTACATATACTAAATTCCATAATCATATTTCATTAGATTTTCTTCCTCTCTTTGAAACTCAATTAATACGTGCGAAAAGATATACATAAATCAAAATGAAATTATGTACATTGAGATTTGAGCTCAAGTACATACATTTTAGATATATTATGTATGTACATATATACATATGTACATAATAAATTGAGTTTAACTGTCTGTGCACATGCATTAAGAGGTATTTTATTCTTCAATATAATATGTAATCGAACTAAATTTGTATCTATTTTATTTAGTCTATGTCAACATAAATTTACTTTGTTTTTTTCTTTTAAGACGAATTATTATATTTTGATAATAATTTTTATGTCAATTAGGTTTCCGGAAAAATCTTTTTTCAAAAATATACATACATAAACTAATATTTTATTGTAAATTTAAATTCATACTTAGGAAAAAAAAAAACAGTTGAAACTGATTATTTATTTTTATAGGATTTCTGAACAAAATTTTTTGTATGTGTGAACAATCATATGTGAACAATTTTAAAACATTTCTTAATAAAATGTAAAATATTTAATATAAATAAACAAATTAAGTACTTTACTACTTTAGTAGATAATTGAATTAATTTTTTGTTAATTACAATCTAAAGGACTGTTTTAGATTCTTCCTTTTGTATAATATATAATTTCCTGCACATGTTTTATTGTAGATACTCATAACAATATATCTACGTAATACTGTTTTTCTTTATTACCTCATATGATTTGAAAAGTAAATTAAGGGATATATTAGAAAGAGAGTATATATATCTGAAAAAAATTAAGGATATGTTCATCAATTTACACTTATTTTTCTATTTCTCAAATTATGCGAAGCTTTCATTTTTGAAAAAAAGAAAAAAATATTAAATTGTTTTAAGATGGTCAAGTGCCTTTTTTTTATTTCTTTTTCTCAATATTTTATATTAAAAAGTACAACATTTCAAATTCATTAAAAACTAGTAGTAAACAAATAAATTAAACAACATACCTGATTTACCAACTTTGGCGCTTCCAAGTACAACAACTCTGATACGATTCAAATGCGTCATATTATCGTTTTATTAATGAAATTTTTGTAGACAAAAAATAACATATGTTCCTCATTATTAAATTCTAAGTTGTAGAATAATTTTTAACAGTAAAATTATTCAAAAAAAACAAACAAATGTTCAACATACACTTTAATTTTTTTAAAGAAAAAAAAAACTAATTAATTATAATTTATATGTTTTATATTTAATAATTCTTCATTTTTTTGTTTTTTTTTTTTTTGTTTTTTGAAAAAACAGTTTAACACAATTTTCAATTTTCACAATATTCATAAAAATATTTAATCATTTTTTATTGATTCCTGTTTATTAAGTTTTTGTTTATTTTTTATTTCTTTTCATTTATAATCAGTTAAGATAGTAATTATATATTTTTTTTTTGGATAAAAATCTTACATAACATTTTCCACTTGGATATTAATTAAATATTTTCACGTTTATTACTTTGATGTTTTTTTTCTTCTTTTCTTTCTCTCTCTCTCTATCGAACAACTTATAATTTTCACTTCTCATATACTATACACATAATGATTGTGAATTGTTATTAAAGATTTTTTTATCTTTAATTTTGATATTTTGTTTTTCTTTTTATTTTTTTAATTTTTATCGATATTATCTGATCATTAAAACGATAACCATATATATTTTGGTGGTTGTTGCATAATGCACATCAAAATTTTGATGCAAATTAAAAAAATCCCAAAATTCTGTTGTCGTACACAAAGGTTTTAGTTAATGTTATTTTTTTTTTTGTTTTTTTGTTTTTTTTTTTTTTAATTTAAATTAAAAAAATAGAGAAAAATGTTTCTTTACATATTTTTTTTTTTTGTTTCCGTAAAAATTTCTTTAACTTAATTTTGCTTTTTTAATTCCTACAGTGAATTTAACAAGGTGTGGTCGACATTTAATATAATATAAAAGTGCCATGCCTGTTAAATTTGATGTGACTGTTTCATGGATCTTATAAATGTACATACATTATAATGTGAAGTTCGAGGCCAATAAACATAAAGGTGAATGGAACTTAACTTATATAAGATCAAGGTAAATTTTCTAAAAATGAAACAAACAAAAAAACAAAAAAAATATAAATGTTAAAAAAAAAAATACTTGATAATAACATAAAATTTAAACAGAACATGTGTACTCTTACTCATAAAAATTAATTTAAACATATGAAAAAAAAACAACAATGTAATAAAATTGAAACAAAATACAGAAACACTTAAAATGTAATTTGTGGTTTATGTGAAAAAAAATACATACTTATATATTTTTTTGAAAAAACAAAAATTAAAACAAAAAACAAATAAGGAAGAAAATTTTTAATGATTTTCTATAAACATCCTTTAATTAGTTGTTATAAAAGTAAGATCATTTATCAATATAAAATATTAGCATACATATAATATGTACAATACATATATGTATGTATGTATAAATATACCTATTCTCGTATATTCTTTTATACTTTCTAGTTTGAAATTTTATTAATTTAAAAAGAAAAAAAAAGAAAAAGATATTTTTCAAAATATGACAGATAACGAACTTTCTCTATAATCTCCTGTTTTTTCTTCTGTTCTATAGATAAAATTAATTATTATTTTTTTTTCTTAAATATTATATTCAAATAATTTACAAATTTTTGATGCCAATCAAAAAATAATATAACGTCTGACCTACATTTATTACTTCAATAATATTCAAATATGTATTTTTTTTTTTTTATCATTCAATACAATAACAGCAAATAATTTTGTAATCAAAAAACAATTTCTGACAATAAATAAATGATGTATCCCGATTGCAAGAACATTTGATTCATATACATATACATATATGAGTGTTCTACTTAACGTACATATAAAAAATTTAAAAAAATAAAAAATAAAAACATCGAATAAGTGTGATTGAAATTTATAAATGAAATAAAAAATTAAAATTCACCTCCTCCTCCATTTGAGTGAACGCAAAAGATCAAAAAAAAAAAAAAAAATTTAAATTGAAATTGATATGACAAATGAAAGACCACGTAAATATTGTGATTGTGTTTTAAATTTTTTCTGCACAGAAAAAAAAAGAAGAAGAAAAAGAAAAAAAACAGATTTAAATTGCAAAACATCCAGTAAGTTGATATATATATTTTGTAAAATGAAAAGATTTATAAAGAAGTTATAATGAGAATCTGATCACGAAAACCACCTTCAGTTTTATCTTTTAAATAACTTTTACTAGAAAATCTCATCTTTCATGAATAATAATTTTTATTTATTTACTTTTTCTTTTTTCTTTCAAAAATTAAACTAAAAAGATTCACATTAAAATCTTATTATTTTTTAATAGAAAATTTTGATTTATGAAAACAAAAACCATTAAAAAAATAATAATAAAAATTTAAAATTACGAAAATCATAATTGAAAATAACAATTTTTATTAGATAAATTGGCAACATGGTAGGAAATGTGACAATTATACAAAACTTTTAAATATTCATTTCTATTGAAGTGAAGCAAAGACAAATTGGCAATTGCTCAATATACAAAATAAATCTCTTCATGTTATAATTGATTTTAAGATTTTTGTTTATTATCTCGTTTACCTATTTCACTATACTTAAAAGAAGTGTCTCTGGATCTTTTTGAATCTGTGGAGCAATGAACTTTTTCCTTTATTTTATATTCATATATACATACGTAAATACATACATACATATGTTTATACCTGGCAATATAATAACGACAGGTTGCATTATTCTCACCTACTTCAACTCACGAGATGACAATGATGTTGTAATTTAAAATTTATTACGCGGTTTCTGTTTACTACAATAAAAAGTGCTATTTTTGTTGCTACTGTTTCTTCTTCTAGCTTTTTCAAAACAGTATTGAAAAAAACAACAACTTAAGTTTGAAAAAAAGAAAGAAAAATCTTCAAATCGAGAAAACATTTTTACTTTTTCAATTGTAAACACGCTTAATTTATAAGTGATTATTTGTTAAATTTTTAAAGAGATACATAAACATTTTAAAAATTTTAAATTATTTACAACAAATTTTTTTTTTTTTTTTAAATTACATAATTACGAACCCATTCAGATTTACTCATATTTTGTAAAATTTAGGTAAATGAGCTTTTGATTGTTTCTTTAAAGAAAATACCACACATTTAACGAGCCATTAAAATTTATCATTTAAAAGCAAAAAGTGACACACTTCTTCTTTCTGGGAAAAGAAAAAGTTATTTCAAATTGAAAAAAAGAAAAAAAAACAGCAAGTCGATTTAAAAAATAAAACCTAATCAGTATAAATAAAAATAACAACCCACTAATAACTTTTTAATTATACTTTTAAAAACAAAAAAAAAATTAACAAAATTTAAAGGGTTAAATCATGTGAAAAATTTTTAAAATATGATTCGGACGATATTTTTAAAACAAAATCTCATATAGTATATAATTATACACTGTTACAATTTTAAGTTTACTTAAACAACAAAATTCAAAAAAAAAAATGTATAATAAATGCGTGTGCGTACTTATATCATTTTGGCAGACCTATCAAATATTTGGATATGTTAAGTGGCCTCATTAGGTCATTTTAAAAGCCCTCTTTAGTCTTCAACTGTCTTTAAGAAAAAATTAAGAAAATTTCAAAATATAAAAAAAAAAGAAGACATTGCTCATGTTTTAAAATGAGTTTGCAAATTTAACATGTGACTGCAACGCAACATTTAAAAAACAAATGCATGACATTATCCAACAAGTAATTTTATGCGATCTTTATAAAGAAAAAAAAGTATTTTTCTTTTGTGAAAAAAAAATTTTTTTTTCCTTGTCAGCTATAAATTAAAAGAAGTATAAAATTATTATATTAACGTTTTCTCATGTTTAATTTCAATCTGTATTCAATCATTTTATTTTTTCGGTTTTATATTTACACTAAAACATGAATCCTGCTGTTTGTTATTATTCATTTTTTATACTTTTTAAAATTTTTTGGGCCTAAAAATTTTGGAAATAACTTTTCTTTAAAGGAAATTAACATGAAAGAAAAGAAAAAATTTGGTTTTTATTTTTTTTTTTTTACTAAAAGATTTTCTGACAAATTAATCTGAGACTGCCCATGGTGTTGTGTTTTCGCTGTCTTTCAAGCCCTTGTTGATAGTATCGTCAAGTTCAATTAATGTCATTAATTTACCTTTCTACATTATGTATGTATGTGTATATAAAAATACATGTCTAAAGAAAGTGAAGATACTAAAAAAAAAAAAAAAATTCATGGTCGCTTTTATTATAAATTATTATTTTTTTTTAAATAAAACATTTCATTTCTCATATTTAAGCTAATAAAAAATTGAGTAAAAGCAGCTGATCTGATCATTGCTGATCGATTGTCATTATTTTTTTTTTCTGTCGGAAAATGCATATGAAGTTGATCAAAAAACCAGTAAAGAAAAAACACATTTTTTTATTCATACAATGTTGATGGTGACATAATACATGACTGTTTCTTTTTATTTTTTTGTAAATTTAACCCAATTCTGGACATTTAGTGCGTTAAATATTGCCAATATACGAGTAATCCAGAAAAAAAAAAGTTTTAAAAATACTTAAACATGAGTTTGTTCGCATAAACTTTCACTTGGTAAATCTCTCGTGTGATATCACTGTCAAATGTGTTAATGGACTGGTGGTCGTTTTTACTGATCGTTTATTGCCAATTTAATGAAATTATCTTTCGTTTAATCGAACAAATGACAAACGAGATAAAGGTGATATAAAAAAAAAGTTATATTTAAAAGAAAACATTTTTTATTTTTTGAATGGTTCAATTGTCTATAAGGACAAAGGTTTTTATTTGTTGAAGGGTGGCACTGAGAATGATAATCTAATGCAACATGGATAAAGTAAAGTCAACTTAAAAACCTTCAAAATGAACATTTATCTTAAATGAGAATAATGCGGTTCAGTTCAGCGCATTTAAGTACAAACGCTTGACGTTTTTTCAAGACACTAAAAATATTAAAATCGTATACTTCTGTATACACTATACACATGATAATTTATCTGCATAAAAGTATAATTTTTAAGTGTTAAAAGGTTATTTTAAATGAACACAACTTTTTGAAAGTTTGAATATTTCCGCAGATGACAAGAAAGTATGGTAGGCAGTATAGGACTACAATGTTTTATTAAAATTATCTTTTAATTTTTTGTTTCAAGTTTTTTTAGTTTTTTGTCGGCAGTCTTTCTGTTCCTTTTTATGCAAAAAATATTTAAAAATATTTTAAAAAGGAATTATTCTGAACAATAATCAAAAAAAAAAAAAAACAAGCTTTTATTCTACTATTTATGTATGAATTTAATGCCCTATGAGATTAACCTAGTTTCTTTTACGAATCAAAGATGGAAATTGTAATTCAAATAGGTAAATCTCAATATGGAATATAATACATATTTTATATTGACAGTTTACACAATATGACTGCAAAAAGAAAACAAACAACAAAACAACAAAAAAAAAACCATCTACATTATGCATCAGTTTGAAATGTTACCACATATTATCCGACATTGAAAAGAAGTTTTAAATTACCATTAGTCAGATGTATGAGCTTTTATAAAAATTCAAGTATGTGTATCATCTTAACATATATGCAACTTTACTCTACAACATTTATGTACACAATTCTTTTTTTTTTTTTAAATAATATATTTTCTGTTTATATTTTTTCTTTAATAACTAAGATTTCGTCTTTAACCGTACTGATGATGTTTAATAGAACTTTTTTTTTTGTATTATTTTTTTTTATTTTTATTTTTTTTTCAAACAAAACAAAAGTCATTAAATATTAGAATCAAATAACATTAAAGTAGGAGTAACCAGGCCATTTAAGATATAATCAATTCAACAAAACTTAACCACAATTCACAATGTAACCACATTACAATATCTTAACCCATAATAATAATAATATAACATGAATTTCAAAGTTCGTATATGTTAAACATTAAATAAAAATTGCATATTACAATAGAGTCTTTTTTTTCAGATTGGCTTTTTTAATCCCAAAGAAAAACTAAACAAAAAAAAAAAAAAAAAAAAAGGAAAAACAAAAATTGTCTGGGTTTTATTTTTTCTTCTCTCTCGTAAATATTAAAATTAAAAAAAAAGCCTTGAGCTGTAAACAGGTTATTATACTCATAAAGTAATTAATTTAATTAAAACATTCATTAAAATATTTACATTGTTTTTCATTTGATTTATAAAAACATTATTTCAGTCTTTGTCACATCATAAAATTTATATTTTAATTGAAATTTTCAAAATTTTGTATTTTCATATAAAACTTCACTGATCTTTTTTTATTTTTTGTTTTTGATTTATCACTTCTTCACTGAATACCTAAATTTCAGAAATTCTTTCACAATTATATCACTGTTTTAAAATTAGCGCCAAAAAAAATCCACTTACATCTTTTGAAAATACAAATTGTTTTTTTTTTACTACATTTTCAATTATGTGACACGTTAAATCGCATTTATTATTTTCTTCTTTTTTTTTTTTTTAAATAAAAAAGAAAATTCCATAAAAGTACTGAATTCCGTCTCGATTTCTTTCGAACTGAAAATTTTCGCAAAGATCAGCTTAATTTTAATAAACAATTATTATACAGTTTGTCGTCATCATTATGGTTTTAAAACTTACCTTAAAAGATAATAAATACTCTACTCCATAAGCTCAGTTTTAGCTCAATATAGAAAAATTGAGTACTGAAGACTGAAGTTCGTATAAGATACATTTACATATACCAAAGGCCTTCGATGACTTTACTAAATGTCTGCAAATCTTAAACATAAGATTTCAAAGAGTAATACATACCACAAATTAATCACATTCACGTGTAGCAATGTACTCAGAATATCTTTATACAACAAATTTCCAACAATCTTAAAATGAAATTCTTCAATCTGGAGAACTTCAGATAGAAGCTCTATATGTATTTGAACAGTTGTTATTTAATTATTTATCTCAAATTTTTAAAGAAATGTAAATTTTGAAACTTTTGTTGAACAAATGGAAGAACTTCTGATATTTTTTTTAAAAAAAATCTTTGAATCTTTTGTGGAATGCATTTCTCTTCAATTTGAATTATATTGAGCTACTACAAATCGTCATATAAAAATATACAATTACTCTATCAAAAGATACTTTAAGCTCCATGAATCCATGATACCAGTTTTGATAATTGAACTTGCACTTAAAATTGAATTGATCTCCACAAGAAATAACAGTTTGATCAAAGTCGTGACAGTGTTTGATATTATCGCTGAGAATCTTTAATATTTTATTGTTATTTGCTTTTATTTGACACACGAGTGAATAATAGAGTTATTTTAATTCAACTATCTTATTTACTTTAAGAACGAAAAAAAAAAATTTGTGATTATATTTGACATTAAATATATGCTAATGGTTTGATAAAAATACTTGCTGACATTTTAGTGTGAAATCAAATATTTTATTATAATGACATTTTGTTTATTTTTTTTTTCTTTTGGTAAGCGAAAAATATTGAAGTTTGTTAAAAAAAAGAATTTCGTGATAAATTGAACTGAAAATATATAACAAAAAAGTCTATGAAGTAACCGTGAATTGTTGAATTTGTTTAATTTAAAAAAAAGTACTCGTCGTAATGTGCTTATTACAAAATGTCCTATTAAAGAAGAACACTTTTTTTATAATTTTTTTGATGTTTTCCCTCCAAAAAGGACATTCGGAATACTAAGTGCAATTTTTTTTTATTGTGAATTTCTTTTGTAATTATTCTATTCATTGATTGAATTTTATAAATTAAATAAAAATTATTTAAAAAAAAAAATGATTCCACACCTTTATCTTTTTATGTATTATCCTGTGACCTGTTTCAAACTGTTGTTGTACAATTTTCAAATAAAAATTTAAAAAGTTTTTTGCTTGTCATTTTATTCGCCAATTTTTTAATTGAAATGTTATTAAACAGACAACAATCATTTTAATTTTTACGTATTAGTGTCATCCTACTGATATATTTTTTTTTTTTTTTTTGCAATACATTTATACTTACGGTTTTTCTTATGATGTGTACTTGCATACATCAAAAAAGAGTTTGCGTGTAATACGATTATCATGTGGTTTATGAAATTAGATCATGTCATTTATAATGACAGATGACAGTTATTTTATGTAATTGATACAGTAATTCATTGCAAATAAATCCGAAATAATATTCTTATTAAATTTCCAAAAATTTTCTGTGTTGCGCATGGTAAAACTGTTACGTGAATTATCTCTCCATTTATTATACTTACGTTACATATCAGTTTTGTTTTAATTGTTTCACCTTAATTTTTGAAGAAAAAAACAACAACATCACATGATTTTAATTTTTTGATAAGCAATAATAAATGCAAATTAATTTTATAGTAAGCATCAAGAGTATCAAGAAAGATACCGAGGATACTACCTATCGATAGCCATTTATGGAATACTGAGTGTGGATGGGGTATGGACGTATGGTATGCCCAATCGTTAATAAGGTGTACACGAACTGTATGATCAGTCAGTACATGAAAATCGTGATCTTGTTCAAAGTAATCACCTGTTTTGACATTATCAAATTTTGTTAAAATAAACATTTAGATTTTAAAATTTGCATTTGATTTGTATACTGAAGGATCAATACTGCTATCAATGATTTTTTTATCCTTTAGACACATTAAACCCAAACACGAAACAAATCTTCTGGATGATTATATATCTCTTATTATTTATTTTAATTAAAAAATACTAAATAGTTTTAGAATAATTTATAGACATAAAACAAATTTTTATGCATTCCTTTAAAACAGATGATGCAACTCCAAATAAAAAATAAACGAAAATGATACAAATCGAATGTGAAATCATAGTATGACAAAAGAATTACCTGCACTCGGGTGTTAAGTAATTTATAATTTGTTCACATCGTGAAGCAATTTATACTACCAGAAGACAAATTATGTATTTATCTGTGACATCACTAACAAAGGATGATACTTTCTATGGCAATAATAAACACTCAATAAACTTCAAGTAGAGAAAAAAAAAGTGTGGAGGTGGATATCGTGATCAGACAAAATTTATTCATTTCTGAATCTTTTCTTTCATCATCATCATCAAAAAATTCACCTGTTAATTTCATAAGATATATTTTGATAGCTTATTTCAATTATCTTCAAAAATATATATTCAGTAACAAAAATTAAAATTTTATAATCATAAAAAGTGCTCATTTAAATTTTTTACTCTTTTTGGCTTTTAAATAATATTCTTTCAATTTTTTTCTTCTCCTGAGTTAATGGCTCACCCTATAAAATAAAACAAAACTAAACTACATAATAAAAAACATTATGTAATTGAAGTTAATTCTTAACAAATCGGACAGTAATAAAATTTAACTATTGCATATACACGATGAAAGGGAACTTAATTAGCAAAAGACGAGTTAACATAATAATCATAAAAATAAAACTAATGAAACAATCGTTTTGTATTTTGCACGAACTTTTTCATGGTTTTCAAAATAACCAATTTAAATACTATATAAGAAAATAATAATAAAATTTTTTCTATTGAATGTTTTTTTTTCGTATTTTCTTTGTTTTTTAATGAATAATATAGTAGTTACTAAGGTTTTTTTGCTTTTATTTCAGTCCCCATAAATTATAGTTACTTTTAAGCCATGTTATGTTTATTTACTTTTAATTTTTAATAAAAATGGTAGCTTGTTGATGATTGCAAAATTGTGCTAAAAAACTAACCGTATAAAATTAAAGTAAAATTATTATTATTGTTTTTTGTGTAGTTTATTCCAGAACTAAAGTATTGCAATTTTTTTCAGGTATTGCGGAATATCATGTTATTAAAATATGCAAGATACATACCTCTAATGTGAATGTATCCATTTGTAGTTGTATTGTTGTCGTCCGGTATATAGCAACAAAATAATTGAAAGGAATCACACTTAAAATGTTCAATATGGTTTAATTTTACATATATAGAAATTGTAAAAACAGAAAACAGAATTTCCTGTTTACTTGTATATCATGTTTTACACATTTCACATATGTGTAATACTTAAATGTTATAATTTCTTTCTTTCATTAATGTTATTTTTATTTTGATTTATACGTCCGAGCAGTCATGTTTATTAATTTATGGAGAAAGGGAATCTTCTTCCGATCAATATTTGCATGTAAAAATGAATGATGTCCATTAAGATGTTATACTTATACGTATTATACATATTATGTACACATATGACGATCAGACGATGAACACAAATTTATTTATTTATTTTAATTCACTTTCCTTTATAGTGTTCATATATAGTATGTATGTATGTATGGACTAAAAATAAACATGTAAGTAATCGTATGTAAATAATTTTGATATCAGAAAGTTTTTAAATTTATAATTTTATGATGAAAGTAATATAAAACCAATGAAGATTAATTCTTCTAAGAGTCTGCCAACCAAGTAAATTGATTAGATTTATGTTCATTCATATCGTCTGAAGATATTTTTTTGATTAAATTGATTTGATTTGTACAACGAAAAAGAAAATTATTAGATCAAGAAAGTTATTTTTAGAAAATATATAAAAATTTAAACAATTTTAGTATACGTATTTGTTTTTGTAGATCATTTTTTCCAAGTATTTTACCGATCTTCAATTAATCTAAGATCTTCAGCAAAGATAAATTTTAATTCATACTCAAAAAAAAAAAAAATTTCTTAATGAAAAATTATTGTACAGCTTTAGAATAAAAAAATAAAATAAAGTCAGTAGCTTTCATATGGGTGGCATTGCGTGAAAACACATACCTATTTATTTTAAGTGTATAATGCTGTAATATTATTTAAATATTACGCTAAAATGTCAAATTAAGTATTTGTTTAAATAATTTCAAATCATGAACAGTCTAATTATTTTATTTTACAAATAAATAACATGCCGTGATATTTAATGAATAACTAGTAAATGAAAATGAAAAATATTACTAAATAAAATATGTGAACGTTCAAATACATCATAAGTGAAATATGAAGAAAATATTCTTTTCTTATACCTGTTTGTTCTTTTTCAGGAAATCTAACATCTATAAAGACTAAAATCTAAAATCTATTGCGGAAAATTTCTAAGGAAAAACCAATAGAAAAGAGAAAACAAATCTAATTTTATCTTGAAATTAATTTGAATTATAGTTTATTGTTTTATCGTCTACAAAAAAAAATAAAAATAGAAAAAAAAATAGAAAATAAACAAAAAAAAAACTATGTATATTCCAAAACAAGTATCATGTTTTATTACCGTTAATTTTGCTTCCTAAAATATAAATTTCAATAACAGCTCTGCACGTTATATATAGTTTCATAAATTTCAATAAAATAGATAGTTAGGACATTGAATGATCGTATATAACTGGATGAAAATGATATCATGCTGAGTAAATGACTTTTAATGAATTTAATTGAAATTTTATTTGATCCAACAAAACCGGTCATTTTTATTAGAATAGAATTCTAGAAAATCTATTTTTTTTATTTTTTTTTTTAAATTTAGAAAAAAGATAAAAATACGGTATTTATGTGTTTCATGAGAAGATCAAAAAAAAATTTCTCAATTACAATTTTTATGTCTTCATTATTAAATGTTCGATAGTAGGTATACATACCCATACAATCTTATTAAAATACTATTTATCATTAATCAAATTTCATCTAAAGAACCTAGATTTTTATTCAAATTTTCTCATCATGATTACCTTAAAAACTTCTCAATTATGATATGATTTGGCATAAATTTCATAATTTTTTTCCTGCAGTAATTATTTTAACCGTTTTGCTTACATACCTATATTGATTTTCATATAGGTATAGTACATGAATAAGATACCTGAACTATAATTTATAAATTATGATAATGTCAATCTTTCTATAGAAGAAAAAATGTAGTTAGAAAAATTTATTTTTAGACGAGGAACTCTTGAAATAAAATTTGTACTTAAAATATTTATATATGCATAATTACTAATGGCTTATATAAAATATCTGTACTAGAACCTGCAGAGGTATTTAAGATATTTTGATACAGTTCTTCTTAGAAATGCAATTAGCAATTTGTATTCATTCATTGGATCTTCATTACCTTTTTATTAGGATTAATTCACAATTAGAAATATCTACAATTTAAATTATTTGCTAGAGTCATAAAAATTAATTAATAATTTTTTAATGAGTTCTCACGATCAATCTAAAAACATTGAAAATCATTAATCAATTGGTAAAAACTATATTAGTTCACGATATTAATAAACTTTTAAACTATGTACGAGTACCTTTTTATAATTTTGTGATTAATTATAAAATCCTGCTGGTGCTGCTACAATAATTCTTTTCATCTTATTCATTTAAAATAAAAAGAACATAAAATAATATAGAAGCGAAATTTTATTACCTACATATACATATGTATTTTATTCATGACTTCTTTACCATCAAGAAATTTATAAAAAAAAAACACAAAGAATAAATGTTTCATTAACTTTTTATGACTTTTAACTCGTCTTCGGCAATTAAATTCCCTTTCATCGTGAATGTAACAGTCAAGGTTAATTGTTCGATTTGTTAAAATCAACTCCCATTACATAATATTTTTATTAGTTTAGTGTTGTTTTAATTACATAGTACGTATAAGGATTTATTATAGTTTTACTTTCATACAACTATACAACATACTTTTTACTTCTTCTTTTTCCTAATTAAAGTTATTTAAGTTTTTTTTTTTTTTTGTTTAATTGGCTTTTACAACCAAAAAAAAAGAGAAGAAAATTAAAGTTCCTACCCATGAAGTCTATGTAATTTTAATTTATGCATACATATAGCTTTTCTTGTTGTTATTTTCTAACGATATAGGTAGTACCTCAAGTTGTTTACCTTAAATCACAAAATATACATTTTAAACACATTGATCAAATGTGAAATTGAGGAACACAAATTTATCTAATGCTTATTTCAACAAAATTTGATGATGATATAAAGTTTTTTTTTTTTTTTGTTTTGTTCAAAACAGGTGATTACTTCTAATGAGATCACGATTTTCTTATGATGATCACACAATTCGTGCATCTTAATCTCTGGTCATATACCATATATCACATAAGTGAACCATAAATGGAAATATATCGTCACTTTTTTGTTGTTGTTGCTTATAACATGAATGCTTACCTTATAATTTAACACCCGCTTATTACAAAATCACTGTTATTACAGAGTTTGTTAAATATGTACTTAAAACTATTAAAATAATAATTTCATCTTATTTTTTATATACGAATAATCATTGTAATTGATGAAAATTATTATTATCATAAAAAAATTATTGTTTTCATATGTGAAATTTTTTTCAATTGAACTTAATAAGTCCAAATTAGTCATATATATGACTTAAACACCATGAGTATTTATTGTACATACTTTATTTATTTCGAAATAAATTTCGAGTAATTTAATGGAAAATTAAACAGAGAACCGTTATAAAAATCTCTTTTAGTCGAAATTGTTTTTCTTTATTTTCTCTCTGATATGAAAATTGTTCATTTCATTGACATTTTAATAGTAAACTTTACAGTTGAGAGTATATAATATATATATAATATTTTTGACAAGAAATTATTTAAATTACATCTTGACAATTTAATGTAAAAAATTAGCACACAAAAGAAAACTTAAAGTGATGAAGTGTAAATCTTGATATCTCTGGAAAAATAAAAAAGAATTTATGTAAAATACAATGCATTGTATTTAAATGATGCATAGCGCCAACTGTCAACTAATCTTGTTTGAATTTTTTTTTTTTTATTATTCATTTAATTTATAAAATTTTACAAGAATGTTTTTGTTCAATTGTATAAACGTTAAATTTAAATTTAAATTTAAAGAAAATCCCGTAGAAAAAAAAACATATACGAATAACATCCATGCTTTGAATAACTTGCATGTGTAAATTACTTAAAACTGAATAAAATTTTAAATGTCAGTTTATTTTAATTTCATTATTTTAGGTTTTAAATACAATTAAAATTTCACAGTTATGTAAAGTGAACTATTATTATTAATTATGTATATCAAACAACTATCAGTACATAGAATGACAATCTATTTATGGAAAAAAAATAAACCACACAATTTTATCATATATGCAAATATTTTTTAAAGATAATTTTATTTTGTTAAAAGTTATGACAAAAAGTTTTCCAAGAATAGAGGAGTTCCAGGACTATTAATTATTATTTTAAATGATGTAAAAAATAATGCTAATGTAAGAATATTATTTTATGTACAGATTGAAGGTATCATTTTGTTTTTTTTTATTGTCTGAGAAAACATTGCCCAGACATGAGATAATTTTTGTTTCCCTTTTCTTTCATCAGATCTTCCTTGGAATTGAAAAGCAACTTGGTAAGATATTCAATAGCTAAAAAATACATTTAAGATACTGTAATGTGGTTTTATTATGAATTGTGGTTAAGTTATGTTCAATTGATTTATTGTATTGAATGACCTGCTTAATTCTACTTCAATGCAATTTAGTTCTTATATCCATTATATTTAAATATGTTTTGTTTAAAACATTCTTTTTTAAAATAAATTTTCACATGCATGATTAATTGATTATGGACAAAATCATAATATGGTTTATGAGAAAATTATAACAATAATAATAATAATAATTAAAATACTTTTGTACCACATATTATTGTGGTTCATTCATCAAGTCATAAAGCTCACACATATGACTAATTGTAATTTAAAACCTCTTTTCAATGTCAAATAATGAGGAAACATTTTAAATTGCATAACAAATATTTCGAAATTGTGGTATAACTACATAATTATATTCTACTTATATCAGTGTTAATATTTTTTTCTTTGTACAACAAATTGTAAAATTATGGTCGTCATACCTTCTCTTGTATATACATACTCGTAAACATTTTATGTTTATAAACATTATTATCGCAACAAGAAAAAATTGCAATAAATTGAAAATGAAAATATATTTTGAGTCCTTGTTTATAAATTTAAAGCTCATTAAAAAAGTTTACAAAAAACACGAAATTAAAGTGTACATGATTAAAAAAAGCTGACAGTTTATATAATTTAAATAGTCAATTCAATAACTTCCTGTAAACAAACAGGTATATGTACATATTACAAATACAATTTATTTACCTACCACAGGTAGATCAATTAATTGTCTATCGATACTTTGTTACTTTGTTGCACAAAACAAATCGCTTTTATTTTACCTTTTTTGTAGAAAAAAAAACTTTAAAAAACACAAAAAAATCGTTTTAAAAGTAATTTGGTGATTTTCATTTTGATAATGATGATGATGTTGATGATAATGATAAAAATCAACTTTACAAAATCATGAAATCCGACCTCAAAAGGTCAAAATTAAATTAAACATTTCAGACAAACAATAAATCGTGACGAGACTTTTTTCATTTAAATTTACAAAAAAAAAAAAAAAATTACCTTATTTTCATGACTTTGATTGACAAACAAAAACAAAGTAACAACAAAATTTAAAGTTCCATGGGAGTGTTTAAGCATGCTCTTCCGAAGTATTATATAGAAATGTTTTTCTGTTGTTTATTTGTTCAATTCATCTATTTTAAAGCCTTAATGATTTTATTTTTTCCCGTAATAAAAATTTATATATTAAAGATTAATTGCAATTTTAATTATACACCACAATTCAAAAAAAAAAAAAAAAAATTTATTTCCACGCATCAAATTTTTGCAGAAATTTTCTTTACGTTTTTCGAACATTTTCATGAAAAGTGAAATGAAAACACAGAAGAAGTTTTCATTATCCCTCCAATTTGCTCTGTGATTTTCACAAATTTTTTCTTCCGTTAATTTTTTTCCGTAATTTCTTTGAAAAACGTGATATCTTAAATGAATTTAATTTAAAAAAAAAAAAAAATTGAAAATGTTCATTTTATCAACAAACGTGTATAATTACAATTTTTTTTATCTCTATACACCTATGTTCATTGTCTAGGAAAACATCATTTCAATGTGTCTAATATTTTCACTTATATGGTATTATTTTATCTTATAAAAGCGCATTAAATAAATTTTATTATCTAAAATGTGTTTTTTTTTCTTCTCGTATAATGATTTTTTGAACAATTTAAAAAATTTTTCATCATATTTCAAACATTATACTTATCGCGTTTACACAATATTCGATATTTTAACACCTTATCAAAGATTTAACATAGAAAAGTGAAAATATACTCGTTTAGATTCATTTAATTTGAGAATCATCATTAATTTTCAACACATTACTCGTATTTCCTTTTTTTCTTCTATTTTTTATTTTTTTTAAAAAAAATTTTATTTAGAGAAGAGTGAATGATGTCAACCTTTTTTTTAAATTTTTTTCAATGCAAAGGTGTATCATATACGGAGAAGAAGGTGTTTATGTGGGTGGTAACTAACTGATTGAAGCAAGGTCGATATCAGATTACATGTAATATATCTATTTTTTGTGTTTACAACTAAAACAGGCGTAAATTACAACTTAATGGATTAACAAGCTTACCGTCATACAAATTGTTATTGATTGTAAAATGAATGAAATCTTATTTGTTATTCTTGTAAATTTTTTGATTAATTTTCTTTTAGATAAAAATACATTTGTATTAAAGTCTTATCGATTCTTCAACATCCTATTTGAAAATACATTCATACAAATTATTTTTACCTTGAATGTTATCATATAGTTCTTCTGTTGTTGAACTATGAAAAATTTATATTTACCCTCTTTTTTGTTAAAATCTTTCAGTTAAAATTTAAACACAATTGTCTTAATTCATGATATGACAATTAAATTATATTCCAGTATCTTTTTTGTTTATTCGTATAGTGTAGTGATATTTTTATATATATAGTCAACCTGCCTTGAACTTGATAATTGTATCCGGCGCCAATTTATTTGTTGTTTTTAAATCGGACATTAAATACATATAAGCGACATGCGTACAATTATTTCATACATACCATACATATTTTCTTACAAAAAGTTACAATAATTATTTTTTTTAATAAAATGATACAAAAAAAATATGTAAGTATTATATGAGAGGGATTGGCGACAGACATTGATTTTGATTTCGTGGTGAGGATCAACAATGTATGTGATTTGCATTCCATGGTCGTGTGAATAAAAATTATACATGTGTACATTACATATGTTGTAAATATACTATAGATATGTACATTTTTTTATTTGCAGTACTTATATATATGTATATTAAACAAATTAATCAGAAACATAATTCAGGCTTTTGCAGCTGCAACAATGAAGTGTAATCAATAATCAATCGTTTTTACGCCTGTTGAAAAGGTGATAATTTTTCATTATATCGTAATGTAATGTGTGGAAAAGTCTTATTTAAAATTGGATAAAAATGTATAGGACTAATATAACACATTTGTAATAATTTAAAAAATTTGATAAAATATAAGAAACATTAAAACCAGACTGTAATTTATTAAAAATCTATTTTTTTAATTCAATTTACATTGGAAGAAGGCATTTTATTTTTGAATTTAACGAATGTTTAAAAATACATTTAAGAAATAAATTTTGTCTTTTGGAATATCTTTCAAAAACCTGTTAGATTAAAAGTTTTCATTTTCCATAATGGAGTTTAGTAGTTTTTTTTAACTATTAGGTACTTAAAAAACATATGTATGTTTTATAAAATTTTATATCCTTTATTTTGTTTTCTTTATTTAGATTTATGATTTAATTACTAGCTTTTCAGATTCGTTAAATTTTCCATATGTGTAAATATGAATATTTGAAATTATTAAAAATAAATTTCAATAGAGACGCACTTTAGGTATGTATGTATACAAATTTTAAGGTTATCGCTGTAAGAAGTTTTTCTCAAAACACAAAAATAAGCTTGAATATTTAAAAAAACTTTTAAAACGAATACTTTTTATAAATAAACTGCACTGTAAAATTAAAAATTAAAAATTGATTATAAAGCCTCTGTAACTACGATGATATTCGAGTAAGGAGTTGTTCGAGGACATTTCGGAAGTTTCTCAGTAACTTTCTCCGTTCTTTAAATTCATATTTTTCGAATATTCCATCATACTTAATCATTTTCAAGAAAAGGATCGATTCTAGACAGAAAGCCTTCTATTCTCTCATTCCAAATCCGAAAACCCCATGTAAATCCGTTCACGTTTACTACCCTTAAACTCTCCCCAAATTCACAATTACGTCACGAACATCACTCTTACCCACAAAGGAATTTAGTCAAGGGTTAGTAAGAGGATAAAAAGTACATATGTATATAATAAAAAAACAATTGCAATTTAATAGAAGTTTCTGATTTGAAGCACTTGTTCATCAAATTCAGTTGTTCAATTGGAACTTTCTATTATTATTTGTGATAAAATCATCAATTTAAGCAAAGAAATAAAAATAGCAAAGTGTATGAAAATTTTCATAACTATGTGTTCTCTAATTACATTGGTAATTATATTGGTAAACATAAATTTGCAATAGGTTCAAAGGTAAAAAAAAGCTAAAAATTGACTATTCTGATTTAGAAATTCTTCTATTATTTATTACATAAGCTGAAATATATTTTAAAGCAATTCAAAAAATACAGATACTCATTGTTATTAATTATATTACAATAACTGGATCTTTAATGAAATGTGAAGTTCTTATTCTGGTTTTGTTGCATTTGTTCAAATAATATATGATGATCTCATATAATAATTTTAACGACCATAACTCGAACATAATAATAAATTTCATTACATTAAATCATGTGAATTATTTAAAATGATCGTGAATGTGAAATAGGTACCTATGAACATACATATTTTGCATATTCAACAATTTTCTTTTAGATATTTGTGAAATTTCTGTATATACAATTATTATTCTATTCAGATCTGAACATGAAAATATAGTAAGAAGATATTGACCTAAAAATTAAAATTTCTATTTTTTTATTTAAAAAAAAATATTTGTAAAAATAATTATAGATATACTACATGAAAATATCTAAATATGGACTAACATACATACCATACATTACACTTTTTTTTTTGTTAATCGAATTAAATATACATGCATGTAATTAAGTATTATAGAGGACATACAATTAATGAACGGTTTTTTCTTGTACTGATATACTAAAATTTAAATTTATTTTTGATGTTCATACCTAATAAGTAAATTATGTAAATTCACTTAAAATGTATCCATTAAGATTTTAATGGCTTAGTATTATTTTATGGTGATTTTAACTACATATATATTTTAATATATGCACAATTCATATATGAATATCTATATCTATACATAAACTAATTGTATTGGTTCTACTTATAAACAAGTGCTTGCATAATTCTATTACATATATGTACATTGAAATCTTGATCTTAACAAAAATTTTAAACATTTGAAACTAATACTGAGACTTGAAGATCAAGAAAAATTGGTATGTTGAGCATTTTGAATTATACTTAAGAAGTACCTGTGTACCTGTCTTGTTATATTATAAGTTTATTTTTTATTTTCTATGAACATATTTTTAAAATTTAAAACTAACGACAATATGTGAAATATAAGTTACAAATATATAAATACATACATCTATACATATTATGTGATTTTGCATTAGTTTGCATTTTAATTCATGATCTTGGTCATTGAATATGTGCCACAATTTGAACAAGTGCTAAATGACATAATTATTCAACAGAAATACTAGAATAGAAATCACACTAAAATTATTGCAAATTAACTTTATTTGTGTTATTTCACTATTTCAATTTAATTTAAATTTTTTATAAATGAACGTTCCAATATAAAATTTCTATGTACAAAATTTGGGACACATTATTTTCTAAAAAAAAAAAAGGTATATTCATTTAATTGCTAAATAAAATTAACATTGAATTGAAAATTACATCTACACTATAAAATTTATATGAAGTTCAAATATGAAAGCATCATCGAACTAATTTAAATTATTTTCTGTGTCATCTATATGTGTATCTATATATATTTCTATAATATGTTTTTTTTTTTAAATTAATGAGCCTAAGCTCTGGCGCCTATAAGTGAAAAAAAGAAGCTTGAGGATCAAAAACATACATATTTTTAATTTATTTTTGAAATGTCAAAGTTAGTCATTTTCAATATTTTGTCCTTAACACGCAAACTAATTTCTATGGAATTTGAGAAAGAAAAAAAAAACTATACTTTCATACAATAAATTTATTGCAAATATTGATTTGAAAAATTGACAAATCATAAATTGATTATTATCGATCATTTCTAATGCATAAAAAATTATTATGTGTATTTTTTGATCAAGCTCATATTTTCAAACTTCACAATTTTTTTACATTAGATATATTATTACAGACCAAATATATAAACAAAAATGTTATTTTCATGTTTATGTGTTGTGATACGTTGTTTATGAACTTTTCAAATACGCTCTTTATAAATTGTGTACATAAAACACGCAATTGTAAAATTTCATTTCAATTTTAAATGTAATTAATAAGGAAATAAAAATTGTATTTATTTTCAATTTTTCATTTTGAGACTTTTGATACATTTTTAGCCGCATACAAATAGAAAATAAATGAAAAACAAATCAATTTTATTTTTTAGGTAATAGAGATTTCACCATAAGTATAATAAATTATAATAATATGCTTTTTACTTTTTTTAAAAGTAAAAGTCCATCGCAGAAAGCTTGAAGCTTGTTTCAAATGAAAAAAAAGGACACGAATGCAACGTAATTCATAAAAAAAGTTCATTTGTAAAATCATTTTTATTACAATCCAATTTGATTTTAAAATTTTAGTGGAATTCTGAAATATTTCTTAAAAAACAAAAAAATGAAATAAAATCCTTTCACCGTTTTTTTTATTTAAATTACATAACAAAACAGATCAATGAATAGAGATATTCAAGTAGTAGTTGTTTTCTATTTTTCTTTTTCTTTGTTGTAATGCAACATTGTTATGCTCTCATTATTTACGTTTTGTCGTCATTAAATTACGGTATTGAACTGAATACGATGTGTAAATCAAATGACCACAAAACATTATCTTAAACAGGATTATTTTAAAATTACAATTGAGCACGTTATTTAAGTACATAAAATGTCACATAAGAAATAAATACATATATATATGTATCTACAAATTCAAATGTTTTCTATAACTACTATACGGATCATTGAAGATCATTACACACGACTTTCTGTATTACTTCATCACATTCATCACTTACTTCAACAGTATGTATCGCCCACATAAATGAAACGTATACTATATAGTATATACTAAAGGTAAGTAGATACCTTTTGGGTCCATTGGTTACAGCAAATCTATTTGAAAATTTATTTGTTTATATTTTGCATCCGATCCGAAAAGTATTTATCCATTCATATGTGAATAACTTCATTTCGTTTGTTCAAATACCTACATACATAGTTATAAACACTTACTGTTCACAAGATATTTCTTTTTTGTTTTCCAGAATCTCTATTTAAAGATATATCTACGGATTTTTTTTCTTAAATTAAGTTTATAAACTATTATTGAAAACAAAAAGTATTTAAAAGAAGAAAAATGTTAATGTTAAATCTAAAATACGACTGTTTGAATGTAAATTGTCGTTTTTACAACACGTTTGCGTATGCAGTCAATTTATATATTTTTCCAAAACAAGACAAAATTGCAAAAAAAAAAAAAAAAAAAAAAAAAACAAATAAACTTTTCAAGCAAAACAAAAAAAAAAGTATTGAAACTATTGCAGAATCATAGATGAACGATCTGTATTGGAAGATATTACCTGTCGCGGTCCAGGATACTACTAGGGGGACATTTTTACGTTTTACAGTTTTACATAAATTTGCATGCTACAAACGAAGGTTTCCTAATTAATTGAGAGATCATGTTCCGATTGTGAATGCAAATCTTTATTTTTTTTTACCTCATTTTCTTTCTTTCTGCTTCAGTTTCAGTTTTAGCTGTTAATATTACTGTTGAATTTCGCTTGTGGCTGTGATCTGATGAAGCTTCAGCAGCAACAGCAGCTGCTCTCTTTAAGTTTTGTAACACTATTACGGCGAGAAAAATGAAGACGATGACTACCAACCAGCACTGACAAGATGGTAAACTGCATTTCTGCATCTTAAAACATTAAAAAAAAAAAAATCAAAGAAAATATAATACGTGCACTATTTTACACTATATTACAACATTTATACCCTCTAACTTGATTGTATATCTTGTGTGTATGTAGATTTTTCCTATTACTGGTTTCTTGCATGCAAACCATTTTACACTAATATCGTGTGTCGTGTGATGAAACCTGACACCTTTTCAGGTAAACAGGAGCCTACCTTAATTTAGAACTAGACCTTGACATGTTTGGAAAACTCTAATGATATTTTATTTTGATATCATTTTTCTCAATATATATTTGATCAAATTACATTTTTGTTATTTCATTACATGTTTTTTTTATCATTTAATGAACGTTATATGTAAATTAAAACTATCTAAGATGTATTTTTATATAATACACTTCAACCATGATACAATGTTTTTCAAAACATATACATACATATACTTATTTAATTATTATTAAATACGAACGTGCTTCTATTTTTTATTTATTTTGTTTTTTTGTTTCTTTTATTGTATTTCATATGACTTCTAAAAACAAATTCTCATGATATCAAAATATAAAAAAAGAAGAAGAAATTGAAAATATTCTACTATTAAAAATGATTATCCTTTTTTTCAACGCCATAAGAATAATAGTACCTACTTGTACACCTTCCAGAATCGCGTACAAAGATCAAAAGGTAATCATTAATCACATCATCTAATACAACAAAATATTATGTTAAAGGATTCATGTATTATTGTATCTCTTTGGCAGTTATAAATGTTTAAATGTTACATGAAATTTATATTTAAAAAAAATAATATTGTTCGTACATATATAAAATTTCTTGATGTTTAAGATCCAAAGCGAAAAAAAAAAATTTATATGTAAGTATTTGCCTTAAGGTTTAAAGTAAGGCGCCAGTATCGATGTATACACCTTATGAAGTTTCATATAAATATTTTTTGCATTAGGTATTTTTGTGAAAGAAAAAAAAATAAAATAAAAGCATTATTTATGTTTCAAAAGAATAAAATTTATTTATTATTTTTTCTAAAATAAGACAGTACATACTTATTTTTGATGTAGCAGATACATCTTGTTTTATTCAATGAATAGCACATTAAATGAAATAACAACTGAGCTTAGAACTTCCTGTCGAACTGTTAAAGGATAAAATTTCATGTATATAAGATAAATATAGAACTATAAATTTTTTAAACAAAAAATCTAAACATAAAAAAAAATTCTGACTGTGGGTGATTTATTAAAAATTTTATGTTATTTCATATAGTCACAATATGATGTTTAAAAAACAAAAACAACACTATCCTGACCACCAAGTGTTAAGACAGTAGTAAATTTTACTGATGATCTCAACAACGCCAACAAGTTATCTTGTATCTAATTAATTTTAGTTAAATATACAATAATCTATCATAATTATTTGTAAGAGCTATTACCGTATAGTAATTAAATTAATTTATGAATTACAAAGAATATATTAGGAGTATTTTATAATAATAAATTATCAAATAAATCAACTCTTTATATTTTTTTATTGTTGAGTAAATACTAGTGACAAAAGACTTCCATTTGACTTTTATTTAACAAGAAAAATTCTAGTAGATAACACATGAATAGTGTAGTGATGTGATGTGAAGAATTTCCAATTGCTAGGGTGGGTGAAGTGTTTTTTTTTTTTTAATTTCTTCCCAATATAATTTATCCTGATTTTTTATGGAAGTCCATTTTATCGCACATTCTTTTAAAAAGTTGTTGAAAACCTTATTCTACCTTTTTAATGATTTTATATTACTTTCTATCTGCAGTCATTCCATTATCATCGTCATTATTGGCGATACAGCCTTGGTCTCCAGCAAGGATTAAAATTATGATAAAATCATATGAAATGTCAGGTATACTGCGATTCAAAAATGATGGCATTTCGTATTATACTAGAGAAACATGCGCAGAAGAAAATATACTTACAAACATGCATTTTTGTTTTTGTAAATTCTAAGAAAGAGGTTTCCTCCTTCGTATATGTATACACAAGAAGATCACTAACACATGTCAAACATGCGCGAACCTGTGCCATCTTTTTTGAATCGTACTATAATAAATGTAACATCTTTTATAATGGCTTCAAGAGAATAAAAGTAATGACGAAAAAAAATCTTAAGCACTTGATTTCTAACAAATTTACCCTGAAAATGAAAGTTATATGTTATACTTTAGTATCTAAGTAAACATATCAATAAAACTACGTAGGTTGTCTAATTATTAAAGAATCAAAACTAATTTGAAAAATTTTTCTCATAACAATTTCGATAAAATATATTCCCACTGCCATGGATCATTTCGTCTGTTAATTAAATACCATTAAGTCTAATATTTATTTATTACTTTTACCTTTAATATTAAACATTTTTATTATGTATTTTATTAATGTTTAATACTCCTATATGTCATACATATACATAATATACAACAACAATTTGATACTTAATATAACTTTTAGTTTTCTGCATTATGACCGTTGCACTCAAATGTCTTGAAAGCAATTTATTTTAACTCGTTCAATTTTTTATGGATTAAATATGGTAGTTATTTTAAAAAAAAGTCCAATATACCAATATGCTGCTATAAAACTAAACTCGACTTAAACCTAAACGAATTTGAAAAAAAAAAAAAAAGTTTTTAATTTCGTCACGGTGATGTATTTAAAACGTAATCAGTAAGTCATTTTGTTAAATAATAATTCTTTTATTTATTGACGATTATATGTATGTATTTATATATTTTTTTAATGTTACGATTGTTGCATACAATATACTCCTTTTTTATTTTATAATTTTAAATTTTATATTATAAAACTAATTCGTATTTACTATAACTTTTTAAATTGCCAAAGAAATTAATTAGAAATTTAAAAAAAAAATCTCTAGAGCAAAATTATGGAATAAAAAGGAATCTAAAAATTCAGTAATATAATATATTGTTGTAGATTTTACAAGAATAATAAATTTTTCAAGTTTTCCAGTTAGAATTTTTCTTTTTTTTTTATTGAATTGTAAATTGGGACAAAACCTTAACCAATTTTCTTTCAAAAAAAAAAAAAAAAGTTAAGAACTAAAAATATATTTTCTCTTATTTTTACTAAATTAGTTTTTAATTTTTTTTTAAAGTGAAATTTGAAAAATTTAAAACAAAAAAATTAAAAATTAAATAACATAAAAAAGTATTTTAAACACTTTTACCTTTATTTACCCTTTTAAAATATTTTCTCTAATGTGTAGTTTTTCTTATTAATTATCTAAAAATAAAAATAATTCACGATTATATTATTATAGAAAGTGTATTAATTTTCTAAATACATGATTTTCAAAATTGATTATAAATAAAAATACAGTGCTAATGGCTAATTAATGTCACCCTCATTATGTCATTTAAATATATAAAATAGAAAGAAGATCACGATTTCTGAATATATACATTTTTTTTATTTTTTCAATATAAGAAAAAAAGCACGCTAATTTAAACGATTGTTTTTTGATTATCTTAACATGAGCTTCTACAAATTTTATGTATTTCTTTAAAATACCGTTTTCACAGTTTTAAACTAATTTCTATAATGATTTTATTTTATACTTACTTAATTGAAATAGCTACAAAATATAAATATACATATATACATTAAAAGTGAAGATATTCAATGGAAATATCTTATAAGATATTATGTACAATAGTACATATATACATCTATAGTATTTTAGTTCATGTTAATGAAAATTACATTAAAACTGTATATACTATCAAAAGAAAATTATTATCAGATCCTAATTAAAATATTGTTGAAAATTAAAAGTAAATGCATTTATAAATATTGAAAGTGATAACATAATCGTAAAGTTCATTAAAATGACACGAATATATATATATTGTGCATTCAACGTCATTTTGTGTTTTCGTTTTTAACATTTTATCCATCCGATATTAATTGCATTGCCAGTGTACTTTATCTTATTTTTATTTTTGTTTTTTTATTTCAATACTTGAACCTTCATTAACTTCAAATATACTCTGTGTTTTCCACTTCGTTCAATAATATAAAATTATAGATAATCTAAAATCTTTAGTTTTCCAACTAACGATTTACTTTTGAAAAATCGATAATATATAAAATGATAAATGAATCGAATAAGAAAAATATTCACAGGTCATACTATAGTAGACATTTTTACGTTTTGTAACAATTACTCTTACATTATGATAATAAAAATTGATGATAGTGAATAAAAAACTATCTAATGAACCGTGACTATTATAATTTTTAAAAAATGTTATAGTAGATTGTAGCTGACCAATCCTTTACATGTCATCATCATCAACATCATTTATAACTTTAAAAAAACAAAAAATGTTATATTCAACTGATTTTCTTCTCTTCTTCTATATGATTTTTATTGGAAAATTCTTTTTACTTAAATTGCTTTCATTAGGTATCTTTAGAAAATGTATATCATGACTATTTATCTTTATTTATAGAATTTTTTAGAACCTTACTCGATGTATGTAGGTTTAAAAATAAAAATATATATAGCTTTTTTAATAGATCTTATCGTTTTTTCAACACGTTTAACAATCGAGAGAAAAAAAAACTTTTAAATTGTAGGAGAAAAAGAAACACATACTAGAAAATTAAATAATGTAGTACATTTTTCTGTTCACACATGTTATAAACCTACGCCTTATAAATTCAAAAATTTATGTTTTAAACTAGTTAAACAATCTTAAAAGAAGAAAAAAGCAAAAAAAGTATGTATGTATGTTCTTGTAAAACTGTAATCTTCTTTGTTTTAATTTAACTATGAACAATTCCTTTTTACAAAGCATGACCTGCAAGATACAATAAAATGAAGAGCAAAAGTAAAGTTAACTAATTAAAACAATCGTGCAGCGCAAAAACCGATAGTGAACAATTCAGATTATTATGTTGTTTTTTTAATTTTTAAATTTATTGACGTACCAAAAAGTAGTACACACGTAAAGATAGTACTACACCTGTGTGATTAATTTACAAGGGTGGATAGAAAATTTGAAAATTTTTATATTCTTAATATTTTCTTTCTTTTTTACAGAACTGTAAAAAAATATTTTAAAAAATCTCAAGGAATTCTACAAATGGCTCCGTTTTATATTTCCATCTGAATTAATACATATATATTTTCATACTATGGCAACCCTTTTTTACTCTGTAGTACGAAAATATAATTTTTGACCGAAAAATAATTACAGTACTTTTCTACTTGACTTTCAATCGAACAATAAATTAACTTCTTTTAAAACTCCACCCATTTGTTTACAAGGAATATAATTGGTATTTTCCAAGGGATAAATTGAAACCTTAATACTCGTAGTTTTCGTATACAAATTCCAAAAATTACTTGCATTTTTGGAAAAGTTGACAAATAAAATTTTTAAGAAATGTTTGAAAAATTAAGAAAAATGGTAGCAAAATCATCTAGAACTTTTACAAAATATCTACATACCATATCGTATGTGCATGATGACAACAAAATTTCATATAAAAAATTAAGTATTTATGTATATGTCTTTCTTTAAAATCTATCAATTTCTTTTTCTTGTTTGATATTGATTATAAAAAAAGCAGGAAATTTATATTTATGATTCATGAACATGCTCATTAATTTACATTTTTTTAACCATTCATTTCCAAACTGACTACCACTGTGCATTGATTTTCATTATTCGGAAATTGATGCATTTTACAAATAAAACTACAAAAATACATATAACATGCATATACAAAAAGATACTTAGGTACAATAAAACTTTATCTTTTTAAAGTAAAGGTAAAAGAATAAGATTAATTTCTTTATAAAATTCAACTTGTTATGCACACTTGATAACATGTTTCAAGTTTATTTATTTTCATTGCCATATGAATATCATTATGTTCTTGACGATTAATGTAGAACATTCTTAACATACTTATGCAAATGTACATATTATTCTTGTCTGTATAAATGGACATAAAGATTAAGTGTATTCTATTACGCAACAGTTAACTGTAAAATTACAAATAAATAGATATTTTAAATATTTCTTCTTTTTTTTCTCTCTTTTTGCATATATGAATCACATAAGCAACAACAAAAAATTCAATTCAATAAAATATTAGTAAATGTAATGCAAATAAATATAAGACAGGAAAAAAAAATTAATTATACCTGAAGAATTTTAAATTATAGGTTAACTATATAATTTAATCTATTGAAACTATTTTTATTTTAAACTAACAATCTTCTCTCTGTAACTTCTTGTTTCGTTTCTTATACAGTAATTATGGAGAATTTAAATTGATTTAATACTAGGTAGTGTCAATTTAAGAGAAACAAGAAATATGTATGTATATAATTTCTGGTTATACGTTTACAAATATGTTCTTTTTTATTTAGAATATTTTTTCAACTTTTGAAAAAATATAATTTTAAATTTTCTTAAATGTAATGGTTCCTTGCCCTTAATTTTACTCTATTATGACTTTTGAAAAATTGTAACGTTTGCCATAGACCAAAGAGAGGAATTTCAATTGAAATCTTTTTCAGGACAAGTGATATATTATGTACTATAAAAACTTCAATACAAAGCTACAACTTAAAAACAGTTTCATATTCAATAAATTACGAAACTTTTATGATTATTATCAGTAGTTATGGAAATACCAGGAAATTTTCTGAACGTCAAATTGAATACGGATTCAAAGGATTTGTGAAAATCATTCTGTCACTTTTCATTTTTCTATAATATTTCTCATTTGGAATTGATATATTAGCGGTAGCACAATTTAAGGTCAAAAATGGCAAAGTAAGAAATATTATAAGTACAATATCTTTATCACTACCGAAAATCATTTTTCTTCAGACTGTTCGTAATCAACACGGATTTACACCGTATCGATGTTAAAATGAAAATAATCAGAAAATATTAATAAAAGTGACTTATTTAATTCGGTAATAACTTTCATTTTCACTTATTTAGTGTGTACTAGAAGAACATATACAAATTACAGTGAATTTGCATTTGTAATTCAATTTGTGTAACAATTTATTTCCTTATATTCCTATTACGGAAAAGCAATCAATTCATGAAAATTAAAAATTAAAAATAAGTTAATTTTTCAATGATTAAATTGATTGTCAGTTTACACAATTACATGATTTCCTTGATTATCAAAATTAAATATTTTTCTTTTCAATTTAAATTATTTCAGATACCCTAATTTTTCAATACTTTTCCCAACGTAGAAAATATGTATACATGTACCTAATTATCTTTTAAGTATTCATTGATTGTAGAAAATACATAAATACATACATCATAATAAAGGTTAAATAAAAAATAAATAATTTATGATAGTTGGTAATCAACACAAAATCAAAAATATCAAATTAAAGTGTCTTCGATTAAAGAAAATTGTTGATGACAGATTAGTCAAAATATTAACATTTATTGATTTCTTGAGAAAAACAAGGAAAATATATGTACATATGTACGTGTTTTGTGTTTTTATATACTTAAAAACAATTTGAGAAAATTACATGTTATCATATGAGAATGATTAAGTATAGAGAAATGATTACATTATCCATCATATCAAATGTGCATTATCAAGATGAAAATCAATTTAGAAAAGCTGAAGGAGTCAAAAGGTCAGAACCTGTCAATAATAAACTAATCAGTGATCACGATATGATTACTCTTAACAGTTAGGTTATTATGAAAAATCTTAGATGCTCGCGTATATGTGTTTAACTATAGGAATTCGTGTGATTTGTATCATCATACTGCTTTACTATAGTGTGTGCATTCAAAAGTTTTTTCTGAAAGGTACTTGTTTTTCAATTTAATTCTTTCTTTTTAAACAAACATACGAGTATGTGTGCATCCCATCCCAAGTGTTAATAAGTAAAATCAAAACTTACTTGCTTTTAATTTTTACTGATTTTATGATTATTAATTTAGTAAAAATGTGTGGGTGTCAGTTTAGACAATGCTCCAATTTCTTGAACGTAAATTTACAATATGATCCTGGACAACTAAATTAAATATTAGAGAATAAAATATTATTCTATCTCATTTTCTTATATTTCGAGTATAGTAGCACTGAAAGATTGCAGATATCAAAGATTAAATATTAATGTGTGGTCCAAAAATGAAAAGTCATTCTCGTACTTAGCACAATTTTTCGAGGTTCCATTTTTCAATTTAGACTTTCTAATATAATTGTAAACTTTCTCAATTGAATCCATTTGGAACTTTGCATCCACATTTCTCAATGAAATTTCAAGAAGGATAAAAGTACATACTCGGACTATATTGGACTAAATACGTTGTATTTATAATCCAAAGATTATGTTTAGAAGAAAGCCTCCTACATTAAATCAGTCAAGATGATTGACATACATAATATAGACATTTAGTGCATACAATTTGCATTTTATTTGACTAGTCTACCTTGAACTTGTTCATATTGCAAGGCGCCGAAATAATTGTTTAACTAAAAATCCGACTTTGTAATGTAATTCAGTATAATTAAATGAAAAAATAAAATAAGATGGATGGACGACAGATACTTAACTGTTTTTGTAGTATGAAAATTCACTGATTTACATTCCATGAACGACCGTGAATTAGTATATTGAGTGACTTTATTTATAGATCCTATACAATGATTACTTGACCATGCACACAATGAAGTTAGTGTGATCAAAAAGTCGCATTTTATTGAAAGTGGCGCTTCCTTATTACTGTGCAAAAGAGGACAATAGGTGCATAACATCAATTTGTAGTATCGTTGTTGTTTTTTGTTATATTTTTTTTTTGCTGTAATAGTTAAATTTAAAAAGTAAAATGTAGGCAATCTCATTTATTTTTCTAAACAAACAAAACCTAAATACTGAATGGAATAGCAACGAAATTTTCATTGTTAAAAGAAAATTCATGAGTCATGAAAAACAAGTATTAAATATTAAAACATTGAACACTATTTTTAGTAGCATTTCATGTCATTCTATTCAACGAAAATTAAGATGTCGTGTAAAGGGAAAGTCTTTTGTAAAAATCTCTTCATGGAATAATTTTATTATTTTTTAAAATGTTTAAGTTATACCTATACGTTTTATTCACAAACAATTGAAAAAAAGCTAATTAAGGAATAAATTGAATTTTCATGTTTGTTGCATTTCAGATTTTTTTTTTAAAATTCTAAGAATAACCTCTGAAGGAAATAATTCATTTTTTTTTCTTTTTTTTATACAAACACATCAGTCTGTAGTGTAAATTTATTTAATAGAGACGAAACCACACAATTATTTTCCACAGAATATAATTTACAAGTGAGAATAATGAAAGATAATGAAAATATTTTTATGTGCGTATTTATAAAAGGATTGCAAATATTGCACTTTAAAACAAAGTTGACTTTTGAAATCATTGTGAATTGTCAATTTTATTTTCTAAGATTCACATAACCAACAAAAATCAATATTGAATTAGTTTGTTATTTCTATTTTTTTTTTTGTCTTTTCAAATAGTGAAAATCAAATAACAATCTTAAGGATAATTTCCTTTTTAATTAAAAAACAAATAAAATTTATTTAAAAATAATTTCAACATTTATGTACTTAAATTTTTTTAGTTTCACTTTTGTTTATTGATGAATATTTTACTCAGAAAAAAATAATTGCAGAGATGCATTAATGCACATGGTATCATGACAAAACACAAAAACTGAAAACAATTTAAATAAATAATTCAGGGATGCTAATAAATAAACTTTTAATATATTTTGTATGCTTTTTGAGTTTTCAAATAAAATAACACATAGCAGACAGACAGCTCCGTAACATATTTTATGATTGACGCTTACACATATTCAACAAAACCTGAAATTCTTGGAATGTTATTTCTTAAGACCCATAAATCACATACATATGTATCTGTTTATATATTCCAAGAAGGAAGTTTCAAGTTCTTAAAGTCATTACACTTTTACTTAACGGTTCCTCCACATTTATTTACATAAATGCAATTTTTTATTAAAATGACTTCAATTCATTTTAACGTGAAATTGATATTTGTGTGCAAGTTCTGATCCTGTTTTTGCACTACATTACAACACACCATATAATAGTTATAAATCAATTCTAGAAGTTATGTGTTTTTTTTCTGAAAAAGAAATATTTTAAAAACAGACTTGACTTCTAGAGGTCCCCATAGAGGGAATGTAATGAAACTTCTTAATAAATTATACTTGTTGTTCGCAAAAAGATTATTTAAACTTGATGGACATAAATTAAAAGTTGATAGTACAAATCCATCATCACACTTGTACTTACTTACTTACATCAGAAGGTCAAAAGAAAGTGAAAAAGTGTGTTGGTAATTGTTGAGACGTTTTTCTTTTTATTCAATTTTATTTTTCTTTAAAGTTTAAACACAAATCAAACGGTAATCAATTCAAAGGAGTTGACAATGAGTGAAAACCAATATAACTAATCAACAAGTTAAACAAAAATAATAATTATTAAATAAAATACAAAAAAAAAAATGAAACTCTCTAATCCTAACAACTCAAAGTCAATTTCTCATTATCAAGTATTTTTTTTGTTTGTTTTTGTACGGGAAACTGTACAAAAAGTAACTAACAACACGAGTATGTATAAGATTTTCTTACAACAAAATATAGTCAAACAGTCAATCAAATGAACACGTCATTAATCAGGTAATGATGAGTAAAGACACATATTTTTACCTTCTTCTATTTTCATGTACACATAACAGTTTACATTTTCAGAAAACATTTGAATTTTTCTTTTATTAAAAATAAATTTAAAATTTGCATATAAAATCAAGTAAAATATTTTTTTTTTTTAAAATTATGTACGTTTTTTTCCCTCAAAACAAAATAAATCTCACTATACTTAGTTGTGCTGTATTTTTGTATTCAAACGATAATCCTCAACGGTTTTTAAAAATCTATTTTTATTAACTCATATATTATGTGTGTTAAGAAAACAAAAATAGAAAGAAAAAAAAAGTTCAATGAATGAAAATTGACATAAACAAATTGTTGTTAAATATGTTATGCAAATTTCTTTATGTCGCGAAAATCATCATGAAATTTCAGTTAATAATTTGTTTTTTTTTTTAGCTTTTGTGGTTGGACTTTTAACAATTTTTCACTATTTTGAATTTTAATAATTTTGAAATTTATTAATTATTTTTGAAATTGATCAGGTTTTATTTATTGATAATTTGCAATGAAAATTTCAAATATACATATGTATGTACACGTGTGTTACATGAAAACATTTTAACGTTAAATAAATTTAATTTTAATATATTTATCATACTTTTATATGATAAATTTAATTATTATTTAAAAATTAATTATATTTATGATAATCTTTTTAAGAATCTAATTTCGAAATAATAAAAATTAATAATTATTTATGTACGCACTTATGTATCCTTTGGCTTATGATACGTACTCTGGATACGTAGTAATTATACATACTTAAGTATATATGTATATGTAAACGATAAAGAGTTTTAAGAAAATTCATTTAAAGAAAAAAAATATCTTTTAGATAAAATTAAAATAAATTATAATTGAATTATGAAAAAATTCCATTAAGGAAATATTAATAAAATTTTATAAAATGAAAAAAAAAAAAAACTTTCACTTTCCTTACAAAATATACAGAGAGAGTAATTCAATATGAATTTTATTTGATATTTTTGAAAAATCGAATAAGTTTTTCTTTTTATATTATTATTTCAATAATAAATTAATATACATATATACGTAATACAAAATATATAGGTATTCGTTTCGTACTCATATGTAGAAATTGATAAACACACATTATATGAATTTATATAATGATTATATTTTTATTATGAAAAATTGTATTCGATTAATAGATTACATTAAAAATTATTAAATGCTACTTGAGAAAATTGTCAAGCGTTTTTCTATATATGTATGTATGTATGTAGTATGTACATATATGTAGGTATGTAAAAAATACAATTATTTTAATACAGTCTAGTTTTTTATACATAATAATATTAATTGTATAACGGATACGATATTGTAGATTTCATATTTTAAACACATAAAATTATGGTACACAATAATTTTATCATTTCCTTGATAAATTTAAAACAAAATAAATGATCTACTAATCAAAATTATTACATTACAACAAAATTACAAAATTGAGGAAATTTTTACTTGAATCATTTGTGAAAAGTTATTAGAAATCAGGATCCTTAAAAAACAAATTAAAATGTTTAGCACAAAACTGACATGATAAGCAATGAGATTTTCGAAAACCTAAAGTTATATAAAAACTCCTTCATCACTCAATAAACCTTTAATTAAGAATAAATTAAGCATTAAATGACAACAACAACAAAACCGTATAGAATTCACAGAAGACAAATAAATTGAAACAAGTCCTTTGAACCTAAAATTAAAATGAATGTTTTTAATTTCGAAAATATACTTTTGTTCAGAAAAAAAAATATATTGGAATCAAAATTAAGCATGAATATAAAAATCATTAAATTGAATTCTAGCTTGAAAATAATTTTTTTTTAAATTGCTTTTGAAATGCGTAAGACTATAGTTATTTTGTATATATTTTTCAAAGATATTTTTTTTTTTTTTGCAAACATGAAATGATAATTTGTAAAACAAAAAACCAAACGTTGCATGATACTTTCTTTGGATTTCTTCTAAATGAAAAAATAAGCAAAAACAAACAAACCCACAAATAACGGTTTAAAGTTAAATAAATGCAAATTTTGTTAAATTTCGTGATCAAAATATTACACAAAAACACAAAAGACATTATTTTTAAAAACAATAAAAAGGCTACTGCTTCATATATACCCTTTTGACATTCAAAGGTGGGCTATAAATTTTGGACATGAATTTTCACGCACATTTATGTGGCTTTTATGGTTATTTTAATTTTTTTCCCTTTTTTTAAATATTACTAAGTAAATTTTCTGTTTTTTTTTCTCAGGAATTATTTTTTAATTTTTTATTTCTTAGCATACGAATACTTTGTTCTGTAAATACTTTTTTTCAAAAACGAACATGTACTTTGTTCTTAATTTAATCTTTTGTTTTTTTTTTTAACAATAAAAATAAGCTTTTTAAGAATAATTCGTAAGTAAAAAGTTTCTGGAATTTAATTTAAGAATTCAGAAATTATATTGAAGAATCAAAAAAATATGTATATATACTAATAAGTAATAACAGTACAAAGTAATAACAGGATATAATAATGAAATTATTTGTATTTTCAAGTATTTTTTTTTTTTTGTTTATTTTAATTTAATTCACGCAATGCAATATTTTGAAAGATCTTAAGATATTAAAATATATACATTTAAGTCATCTTTAGACTTTATCTGATCGTATATTGGAATTGATTTATATTGTATTTGTAACATGATCGTAAAGTGAATTTTATCTTAATGTGATTTATAAAAACTTTATTTTAATTTTATTTATTTTCTTTTTTTTATGTTTTTATATTGAATCTTATATTTTTATCAGTTTTTTAATCCTCTTCGTTGAGTTTTCACATTAAAAATAAGATTACAATAAAATTTATAAAAACAGTTATTCATGCATGTATGTATTATCTAAGTAATTTAAAATAACAGGTTTCACAGGATAAACTTTAATGTAGGAAATTAATAAAAATTTTAAATTATACGAAAGTAAATTTAAAAAAAAAAGGAATTTTATTTTACTATAATATTCTTTTTTTCAATATTATAAAAAGATTAATTTCATTTATTTATTTGAGATTATCTCATGAAATATTGAAATAATCTGCAATACTTTCTCACTGTTTTGTATCTGTGTGTATGTAAGTTAACATAATTTTGGGTAGCGTTCCGATTCCGAATTTCAACTTTAATTTCTCAAGAACAAAATCCTTGCTTCACTTAAATTTATTTTCCAATTCAAAATTGTATAAATTCAAAATTTTCAAACAATGTGGTCATAAAATTGCATTTTTTATTAAATCCTTGCTTTATTAACGTTTAACCCAAATTTGAATAATTTGTATAGACCTTTATATGAAACTTACAACTGTTATCCACAAAACATAATCGGATTAATTATTCTTTAACATTCAGAATTTTTGACTTAACTTTTTTATTATGTTTTCTTTTTCTTTTCTGCATAAAGAACATTAAAAGAAATGTAAAAATTGATTTCATAATACCAATTAATCTGTGTAATTTTTCAATGTTCTTTCCCCAACTACGAATTTTATCCTTTTCAATGGATTTTTACATATTTTTTTCTGGTATATATTGATCAAGTTCAATGACCTTCTAATACATACATATTATGTATATTATATCCATGAAAGATGCAAGGTAAAAATTTTTTTTAATAAAACCATTTTGTTTGCTTGTTATTTAATACTTAAATAAGAAATATTTCTTCTTTTATTCAGCTTTCATTCACAAGGTATAATCATACTATTCAATTTGAATAATTGAAAAGTTGTAATATAATGCTACTATCACACGTCCATTACATGTGCATAGATCTGGAAAATTGCATATTTATAACTTTCGAATACATATGCATATGTTATAATATATGTACCTATATGTACATATATGTACATATTCATATGCACTGATATTATATTGTGTGTAGGCGAAACTTATTATACTTCTTGATTCTTTCACTTTTTTTTTTTACAAATATTGCAAAGTATACCTTTACATAAACTATCATGCATAAATAACCTGTCATATTATCATTTTTATTTCAAAGAAGGAAATATGAAACTAAAAACAAACAATAATAAAAATTTCACACCTTCTTCTTCCTGCGTACTAAATAGAACATATTAAATATAATACTTACGTGTTTGATAACGTCGAAAAAAGAAATAAATAAAATAAAGTAAATGTGGAAGCATGACCATCATTCAAAGCACATATGTATGTACATATGAGTATATTATTGTATCTGGTTTTTAGAAAAGATTTCCTAGGAAACTATAAATATGAGATCTGAATTATTTGTTGAACTATTTTCATTTGTCAGATGTTTCAGAAAGAAAAAAAAAAATTTATTTATAAAATAAGATTGCAATCATCAAGACAAAATAATAATAATATTTCTTAAAATGAAATTTTTTTTTTATTTTAATTTCCTTGTAAATTATCCGTTATATGATCCTCATCAAATGTTCATTTTAATTGTCGTTAACGCAAAATATATACATATCTTCTTATTATAATTATCAAAATCGACAATCTTTAAATTTACCATAATGGAAATGAAATGCTTATCACAATTTACATCACAGTGGAATGAACGCTTATCAAATTCTTTTATAATAATCTTTGTATTTTTTTTTTAATTGAAAAAAAAAACAATAAAAATTCATAAATAAAATTTTAAAAAAAAATGTTAAATGTCAATATGCACAGTTTACTTTTGATTAAATTTTAATCAACACACATCGTTTATATTTTTATCGTAATTGAATCTTTATTTTTTTTTTTAAATATATGTACTTATATTTTATAATAAATAATTTTTAATTAATCGTTTAAAAAATAATACTTTTTTTTTATCGTTAATAGATTTTTATATGTATTAAGTAGGTCATATGTCATTGTAGGTCGTGATCATTATTCCATGAAATTTCACAGATATTATATATACCTTTGAGGTGTCAAATCTATAAATCTATAATAAAAAGATTTTCTATTCAAGATAATTTCCGTATTATATAGTTTATATTTTCAATAAAGGTACTGCAAAAAAAAAAAACAATAACTAAAAAAGTGTGTTAATAATTTATCAATTATTTATGTCAAAGTTTTAATGTGTTGTGTACAGTAACAAATTTTTCCTTTTCCTACTTACTATATGTGAAATTTTTTTTTTATTAAAATATGTCAATAATTTTTATTTTTATTTATATAATTAATTTTTTATATTTTATATTTCATAAATAAATAAAAAATATATCTATATGACCTACAAAAAGAGGAAAAGTTCTTATAGAAAACAGAAAAAAAAGAAAAAAAAGATATCACAACGACATCATATTTCATGAAACATTTACCATAAACATTGTCACCAATATAATGTTTGCTTTCGTTATACTATATTTTATGCACTTTCATTAAATTTTCACTTTTATGTTATTTATTACATTTATTGTAAAATATCATAACATGAATACATACATACATATGTATATGTATAGTTACTTTTACAACTTACATTTTTTTTTCACTAATACATACATACATAAGTATATGCTTATAAAGCACCCAGGGTAATCAACAACAACAACTTACCTAATACTATTTAATTTTGTACATACTTACTCGTATGTGTCTATATTTTCTATTAGATAAAAAAAAATTGTGGTAAAGACTAAAAAGATATAAATTTTATGCTATAATTCATCAGATCATCTCTTACAAACATTATTTCAGCAGCAATCAGTTTATCCATATGTGCATATACGAGAACATAACATACATATGTATGTACTTATACTTATACTTAATCATTGCAATATTTTCGAGATTAAATTTTTTAAAATGGCAATTAACTGGCCCTGAAACGATCATTACAAGATCTTAAAAAAATTTTGTTTTTGTGCAAATGTTATCCTTGTTTTCGTTGTATTCAAGTATAACTATCTATATGTATATATACGATTAAGTTCAGACACTAAGCTTATTTTATATCTAAAAATAGTTTATATTATTTTTCACACATGATTTTTTGATTATCCTATATGAAGGAGGGCAGTAGCAAATGATCAATGTTAAATCGAGCCATATAAACAGCGTCACACACCGGTGTATCTGAAATGGAAAGTATTTTCTAATTAGTTACAATAGTGCTAATCACTGTTGCAGTTTTTTATATTATACCAATGACTATTATTTTGCCGACAATCAATAAATTCGCGCCTGAATAGATTATTTCATTTTGTTGATTAACTACATATGTATGTGTATATAATATACCAAAACTTAAGATTGCAGACTTACTGAACAGACAACAATAAAGTATATATCTTGTATTTATTCATTTTATAATGAAACGTAAGTACTTCAATTAGTAGAGTAAGTTTAATAAAAAAAAATAGTAACTAATAAATTTTAATAATAAATTTTCGACTTAACACTTCTTTGTGTAACTATATACAGTATGACAAATAAATTTTCAATCAATACAATATCAATCAGTACTGTCTTTATAGAAATTCAACTAAAATCTTAGACCTATTTCATTTTGGAATAATCAACCAAAGATACTCTACACTGGAAACAGTGAGACATAAGGATTGTTTGTATCAAATGTAAGCTTTACTTTAAACTTAATTGTCACACTGTATTTACATATGATACTTACAAAAATGAATATGTATATTTTTTTCTCGTGCAAAAAAGCATTCTATATATTTTTAATTCAATATCTTTGATAAACGATGACTAAATGTCGGATATTTTAAAAGTGAATTTTGTTACGGTAATATATTTAAAGTAAGTAAGTGAGTCATTTGGTCAAACTGATTGGAATTATGTATATTTTATATCTGTGTTGTGTGTTTTGTTATTTTCTTACAAAAAAACATATAAATAAGATTTTCGTTCATTCAAAAATGACATATATGTATTTAGAGTTTGTGCCATAACGAAATATCATTAGTAAATTTATTAATACAACCGAAATTATATCAAAAATGTTACGACCAAATTTCAAAAGTTTCCTTATAGAGATAGATTCTTGAAGGAAAAATAACATTATAAAATAAGATTCTTGCAAAACTTTCTCTAAAATTTTTTCATTTAAGAAAAATTAGATTCTGAATTTAAGAATTGCTTTTAGTATTTACAAGGGGTTTAAGTACACATTCCTAAAAATATGTTAATACCCGGTTATGACTTTACGTTTTGAATATACATATGTATATGTTATCACGAGTGGGTAAAATCAAAATCGAATTTTAATACAAAAACATACTGAACAGTAGACATAATTAATATCCATATGTCGCGACAGATCCCACTTAAGTAAATTCAATATGATATAGTGCAATTATAAAGGCGTTGTAAAGCTCACTGTATTATTATTTGATTTTTTTTTTCCTAAACAAATGTTTGCTATTCGATTTTAAATTATCGTTGACAATTCAGTTTTAAAAACTAAATATTAGTTTTACTTAAAATTTCAAACCATGAATTTTTTTGGTATGAGTATTAGTGTGAGTGATCAAATAGAAGAAACAAACTTTAAAATTTATACGCGAAAATGTACATAAGCTGGAAATCCGTAATTAAAAAAAAAAAAAGTAATTTTAAAAAATCCCAAAACTTAAGTTTAACAAAAATGTGTAAAAAACGTGACATTTAAAATTTGATATAAAAAATCTAACTACATAAGTAGAATTACTTTTAAAACCAATTTAATCAAAAATTAAATACTTATTTTTGGTTTATGATCACATCAAAATCCAATAAGAGGATATCGGTTATTTTATTTATAAACTTGAAGTACCTACTAAGACTAATCTTTTATTCTCAAATTACATAAAGCACATATCAAATACAAAAGAACAAAAGACTGAAAAAAAGACGAAAAATTAAACTCCTTTTTTGTAAGTATGTATGTATATGCACAAAACAAGAAAAAAAGGAACATTTCAAAATATATTGTAATTTCATACCACATATCCGATACGATGCAAAAAAAGTTGTTCTTTTTGGGTTCTTTCTGGAAAAATAAAAATGAAGAAAAAAATTTATTTAGCCGATTTTTGATTTTTATTTTTTTGATTTGCTTTATGAACTTAACTTTGAAAATTTGTCCTTTTTTTATGCTGACCAAATGGTAAAAAACGAGATTTAATTTCACGTGCACACACTGTTTTTTTCTTTTTTTTGGCATATAACATAAGTGCACTCGATAACAAGTTAACCTTTAATGTTTTATCTTCAATTATAAATTCGATGGGTTTCCTCTTGTTGTAGAAAAATTGTTAAACTTCAAAACTGGAATATTTTAAGAAAAAAAAATGAATTTAAAATAAAACAGAACTTTTAAAATATTATGATATCCTTATAATGTGTCTGCTATGTAGTACATACATTATGTATACGATGCATTCTACTTGTTCTATAGTATTATTTTTCCCTTTCTGTTTGTGTTTTCCTGTTGAATTTCTTGTTTTTCCTTTTTTCTTTATTTATTTACATTATTGTGTCTGCTGATTTTTTTCTTCTTTTTCTTTTAGGTCTGCACAATCTGCATGTGATTTCCGGACTTGAAAACAGAGATTACCATCATCATCATCATCATCATTGAAATAAAACAGTAGTGAATTCTTCACAAATTTTATTTGATTGTAAAATTTATTGAGTAAACTTCGAATAAATGGTAATTTAAAATTTTATAAAACATCGAAAATAAATTTATCTGTAGAAGATAATAAAATAATTTTAAGAACCCATAAGTATTTCTTAGAAAACGATTTTTTTTTTTAATTTGAATTATTCAAAATTTTGTATTCAAATTTAATTTTTTTTTTTTGTTTAACAATTTTAAAAGTAAGACGAATTGTTTATTATATTCCGTATAAATTTTATCTTGATGTAATCGAATAAAGAACACGTGATTGTTATTAGACTTTCATTTTCACTAAATAATTCTGTACAATTTTTATTACACCTAACACCAAAGATAATTTCATGGCAATAAAATTTAAGTTAAAATTTAAGAGTTAACAAGAAATAAACAATTACAATAATAAAAATATTACAAAACCCTTCTTCTTCTTTTTTTTTCAAAGATTGAGATATTTATTGAAATTCTAATAAACCATGAAAGTGGTTTTTAAATTCATAACAATAAATTATGAACATTTAATGACGTTTTATTTTTTTTCTTAACAATTCAGACAACAGACACACTTAACACTGAGAAAATACTTCATAATTAAAATATTTCCCATTGACATTTTTGGTTTTGACACACCTGTGTTAAAGGATTAAAAAAACTATACATATGTATGTTTATAAATTTTTTTTCTTTATGAACACTCTTAATTTTCTAAAGAAAGTAACTTAACAAGGCCACTAAATATTCGTTGAAAATTTTAATTCCTGTAATAATTAATGTATGTACATACATAATTTTGATTTCTGGATTTTTATATGAAGTTTTATATGGTGCTACGATTATTTTTGTCGCTAACCACATTTTAAAGAGAAACATAATGAAACAATAACATAAAACATTCTACTGACTATGTTAGTGTTAAGATATCGATATACTTAACATGACCATGAATAGTCATTGATTTTTATGACACTCTTCATTTTCCGATTAACATACAACTGAATTGTAAATTGTGTTGATTATAAGGAAGTTTCTGTGTAACATAAATATTTAAATCAGAAAAATATCCTTCGATAATTAAGTTTCCTAAGTGATAATGTCTGTCAACAAGAGTACTTTTCGACCTGTGAATTTTCATTAAACATCAGGGACACAAACTGTTACTTTCAACATATTGCGTAGGTCGGTTTGCTGTAATGTTGTGCGTTTAATTTTAAAATTAAAAATCATTTTCATGTTTTCTATAAATTTTCTGTAATAACGCTTTCATTAATGCGTTCTGAAACATTTTATATGCAAATTCGTTTTTCAAACAGTGCCAGTGTTTTGTGAAACTACATATCTATGTAGGTGCTGCTTAACCCTTGAACAAGAAGGAAATAATCTAAACACAATTCAATAAAATTTCTTTAACTATATACTTTCGTGTATGTTCCACATTTAATGGCTTTCATTTAATTAGAAAATTTTATTTTAAAAGTCAGTTTAATTGAAATTTTAGCATTGAGTAGAAAAAGCATTTTAAAATTACTGCAATATATTTTGAAAAAAGACAAGAATAAAAAACTATATATGAAGATTTTCAAAATAATTATATCTTTTGATTTTAAAAATAAATGAATAAATAGGAAATGTTTAAAAAATTACTGTTTTAGCACACATATAAGTGTGCCATTATCGTATATAATGAATAATCGATAGATAAAAATAATTTATTAATTTTTAGGTTAACTATGAAACTGTTGCGGAGTCATTATTCAAGATACATGCATTGTTTAATCCTTGACATCGAAGATAATTTATCAATCTATTGTATCACTTTTCTTCTAGGATATTTGAAAATTAGCAAATTATTAAATACTTTATCTCTAATTAATCTTTTTTTCTTACTCGATTTCCTACAAAAGCTTGTAATTTTGTGAGTAATTATTCATTCTAACACCTTTCGAATTGACATTTGATTTTGTATTTAATAACATTCTATAAACAAATTTTCTTTTTTTTAAGTTAGTGGGACATGTAAGTACCTATATTATGCGTGATGTATGATGTTTGTGTTCTGAATTCGAATCTCAATATTCTAGATTTTAGAAACCATATAGTCCTAGATTTTCTTCTGAACGAGGATTTCTACATGTATAGCCAAATACATTTCTAGATCAGGGAGTATTACTCGCAACATTTAGAAATATTTCAATGATTATTGATTTCGAAGTTTATTATGTTTTTGACATGTTCAATAATAAATTGAGTATCGATCACATTTAATGGGAAATTTCACTTGAAATTCTGGTTAAATGCCAATGCCTCATGTGCGTTGAATATATAGTCCATTAATTTGAATGTATGTAAATCTGCACATGAAAAAGTAGACGCATATTACAAGAATTGCATATTGTACTTTAGATTTTGGATAAGATAATGAAACATAAGTGAATTCTATGTTTATTCAGCATTGTTGTTGTTGTGTTATTTATGTTAAATTTGTTGTACAAGTTCGTTTCTAGTTTGAAAATAAGAAAAAATATACGAATTGAAAAAAAAAATTGTTTTAATAGGTACCTTGATACTTCTTGTTCATGAAATATGCTATATACTTTGTATATTTGGCATTTTTAATATGTGTTTTTCAGTTCCATGGTACAATGGCGGATTTGGAACACATTTTTAGTTTTGCACTATTTTTTCATTATTGAATTTCGTGATCTTGGTCAGTCGATCGTTACTTTTCTATGCATAATACATAAGTGAACAAGTGCCAATCGACATACTATAATCAGAATATTAAAATCAGGCTTTACAACATTTTTGGTTTTTATTTTTAATGAATTTTTATTTTTGTTTTTCAAAAATGTATCAGACAAAACAATTGTATCTTATAGGTAATTTGCAATAGCACAATCTCTTACTATGTACTAATACTTTATTGAAATGCTTGTATAACCGTTGCAATATCCTAAGTGCCAGAATAACTTGCCCAATGCACATCAGTATGTAAAATAAAACGAAAAACACATTTATTTATTTTATTGCCATTTTTGAACATCATGAAGTAAAGTGCTGGTACAATTTTTCTTTACCTTAAAAAATGTATTGTATTTTTTTTTTCTTTCAAATTTACGATATTGGAAAATACTCTTTGTTTGGAAAACAAAAATATTGAAAGCAATATTAAAATTTATAACGTAAGCCACACATACAGGTAATTGAATATGAAAATGAAAAGAATAAGGCTAGACATTTTTTCTTTAACCACATCTACATTCTACTTTAACCCTTTATCACATTATCCTTATAAATTGTAAATGTGTAAACCACCATTTGGATCACGAGTGTGAAATATATCCAGATAATTAATTGATCAGAACTCGGAGCTATTTTTCTATCATCAGATAACACCTTTTAAAATTATAGTCCTTTTGTAAGGTAATATAATTTTTTTAAATGTTTTGTGATAAATTATGGAAAATATGAATTTTGATTATAGCGACAATCTGACAGTTTCTAGACAAATTTGTAGCTGAAAAATAAGTACGTTAAATATGGTCATGGTATGGAAATTAAAGGTCATTTAAATTATGCACAATTACCTACATGTTTTTGTTTTATAAATCATGTTTTATATAATTTTCTTCTAGATGAAGAACCTTGAAAACAGAAAGTGGATCTATAACTCATTTTTGTTATCAGTTTTGTAATATATATTTATATGCATAATCATATCTTTTCTTGTGAAATCTTAATAACAAACAAATTTTAACTTTCAGATAGTATCTTTTCAAGCTAAAATCACAATATCACATAAGGTAATTTCTGTTTATTTTCATCGATTAAACTTTTAACCACTTCATAGTCTCTGAATTCGTTTTTGGTATATGAATTATGATTCATGTCATATCACACGATTAAACTATTTCCTAGTATGATTTACGATAAATGAAACAAAAGAAAAATAATAATAGAATATAGTAAATAAGTATCTATAAAGAGATTTCATAACGAATGAATTGGAAGACGTTTACATGAAACAAGTAATCCACATATTATTGAAATGTGCATTTTAAAATACAATGGAGATTAAAAGGTTAAAATGGTCTTTATTTTTCCAAATTATAACAATAACATAATAATAAAACGGATTTAATATTTAAAAACTCTGTAATACTGATTAAGATATATAGAAAAGTACACATACCCATGCAAGTACTTAGTACAGAAACATATAGACAACATTATTTTGAATCAATTAAAATGTAGTCCATTATCATTTCATATTAAATGATTTCCATCAAATACATTTTTTTATGCATATTTATCTTACCACAGGAAAATATATTTTGTATGTAATACAACTTCAAAATAGAAACATAGATAAATTGTAAAATTTGAACTTTTGAACTTCAAGTACGAGGAATTATATAATAAAGAAGTACGAAATACATTATGTTAACACAATAGAAAGATATTGAAAAGTTCCACATGTATGATGCATGAAATGACTTTCGAAGTCATATTTTTCGGAATACGAATTGAAAAATCTTTATTTATTTGAAACGTCAAATATATTAGTAGAAAGGAAAAAAACCTTTTTATTATTAGACAGAGTGTCCTTTTTTTTTCTTAAAAATTAAACTAATATTTTTATAAAAAAAAAAAAAAAAACTATCTAGTCATGTGATGTATGTAGATGTTTTAGAAATTCAACAACCACAGTAATCAAAATTTGAAAATAAACTCTAACCATGAGTTTTGGTTATTTTCTATTTAAAACACACAAAAAAACCTGTTTAAATTGTAATAAAACATTAAAAATGGAAAAGAGAGGACTTAAAGTCCTCCTTTTAATAAGTAGTCTAAATATCTATAATTTATTTAAATTTCATACCACCTGCAAAGGTTTTAAATTATAGTTTATAATAACAAAAATATTGTATGTAATAAGAATCATAAAATTATTCATTATTATTATGCAGCAGCTACTTCACTAAATATGTGATCATAAGTTTGATTGCATTATTGTAAATAAAATTACATATAATGTATACTAAATATATTGTACATATTATACATATATGATATGTATGTATGTATACATATAGAAAGTATCTTACTGTGTAAGTAAATTACAGTCTTTGAATTTTATTTAGTAATTGAAGAGTTGGTATATCAAAATTGGCGCTAATGCATATTTCACATCTAATAGATGGATTAAAAAATATATACTATACATATATATAAGCATATACATTACATATTGCCTAAATACATTTTAGATATTGATATGAAGATGAATAAATTTTATAGTTAATACTTTTTTTTTGTAGCTTTTCATGAAACACTTGAAATTTTATTACAATAATTTATTTTTATTCAAATCCTATGATAGGTATTTGATACTTTATAAATTATTTAAATGTTTTATCCACAAAAATTGGCTAATGAAAAAAAAATAATAGTTCCTCAAAGAAAAAAAAATAGACTTCCGAGAAAGAGTTTTTATTTTTATTCCATAGGAAACTGCAAACTGTGTAATACAAGTAATTCCAACAGTTTGTAATTTGTAGTTTATGAGTTCTAGACGAGGCTATTTGTATTTTAGTTTAAAAAATTTAATTTGAAAAAAAAAAAATCAAATTAAAAAAAAAATGTAGACACCATCTACTCTTTATAAATTAAATATCTTTACACATACAAGTAGTTTAACTGGTCTCTTTGATAACATAATTAATAATCTTTTCAAAAAGACATACTTTAGTAGATTTTTATCAAGTTTTACCGTTATAATTTTGTAAATTACTACATAAACTAAAGTCATACAAATATTATAGAATTAATAAAAGCTTTGAGGTAATTTAACATTCAATTTTTTTTTTTTTCATAAATCTGTATGTACATAAAACCATAAATGTTAGAAGCAAAAACAATTTTTTCAAAGTAACATATATGTAAGTATGTACTATACACATACTCGTATATAGGAAATACATACGAATATACATGTAAATTATATTATATTAATTATTTAAAATTGTAATACAGGTAGCAATTTTTAACCAACAGATACTTTTTTTTTGTGTGTGTTACACTTGATGCTGTAATCAAACTCGATCATACAAGTTGATTAATGATCGTTTAAAGCGCATTGATCTGGCGCCTAGATCAAAATACTGTAACTTGTTCGTTCAAAATAATATATATATACATATATTATATAAACAATATTTTTACATGTATGTATATTTTGCATACATATATGTACATATATATTTGTTTTTATATGCTTAATGCACCTGTAATATTTATACTTGTTGAAAATAACTGACAGTTGACTTTTAGAATTTATCTTCCGATAGTTTATATCAAGTTGAAAATCTTGATAGAAATCGGTGATGAATGATGAGCTACATCATAGCTATCATAGTCAAAAACTTTATTTTTTGTAAAAAAGATTTAAAAGATTTAATCTAACTTTTTCGTACACCTATATACTTCTTGTAAGATTTACTTCTCAGAACTTTTTAATTCCAATAATTTTCCATTTCATCGAAATACATTATTTCTCATAATATATTGAAAAGTTTGTTGAAAATCTTGTTTTAAAAAAAAAAAATATATTTTAATTTTAAACTAAAATACATGATATTCATATTACCTAACCACATTTATTATATTGAACTAACAAGTATAACAGTATCATCGCCCACATGCATATAAAAGTTTTGTAATTACCTTTAAGTTCACTACGGGAGATCCATTTGAAAATTTATGTTTATCTGTTTGGCACCTGCCATATTAAAACTATGGTCAAGTACAAATACCGTTAATCTTGAATATATGTATCTAAGTTACATACATATGTATGTACATACTACATACATACTATGCATGTGAGTATATTTATATTAAATTTGTTTTAAATAAAAATAGAAAGTTAATAAAAATCAGACAGAATTGATTTTGTTGTGCTTACGTAACCATGTTAAAAATGTTAAAAATAATTCTAAATAATTTTTCACAAAAGATCAATGAAGTTAAGATTAATTCTTGTGGTTAAGATACATGAAATTGCAATAGAATGCAGATAAAATTATTTCTTAAAGTTGAAATTGATTTTTTTTTTCAAAATATGAATGGAATGTTCACACTGACTATACACATAATATGTATACATGTAGCTGTAGATTGTTTATGATCATTTAAATAAAGTTTTTTTTGTTTTCTTGAAAACAATTATCACGAATACACGACGATTTTTTTTACAATTTTTCAAATCAGAAACGAACTGAAAAATAAAAACAATTTAATAATACAAAAATACATACTTATTATGTAAATGCTTTTCAGATAAAATAAAAAATGCTACTTGATAATCTAAAGTGCTACCTGAATTTAGTAAACTTTATGGTTTTTATCTTATAAAGTGGATATTTACAATTATTTTTCACATACAGTTGAATTTATGTTCATGTTTTTTATTAAGTAAATTTATAAAATTATGCAATCTTATCTTTATAAAATTCATTTTTATTATTTATGTAAGTATGTATGTACAATATTGCACATGATGCATAAATTTTTCTTTTTCAACTTGAAACAATATTTACAACAAATTTTCATATTTACAAATCACTTACATCATTTTTCATATTGAATAATTGAATTGGATTTTGTTTTTGTTTTTTTTTTTCAAATGTACAATATTACGTTATAGATAAAATTCAACAATTTTTAATTTACTGTTATTAGTTTAGATACTTTAAATGATTTATTGTTTCACAATTTCAAATAAATTTAATGACAGAGTTTTAAGTTTTGTGTCATTAATTAAAACATTTTAATCAACATGACAATGATAAAACAAATAAATTTAATTTAATTTTGATAAACATCCTTTCAACAAATTTGTCATTTATTTTTCAATGAATATCTCAGTGGTATAATGAGGCATACATATACCACATATACAATTCAACAATGATTTTCTCTTCAATAGTACTTATAGAAAATCTGCTTTCATTTGGAGCTCCTTTTTGATTTTTTTAAGGATATCTATCATTTTGTTGTTGTTGTTATTTTAATCATGATCACGTTTGATTTAGACTTAAAATATTTTTCCTGTCTTTGTACTTCCCTCTTTTGAGAGGCTCTTTAGGGTCTGAAGACTACAACATACATACAAAAGTATGTATATAAGTATTCTTAGCTCGAATATTATGTTGATAAGTTGCTACACTTTTATAATTGAGGGAAACGTTAATTTTTTTTTTCTTTTTTGTAAGAAAAAAATTAAAAAAACCTCTCATTGAGTCAAAGATCGAACAATTTTTTTTTTTATTTGATTTGATCTTAAAACTCATGTGTAAAAAATGTATTCATAAGATCAAGATTTCAATTCTGTGTACAATATATCAGTGCAAAAAAATAAAAAGTAAATCTTTCTTATTTTTACATCCGTTCCCATATAAGGTTTTTCACAATAAAAACAAAAAAGGATTATTTTTTTCATTCTTCTACATAGTTTCTCTACGTGTAATCTATTTTTAATGATCAATAAAAACTGATCCTGTCGATATGAAACAGTCTTTAGAATTTATACTCCGTATACATTATGTATGCGTTTATATATTTTCTTCACATATAAAACAGAAAAATCAAGTAATTTATAAAAATATTTATAACCTTTTATATCATGATTCAATAAAATAAAAATAAAATAAAAAATATTTTGAAAAATCCATAGTTCTTCGTAATAATTTAGATCATTAATCACCAACTTGCCAATGAAACTATACTAGAACATTTTATATTTTAAGAAAATCCTTTAAGAATTTTTTTTATTGTATCAGTTGAAATATATACGTAGTATTCTGTGCGTTAAATTCTTATTTAAATATATGAAACTTTAGAATACATATAAGTTGGACAGTATTCATTTTTTTTCTCTTATGAAACATTTTATTTTAGCCTTAAGAATTTCATTTTACTTCATTTTTTTATTATTACTTTTTTTTTTGAAACCACATCCGTATATGTGTAACTTAAAATAGCAATCTTAAAATCAAATTTAAAATCCAGTTTAGTTTTTTTATTTTTTCTGAAAATCTAACATAGGTAAAATATATTTATTTAAACATTTTATAAAATGAACCTTTTTAGGAAGATAAAATTGATATCAAAATAGCAAAAGTATACTCCTCTTTATTTTATAATGTATATAACCTATTTTATTTACAGAGTTTATTGAAGCTTTCTAGTAAACAGATAAAAAGCATACTTGAAATTTTAATATATGTATTTTGTTTTCTTTTTCATATTTAAAATTGAACATATCATAAACCAGATTTATAGCTAGTGGTGATTTATGCAGAATTGTTTATTTCTACACTTACCGCATGCTGCGTTTTAATATCTACATATACCATTTTTGACCACCTTACAAGATAATTTGTAAATAAATACTCGTCTGTTTATAATGAAAAAAAAAAAAACTCTTTAAAAGTATCTCTGTATTGATTACATGATTATATGTAATACTATATACTGACCACATAGTTCTAATTAATCATATCCCGTAGCTAAATACTGTAATTTATCATGATAGAGTAACTAAAATTATCAGAAAATTATTATAATTTTTATTGAGAATATTTTTAAATACATATAAGGCGTTATAAAATTGTTATTATTTTTCTTATAGATAAACATGCTTCGTTATTTTCGAAAAATTCAGTAGGAAATTTTTCTATTGAAATTATAAGAAAATATGAGGTGAAATCAGTGATTTCATATACAACAAAATTATGATAATGAAACATTGTGGGTCGAAATCGGGATCAAATTTAAAAAAAAAAAAAAAAAAAACAAACAACTTCCAGTATTTTACTGGTTATGGAAAAAATTATATCTGATGTAAAAAGTACTGTTATGTTGAAGTTAAAGTTTGAGAAAAAAAATTATAAATTTCTAGAAATATTTTGTTTAAAAACTTTAGTAAGAGTTTTGCTAAAAAAAAAAAAAAATAATGGACATAAGTATTGGAAAACCAGTATACAGTGTTGTTAGTACCTTTAAATATCTTGTATTTTTCCTTATGTAATTAAAATTTATGAGAGAATTAAGAGTTAACTCAAGTTAGGTAGTTGGATTTGGAAGATATATACATACATCATCTGGGTGTGAAAGAACTAAAAATACTATACTTTACGTCATGATATGTATACGTAATCTAATATATGTAGATATTAGGTAGCACCCACATCACTATTTTAAATAATGTTGAAATAGCTTTTATTAAAACAAGTATCTGCCATCAAATGCAAATTGAAAAGAATTTAAAAAGAAAAAAATAAATAAACTGCTTGAAAATTTCTACAGAAAAAGTGAATCCAAGCATACATAGTTAATTTTAGCTATATGCATAAACATTCCTGACGATAAGTGTAACTATTAAATACTCTATTGATGATAATACTGAACTTACATACTCACACTATTAATTACGAAAAACTAATTGAATAATGTTAATTTCCTGAACAATTAAAATTTCAGATAAATTAGTTGTAAAATGAATATTCAACATTTAATTTTAGATCATTTAAAACATCACGTTTATTTAAAAAATAATAATTTGCGAAATTCCTTATAAAGAGTTAAAGATTGAAAAATATTTTGAAAAATGATGTAAACTTCCACTTTCATTTCACTTTCTTTGCTTGAGAAAAAACAAAAATTAATGCGTGAGAATACAATTTTTGTTTAATTAAAATTGTAATTAATCTTCAGTCCATACATACAGTATTTCAATTAAAAAAAAAAAAGCTTCTTCCTTGAAGTATACATAAGTATAAGTATTAATGAAATAAACAATTAAATCGAAATTCACAACAGTAATTTGAAATGTGCCTATACAAATTGAATCTCTTCATATATTTTTCTCCAATAAAATCAGGAAATTAAATTGTTTGTCTAAAAAGTTTTTTCAGGATCAAATGTTTTTTATGATGTTTCTACTTTTTTCAGTGTTAAACTGGTCTTTATTTTCTTTAAATTAGTTATTTGTATACTGTATACATATTTATAAAAGGATAATTCAAGATAAAGGTTAAGGAAGTGTAAGATAGAATCGACAAAGAGAAATAACACATATGTATGTATTTATTTACCATATACTGAAGATACAAAAGATCTTAAAAACCGACAACATCAATTGTCTATAAATGCTTTTAAATATTGAATATATTTATAAACGATCTACAACACACAGATACATATATTTACATATAATACAATGCATTTATCTTATAGACGTGTGCCACCTATGTAAATTAGAATTTAATGAAGTAATTGTTCTTATAGTAAAGATGAAATGATCATTATATAATTTTATTGAAATATATGAGTTTTATCGCTTAATTACACCCTTTTTGAATTGATAAAAGGTTAAAATATCTGTTTATGAATTTAAGATACAATATCAAGCATATATGTATGTAGGCATCATTTACCATGTAACAAAAGTCAATAATAATAATTAAATCATTATTATTCTCGATATACATCTATAATGGTACTTCTTCGTAACATAATTTTTACAATTTTTTAAGTTTAATAAAAAAAATTTTACATGTATTACCCTTTCATCATAAGAAAAATTTTGTATTTGCCGATAAACATGAAAATATTTTATGTTATTCAAAAACAATACAATCATAAATAATAGTTAATCTCTAATATAACAAAATAATTTTTTACTCTAAAAAATCATTACTAAGTTAATGACTTCATAAAAACATTTACTTAGCTTTAAAAAAAGTTTATCTTCACAATCAATCCTGCAGTAATAAAGTACGATACATAGTAACAATGCATGAGAATGCATGTAAAGAAAGTGATTTTATCTCATGTTCAAGATCAATATCACTACACTATATAGTAGTTAAAATAGTTGAAGTATATAAAAATTTAATTTCAAAAAATAATTGAAATATCTACAAAAAGGAAAAGCTAGCGGGAGTATAAATAAGTTGCTTTTAAAACAAAAGTAAATTATCTTGGCCACACACGTAAGAAAATAATGTTCCGTGAACAAAAAGTTTTTTTTCTTCTTGTATCAGAAAATTTATAAGTGACAACCGTGTTGTATATTGAAATTCCAACAAGATAATAAATAGAATATAAAAATAGGGAAAGTCGACTATCTAACTAAATACAAACTTCCTAGTCTTCAGATTGAATAAATGGACTCATTCCATTAAGCTTTTTGGTTAAAGATATATATATTTTTTTTTTTATTCTTCTATTCGATAAAATTATCACTTTGCGACAAAATCAAAAGAACCTACTATAGTTTTACGGTCAATATGTTGAATTAGTGACCTATTTTCAAATTAGAAGTAGCAGTTTTATTTATGTATATACACATACAATTTTATTACGACACCATTTTTTACCTTAATAAAAACATATAGGTATACCTTTGATCTTTTTAGATTCAAGTAGCAAATTTTCTACACCATTTAACTGTTAACCTTAATTTATTTTGTTATTTAATTCACTTTCCTTGAAAATTTTCAATATCAATGAATAACAATCAGAACACATTATTCTTTTTGATTTGTTTTATCCCATACACCCCACGATGTACTAATTTAACAATGAAAAAAAGGTATACCTATACCAGATGAAGATTGTAATTTAATACTATCTGTTTTTTTTTTTAACTTGAAAATCTTTAAAGATAAATCTGTGTTAATTCATTGTTATTTACAATTTTTTTTTTTATCTTGTTCAGTATAACCTTCAACTGCATTTTCAATCAAGCAGTGAAATCACCATGCAATTTTTAGAATTTTTAAGTTAAATTTCTGAGTTAATTCATGCATTCAGAATGAATTTTATATATTTTTTAGACGTTATTCTTTCATCTCATATATGACATTATTTATGAATAAAAGAAAAGATATTATAATAAGTCTGTGAAGTATAAGAATATTTTTAAATCTCAATTCTGAATAAATCTCATAAAGATTGTATACAAAATTAATGTACAATATTCTTTATGAATAATGACAGAAATCTAATATTGTCGGCATTTTTATACATATATACAAAACGATCATAATCAAAATAAAATAACAATATATTTTCAACGCCTTAATTTTATTAGATAAAAAGGATTTCAATTCTAATATGAAGTAGGTACACTTAGTATAATAATGTGATGGCGTACGACATAAATCATATCGACATAAATGACATTATTCATTTTTAAATTTGACAGCCGGCGCTTAACTTCCGAGGTCTTAATTTATAATCAAACGCTCTACTCAATCCATTTTAATTTAAAATTCAAATATCAGATTAAATTAGTTGGTTATTGGTTAGATTATAATGATGACAAAACAGAGGTAACTTCAAATGAATGTACATCTTAAATGTTAATGTGTATACACATACATAGGTAGGTACATAGATACTCTTTTTAACTTCAGATACAATTTATAAACTTTAAATATTGAACTATATGCAATCAACAGATATGTATTATACAATACCTATTCGCAATTCGCATCATATGAAAATATGTAATGTAGAGGTACTTACCATTTTGAAAAATCTTACCTTTTAAGTATCTTAATTATGATTATGACCATATGTCAAACAATTATGATCGATTATTTATAATCATTTTTCTATTATTTTTTTACTCTTTTTTTAAAAATATTGTTGGTTGATTAGATTAATGCGTGTAAAATCGAATTTATAACTAATCAATGTCTTTTTTAAAAATTATTATTAAGTATAATATTTCTTTTTGAATTATAACCAATAAAATGAAAATTTATTTGGTAACATTAAAAGATGTCAAAATTTTTGATTAGGAGAAAGTAACATTAAAATTTTATTAATTTCAAACACCTCTTGAAAATATGTGTATTTCTTTTGATTAAATCCTTAATATTTGAGTTGAAAAATTTATTACCTTTGGATAAATTTTTAAAAAGCAGCTTATGCAATTCAATACATTGTGAAAAAATTAGAATTATCAAAAAAAATTGACTAACACTTTTAAGTCCTTTTTTTGCTTATTTTCTGATTTAAAAAAAAAATCTATTTATGGATGAAAGTTTAATTTTTTAATTTTTTACAACAATTCTAGTCTGCATGTTTTTTTTAAATATTCTTTGAATCATAAGTAACGAATAGAGGAGAAGAGATACCTCGAAATTCAGCAACATTTTTACCGTTTCAATGATTGTTCGTGACAAATCAATTAATTAAATTAGACAAATTAGAGTAGCTATATTTGCAACTCAACTAAATCATCATTATAATTGAAACTGTAATACTTAACATTCATTTGTTTACAATACTTAAGTTTCATTTGGAAAATCACAGATTCACATCTGTTGCTAAAATGGTTAAAAAATAAATTTAAAAGGTAAAAAAACCCAAAACATGAAAAAAACATTACTAAATCATCGATAGGAATTTATAAATCCTATTTACAAAATTTCAATCAATATTTAAAAAGGATCCCTTATGAAAAAATTCAATACAACAACGGAAAAAAATGTTGTCCAAATGCAATCATTGTCTGACATCTGTATAAGGTCTGTCATCCTTTCCCACGATATAATTTACTAAAAAAAAAAAAACAAAAAAAACGTTGTCTTGATCAAATTTAATTTTTTTCTTTCAGGTTTCGAATAAAAGTTTTTATCAACTTGATAAAAATATAATTCCATAACTCATATCTGATCCGAATAAATGGGACAACTGTATTATTGTTCATTCCTCTTATTTTTATTTTAACGATTATTTAAATTAAATTACAAATGAAAAAATAATAAAAAATTTCAAAATATTTTATTGAAAATCTAATTTATTTATTAACAAATTTTATTGAATATTTTTTCTTAAATATTTTTATTTATACTGATTTTATGAATCACTTAATCCCGTAATAAAAATAAAATAAAATATGTACATCATATTTTTATATGTAGATATATGATTGATATAAATTTAATGTTACATTTTTATTTTTTCATTAAATCAAAATTATATGAATAAAATGTAAATGTTTCATTATTAATAAAAACCTAATTCTAAAGAGTTCCTTGTTCAAAAATGATAATTTTTCTACATATCTTTTTTTTTTCCTTCTCTTATTTAATTAGTCTTGCATCATAAAATTGAAATGCATATAATTAAATGTAACACAAACTCAAACTGCATACGTAAGCAAAGTAAGTAATTTGAATCTTTATCAGAATCACAGAATTTTATATAAAACTTTCACATTGAATGCATCACAAGTAAATATGCATGCGATTATTAATATTTTTTTATGAAGTATTTTTTTTTTTTTTCATATGGAGTGTGTTATACTTTCTTCCTCTGTCTTTTCACGGTCTGATTCGTTCTGCATTGCCATTATGAACTGAATGTCTTCATTTAATGGGGTTTTTTTTTCTCAATATAAAATACAGGATTATGACGCCTGTTTTATAATGATATTAACATTAATCTGCTTAAAAATATGAAAATATGTCGTTGATATTTATAATTTAATCATTTTATTACTTACATACGAGTATATAAATGTACGAGTATATGTACATATGTGTACCTGAGTCGTGCTATATGATAACCATTCACAATTTTAATTAATTTTTTTTTTCAGGTGTAATAAAAATTACCGTTTTCTTCAAAATTTTATTATTTTCGCCGTATATGGAAACTGTTATGTGTTTAAAATTCATATCTTATTTTTTTTTCAAGAATTAAACAAAAAGATTATTATTAAAATATCGCTTTGTAAGAAGGAAGTATGCAAAGAACGTAATCTGCATGATGATTGCATATATAGATAAGAAATTATAGGTTTTTTACCTTTATGGTGATAATTTTTGTTTAAAATTAAAATGAAAGAAAAAAACAAGCTATTTTATTTATCTAATAAGCCATATAGCAGTTCCAAATATTTCATTATACAAATTTTTTAATATCGAAACGAAATAAGAAAAATAGGGTGAAAAATAAGATAGTAAACTCGCTGAAAATACTTCCTTTTCTCCTGTTATTGAAGAAAATTCGGTAAATAAAGAAAATTTATAAATTTAACATGTAATCAACAAAATACAACCCAATACTCTTGGCAGTGTGCCAAAATTATTAACGTTCTCTCATGTTCAATTTCGATCTGGACTCAATCATTTTTTTTTAAAATTCTTTTTGCCTTTCATTGAATACATGCGAATCCTGCTGTTTCTTATTATGCCCATTTTCATTTTTTATCTCATATACGAGTATTCAGGCCTAAATTTCCAAAGTAAACCTAAAGCAAATGAATTTTTTTTTCAAAAAATATTTTTTGACAAATTAATTTTTGACTGCCCGTGGTGTTGTGTTTTCAATGTCTTTCAATCTTTTGTTGATAGCATCGTCAAGTTCAATTAATGTCATCAACTTCTTTTCATAAACTATACAAATAATTGAAGAAAGTGAAGACTACAATGTCTTGTTTTTTTTTTTTTTTCACCATGGAAAAATTGAAAACTTTTTTCATGTGTAAAATTTCCATTTTTCATAATTAAAATTTCGCAAAAAAAAAAGTAAAGGTATAGGTAACCATTGTTGATCAATAGCCTTTCAATTATCTGAAAAATAAATATAAAAATTATTTACAAAAGAAAAACAATAAAACATTTAATATTTACTCTTACGATGACATAACAAATTCATGATGTTTTTCTTTTTTGTTTTTAGTTGAAGTTTTAACCTAATTTTGGACATCATTTGGTACGTGTGACAACGGATAATAACAACAACAACAACAACAAAAAGGCAAAATATCTTCTATACAAGTATTTAAAAAAAAGATGTTTAACTTGCATAAACTTTCACTTAGTAAATCTCTCATGTGATATCTGTCAAATGTGTTAATGGTCTGTTGGTCATTTTTATTGTATGTTTATTGCCAATTTAATGGAATTATTTTTTTATTTTATCGAGCAAATGACAAAAAAACAAAATAACGTTATGTACTTAAAAATTATTTTTAAAAAGACAAAAAAAAAACGAACAAACAAAAAAATCTTCAAGACGATTTTCAATTTAAAAAAGAAAGAAAAAAAAATGATTTTAAAAGTTATAACAAATTTTCAATAATTCCAACACGCTATAATTATATTTCTGTATAATCGGTATACGCGTACACATACAACTTTTTACATTAATTTTAAATTCATGAAACATTTTCACATTTCAATTTTAAAGAATTTTTATTTTTGTTTTATTAACGACAATAAATATATGCCCTTTTTAAACACTCTGACAGACAAGCTCAGACTTATAAAATGCAGAGGAATGCGAATTTTATGTTTTTTTTCTGAAATATTTACATTTTAACAATGCAATTTGGTAGTATGCTTTTAATGTAAAATAAAATGGATTTTACATTAACTTTAATTTTTGTTTTACTTCATAAATTATTTAATTTGCTCTAATTTAAAAAAAAAACAAGAGTTAAAAAATTGTAAACTAACAAAAATATAGGTAGATGTGTCATTAATTGAAATGCGAAAAAACATGTTATAAAATTGACCTAATTTTTTTTTCTTAATATGTAACTTGTAAAAAGTGGAAATTGTAATTTGAATATTAAAATGTAACTTAATATTTATATTGACATTTTACACAACATGATTGTAAAACAAAATCTATACTGTACATCAATTCGAAATATATGTACGTATTACCACATTTAACGACATTGAAAGGAAGTTTTAATTACCATTATTGTCAGATGCATGAATTGCATGCATATAATATGCCTTTTAAGTACGTATATGTATCTTTAAAAACAACTCTTCTTTTCTTAGAAAACTACAGTCTTGTTACAGTTTTTTTGAAAATTAGAATTAAATAATATTCGAATTAATTTAAAGAATAAAATTGAAATATTTTAAAATTCAATGACACCAAATTTAACTGAATTATCTATCAGGTTCCTAACCAGATGTTCAATTTTTCAATAGGCTCCCTTTTCTGAGATTCTCAAACAAACATTGTATCTAGTACTTGTATCTCTAAAATACGCGTCAAATCAAATATTATTTAAAAAAAAATTTATACACAAAACTACTGTATTCCATTTCGAATTCTATATTAAACTGAAATTTTTAATCACAATTACAACACGATTGTCATTTTTATGATGAATAAAATATTCAACTTGAATTATTCACTATACAAACTCAAACGTTGCTCAGTTTTTTAAAATTGTATTTTACAGCTCACAAAAGATTATCCAGAGTATCTCGAGATATGCAATAAAAATCTTTTACTTCACCGCGATCTGTTGAAATACCGAGTATAAAATATGAATATAAGAAAGAACATAAGACGTTAAAGAGAAATGCGGTCCACAAAACTTTGATCATTTCGATACAATAGTCTTATAAAAAACAAATTATAATCTATATGGAATGTGTTTCTCTTTCAATTAAAATTGTTAAACTAAAACAACTTTATAAATTTCATTGGAGTTGCATTTTAATTTAATTGAATAAAAATTTGATTAAAATTGTCAGTATCTTTATTTTGTGGAGTCTTACAAATTTTGTTTATTTAGTTTTCTCAAAAATTTTGTGTTCTGTTATTCATCACAATAATAAGGTAGAAATTCTATATGTGATTTAAAAATATCATAAATCATTATGCAAATTTGCATCAATCTTTTTCTTTTTTAAAAACAAAAATAATCATCAGCTTTTTAACCTACACAAAACAATCTAAGACTCTAAATCTAATAAAAATTATCAGTATGCAAAATTAATTAAAATTTCAATTAAATATATAAGCTCGCGTTATCACTTCTAAGATTTTTAAATCTGTGATTTTTTTTTAATCATCAAAACTATCTTAGAGGAATTTTTTTTTCTACTATCGGTTTTACATTATACTGATGTATCAATATATTCAAAACACACATGAAAATATCTGAAACTATGAATATTTTCAAGATAAACTGTTAAGATAGTCATGCACATGTGTGCAATTTCCTCTATATGTGTTGCAATGCATTCTATGGATTGTTCATAAGATTTTTTCTTCTTCTTTTTTTTTTCTCACATTGCAACTTTGCTGCATTTCAAAAAGTTTTCAAATATAATAGATACGGTTAACGTGTGGTTAAAAAAAATAGATCATATCTTTTATTGTGGTAATGACAGTAATTGTTATTATTGATGCAATATTTAATTATTACTTATAATAATTACTGTTGTTAATTCTGGTAAAATTTTGAATTTTTATTTTAAATAAATTTTTGAGATGTAAGTAGTAGATATTTTTTGAATATTCAGCCAGGCAAAGATATCAAATAACAAACGATATACAAATATACCATCCCTTTTGTGTACCGAATCACAGGGTTACGGTTCATACAGATTTATTAAGTAAAGTATTAATTGAAAGATATTGTGTAACTGAAACTGGGTACTACAATAATTTTCCAGCAAATGTATGTAAATTTGTAATTTAATTTTCAATAAAAACAAAACCAATGAAATTCAACACTTTTTTCAAAGATTTTTTCGCATTTTTTACAATAATCACAGAATTAATGTAAAATAATGTAAATGTCCATTTAATAATATTAAATTGAACTTATATAATACAATTAACACTTATTTAAACACTCTCTACTAAATATTTTGTTAAATTAAAAATGCAAATAAAAAGATTCTGATGTCAATATAGGCGCTATGTTTAATTTAAATACAATGCAATTTATTTAACATGCTATTCTTATATTTATCAAGATACACATTACTTTTATAGTTTAAATTTTCTTTTGTATGCAAATTCTTACATACATTTTTTTTTCTTCTACATAGTACAGATACTCGTATATAAAATTTGAATAATCTCTTCTTCAAGAAGTTTATGTACTGTCAACATTGTAACGTTTTACAACATTTTATTGTTTATTGGAATTAGAATTAAAATTTGGATTTTGTATTGAAATTTTTGTATTTCACTCTTGAAGTTTTCTTTTTTTTTTTTTTTGTATTTTTATTTAACTTCAAAGAACAGAAATTTTATAATTTTTTTTTAGTCCCTATTATATTTTTAAACAACGAAAAAAAAAATTTTTTTTTAAAACTCACCACATCAAATTTAATATAAATTGAAAATCTTAATTTTTAAAAATTTTAAAACAAAAAAAATTAATAAACAACCAATAAAAAATTACTTTTTATATAGAAAATTGCTACTTTGTGGTATAGCTTTCATCAATTTTAATGACTATCTATGTATTATAAGTGAATAATGATGAAACTACTGTATTGTTTTCTTTTTAAAATAATTAAAACTTGTGAGAAAGTTAATTTCATAATGAGAAGGTGTCAAAAATAAAACTACAACACAAACAACAACAAAAAAACACCTACCAACAACAACACATCTTTTTAATAACATTATTTTAATAAAAAAAAAAAAATTCACAGTAAAGACAAGATGTTGTCCATCGATAGCCATTTATGGTTCACAATGAAATATGACTAGCAATTAAGGTGCACGAACTCTATGATCACACAGCACATAGAAAACGTGATCTCATTAAAAGTAATCACCTGTTTTTTGAGCTATTTGAATAGGCGTTAGGTTTTTTTTGAATCTGCATTTCACCTGTCTGTGTATAGAAAAAAAAATATAAACAAAATATATAGTCAACAGTAAAAAAATGGATATACTCGTACATATGTACATAGGTACTAGGAATCAATGTTAGATTTTGGTTTTCTGAGAATTACCATTTAAAAGACAATATTTTATGTAATTTTCCTCTTCTTTTTCTTTAAATCTTCCGATGAGGAAGTAACAATATTTTATTAAGATTTTGATGAAAATACAACATACAAATACAAACAAATAAAATCATTAACATTTCCTTACACTTTCATTTCAGGAAATTTTAGTCCTTGCTAACTTCGTTTGACTTTTTTCTTACGATTTTCGCATTAAATTCTACTGACAAATAATCTGAACTGACAAAATTCAATGAAATCCAATGGAATCCATGGAATTTTTTTTTTTTTTTTTTTTTTTTTTCAAAAAACTGATACTCAACATAAAATTTCAAAATTATTCAGACATACCTACAACTACATAGATATGTGTGTACATATTTTGTTTACCAAATAATTTCAATTTCAACAATTAAAATTCAACAAATATTTAATATATTTTAATTTTTCCAAGAATTTTTTATGCAATAAATTTTCAAATTACATAATCGTGATTTGTAAAAATATTTATTTGGTTTTTTTTTCGTTTTTTAATTTTTCTTATCCATGATGTACACATAATCATGATGACTATATTAATGTCCCATAAGCAGATAATTTCAACATTCTTTATAAATAAAATTCAAATATGAGAAAAATGCAATAATATAAACAAATACAAATTGTGTATAAACAGAAAATAATTTAAACAAAAAAAATAATAATACAAATCAAAAACCAATTTATACTATGAAACGATTTGTATCTTGAGTAATTGCCAATTTGTTCACATAAAATAAAGTAATCCGAAAAGTGTTGTAGGTAGTAGTTGTTATTTACGCCACTATAAAGAGTTGGTAGTTGTTAAATCGTTTGCAAAAGTAAAAAATAAATACATATGTACATAATCTACGAAGGATGAGACTTTCTATACTAACAAAAATAAGAAGAAGAAGAAGAAAACACAACAAAATAAAAAACAAAAAAACAAAAATGTTGAATCTAAATGCGGAGGTGGATATCGTGATCAGGTTGGGTTTATTCATTTTCACAACTCTACAAAACTATTCTATATATGTGTTATGTGTGTATGTGTGTGTGTGTGTGTGCACATAATATGCACTTGTTAATTTTATGTGATTTTTCTCTACATTTCAAATAAATTTTAAATGTTATTTTTTTTAAAGAAAAAATTAAAAAAGCCTTTTTTACTCCTTCAAAAATCATCTTGAACTAATACTGTATTATATTCTTTAACTTTTTCCCCTTTTTTTAAAAAACAATTTATTTGAAAAAAAAAAAAATATTAAAATGAAGTAGTTAATAATGCTGAAAGTAAAACTATACAATAAACTTATATATATAATTATAAGAAGAAGAAAAAAATAAATTAGGTACCTAAACTAATAAAAACAAAAATATTATGCAATGGAAGCTAATTTTTTTAAACAAAATCGAAAAATTAACCTTAACTATTACATCCACGATGAAAGGGAACTTAATTGGCAAAATACGAGTTAAACATCATAAAAAAGTTAATGAAAGATTCGTTCTGTATATACGAACATATGTATATGTTGCATATATATGAGATTCTAATTTAAAAAAAAAAAAAAACAAACCAAGTCAACTCTAAACCAACCATCATGGATCAGTAAAAAGTCATAAAATCTGGCTTATAAATATTTTTATGTTTCCTTTGTTTTAAAAATAAATCAGAAGACTTTTTTTTTTCAACATGCCAATGTGCTTTTATGTTTAGTTCACTTTTTTTTTTCTCTTAATTTTATGTTTCATCATCATATCTATACACAATATATTTGTTAATTTGTATAAGTTGTTATAACTAATTCATTTAATTGGTAGTAAAAATCTTTGTTTATTTTTTTTTTCATTTTTTTCATTGATTGCAAATTTTATATGTGTTGAAAATAAATTAAAAAATGAACACAAATCATGAAAAATTAGTTTGTAGTAAGTGGATAGCGTTTTTTCAATAGAACAAAGGTGTTTTTTTCAAATAAGAATTGTTGAAAACTTTTTGGAAAAAAAACATTAATAGAATTTGATTCAGAAAGTGAAATCCTTTATTTAAGAATTATTTGTTGGTCCTTTAAAATTAGTATTTTCTGAGAGAAAAAAAATACATTCATAACTTTTACTTATTTTTGAACCTTTTTAATTTTATATAAACGGACCGGACCCGCGGTGATATGTCACACGACATACCTACATATAATGAAACTTAAAATTTTTCCTGGTATGATTATGAAATCGTAAATAATTTTTTTTATAAATATATAAAAAATATGATAAGATACTTGAAAATTTAAAAATTCGTAACGATCATTTAAATATCATTATTATGTATTTACAAAAGGGTATAATTAACGTAATTGGCTTTTACTTTCTTATCAACATGCTAAATTGATCGTAATACATATGAATATCTGCAAGTAGGTATATATTTATTTTCTTAATTTTTTTTTTTTTTAATTTTATTCAATTATAATATATATATACCTGATATGGGATTTTATTATTATCATTATTAAAATATCTTCTTTAACGATGAATTCAATTATATAAATGTGATACAATTTAAAGAAGAAAAACAAAATTGAATTAAAGTCTTTTTAGTATGAAAATACGGGAAATAAAAATCATTTCTCTTTACCGTATGACAAAAACGAATGAAAAAAAAAATACTTTAATTCAAATTATAAATTATTTTATATTTTTTTCGATATCAATTGAATTTGTGTTTTAAGGAAATTTCAAAAATTTGGGTTACCCACATATGAATTTATGTACTTTTAATTTTTTCATTGAGTATCCTTTACAAATATTTTTTTTTCTTTTAAATTATATTATTGTTGTCAGTCAGTACTTTAGTGATATCATCGATGATTTCATGCATTAAAACTTCATAATCAAAAATAATTAACCATATGATTTTTATTCAGAAATTTCAACCAACATAAAAGCATAAATTTTCCAATATCTGATTAACAAAAAATTTATAATAATAATTTTACTTTCTAATTTTCAATTTCTTCCCACAACAAAGAATAAAAAATTCTCTGAAATTCTGATCTAATAAAAAAAAAAAATTACCAATTTTGTTGGGTCAAATAAAATTCATTAAAAATCATTTACTCAGCATGATATTATTTCGTTCAGTTATATGATCTATTAAAATTTATGCAACTATCTAACATGCAGAGATTTTATTAAGATTTATACATATAAAATTCTAAGAAATAAAATTAACGGTAATAAAATATGATACTTATTTTAACTGCATCACATTATTAATTCTAAAGAATCTGAATTAGTATATATTTAATTTAATATCTAAATATATCATTAAATAATTTATCATCTGCATTTTTTTTTTAACAAATTTTCAGTACATAAAAGTATCTAGCTTTTTTTATATATATCTTTAAATTTTATTTTAAAATTCTCATATATAATTCAATTCTACCTCTTAAACAAGCAAAGAACAAAAAAAAAAACATAAATAAATTGAAAAAAATATAATAATAATAATGTACATTATACATCCTCTTAACCTATTGATTCTATCAACTTTCTCAAGTTAACTGGGGGAAAAAAACAACAAAATATTTTTCATTTTATATTTTAATTAATTATACCTAATAATGACACATTGTTATGAATGTTTAATATATAATAAACAGGTATTTTGTGCATTTATTTATTAGAAATTCAATTAATCTCACGGCAGGTAATTTATTTTTGATTTGAAAAACCCAGTAGGTAAATTTATGATATTTGAAATTATTATTTAAATGTTAATTTGATGTAATAACATTTTAACTGAAAATATAAAAATTTATAACTTCCAAAAATTGAATAAAAACGGAAGTTAAAGGATGAATAATTGGCATTTCAGGATAAATTTTTGAAGTCAAAACATTAACTAACGCACGCAATATTCATCCTGGCACCCTAATATATTTTAAATTGCGTCAATATTTTTTTTTTTGTAATTTTTCATTTATATTTACAAACAAAATTGATTTTTGTGTTTGACTTTTGAATTAAAACTTTTTTTTATTAAGTTTAAAGAATCTAAAGATTCATGCACATATTTTCTTAAAATTTATGTTTTGATTGAATTTTCATTGAAAAAAAAAAGTACATAATATCCAATGAATTTTTCAAATCAAAAATATAACATTTCATAGAGAAAAGTGCATATATATTACACACATTTTATACATACATACATATTTCAGATATGTACATACATACATATATGTAATACTTAAATGTTATAATTTCTTTCTTTCATTAATGTAATTTTCGTTTTGATTTATACGTCCCAGCAGTCACGTTTATTAATTTATGGAGAAAGGGAACCTTCTTCCGATCAATATTTGCATGTAAAAATGAATGATGTCTATTAAGATGTTATACTTATACGTACGTATACGTAAATACATACATATGTACACATATGACGATCAGACGATGAACACAAATTTATTTATTTTAATTCACTTTCCTTTATAATATTCATATAGTATATGTATGTATGTATAGACTAAAAATTATAAACATGTAAGTACTCATATGTGAATAATTTTGATATCAGAAAGTTTTTACATTTACAATTTTATGATGAAAGTAATATGAAACCAATGAAGATTAATTCTTCTAAGAGTCTGCCAACCAAGTAAATTGATTAGATTTATGTTCATTCATATATCGTCTGAAGATATTTTTTGAATCAATTGATTTGATTGGTTTTAGTAGAAAAAGAAAATTATAAGATTATTTGTAAGCTATTTTTAGCATATGAAGTAAAATTTAAAGAATTTCAATAAATTATAAATTATAAATATTCTATTTATGGTAAAAATTTAGATATACACGTTATTTTATTTCATGTAAACAATTATCTTCAAATTTTGTAATTACAAATTCTGTTCAAACTTTCTGTGTATTGTATTGTCTCGAAAATAGTTCATAAGAATGAATTTTGTATTTTATAAATCATTTCACTTAACTCTAAGACTTACTTATATATATTCACACATAAACAATTTTTTTCTTTTTTTGAATATCAAAAAACTCTGATAGATATAAATATCTTTACAATTGCACCGATTATAAAATGTCATGTTTTTCCCATGTAATAAGCAAGTATGTATGTATGTATGTATTTTTTTTTTCATAGTACAATTTATTGCAGATAAACATTTTTTTTTTCTTATTTAAACACAAAGAAATTCAATAGTCAAATATACATTTTGTATTCATAATACAATACACTTTTCAAATAATATTTTTAAGATTTATGTTTGAAATGGAAAGTTATATGAATAAATATGATAACTATACACAGTGTTAACAATTACTTTTAGTAAAATCTTACATATTAAAAAGTAAAGTGTTAACAGCATTATAATTTCTGTGACTTAACTTCTTCTTTTTTCTTTTTTTTCTTTTTTTTCAATGTTAGTAAAATTAATGAATTCATCATTTAAAAGATATTTTGTATTTATGAAGTATACTTTCGATTGCAAAAGATATGTACATACTTATAAAATGTTTTTCTTCTTTGAAATTTAAAAAAAAAAATAATTTTTAAAAGATTTAAATCTTTCATTTTTTTCCCAATCACGAGATGAAACGAAGCAATTTATCTTTATCTATACAATGAATCACTAAAAATAATGCACTTCTGTATTTTTTGCATTTGAAAAAAAATTTAATTCAAATTTGCAATATATCTACATTTATATATTTATACATATATGAATTTGATAAAGTAGCATAAATTCCGTTATAGCAATGCGTTTTAAATATCATATAATCGATAAGTCATTTGGTTAACTAATTTGATTTAGAGATCGAATTTATTGGCGTTCGTTTCATGATAGCACTCCAACAGTGCTTGTGCGCTAACACCTTTGCACGACAATTGTTTCTTTCTTTCTTTTTTTTTTTTAATTTCGTATTTTTTTAATATTCATCAGACAAAGTTAATCTAAAAGACATTATACAAAATACCACAGGTGATGGTATGTATTATTCAAATGCATCACCTTGTCATTTCATATAAATTATGTGCGTTACAACAGACCGTACCTTTTTGGTAAAATATAATATGTATGTATATTATATAGCGAATATGTCTTTAATAAGTGACTTTAATGAGAGTTTTCAATGGTTCATTTATTCAGTTTTGCATTTTATGTAATGAAAAAGTACAACAACAAAAAAAAAAGAAGAATTAAGTACTTTGTCATGCAAAATTTCAAGATATCTCTTGCTTTTTTCATTAAAATTTTACACATGTCAAAAAAGGTTTTTGTGCAAAAAAATTTGAATTGCAAATCAAAAATATTCTGTATAATTCAGAAGGAATCATTATAGTCCAATTTTAACGATTACCGATAAAGATATTAGTTATAATTTTTTTTATGAAAATTTTAAAAGAAAACAAAAATTTTATGTATGTTCTTTCGTTCATTTTGTGTTCATATGCCGACTGTAATTTTTTTTTTTTTAACTAAAATATTTAATGTGAACCTTGACGAGAAGGTTATTTCATTGTTATTTCATATCAACTTTTAATAAAATCATAAATTATAGACGATTTAAAAAAAAAAAAAAAAAAAAAAAGATGATGTGCAATGATAGATGACATTTTTCTAGAATTTCAAGAATTATATTGCATTTGTGCATTTTAATGATGAGTTTGCTATTGATTAAGTAAAGATTAATGATGCATTGTAAATATAGGTATATAGGAATTTTGTTTTTTTTTTGTCTGATGTACATCAAAGGTAAATTTCATTCTAATTGAATTGGCATTTACAATCAAAAAAGATAAGTAATGTTTTTCTTTGCTTTTATATATATTAACACAAAAGAAAATAAATAAAGCTCAATTTATTTGATTTTTTCTTGAAATTTTGCGATTTATCGTTTGACGAAGGACTTTTAAAGTAAAAGTAAATAACAATTTATAATATAGATTTTTTTGAAATCTCAAAAAATTGAAAAGTTTTCAAATTCTTTTAAAAATCTTCTAGAATAAAAGCTTGCCATTGTCATTTACAGTGTTTTCCACAAGAGCGTGCACGCCATAACTAACTTCGTTTTTTCCCGATAATCACGAGTCATTGTAATTGCTATTTGTTTTTAGCAAGTAATAAGCTATTGCGCTATGACGTATTAATTTTTCCAGTTGTCTTCGAAAATTGAATGAGTTAAGGTAGAAATTAAAAATGAGCTCAGTGTTTAAGAAGCGTTTTGAAGTAGTGCTTTTAGTTGACCACTCTAAAGAGCCAAAAATGTCGTTGAAAGTCGCAGCGAAATGTACTAGAACATCAAAATCCGTCTTGAAAAAGTAGGTTAACAGATACAAACACATATGAGACGAGCTTGGTGAGAAAAAGGAGAAGTAGTGCTTCAAAGCAGCGTAAACATCCGTTGAAGGTCCATGTTTACAGGTGCTTCTCAGCAAAAGTATTTGGGAAGCATATCACTTTTACAGAAAACTTGAATGCAGTAAAAATAATAGATTTATACAAAAAAGGATTATTAAAGTCTGCAGAAATGCTATATGGTAAAACTAACATCGACTGGGTTTTTCAGGAAGACAATGATCCCAAGCATAAAAGTGACCTTAGAAATTGCAAAGAGCAAAATGTATAAGCAAGAGCAAAAAAAATATAAAAAGCATAAAAGGTTTGAAATTACATTTAGAAAGAATATGGAATGGTTTGCCTGTCACTTAAAAATTGTATCACTTAATTATTAATAATAAGAGACTGGGTATAGCATATTAAATGACTGCGCAGTAGTATTTATTTCGTATGGTCTTTTAATAAATAAATATACTTTTAACACTGTAAGTAACAAAAAAAATATATAACCACAAACGAAATTTAAAAAAAAAATTAGTTTTTAAAATTATTACCTTATATATTGCAATCATGAAACAAAGTTAAATTTATCTATCATGCTAATAACGTCACAAAATAAGCCAACACCAAACTTCAATTACATTCTACTGATTGTATTTCTTCAATTACATTTTCAGTAGTACATTTTTGATAAATCTGCAAGTTATTTATGTATATTTGCAATGGGCTTAACAAGGAGAAAATGAAAAATATATATTCAATATAATTTACTAGTATAATATTTATTACATTTCCGTAAAAATGGCTACAGGCTCATAAATGATAATATACTTCAATAAATCTATCTTCGAAAGAAAGGTATGCATTTGCCGATTTGCGTATACTTTTCACGTTCTAATTTTCTTATTGAACCTTAACAAAGTAAAATCTAATGAATTATTTTCAAAATAAAATAAAAAGCCCTTCTATTTCAATTCAAAACAAATAAAAAATTATAGGTATATATATATGTACTTTCACATGCTTTCACTTTATTGTACATATTGAAAAAATAAAATGAAAAACAATTGATATTTTGATGGACACTGTGTATACAATTAACATCTTGAAAAATAATGTAAAACGTAACAGTATATATGTACATGGAAAAATACATAAATTTAAGAAAAATATCTTATTCAAAAATCAATAATTCTTCTTGAAAGGCAAATTATTTTTTTTTCTTTTTTTTTTAATTGTATTTTGTCAGTATGTAATTAAAATTAAAAATTATATTTTATACATGTGTACATTTGCTGCGTGCAAAACATATTCGTGTAATATTTAATTACACCCATTCATTATTTCTGTTATTTTTTTTTTTCCTTCATAATTATTTAAAATTTCATTTAACACAAACTCTGTAATTAATACGTTTTTTTTAATTCGAATAACAAGCTTGCTATATTGCTGCTGAAACAACAACATTTTTCATTTTTTGATTCACAATTTTTTTTTTTATTCACATTTTATCGTAATTCGATCAATTATGAAACGAATATTTATTGAATGATAAATAAAATCAAAATACAATCAGATTAAATTAAAATAATCATACTATTATGTTTAATTGTAAATCATATAAAATATTTCCTGAATTTTTCTTTTTTTCTTTGTGGAATATCTCTTATATTGTTAATTTATACGATAAAACGTAAAATTTAAAAAAAAAAAACCGCGTGTACAACAAAATTTATTACGTGTAAAAGAAATTTTTAATTGATATTTTCTTAATAAATCTAAATTTACATTTTTACAAAATGCGTTCATGAAATAACCAATTTCTTTTTTTGTATTGTTTTTTTTTATTTTAATTTTTTAATAATTAACCTTTCACTTAAGAAAATATATATCCATAACATATTTGAGAAGATATATACAGCAGCGTGTTGAACATTAAAAATTACAAAAAAAAAAATTTATTTTATAATTGGGAATACAAAAAAAATTATTTCTTTAAATCTGAAATTTAACCTCTTTACACAAGAAAATATATAAATTTTAACTTTTTTTTTTTTTCATTTCTTTCTTTACAAGTTCAAATAATACATTTCTTCTTAGTATTTTCTTTTTTTCTTTTGAAGTACACGTTTTTCGACATTGTATACCCAAAAAAAAAAAAACACCAACAAAATACAGAAACAGAAGCCTGAATAACTGTCAATATTTACATGATATCATAAATTGTTTTCTTGTTAAAAAAAAGAAGAAAAAACAGTATGAAAATAAACTCTTTATCTTGAACCTTTAAGTTCAATTGTAAATTTAACGGAACAAGAAAAAAATAAATTTGTATATTAAAAATAAAATAAATTACATTTTTTATTTTATATGGATATTTAAAAACAAAAAACAAAAGAGAAAAACAATGAAATTTATTAAATTTAAGTATAAGAAATATTTAAATGCCAAAAGTGTGATTTTTAAAAGTGATTTATGCACGAATTGTTACTTTTTGTGCGTATTTTTCAATTAAAATTTATATTTTGGAAAGAAAAAAAATAATAATTGTTTTGGTTATGACTCACTTAAACTCTTTGGTATATTCTTCAGTTTCATTTTCATATGATTTTGTATTCAACAAAATTAATTTGAAAATATGTATAACAAAGTTGTGACAATGAACTTACTTATACCTAAATTTTTTCTACATCATATTAAAATACATAGTTTAACGTGAAATACGAACCACAGTTCGTTGCTAGAATTTGTTTTATTAAAAAAATTTTTAGAAATGTATATTATCTATACATTTAATGCAGCTTGACCAGAATGGATTAAGCTAAAGATTAGTATACTAGGCGAACTTGTGTTGTGTTTTATACAAGTACTATACTCTATACAACAAATTTCTTCACTGCAGGTCTTATGGAAATGTTCATTTTTATCCAGTGTCATTACACTTAATACTTTTAATAGTAGTATACTAAGCTACTCATACTCATACCATATACCCCAATCTATTATATGTGCAATGAGACGCTGGATAAAAGTGCCGGTGATGAAAATCAGAAACACATTTATGTAATTACTCAAAGAAGAAACAAGACAAAATATGTCCATAAGACCTGCAGTGAAGAAATTTGTTGGATAGAGTATAGCTATGTCGAAGAAATCTGTGCTATACGAGATTTGCAATATAAAAAAAATAATAATGAAAATTATTATTGAATTACTTTAAATAAATTAAAAATTTATCAGTATTTCAAAATTAAATTACACAATAATATCTTAAATAAATCTTCAATTTTTTGTACATAAATAACCCTTTTCTTCTAGCTATTTTCCTAAAAAAAAATAATAATATTGTATCTGTTGAAATTGAATTCCACCTAAAAATATTAAATAAATATAAACAAAGGCGTAGGGAAAAATTGGGTTATGTTATAGAAAATTTCTGTTTTAAAAACAAAACCTCTTGTTTACAAATTTTTATGTTACGTATATGAATAAGCATTTTACACAAAAACCATAACGACAATAAAATACAGTCGGGATCAAAATTGAGAGGACATTTGGATTTTATCAATTCAAAACAATTATTTTTTTAAATTACCAACAATTAATGAATTTAATTATTATTGATCATAAATATTGGTCAATCTTTGTATTTTTATTTTCCATAATAATATTTATAATAAACATTTTTTTTAAAAATAAGAATTTCTTTTCTAAAACCTTATTTTAAACAAGTGTCCTCTCAATTTTGATCCCGACTGTATGTATGTATTTACACTGTTTGGTAAATTATATCATATAGCTTCTTATAACGTTGTAGGTTATACCATCATGTAATATTTCACAGAAAAATTATATTTTGCCCATAGAATTTCAAAAAAAAAAAAAAAAAAAAAAAAAAAAAAAAAAAAAAAAGATTTATTATTAAGCATTCATCAAAAAAAATTTAGCTTGAAGAATATTTTTTGTATCTGTAAAATATATGTATTACAAATTCAAATAAACCACACCGGATATGTATACCATACCTTTTTCAAAGAGAAAATTCATTTTTCCGAACGCATTTCAAAGTTTCATGCGATTATGAGAATGAATTATATGACGGGAATTTACAATACTTAATCAATTTTTATCTTTTCAGGTTGCGGAAAGCAATTATCTTAAATTATTTTACATGCACCTTAAAAATATTTATAAATAATAATTTTTTAGACTTTATAGTTAAAATATTTTCAATGGAAAAATAATCAAGAGAGAGAGAGAATGAGAGAGAAAGAGCAAGAGAAAAAAAAAGAATTAAACAATGTTAATGAAAATATGAAAATGAAAAAAAAAAAGTTAACTTTTTACACTTTCAGTCATTAATTTTCTATATGTGTAATAATTGACAGCCAAAAATAATTTACTTCCTTAAAATAAGAAAACAAAAAAGACGTACCTATAAGAAGAATAAAATAACAAAATCTTTATTTCTGTGAAAAACAAATTATTGATTTTAATTTCACTTTAATTTTGTGCATCATATAATCGTACCCACAACATATAATATATAAGGAAATAAATAAGTATATACTTGACATTTATGTGTATGTGTATATGTGTTGTTTATACGTACGTATGTAATTTTTTGTCAAAAATTTTCTCTTCTCCTTTTCCTGTTAATAATATAATGAAAAATTTAACATGCGTGAATTTCTCATTATAATGTCATTATCATCGCTTAAAAATCAGGTTTGAATCATTCGTAATAAAATTATTTTGAATAAATAATTTATTTTTATTTGCTGTCCTCACATATAAACGGTAAAATTATACATACTTCCATACATACATGTAAAATTCGTGCTTATCAATTTATAATAATGACTATAAATTGCACTTCATAAATTTGAAAAAAAAAAAAAAAGTTCATAATGATTTGGCACATTTTAGTAGCAATTAGTAAGTATAAAAAATCTCTTAATGTACATATGTAATGTGCATTTAAGTATCATAGATATTTTTCATAAATGACATTTTAAATGTTTTTTTTTTTTCTAAACAAATTTAATTCAAATTTCACCTCAACAACATATTCAAGACTTTTATTGACTACTGTTTCAAGATGTAGATTTCTTATTCTATTGTAAAATGTTAAAATGTATTCTTGTCTTGGTTTTTTCTCTCTTCTCTTTTTTTTTTAATTTTTCTACAGTAGCTATAGTTTAACAAATAATAGCTTATTGAAATTGAATTTGATTTCATTATTCTCTAATAAAAACGAAATTTCAATGTCGATCTTATCAATATTTTTTTATCTTGTAAATTAATCTCTATAAAACTGCATATACTTAATTGTAATAGTATCTGATGTTAATAGTCTAAAACATAAAATCAAAAAAAAAAAAATTCAAAAAAAAAAAAAAAGACCTGGAAAATATTTCAAAAGAGACTTTAGAAAGTGTAAAGAATCCCATTTACTAGTTTTTTTTTAAATTATATTCTTGTCATTTAAAATTTCTAATGTATGTCATTTATTTAACGGTAATTAATGTCCTATTACCATAGCGGATGTTTTTTTTCTTCTTTTCTTAGTATATCCCTTTAATGTGATATATGTACGTAAATGTATGTGTATATATAAATATACCTAAATATGTATCTTTTCAATGCCGATACATGTATCTATAGATTTTAAATTTATTCACATATTCTTCCTAAGGCTTCTCTCATTTTTATCATTTATTATAGATACAAAATACCCGATTAAAATCTTGACATCTTGTAATAGTCATTAAGATTTTCAACTAAGATAGTGTAACTATTAATTTTATTTTCAAGTTCTACATGTTATGTATTAAAGTTTTTTTCAACATTATACGAGTATGTGCAATAATTTGTACTGTCCAATATATTGTACATACGCGTATATATTACATATGAATGTATATATCTATATTTTCAGTATATTTTTTATTGATACAAACTTGCAATTTCTCTAAAATTTCATCTTTTTTTTTTTTATAATTTATTGTTGCTTTGTATTTTGACTTAATGTCAATTGTTTCAAAACAAACCAACAAAAAATAATTACAAATAAATATTTGAATATTTTTTATGATTTATTGAATATCATTTAGAGAAAGTTATATTAGTAAAACAGAAAAATTTTAGATTGGAAAACCAAGCCTCTTATTGTCCCTATATATCTTTTGAATATGTCGGTGTTTTCAAGATAAGTTTATTAAAATCTTTTTTTTTATTCGGTTTACAATTTTTTACTCCTTTTTACACTCAAAATTCACAGTTACACTACAAAAAAAAAAATTTGCTAAGATACATTATTTTAAAGGTTGTTGTTATTTCAACTATGTAATAGATATGTATATGTATATATTTTTTACATGTACTCGTACATTTTCAACTCAAACAACATTTTTTTTTTTGTTGTTGTTCAATTAACAGATCATGTTTCAATAACGTCAATCTTAATTGAACTATAGCATATGAAATACTGATCTATTGAAATGCATTTTATGTTGCATATTGAAATTATAACATAACAATTCAAAATAAAATTGTTGTAATGTAAAATTTGTTAAAGTTTGTATATGCATAAAATAATATGTATATACATACTTCATATATCATATAATGTTTCTACCCATGTTAACATTCTTTTGAAAATAAACAAAAGTCAAAAGATTACATAACGAAATTGAACTTTTCAGAATAAAAATATTTCAATGACACTTAACGATGATTTCTTTTATGTATTATAAGGTTGTTTTTTTTTTTTTTTCATAGATCAAAGAGACAAAATTGCATTATATCTACGAATTCTAAAAATGGTAAGTGTATAATTCATAGTTTATTATTAACTGAATTATTCAAAGAACTCGATTTAAACATGTAAATTTCAATGTCACCATTCCAAAAATGAAATTTTAATACAAAAGTGTGTTACAACAAATATGGAATTTGGTCTATATTTCACAATTTCAAAATTTTAAAAAAAATATATATAAAACAGAAAAATAAAAAAAACAGCAAAGATACAAAATAAATTACAATTTTTACAATTGTTTTATTGCTTAATTTGATATTTATCTACAGAAAAATATAAAAAAAGAGGCGCTATACACAATAAAAACTTTATAAATTAGACAGTTACCACAATTATTGCATTATTACATCGTATTATATTAAAGTAATTTACTTGATGTCAAAATACATGAAGATCGCGAGTATATCTATCTATCGATTAAAATTGCATTTGCATAGCATTGTATATACATTGAGATATTCATATTCCTTATAGTTATTTTATTGCATTTTATACTTTAAAATAAAAATGATGATTAGGTGAAAATAGCCTTTCCCACGTTAATATACATATACATACATAATATGTATGTATATTTAAAAGAGACGTAGTAGCAATATAATAACTTTTACAAAAAATAATATACTACCGTGGCAAAAAACTTAATCATCAAATTGAATGCCATCATATACCATAGATCATGAATTACAGCAGTTAGATACTATTTATAAAAAGGAGAATATACTTTACTCATAGGTCAAATTAAATACTTGTCAACGTAATGGGATGGGAGGTAATACAATGCCTTTGGGTTTGTTTTTGTTTTCTATAGGTATATTAATACAAGATATCAACAATAACTGTATATGATAGCAATAGTGAAGGCATCATCATCATCATCATAATCATCCAACAACATTTCATATTATACATTATATTGATGATGAAAAAGAAAATACAAAAAAAAAAAAATGATTTGCTGACAAGAGCCTCATGGGCGAGAGCTATTAAAAATTACACATAATATATAAGCAACAATTTCACCATTTTATTAACATCTTGAAGGTATATATAAAATAAATTAGAAAAATTAATTAATATTAAACAAAAATTTATTGCACGGATTGTGTTTAAATTCAGAAGAAAATGTTACAGTACAGATTGATTTATTAAATCTTTTGTTTTTCAAAATGAGTACAGACATGTTACTTCTGAAACAACTATTGAATTGTTAAAAAGCACGTGATTTCATTGAGAAATTATCGAAAAAGACCTTCATTCTCAAAAGGACATTTTTAATTAGAATTTTTCAAGGTACAGGTACCATTATAGATATGCCAAAATGTCAAATTAATTCTTGAAGTGTGAAATTAAAAATTAAAAATATTTCATAATGCTACTTCTACCGACACTAAGGTGACTATTATTACCTTTAAAAAAATTCATTGAAAAATAAATTACACTTTAGAAATTTGTTGAAAGAACGTTTATTTACATATTAAAGTACTTTAATTCAATTTATTTATTTTATCATTGCCATTTTGATTAAATAATTTGAATTAATGACACAAACTACTAAATACTTTGTCATTAAATTTACTATAAATTGTAGAATTATAAATCATTCAAGGTATCTAAACTAACAACAGTAAAAATATATTAATAAAAATTTGTTTATTATACAATTACAAGTTGAACATAAGTTACAAATTTATCTGTAACGTAATACTGTCTATAAATTTTCATATAATTTTAAAAATATATGTACAATTAGTCATTGCGAAAAATTATGTAAGTGATTTGTGAATATGAAAATTTATTTGCATATTTTCAATAAAATAAAAAAAGTACAGAGATAAGAAGACATTGTGGCTTCAGATACAAACAAGTAAAAAATTTGCTTTAACAATTTTGGCAAAAAATTTACAATATTACGAATAAACGATTTTCTCTTATATAATGTTTATTTCAAATCAATTCTAAAAAAGTTGAGGTTGATGTTGAGTTAAAGTTCAAATTCTCATTTTTTAAATATTGATTTTTTTAATTATTGACTTTTATCGTGGTGGAGTGGGCGTAGGCCGTAGGGTGTTATTTTCTCTACATGAAGGTAAAAAAAGAATGAAAACTTAATATTTAAAGTGAAGTACACATTATCATTTTAAACTGACAGTTTTTTGCATAAGTGTCAGTTAAAATGATAATGTGTATGTGTAACTTACGGTAAAACTGATGCTGACAAAATGATTTCGTGGTTGTTCAGTTTTTTTCATCACCAGTCGACCACTGTCAGTTTAAATGATAGTGATCCCGTAGAAGCTTCGTTTACGAGTGAATTTCTGAAAAAAGCTATTTCGAAAATTCGAAATTATATTTTCGAAATTCGAAAATAGCTTTTTCGGAAATTCGAAATAAAAAATTTAAATATATAATCATTATTAAATATTGTTATGTAAAAAAAAGTTACTCTTTTGATTTGATTTCGAACACGCAAAAATACAATACTTTTTTGTTGAACATTAAAGATAAATCAAAGTTCAAAGGTTACTTACTATCTGATTTTCTTTTCATGTGTTCTGATTGAATGCGATTCATATAACAAACGAAATAAAACCTTTAATTATATCTTATTTAATATATGAACGTTATATGAAAATTCAATGACAATAATTTTTTATAGTTACAGAAATAATAATATAGAAATGAAAAGGTCATCATCGTCATAATGATCATATTGTGTATTGTATTTCTGGTATCTATTTATAACTTATTAGAAAAAAGTTCATCTTAAAGAAAATAATATCATCTATATACATATACGGAAGAGTTTAAGTGAATTATTTATCTATGTTTTTTCTTTTTTTTTTTTTTTTTTTTTTGTTTAACCTATGGAACTTCAACTTGGGAATTGGGATCGTCATAAAAATCAAAACATTTTACACTTTACATGAGTTTTAGATAATGAGTGATTATAAAAATCCATAAATTTCATTCATTTTTTTAAGATAATTTGAATTTATTAATAAACTATTTAATTTTAATGTTAAAAAAAAATTTGCTTGTATTTCATTAACTGATACAAAATCTTCATTTATGATTTTCTTCAAATTCAGATTTTCTATAGAGCTTGTTAAAAGTTTTATAGCATATGCATGAACAACACTACGAAAAGCAGTCAAGAAAATCTTAAGTTAGCTTGAGGTAGTTTTAAACTCAAACTTGAGCTGTTATGCTATCGAAGAAGTTGAAAATGAAAAAAAATATTTTATGCAAAAATGATGTTTCGTGTTAATTGTTAGACGCACAAGAATTTCTATACAACTATAGATGCAAAGTATCTTTACCATAACCCATTATAGTAATCTTATCACTTATTGATTGTACACAGAATTATTTAGAACCATGATTAACAGTAGAACCTTGATTGTATAACACGACATTATCAATTTCATAGAACATTTCTTATTTACACATGCTGAGAATTGTATGCAAAAATTGTATAATATACATCGTCTTGTATGTACCAACAACATACTCGTATACATATTATAGTAAACGGTATTTGTACTTGACCAAGGCCTCTATGATAAGTACCAAACAGGTAAACATAAATTTTCAAATGTATCTCCCGTAGTGAACTTAAAAGTAATTACAACTTTTGTATATTTGCATGTGGGCGATGATACTGTTACTTGTTAGTTCAATATAATAAATGTGATCGGGTAATATGGTTTGTCATTTAATAGTTACGAAATTTAAACATTTGTGTTTTTTGTTTTTTTATTTTACGTATTTAACAAAAATTATTTTCAATGAAATGGAAAATCTAAGGGTTTTGTTTTACTCTTAAAACCTTTGAAAATTATTAATATTAATTTGTTGTTGAATAAATTCAAATTAAAATTCTCATTATTATAATCACAATGGTTAATCATGAATTTAAAATTGAATTCATTATTCTTTTTACGTGTTTGGAATTGTCTAGATAATTTCTACATAATTACTGTTATAATCTTTTTAAAATAAGATTTTTTATTTAAGGTAAAACTTTGAAAAAATAATATTTTCAACAAGTATAAATATTATAGATACTTTAAGCATCTAAAATCAAAAATATTCAAAATATAAATGTACATAGAATAATGGTTTACCTATATACATATTATTTTGAACAAACAAGTTACAGTATTTTGATCTAGGCGCCAGATCAATGCGCTTTGAATGATTATTTATCAACTTGTAAAATATTTAAAATGATCGAATTACGATTACAGCATCAACACAAAAAAAAAGTATCTGTTGGTTAAAAATTGCTACCTGTATTACTATTTTAATTAATTAATATAAAATTTACAATACTAATTTATTTATAGAGGATTTACAAAGTCATGCCATTTTAACATAATAAAAATCGTTAAAAATCTATCTTTGAAAAGATTATTAATTATGTACTTTATAGAAGGTCGATTTGAATAACTTGAACAGAAAGAATAAAACATAAATTCAATCATACATAAATATCATCACCACATATAATGACGATAGTTTACCTTACAAAAAATATGTGTATGAAGAAAAAATATGTTAATTACTATATGAAAAGCTTTTAGCACCTGAATATTATTATGAGAATAATTACTGTAATTTAAGTCTTTTAACTTCACTTTTAACTCCTCACATTCAAAATTTAAATTAAAAATTGCATAACTTTATATGTAATTATTTTTTTTAATTTTCTTTTGTTCAATTTATTTTTTTGTTTTTTCTTATTTAGATTTTTATCTATGTATATGACAAATATTCAATCACGAATCTCTTGTATCCAAAAAAAAACACAACAACAGAAAAAAAAATAAATAAATTAAACAACTTGACCTGTTTGATAATATCCTCGTATCTACATACACATGCATGTATGTACATATGATTGATTATATGTTTTTATAATAAATTTCTTGTACAGAGGATTTCTCAATGATTAAATAATTTTTATATCGAAACTTAGATAGACTTACTGCTAAAAGGTTATTATTTGAAGAAATTATAGCTTCTATTGAAACGTCATATAATTATTAAATTGAAGAAAGATTCGTGTACTTTAATAAGCTTAAAATAATTCAGTTGGTAAGTCAACTAGTACATTCTTTTCCAAAATTAAGCCGATTTTTTTGTTGAAATTCAAATCATATGTTAAGCGAATATATCAAAGGATATTTGAGTTATTAATTTCAGTAAATTTGCATATATATATACATATATATATATGTATGTATGTACATAATATAGTGTATAATACGACATACACGGTATATCTTTTAAAATCCTTTTATTGTGTTGACAATGTACTTCGTACTTCTTTATTATGTAGTTCCTCGTACTTGAAGTTCAAAAGTTCAAATTTTACAATTTATCTATGTTTCTATTTTGAAGTTGTATTACATACAAAATATATTTTCCTGTGGTAAGATAAATATGCATAAAAAAATTTATTTGATGGAAATCATTTAATATGAAATGATAATGGACTACATTTTAATTGATTCAAAATAATGTTGTCTATATGTTTCTGTACTAAGTACTTGCATGGGTATGTGTACTTTTCTATATATCTTAATCAGTATTACAGAGTTTTTAAATATTAAATCCGTTTTATTATTATGTTATTGTTATAATTTGGAAAAATAAAGACCATTTTAACCTTTTAATCTCCATTGTATTTTAAAATCCACATTTCAATAATATATGGATTACTTGTTTCATGTAAACGTCTTCCAATTCATTCGTTATGAAATCTCTTTATAGATACTTATTTACTATATTCTATTATTATTTTTCTTTTGTTTCATTTATCGTAAATCATACAAGGAAATAGTTTAATCGTGTGCTATAACATGAATCATAATTCATATACCAAAAACAAATTCAGAGACTATGAAGTGGTTAAAAGTTTAATCGATGAAAATAAACAGAAATTACCTTATGTGATATTGTGATTTTAGCTTTAAAAGATACTATCTGAAAGTTAAAATTTTTTTGTTATTAAGATTTCACAAGAAAAGATATGATTATGCATATAAATATATATTACAAAACTGATAACAAAAATGAGTTATAGATCCACTTTCTGTTTTCAAGGTTCTTCATCTAGAAGAAAATTATATAAAACATGATTTATATAACAAAAACATGTAGGTAATTGTGCATAATTTAAATGACCTTTAATTTCCATACCATGACCATATTTAACGTACTTATTTTTCAGCTACAAATTTGTCTAGAAACTGTCAGATTGTCGCTATAATCAAAATTCATATTTTCCATAATTTATCACAAAACATTTAAAAAAATTATACTACCTTACAAAAGGACTATAATTTTAAAAGGTGTTATCTGATGATAGAAAAATAGCTCCGAGTTCTGATCAATAAATTATCTGGATATATTTCACACTCGTGATCCAAATGATGGTTTACACATTTACAATTTATAAGGATAATGTGATAAAGGGTTAAAGTAGAATGTAGATGTGGTTAAAGAAAAAATGTCTAGCCTTATTCTTTTCATTTTCATTTTCAATTACCTGTATGTGTGGCTTACGTTATAAATTTTAATATTGCTTTCAATATTTTTGTTTTCCAAACAAAGAGTATTTTCCAATATCGTAAATTTGAAAAAAAAAAATAAAAATACAATACATTTTTTAAGGTAAAGAAAAATTGTACCAGCACTTTACTTCATGATGTTCAAAAATGGCAATAAAATAAATAAATGTGTTTTTTGTTTTATTTTACATACTGATGTGCATTGGGCAAGTTATTCTGGCACTTAGGATATTGCAACGGTTATACAAGCATTTCAATAAAGTATTAGTACATAGTAAGAGATTGTGCTATTGCAAATTACCTATAAGATACAATTGTTTTGTCTGAGACATTTTTGAAAAACAAAAATAAAAATTTATTAAAAATAAAAACCAAAAATGTTGTAAAGCCTGATTTTAATATTCTGATTATAGTATGTCGATTGGCACTTGTTCACTTATGTATTATGCATAGAAAAGTAAAGATCGACTGACCAAGATCACGAAATTCAATAATGAAAAAATAGTGCAAAACTAAAAATATGTTCCAAATCCGCCATTGTACCATGGAACTGAAAAACACATATTAAAAATGCCAAATATACAAAGTAGATAGCATATTTCATGAACAAGAAGTATCAAGGTACCTATTAAAACAATTTTTTTTTCAATTCGTATATTTTTTCTTACGAGTATTTTCAAACTAGAAACGAACTTGTACAACAAATTTAACAAAAGTAACATAACAACAACAACTGTGAATGAACATAGAATTCACTTATGTTTCATTATCTTATCCAAAATCTAAAGTACAATATGCAATTCTTGTAATATGCGTCTACTTTTTCATGTGCAGATTTACATACATTCAAATTAATGGACTATATATTCAACGCACATGAGGCATTGGCATTTAACCAGAATTTCAAGTGAAACTTTCCATTAAATGTGATCGATACTCAATTTATTATTGAACATGTCAAAAACATAATAAACTTCGAAATCAATAATCATTGAAATATTTCTAAATGTTGCGAGTAATACCCACTGATCTAGAAATGTATTTGGCTATACATGTAGAAATCCTCGTTCAGAAGAAAATCTAGGACTATATGGTTTCTAAAATCTAGAATATTGAGATTCGAATTCAGAACACAAACATCATACATCACGCATAATATAGGTACCTACTTACATGTCCCACTAACTTAAAAAAAAAGAAAATTTGTTTAGAATGTTGAATACAAAATCAAATGTCAATCCGAAAGGTGTTAGAATGAATAATTACTCACAAAATTACAAGCTTTTGTAGGAAATCTAGTAAGAAAAAAAGATTAATTAGAGATAAAATATTTAATAATTTGCTAATGTTCAAATATCCTAGAAGAAGTGATACAATAGATTGATAAATTATCTTCGATGTCAAGGATTAAACAATGCATGTATCTTGAATAATGACTCCGCAACAGTTTCATAGTTAACCTAAAAATTAATAAATTATATCTATCTATCGATTATTTATTATGTATGATAATGGCACACTTATATGTATGTTAAAACAGATATTTTTTACACATTTCCTATTTATTTATTTTTAAAATCAAAAGATAAATATTTTGAAAATCTTCATAAATCGTTTTTTTTTCTTTTCATTTTTCAAAATATATTGCAGTAATTTTAAAATATTTTTTTTTTACTCAATGCTAAAATTTCAATTAAACTGACTTTAAGAATAAAATTTTCTAATTAAATTAAAGCCATTAAATATGGAACATACACGAAGTAATTAAACGAATTTTATTGAATTGTGTTTAGATTATTTCCTTCTTGTTCAAGTGTTAAGCAGAACCTACATAGGTATGTAGTTTCACAAAACACTGGCACTGTTTGAAAAACGAATTTGCATATAAAATGTTTCAGAACGCATTAATGAAAGCGTTATTACAGAAAATTTATAGAAAACATGAAAATGATTTTTTATTTTCAAAACGCACAACATTACAGCAAACCTACCTACGCAATATGTTGAAAGTTAACAGATTGTGTCCCTGATGTTTAATGAAAATTCACAGATCGAAAAGTACTTTTGTTGACAGACATTAGCACTTAGGAAAATCAATTATCGAAGGATATTTTCCTGATTTAAATATTTATGTTACACAGAAATTTCCTTATAATCAACACAATTTACAATTCAGTTGTATATTAATCGGAAAATGAAGAGTGTCATAAAAATCAATGACTATTCATGGTCATGTATATCGATATCTCAGCACAATAATACATTCATTGAAATGCTTTTTTGATTTGCTTCTCGCGTGCTTGTGAAATAATTGTATTTAGCAAAATTTATAAGATTTAGAAAAAGAAGCAACATATTACCAATACATACTAATTTATTAAAAGATTAGTAAATATAAAACAAAATTTTTTTTAAATAATTAACAGAAAATTTAAAAAAATAAACAAAAGACTTTAGAAGACTACATATTAAATATTAAAAACAAAAAATCAAAGATTGGCTTTAATGATCCTTTGTTAAGTTAAAGAAACAATAAGTTTGATTTTAAACGAATTTTTTTTTCAATGCATAACCTGAATTAAGCTTTAGTTTCGACCAGACAACTTAAGTTCTTTCGAATTTCACGTACATAATAAGTTGATTTTTATTTTTTTTTTTCTCTTCTGTTCAGTTCAAATTTGAACACTTTTGTTTCATACATTATCGATTTCTAAAATATAATTTTTATTTTATTTATATCCTTAGGCTAAAAGTAGTAGATAATAAATAATTGAAAATAGTCTATCAACTCTGGCATTATAATAATTTTAATCTATCAGCTGTTTGTATAAAATAAACAAACATCATACTAAATAGAAAATTGATCACTAATTCATACTATAAAGTTATTATGTACATAATATACAGGCTACTGCAAGTTGATGAAAAGTGTAATTTTTCTTGAAAATATATTGCCTGAAAACATTTTATTAAAAATGTACATATGCACATCTGTACATACATAATATATAAGTACCTATGTATCATAGATACATATACATAGATACTGATGCATATTATTTCAGCATGATAATAAATGATAAAACAATTATTTGCCTCAAGTTAAAATAACTAATTAGATATAACTGTATTTACAAGTATAAATTTGTGATTTATTTTTTAACATTTAATTACAAGTATTTGACTGTTAATAAAATTATTTAATTTTCATTAAAATTAATTGTTATGGGAAAGTAATTACAAATTGTAATTTGTTACTCATTGAAATCAATTAATACTTTTAACATTCAATATACTTCAAATTTAATCAAGATCGAGTTGTTTGTATTACCGTGAATTTTTTAGAAACAATTTTTTAAAATTCAAAATAAAAAGTAAAATTTTTATCGAAAGGGAAAGGGTAATTTAAGACAAAATAATATAAAATTAATGATTTGATAATAAAACAAAAAACAAAGAGAACAAAACCCATTAAAATATCCGGTTTGGCTTTTATTCTTTACATAAATTATGTACATATCTTAAGCCAGAATAATCCTTCAAATGTTCTCTTTACCATTTATATAGCATTCTCGTGGCTAAAAACATAACAAATTTTGGATTATTCTCCAGATGAACGTATATGTACATTTATTTGGACACGCATCATTAACTAAAATTTAAGAAATAAGCAAAAAAAAAAAAAAAAAAAAAAAAAAATGAATATCTTTGGCTTAAGAATAATTTTGGTTTTTATTTTTTATTAGTTTTTATTTTTTTTATTTTTCAGATAATTTTATTAAAACGTCGGTTCTTTTGTTTATAATATGTATGAAAACAAGTTAAAATTGTAAAAAATGAAATAAAAAACAGAACGATTAAATATGAAAATAACATCTTTAAAATGTAGATTAAATTAAAAGAATGAATTTTTATTAAATGTTTTTATCATTTGTCTTGTTTTTTTAATTTTTTTATTTTTTGTTTTAAGACAAGAATTAAATTCAAATTACCGTCAATATACGATTCATTGAAAGTACATAAATAATATAGAATGTTCTCCTACAGAATGAAATTGGCTTTCATTTTCAAAGTGAAATTTATAAAAATTACAGGATGAAAAACAAAAAAGGGTAAATTCTCTGCACCAACTATTCGGTTGAGATTTTCAAATTTTGTTTCTGCTTTGATCTTAATTCAATCACCTTTTATATAGGGAAATACTCATACATATATAATACATATTTTATATTGATTAAAAATTTGTTAAATTTCAATAGTTAAGCGAAAAGCGATTGATTAGTTTTTAACCACACTTCGTTAATAAAATTTTCTTTTTTGCACCCATACATACATATCTTGTAATTTACATACATACTTACTATGTCATTGTTTCATGACGAATTTTATCACGATGAAATCAAACTCATCACCTATTGAATTGAATATTCATTTTTCACTGTATGTTTTATTTAAAGATCTAAATATAATTTAAAAAAATTAAAAATAGAATCCACTTGATATTTTGTTTTCAACGACATCGATTTAACAAACAAATTGGCGCCATTCACCATTAACAAGTTCAAAGTCATATAAAAAAAAAAAAAAAACAAGATAAGTTGATCCGTTTTCTTTATCCTGCATATGCATGAGTATGTATTATGACATTAGTATAGAAAAAAAAGCCAGAAAGAAAAAATTTAAAATAGTTGATTGATTACAATTTTTTTAATTACCTGCATGGAACAATGTAAGTAAAACAATGCATTTAAATAATAAAGAGAAAAACAGAAAAATAGATAATTAAAAGTAAAAACGAAAAAAAAATATAAAGTCATTTGGGCTCGTCCGGGATTTGAACCCGGGACCTCCCGCACCCTAAGCGGAAATCATACCCCTAGACCAACGAGCCAATTAATTAAAACAAAAATTAATTTTGAAATTAATTTCCTACATTTTTATAATTAATACCAAGCAAATAAAGATAAAAAATTATATGCTTAATAATTAAAAAAAAACTCTAGGAAATATTGACGAAATATACATACCAAAATTAATACGATCAATTAAAACCGCCAAAACCTTACAAATGTTTTCAATCTGGCAATACAACTGTCAGTTGTTTCAAAATTTCTTGGCATTCTTCTTCTTCCTTTCTTTATCAATTATTTTTCCTTTTTTTCTTAACAGCTGACAGTTGACACTGACAGGTCAGTGGGTGACAAGACAAACATTCCTAAATCCCTGGAGACGGTACAGTAAATTTGGTTTATTTTTGTTTTCTAATTTTTAAGCAAAAATGATATCGAAAGGAGTTGCTCTTGGCCGAACAATAGGAAATGTGGTTTTAAAAACAAATTTAAAACCAATTAATATTCAAGCTATACGAAATAGTGGTCATATGTAAGTATTTATATACAAAATTTATAAATTTTAGGTTATCAAAATTATGTAATATTTTCCTATAATATGGAGAAAAACTAAATTGTATAATTACTATATTTTTTTATTTCTTAAAGAGTGTCATATCGTCAGCCTCCTCCACCAGCTTCAAAAGCAACTAGAATTGGAGCTGAAGTTGTTGGAGCAGCTATGTGGTGGTGGATTTTATGGCATTTATGGCATGAACCTGATCATATTACGGTTGGTTTTCTAATATTTCTTTCATATAAAAAGAATAAATAAAATTAAATATTTTTAGGGAGAATTTCCATATCCAGATCCATCATCATGGACTAATGCTGAATTAGGAATACCTTCAGAATAATTAAAAACAAAGAGAACTTGAAAGTTTGTGTAATCTAGTGAATTTTATAAATTATAATTTAAAAAACGAATAAAAAGGCAAATCTTAAAAAAAAAACGAAATCATTTTTATTTTAACTTTTTTGACTACACAGCCTCAAAGTATAAAAATAACTTAAAAAAAAATAAACGTGATAAAACTTGAACTAATAACAATTACATTTTTTAACATAAAATAAATTATTCTTTATGTTTCATATAAGATAAGAACACATTATACAACATTGTTACAATGTTTATGTAAATTACTCTATATTTTGGTTGTAAATAGGTAAAATTGAAAAATTGTGCTGCTGGCCAAACACACCAGTCAACCTGTAACAAACAAAAAAAAATTAAGGAAATATTACAGAAACAAATTATATTCATAAAATTTTTTCTAATTACCAAATAGATCATTAAAAATTTTGATTTAATTTCTTGGGTTGATTCACTTAATGTCTTTCCTTCTAATAAACATGCAGGATAGAAAAATAATAAAAGACACACAGGAGACATAACACCCTAAACCAGGAAAAAAATAATTGAAAAATAAATTTTTGGTGCTTACTATTTGTTTCATACTTCATCCAATAAGATTTTATAAATTGTTGTCTTCGTATTTGCCACAGGCATTATATTATCCATCCATTTATAAAAGTAATGATGTAATGGACCTTGTAGAGAACCACATAAAAACATTCGCCCTAAAATTGATACAAGAAAAAATATAATTTAATATTGTGTACGTTCTAAAATCAAATTTAAATTGATCATTACAAACTCTATCCCAATCACAGCGTATATTTGAAATTGCTCTTTGATATTCAATTTCTTGTGAAAGCATATCACCAGCAGCCATCAAGATAGCTGAACTGACAATATTTGTTGTTAATAAATATTTTCCAAATAATTTATTCCATAAAGATCTTCCCCATGATTTTCTTTCATCAAAACGTGGTGTATCCTTTGTACGTGGTTGAGTCTTTATATAACGCAATGATTTTACATTTGAATAATTATTTCGTGTACAAAGTAAATAATTTTTATTAAAGCTAAAAGCGTATTTTCTTAAGACACAAAGTGACATATTTTTATAATTTTTTTAATTCTTTTAAATAATACAAATTGTTATGGAATAAATATGTAGCACAAGCCACAGGTACCTAGCTTAAGTTAAAAAAGATGATGCAAAATTATTTTAATTATAACACACATGACACAACACACGCACACGCACTATGAATGAAACATCAATTTGCAATATTCTTTTGTTTATTATCTTCTTCTTCCTAGAACATTACTTAATAATATTAATAAAATAAATTTTGTTTTGATTTGACTAGGAATTTTTATAAATAAATTGAGTTAAATTCCACTTCTTCTCCGCAATTCCCAACAAGTTTCAGTTTGCTTAATTCCACACAATACGATTCCACAAAAAAATAAAAACAAAAAAAAAATTTTTTTTAAAGTTTTATTTTGCACTAAATGTTAAGAATTAAAATATTAAAAGTAAATGTGTCTTAATTAATTTAATTAGAAATAATTTTATGCAAAAATTTGTTCAATTTGCACTTTCACATGCATCAACCCAGTCATTGTACACATCAATTGGTTCCGATAGAAAATTTATAGATGTTTGATAATCCTCCAAACATACTCTGCAAGTGATTCGTGCCGAGTTACGACTTTTATCCCTAACAAATGTTTTGAAAAAAAAGTACATTTTTAATAAAAAATTTCCATTATCACCAGACCAGACAAAATTGATAGAAAATATAACTTACATTTTCACTTCACAGGATTTTTCATGATTACAAAATGGACAATTGAATTGTTGATCCAGTGGTTGAATCGCCTTTATTTTTGGTGGTGGCTTTCTCTTTGACTTTCTTCTGGCCATTTCTTCGATTTTTCTTATCGTCCGATTACAAAAAACTTAAAGTATTAAATATTTCTTTAAATTTTCGAAGTTTTCTAAAGAAAAAATGTCCACTCCCACTGACTGAATTGAATGACAATTGACAATTTGACAATATTTTCTTACAAAAAAAGTGTTTATGTGTGCTGTTTCTTGGTTTTGTTTTTTTATGTGTACTATTGGCCAGGACCAGACCTGTCTTCTTTCAGCTTCAATAACCGTTTTTTTGAAAACAGAAGGCGAGTTCATTTGTAGTACATTTTATGATACAAATGAACTCGCCTTCTGTCATCAAAAAACGGTTATCGAAGCTGAAAGAAGCCAGGTCTGGTTCTGGCCAACGCTATTATTTGTTATTTTGTTTTATTTTACAGCTGTCTTTTTGACATCTGATATAATAATATAATCCTTATTCCTTTAGTTGGATTTGGGAAAACGTCATCAGTGTGATACGATTTTTATGTTAAATTTGTAAATCAAATATTTTGGAACTACATTTGTTAAACAAAAAGAATGTCTGAAAATATATGCGACCAAATTGAAAACGATGGTAAGAAATCAAGTATATTATATTCGAGTTGGACAATTGTATCTATTTTTTGTACCTTGTTTTGTTTAAACCAGTTGAAGATGTTCAACTTTAACACTACCTATTAATATTTAATAAATTTCATTTTTAGAATTCTTCAAGTCATTTCTTAAGGAGAAAGGTGATTCCTCAAAAACTACATCATCGTGTAACACAATATCATTTCCAGATCAAATAAAAAAGCTCTCTGAAGGACTAGATTCCTTAGCTAATGAATTACAATCACAAGTACGTGAACAGCATGGTGCACTTCTTTCACAAGCAAGTCATGCTGGAAGATTAGATAATGCATTAAATATAATAAGTTCACATATGGAAAAAATACAAATTGGTGCAAATCGTTTATCAAGTAATTTCAATGCACAATATAATTTGGTTGAGACACAAACAAGAGTTCTTGGTAGACTTCATGAGGCATCTCATATACTACGATCATGTAATAATTTTCTACATTTAGCAAATAAATTACGAAATACAAAAGATCCAAATAAACAAGCTCAATTTTTGTTTGAATTAGGTAAATAATTGAAATTTATTTTAAATTAGTTGAAAGTGATAAATATATATTTTTTTTTTCACAATAGAACCGTTAACAGAGGATCCACAGCTAAATAAAATTGAATTTATACAAGAAGAATATTCCTTTGTAATCTCGAGTCGTCAGCGGCTTAATAATTTAGCTCAATTAGACTTAATAAACGGTCTAAAGGATAGAAAAGAATCACAAGTTACGAATAGTTTACAGGTAAATTATTTACCTATACATTTTTTACTTGTATTTTTTAAAATCTGATTTTTTAAAATTTTCATATTAGATTTTCATTAATTTGCAAACTGTCGAGAAATGTACTGAAAATTTAATTGAAACTTTTATAAATGAAATTGCACATTCAATTAAAGAATGTTTTGCTGGAACAGATTTATCAAATATCAATTCATCTAAATTACAATCTTCTGATTTATCATCATCATCATCATCATCGTCAATCTCTAAAGACACTAATCGAACTCAATTACGTGGTCCTGGTAAAACTCCAACATTAACAACATCACAACATTTTCGTGCTAAAGTTTTAAAATCAATGCATTGGTTGATTTATGATGAATTATATGAATATTGTGATCAAATTTTATTATTACAAAAATGTTTAAATAACTTAAATCAAATAACATTACCAAATTCAATACAAATAAAATTTTGGGAACGTATAGAAAATTTATTTAGTACAACATTTTTAGAATGTTCAACGCATATTTCACAATGTTTACAAGAGGGTTTACCAAAATTACTTTCTGCTGCCAGAGGATTACAATCAAAATTTCCAACATCGAAATTTGTATTTAATGATAAAATATTTGAACCATTAGAAGCTGGTTATTTAACAAAATGTGGTTCAAATTTAAAATCATCATTAATTGGAATTGATACAATAACACAAGAAACTGTTGATAATATGATACGTTCAGCTACAACAGAATTAAGTGCTGCTATGGTTGATAATCGTTTATCATTATTGGTAGCTGATGTTTTTAATGCATGTAATAATGATTTTTGGTTAAAAATGGAATCACAAGTTAAATTGGGAACAGATTCTCAACAAGTTGTTGGTATGTATTTGTAAATTGTCTTCTTTTAACAAAAATCTTTAATAAAATTTTGTTTAAACAATTTTCAGATAATCCAAATGTATCACAAATTCAAAATACAAATTTGGCAAATATAATATTTTATCATTCCGAATCAATTAAAAGACTTGTTTCAAATCTTGGTGAAATTTTTAAAAAATCTTCTGCCGCTGATAATATTTTAAATAATTTGAATAAAGGAAAAATGATATGCTTAGCAATTTTACAACAATTAATTGGTTTGTTTATTCAAGTATATTTACTTTTTCTTATTCTTCAACAATTAAAATTAATTTAAAAAATTTCAGATTCAATGACATCAACAGTTGGTTTAATATTTTTAAGTATGCATCGTGAACCAGGATTAAATAGTGAAAAAATAACAGTTACTGGCCCATCATTGTATATGAAAGAATTAAATGATTTTCTATTACGAACATGGAATTTACATATTCAACCATTTCATGATAAACAAACAATACAACAATGGTATAATTTCTTTACATCTATATATTTTTTAAAATGAATTGATGGTTTCATTTTTTTTTTTCTCTTTTAGTGGTGAACAACTAGCAACAAGATGTATTGAACTTTTTGTCAACAACATTGCAATATTGAGACCATTATCATCAGCTGGTAGAATGCGACTGAAAAATGATTGTACACATCTAGAAACAGCGCTGAATCCTATTATCGATAACCAAATTTCAACATTAGGAAAACCATATCGGTAAATGATAAATAAAATTTTCTAAATAACTTTTTACTCAGATTTTTTATTCAACAACAGACTTCTAAAAGCAATGTCATCTTTGATTGTTCAGCCACCAGATGTGCTGGTTCAAACAGAAATCGAACCCGAAGCACCTGTGCCATCGTATATAATTTTATTTTTACTTTTCGGTCATTGTGGTAGTGAATTACAAAGTCCTCATGTTGCTGCAAATTGGTCTAATGAACGTCTTATACAATGGTTAGATGGACATACTTCAGAAAGAGAAAGGTAATTTGAATAATTTAGATGATAATTCAAAAAATATTTTAAATAAAATTTTTTTAAATGAATTCATAGATTGGAATTAATTGCTGGAGGTATTCAACGTTATCGTGATAATATTAGACGAAAAAATAGTACACAATATGATCCAGTTTATCCACATCTTTCAAATTATTTTGAAAAAGCTTATAAAATGTGCAATTAATTAATAAATATTTTATTAAAATTATATTCAAAAAATTTATTTTCAATATTACCGAAAATTCTAAGTTTCGTCTGTTGTTTTTCCTCAAAACAAAATTAAAATTATATAAAAAATTTAAATTTAAAAATTTTCTTCAGTTCTTGAAGAAAACGAGATTTTGAATAAAACAAAATCAATTTTTTTTAAAATACATATTTTTTTATTAATAAATGTATAATGTAGTTTTATTTTGATTTTTTTTTTTTATTTGAATTTACTTTGAGATGAAGATCATTGTAAATGTCTTCTACACAAAACTACAAAGTAAAAATAATAGAACACTCTTAAAATAAAAAGAATTAATAAAATTTAATCCGTTTAATGTGATTTTTTTTTTTTTTCAAAAATCGTTTAAACTAATTTCTGATTTTTTGTATAAATGTATGATTTGAAAATTGAATAAAATGAAAAGAGAAAAAATAATAAAAATATGGCGCTTATAATGTAAGTGTAATTTTCTTTTTACTTATTCATCGAAGTTTTTCTTAAAAGAACAAAATAAAAACAAAATTCTCTTAATTTCTAAAAAATGTAATCATATAGTTTTATATAATATTTAATTATTACTTAAAAATTCCTTTAATCATTAAAAATTTATACTAAATAATGCCACTACAAATAATATGAATCATTTCTGTTCCTCAGATACTTTTTCACGTAAAAATTTTACAAAAAAAAAAAAATTATAATAATAAAGGAATTCATTATTAATTTTGAATTTTCTTAAAATTTAATTATTTGTTTGTTTTTCTTTTCTTTTTTTTTTTCGTCATATTTGTGTCTTTTATGAAGATTCATTTTCATCTTGATCATTTTCTGATTCTGATTTATGATTATTTTTCTTTTCTTCTTCTGTAGTAACAGATTGTTTTCGAGCTTTTTTGGCTGGTCTTCCTCTTTTGCCGGTTTTTACTTTAGTTTTTTTAGCTGAATCTGGTAATTTTGGTCGACCTCTTCCTCTTTTAGCTTGTACATCACCATTTTGATCTGATGATGGACGTTTTTTCACCTACAAATTAATAAAAAAAAATCATATTAAATAAGTATACTCGATTTTTTAAATACATTTGAGATAATATGAAAATAATATAGAAAATTTAGAATGTTTTATACCTCTTTATTTACCTTATTGGGGACGACACTTTTTGTTGGTCTACCACGTCCTCGTTTAACTTCTGTATCAGCCATACCTCTGAAATATCAAAATCACAATATAGTTTGTTTTTTTTTAAACTACATATTTAAAAAAAAAAGGGAATTTCAAAATTGCTTGACAATTTTACAACACCACTATTAAAAATTAAACAAAGTATCTACACAGTGAATTTTTTTCTTTAAAGATTCAAAAAAATACCCGAAATTTTCTAAATTTTTCCAAACAATTAGTTTCAATAAAGGAAAAATATTTCAATTTTAATTAAATATTATATTATTTAATTTAATTCATTAAGTAAACGAAAATTTGGCGCCATATTTTTTATTAATATATACATGAAGCGGCAAGCTATATATGTATATACAATACATAGATGGATAATTATACACATATAATTTTATTATTACTCATTTCAAACACAAATTACCAGTTTATTTTCCAAAAAGAAAATTTTTTAAAAATAAATTCAAAATTTCCATAAAATATAATTTAAAATTTTAATAAAAAGGACAAGAATGTATTTTAGTGTTAAAAACTAAAAAGGATACATTTGTTCGCCATTTTAGATTTTTTTTGCAATTTATTTTTTGTTAGCAGTCAATAAAATTACCTATGCACTTTGTTATAAATTGCGAAAAAAATATATTACATACAAAAAATAATTTTTTGTTTAATTGTGGTTTTGAAATATTCATAAAATAAATTTAATTTGAAATACTTACTTTGAATTTTATCAAGAAAAAAAACAAAAATAAATTTCCCACAAATTAAAAAACTATAAAAATAGACGCGAATCGCGGCGTTGCTTTTCTTGCCTGAAATCAACTTCAATTTTTTTGGCAAAACAATAATTAAAAAAATATTATACCGGTTAGTGATGCCATATCAGTAATTTTTATTTATACTGAATTTATCACTTTTTTTTTTTTTCTGTGAGAGAAAATAAATAGTAATTTTACATTTTACGGACAAAGTATTTAATTTCAACGATAAAGCGTTTTATAGAAATTAAAATAGAGAATAAAAGCAAATAATAATGTCAAAGCATTTTTTATTCCTCTTATTTTGAACTTGGAAAAAAATTATTCAATCATTTATTTAATAAAAATACATAAATTATTTCATTGTTGATTGTACGTTTTTTAATTGTTAAATCATAATAAAATTTTCGCTTAAGCCTCCATATTGATCTAATACGAATTTATTTATTAAATATAAATTAATTTATGAAATAAAATGCTAGAGTATATTTGTATGTACATATTTGAAATCCTGGCAACATTTACCGCGCAAGTAAATTCTATTTCATTTTTTGCCTCGTTACACTAGTACTGCCAGATCTTCGATTTATTCATTTTAAACTTGTTGAATGTAACATAACCGTTTTTTACTTATAAACATTTTCTTCGTTTTACAAAATTATTTCGATAAAATTATAACAAAGCAAAGCAATAGTAAGGTAATTGGGAAAACTTATAAAAAAAAAACAAAATAAATTAGCAGTATCATTAAAAATAGCCTCTATTTAACTAATAATGGCTATGGTAACACTTTGCGTTTTTTTCGGCGATTTTGGTTTTTTATTTTTTGTGCAATGCCATTGGCCAGTACCAGACCTATCTTCTTTCAGCTTCAATAACCGGTTTTTTATCACCACTTTTGGATAAAATGTACTACAGTCTACAACTCGCCTTCTGTCTACAAAAAACCGGTTATTGAAGCTGAAAGAAGACAGGTCTGGTACTGGTCATTTAATAATGGCAACTTAATAGTTGCCAACACAATGCTGTAAAATATAAGATTTTCATTTTTATTATCTATAGATGTCGCTTACGAAATGTTTCTATTGATTAAACGTTTATTTTTTTTTGAAATTTAATTTTTTAAAAAGTATGTACCTACACTACCTACATAGTTTCGTTTATCAACTGATTACGAAATCAATTTTTATTATTATTTATTTTCTGTATTTCTTTCAAATCTGGTCTTACATTTATTAATTATTATTATTCATTTTTTTATGTTCTTATTAAACACATACTTTTGATTGAATGTACTAAAAAATTTAAGAATTATTTAATACCAAGTGAGATAATATTGACTTGTTGATAAAAGAATAAGGATTTAAAAATTTGGAACTACACAATATTTTGCATATTCTTTTTAAAGAATTGTTTATTTTAATGAACAATAATGTGTATCCTTTTTCTGTATGCAAAGTATAGATATATATTCATATAAACTATTTTTCTTTCTCTTTTCTCCCGATAAATGCACTCTGTATTTTCATTATACTCTAAAATGCAATATCTAAATCTGCGAGGATATAGAAGAAAATATGTTGTATTTCTATTTTAGCAGGATTTTTTTTTTCGTCATTCTCTATTACATTCAATCGAAAAATATATACATAATGTATGTACATTGTACATACAGTATACACAATACTAACTAACTAACTAACAGAGTATACTAACTAATATGTACTATATGTAGGTATTTTAAACTTTTCCGATGTATTTTCCGATGAATTTTCCAAGCGCGGTCATCATCCATCGTTTTCTCCCTTTGTCGAAGATAAGCGCGGATTGTATATCGTTTCGGTGAGTTCATAAAATATTATTTTTTCAAATAATATTTTTTTATTTTATTATATATTTTTTTATCATATATAAAAAATAATTTAAATTTAAATACATTTTTTTTTTAAATAAAAAAAAGAAAATATAATTACATATAAAAAAGTATCTATTGTGCAAAAAAAAAAAAAAAATTTTTAATTCTTTTTCTCATGTACATTTATATGAGAATCTCCATGATGTATTTATATGTACCAATAAAAGGACAAAAGTAGAGGATGGTGTTTAACGTATATAAATTATAAAATTTTTGTTTTGATGAAAATTTTCATTTGTGCAGAAATTTTTAACAATTGTGTATGTCTGTGTGTGTATAATATATATAAAGTATTATTTTAGTTATTAAATGTGTGCAAAAAATTTGTATTTATTATATAGTTTCCTTTCAAAGAAGAACCTGTTTAATGTGAATGACCTCTGAAAAATGGCGACAAATTCATTTACTTTCATTTGTCTTTTTCTTTTTTCTTTGACAATAAATAAGGAATCAATTTTTTCATGTTATATTTAAAATTAGAAAAAAAATATATATTGTTTAAATTCTAAAAGAATTTCAAAAGTAAAAATTTTTCGTATACATAGTGTTTTTTCTTATTAAAATGTAGTCGAAATTCCAAATGAAATGAATCTTAATTATTTTCCTTAAAAAGTTTGAAAATTTTGTAAAATAAAAAATTAATATATGTATGTTTAATTAATTTTCGCGCCATTTAAATATTGGAAAGATAATCCTATTTTTTCCTTTCTGTTCAATTTCACGCACATATTTCTCACATATATATTTTTCTTTTATAAAATTTAATAAGTCTATCACAATATTTAATTGTAACTTAAAAGGAAAAAAAAAATTTTTATATCCTGAACAACTTATTGAAAAATTCTATCGTGCACACACCCACAATATTCAATTAAAGTCTAAATATACGCATATATTTTTTTTAATCAAATTTTTTATTATATGCTATTTTAAGTTATCATATATAGATGCAAACAAATATTTGTTACTCAGATATAATTTATTATTATTATTATATTTTTATTATTGAATAATTAATTTTATTAAAGAAAAGAGTTTAAATATATATGTATAGATTCATGTATATAGAGATGCGCATGTCCTTAAATTCTCTAAGAAAAAATTGATATGTAGGTATATGCTCGTACATATGTACATATATACATATTTGAGAAAATAATTTATTAGAGATGCGAAAATTTAAAAAAGCACGAGGTTTGAGATGTCAGAAAAAAAAACGAATAAAAATTATTCTATAAATTTTAGTGTGTGATATTAATTTTGATATGTACTCGTACATATATCTACAACATGTTATTGTGTTAATAACAAAAAGGCTAGCAGACGTTCCTGCTATATATATGATTAAAAAAAAACTATTAGAATTGAAGTAGAGTAAAATTATAGGGTTTCTTTTTTATTCCTTGTTACACATATACCGGCCATTCAATCACATATGCGTATCCTTTTTACATATATGTACATAGGTACATACTTCATATTTCAATTTCTATGAACCTTCATAAAATTTAGTCAGCATAAAAGAAAAGTAAAAAGCATCAATATTGAAAGCCTCTACATAATCGAATTGCAATTTTTTTTTGTTCTTGGCTTTTTTGGCTTTTTTAATTTTCATATTTTTTTTCCTTTTACAAATGAAAATCTTCTGTAAAAAAAAACAGTCAATACTCCTTCGAAGCCGTTTTTGTGCATTTATACTGCAGTATAAATGAAACAATATAATATATACATGTGTCTTTAGGCTGCTATATAGCCTATATTCATTACTTACTTCAATTTTCTAATGAAAATACAATATACAAAAAAATTTTACATGCATTTTTTTAAATTTTTTTTCTTTTCTTTATTTTTTTAGAATTTTCCTTTACAATAGGTTTGTCGAATAAATTGTTATTATTGTGAAGAAAAAAATGTCGGATACAGAAAATGTAGAAACTAAAAAAAGAGGTGGTCGGCAAGTAGCAGGCGAAAAGGTATGTTTATTTTGCTTTTGATTAAATTTTTTTTTTAAATATTTTTTACAAGGTGTTTGTACAAAAATGAAACATATTTTTGCATCCAGGATCGATTATATAAAAAAAGTCATTTGAAATATTAGAAAAAAATTCTAATCACTGATTTTAAAAGAAAATACATACAAGGAAAAAAAACTGTAGCACCTTATGAACCTTCTATAAGGGTAACGACAAGATAAAGAATTGAATGAAGGACATTTAATGCAATCAATAATTTTCTTTCCTCCAGAAAACTATTTGAATTTACTACTTTAAAAACATCCTGTATATACACTTTTGTTTACTTTAATTCTGTTTTTTTTTCTTTTCTTTGTTCTATACTCTATTTTTAATTTGAAATGCTATATAGCGTACTCGAGCTCCAACTCCTCCACCACCTAAAAAGGATAAAGATGAAAAACCAGAAAATAAAAATGATGGTGAAACAACAGCAAAACGTGGTAGAGGACGTCCAAAAGGATCAACAAAGAAAAATAATAAGCATCAAGCAATGAAAAAATCATCATCGACAAATTCTAGAGGACGTGGTAGACCGCCAGTTAAGAAAAAAGAAGAATCAACAGATTCAGATAATGATGAAACAGAAGAAGTCGATGAAGAAAATGATTCTGGTTCAGATGAATAAATTAAATGAAATGAAAATTAATATTATACAAATTGAAAGAAAATTTCGTTTTTCTTTATGATTTATTTTTGATTTCCATTTTTTTTTTCATTTTTTTTTTTTTTTTTTTTAGATTTTCTAAATTTATTCTTTTTAAATATAGGAATAAGTTTTAAATAATAAGTATTTTAGCTATATATATGAAACGCACACATATATACAAGCATATATGATACGAAAAAAGAAAAGAAAATTGATGTTTTGTTTTTTTTGTTTATATGCGTGTGTTCAATCTACTATTTACGTAAACAGCAAAAAAAAAAAATTGAATGAAAATATAAAGGATTATTAAAAATATGTATTTAAAAGAAAATTCAAATATGTATATGTATAAAAATGAAAATGGTGCAAAGCAATGTTTTAATAATATAATATTTAATAATGAATGAAAATTGATATAGGAAAAAATTTGAACGTAAAATGTTAAAATTTATTTACCTACAATCTTCTTCTTTTTTTTATATTGTTTTTGTTTTATATTTTTACTCTATTTTTCTTATTATAATTTTCAGATTTAAAAAAAAACATTTTCAATTTAGAAAAAAAAAATTCTAATAAATCCTTCAAAATTGTAGAATTCCGAATAGAAAAAGAAATAGGTAAATTTTGGAAATTTTTTTTTTTACTGTGATTATTCCATTTAATAAAATAAAATAAAACAAAAATAAATAAAAATATACAAAATAATTGAGAGTTTGATATAACCAATCATTCATATTATATGATAGAAAAGTAGTGGCAATTTCAATATAAGCTTCAATTTTTTGTTTAAATTATTTTAAAAAAATATCATAAATAAAAATATTAACCTATCCCAAGTATTTATAAGAAGAAAATAATACTGAATATGTGCGTTGTGCAAAATATCAAAAAAAAAAAAAAAAAAAAAAAAAAACAATGAAATAAATTAAAAAATAAATAAAAATTTAATTTTAATTTCAATAAATATGTGTTTAATTTTTTTTAATTTCAAATTAATTAATGTTTTTTAACGTCTTTAAAAGTTTTAATGCCCATTAAGATCAACCTTTTCAAAGAAATATCCTTAGAGAATTGTTTTTCGACAAAAAATCGGTTCACGTGTGTTCATTTGAAAAACAAAATGTAGATGCCTTGTCTAACATTAATTTAATTAATTAAACAATTTTTTTTGTTTGAAAAAGTGTAAAAATGTCGTGATTCATGTTTTTATAACGGTCGAAACAATTTTAAAAATAACGTTCAAAAAAATCAAACATTGTCATGATAGTTCACAGCTAGAGGTCTCTTAAACCTGTCTGAAACTAGCGCCAATTTTTCAAAATGGTAATTACTGTTATTATTCTTGTGTTGTTATATTTTCATTGGATTAAAATTGACCAATCAACAACTTCCATTTGGCTAAAATATGTATTATTCAAAATCAGAGATACGTTCTTATTGTTTTCTCTTTCATACTATCAACAAAAATTCCCTAGTTTTTGTGGAACGTTTGTCTGTTCGTAATCACATCAAGAAAATTAATAGTAATCAAAGCAGACATCTGTTCTTATAGTAGTCTTTTTTTCACATAATACATTTTCAATAGACGACCGTACGGCGTTTCCTGTACGTTTATCTGAAATAATTTCATATCAATCCGGATAATTTGACGTTTTATTTACCGTGTAAAATTCATTTTCAATTTATTCAAACAATATCATTTGAAGGAAAAGGTTAAGGAAGGAAGTTAATAGTTAAGTTCTTTAATTTACCAATTAAGATTTAAGAAGCTGTGGAATTTCTTTTTTTTTTTTATTTTAAAAAAAGTGAAATTAATTTATTTAGTTGATAGATTCTTTTTTAATATAATAATTTAATTAAATAAAATAGAAAAATGCTATCGAAAGCATTTATAGTTTTTTGTTTGGCATTGGCCTATTCTGTGAACTGTGAAGTTTATTATGAAGAAAATTTCAAAGATGGTAAGTTTGATTTTCATTTTAAAGAAAAATTTACCAGTTTTTCTTTAATTATTTTTCAAATATCCACTTTAAGAGGAAATTGAAGACGTACATACTTGAGAAATAATATAAAAAGATTCAGTTTTTTTTTCCTTTCTTTGGTTATAAAAATATAAAAAAAACTGTAGTCGTAGAGTACCAAAGAAACCGGCCGACGTGGTGTGTGGGGGTCGTGGGTGTGCCGTTGCGTCAGGAGATTAATTATAATCTTTTGCCAAATAGACAAATTTTATGTTTTATGAAAGAAAATTGAAAATTTTTATGATTGAAACAATACATGGTATTGAAAACAATGAAACATTAAATGCGTTTATTTTTTTCTTAAAAGAAAGGAAAAAAATAATATTTTTTATTAATGTGATTAACAAAGAAATCATTGTTGTTGTTAATTTTTTTTTCTAATATTTTAAATTTCCTTTATCTTAGATACGTGGAAAGAAAAAGATCATAAAAACACGTGGATTTACAGTAAACATCCTGGTAAAGAATTCGGAAAATTCATTAGAACTGCTGGAAAGTTCTATAATGATGAGGAAGCAGACAAAGGTAGTTAATTTAATTTAAGGTTTTACATAATTCAATTAGAATTAGTTTTAAGATTTTTTTTCTTCTTTTTGTCTATGTTTTTGACGTTTTTTTCTCTCTAACAAAACATATTGATTACCCAAAAGTATTCATGAATGAATCGTCGAAATACTTAAAAATAGAAATCATGTGTTTTGAAACAAAAAAATAATTTATGACAATATTTTGCTGTTTTTAATTTTAAAATAAAAAATAGAAATTCTGTTGAAAAACAAAAACGCTTCAAATTATTTTGGCGCAAGAATTAAAGACAACGTTGTCTTTATTTTTATTATATGTACCTATGTATGTATTTTTTTTTTCTTTGCTTAAGTGATGTGTTGGATTTTTATTCCAACATTCTCTTTCAAAAAAAAAAAAAAAATCCTGCTTTGAATGCAAAAAAAAATAAATAAAATAAAATAAAAAAAATGCTAAATCCAGTTTTGATTACGTGTCTGAATTACATTCAAATGTATTTACAACCAATATTTAATTTACTTTTAAGATATTGTGTATCTTTCATTTAAAGTCGTGATAGTCAACTTATATGTTCTTTTTTTCTTTTCTATTTACATATAAAATTTAACAAGTTATACCTTAGAACAAGAAAGGTTAATGACATCTGATTGAAGTGTAAGATACATACATTGCAAATTGTTAACTATAACAAATCAAATAAAAGAAAGTCAGTAAACATGTAATCGTAACTTATACAATAATTAAACAGTATAGGGTAAACGCGCAACTCTTGATATTTAATCTTGTAAATAGTATCTATTCTGGTTCTTGAAGCAAAAAATGAAGCTAAAATGCGATATGATAAATCAAGTTAGATAGTAGAAACATTCACGTGATGACGTGAATCTAATACAATTTTAACACTGTTTCAGTTTTATTATTTGTTTTTAGTAACAACACCTACCCTAGATTAGATTAGATTATTTGGGGCTATTGTTTTGCACTTCGACCTATACAAATCTTTTATACCGCTCGTGCTTCTTATATAAAAATAGTTTTAGGAAGAAATACCCACACCAAATAATTATTTATTTTAAAGGCATGTGGATTGTTTTTCGCGATAAAAAAAATGTAGCTTATCAAGAATTTGTAATAATAGCCGCGATTGAAAACAATAATTGTTTTGTTATGCCAGGCTTACATTTTTGCGGCTTACTTTTTGTTGATAACAACAATAAATAAATGAATTCTTATTTAATTCTTCCTTTTTTGAATTTTTAGTAGTTAGCAGTCTGTAAGTTGTCGAAAACACTATTATTTACCCTATGTAAGAATACATGTTCCTTTTTTATATTTTTTACTACAAATTTATGTTTCAAAATTATAAATTTTAAAAAGCTATAAAATTTATGTTCACACAATAGGTATATGTATTTTTCCTAAAATAATATCCTTATTTTCTCACGGTTATTATTTTTTTTTTATTAATTCACAGGTATTCAAACATCAGAAGATGCCAGATTTTATGCATTATCACATAAATTCAATCCATTCACAAATAAAGATAAACCACTTGTTGTACAATTCTCCGTAAAACATGAACAAAATATCGATTGTGGTGGTGGTTATGTTAAAGTATTTGATTGTAGTTTAGATCAAACTGATATGCATGGTGAATCACCATATGAAATTATGTTTGGTCCAGATATATGTGGTCCAGGAACTAAAAAAGTTCATGTTATCTTCAGTTATAAAGGAAAAAATCATTTGATTAATAAAGAAATAAGATGTAAAGATGATGTATATACACATTTCTATACATTAATTGTTAAACCAGATAATACATATGAAGTATTAATTGATAATGAAAAAGTTGAATCTGGTAATTTAGAAGATGATTGGGATTTCTTACCACCAAAGAAAATTAAAGATCCAGAAGCTAAAAAACCAGAAGATTGGGATGAAAGAGTAAGTACCTATAATTTATTTTTTCTATACACTATGCACTTAAGAACAAAATCTTAATTATTTTTTTCTATTTTATTTTATTTTTTTTTTTTAGGCAACAATTCCAGATCCAGATGATAAAAAACCAGAAGATTGGGATAAAGCAGAACATATTCCAGATCCAGATGCAACAAAACCAGAAGATTGGGACGATGAAATGGATGGAGAATGGGAACCACCAATGATTGATAATCCAGAATATAAAGGTGAATGGCAACCAAAACAAATTGATAATCCAAATTACAAAGGTGTATGGAAACATCCAGAAATTGATAATCCAGACTATACACCAGATGATAATTTATATTTACGTAAAGAAATATGTACAATTGGTTTTGATTTATGGCAAGTTAAATCTGGTACAATATTTGATAATATTTTAATAACTGATGATATTGATTATGCACAAAAATTGGCATCTGGTGCAAAAGCAACACAAGAAGGTGAAAAGACAATGAAAGATGCACAAGATGAAGAAGAAAGAAAGAAAGCAGCTGAAGAAACTAAAAAAGAAGATGATGAAGATGAAGATGAAGATGATGATGACAATACACCTGGTGGAGAAGCTGAAGAAGCACATGATGAATTGTAAAAAAACAAAATAGTGAATTTATTATTATTTTTTTTTTTTCGTTTTTGATTTTTTTTTCTTCTGAAAAATTTATACTATTCGTGTGAATGGTAATTTTGTTTGGAAATTATTATTTTTTTTTTTATAATTCTTAAGAAGAGAATTGTTTTTAATTTTTCTTCCAATTCTAATGCCGCATTTCTTATATTTTCATAATATTTAAATGAATACTAAAACTGTAGAAAATTTAAATAAGTTTTAGATATTATTAATTAAAAGATTAAAAAAAAAAGGAGAAAAATATACATTTTTGGTATATTTAAAGAATTATTTGTAATAATATTTAAGGTAATATTGAAAATGAAAGAAATGGTGTATTTGTATAGTTATAGCAAAGCAAGCATATAATACAAATTATTAATTTATTTGTATGTATGCAATTTTATAAAGGATATTCATATGGCATTTTAATTTTATAAATCTTATTAAAATATCATTTTTCCATAGAAATTAGTATATTGATATTCAAAAGAAATTATAAATACAAAATCCATATGAATATCCTTTATATTATTTAGAAATTACAATAAATCGGATAATAATGTTTATTTTATTTTTTTTTTTTATTGGAACTTATAATAATTTTTTTTCTTTCTCACTTAATCACATTTTTTTGTCTAAAATTTTATAATTTTTTATAATTAAAGAATAATGTTTTGCTCTTCTGTTGTTTTTTCACTAGTTTTAAAAAAAAAAAAAAAAATAAGTTTTGTATGACTGATTAAAATAAAGAATTATACAATGAAAAAAAAGGAAAATCATCTTTTGTTTTAAAACATTAATTTGGAGATTGCAAAATTTTATATGAATAGAATAAAGTTCAAAATTAGATTTTATTAGAAGTGATTCCTGTCTTGGATTTTATTAAATTCTACATTGTATCAGCCGATTCCAATAACTCCAAAAGAAGTACTATGTGATTATTCGCCTTGAATATTTGCATCTTCGGAAACTTCAAATGTCAGTTGAAAAAATTTGAAGTTTATTTGACTTTTTCGAAGATGCAATACATTCCTTGAAAGCAGAAGAAATTCCCTAGAATTGCAGAAGCAGTGGAAAATATGTACATCTTGAATCAATGGAATCAAGTAATTTATACAAATAATATAAACAGAAATTATTTTTAGGATTTTAATCTATCTTTCAATATTTGAATATTAAACACATGTAAAAATCTATATTTTCAATTGATTGAAAGTGTTAACATTCATGGAAAATACCCAAATTTCAAAAGATTACAATGAATCCTTTTAAAATCAATATTATTTTCCAAACAATAATCAGATAAAAGGATAACATAAACAATTAAGTTTATAGCTCTTTTATGTCTTTGATAATTTTAAATCTAACTAATATAAAACGTTGATACATAATATTCAAAATGTTGAATATGAGCAACTCCAGTTTTTTTTCCAATTCATAAATATAACACAACAATATGCATGAATATACACATTATACGATGCCTTATGCTTGCACATGCCTAGAGTATAGCAAAAAATACATTTTCAGAGCTTTCATTCGATTTTTTACCCCATATTGAAAGAAAAAAACCATCTCACTTGTCTTTTCTTTCATAGATATAAAATATGTTATATCTATTGTAGAAATTTTACATTTGAATCTATACCCAGTCTACCAGTTATCCACACTGCGCATATTAGTTTGTTGGATTCGTTTTTACGAATTAAAGTTTATTTCACAAAATATCCTTTAAAGAACATCCTCTTGAAATTTGCAATGTCCTACTTCAAAAGAAATTTTTTACAAGCAAGAATAAGTAATGGAGCCTTTTTCATACCTTTTCTGAGCCCTAAAATAGGGTCCACTAGTTTATTTAACAAAAACAAGAAGATTCTTCTACAGAGAGAGGGTAGGGCGTTGAGTGCAATGGACCATTATGGAGTGCAACATTAAATATTCAGCAAAATGTACAGGTTTATAGCGCAACGTAAAATAAATTGAAAGACTTGGATGTTGATGCAAAGGTATAAACTTCAGGTGTTGATTTAACAGTTATACAAAGAAAGCAATATACATAGAAACAGTGTAGAGTAGAGAGTAAAGTATCTTTTTGAGGCTTTTTAAAAGTTGTTTTTTCATACGTATAGTACAGACATTTTGGAGCAATAGTAACTCCATATCATTGAATTTACGTTCACCATTCAGTTCTTATTAAGCTTTTGGAGTGTTATCACATATTTTGGGTGATAGTAGATACTTAAATTTTTTTATTTATAAAAATATATATACATATGTATGTTGAATTTAGATACATAAATTGATTTATTTTGTGAAAATTGTGCGCCAGAAATACATAAAATTTACAAAATATTTTTTTTTTTAAAAAAAAAGTAATAAAAACAGGATTTATACATATATATATTGGAAACAATTTTAATAAAATAAATATCTATATTTTTAAATTTATCTGAAAAAGGTCCAGCAAAATAATATAAATTCGTGCATCGTATAATAAAACATTTTTTTTTGTTTTTTTGTTTGAAACAATATACAATACAATAACATCACATAGTGAACGTGACTTGATTTTCGAATTTCGAAAGGTATAGTCGCTCAAAATATTTTACATATATCTATAAAAATACTTAATAATAGTAATAAAAAGTGTAAAGGAAACAACAAGCAGAGCAAGCAGATACAAGAAAAAATAAATAAATAAAAATATAAAAAAACATAGTTTATTATAATAGTTTTTTTTTTGTGCACCTCCACCTCGTTTAAGATTCATATATTGAAATCTACATCTATTCGTATATACAAAGTATGCATGTTATATTATCATTAAAAGTTGAAAAGTCAGTTGTTATATTCATAAAAAAACTAAATTATTTTTAGATAGTGTGTTTCTATATTCAAAAAAAAAACTAAATATCTATATCCTATAATTTAAAGATACAAAAGAAAAAAACAACAGCAGTAACATTTTATGTATATGTAGGTATTTCTTTCAATAGATTTCAAATTGTTTCATACATACATATGTTAAAAATTTGATATTTTATTAGCTAATTTAAAACTGCTGAATTTAACATTATTTCAGAATTTTTTTATTTTTTTAAGATGTGTTTTGACTGATTTATGTAACAAGAGGTTTTTAAATATTGCGAATAAACCGTTGTTTGTTAAATTTATTCACGAAAAAAAAAAAGAGGAAAAATTTATTAAAAGCACCTTTTATTTCATGTAAAAGAAAAAATTTTTAATTTTTTTTTCCGTTGAAGCAATTGCAAATTAAAGTGAGTTTGAAATTTGATTCGTTCATCAAGAAAAAAAAAACGAAGAAAAGATTTTAAAAAAGAGGTCAAGTTAGTACCTATAATATTTTTGAAAGTTAAAAAGAAAATTTCAAATTAAAAAAAAAAAGCCTTATCTATATCAAAAACAATTAATATCATCGTTATTTTTTTAAATTAAATAAATTTAGAATATTAAAAAATATTAAATATTTTTTCAAATTTGGAATTTACCTTTAAAAATTTTATGGAATATTGTTTATTTCTTATATTCTAATATACATATGCATACTTGATTGTTTTTTTAATTTTCTTGTAAATGTAAAATAAAGAATACATACTTATATACTACATATGTATATACCTTATATAGATTGTGCACTTTGTACCTGTAGCTAAAGCCGGAAATTTGTTTAGATATAAAGACAAAAGAAAAAAGAAAAACAAAAAAGAAAAGAGCATACCTACCAATATAAAATAAAACTTCTTCATCGTTAACAAAGAGAATTAAGGTAAGTGGTGAAAGGTTGTTTTTTTTTTTATCGATAATAATATGTATATAAAGAAAAACAGCTTTAACTTTTAAGTTGTTGAACTATAAATAAACTTAAATTTTAATATGTACCTATATACAGATATAGTGGTTTGTTTTTATGAACATTTTATTAAATATACAGATTTTTAAATACATATGTATCTACTATCTACATATTTATAAAATATACATATACACTCCCACAAATTATCATGATGACGATATATGAACAACAATGAAGATGAAATGATGATGATGATTTTGTGGTTTATTTTATTATTTTGAAACTTTTAAAAGTACATTTATTAAAGTACCTACTTCTTTTAATTTTTGCTAATTTTTTTTTTAATTGAAAAAAAAAAGAAGAACATAAACGAAGCAACAAAAAAACGTACATAAATTAAAAGGACTAATAGGTAGGTACTCGTCCTTTGTAAAAATTTAATTTCAAAATTTTGCAAAATTTTAGTGTTTGAAGCAAATTGTTTTTCTTGTTTTATATCTCTCTCCCTTCCTTTTCATATATTTTTTCTTCTGCTAGTATCTTTTTTTCAACATAAACATCAGTAAGGGCGTCTTATGTAACAGTATTCAATAAAAGGATTCGGAGTGATACCACCCAAAAAATACTCCTGTATTACCTTCAGAAAAAATTGAGAATTTTAGTTTGAAATCAAAGTCGAATAAAAGAAATCTTTTTTAAAAAACCAAATGTCTTTATAGAGCACAGTTTAAGGATTGAAGAAATTTTAATTCCTCAAAATATTTTATTTCAACAAACTCAGAATTTATAGTTTTGTATTTAATTTCAATAGCCAAACTTATTTGGCATATACAAAAAATTTTGCAATGAAGATTTCAAGTTGAAATTAAATCTACAAATTTGTACAGAAACGTATTTTTTCAGACAGATAAATTTGTATAGCGTACATATAGGAACCGTGACTGTAACAAATCGAAGTTTTGGAAAAATTTTCAACCTAACAAAAAAATATATTTTGAATAATTCTGAATGCAAGGGTACAAGTAACATGTAATTTTGTTGACCTTCTTGCAATTAGAAACACTCTTAACGCTTATTAATATTTTTTTTTCTTCACAAGCTTTATGATAAAATAAACAATCGTGTACACAGTCTGTTTATTCTTGTAGATTTTTGTATCCATGTAATTAAGAATCAATATTATTTTTTTGCCCTAATTTCTTATATTCAAATTTTAATTAGGTGTATATTGTACATTTGCAAATAGGAAAAAAAACACATTTCATGTTGTCGATTTCTCTGTTGACAGGTGTCTTTTTTATTTTTTATATATATATATATTTTTTAATTAAAACAAAATAAGAATATAACAATTTTTTTTTTATTCTAAAAATTTCCATTTAAAAAACAAATAAACATAAAAAACAAAAACAGATAACAGAAAAGAAAAAAAAAATTATCTTTGACACGTATAATGTTGAACACATATTATACAAATAGAAAAAAAAAATACAGCTCATAGATAAAATACATACATGCATAATATGTAAAGACTTTTTTTAAGACATACCTATATTTTTTTTCTTCTTTCATATGTGATTATATGATGTAGGTACATTATGTAAACTTTAATAAAGTACACGTTTAATTTATTCAAATGTGAATATTAAAGCTGTTCTTAGAAAATAAAAAAAAAGAAATATTTAAGAAAAAAAAACACGAATAATCATTCTCAAAAGTTATTTATCTTGAAAATAGTGTTACATTATAATGATGATATGGATGTATAATAAAAAAAGATATAATGACACGAAATGTGTCTAGTATTTATGAGATAAAATTGAAAAAATAAAAATAAAAAATAAAATAAAATAAAATTTAAAAAAAAAAAGTATATAAAAATTGAATACAAATTGCAGCTTTGTTCACCTGAGCAAACAACAATTTTATTTTGAATGGACATGTTGATTAAACAGAAATATATACATCATAGGAAAAACCAAAACGAAAAATAAAAGCAAGAAAAAAGATAAAAAAAATAAATAAATAAATAAATAAAAATATACAAGAATTGATGCTGATGGGGTACTGCATTCAAGTGCATAATATACTTATGAAAACTTTGTATTTGAGATAATAATATGGAATATTTTTAAAAAAAAAAATAATAAGAAGAAAAAAAGTTCAATGAACTTTAAATGTCTTGTCAATATAGTTTTATATTGAATTTATTTAAACTTTGAATTCAAATTGAATCTGTATGCTGAGATTAGTTTATAAAATTGCAAAACGAAAACAATTCAGTTCTTTTCAATAAACATTCATTGTTGAAGAGTATACCTTTATTAACATGAAAAAAAATCACAATTGAATTACAATCTTAATTAAAATCTGCAAAATGAATGAAACTCTTATACTGAATATACATAAAAAACATGCATAGGTACTATTTGCATCTGGAAATTCCAAAGATTTTTTTTTTTTTTGTTATATGATAGAGTCCTTATAAAAGACTTTTATAAATTATAAAATTCACTGAAGAATATTCACTTCAGGTTTCATCTTGGAACAAACTCTTCAAAAATTAATTAAATTTTTCATTTTTTTGGTTTTTTAATATTTGGTAAAGAATTATAATTAAGACTTTTTTGTCTTCTGGAATCTGAAATAGTTTTTTTTTCTTGTTTTAAAAAAATATAAATTGAAAATAAGTTTTTTGGCATGAAGTTAAAGCCATTTTAGTAAATCCAAAAACTGGTAACTTTTTAAATTCCACTCAAAATCTTAGTATTTCATCAATTATTTCGTTAAGGTATTCAATTCTCTGAGTGAAAGTCAAATTTATAAGACAAAAGGCTTTCATTCGTCATCTTTACTTTTTTGGAACCTGATAATATACTCCGTAAAAATCAAGAATCGTCTAAAAATTAAAGACTTTTGAACTTTAATAACCTAAATATCATCGAAAATTTTTTTTTTCCAGTTTTTTAATTATTTGTTTGAAAAGACAGTTTTAATTGTTTGTTTGTTTTTTTTTTTTTTTCGTTCGCTAATTATTTTCGTAATTTCTTTTCAATTTGCGAATACCTGTAAAAAAAATCTATCTTGAAATAACTTTTTATCTCCCCCTTTTTTATTTACAAAAAAAAAATAAAAAATAAAAAAGCAAACAAAAGTTTAAAAAGACAAGAAATCTTTACATTCACAAATTGATAAATTTGTTTTCTTTATTTTTTTAATTTTTTTTTAATTTCTGCATTAAGTCTTTTTATGCCATTTTATTATACTATATATACTTTTAGTCTAGTTTCAATGAAGAGGTACAATGAACTCATATATTGTATATCTTCGTAAATACATTGCATCTTTTCTATCTACAAAAATATATAATATTTTTTCTCATACACATACCTACCTACCAATATTTTAAATCTTTATTTAAATATTGAAAAATTAAGGGAAAATAAAAAAAAATAAAAATAAACAAATAAATTGAAAAATGAGTTCAACGAAATTCATTATACCAATTTTTTTTTTTCATTTATACCGAACTCCTCCTATAAAGTTTGATCGAAAATGTTATTTTTTTTTTTTACTTTATTTTGTTTGTGTTTTTCAAAAGATTTATCTCATTTTATTATCTATGTTGCATGATAATTTGCAAAAAACAAAAAAATATCAATCAATAAATAAAAACATCATTAAAATATTGAAAAAAATATAACCACAAAAAAAAAATGGTTTTAAAAACGGGCAAAAATTTCGTAAAACTACCACATAAATAATTCTTTGTGTCACATAATTAAAAAATAATATAAAAAAATAAATGAAATCATTAAAAGAAAAAAATAAATAAATATGAGTTTTATAATGTGTCATATAATTCATATTAGTTTTTTTTTTTGATTAATGATTTAATATATTGCATGAAGAAAAAAAAAATATGGTACTTATTATCTGAACAAAGAAAAAAACAATGGATTTAACCTTTGAATACCGAATCCCACTTAATTTTCTTAGCTTTTAATTTTTTTCAAAATTGGTTTTTGACAAAAGAAAAAAAAAAACAAAACAAACAAACTAATCTAATATTAGATACATCGAAAAATGTTACTTTTAGTTTTATGTTATTATATTGTTCCTTCGAATAAGATAAAACTGTATATAAACAAAATGTGGAGGTATATATACAATTATTATTCTATCGGTATAATGAAAAAAAAATCACATGTACATATGTATAAAATGACAACACACATTATTATAACTGATTTCATCAAACTTCAGGGATTTTTTATATTTTTATTTATTTTTATATTATTTGTTGTATCTTTTTTTTATATATACATTTTAAATGTTGTTGATTGCGTTGTATCTTATTTATAGTTTTTGACTGGTTTTTTTATTATTATTATTTTTTTTCACTTATGTGCAAGTTTCAACTGACGTCTTTCTTTTCATTTTAATACTATCATTTTTTCTTTTAAATTTTTAACATTAACTCAACACACATACTATCATATCATAAATATGTACATAAAAAAATAAAATGATATAAAATTTTATAATATAATTAAAGAAAAAGTTCTCATCTCATCTGATGATGATATAGCAGTACATACATTATCATATGCTTTTTAAACCAGTTTCATTTTAATGATGGTGACAATAAGATTAATCCAAAGATCATTTTAGATAGACAAACTCGTCTCCTCCTGTTTGTTGTTTTATTTTTTTATTTTTTTATTTTTAATATGTTCATTATTATTATTTTTATTTTCTTCCTTCTTGATTTTTTAATTTTATTTTAATGTGTGATTTCAACAGAAATAGAAAAATTATGTAAATAATCAAGCAAAATTCATTTATATATGAAAAATTCTAAGAAGGAGATTTTATAATGAGAACAAAAGATTTTAATAAGAAACAACAAAAAAACAATTTTCATATAAAAACCACTATATAGACGGTACGTAGGTGTTTTTACTTCAATTTATATGTAAATAATTTATTTATTTGATATTTATTTTAAGTGGGAAGAATTAGAGCCGTTAAAAATATCACTAATTTGTTCTTTTATTTTTGTTTTCTTATTTATTATAATAATAGAAAATCTTAATGAATAAAATAATATAGGTGTACAATTTAAATTTTGCAAACTTAAGCTTTTTTTTTTTATTAATTTGAGAATATTAAAAACTAATAAAATTAAAATAGCATTTCAAAGGAATAAAAAAGCATGCACTTGTCGAACATGCTAACTAAGAAAATGACTACATATATTATGTATATGAATACATACATAGTATGTCTGTATGTATACCAATTTATTTCTCAAAACAAAACTATTTTTAAAGGCTTGTACTTGTAAAATGTCCAGTTCAATAAAAATAAAGAATTATTTTATCGGAAAAGATTCCAAAAAACTTCAAATCAAAGATAATATAATAGCAACAGGTATTCTATTCTATTTTACTCTACTTCGGAAGCTTTTGTCAATTATTTCAAAAATAGCTTTTTTCGAAAATTCAAAATTACTTGTTCGAAAACAATTTCGAAAAAGAAAATGCTAAAAATTTTCATGACAATTGTTTTTTTTTTCAATTTCAAAGAAATTTTTCAATTATTAGCTTTGAAAAAATTGATTTTCGAAAATTTAAAAAAATTTTCTCTTTCTAAATAAGTTTGGATATTTGTTCTTCTGAAAAACTTCCATGGAAACTTTCTTTAAATGGAAAAAAATGAAAACAAAATTTAGTGTTACCTAAAACCTTTCAAAAGAAACAAAAAAGTTTAATTTTTTTTGTAAATTTTAAATTCGTTCAAAAAAAAAAACCGTATATACATTTATTTCGAAGTTAATTAATGATCATTACGTAAAATATTACCCTTTTTTTTGCAGTATCATCTTACAAATACTTATTACGATATTTTTCAATTTTCATTTTATAGTTTGAAACATTTCAAATTCGAATCAATCATTTTCGAACAAAATATATACATATATGTAAATAATGTTTGTATATGTACATCAAGATAAGAGTAATTATATATATTTAGTTTGAAAAAACAAAAATAATTGTTGCTATTATAATCATGCAAATCTATTTAAATAAATTTCATTCATTAAAACATAAACACCATACAAAGATACACATTTACTTTTTGTTTTTTTTTAAATTTTAAATATAATTTTTTCTATGATTTCCATATGAAAAACATTACGTTTACAATATGTTAAATCTCATATTCATATACATAATAAGTAGTGACTGATATTATTTTTAATTTACAATGTGATCCATATATCTGTGTATAATATATGTACATTTGCGTACTTACATATAAATATATAGATCCAATTTATGTACAGTACTTACATACAAACATGCCTATACATAATAATATTACTTATAATCTTAACTTTTCTCCAGTTTATATATCAGATTTTATTTTACACATAAAACGATGATGATGAAATGAAATTAAACTAAAGGCAAAAGCAAATCAACTCGATTAACAACTATTATCGATACGTTTTATTATTTTTTATACATACATATGTATGTATATACATGTATGTACATATGTATGTATATATTTTAGTAATTTTTTTTTCGCAAGGTACAACTTCCAGGCATTACTGGTTTTACCTGGTGTTTTTTTTTTTCTACTTTATTATAAATTTATAGTATACCTATACATACTTATACATACATATCTACGTAATGATTTTTATTTTTGTTTGGATATTTAAATTTTCAAATCGAATTAAAAAACATTAATCACAACTGAAGTTGATTGCAATATTTGAAAGTTATTTATTTTTATTTTCTTAAAAAATGTTTTTTTTTTTCATGATTCGTTTAAAAATGTTTGTTTAGTTATTTTATTAACTGGAAAATATTATATAGTATGAATTTGATGACTCATAACTCTAATGGATATTGTATAAATTTTACAGATATTGTAAAATAACAATAACAATTCAAATGCATATCGTTGCAATGAATAAGAACATTAAAATAGGAATATTTTATGCATATAATATGATAAATTTAAAAATTAATTTTTTATTATTTTTCTATTTTATTTTATTTGATTTATTTTTGTTGTTTTCAAGACGAAAACTTTGTAAATAATTATTTAAAAACACAATAATCCCCGATCACCAAAAAACTATAATTTTAAAAAAAAAATTTCAAACTTGTTTCCTTTGAATCTGCCACATTTTTAATTGTACGAGGAGAGAAAAACATGAGTCACGTGAAAAGTCGAAAAACAAGAAAAACGGGGGAAACTAAAACGATCATATTATATAGTCTGATCTGATCACAATCGAGGGTGGTTTTTAAAAATCACCAAATTATCCCACAAGAAATAAAACAATACTCAAAAAAAACACTTCTAGTGGTTTTAGAGATTTCATTGAACATACTTTTTTGCTTTAACTACAATCAAAGAATATTTTTTTTATTCATCAGAAGTCAGAACCATACAAGTTGAAGAAAAAAATAAGCTAAACTCAAAGTTTAATTTCTGGAAAAAGAAATTGATTTTACACTAAATTCCTTTAAAAGAGTATTGTACTCAAATTGAATACATTTTTCAATTAAAATATTTATTTTCTAATAAAAATCTATCTTTAGTAAGTTTTTAAAAAATTTACATTATACATAGTCGAATTTTTACCGTTTGTTGGTATGTATCATGTTTTAACTTAATCCTTCCACACTTGAAGAATACTGCATAATTTTTTTATATTTTTATTTACATGCAATCATACAATATGTATACAAAGGTATAAAATCACACTTTATTTCAAACAATTATGTACATTATTTCAATGCAAAAAAAAAAAAAAATTGCATGAAATCATATTATTATTTTCTTAGTCATATTATATGTGTGATATATACTCATATGTGATGGAATATTGCATTACATCATAAGTGAATTGTTTGAAGTGCTACTCTACAATGGTTCGTATTAGAATACAAAATGTTTATTATTATTTTTTTTGTATAGTATCTACACGCCATCAACAAAAATATTAAATTTTATTTATTTATTTATTTATTTTATTACTAAAGAGAACTTAAAAAGCAGATCTGTGATGTTTTAGCACAGCAGAAATATTGAGAAAAAGAAGTTAAGTGAAAAAAAAAAAAAGAAATCAAATTATATTCGTACTTGAAGGAATAATTAATTTTTTTTTTCATATACCTTTAACAGTATTCATCGCGCTATTGCATTAAAATTATTCATCACTTCTTTTTTTTTTTTTTTTAAATAACTCTTTTTTATTTTTTGTATGAGAAATGTTAATCAGCAACAAACATGATGATGATTTCTAGAGCGTAAAATCAAACACTGTAGCGTATATGAATGATATTGTTGCAATAATAAATATACATATAACAAATAAAACATCATCATATCAGATACGCAAGCAGATATACATACATACAGATACATTTCAATCTATTATTACAATCCATTGCGGATAACATAAAACATTTGTTTTTTATTTCTTTCTTTAGGTACGTTTATTTTCCATCAACTATACCATTAACATTTTCTTTTTTGTTTTTAAATTTATTTATATATATTTTGTTTTTCTCGTATGACTTCCATTTAAATGAAAAATAATGAAAATGTTTAAATTTTGAGGAAAAATAGATATTGTTTTTGTTTTTTTTTCCTTCTTATTTTTTTTTAAGGACAAAATTTTAAGATATTCCAATAGAAAGTTTCATTTTATTATGACGAGTGTTGAATTAAAAAATGTTTTATATCAGCATAACAAAGTTTCACTCTACTACACTTCACCGAATAGTTAAAAAAAAGTGCATATATGATGATAACTACATACATATGAATTTCTACAGAGGTTCTGTTTTTTTATTTTTACTTTTTTTAATGGAATAATTGACATTAAAATAAAAAAGTTTATGCATTTATGTAAAATGCATTCTATGTTTTGTATGTTTATTTTTTGTATAAATTGAATAAAATCGCACGTTTAATGTGTGCATAAATTGTTTTGAAATAAATCATTTTCCCACAAATTATATTTTAACGGATCATTATTAAATCACCCTTTTTTTTTTGTTTACTCTACCAAGACTATGAGATAAAATAATTATCAAAAATTAAAACAAATACGTTTTGCTATAAAAGATTTTACCTTTTTAAAAATTGCATTTTTATACTGTGAACCAGGTTGGTAGATTTGTTTAATTTGAAATTTGGCTTTTAAAGACCATAAAGTTCACATCACATGATTTGAATTTTTTCAGTAGGTAACGAAAAAAATAATTATTGCAAAATTGGCCTATTAATGTAAAACAATAAAAGCCGGCATTCGTAAAAATAACGTTAAAAAAAATCTCAAAGTATTTTCAAAACAAGAAAAGAGCTAGTCGGAAAATTTTTATAATGAATACTTTGCAAAAGATTTTGACACTTTTCAAATACAAAACGTATAATTTAACTATCTTTCATTTCTCTGAAATAACCTTCAAGACCTTTTATATAAAGACTATATACAGTCATGATGTCACGATATGTTTACAAATTCTACTGAACGTACTTTGTATCTACGAAAAATAAATTCTAATGTCTTGATTTTCATTTGATGAATTAAAAAAAAAAATATTATAATGACTTTATAAAACTCACTTTCGGATAAAAGTGAAAATACAATCTTCCACTTAAGCCCTTCATCTCATAAAATATTTTAAAAAGAAAATTATATAGATACTTTCCCAAAAATTAATATTAAAAATCTTTTCTTAGATTTACTTTTTTTTTTCTTTGAAATTATCATGTTCGTAAGACGTAAATAATTTAAAATTATCATTGTTATTTAAAATGAAGATCAAAATTAATTACATATTATTTATTTTAAACAGGATGATGTTTTACAATATTGTTATACAACAAACACTGAAAAAGAAAATCATTATGAAGATCTGATAATTTTCTTTTTTTCAACTACTTTTTTTTTTTCTCTTTAATTTTTCAAATATAATTTTTTTTTCTTAAATTTTTTTTAAAAAAATTTGAATTTATGACGTCTGAAAAATTCATGTAGTTTTTTTTTCTCCAAACTTAATATTATACATTATAATTATTTTCTTATTTTCAATTTATGAATTTATTAACGATATAAACCGGAAAATATACAATGATTTCACGTTTTTACCCAATAATTAAATATTTTTACTATGAAAAAAAATTTGAAAAAAAAAAATAATAAAATAATAATGAAATTTTATCTTTCTAACAAGTAGCAATTATTAATGTAGTTTTTTTTTTCAAATAAAATAATAATGAATATTTAATTTCAATAATTTTTTGACCTTGTCGTAATTATTGGCTAATATCCTTTTCTACTTTGTTTGTTAATAAAAATTTGAGTATATAGAGAGTGAAAGTTTAAATCAATCGAAAAATTTACAAAAACCGAAAAAAAAAACATTTTTTTTTGCTAAAATTATAAATCAAAAATTATTTTTCATAAACAAATATAATCAAAGTACATAAATATTTAAAATTATAAAAAAAAAATAAAACAAAAAAAAAAGTTAACTAATATTAAGTAGATTTTGAGTATATAGTCTATAAGAATTCTAGTATGTACGAATAATTTGCAAACTATAATTATAACTTTCTAAATTTAATTTTAATGTTTTTTTTTACATTGATATATGTATTTAAAGCAAAACAACAAAAATTTCTTTAACTTTCTAATGAAACCAGTGTTTCAAATTAATTGTATTTTCATATTACAAAGTAAAAAACTAACTTTTTGTAGGTAAAAAAAAAAAACAAATTTTATACGCTGAATTCAAATGAAAATTTGATTATGTATAAAAAAAAATTGTGTGTTGTATTTTTTTCTTTTCTTCGGAAAAATAGAAAAACAAAGTATTAATTTTAAATTGAATTCTTGAAACTTAATTTATGACGAGTCAATATTTTTAAGCTACTATTCATTCAATATAATATGAAGTTTCAAATTCTTTTTTTTATTATTTAAAGTCCTATAATTCAATTGAATTTTTAGTAATTGTTTAAATTCAATTGAAGACAATTAACGTGTTTTTTTTAAATGAAATTTTATTTAGTACTTTAAAAAAAAGTAACTTGTATACGCCAATTTAGTAAAAACAAACAACGCTTATTATCAAGAATTATACATTCATCATTTTTATTGTTGGTTAGTGTTTCTAAAGATTATTTTGAAAAAAAAAATTACATATTTTTTTGAATATATAAAAGTAGTACGTTTTAATGTACATATGTATGTATGTACTTAAAAACAATCTTTTTTAATATTCGAATAAAATAAAAAAAAAATGAGGTCATTAAATATAAAATCAGTTGAACACAAAATCCAAGGAAAAAAAATTATTTAATGATAATGGCAACATCTAAAAACGAGAAGCACCCAAAAACCCCCCTTTTTTAATATTGTAAATTCATCTTAAAAATGTATATCTTTCTATTTGAAAATTGTTAAAATAGGCTTTAATTCGAGTTATATTTATATATCAATTTTTCCAGAATATAGGAAATCTATTCTATAGTATGTCATACAGAAATCTACAATTTTTCTTTCACCATCAAAACTGTACACGTTTTACATTTGATGGCCTCAAATATTTGTATTTATACAATCACTAACATTTTTTTTTGCTTTGTTTTAGAATTTACTACACATTTCTAAGCATTCAATATATATGTATATACATATAGAGATATAAAAACATTAAATTTCTTTATTGGTATATACGATATCAAATGACTGAGTAATAAAAGAAATCTAAGTAAGTTTTAAAAGTATTATAATATCTATTTTAACTCTATAGCTACCTTGTAAGCCAATTGTAATTTCAATAGAGAGTATGTATCATATTTACCATTGGTAAACCAGTTACCTTTGGACAATTGAAATAAAAATAACAATATAAAGAAAAATCTAGAATCTTTACTATAAACCTATACAAAAAGGAGAACTAAATTCATATTATATACATACATACAAATACAATATATTTTATCAATCGAATTGCATAGGTATAGTGAATGGTAATATTGCATCTATAAAAAGTTAACATTTACCTTTTCTTTTTGTCTTAGTAATATTTTATTTTTATTCAACTATAATATTTGGGTTACGACGGGATACTAAACTGTATATAATATACTTTTTATATGTTACATTATTATTATTATAGTTTAGTTTTACTACTATACTCTTTTTGTTTCAGTATGGATATTCTATTTGTGTACATAACAAATAAAAGTATATGAGTATTTTACAATTACAAAATCATCATATAATATTGTACAATATATTGTATATCATATAATATAACTCAACCACACCACCCACCCACAATTATTACAGTTTTCAATCCATCACATCACCTATTACTTATTATAGTACATTGATTATACCTATTCTTATTTTTATATACATTTTTATTAACACAGCATTCTGTTTTTTTTTCTTCATTTTTATTGTTGAATATGTATAATGCAAACTCATGATAAATTGGTAAAATTACGTTAGCGATACCTGCCTACACCTTATATTAAGGTATATTATTTAAAATGATGAAAAAAATAAAAATAAAAATAATGAAATAATGAAAATACAAAAAACCAAGAAAGACCATGTACAACAAATCAAGCATCAAATGTTCAAGATCAGTCAAGTCTCTCCTAATGTTATAAAGCCGGTAAGCTAATACACGTTATATAGGTAGTAAAGTTAATTTTACTTTTTTATGTACAGGTATGACAAGATACATATACTAACTATACCATTTATATTCATGTCTTGTTTTTTTTCATTTATTTAAAAAAGAAAAATGTTTTAGCAAGCTATCCTTCTTCTTCATTGTTGTTTTTTAAAATTGTTTGAAATTGTGTTATAAATATGCGTTTTTTTTACACAAAAACAGATACATTCATACCTTTATTTTCAATTAATTTTTCAATTTGACCTTTTCTTTAGTTTAATCTTATCTTATTTCTGTTACTTCCAATATACTTGTAGTAAAAAAAAAAATATGTATGTAATGTAAATTGTAATTGTAAGAAATATTTATCTCTGTTATTGCTTATTTTTTTTTAAACTTTGTAGTAGCCGTTTTGTTGTTTTGTGACTTTCTAAAAGGAAAAACTTCATTTAGACTGGATTGTCTTTTATTTTATTTTTTCTCAATTTTCTTGTCATCATATCATCTTGCTTTATGTGATTTTTCTTTCCATTCCTCTCATGATGATGATGATGATGATGATTGTATTGCAAACGACTGATTAATACCAGGAAACTTGATTTACTGTTATATTAATTACAATCATTATGATGAGAGTACTTTTCTCGGTCAGACTTCGACTTCTAATGCTTATATATACCTATATATTTTTTTCAATTACATACCTACTACCTGTATACATTGTATATTGGTACATAAAAACATTTCAATTCATATAAAACATTACGGAAGCTCTTATATAGTTTTTTTTTATATACACATCTATGTATCTGCTCCTTATTATCGTTTCATTTACATTGAGATCATATTTGTTTTCTTGTTTTTCTTTTTTTCTAATTCTTTTTGATGAATAGGTATTTTCACCTTCCTTCATTTTTATTGATACAATGTGCAAAAAAAAAAAACAACTGTTTTTTTTTATTTTCTGAAAGTATAATTGAATCTTATAATTGATTTTTTTTTTCATTTTATCGAAGTGATAAATCCACGGAACAAATAAAACAGAAAAAATATTCATTACCTTACCTTTTTCTATTTAAAATCACATTAGCAAAAAAATAAAAACCTTGAGACAATTTCGATAAGCTACCCACCAATTATATTAATGAAATCATAATGAGTCATATTTTTTTTTTTTAAATCTAAATTTAACCCTTAATTAAAATACATTTAAACAAAACTAAACCACTTACAGAAATGAAAATAATCCATAAATATTGGGCTAGGTCTAAATGACCAAAGTGTGTTTCTATGTACGTATACATACCTTATAATGTATAAATTATAATTAAACGCCTTTTCCGTTGCAGATGTTCTATATTGCTTGTACAAGGATTGTTTTATAACAATAACCTAAAATATAATTAAATTATTTTTTAAGTACCTTCGTGAGTAATGTATAAAATAATATCGCCAAAATGACCAAGGCCATGTAATATTTTGTTAACAAAAACGTCAGTCATATGTAACATATAATTTGATACATATATGTATACAAACAAACATACATTTTATTAAGCATATACATAATATGTATGTGGTGATATTATCATTTTTAAAAATATGAATAATAATTTAAAAAAAAAAAAATGAAGAATACACTAAGAGCACGAGCAGTAAAATGAAAGCAACATGATATTTAAAAAAAATTATTTATATCATGCAATTAAGTGGTATTTCCTTTCCAATTTCCTTTGTCAGTATTGTTACTGTATAAGTATACTTATGTACCTATAACCTATGAAAGTGTTTTCAAGAAGAAATTAACCCTACAACAGCACCAAACAGTGTTTCAGACTGTATCCAAATAATAGATTAAAAAAATTTAACTTGTAGTTAAAGGGTTAAAAATAAAATTAAAAATCTGCAATAATAATAGATATTAGATATGAATCGTGTATCACCTTGACGAAGTTGAATTAATAATTTCAAAAATAAAAATTCTAATATAAAAATGCACGTGATTTCATTTGAAAAATTTTAATAATTCATATTTGAAAGTAAACAGAAAAAAAAAAAATAAATAAATGAAAAATAAATACGCATAATAATTGCAAATCAATTGCATTTTAAAACTAACTATAGTTATTTTCTTTGTAATTTTATTTAACAAACACAAAATTATAATTAACTAACTCATCAATTTTATTAAGATATGCTAGCCATGTGTAAAAGAAGATATTTTTGTTGTTGTTTGTATGAAACATATCACATAATGGGTTAAAGGTATGAGGTAGTTAAAATATACCTGATATAATTTTAACATTAGCTTATGCTGTGAGGAAAAAATTAACAGAAATTTACATTTGCTTGAAAATATCCATACAAGTACATATCGTACATAATAAAAATCGTATTGATTTCTCATTAGTTAAATCTAATGTTAATTTTTATCTAATTAAAAAAAATACATATGTACCTACATACATATTATATCCAATCCCAATAGACATACATACATGAATTAACATGATTTTCCGCTAATTATATGTTGTTTTCTTCGAAATGTCTTCTTCTATAAATTTTTTTTTCTTCTGTAATTTATTTTATAAGTATTTTTTTAAATATGTACCTAAGTAAATTTCATGTGTTTTGTAAATAAAATGTTATAACATAATGCTTTAATCCAAGATTATGACGTAATTTACCACATTTTCAACTGCATGATAATGACATAAGCTAATTTATCATCAATTCTAATTATAAACGTTTATTTTGTATTTTATCAAAACATTTTTATTGTCATTCAAGGGAATCTACTTTGATTTACTCGTCATCATGATCATGACTTGTTGTCGGAAGAAACAAAAAAAAACAAATCACATTTAAATTATTATCATTTTATTGAACGGTTGAAATGATTTATTAATTATTTTTTTCAAATTATTTTCATTTCAGCAAAAACAAAAAAATTACAACACTAAAGAAATAGTGGTGCCACTCTACAGCTGAATGGTGGATATTTAATTGCAATTTAATTCTCAGTTTCATTGAGAGCAAAATAAGGTGAGTCAGTATAAGTTAGGATAAGAATCCCTTTTTTCACTGAATTAAGGCCTAGGGAGATATATTATGTATCTATTTACTATTCATGTTTAAAGAAAAAAGGAATTGAAGAAAAGAACTATGGGACAAGAATAGGTAATGTTGAACAGTTGAACCCCTTTACTTTTTAAATTTTAGAATTCAAATTTAGTTTATGAGTTGATTTAATAAACCATCGAACGATTTCTGCAGAAGTTGTAGAGATGAAGAAGAAATAGAGTCAATAGTGCATATCTATAATAATCTGCGAATGTCCAGCTCTAAAAGAACGAAGGCTCGCTTGTTTGGGAGCAAGGTTCTTTGACGGTCTGGACGACTTAGCAGAAATAGCATTAAAAGACTTGAATAGATTTGTACAGGAATGGAAATGTTTTTCAGGATAAGCTAACTCCCACGAATCATATCATACCATACCATAATTTAATAAAGGGCTCATCAAAGCTCTGTGCAAGTGTATTATTAAAAATTGTAAAGCTTATAAAAGGTCTTACTCTTTTATTCTCCAGAATGTGTACCATGAATACCAATAAATATACCAATAAAACAAAGTCAATGAACCAATATCTTTGTGATGTTCATTGACTTTAAAAGAGCATCTCATTGCTCATCATCTAATCGTAATGTGGGAATTATGAGTTATAAACTACAACAAAATCGGATGGTAAAAACCATCAAAAGGTATTTCCTTACACCTTTCGAGCAATGAAAGAAAAAAATGTTTCCATCGTTCATCGTGAAAAAAATTATAAGATAAATGAAAATTCTGCAGTACAATATTGATTCAAACTTAAAATTCTAATCAATTTGATCTTCATACTATTTTTATAGTTTTATTATTTATTAAATAATAAATTGATCTCATATCTTGGGATACTCTACAGAAAATAATATGTACGTTGTTTTTTTTTTGTTCAAAGAAAATTATTTTTTGCGGTTTTGTGTTGTCGCCCAAGAAACTTGAGATTTATTTAAATAACACATTATCAATGTCTGAAAATTAAATTCTATACAAATTTCAACAATATGACAATTTAATTTTTTTTTAAAATAGCTTTTAAATGGTTTCTTCTTTATTATTATGGATTTGAATATAACTATTTAGTGGTATTTATTATTCATTTTATTTATACATGCAACCATAAAATTTTATTCTATTAAAATTATTGTAAAATTATCTAAAAACCGTATCACACTCAGTTTTTCTTTTAATAATATACCACAAAAGCCGTACTTTTTTTTTTTCTTCTATTGTGGTTTTATTCCTCTCTAATAGATTTGTATAATAATTTTTATTATGATTTTTTTTTCTACTTTTTTTTTTGTATTTCATTTGAAATCTTTATAATCATAACTCTCACATAATAATAATAAACTTTATGCGCGAATAAAATTACGCAATGTATGTATTACTCTACAATATAACTCGACTAACATTTGTGTACATATTATGTATTATTATTCTTTATTTATAATGTATCTAGTTTACCAATTGCAATTCCGCCCTTGATGTAACCCATGTGTAACACCTCTTGTTATATTACACATAATGAAAAACAACAATAACAATATATGATGGGTACAATTTAATGTGTAATATATGAAACATAATAATAAAAAAAAAAATTATTTATATTATACAAGTACTAAAGATATTAAACCCCCCATCATACATATTACATATAATTATCATCAATGATTCAGTGAGATTTAAATTTAAAAGAAAAAAGTATGCGTTATACTCGTATACTTTATAATGTATGAAATCTATGAAATTATATAGTAAATTGTCTACTGTGTAGTTTTGTTATAGTCATAACTTCCGGTGATATTTTTAAATTTATATATAAAAATGCAAAAAAAAAAAAAAATGTATAATAACAAAATGTTTCCACAAGAACTAGTTTACTTAATTATTTAGTGTCAAAAAGAGACAGTTTTCCACTAAAATACCTTTGTTAATCAGCTCTATATATAATTTTACTTTTCAAGAAAAAAAAAATTAAATAAGTGTTAACATACCTACATAATATTATGTGCAATTCAATATAAATCGAGCATGATAGTTGGTAACAAACAATATTTTATAAAATTATAGGTACATGAAAAAAAAACAAATCTTATGGAAAATCTTAAATTAAGTGGAAAAGATTAATACATTTATACTCATAAATCTGTCATGATTACCGAAAATATTCATTTACCATGATTTACCAAAAAAAAACAAAATTCAAAAAAAAAAAACTTCATAAAAAGTTCAAATTTTAAAACAATCTTTTCCCAAGCAAAAACAAAAATAGATCTAGTTTATTAATAAAGAATTTCTGTGAATAATTTTGAAAGTAAAATTTTTTAGGAATTTTTATCATAAAGTAGGTCCGGTCCCATTCACTATTTTTATATATAGGTATGTATGTAGATTGTACATACATACATTCTTAATCTATATTTAATGAATCTTTTCTTTGCAGCAAAAGTATTATTAAAAGAAATATGTAGCATTTCATTTATTGTGTGTCCTAGAAAATCTGTAGGAGATCAAACAACTGATTTAAAAAAAAAAAAAATGGAGTAAGATGCAAAAAAAAAATTTTATTCTAATATTTGTCCGGAAATTGTATCAACTCTTTTTTATTATAATTATTATTATTATTATTTTTTTTTTTTTCTTAAAATATTTATGTACTTTCTATTCAACATGACTTTTTCTTAAATTAAAAGTAGGTATTGTAATCGGATAAGGTGTTTTAATTTCAAAGCTAATTGTCTTGAACTTTATCTATATATTATATCCAAATGATATATGTACCTACCTACTTATGTATGTATGTATATTATTTAATGTGAATTATAATTAAATAAAAATTTCCCATTTAAAGTACATACAAAAATTATATCTTCTTTTTTTTTTCACTTTTTCTTTTGAAAAAATTTCTTTTAAATGAAAAATAAATTACATGAAAATAATCTTTAAATTTCAAAATAATTAAATGCCATTTCAATAATAATATCTTCTTTTTTTTTTCGTTTTTGCATTTTACTCCAGTTTATTCAATAGTGCAAAAAACAAATAAAATAAAAATTATAATTTGAATAATTAGGATTTTACCAAAACAAAAGAACGGAAATCATTAGTTAAATGACCTATAGTTGACCATAAAATATTAAAAAAATTTACAATGTACGTACATACATATATATATATATATATATACAAAAATGTAATAAATTACAAGTAATGTTCAAGAAGAGGTAATATTATTGTATATGAATGAGTGATATGTATAGCATAATAATGTACAGTATTATTTAAAATTTTGAAAAAAAAAATCAGAAAAGACTTTTCTTATAACTTTCACTCTCATATAAAATTGTTTTTATTATATTATGCTGTCTGATCAGCTTATAACACATGTATGTACATTGTACACATATGCTATTATACGATTTATTTATGTTATTATAATAATGATGTTTCATTTTAATGTGCAATTCATTGTAAATTTTGAATGAAACATTACAAAATATTATAATTATTTTTTTTTTTTCGTGTATTACCTTATTTGTATTGTATTTTAAAATCTAATGACAATAAGTACAAAATATAATAATTATTAAAATACAAGTAAAATTGTATGATTACTAATTTTTATGTACATATACCTAATTATAAATCTTTTTTTTTTTATTGAATCTATTTGAAAAATTATTTAGAAAAAATAAAAAATTTAAATAGATTTGTACAATGAATACAAAATATACTTGTACAGATACATCTGACTGAATATTAAATAAAATATCTTGGCGCCTTAAAATTTACCATATAGACGAGGTGAAAATGTTGTTTAATAATAATGCAAAAGTAAGTAAATTTTAATCCATTCAAATGCATAAAAAGTACATACAGTTATAATATATATAGTTATGTGACATCGTCAATTGCTCACCTATTCTTGTATAATTGTTTTCACTGCTACCACTCTTGTTGCTTTTGCTGCTGATGGTGGTGCTTTTATTATGGTGATGTGTACCATTATATTTATTTTTAATTTTTTCTTTTTTCCTTTACATTTTATTTTTATCTTAAATACTACATTTTGTAGCAAAACAAAGAGATGAAAAAAAAAAATAATAATGTCATGTATTCAGTTAACATGCATACATACAAAGAATATGTATGAAGGAGAAGAAAAAAAAATGAATAATTCATTGCAATGTGTGGGCAAAATAATTTCCTGATTTGCTAAAAATGGTTGTTCACCGCGAAAATAAAGTAAAAAAAAAATAATAACGAACAAACAAACTACATCAACAAAATGTATCTTTTAATATTTGAAAAAGAAAAGAAAATAAGAAGGAAAAAGTATAAAATAAAGTAGTAAGTAATTGCATGTACCTATACAAAGTTTTAATCACAAAATGCAAAAAAAAAAAAAAAAAAAAAAAAAAAAAAAAAAACTAGATACTACACACTGTTGCATTTGTAGATCATTGAAAAGTATTATTATTAAAACTCATTGTACATATAGATATAAATATTTTTAATCCATTTATTGTACTTGTACATATGTACATGCTTTTTCTCTAAGAAAATATATAAACATGAAAAGTTACAGAAAAAATACATTATTTACAATGAATGTGAATGCCTATAATATTAATTGAAATTAAAATGAATACTATTACTCAAATTTAACAAAAGTTATAATCGTGATCGTTTTTCTTTTTCCTCTTACTTAAAACACAAATTACACATTTGAAAATGAAAATAAGAAGTGGGCCAATGTTCTTGTAAAAAACATACATATTAACTTTCTTTACTATGGTGACTTACATACATATATTTTCTTACATGATTTATGAAAATTGTCTTTTCTACCAAATTTGGATTACAAAAAAAATTTAAACCGCACGATTTTATTTTATACTATTTTTTTTTTATATACGTGCTCCCAAATCTTGCCTTTTAATAATAATTTAATCTAAATTCATATTTCATGTAATACTCTTTTTTTTTTTTTTTCTCAAGTTCATTCATCATACATCATAAAGATTACATATTATGATTATAACAAGTACCTTCAATTAACCCATACTTCAAAAGAAAGGTAAAAATAATAAATTTTTAAAATCTTTCATCACATTATATTCTCACTTCCGATTCAATCGATTTTTTTTTTGAAATTTCAATCTTCAATAAAACTAAAGATACATGAAAATATATACTGAATGATATCATATGGCATATACAGTTTGTATAGATAGGTACATATATACCAATTCAATAATAATTTGTAAATATATGACTAATTATATATTATTTAAGTATTATATATGGACATGGTGCAAAATTAACAGTTAAATCGCGTACCTATTATATTTTTTTAAAGAAAAGATCGACCGAACATCATCATCACCATCATCATCATCATTACCATTATTATTATCATCATAATTTGAAATCTCATATATTTTTGTTTTCTTCTTGGAAGATCTGTGATTACATTTTTATCTTTTTTTTATTTTATTATTGCTTTTGGTGTTATTTGAAAAAAATTTTATGTACAATTAGTTACAGTCTGTAATTGAAGTTTATATTATTTATTAACAAGAAAAATATCAGAAAAAGGAATATGCATATACTCACGAGCTACTTATATATATGATAATACATCTATTCAAAACATTAACATACATGTACCAGAGTCCAGAAGAGTATGTACTTATATCTTATTTTTATTCATATTATTATTGTATGAGAGCATGTTTTACAGATGTAAATATCAGTTTAAGAAAATATGAAAAATATGTATGAAGATCTTTGATCAAATTTTACTTGAAACTTGTCAAAATAGCTGATGATGTATCAAGATGGGTTGTTTTTTTTCTCTATGACTTTCTTTTTTAAATGATAATAATCACTGAAATACATTATTGTATTTTTAAGCCATTTATCTTGTAGAGTAGAGTTTTAACATTTTATTTGAAATTAAACAGAAAATTAAAATTTTATCGTATAATTTTTATTACGATAAAAAAAAAACTGTTATTTTAGATAATAAAAATTATTTTCCTATTGATTATAGAGATACAAGTAGTAAACTATATATGTAATAACAAAACAACTTATATAGGATACATTTTGCACTTTTTAGATATTTATTTCATATTCATTTTCTTGCATTGTATTTCAATAGTATCCAAAAAAACAAGATACGTAAATTACGTAAATTATAACATAAAAGAAAAATCTATATGACATAAAAATGTATTTTAGATTCTAAAAGCTATAACAAATGATTAATAAAAGATTGGATTGATTGAATTTTAATTATAGCATTTATCATGATAATATCTGTAAAGCAGGTAAAATCATTGTAAAATTAAAAAAGTGCCTACAAAAAATTCTTCTTGAATTCTCATCTTTAAAAAGCCTTCGAAATATTTTTGTTTTGTTTTTTCATTTGTTTTTTTTTTCTCTCAATGTACTTTAAAATTTGAAAACATTATTAGTCTGAAAATTAATTACACAACTTAGAAAAAAAGTAGAAAAAAATATAAAAGATAAAAATTCAAATTTTCTTTTTTTTTAATTAATGCACGCACAACAGAAAAAGATCTAAAAATGATATCACGAAATAATTATGCATCATGAATTCAATTAGGCAAACAAATTAATGACTATATTCATCTTCCTGTGAGAAATAACCTTGTCCTGAATCTAGAAATTGATGATGAATATAAAATAAAATTTAAAAAAAAAAAAAAGAACTCATGGAAAAAAAAAATTCAACAATACAAATGAAATTATGATTTTTATGATTTCTGTTAATATGAGAATTCTAATAAATTATTCTAAAGAATATTTTTATTATTATTTCTTATAGAAGTTTTAGATAAATTATAGATTAGGTTTTTTTTTTCCATTTTTATTCTTTACATCTTTTTTAAAAAAAAAAAATTATATAACAATGTTAAAAAATGTTGAATAACAATAATTAAAACTAATAATAATTTTTAATAACCATAGAATTTAATCTAACCTTAAGCCCACATTATAATACCTGCATATATCATTGTTAATTTTATTTTTAAACATTGGAAAAAAAAAAACATTTATCTACATATTTTCAACAACAACAAAAAAAACATACAACGATGTAGATATACATAGTCAACATATCCCAATCAAACAAGATAGAAAGAAAAAAATTGCAATATTATTAAAACTTTATAAATTGCATATATTTAACATGTAATTTTTAATTAACATTATAGATAGTAGTTATATAGTTACATGCAAATTTACCATATAAAATTTAAATCAACATGAAGTTTGTTGTATCTAACAATAATTTATTTTTATTTCTAAATTTTTATTTTCTTTTGTTTCTCTAGCTCTTACTGTTGTCAGTTAACATCCAATAAAAATCTGTATTTTTTTTGTCTTTCGTTTTTAGTGTTACACATTGTTTTTTTTTTTTAAATTTTAAATTCGCATAGACAAAGTACAATATGGAGGGAAGTAGAAAATTAATAAAAATATATATAATTATATATATAAAAACAATCCATTACATTGAGAGTAGATATTACGTAAACGAAATGAAGTGGTTTTGTTCATAAAAATTAGGCCACGTTATACATATACCTACATATATATTATATTATATACACAAAAATACATTTAGATAACTAGCATGAATGCACCTTTTGTTCTTTCACCTAGAAAGTGTTTTATAATAAGTATATAAATATCATAGTATGTATATATAACTTACATGTCTGAACATTTTATATACATATACATATACTCATTTATATAAAATTGAGGGCGGACAGACAGTAACTTAATCTTTAAAGATAAATTACATGATTACCAAATAAATGTGAAATGAATTAGATACTTACTTAATTTAATTCGATTTTAAATAACCTAGCTATTAACACCAAATTATGTTTTTTTTTTTTACATACATATTTCATGTAAAGGTATTTATTTCGTTTGAATTAACAACATTCCAGTAGAAGAAGAAAAACAATGAATTTCATTAGTAGAACTGCTAAAATTTATTTTATCTTTAGTGATTTAAGAAAAGGGAACATAAAAATGAAGAAAAATTACATTTTCAATGTATGATTACACACTTGATTACTTTTATCTTTGAAATAAAATAAAATGTATGTAATTCCATACTTTATTTAACATTCAAATTAAGTCTCTATTGCTATTGATTCAGTTATGTTTTTGTATCTAAAGTATTATAGATATATAGGTACCCAGAAAAAAGTATATCAATTTAATTAGGAAACTTCACTCTAGTATATTCTTCCTTGAATATTTTCTAATAATATTCAATTCAATATTTCTTTTAATAATCAAATCAATGTTCATTTTTTTCCTATCACATTTTTATAATTAAAATTCTAAAAGTAACTCATCTATATTTTTTATCTTTTCAGGATTTCCATAACAATTTTATTGTAAAAAATTAAAAAGGAATATAAAATATATTTTACAACAAAGATGTCATCTTCAGAACGTTCAATACCTCATTTACGTGACATTTTTGGGTTAAGCGGATATTCTGTACATAATCATCATTCAAATAATGGTATTAATAATCAATGTAACGGTACAACAGTAGGCGTTGGAGGAGGAGGTGGTGGAGGAGGTGGAGGAGGAGGAGGTGGTGGTGGTGGTGTTGTTAGTAATGTTGGTACTATAGAAAATTATGGAACTGGACAAAATATTGATTCATATAATTCACAACAACAAGATTCAAAGAAATCAAGAAAAAAACGTGATAACAACAAAACATTGACAAGTGGTGATGTTAAAACATTAGAACGTCATTTAAGTATGAAAAAAACAATACGTAAAAAAATAATGAGAGATTTACAACAAGCATTTGTTGAAGATCCAAATGAATTTCGAATAGAAAATACAAATTCAGAACAATTAAAGGCTGAAATACGTGCTGAAGCATTACGTTTTGGTGGTGAAAAACCAACAACAAGAAAATCTGATAATTTTTTGGATATGTTAAGAGGTGAAAAAACAAATAATGTAACAACAAATGGAAATTATAATAATGATTATTCTGGTAATAGTAATAATAATATACAGAATAGAGATTATGATTATGATAGTCCACCAACAAATAATGGTGGTAATGAAAAACAAAGTTTCTGGAGAAGATTCACTATGAAAAATAAAACGAAACGATAACTTTAAAATTTAAAAAACAAAATATTAAAAGGAAAAAAAAAAGAAATCTAAATATGTACTTATAATTTTGTTTACTTATTATTATTTTTTTTTTTAGGGAAAAACTATGATCTTTTGTTTTTTAATTTTTTTTTTAAATATTAAAACTATTATATATTATGATTCCTTATTACAAGAAATTTATTTAAGTAAGAAAAAAATATAATAAAAAGAAAGAATCTAAGCAATAATAATAATTATAATATGCGTTCAATATGTTTGTTTGTTTTTTTTTACTGTTGAAAGATTAAAAAAAAGGATGAGCAGTACACATTAGAATATAAGAGAAGTTATATGAATCCTTCTATAGATACTTTTTCAAACAACATACATAAATAATAAAAAATATATGAAACCAGAAAGAAAGAATATACTGCCCTTATACATTTTTAACTATTTAAAAAAAAAAAAAACGGAATTTTACTAAAATAAAAGTAAAAACAAAAAAATTGTACATACCTACATTATTTCCAAAACAAAATACATAATATATTTGAATTTTTAAAATTTTCTTCTATTTACTTTTTGATGCTATAAAATTATACTGCTTGTAATTTCATTAACAAAAAAAAAAAATAAGTTAAATTTTATTTGTAAATTTTTTCGCATTGGAAATAAAAAATATTATTTGCTTTGCTTTCTGTGATATGATTAGAACGCATTTTCAAAAAAGAAAAAGAATTAGAAGGAGAAAAAAATTATTTAATAATTTAAAATTAAATTTAATATGAATTGTTCTTTTTTTTATAAAAAAAAAAAGAGAAAAAAAAACCATAAAGAAAATTATTTTTGTTCGTTCATCTTGAAATATTGTTGAAAATTTTGAATTCTTTTTTTTTTAAATTATAATTCCCAAAAAGCAGAATTAAATAAAATTTATACCACTTGCCTATATTTTTTATTGTTAATCAGGTAATATATAAAAACCATTATTATATAAATAAAAACCGTTTAAAAACAACAACAAAAAATTACGAAGTACTATTACAGTTACATTTACATTTATATCTTTATATTAGAACTTTATTATTGTAATTGTACTTATTTTTAAATGTTTTTAATTTAAGATTATAATTGTAGTTTCATGAAAATAAAATATGTCGTTATAAGAATTTTATTAATATTTTTATCTCTATTACTTTTGAATGGGTGTTAATAAGTATATTCAAGAAGATTAATGGAAACGCTGCTCGTTTTGTTTTTCATCTTCAACGACTCTCGTGTTAAACAGATAAATTTATTTGCATTTTGCAAATATAACATTCAAAAGTTGCTTATTATTCCATTTTTATCTCTCGTTTTAATTTCTTTTAGGCAGAAGGTTAAGATACCAATCAGTTCCAATAATATTACCCTCAAATACATATTTGTATACTAATGGTCGGATGTCTCGATCATAAAATCAAATCTTTATAATAATATATCTATACTATGTATATGGGCAATTCCACGCAAATCGACCATTTTTTATCTTAAAATTCATATGAATGAAGCTGATTTGGATAGGGTATATATGAATTTTTGGTGTATCTATACTATTTTTATTTTTGGAAATCATTGTGCATATAGAGGCAGTACCCGATGAGTTTGTTGCCCTTGGTAATGTTTAATTTAAAAGATTTCCCTCGATTGAAATTGAGATCTGATCACCCCACACACGAGACAGATTTATACAAACGAAATGTAACAGAGTATAGAAAAGTATGCCTATCTTGCCTGTACTGACTTTAATTGTTAAATAAAGTATAGTACCATTCTATTCGTTGCTCTTGTTGGCGCTCTTCTGCTAAGCGCCTATCAGACGCCCAGGAAGTGGAAGGACATTCCACTCTCAAACAAGATTGTTGGAGAGTAAGAGATTGTGGAATCTCATCCTCCGCGAATGCTTGTTCTTCAGGCGGAAGAACTCCTTCCAGACCAACTTTTATTTTTTCGATCTCCAAGCGCACGATCAACAATCTTCCTCTGACGCACATAACGAGAAGTAGATGATTTTGGTATCACATCCTCCTCAGTCACCATTGAAAATAGGTTGACACTTGGAGATCAAATAAAATAGAATTCTATACAACCATTACTACATTTTTTTTTTACCAAAACGCTATTCATCGCTAACATCGACTTACCCAAAGTATTCAACTTGAAGTAAATTTTATTCTTTTAATTTTTATAAAATAATTGGTAAACAAACAATTAGCTACCATTAAATTTCAAAATTTCTACAAATCTTTCCTTTTGAAAAATATCATTGTTAGAACTTATGTATCGTAAAGTACCTTTGAATTTCGATTCAATAATTTTTTCCAATACCTTTGGATGTTCAGGATCTACTTCAAGCCAGAGTTTACCTCCTTTAACGATTCTTTCTTGGGCTAACTTTAATAAAACTTTTACTACTTTTAAGCCATCTGGACCACCATCTAAAGCATTTAGATTTTCATATCTGGAAGTAAAATGTTCGATGAGTTTTATTTTACTTAATAGTTAAAATAAAAATGAACTTACAACTTAATTTCCGGCTGTAGTTGAATCAAATCTTTCGTTCTAACATATGGGGGATTACTGATAATTGCATCAAAATCACCTTCAACACTTTTAGGGAGTAATGAATCTTCGTTCATTATGTGGTTATAAATTTTAATTCTATTATTTAAACCTAATATTTTTGCATTCTCTTCTGTTAATTGACAAGCTAATTTACTTCGATCTAAAGCAATACATTCTGATTTTGGTGAAGACTTTAATATTGATAAAGCAATTGCACCAGAACCACATCCTACATCCATAAAACGAAAAGGTTTTCCATGATCAAAATCTTTAAGTGCAAGTGATACAAGACCTTCAGTTTCTGGACGTGGTATAAATACCGTTGGCATCATTTTTAATGTTATATCACGAAAATCCCATTCACTTATTATATATTGTAAGGGCATTCTTGCTAAACGGCATTCACAATACCTTTCAAAGTTAATGCATTGTTCTGGAGTAAGAATGTAATTTTCAGAAATACCAACATCATTCTGATAAATTTTAAAAATTAAACTGAACATTTTAGAATTTAAAATTTTTATTAGTTACATACATTTTGATCAACTGTGTCTGCAATGGGCACAATTGAATCGGTCTAGTTACATACTTACAAATTTTTTATTCAAAACATGCGATAAAATGCATTTTATTGAAAATTCAGCATCCTCAATTTCTGCATTCTCCAGTTTTTCCCGCCAAGATTTGACAATATTCTTTGACTGAGTACTTTTGTACTTTATATTGAATATTTTTTTCCTGAATTTTAAAATATTCCTTACAGGAAACAAAAACGTCATTCTTATTTAATTTTAATAAATATTTCACCGCAATTAAATTTGCCAAAAAACAATAAACAATAACATATAAATCATATGTTGGTTGACGTATAGAATGTGGATGCCGATTGCCTTGCCAGTTGCCGTCCCGTATTTAGTAATTAGTTTGTTTAACAATCTCAATGGGTGAAAATACATTGGTTGTAATGCGCTAGTTGTAACAATTTTTTTCCTACATGAGTACATGGTATAATAAGAATAGTCTAAAATAATTTTAGCTGACGGTTGTAATACACTCACGCTCGTTACAACTTGGTCGGGCCACCATCAAGTGTATTTTCAGGAGTTGTTAAAACCGGTTATAAACTCGTTTGCGACGGTATCAGCAGTCCAAGTCTATTTTACCCCAATCGTACTGAAAATTTATTATGTTAATTTTGGTGCTTATTATGATTTTCAATTCGTAGATTGATCGAAGAATCTTCTTCGATTCGACTGAATTTAATTACGGTACTATGTAACTCAATCGATCGAACAAACGTCATTATCGTGAATTATTGTGTATATTTTCTTTGAACAACTTTTCAGCTGTTAAAATTTGAAGATAAATATTTGAATAAATTGTTTTAAGTTACTAATAACATTTTTTTAAAGTCGGGTTTAAAAAAAGTCGACATTAAAAACTGAGTATGCTATTTTACAAAATATGTTGAAGATTTTAATTTTTCAAGTATGTATTCGTGTACAGAACTTCAATGCATACTCAGTTTTTAGAGCCGACATTTGTTAAATTAGACTTTTAAAAAATGTTATTAGTAAGGCAAGTATTTTATTGTTTTAGAACAATTTTTGGGATTTCTGTGAGAAAAATTAATTTATGTCAAAATTTCCATGATATTCATAAGCTATTCTAATTGTTTTTTATTACCTGCATTTTTCCTATTAAAATAATAATTAATGTATGTAGTAATTAATAAAAACACATTTAATTAGTATTATTATTACATTTAAAACATTGAAAGTTACATTTTCTTTGAAATATCCATCTTTTTTTAAAATTTTTCGTATTTCAAATTGCGTTTCGTCAGTAAAAAAGTGATCGAAACAGCTGTTCGATTTAATCGAACAAAAAGAAAAAAATCGAAAATGATAATACCAAAATATGAAATCGAACGCCGTTCGATCATTTGACGAAAGTCACAATAAGCACCTTTGCTATTATTTAGAATTCCTTGCTGTGTTTTATTTGAACTGAGGAAGTGAGAATTTTGATATATCTCACTTTCCTGCATGATAAAAACGTTTCTCATCGATTTCACTGAATCGACATACTAGAATAATTTGTTTCGTAATGTTCGATATGTAATGTAATTTTTAACATGTTTTTTTGACACTGGAAGTGAGCCTATTCTCATGAAGAGAGTAAGTGAGCTAAACTAGGCATATATCCACCCACATATATCACTTCCCCAGTAAAAATTTTTCATTAAAAAAGAAAAAGAAGAAAAACAAATCATAACAAAAACATAACCAAAAAACAAGTATGCTCCTGTACTCCGCTCCGGTATTTATATTTTATAAATGTCTGATTAAATGAAATTTGAAATTTTTGATTAAAAAATGGCAAGTTTTTCAAAAATTAGACTTTTAAGTGCAAAAAATTTACTAAGACAGCTAAGTACAAAGCAAAATCCAATTCCGTACATCGAAGATCAGAATAATAAAATCAATAAAGTAAAAAAAGAGATTCAAGATAAAATTATTTATAGCTCAATAATAGACCAAGAAAATATGCAATTAAGTTATAAAGCGAAAAAAATAATTGAGGATAATCTGAAAAAAGCAGCAATAAAAGAAAGACTTAATAAAGTCAATGAGAAACCTTTACCAGTTAGTCTTAAGCTCGCCGGGATAAACATTGATGAAGAAAGTGCTAAGGATTCAGTGAAACAAAATAAACATGACGAAAATGATCAGGATATTGATAGAATTATTGATAGATTAGATAGAATTAATTTTAAAGAATATTCTAGAAATTGGATGCAAGATTATGAATTTTTCGATGAAGATGAAGAACAATCTCCGAATGGTACACCAGGTATGTTTGAATTTTACATGCCTGTTTGAAATAATGAAATACATACATTTTGTCAATAAACTTAACTTATTATTAAAGATCCATCTGTACCACCTTCTAAAGTGCCTTGTAGCGGTTGTGGAGCTCTTCTTCAATGTGCAGATACTGGCTTACAGGGCTATATTCCAAGTGAAATTTTTAAAAATCGAACTAAAGAGGAATTAAAAGTACTTAACAATAGATTAACAAAAGTTTAAATGGATAACTATTTATTTTTATTCCAGAGAATAGTATGCCAAAGATGTCATTTTTTACAAACATACAATATTGCATTGGATGTCAATGTTACTCCAGAAATGTATATTGATGTTTTATCCACAATTAAAGATAAATATGCAATTGCTGTATTAATAGTTGATTTATTGGATTTCCCTTGTTCAATATGGCCTGGAATTCAAGAACTTCTAGGAAATAAACGTCCAATTTTCGTTGTAGGAAATAAAGTTGATCTTTTACCAAAAGATTCACAAGGATATTTAAATCATATTAAAAATTGTTTAACTGAAACTGTTGTTAAATCAGGATTATCAAAATTAAATATTAAACATGTTTCTCTTATTTCTGCAAAAACTGGTTATGGTATAGAAGAATTAATTACACAGCTTCATAATATTTGGCGTTATAAGGGTGATGTTTATTTAGTTGGTTGTACAAATGTTGGTAAAAGTTCATTATTCAATGCTTTATTAAGATCAGATTATTGTAAGGTATGTGTATTTTTAAATTTTAATTATCACAGCATATAATTTTCCTAATGGTATTTGAATCAGGTAGAAGCAAGCGATTTAGTTAAAAGAGCAACAACATGTATATGGCCTGGCACAACTTTAAAAATGTTGAAATTTCCAATTTTAAGGCCATCAGGTTAAAAATTTTAATTAGAAGGTCTTCTTGAAATATAACAAATTGTTTATTTATCTTTTACAGATATTCGTGTTTTCGAAAGATGTCAAAGATTAATTTCTGAACGAGAGAAAAAACAAGCTGAAGAAAAATTAAGAAAAGATCAATTGAAAAAAACTGGAAATATTGAATATGCAACTTTAATTGGTCATATTGGTCAAACGTTTAAATTACCTGAAGAAAAATTTGATTCATTTGGAATGTCAAAAGGTGTCAATCCAATTTTAACTTTAGATGAAAGAAGTAAATTGTATGTACAAAGTAAATGGTGCTATGATACACCTGGTGTAATTCATGCCGATCAAGTAAGTTTTAATTAAAATTTAAAAATGAAAAAATACAATTTTTTGACATGATCAAAATTTAGATTCATCACCTTCTTACAACAGAAGAACTTTTAAAGTTAATTCCAAGACAAATGATTACACCGAGAGTACTTCGAATTAAGCCACAAATGTCATTATTCTTAGGTGGATTGGCTCGTTTTGATTTCATTTTAGGTGATGTTGATGCTTTGAGGTAGTTTACAAAAACCAATATTTTAATAATAGCTCTAATTATGCAGTTTTTTTTTAAATAGAATTGCCGTTTATTCATCACATATGCTACCTATTCTTGTTACAAAATTAGAAGATGCCATAGAAGTATATGAAAAATTATTAGGAAGTGAATTACTTGGTATACCAATAGGAGATGAAGAAAGATTAAGCAAATTTCCTAAACTGGAATCTTCAGAATGCATTGAAATTTCAGGAGAAGAAAACGATAAAGCCACTTGTGGTAAATTAAAACTGATAATCAAAATATGACTTTTATTTTTAAACACTTTCAACATATTTTTTTGCAGACATTATATTATCATCTGCAGGATGGCTTGGATTGAATATACCTCTTGGCAATACTTGCAAATTTCAAGTCTGGACTCCTGAGAAAAAAGGCATTCACATTAGAAAGCCATCATTGATTCCTTTTGGTGAAAATTTAAGAGGAAAAAAAATTCGTGGATCTTTAGCATACAGATTTGGAAAGCCTTTTATTACATAAAAAAAAATCTTTTCAAATTTACACTTTGTTTTATAATTTTTAACTTTTTATTAAATATTGTAAAAAATTACTTGTTAACACCAACCTTATTGAATAATTTATCTTTAGCAATTTGTGCCATTAAACCATGAATTAATTCAATTGATGCACGACTACAATCTCTAGTCGCTTTTGAAAGTTTATCTTCGGATCTTTTTTCACTTACATCACCTTTAAAAAGTAAATATTTTTGTTATTTTAAATATTTTCTCAATATGTATTTGAATATTTTTTGTAAGTTAAAATGAATTTTTAACTTACCTGTCATTAAAAATGGTCCCCTACCTAAACTTGCTTCACTTTGTTCCAATTTCTCTGATAAATCAAACATCTGCCCAATGGTATAATCTGTATTACTAAGAAGGCCAGAACTTCCTAAGGTATTAACCCAATATTTATTCCATAGCGAATCCAATAATTTTCTATCCAAAGCTGATTTAAAATAGGTAACTTCAAGTGGATAATATTGTTTACAATGAACACCAAAATCTTCAATTTTATTTAATGGTATCGTTTGATATTCTGATGGTTCTTCATTTGGTGGCTTATAACCTTTTGGATAAGTTCTAAATGCTCCAAGGCATACTTTACCAGAAGCAACAGTTCGTACAGGATCAACAACAATCGCAACAAATGGTTCTTGAAAATTTTGATTAAGCATTTGAGTTGATACATCAATTCCAGATAACCAACATCCATAACCTGGATGACTATGATACCATCCAATTGCATTCTCTAATCTACCAACTTCTTTAGCAGATTCTATGTATGCCGACATATATTCATAGGCTTGAGATTGTGCATTAACACGAGTTTCTGTACCTTCTACAGGTAATGCAAAAGCATCCATTACAATCTGAAAACAAAATAAAGTGTCAAATAGTCGATTACAAACATTTATCAGTTTTCTTTTTTTCTTTAATTCGTTTTTCTACATACCATAGTGTTATCTTCAACTTTTCCCAAGAGCAGTCCCATTACTTCTAAAGTCCCTCCAGAACGTGCATGCATTACCATTTTCAATAGTGATAATGCTGAAATTTTAATATCTTTAAAATAATGAGGATCCTTCTCCCATGGTTTCGCTTCAAGAATTTGCCTTTGTATCTGATCATCATATCGGAATATTTCATCACACACAGGAATTGTTTTGATATTATTCTCAAGCTCCCATGTTCGTTTTGCCATTTCAACATCACTTGAAGTACTTGCCATTTTTTTTGATTAACTTTGTTAAATTAATTATGGTTATAATTATAATAATGGCTTATAATAATATAATCAATATTTAATATTGTCTATAGTTATAAAAATTAAATAGTGGAACTGGCAAGTGGCAAGGCAACTGGCAGTTTTGTTTTTTGTTCTTTTTAAAAATTACTCCATATAAACTATAAAGTACTATTAAATTATGGATACTTGTACTAAAAAATTAGTACTTGTACTAATATTTGGTTTTGTGCTACTGAAATTTTTAAAAAATCAAATCCCTGGCCTTATCAACAAAATGTCAAAAAATTAAATTTAAAAAAAAAACACTGGTGCTGTGAAGTAATTGAAGTGAATTGAAATAATTTTTTTGTGTATAAAAAGAATTAATAATATTCAAAAACTGCTTCGAAATTAACGGTAAATTAAAGAACAATTTGGTAGAAAAAAAAATAGAAGAAAGTAAACCCTTTTTCTTATCATATTTTAATGTTTACTTTTTATCATTTTCGCTATATGCATTTTGTGTGCATCATGATTCATGACTCATAATTATTACAATGGTCAATGGTTTTTTTTTCTAATTATTATATTTTTTTAAAAATTAAAGATTAATTCCTATTTTGGCATAAATTTAACATTTAAAGATTTATAAATACTAGTACATTTGTTTCTAAAGAGTGAAAAACGTCATTTTAACTTGAGGTCATTAACCTTTTTTGTACCATGTTATTGTGAAATTCATAAAATATTAAAACTAAAGAAAAATTTCGATTTTCGATAGTCCACAAAATTCAAATTTTACAAGAATGCTAATTGCTAAGTTTCCACTTGTCTTTGTGTACTACGTACATAATATGCATATAATCATCGTCTGAATCCATCTGCCTATTTTTCTTCCTATTTTTAAATTTTCAACTACTAAAAATACTCAAATTCAAATTACGAATAAAATAAATCTGTCACCTCTCTTGAAATTTTATTCATTATAATAATATTGAAAACTAGGTACATATAACATTTCTTTTAAATATTTTACCTTTAAGACTTTATCGTGTGCCATGGAGGACTGCCATAGAAAAATAATCATTGACAATATAGACAAATTAATCCAATATACCGACTATACTGATCTAATGAATGCTTGTGTAAACGCGAACATAATATCTTCAATTATGATGAGAAACATTGAGGTAAGAATACATATTAACCTTAAAGATTTTTTTTTCTTTTTTCATTTTTTATTTTTATTAATTTTCCTTTTAAATTTCAGAATATTCCAGACTCTGATGAAAAAGCTAAACATCGTTCATTATTTATAAAATTGACAAAAAGAGGACCAGAAGCATATGATAAAATTCATGAAATACTTATGAAATTAGGATATCGTAATGCAGCAAAAATTTTACGTCCTGGAGAAAATAGTGGAATTTGTAAAAGTTTAAAAGATAAAAATTTAGCAACATTATCAACAACAACAACAACAACAACAACAACAACACAAATAAAAAATGAACTATCAATTTCACCAGAAAAACAAATTTATAATGATGGTTGTTTACAATCAAAAGATACAACAGATAAAAATCATAATGATAATTATGATGATAATAATGATAATACATTAAAAATTTATACAAAAGAAGTACCAAATAAATTTAAAGTGAATAAATCAAATAAATTACATGTTGATGGAAAATTAGAAGTATATTCAATGCGTACAAAAAATAATCGTGGTGTATTATTTATGGTTAATATTATTGATTTTCCACATGCACCAAATCAAGAAGTAAGACGTCGTAATGGTGCTGAAATTGATCGTGATAATATGATACATTTATTTCGTGAATTTGGTTTTAATATATTTTATTATGAAAATAAAACATTAAATGAATTTCGTAATTTACTTGATTCTTTATTAATATCAAATTATGTTAAAGAAACTGAATGTTTTATATTATCATTAATGACACATGGTGATATGGTTGATGGTATTGAATATGCTGAATTTTATGATGGTGCTGTTGAAAATTTAACAAATATTTTAGATAAATTTCGTAATAATATTTGTCAAAATTTAATAAGAAAACCAAAAATATTATTTTTTCCATTTTGTAGGTAAGTTTGTTTTTTTATGACTATACACATAGTACCTATATATATTTTTTTTTTAAATTAAAATAAAATTCAATTGTAACGTTTGAAAAATTTTCTTGTTTTTAGAGGAACAATATCTGATAGTGGTGCAAATAATTTTAATATAAGAAAGGGTGTTGAAAGTGATGGTATGGATATTAGATTACCGAGAAACATTCCAACATATACTGATATGTTAATTTGTTATGCAACTGTACCAGGTAAATATAAAAATCATTAATAGAATGTATAGGGTGATGTTCATATATTATGTATATTGTATAAGTTGTTAAATGGTTTTGCATTTAAGTAATTAGGACAAAAGATTAGAACATCTTTGACACATAAGCTGTTCAAGTTTATTTTATTATTATTATTATTATTTTTTTTTTGTAAGGTTTCAAAGTTCATCGTGATCCAGGTGAAGGTTCATGGTATATTCAGAAATTATGTGAAATATTTGCAAATCATGCACATGATACTCATATGGAAGATTTATTAAAAATTGTTGGTGATCAGACTGAAAAAATTCGTACTGAAAATGGTAAACTTCAAACTGCCAGTACTGTTAATTATGGTTTTAATAAGAAATTATACTTTAATCCTGGATTTTATGACAGTTAAAATGTATTTGTATACATTTTTATTTAATATAATTGTATTTAGTATTTTCCAAAATTGATCAAAAGTATTTTGTAAAGAATTTTTTTTAAACACATATTATTATGTAAGTAGTAAAGTTTTTTTTTGTGAACATTTTCATAATTGTATGATTAAAATTAATTTATTTGCATGCTAATTTTTATAAATTATTATAATCGAACAATGTGAAAATGATTCGTAAAATACATTAAATAATTTTTATTTTTTTTTATATATACATATATTAGAATGTTAATTTTTCATATACATACATACATAATATTGTATTTTTCATCTATTGATGCAATATAAAATTATCTAGGATGAAAAAAATAATGTAGTTTTTTTTTATTAGTTTTTTCAACAATTAAAAAATTAATTGACTTTTGTTAAATGAGAAAGTGAGATTTGTTTCCAAGATATTCTTAAGATTTTCTGAACGGTTAGTTTGCACTTCTCTAGAACGATTCACAATTAGTACTACTACTACAGATAATTTTCCTTAAAGAAAGGCTCAAAAGTTATGATTTTTTGAGTAGAAAAATATTTAAGATTTTAAAAGGAATTGTATTCCTTTATAAAAAAAAAACAAATTGTTGTAATTTTCTTCTTCACTTTTCCCACAAATCATACTAATACCTCGTGAACGCTGTATTCTGTATTTATGAAATCTTTGAATAAAATTTAGATAATCTTCAACACTTGGAAGAATAAATGGCATATTCTGTATTCAAAAGTTATAAAACTTGAAATCCATAAGAAAACACTTGTCACAGAGGGCAAATTTACATCACTTTTACTACAAATCATGCATGCTAGACAGCCAGGCTGGCAAATGTGATAATTATTTTTTATGTTTTTTTCTCATTATTTAGAACTTTTTTTTAAATAAAAATACATACATAGCTATATGCATTTTATTTGTTTGTTCTTTGTGGTGAGAATTTCTCCAACTGATAAATTTGTTTCTTTTTTTTTTTGTTCACCTAAAACGATTAAATTATGAATAATAAAATAATTTTTTTTTCTTAAAAAAAAATAATTTTATAACTAATTGAAATGAAATTTATTTGCAATTAATTATAATTGTGGTTTAAATATAAGTTTAACAAGATATCATCGAAATTATGAACAAAAAGGTTATCATTACACATTATCATATACATTGTGGCGCTTTGATTATCCGTTGGTTGGTTGGTTTTGTTGAAATGGAAATAAAATATTTTCATTCAGTTTCATTTGGACTATCGCGCTGTGACTTATTTAAATTTTCTTTAAAAAAAAAAAAAAAGGCGTTAAAGAGGAAAAAAAAAACATGTTTAATTTTTTATTTTTAACAATTTTTATATTATTATTTAAATTATATTTTTGTTTAAATATTGATTCTAAAATACAATTTTTACAACAACAACAACAACAGCAGCAGCATCATCATAATCAAATTTATGATGAACAAATTGAAAATTCAATTATATTACCAAATTATCAAAAATTTTTAACACCAATTTCAGATAAAAATTATAATTTATTAGAAAATTCAGTATTTAAAACAAAAATTGATGAAATTAGTGATATATTTCGTATAAATATTGAAAATATTAAAGAAAAAAATAAAAGAAATGATGTAATATTTTTAATTGATTCAAGTTCCAGTATTGGTAAACAAAATTTTTTTAGTGAAATAAAATTTGTTAAAAAATTATTAAGTGATTTTAATGTTAGTTATAATTATACAAGAATTGCATTAATTACATTTAGTTCACAAGCAAAAATTGTAAGTATAAAATAAATACATATATATACATACATAATATATTTCTATTTTGTACAGAGATATTATTTTAAAATAATGAATAATTTTAACGGAAATTGTTATCATCTAACAAGTATATTAAATTAATAGTTTTCTATTTATGTATTTGTGAAAGACAAACAGAAAGAGATTTATGTTGATAAAGTAACATTTTTATAAAATATTTTCGCAATAGAACATTGAAAATTTACTGACATACATACATAAATAGAATTGATAATTTTTATAAAAGAATTTATTTACATCATGAAATTAGAATTAATTTTATTTTATGATACATACAAATTAATATCTGTTGTCCTGAAGTTTTTATTCTCATAATTAAAATTTATTTAAATTTATTATTTTTCTTGATTTTTTAAAAGGTAAGACATGTTGATCAAATATCAAATCCTTCTGAATCTCATGATAAATGCAGTCTATTAAATAATAAAATACCAAAAATTAATTTCACTGGTGGAGGAACTTTTACGTATGGTGCATTAAAAGAGGCTGAAGTATGCTTAATGAAACATAATAAAAATCTAAAATATTAATTAACAATATAATTATAATAATTAACAATAACTATTATTTTTTCTATAGGAAATATTTAAAAATTCTAGATTGAATAGTAAAAAATATATTTTTTTAGTAACTGATGGTTTTTCAAATGGTAAAGATCCAATTCCAGCTTCAATTGAATTAAAAAAACAGAATATATCAATTTTTACAATAGGTACATAGCTATATAATTTCTAAAATAAAAAATAAAAATTAAAAGATATTTTAAAGATTTGAAAAAATATAAAAATCTCTTCATCATCTAGGAATTCAGTCAGGAAACATCATTGAACTTTATAACATTTCTAGTACACCAAAAAAACATTATCATTTTTTGTTAGATAGTTTTCCTCAATTTGAAGGTCTTGCTAGAAGGGCACTTAGAGCAGGTTCGAATATTTTATAATATAAGATGAAAGAAAAACGTATAAAATATATAAAAAAATTGATGAATTTATAATTCTAGATTATAAAGTAGGACAAAGCGTAATACTAAAAAATGCATCACGATGTAATATTCTATGCGAACATGAAAATAATGTGAATAAACTGTAAGAAAAATTTATTAATTTTGATTTGAATTTAAAGTAAAAACGTGTACTCGAGGTAGAAAAAATTCTTTGTAGAAAAATTAATATTTTTTTATTTTCAACCAAAGAACTGAAGCAATTTATTTAACATCTAACATAATCGGAATATTTCACAGAAATCCCTATAATAATGTGCAATTCATGCTCAGAAATTATCGCTGAACGTTTTTCTATCTTGTATACGGTTTTTCGAAATTTTCAAACTAATAAAAGTCAAATTTAAAAATTTTTTTTTTCCCTTCAAATAAGAGATTCTTGTTGTGATGTAAATGCTGATTGCACTTGTGGAACATCTTCTGGGCATTATGCTTGCATTTGTCATTCTGGTTATTATGGTTCTGGAAAAATTGATCAATGTTATGGTAAAACTTGTGAAATTCCTAATTAATCTTTAAATATTGAAACTTTTTTAAAACGAATATCTAGCTTGTCCTAATGGTACATATTGGCATATTTCAAAAATGTGCCGACCATGTCCAGATATTAATCATATAACATTAAAACAACCAGCTCTTAATATTAGTTATTGTGTATGTAAAGCTGGATGGAGGAAAGCTGGTGATTATAAATGTGAAGGTGCATTTGATAATAATTTAAAATTTTAAAGAATCCTGTATTTTAAAAATATGTATTCAAAATTTCAATATTTTAGGAATAACTTGTCCAAAACTTAGTCCACCAGAAAATGGTTATTTTGTAAAACAATCAACGACATGTGCAAATGTACTTAACTCTGCCTGTGGTGTTAGATGTAAATCTGGATATCAATTATTAGGCACAAGTTTGAGAATTTGTCAAGAAAATGGTACATGGTCTGGAATTGAAGCAACTTGTTCATGTATATTTTACATATTATATTCATAAACAATTCAAAATTAATATGAAATTCTTTGTATAATTTTAAAAGTGAAATTATGTCCAAGCCTTCCAGTGCCATATTATGGACTTATTGTATGTCGAAATCGAGATTTAGATTTGTTTTTTGATTATTCACCACGAAATACAACTTTTATGGAAACATATGAAGATGAATTAAAACGTAGTACAGAACCGATGCCAATTGATACAGAATGTACATATAAATGTGGTCCAGGATATTATTTAATTGGATCAAGGGTTAGAAATTGTTTACCATTATCAAAATGGGATGGTCTTCAAACTACATGCAAACGTTTGTTATTAATTAATTATTATTTTTACTTTTGTGGCTCAGATCAATAACAGAAACAGTTTTTATCAAAATTGTTAAATTTTAATTTGAGCTGTTTTGATTTAACAGTTGCAATATAAAAAAAAAATTTAAATACATTTTCTTCTAGAGGTTCTTTGTCCACCTTTACCAAAACTAATATATGGTGAGTACGAATTAAGTGATTGTACTGAAATGAAAGTACCACACGGTACAAATTGTACAATTATTTGTCCAAAAGGATTTAATGTTGAAGGACCTGAAACAAAAAGTTGTACAGGAAAAAAAATTGGTATATGGACATATAAAAATAAAATACCAAAATGTGTTGGTATGTTAAGAAACTTGAAAAAAAAAATTGATTGTTTTTTTAAAATTGAATTAAAATTTTCAGATATAACACCACCAGAAATCACATGTCCAGAAAATATGACATTAATTGCTACGGAAGATTTTGTAATAGTAAAAAATTTACCTCCGCCACTTCATTTATCAGATTCATCTGATATGAATGTATCATTTTGGACACAGCCAATTATAAATGAAAGTAATGGAATTGAATTGAAAATTGGTGAACATATTTTCAGTTATTCTGCATCAGATATGTTTAATAATAAAGCAGAATGTTATTTTAAAATAAGTGTTGTTGATAAAACACCTCCAATTGTAGAAAATTGTGTAAATCCTGAAGAATTTTATGTTACCGTTGAAAATAATCTAACATCATCTGAAATAATCATTTGGGATGAACCAATATTCTATGATAATTCCAATTTAGAAATAAATGTAACAAGATCCTTAGATCCTGGATACTTTAATATTGGTTTTTATCAAGTTACATACATTGCAACTGATACATTTAATAATTCAAATGAATGCATTTTAAATATCACTGTAAAAGGTTCATATTTTATTTGAAATTAATTTGAGGAAGAAAATTTTTTTAAAGTATGTATTTTTTCTCCAGAACGAACCTGTGGAACATTATTATCACCTTTAAATGGAAAATCATTATGTGCAAAAAATTCAACACATACTTGGTGTGAAATTAATTGTAATGATGGTTTTGCAATATTCAATTATCAAGATGACACATTTTTAGAAAATTTTCGGCTTACATGTATAAATGATTTACCAAAATGGAAATATGAAACAATTCCTGATTGCACACGTAAAATAAAAATTTACAAAAATCAATAAAAATTGACATGTGAAAAAAGTTATTATTTTTAATAAATTTCAGCTATTGATCTTCCAAACAGTATAGAACAACTTCTAACGATTTCTGTAGATTCTGATGATAAATTTTGCAATGATTCAAATGTCCGTGAAAAGGTATTATATTCAATTTTTGTTCAAAAAATCTTTTATTAGCCATCAGAAATTTCTTTCTTTTCCAGTTACAAAAGAATTTAGGTGATCATTTAAGAAAACATTTATGTAATGAATTAAATGATTGTAATATAATTTCTGAAATACCAGAATGTACAGAAAATAATGAAATAAATGATATTGTTGAGAAAAATTATTATAATATTGTAAAACGTGAAATAAATGAAGAAAATTCATATAAAAATAATAATAATAAAAATAAAACAAAAGCAACTGTTCGTATAAAATTATTAACAAAAGTTGGAAAACGTTTAGGAATTTGGAAAAAAAATTTAACATTATCAGAAAATGTTAGAATTGTTAAAAATGAATTACAAACATTAAATGAAAATGAAGATTTACAAACGATATTGAAACAGATGCGAATTGATGTAAAAAAATTAAAAATTGAAGAATTGGTTCGTTGTTCAGATGGTAGTGTGTCGAAAAAGCAACTTTGTGGTAAAAAAAAAAAATGCTAAAAATATTTTTATTTTTAATTATACAAAAAATATATATTTTTTGTTTAGTTCAATGTCCTCGAGGAACATATCAAGATGCAGCATTAAATCGTTGTCAACCATGCCCAATTGGAACATATAACGATAGATTTGGTCAGATTATATGTACTAAATGTCCGTTACATTATTCTACAAAAAAATTTGGTCGACAACAATTCGAAGAATGCAAACGTAAATAATCAAAAAGATACATTTTATTTTTTCTTTTAATACCTATTTTCTTTTGTTTTTCTTTTCTAAATTTTTAGAGGTTTGTTCTCCTGGAACATTTGCTAAAACAAAAACTCCTCGTAAGAAAGTTCGTCCTGAATCAGTAAATAGAAAAAGTCTAATGCCATTTTGTCAAAAATGTGGAATTGGAGAATATCAACCGTATTATGATCAAACTAACTGTTTACCTTGTCCTGTTGATTATTCATCCGTTAGAGGATCACAATCTTTAAATAATTGCTATCGAAAAGAAATTATTCATCCATGTCAAAATAATACACAAATTTGTGGATCATTTGGTTATTGTGTACCAAATCAAACAGGAAATAATCTATTCACATGCGTTTGTCAACACGGATATTATGGTGCAAAATGTGAATTTCAAATAAATCTTTGTCTCTCTACACCATGTTATAATAACGGAATGTGTTATCATGTTAATCAAACTTCTATAGGATGTTATTGTTCACCACAATTTATTGGGAACCATTGTGAAGAATTAAAAATTTCCTGTAGAAATATCATGTGTAAAAATGGTGGTTCATGTGTAGAAACAATTGATGGAGCAATATGCGAATGTCCTTCAGGTTTTGATGGTGATTTGTGTGAAAAAGAAATTAATTATTGCAGTTATTCTCTATGTGAAAGTGGAAATTGTATTAACACAATCGATGGTTATTATTGTCAATGTCCACCTGGAATTATGGGAAAAAGATGCCATTTACAACCTTGTGATTATTTACCTTGTCACAAAAATGCAATTTGTATAGATTTACCACATTATCCAACTACAAAGGACAGTTTTATATGTAAATGTCCTAAAGGTTTAAAAGGTCACGATTGTACACAGATCGATAATCCATGTGATGCACAACCATGTAAAAATAATGCTCAATGTAATCCACAAGCAATTAGACAAATCGATGGTAACAGTTCAATTATTGAAGATTTAAATAGTTTTGATGAGGATATTTATGAAAAGTATACCTGTACATGTTTGCCATATTTCTATGGAGATAATTGTGAAATTTTAACAACACCAGATTTTATAATGGAATTTCCAAAATCAGGTGTAACGAGTTTCGTTGAATTAGACGGTCCACAACTGAGTTTAACTGAGGTGAAAATAATAATAAGAATTTTCCTAAAATTCTTCAATTAGGTTTTATGAATTTCTATTTTAGATTTCATTTTGCTTCTGGATTAAAACGAATGATAATTTCAATTATGGATCAATACTTTCGTATGCAACGGAAAATGTGGACAATATGTTCACATTCACAGATTATAATGGGTAACGAACTTTTTTTATATTTGTTAATTTCGATTTTACCGTGATTTATTAAAAAAAAAAATAGATTTGTTCTGTATGTCCATGGAAATCATACTGTAACCGACATGGTAGTAAATGATGGTATTTGGCATTTCATATGTGCATCATGGATGAGTGAAAATGGTTATTATGAAATTTATTTAGATGGAATTTTACAACATTCAGGATCTAATTTAAGTTCTGGTCTGAAAGTAGAAAATAAAGGTACTTTCATTATTGGACAAGAGCAGGTAATTAAATCTCTAACATAGAAAAATGAAAATTTATCAAAATTCATTTTGAAATACTTATGAAAAAGGATCAATTAGGAGGTGCATTTAGTGAAACAGAATCATTTGTTGGTAGTATCGCATATTTTGATATTTGGGATAGTTTTATAACTGGTATACAAGTTCAAGAGTATTATCGTACATGTGAACCATATCAAGGAACCATTTATTCGTGGTCTGATTTTAAATCAAAAATTCGCGGTGATGTAAAAATTAAAGCATCAGAATTTTGTCATGCATGTCCAATGAATCTTTCATTATCACATGGTCATGTTCGTATTGTTGGAAATTATGCATATTATCAATGTGAAACTGGTTACATACTTAAAGGAAATCCAGTGCGTACTTGCTTGAAGACATCTGAATGGACTGAAAATTACCCTTATTGCAGAAGTAGAAATTCAAATTATATTGATAATTTTTATTAGTATCGTAGTTTAAAATTTTTTTCTTTTTTTTTTCAACTTTTCCAGTTGTAGATTGCCGAAAGCCTCCAAGCATTGATAATGGCTTTATGGAATATTCACAAACAATATATAATTCTGAAGTACGATATGAATGTGATCCTGGATTCCGTCTTAAAGGTTATTCAATTCGAAAATGTCAAGAAAATGGAAATTGGTCCTCATCAATGCCACAATGCATAAGTTAGTCAAAAAAAAAAAAAAAAAAATCAATTTAAAGAATTTCATGATGGAACTTGAAAATTAGTTTTTGTTGTTAAAAATATATTTTTGAAGGTACTGTGAAATGCAACAGATTTGAAGAATATCCACAGATGACAATTTATTACACAAATTATAAATCAATGTTGAATCCCAATTTAACATCATATCCGGTTGGAACATTTGCAGAGATATTTTGTGGTCATGGGGATGAAGCTATAGAAATTACTTTGATTTGTCAAGAAAATGGTAATAAAATTAAACTGTCTGTAATTGAAATTTTTTTTAATAGTTATTTTATGCAATTCAGGGTACTGGGATGACGTTCTTCCAGATTCATGTCTTGCTTTAAAATCAGATAATGACAGTCAGTTCAGATCAACGACTTATTTTTCAATATACCAAGCAGAAACAAAAACTGATAATCCAACAACAATTTCACAAACTAAGCCCACTATAACCGTTACAAGAACTACACCATCATTAAGTCAGCCACACAGAACAACACAAAGTGCCACTTCAACAGTTCACCCGAATAACAACTTTTCAAAGACAATAAAAACAACTACTCGTACAGAACCAATTTCGAATGTTAAAAATACGAAATTTACACAAGATTTATTTACAACGCTACCAACTACAAATATCATATCATTTCAAACTCCATCATCACCATCATTATCATCATTACCCATGAATGTATCCAATGTTCCAGAAATTTCAACAACTCCCACATCTATAGAACAATTTTCATTTTCTAATAATGAAATCGAACCAGATAAGCATTTCTGGATAAATTTAAAAAATTATCTTTTTACAGGATGTTCTTCAAAAATCTCAGGAACATCATTATTTTGTAAATATTATAGAAATTCTTCGAACTATCAACATTTAACAGATTTGGTTAATTTTGAACCATCAGAAGATATTGAATATCAAAATATTGATTCAAAATTATTTGAATATTTGAGTAAAAATGAAAATATATTTTTACAAAAAAATGAAATACCATTTGAGGAATTTTTAAATATTATATTATATGGTGAATCGCATCCAATACATTCAAAATTAATTAATTCACAATTAGAAAATTCTTTAAGATTTGCACTTTGTATTTATATTGATGCAATCATATGGGATGATGAAGATTTTGAAAAATCATTAATCGAACAAAATCATGAAAATTTATTATTAGGAAAAAAATTAAAAAATTTAATTACAAAAATTGCAATTCCAGTTTATATAGATTTTCAAAAACGTTATAAATCATATTTAAATGAATTATCTTCATTTACAGAATCAATAATTGAAAATATAGAAGATAATACTTATTGTATATTACAAAATGCTCCAAATATACCAAAAAATTCATTTATTGTTGGAATAAAAAGCCCAAATGATGATTTTTATGATTTTCCAGTTTTAGATAATGAAGATGGTGCATATATGGTTGAAACAAAAACAAAAATTATTTATAATTGTACAAAAAATTATGAAAGTCGAAATGAAATGTATTCTGAATGTAAAAAAGATGAAATTTGGAGTCCAATTAATAATTATTGTGAATGTAAGTACAGATAAATTACAATTATGTATTTGGGAAAAAAGTAAAAAATTTAATTTCTTTTTGAAAAATTATAGTAAAATGGTGTGACGATCCTCCAAAGGTTACGAACATGTTTTATATGAAAAATGAAGGTAAATTAAAATTTTTAATTTTTTAAATAAAACATAATAAAATAAAAACTTAATTTTTTAGATTCTAATGTTGATGAAAAATTTGAAATTGGTAGAAAAATTCAACTTCAATGTTATGATGGTTATGTAATGCATGGAAATTCGGAAATTGTATGTATGAAAACGGGACAATGGACTAGAATTTTGGCAAGATGTTCAAGTAAGTAAAATAAATTTTTACAACGATTTATTACATAAAATCGAGAATTTTGAATTAAGCTAAACTATTCAATTCTAAACCTAAACCAGCATTTTGAAAAATGCTGAGCTACATAAACTTTTTAAAAACAAAAACAGAGGTGCAGGTTCATTTTTTCAGTTGATACATTTTCAGAGTGTCACCAAAAATGGTATAAAAATGCACCTGAACTGAACCTAAAACCAAAACAGATTCAAAGTCTTGATAAAAAACACTTAATTTAAAACATTTTTTCTTTCTACAGGAATATCATGTAACAAGCCAAAATTACCTGATAAAGCAAAAATAATTAAAGGTAGATCATATCTTTTTCAAGATCAAATTAAAATTGAATGTACTGATAATGGTAATCAAATAGAAATTACATGTGGTAAAAATGGTACCTGGATTCCAATGAAAATATGTTAATACATATAATGAATATTTTACACAAGATCTGTATCTGAAAATATACAAACAAAAAAAAAACTTTAATTATTGTAATTTTTTTAAAAATTTCCTTTAATAAATTGATTATTTAAAAATAATGTTTTTCGATAACCTGTTTTTATCTTATAATAATATTGTGAAACATAAAAGAGAAAAATTATTTAATCTGATTAAAATTTGTTCATTTTTTGTAAAATTAAAAAAAAAAAAACTTGTAAAAAATTTAAAAAGAAATTTAGATTACCATTCGAAAAAAAAAGTCAAGAAAGTTGAATTCATTTTCGATGATAACAAAAACAATAAAATAAATAAGATTTTTTTTTTAATTTTTAGCAATTTTATACGTTTGTATGTGATTTGAATGCATCATATTCACACATATTCGGCCCGGTTCCGATTAAAAATCACATATAAACATGGTTGGACAGATTTAAAATCCAAAATTGTACAATACATATAAATAATGTGATATTTAACATTATCATGAGATACATCATAAAATACACTAACATTTTAATAATAATTCATTACATTAAATCTTTTATTAATAATAAATACAGATTCTTTATAAGTCTTATCATTTACTTACAAATACATATACTCGTACATATGTTTTTCTATACTATTCAAACATTAATTGAATTTTCATCTAAAATTTTAATTGAATCATTAGCTTGATTTGAACTTAATAATTGTTTTGTTGATGAACTGGACGAATAACTATCTCCTGAACTCCTTGTCGATGCAGAGTTACCACTGATTGGACTATCTAAGAAATTTTGTGTGTATTTGATGATTTTTATGTGTTTTTTTTTTAAATTTTATTGTACAGTATTTAAACTTACATACAATTTAAACATTAAAAATAATTAAAAACGAATTAAACGAATAAAAATTAAACTTACCTGGTAATGAATTAACAGCATTATTTTCCTTTAATGAATTATTAATAATTGATGTTTGATGAAGAACCGATGTTGGACTTGTAATTAGATTACTATTATCTTTTTGTAAAATTTTCTCTCCAACTCCTTTACACTTTTGATTGGAAAAAAATATTTTGTTTTTGTTTTTTTTTGTTGTTTGAAATTCAATTTTTTTGGTTTTTTTTTTATAAATTTTTTTTGTTTGTTTGTCAAAATTAATTATAAATTATAATTATGATTATGATTATGAAACTATTATTTTGTTGTTGTTTTTTTTTTCAGATGCTAAAATACTTTATTAAATATAAATGATTTTTTTGAAAAAAAAATCAATTTTATAACTAATTTCTGTTTTTTTAAAAATTATAAATTAAATAAAAATAAATCTAGCTAGCGGAAATTTGTAAAAAAAAAAAAAAGGAATCTAAAGCCAATCATGCAAGTAAATTAAAATATACATTATTTAATTTATTTTTTTTTTGTTTTTTTAATTTTCATTATAATTAAAAATAATAATATAAAAGTAATTTTGTTACATTTCCTTAAACCATTTTATTAAAATTATAATAATACTTCTATTTACAAGTCATTGATACTGATGTTTTCAGAATTTCATTTTCTTTTTTAATAATTTTTGTAAAGTAACAAGAACATTGTTCAGTCATTTTTTTAAAAATTTAATATATTTATCATGTTTTTTTTCTAAATTTGTCTTAATTAGAACTTAAATGCATGCTCTTTATCCATTTTTTTTTCATGATGTCTGTCTCTCATCATTTCAAAATACAAAACTTATATTTATTCTCTCGGCTAAAGATACAAATAACATATAAGTTATTACTTTTTCTTTAAAAAGTCAGATTTGGCAATTATTAATAATTTTTTTTTTTTTAAATATCACATTCAAAATTTATATAATCGATGTTTTTTTTTTTTTTTGTTCTTTAATTCTGAAAACACTTAAATCAATGGCATGATATCACGAAAATAAAAATTATATAATTTCTACTGATTGTGTGCTATTTAAAAAAAAAAAAACAAAACACAAAAATCATAATGATTTTAAAAAAGAATTGAAAACTATTAAAATTAATCAGTAAAAAAAAATTATGTGCCATTTAAAAAAAAAAAACAAAAGGAAATAAAATTTACAAAAAAGCAATAAAAAAAATTCTTTGAGAAAAAAAAAAAAGAAGTGAATATTGCATCTTTGGTAATTTTAGTGTTTATCTTTTTTGTTTTTCAAATTTTACTTATAATGTATTTTATGTTTGATTATACTTAAAAAAAAAAAAAAACAAACAGTAAATATAATATTATAATTAAACCCATACTTTCTCAGGGCAAAGGGGACTTAAAATGGTAGTATGAGGATCTTCAGGTGTATAATAATCAGAATCTTCAGCTCCAGCCAAAATTGACCCATCACCATCAGCTGAAAGCGCAGGTCGATTTCTTTTCTGTTACGAGAAAATATATTTTTTTTTTGTTTGATCGCAGACGACTCTTTTTTTTATACATACATTTATTTATTTTTTTTAAATTATGGTTTTGTTTCTTTTGTTTTTTTTTTTTTTGTACATTTATTTACAATTATTAATTTTTTCTATACAAAAATTTACTATTTTGTGTTTTTTTCTTGTCATTGACAGCAAAATAAATTTAAAAAAAAAATAATTTAAGGATAATTCAATAAAAAAAATCGAGAAATTAATTAAAATAATGACGTAGCATTAACAAAATAACAGCATTTGCAGTTAAGCGTTCAAAATTATAATGAAAATAATTCTGTTATTTTTTTTTTTTTTTTTTAATATGTATTTTTCTTAGAAATATGATAGAAATGATTTTATTTTGCGAGATAAGAAAAAGAAATAGAAGATTAGAATAATATCTCATCGATTTTCTATATGGAATTACCCTAAAACTATCTTAAAAATAAATTCTTTCTTACCTTCTTAATATCAGCATGTAATTCATCGGCATCTGTATCAGTATCATCAATTGATTCTTCAACACCATCAATATGTAATGCTCCAGAACCACCAGAACCAATTTTTTTATTGTTACCACCGTTGCCGCTATTATTATTATTATTATTGTTATTATTATTGGAATGTAATAATGGTGATAATTTTTCTGTATCACTATCATCTTCATGTTCATTATTTGATGATGAATGTAATTTAATGCTATTTCTTTCATTAATTATTTGTAAACTATCACGACTCTGTTGTCTATTATGAGATTTATTATCTCTGGTATTACTATTTGATTTATCATGAATACTTGATCTACGAGATTTTGGAGGTGATTGTGATTTATTTGTATCAACTGTTACAGTACCACCATCATCTTTTGTTAATAAAACAGACATACGAAACTAAAAAAATATATAAAAAAAAAAATTAAAAATTAATTTATCTTAGATTCGATAACAACAATTACAACAGCACATACTTCAGCAGGTTGTTGTCCACCATTTGATTTATTTTTAAATCTTTTTCCAATTGAATTTTCTTTAGGACTTTGTTTTTCATTTTTTTCAGAAGTTTTATTTAAAATTTCAACCGCCTTTAAAATACATATAAAATTTAAATATTTATAAAAATTCAAAAATTTATTATTTAAATTTGCACCTACCTGTACAGCATCTGGTTCAGTAACATCACCACTTTCACTAGATAATGTACGTCCAATACTTTGTGGTGGTCCATTAAGTGCTTCAATTAATGAAACTGATGTATATCCTGGAGGAATATGTTCACAATTTGGCTAATAAATTGGAAAAAAATTTATAAATTCATTTAACTTTAAAAAAATACAAAAATTTCATCTTACATCTGGTGGATTTTGTGGTACAGAATTTGTTGTTGTATTTGTTGTATTTAATGTAATACCCTTTTGAACAGCACGAATTTGAAGTAAAGCTCTAAATGGTGCACGGCATATTGGACAATTATTTGCTTGATATCGTAATGAATCAGCACATGAATTACATAAACATAAATGCCGGCATGGTAATATTAATGTATCTCTTGTATCACTCATACATATAACACATTCACTACCATTATCATCTGTTTCATCATCTAATGATGGTTTATTTAATGCTTTATTTTCAATTCCATAAATTTCTTGTAATAAATAACATAGACCATCAACAAAGATTTTTTGTTTTAATGCACGTAATACATATGTTCCATCTGTATGATGATCAACAACACATATTGTGGTATGAGATTGTCGACATTCTGTAGAAAATAAAAAATTTAAATATTCAAAAATAGTCAATTTTAACAAAAACTTAGAAATGAAAAATGTTCTTAATACCTTCTGACCCCTCTTCAACAACACAATGAATTACAACTGGAAATGTATCTTTTTCAGCATTATAAGATAAATCATCTTCAGAAAATAAATTCGGATTGAAAATATGTGAATTTTGTGAAAAATATTGATTAACACCTTTTTTATAATGATAAGTTTCAGATGTTAATGATGTATCACGTGATACATATGTAATACCATTCGTTTGAATTTCTTCAGTACAAAAATAATAAATTGTTATTGCACATTTTGCATCTGAATCAAATACAAATTCAATATTAAATGAATTTCCTTTATTTGCTGTACCATCACCATGAATTTTTGTTGCACTATCTGGTGCTTTTAAAAAACGTACTGATTCTTTTCGAATATTTACTAAACTTTTAAGAGTTTTTGTTGGTTCATTAGCTTGTGGTGGAGGATAAGGAAACTATATAAAGAATCACAAAAAAATAAAAGAATAATTAACTTATATATCAAAATAAAATTTTATTTAACTAACAGCTGTTGGTCGATTGCCCAAAAAATTCAAATCGGCATTTTCTCCAAATAAATATGCTTCTGGTTGAGGTGTATCGAAACGTTCACCACCCATTATGAAATGGCTTCCAAAATAGTTACCTAGAATAATTAAAAAGAAAACAAAGTAGGTATATCTTCCATTTATTTATACTATTGTTTTTTATTTAAATTAATGAAAATACATGAAGAACTTTGGGAAATCATTTTTTTTATTGAATTTACCATTTAGAAGAAAATCAATATTGATTTTTAAAAAGCAGACAATCAATCACTTTCACTTATACGAAAAATATTGGCTAAGATACATTTTCATGTTTTTTTCCTTAATTTTTATACAATGTTTTTTTTTTTCTCACCTGAACGAGGAGGATATTTATAGGCATGTGTTGATCCCAAATCAGCTTCTTCAACTGCAGCATTTTGTCTGCTTGTTAAAGCACCCATTTAATTATAAAAATAATATTTGAAAACAATTTTTGTAATAATTAAACTTTAAAATTATGAAAACTTTCTCTTCTGTGAAAAAATGACAGTAGACACTAGAGTAGACAGTAGACACAGACAGGCAGCGCAGCTGGCAGGCAGGCAGCAGTCAATGACCAGTGTTCAGTGCTATCTTCAAAATTTCAAATCAAATGCAAAAATTGATATCACAATTCACACATTCCCATACATGAGTACTTGTGAACATAAATGTAAGTTGTAAATATTTACGTTAATGAATTCAATACTTTTAAATTAGAAAATTTGGTATAATTAATAAAGTGTGGTGCCTTTAGATCCTTGATATCTTCAGAGAAAATTGTAAATTTCATGAATCCTTTTAGTTTTTGTCTCATAATTCCTGAACGGTACTTTTTAGACCTTTTATGTTTTCACAAACAAATTAAGATAATTCTTCAAATTTTCTTGTGAAAATATCAAAACTTTTGTACTCATACAATTCGAAAGTAATGAGGATTCAAAGTATGTGCTTCTTCAAAAATGCATCGCTGCTTTGGTGATGCTAATGCTCTTTTGTTCGAGATGCATAAACATTACTTTGTTGTAACGACAATTGACAATGCAATGTTTTAAGTTGGAGATGCAACATAGCTGAATATTACAAGGAATTCGAATACTTGATTTGATGCGATGCTTTTTTGAATATGTGACTACGCGTCATAAATTAAAGTTGCGTTGCATTTTTGAATTTGTGACAAGCATCAGCATTGCATCAACTTCAACTGTGAAGCGATGCATTTTTGAAGATACACTATGTTAACAATGGGTTACCAAAGAAAATATGAATTTTAAAGCGAAATAATTGATCGATTCTCGTAAAATTTGATTTTTATACACAAAATTATGTATTTCAATCGAATTCAATGGAATTCCTGAATTATTTTAAGATTTTTCTTCGTGTCGTGAGTTTCTAGCTTCAAAACGGGGTCAGTTTCATAATATCTTATGCTGTCTTGAATGAAATTTGAATACAAAATAGTAAAAATGTGATTTTCTTGCAAATTAATTGATAAATGTATGAAAAATGTATTGAAAAATATTCAAAAATATTTTTAATAAATTGTTCATGTTAAATTTATGCTTAATTTCAAGAAAATAAGCATAAAAACCGAAATTTTCTCATATTAGAAATTTCCTCTTCTTGGTATTTTACCATTCAGTCTAAAAATTACCTACAAAGGAAAATAAGAGCGCTTTAATATCACAGAAAAACTTCAAATTGTCGAATGTCAAGTAGCATCGATTTCCAAAATTTTGTAATTTGAAAAATTTAGAAAAAGATTTTATTGTGGCATTTTCATGAATTAGAAAGAAAAATATTCAGTATTTCGGTTTGCAAAAATGCGATTTGAAAAGTTTACTTTCAATTGGACTGTTTTAATATTTTTGCTAATATTTAGTAATTTTTTATTAGTACTTTGTAATTTAGGTGATCCATATAAAATTCTTGGTGTTAATCGTCATGCATCACTACAAGAAATTCGAAGAGCTTATAAACAATTAGCAAAAGAATGGTACATAATTATAATCATAAATAACATAATTTTTTTTTCTATTATTTGACCTACTTTTTCAATAATCACTTTATTTTTATACTAAGGCATCCTGATAAATCAGATAATCCAGAGGCTGAACAAAAATTTGTTGAAATTAAACAAGCATATGAATTATTATCGGATGCCGAACGTCGAAAAGCATATGATCAACATGGAATTACAAATGAAGATTCTCATATGTTTCATCGTCAACATGATTATAGTCATTATGGTCGATTTGCCCCAGATCCATTTGAAGAATTTTTTGGTGGTCATAGATTTCATTTTGATCAAGATATTAGTTTATATCATAAGTTATCAATTACAACAAAATATTATGAACAAACTATCATTCCAAAAAGTTTTACTACACCACATGTGTTGATGTTTTATTCGGATTGGTGTTTTCGTTGTATGAAAGCTGTTGGTTCATTTAAAAAAATGATTGATACTCTTGAACCATTAGGTAAAGATAATAGAGATGAAATTTAAATAAAAAAAAATTAAGAATTATTTGTTTCAGGCGTCGTTTTTGCAACAATTAATATTGCTCATGAACAGCAACTAATGAGAAAAGTTGGTTTAGATGATGTGCCAAGTATTGTATTGGTCCTTAATGGACATAGTTACATTTACAAAGAACATATTTATAGTGTTCAAAAACTTGTTGGTATGTTTTGTAGATTTTTTTTTCTTTTCTGTTCGTCTTTATATAATATATATTTACATCTTTTTAGAATTTATACGTCGAAAATTACCTTATAAAGTTATTCAAAATGTTAATGATGGCAATTTTGTCGATTTTTTAAATGGTTGGATGGATAATCGTGTACGTGCACTTGTTATGGAGCCAAGAAATCAACCAAGACTAAGGTATCTTATCACTGCCTTTGCTTTTCGTCAACGAGTTGCATTTGGGTGAGAACTTTTTCAAAAAATATTTTGTTTTATCTCTTATGTGATTTTCAAATAACACTTTTCTTTTAAATTACAGATTTGTCTCATTAAATACAAAAGATACGAAAGGAATTCAGGATAAATTTAAAGTTCATCCAAGTCTTGATACACTTTTTATATTTAATGAAGATTCAAGACGACCAGTAGCTAGTGTTTCAATGTCAGATATACCCACTCAAACTCTAAATAATGTTATATCATCAAATCAATATTTAGCATTACCAAGATTATCGTCACAGGAAATGCTTGAAGGTAAAAAATTAAACAATATTTAATGAATATATTTTTTAATTGTTTCTATTTTAAATTCTCAAGGAGTTTGTCCAGCTGAATGGAATCGTCCTAGAAAACGATTATGTGTTATTTTAGTCACTGAAAATACAGATGCTCATAACTATGCAAGACAGGCTCTTCGAGAAATTGCACTTTCAAGTGGATACAATTCAGATCGTGTGAGATTTGCTTACATTTATCAGGTTAAATATTTTTTTCTTTACAGTTTTACTATAAAGTCGAATGATAATTTTTAAATTTATATATTTAGGATAAGCAAACAGATTTTATTAATGCATTATCAAGTGGAACTGTTGATGATACTTTATTACGTTTAGTTATAATATGGCGAAGAGATACATCACATATTAAATATGAATGGGTAGCTGGGACTCGATTAAATATAAAACGTAAAGAAAATGAATCGGATGAACAAAATTTAAATCATACTAAACAAAAACTTGATGATACAATTCAACGTTTATTAAGAGCATCAGAAGCTTTAAGTCATGAAGCTCTTGTTAAGGTAATTAAAACAAAAAATCATCAATTAAGAAATTATTTAGCAAAATTCAATAATTTTTCATAAATTTTTCTTAAGGATTTACTTGATGAACATGCACAAGGTTTATTAGGAAAAGTTATCAGTAAAATGCTTTATACATTGGAATATTTAACTGATAATATTGGACAAGAACATATTTTACCAACATTATCTGTTCTAGCAACACTCGTTTTTATGTTTGCTGTAGGATATTTGATGGTATATCTTGTTCGAATTGAAGAAGAAAATTTAAAAAGACGAGGAGTTAATTTAGATAATAATAACGGTAAAACAGAATTTAGAAATATTAAATATTTTTTTGAATTTATGATTTTTTTTTTTTTTTAAATTGCAGCATTAAAATCATCTTATGTACCAGAATTAAGATTACATGAATTAAGAGCTGAAAAATATAATGGACTTGTTAGATTATTAAAACCTGGTTGTCGTACAATCGTTTTAATTACAGATTTACAATCAAGACCAAAATTAATTCCTGGTTATCATAAAGCAGTATGGCCATATCGTAAAAATAAAACATTAATGTTTGCTCATATGTTAATTGAAAAAGGACTTTCTTGGTATTCTGAATTATTACGTTTATCATTATCTGAATCACGTGATTTATGCATTAATCCAAGAAATTGTATTGGAACTGTTCTAGCATTAAATGGACATAGAAAATATTTTTGCATGTATCATGCTAAACATCCAGAAACAAATCGTGGAGCAAAGGTTTTAAATTTTTTGTTTTATTCATATATGTACCTGTATACCTATATATTTTATTTTAATGTCAATTTTTTTATTTGAAATTTCCAGAGAATGTTAAAAATGACACGACGTTTAACTGCACCACCAGATGATCCAGAAGCTGGTGCTTTTCTTGGTATGGATAGTGAAGATTCAGAAAGTAGTGAAAATGAACCAAAAATTTTAATAGAAGAGAATTTATTAGATGGTCTAAGTAATTGGTTAGATCGTTTATTTGAAGGTACAACACATCGTTATTATGTAAATTATTGGCCAGATTTTCCAACAAAGTAAATATTTTTAATTGTTCGTTTTCTTTTATTTCGAAATATGATTACACATATTATATTTCATTTTCATGTTATTACATTATAATTAATTTATAAGTATGTGTTGAAGTTATGTTAAATATTTATTTATTTAATTTTATTCTTAAAATTTTATTGAAACAAAAATATTACATTAATTTTTATGAGATTTTATTATAATTATTACGTGAATTTATTCTGTAATATCGAAATAAATTAAGCTCAAATATTTTGAGAGTAAAAAAAAATCAACTTAATTGCGCTTCGAAGTTTGAAAAAGAAAAAAAAAATCAAGTGAAATAGAATAAATACGATAAACGCCTTGAAATCTTTTTTAAAAAAATAAAACGTAGAATAAATAATAGAAAAAAAAATAGCACGAAAATTTTTTTAAGTAGTTAAATTTAATATAAAGAAGAAAAAAAGTCGAAAATACACAATATAGATACAATTAAATTTTCTTGAAAAATACTTTCTAATTATATAAATTTATCTACATAGAACGAAAAAACAATTTAAAATAAGATCTAATCGCCATACATACATCTATTAAATTTTTTTGTTTGCTTGTTTGTTTTTATTATTCGGGATAGTTAGAAAAAAATTTAAAGATATCTCCATTTTAATTTGGGTTCTGTTATACAGAAAATATAAAAAGTAAAATATTTGAAAAAAAAAAAAATAAAATAATACAATTAAGTAAAAAACAAAACTAGGAGACTATAAATTTCTCGTTTTTCTTCTTAAAATTCAAAAAAAAAAAATCAACAAATAATTATTAAACTTTATGAGATTATTTCTACTTTCTAGTCAAAATGTAATTAAATTTAAGTAAAAATTGTCTAAAAAATTGTAGTTTAATTAAAGAATAAATGAAGGATTGAGCACTAAAGTTGTAATTCATCGTAGAATTTACAAAATAATGTATTTTGAAGATGAGTTAGACGAGTAGTATGATTATTTATAGCTAAATCATCTATTACATTATTTTAGAGCTCAATCCTTCTTTATAAAATGTATTATAACGTAAATGAAACCAAAAAAAAAATAATAATAATAAATATAACAGTGATAAATTGATTTATAATGTAAAATTTAAGCACAACCTATTAAAAGAATTAATTCTTTTTAATGAACAAACTTTGAAATACAGGTATAATTCTGTAAACTTTCACTTAGGACAACTTAACAGTGTAATGAATTTGAATAAAAAAACAAATGTGTTGAATCTTATGATATAGTTTTTTTTTATTTTTTAAAATTTAATTTCATTATTAATTTGAACTTCAAAATGTCTTACTGTATTTATTTATTGATTTTTTCTTTAAATCTATCGTTTAAAACATTATAGATTACGAAAGTTTTACAGATTGGGATGAGGTGTTCGATGAGTTAAAATTTTTTATTTATACACGCCTCTTTTGAGTTGAAATATATAAAACATTATTTCCACGAATAAAAGCATCTCCATATTTATTCTTTAATTGTCCATTAACGTATTCTTCAGTTTGATCCAAAGCGATATTCATATATCCATCTAAACATGCAAGAACACCTCTATAATCAGTTCCACTGTTTAATTTAACAACAACTGGTCTTCCATGGATTTGATTAATAAATTGTGAAAGTGCTTCTTTTCGTGACATTTTTTCTAAAAATTAAATTCAAATTATTGCATGAGAAATGAGGATCAATTCAATGAAAGCGTTTAAACAAACAAAACAAGAAAAATTCAACTTACCACTGGTATTTTTTTTAAGCCGATGTAAATAATTAAACTAATTATTTGTTTAAATTACACAATTTTTTATTTTTGCTGCAAAAAAAAGTAAACTTTTATTTTGAAGTTGTATATAAATTTGTTAGGTTATGTTATTAAAATTATTCAGTTTTATTTCAGTGTTGAAAGCTGGAAAGGAAACTGAAAAAATCAGAGTGTTGTTAACAGTCTTTCCTTTTCATCAGTAGGAAATTTTTAGGCTGAATGGAAATACCCAAGAAATACCGAGAAGTGGAAATTTGTATTTTAGAAAATTTCGGTTTTTTTGTGATATTTTCTTGGAATTAAACAAAAATTTGGTATAAAAAATTAACTAAATATATTCTGGTGTATTTTTCAATACATTTTTCATGTATTTATCAATTTATTTTCAAGATAAACACTTTTTTGCTACAATGAATAAACAAAAAGTTTGAAGCTTCATATCTTCTGTAAAGAGATGAAATACATATACATATATACATATATATTTTGTTATGTTCACAGAAAAAATCCAAAGCATCCTCTAATTTTTTGTCAAAGCAATAACGGTCTGAAATTCAAGGCTCAAGAAATATTGCACAAAAATCCAAAGAAGTAAAAAAATATAATTACAACTGCAATTTCCTTTTGTAGTCAGCACCAGCTGAAAAGTACACATATGTTAATTGAAGGTTATGTTTTATGTCTATTTTAAAATTTTTCAAGTTTTTAAAGTTGAGTGTACAATTATAAAATTCAGATGTCGCTGTTTTTCGACTTTTACTAATAAATTTTTATCAAATATAAATTTTTATTTTGTTTAAAATCAATTCAAAATAACTTTAAATAAATACAAATGGTTTTTACTTACATTTTTAACACAATACTTTTATTTAAACTTTACAACACGAACAGATTATATGAAGTCGATAACAAAATTTTGTTCGACCGTAATTCTGACAATTCGAGTTTGTTTTGAACTCGAATCGACCTTACGTACTACCAAACATGTTCAAACTCGAACGAAACAACTCGAATCAAGTTACGTACTACCACCCCAGTATTTCTAGTATTTTCATTATTTTCCACTTGAAATCAAATGGCGCTGTATTTTCTTCTTCCGGTTTCTTTGAACACTGTTTTTTGGTCTGGATAAGTAAAGAAAATGAAAAGTGACAGCTGTCATTTCTGAAACGGCAAGAGTTCTTTCTTCCTTGAAGTCCAATCGTAGAGGTACGTATTAAATTAAATCCATTATTTTCCAAGTCATCGTTCTACTTACACTTATTATTTAAATATATTTAAGAAGAAACATTTTTATTTAAACAATGGAATATCAATTAATTGAATTATTTTGTGAATTTGCAGGACAAAATGGGTCGTCGCCCCGCAAGATGGTAAGTGATTGATTACATGTCTTTTTTTCTAAAGAATTCATAAAGTATGTACTTAATGTGGATATAATTCCCAAGAGATATTGCACACTCCTTAAAAAGTGTGATACAATTTTTTAAGGATTGTTTTCTGTGGGTAGAATAAATTATGCATTTCGGGTTGATTCGCCTGTTTTTTTTTTCAACCAGGTTGAATCTCAATAAAATGCATAACATTTCAACTATAAAAACTTAACCAAAATCGGAAATAAATGTGATAAACGTGTTCGTGTTTAGTGTTTTGAGGTACTCAAATTACATATTAAGTCCTTAAAAATTAAACTATAAATTGCAAATAAAATACATAGTTGAACAAATGATTAACTCTCATTTGTGGACTACTCATTATAATTGACTTTGCATGGGAATTATTCTACCTTAATTTCTACGTAAACAAAAAAAGATTTGCGATTTTCTAAGGCATAGTGGAATTATTAAATATAAAATGTAGTTTTACTTCCGAGAAAATCGTAAATAAAAATTGGAAAATTTGGGCGTTCGCTACATTTTTTATCATAAAATGACAGTGGTGCAAAATTTTCCGACATTTTTTTAAAAATATTTTATGGAATTGTGGTAATTTGAAATTTTTTATTTATTTATTTTTATTTTTTTACTTTATTTTAAAATTTTCAGTTATCGTTATTGTAAAAATAAACCATATCCAAAATCACGGTTCTGTCGTGGTGTACCAGATCCTAAAATCAGAATATTCGATTTGGGTAGAAAAAAAGCAACAGTAGAAGATTTTCCGCTGTGTGTTCATTTAGTTTCTGATGAATATGAACAATTAAGTTCAGAAGCTCTTGAAGCAGGACGTATTTGTTGTAACAAATATCTTGTTAAGCATTGTGGTAAAGATCAATTCCACATTCGAATGAGATTACATCCATTCCATGTTATTCGTATCAATAAAATGTTATCATGTGCTGGAGCTGATAGGTAAGTTTTTTAAAATCGTATATTTTTTTTTATTTACCATTTAGCTATTCGTTTTTTTTTTTTTTTATTTGATGATATATTTTGAGCACTGGGTTATGAACTTAATGATTAGAAATTCAAACACTTTGACAATTTTCTGAAGTTATATAGTTTTGTGATTTATTAAATAATTTCTGTTTTTATAGAAAGATATTCAATTGAATTTTTCATTTTTCTAGGCTTCAAACTGGAATGAGAGGTGCCTTCGGTAAGCCACAAGGTACTGTTGCACGTGTTCATATTGGTCAACCAATTATGTCTGTAAGAGCTAGTGATAGATTCAAGGCTCAAGTGATTGAAGCTTTACGTCGTGCTAAATTCAAGTTCCCAGGAAGACAAAAGGTAAATACTATTATGTTTTCCTTATTAAAAATTATTTTTATTACTTAACCCTATCTGAGTTAAGTACAGTTAGTATAAATTCTGTTATATTGATTGTTTTCACAGAAGGGATAAAAATATGCATTTTTTGGGTGAGTTAAATTTCTATACATGTGAAATTTTTACTCAATGAAATACATTACAATTTTATTTGTAAATGTCTTGTAGAAACTTATAAAATTCTCAAGTCATATTTAATGCTACTAAATCCAATCGTGAAAGAGCATGCTAAAATTTTAAAGAAATTATTCAATCTCTGATAAAAATTAAAAGTTTAAAAACTTGTTTTGTAGTGAAATCTTGATGTTATAAATTTTACCCTCTTGTAACACATGCCAATATAATTATGATTATATTGTTTCACGCTTACATGAGGGTATATCAAAAAGCATCTTTTGGGTGAGTTAGTTCTGTCAACAATAAGATCGAGCTCAATAAGGTGTCTGACAATCGAAAATAAATGAATTGCTAGTTTTTATTATTAAAAAATATTTCTTCAAAATCAAAATCAAATTTCTACATTATTATTTTTATTATCTCTTTACACAGATCTTCATCTCTAAAAAATGGGGTTTCACAAAATATGACCGTGAACATTATGAACAACTTCGTGATGAAGGAAGACTTGCTCAAGATGGTTGTAATGTGAAATATAGACCAGAACATGGTCCATTGGCAAACTGGGAAAAAGTTCAAAAAGAAATATATGAAGCTGCATAAACAAAATACAACTAACTGTGTTGTTTTCAATAAAAGCTTTTTGACGTACAATATTGGCTTTTTTAAATTTATTTATAATAAAATAATTTTTAAGAATAGTTTTTTTTTAATGAATATATTATGGATAATATTATCATCAGTGGTTTGGCTTTTCTTTTTCTCAAGGACATCGATTGATTTTAAAAGCTTTATTATCTATGGTGCATTTTGTGATACCACGTTACATGCTGTATGAAATAATATTATGATGAATCCACTCACCTTGGTTACAGATTTTGTGTATTGATGTTTTGTTCCATTCATATTTTTAAATTTTAACATTTATTTAATTCACATCGTAATTATTTTTTAGTTGAACCGAAATTTTTATTATCTAGAAGATTTCCTGGACTTGGAGATTTTCCAACTGATTTTCACAATAAGTTACTCATCTTCGACAATTTTTTTCTTTTGGCATCGACATCATATTTTATTATTAATCAAGGTAATTGGAACACATATAGGTAGTATAATGCTGCCCATACAGAGTGAAACATGTTGATCAATTTGGTTGAGTTTCACAAAAAGTTTTATCGTATATGGAGTTGTTGCTCAACCAATTTAACGGTTGAAGAACTAGTTGAAGTAAAATCAAAAAATTTTGATTTTATGTAAGTGGAGCTAGTGGACTAGTGGTTGGTAAACATTTTGAACTGTGTGTGATGAAGTTGAATAACAAAGAAATAAGAAAGTTAATCAACTTGCCAGATAAGTGCGTGGTAAACTACAAACTAAATTAATCAACCTATAGTTGACAACATATTTCACTGTGTATGGGCAGCATTATACTACCTACATATATATGTATGTGTTCCAATTACCTTGGATATTACCTATAAGTGTTCCAATTATGTACCTTGATTATTAATAATTTTTTCTTCAGTGTGACCGTGAAAAGACTCCTATAATTTATGAATTTAAACAAAACGGGGCTTTTGAATTTTTTTCTATATTGGTGAAAAACAAATTAGGTACATAGTTGAAGTTCCAAATTTTAGAATACAACTTTTTTTTAAAAGAAAATGCTATTATAAACTTCTTTAAAGTAGGTATTATATATTATAATTATTTATTATTAATTATAATATTGAATTTTTGTGAAGGCTTACAATAAAAAGTACTGTCAAAATGAGAATTTAAAATAAATTCTCTAAATTAAAATTTTCTGTGTATTTTTTAAAAGTTCCTTAATTGAAAATTCGTTAGAATGCTTAAAACACTTTTTTAAATTATACATTTTAATCAGACGCTTAAAAAATCATTACATATTTTTGTACTGTGCTACTTATACCGTTAATTCTAAGTCAAAATGAAAGTATTTATAGTATATTAAGTATTATAAGGTATTACATATATAAATAAAATTACAATTCTACCACATTTTACATCTAAAGTCAGGATTCATTTTACTTCCTGCAGGACATTTATATTCTTTTGAAAATTCTTCAAAATTTGTTAATGTTCCTAAAACTCGAAATCTTCCTGGACAATGATAATCAGTTTCAAGTCGATGTTCAATTGCTTCTGGTCTTATAGCTCCACACCATGCTTGAGCAAAAGCTAAGAAAAATAATTGTGGTCCAGTTAAATCTAGACCAGGTAATTTTTCATTTTCATTTAATTCTTTATTATTTTCTAACCATTTTTTATATGCAAAATATGATTGTCGTATACCACCATTATCAGCTATATTTTCGCCTCTGGAAGCTGCACCATGAATTGATTTTCCATGCATTGAAAAATTACTATATTGTTGAATAAAACATCGTGCTCTTTCATGAAATGCTTTTATTGAATTATTACTCCACCATTCATTCATATTTCCATTTAAATCAAAACTACGACCAACATCATCGAAACCATGTGTTAATTCATGTCCAACAACAGCACCAATTGCACCATAATTTGAAAATCTTGGAAATTTACGATGATATATTGGTGGATGAAGAATACCAGCTGGAATAACAATACGATTTTTAGTTTGTTCAAAGAATGCATTCACTACAGCCGGATGCATTGGCCATTCATTTTTATCAACATCTTCAAATAATCTTGTTCGAGATTTTTTTGCTTTATAAATACTTAATGCAACATAATTTTCAAAATATTTTCCTTCTTCTAATTTTAAATCTTTATAATATTCATTTAATTCTTTTTTAGATAATATAAAATCTGGATAACCAACAGCCAATGTTGTACAATTAACTTTTTCTTCAGCTAATTGTTTTGTACTTTCATCTAACCAATCAATTTCTTTAACAAGACCTCTAAATATATCTTGCATTTCTTTGGTTATTTCGAAAACATCATTTTTACTTGCTTCATCAAAATGTTTTTTAACATACATTGCACCAACAGCCATACCTAAATTATCATTAGTTTCTCGAACACATTCTGCCCATCTGGCATGTAAAACTTTTTGCCCAGTTAATGCATCATTGAATTTTTGTACGATTATATCAAATTCTTCACTTAAATTTTCAATAAATTCTTGAACGTTTCTCCATTGAATATAATTAGCAACAATACGTTTTCCTGTCTCATCAATTAAATTTTCAATATTTGTATAATAATCTGAATTGAATAATACAATACGTTGTGTAGAATTTAATGATATTTCAAGTACAGTCTCTAAGAAATATTTCCAATTAATATTTGGATTAATTTTTTCAATTTTATCAAGTGTTGTTTGTTTATAAAGTCCAGTTAAATCATCACGTTTTCGATAATCATATGTTATATTTGCTAATTTCTTTTCAAAATTAACAATTTCATTTGAACTTTTATCAGCTTCATCATATTCAACACCTAATAATAACATTGTATTTTTAATTAAATTTTTATATGCATCTAAATGTTTTGAATTTGCATTTGATAAATAATCATCACGATTTGATAAACCTAAATCTGGATCAGTTATATAAATTGTATGTAAATTTGAATTTTTTAAATCAGTTTCAATAATTGCTTCAAGAAGTATACTATGTCCAAGTAATGCTGAATAAGCTGTTAAATTAATCCAATCAAAATTTAATTCATTCCAATTTTTATCAAGTACTGGCCAACCACCATAATCATTTAAAAATTTTTTTAATGGTTCATTACCTCTATCATTCAATAATGTCTTATCAACGCATGAATTATAGAATATTTTTGCTTTATCTTCAGCGTTAATTTCATCATTATCATTATCATTATTATCATTATTATCATTATTATTATTATTATTACTATTATCAATGTTATTATTATTAATTTCAACAATTTGATTTAAATTTGGTTTTTCAGATAATAAATCACGTATAAATTTAAATATATTTTTATTTAATAATGAGAATACATTATATTCTGATGCATCTTCTGGTATTGGATAACGTTTTTCCCAATTACCACATGCATATTGATAAAAATCATCACAAGGATCAACTGTTAAATCCATATTTTCAATTAATTTCATTTTAAATTGTAATAATTCTTCATTAGATTCTATACTTTCATCAATATTATAATTCATAAAAATATTATTTTGTGATGTTAAAATAATTTCATTATCTAAATCATTTTTATTAACTGTAAAAGGTAATTCATTATTATTATTATTATTATTATTATTATTTTGTGTTAATAATGTAAAACTTTCTATGTAAACAATCAAATAGAATGTTATTAATGATATTAAAATCCTTTTTAATATCATTTTTATTTTTTCACTTTTTTTTTTTTTAATTCACCAAATATGTAAACCACTTATTTTTTTTTATTATTTTTTTTTTTAAATTTATAATAAAATTTAATTGTAAGAAAATTTTTAATTGTAATAAAAAGACAACTGTTTCTATCGTTTTTAAAAAACCAACTAAAAATTATTCTAATCATTTTTGGTGTACAAAGATAATATAATTCTGAACTAGAATTTAGTCTCAAGAAGACGTCATTTAAAATAACTGATAATAAAATTATTTTTAATTTTTTTTTGTTGTTTGTTGTATTTTTTTTTCTTCTTTTTTTTGCTAGATAACATAGACTTTATGTTACAAATATTTATAACTGTCCTTGTATTATCATCATCAATAAAATATTTAAAATTGGGATTTTATTTTTTTTTTCTTTCTTTTTTCAATAAATAAAAAAGAAATGTGTACATACCTACATAGTAATAAATTTGCATTCTTGTAATGTTTATGAATGATATCAATGAAATGTGATGATAAATTTTTACTATGTATATATAAATGAACTGTGCGATAAGTACGTACATACGAAGAATATACATTTTTATCAACACAAAATTTTTATTTTTGGCAATAAATAAATAATTAATCAAAATATTCTTAGTGTAGAATATACTAAGGAACCATATAAAAAATTATTAACCTTATTTTCCTTTTTATCCTTTAAACAAAATTAGAGAGTAATTTTGAGTAGCAAATAATTTAAAATATATAATTGTAAAATAATTTCCTTGAGGTGATAATTTCATTTTTCCCTTGAAATGTGAAAAATAAAATTAGAATTTGAAATAAATTTGTACTTTGAATTTTGTAAATATGTATTTAGTTTATTAAAAAAAAAAAAAAATGAACTATTAATTGAACTGTCTATATAAAAGTGTGGCCTATGTGCTAAGTCCACTTTTAATGAAAAATAAGTTTAAAATTTTTTTTTCAGACGAAGATTGGTATGTCCTTTAAACTATTTATTTTTTTTTAGTTATTAAATAAATTATTAATAATAAATTAAAATTGTATGGGAACTAAAATAATAAATTTTGGTATCTCAAAGTAAAATCGAATACACTTTCAAAATAAAAACCAGTACAAAGTGACTCTACGAGTTTCGCCTAAAAGTAGATAAATACTTGTTTTCCATGAAACGTGTGTTTCTTTGAAAATTTAAAAGGTTACTTTTTCTTTACAACAATAATAATTTATAATTAATTCAATAATTTATATACAATAAATTTTCTACATTTGTTTGTATTATCTATAAACAAAATACAAATCAAGTTGCAGTTTTTTTTTATATTAAAATTGTATTTAAAAAATTGTAATAATAGAAAGAAAAAAAAACAACTCACATGACACATGATGATAAAACTGACCTTATTCATACATGTACATAATATGTAATTTGGCTCAATGGCTATGAACCCGTATTTTTACAATTCTGTAAATGATATATTTTATATGAGAAAAAAATAATTCTAATTCAGTTTTAATGTTGTGCGGGTAAATAAATAATTTATGTGTATAAAAATAAATAAATTTAAAAAAAAAATAATTAAAAAAGATATGTACAAAATTTCAAATGCATTTATAAAATGTTTCTCATACAGGTAGTCAAAAAAATAAATACATAGTTCAATGTATGGAAAAAATAAATGTTTAACTTAGATAATTTCTTAGAAATAAGAATCTTTTGTTTATGATGAAAAATTAAAAACATTTGAAAACCTAATAAATTCTGAATTCGAAATTATCGTCGTAAATCTAAAACAATATACATATGATGTACAAAACTTGTTTTACTGACAACGAGAAGAATATTTCAAGTATGCTTCTTAAAAAAAAATTTTTCACAAATAATGAAAATACATGTATTCAAGTTTTTATTGTATACCCTGTGTTAAAAGAAATTCTCTTTTTTTATATTTCTATAGTCAATCAATTCTTATACTATATATTATTATTGGTGGTATGTTAATAGTTATTTTTAAAAATTATACTTAATATAGTATTATAGCATCAATCGGTCATATATCCATACCACATTCACAGTATGTATTCATATTTAAATTTACTCGCTTAACTCAATAAAAGTTTTGTCTCTTCTGAATAAAAATATATATGTAAATTTGTGACATACAATAATACATATATATAGAATAATATTACATTTATAGAGAATTTATTACAGATAACGTGGTTTTTTATATATGAAATTTGAGAAAATTATTATAAAAAAAAATAAATGAAAAAATTAAAAGAAAATAATTTGAGAGAGATTAATGCGCGTTGTGTGTTAGTAACAGCAATGTTGGTCAGTCAATATATTGATTAGGACTTTGATTTTAAACTGAACAATTAATGAAAAACAATTGAATAAATAGGAAAATAATTGAATTTATAAAAGAAAAATTTAGAATTTCTATTTAAAATACACCTTAAGTACATAGTGATTAAAAAATAACAAAATTAATTCGTTTCAAAGCTACTTGTGTTGTGTACTATATATGTATATAAATAATTAAAAAATTATCTACTTTATCATTTATCATCAATCTCATCTACTGAAAATATTGGTGTGGAAAAATTTACAAATTAAAAATATTTTTTTTAATGTAAAAAGTGTTTATTAAAAGTGAGAAAAAAAAAACAACATTTTTTTTTATCGTGGATTCGTGCTTTAGTTTAAGAATTTGTTTAAAAAATAATAGTTCAATATTTAAACAGTTTATTTTTATTGTCAAAAACAAAAAGTATATTTAACTTAAATAGAATTAATTTTAAAAAAAACAAAATATTGATTTCGTTAATATTCAATAATTTTTTAATCAATTAAAAAATATGGTAAACAATATGAAATTTCATTTATGTTTTTATATATTCGGAATTTTTTTTATCAATAAAACCTTTGGGCTTTTTGAATTTCCAAAAAGTAAGTATACCTCTGTATAATTGTATAGGTATATTATTATGATTTTAGTAAGAAATATACACTTCAAAAAAATTGATTTGAATTGAAGAACAAAGAACTTGAATAATAATTAATTATAAGCCATTTTTATAACATATGTATGTAAATTTAACAGACACTGATGTATGTATTATATTATCAATTTGCATGCTTATTTATTTATTTTTGTTTTTTAAAATTTATTTTATTCGTTTTGCGTGTTTATCAAAACGAATTTCATATTAAAAACAATATTATGAAGTGAAGACAAATTCACTGTTTATACAATCTTTTAAAAAAAAATAAATCGTACAATTTTCAAGCTTATTTTTTATTCAATTCGATTTTTTTTTTTATTAAATTGTTTTGTTTACATTTGTGAATGCAAATATGTACATAATATGTACATACTTACATATATGTGATTACTAATGCAATTTAAAAAAAAAAAAAAGAAATAAAATAATTTTTAGAATTACCAATAGCAGCTTTTTTTTTTTTTTTTAAATTACAATAACAAAAAAGGTTTTTTGTTTCCAGTTTACTATTTATTATTTTTTAATTGTTTTTCTTTGTGTCATTACTTTAATCTGATGATTAAATGGATTTTCCTTACAATGGCAATGATTGAATTTTTCTCAATTTATAAAGCAAAAATGATTAATGTATCATACATAAAACTTTTAAAAATTTTCATACTATTATAATTCGTTTTGAAATGAATTAAAAAAAAAACAAACGATATAAACTAGATTACATTCAGTTTTTTTATTCAATTTCGTAGAAAATGTAAAATTATCATTAAGAAGAAAAAAAAACAAATTAAAAACAATTTTATTATTAAGAAATAATTAAGAAAATGATGATCAGTTTTACTGTAAAAATATGCTATATCACGTACGCATTCGTTAGAATGTGTTATTTTTTTTTTATTTATTTCTTGTTATCAATTTAAAATATATTATCGGTAATTAATTAAAAAAAAAAAAACTCTAGTACATATGAGACTAAATACATATTTTGTTATTGTTTATAGTTCCATGTAGATTTTAAAAATTTGTATGACAAATTATGTATATATAGAATATATAAAATAATACTTCACCCTCCCCTGTATTTCTTACAGAACAACGTGAAACATAGTTCATAGAATTTTTTCAAGTTTGTCAAAAATAAAAAGGAAATTGATAAAATTCAATAGAAAAATCAAATTTTCTGAACTACGAAATATACACAAGTATGTATATAGTATGAATGTATATGTATTATAAACAGCCTTTTGAAAGCTTATAATAAAATTTTTGCAAAGCTTTTTCGAAAAATGATTGTGCCGATTGTGTGTTTGACTATAGAATTAATAGGTTCCCATGGAACATATTCTAAATTTAATCCAGATTGTTTTGTTACTTGTATAATCTTCGAAAACTTCAGGAGAAGCTTTTGCTAAAAATTTCGAAAAGGTTATTTCGAACAAAAAAATTACTTGTGCGAAAATGATAATTTTAGGATTAATTATTAGCGTTTTTTTTATCACATATGGTTCAATTAAATTAATCACAATTTTTTCTCTTTTCTCAGTACCTTTGAATATATCACCTGATGATGTCAACAAATTGTCTGTAATTAATAATAATCTTGAGCTTGCTGTTCAAATGGGCGTGCAATCTTTAAATCATGAAGAAGAGTACGATCAAAAGTTATCAATTTATATATTTTGTTATAAAATCATTTTTCAATTATTCTAATAACTATAATACTTGATATTTCAGTTTTGAAAAGCGTTTAATTGATTCAAATATTGTTGTACAAAATGGTAGTATATCACATGCACATTTTCTAGAATCATATCCAAATGATGATTCCATTAATGATAATCGAATTGCTAAAGAAATATTAAAATCTAGTCAATATTTATCAAATGCTTATTGTAAAAGACTGAATGTTAATAGTGAATCATGTGCACAATATTTATCAAAAATATCATTACCAACATCAACATTAAAAGATAAATGTTTGAAAGTTTTTGAATCACCAACAGAAGGACATAATGCATATAGAAGATTATTACAACCAAATTATTCAGATGGAATATATGAGGTTTGTACTCATTAATACAATTTCATAATATCACTTCATATAATTGGTATTTTTTGTATTTGTTTTAGATTCCAAAGTATCAAAAAGTTCCTAAACCAAAACAAATTACAAAAGCCTTATATTCAACTCATAATACAGATGATACAGATGAGACAAAAAATTTAATTCTAGTTCAATGGAGTCAATTTATTGAGCATGATTTAAGTAAATTAGCAGTTACAACAATGGGTAAGATTTAATACATTTAAAAAAAAATAATAATTTGAAAAAGAAAAAGACAAATAAAATTAAATTATCATTAAAACAGCTGATGGTTCACCAATTGAATGTTGTGATGAAGATTATGTTGAATTAACACCGAGATATGTTCATCCAGCATGTGCAGAAATTGAGGGTGTTGCAAATTATTCATATGGAAGAGAATCATGTTTGAATTATGTGAGAAGTTCATTAGCTGTGAATGAAAAATGTAAATTTGGTCCAGCACAACAGGTATGTATATTCACTAAAAAAAAATTTTTTTCTCTCTACATACCTACTTACATATGAGAAAATTCACATTATAATGAACAATTATTATTTTTCTTGAAAAAAAAAAGAATATATACGTAATGTACATATTATGTTATTCATATTTTATTATAGCTTAATCAAGCTTCAAGCTCATTAGATTTATCTCAACTATATGGATATACTAAAGAATCTACAATACAAATGCGAACATTCGTTGATGGACAACTTAAAACATCAACAGGTAACCTATTGCCATTAGCTATAGATAAAGAAAAATTTTGTGTTACAACAGATTCAAATTCTGATGAACCATGTTTTATGGCAGGTATGTAAGCAAAAAATAAACAACAACAACACATGATTAATTTATTTATTTTAAAGTTGTTGTTTTTTTTTCTTTTCTTAATTCTGTTCTAAATTCATTTAATTATAAATATTTTTCATTTTTGTATAGGTGATAGCCGTGTTAATAGTAATCCATTTGTTACAATTCTCTATACAATATTTTTACGTTCACATAATTTAATTGCAAAACAATTGAAAAAATACAATACAAAATGGAATGATGAAGAATTATATACAATTGCAAAAAATCTAAATATTGATACATATCGTTGTATAATATACAATGAATGGTTACCAATTGTTTTAGGTGAAGATATTACAAAAATTATTAATACTGAACCGATTATATTTAATCATATTAATGAAATTTTTGAAATTGGTACAACAAATGAATTTGCAATTGCTGCAATACATTTTTATTATTCTATGATACCAAATGAATTAAATGGAACACAAAATATCTATCCAAATGTTTTAGGTGAAAATGTCATTGATGTATCATTGAGGTAAATTTTTCGTTTTGCTAAAAAAAAACCGAAATATAATTTTTACTTTTAATTGTCTTTTTTTTTTTTTTTTTTTTTTTTTTAAGTGAAAACCAAGTTAATGAACTATTTTTCTTACCAAATGAATATTATAATTCAAACTTTTTATCAAATCCCAATAAATTAACTACTGCTTTGGAAGCAATGTTGAATCAGCGTGCTCTAAAAATGGATTCACATTATGCTGAAAGTGTAAGTTTAAAAAAAAACTAATAAATAAAATAAAAATAGGGAGAGGAATTCTACAGTCGTCAGTCATATTTCTAGAATTTATGAAATGGATTTTTTTTTCGGATATAGTAAAAATTACAGCCAAAACCTAACTTATCTTGAAATATTTATTCTTCTATTGGGATTTTCCACATAACACGAAAATTGTTGATCATAGTAATCAGTTGACTTCCCAAGAAACTATTTTAAAAAAACCTTTAAGTAGTGAAAAAAATTTCGTTTTATAATTAGAACATTGCATTGGTGCAATAATTTTAAAAAGGGGATTTTTCTGGAATCATAAGGAATTTTTATTGTTGTTTTAAAGTAATTTTAGTTGTTCAATTTATAATTCTTTTTTTTTTTTTTTTCAATTTTTATAGCTAACTAAAAACTACTTAAGAACAGCATCATCTTTAAATAAAATTAGTGGTGCAGATGCATTAGCATGGGATATTCAGAGAGGTAGAGATCATGGTTTAGCTGGTTATGTTAAATATTTGGAAGCTTGTACAAATGCAAAAATTAATAATTGGTCTGATTTAGAAAAATATATTAATCGAAGAGTAAGTTAAACATTATTAATGTATTTAAATCGTTGGCTGAGTATTAATTTGGTCCATTAGGTAATTTTCAAAATTCAAATTGAAAAGTGATTTCAGAATGTGATTTGAATTTCTATGAAATTTTTATAGCTTAATTTTCGTTTATTTCACGTGTCAATAAATTGTCATCTATGCAATGCCGTCAGAAGTAGCAGGTGCTACGGGCCCTGCGCTTCTAGAAGTCTCGAGCATAGAGACAAATTGACCTTGCCGTCTATAATGGATCATCAGCTACAATTATTTGACTGATTTCGTAAATTTTTGTAAAATTTTCCAGTTTTCATTTAATTTAAGAATATTTTTAAAGCTTTGAATTCGACTTATTTCGTATTAAAAAAAAAATGTTTGTGTAGACCGAATTACAACTCACCCAATTAAACGCAATAAAATACAATTAAAATTGTAAATTGAAATTACATTTTTACAATCGATAATCATTTTATTTCTTTATTTCCTTCATATTTTTTTTTTTTTTTTTGCCAGGATGTTGAAAAATTGAAATCAATTTATGCCAATGTGAATGATATTGATCTAATTGTTGGCGGAGTATCAGAAAAACCAGCATTAGATTCTACATTAGGACCAACATTTACATGCATTATAGGTATGATACATATATAATTTTTTTATTCATATTGTTTTTATTTTTCATTAATTTGAATTTAAAAAAAAAAACAAAAGTTCAATTGAAAACAATTACTCAATTAGTAAACATTTTATTGCTCAATTATCATGTTTATTATATGAAAAAAAGATACGACAACGATTATAATGATGATGATAATGATGATTTTGATATTTAGAGTATATGCATATTTCAATATATGTGGGTGCATGAATGTGTGTTACTACCATATTATGTGCTTTTGTGTACAATAAGAAAAATTTTTGGAGCGAATCTAACAAATTAGATGATATATAGCGTGTCTTTCATTAATTTAAAAAAAAAAAAAAAAAACTTTTTTCATTCAAAAAATAATCATAAAAAAATAGGCAATGAAACGTGAATTACAAAAAATAAAAAAAAAAATTAAGTAATTTTTATAAAAGAAGAAAAATAATGAGCTCACTTTCATGTGTTGTTTTGTTTACGTGGTAGACTAACCTTAGTCAATGCTTAATCATTTGTCGTATTACAATTGTTTTATCTACATAATCTTTTTTTTTTTTTAGTTTTTCCTTACTTACTTGAATAATTGTCGCAATTGCATTGATAATAATGTTAATAATGATAATAATGTGTTTTCTTAAACATTAAATATATATTTATTCATTTTTGTACTTGATGATGTATTTCACATTGTTATAACATTTTTCACATCATCAATGTTGAATAAATGTATACATACTTGTGTATAATTTATTATTTCGGCAATCCTAATATACAAAAGAAGTAAACAAAATTTTTTAAATTTATTAAAAGATGTACAATTATTATTTTTAATATACGAGGTAGGTAGGTAGCTACAGTTGATTTTAGAACAAAATCAAATAAAATTATCTAAGATAAATTAATTAATTTTTTTCTAAATTTAATTTAACTTAGATAACTTTATTTAATTTTTTTCTATAAAATCAACTGCAGATAAATTAAAAATATTTAATAATTATTTATCTACATCTTTCAAGGCTTTTCTATCTTTGTACATTGATATATAATTATGTTAATTAATAAATAAATAAATTTTGTTTACTTCTTTTGTATATCAGGATTCTCCGCATTTATTCAACATATGTGATATGTGATGTGAAAAATATTATTACAATGTGAAATACATCATCAACTATAAAATTAATAAAAATTTTGTAGATACATATTAATTTACTTTGTACATATATGTAGATACTCGTAAATAAACAAATAAATAAATACAATTGCAATTCAAATAACAAATAATGGTACTTGAAAAGAGGAAAAAATAATTTTTACTAGCTGTGAAAGAATATTTATTTAACAAACAAAAAAAGAAAATATACAGGAAAATTTAGAACTTTTATTTATTCAAGATTTTTTGAATATCTTCCGCAAATGTTTAGATAACTTCAAGGTAAAAAAAACACGTGTTATTAGACATGTAATTGTGATTATGAAATATAAATTTTTACAAAAAAAAAACAACTTTTTTTATATGAAAAATGGTTAAAGTAGGTCAAAAAAAATTTTTTTTTGGAACACTTTTTTAAAAATTATCTTTCTTTTTTGTCACGCGTATAAAGGTCTTAAAGGTTTTTTTAAGAAATTTATTAGTATGATGTAATGTAGGGAAGTACAAGTAGATAGTAATTTTCTAAGAGTTTTAGTTAATATATATATTTTTTTATGTAATCAAACAAAAATTATTTATAACAAGCACATGTGTGAAGTTGAAGGTAAAATTTATACTGAATTAAAAATATGAGAATATCAGATACAAAATATATTGGTACGTTTTTTTATACCATTTTGTTATTTAAAAAAATATATGTACATATTTAGAGATCAATTTTTTTAGATGCTGTGCATCTCAAACATAATCATCGCCATTAATGATTAGAAATGTATTTTCAATTTGAATAAAATTATTTTAGTTTCCTGTAAATGTTTTTTCAATGAGTAAATGTACTTAAAAAAACACTTTATATGTTACCTATTAAACATCACACTTGAATTAGACTTCCTTATTACATATTTACATCTGCAAAAAGGGAATGTATCAATTCATGTTATAGATATACCAATAAATTTTGATATACCTACAATAAAATATTTATTGATTTTAGAGTAGAAAATAAAAAACGATATGTACAAAATACTCAAAAAAAAAAACAGTTTAAGGTACAAACAATGACATCAAATAAATATTCAATAATACAAAGTGAACACACCAAATAATTCTGTCAAATATGAAAATTTCTTCACATTTCACACGATTTTATTACCATGTAAACACATTAAAATTTTTTTGAATTAATTTCCGTGTATTTCTCCAGAGTATTCAATAAAAAATATTGTGTACTTTATAAACAGTAAAAATACATCTATAGAAAGTTTTCATAATATTCAAGCAAGTTAAATATCTGTTAGTGGATGATATGGAAAATAAAATCTTAATATATAAAAAAAAACACATCCATCCATTCACTTTTTTTGAAAAATATATCTTAACATCATCTACATATCTGTCTATTTATCTATTCGATCTAATCTATTTAATAGTACAAAAAGAAGACGTCATTATATATTTTGATTTGATGAGCTGAAGAGAAAAAAAAATTAAAATAAAAGATACAAAGATAAGATTATTATTATTATAGATACACAGACAAATTGTAAGCAAATTAAAAAGCATTTCATATTACATACATACATATTGTTTTTTCTTAAACATAATTTTATGTGAGAAATTAATGTAACGTACATCATCATAACAAAAAACAAACATTTTTTTAACGGTTTATTCACTTATTCCTAATAAAATTGCTGACAATGAAAGACAAAAGAAATGTGAGTTTGAATTGTAATTTCATAAAAGTTCAGGATCAGATTTTATATATATAAATTTTTTTAAAAATTGTCGAGCATGAAAATATAATAAATAGGTGTGTATATAGGTACTTGTAATTATAATGTGTTTATTACATTTAATTATATTTAATTTCTTAGTGAATTTTTTAAAAAATAAATATAGGTAATAATTAGTATAACTACATTTTATTTTGTAATAAAAAAAAAATTTTTTTTTTACTATAAAAATTAAATTTTTGGAAAAGAAAAACATATAAAAATTTAAAACAATAAATAATTACAACTTTTACAGTAGGTGTTCATAAATATAATAAATTCCAATGAAAATGTATCATTTTGTAATATTTGTATTTAATATGTGCAAGAGAAAAATATACATATGTGTATTAAATAATAATGATTGTGTATAATAACTTTGTATTACAAACATTATAATTTATTATTTAATTATTTATTTAAATATATTCAAACTTTTCCTTTTTTTTTATTGCAAATTTTCTTTTCATTCATCAAAATAATATATATACAAATTATTTATTTTACTATGTATTGTTTTTTTTTCCAGGTGAACAATTTTCAAATATAAGAAAAACACAACTTTTAAAAGATATTTCAATATTAACTGACAATGGTAATAATGGTACATTTAATCCGGAAGCAATAAAATGTAATGCATCAAAACTTTTATGTGAAACAATTAATTTGAATGCTGTACCAAAAAATATATTTTTGGCACCATCAGAAACGTAAGTTTATCATAATTATAAAACTTTTTGTATATATGTAAATATTTTTTTGAATTTTTTCTAAAATTTTTAAAAAATACACCGGATTTTTTTTAGCAAGTTTTTTATTATAAGAAAAAAAAATTGTTAGTTCTGTAAAAAAATAGATTCATAAGGATCATAAAATTTTGGACATTCTATTTTTTTTTATAAATTTCAAGTTCTTTCAAATATACATAAAATTTCAAATATTGGGAGTATTGGGACTCATACGAGTACAAAAAACATTTGTTGTGCCAAACCGTTTTTGCTACGTTAACAGAAAATTTATGATTATATTTTTTTAACATTTTCCCAATTTCAAAAATACTCTATTATAAGTGCGAACCTGCTTCAATTTTATTGAAAAAAAAAAATCATTCAAAAAAATTAAAGTTATGTCATTGAGAAATTCTTATTTTTTATTTTTAATTAACAATTAAAAAAATATTTATTAGAGACTTTGATGGAAGTCGAAATTTGAGTGCAATCAATAAAAAAAAAATTAAATTAATTGCCAAAAACATGAAATTTCCCTTTGTTTTTAATTTTAAACAATTATATAAATTAATTTCATGAATTAAATATTACAAAGAAAAAAAAATATGAATATTATGATAAAAACTGTCAATTAATTTAAATAATTACATAGAAAAAATTTATGATCAATTATTTCAAGAAAAAAAAAATATAATATTATTAATTTTTTTTATACATTTTAATTTAATTTTTTTATTTATTTATTAATTTATTATTTATTTTCTATACTTTTCACAGAAATCCAATGATTCCATGCTCGAGTTCAGTATGACAAAGATGCCGATTTTTTCTGCCAATTTTAATTATAAAATATATAATCTCATTAATGGAAATAATATGTAAAGTTTGCGCAATACTTTTTGAATCTCGTGAAGCAAAGAAAAAAAAATACAATACACATATAATTTTTAATGTAATTTACAGAAATAAATAATATTTTATAATTTTTTATTTTTTTTTTTCATAATTTTTAATTCAATTCAATTTAATAAATAATACATTACATTAGATCCATATACATGACAGCAAAAACATATAAACATATACGAATATATGTGCGTGCATATTATTAATTTTATTGAATTTTTATAAATGAAGAAACTAAAATTATAAATTTAAAAAAAAATAATAAAATTTGTTATCAACTTAATATGATTTTTCTTCTTCTTCTTCTTTCTAATGTTTTCCTTTATTTATTATTATTTTGTGTTTGATTACTTCACGTGTAATTAATTGCTCATGTAGGTAGTTTCAATATACGCATGTAACATATATGAATAAACAATGGTTTGAATATTTCAATAAATGCAAGAATTAAAATTTTGAAAAACAAAGTTTTTTTTGCTTAGCTTGTATAATGTGCAGTATTTTTTGCATGTGTGTACATAGGAACGAAAATAAAAAAAAAACTAAGACGAAACATGAATGCAACATATACTATATATAGAGAGGTACACACAATTAAAATAAAACAATTAATTAAAAGAATACATGGAACACAACACATGAGAAAAGGTGTGAAAATTAATAATTAATTAGAATTTGTGGGAAATATGTTGTATTTTATATTTTGTTTCCCACTTTTTTTTGTTGTTTCTTGTCTAATTTTTATTTTATTTTTAATTAGTAACAAAAGGTACCTTATTATTGTAATAAACTTTGGCGAAATAAAAAAAAAATGTAACAAAAATTAAATAATAATAATATATCTGTCATTAAGAATGAATTACAAAATATTTTTATGATTTAAATACCAAGAAAAAAAAAAAAACGTAGTTTTATTAAAATGCAAGTCTTTAGAAGAAAAATCTATTGATAAAATTGTTATTAAACGGCAATAACAATTATTCAAATATCTATAATAAATAAATATCTTTTTCATTTTCTTTTAACAAAATAAATAATAACAATCATTAAACATCATCAACATGTCTTCAACTTGTCTTGTTATTATATTTAAGTAATTTATATTTTTATTACTAAATATCCAAGTTTAGATACTATTAGATTTTTATATCGCATAATGTTTCATCAAATCGTTGTTGTTGTTGAATAATATAAGAAAATTATTGCAAAAATTAAAACGGAAATGTATTAATAACATTATAACACTTTTTATATTACATATATGGTACATGAATTGTATATTATTTTGCAGATATAAATTCATGAATGAATGATGGCAAAATGAAATTAAATATGTATATAAAAGAGAAAAAAAATAAATAAATACATTAATTGCTGGCAATTGCAAAAGTAATAATTACTCTATTACTAATGTTTTGCTCATTAATTAAAAATTTATTGCAAATACAGTTTGACACAATTTTTCATAATGTTTTTTTTTAATTTTTTTTTTTATTCATATAACATTGAACTTCACACTAATTTTTCTTTTTGTTTTTTTTGTTTGTTTTTATTTCATGTATATTTTATTTTATTTTTTTTCAATACACATTACATTGTATTTTTTTAAAACTTTTCTGCATGATGTAATTTAATTTTTTTATATGCGCTGTCGCTACTTATTTTCTGTGAACAAATTTGTTTTTATTTTTTTTTTTTTATATTTTATGTTAAGTCATTCTTCTATACGTCATAAATATGTTTAATATGTTTAATATTTATATTTAATTAAATTCTTTTTTTTTTATTTCGGTTATCTGATATTTAATTATAACAAAATGACAGTATATTGTTAAAGTTAAACGCATGTTTAAAAAAAAAATAACATAAAATGTTTAACATTATTATGATCAATGAGTAACACAATAAATATAAAAGTCATACTCTATATTCACAAACAACATTTTTTGTACCAGGAAAACTTTTTTAAAGAAATGACCTTGCTTTAAGGTAAAAAAAAAATCATTTTCATAAAAATTTTATAATGCATTCATGACTTATATATTTTTGTTGATTTGATTATTACTTACTTTTTTTTTTCTGGACAAATTGTCAATAATAGGAAGGTGTTATATCTAATTTAAAAAAAAAAAAAACAAATATTTTTTAAAGATTTAAATCAATGTTTCTATAATACATGAATTCATTAATATAAGGTGTAGAGGTTGCATATACTCGTACCTACATGTACTTAAATTACAATACTGTTGAAATTTGATTATTATCAAGATTAAAGATATATATTTTTTATTTATGATTTTTCTAGGGTCAAAATTGTTATTGAAATATCACAGTAATTGTATTTGAAATGATTAAAATTATGCTTTTAGAATTTTCAAATTCATTACAATTGATTTGATATTTGTATATTACATATGATACTATAGCTATAATACGTATATATAGTGGTTCTTATAGGTAATTAATAATATATAAGTAGATTTCATTGAACGATTGGTTTTAGTCTATTAAACTTGTATATAAATATATGTATAGCATTTGTTTCAAAATATGTAACACTTTTTTTTTTGTTTCTTTTCAATATGATAATGTTTATAACTTATAAAATTTGTAATTTGTATTGAAAAATAAAAAATAAAAAAAAATAAAAAAACTTGACATAGACCCACACCTTTTTCTACTTATTTAAATTAAACAAACATATGTATATTTATGCTACATTCGTAGTCCATAATGAAGTCATGGAATTGCAATGTATTTGTTTTATTATTTTTAATTCTTTGTTTCTTTTTTTCTTTTTCCAATAAAAAACTAAAACACATGTTGTAGGTATGTATCTAAATGGCAGAAAAAAAAAAATAAAGCCAGAAAAATTTTTATGTTTCATGTTCAAATTCATTACAAATCATTTATATTTTAATGCGTGGTTAAACTTAATTCCTTCCTATAGATCAAAAGAAACTACTTAACATAATACAAAATGTATACTAGATGATGAATATTTTTTAAAATGTCTTTAACTATTTTAAAGTATCTAACTGAATAAATTTAATGTACATATGTTGATACAGGAGGAGTATCTTTGTCGGTAAGTATATATTTATATAAATGTTTAAAATGCAACAGGTCAAATTTTAAGAGACAAGAAAAAAAAAATTTATTGTTAAAAAAAAAGTAATTTAATGCTTTATTTGCTTAAAAAAAAAAATCAAAATAAATGTAATTTTTTTTGGTGTTGCTCTTGATTAACGTTTTCGATAAAAAATGTTGCAATATTTGTTTTTAGTAATTTTAGTTTCGGTATTATATTTTCTAATTAATTTCATTCAAAAAAAACCATCGATTTTGCAAAATGTTTTCTTTAGAGAAAATAAATAAAATTAATTAATCTAATTCTTTTTTCAAGGGTTCGTATCTAATCACATGTGTATTATGTACATTATAATTGATGATTTGATAGGAAAAATGAAGAAAAAAATAAATAAAATAATTTGACCTTCAAAAAATGATTTAAAATTTCATTATAAAATTGAAAAAAAAAAAACACATGTGTGTATTAACACATTAATGTGATATAAAACACAAAAATACACACATTAAATTTTTAAAAAAAATTTAAATTAAAATAAATTCGAATTAAAACGGCGTGTAATCATTAACTGTATTTTCATGTTTTTTGTATTTTTTGTATCTTTAAATTTCAATCTAAAAATTTTCTAAAATTTCCAATATCCATATTAAAAAAAAAAAAATAAGCAAAAATGTAGTAATTATTAATAAAACCTATACAACATAAGAAATTGCTTAAAAACAAACAAAGAGGTGCAATATTTGAAATCCACACCCGTAATAAAAATATAATTTTGCATTATATTTTTTTAAAAAAACTTAATTTGTTTTGGTATTTTAGTTTTTTTCTATATAACGTTTTTTTAATAGAATTGACATTGAAAATTGAAAGCGTGAATTTTATTTTTTTGCTAAATAGTGTGTTTTCTTTATTATTTATTTCTTTTGGGGTTTTTTTTTTTTTTCATTTTTGGTCATTAAACTTCATGAGAAATTTTCTAGGACTTTTATCATTGTTATAAAAATATATTAATAATTCAAGAAAGGCTACAGTTTGAAAAAAAAAATATATATGTAAATAAATTAAATAAATAAAATAAATATTTGAAAGTATAACTCATAAAATTAATTATATAAGGTAGAAATGAAGGTGTTAACATTAATTGTTGTTTGCAAGAAAAATGAAAAAATAAAAAATAAATAAAAATAAATTGGTAATAATTTTCATTTTCAATTGAAAAAGAAAAAAATGCACATGAAAAGCTTAAACGCATAAAATGTTATGTGAACCAATTAAAAAAATAATAATAATAATAATAAAACAAACACAAAAACTAACGTTACAAGTTGTGTTACAATTCTTTTACCTAACATATATCTTACCAAACTATCATCATCATCATCATCATCAAATTTTTTTTTCTATCTTGATTTTAGGTAAAACAAAAAGAAAAGAAAAATGTTTATATATGACATGATGACGTTAAAAAGTACCTATTTATAATTTGTTTGATTAAATAATCAAAACAGGTGAACTGGACCAATTTATATACATATGCACATAATTATGTATGTATGTTGTATCTTTGTAATCTATACACACTTGTTTTTCTTTTGTGTTTTTTTTTGCTGTTGCAAATTATATATAAGATTTTATGTCCATATGTGATGACATGACGTTTTTTTTTTGTTATTCAGTTTTTCAAATGACACGTGAGAATGAAATTTAAATATATTTTCGATTTCTTTTTCCCTTTCATTTTTATTACATTTTACTTTTTTTTGTAAATTATTGTCGTATATAAAAATATATAAATATCATTTAATTATAATCTAAATACCTATAACTACTACCTTTTTTGGAGAAAAAAAAAATCCCAATAAAATGTGATTCATGATGATCATTAAAAAAGATGAAAATTTACTTTCGCAAAATTTCAAGAATGTGTTTTAAATCTCTATTATCACAAAAATGCGTATTGAATTTTATATTATTATGCGAAATTACTATTAACTTCCAATAAATGAAAACAGGAAAAAAAAATGTTTTTTTCGACAAAATGTTTACCATCATGCAATTAATGGATAAACAATAATAATTAATAATGTGCAGTAGTGCAAAACTAAGATACAAAAACACACAAAAAAAACAAAATGTATATATAAAATGTTTTTTTTTTTTTGTATAACAGAGCAATAATAGAGTGTGTGTTTTAGATAGTCAGTTAGCAAGCACAGTATCTATATACAACAAACAATTTTTTTTCCATACGATACTATACTATAAACACCACTCTCATTTGAGTTTCAGAAAAATAGTATGTATATTTTGGAGTTGGATTGGAGGAGTTCATCATCCACCACAAAACAGGTGGGTATCTACTTTATATATACAAAAGCAAAAATCAAGATATGGGGATGCTGTTTTCGAATGGTATAAATTACTGAGGAACTGTTTCAAGAAAACTAGTTGGTACGTTGTTCATTGAAAATTGTATGTATATTCTCATTCATATAGTTGGTGCCTAATGATTAAAAACGTAAATTGAAATTTTTAAATATTTAATTTTTCTTTTATTTTGCGAATAATTTTAAAAAGAATTTTTGTAAATTTTTTTATTATTTGTCGGTAAAATTTACACGCTAAAAGTGAACGTGATATTTTGAAGAATACAATTATATTTATTATTGGATTAACAGTACATTTTGTTTTACATCATATGGATGGTGCTATTTTTATTTAATAAATTATAATTATTTAAAATTGAAAAATTTACAAAAAGGAGAAAAGAAAAAATAAGTCATTTGGATAGTGCATTATATAGTGGATGGAAGTGACTGGATTCTGAATAAAGTCAAGTTCCTAGATATTTTTTACAAGGTCTTAAGAGACGGAGACACAAAAGAATTTTAAAAAATGAGTATGTAAATGTGATTTTTTTTTTAAATTGTCTTTGTTTTAAATCATTTGTATGAAAAAATTTATTATTTTTTTTAAAACTGGATATCCTTCAATTTTTTTCCGTTGTGAAAAGACATTTATTGTAATTATTCTCATAAAAGTGGATTAAAAAAAAAAATCTTAATGAAAGGATTGAGAACCTTTTTTTATTTTTTAATGTTTCAAAAAATTGCATGTTAACATGATCTGAGAATGTTGATTATTTTAATTACAAAAGAATTTTTTAGATTTAAAAAAATGATAAATGTGTTTCATGTTTTATTTAATTTTTTTTTGTTTAAAATTTTTCCATTGATTTAAATAAACTCATTCTCAAATTAAAGAATTTTCAAATTTTAAATATGTGAATTGAATACGTACACGGATTTTTTTTTATTTTTTCATAAATTCAATATATATTTTTTTTCATGTTAGCTTAATTAAAAGTATAGGAAATTTTATACTTTAAGAAGCTTTGGTTATTTTTTGTGTCACCTTTAACGACATGTACCTATACATTTATCCTTATTTCTCTAATTTTCTTTGAAAAAAAAAATTTTTTTTTTTTTTGGAGTCGTGATTAAAATGTCTCGAAAAGTAAAAAAAAAAAATAAAACTAATGAAAAAATAATCTGAAATTTTCCTTAATAAATTTTATGAAAAAATACCCGTGTTTGACTTCAAGTATAGAATAAGAGGAAATACAGCCCCTCAATTATTGAAAAATGTTGAATAAAACTTTTCAAGAATTCGTCAAAAACAGAACAGAAATCTGAATGAATATTGTCTTTACAAAAACCGATGTTTCTCTGCATATTTTTACACCACTTTTCGCCCTAGTAAGTGAATATACATCATTAAAAATTTATTTGGCTCAAATCCCTTAAAGGATATTATGGATCTTATTTCAACTTTCTACTTATCACCATATTTTTCTAAAAAAACAAAAATCTCTACTTTGGAACCTTAACATTTATTCGCGTAGTTTTTTTTTTGTGTTATATCACTCGCATCCTATTGGAAGGGTCATTTTCGTGTCCAAACCAATCGGATTGCATAGTGCGGAAATTTCCAAATTAAAAAACCCATTTTTGACAAAAACTTGTTAACATTGATTAAAGGTATCCTTGAACATTTAGTCAGTCCCACAATTTTTATTTTAATTATTTGATTAATTGAAAATAAAAACATGTTTTTGAAAGAATTTAATTTAAAAAAAAAAATTAACAAATAATAATTTTTAAATAATTCAAATTAAAATGATCAATTGACTTTATTTTCCAAAAAACTAACTTTTCTGGGTATTTCTGAAATTAGTTTGGAATCGTAGAATAACACATCAGATAAATATTTTTATTTTGTCTCAGTTACCAGAAAATTTATGACAAAAACAAGTTATTAAAAAAAACAAGATATAAAAATTAAAAAATTTATTATACTCCTATTAATTAATATTCATGATCAATTTTGTTTTTTGTATTTTCAACTTTATTTTCCCTAGGAAATTCCGTGTAACCACTTGCTTGATTTATGCATGCATAATTTAGAAATTTCTACTTTTTACGAAAAGAAAACAAAAAAAAAAAACATAAGTGGTCATTGAAAAAAACAAGGAGAAATTGCAAAATCAAAAATATTTTTATTGAACTTTTTTAACATTGATTTGAAGATTAATTAACAAAAAACAAACAAATCGCATCCCATTTTTTTTTTTTTAACATGCATGTGATTTAAAAAAACAAATCTTATTCGGAGAAAACAATAAAATTTAATTTATTTCGTAATATCTTTTGTTTTTTTTAATACATGCACATTTTTTATTTAAAGGCGTTGTCTGTATAGCGTTTATTGCAAAATAAACATCTATATCTAAATATTTTTTTTTCTCTCAAAATTATACAAATATTTTTTATCTTTAAATGCATTCAAGAAATTGGGTAAATTTAATTACGTAATTGTTTTCTTTTAACACTTTTTTTTTTAAAAAAAAAAGAAAAAAAAATATTTTCTTTTATTTTTGGCAAACAAAAAACAAATTAAATAAATTAATTGTAATTTATATATACTAAGAAATTTTTTTTTTTGTTGATGATATTTTTTTTATATAACCTTTATGATAATTTTAAATTGAATTTTAAATTTTCGCCAAAAAAAAAATTTTTTTTTTTTTGCATCAAATAGCACAAAAACAATACAAGTTTTTTTTTCTTTTAAAAACCAGATTTACCTGGTCGAGAAACTTTAAATAGGTATTTTTTTGCAAATACATACTTAAAATGAATATTTACAATTTTGCAATAAAAACATTATTTTGCACTTTTTTTTTTCAATTTCTTTTACAATTTTTTTTTTTTTTTTGCTTCTACTTTAATATTAGATCATTCATTCATTACGCATAAAAAGTCCATAAAAAAATTTTTTCTTTTTAATTTTGGATAAAAAGAAAAACCATATAACCACATATTTCATTAATATTGTATAATAAATCTTTTTTATGCAGTGTTTATTTAATGATTATTTAAAAATAAAAAACAATAAAGAAAGAAACAACAATAAAAAAATTTGTCTAATATATACATCAATGCACTAATGAAATCTAATACAATTAGATATTATGAAATTTATCATGATTATAGTATACCGTAAAAAGTCATAAAAGTATGTACGAGTACATACATATTTTTCTATTATTTAGGTATTTACGAAAAATGAAAAAAAAAAAACATTTAATTTCAACAACAACAAAAATTGTTCATAATTTTTAATGTTTGGCCAAAAAAACTAATAATACATTTAAAAAAAAATTATATAATATTGACAACAATTACACATATATTACATTTTTTTTTTTTTTTTTACCTACCTATAATATTTTCGAGATCATTTTCATGAGCAAAAAATCAAAATTAAGAAGACAAAAAAAAAAAACATCAAGAAAAAAAAAAAGAAGAGAAAAACGAAACTGTATAAAAATAAAATAAATTATTCGTGAAAGTGCCAAAAGCTATTTTGAGATACCTGAATTTTTTTTTCTGGTTTTATAAGTTGCAATCAAATTAAAAAAAAAAGAAAATAAAAAAAAAATTCAAGATAATATTCAAGTATAAAACGCAGTTAAAACTCTTTTTTTTTTTTTGTGCAAAAAGTCAAGCGGAAATAATTTTGTGTTAAAAAAAAAAGATATCGAAAATTGCAAAATTAAAAGAAATTTAATGTTTTTTTTTCTCTATTGAGAAGAAAACCAATTAACCGAAAAAAGAAGAAAATATAACATTGTCGCGGAATTTGCGAAATTTGAAAAAAAAAAAAAATATTAACTGCAATATTGCAGAATGACCGACCACCACCCAGAAATACAAAAAAAAAACTATACATTTTGATAAATATCAAATGAGAGGTGTGTAAAGTGATCAAGACAAGCAATTTTGATATTTTTTATTTTCTTTTTGTATTTGAGTATACAATTGGAATTTCTTATTATTAAAAATAATCAATAATATAATGAAATGAAAAGTCTGTTAAACTAGATCAAATTTTAATTTATTTTTTTTTAAAAAAGAATTTCAGATGATTGTTTCTTTTTTTTTTTAATAATTCAATTGAATGAATAGGCACCTTTTGTACACCCAAACATTCATTAAATAGAAAATAGATGTTTTTTTTTTTATTTCAATTACAGTTCATAAAGTAAAATTAAACCACGATTATTTATTATTTTATTTAGAGAAAAGAAAAACTAGTCTTTTATGTTATTAATTTTCAATTGAAAAGAAATAATATTGAGAAAAAACATTTATTAAAAGCTTCAATGTTGCAAAATAATAATTGAAATTATGTACATGAATCTTTTTTTTTGTATTTATTGATTTTGTCTACATTTTTTTCTCATACATACAAATTCAAAATTATTTCATTTAACATTTAATTTTCCAATCGATTTTTTCTTTCTCATGAAAATAATGTCACCGTGAAAGTAGAGAAACTGTTAGTATGTATAGAAAATATTGAAAGGGGTTGTATTGCAGATATATAAGTCAAAACCCTATCGTTTATTTTTATGAATTACACAATAGTAAAAGTTTATAGCAAAGAAGTCATTAAGGTCATTTAAATTTTAACCTGCTCGAGTACGAGATGATCCAATTTTAAATACAAAAGTTTGATAGTAAAATACAAAATACAAAAAAGAAAAAAGGAGAATGTTTTACGCCTTACATCATAAAACTGTCATAATTTATGGTCAACCTAAAAATTAAATAAAAATTTTTCACATGATATCCTAAATTTAACGTCCTTCAAATTAAATATATATGAACTTTCTTATTTTTTTAAATACATTCGGTTCCATGAAAAAATAAAAATAAAAACTCCAATTACTTGACGTGTTTTTTTATTTTATTTTGCTCGTCTTTGTGGTTCATTATCCGTTCAAAGATCAAACCTTTCACAGAGATCCACTAGGTTAAACAACAATCATTTATTCATTTTTTTTACCATGCAAAACTGATCTTTCAACAAATAAGATACATGAATATAACTAGTAGTAGTATGTACATCATTTTCTTATTTTTTATCATCTCCTTATTTTTTTTTTTTTTTTCATTAAATGGATAGCTAATTTTTTTTTATTATTGTCGTGATTTTTGTAGGAAATATCAATAGAAAAAAACTGGAAATTATCTGAAAAGAAAATTGAAAAAAATAAAGAAAAAATTAATATAATATTATTCAATATGTCTAAGAAAATATGAACAGGATTAATTTAGCAATCCTGAAGTTCAAGTTTATACAACAAAATAAGCAAAAAAAAAACAAAGAAAAGAAATTATGTGCGTTTTAAAGAGTAAAAATAATAAATTTATATATGTACTTAGTACTCACTTTCAAAAAAACAAATTTAATAAAAGAAGAAAAAAAAGATGAAAAACTTGATATAAAACTTGTACAGAAACTTCTCTCATTAGCATGATAAAAAATGTGCGCTTATTATGCTTACAACAACAGTAAACACACAGGTAGACATCATAATATGTATGTAATATTGAAAACGAAAGTGATAAAAGAAGAAAAATAAAAATAAAATTTAATTCACCATACATAATAAGAGTGGAAAATTGTAACATTTGTAGAAAAAAAAAAATACAACTTGCATTATACACGTTGTATGCATTTTTATAAAATCATTAACGTATTTGATACGTTTCATACCTGTAATCGGTAGATAGGTACTAAAACTATATAACAAAAATAATTGCTATAAAAATGTTGGTTTAAGGTGGTCTGGTACAATGTTTTTGTTTTTATTTTTTATTTGTTTAATATTTTGAAAAATCTTTTCTATATTTTACTTCCCAATGATTGAAATAAATATTCGTCATTGACCGTAACCTTTTAAAAAATGCAATGCAGCATAGCTTTTCCATCTTCGGTTTAATTTTTTTTTTTTTTTTTTTAAATATTTTACTATTTTTGTTTTATTTATAGTTTTTTTTTTTTTTTAAATAATAATGACAGAGTATAAAAGGTGTACAAAATGTTGTTATGAATTGCTGACTAGAGTATAATATAATTGTAAATATTATAGATATATATAATCTACAATGCGAGTCCAATTAGTCTACGATGGTAGAGAAAATTGATGAGTTTTATTGCAATTCATTCGTAATCCAATATATAAATAAATCTTTTTATTGTATCGCCTCAAGGTAAGAAAATGATGATATGATGTACAACACCTGATTGATTATTGTGTGAATCATAAATATATTTACATATATACAGGTTGTAATATTACAATTTAAATTGATTGCATTTACAATATGTACCGCCTTCTTATTATTTACTTACATCGTGTACAATAAAGCTACGTTTCCATTCATTTAATATTATTATTTTATTTTGTGGATAATTGTGGTAATTTAATACTTATTTTTATTTTTTAATTTTTCATTTATGTATTCGTAGAGAAAAAAATGATTTTATTATTATGCTTTAACAGCAATTATTGAAATGTTAAATTGAGATAATTTACACTAATTACATATAAATTTATTATTGTATGTATTGTAAGAGTTTAAAGATTTAAAAAACATGTTATAATGTAATTATTTCAGGTTACAATTTTAATGGCCTCTAGAATTGTTTAAATTTAGAAGAAGAAAAAAAGTACATTGTCAGTCTACTTAAAATTTGTCAAAGAAAATAAAAGAATTTTTTTTCTCCTTGGAATCTGCAAATTTCCTGATGATGATTCTTTAGAAACTCAGCAAACAAAACATTCTTATTATTTAGGATTGGAAATTACCTAATTAATGGTGATGTAACAAAACTATACTTTTTTAAGTATAATTTTTTTTTTAAAAAAACCTATCAATAAAATTTGACAACTTGAAAATAAAAAACAACTTTCAATTCAATTAAAATTATTTAAAAAAAAAAAGAAAAAAAGAAAACTATATAATTGCTTTAATTAGGGACTAATCATTAATAAAAATATGAAAAATCGAAAGTTTTTCTAAAATATAAATATATATAATACGGAAATTATTCAACTAGGCCCTAGGTGAACTAGTATTAAATTTTTTTTTGTGAGAAAAAAAAATAATTTCTTAAATTTTAAGAAAAAAAACTTAATGCTTTTTCGTTGTTCAATTTTTCTTTATTTTCCAATAAAATCTTTTCCTGTAATGTAAACTTTTTAATTTATCTAAGAAATGATAAACCTTGACTTAGTAACGCCTTAAGACAATTAAAAACTATAAAGAAAACAAATTTATTCGAACAATGGTCAATAAAAATTGAAAACTCAATTTATTCAAATTAGAATTCTGAAGGCAATTTTATGATTATGTTAATTATTATCTAAAATCTATAAAATCTACCCAGTTATCATTAAAAGCCTTGCACATTCATCTATAGATATACATATACCTATATTATAATTAAATAATAACAATGGTCATTTCGAACAAAAAAATGAAAAATCATTTGATATTATAATTTTATTAGACCATGTTTTTTTTTATGTTGAATTTGATTGACGTATTTGTTTCAACGTGCTCATAAAATTTGTCTAATGATTTGTGTTTAATTTTTCCAGGTGTGAACAAAAATTATTAAATATTATTTCACACATTTTTATATCAACGTTTTTATTGGTTATTTTTTTTCTTCTTTTATTTTAATTTTACACTCAAAAGAAATGTATTCAGGTGGGTCCGTTTATTTGAATACGGTTGTCAGTATAATCTTACAGACTAAGTTTTAAATCTATTAGCATAGATAATTTTTCATATTATTTTAATACTGAATTATTAGCACGTGTTTGTGCGAATTCGAATCAACATACAAACTAAATTTGCTTTTCTACTATTAAATCTAGATAAGAAATTTATTTTGTAATTTAAAAAAAAACAAATCTTTTCCAGGAAGTAAATCTATTCTTGAAATTCGTTTTTTTTTTAAATTATTTAATGATATCTAGATCTAAAAAATAAATTGCTATGTTGTAAAAAGGAATCTTCAAGGATATTATGAACTCGGATTACCAGTTGTTCAAACTTGATTCCATTTTTTATTTTGCATTGTTTTTTTTTCTCAGTTCTCAGTTCTGCGTAATATCTTTAATTGTTCATGTAAAATCATAAAAAGCTCTAGTTCCTATACAGATAATCTGGTTTGAAAGTGGTATATGCCGAATAAAAATAAATCAAAATACCTTAATATTAAATTATGAGGCCATCCAAAACACCTGATAAAAAGAAGGTTTTGTAAACTCTTTGAAATCATACAAAAAGAATTTCATACATTGTATGTATATAAATTACGTACATTTGTTAGTTATTAATCGAAAATTATATATAATTTTGTGTTATACATACATATTTATATTTAAATAGACAGACGTTTAGTAATAATAAATTGATCCTAATACGTCTGAAATTTACACAATTTTTCATATCTTATACTCGTATCTACATAATATAGTTATTTTCAAACTAAAAAATATATATGTAGATAATGTAGATAGATATTTCAAATACTCGTATGTACATATGTATATAAAATTTATAACTAAAAAATTATAACGCTTCTAGCTATATAATTTGCATGTAATTTATATTTACTATATAAATGACCCGTGCTACTGTACAATTTTCATTTGTATCTATTTTGCTATGTTGCATTTTTTTGTATACATACATACATAGTTTTACAGGGCCTCACCATAATAGCATAATTCTAATTTTGACTTCTATTCAGATACAACTTGAAAATTATAGTGTGATTAGATTTTATACATATATAAAATTTAAAATTTTTTGTTATAAATTCATATACGAGTATGTATGTACGTAATTTCAAATATCGTTGTGATTTCAAAGTTGTAACTCAATAAAAAAAATAAAATAAAATAAAATTATATTATTGGTAAGACTAATGTGTAGATTTTGTTGTTGCTGTTGCAATTTCAGTTTTTTTTTAGTATTTACTAAGAATATTTTAATAAAATGCTTCCGATTGCTGAAATTAAAATAAAAAAAAACTGTCATAATTAAATTAAAGATAGTGTAAAAAAGAGACAAGTTTTTATTGCGAAATGTGTTGCAAAAGAGCAATTCTTTTTTTATTTTAATAGTGTCACATAAATTATGAACTACGAGTACTTTTTACAGACTCACGATTTTTTTTCCTCTTCTTCTTTCTTTTTTTTTGCTTCAATTTTAATTAATCAAGGACTTTTTGCATTTATATTTTGGTGAAGGTATTTCAGCCTTGACTTAATGTATGATTTCTCATGTACATATATATGAATTATGTTATATCATATGGGTTTAAAAAAATAAATAAAAGATAACAACATAAAACATAATTCACTTTTCCTTAAATTACATCCAAAATAAGTAAAAAAAAATTCCATTTATCTTTATATGTAATAGTTAATTTTGATTAATTCATATGATGCTCTGAAATAAAAGCCGCAAACTACGTCATTATATGAAACACAATTTTTACCTTTAATCACAAAAATAAAAGAAGTTACAACGCAAGAAATATTTATTATATGACGATAAAAAGAGTACATATTTATACACATATTTAACTTATTTTAAGTAAAAGTATCTTTATAATTGAAATTGATAATAAATGAACTTGTTTTTCTTGATTCTTAAAAGAAAAATGATTAAGAAAAAATTGCTTTTTCTTTCGTAACAGTTGCAAAATTATGTATAATAATATCTAGTGTATATAAGTACATATATGTATGTATGTATATGAATGCGGTTATATTATGGGCAATGAATTTCGCCATTATTGACCTGTTATGCATGATTGACATCATGATTCATGATTGATATAATTTAAAGAGAAAAAAAAATTAATAAATACTATAGAAAAATCAAATAACAGAAGCAAAATTCTTATAAATTATGTCTTTTTAGATATTAAAAACATATAATATTAATTTATTAATAATTATTTTCAATTTTTGTGTTTAAAATATGCATGCATATTGTACTGCAAATGAAATTGAAAGTAAAGCTATAAGGAATATCGATCCCTTATTTTGTATTGATTTAATATTATTGCTCAAAATCTATTTACAAATTAGTAATTTTTTTTAAAAGTTTATTTTATTTTCCTTTTCAATATTCCAGATTATTAGTATTTTTTTCTAAAATATGCTCATAAGTACTTACTTTCTATTTTTTTAAATTAGTAAACAAAAAATTATGCAATTATAGAAATATTACGATTTTTCATTTACTATACATACATATATAGGTACATACTCCTACATTGTCGTCGTAATATAGCTTTTATCGCATAATTTATCCGTTAATTATACTTTTATATAACCTAAAATACATATTAGATTGTACATGTGATAATGTATGCAAAAAAAAAAATTATGTTGATATCAAAGTTAATTTGAATAAATAAAATTACATGCTTTTCTTTCAAATTAAATTGTATGCATACATTACAATCTTTATGGTATTTGATGCGGTTATTCAATTTATTTTATTTGATTTTACAATAACAACAACAACAACAATAACAAAAACAACATCAGTCTACAAGTAGATTAATATATCAGAGTACATTAATTGGTAATTCAGTGTTGGACTATTTTTCTCTTCAAATCTCTACAAATCTATTTTGTTTATCTTCGGTTTTTTTTTTATTTTTGAAATGCATCTATGGTGTATTACATTTTTAATGAATTTGTTTGTCATGTTGATACTTTATAATTAAATATATACATATACTCATATTGAATTCCATATAGTGAACCACATATGTTTTTTTTTTTCATTCACCATTTAAAGATAAACTCTATAATTTTGTTATTTTATCATGTGCAATAGTTACACTGCATAAATTTCTTTATGGAATAAAAAGTATCTAAGCCACCTTTTTTTGTTGTTGTTTGAAAATATTAATAATAATAGTAGACTGAAAGATACATAATCAAGTATGTTGATACAATTTCAAAACAAAAATCTTCTAAAAACTTGAATAACATGATTTTCTTATTAAACATTAATTTAAAATTAACTCAAATATTTTGAAGTTTATTCGTGTATGAAAAATTTATTGGAAAAAAATTAATAACTTTTTTTTTTTTCATTTTTTATTTATTAAAAATGAAATTACTATAGTCATTTAAATACCATATACACTGTTGATATTTCTCACGTACAATTAACGATTACCAAATGTGCAATAATAATAAAGTCATATGACCGAAAACTACAATTAAAATATTAAAGAGAAAAAAAAAAAACAAATAATGAATAAAATATACAAGTACACAAATAAATAAATAAATTATTCAAAATACCAATTTTTTATTTAGAGTGTGAATTAACCTTTTTTTAATAGTGATTTAATGTTCATCATAAATAAAAATCATTAAGAAAAAATTGTGAAGATTTATGATTTTGTCTTTTTAACAGATAATTTGCAACAAGTATTTAATATGTACTTATATTTTTTTATATCTTTATTTATTATTAAAGAAAATATTAAATAATTGATTTTTATTGTACGTGTATGTACTGATATTATGCAGTCACATCACATTTCAAGAGGTTTTTCGGATCAAATACATAAATGAAAAAAATATTTAAAAAAGTGAAAGGGTTGTTAAAAGTAGGTTAAAAAAGTTATTATATTATCTAGACATGAGGGTTAGTGTGACTAATTAAAACTTTCTCAAGTTTTCGGGGTTTTTTTTTGTTAAAGAAGATGAAAAAGTGTCAAATCGAGGATTATGTCGTGACGGTTTATGTAAGATTTTATAAGTAGGTGTAGTGTAGGTGTTCAAGTTAAACTCACCATATGGATTTAGTTACTTTAATTTCTCGTTCATTAACGATGACTCTTGTCCGAATAAATATAAAAACATCTATCCAAAAGCATTAAAATTAAAAAGTAATTGTACACATTATGTACGTAAAAGATATTAGAAAAATTTAAGAAGATAAGTATATATGTAGGTACAACACGAAATATTGTAATGTATGAAAAAGTATATTCGTATACAATGTATGCTACGAAGTGAAATTTGAAACATTCAAAAAGAATTACATAAATTTATTTATATTTATTTGCAAAAACTTAAAAGTTTATTAAAAACAAAATTCAGTCAGAGTAATATGAAAAAGAATGGGTAAATTTAAAAGTAAAGGTGATGTAATCATGATGTACAATACAGTGCATAAAAATTTACTATCATTTATATTTATTTTTTATTACTTTCAGAATTGAATTTAATATGAATTCTTCTTTATTGACGATATAGTAAAAACTTAAAACTTGTTTTGAATCAAATTTTTCAATTTTAAATCAAAAAAAAGTTAACAAAAATAACTTTCTCAATTATCCCCTAAGGGGGTTTTAGAGTAATTACATATTTAAAAATAATTAAAAAAAAAATATATTATATTGTTTTTTATTCTTATCCGGCAAATATATACGTGTAGTAGTTAAATAATACCGAAGAAGTATTTAAAATAATGTTTTTTTTGTTGTTTAAAATTTTAATCTGAATTTGACTTAAAAAAGTAAAAATAATCAAAAATATGTATGTTAATTACTTTTTGCATTATTAAACCAAAGAAAGTTATAAAAAAATACATAACTATAAAAAAACAATATAATTATTTTAATGCTCTCGTTTTTCTCATTTATGTATGTACTATTATATAAAATTCATTATGTAAGTGCAAACAATATATTGAATATACTTATGTATGAAATTAATTAAAATTTAATTTTAATTATTCAAATAAAATTAATAAAAATTATTTAAACTATTTTATGTAAAACATAAAAAATTATTTGTTTAAAAGACAACATTAACACTTTATGGTCGACAATTTTTCGTGGACTAATAATTTTCAAAAAATTATAAAAAAAAAAAAAACTAGGTAACATAACTTTGAGAAAGAAAAAAAAAAACGAAATCTTGCAAAATTTTATAACTAAAAATATTTTATAGAAATAAAAAAAATATAATAATAATTATATTTTATAAAATATAGAATAGTAAATAAATCATGAATACTAGACTTAGACTAGTTTTAAATTGGTAATTTATTGAAAGCTTTTAAAATTCATTCACGCTATCAAAAAGTACGAAAATTATATTCACATTTGCACATAATATGATATATGTATTTGTATATGGAGAGTATATGGTGCATGTAATAACTAAACAACTCAATTAAAATTCAGGTTGATTGAAAACTAAAGAATAACAAAAAATTGAAGTGAAGAGGAAAATTAAGGAAAAAAATTCATTACCTATATTTGATCGATAATGCTGAGTTTAATACAAAAACCTCGTAGGCATTATAAATATTTTTCAATTTTCTGATGTAAAAGAAATACATATGTATGTTGAAAATTGTCAAAGTGAAATATTAAGTCCTTAATAGCTAAAACGTTATTAACTTAAGGTGATAATAATTAATATGAAAAAAAAAATCGTCACGTTTACGTGAAAATCATCATATCTCTCCCATATTTGCTTCACTATAAAATATTTCTTCAAGAAAGGATATTTATCATATAAATAGTAGATACTTTCTAGGCCTTGAGTCAATTGATTGTAAAATTTTTATATCTATTTCTAGTCTATAATTAATAGATACTTTATTGTTTCATTTATGTAACGTTTTTCTTTATTTACAAAGGACACGTACTATGTTAAATAATTTTTTGTTACATAAGCAAAGCTAAATTATTCAATTTTTTTAAACTTTCGTTTATGATGTTCAATTTCTAATGAAAAACCATTTTTTTTCTTCAAATTTTTACTTTCAAATATAGGCTTTTACTTTTAAAACTCATCTTATGATCTTCTCACGAGAAAATATTTATTGTACTATGAAATTTTTTCAACATTTTTGTTCGTGTTACGACAAAGTATGTACATATTTTTTTTCTTTCGTAAAAGGAAAAGATTAAAATTGAGCATGCTGCTACGATCAGATACATAAATTTTTTTAATTGGTACAAATATGTCTATAACCAAAAACATTATTATGGCAATCATTTTTAGAAACATGTGATTTGAAAAATTTCAACACAGACAAATTCTGACACTCAATTTAAATCGCATTTAATTTGTATATTTTGGATTTTTGAGATAGAATTTTAAAAATGCATTTTTGGAATGTTAGTCACCATGAAAGTGTGAATAAACTAAGTTATTTTCTAAATTAGAAAACTGCTTCAAGGTAATTAAAACCTCATGCATTGATATACATATGTGGAAAATTTGAACTAGAAAAAATTTGTCACAAGTTTTTAATCATGGAGAACTCATGAATACAATCGATTTCATTTGAATGATTCCGTTTTTTCGCCTCCTCAAGTCCTGTTCTTTTGTTATTTTAGTATTTTAGTATAAAAAAAAATTGAAATAATAAAGTGTTTACTTTCATTTTACTCTAATTCACGAGTAATCGTGACGATACACGTACAAGTATTTCCATGTGCTTTAAAACGGAATTAAATATACATTTCAAGCAACAACAAAAAAAAAAATTCCTATTAATAATTCTTAATTACATAAATATCATGTTGTACGCGGTATTCTATTATTTAATTAGTACTTGTGTATCAATTAACAAAAGTGTGCTAGACGCATACACTATACATAAATTAAATTAAGTAAACAAAAAAAAAATATTGTTTATATCAAGAATATAATATATTCAATATTCTACAATACTGCCCAGTGCCCACAATATATAAAATAAATGAAATATGATAATAAAATGTATTTAAAATTCATCAATTAATTAACAATATCGAATCTCTAACCAATAAGTATGATATCGATAATTATTTATGTTAGAATAAAATTTATATTTAACCTAAAGCTATGCTTTTTTCTCTTAAATAAAAAATAAATAAATAAAAATTATACACATACCTAGATATATACCAGTGCAGTGGACAGGTAATCCATAACTGTCATAGTTATAAGCATTAATGTAACGCCATCGCTCTTGTAACTATTTTTTTTGTTTGTTTTTTCTTTCTTTTATTATGTATATTTTTTTTTCGAATTGTATTTTGTAGAAAATTACATAACGTGTGATCATGCAAAGAGTTGACCTGTAAATTTTAAAAACTTTTATTTATACTATCATAATATTTATTATATGCAATTTATATACTTACATACATACATATACGAATATAACGTATAACTGCATAATGCATTCTCGTCATTTTAATGATCATTCATTATTTTAAAGGTATTACAACTTAAAATTATCATGATCTTGAGAAACAAACATCTTTTATTCATTATATACCTACTTATATGCATTATAGTATATAAAATTTTACGATAGATACATTTGTGATGACGTTCAAAAGCAAAATATTTATATTTAATTCTCAAAATGTTATTGAATGAAGTGTTTTAATATAACACTATATGTAGATATGTATGTAGATACATTATGTACATATACTGTATAGTATACTATAGATACTTTTATTGTAAAATAGATATTTTTGTTATATTTTTTGTTTTCTAAAATGTTTACTTCTACAGTTGGTGATCAATAGACAGATAAAATCCATTTTTTTCTTTTTATTATAAATTCAATATAAACAATTTTATACCACCAAAACCAAAACAAAACAAAATAAAAAAAAAAAAAATCTTTTGATACACGTGAAATCGAGGTTCAATAGTTCGATTACTTTTCAATTTTGTATCGCTTTACTGATTAAAATCGATCAAAAATTCATTTTATAAACATACTTATAAGATTGGTGTACAATGCATGATGATGTTTTGCACTATTTTTTTGCTGTTGTTGTTTTTTTTATTTATTTTTTTTTTTTTTATTAATGATTAGATGATTAGTATACAAAAAACAAGTATCTAAATGATCGGTTGATTTGTGGCTGGTTGGTTGGTGGTTAGGAATTTTTTTATTTTAATGCATTTTGTTTTTATACACTAGGAATTGCAATATTATTTGCATTTTGTTATTTTAAAACACGATTTTAAATTGAAAAAAACAAAAACTACTTGTATAGTAAATGAAAATCATACAAAATAAAAAAAAAAACGAAAAATGTGATGAAAACAAAAATTTTTAATCTAGTTTATCTAGAAGTGTACAAGGCTACTTAGTAAAGGATTATTTTAATACTATATATGTGTACATATATGTAAGTAGCTTAATTTTATACGTACGTATATATTGAATTGAAAATATAGCACATACACACAAAAATTTAAAAAAAAAAAGCACAGAAGGTACATTATATTGGTCATTGTGTCATTGTGCCACGATTCGTTGGTGTAACTATAAAATTTGAAATTTTTTGCAAACTTGTTTTCATATGTTTATAAGTATCTAGATACATTTTTTGTTTGTTTTTTAACACATACCCGATAGTGATGATTTTATGCTTTTTTACATACCTATATACATACATTATTTTATATGTAGTTTTTATTTAATACTTTTCTTTATTGATATTTTTATTAATAGATTTTATGGTGACATATAAGGTTATTATATATATTTTTCTTAGATATTTTATTATTATGGTGTCTAAATATATTTTTGTAGTCAATATAATATAAGTGAATTTTATTTAAATTTGCCTTATATTTGGAAAAAAAAAAAAATTTGCAATGACTAAATGTGAAAATGTTGTGATATATATTTTTATTTAGTTTTTTTGTTGTTTTTATTGACAAGAAAATTATGCAATTTTGGAAGAAGAATGTTTATTTATGTATGTGATACAATATACTGTACATATATATGTATATTCTCTTTTCTTTTTCTTGAAATACTGGAACTACAAGATTGTTCATTTATGCAGCATTTATGCGAGTCTGATTTGACTTTATTTTAAAATTTTTTATTCGAAAATTAAAAGTCTATACGTTTTCTCACCATAATAAGACTTGAAGAATGTTTTAGTTATCTGAAAAACAAAAAAAGAAAAAGTAAAATTAAAAAGATATGTAAAAAATATTGTAGGTACATTACATATGAAAAAAAAAACGTTATATGTAGTATAGGTACAACGTTTTGCATACAACAAAAAAATTAATAATTTCAATTTTGAAAAGATTAAAAAAAATAAATAAATCTCATAAAATTTGAATATTTCTCATGATATCTCAATGTTGATTATTTTGATCAAATTAAACTGATTAAAATTTTATTTATAATTTTTTAATGATTGACATTTTTAATTGTAATTAAAATTTTACTGTAACGAATTTCTTCCATGAAAATCATGAATGATTTAATTTCAAATTTCAAACTAATTTAATTTAAAACCTTGACCTTTTTTCATTTGTCTCTAAAACTCCTACAACAGTTCATAAATGCTTAGCCTTTATACGCACAATTTTCAAATTAACACTAGGTATTACTTTTTTTATTATTATTATTATTATTGAAAATGAATTAATATGATTATAAATTTTTGTTGTTGTACTAATGCATATTCTCACAGCATGTTACCTTTTAAAAGTGTAATCATGTTTACATTTTTACTTGTATTTATTGTAATGTGTATCATAACTCAATTATGTAGATACCTAAGTAGTATAAAAACTAAAATTGTTATGCGATTGCGTAAGTTTATTTTTCTTGAATTTGAAATTTATTTGAAATGATTTTCCAATGTTAAAAATAAGTATCTACAGAAAATAAAAAAAACACACATATTTTTTTCCCTTCAATTTTTTAATATTCTTTCGTTTATAATATTTTCTTTGATTTTAATTTGGATATTCAAACCGTTCAAAAGTTGACATTGAATAACTGTTACACAATTATTAAATAAAAAATATTCTACTGTGTTTTTTCTTTTTTTTTTTTTGTATTTATGCTTGAAAGAACAAACTATGAAAAAAAAATTGTATGCTGTTTTAAATCCATAAATTTATAAAAATAATAATTTTTTTACTTTTTCGAAATTGCATATTGCCCGTTTCTAGATTAAAAATATAAAAAAGCATATTGTCAATAAATAATCGAAATAATTATAATTAAAGAATAATGAAAAAAATGTGATACAAATATTAAATTGATTTGTGCTTGGAATTTTTAATGCAATTTTTTTTTTTTGTAAAATTTATGTTTTTTTTTTCTGTATTTTAAAAATAGCAATAATAATTTAAAGGGTGCATTCTATATTTTAAAATCACGATATCATAGTCATTACTTACATGCGCCAATATAAAATGCAATTAAATTTTTTTCTTTCTAATTCGTAATTTAAGTAAATAAATACATGAAGTGCTTATAGCAAAAATGATCTAATCCATAAAATTCAACTTTTTTTTTGACATCAATAAAGTCCTTATAAAAGATATATTTTTTGTTGATCGAATGATCTAAGATTTGTGCTTTCATCATACACGATAAGTTTATTTTGAACATTTAGAAATTTAAAAAAAAAGACATTTTTAGAAAAACAATATTTTATTAAGGTGTAAATGTTGACTTACAATATTTTTGTTGCAATATAATATTTTAAATCAATATACATAAATTAAGTTATAAATGTTTTTATAAATTCCCATCAATTTATATTGTAGGATGAAATTAAGAAAACAAAAAAAAATCAATAAACGTACGTATATTACGCATTTTTCAATAAAAATTTTCAAATAAATTTTGTTTTTTGTTCGAAAAATATTTAAAAAAATTAAATACAAAAAAAAAAATTGTATAGAAAATTATTACAGTAATAACACAAATGAAAAATGTGCTCACAAGATACTAAAATATGATCTTATAGTTGAATTTTAGTGCAAATTATAATTACAAATATGTATCTAAATATTTACAAACGTTAATTGAATTATAATGTGTATCACCAAGTAATATACAGAAAAAAATGCATGCATCTATTTGAAGAGAAAAAAAAAAGTATATTCTCAATGTAATCTAGGTTGATTTGTTTTTTTTCTTTTCTTTTGTAATTGTATTACGATTTCTTATAAAATTTACTTTATAAAGTCACGATAAAGATTTATGTGATTAAAAAAATGATTTTATACTGTAAGATTAATTGTAAGATTCAGATCCGTGAATATCGTTTCATAAAATATAATGTGTAACTAAATATATCATTTCATCGTTGAATAACATGACAATTGAAAACACAAATGAATGGACTTATAAAGTACATACATAGAATACCTATATTATTATTACAGTTGTATGAACTATATATCGTAATGTAACATAATTTATATTGTGAACACGTTAAAGGGTGCTTTTAAAGAGTTGATAATGCAATATAAAAAAAACAACACCATAATTAAAATTTTAAAGACCACACAGAACACACGATGTAAGTTGTAAATAAAGGGGTCAAAGTCATATAAGAGCTATTTTTTCGTACTAGTTTATAACTCCTCTATTTAAAAAAAACAACCTTCGAAGAAGTTCTTTGAAAATAGATATTTTATAAATATAACGTGGTCGTGATAATTTTTTTAAATAATTTAAAAATTCAACAGATTCAACAACTTATAGAAACCTTCAAGCTTTCCTTCTGTTTAACAGAAATTCTGATCTACACCACCAATTGTTGTTGTTGTTTTTGTGGGTGGGGGGATGCGGGTTAGGCATCCACGAGCACTCAGACAGGAGAGTCCATCCATTGTACTTAGTACCCCGACTTCTGTCATATATGCACCTACAGTTTAAAGTGGAATGCGAACCACTAAAATTCGTTGGTAGAGAACGAATTTTTTTTTTTATTCGTATGACAGGGCTTGGTACTAATATTTCTTGTAGTTTTTGTGGACTTGGCTTTTTTATAAAGCAAAAGCCACCAAACTAATTAGTACCGAGAACTTATACCCAACTCAAAGTGAATTGGTACTCATTCAGAGCTGAGTGAACTCAGGCAGACTCGAACCCGAGACCTTCAGCATCAGAAGCCAATACTCTACCGCTTCGTCCACTGCCCGCCTTTCACCCCCAATTAGTTGAATATTAAAAATCTATCCATATTTGTTGAAATGTGGAATTTTAAATAATAAAAAAATAATTTACTATGTTTTAGAACTGTGATGTGTGCTAATCATAAAACAATAATAATTTCTAAAATTATAAATCCAAAAAAATTTAGAAAAAATCGTGGGTGGTTCAAATGATGGATCATGAACGAAACACAATACACACCCTGTACATATATTAAATTAGCACATATAATATCTTATATGAGGGACAATAACAATTTGTATAAAATTTAAATGTGTCGATTTAAATATTCAACATTTTTATTATTTATTTTTATAATGAAGGCCAAAATAATGTACCAATATGTTGTTTTATTATTAGGTAAAAATTTTTCATTATATTTGTGCATGGTCTATTGAATAAAATCTATAAAAAATAAATAAATAGATATTGTTATACTGTTATATGTACATATAAACAACATTACATATTAGTTCCTGCTGTAAATGTACTTATTGAGAAATAATAATAATTAATTGAATTATGTATCAACTTTTTTTTTTCTCTTCTTTTCAAATAAAATACGTAAGCTTATTAAAATGTATCAGAAAAATATTATTCATAATATTAGTACACACATAATAAAATGAAAAAAAAAAAGAAACAACTTGCATTGACTTTGCGGAACAATTTTGCTTACCTAATTTAGTTTTTTTTTGTTCCTCTTTTTATCTTATTAGGTAAAGGATCGTGACAACGTCAATTAAAGGGTCATGTTATTTATGCGTAATCGTAACAAGGTTGATAGATCAGTTCAAATTATTATTTATAATTTTTTAACAAAAAAAAAAAAACTATGGGTAACATATTTTTTTTTAAATTTAACGATTTTTACGCAAATTTAACAATCGTTTTTTTTTTATATTTCATTTTTTGATTTTATCAGTGTTGTTATTCATTTATCATTGCAACCTCATTTTAAATGATAATAATAAATTGTACATTTCATTATAAATCCTTCAATTTTTTAAAGAAGAAGGGAACTCTTCTAAAATAATTATTAAATAACATTTTGATATAATCATCAACCTTGAAAAAAAAAACTAGTACATAAAATAATAAATTTGCAAATATAATTTAAATTTCCTTATTAAAAAAATAATTTAACGATCAAAATGATATCGATTTTTCATTAAAATTATTATTGTTATTTTAGTTTGCCTAAAGCGATTTTGTTTTCTATACCGAAAAATAATATGTTAAATATTTCTTATTCAATAAAAAAAAAATAAAATAAAAAATAAAGTGTAAAAATATTATTAAAGTTATTTAAAATTGTAAATGCAATTTAAATACCTATATATTAATAAATACATAAAAAATCATTATTACTTTACACCATATATATTCATGTATATATGTATGTAGTATGTAAATATTTTATGCAAACAAATAACAACAATGAAAAAAAAAAGTATATGTACATACTTTTCATACTCATAAATCGTGTTTTATGTATTACTTAATATTTTTTTATATTATTCATTCAATTTTATTTTAATGTATCCGTAATAATGGATTTTCTAAAAATACATATTATAAATTATAAAAATACATACTTGAAATATTTTTACATTTACACGTTGGATTAATGTCAGTATGTATATTTTATTTTAAAATCTAATTTATTTTAAAGTAGTTATATGACCGATATATATCAGTCATAATTTACAATATACGTATATATTTTCTTTTCGCCTACGCAAAAATTTGTTATGTAAAAAAACAAAATAAAAAATTTATTTTTTCTCCTCGAGAAAATTAAAATGACTGAAATACTTAATACTTTTTAACAATTGACCTCATTCACTTATCGGTCATTAATAAAAGATGTTATATGAACAACATTTTCTTTTTCATATTATATAATTTCAAAATAAAATAAAAAGTACAATAATAAATTGCAAAAAAAAAAAAAAAATGTCTAAATCCACATTAACGTGCAAATTTAAGGAGAGAAAAAAAATTGCTACGTTTAAATGAAGTGTAAACACATTAAATATAATTTTTAATTTTATACATGTCATCTCTAACATCAATCTAATCGTAATTACTTCAAGTATTAAAAATAATGCATTCTTTTACGGTCCATGCATAAATTCCACCACATATATGTATGTCTAGATACATATATTATCTATTACTGTTATTATTATTTTATATAACATAATCTTATAGTAGATATTATAGATATTATAAAAGAGTAAAAAATGAACATCATATTAAACTAAAATTGATTATATATAATTTTCGGCTTAAAACGTACGTATCAAACAATGTAAAAACATTGTGGGAAACGACACACTTCTTTAACAGTATAAATTTCTTAATTATGGGTTTCTTTATAAAGAAAAAAAAAAAATTCTTTTTCAACAATAATTTTGCATTTAAATTGCATTACAATAAGTTGGAATCAAAAAAAAAAATTGAATCACCACATTTGGACATCAATTACTTTGGAATGATATCAAAATGTAATTGTTTGAAGGCTTTTGTATTCCCATAAATGGATTTTCTTATTAAACCAAAAAAAAAAAAAAAAAAAAAAAATAATGTATAAGTAATTTTCATATGGTTAGATTTAATTAACTGTTTTATTTAAAAAAAAAAAAAAGTAATTTTTTTTTTTTGATCAAATGTCTTTTACGATCAACGAGCAATTGTTGTTGACGCTTTTTTGTTTGTTTTATTTATTTATTTTTTTTTAAAATAGATGGAAAAAACATTAATTTGAAATTCCTTAATTAAATATGTAATAATACAGTTAAAGTGCCATGAAGAAGTGATTGTATAGAAATGATTTTACATGTAATACAACGTATTAATTTATTAATTAAAGAAAGAAAAAAAACAAAATCAATAACAACAAAAACAATTTACACGTTTAATGAAAAATATCAAGTATACATTTTTTTTAAAAAAAATATTAAATTGTAGACAAACCAACTACAAAAAACAAAAAAAAATTTATTGGAAGAAAAAAAAATGCAACTACTAAGAGCGCTATTTTAATATCGATGAAAAGATTTACTATACCACTGCACCGTATCGTCACACCTTTAAAGTTGGTGTGATACATCACGATTTTGTTAAGTTGTGCATCTTTTCATAATGCACTTTTTTTTTAAGGTCAAATTAAGTTGACATTCAGATATTTTTTTAGAGTTGGATGATTTTTCAATAATTTTTAATCAAAAAGCAAAAAAAAAAACATTTAACAATTACTAATTGATTGTTTATATTTCTGAGTTTAAACTAAACTTTTGATTTGTAAACAAGTTTTTTTTTTTTTTAAAAACGTGTTTGATTTCCTCTTTTTTATTTGTTTTTGCAAAAAAAAAAAATATGAATGTTTTATTGTTGAGAAATTACAATTAAGCAAAACTTTAATCGTTTCAATTATTGTTTTATCATAAGTTTTTTTAATTGCTTTCATTTAAGGTAATTGAAAACTTCTTGTTCGTTTTTTTTAAATTAAAACTAACCAACGATGATTAAAAATTACAAACTGTTATCTTTATAAACAAAATATTTACATTTTCCCCGTACATTACTTAGAAGTTTTTTATATGGAAATTTTGTGAAAGTAGTTTTTAAACTTTCACGCATCACTTTTTTTTTTTTTGAATGCGTATTTAAAAAAGCTATATTTTGCATAATAAAAATATTTGAAGAAAAATGTAGTGTAAGAAAAAAGTAATTTCAATATTAATTAAAAATAAAAAAAGTTTTTCTTAATTTTGGACATTAAAAAAAAAAGGAAAGAAATTTCAATGATTTCCTTTTTCAAGAAAAACAAAATAAACAGTTTTTTTTTTTAACCTTGTTATAGTATAATTTTCCTTTTCAATTATTTCCTTATTAATTTGTAATTCATTAAATTTTATTGATATTGCCTATTTGGTGAAGAATATTTTTTTCCACACTTCGTTTATCTAAAGTTATTTAAACTCAAAAAATACTTTTATAATGTTTTCATTTTAGTTTTCTGGTGTGTTATTTTATTTCAGTTAATATTTCATCATTTAACTTTCTTGTCATTCAGCCACTTAAAAAAAAAAAGAAATTGTTCAATACCATCTTAATAGATATTTAATATATGAATGGTTACAAATAAAATCAATTAATTTAACAAGTAGATATTTTTATTTTATTTCAATAAAACTAGATTGAAAAAAAAATACCCAACATATTTTATAAAAGGTGATAAACATCATTACCATTCAATTTTGGTTTAAGAAACATTTAATTAGTTAAGTCTTTGTAAAGTTGTTTAGTTGCATTTTTTTTCTTATTTAAATTTTTTTTTTTAAAAAAATTGATAGAAGTATATAATACACTTGTACACACATTAAATATGTATGCAATTCTCCTTCATGTATGTATCTAATTAGATACGTGCATAAGAAGAAAAAAATAAATAACATAATTCATATAAATATTAAAATAATTGATAATTTACATGACTAATTTAATAGTAAAATTAATTTTATTACAAAATTAATAATCTGTAACAAATTGGATTAATTGATAGTATTTACTTTATTTTTTCTCTCATAAAATGAAAAAAATTAAAAAAAAAAAAAAGAATGCATCTACAATAAACCGATAGTTTAAAACACATTTTTATTTTTTTTTATTTTATTGATATTTTTATCAGATACAGAAATCAAATACTGCTTGTTTTTTTATTGATTTGTTTATTGAAAAGCTTTCATCGGTTTAATAAAATAACTAATTATTTTTTGTTTTAATTTATTAATCAAGTTATTTACCTATAATTTTTTTTTATTATTATTAATAATTTTTTAAATTGTTTGTACATTGTGTTTTTTTTAAATATTTATTTTCATATTTTTATTTCTTTTGCCATTTTTTCAGTTTTTTTGTTGTTTTATTTAAAGGTTTAAAAAAAAGACCTTGAGGAAATATTGTAAAATTAAAAAAAAAAAAAATCTTAAAAATGATCGTTGAAATAATTAATTAATCAAAATTATATTGTTGATTTAGATATTATATGAAATCGTCGTTGTTTAAAAAACCATTTTCAAATAATTAAGGGGTAAAAAAAAAATACCAACTAGCTAAATCGTTTTTTAAAATAATAAAAAAAAGATGTCTTAAAAAATATGATAATAAAGAAAAAATAACATGCATGAAAATAATATACAAATAAAAATAATAATAACATTAATTAATTATTAATATACAAAACAAGTGTATAGGTATCTTAAGTTAATGTACACTTGAATGAATTTATATCACTTTTCTTCCTGATTTCTTCTGATTATTATTTTTTATCTTTTGTGCTTTCTTCTTTCTTTTTTTTTTTTATTTTTTTCGTTACATGATAATTTTTTGTTTTTTTTTGTTTTTGAATAAGAACATGAATTATTAAAATGATTATATACATACATACATTCCTATGTATATTTATAGTTTTTTTTTTTTTTAAAAAAACTTCTTTTATTTAAAAAAAAACAAAAAAATAATGATCATAATAATATGAAAGTGAAAATTTCAATGAACTTGTTTAATAAAAGATTGATGTTTTAAATATAAGCAATCTCATTGTATATTACAATAATAATTTGTATGTACATATATGTTCATATGTATACGTTAAATATGAATTGCAAATTACTTATATTGACTAATATGAATTATAAAGGGAAATAAAATATATAATATGTATTAAGAAATTTGTATCTACTTGAATCTTGAACAAACAAACAAAAAATACATAAAGATACAATTTTACTTTCAAAATTTTCTTTGTAATCATTTTAAATAAGAGTAAAATAAATAATTTATGCTTTAATCGATTTAAAAAAAGAAATTTTATTAATAATAATGTTTTAAAAGAATTCCTTTATTTCAAAATGAAAGAGTGAAATTAAAAAACAATGTGACAGGTATATTATTTTATATAGGTATCTTATACGCAATGTATATATAAAAGATATACATAATAGAGGTACGCAAAACAAAACAACTACAATAACAAAAAATAATGATTGAAAAGCATTTAAAAAAAAAAAATTTCAAGCATTTTTCTTGCACATAAGTTCCCTTGACACGTTAAAGCAATTTAATGTGATTATTCAATTTTGTCGTGTAAATATTGTTATTTTTGATTTCTGTTATTTTTTTTTTTTTCTGTTTATATTATACGAATTATAGCTATTTGATTGAAAAGATACTGTATACCAGTATTGAATATATATCAGATACAAATCAAAAAAAAAAAAAAAGATCAATTAGAAAAAAAAGGGGCACCTTTAATGGAATTAACCGTTTAAAATCACAAAGAGAAAAAAAAATAGCTTGTGTTCGTTTTTTTTTTCCTTGCTCTGTAATCATTCCAAAGTAATTAATTTATGTCTATAAAAAGTGATGTTATTTGTATTTTTCATATAAAAGTTTGCCTTAAAATAAGCTGATATCTATACTCTTTTTTTGTCTTATCAATATATCAACAAAAAATTAGTAAAAAAAATAAACTCATATCATGTTGTAGAAATTGAATTAATCTTTTTTTAATCAAGAACTGAAGAGAAATTTTCAAATTTTATGGATTTGGAAAAAAAACTGACAACACAACGCATGTTTGCCGGTTTTGAGATTTTTTTTTTGTTGTATTTAAAAAAAAAATGTTATTAATAATTTTTGTTTTTCTTACTATTACTATATTACTATTTCTATTAAATAATTAAAAATCAATTTTTTAAAAATTTTCTAACTGCCAAAAAGAAGCCAAAGCTACTGCGTCATTTCTGTGATATCATGAGCACAATGAACGTATTCACGAAGTGTCATTTAATGTATTTACCACCAAAAAAGTTGATCAAATTTTAACTTTGATGCATTCACGTCGTAGAGTTTACAGGACAAAGTTTTGATTATATATTTGAATATTTATAAAAACTTAACTTACTGAGTGACACTTGGTTACAGCGAATAACATCGTGAATACGTTCATTGTGTTTTCAGGTTAAAGGCAAAAATACAGTTAATTGTAAATCTGTTCAGTTTTAAAAAAAAAAAACCCACAATAAAATTATTTTTATAAAATTTAAATCAAACTAAAATAAATATGTATTTAATTTGTTTTTTCTACTTACCTATTTTCAGATATATTTTGTCTTCAAATTTTGGTGATATTCTATCTAACAACTGTTAATTCAGTTAAAATTTCAACAGCAAGTTATAATGTAATTCATAATCCAACAACATATTTGCATTCATATTCAACAGCAGGATCACGTTACAATTTTGGTCATGAAGCACCCGGTTCAAGCTACTTCAGGTAAATTTTTTTCTTTTTCTTATACTATTCAAATATTTTTTTATTTTTTTTTTTTAATTTTTATTAATCTAATCTATTCTTTAATATTACATTACATACATTCCATTATAATATTAAATTAAAAATCCATTAATGAAATAACTTTAAATTAACAGGAAAAAAAAATTCAATGTAAAATAAAAATTAAAAAAATAATATATTCCATGCAATTCATTTTTGATTTAATAATTTAATTCATTTTTTAATATAAGAAAATTAAAATGATGATAAGTTGATTTTCTTGTTTTTTTTTTTTTTTCATTTTTCTGTTTTGTTTTCTTTGAAATTTCGAAAAACAAAAAATTTTCAATTATTATTTAATTAAGTGTTTGTTTGATTTTGATTTTTAATTTCTATAAAATCATGTAATGCAAATTTTTTTAATAATACAAATTTTTCATTAAAAACATCAGCATAAGGTACAGAATAATTAAAATTAATGATTTTAATTATTTTATCAGCAATTCTCACTGTTAATAAATACATTTTTGTTATACTTTCTTTACTACACGGTTTTCTGTTTAAAAGAAAAAAAATTTTAAACAAATTTTTATAATTTTTAATTTAAATTAATTTTTTCTTTTTTTTTTTTTTTCTTACCTTTTATCATTTTCGAGATTATTTTGTAAAACTGTAATCAATATATCTAGTAAAATTTCTAATTCATTTGATAATTTTAAACTGTAATCAGAATGAAATTGCATTGCCAAAAAACTAAGATCATTTACATATTTAGTAACTTCCTCAATAAAATCTATTTTGATGAAAAAAAAAAAAATAACAATAATCCATGTCATTTGTATATATGTAATTTTATATTTTGTATAATTATGTACTTACTTTTATGGGCTAAAAATCTTGTAATTTTTAATTTGAGTGAATAAAAATAATAATTTGCAGGTGGAAATATTCTTTCGAATATTTTTAATTGTAATAAATAATGTTCGTATAATTTGCTTTCAGATTCTGAAATAAAATTTAAATATGTAATTAAATAAAATTTAAATAATTTTTTAAAATAATAAATAATGGTAAATTATATTCACTTGATTTTATATATTCATTTTCTTCATTAATAAAATATAGAAAAATATTATAATATTTATTTATAGAATTAATTATTGGCATTCTGCAAGAACAAAATTCACTATTTCCAATTAATCCTGTACAAAAATAACAATAGAATCCTTCCAATTTTATCTATAATTGAGTTGAAGAAAAAAAAAAAAAATTATTTAAAAAAAAAATATTTTTTATTTTTTTATTTTTTAACTTACAAATTCTTCAATTTCATTTGGTGTACAATGTTTACATTCACATTTAACATTTAACTGATCTAAACGTGATTTACGTATATTCTTGTTTGATATTTTATAATGTGGACCATATGATATGCAAAGTTCTTCTCCAAACTTGACCGGTTTAAGGGTTTTTGCAACGATATATCCAGACTCAAGTAAACTTAAAATTTTTTTTAGAAAGAAAAAGTAAAAGGAAAATTTAATTTTATAATTACTTTTGTGTAAAAGTTTTAAGATCAATCCACACATATCCGATTTGGCACCGATCACAAAACACATAGAAACATGATCGGAGAGGAACCGGATCGGTACCGTATCGGATGTGTGTGAATCGATCTATAAATTTCTTTTTTAAAATACATGTAATTCTTTGGCGGTCAATTAAATTTTGTAGTTTAAATTTGGTATAATATATCGGTCTGTTTGCTTATAAGAAGCAAATCCACTTGGAGGCCTGAAGGTGTATTGTAAGTATACTTTACACTTACAATATAATTCTATCCACCAAATTGATAATTGATAAAAACTTACATTACTTGAACATTTGGATCACATGAATGTCGAAATTTTGATAATGTTGGATATATTCCACTTATAGTTTGTTTTAAACATTTTTGAAAATATGTAGTAAATGAAGAGTAAGCATTTGTGTAAAAATATATATATTTTTCCAAATATTCTGTATATGATATAAAATTTGATTCTGAAGTTACTTTAGAAATTTTTTTAAGTAATTCATTTTCTAGTTTATATGGATTTGAATAATTTGCTTTAATATAATTAAATTCATTATCATCCTTAACATTTGCTTTTGCCATTTTATTTGAATATATTTCAACTGCAACTTTATTTATATCATGTTTTTTAATATTATAATATTCAATTGAATTTTTTCCATCATAATTTGGTTCTAGATTTTCATAATAATCTCTAATAGAAATAAAATTTTCTTGTTCAACATTTTGTTCTATTTTAAATTCATCTTCGAAACATGATTTTTTCATATTATTTGCTTTTAAAACATCTTCATCTCCTAAAGCTTCAAGTATATCTTCATCAAATTGACAATTAATTTGTAATTCATATTCAAGATCATATGTATTATTTTTAATTTGAACTTGTAATCTCAGTAAAAATGATGCAATAAAAACCTAATAAATGATAAAATAAAAATACAAAAATTGCCTTTTTTGTTATACAAAATTTTTTCTAACCTCTATTTCACTAATAGAAAATATTTTAAAACTAGTAAAAAATTCTAAAATTGATCCATAAGTGATAGAAAACAATGCAAGACGATAAGACCGCTAAAAGAAAGAATAAGAAAATATATACACAAATATACACGTACATATTTAGTGATTACATACCATTACAAAATATTCATATTCACTTTCATCAAGTGCTAGATAGTCAACGGCAGTGGTTAGAATATTCCTTAATCTTGATGGTTTATCTTGATCTAAATAATCTTCAATAATTTCCATCATTTCTTGAGCATTTGTCACAACACTAAAATTAAAAACAAAAAAGCGCATGAAAACATTAAAAGTCTCTCTACATACATCCAATGTTTGTGAAATGTGAATAGATACATTCAAATCACATACAAATATGTATTTAAAAATGCCTGAATATAATCGGACGGAGGAGAACAACCGGATCAGTTCTGGATTGGATGTGGGTAGATGGACCTTGAATGTTATAATTCGTTAAAACATACATATATTAAAAATTAAAAAATTTCAATTTAAGGAATACATGTTATGGAAATTTATTGGTTTTTATAATTCAATACTTACATTTCAATATCTTTTGTATCGTTAAACAAATTTTCCTTAAAATATATTAAAGATTTTATAAATACACGATATAATAAACGTGAATCAAGTTGTTGAAGAATTAACAACTTATATGCTTGACATTCGTAATTATGTACTTTTGCATCAATTAGCATGCATTCCAATGAACAATATGTACGTGATCGACAATAAAAACAACTGAAAGAAAAATTCAAATAAATAAAAAGAAAAAAAATCCTTATTAATTTGTTACTCACTGATAAACTTGTGAATCAATCTTTAAACAAATTTCACATTGAATCATTGATGTGTAAAGTGATCGTTCATAGGGGTTTTCTAAAACAATGATTTTATCACATGGTATTGTTCGGTTTGCTAGAATCTTATTTTTACCATTTTTACAACTGTTCATTGAAAAAATGAATATAATTTGAATATGAATTATAATTTTTATCCTTGTCTCTTTTAATTTTAATAAAAAAAAAGTTCTTACATTAAAGAGCATGCAACTGATGCGTTTAAAATTGCTTCATTATTGGTATATCCTTCATAAGGAGTATGGTTTGTATGAATATATCTATAGGTAGGCTTCGTAGAAAACGTTTGATGCGTGGAAACTTCATTTTCTGTCGTTTTAATAATTTCCTCAATTGTTTCTAAAAATTCGAAAAAAAAGAAGATTTTATTGAATCAACATTTTTCAAATTTTAAGTTAACAACGAACTTACCAAATTTTGCTTTAAAGTCTGGTTCGACATTTTTTGATTTGATTTTATTATAAATTATTTTCACCATTTTTAAATATTTCATAATTTCATGTGTGTATCCTAAATGACGATAGCAGTATAATGTATATGCAAGAGCGACCAAACAAGCATAATCATTATTTACTTCTTTAAATACTGATAGAAAAACTTCATAATCTCTAATTGCTTTCTATAAATAACAAGAAAAAAAAAAGATAACATAGAAATAAAGATTTTCTATGGAAAGGACAAATCTAAACCTGGTGAACAATTTCTAATTTCATATACGGATATACATATAAGGATTTTTCATTAAAATTTCAAAAGATTTCCATTGTACGAATAACCCGTAGTATGTGGCCGGATATAAACGTTAAAAAAACCGCAATTCTACATCGTTCCAAAGAAAACTAATTCAAAATATAACTTCTGTAAAAACTGTACATATTAAGAAGAAATCTTCTAGACTTAAAAAAACGAGCAACTTTCTTTGATGGTCTGGACGCGTAATTGAAATATATAGTACCTACTAAATAATTTGAACCGATTTTTCAGGATAGACCAAGTTTATTCTGACTGACATGTCAAAGGACATGTCACAATGAGCTTCCGAGGGTACTTGCTTACGATTCTGTGAACTGTGAAGTAATTCTGATCTATTAATCCGAAATTTCGAATCCAGGCAACAACAGAAAAAATTCATGATAACTCTTGTAAGACATTACATGCTAATTTTTCTAGTCTGAGAGGACTTTAATAGAACTAAATTAGGTTGTTTGTTGTGTTACCTGATAAATTCAGTTTAATAAACTATTATAGATTTTGCAGTGTAAAAATAATTTTTATAATACTCAGTGTGAATTTTTAGGTTAAGTAGATTTTTTTTCTCCTATTTTTCAGAATGGGACCTTACCTTTTTGTTAGGAAATACATTCAGAGGTTTTATTTATTGAATTGAAATAATATATTGAATTTAAATAAATAATAGTACCTACCGCATAACTATTTAATCCCATTGAACATTCTGCTCGCAGAAGGAAACAATCACTCAAACGGAGAAGTGATGACCGGTTCTTCACATAATATGACGAATTGATGATATTGGTGAATAGCCAACGAGCCTAAATATGTAAATTATTATTAACTATAATAAATAGTCGACAAAATTTGTTAATTTACTTTTAAATGATCCATGTTATTAATTGCTTCTTCAGCTTTTTTGAAATTACATTCATTTTTTGATTCAAGTGTAGTCCGTCCGACTTCTAATGATTCTTCAATAATGGAAAAATATTCCTGATTCTCTCTTTGTATTTTGTAAATAATTAAAGTAAAATTGGAGAATTTAATTTAACCCATATTTTATATTATAATATCAATATAATAAGTACATGAAAAAAATTTCAATATTCACCTTCTCAATATTGATTCTCTAAGAATACGTCGCATAAGGATAGTTTCCATTTCCAATTCAGCTTTATCCCAATGAATCGTAGGAATCATACAATTTAGTGGTATTCTTTGCATATCGTTTTTTTTGCACAAGCACTTAAAATTATTAGAAAATAAAAATTTAATTTAAAACTTTACAAAACTCGTAAAATAGAAAAATAATTTAATTCCTCAAAAAAATGACGTTGATGACTTAAATGTGCACTATTTAACTGATTTTTCCAAATTCGCCCGCTTAAAACCGCACAATTTTGGCTTTTCTTGTTTAATTCTTTCGGTTTGTTTGATTGAAATAATTTTCGGTTTCGGAATGTAAAGTGTGACAGTTCGGAAAATAACAATCATTTTATAAAAAAAAGTCGTTAAATTTAAAACACTGTTGAGTGTTGACTGTACATTTGTTTTTTTTTAAGGTTATTTTCCCCCCAACAACAAGCATTAGTGTCAACTCCAGCGGAAGTTCATCCATTTGGGCCAAGAATTCGAGCACCAATTCCACCAAATGTACGATGTGGAACTGCTCCATTATCATGTCAAAAATCAAGATATAGATCACTTGACGGATCGTGTAATAATTTACAGAATCCAGCATTAGGAATTGCAAATTCAAGGTATGTAGCATAATTTATAATAGCACATAATTTTTTAAAATTACGAATGACGTCTAACTTTAAAATGTCATCTATAGATATTCACGATTGTTATCTGCGAGATACGGAGATGGTGTTCAATCTCCAACCACATCAGTTACTGGACAAGAACTTCCAAATGCTCGATTAGTTTCTTTGGCCGTTTTTGGTTTTACTGATGTTCCAGATCCTCAGTTTACTCTATTTAACATGCAATGGGGACAAATAATAACACATGATATGAGTATGCAAGCTGGTGGTACACAATCAAGTATGTTTTTAACGAAGTTGTTTTTTTTTTTTATTTATAAATTGAAATCTTTAAAAAAACACAATTTATTTATTTATTTTTACAGAGAAACCTTTAACACAATGTTGTACTCAGGATGGTCAATTAATTGAAAAATCTATAGCAGCTCAAACATGTTATGCAATTGTGATTCCTCCACAAGATCCAGTTCTTGCTAAAGCTGGAATACAATGTATGGAATTTGTACGAACATTAACTGATCGTGATTTAGGTTGTCCTGGAAGTGAATCACAATTACAAGCTGAACAATTAACTATTGTTACACATTATATGGATTTATCATTAGTTTATGGAAATTCTGATCAACAAAATCAAGAACTAAGAACATTACAAGGTGGTCGAATGATTGTTGATATACGTAATGGTAATGAATGGTTACCACAAACACCAAATAAAACAGCAGATTGTGATGTTACAAATCCACAAGAAATATGTTATTTAGCTGGTGATGTACGCGTTAATCAAAATCCTGGTTTGACAATATTACAAACAATGTTAGTACGTGAACATAATAGAATTGCAGATGTATTATCTAAATTAAATCCACATTGGGATGATGAAACATTATTTCAAGAATCAAGAAAAATAAATATTGCACAATATCAACATATTAGCTATTATGAATGGTTACCAATATTTTTAGGCTATGATAATATGCTTAAAAATCGTTTAATTTATAAAACATTACCAGATGGAAGTTTTGTTAATGATTATGATCCTTCAATTGATCCATCAACAATTAATTCACATGCAACAGCAGCATTCCGTTATTTCCATTCGCAAATTGAAGGTCGTTTAGAGTAAGTTTATATAAATTAAAAATTTGAAACTTAAACAATTATACGATAAAATTTGTTATCCTTTTCAGTTTAGTAAGTGAAGTAAGAAGAATTCAAGGATCTTTAAGATTAAGTGATTGGTTAAATCGTCCAGGAATAATTGAAGCAAATGATAATTTTGATTCATTAACACGAGGACATGCAACACAACCAGAAGAATTGACTGATATTAATTTTGATACTGAGGTACCAAAAAAAAAAAAAAAAAAAAAAAAAAAAAAAAAAAATTAAATATTGAAAACTTTTTATTTCACATTAAAAAAAAAACAGATAAGACATTTCCTGTTCAGACGAAATATGCCATTTGGTAGTGATTTACGTGCAATTGATATTCAAAGAAATCGTGATCATGGTTTAGCATCATATAATGATTTTCGTGAATTTTGTGGTTTACCAAGAGCAGATTCATGGGAAGGATTTTTAGATCTAATTTTACCAAAGGTTTGTTTTTTTTTCTTTTTGGAAATTTTAAAATAATTTTATTTAAATTTTTATAAATATGATTTATTAATTATTATTTTTTGTATAATTTTAGAATGTTGATAAATTAAGATCACTTTATCCAAGTCCAGAAGATGTTGAAGTTACAGTTGGTGGATCATTAGAAACTCATGTAGCTGGTGCATTAGCTGGACCAACATTCCTTTGTATACTTACTGAACAATTTTATCGTACAAGAGTTGGTGATAGATTTTTCTATGAACGTGGTGATAAATTAACTGGTTTTACTAGAGGTGAATTTTTGTTATAAAATTATTTTTTATTATTGTTGTTGTTGTTGCTGGAAAATTTAATATAAATCTTAAATCTTTCAGATCAATTGAATGAAATTCGAAAAGCAAGTATGGCGCGTTTATTATGTGATAATAGTAATCATGTCCAATTAATTCAACCAAGAGCATTTTTGACTGTTTCTAAAATGTAAGAAAACGTTATATCCATTAATTTATTTATTTTTTTTTTTGTCATAAGAATTCGAATTTAAATTATTATTATTATTTTTTTTTATAGTAATCCTGTTATTTCTTGTGATGAAATTCCACAAGTAGATCTGAGTAAATGGCAAGATGTATCAGTATCATTTGATTCTTCACATTTTACTGGTCCACAGTCTTTATATCATGATTTTAAAAAATAAAATATTCTAAATATACACCTACCTTTTAATAGTTTTTAATTTACAATTAATAATTTTATTATCTATGTATAGCTATTATTATTATTATTTACTTATATTTAAGAAAATTTTTTGAAAAAATAAAATAAAATAAAACAGATTTTGATGATTATTACACGTTTGTTATTAAATTTATTTAAAAAAAAAAGAAAAACACAAGAATAAATAAAGTACATGTAATACGATAAATTTGAAAATGAAATTTAAAAAAAAAAATGATTCATTGCCATTGTACACATTGTAATCTTAATACATGATGTAAAAAATAATTAAAAAGAAAATTTTTTTTATTTTATAGAAAAAACGTTTTTTTCCGTCATGTTAATTAATTATTAATTGTATTTAATTTAGAGATTAATTGAAATAAAAATCTTTTTTTTAAGCAATGTTATCGAAATTATTTGTTTATTTTTTATTTTTTTAAATTTGAAATTTTTCACAGGTATTTTACAAACATATTTTATTTTTGTACTGATCAATTTCAGAGATTCAGACTAAGGAGAAAGTAGGTAATTTGAAATTTGTAATTTTTTTTGAAAATGGTAGTGGTGCAGTGCTGGTGGTGGAAGAAAATAATTGTAAAGTCTAAAATTTGGATTTTGTTTTTGTCATTTTTTTTTTGTTACTCATTTTTATTGGAAAAAGAAGAAAGACTTATGCACGCACACGAGAATAATAAATGTGTGTAAAAAATATTAGAAAAATATTTTAGATATTATATCTAGTGAAAAAAGAAAATAAAACAAAAATGAAATTATGCATTTTTTTTTTTACTCTAAAAAAAAAAGTTATGATTTAAATAACCTTGATGTATTCTATGGCAGACACGTTTTATAAAAAATTTCACATTTACTATCTAGTATCTATGTGACATTTTGAAATAATGTAATAATTAAACACATAATATGTTTGTTGTTGTTTTTAATTTTTTCTTAAGTATTATATTATTTTAATTTTGTTTTTGGTATGCCTACTCATATTACTTAAAATATTTCTAATTAGCGCGATTTTAATGTTATACATTAAATTTTTCTCTTTCTTTTTGGTGAAATGAAATGAAAATTTATTTGTCATTGGATCATTTGAAATCTTTTTATTTTTTTTATTCTTAAAAACAAAAATGTAACGTAAATGATGTGATTTTTAATCATTCTTGAATGAAATTATAAATATTTTGAATTATTTAATCAAGTTTTATATGTGATGTATGTATGTGATTTTTAGATAAAGAAAAACCGTTAAAAATTTTATTTTATATAAATTTTATTTTTGTTTTCATTTTTATAGTAGAATTTTAAAAATGATTCGACATTGTTTACAAACAATAAAATTATCAACAATAATCTAAGAAAATATGTAAAAAAAATTATTTATCTAGTTTTTTTCATAATGTAATTATTTAATTCAGTCAGTCAATATTATTGTGAAATAGAATAGAATAAAATTGAAGTTATTAAAATTGATAATATTGTTTTGTGATGTGTATAATTTAAATTTATTAAATAATTTGGGCAAGAAAAGAAAATTTCCAATTTAAATAATTAAAAATTTTTAAAAAAATATATGTATATCAGGGAGTTGGAATAATGGAAAACATTTTAAAATTATTTGTGATTATCATATTATCTGCAGTTGTTGTTGAAGTACAAAGTTTTTGGTAAGATTTTTATTTTTAAAATTTGAAAAAAAAAAAAAAATTAATTTGAAAATATTCTCATAATTCTTTTGTAAAATTTACTATGATAATAATTTATTTTTCTGAATGCTTGTCAATTTTAAATCATAATTTGTTATTCAAAACAAAAAAGTAAAGAAATAAATAAATCCAAGACTTTTAAGAATTTCAAAAATTCGTAATTGTAATAATTTATTTTAGTGACAGTTAAATAATTTGAATTTTACAAAAACGAAATAAACAATAAAATTTTTTTACTTTTTATCATTTTTTGCAGTATTTTAATTTTTGATAAATGTTTGTTGAATATTTTTTTTTTATAGGAATTATAATGATTGGCTTCAATTACCTATTGATGATTATAATAGAGCTTATGAATTTTTTTATTTTGAAGATGATGAAAACTATTTAAAGTAAGTGAAATTTGAAAATATTTTAAAAAAAATTCATATTTTATTATTTCAGGAGTATAATTGTTTATAAAATTGCGTTTTTTTTTTAAATTACTTAATTCAATAAATGGGTACCAATAAATTATAATTGCAATCAAATGTTATTTATCATTTATTTTAATTCGAATTAAATTGAACATAAACATTTAATAACGGTAATCATAACAATATTATTTAAAAAAAAAAAAAAAAAATTTTGCTTGGCAAAATAATAGCGCGTAACATTGTTAGTTTTATTAAAATATTTTAATATTTGAATCATGTTAAAATGATTATTGTTATATCTATTTTTTTTATATATGGGGTTGTCCAGAAGAAATGTTTAAAAAATAAATAAAAGACTTACTAAAGAATCTAAATATTGAATGGGGGGATGTATTGAAGCAATGTAACAATTTTATTTCTAAAAAACAGCCAAAATTAGACAGTTTTTTATATCAGGATCATCAAAACAAAGCCTTAATTGGGGCAACATTTAAATTTTACGAGTTTCGTTACTATTGAAATTTATTTCTTTTCGTAGGACAAAATCTTTTTCGAAAAAAGAAGATAAAAATGTAAAAGATTTATTTTACTGTTCTTATTCCAACCAGAGCAAGTTGGAGTTGTAAAAATGACGCATTTAAAGCTTTAGTTCAAAACTAATTGTGAGTTTACGTAATCCTTAGAAACAAATTTAACTCCCACAACAATAAAAAATATGAAAGCTTTTTTTTTATATAATATAGAACTGCTTCAATATAAATTATTTACGGGTATCACAATTCACTTGATATTTTTATTGTGAACCTTGTGGTGTTTAATTCAGAAAGAAAAATTCAAAGAAAATGATTTTAATTTTGTATTTTATTTATTTTAATATTTTCGATTTAACAAATACTCTTAATACAAATAAAAGTGGGTATGAAATTTTTAAATATTTCCTCAAACAAAAAAAAAAACAAAAAAATATTCCAAAGTGGGAAATTAATAGAATTTTTTTTTTTTTAAAAAATACAAGAATTAATTTTTTAAATATTTTGTTTTTAGATGTGATGAAATTTTAGAAAATTTTGAAAAAGGAAGAAATTATTTTGTGAAAGAATTCAATGCAAGTGAACATTTGATTAATGATGGATTTTTACAATCACTTGAAGAGGTAAAATAAAATTGTGTAAAAATTTTAATTTGAAAATACAATTTTTTTTGTTGTTTTTTTTTTTTAATAGCCTTTTTCACCATTATTTTTTGGAAATGATATATTATTTGCAAATAGAATAAAAGATTTTTTACCATCACTTAGTGCATTACGTGGTATTCAATATGTTTTAAATGCTGAAATGAAAAAATATTATGGAAAATCAAGACCAAATCGAGTACAAATACAAAATTTTTTAAAAAAAATTTCAGATTGTATACCAAAAGAAGAACGATGTTCAGTTGATAGAGAAATTATTTGTGATCCAAATGCAAGGTAAAGTTAATTAAATTGAAATTAAAAATAAATAATTCAAGTAGTTTTAGACACCTTTAAAAATTTTTTTACTTAAAATTTTTGTATAAATATAAGATTAAATTTGAGCTTATTTTCTTATATTATAGATATCGTTCCTTAGATGGTACTTGCAATAATTTAGCAAATCCATTAAAAGGTGCTACATTTACACCTTACGGTAGATTAACAGAGACATTTTATGATGACAGTAAGTTTTTATAGTAATTAATTAATATGATGAATGAAAAAAAAAAAAAAAATAATTGCGCATTTTTTAAATATTTTGCTTACATTCTTATATAACTTGGAAAAAAACCAACAAAAGATTTATAATTTTAATTAATTAACACTGAACGTGTGAATGCTAAAGTAATTTTATTATTATTATTTTGAAAATAGCTGATGGCTTATAAATATTAGATATAAGATAGTATTTGTTGGAATTAATTAATTTTTTCAGCTCAAGTTCAATGTGATGTGATATCTGTTTAATTAATTTCATTCATTTATAAGACAATGTGATTTTTTTTTTTTTTTCTAAAGAGCAATTGAAAGAAAATACAATTATCAGTAATAACATATTTTTAGTATGTATTGAATTAAAATGATAAACGTAGAAATCTAATTGTATAGAGAACGTCATTTCACATAAAATAATACCAAAATTATAAAAAGATTACACAAATTAATTATGTATTTTTTTTTTATTAATTTACATAAGATTTTATTTTGCATAACTATAGAGAGTTGTTCAATTTAAAATTTTATCCATGTTTTTTTTCTCACTAATTTTTTTTTATTTATCCTTTTGTGATATTTTTTTATAGATGTTATGGAAATACGAAAAAATTGGAAAGGTACTGAATTAACAAGTCCACGTAGATTAGTCGATAAAGTGCTTTCTTTACCAATGATAACGAAATTAAATGAAGAATATATACCAAATATAGGATTTAATATGTTTGGACAAGCTTTAGCTCATGATCTTGCATCTTTGAATGTTATTCATCACAATATATGTATGTACAATTGTTTTTATTTAAAAAAAAAACATTGAATTATACTTGATTTGTTTGTTTTTTCTAAAATATATTCTAAAATTTTACAGTTAATGGTATTCAAAATGGTACAAGATGTTGTTCATCTGATTATAAAAAAATTTTACCAAAATCTCAATCCCATTATTCATGTTTACCATTTAAAATTGCACCAGATGATAAATTTTATCGTTCAAAAAATATTGGATGTCATAATTTTGTTAGAACTCAACCAACATTTCCAACAGATTGTAAACTTTCATCAGCTCAACAGGTAAAAAATATAAAAAATAAAAGAAAAAATTAAATCTTACGAGTGAGATTTATATATATATTTTTTTTAATTTTGAGTCTCTGAAATTTTATTTCAAATTTATGATTCTAACATGTATTTCACTTTTATTTTTTCAACGTAAGGTTAATATGGCAACTGATTATATTGATTTATCGATTATTTATGGACAAAATACACCATTTGATCAAAGAGCATATGTGTTAGGATTATTGAAAACAAATAAAAATAATGTTCTAGATATGATTAAAAATTGTGATCGTAATGATTGTTATACTTCAGGTGAGTGCAATAATTTTCTAAAAAAAAAAAAAAAAATACAGAAATAACGGTTAAAAGATAAATTAACACTTTTTCTTTTTTTTTTTTGAATTAAAGGTGATTTACGTGTAAATCAAACACCATCATTAGCTCTTATTCATTCTCTATTTGTAAGATTACATAATTTAATAGCAAGAACATTAAAAAATATAAATCCAACATGGGGTGATGAAACATTATTCCAAGAGGCAAGACGACTTAATATTGCTATTTTTCAACATATTGTTTATGAAGAATATATTCCAATGTTACTAGGTATTTACAGTTTAATTATAAATTATTATTTCTATTATTTGAAAAAAAAATTCATATTTTAATTAAAATTAAATTTCAGGTGAACATTTAACATGTACTGGATCTTCTTGTAATTATAATCCTAATACAGATGCATCAACAACAAATGATTTTGCAACATCAATCTTTCGATATTTACATGTATTTTGTACAAAAAATTTCGAATTCTATGATGAAAGTATGAACTTACATATTTTTGAATATACAAAAAAAAAAAAAATAAATAAGAAGGGTTTCCATTGAATAATATTTTATCTTTTCAGATGGACGAATAACAACATTCTTTAAACTTTCTGATATATTAGATGATACTAGAATTCTTGAAACACATTATAATGATGTTGCTCGTGGTTTAATTTATCAAAAAATCAATCTAGTTGGTTATGATGATGAGGTAAAAAAAAACAAAATTAAATAAAAACATGAATAAATAAAAATTTAAATTTCTAGATGATTAATAGAGTACTTAAAGGAACTGATTTAATATCTCTTGACATTCAAAGAGGACGTGATCATGGTTTAGCACCATATTGGAAATATAGAGAATTATGTGGTTTTGGTACAATTGAAACATTCGAAGATTTATCACCATTTATAAGTGAAAAAGTAAGAAAAAAAATAATTTAAAAAATTTTTAATTTTTCTTGATAATCAGTAAATGTTTTTTTTTTGCAGAATATTGAACTTTTAAAAACTGTATATAGTTCACCAAAAGATATCGATGTTTATGTTGGTGGTGCACTTGAAGAAAAAAATGGTCCATCACTTTTAGGACCAACATTTAAATGTATAGCTAAAACACAATTTTTACGTTCAAGAAATGGTGATAGATTCTTTTATACACATTCAAATAGTCCACATCCATTTACAGCATATCAATTAAATGAAATTAAAAATTTCTCATTTTCAAAATTATTATGTGCTGTAACAGATATTAAAAAAGTACCATTAAATGGGCTATTTAAACCAAGTACAAAAAATTATCTAGTTAGTTGTGATTCATTAAAACCATTAGGTTTAACAGCATGGAAAGGATATTTGTAAAATGACAACGAAAAAACAAAAAAACGAAATCTATGTACAAAAATATATAATATTTGCTTGACCATACGAAAAAAAATATTTTTTTTTCATACTATTTAATTCTAATTTAAATTATTTAATTATTTTGATAATACACAATAAAAAAGTAAAAAAAAAAATTCATATCTTGAATAAAAAATAAAAGAAACCTTTCATCCTCACCTTCTAAATAAGGAATACAACTCCATCAGCGAGCATAATATGATTATCATCTGTCATTCGTGCAACAGCTGCTTGAATTTCAGATTCGGTGAATTTTTCTTCTAAAATTTTATTCATTTCTTCTTTGATTCTTTGTAATGGTAAACTTTGTTCACGTGATTCACGGAATATTTTTTGTAAATTAAATTTGAATATTTGAAAACGTTCATCAGTTATAAATGGTGGAGTTTCATTTGAGCTACCACTTTCTTGTTGTTCTTTTGTTGTAGGTAAAGATCGTCTTGTTTCACGTTTTGTTAAATCACCAACATCAGTTGATTCTGGCATTATTTCATCTTCTACATCATCTTCTTGTTGTGCAAGTCTTGTACGTTTAGCTCTTCTTGTTGAAATTTGACTTGATGATGATTGTTCTGTTGTTGTTTCAGTAGCAGTAGCCGTAGTACCTTCAGTATTATCAGTTCTAGCATTATTATCATCATGATCATCGCCATCATCATCATCTTCATCTTCAGAATCATCATTTTCATTACGACGTCGTTTCTTTTTCTCTTTTTCTAAAACTTTTTTAAAGTATGCAAATTGTACTAATTCAATAGCTGCTTGTGCATCTTGAACTGTTACGTTTTTTGATAATCGTGCTTTTGCATGTGCTGTCGATAAACGTATCAATGTTTCTAAGGTACGTGCTGTAACTGGTTGTGTTCTAGCAACATCGGAATCAACAGTATCTTGTGATCTTAAACGTGAATATTCATTTGCAATTGCTTCACATGCTTGATCAGTTAATTTTGGTTTTAAACATTTTGCAATATTAAGATATTTTCTCATGAAATTTGCTGATAAAACTTTATCATGTCGTGAACGAGATTTTCCATGAAGTAATGGATCATATCTTTCATATACTGGAGTTTCTTTTTTCTATTAAAATTAAAGAAACAATGCAACAATAATTAACAAATGACTTTACAAAATTCAATAAATGAAAAATAAACATACTTCATCTGAATCTGCATTAAATGCAAAATTATCGGCATAACTACTTCCCATTGATAGCACTTCACCATCATTTTCTTTTGGATCTCTGTAAGAATTTACATTTAAAATTTGAATGTTATAAAATAAAATCATTTTATCTAAAAAAAAAATTATGTACCTGTATCTGTGCATTCTAACGACATGGTCAGCAATCAATTCATCATGTTCACTCTCAATTACATCCAACATAACAAAAAGTAAATCGAAACGAGACAATAAGGAATCTTGAAGACCAATATTTTCCATTGGAGTCTTATACTGGTCATACTAAAAATGAAGAAGAAAAATCAAAATTTAAAATTATATTTTGAAAAATTCAATAAATCAATACCCGTCCATAGACCGGATTTGCAGCAGCCAAAACTGAACATCTTGCATTCAGAGAAGCATGTATACCAGCTTTGGAAATTGTAACTCGACCTTGTTCCATGACCTAAACAAAAATGTATCAGATAAATTGAATCGAAAAATAATTACATTTCGATAATCGTTTTTACCTCATGGATAGCTGTTCTATCGATGTCGCTCATTTTATCAAATTCATCAATACAAACAACACCACGATCAGCCAATACCATAGCACCGGCTTCTAATCTTCTTTCGCCTGTTTCTTGGTCAGTTGTAACTGCTGCTGTTAAACCAACACCACTGGATCCTCGACCAGTAGTTGGAATTGCTCTTGGAGCCGTGTGTAAAACGTAACGTAATAATTGTGATTTAGCTACACTTGGATCACCAATCAAAAGAATATTAATGTCACCTCTTAAACGTGTACCATTTGGCAAATTTTTTTCAGTTCCTCCAAGAAGTAAACATAAAATAGCTCGTTTCACATAATCATTACCATGAATTGAAGGAGCTAAACTTTTAGCCAGTAATTCAAAAATATTACTATTTTTTGCAAGTTTTTTACACATAACAACATCTTGTCGATTAATTGAAAGATTTGCTTCTTTATTCAATTGTGAAATATTATTTGCAATAAGAACTGTTCTAAATGTTCCTGAAGTATATCCACCTTGTTTACCTGGTAAACAACGATAATTACCAACAACTTGAACTCGATCACCTGGTTTACATTGATCGACAAGATCATCATCACAAATAACATCAACAGATCTTGGTAATTGACCAGCTGGTGCTTTCTCTGGCATTTCTTGTATTGTTAAAGTTTGATGATCTTTATAAATGGATAAACCATATTCCGTTTCTAAAAGATTACCATCTTCATCTTTTGTTGGATAAACAGCACTACTTGGTACCGCTTCAAAAGATGTTAAATCTGTATATTTTCGTTCCATAACTTTTTTTGTACTTGGACAATAATGTACACTACGTACAACTTTTGGTCGAATTAAAGATACTTTAGTAACTATACCCTCAACGCAAACTAAATTACCAAGGAATCTGTATAGAAAGTAACATTAAATACCAATGAAAATTAATTTTCAATTAATTACCTTGAAGTTAAAGATCTTGGAGTAACATGACGATTTCCAAAACATCCTTCAAATCCAACAAAGAAATCTTCGTATCCTTTTGCATAACTCGGTTGAATAGATGCAACATATTCTTTAAGAGCCCTTCCAAATGCTAGTTGTTCATCAAATGTCTCTGATAAAAGAGCATGAGCTCTAATTGGATTTTTACGTTTTAAATCATTTACATTTACAATTAATCGTTTACTCTTCTCAGAAATCATATTCTTTACATGACTAGCGTAAATTCCTTGATCCTCCTACAATACGCAAAACATGTATGTGGTAATAATATTGGTATTTTTAAATGAATTTTATGTGATAGCTACCTCATCGTCAAGAAAATCCAAATATTCTCGTTGAATATCTTGAAGGCGTTGATCATCATCAGCCATTTATTGTGTAATTAAATTTGTTTTTTGAGAATAAAATTATTTTATTAACTATTTCTGTTTGGACTGACACTGAGCGTGGAATATGTAAAATTGTAAACATTTGGCGGGAAAAACATAAAATTCTGGCATGTGGATATGACAGCTGTCACGCTGTCAGTGGCTACATTGTCATGTTAGCCGATAGGTGGCGAAATGGTAATTAGTACTGCCATGTTTTATTGTGCGGATCAACATTAAGTTTTTGTTGTTCATTTCATGTTCTAGGTTCTACATTTTATAAAAGTGAGTCTTGTTTTCAATTTTTCCTCATCTGAAATGTTCATTCATTTAAAATCAAATTGAATTTTGAAGAACTTTTATGAAATAAAACTTTGAAAAATTTTTTAATTTTGATCCACACAATATAAAATATGGCATTACTAATTACCATTTCGCCTTAAAAATGAAAATTCAATTTGACAAATTGAAAATTGACATTTCTTCCTCACCTCACGTATTTTTCAATTGGATTGGAATTTGGCATGACGATTAAAGGAAGTGATTTTAATAAATTAAGAAATAATTGAAAAAGTATTTTATGAGAAAATTTATAAGGAAATGGCATACAATTATGATGAAATGAGTTGGTCAGGTAAGAAAATAAAATTTGTACATATTTATAAAAATTCATTTATTCTTTTGTGATGAGATTATTAGTAGTAAATTTTTCGAATCATGTTTTTTAATTTCATTTTTTTTCTTTTAATTGAATCGAAAGTATCTAACATAAATTTTTCATTTTTTAATTAAATTTACATAATTAAACAGATGTTCGAGATTTATTTCGTAAATGGCGTGAAGAAAATGAACGTAAAAGTGATGATGTTGTACAATTATGGGAAGCAGTTCTAGAGGATAAAATAAATAAAGTTGGAAATGAAAGACATTTAATATTGGAACAAGTTGTAATTGCTGCATTTGATACAAATCGAATTGATATAGCTGAAAAATGTATAAGAGCATTATCAATTGATTTTCCAGGTAGTATGAGAGTATTAAAATATAAAGCAATGAAATTAGAAGCATTAGAACGATATGATGAAGCAATAGATATATTAGATGCTATCATACAAACAGATGAAACAAATGCAGCACCAAGAAAACGTAAAATAGCAATACTAAAAGCTAGAGGAAAAATAAGTGAAGCCACTAAGGAATTGTGTGAATATTTAAAAAAGTGAGTTTTTTTTTTTGAAAAATTAACGAAATCATTTTTTTTTAACAAATTATTTTTCTTTTTAGATTTATGTCTGATCAAGAGGCATGGCATGAATTGTGCAATTTATATTTATCTGAAGGAGATTATGCAAAAGCATCATTTTGTATGGAGGAAGTTTTATTACACAATCCTCATAGCCATTTAATACACCAAAGATTAGCAGAAATTCGATATACAATGGTAAATAAGATTTATCATCATTGTTCAAATTTTCCGTTCTAATTATATTTATTTTTGTTTTATTTTAGGGTGGCACTGAAAATATAGAAATAGCAAAAATGTATTATTGCCAGGCAATTAAATTAAATTCCAATAATTTAAGAGCTTTATATGGCTTATATTTGGTAATTTAAAATATATTTTTTGAATTAATATAAAATATACTTTTTTAATCATAATTTATTTTCTGTTTTTAGTGTTGTAATCATATTGCTAATTCTAAGGCATCAGTAACAAAAAGAAAGGAGGCACAAAAGGTAGGTCAATGGGCGTTGCATGAAGCAACAATACGAACATCAAAATATTCAAAAATAAAAAATAATGAAAAATATATAAATGCAATTGATGTGGCGTTTGGAAATTTAGATATAAAATCAAACTGACATAATTCAATTGTAAATTAAATTTAAATTAAAAAAAAAAAAACGAAAACAAAAATAAAATTGAATATTTAGAAAAATTAGGTAATTTCTTCAAGAGTAAATGATTTGGTGAAGGTAGAAGATTTTTTTTCTTTCTTGTTTTGGCAAAAATGTTTTGTTCCCTTATAGATTTTCATTTCTTTGAAAAAAAAAATACATATATTTTTAAATTATTAAAAAAAAGGAAAAGTAGAAGAAAAAAAGTTAATTGTTCATTTTGTTTATTTATGTATAATATAATTATGTATTATTTTTTTGTTTATCTGTAATGTATTTGATGCTATTATACAAAAAACAAGAACAAAGAAAAAAAAAAAGTATTGAAGAAACAAAACAAAAAAAACATTTTGATAGTAATTGACCACATTTATTGTTATTAATTTCCTCGAATAACAGAACAATTTTCCATTAAATAACTTTGATCATAAGATTACATTTTAAAAATCCAAATAGATAATGATATATGTATTAATGTCAAATGTAGTAAATTAATTAAAAATTCTAGTTACTATTATTTAGTAACATTAACCTTTTGATGGACAAATGATGTCAATATTTTAAATTGTTTTCAGTAATTAGTGTGTGTATAACTTTCTAAGAAGCTTTTCTTAAGAATTTAAATGTTCGTCAAAAGGTTGAAAAAAATTTATATATATATATACAGAAATATTAAAAAAAAAACGTATATACACACACACTCATGCACCATATTATATGGAAAGATTTTTTGTACATTTTATCATTAAAAAAAAAAAGTGTGTAAGATGTTTATAAAATTGAGAATAAAAAGCATTTATAATTCCTGAAATACATTGAAATTATTGATTTTTGTTATACTTGAAAATTTACTTTGGTAATAATTTTTGTTTCAGTTGATCTGGTGTAATATTAAATGTTTATAAAATAGATTTAAGGGAAAAATGAAGCATAATTAGTAGTATAAGGATTTAATTGATTTTGGAAATATGAGAATTTTACTTAAATTTTACGGAAATAAAAGGATTTTACATTGGGGATAAAAATTTAAAAAGATTGAAAACAAACACCTTCGGAGAAGAATGTGAAAATTGTGAAGAATTATTTCGTCTTCTAATTGTAATAATCGAAAATCAAGGGGTATTTGAAGTTGGGGGAATTATATTTTCGAATAGCTTGCACATAGGTGATTTTATAAAAACTATTTCATATTATTCAAGCAATTTTATTTTTTTACTTAATTACAATAATTAATAAATCAATTATTAACTATACATACTTTCAAAAAATATAAATAAACAGCTAAATCATCAGCTTTATATTTTAAATGTTTAAATAAATTACATAGCTTACATATTAATTTTAAAAAAACAATAAAATTTCTTACAATTTTTTTTTTTTAATAACCAATTACTATTTTATTTTATAATAAAAATTTCATATTTAAAACAACATGAAGATCTTAAAGGACAATTTTATTCAAACCTTTCTTCTATGAATAAATATAAAATTAATATAAATATATAAATTTTATTTAATTTAAATTTAAAATACCTTAGCAATTTAATTGAGACAATAATATTCTTTCAAAAGCAAATCATTGAACAATGACAAATTCAACACAAAAAATTGAATAAATTATATTACACGTGTATTTTTTTGTTTGCTTGTATTTATTTCATTTCAGTGAATAACACCATTGTCAAGTAATGATGATGATGATAAATTTTTTAAATTTAATTTATTTTGTTGAATAGAAAAATTTAATAGATTTTTAAATTTATTATCAAACATTTTTTTAAATGTATATATCATATTATTATTATTATTTTTATTATTATTATAAGTATGTATACCATCGATGTATATTAAATTTGGTAAAATTTTTAAAATTTCTGCACGATATTTAATTTCATCATAATTTGTAACACCATTTAATTGGGTTAATCCAACTGGATTACACATCATTGATAATTGTTTCAATTGTGGACATTGTGATTGAATTGTATATAACCAATCATTTATATTGATTATATTACAATTATTTAGCCTAAAAGAAAAAAAAAAGAAGAAGAAAAAGAACAAAATTTATATAATAAAATAGAAAAAACATTTTTTTTTTTTAAATTTTATTAGTATGTACATGTGTATTTAAATTTAAAAGCAAACAATTGTTTTTCTTTTTTGTATAAAAAATGTGTACTTGGTTAGCCTGTATATAGGTAAACTGGGTGGACCAAGTTAAGTCGTAGCATAATTTACACTAATGGGGATCAAAGAATCTATAACTGTTCAAATAATGCACTTTGTACTTACAAAAAATCATCGTATCCATTATATTTTATTTATTTGAAGAGAAGAAAACTAATCTAATTGATTTAAAACAGTTAACAGTTCTAAATTTTTAGATTGAAAAAAACGAGCCTAAATCAAATTGCAATTGTGCCAAATCAGTAGAAATTTGAATAAAAAATGTCAAATTCAAAAAAGTATTTTCGAAATTAAAAAATAATTGAATTTTTATTACATAAAAAAAAGGAACAGATTTCATGTAAAATTTTTTTTCTGGAACACCCAGTACATACATTTAATTGTATGAAAATTTTTTTTCATAGTTATTTATTTTCACAGTTTTATTTATTCATTTTTTTTTTTCGTTTTTTATTTTTTTCAATTTAATAAATTTCCTTGAACTATATACCGGTTAATCTCTTTTGTCAATATTTTATTTAATAATTTTTTAATTTTCCCATTATACATAGTTTAATATCTATTCACTTTTTTTTTTTAAATTATTATTTTGTACATTAAATTTTTAATATAGAAAATTTATACCCAAAAAAAAAAAAAAAGTAAATAAATGAACAAAACAACAAAATGAAATTATCTATTGTATTTAATTATGTATTTCTAACCACCACAGTCACGATACAAAAAAAAAATTTTTTTTTCTCTTTTGTCTTTTTATTAAATTAGGTAATAGAGGTAATATGTAATATTCAAAATAATGAAAATATTTAATTATATAGACCAATACTAATTAATTCATAATAATATAACGTGAAATATATTTTATGAATATTTTGTACCATAATGCATTATTTTAGTTAATAATGAGCCTATTTTTTTATTTTTTTGTTGTTATTTTATTTTAGATTTTAAATATGTACAAACATAGTTCATACACACATTATTCATTAAATATATGTTTTACAAAAAAGAAAAAAAAATTATAATGTAAATATACATCGGAAGCAAAATTCAATTAATTATACATTCGGTTGGATAATATAATAAAGGATATTATTTATATACACTGTACAGGATAATAATTATTTAAAATCAAAATAGTAAACAAGCATACATTACACAATCATATACATAAATAATTAACTAAAAAAAAAACAATACAAAAAGTAATAATAAAACATTGAAAAATGTATGTATGTATCATATTTTTCAAATAGATAAATCATTGACATACATAAATACTTCCTGAAATTATGTATGTATGTATATGAAAATACCATTGAATTGTGATTACCCTTATTTGTATTGATAAATCATGTTCTATGTTATGAAAAAAAAATTAATTAAATGAATTTTTTTTTTATCCGTTATTTAAATTATGTACATTGTAATATAATATTATTGAACAGGATAATATGATATCTTTATGTAGAAAACTAAATAAAAAAACAAAAAAAAAGATTGAATTCTATTTTTATGTAATATGTACAATGTACATCCATCCATCAATCAATTAATTAAAATTTCAATAGAATACAAATTTATCTATTTTATAATTTAATAGTATTGGTACATAAAAATTTATATTTTTACTTACCATAAAATTTCTAAATTCGGCATATATGGTAATGTTTCATTATCTGGATTCGGATTACGATCTAATACTAATGTATGTAAATATGGAAATGATTTTAAAAATGATAAATCACGAAATTCATTATAACTTAAATCTAATATATGTGTTTTATCACCAATAAATTCAGTTAGACATTGTGGTAAATAATGTAATGCATAGTATGCAAGTGATAAAATTCCAGTTTCTTGAAATAATGATTCCATGATTAATTTTAAATTTAAAATTTTTTTTAGTTATTTGATTGATTGATTGAATTATAATTTTTTTTTTTTTAGTTCTAGCTTTTTTCTTTTCTTTTTTGTTAACACACTGAAAAAAAATTTTTTTAATTAAAAAAATACTCAGTTAAAAAAAAACTAATTTTTTTTTTTTATTCAAGAGAAAAGCAAACACTAAATTGATTGATTATTTGTTAAATAAACAAAACACAAAATTCATACTATGTAGGAGTATTTTTTGTTTTTTTTTTGAGAGAGAAAGTAAAAATTCACAAAATTTAAATTTTCAGTTTAAAATTTAAATAAAAAATACATCCTTATTTATAGTTTTTGAATAAACAATAACTATTCGAAATTCGAAATTCAGTTTTGTATATGTATGTACATATTTGTTAAATGAAAAAAAAACAACAACAAAAAAAAATATCGAAAAATGAATTTATCATTTTTGATCTTGGTACTTGGTTGATTTACTTATTATTTATTTGCTGCTGCTACATATTGAAATTGTTATTGTTATTGTTTTTTTATTGTGTCCATTTAAATGGACAAAAACAACTGAACTAACGGAAGAACAATATAATCATCAGTAGAAATTTTTTTTTTATTTGAATAAGAAATATTGATAAAAACAAAAATCAACTAAAGAAAAACATGTTTTTGAAAATTCTAATGACACGCTTATGAGATGATGTATTTATTTGTTTTAATTTTTATTATTTTAAATTTTGTTTATTATTAGTCATACACAATAATGAATTTATGTAACAACAAATAAACAGTTTTCATAATAGATTTATTTCTTCATAGTATATGTGCTGAAAAAAAAATATAGAAAAGTAAAAGTTTGATCAAATTTGCCATTATGAAAATAATACGAAAAATTATTTAAATTTTCGAAATTTTAGTTGATTTTAAAATTCAATACACAAATGTTAATTAGGCAATTTAAATTTTCTATGATAATTTAGAATAATAATGAGGTGAATAAACTTCATATACCCGGAATTTGTAAAATATAAAGGATATGGTTGAAAAAGATGAAAGGTAAAATAATTTTTTTTCTATTTGAATAATTTTAATTTTTTATTTGTTTTCAAAATTCTTGATTGATTTAAAGAAGTTACATGATGCTTGGTGTCTATTGCTATACGAGGAGCTAAAATTAAACCATATAGAGCCTAGCTCTATTCTACCTTTTAGTTCTTTCTAAACTTCGAATTTAGGAGAACTATAGAAGAAATTCGTAAAATTTGTACTAAGTAAGTATCATACATAATTTTATGTAGATCCGTTTTTGTAATCCCTTTTTTTTTTTTTTTTGTAATTTCAGATCAATTTTGAGCCAACAAAGGATGAAACAATTTACAACAAAGGATGTGAATTACTTATTATTCGTTTTATTTTTGAAATCAAGAAAAAGTAAGTAGAATTTTTTAAATAAAAACTCATTTTCTTTGTAGTTTTTAGATATTTTTTATATATACTATATAATATATTTTTAAAAAAGTTTCATAGAAAAAAAATTAACAATATAAAGTTATAAGTGAAACAAAAAACAAAATCACAAAAAATAATTCTCATTACATAATTTATAATTTTTAATGAGATTCTATAATGTCATGATACAATAGGATATTTATATGATTTTAGAATAATTATGATTACATCTATACATACATCTATTTCATAAATTTATAATGCACATGTAAATACATATTTATTTTTGGTTGATTTTTTATATTAAATTATTCCCACCAAAAAAAATATTGTTGAAAACGATTCAGAGTTTTGAATTCAAGAAAGAAAAAGTATGTTTTTCAAGAACATTGTGTAAAAAGAATTTTTCAGGATAATATAGTTGCCTATGTGCATTAGAATGTTTTTTTTTTATAATTAAAAAATTTGTCCTTTTAGCAAAAATTAATACTAAAAATTTCTGAAAAATTTTATTCCCCAAAGCTCTGAATTCGTTTTAAATATTAATGAAAAAAAAAAAAAAAAAAACGTAAACTTATTTGTAATGTAGCTTTTGGAAAGTGCATTATTGAATGCTAAAAAAAATATATATTTTTTTTATGTTGTGGAAGAACTTAAGTAATATGAATGTGGACGTTTCCGGATTCGTATACGTTGTTCTTTACTATTTTCAGTAGTATGAACATTTTTAAGATTTCCTGAACCATAACCAACATTTTTACGATGATGATGATAATGATGATGATTATTACGTGTTGTTGGAGATTGTGTTGAAAGTGATTTTAAACTTTGTGATGTACTAAATAATTCATTATTTGTTGTAATTAATGAACGTGGTGGTATTGGTGCATCATCTAAATGTTTTAATGATGGTAAAATACTGGTTATAAAAGATCTATAATCATTATGTTCACTTATTGTTGCTCCATTATATAACGTTCTAGCACCAGGATTACCCATTATTGAAAGATAATGAAGATTTGGACAATTCGATTGAATTATATAAATCCATTTTATTATATTTGTTATATTGCAATTGTTCATCCTGTAAAATAAACAAAAAGAAAAATATACATACTCAGATTTGACATAGAAAAAAAAATAAATAAATACGTAAAATATGTATATAGCTACATATATAATAACAAATAACTTACCATAATATTTCTAATTTTGGTAAATATGGAAATGTTGTTTCATCAAGATTTATATTTCTATCTAATATTAATGTATGTAATCCTTTAAAAAATGATAAAAATGATAAATTTGTAAAATTATTATAACTTAAATCTAAAAATTTTGTTTGTGTTGCAAATTGTTCAGCTATTTTTCTTGGTATATATTTTAAATTTTCATATGCTAATGATATTCTTCCATCATCATATGTATCATCATTATTATAATTTTCATTTAATGTTGTTGTATCTGATATTGCAACCATTTTAAAATAATCACATAATAATTCTTGATCAGTTATATTATTATCATTAATAATTTCTTCATTATCAGAGAATGTATATTCACGTAAAAGTTTATGAAGCAATTCACTGGAAAAAAAAAAAGAAAAGAAAATGGATATGTGAAAATGTAATTAAGTAAAATTTAGTTGTTTCAATAAAAGTTTGTTATATTGTTAAACACATGCACATATACCATTTTATCATGAAATACAAACAAACAATTATTAGAACGATAAAATAAGTAATATAACAATAAAAAATCATGAAAAAAAAAAATAATTTGTATATGTATACTGAAATTTAAGCTTTAATTAACTGATAAATTTTATTACCCTCTGTTTTTCTTTAGAAAAATTTTGTTTTAAAGATTTAGAAAATTTTCTAATCACTTTTTTAATTAATAAGAAAAAGACAAAAAAAAAAAACAATTAAATTTTAATACTTACTCATTTCCATTGCTATTGTTCATTTTATGTTAGTATTTGTCAATAATTTTCCACTGCAAAACGAGATGTTCTTTTACAGAATATATATTTTTTTTTGAATAATTCTTATTTATATTCTATAGAAAATATTATGAAAATTATGCGTAATTTTTCTTTTATTTTTCCGTCTGTATCTTCAAAAATTGATTTAAAAACTTTTTTTTTTAATTGCTTTTTTTTTATGCACACGAAAATTTTTTAATTTTAAATTTATTTAAAAATAAATTCGGGATAACATATTTTTTTTTTTTTTTGTTAATTATTTTCAATTATATAAAGTCTTTAAAATTTATTACACAAATAACAAAAATATGTAGATAAATTACAAAATGCCAAATTGTTTTTTGTTTTTTTTTTTGTTTTTATATTTTTCTTTCTTTTAATAATTATTTCTTATCACAAAAAAATTTAAATTACTGACTCACTTTTCATAATCTTTTACATGAAATTCGTCTTGAGAAGAATATATAAAGATTGAGAGAGTCTGTATCATATCATAACTGTTAAGTATAGAAAATAATAAAAAAAATTCGTTAATGGTTTTTTTTTGTGTGTTTTTATTATCATGAATTTTTGTTTATTTGTTTGTCGTTTTTCGAATGATATGATAAAAAAATGTTAATAGCGTTAAAATACATATTATAATATAAAAAAATGTTGATAACACATGCTCTGTATATGATATTACATATATTCATTATATTAATTATTGAGATCTTGTTTACTTTATTCAAAATTAATAATAATTTGAGCTTGTGGAATAATGATATGTATTATAGTAATTTAGATTTTAATTTGTTTAATGTTCCATTGTTTAGCCAATTCTGAATAAAACAAAAAACATGTATAAAACATTAATGTATATTATATGAATGTTTTTTTTGCTTTGGTTAAGCTGGTATAATATATTCAGGTTAAATGATAGTGATAAGTATGTAATTAACTATACGGTATATTTACACTACATGCATGTAGTGTACATATTCTGATTGATATATATGTATGTAAATTTATATGTACATATATGTATATATGATACGATGTACCAACAAAGTGTGCTTCGGTTGACCATACATACATATATATTCAAAGTGCATTGCCATTGCACTTTATTTTTTTAAAAATTATTTATTTAATAAATATTTCAGGTAGGCAGTGGAGTAGGTAGAAAATAAAGACATTTTTGGAATATGCATTTTTTGTTGTCTTTATTTTGAAATTACCAATCAGATATTTATTTTTGGTAAATCATTATTTTTAAAAAAGGCAAATTTTATCGGAAAAGAAAAGAAATTAATGTTAATAAATTATTTTTCAATTAGGTTTTTCTACACTTTCAAAATAATGTATGTACCTACATAGGTATTTTTGGAAATTTTTTTTTTTCACAATTACCTACACACTCCATAACTTGAAATAAACTAAATACTAAACTGGTATGTGTCAAGTTTAAGATATTTCGAATGTAGTAGGATAATAGGTAGAAAGTAAAATTATAATTTCATTATTAAAATATTCCAATTAGTGGTCAACGTACGCTTAATTTCAAACTTAAACGTATGCAAAATCTTCAAATTTCATTGGATAGGTATATCGTTACACAAAAACCACTTAATGAAATTTTACTACAGCAAAAAACTACCTACACTATTTTGTCATGTACATATTATCATATTTGAAAATATTTCAATCTATGTATGTATTAAGAAAAAAAAACTTATTTATTGTAAAAAACAAAAAAAGATTTAATTAATAAATTCATTTGTCTACTATTTATAGCCATCACTGTAATTTTAAGCTTAATATTTTATTGTATATTATTATGGCATACGTATATTGCAAATAATATAAGATGTTTTCGCTTTTCTTGAATATTTTTTTCTTGTATCTTTTTTTCTTCTTCTTACAAACTATCTATAAGCACTTGATATTATAATTATGTATGTATATGAATTTAATTTGATACCGTCTTTGAACTTTTGTGGGTTTCAATGGTGACGTAATTAAATTAAAACTGATGAATGACATGAATTCTATTCTAACTTGTCGTAGTCAAAGACTAATAGTGACTAAAATATGTAGTTTTTTTTTTAATTTTCTTTTTAAAAAAATGTTGTTTTTTTCACATATGTACATTCATTCTAAATAAAAATGGAAAGCTTCACTAACTATAAAAACGATATTATAATACATATATAAAACGCGATGACTGTTCGCTATTATACAATATATAAAATTTCAGTCAATATATAAAATACATATCTACTACTAAAATAATTTTTTTTTATATATGTACTTCAATGTTTTTGTGACGAGGTTTTTTATTCGTTGAAATTTTTTTTTTTTTTTTTTAGTTTTTCATTTCCATTATATTCAGTTGCTTTTTGATAGTCGTTTGTTACGATCAAAATATACTATTTATTATTTGAGAAGCTTTAAAGATAGATTGATTAGTAACGAAAAAGTAAAAAAAAAAAAACAAAACAAAAAAAAATTATTACAAGTAATTAAATCAATATTATAAAATGTAATTATTAATTAAAATTCAAATAATATGAATTAAAATTTTCATTATAATATCTAACAATAAAATAATATTTAAATGAATAAAATATGTAAATTTTCAATAAATCAAATTTCAATCAATAAAATCATCATTTTACATGAAATACTTTTGTGTGCATACGTATATTAACATTGAAGATACAAAATAAGTATAGTAAATGTACTTTTATTATATAGGTATACATTCATTTACTTACAATTAAATTTTGAAAATTATAATAGTTAAGTTTTTGTTGTGCATTATAGTATATTGTTTTTCTGTGAAAGAAAAGAAGACAAAAAAAAATATATATAATTAAAAAAATCAGGATTTACTTATAAAAAAACTTTCATTTACTTATTTATTATTATTTTTTTTTTCGCATAAAAGTGATTTAAAGAATAAGAAGAAGAAGAAGAAGAAAAATATACATAATAATTGAAAAAGTTTTTAAAATATTGTGTGTTTTTTTTTCTTTTTTTTTAATATTGAAAGATATTGAAAAGAAATTAAAAAAAATAAATAAAATAAAAATAAAATTTATAATCGAACTGATTAAAAATCAATCAAAACTTTTCATATATATACAAACAAGGTTGAATAAAATTAACAAGAAGAGGTAAGCATTTTATAGTTCAAGGTATTAGTTTTTCATTTTTATTATTATAAGTTTTTTTTTTATTTTTAACTTAATATATAAATATATTTTTTATAAATATAATTGGATATTATATTGTATAGTATATTATGAATTTATAGTTAGATATGTATTAAAAGTATGTTTAATTCCGTAAATAGCTGAATAAATAATGTATTATAATGTTGATACAAAGTTATTGTCACCTTTGTCATTTTCTCACCTGCTGTTATCATGCTTTATTATTATTACCTACTTTTTTTTTTTTTTGTTTATTTAATGTACACTCATAATAGTGTAATAAAGTTACCGTATGACAATATATACCTATCTGGTATGTATATCTATAGATAAATATCTTTTATATTAGTATGGTATATGTATTTTTATACAACAATAATATATAATTATGTCATTGAGGATGACTATACTTTTTTTTTTCGTTTTTATTTTTATTTAAAAAAAAAAATATAGAAAAAAATCGATAAAAAATCAGCTACAGTGTATTTTGTATATATTGCATGTAGAATGTAGATGTAATATAGAATTGAAAGTTTTCAAAATAACTAGTAAAAATTCGAGATAAAAATATCCTATATTTATTGTTTGTTTTTTTACTAAAATAGAAAAATTTAATTAAAAAAATGTTTTATCAAAACTGATGTTCATTCCACTGTCATTTTTTGCAAGATATTTACTACTTATATATGAATATTATACTATTATTATGTATAAGACATTAATTGAGAAGGACCAATTATTTCGAAATTTGCAAAAAAATGTACTCTTATTATATTTTTTATACTAAAATGTATTTTTCTAAAAGAAGAGGACTTTCATGTTTCTCAAAGGATTTATTTTTCGTTGAAAAAAATTTCTTATGTACTCAAGAAAAATCTTTTAGAAATTTCAAAAGAATTTCATTTTAAATAAATGAGAAAAATTGAAAAAGTATTTTTTGTAATCTTTAAAAAATTTAAAAAAGAAAAAGGGAATTTCCTGTTGTGCGATTTTTTTTTAAAAAAACTTCTGTTAGATTCAAGTTAAATTTATATTCTCAAAAAATCTTGTCAATTTGAATATTCTTTTCATATGTATTTTCTGCGCAAGTAATTGCTTGGAAATTTACTTAAATGATACTAGTGTAATGCTTCACATACGTTTTTTTTAATAAATAAAAAACATGAAGTATGTTGACATAATGCCTTCGAGCATAAAAGTAATTTTTTTTTGTGTTATAAGATTCCTTTGGTTATGATTTCATTTTTAAAAATAATTATATACGAAATTACATTACTTCTGTCATGTAATTATAACATTAAAATACTTATTTGTAAGTTTATGTATTTGATTATTTTAAATGGTTTCATTCTATGAGGGTAATTAGATAAATTAATATTAATATATGTGTTACATTTAAGAATAATTTTCCGACGGTATTAAGAAGAAAAAAAAAAGCTTAAAAATAAGGTAGCTTTTAATGGTTCACGCGAGTATATTATTTTTTAAATTTTTAAAATGTAAGAAAAATATAATGAAAAAAGTCTTTAAAATTTACTTGATTACAGAAAAAAATGTATACATAGATAACCTTTGGTTATAAGTCAAATAAGAGAAATTAAAAAAAAAAACATAATACTCGTATGTTCAATAACAATGGAATTGTTTTAAAAGCGTAATTATCCTGGCCTTGATTGTTATTCGTGCTTAATTACAGTATGTATGATTTTTTTTAATTCAATATATTTTTTTTAAATTATAAAATCAATAAAAAAAAACTTTCAACTTATGACATAAAATGACTGACATAAGGCATGCTACATTGGTAACTTTTATAATTTTATGAAGTTCCGTAATAAGGATTAATGAAAATCTTAATTTGTGGAATAAAAATATTTGTATACGGAAAATAAAGTAAAGTCTTAAGGATTTACAATTTGAACTTTTTAAAGCCAATTTTTTTTTTTACTTTTGTATTTTAGAATTTTTTTTTTTTAGAATTGAAGTCATGGTCTTCTGAAAATATTTTGAACTCTTATGAAATTTTTTTAGCTTCACATTTATGCAGTCTACGAATTACGGTTTGTCGGCTCTTTTTAATGTTTTATGTTTGATGTTTGAATTTGTTCAATTTAGAAAAATCTGCTTATTAGTGTGTTTCAAAATTTCTAAATCTAAGATATAGTATATTAATTGACCCTAGCACTTTAAATTTCAAAATGCGATTCGGTCAATGATTGCCTATTTAAAAATAATTTTGAATGTGGTGCCAATATTTATGTCAGTCATTGTATACCTAAAGCATGTTTATTTTATTTATTTTTTTTTTTTATTAATAAAGGAAATTATTATTAAAATAAAAACTCTTATCAGTACAATAACTTTGCTTTATTCTATATATGATTCTATGACGTCAACAAATCAATTCAGAAATAAAGAGAATACGCGAAAAGATACACACATATGTGTGAATTAAAATAGAATATGTTTTTTTTTTACAGTAAACAAATACGTTATGTGAAATTATTATTAATAAAATTTTTAGTAAGGAGAAATGATAATATGTAAATTATTCTGACTATCATACAGCTATTGCATATATGTACAGTGTACACATATGTAGGCATATAGAAGCTTGTAGTAGTAGGTAGGTAGAAATATATATTTGTAATATGTAATGTAATATATATTACAGAATGAGAATACAAATTAGAATTAAAGTTCATTGTCCGAGATTTTATACTTTTTTTTTTATATTGCTGAATAGGGTAATCTTTAATCAAGAAACACGTTTAATATTCATTTCATTTCATTAAATTAATTTAAATATTTATGCAACAACAAAAAATGATAAAGAATAGAATAAACTATTTTAAGAGAAATAAATTATTATTCAAGATAATATTTTCTAAGTGTGAAATTCTTATTTTTCATTGTTAAAAAAATTAAAAAAAAATAAAACAAAAACTTGAGTTATGTTTTTTTTCACAAAGTCTTGTTAAACTTAATAAAAAAAGAAAAAAAAACAAAACAAAACAAAACAAATACCAGAAACAAAACAAAAAGAAAGGTGTAAATACCGGTAGTAAGTAATAAAATTTTTTTTGCAATGAGTTATAAAAACGAAAAAAAAAAAATAATTATATTAGTAATATTTTCACGTACCAATTTTTAGTTTGCATTTTATTTATTTTGTTAAATTGCATAATACTTCAATATTTTTAATGTTTCATTTTCTAAAATTTATATTATAGTGTAAAAAAAAAAAAATAATTAAAATTTTCTTTTATTTCACACATAAAACAAAAAATACAAAACAAATACATATAAATAATTCTGTATTGTTTTATGTATTTTTTATGGATTTTAAACCGTTAAGTTAACGTATATAGTTCATATATTAATTATTTAATGTAATTAAAAATAATTCACAATAATTATAGTAATTTTTTTAACAAATTTTCAAAATTTCTATAATTTATAAAAGTAATTTATACAACTGTTTAAAGGTTTTTTTGTTCTCATTTATTTATTTATTGATTTTTTGTTTTGTTTTTCAATTTCCTTAAAATAATAAGCATTTCAAATACATAGTATATATCTGTGGAAAATCAATTGTGTATCTGATCGTTAAAAAATGTATTGAAAATTTTTTAAAACGTATGCATTTTCATTCATATGTTTTTTGTGATTATACATTTTTTTTCTTTATATAATAAATGTGTTGTACTCTGAATTTTACCTAAAGAATTACAATGTTTAATTGTATTTAAAAAAAAAAAAAAAAATAAATAGAGAGCTTTTTAATTGTTTCGTGAGATATTAATAACAGTGTTTTTTAATAAATAGGTATAAAATTTTTGTGCATATTCAGATACATATATGTCAAAAAAAAAAACAAACATAATATTTGTTCATTTATTCAATTTTGATTTTTATTATACATCTAGCTATATGTCCTTTTTTCTTCACTTTAATCCTTTAATTTTAAATTGTTGTTATTGTGTTACTGTTATTGTTATAATTATGAAATCCCTGAAGTTACAAAATAATTTAAAAATAAAAATTTATTTAGTTTAAAAAAATATTGCTCAATAATTTTTACTTCACTATTTTTTTTTTTTTAATTAAAAAAAAAAAGAAGATTTTTTTTATATTTTTCAATTTTATTTTTTTTATTCTTTGTCATTTTTAATTTGATAGTGAAACGTGTGATTAATTTATTGTTAAAATGCTACAGAATTTTTTTAATATTTTTTATTTTATTTTTACAATTATTTAATGTGTACAATATAAATACGAAAAATATACAATCAAATCATAATGAAATTGTATATCGTTTAAATATGCTCAATATGTATCTATAAGTGGATTAAAAATATAGTAGCTAATTGTATGCACATACGAGTACATATACATATATGTGATACATCTGTATACATACGTAGATAAAATGCATATGCACGAATATAAATTGAAATTGACCATTATTATTTTAATTCTTCGAATGAACGTTTTACTGCATACTCGTATGTATGAAAATTCTATAGGAGAAGAGAAGCAAAAAACAAAAAAAAAAAACAACCCATAATAGTGGATTGGATTGTGAAAATGTTTACATAAAAAGACTAAGTAAACATTTTTAATGGTTTTTCATGAAATTTATATTGGAAAAATAAAATATTAAACAAAAAAAAAACAAAAAAAAAAAAATAGCCTATAGAAATATCTTCACGTAAATTTAAAAAGTTATATAAATGGTATTATGGTACAAAAAGTTTATGAAATATAAATAAATGGAGAAAAAATTTGTATATGTATGTAGTATATGCATATGAAAAATAAATAGAAAAAAGAAAGACTAAAATAAATATAGTATATGTAAAGAAAAAAAAAAACTGTGCATTTTTAAAAAGTCAATGTTTATTTTTATTTGTATATCATCATTCATTTTCATAATTTTATAAAAATTTTCGACATTAATGTGATTTTAAATCATATGTATACATTTTGACAGAAAAAAAAAATAGATTTATTTTAAAATAATGAATATTTATTCAAGTATGTATTGTGAATTTTATTAAATTTGTAATTTTTGTTTTATAAATTAATAATTTTATTTTTATTTAAAATATATAAACATATGTACAATACATAATTTATAATGACCACAAAATTCATATGTGATATACTCGTCGTATTTACATACTTTAACCACCTCTAACTGAGGTTGATTTTGGTAGTGAATAACTGAATATTTAATGGTTTATGTGTGTGATTTGTTTTCTTTTATCTTTAAATATTAAATTATTAAAATTAAAATTATTTAAATCGATTTGTGTTGAATGATATTTAAAATAGAATATTGATATTTAATGTTAAATTAATTTTTAACCAGTTTTTTCTTCGTCTTAACCATGTACCTTTAAATTAAAAACAGCTTCACGATTTGTGATCTGAGAAAAATTGTATGTGCTTAATTTTTCTAACCCGTTAACGCAGACTAACGAAATATTAGATGCGTTATAGAAGTCGAAAAACGAAGTAAGCTAGCTAGTTTCTTTTGCGTTCTTTATATTTACGAAATAATTATTTAAGCCATAATGTATATGAAATGATTGCAGGGCGAATGGGTTAATTGTTCAGAAAAAAAAGGTTCAATTAAAGCTCTTAGAAAAGATTGTTTTTATAAAACAAAATTTAACTTGTGTTAGTTTCAAAAGGGTTATAACCACAAATAATCCATACTAAAAATAAATTTATTAATTATTTTTTTTAATTTTTTTTTTTCAACATAAAGTTTTATTATAATTGACACCTTTTAATTTGTGAAAATTTCAAGATCTTTTGAATTATTGATTATACGAATAATATTTGTTATCAAGGTTTTTCAATGATTTTGATTGAAAATACTGAATACATTATAATACACATACATATATTTATTTTTCTATGTATATGTATAGAATTACGTATCTAGTACATGTACAATATTTATTTATATGTATATGTATGTAAAAAATAGTTTTTAATTGAACTTTTTTTTTTTTTTTTTTAATTTTAAGAGTTAAACAAAACGTCAAAGTTTTAATTATTGTGGTTTGTATCGTAATAAAAATGTACACAATTGGAATTGAAAAATTCAAAATATTGTCATAATGGCGTCAATGAAAAATTATACAAAAAAACAAATAATTGTAATTCTTTTCAGTTTTTTCATATTTTAGAAAATAGTTCCGTATTGTATTGAAAAATTGTAAGGTTGGAAAACTGTGAAGTTATTGTAGGTGATTTTTTTTTTTTTTTTTAAATATCGAAAGTATTTTATAAATTTTATTGATTTGAAAATACAAAACACGTATCATATTAAAAACAAATATTTTCGATATACTCGTAATACATATTTTTTTCACATGTCATATTCGTTTGTACATAATAAACATGTAGGTGGCTTTTTTTCATCCATATTTTTTTTTGTCAAAAAATTTACAAATATGTCATTATTTTGCGTATTATTTAGTTTTGATTTTTGTACTGTAAAAATAATATTAAAAAATATTAAACATTGCCTTACTGATAACAATTTGTTTATTAAATAAAATTTTTTTTTTCGATTGTTTTCAGGAAATAAGATATCTTACAAAAAAAAAAAGAAAAAAAAATCAATAATGACGGTCGAAGGTAAGAGAATTAAATTTTTTTAATAAATTTTAGAAATACATAATATGTACATAATATTATCTTTTAATTTTTTTTGTACAAAGTAACAAAGAAAGTAGGAAAATAAAAAAAGAAAACATTTCAGTATCTTATCATAATTTAAAATAAATATAATACTCGTATTAGTTGTTTTTTTTTCTTCCGAGAACTTTGAACTAAGAATGACGTAAATTTTAAGCTCAATATTATGATAATATATAATTTTATAAATCCATTACTTGAGTTTTGATAATGAACAATGACAACAAAATAAATAATATGTTTCGTGAAAAAACATTGTTGTTGCCGTTGTTGGTATTAAAGCAAAAATAAATTAAAAGGTATTGATTTATTTATTAATACTTTTTTGTTGTTTGTGTATAGATAAAGTCTAAAGTGCATGTTTATAAATATCAAATATAAATTTTCCATGGATGGCATATAGTACTTAAGTAGGTTTATTATTTTTTCATCGGAGTTTATTTTCTATTTTCAAGAACAAGGATAATATATTTTTAGTATTTATGTATTACCTAAATTATATGATACAAAATAACGTAGAAAATACATATAATCAATAGTCATTTGAAAAATATATAGCAGAATCGGGTTAAAAATCACGTAACTCAATTCATAGCATACTACGCGCCTAAATTTATACTTTATTGATGAAATTTCTTGTAGGTTTTCTTTATTAAATTGAAAAATAAATTCAAAACTATCTAAAGAAAAATATTTTTTGATTTATTTTAATTTCAAAAATATCTAATTTGCTATTCTTATTCTAATTTCAATTTTTTTTAGGAGAAAAAGATTCTGAATGGAGTTTAGAACGGCGTGCATCGAAAGGTTTTTTAGTTTGGAAAAAAGATGAATCGAAAGTACGTTTTCGTTTTGAAGTTGAAGTTTTAGAATATGAAAAAGATCCAGAAGAACAAAAATTAATGCATGATAGTGAATATATAAAATCATCATTATCATCTGGTATGCAAGAATTTTCACATACATTTGTTGTTTGTGCAACATGTGTAGCAGCACTTGCAGTAACACTTTTTGTTCCTTGGTATCTTGTAGGATCTGGTTAATTTTCAAATTAAAATTTAATTTCTTTTTTTTTTTTTTCTAAGTTAAAAAAAAAAAAGTTAATTTTATTTTATTGAATTGTGAGTTTGAAGGATTTGAAAGGATAATTATATATTTTAAATTAAATAAGAGAAAAAATTTGCTACACACGTCTTAATTTTTAGTAATTATTAATTAATTTAAAAAAAAAAAGTTAATTATAATTAATATATTTTGTATTTTGGTTGTAACAACGAAATATAACCTGATTTTTACTGTGATGTAAAAGAAAATTAAGAAAAAAAAATTTTTTAAATTTTCGACATTAATGAATTCTAAATGTATATATTATGTATTTTACATGCACATATGTAATTTAAGTGATTATAAAGGACTAAAATAATATGTAAATTATTATTAAATTAGATATTATAAAGATTTTATATATGTATATTTTTATTACAATATAAATTGTTATAATGAAATATACAAATTTGTGTTCTTATTTTATTTATATTTAAATTTTCAGTCATAAAAATTACATACGAATAAATTTTATAAATGCTATCATCTAAAAGGGATCCGGAAAATTCATCGCCAGCAATTCTTCGCCAGCAATTCACCGCCAGCAATTCTTCGCCAGCAATTCATCGCCTCACAATTCATCGCCACAGCAATTCACCGCCAGCAATTCTTTGCCAGCAATTCGGCGGTGAATTGCTGTGGCGATGAATTGTTGAGGCGATGAATTGCTGGCGAAGAATTGCTGGCGATGAATTTTCCTAGACCCCATCTAAAATTATTATTAATTAAATTCTACTTTTAAGATTTTCCTGTATTACCAGCAGATATTTCTCGGCAACGTTTTGTTGCCGCTTCAATAGCACCAGCTACTGCAGATCGAAAACCTATACGTTGAAATTTTTTTATTATAGAATTTTTTTGTTTTTTGAATTCATATAAATTAACATACCACTTATTTCAAGATGATTCAATCCATATGCAGTTGAACCAGCAGGACTAGTTACATCATCTTTTAATTGTCCTGGATGTTTTTTTGTATCTCTAACTAATTGTCCTGCACCTAAAACTGTTTGTGATGCTAATCGATATGCTAAATCACGAGGTAAACCCATTTTAACAGCACCATCAGCAAGTGATTCAATCATAACGAAAACATATGCAGGACCACTACCACTCAATGCTGTTATTGGATCAATAAAATTTTCTGTAACTTCTTCACATGTACCAATCGATTCGAATAATTTTTGAACAATTTTTGCATCTGTTTCTGTTGTTTTTGTACCACGTACAAATACTGAACAACCTTTTTGTATAATTGCTGGTGTATTTGGCATTGCTCTTATTACTCGAGAACTTGTAGATAAATGCTGAAAGAAAAAAAATGAAATGAAGAATGTAAGACAATGATGACAATTTATATAAGAATACTTGAAATTTTATTTGTTGACTTTTAATTTGGTATATTATTTTTTAATTATGCAATAAAATACATACCATTTCTAATTCTTTTAAGCTAACACCCATTGCGACAGATATAAACAGTTTTCCATCGGAAACGGGTTTAATTTGTTCAAGTACCTCAGGTACAACTGTAGGCTTAACTGATATAAATATTACATCAGACTGTTGAACAACTGGAATATTTTCTACAAGAGTTTTAGCACCCAATTGCTGTGAATACAACAATAAAATAATATTTATGAAAAAAAACTTTCGAACCATAATTTTTATTTATTTTACCTTAAACGATTCTAAGCTTATTGTATCTGCGGGATGTACACTTGCTAATATAGTTTCTGCTTTTGTTAATTCTGAAAATTTACATGATAAATTAGACTATAAATATTTTATTTCTAAATTTTCATTAAAATTATCGGCTAAATATATATCGTATTTCAATATCATATTTTTTTTTATAAAGAAATATCCTTAATATTTTTTACAAAACATTTAAATATAAATCACACGACAAAATTATCAATTGCAACATTATTTTCTCAAAACAGACACAAAGACGTCTTTATTTAATTTAAATTTGTCATAATTAAATTTGTTTAATTAACGAATTGTACAAACATTTATTTAAATTTTTTTTCTTCTTTCGGTGAAAGTCAAAAGTTCAAAAAATATTTTGATAGAAGAGATCAAAGAAAATTTGTTTTAAATGACTTACAAGAAAATACAGAAAAATTTTGAAATATCATCAGAAAGATAAGGATATAAAAACACAACGTATTAGGACTTTTATATAAAGATTTTCATGAATATCAAAAGGACTTTTACATATTAAATATTACACTACAGTCGAACAAAGGATATTTTTCCTTGTAAAATTTCTCTTGCAAGTTTGAAATTGTGTTTTACAAATTTACCAAACTGAGAAACAACCATTTCCTAGTAAATTTCCTTTGTCTGACTGCCTGACAGTGGCTTTATGCTAAGAATCCCCTGGAAGTTTTTTAATCTAAATATTTAATACATTTCTTAATTAAGACTCTCCTTTGTAAGTATTATCAATGACCTTTTTTTTTCAATTCAAAACATATTCCACATCACGTGTACATGTACTGACCATGATCAATACGTCATATGAGTATTAATAAATTTAAAAAAAATTCTTGCAATACAGCACATTATTATTTATTATCTTATACGTAAGCTATATGGTAATATTTTTTGAATGCCTTTAATAAGATCATTCAAAAAATTATTACATAATTTTCTAAATGTGACTTCAAAAACGTGTCTCTTTATTTCTTTTCGTTCATTTCGAAAAATTATTTTTTCTTCTCAATATTAATAATATTTTTTTTTTGTTTTTTAGATTTATTTTATTTATTCTATAAATATAGAAATTTATCATAAATTTTGCGTAAATTTATAACTGATTACAGTTAAATATTATTTTATATACGATTATTGTACATATACATATACATGAAATACATATGTGTTACGTATAGAAAAAAAAGCCGCCTCCTGCTAGCATTTATATTATATTGTGTCTTATCAACCAGCCATGAAATTGTTTATATAAATAACATCTTATTATCAGAAGCTTTCAAATAAATTTTATTATACATACATTATTATTATTTTTATAATTTTATTGTATATTATAAATATGTTATTGTATTTTTATTAAAAAGATTAAAAAAAAAAAAAACACAACAACAAGAAAACTCATTATTTTTAATGATAAAAATTATAAAAAATTGTAATAGGAAATTTTTTTTTGAATCGTATAAAAATAAAATCTGTAAGTATGTATGTATGTACTTAATTTTTTTTTTTTTTATTAGGTTAATTACACAAAATATAATAATTAATGTACTTGTATGTGAGTTTTAAACTAAAATAACATATGTTCAATATAATTCATATAATTTTAAATTCTTTTTGAATAAAAAAAGAATCAATTGAATAATTATACTTAATGATTTTATGTTTAAATACATATTTAAATTTAAAACGTATTTTAATTATAATATAAATTTTTTTTTTTTTTTTTTTTTTTGATTATGTAATTGATAGGATCGCTACACATTATTAAATTAATTTGTTAGTTTTTATAATTATTATTTTCATGTTTCAACTCAATATGTTATTATTTATAATGTCATAGGATTTTTATTTTTTCAGATATAAATTTTATCTTTTTTATTGAGAATATTATGGATGTACGTATCATAAATTTAAAGATTAAAAAACTGTATGAGGAATATATAACGTTATCAAAATATACATATTATGTACATATGTACATAAATTTACGTGTTATTGATATATTATACTCTTATCATTTACCTTTTAATTTTGTTTATTATTTTCATCAACTTACATAAAATCTTTTAATCTATATTTAATATTTGTTATTTGAAATGTTGTTTATTTTTCTATATTAAAAATTTATGTCAAATATTTTACATGCAGTTAATCAATGATAAGGAATATTTTGTACTTTTTAAAATGTACTTATGTACATATTTATGTATACTTAGTTATCAAAAATTAAATAAAAGATAAAATATTACAGATATAGATTACAAAAAATTGATTTTTGTTTTTCACCGTTTAGTGAGAATTACGAAATAATTATTGGCTTAATTTACAATTTGTTTTTTAAAATTACTTTTTTTTTACCTGCATTTAAAAAGCCTTTGGCCATAGCTTGTGCTATTTTCCCACCACCTAAGAATCCTATACGTCCTATGCAAATCATTATGCTTTTTTAAAATTATTATATTATTTCTATTAATTTGATCCTTAAAAATTATTCTAATATTTTCAATTGTATGATCAATAGTTATAAACATTCAGAATAAATTTTTGTTAACACAGTTTCACGATTTAAAAATTAAAAAAAAAAAAACAAAAAAAAAACAACAACAATAAAATTGTAATGTACTTTAAAAAAAAATGTTTTTATTTTGAATTAAAATGAATGGAAAATTTTTTTTGTTCGTTTAAATATTTAAATATAAATTATTTTTGAACGATCTTTTATTTACTAAAGATGCCCTAGAACTGAAACTGATCAATTAAACTGCTTGTATGACGAATTTGAAATATATATTATTATTATATACATTTTTTTGTTGTTGTTGTTAAATTTTCTTATCAAGAATTTTCTGATATCTCTTCGTGTAGGGTATTGTAACTGGTTATGTTCTTTTTTTCACTTTTAATGAATTTTTCTTTTCAACTGGAATAGAAAAAATGCTTATAAAACTCATTTAAAAATACAATATTATGTGTATTTTGTAATTTACGTAATTTGTAATATTTTAAACTTAAGAATTTTAATGATTTCAAAGCATAAAAAAGATCTCCATCATCGAAAAATTGATTTTATTCTCCTGTTGGTATTATTTACCTTACGGTAATAAATATCATATTATATTTTACGAGTAAATTTTACATTACAAGAATAATTATCAAAATTATGATATTATGATCATATTACATTTAATTATTTATTGAAAAAAAAAAAAATAAACTTCATATTAATATGTATTTTGAAATATGTATATCAATTTTAAGTAATAAAATTTTATTTTTAGTAAAAAATTTATTTTTACATTCGAAAGGGGTTGTGTAAGGCGATTATTAACTTTTGAAAATGGAATGCAAAAAAAAAAAACAAAAAACTTTTTATAATAAATTAAAAGATGTTTTAATCAGAAATTTATAAAGAATATACATACATACATGATTATTCATATATAAATTCACCATAAGTGTTAATTATGTTAAAAGCAATTTTATGGTAAATTTAATGTAAAACTGAATTAATTTAATCATACAAACATTTATGATTCCCTATAAACATTTATTCCGTCTACTCGTACATACAATGTATATTTCGTTATACCTACATATATGTATATGTATAATTAAATATTATATGATGATTATATTGAAATTCTTATAGTACAGTTTTTCACATATTCCTAAAGTCAGAAATATACAATATAAGTATTTTCTCACGAAATAGTACATAATTATATTATTATACATAACAGTAAGAAAATAGTCCATTAAAAATATTATCAAAGCTTAGAGCTTAATATAATGGATACAATACAACATACTCGTAGTACATATTGAAAGGATATTCTTTTTGTTATGCAGCACATGTAGAATACTTTTTTATACTAAAAATAAAGGATCTTCAGATAAAAGTTCATTTAAAGTAATATAAAAATTCAATAATAACGATTCTTTCTTTTTATATAAGTAATTTTTATCAGCTTGTTAAATTTTATGATACATTATAAAAAAACAAAAAAAAAAAAAAACAAGAAAAAAAATGAAGAAAATTCAATATAAATTGTTTATTAATTTTGTATTTCAAGAATACTGCAAAAACGAGTATAATAAGGGTATTTTGTTATTAGAATTTTTTTATGTTGTTGTTATTCAACTGATGATGTGGAAATATGAAAAGAAAGATTTAAATTTAAAAAAATATATATATATATGTACATATATGTATATAGTACGTGTTTATTTTTTTTTACTTTTATATCAGGGATTATTTATGTTTTTTTCTTTTTATTTTGAAATAATTTTTCAAATTTTCAATATATGTATGTTGAATTTTGAATGTGTGTGTCTAGACTTGAAATGAAATTGTTAAATTTGAAAAAAGAAAAATAATAATAATAAGGTTGTTATTTCTTGATAATAATGATATAATGATGTGTTGTCATGTTACCGTTATTACTTTTATTTATTTTTTTATTTTTATTTTATTTTATTTTTTTTTTGAGAAATTTAATTTGTATTATAACAAAAGATTCATTCTAAAGTACATTATTTTACGTAAGCAAATGGTATCTTTTGTTTATAACATAATAGGATTTGATTTTATAATATATGAAAAATCTTTTATTCATGATAACAATTCAGTATAGTACATACATACATACATAATTATATTGTAGTTTAATTTGATATGTTAAGATAAAAAATTGTCTATTGCAGATTTATCGAATATTTAATTTATTTAAGAATTTTGAAAAAGGATGATTTATATACATATGTATATGTATGTGCAATTCATGAATAATAATATATGTATTATTGTTAATTTTCTTTTGTTTAATTGTGTTGAATGATAAATAGACAATGAATATGAGTTCAATTAGTTCATATTGTCATATTATTATTTAAGAAATGATTAATGTCATTTTAATTTAGAGATAACCTTAAAAGACCTTATATAAGATATTTGACACATATTAAACAAACAATGATAATTTAAAGGATATAGATTTACTATACCTGTTCTACGTAATAATTATAACGCAAAAGTATTAATAAATAATTATAATTGACAGTAGATATCTATTATTAAGTACCTATATCTATATGTATATTATTTTCCTTAAAAGTTCTTATGACCATTTTGCTCTTGGTATTAGAACTTTGATATTAATACTGTTATCAAAGAGAATTTATAAAGCTTACATAAAGATAATTTTAATCTAGTCTTATCAAAAAAGATATATGATATATGTATGTATACAAATCAGAAAATGGTAAAGTTTAAGAATAGAAAAGGTAACTACATAAATCTCATCACATTAAAGTTCTTTTCGAAACATTTATTATTTTATTAATTGTAAAATGATACTTTTTAAGGTACACAAAAAAAATTCTGAAATATGATTAAAGTCAAGAGATCAACGATTAAGAAGAAAGTGTAAATACCTACATATGTATTATGAATTAATTGTCTCGTTACAGCCGTTCCTTGGATCATTTTGCAGGAGCAATAAAAATGGTGGAAATTATTTTAAGTAGACCCTGAAAATCTGTGTGTCTCATTACCTTTATCTATGAAGGATTAGTTCCCCAATTTTTTTCTTTTTTTGTTTATGAACCATGACGTAGGGATATTTTAGCACATAAAGATAGAAAAATTATTTTATTTTTAAAAATTTAAAAATTCGCCATTCATAAGAAAAATAACTATCAGTTGCATATTTACAGGCTAAAATGCACTTTCTAAACCAATTTATCATTTTACAAAGAAATTGTTTTAATCAATTTAATTTTTAAAAATTTTAAATGTTAAATGTTGCAATCCATTTTATTTATTAAATATAATAGATTATATTTCTCTTTTTCCCTGAAAAAAAAAAACGAAAAACTTTTATTCTGTAATTTCCCTGGCTATTATCAACCTCTTAATAAATGTTACATGTTTGAAAGATGATAAATGTATCTTTTCTTTATTTTCTTTTACTTTTTTTTTACATAATTTTTTTTCTTGTATTGTTTTATTTTTTATTTTTTTATATTATATTATTATATATGTCATGTTATTTGTCTTGAGTGGATATAAGGAATATGAGTTTTTACTTAGTTTGTAAAGACAAAAAAAAAAAAAAGAAGCGGAAAAAAGAGACGATTTTTTTTTTAAACGTCCAAGAAACATTACTATTTCATTTTAATTTTGTTTCTTTATTTTCATCACTTGAACATTGTATGTGAATTTCAGATACACACAATTTTTTTTCTTTAATGTGGTAAAAAAAATAAAAGAAGGAAACAGAACAAAAAAAAAAAATAGTAACATAGTTGTATAATATATTTGCAGGATATAATAATATATACTAAAGGACTGGATGTATATTTTATGTTTGATATGAGAAAAAATAAATTCAATGGTTTTTGTATTCCATAAAGGTACATATATTAGTTTTTCTCATTCTTATATTTACAGATATATTACTAAAATATATATACATACGTGCATGTACACTTTTTATATTAATATGATGTCTGATGTCTTATTTCTAGTAAACGGGGAGTCCTTAAGGAGATAATAATAAAAAATAGGGTTAAATTTTCATTCAAATAACACACTACCGAAATTTTTAATTTATTAACATTGTCTTGTTTTTTAATGTAACATTTTTGAAACAATTTAAAATGGTTATTCTTTTATTTCAATAATTTCTTCAAAGTCCTAAAAATAATGACTCCTTTGGGACATCCTGTACATGGTGTATGTAAACTTTTTTTTTTTTTTTTTACTTCTGTTCAACATTATTTCTTTTCTCATCAGTGATTTATGATTATAATTCTAGTTATGAGGTGAAACTGTCTTAAGAAAAAAATTCCACAAAATGATGAAAAACTGTTTTGCCTAGTAAAAAAAAACAATATATTTTACATGTATGTATGTGAAAATAAAAGGAACAAAAAAAAAAATTAATATTATAAAGTTTCCAAATATACATATATTCTAAGTTTATAGGAAAAAGAAAAGAGAAATTTCATTTCACCTATCATATAATTTTCATACCTTTCTTTTTATCACGTTAATTTGAAAACAAAAGAAGAAGAAGAAAAAGAAAAAAAGTAATATTTCCATGTACTTTTTTCACAACTTTCATGTTTTTCTTCTTCTTCTTCTTCTATTCGTTATTATCTTGAAAATATATGTGAGAATCCACATAAATATGTCAGAAAAATGATGTGAATTTATGGTCTAGTCAGAAGTCGTTGATTCCATCTTAAATAGAAAAAAAAAAAAGAAGTAAAGAAAAAAAAAAAGAAAATTTATTGTTACAGATTTACTTCGTAAATTAGATTCAAGGATTATAAGTATATATTATGTGCATTCAAATGAATATTTATTATTTTGAAAAAAGAAAAAAAACAAGAAAATATAAAATTCAAAAATGATGTAATTTGATGTGATTTTTATTTTATTTCGTTTTTTTTTCTTCTTCTTCGTTTTATTGAAATAATAAAAAAAAAAAAATTATTTAAAATTATAAATGAAATTTTAAAAGAAATATTAATAATTTTTTTGGTTACTATACATTAGGGAAATTTGATACATATATACCGTTAAAAAGATTTTTTTTTCTCAAGAAAATGAAACTGAAATGAAAAAAAAATCCATTGGATTTATAAGATGTTTTTTTCTTTTTACATAAACTGTACTGATGATCTTTTATATTGCAACTTTTATGCAATTTTTGCTGCGTCAGATATATTTGTGTATACCTTTTTATTGGATTATATGAAATAAAATCTTGATTTAAAGGATATAAAAGAAATAAAAAATGAAAAAAAAAGTAAACTAAAACTCATTTCACATTTCACTTCAAATTCAAATTTATTTTCAATTCTATGATTAAAATCTTTTGATAAAAAAAAAATAAGGTAAAAAGCTTTATAAATTGGATTTTATTTCGTCTTTTGGGATATCAATCTCATTTTACTTTTTTTTTTTTTTTATAAATAAATGTTCAATCAGAATACTTATATACAGTAAATGAACTGAAGGAATACATAACGGATATTTTATGATATTTATAATAAACAATTTTTTTTTTCAAACTTAAAAGAAAATTTTATTTATTACATAAATTGAATAACCTTTTTAAATCTAATTTATTTTCAGAATTAAAAAATAAATGAATTTTTATTACATAATTTTCTTTTTCTTTTGAATAAAACAGATTCTATGTAGAATTAACTATAATTAACATTTATTCCTAATATACATATATTTACATACATATTTTATTTTAAAAACAACACATTTACGTTTGTAATGGTGTTCAGCAAATGTGACTAAATTTTAATGTACGAACAATAATTTTCTATATTTACCATGGAACACGTGATTATAAGTTAAGAAAATCTGTTTACATCACAAATATCTTTTCTTAGAATAAATAAAATTACATTAACACCCTTTATAATTATTTTAAGTACAATTTTTAATGTACTGTAATCTTACCGCGTTTTTTTTTTTTAGTAACATAAATATAGGTACTTTGTTTTTTTTTTCTTTATCAATTTTCTAATTTTCATAAAAGCTTATCATTTTTAATTTGTAAATTCTTAACCCATTACCTTTTAAATTGATGTTTTTTTAAAGTATTTCAGAGAATAAATAAAAAATTCAATTTTGTAAGTACAACACATTTTTATGTAGGTACTTACAAAAAGAATGTATAAATTATTGATTTTTTTTTTCCTGAATTCGAAAGTTTCCTCAGGATTTAAAAAAAGTGAATATATAGAAAGTGCTATATGTAAAATTGGTAGAATTTACAAGAATAGGACAACTTTTTTTAAAATGAATAATGAATATTTATGAAAAAAAATTACTCTTCTAACATTTTTCTCCGTTTTTTTTTTTTTTTTTTTTTTTTTTGAATAACAGAATAACAAGTTAATAACAATGTCATACAGAATATGAAAGAATAAAAGGATTTATTTAGCATGAAATTTTTTTCTTTTTTTTTTTTATCAAAAAGTTTATTTTTCTAAAAAATTACATTTTATTAAAAATTTAAATTTTAATGGTACACATATTTATTAATTTTACATTTTTACATATAAAATATTCATTTACATACACAAATACACATATGTAAGTAAAGTATATACGTATCTACACGTTTAATGTTTACAATGAACTGTAAAATATTGTATTTAGAGGAAATATGAATTCATAAATTTGTTATGTAAATATAAATAAATATGTTCAAAAAAAAAAAAAAAAGTTATCAGAATTCAGAATATGAATTGGAAAATAAATAAAAATTCATGAATATTTGAAAATGTTTTCGAGGACAATTGATGTTTTTTTTTTTTCACCTTCTTTGTTATCCCTAAATTACCTGTACAGAGGGGAAAAAGAAGTGAAGAATAAAGCTAATAGAGTGAAAATCAACAACAATGGCCAATACTATAAAGTACACATACGATTACATCCATATACGTGCATATATGACTTTATAATTTTTTCAAGTGAATAAAAATTTGAAAAAAAAAAGAAAATCATATTGAAAAATGTTATTTTTTTTCTTTTATTGAACTTTTGTAAATGTAATAAAAAAAAAGAATTATTCATCTTTTATTGGTTTTTTTAAACTTTTTTTTTTTTTTTTTGCTAGGATTTTATTTCATAAAAATACATACTTGTGTTTTTTTCTGTAATCAACGTCATTGAAATTGTAGAATATTCTTCACATTGTATGCACATGAAATAGGTAATTATTCTAGTGAATGATAGTAAATTTATGAAAAACGGATGCTTTTTTTTTTTGTTTTTTGAATAAAATTTCATTAATAAATTTTCATACATGCAATTATGTTTTATTTTGTTTATTTTTTTATTATCTATAAGCATACACATACAAAACGAATTTATATCTTTTTTTTTTGTTTTTTGTGTTGTTTTTCTGGTATAAACGTCGTATTGTTTATGTTATACAATATTGCACATACATAAAATTACATATTATACTTTTTAACATGAGCAAAAAAGATTTTTTTTAACAAAAATTTAATGCATATTTACTATACGCTTGGAGAAATATTTTGTGGATTACATTTTGTTTCGGATTAAAAAAAAAATATATATATTAACTTTTTTAAACTTCACATATGGATAAATAAAGCTATATATTATACTTCATAATATTATAAAAAGTCTGTGTAATCTCTGACTATTTTGTTATTTATGTTTTTTTTTTTAAATCAGATTTTTGTATATTTTTTAAATGAAATGAAGTTAAACTGAAGATATTTAAAATGGAATAATGTAAATTGATTTTTTACTATTTTTTTAATTTTTATTTTTTGAAAATGTTTTGGAATGCCTTTTTTTGTTTGTTTCAAGTAAATAGTTAATTCGTAATGTGTTTGTTTCATGAGAGTATAAATGCAAATATATTGTTGGTTGAATTTTTATATGTGAAACATAAATCTTATTGCAATCATTTCAGGATTATAGTGAGATCTACTTAAAAAAAAAGGAATGATGGACATTAAATAGTAAAGTGTATATACTATACTATATATAAATCTATATTCTTTGTTAAATAGTTTAATATGTATCTTTATGAGAGGATATTTGAGTGAATATGAATAGAATGTTGTAAGCGTAAGGAGATTTATTGTAATGTAATGATTCTTTTCAACGAGACATGAATGAAAAAAGAAAAAAGAAACAAATATGTTCTGAATACATTTGTAATTATATAATCATGTATGTTTATTTTCAGGATACTTATTTCCGAATAAAAATTTAAAAATTCAAAGTAAAATAAAACTGTTTTAATTATTTTAACTAATTGGAAAATGTTAAAAAGGTAAATTTTTCATTTATTTCGAAACGGTATAGTTTTTGTTTTGTAAAAAAAAACCAACAAAATTATAAAAAAAACAAAAAATTAAATTAATAAACTAAATAGGATTTTTAGATTATTTATTTATGTATACCTATATTTATAGGTATACGTATATATGCGTGTTTATGTATTAATTATAAAGCTATATTTACAAAAAAAAAACATATGATATTTGTATATTTAAAGAAAATTGCATAAAATATGAATTTATCTACTTTATTGTTTTATGTACCATATGGATGTTAAAAATCATCTCTGATAAATGCTTTTATATATGCGGCTATGCATTAATTACATGTTGGAAATTTCATTGTTTCAATTTATTTATGAACGTGCCTCATCGCCAGCCATTTTTTGTGTAATATAATATAATGAAAAATATAATATTTTATTAAAAAAAGAAGAAAAAATGAAATAAGCTTTTGTATTTACATATATATGTACATATACATATGTGAATATGTGTCTGATTTTGAACGCACTTAAATTAATTGGTTTGCCTTTACATATCAGATATTGCATTACAAAAACCTTTTAACAACACTTCATTGACACACTATATACATATATGTACATATATGTATTCATATATGATACAATTTATGTTTGTGTATACATGTGATAGTTATTTTATAGGATAAATAGTAGGTGTATTATAATAGGAAAATGAAAATTTTCCTTATGAAAAGGGAAATGTAGATTAAATATTATGGTATTTGTAATAAATGAAAATCTATTAATATCATCAACAGAAAAAAACCAAAAAAAAAAAAGTGATTATAATTCCGAAAACTCAATTTAATGGATGTGTAAGTCTTTATGTTAAGTAGTATGATTTTAATTAATTATAAGGCTTTTTAAAAATAAAAATACGTAAATTAAACGAAAATTACTAGAAAAAAAACAGAAAAAAAAACATAAAATAATGACTTTAGAAGCTGTTTTTCCCAGTTTAAATAAAATTATTTTTTCGGAAGTTATACCGAAACAATAAACAATATGAAAAAAAAAAACGCATAATGTTTATCTATAAAATAAATTAAAATATAAATCTTTTTAGATAAATTTTATATAGGAAAGTTATTTAATATATGTAAGTAATTTGTAAATTGATATAATTTATATTTTACAATTAAAATGACTCAATCGTTGAATTATAGAAAATAATTTTTTATTATTCACAAATTTTTATACAAAAAAGTACCTTTTTTCCCAATAAATTTTACCTATTTTTTTGAATTTTCAAAAATTTGCATTTTAGGTTAACTATATAGTCTGTGTTGGACTAATTCATAAAACGGTAATAAAAAAGCTTATATATCTCTATCTTTTTTTATAAAAAAAAAAAACAAAAACTTTGTAAATTTATTCAAAAATAAGTATTTTTATTCTATTTTACAATAAAGTAAACAATTTGGCTACTGTAACATAGTTTTTTGTTGTTGTTGTTGTTGTAGATGAAAATGCTAATGACACATTTATTTTCATATAATGGACAACATTTTTGTTGTATTTATTCTTTTTGTTAGCATTTAATTTTTATTGTACTTTTTTTTTTACAGGTTTCGCTTTAATGGTCTTTCGTAATTTTTGGCTTTGATCTTTTGTTACAACTCACCAGCTAATAAAATTAATTCAAAATCAGAAGGAAAAAAAATATAACAACAAAAAAAAAACATGAAAAAGGCGAATATGTATTTTTAGGATTATTTTTTTCTTATTTTTTTAAATCACTTTGACTAAAAACGCATAAATTTAACACGGTTATATAAAAAAAAAAAGATATGAAAAATTTATTATTTTTACAGTGAATCATGAATTTAAAATATTAAATTTTATAATAAAAAAAAAATGTTACTACATGCTTTCCGTAAAAGATAAAATTTTTAAAAGTGAAAATTTTGTAAATTAAAGTTGAACAATTAACATCATAGTTAAATTGTACTATTTTTTTCATATTCTTTTCAGAATGTATGTATGTAGTTACATTAAAAAAAAAGGACATTCATTAACATGCATGAATTCAACATTTTTTTAAAAACTTGATAACATTTAAATATTTAAAAAAAAATGTTTTCTTTGTTGAAAATATTAAAAATACGTATACAAAAAAAAAGAAAAAAAGTAGCAATAAAATTTGACTCATTTTCATTCAAATTTAACCACTTGTTGATTTTAGAAAATGAAAATATAAAAGACTGTTTTTTCTAGCATACCATAATTGATATAATATACGAGTACTGTTATAATACCTACAATATGCACGTACACATTGTACACATAAATTTTTTCTCTTGTTTTTTTTTTTTTTTGAATTTTTGCATTTTTTACTTGCTAGAAGCAAACGAAAAATTATTAACCAACTTTGTACTATCATCTACATTCAAAAGGAAGTGTAGTTGACTTTTAATAGACTTTAGTTTGTTATCCTTAAAAAAGTTTATGAAAATTGAATTTTAAAAAGGTTGAAATAAAAAGTTCAAGAATAAAAGAAAAAAAAAATTGTTGATATATGATATATATATATTTTTTTTTTATTCTAGAAAAAGAAAGGATGAGTAAAAAGTATAAAGTGAAAACTTTTTTATTTAATTTTTGTTTCAGATAAAATCAAATTAAAATCATGTAAAATATGACCAGAGATATTTTCTAGCCTTAATCCTTCGAGATCATTTATTATTAAATAAACTAAAACTTATCTTATTGTTCAATTTTTAAAATAATGTAGATACAAAATTAAATACATATCAATTAATTTTGGGCCATTCAAAAATTAATTTATTGATTAAAAAATAATTATTAACTATCGCACATTTTGTGAAAACTTACTAAAAGTTCATCTGATAAAGAGGGGGTGTACATAAGTTAAGTACTCATAAAAAACGTCCAATCTTAGTGTGTTGAAATTTGAAAATATTTAAAATTATACTTTTAGGTTTTAATTCTTACATTAAATAAAAATTACACTCGCCGCATTGTCATATTTTTATTTAAAAAAAAATTTAAGGTACTTTAAATTTATTTTCAAATTTAAAATAGTGTTCAAAATTGAATATTTTCAATAAAATTATTATCATAACACTTTAAATTGTTTTTGATATATGAAAAACTTTTCCTTCTTATGAGATAGAACAATTCTAATATTTTAACATTAAAAATAAAATGAAAAAAATAATAGAATCATTTTCAAACGTGTAAGCACTTTTTCGTTGTTGAGTGAAATCATGATATGATAAGAAGCGCTTTTTTTTGTTTTTAAAGAATATAAATGAAAAATTAAATTTGAAAAAAACAAGGTTTTTCTAACACAAAGAAAGGTGTTGGAGTATAAATTTACATATACTATATACATACATAATTTTAAGTTCAAACTTTAGAAGGTATAAGTTCAAAAAAGCCTGAAAACATTCACGTTCGCGTACAATTGTTTTGTGTATGCAATATAAGTTTTATGTTGTATTTCTTAATTCGTAATTTATATTTTCTTTATAATCATCGTTCATTTAATTGTTATTAGTAATTTGTTTTTTTAATCTTTATTTCTTTATTGTCAGTCTTTCATTATCTATATCTTCTTTGATATAGTCATCATCATAATTTATATTAAAAAGAGTTTTTCTTAATAATACAAGAATACCTAATTATGTTCTATTATACTCAATTATGTTCAACAAGTCATCTTTTGTGAGTTCTTCTATGTTTATTTTAATTTTTGTATGTTATTTAAAAGAAAATATATATTATGATGATTGCATAAAATAAAATTTGAGAAAAAATAAAAAGAGATGAAAATTTTCTTTATATAAGTTTTTTTTTTTTTTTTCATCCATTAAATTTTCAGACACATTACATATTTACACAAAAAAACTTATAATATAAATAAATTTGCATATTATTTAAAATTATGTAGAGATGAAGAAGAAATAATATATGTATAATGTATTCTATAGTTTACTGGCATCAACAGTAAACAGTATAACTGAGAATAAATGTTGTGGAATTATATATAATATATGTATAACCATGAAAATAAGATCATATATTATATTATGAATGCAAGTACAATAAATATACTTTCACCAACTTTCATATATTATTCAACTATACTTTTACATATTATTATAAATGCATTACCATAACACCATATTATCTTGAATCATTTATATAATAGAGAACAGAAATTTTCAAAATATGTAAATCTACATTTTCACATACTAGTATGTACATACATTTGCACATCAGTACTTATAAAAATGAATTCAAAATATATAATTATAATATTTCTCATACACAACCACCCACTCATCCACAAAAAAAAAACATTTACCCACAAAAATATAAAATGCCTTTTGTAACAAAAATATAATTTATATACACCATATTCTATAGAAATTCTACACATAAAAAAAAAAAACAATTAAACAAAAGAAATTTTCACTTAAAACAGGAAATATACAATATACACGTACTGAAAGAAAGAAAACATATAAAAGCATTATGGTTTAATGCAAAATAACACAACACACACACACATACATACAAAAAAATATATATACCTACAATAAAAAATAAAGGAAGAGAAAGGATATTCATTAAGCTAATCGCACTTGAAGTGAAACATGAAATCAGGATATCAACAAGCAACTGGATTCATATAAATGTTAACCCTTTTACTATTGGGAGCTATATAAGAACATCATCATCATCATCATCATCATTAGAATGTAAATGTAAAACGTGCGCTGTTGTAGAATATTGTATTATATAATTTTTTTTTCTCTTTTTTTTTTGAATGGTAAATGCGGTAAAGTCCTTTGTATCTGTACAGTTCAGTGCACGTGGTAGTTATTATTTTATTATGATACTATTTTTTTTTCTATATAGATAAGTATTTCACTTTGTTTCAATAATAATAATAATAAACGACGACACAAGGGTTTTTATACATACATATACATATAGGTACTAAAAAAAATATAATAATAATAAAGGATTCATATAATATAAAATACTGTTTAGGGAAAATAAAATATAATATTAAATGCTGTTTTAAAATATAGTATTGTTAATAGAAAATTTTCAAAGTTAAAATGAATCGTTGTAAACAGACAGAGAAAGAGAGAGAGACACACAGCAGACAAGTTGGAACATAAAATTTTTGAAATTCCTATGTAATCGTTATTATTCAATGTACATTGTATACATATTACATACATATGTATATGTACGTTAAGTTTTAAAAGATACAAAAATATTTTATTATACATAAATTGAAACAAATTTTCTTGAATTATGATTTTTTGACAATTTGCTTAATAAAGTTGGAAAATTTATTTTTATTTTCAATATTTATTTGTTTTTATTGTGGAAAAATTTATATTTTTATTGTTATTTTATTTTAAAAAGTGGTAATTTATAAAAATTTAATACTAAGTGAATTTTAGTGTAATAAATCTTCTTTTTTTTATATACTATATGAAAGCTTTAAAAAATAGGGTAAATTCAAAAAATTAATCATGACGCTGCAGTATAGCACTTATGTTATTGCAACGATTTTGTAAGTATAAATGTTGCTCTATGTTCTGACAAAATTGATTAATTCTACGACACTTTTGCATTAATGTATTAAATATTTAATTGATTAAAATTTCAATTTATAAAAAGGATTCTTTGGATTACTCCGAAGACCCAATTAGCACTAAATCGTGCTGTTTTGATACCATACACCGACACACCTCGCAGTTGTCGAGTCAAAGGGTTGTAAACTCTTTCTGTCATACATGCACCTACAGTTTAAAGTGGAATGAGAACCACTAAATTCGTTGGTAGAGAACGAATTTTATTCGTATGACAGGGCTTGGTACTAATATTTCTTGTAGTTTTTTGTGGACTTACCTTATGGTCTCTAAGCCAAGCCACCAAACTAAGCTGAGTGAACTTAGGCGGACTCGAACCCGAGACCTTCAGCATCAGAAGCCAACACACTAGTCCACTGCCGACTATTCAAGTATACTATACTATACAAGATTCGATTAGTGTATACTTAATGTTGTTAACATATTGAAAAAATGAAGACATGAATACAGTGTTAATTTTTTGAATTCAGCCAGAATTGTTTTTCTAAGATATTGTAGAATTTTCAATTATATTTGTATGAATTTTATCAGGTGGTTTAAATCTTTCTAAATGAAATATAAATTTATATTAATTTATAAAATACATACTACGTATATAATATACATAAACCTACATACTCATATTTATATAGTATACTGTAGTATATAACTAACAAATTTTCTTTAATGATAAATTATTTGTGATTTTTCGTTTTTACAACATTTTCCTTTTTACCATTTTCATTTTTCATTTATTCAAGAATTTTATTAGCTAAACTTTTTACCACATTTTATTATAACTATATGTACAGGATACTCCAGAAAAAAAAAAACCAGAATGAATTTAACAAAACAAAGTAATTGATTTATAAAGATTTATTTTGTTGTCACAGGATATTCGTCTCTTAATGATTCTTGAATTCATTTATATTCGTTTTTTACTCCTTTATTTATTTTATGTTAGTTTTTCAGTTAAATCTATTAATTTGCTTGTGCAAAAGTTATAGTTTATTTGTACTTAATTCGAATTAATAAAAATTTAATTAGAAAATATCTCATTTAATTTGATTTTCGAAAATACGTCCACAAAACTTGAATGATATTTTTTAACTCTTTCACTCGTTTGTGTCTAAATAATTAAGACTTGGTAAAATTTCATCTTTAGCTTTAAATTCTGAAAACTTTAAAATTTGCTATTTCCAATGATATAAAATTATGTGCGTAGTGTGTGCGCAGTCCATTAAAATAAGCTCGAATTAACTTGAAAATAAAACTCAATCTTTTCGGGTAAATAAGGACACTTTTTTCATATGTCATTTAAAATTTCAAGTCAATAAATTATGATAATTTGATAACTTTACTAAAATTAAGTATGTCAACGAATTAAAAAAAAATGTTTCCAAATTAAAATTAAAACAATAATTACTACTCAAAACAATAAAAAGTTATGTATTTTTTCTAAATGATATAACAATAAAAAAATAAAGTAAAATTGACAAAATAATCATACCCAATGGCCAATAAAAATATGAAAATAAAAAAAAAACAAAGTTTATCTCCAAAAATTTTAACATATGAATCAGAACTATTTTTACAGATAATATTTTTACACAATTGCAATATGCATTTTTTAATTGAGCGATAAAATGCAAAAAAAAATGTTTTTATTCTAATATTTTTGCATTGTACATATCTATGCATACGTACATATGTATGTCCTTAGGCATTATTATAACTTCCAAAAAACTAAAATATCGAATAAAAAAAAGGACAATATTTTTTCTAAATTTTTATTGATAAAAAATGAAAAACAGGACCAAAAATAAAAATCATTCAATATATTTGCAATCTATTCACCTACTAAACTTTCATGAAATTTTCAAAATACTTATATACAAATATACAAACACATACATACATAACAAATAAATATGTAGTTGAATTTTATTATATTTCAGATACGGGCAAATCGCCAATAATATTCCAGTATACTGATATCTTACAAAATATGAGGTTACAGAATAAAATGTTTAAATTTTGTATGTTTTTTTATTTTTGCTGGTTATTTTTTTTTTTTATCGTGAAGAGATAAACATTTTAAATTTTTTCTTTTCTTCTTTTTTTTCTGCAAATATTTGAATTTTGATATCTGTGTAGTCTAGTATAATAGGGTTGACATTTATTTTTTTCACTCATGGCTTGTTACCAAAATCGTTTAAACGTATTTTGTGCTGTGCTGATATTATGTATGTACATATGTACATATGTTTAGTTAAAAATGTTAAAGCACATTAGTGGTGAAATGATATTTTTGCAAATTGGCCAAAAGAATTGTATACATAGAAATATTGAATAAAAAATTTCATATATGTAAATTTATTTGATTTATTACAATTCGATATGAAAATTGATAATATGTAAGAAATTTTAGAATATAAATTTAATTTTATATGAAAATTGAAAATATCATGAGTTTATTTGAAAATTTCAAATTAGCTATATGTTCACAAATTTGTATAAATTGATAAAGGAATATTATATGAAAATTTATTATTATTATTATTGTACTCGTATGTACATATGTAGTTTTCTTTTTCAAAATTGAAGTTCTGTTGCATATTTTCCTTAGCTTGTATATATAATTAAATTGCATATATACATATATACATGTGTATTTTAGTTTTGTGTATACGAGTAGGTAATTTAAATCTTTTTTTTTTTATTATTTAAATTCTAATTATTTTGTATTTGTGGCATGTACTTTACATATTCGTAGAATTTAAGTAAAAGCAAAATTCCAATCGATATATTATTGTATAACATAATATTCAAAGAACCAATGTTTCAATAATTAAATTGCAACAATATGGAATTTCTATCATTTAATCAGAAAGAGTTCTTTTGTTTTTTGTTTTGTGTTTGTACATAAGTATATTCCCATTACCAGTACATACTTTATATGCATGTATCATATGTTATATATGCATTGGGGATAATGAATATAAAATAGAAGCTATCTTCATTGTTATTTGGCTTTATTGTACATATACATATTATGTATATTTTATGCCTAAATATATGTATGTAAGTATTGGGTTATTTGATTATATAATCATATAACCATATTATATGGTTTTTGTATAGAATATAAAGAAGTCTTTAATCTATGTTCAAAATAAATGAGAAAATGTACCATAATAAACCAAATTCAAAAATCTATAGATATATTCTTTTATAGTTAAAAAATACCAAAGTGTTCCATACAATAACAATAGTATTCCTTTTTGTCTACTTTATACTTGTATATAAAGATATATAATATATGTGTTGTGTATTTCCGATTTTCATATTATGTACAAAGATATTCAATATATTCGAATAAATAGATGCAACATATTTTGAAAATGCATAATAAAATATCGATTTTAATGTTGAAATAAGAACAATGTATCGTATTAAGAAATTTCATATTTCAAACAAATAAATGAGTTTTCAAGAATTTAAGGGCATTCCATTTTAAATCATTCAAAATGATCAAATATTTTTTTTTATTTAGTAAATTCATGTTAAATAGAATTTAAAAATTTTTGATGAAAAATTCGATAAATGCATTTGAAAACGAAGAAGAAGAAATTTCCTCGAAAATTTATTATCTATATGACAAAAGTTCCTGTTAAATTTGATATTCAGTTTTTTCAACTTGAGCTATATCAAAGTAAAAGAGTTTACTTAAGTATTTATGTTAAATAAAATGTTTCTGGTCAATTCTCTGAAAAATGATATGATATCGGCATTTACTTTTAGTACATTATTACAAATACAATATATATTTTAATTTTTTTCAAATTACATTACAATGTCTTCAGCGTTACCTTCTTTTGTCTTCTGAGTTACCTGGAATGTCCTCATGATTTTTTATTGCTTATTGTAATAGATCAATTTTATGGGTTTTCTATTGATCACTTTTTTAAAGAACATGTGTTACAACAAAACTATAAAAGTGACAATTCTTAAATACTTAACAATTCACAGAATTCTTAAAGGAAATATGTATTAATAAGATTGCGTACGAGTCTTCTGCGTTGCCGCCCTTTTTTCAGATAAATTTAACACATAAGATAAAAAAAAAATAGGAGTGCGTTATATAGCTTTAAAGGCGAAGGTAAATTGCCATAAGTGTAGAAGTATCAAGTCTCTACACTTCTATTATCCAACAATTTTTTAATAAAATTCCTTACAAAATGTCTTCTGCATTACCAGAGAATTGACCTTCTGTATCTGAAGATTTAAAAATGATTTTAAAATTCTTTAATTTTATAAATTTTTCTGTGTTTTTTTTTTTTTCAAAAATTTTATTGAAAATAATTTCTTGATAAGCTTAACCAAACTGAATTGTATGATTTTATGTGGAATATTCCAATATAATCCATCATAACAAGATACAGCATTTTAAAATGATTATGAATTTGAATGTATTCTATAATAATTATCGATTATAGGTTTATTATTGAAACTTAAATTTTCTAAATAATTCACCAGTCCAAAAATATAAAGGTAAAAATATAAATTATCTAAATGAAAATTAATAATATTCATAAAAAGGAATTTAGATGGTATGTTCTAAGAAAAAAGATTAATCTGTATTTTGAATTTGGTTCAATACAATTTTTTATTAATATTTCTTTATTTTTTTATTGTCAAAAATGAAACATAACTTTTATAATTTTATTATCAAATACAACTTGATTACCAGAATAAAAACAATAAAAATAAATTTTTTTTGTTTGTCATTTGATATAATAAAATCGAAAAGTTTAACATACTATAAATTTTTTTCTCCATATCAGAGATATAAATAGTAGAGATAAGAACTTTTTGGTCAATCAAAAATAAAAAGAAAGAAAAAAAAAAAGTAAACGTGACCTTAGTACTAACAAGCCAATCAACTTATTTAGTTTACTTTATTGTTTCTATTTTACCTCATATAAAGTCAATTTTTACAAGATATTTTTTGTTTGGTTTTTTTTAAAAAACTTCTTATAAGTATGTTCCATAAAACAAATTCATTGTATGTTATGTACAATATTTGTTTTTACTCCTTTCTTATATCTTATTCTCTAAATTGAGTTGAGTATAGAAAACAAAAAATAGAAAACTTTGTGTCCTTAAAATATGGATTTGAATTGTATGTTCACAAAAGTATAAAAAATAAAAAAACTTAAAAGACAACAAAAAAGAGAAAAAAAACTATTGTTTCTATTTTGATTATAAAGTTAGAAAATAGTTTGTTATTCTAACTTATTCCTCAATTATTTTTTTTATGTTATATTTTTTATAAATTTTATATTATTTTTATTTTATTTTAAGATACTTTTTTTATATACGAAAATATTCTTTTAAAATTGATTTCCGTCTAACAAGAGGAAAACTTTTTAAAAAAAAAAATTTTTTTTTCTGTATACTTTTTTAACAGTTTTTGACTCTTTCTCACTGCTTTTGATGTTCTATGTGTATATACATATTATACAATATTTTAAAAGCAATGTTTTTATTCATTTGGTCCTTCAAGGTAAAGTTTGTCCTTGTCTTGTCTGATTTCTCGTTTTTTAACAACGAATTTTATATATATATACAGTCGAGTTTAAAATTGAGAAGACACCTGTTTAAAATAAGGTTTTAGAAAAGAAATTCTGATTTGAAAAAAAAAAATGTTTATTATAAATATTATTATGGTAAATAAAAATACAAAGATTGACCAATATTCATGGTTAATAATAATTAAATTTATTAACCGTTAGTAATTTAAAAAAATAATAAGTTTTGAAATGACAAAATTGAAATGTCCTCTTAATTTTGAACCCGACTGTATAATGTATATGTATATTAAAATAAGTTTATCTATTTCAGGCTAACTTGGACTCAAAAAATGTGAATGATGATAAAATTGAAAAAGTAAACAGAAAAAAAAAAAACAGTTAGTAGCTTATTTCGAACACAATATCCTTCTGATTTTTATATGTAATATGAAAAGGAAAAGATGAAAAAAAAAAAAAACAACAAATACATAAAATTTGGAACTATAAAAATAGGAAAAAATAAAATTATAAAATGAAAAAAAAAAAATAAATATAACGAAAATAGAAAAGTAAAAGAAGTGACAAAATGACGAAGTTACTTAATTCGAAAAGTTTTTCGTAAATTCTAAGGATGGTTCATTTGTAACAAATTTTTGTTATGTGTTTATATATATTTTTTTATATTTTAGTTGTTGTTGTTGTCAAGAGTTGTTTTGCTTAATACTTCTTCTTTTTTCCTTTATACATAGTTAGCAATTTCGACATTAATATAATACAACTTTCTAGGACTAAAATATGGAAGATAAAAAAAAACAACACAACAAAATCAGGAAATATATTTTTGACTATGAAAATATACAGTGAGAATTGTTGTTCTACATATAATTTTATCCAGACTTTTTTAGTTAATATATGATATTTTATATTTTGTATATATTGTATCGTACATAATAAAAGAAGGGTTTGGTCAATGTAATACAATAAAAGGAAAAATTTCTATAATAAAAAATAAAATATATTTGTATATATATATAGCATATAATATTCATTGAAAGAAGGACGATGAAAAAACTTTTCACATTAAATGACAAAAAATTAAAAAGGAAAAGTTTTTCAATTCAAAAACTAAATAATATTGAATATACAGTTAATATACTCATGATGTAGACCTAACAAGACGACACAGATGCAATTTTCAAATAGAATATATAATTAACGTACCTATTTCAGAGCAAGGGAAAAATTATTATTATTTTCTTTCTGTTTTTTTGTTTTTCTGAACGATGGTACTTAACTTGAATTGCTAATAATCATTAAGGAAAAAAAACAAATAAAACAAAAAAAGTTTTAATGATATGGAATTACAGACATGTAACAGAAAGATAACAGAAAATAGTGTAGTGGTAAATACATGAATATAAAAGAGTTAATTTTTTAGAGAAATCTATTTATTTTGTTAGATACAAAAATAGTTTACGAGCTTAATCAAGGTTTATTATATACTAAATAACTTTTTTGTTTTCTCGTTAATCTAAAGAATTTAATGAATTTAAAAACAAACAGAATATAATAGAAGATGTTATTCTAAAAAAGCAGCTTAATTCAAAAACTCATATGAGTTTGGAACAAATTTGAACATAAAATTGATCGAACAGAATTCTTCAAGGACGAAAAAGGGTTTTCCTTTGCTTGGGAAGAGAAATATTATTTTGTTTTTTCTTTCAAAAGGAAAATTTTCTTGTCTGGTTTCTGTTTGAGGAACTTTTATATACTTACTTATAAATAATCCTTTGTTTAGAGAAATAAAAAACAAAATTGATCCTATCTTTTCTATTTACTTTGAAAATTAAATGCTATTACTGAAGATTTTCGAAAAATCGATATTTCTTTCCAAAAAATTGTTTATTCAATTTTCATGCATTATTATTTTAACATTGCATTATAAATATATCTAAAAGCTATAGTCCGATAATACTATATACATTACATTTTATATTTTGGTTTTAGTACACACATCTTCTTATTTATTTACAAAAAAAGTTTTAAAAACAGCATACAAAAATTTGAACTTTATAAAATTTATAAAATGTAATAGGATTGAGGTTTTAATAGTATTAAAAATTCAATTTTCTTCAAATTTTCATGTTGCATGAAACGAATTTGAACCCTTTTTATATACTTAACAAAATTTTCTTATTTCTAAAATAAAATGTATTTTTTATTATAAAATTTGAAAAAGTTAAAAAAATAAATAACATTTTAAATTTTGTAATAATGTTTAATTTTACTTGCCATAGTTACATACTCGTATATCCTTTTTAAAGCTTTATTTTATATATTATATTTTTAAAACTACACATTTAAATTTATTTGTTTAAATGTATTTCTTGCATGTTAAAAATAATTTTATTTAATTGTACATTATATGCTTTTATTTATTTATTTTCATATACGTATTTAATAGAAACCAAAAAAAAAAAAAATTAAATTTTTGTTAGAATAACAAAATCCTTTTCTTTCATCCACTCATGAAAATTTCACCAGCCGCACATGAATAGCATCATGAATAAAATGTTCTCAAGCTTAGAGCTAAAAGTTTATTTATAGCTTGTCTTGATTTATAGCTTCTAATAGAGAAAAGGTTTTTTTTCCTTCTGTATCGTATATGTTTTATTTTATTATTCCTTTTATTTTATTTTATTTCGTATTTTTTTTAGTATCCTTTTTTTTATTCTATCAAAATATAAAAACTGTAACAAAATCAATTTTATTTCCACGTTTCAAAACAAGAAAAAAACAAGAATTGTTTTTCAAAACTGTTTAAAATGGTCCTTCTCGAAGGAATACTTTTTGATCTTTCTAAATATGTTCATATACTAAAATGTGTATTAAGAGAATATATTTGTTTAAAAAAAAAAGGAGAGAAAAAAAACTGTTTTAGAATTAGGGAAGAAAAAAATAAAAAAATAAAATTGTATTAAATGTTTATTTTTTTTTCTAATGTTGTTGAATTTGAGGTAACCTAATTCTAAATTTTATGTGTGCAAAATAAAAAAAAAAAAATAAAATAAAAAAAAATACATAGAAGGTGTATGGAAAGCTTAAAACCGAATGAATGAGAAGGGTGTCCATAAAATAAACATAAAACATGTCAATGTTATGTGTTGCATATAAATACATATATAGTATGTATGTATAATTTTTTGTGTATACATATAAAAACGTTTACATTATTATCCTTTAAAAATGTATATAAATATACATAATACCTACATAAGCACTTGTATTTATTTTTATTTTTTTCCAAAGCCATTAAAATGTCTTTACCTTTTCCAACTTAAAATTCGTGGGTTTTAGAAATTTAAGGATGAGAATATAACAAAAATTAGAGTTTTTATATGTTTATAAACTTTCTCTCTCTCTCAAGCATATGGTGTTGAATGTTGAGTTGATACTGTTTAAAAAAATGAAATAAAATAAAAGTGATCTAAAAAACTGAAAAAGAGGATATAAGGATGAAAAAAAAAATTGTGGGTGAAGGATGAGTATTACGAAGGTAAAGCAAAATGATCAGCAAAACTTATGGGTTCTCAGATGTTTGCTTTTACTCCTAATGAAAACTTTGTTGAATATTTACGAGTATTTTCCTTTTGTGTAAGCACTTTTTTTTCGTGTATTTTCTTGGTTTTTTTTTAAACACTCCTATAAACACACCTCCTATTTAGAACTTATAGAATATTTATTTCCATTTTACTAATTCTATCAATCATTGTCTTTGCAATATACATATACATATGTGTATATGTTTGTAACAAAATATATATGTAAGTACAAACCATGAATGATAAAATTCTTTTATTAAATTTAAGACAGATAAGCTAATGTTCTAAATTACAAATACATATAAATAGATTTTCATGAGTTTTAAAAGTTTCATGTTAAAAATTGTAAATTTATTGTGAATAAAAACGAAGTACCTAAATTAAGATTTATGACCATTTTATTTGAAAGAAAAAAAAAATAATGTAATAAAAGGAAAGGAAAAAAAAACTATTATCCTTTTTAAAATTTTTACAAAAAAATCCATTTACAACTAGATTTTTTCTACATGAATGAAAATAAAATGAAATTTAATATGCAAACATTTTGAATTTTTTTTTGTTTTATTTCACGTTTTCTCTTCTAAAATAGAATACACCTTAACCACAAAATAAATCAGTTTATTATTATTATTTTTTTCTTTTTGCTTCACATATGGAATTTTATAGATTTTGTACTTTTGAAATGTTCGGTAGAAGAGAAAGTTCTATATTTTCTTTATATACATTTTTCCTTTTTTATAACGACAACAAAAATTTCCTTTTACTGACATTTATTTTCATCTATTTCTGAAAAAAAAGTAAGAAAGAATGAAAATTCGTAAAATGAATATCCTTTTTAATTTTTTTTTCTCAAGTGCTTTATATGCAGTGAAAATAAATGGAGTCTTCAAGAATCCTGTTTTTTTTGTTATTGTTATTTTGTTCTGTTTAACATATTGCATTGAATGAAATAGGTAAGAAGAATCACGTATTTTAATGTTTTTTTTTTACTATCGAAAATATGTATAGGTACTCTGTAAAATTGAAATATCTATTTGAATAGTTTTTGAAGGGAAAAAGAAATAAAATATTATTTTATATAACCGCTCTTTTCGAACTGATAAATTGCAATTTTTTGTTTGTTTGTTTATTCATTTAAACGAGAATCTTTAAAATGTATATTTTTATTATATTTACCGTTGAAAGAAGACATGAAAATTTTGATGTAAAAAAATTTTTAGTATATGTAAGAGTGTAATTTTTATAAAATAATGTAAAATTTCCTTAGAAAAGTTTAAAATTTTTTTTTTTTTAAGTGTCACAAAAACACAATTTCTTTTATTTACAAAAAATATTTTCAAGATATTTTTTTTTTTTAAATTTTATGATTTCTTAAAATCTAAAACAAAATTTTGTGAAAAACAAGTTATTACAAATTATTTTCAATTTTTAAATTTACTTTAATATTTAAGTATTTTTTTTATCGGCACTTATTGTCTACAAATATAATTATTTTTTCCTTCCATATGCACTTTAGCATTTTTTACAAATATTCATAAGATTTTAAATTAACCTAATTTTTTTTTCTGTACTACAAAGGACTTATTTCTGTTATTTTTCGTTTATTTAAATTACATGAATTTTTTTGTTTACCTTGTAATATCTCTTGAATTTCAATAAGACTTTTACCTTTTGTTTCTGGTAATATAAATATAGAATAGAATGCACCTAAAATTGATATACATGCATACATCCAAAATGTACCAGCCGTTCCAAAAGATTTTTTAAAAAAACCATATGTACTTGTTACAAAAAATGCTAATAACCAATTTGTTGTACCAGCTATTGAACCAGCAATACCCTTAATATCTGGTGGAAATAATTCACCCATCATAATCCATGGTACTGGACCCAAACCAATTGCAAATATAAAATTGAATGAACATAATAAAAGTATTGGTAGCCATCTAATATTAACAAGAATTTCTCCATTATTATCTTGAATATAAAAGTATGCACCTAAAATAGCAGTAACAACACCAAGTAATGCTGAAGAAATAGCTAAACATATTTTTCGACCAAATCTATCGATTATTGATAATCCAACTAAATTGGCAGCAATCTGCATAAATCCAACCATACTAGTTGCAGCTCCATCAGGAATGTTTATTTGTGCAGTCTGTAAAAACATAAAAATAAATTTCAAAAGAATAAAATTCAAAAATAAAAGATTTTTGTTTTTATTTTGTGTTCTTACATGAAATACTTGATTAGTGTAAAAAACAACAACATTAATACCACATAATTGCTGGAAAAACATTAAACTGCAACCAAAAAATACTGCTTTTATTGAATCTTTTCGTTTAAGTGCATTCCAAACATCACGTATATTCGTTTTTACAGTGTATTCATCCGATTTTAAATCATTAATTTCCTTTTGATAATTGCAGTTTTTACCTTTTAACCATTTCAATGCTTTTATTGCTTCATCCTTTCTGCCATTGTTTAACTTTTTTTTTTTTTAAATGTTCATGAAAACAAAATGAAAAATTATAAATAAATAAATAAATTAGAGGAAATTTAAAATAAAACAATAATAATAATATAATTTTAAAATTTGACCTACTTACCAAATACATTGGAGATTCTGGTAAAAATGTAAAACATCCTAAAAATATAATTGGTGCAAGTCCAGATAATAATGTAATCATGAATAATGATAATGGCCAACCAATTAAATAAATTAAAAATATTCCTATTGATAAACTCAATTGAAAGAAACTTGTTAATAATCCACGTCTATTTTTACTAGCAATTTCAGCAATATACATTGGTATTGCTGTACAAAATGCAGATGCAGTTATTCCCAATATAAGTCTTCCAATATATAATAATGTAACATTTGTTGCACAATATAAAAATGTCCAACCAAATACACATGGGAATGTTATTAAGATAATAGATAATTTTCTACCATATCTATTTATTAAAAATCCCATTGGTATGCATGCAATACCAGCACCTAATGTCATAATAGATGCAATCCAATAAAATTCATTTTCTGTTACAATAAAATCAAATTCATTATCTTTAACTAATCTTGGTTCTGCTGGTGCTGACCAACCCAATGAAAATCCAACAATTAATGATCCCATTGCGGCAATAACAGCAGCCACATACTGTGGAAATATTCTATCTTCAACAATCATTTTCATTTAATACTTTTTTTTTCTTCTTGTTTTTTTTTGTTTAACAAATTTTAATTTAAATAATCTGTAATGAAAAAATTTCAAATTAAGACCATCTCAAGTAAATAAAATTTGTAAATTGATGATGAAATTGGAAGAATTGAATTAAAAAAATAAATAAAAACAATCTTTACAAAACCACAAAATTATTTCAGTTATTCAAGAATTGCTTTTTACAATTTTTTTAATTACCTGTTTAAAATTAATTTATTGTGTATTAATAATTGTTTTTCATATTAAAAAAAAAAAATTTATTCATAATTTTTATTGTTGTTTTTTCTATTGTTATCTTACAGATTTATAAAAAGAAAAAAGAAAAAAACAAATTAATTAATTTTTGTATCTTTTATCGAAAAATCAAGAAGCTTAAAAAATTAACAATTTTTAATAATAGTGAAACTGTAATTAATTTTTTTAAAAAAATCATTTTTATCATGAAATTAAATTGCATTTTATCATAAATTGAATAATAACACAAAAAGTATGTAAAATAATAAAATATTATTTTATAACCAGAATGTTTGTTTATACTGAATTAAAATTTAATTGAAATTTATCAACATGAAAATATGATTAATATTATTACAATGCCAGCAGATATATTGTACATATAAAGATATGTATAAATGAATTTATATTGATAGATAAATTGAAAATTTTATACATATATACAATATTCAATTCATAAAAGGTATATTCTACATTTTTAAAGGGTGATTGAATAATTGAAAAAAATTTTAATATTAAAATATTTATTCTATTGTAAATTTTTTATTGAAAAGTCGATTAATTTTTTTTTTTTTTTGGTTTTTTATTTTGAGTATTTATTTATTTAACAAAAAACTTTAATAAGAAAAAAATAACAGAAAAAATAGAATTTCTGAATGAAAAAATAAAGATATGAAATTTAAATTTTTTAAATCTAAATTCTTTTTTCAAGTGTTCTGACAAACGCTTACTTAGCAGAAGACTTATAGCTTTTATAAATATTTAAAAAAATAATTATTTAAAACATTGACGGAGGCGCTTAGTTTACTCTATTGGGCGGCGGAAATTTATCACAGTCACCACCGACGTTAAAGTGTTAAGTGTTTTTGAAAAACCAGCTTTAAACCAATTTACGTATAAGTACATATACCTAAAAAGGTGCACACTAAAAGCGTCATTTGTTTTAAAAGCTATATTTGTTTTTATACAGCAATAAAAAAGGTTGAATAAAAATTTGGTAAATAAAATATTTTTTGCTCACTATTTGTAGAAGGTTGATGTTCTATAAAATATTTTTTATTTATTTATTTGGTTAAGCTGTTTATATTCTTATGTTAATTCATTAAAAATTTTGTCAATTAGAAAATGACCATATTTTTTAAAAACGTATGTCATTTAGATTTGATTGTTTTTTTTAAATTAAAAGACGTAGAAATTTTTTTTTGATTGATTGTAAAAGGTATTTGTAATCTGAATTCAGATAACCTTAAGAATTTTTATATTATAGACAAATCAGTATGGGGTCATAATTCGTTAATAGACATTATTACGCACATGATATGTTACGCAGCATAGCAAATATTTTAAAAAATTGTTTTCACAAAGAATACAAACGTTTTATGGAACGAAGTAAATAAAAAATTGAGTTAAAAGAAAAAATGTAATTAAAAAACTATTTTTTTTATATTTATATCTTTCTACGTTATTTTAATTATAAATTGATTATAATTTTTTTGAATAATTAATTCATTATTTATTAATTTAATTAGATTCTATTTCTTAATAAATTGAGTATAAATTATCTTAAAATAACATCAATTAATTTGTAATATGAGAAATATTTTAATGTTCATTCATAAAATATTCTAATTCAATATATGTACATATTTCAATTCACGTATAATGAATATATTCAATAGAATTTATCATAATGCTAGATAAACGTGAATAACACAAAATAGTTCTCATAGTTACATTATAAATTGTTTTAATAAATGAAATTCGCGGGAAAATTACATCTTTTATAAACTTAATTGAGAATAAATTCATGTATGTATTAAATTTTAAAAATAAATTAGAAGAAAATATGTTTATAAACTTTTTATCTGAAATGTTTATATACATGTTTATAATGTGAAAGTATTAACGTATTAAAATAGATAGAAAAGAATGTGTTTTTGTTGTTGTTATTTGACTTTTTTATTTTTAACTTAAGTCAGAAAATGAAAAGTCACTTTATTTAATATTAAAATTTCAAATTTTCAATTATATATGTATGTATATATATAAATCTCGCATATTCGATTATTGTGGCATAGTGTCAATGCCACACATCAAGAAATGGAAAGTAAGCATAAAAGAGTGAAGAAACACAAAAAAAAAAGAATAAATAAAACACTTTCATAAGTATTTAGGTACCTAAGTATAATTCATTTAAAAAATGATCGAATGGAATAAATAGAAAGACTTTTAGTTTTTGTCATATGGTTGTTTTTTTTTTGTACATACTTAATTAAGAAATTTTTTTATTTTTAAATTTTTTGTTTGGCAACATAACAATTTTTCAGACTGTTTGATATTTTTTTTCTCTTTTTTTTTCTTCACATTTCATATGTTTATTATTTAATCACATACATACATATTGTGAGAACTTTTACTTACATTGGTATTACGTTATATTGTATGATTATTTTTATATGATATTTCAATTGTTTTAAACATTTATTTATTTATTTTTTCACTTAGTAATGTAAAATTAAAGCACAGGTAGTCTAAATCAATAATATCGTTAAAAATATAATAAAGTTAAAATTCTTTCATCACAATCTTGCATTGAACTTTCTTTGACAGTTTAATCGATTAAAACCACATAGGTAATATTTTTATTTTCACTGTTATCTAAATTTTAAATCCATTTAATTGTAAAAAAATATGATAATCACAAATGAAAAAAAAAAAAAAAAAAATACTTGTATGTAATAACAATTTATTTCACAGTTTTCATCCGTTGATCGTATAGTTTATACGTACGAATTATTATTGAAAATAGAAATGTTAAACAAATTCAAATTTTATACGATCGTATTGGCCGCACTTTGTTAAAAGCTTTTTAAATGAACATTTTGTTTTTTCTTCTAAAAGTAAAATTAAAAATAAAAAAGCTTCAAAATATTTGATCTATTCAATTTTTTTATTGTTTGGTTGTACAAATATTTTACTATACAAAAAAAAAAAAACAATATTTTTTAATTAAATTGAATTGTTTTCTATTTTTTAAATATTTTAACATTGTTTATTAAATTCTCATATCATCTAAACGCCTTGTAAAAATTTACATCAATTATTTACAATAGGTACCTTGGAAAATCATTGATACACATTTTTATTTTTATTTTATTGTAGAACGAAAGATAACATTGAAAAATCATTTTATAAGAATTTTCAGATAAACGATTTATTTACATTTATTACCAATTAAATGCAGTTATATTTTTGCAAAAAAGTAATTTTCGTTTGACATTTATCACAGCTTAAATCAAATGTATTATATATTTTTTAAATAATAATAGTAACACGTTACCAATATCAAAAAACGTGATGTGATCGTATATAATCGATATATTGTGTATACAACGTATACTTTCTTTGTACATTTATGTGCCGGTAATTAAAGTGTTGTAATTAAACTACTTATTGTATTATTTAAATTATGGGTATACTATGCACTTTTTTTTACTTTTCTTTTTCTTTTTTAAATAAAATTTACATAAGAACATAGAAAATTTAAATAAATAAATAATAACGCGTATTTGACGTGTTAATTAAGTAATTACAACAAATATTATTTACTTAATTTAAAATAAACAAAGAATATGAGAAAATACATAAATACGGAATCAGGTCAGTCAGGTTTTGATTTAGTAAGGTCAATTCATTATCATTATCATTAAATACAGGTACATACATATGTATATTGAATTTTTAGTTTAAAAAATATTTTATCAAAGGTAATGAGTGGTGATTTTTTATCGGTAATTATTACACATACAATACAGCATGTGCACATGTGTATCTACTTATGAGTACTTATTTTTATGTATGCATATACATATTTTACTTATCTCATGTGGGTGTGATTTTCAAGTTGAAAGTCAATGTCTTGTTTTCTTTTCTACAAACTAGTTAGAAATTTTTTTCTCACTAGCTATTTAAAAGTTATTTTAAATTTGTTGTGATACGAGTATTACAAAAATATTTTTAAAAAAGTTATCTCAAAACAATAGACTTTTTTTTTTTGGGATGGTTTTTACGTTAAACAAGTTTGCGATATTATTTTAGAACCGGATGTTAATATAGATTGTAGAAGAAAGAAGAAAAAAATTGTTAAAAGATTTATGATCAAGTCTTTGAAATTTTAATCGTCAAAATTTCAAGCTTTCAGTTTCAAAATATGAAATGCCACGAAAAGTATGTTAGGCTCTTAAACGATCCTTCAACTCAAGCCTCGCACGATATTTTATTTCACATAGAGTTTAGAATGTTCTAAAATACGAGTGAAGTCTACGTTGATTGGTCAAATTTTAATAAATCCTTAATTCTATGGTAGTAGTAGTAGTAGTAGCAATGAAGTTAATAAATTCTCATAATAATTTTTAATGCACTTAACAACATTATTTAATGATTAAAATAAACATACTAATAATCCATGGCTTATTTTAATAACTTAAAATTTCTGTAACCTACATAAAACAAAAATCAAATAAAATGTTTTTAACTTTAAGTTGTTTCTTATTTTTTATTATTTTTGTTAAAACTAAAGAAACAATATAATTTATAAACTTTGGTATAAATTTAATAACTTGTTGATTCATATAACAAAGTTCTATTATATTAATAAAAATAAATAAATAAATAAAAAAAAAACAGAAAAAAAATACATATATATTTATAATCACAAAATACTACATAAAATTTCATATGTATGTATATTGTATATGTACTTCAATATTATTATATAAACACACACAATATGTTTTCAAAAACACAAAGTTCATTTTAAACTAGGATAAAGTTATTAATGTTGTCTAGTTATATTATGGTGTTAAAGTTTCCTTCTAGCCATTCAACTAGGATGTTTCAATTTTAAAGTTGTAAAAGATGAACTTTTCTGAAAGTGTTAAATTGTATATACTCGTATGTATTTGTAAAATGTTTATAGATACTCATATGTAATACTGTATGTATATACACTATTTTTATTGTTACATATATTTATAAAACAGTAGAAAAATAAAATGTAATATAAAATGAAAATATGTGCATAGTGAAAATAAGTTTCAAAAAGTTTTCATTTTGTCTTTGTTATTATTCTATTTTATTTTTTATTTTAAATTTGTTTTTTTTTTCAAATAAATAAGTCTTGAACTAATATAATATAGATACAAGATAATAATTTACAAACACAAACACACAAAAGTTAAAAATATACTACATATATGCATACACAAAAATTTAAAAAGTTATAAAAACAAATAATGAAAAACAAAAGATGAATGTTTTATTTTCTTGTTTTTTTTATTTTTTATTATATTTTTTAATTTTTAGTAAATAGGATTAAATGATTACATTGATTTTATTTTCAGATAAAATTATAACATTGTGTTGGTAAATTAATTATATACATAAATATATTTCTTAGAATGCATGATAGAAGGATTAAAACTAAAAGTTATTATTATTTTAATAATTATTTTATATTTATAATTTTTAATAGAAATACATAGTACATACGTGCTGGAGGAGAGGGGTTTAAAAATGTTTATGATATAAGAACGATTAACAAGGATTTTTTTAAAAATTTTAGTAGAATTAGTAGAAAGGATTTTATTATTTAATGACAATGCATGAAGTGCACGTCTCAGGTTGTAATCTAAGTATAATTGTAAGGTGTAACCAAAGTGTTAAATCACAGAAATGAATTTTTTCATCATACAATATTGACCTAGTCTCCACTATAGTATTTTTATTTTTGGAAGTCAGTATTGTGCTTATGGAGGCAGTACCCGATGAGTTTTTTGCCTTGGTAATATTTAATTTAAAAGATTTCCCTCGATTGAAATTGAGATCTGATCACCCCACCCCACACATGAGACAGATTTATTCAAACGCAATGTAAAAGAATATAGAAAAATATGCCTATCTTGCCTGTACTGACATCCAAAAATAAAAATAGTATAACTATTTTTCATTCTAAATAGCCAAAATACATTGGTAGGAATGCGCTAGTTGTAACAATTTTTTTCCTACTTGGTATAATTAGAATAGTCTAAAATAATTTTAGCTGACGGTTGTAATACACTCATACTCGTTACAACTTGGTCGTGCCACCATCAGGTGTATTTTCAGGAGTTGTTAAAACCGGTTATAAACTCGTTGGCGACGGTGGCAGTAGTCCTAGTCTATTCTCAGCTAAATAGTGTATTGTGAAACTATGGGTAAATTTTATTCAAAAATTGTATCTACATTATAATACTTTTTGATTTTATCATGTATGAAAATCAAACTTGCTGCTAGAAAGGTTTCGAATATATGATTTTGTTTACTAGATTTAAAAATTAAAGGAGAAAAAAAACGAATTAAATAGATTTGATGATCAAAGTTAGAAGGTTTATAAATTTATGTGCAAAAATTCGATATTTAAAATTAATATCTGAAAACAATTCTACGTAATCCTTAGAGATAAGATTTATATGAATCAGTGTCAATTTTTCTAATGATAAAAAAATTCTATATAAAAAAATAGGTTAGAGGAGAAAAAAAAAACATGTCAGTAAATGAATATGTGAAAAAATAGAGATTTCATCATATTTCTAAGTCAGTTTATATTTTATACGTTTTAAATTTGATAAATTACAAATATTGGAAATTTATTTCAATAAAAAAATGAATTGAATGGGTATGTGAAAATACACCTGAGACATTTGAAAAAAAATTATTTATAGGTACATATATGTATGTATGTAGAAATGAGTATTTATTTATCATCACAAAAAAATATTTATATTTATATTTTATTAATAATATGTTGTTACTTTTCAAACTGAATGAGAACAGGGTGAAAATCTATAGGAAAAAATAGGATATTTTTGTTAAGTCATTCCACTTCATTTTTCTTCTTCCATTTTATTTTCTCTGAAGTACTTAACCTAATAAAATGTTAGGGGATAGAAAAATTTATTTTTTTTTTCATTTTTTTTGATCAATATTTTCTTAGACACCTGGTAAATAAAAATTTTTTTTTAGTACATATGTATGTACATAACTTTTTGTATAAAAATTTGTGTTTTTGAAATTTCTTACGAAGAAACAAAGTATTTTTTTTCTTCTATAAATTATTTGATTTTTTAACTTCAAATACATAACGGCAATAATAAGGTTGAGCAATGTTTCTACTTAGTTCTGAATAATGTGATATTATTAAGCTTAACTTGAGCTTAATTTCAATAACTTATTTTTTTTAATATCACATTGTTCAAAACTAGAAGCATTCTCATTTGAATCCAACAAAAGCAACCGTGATATTCGGAAGACAAATTAAGAACAGACAAGATTTGGAAGACAGAAGATCGTGGAAAGCTTTCCAAATAGAATATTTTGCAAAAAACGTGTATACAAGATGAAAGTTCTTTGAGAACCAAAAAATTAGGAAAAATTTAAGTAAAAAATTTATTTCAAATTTAACTGGTTATAGAATAATCCGTTATAATTAATAAAAAAAAGACAGATTTTTTTTTTTTTAAACAAAATGTGTTAATGGGAAAAAATATTCATTATTATGGTATTCATAAATTTTTTTCTTCTGATAATAAACTGTTATAAATGATCATTATCATTTTATATTTATGAAAACAATTTATCATACATAACAACGTATACGTACATACTCGTATATGCTAAAAAATAAATCGTTTTTTCTTTCTTAAATCCTATCCTTTCTTCAAGATAAAAGTAAAGTACGAGAATTATATGAGTATAAAAGAAAAAATCTACATCAGGTAAAGCATTATAGAAAAATGAAATGTATACATTATAATATATTGTAAGTCATGTATGACTTGCTATTAGGAAGGTGTAAATTGAAATAAAATTGCCTTACAGTATATTTCTCGAAGATATTATCATAAATTTTATTCTTATATGTATATATGCATAAACGTACATGAATGAATGAAAATATATGTACATATAAATTTTTTTTTTTTTTTTTTTTTTTGAATATAATACATACATGATGTTATCTTATCATTTATTCATATGACTGCACTCAAGATACATATTCAAATTTTGAAGATGATAAAAGATTCCCGGTTCTAGTTATTTCAACCATCTAGCCCAAAACCATTATTTTCTTTATCATCCTTTCACTCCGCCGTCATCATCATTATCATCATCATCATCATCACAATTCATACCAAAATGTTTTTAAGGATATAAAAGCAAAAAAGCTATCTTTCAACAAAGTTTCTCTATTTCAATGAATAAGAGTACTTCATACTTTTTTTTCTCTTATTATTATTATTTTTTTTTTGTAAATTTAAAGGTGAAGTGGTTGTAGAAGGGAATGATGAAGAAAAATAGAAATGTATATGTGGTAAAATGATGAAGAAAACTCGTGATGAAAGATTAAATTTGTATAGCTGATGCTAAAGTTGAGTTGAATTTATTTTTTTTTGCTTTCTTTTTTCATTATCATGCCTTGAGTTTGTCAAATGCTATACGATGACAGAATTTACGATGATAACAACTTTATGAAAAGTAAAGGATAAATTATATCTATGTGTGTGTATGTGTATGTATATAGGATATAAGAAAAATGAGAATGAAAAAAAAAATATGATAAGATTGAATACCTATATATGCATGTAGGTATAATAATTTACATTTATAACGATTGAATGAGATGATTTGAAAAGAATAAAAAAAAAAACAGAAAAAATAAAAGAAAATTGTAACTATAGAATACACCACAAATACCATTAAACCATTGAATTTCCATTTCTGGTGCTTAAAAACCTCTTATCCAGCTATCATTTGTTTAAGTATATTATACTGATGGAATTATGAATCTTGAAAGTACTTTAATAGTCTACTATATACTACGTATATTATATATATACCATGGAAAATAGAAAATTTTCTTTGATTATACATGAATGCTGGTTAACACGTGCCCTTCGTAATTTAATGCAAAAGAGAAGAAAAAAAAATGTATAAAACAAGAATAATTTGCATTCAATGTTATTAATGTAAATTTTCTTAATCTTGAAAATAAAGAGGAAAAATATTATTAATTTATTTAATTACATAATAAGTAATAAAAGCATATATTTGTAATAAATGTAATAATAATTCAATTGATAATATTTATATTTATTTTATAAGAGAATACAATGAAAGGATAAAGTTGATATAATGGTCAAAGGATGTTATTGAATTCAATTACACTAATTAATTTAGCATTTTAAATAAAATACTTGAGATTGAATTTATTTCTTGTTTTGTTTTGTTTTTATTATTTAAATTGAAGAGTAATTTCATTTGAATATCAAAGAAAAATAATAATTGACTCTTATATGAATTGATTTTTATTTATTTATTTATTTTTTTTGAAGATGATGACTGACTTTATTGAAATGAAAATAAGAAAATTCTACTTATTGGAAGGAACTAAATTAAAAATAAAATAAAAAAGGGTTAAAAAATTAAAATGTAAATTTTCATATGTGTTTAATGAAAAACTTGAAGAGTAAATATTTTGAATTCAAGGCAAAGTAGTTCGAGTAAAAAATAAATATCTTAAAATTTTAGTAAATTAGAAATTTATTAATTGAGAAAACTTTGATTTCAACCCATATTTCGTGTATTGGAAAATTGATTTTTTTAAATTTTCATTTGCTTAATGGGATTTTGCCAGTTTCATGAATATTCTGTGACGAGTGTACAATGTACATATATGTGTCTGACTGAATGAAAGTCATACCAAATTATGTACTTTTTTTTTTTAAAGGAAAATTTTTATTTTGTTTCAAGTTACTATTATTTTAAGTCTTTTTGAGAATGTACCACAAGTGAAAATATGTAAAGTCCAATGCATTTTAGTTTATTTGAGTGTTGAGTTTTTTTTGTTATCTAAGTTTTTACTTTAATATTATATATGTAATTGAAATATTTAACTTTTGATGATGTAATTAAATATAAATAAAATTGGTAGATGAAATTAAAATTTTCAGACGAACAAACTTTATTATTAAAATAAGACAAGTTTTGTAAAAAACTGAATAGTTTATTTACTGTTGTACAAAAGTTTGTTTTTTAAAATTTTAACTTTGTGTTTTTGCATTTTTTGAAAGAGAAAAAAAAAGAATAGAAAAAAACATTAATTATTAAACTTTTTCACCCTTTATTTTTTTCTTTGATCCTAAAGTGTTCTTGTTGAATTCTGTATATATATATATATATATTTGTATATATGTATTTTTTTTTTTCATTTTTGGCGGTAGTAAAAAAATTAGTAATTTTTGTTTTAGTGTCTAGTTGAAAATTTAATAAATTTATTTTTAACTTTGAAGAAAAGTCTACACTATTTTTTTTAATTTTTTCAAAAGTTATTGTTCAAATAATTTTTATGTCTGTCATTAAAAGTTTATATATAAAAACAGAATTTTTTGAATTATTTATATAGATGTATAAAAAAAAAAAAATCTGTATTTACCGTAGAGAAAATTGTTGACAAACTTTTTATATTAAAATCTATTTTATATGAAATTTACATGATTTTAAAATTAACCATTTAAATGATTTCTTGTATAAATATATACCACATATCTATATGTATGTAATCAGATATTTTATTCATAACAACACGTTTTTACAGATTATTTCAATTCTAATTCATAAATTTTGAAAATTATTACAAGTACCGACATTTTACAAATGACTACTTGAATGGATTTTATGATCTTTTTCTATCTCTCTTTATATTAATTTAGGGTTTTTTATAGTATATGAATTATTCAAAAATCATATACCTACTTCTGCAATTCATCTGTTTTTTTTTATTTTTCATTTTTTAGTCCTTTTATATTTTGTGTATACATACATATATGTATTTGTGTATGTAGGTATATATTTATTACATTACAACATATAATCTATGCATACGAAAATAAATTGCATATATGTACTTTGAAAATCATTAAAGTTTGCGGTAAATTTATCACGTTTTCAAATGGTTTAATGAAGTTTATTGTACAAATATATAAAATTTTTTTTATAATATGTATATGAAATAAAAAATATTATATGTATGATTTTTGTATTCTAAATAAAATTTAAAACTTTTCCATTATATGTATATACTTATGTATGTAAAATTAATTTTAAAATATTAATGGTCGGTTTAACATCCATAGTTCAACTACAAATGTCTAAAATTTTTCTTAAATTATATTTTTTTACTTATGATAAGTTTCAGAAAGGTCAATGCTCCAGCTAGGGTTGTGGTATTATAAAATAAGAAGGTGATTAATTATTTGACACTACACCAAAATATTAGCATAATCTAAATCAAATTTAGAGTTTGAATTAAAATTTAAAACATTTTTTGTTGTTTAACAATGCAAGATTAAGCCTTTAACTAAGTCGTAAACTTTTTTAAAAATCAGATTTAAACCTTATTTATGAAACCAGGCATTGACATAATAAAATATATTAAAAAAAAAATACCTCTCTTCTTAATTAAATTAAATTCAAAAACTCATAATCATTAAATTCATACTTTCATACCCATTTTTAAAAGAATAATTTTTTTTATTTACCATTAAATTACTTAAATATGAAAGAAAGGGTTGAATAATCTTATAAAATATCTCATTATAATAATCATTTTACTTATTAAAAAAAAATTTATTAATAATAATAACATACCTACTACATAAGTACATTTTGAATCAGAAAGTGTTAAACGTACAAAAAAAAAATTGTATTTACCAAAGGATGGATGCATCCACTTAGGATAAAAGCTTTTAAAAATGAATCTTTACCATCATCATAAAGTAAGCATTGCTGGTATAACATAGCTAAAATTTATGTTTACCTATATGTACAAGCATGTACTATATATCCGTTTTTTTTTTTTTTTTTTTTTTTGTATGTATAGTCACTCAAGAGTAAGTACTGATTTATTCACTTTTCGTGTGGTAAACACAGAAATGAAAAAGATCTTATATAGTAACAATTATACATAATATATTCTTAATTTCAATGAAACACATTTCTCATAATGTATATTCACTTCAATTTTTTTTTTCTTCAAAAATATTTTTATTATGATGCAAAAGATTTTCTTTTTTTTATGATTTCCTTTATTTTCTATTTCTTTTTTTTTCTGTTGTTATTGTTCTTGTTGTTATACATAATTATTTATGCTCTTCTATTCATATACATAATTATGTTGAAAGCCTTTTATTTTGTTTGAAGAGGTCTCATTTTTTTTTAGGAAAAAAAAAATTTAAAATGCAATGAAAAAATTGAGAAAATGTTTTTTTCTTTTTTTCTTTCTTTATTTATTCAATTTTTTATAAAGAAATAACTTTCATTCATGAAAATTATATGAAAGATTAAAATTCATTTTAAATTTAAAGAAGTTCTTTGCTTTGATGAAAAAAAATAAAGGAAGGAAAAAGAAGAAAATTTGTTATTTTTATTATTATTATAATTTTTTTTTTTTTTTGAATTTAAATTATGAATAATGGTGTTAAAAGATTTTTGAATTTTATTTCTTTTTATTCAATTTAATTTTTTAATAATTTAATGAAAAGAAAAAATTTTTTTTTCTTCAAAGAAAAATTGAATGAATGAAAATATGATACATAATTTTAGGAAAATGAAAAATATGAAGAAAAAAAGTACTTTAAATGCTTTATAAGTCATTTCTTTGCCTAAGTCTTAAATATATACTTATTAAAAGTAAAAAATGTGTTAGTGAAGATTTTGTTTGAACTGATGTAGGTTATAAGAAAAAGTAGACATGTAACACGTAAAAAAAAGAGATTTAAAAGAATCCATGTTATTAGAAGGTAATCTGAATATAGGTCTGGTATCATGATAGTACTTATACTATCTGGAAAATAGATTAGATTTAAGATTTAACATTTATCAAAATTTCAAAATTTAAAGTTTAAAATAATTTCTGAAGTGTTTTACACGTTTTATGAACTGTATTCTGATAAAAGGACTTTTAAGAAACTTCCAGGCTAACTGTGAAATGATACATACATAAATCATCAGAAAAACAAAATTAAAAGGTCGACATATTTTTGTAAAGAAAAAACATCCTTTTTTGATTCTACTACTGATTCTTATAAATTCACATTTATGAAGAGAAAAAAAAATGAATTTTATAACTTAATGACCTAAACTAAACTCATTAAGTTTATTAAATTTTTAAATTTACTCTTATTGAGTTTTGCAAAGGACATGTTTCTGTATAAAACAAAACAATTTATCCTGGTATCTCGTATTGAAATAAAAAATAAACTTGTTAAGTACTTTTAGATCTTATGTGACGTTAACGAACCTAGACAAATTCACTTTTTTTTTTGTCTTCTTTTTATATTATATAAATATAGTAAGTAAAATAAAGTAAATATTAGATAATGGAAAAAAAGTTGAAAAGACTAGAGATAGAATGGAAAAATTGTCAAGGTATTCTTACTTCAAATATTATATACTTTTTATACTTTTTGTATAGTATCACCACGTATCACATTATTTCATAAAAACAAGTCAAAAAAAATTTTGTTTTTTTAGGTTTTTCATATATGTACACACCTTCATGTATAATAGAAATAGACACAATATAATAGAAAGTTAAGAAGAGCATGACCCAAATTTTGTATAGTGTATATTATATATAAGTACTTATATCTGAACACTAGACAGATATTTTAAATGGTTATATCTACATATCTTTTTGATTATATAATAATTTTATATCGTAGTATATGAATGTATATAGTATATTATGCTGACAATATTATAACCTACTGTTCAAATGTACTAACTATAATCCTGCAGATTATCTTTTAGGTATACATAAACTCAAAAACTGTGTTATATGACAGTGTATTAATGAATATATAGAAGAAGATACTATGAGAAGCGAACAAAATAAAAAGGATAATTCAATGTTCATCCAAGCTTTGTAATTATAATGAAGTTATCCTGTTTACTCGAACGGGAACTCAATTAGAACAAACTTATGTACGTATATGTATATGTACATACATATTTATAAGTGTTAGGTCTATGTAAGAAATAGTAGGCGGTTGTAGGTAGTCTATATGAAAAACTATCGTCTATAGTATTTCAAATGAAAAATTGTCAGGTGAAATACACACACAACACATATATAAAAAGATTGTTATGAAAAAAATATGAAGGTATCTTCTAGAATAATGGAAATATTTTAAAATCATAATTCTACAGCTATTAAAATTTTGATTGTTATATTGTAAAGGAAAATTTTTCTAGATGAAAGACAATTCTTTGGTTATGAAAAGAAAAAAAAAATGTATTCTCTAATTTTTCGAAAAAAAAAAAAAAAAAAAATTAAATAAAAAAACAATATCCTTTGAATTTTTTAGATTCTTAAACTTTCAAATACTTTTCATATTTAAAATATTAAAGGGATGAAATGATAAAATAAATGTTTAAATATTTTTTATCAGGTGTATGGAAAAGTCTTTAAATGAAAGAAAAAAAAAATAAGTCAAATTTTTAGAAAGTTTATTTTATATTTTACGAATATTTTTTCCTAAAAATAATAATCAATGTCCTATTCAAGATTATTATTATGTATTTTTGTATACATGTGTGGTTGTACATTTTGTTCATTTATGTTTGACCACAATACCACATACAGTTATATCCTTCTACATAAAGTTCGATAAACTTCAGTGGTTTTTCTTTAGGAACCAATTAAGGTTTGTCAACATAATGTTTTAGTATAGAAACAAAAATAACATAATAAAAAAGATATTTTGTAGTATATGAACACCTGTGTAAACAGAGCCAAAATAATATATATAAATATCAGTAAATATATTGTTTTTGTTTTTATTTTTTTTTGGTTTTGCTTTTCGAAAATTAAGTATATAGCACATACATATATTATAATTATTTACTAAGGATATTCCATAAGGTCTGTAAATTAACTAATCATTTACCTTGATGTGGTTATTTTTCTTCAAACTTATAAAGAAAACTTTTATATTCATTAATGTGTGTTTTCTTATTTTTCATTTCATTAAGTTTATATTATGGTTATTTTGTTTTGTTTTTTTTTTGTTGTTTTTGTTTTTTTGATAAACTCATATTATTGGACTAACGAATTAGTTTTAGAGTAAAAACAAAAGTATCCACAATTAATATGAAGTTTTGTTTTTCATGTTAGAAGAAAGTTTTTCAAATGGGATATTTTCAAAATAGTAGCACACATGTTATCCTTAAAAAAAAAAGTTCAAATTTCATTTTAATGCTAAAGGTACGAATATAATATAATTAAAACAATTTTTCAAGAAAATTCCGATTTTGTTTTTCTAAATAGTTGATTCTTTTTATTCGAAAAGTAGTTTTAATTAAAAATTGAAAGAAAAAAAAATGATTTTTCAATGTTGTTCGGGCACCTTTAAATTTATTTCTAGCAGAAAATGTTTTGAAATTAAGAACAACAAAAAAAGATTATTTCTGGTAATTAAATTATTTATTTTTAAATTTTCTTATTAGTAAAAAGTAGAACGTGTTCTCTAATTTTTTCAGTGGAACCTCCAAAATGTTTTAAAAGTTTTTTTTTTTTTCAGGACTAATTGAAGTAAATTTCTAGTAAATAAAGTTGTTTTTTTAAGAAAATGAAAAGAAACTTATTGCTAATTTTTTTAAAAACTATTTAAAGCAATTTTAAATTTGAATTAAAGCCAAAGGTATCTAATCATTTCAAAACAAAATACCTTCGAGCCAAAGATATTCATAAATAATCAGGAACATTATAAATCACATACAATGAATTTTTATTTAATTTGAATTTGTATTTTTTTTTTTTTTTGCACAATTTGTTAAGAAACACATAAATGCAATCATCGACCGCACCCATTTTATACAATAATAAGAAAATATAAATTATAACAAATAAATGCTACAGACAAAGTATTGTGTATATTGAATGGGGTATAGACTACATAAACAAGTATCAATATATATTATTTATATGTATGTATGTATGTATAGTATATATTTTTATACAATTGTTTATACATATGAGTATATACACAAAAACAAAATGAAATATTTACCAAATCAATAATCGATGCTCAATAAATGCATCTGCAATATAACAGTAATTTCTATTCAGCATCAGATGATGTATCCGATTTTCAATTCTATTTCTCTTGCAATTGGATTGTATTGTATGTATGTATATATTTTGTTGTCTGATCCAATAAGCGTACAAAACCGCAAATAAAATAATACAGTTTTCAATATATAGCTACATATGTATATTATGTGATTTGAAAAAAAAATAAATAAATAAATTCTCTAAGAGGTAATAATAAAAAGGATGAGAAATGAATGAAGTACGAGTATAATAGAACAAAACACAGTAGAAATGGACATTTTTGTTTGTTTGTTTGTTGTTGTTGTTGTTTTTCATTTTTCCAGAATGAAACTTTGTTGTGAAGTTAGAAAAAAAGGAAAATTCTAATGTTGCTTTAATTCAAAAAAGATTTCACAGAAAAATATTTAAAAAAAAAAATCAGACAAAAACATTGAACGTACGTACATTCATTGCTTTTTTTTTATTGTGCTTTTTTTTGTTCAATCCTTTTGACCATATATAGTATACAGTTTCATTGCTGCTGATAATGGCAATATCCTGACTAAATGATGGTGTTAGCAATTTTCGACCGCAAAGTTCATTATTGCTTTGCTAAGAGAAAAGGCTAAAATATATGAGAGTATAGTATTTTTGTTAGTGAAAAATTCAATAAAATATCAGCTATTTCATTTATGTATTATTTATATACAAAAAAGAAAAAATTGCATACACACAAAACACTAGTATTTAGTTATTTAAACTGTTAATAATGGTGTTAATATATGTTTTCATTTTAATGATCCTACAGATTCGTATATATAATTTTAATTGAAATTAAAATAACTGATAATTTAGATATTTATTGATTTGATGTGTAATATTGAAAATTTTAAATAGAACTGTATTTTCTGATAAGGATAATATTAATATATTTTTACAGACTGAAAATTTATGTTTTGAGGTAAAAAATAAATCTGTTGAATACAAAAAAACCCCCTAAAAATTGAAAGGATTATTGTGGATGACACATAATATTGGTTAAATCCGAAAAGAATATCATTTAACTCTATAGTTGAACTTTTCATGTTATTTGAAATGACAGCTCATAATTCTTATTGTCGTTTACAAGGAACATTGATTTTTTTTTTTTTTACTTTATTCTTAAGTTTTGTTTTTTTATTGTATATCTCTTATACCTAAGGTTTATAAATGTATTTGATTTAAGTACAAAACAAAAGAAAAACAAAAAAAAAAATAACTTAAAATTTTTAAAATTGTGGTAAATTCTTTTTTATTGCAATTTTTATTCGTACAACGAGATTTAAAAAATAAAAACACAAAATATAAAAAAACCAGTCGAATTTCTCGCCTTTTCACTTTATATAAAAAATAAAATGACAAAGGTAAAAATGAAAAATTCTTCTCATCGTCTACTACTTTATTTCTTTTTTTTTCTCTTTTCTCATTTTCTATATTGTAAATGAAAGTGGTAAAGGACTCTTAAAGAAGATTTACTCTTTTTTCTATTTTTTTTTTTTGTATTTTTTTATATTTTACTTGATAATGAATTTTTTTTTCATTTTCGTGTTTGTTTTAACGCTTTTGTATACTGTCAATGAAAGATTGTCCTTATATATATCCTTTTGTTTCATTTCAATTTATAAATCTGACAAGAAATCTACTTGACAGGATTTAATATTATATACTCTTTTTTTTTGTTTTTCTTCTTTTTGTTGTTGTGTTGGCATTGTTTTTAAAGATAAAAGAAAAATGTTGAGCTGAATTTTAACCAATATAATAATGATTACTTCAGAGATAATAAACAGAATTCATGGAAATAAGTTTTTTTCATAAAAAAAAATTTCATAAAAATAAAATTATAAAATAATAAAATTGTATAATTTTTTTTTAAAAATTAATTTTTATAAAAATAATTAATCTTTTGTTGAATTTTTGTTTAAAAAATTATAAATTAAAAATAAGATACAAAAATAAATAATTAAAATATGAAAAAAAAAAAGAATTCTAGGAAAAAAAAACAACCTTGGCCGAATTAATAATATTAAGAGGATTCCCAATTTTTATTGACATAATGTGAAATTTCATTTTCTTATATTTATTCGTTTTTTTTTTTCAATATTCTATACAAATTACATTAGAAGTTATTTTTTTTATCAAAATCTTTTTTTTAGAAATTTGATTCTTATGTTATTTTTCTTACATATTTGTTTTTTTTTCTCCCTTTTATTTATTTATTTTTTTTTCTTTGACAGTTTATATTTATATAAAATAACAACCTATATCCTCGAGGGTGTTTTGTTGAATGGAAATAAAAGCTTTAAAAGCAAAAAAAAAGTGATATTATTCTAAAATTTCTTTTGTAAATGTATCTGTGTGATTTATCATATAGAATGTATGTTTATATGTACGTAAATAATATTTTATAAAGAAAAAATCCACACCATTATTATCTACATATATACATATATTTAAAATAAATGCTGTTATCTCAGGTATGAGTTACAGTTATTATAATGTGAAACATCTATGAAAGAAAAAGGTGTGTTATATGTATATTTTGTGTGGGTAGCTTGCTTATATACAACCTATATCTAACATATTATATGTATGATGATGTGATGTGATGCCAAGTTTACCTTTATGATATTGAAGGGATTTTCAGACATTTTTCCATACGGAAAATTCATTTTATTATTATTATTATTTTTCATTCCTTTTTTTTTTTCATTCATTTCATTGAACAGAAACAGCGACTTTCTTTATGATGTTTTGCTGTGTTGCTTGATGTATCGATGTACATACACATATGAAAAAAAAACATAATAAATTTTCCCATAGAGACAAAAAAAACACATTATATACATAAATTGTGGCGAGAAAAAAAAATTTATAAAAATGATAAAAGCGTATAAGAAAAGAAAATTCCAATAACACTTCATCTTTTCTTCAAGAAAAATATATTTTTATATGTATATGTACATCCATACATACATGATTATATGTATGTAAAATACATAATAATATGGAAAATAGTAACAACGAATTTTCTGGATAAGTTGAGGAATGAAAGACATCATCATATACCGTATTATTATTATTATATGTAATATATGAAATATATGTAAGTACATTATACATATACATACATACATATTTTTTTTCTTCATATTTTTATGTGCTGTTAGGTTATACACGAAATTTTATTCCCACACAAAAATAATAAAGCACAACAGCAATATTCGTACTTCGAAATATTTTTTTTTTTATTTCTTATATCCTTTATAAAATGTAAAAGTATTGACAAGAAATGATAAAAAAAAAAAAAAATAAAATGATTTTCATAGCATTTTAAGCTTATATGTACAATGATAGGAAAATTGGATAAAAAAGACAGAAAATGGTAATCATGATAGAATATGACATATTTTATTTTATTTCCCTTTCATATTATTCATAAATAATTTTTTTTTTCTTTTTTTTTTGTCATCTCAAATGATGTATTTCACGATTGTATTTTGTACTTGTGATATATGTACTTATATGTATATATAATAATAAGAATCCATTTGAGAAATAAATACAAAATTTATATTACAAAAAAAAAAAAAATTGCTATTTCATATAGAAAATTAGAAAAGTAAAGAGAGAAAAAACAAAATTAAGTAAATGATGCATTAAATAAAATTTTCTCGAGATTGATTGACTAAGATTCGAAAATCATAAATATATATCAAATTACGTACATATACACTTAAGTATGTATTTATTACATATCTATACTTATAATCACAATTTTTGTATGAAAAATTAGATATTTTTTTGTCAATATTTTTGAATGCGAATATGGAAATACTGGTGGGATTGTGATGATTAGATTGGAAAATAGTAAAAAACAATAAAATACGAATTATACATGAAAATAAAAAATCTTACTTAGAGTTAGACCAACTGAGGTGAACGGAATAATTCCTATGAATTTTTGTAAAAATAATCTTTCCAATATAAATCACGAGAGTTTTAATTTTTGCTGACTTTTTTTTTTTCTAGAATTTATTTTTTTAATTTTAATCTCCAACTCTCAATTTTTTCGTTAAGAACGAGTGAAATTTTTACAAAAGTTATTGTTGAACAAATCCACAGTTAAAATTATCCGTGTAAAAAAGCTTCAAGTGAATAACAAATTCCGTGGATTTCGAAATATTTTGGTTTTTAAAACTTCCATGATTTCGAGAAATTTTCAAATCTATTACAAACGTTTGACGAAAACACTAAAATTAAGAAATTAAAAAAAGAGGAGGCAAAAATATAATTATTTTTTTTAGCAAAGCTTCAATGGGCACATGAACTCTTGAATATACATACATCTGTATACATACATACATTACATAATGTATGATAAATACATACATATGTATGATAAATATAAAAAGACCCTCATGTACATGAATGTGAAAATGTCAATATTACATTAAACTATATACATACATATATTAATGCATATGATGTTCATATCAATTTATTCTAATTCTATAATATACGAATAATACCTGTCAATTTTTCAAGCACAATAAATTATAATCAAAATCTAATCAAATTTATTTTCCAATCCTTTTATTTTATATGTGTAAGTTATATACACATATGTACATACGATACACATTCATATGTTCATTATAAATTTATTTTGGTATTCTAGAGAATTTATATATGCGCTTATGATTTTAATGCATTTAGTGCCAATGTTTTCTAAAAAAAAATAATAAAAAATAAACCATACATACATACATACGTATATATACGCTAGATGTATGGTATATAAGTTTATTGATTTCAAAATCTATCTAAATTTATAATGGATATCTACACAAGCATTTAGATTAAATCAATATATCTATATGTATACATGGTTATAAATATAAGTTATAGATTTTATTTACAATGGATAAAATATAAAATGAAAAGATGGGAATTGTATTTTACTGTACATACACATATACATAAAATTGTATATATAACCAACGATTCAACAATCTAAATGTAAACAAAAGATTTTTGCTTACGAATCGTAATTAACAGACGATGAAATATTTACCTAAACTTTTTCAAGTTCTCTATTACTATAACGATATACATACATAAATGTATATGTATGTATCTTTTATATGGACTAATACATTCGATATTCGAACTTTATCTATCATATAAAGCTAGTATATCCTAGTACAAATTCATATATACTATACATAAATATAACTAAATATAAAAACGATATTCTTTTATACATACCGTCTAGAATTGGACTGTATTAAAAGTTAATCTATTTTGCACTTGATATGTTTTTTTTTTTCATTTACTTTTTTTTTTATTTGAAAATTTATTTTTGGACGAAAATTAAAAATTGAAATATCGATGAAATATCTATTATAGAAAAAAAAAATGTTTATTTATATTTTTTCATTATATTTTTTGTTTTGTTTTCATTTTCCAATAGTACTCTGGCTATATTCACAAAAGAAAAAAAAAATATATATATAAAAGTTAAATAAAAGAGTTAATTTTTCGAAATTAAAATTTGAAAAGATACTTCCTTGCTAGACAATAATGTTTAACAGGGATAAATATTTAGATATTTGAATTTTCTATAGATTTTGTTTGTTTGTTTATATTGTTATTAATTTTTCTTATTGTTTTGCTTTTTGTTTTCAAAATGTTCATTCAAATCTATGTATATGTAGTATAGTAAAATTTGAGGAGATACAATCCTTATGTGGGTGTGGACCAAAAATGAAAAGGATTAGTAACCTCTTAGTCATCTGGGACTCATCTCATCTGAGTGGTTACTCTATAGGTAATTAATATTTTTTTCGACATCTCACAATAGTTATGTGATTTCATGCATCATTTTATCTAACGCCCTGGGTTTTTAAATTTTCTTGTTCCACTCTGATTTCATGAGTCTCAGTCCCAATATATCACAAGTATCTATATTGTATACATATATTGTTTAACAATTTCATTGATTACAAAAGAATTGATCATTATCATTGAAATATAATCTTATTGAGATCTAAAATTACATATAACTATATAAATATGTATGTACATATGTACATATTTTTTGTTTATTTAGAATTCACATATTCATGCTGATTTTGCTAAAATTAATCGATTGATTTTCTCTTGATATATGATAATCTCTTATTATTTTACTGTTATATTACATACACATATGTATATATGTTTTTATATGTATTTTTATGTATATACATATAGTATATACGTAAACATCTTAATTTAATGAAAGCCTAAAGGATTTCTAAAGAACATGAAAGCTAACGAAAATAAACAATCTATATGTATACATATTATTTTCTCATAAAGTATTTAAATAATGGACTTACATTTACGAGTATACTTGTACATTTTGTTTTAATATGTATATTGTGTACTTTGCGTGTATATGTATATATTTATGTATAGTTTAGGTTTTAGTAATTTAATTTTACAAAACAACATCTTGTCATTTAAAATAATAATTTACAACATGACTTGCAGTTTCTTAAAATGTTCTTTAGATACAAAAATAAAATTTTAAATACAAATTAATGTAGACGTCGAAAAATTGATTCTTAAGGCGACAATATTCTTATTAAATTTAATATATTATATTTTTTTTAAATGAAAACATTGTTATTTATTTGTGTTGTGAATAATGCATTAATGTAATTATCCTTTCTCTTTCATTTTTCTCAATTAAGATAGAGTATAAATTATTTATGAAACGTTTATAATTAAAATAAAATAAAATATGAAAGTAAATTATTCAACTTTCAAAGGAAGTGAAAATTGAATTTTAAAATTTATTTTAAATTTTTTATTTTCAATTTTTAGAAATTTCATTTGAAAATTTAAAATGATGATAAGATTGATGTCCTTTGATTTTTGATGTATTTAAATTTTATTGAATGATTTTTAACAATTGTTGTATCTGGTATCTGTAACTTTTTCAATACATACCGAGTAGAATTGAAAGTTGAGAAATAAAATTATTTTATTGTTTACAAACACAAGTTATTTTACATTACTTATTCCAAACTTAATTAGACAAAAATCAATAAAATCCATTAATTTTTTAAAACAATTTTTAAAACATAATCGTTATTTGTAAATTATAAAAAATTTTGCATGATAAACCACATAAAATTTACTTAATTTCTGCAACAATAAACTATTTACTAAAATTATGTTATTATTTCATTTATGAAAATTGCACACAAATGTTTCTAATGTTATACAACAGTTACAAAGCTTATCAAAAATTTTTTTTTCTTTTTTGTCTTAAATATTTCACTCTAGTTTTATCCTATACAATTTAAGTTTCACATTTTAGCTTAGTTAACCATTGTCATATTTTCTTTTTATTAGCACCACTAAAGTGATATTTCCTTTTTATTCAACCACCCACTCATTTTCTATTCAGAAAATTTATATAAAGCTACTTTGTTTTTCTGTTTTTTTGTTGTTTTTTTTCTTGTTTTTTTTTTCTTGTGTAAATCACAAAGTGAATATAGTGAAGTAGAAATATATACATATAGGCAAACGACCGCATTAATATATGTATGTACCTATTTTATCATAAGATATTTTCTCGTTTGTTCATTCATACATATACTACATACAATACATGTATGTATGCCGTAAAAAAAAGGACTATGTCAAGTTATTTGAATTTCCCCTTCTCTACAGATTTTGTTAATAGACATTTGAAGGGTTCGTTTATAATGAGCTCATCTATGCTACTAATATTTGATATCCTGATTTTGTGCTTCAGTTGAAGTGCGATTAGCTTAATGACTTCTTCCTGCTTAATATATTCACTATCCTTGAAAGTTTAAGTGTTGAAGTTTGAGCTCTTTACTTTCTTTTATCCTGATGACGGTATGGTATTATATTTATTTCATTTTTATAAAAAAAAAAAAATATAAAGCAATCTACATATTATGTATATGTGTAACAAACGGTGTGTAGTTATTTTATTATTTTGATACGATGTATGTACTATGTATATGTTAATATTTTTGTCGTGTGATGTTTATATTATTCACCGTATATTATACGTGTTTTGTCAAGCAGTGAAGTATCAGATACACAGATACACACAACACAGAACATTTATTATGTATGCTTCGAAAACTTTTCTGAAATTTTGAAAGTTTCATCTGTTTACTAACACATTTTGTATTTTTAATTTTACATACAAAAATGTACTAACATTAACATTTTTTTGTTTTTAAAAAAACATTGTATTTTTCTTTGTGATGTTTTTATGAAATAGAATTGTAAGAAAGGGCAAGGTAAAAAAGTTTTTTGTATTTTTCTTTTTTTTTGAAAACACAAAAATTTATAAAACGTTTAAGAAAAAGGACCCCTTTAAATGTTAATATTGGGGTATGAGTTATATTTTTGTCATATTTGAAAAAAAAAATATTTGATAGAGGATTTAATGGAAAAAAATTGAATGACTATTTAGTTTTCAGTAAAATTTGAAAGTCATACGTTGTTCAACCCTTTCAATGTGATTGATCGATGTGGAAAAAAGTGTATGTTTTTGTAGTTTTTAAAAATAAAAATAAAATTATTATAACAGCTTTAATTTTTTAGCTTTTGAATTTTTCATGGAACTGATTGCACTGAATACCAGACCTCCTTCAAGGATTTTTTTTTAATGGATTAGCCAAGTAAAATGTAAATTTTATCAGTGTTAAAACTTGAAGCAGATTGTTTTATGGAAAATTTTAATGAAGCTTAGAAATTTTCATCAAATGTGGAAAATCTATAATGAAAAACTTTCAATACAAACCTCAGTTTAGTTCAGCTTCGATATTTAAAGATACAGTTCAGTACGGACAACTACAAAGGATAATCAAAATTCCCAAAATTTACTTTTTCTTACTTATGAAAAAACTTTAAGAATTTTTTTTTTTTTTTAACATCAAAGTAAAAGTAGATACATAATAAAAAATATTTGATGTCAAATTTGTCATTATTTCTTTTTTTTCTTTCTGATAAAATGTACATTTATTTCCTTTGAATTTCATATTGAAAAATCCATGATTCACCATTTCTATTTTAACATACGTTTTTTTTTATATTTTTATGTGCAAAGAAAAAACTTTTTACAAAAATATATTTCTTCAATAATCATATATTATAAGTTTGTCACATATACAGATAATGGCTAAAAATGGATATTTCAGACATTGAGTGTAAATTATTACTAAAAAGGAGCATATCAATATTCAGTTTCTTTTTGTAACCCCAAAACACTTTACTAGAATTATGTGTATATGTTTTTTTTTTTTATATTCCTTATATGTTAGTCTTTATTTTATTTTCATTTTTTTTCTTTTTTCTTGAGAATATGTGATATGGCATAAAACCTTTTTTTATTATATTTATGCGATATTGAATAAAAAAAGAAAAGATGGGATTGTAAAACAACGATATACGATAGTATAGAGCTTTTTTTTAAAAAAAAAAACTTTTTGTCTTGCTTTACTTTTATTCTTTTTTTTTTGTAAAAGCAGTAAAATGTCTGTTTCTTTAAGGAATTGAGTTTTGGTCAAAGAAATATATACATTTATTTATTTTATTTTATATATATTTTTTTTTTGTATATTATTATATCTTTTAAGTTATAGGAAAAAAAAATGAACGTAGGATATTCAACCCGTATAAAAAAATCTAAAATTTTTGAAAAAAAAAAGGGGAAAACATATATAAAAAAAGGGATCATATGGACAAATACATGAAGAATTTTTGCTTATTACGCACATATGTTTAAGGCAATTTGCATAATATTGCTCCATGGAATTTTTAAATTGTTTGTTTTTATTTTCGATGATTTTTTTTTTTTTTTGTTGTTCATTATCCTTATTTTATAATGTTGATAATATATTTTAGGTGCCCAAAAAATGTTTTTTATATTTTTTTGTTTTGTTTTATGTTTATCCCTTTTTGTTTTTTGTTGTTATTTTTCTACAAAGTATAGTTACCAATTCACATTATTCAGGACATGTAGGATTAAGTTTGAGTGTTTTATTAGACAATAAAATTCAATTAAATTTATTTATGTATTTTTTTTTTCATTTTTAAGGAATTAGGAATTTTCGAATTTTTTATTGAATTTAAAATGACCAATTTATCAATATTAAATTCCTAAATTGCTAAAGAAAGCCTGTTATATTATCTAAAAAAAAAAATTGAAGCCTATGTGAAAGATTTTAATTAAAATTTTTATTTGTTAAATCGACTTTTATAAATCAGAAGTTATGTATATGGAAAAATCTTAAATAATTAAATATCTTCTTTGAAAAAAATATTTATAAAAAATCAAAATGGCAATTCATTTAATCTGTTCATGCAAATTTAATACTCAATTCAAAACAAAAACGCATAGTAAATACATAGTTCATTATTATCATCATCGTTCAATGATTTTTAAAAGAGAGCAAAAAAACAACAACAACAACAATATTATATGTGAATAAATCTTTATTACAAAGAAACTAGCAGTCAATTTGTGTTTATGTTATCCTATCAAACCGTCAGGATCGTTAAAAAAAATGATGATTTTGATGATGATGACAATAGGGAATAAAATAAAAAATTGTGTACATTGCCATTCATAAATTTTGAACGAAAAAAAAAAATGATTTTTGACATTATTAGAAAAAATAAATGAAAATACGGTTTTTTGTTTTTTAATTCACTTTTATTTTAAATTTTATAGTCAAGATTTATGTGAAAAATTGTCAATCAGTGTAAACGATTATGACAGTATTTGTTGTATATAGTCACTAGTCAGTGTCCGTGTATATATTCGTCGGTATAGACGTATAGTAGAAAGATTCTCAATTAAAAATTATTGAACTTTGGATACAAAGAGGTCGAATTATAGACATATTGTATTGTATATATGTATGTAAGTATGTAAGTGACGAACATATTCATTTTTATTATGTATAAAAACATTCATATAAGTTATATTTATTAAAAATTATATGAAGGACTTACACGATGATATGAAGAAAATAATAATAGTACATCTCATGGATATTTTTAAAAATTTTATAGTATTTTATATGGCGATAATGTGCACATATCATAAAGAAATAAAAATTGATGATGAAATTTTCGATACATTGTGTGAAATTTAATAGCATATGTGTATTACTACGGATATGAAAGATTAACAGAATTCTTATGTTCTCTATAAAAAATATCAAAAGTAATTGTCATTCTAAAGAAAATTGACTTATGTAAGTGATATTTTTATAAATTATAAAATGCTGATAGTACTTTTATTTGAAATTAAAAACAAAACGAACCCTATATGACCTTTACTTTATTCTTTCTATACGAAAATTTAATGTGTATTATGGATACCATTAAAGTTATTGTATCTTTAACGTTTTTACCGTTATTTTATTTTTTTCTACAAAAAACTTAATTTCATTGAAAAATAACATTTTTTTAATTACAGAATGAATAATCCAAAATACTTTTCATAAATGTCCTAAAGTTAAGAGACATTTTTAAAAATTAAATTTGCAGTAGGAAGTTTTTTTTTCGGAAATCTTTTAGGCATGTGCCACACCAAGACGCGATCTTATGATTTTGCGATTTTTTTATTACGCGATTATTATATAATTTTTTAAGTAATAATAAAATACCAAGATTATCACATGATGGTACTGGCCACATTGAATTGCGACATGTTATTCCGCGATGTTGTACATCATACAAAATAGACTTTGAAGATGAAGATAATTTTATACTGTTTTTATTGAGAAATACAATAAAGAAACATGGGCATGTAGATATTGTGTTCATCCTTCTATTACCCAGAATGTGAAATATAGTGCTGCAATTGTTTGTACTGGATATATTTCAATTTTATGTTGTTTTGAATAATTTACATCAGTTATATCCCAAATACACCTTCCTTTTTTCTACACTTCTAAATAACTTTACTATTATCGATCTTTCACTCATTTTCATTACGTACAGCTTTTTCATCGGCAATATATCATGTGATACTAATCGAAATGCAGATCGCATGAAAAAAATCAAGTAATAAACGCAATATCATAATATCATGACATCGCAGATAGCAGCCGGTGTACCACCATACATTAAATTAAATTTTTTGAGCTTTAAACGAAAATTTTACGTACAATATCTACTTATATTATTTTAAAATTCTTATTTTTAAGTTCCTTTTTGTTATCTAAAGAATTTAAAAATTACAATATCTTACTTTATGCTCATTTAAAAAAAAAAAACACTTTAATAAAACACGAACGTATTTTTTCTTTAATTTATTTTTTTTTTTACTTTACAACCAGTAATAATTTTTAAAATTGCATAAATTTGTAAAATTTTTAAATTTGTTCTTAAACTTAATAAACTTTTAAATATCTTATTTCCTGAAATTATTATTTTTTTTTGTTGTTACTACAAGTCTATTTATTAAATTTACATTTTTTTTCCATCTTCCTTTCATAAAATATGTATTTTATCAAGGTATAAAGAGAAGAAGAAAAAATGTTATGAGAATTTACTTTTCTTTTTAAAAAAAAAAAACAAAATAGAGAAATAAAAATAAATATCCTTTTTCCTTTAAATATTGTCGTTGTATATACGTTTTCTTGTTTTAAATTTTTTTCTTTTTTAAAATCCGTTGAACTGTATACTTGTTGTAACACTGTACACTGTACTTATTACATTAAAAAGTTCAACGATGTGTTAAAAACGGAAAGATGCAATGAGTTGTACATTTTCTTTTACCACCCGCCCGCTCCTAACAAATTATTAGCATTATTCCTTAGAAAGTGGATTTGTGAAAATCGTTTTTCTTTAATTTTTATTTTTTTTTCTTGTTGTTTCTTGTTTTTCATCTTTTTCTTTTCTTTTTTTGTTTTTTTTTTGTAATTTTCTTCACTGTAAAACATTTTATCTTTTATTGTCTTTTTATTTAACATTTTCTTGTTCATCATTTTATTCTTTTCAAAAAGGTATAAAAAAAAAATAAATAAATGTTCGCTTATTTTTCATTTCCCTTTCCATGTAATATTAATTTATTATATTTCAACACCTTTTCAAAGATTTTACAGTTAAATACTTTTTAAATGGAAATTATTATATTGAAGCTCTATGAACAACAAAATTTTATTGAATTTTCTTGTTTCTTTTTTCTTTGTGTCTTTTTAGTGCCGTAAAAGGAAACTTATGATTGCCAGTGTTTTATAAATTTTTATGTTCACTTTTTTTTTCTTCATTTTTCTACTTTTTTTGATTTTCTTTTTTTAGGATACCTACCTACTTATTTAATATTAAATTTTTGTTCTATTTAATTCACGTTTCGCTTAACAGCATTTTTGTCTATATTTTTTTTTTTATTCTTTATTAATTTTTTTTTTTTTGCTAAACTGTGAAATGTAAGGAATAGGAACATTATCCTTACCGTTGTTGGTTTAAAAATGAGTCTTTAAAAAAAATGATTTACGGATGGGAAATCTTTCAATCGGATATTTAGTAAGAAAATGGCAAAAAATTTGCTTATTTCCATTTTAATTTTTAAGAAAATAGAAAAAAAAAAGTTAATTTAAATTTTCACTTCATGAAAAATTATAACATTAAAAGCTTTAGGCATTTTTTTTTTCACGAGTAATAAAGATTATAATGTACACCTACATTGATAATGTACAAAAATTTTAGCCAAAAAATTTGTTGTTTTTTTTTCCATTATAATCTTATGAGAAACTGAAAATCTCAGGCTATTTTATTTTTTCTTTATGTTGTTGTATTCAGCTAATCTTTGAATTATTACTCATTTAGTAAATTTTTATTTTCACTTGGAAAAAAAATTAAAAGTTTCGTGAATTTTTGGTTTTTTTTTATATTTTTTTATCTAAAATGAACAGAAAAGTCAGTGTACTATCTTCATAAAATGTAATTATAGGGGATATCCAATGTTTCTTTATATCCTTTGAGATTTTCATTAGAAAAACAAAGTTTCTCCATTATTCTAATACTGAAAATTAAAAATTTTTCAATATAAGTTTAAAATATATTTGTATGTATGATATAATGTAAATATGAAAAATTAGTCAGCATTAAAAAAAAGCCAAAAAAAAAGGATAAAATGTCAAAATTTGTAATAAAAAATTCATATTTAAATGTTATGTCAACTGTTAACAAATTTATATGAAGTTTTCAAAAAAAAAAAGCAGGAGATTGTAAAAAAACTATAACAAACATGGAACATTTATGTAATCTTTTATTTAAAAAAAAAAACAAGTAAATTCCGTTATAAAAAAAATATTGGATTAATAATTTTTAACTTCAAAATGAAATCCCATTAAAATATGTATGTACATTATTTTTTTCTGTTAGCTTAATAAAAAGTGGCTTTCAATAGTTATTAGTTTATTTTAAAAAAAATCAATATAATCCTTTCAAATAGAGAAAGAGAGAGAAAAAAATATATTCAGAAATAAAAAGGTAAATTTTGTTTAAAAAATGTAGGAGTTTACTAAAAATAAAAAAACAAGTAAATAAAAAATAACATTTTTAAAATTTACAAAATTCAGACTTGAATTGCAAATTTCGTAAAATATGTAGCTATTCTTTTTTTTTCAGGAATACATCAGTATTTATTTATTTATTTTTTTACTGTTACCACAGATGAGAAAAATGTTACATATACATCAATTTTTTTTTTAAAATCTATATACAAATATGTATGTACTATATATGTATATATAAATAGATTACAGATATGTATTGTAGATATTTTTTGGGCATAAAATGCATGTGAACTTGTCTGCATATTCCACAAATCGATAATTCATTTTATTTTAGAAATATGTACACATACTCGTACAGTAGGTATATATTCGAATATGTATGTATACATATTATGTATATTGGACTTAAGGTATAGATTTTAGTCAGTGAACTGGAATTTACTCCCTATTTTCTCATATATGAATTTTTTTCCAAAAATTTTGTGTTTTTTTTTTCTGCTACCCTTTTATCAGGATATGTGCTATGTACTCGTATATTGGGCTTAAGGCTACACTAATGTATATGAAGTTTTACGGACTGATAGCATGATTAAAATCGGATTCTATTACAATTTATCAAAGGAATTACATACATATATCATTATATATCTATATATAAAAATATGTACATATATGCATTTATAACAGTAACTATATGTATGTACTATGTATATACATATATTGGAATTTAAAACTAAAATATGTACATAAGTTCTAGTAATCGAATGCCCTAGAATATAATGCGTATACAAAATTCATTATATATTTGTTTTATCTTTGTTCATATGTACATATGTTATAATATATAAGTACATACATACATATATGTATTTAATATACGTATGTATATGGGAAATTCCATTTGTAACGGGTGTGACATCCTGACTCTTAAATATTAAAAAACTCGTACAGCAATTGCATTCTGATTATACTTTTATATTCTTAATACGCCTACGTTAATACGTTACGATAAAACAGAAAATTTCAAATATTTTTAATCAGAATCGTCATTTTAGTATCGTAACGGGTGTGACGCTGACGATTTCGAATTTCACGGATTTCCGTATATTTTACTGAATATCGTAAAATTTTCATATAAACAATTCCAAAAATTATTTTTAATTATACTGTAGACACTTTAGAGAATCTTTTGGAAAAATTTGACGAGGAACAATGCAATACTTTTTTGATGATTCACCAAAAAATTGATGTCAAAAAAATATACCTATCCAAATCAGGTTCTTTCATATGAATTTTAAGGTGAAAAGTGGTCGATTTGCGTGGAATTCCCCATATATGAAAGTTTGAATTTATATTCTTCTGAAATTTGAACATATAATAAATGAAAATGCGAAAGCAGGTGAGTTGGTTCTGTTTAAAATATTCCATTAATGCAGGTTTAATTTTACATACAGTTATAAAATGTACCATATATAAAATTATATCTGATGTATATGTACATATATCTACCTACACATATATGTATACATGTGTACATAGGTGTGTATATTTAACATATTTATTTAGATAACAAAAATTTATATTGATTAAATATGATATTTGTTTATTATAATTAAATGTAGATTAATTAGTATACAAATCATATCTTTACGATACATATGCGTGTAATAAAATGAGAAAAGAATATTAAATGTACATAATATGTACCTACATACGTATATGTACATTGTACATACATACTCGTATAATATGAATTAATAATATTATGTAATCATTATATTCAAATTATAAATAATATGATTTTAAAAAAAATGATAATTATTAATATAATATGAATGGCATATCGTATATTTTAAACACGCATACATACATATGTATGTATGTATTCTAGATATATCACGTAATCTGTATACATACATGTATATATAATTATGAATTGTTTTATTTAATTTATATATTTCATTTATGAAAATAAAAAGTCATAGAATTAATATTTGTTATAAAATAATAATGAAATAATTTAAAATTAGATAACCGCAATATAAATCATTTGATTGAATCATTTAATTTTATGGTTTATTGAAATAATTAGAAAATGATATTGAATTTCAAAATTATAAATTTTTTTCTATTTTTTAGACATTAATACAAAAGATTATCATGAGAAGGTTAACCATTTCCAAATTACCCGTACATGTATTATATTTCTGTGGATTTGAATTTAAAACTAAAAGATTTTTTAATTAAAAAAATACTGTAAGCCTGGCCTTTGTTGTAATAATTTTTAACAAGAATCATTCTTTTTCGTAATAAAGCCATCTTACTGTGAAGACATAACACATTCTATATTTATTTACATACAAATCTACTCTGAATCAAATCAAGGATTATTCACAAAAAAAAAACAAAAGAACAGATAGTTAAAGAGAGAATTTTTAAACTAATTCGAATGAATACCAAAGAAAAGAGAAAGGATGGATAAAAAGAAACTAGGACATAAAACTTTAAATTCGGTAACAAACTCACTTTTCCAATTTGGGTTGTAAACTGATGAGCTGAGCTTCCTTCGAAAAGTTTAAAAAGGAAAAAAAAACAGCTTTTTTTTCTTCTTTAAACTGCATTTACTTATTTATTCATTTAATTTTAATAATTTATTTCACTATATAATATTTTCTTCTTATAAGTACACAATAATTAATTTATATTTTTTGTAGAAAAAAAAAAAGGAAATTCGAAACAAACAACCTATAGTTAATTCTCACATTATAAAATAATTAAATATAACAATACTGTTTTTATTTTTCTTAAAATTTTTAGCATAAATTGTAAAAAATTTTCATTTTTCCTCTTTTTTTTAAACAAAATTTAAAATTTTGTCCTAAATTCATGTTTTTTTTTTTCAAGTAAATTTTCTTTTCAAAAGTTTTACAAAAGAAATAAGAAAGAAAAAAATGTTTTTTTTTTTGTAAGTTTTTAAATTTCAGGCAGTGTTTAATAGAAAAATGTCATTTTGTTTTTTTTTTTTTGTATAAAATACATCATTTTTCGTAATTTTAAAATATTTAACATGCAGTCAGAAAATTTTGATTAAAGTTTTTATTTTTTATAAATTCTTGAGTTAGACAAATTTAATCGAAAAAAAATTTTGTTTTTTGTTCGACAAAAGAAAAGGATAAAAATAATTAAAGAAAAAATATATCGTAAAATTTGCTAAAATAAAGATGATATGTTATTTGTAAATTTTTAAAATAGTTTTTTTATTGTTACTTTCTTTTAAATTTTTCTTCTTCTTTATTTAAGAAAAAAGAAATTATTATCTGATTTTACGTTATTTTATTAAATTTTTTTACTTACTTATACTTCCTTAAATTTCCTTTCATTGTGTTTTTTCTTTGTTCAGCTTTCTTTTTCTTTATACTTTTCTGTAATTTTATTTGTTTGTATAATTTTAAACATGCACTTTCTTTTTGTTAATTTTTAATTATAATTATGTATTACACATCTATAGTTTTGTTTTTATTTAATTATGTTATTAAAATTGTTTAATATAATATTTTCAAATGTATAATAAGTCTAACAATTATTTTTTTTATTTTATAATACTGCTGTTTAATTGATATTTGCTTCTTCTTCTTTTTTTTTATGGCATTACTACTGTGTTGCTGTTTTGTTTTTTTTTTTATGTATAATTTAGGAAATAAATTTTTTTATTCTATTATTTTTTTTTTGTGGTTATTATAACACTTTTGATTTTTTTTTTTTTTTGAAAATAGAAAATTTTCAAGAATACAGAATAACTCAAAGGAAAAAAAAATTACAATTAACAATTGAAAAGAAAAACCATAATGTTTTGTTTATATTTTGATTATCAAAAGTCTTAATTATTCATTTTGATCAAAAATAATAACGTTTATCTACATTTATAAATTTCTGATTTTTTATAACTAATGAATTACTTTTGCTTGTTCCATTTTAAAGAATTACCTTGATGTGAAAGAGTTACATTGAATTAAATATTTTTAGAAATCATTTGAAAAGAGACGTTTTCAAGAGTTCAATATACATAGTTTTCCGTGTTAGGCTGTATAAGAAAAAGTCATGTTAATTTTTAAACAGTAAAAAATTTTCTTTTCGAAGCTTTGAGCTTTTTATTAAATTATTCATAAGATGATTATTTCAAATTCAATTTTAAAAAGTCTTTAGATCTCTATATTTTAATGTTTATATCCTTTTTATTTTCTAGAGACCATCAGAATATAATTCTTCTTTTTGTTTAAATTTTAAAATAATGTCAATTTCAATTAACGAATTATAAAAAATCAGAAATTTACTATAGTATTCAATTTAATACAAATAAGTACTTTAACCAATATTATCAACATTTATTTTAGAAATATTTTTAATACATAATTTGTTCAACGTTTTTTTTTTATTTATTTGAATATACATATATATTTTTATATTTTATAAATAAAAAATTTAAAAACAAAAATACGTTTTCTATCAATTAGAAAAGAAAATTAGAGAAAATTTATAGAAAAATTACAATTAATTTAATTTTTGTTTTTCATTGTTATACAATTAAATACATACATACATATATAGTAAATTCCTTCAATTTCTTGTCATATTTACATTTTATTTTGATTTTAGTTTTCATTTATTCAGTTTTAATTTAATTAATTTTTTTTTTAAAATTTATTTTCAATAATTTTCCGTTTTTTTATTTTTTTACAATTTAATTAATTAAAATTTATTAAACATGTATAGTGTATTCTTGACGTTCTTGTTCCTTTTTTTCTTGATATCTATATTGAATAGGAAAGAAATTAATTAAAAGAAAATGTGAACCATTGGAAAAATTTGTTCATTTTTTTAATAAGATTTAAAAAACTGAAAATAATTTCTAAAGAAATTTTTATCAATTGATTTTTTTTTTCATTAAAAAAGGATGTCCTTTGAAATTAATTTTAAATCGTTATGATAAAAGATATGAATGAAGACTTAAAAATGTATTTATTATCTATATATGTACATCCCCAGTAAGAAGGTTTTCTCTGTCGTTAGGATGCTCATTAATAGTTAAGCGTATAGAAAAGGCAATGGACACTGAAGATTTGGTATTAGAGATTAGTTTATTATTTTTAAATTATAGATCTATTATAAATGATGGTAAAAATCTTTCTTATATTGTTTCGAAAAATAAGAAAAGAAAAATCTAGAATTTTCTTTCATTTGTGGTTGTTACATATTCTTAATTATATGATGGTATCCTTTTATCAGGAAAATCAAGTGAAAATGTATAAGGATGAATTATCTCATAATTTAATCTATTTTATTTCTTTCATCTGAAATGTGAATTTTACACATCAAACATTTATGAACTGTTTTTTTTTCTATTTCCAGAAAATTTTTACACAGAATAAAAAAAAATCCTAATGGAGTTCATGAAAATGAATATTGTGTATATGCATGCCAACACGTATTACATACATTGATGTACCTGATACATACATACATACATAACATACATTCATATATGTATATATTATTTTATAATCCTCTTACCTTGCAAGCAGTGAGGTTAATTCCTCTCGTTCCAATTTATTCTGCACCTGATGATGACTATCATTATTTTCCATTACTCGTTGAACTTCTAAATCTAATGCACGTTCCCTATCACATTCAGCTTCGCTGAATTCTCTTGAATCTGTAAATCCAGATGGTGGGCGAAATCCCAAACTAGCAACAGCAGCAACAGCAGATTCTAAATTAACCTCACTGTCCAAGCTAATAAAAAAAATATATAAAAATAAAAATAAGAAAAAGAACATAAAGGTAGAGAGATGAGAAATACATACATAGAAGATATAAAAAAAAAGTGTAATGATTAGGTGTGAATGCTGGAAGCAACATTGTTTATTAATGTATGATTAAAGTATATATACATATGTATGATGACGGATATAAATTGTGTATAGAAAATTTCTTAGTTATACTATAAATGTATAGGTTACATGTAACTAAACTTCCTTTCTATTCATATACTCATTCATTATTACTCCTTGAAAGAAAATATACACTTTCTAAAGCACATTATACAGACCTCATCTCAACCACGTACATTATATATATATGCATACATAGATATCTATATAAAATATATATAAAGTTTATCACGTACAACACAATGTTCCCAGCAGGATATAAGGATCATAAACTTTTTTTTCTAGCCTTTATTAACTCGTTAATCTTTTCTGTATTGTTTCTAAAGGCATTCATTCATTCATACATATAATTATAGTTCTTTTTATTCGTTTTAAATATATTATATAGTGTAAAATAATCTAATGGAATGTTTTGTGTATCTTATTCATTTGGTATGTGTAGTACGTATGTATACCTTCATACATACATACATATATGTATTAATGTATATTATAATTTTTGTACACTTATAAGTTTTGGTTAAATTGTATATTATGGTGTGTATTGAAACAGACATTACAGCCCAGGTCATGAGTAAAAATGTTTAAAAAAAAGGATATAGAAGGAAAATAATGACAATCCAATTTATATGGCGAAATCAAAATTAATTGAAAACGAAAATGAACTGAATAAAATATTTTGTTCATAATGAAAGTAATAATTTTTACTTTTCTTCATTTTTTCTTGTTCTATTTTTTTTTTTACTTTTCAGTTTTTCGATCTTATGTTAGGGTTTAGGTACCTGAACTACCTGTTGTTACTTCCAGGACGAAGTATATCCATCGATTGACTCTCCTTTGGATGATGAATTTGATTATTTCTATTTCGTATAGCTCTACTAGCATCAGTAACAATATGTCTTTGTCCATTACCACGTCGATCTACTGGTGATGATTGATCATTGTTCGATTCTGTACTTGAATCTGGTCGAAAAATATCTATGAAAATTAAATTGAAAAAGTGTGTAAAAAAGAAAAAAAAGAAGAAGAAGAAAAAAAAAGATATTAATTTGATTTTTTCTGTCTCTGTTGACATTCACATTAGGAATGATGAAATTGATTTCAAATTTAATCAATCAAATGCATTTACAATATTGACAATAAATTAGTTTTTTATATTTTTCTTTTACCTCTTGATGATTTTACAGGAACTCTATATGTTGGCATATTTGAAAATTCAGTTGTTGGACTTGCACTTGTATCTGATTCAGATTCACCAAGGCTTGGATCACTTAAACGATTCGATTTCATACGTGCATTATGCCCTGAATTATCACGATTCATTTTTTTATGATGACCTGGAATTTGTGAGCTACCAGCCACAATGGTCATTGACTTACTAAGAGTTGATTCATCTTGGAAAAAAAAGAAAGAAAAAAAACGAAAATAATAATTGAAAAACTGTATTTATTTCTCATTTAAACCAACCATCAGTATTGTAATATCTTTGTTTATGCCAACTTGATTTTGATTTAACATGTCCAAAACCAGAATTTGGTAGAACAGGATATGCAGTTGCATTTAAATTATCACCTTCTGGATGTCCAAATGTTTTAAATTGTACCGTATAATCAAGTGTTGATGCTGATACACCTCTTGTTGGTGTTTTCGATTGACTCGATGAATTTGTTCGTCCTCCACTTACACTAAATGTAGCATAAGGTGATATCTCGTACATTTCTGTTAAATTATAAATAACATAAAAGTATATCAATATAATAATATCAACCTCTTAATTATCTTAAACAACTTGAAGTTCTTCCCACCTGAATCATTTGCCTTGTCAACAGTTTTTACTGGTGAAGCACTATATACTTGCTGATTACGTCTATTATCATTTTCTTCTTTGAAATCACTTGGTAATGCTCTTGATTCATATCCTTCAGAGATTGGTCCACATAATGTACGACGATGTTTAATTATAAGTCCTCTACAGAGAATAAAGAAATATTTTTTAAAGATTAAAAGAAAATGATGACACAACATTAAGTATAATATGTGAAAATATATAATATACATTTTTTGGGAATTTAATATATTATAACGAAGGAATAACATAAAGATACTTAAGATATATGTAGGTATAATAAATTTTATGAAATCATTATACTTACATTAATAAAAACACTATAGTTATGATGAAACCAACAATTAGGGTGGCAAACCAATCTTGTTGTGGTACAACATTAATCATATCATTTGCAATGTCATTTTCAGATGGGAAAACAGCTGGGGGTGGTATTGTTATACCATCGATACTTGTTGTTCCAAAATTATATTGAGTTGTAGTTTTACCAGCATCATTAATTGCTGATATTTTCAATTGATACCATTTTGCTGGTAAAAAATCACAAAATATTAAATTTTCACGATTCTCTTCAGCATTCGATATATCTGATGTGACTACAGTCCATCGTATATCACCTATATTATAATTTAGTTAGAAAATAAAAAAGTACAATGAGAAAAAAAAAAGTGTAAATCAAGTTAAAAACTTCAATAATAAAATAAATGAACGTATAGGAGTACCATTAATGCTAAGAGAGATATTTTTAGATAGTTTTTTTTTGTCTTTTCGAAAAAAAATCATATGAAACAGGTGCTAGACAAAATGACTTTTTAATTGATTTAATTTATGAAAAGGGATCAAAAGGTTTAATTGTGAATGACTATACAAGTGTTAAAAAGCTTCTGCTATTTTGTATTTTTAAAATTTTTAACATTATTATTAATTAAAACCCATCTCATTTGTTCATTAAAAATTATTTAGTCATTAAAAGAATTTACTTACCCAATGGTCGATGTTCTATTGAAAAATGATGTATGGGACAGCCACCATTATTCCAGGACGATAATTTTAGATTGACACATGTTGAATTTGCTATTATTAATTCACTATCATCAGGTGCCTGTGAAACTAAAATTTAAATATTGATCAAATTTTTACTTCAAGTTAAGAATCCGATAACATAAAACCATCATTAAAATCATCTTTTCTATCACACACACATTCAATATTATATACATACATGTACCAATATGTATATATTACATACTTTTAATCTGTACTCTTCAAACACTTCACATTCTATTTTCATACAAAATATACATATTTATTTATATCAGTTTTATTCTTACCTTTACCCTTTGTCCAGACATTAATTTCCTCGCATGGCTGACCATCACCAACTAAATTGTAAGCCGAAATTTTAATTATATATTGACTACCACATTTCAAACCATTTATAGTATAGGCACTATTATCTGGTGTTAATTCTATACGTGACCATGTTTCACCCATAATACGATATGAAATTGTATAACCTTGTATTGGAGCACCACCATCCTCTGGTGTATCCCAACTTATACGTATACTATCTGATGATGCATATTGAACTATTATCTGAGGTGGATTTGGTGTTCTCATTGCAATTACTTGATAAACAATTTCATCTCTACCAAATAAATTGTTCGCTGAACATGTATAATTTCCGGACAGACTTGATTCAATACCTAAATATAATGAAAAAGGAAATTATGTTTACAGACAAATGTTATTCATGTAAAAAAAGAATAAAAAAAATTCAAAAAATTCGATAAAAAAACATACAAAAAGTGTATGATATATTCAACAATTTATCTATTTTATATTCATATCATATATTATATTTATTTTCTTACTATGAATTTTAAGATTTGAATCGCTTGTAACTTCATAAAAAGGACTAAATGTAACTGGTCGATCTCTTGTTAACCATCTGGCTCTTGGTGTAGGATTTCCAACAGCTAAACATTCCAGAATTAAAGTTGTACCAACTGCTTTTCGCATTGTTTGTGAAAATGATGCTATACGAGCTGGAGCTATATATCATTGTAATAAAAAACAATAAATATAAATATATATGTACATATGTATATGTATTTTGTTTTCTGCTGACAAAAAGTTGAAAAGTTTTTTTTTCGTTTTTTTTTTCATAAAATATTAAATTCAACCAAAATATTAATATTAACCTCGTGTATTTGTTGCTTGTGCAACAACTGGTGTCGGTTCCCCTTCTCCAACAGATGTTGATGCTGTTACCCAAAATTCATACATCTGATTCTCTATGAGTCCTCTAGATTCGAACATTACAGGATAACCATTCTCATCAACACGAACCATATGAGCTGCAAAAAAATACAAAAATAAAACAAAAAAAAAGAAAAAATAAAAACCAAATTTTCATTATTTGATTTATGTGATACACACATATGGAAAATATTATACTTGAACTTACATTTTGGTTGTCCTTTTCGTCCTGCTTCTCTTGAATATACAGTATAATGTGTAATTTGTCCATTACGATTTTGTGGTGGTAACCAACTAATTAAAATTGAATCAGCTGTTAAAGCTGCTGCTTTTATATTTGCTGGTGCATCTGGAACATCATCCTCTGTAATACAATAAACTGGATTACTACTAACTCCATCACCGGATGATGTATAAGCAAGAACTCTAATTGAATAATTAGTAGCTTTATGAAGTGTATGCAAATATGTTTCTAGATTAGAAGTTCTTTTAATTTCCATTTTAGATGAGAAATCAACTACATTTGAATGAAAATAAAGAGAAAAATATTCATGAAATTTTAAAATGAAAATGAATAAAAGTCAAAATTAATTATTACTTCTATTCACAATCGGTCTATATAAGATTTTATAGCCTTGAATAATTCCACCATGAAATTGAAGAGGTGGCTCCTGCCATGATATCTTTAAACTTTGTGATGACAATGATGAACAATTTACATTTTGTGGTGGAGCTTCAGGTACTATATACCAACAAAAAAAAATGTTAAAGAACATAATAATTGAGAAAATGACAGATAAATTAGATTATCATATTATATTTGTGTATGTGTGCGTCAAAATAGCAATTTCTTTTTACAAACCTCCTTCTAAAGTAGTACCAAAAACTGCAGCACTCCAGGGACCAGGACCAAAACTATTAATTGCTCTTACAGTAACTGCATATCTTGTATATTTTCTTAGTCCTTGTAGAGTTGCTTTAGAGGTTGCCCACCCACTAACAGTAAACGATTTTACACTATTATTAACAACACTGATGTAATTGATATTTTGCTTCTCTTCTGAACAATTAACAGTATAACCGATAAGTTCACCATTCCATGATTCACGAGGAGGAACCTAACAAAAATTTTCGTTGTTTAACATTTATCTATTCATGTTTTTGAAAAATAAAGAAAGAGGAAAGGCAAAAAAAAATTACAGGGAATGACGACAAAATAACACAAACCTGCCATGTTACAATAAGTTCACTTTCACCACCAGTTTGTACTTGTACATTTGATGGAGCTTCTGTTGGTGCTTCTTCTTGTGTTTTAACAACAATAGCATCTGTAAATGCACTTCTATCGATTTCGTTAATTGCTTGCATTCTTATTAGATAGGTGGTGGCAGGATTTAAACCAGATACAGTAGCATGTTCACGTAGATCATTTTCGTAACTTTAAGAGGGTAAGCAAGAAAGTTAAAAACATACATAAGTAGATTACGAAAAAAGAAAGTGTTTTTAAATTGAGAAAACAAAAAAAGGTTTAATTTGCGACACAAATACATAATGTTAAGCTTTAAAAAGTTTTATAGAATAAATTTTATACCTTTTTGTTATACTTGTTGATGGTAATGAAACGTTAACTATATACTGATTGTCCCAATCATTTTTCTTATTAGCAAGGACGGAATGACTTTGAAGGAACTTTAATGGTTGATACTGTACTAAATAACTTAATACAGGTGAATTACCATCGAATGGACGTCGCCATGATAATTTTACTAAACGACTACCAACTTCAAAAATTTCTAAATTTGACGGTGTATCAGGTCGTTCTATATTTTAATAGATAAAAAAATTAAAATTAAATGAAATAATTAAAATTAATTTTATCACTTCATTTTATATTTAAATTTGAAACTACGTGTATTTTCTTTCTCTGAGTTGTTTGTTGTTTTTTTTTTGTTTGTTTTTAAAAGAACATTTTTATTATGTATTCATTTTAAGTAAAAAAATTGTGATAAATGTGAAAGTATTTCAATTTTGAATAATAAATAAAAATGTAAAAAATGTAAAAAATTGTATTACATTCATTTCTGTCTGTTAAAATAATTTGAAAAAGGAAAACATTTCAATTAAGTAACAAAAATAAATATTTTTATCTGTTTTAAGCAGTGAAACATTAGATTTTTACATCAATGATTTAAATAAATTAATTTTTAAGTAAAATTTATAAAAAAATATTTCTTGTTTAGAAATAATTCGTATTTTTATATTTATAAATTTTTACCTTGTACTGCTAAATAAATAATTTGTTCACTTCTTCCATATGGATTTTCTGCAATACATTTATAAATACCGGAATCATGTCGATCTGAACGACTTATTGATAATTGTGAATGTACACCTTTTTCAGTTTTCATTTCAGCAATACTAAATCGATAATTATTCAAATCTATACGTCCATTATTTTGTGTCCATGATACACTAATTGGTTCATCACCTTTTGCATGACATTCTAATGCAACAGCATCATTACGTCTTGATGAAATATTACGTGCAGATTCTTCAAATCTTGCTGGTTCTATGTAAGATTTCGAAAAAATAAGAAAAAATAAAAAATAAAAACAAAATATTATAAAATATAAATTCGTTTTTTTTTTTTAAATTATTTCAAAAATTTCCAGAAGTATTAGTATTCAAGACACATACCATTTACATTGATTCTTATCACTTTTTTCAATCCATTACCAATATTATTAAATGCTTGGCACATATAATATCCTTCATCGGATTCAGTTGCAAAATTTAGTATTAAAGAGCTATTTTTCATTGAAAGTTTTGTAAAGTCTTTCGATAATTTTTCTGTTTAAGAAAGATTATAAAAAAAAAGACACAAAAAAAAAATAAAAGATACAAAAAAGAGAAGAAAAAAAAAATTAATATAAATGTGTTAAAATTTTTTTGAAAATTTTCATTCTTAACCTTTTATTTGAATAATTCATATATGTATGAGTGAAAATGAAAATGTGAAAATTTAAAGGATACTTTACACATCAAGTATACACAAAATAAAAACATTATAAAGATGAACAAATTTTACATACATATATTAAGTACTACATATAAAAATAGTGTTATATATGTATACAAACCTTGTCCCTTGAACCATGTTATTGTTGGAGGTGGATATCCTTCCGCCTCACAATTTATTGCAATTGTATTTCCAAGCATAATAGCTGCATCCATTGGTTCATATGTCCAACGAGGAGCAACTATATTTCAAATAAAAATAAAATGTACAAAAAAATAGGTGTATTATATAGATAGAAAGTATTTATATAGAGATACAACAAAAAAATATTAAAATATTGTATACAAAATTATTATTTTAAAAATATATTCAGTGTGAGAATTTATGTACTCGTACATTCTTTTTGTACAAACATACATAAATTTAGTACAATATGTGCACATTATATACAACACATGTGTGTTTGTATTTTTATATTCTTGATTTGAATTTTTTATGAAAAATACTACTGTTTAGAAAATTTTAAAATAATATGCAAAGTGGCTAATGTGTATGAAGTAAACTCGTATTTTCTTTTAGGAAATTTTAAAAATTCATAAAAAAAAAAAAGAGAAAGAGTTAGTAATTCCATTTGTTGTTTCGTTTAGAATAATCTTGTATTTTTTTATATTTTCAATTTTCCTAATTTTACATAAAATATGTTTTTTTGATTTTCATATAAGTGAAAAGACATACTTATTACTTTTGAAATTTATTTATTGAAAAAAAAAATGATTTTTCTTTTAAGTAAATAAAATTTCCCAAAGAGAGAAAAAAGAAAACTAAATAAATAAATAATAATAAAATTTTCCTTTTTAAAATTTTTTATTTTCTATAAAATAGAGAAAAATTTTCAATAAATATAAAATTTTCAATTTCCATTATTTTTAAATAAAAATACTAGAAGAATTACATGAAAAAAAAAATGGATAAATAAAATATAAGTATTATAGAAAATCAATATTTTATACCTCTAACAAGAAGTTCAGCAGTATAGTTAACTTTAGCAGCAGTATTTGAAGCAAAGCACGTATATTTTCCACTATGTTTTGAGCTGATATCCTTGAAAACCAATAAAGAGAAAAATTCTTCTTTCTTTTCTGTTACCTGGAAAGAAAAATTTAAAAAAAGAGAAAAGAAATAATCAACAAAAAAGAAAAAAGGAAAATAAGGTTATAAATTCATTTTCAGTAAATTTCTTCTTTGAAAAATAACTATTTTTTTTCAAAGATTTTATTTTTCTTCAAAGGATCGACCCTTATAGCAAATAGAATAAAAAATAAATGAAAAATATAAAGTTTCATAAAATTCTTTAAATAGAATATTTTTTGTTCTGAACTAATTTTTCTTTCTTTTTATTTTTTTTTTTTTGTTGAGAAAAATAAAAGTCCTAAATTTCAAAGAAAGAAAATCAAAATTTCGAGAGAAATACATTTGATATATGATTAAAGTTACCTGTAAACTCATGGGAATGGGCATATCATCTTTTTTCCAACCAAAATAAATTGGCATATCACCAGAAGATACAGCACATGTTATTTGTGCTCGTCCACCTTCTTGTATATTTTTCGGAAATTTAAAAGGCTCTATTACAGGTGGACCTGTAAAAATTGAAAAAAAAGAAAAAAAACATTGTAAAGAAGCAGAAAAAAACAAAACTGAAAATTTAAAAATACACACACAATATTTATTTAAACTTACTGTTAACAGTTATTTGCATATCTCTTCGAGCTTCTTCACCAGCTCGACTACGTACTATACAGGTATAAAGACCCGCATCACGTGCTGAATCTACTTGTTTAATACGAAGGTAGCCTCCTTGTTGAACACCCGATACAACATAATGTGAATCTACATATACATTAAAAGAATATAAAAACAAAAGGATGTTATTTATATTTCCGGCATACAAAAGGACAATAGTAAAAAAACAACATTAAATTTTATACTCGTATGTACATATATGTACGTGAAAAACTGATACATGCATTACGGCATAGAAAAAAAAGAAAAAAAAAAAGAATAAAAAAGCAGAAACAATAAAGAAACTTTTATTTTTTCTTCTTTACTTGATGTCACTTCCTGATGTCCTTTTTCCCATCGTATATTATCAATTGGATATCCAGAGAATGGGCAATGCATGATAAGATCCTCACCGGCTACTGCTTTTATAGGCCCAATGGCTCTGACATACGGTGGACCTGATATTGATTTAGAAACATAAGAAACAAAAAAAACAACATGATAATATAAAAGTAAGCATACATTATTTATTTTATTTTGTTTATAAAAGGAAATTAAGAAAATGACAAGAATTGGGAGACAAGGATATTTTGTTCGTTTGTTTCAGGAAATTACTTTATTTGAAAAAAAAAATATATAAATTACAAATACGAACGAATATATGTTACATTATAGATTTTATGCACAGAATTTAGTTAAATCACTAAAATCAGCTGATTGAACAAATTTTTTTGTTTTGTAATGTGGCTACTAAAGAATAAAAGTTATTAAACTGAAAAAGCTTTGTAAAGAAGTTTATTTAAAAATATGAAAACCTCATAAATTTGAATTGATTTTTTCTATTCCCTTTTGTGTTTTACCTATTTTCTTTTTGATATTTAATTAATGCATCCTAAATTCATAACATCCTTAATAAAAGGTTTCTTTTTAATGTATATCAGAAATACTTATTGAAATGGTATCACAAAAAAAAGAAAAAAAAAAGCAAAAGATAAATAAAACGTAACTTTTCCAATATTGTTAGTTTCTATAACAATAATTTTTGAAGTTTATTTTCAATTATCACAATTTATGAATTACAATTGTTGTTATAGAACATTGTTTGAAATTTTTATTAATTAATAAAAATACAATAATTGATATATATCGTATATATTCAACAACAATAAGTTTCATATTTTAAAATAATAGTTGTCATCATTCTATGTATTTTATTTTTGCATCTATTTTTTTTCTTCTTCCCATTATTATTTTAATGCAAAAAGTTACTTATTTTTTTAACTATGAAAAACTTTTTGAAAATATTTTATCCTTTCATCAATAAAATATATTTAAACAATTCCATTAAAAAAAAAGGATTTTTGTTGTTTTGTTTTTAAAAATAAAAAAAAATCAAAACTAAAATTATAAAATTTCATCTAGCAATTAGAGTTTATTAAAGTTTACAACTTACTAATTGGATTTTTAAAAAATTTAAATGAAATGTATTTCAAAAAAAAAAGAAAAGAAAAACGAAACCTGTATTTTTTTTTTTTTTTTGTATTGTATTTGTTTAACGTTCTTTGTTATACTGTTTTTTTTTTTTTTGTATCTGTTATTATTATATTTCATCATAAAAGAAAAGCCATCATGCAAAATCACAAAACTCAATGTTGTATTACCTCAAGCAATTCATCATCATCAACACTTCATTATTATCACGTCGTCTTTTGTTTTTTCTTTTCATTTTTATTTTTATTACATTTCATTTTTTTTTTTTTTTTCGTATGAAAACAAAATAGGTGGAAAATAAAATTCATTATATTTTTATAACACAGAAATTTTATTATTTACACTTTTTCATTAGCCGTTATCGTGAAAAAGAGAAGGAACAAAAACAAGGAGCTGGTTTTTTTTGAACAAAAATATTTTTATTATATTGAAAGTTAAATAAATTACATAAAAACAAGGAACAAACGACAAAAAAAAAAAAAGGAAAACATTGTCATGTAACAATTTTTAATACTAAAAATTGACTTGTTTACTTTTTATTATTCAACTAAAAAAATATCTATAGATATGAAAATATCTTGTTACTTAGATACTCAACTTTATTATATTTCGATATGAATGTATTTAAAATTTGAAAAAAAAAACATACACCCATGCATACATACACATATTTGCTATGGGCTTTTGTTTTTGTTTAATTTATTTTTTTTTTTCATGTAGTGTTAACAAAAAATAATTTTTTTGCAAATAGAATAATTGTTTTGTTAAAAATATTGGATAGGAAGAATATCTGCAAATTTTTTGTTATATTTTTACGCTTTTTTTTCTTTTTTTTGTTTTTGCTCATCCAGTTCATTCAATTGTATTTCGTATGTTATGAACCATTTGACAATTAATAAAAAAAAAAAGATATATTGATGAAAAAAATAGTTAGCAATTAGCGTAAAACAAGTTAAAACAATAATATTTTGTTGATGTTGAACAATAAACACAAGGCCACGATTGATTGAAAAAGGAAAATCAATATTCAATACTGAAAAATGTACATTCATATGTATACATATATCCATTCTATGTACCCAATAATAGGTATGCATGTATAGAAAAGGACTATGACAATATAGCAGTCTATAAATTTTAGAATTTTACAATGTGTATAAATGATTGGAATGAGAAAAGCGAATTGTTGTGAAAATATCTATTGTAACATAGTGTATCTGGTATATTATCTATTATCCCAGCAAACTAGTATGTGAAAGAAAAGCAATTTTTTCAGTATGAAATAGAAAATCAATGGATAGAATGAGAACAAGGAAAAACAACTTTTTTTTCATCAACCATTTATTGATGATTGGTCAACGAACGTTAGTACAATATTTGTCTTGGAAATTTTAAATTTCCTTTCTTTAATTTTTTTCCAATCCTTAACTTACGCATTGAATTTTGCTTCTTCGGTGGAATATGTACATATTTGTTTCATTAAAATCTTCGATAACAATCTTAATTTGTAAATGATCTCGTTTGCTGGGATATAGTATCTTATGTATTGAATATACCTTAAAATTTCAATTGAACTCAATGAAAAATATTATCAGAATAGCATCCTCTAGCTAGCAATCAAATCAGTTATGCAGTAGCAAATGGGATGATGCAATTCGGATAACGATGCAAATATTGTATATATGGATATACGTGAATCTATACTGAACGTGATATAATATCTATATACAATACATATTGTATTCAAACTGTTACGGATAAAAAATACATATATGTAGCTTGTATTGAATATATTCCATTTTAAGTATTCAAAGAGATTGTCGAACTCATATGGGTCAATAAATTGCATAACATAATACTAGCCAGAATTCGAAAGGACAATGAACGTCATATATGTATGTATACGTATAAAAAGGAATTATGCAATAAATATAAAATACATACATACATACATATAATACATTTATTTTGTATTCATTTGTAGGTACATGAACAGAGTATAATACAAGAATAATATCATAAAAAGGATGTATATAAACCGGGAGAAAAGATAATAGTGATTGACGTACCATAAACATTTAATCTAGCTGAATGGGATACACTGCCCATTGCATTGGATGCGATACATTTATATAACCCACCATCATCTGGTCTGACGTGTGATATGTTTAAATGACTTATGACATCACCCGACATATCAACAAACTGCCCGATCGCAAATCGATGAAGCAATGAAACATCCATAATGGGCTGTGAATCCAATAACCATGAGAACTGTTAAATAGAAAAAAGTTAAAAAAAAACAACATATGATAAGAAAAAATACTAAATAATTTTGTTTATTTCTTTTATCAGAATAAAACAAAAAAACTAAAACAACAATAAGAAAAAAGAGTATATAGTATAAAAGTAATATTTACTTGTGGAGGTGGTGATCCACTAGCTGAACATTTTAAACTTATATGTGGTCCAGGACGAACATTTTGTTCAATAAATGTATAAATTAATTCTGGTACTGTATCTGGATTAAAAAAAAAATAAATCATTTTCAGTAGCACACAATTACATTCATATCAAAAATCAATTATGTATTAGAAAATTATGATATCTGATATGTGATATATCTTACCACCCAATTTAAGTTCAGCCATTGCTTGTGCACTCATTTTATCATTACTAATTAAACATTGATAAATTCCTTTATCTCGTCTTCCGATATTATTGATTTGTAATGATGTTGTCGATAACATTCGAATACTTTAAATGAAAAGCAAGAAAGTAAATTACATTATATGTACATATGTACATACATAAATCTGTAAATATGAAATGTAAATCAGTTTTTGTATACAGTACATACATACTCGTATATGTATGTTATTAATTATGAAAAGTAAAGATATAAAGTATGCATGAATAACATTTTATGTCAATTAATTGATTGAATTGAAAAGATTTATAAGATCCCTTTACATACTTTATTAAGTATAACGTCCACTTAATTGAAAATGACTGATATGCAAGAATAATCATGAATACATATTATGTAGATGAATTTTATAGTTAAGATAGAAAATCTTTTTATAATAAACTACACCACTAATTCTTATTATAATCCTTCAACTATTCATTCAACTATAAATTTGAAAATTTATGAGTTTGCATTTGTCATTTTATATGAAAGACATATTAAACTTAAATACAATGTACATATAGTATGTTTGTATGTAGAAGATGATGAGTGCCTTTACAAAATAAAGGATATAAGAAGTTCTTGTTACATCAATTATGTGTTTATCATTATACTAACATAAGATATGAGTGTTATATACTATCAATAATGTACATATAGTATATGTATGTACATACATAATATTTAATATAATATGAATAGTATTCTTATTATTTAATAATTTCTATAGATAAAATTCATTTATGTTTACATACTTGTCTTTATCAGTCTTTAATGCATTATCTGCCATTATTGGTTTGCCGTTATGTAACCATTCAATACCATCAATTGATGTTCCGGTTGTAGAGCAATTGAATACTGCAGTTCCGCCTGAATTAACAATCTGTACTTGCGGTAATATATGTACAGATAGATATGAATTGACAATGAGTCGAATTTCGATTCGTTGCTCACCAAATTGATTTGTTGCTTGGCATATCTGAAAAGAATATTTTATCAAAAACCAAAAAAAAAAAGTAAAATAAAATAAAACGTAAAAGTATATGAGAATATCCTAAATGCACATACATACATAAAATAAAATAAAATAAAGTAAATTCCCATGGTATCTATCTATACATAAAATTTATTTAAAGAGAATTATTGTATAGAAAATCAAAAGAATTGGGAATGAGAATATATTTTATTGGGAAAATAATATGCTGTGAAATGCTAAATGGGAATAAAATGGTAAAAATAAAAAATAAAATGAATAACGTAAATTCAATATATAACAATTTACGTATGTATATTACATTGTATGCATAAGTTATATGTACATATATATGTTAGTAGGTCTTATTTTGAATTAACAAACAAAAAGCTCATATTATTCAATAATGTTTCTGATGTAACAGAATTTCGGTTGAGAAAATCTGATAATGGATAGTAAATTTAATGTTCTATGATAACAAAGAAAACAAAAAAAAAAAAAAAACAACGTACTCGTACATACCTATCTACATTTATAAAATTATTTAATGGAACATATAGAGGTATCTAAAATTATAATAAATATCTATGCTTGCTTACTGATATGTTCAATATGAGTTTTTGTGTACACGTAATTGTATAATACTATATTACATGAAATATGTATTAACATTTACGTATATGAATACTCTGTATTTCAATATATGTATATGCACACATACCTACATATATAACCAATTTATGAAAAAGCAAGATAAATACATATACTGAAAATTCATTTAATTCACATGCATTTCAAATATTACCCATTTTCCTGTATCTCGATCGTCAGCATTTTTGATTAGAAGTAAAGTTCTTGATACAATTATCCTTTGCGATGATGGAATTGGATACAATGCACCAGAATCAGATATTCGAAACCATCTGTGAAAAAAAAAAAGAAAAGAAAATTTCATTTTCCCATGTATTACAAAACACAATACATATATATAAGTATATGTAAAAAGGATATGATGATGTGTTATACATTATATGAGTTTGGGGCTAAACTATAGAAATAAAGAAGAAAAAAAAAAACAATTGCTGAGTAAACTTCATTTTATTGGAAATTCATGAAAACTATATTAAGATTTTTTTTTTATTTTTGGTTTTTGTTTTCATTCTTTGAAAAAAGTTCTTTGTTTGTAATATTACAGTTTGATTAAGGACATTGAATATATGCTTACTTGCTTGCTTGCTATATGGTGTGTATGTATCATTTAAAAAATAATTCATACTACAGTAATTTTCTTTTGTGTTAAATAACATAAAAGAAAAAATTGTTTTTTTTGACATAATAGGCATATAAAATGAAATTAGAAAATGAAAATATAATATACTTACGAAAAAATTGGTAACGGATTGCCCTGAATATTACATGGTAAATGAACATCATTTCCACGTTCAACAATAATTTCCATAGTTGGTTTTTGATTAGTTCTTGGTGCCATATTTTTGTTCATATCTGGAACAACAACAATAACAAAAAAAAATAACAATAATAAAATAAAAGAAAATACGATAGAAAATTTGATTATAAAATGATGAAAAATAAAGGCGTAATATATTGAAATTATTCATTATATGAGCATATGAAAAGAATGTATATGTTTTGCATGTAGAAAAGTTTAATGTGGTGATTGAAAATAACATAGAAATAGAAATATATGTAGTTTTACACCGCTTGCAGATAACAATATGGATAATACATAATATAATGGATAAAAAAAATGATGTGCTTTAGATTTGAATTAAGATATATTTTTTTATAATATTTTTGTAGTCAAGCGAAAAAAAACATTAAAACGTCGAAAAATAATACGTAATTTTTTTTTATTTTTTTAACTTTATTCTATTAAAGATAAATTTTGTGTGCAAACATCAACTGAATCCTACAATATTGAGAAATTTTTATAATTTCAATCACAATTTTCCAATAAATTTCAATGACATCTTGTATATATATGAAAAACGTATAATATACAATAAATTAGATTTTCTAAATGAAATTTCTGACAGAAACAAAAAAAGTAAAAGATGTTTTCATAAAAAGGATCAAACATTAAGAAATTGATAGAAAAATAAATAAAAATTAATTGATATCCAATATTTGACAAAAAACCTTTTCTATTCAATGATATCGTATCATGTCAACAAAATGAAAAAGTTATTTGTATCTATAACATATATACGTAAGAGGATATATCGATATCAATTTCTATATACACCTACTATCTATACTACTATGTGTATACTATTTATATTAAATACCTTTAACTGTTAGTGACATAGAATCACTACGTTGTCTTTCTCCATTTAATGTGTTCGTTATAAGACAAGAGAATTTCTCTAAAGTATCTTCAGGTCGTACTGTACGTATATATAAATCGCCAAGAGTTGATAAAACAATGAATCGTCCAGCTATAAAAGATGAACAAAAAAAAAACGTATATAAAAAAAGTTGAGTATAATATTAAAAAGAAATTTGAAGAAATCAATTATTTTCTAAAAATAAAAATAAATATATAAAATAAACAAACAAATAAAAATAACACAAATAAAAGTAACAGATAAATTTTGTATAAATATGTATTTAAGAACAACAAACAACAAAAAAAGTGAAATTTCAAAATTGATTTTCTGATAAATCTATAAGGATTTACATTACAAAACAGAACACTAAAAAAAAAATTATCGAATAAAATTGATAATTAGAATTTTAGATTAGAGGATCATTTATCAGGATTTTAAAAAGAAATAAAAAAGAGAAAAACATTTTTTAGATTCTTTTTTTTTTTTTTTCAGAATAATCAATATCACTTTGGTAAGTAAGTACATTAAAAGCATAAAACTCAAAAACAAAAAACACACACACACACACAAAAGGAAAGATAAAAAAAAAACTTAATTTTATTTAATGTTTTCGTTTACCAATATCAGATAAATCTGGTAAGAGTATTTCATCCCCTTTGTACCAACTCGAAACAGTTACATAATGTCTCACATAATCCGGTACTATGCATTTAATGAGTGCTGCATTGTTCAGATAAACTTCCGTATTTGCAATTCGTATATGAAAGTCACGTCGTACAACTGAAAATTGAAACAGATATATAAAAAGGATCAATATCATAAAATATGACTTGTATACAAATATGTATGTATGTATATGTATATACAGTTATGTAGTATGATAGTGAATTCAAAATCGATTGATTATAAAACGAACATGTACAAGAAACATTTTATCAACAACATAAAATGCATATAAAATAAACTGGTACATGGTTGGAATCAATTTATTTTTGTTATATAAAATGAAAATTTAAAAATAAGAAGAAAAAAATAAAAAGGATATACTATGATGAACATATATGCATAATATGTATATACATAGAAAAAGTTTATATAATATTACTTACCACCTTTTATTCGTACATCTCGACTTAATAATGTTCCTGCTTCATTACTTGCTTTACATCGATATGTTGTTTCATGCACATCCGCTCTGTAATATTGCGCTAAAAATGGCGGGAAATATAAAGTTCCGTTTCCTGGTGTTTGCCTAAAAGCAAAAATACAAAAAAAAAAAAAATGGAGAAAAAGGATTTAAGAAAAAATTAAAATTCCATCTGCTTACTGTTCTTTGCTTTATTGCAGGTTACAACAAACTAAGTATGGATACTATATACATTTATAAAAAGCTCTAGTTCGTTTATGTATAGAAAAGTGTAAAACAGGATTTTTTACTCTGTATTGATAAATATATACATATACAAAATATAGCATACTATATTTTCTTATATACATATTTATTGTAAATTTGTCTGCATTTCTATACATATTTCATTCAAAATTTACGTGCAACGGATGTAAGCATGGATTAACGAATGTTGCGTTCTTAAATGAAAAATTTATTTTTATTTATTTTTTTGCATATATGCGCGTAAAATGAACATTCAGTTACAGTGTTTTTACAATTTATGTAAAAAGTGGGATTATGATAATGCACATTTTAAATTATACATACACATATTATGTATGAATACGCTTGAAGATATACATTCTTTTTTATAAGTCTTTTGTAAATACTCGTATCTTGAAAATGAATGTAAAAAAGATTCAGTTTATTCTTTTTGATATACTTTTCTTCATATTTTTAAAAAAATATATTTTCTTAGTTTGTAAAACTTTATCTTTATGTAGTAAGACAAGCAGATGTGACGCCAAATGTAAACAGGTAAATATATACAGATTGTACTACAAAACATAAATACTTACAAGTTTCAATGAAAATTATATACTTTTTATTTTTTATAATCATGTAAAGTAGAAAAAAATTGTGGGAGAAGAAACAAAAACCAATATGAAAAAATAAAATAAATCAAAAATATTCTCCTTAAGGGCTTTTTTTTTCTGTCTGCTAGATTTTTATTTTTATTTTTATTTTCTACCAACTTTTTTTCATTACATTTCTTTTCTTTTATGTGGTAAAAATGATCTACTTCCGTTTTTATTTTGTGTCTACCTTGTGTTAAATCCGACAATTATGATGAAGACATGACAATTATAAATGTCACATTGAAAAAATATTTCAAAAAAAAGTAAGGATACTTTTTTTTTTTTACTTTTAATTTGTTTGAAAAGAAAGAAAAGCCAAAGAAATAAAAAAAAATAATAATAATAAGGATCAAAACAAAAATAACAATACAAAAGTTATGACGGTTTATATGAGACACGGGTTTTATTTTGTTAAAAGAAATAATAAAATAAAAATAAAATATTCAACAGACTAAGCAAAGTAATGAATATTTTTAATTTAAACATTTTAAACAATAATTTTAAATCTGAATGCTGCTATAATTTTTGTCTTTAGAAAAATTCAATTTAAACACGAAAAAAAAAAAACCTTGAAGTACACTTAAAATCTAGAAAATTTAGTTTTTTTTGTAAAATAGTTTCACATGATCGCATTATATATACAATTTAAAATAAAATAAAAATCTTTTTTATTATTCACTATAACCTTTTTCACATTATTTTCTTTTCTTTTTTTTACCAATTACGACTACATTAAAATTTCAATCATCTTAAAAGGTTCTTTTATTCCATGGCAATCAATTTTACCTTTTATATCTTTTTTATATTTACTTTGTATTTTACGGAAAACAACAAACTTTAAATAAAATTAAAAAAAAAAAGGAAAATATAATATGTAGGTAAGATACCTACGTAATTTTTATTATTTTTTTTCTCACCTGAGTCCTGGCACAGATACTGCCATTGAACCATCTTTCATAATCCAGCTAACAATTGGTGGAGGATTACCATGGGCAGAACAGGACACTTGTGTGCCAGTATCATTACTAAATAAAAGACGAGGTGGTGGTTCTTGAATAAAAGTTGGCACTCGTAATCCATTAGAAGCTTTTGCTAAAGGTGATGACATCATCATACCTAATAGTGCTGCACCTGAAGTAAGTAAAAAAAAAGGAAATATTTTATACATAATAATATATAATATTATTAATTTTTTAGATACTCTTAATAAATTTAAAAGGTAATCTAAAAATTTTATTTTTTCGTAGAATACTAAAAAAATAAATTAGAACACTTACATGCGATTACAGTTGTTGTACTAGAAGTCATTGCTGACTTCCTTTTTTCGTTTTTTCTTTCTTGTCGTGATGATGATGATGACGATAAAAATATTGATGTCTGGAAAATTTTTTAAATAAAAAAATAAAGTAAAAACAATTATGTACGTATTTATAAATCAAACAACAAAACCCTCTTATTTTTCAAGTTAATTTATATTTTAAAAAAATGTGAAATATAATACTACTAAGCTTTTATATATTTTTCTTTCTTCTTCATTTTTTATTGAAATTTTATCAGATAAACAAATTTTGTTATTTACTTACAAGGATCAAAATAAACATAAATATAATTTTACGATGTTTAAAAGAGGAATACATAGAAAACAAATTTCAAATTAAAGTAAAATACAAAGTACAACGCATAATTTAACTTGAAATTTAAACTTGAACTCATAACACGTGTTGTAAATATCACATTTCTCATATCCTTTTTCATAAGCAGTCAAAATAAAGAAAATAAACTCTATGCTTTTGAAGGATTAATTAATTCATTTCATATAATGTATGTATATATTTTTTTTTGTATACAACAAATATAAAGCAAGTCAAAACTGCTGTATTTATATGCACTTATAAATTTAGATTGACTATGAAAGATACTTGAATTAAATTTCAAACAAACAAAAAGTTAAAAGTGACAATTTTTGTAATAAACATAGCTCATATAAATATACTACAACATCATTTCTTATCGTTTTAACAACATCACAACTCATTTTTCATATTATTTTGTATACACTCGTACATACATACATATGTATACACAAAAAATATTTAAATATTTTCACACCCACCCTAATTTTTGCCTTTTATATTTACTTTTCATCATAAAATTCATATTTTTAACACCATCACAACACATATCATTCTATCATAAAGTTTTTAAAATTGAAAATTATCCATGTCACATTTTTTGTTTATCATTTTGTTTTTTTTTTGTTTCTTTTGTCCACAAATAAAAAAAAAAAAAACAAAAAGAAAAATGTACACTTATGTATATTATTTTTATATATTCTAAGTATAATAATACCAGAAAATTGAAAATTCATAAACATTTTATAAGGACTCTCATTAAACAGGTCGTTGTGCGAAAAGTCCACAACTTATACAAACAGTCTCTCTTTTTTTATTATAAATACCTCGACCTTAATAATCATTATTTCATCTTTTTCACTTAGAAAAATAAAAAAATAAAAAGTGGAAGAGAATTTTTTTTTTCATTTATTTTGTTATTTTCTCTATTATTTATTTTTTTTATTTTCTTTAAACATCCTTCCCTAGAGGCTGACAATATTTACTAGAAAATCCTTTTTGGAATTTGGTGTTAGGAATGTGAAGAATGAGCACAAGCACATCCTTTCAATTGGTAAGTGGTTGTGAAGAGAAAAAAATAAATAAAAATTGAAAAAAAAAAAATCCTTTTTTTTTCAAAGAAAAAGAAAGAAGAAGAAAAAAATGGAAAAGCATAAATACATGATGTGTTATCAAACTCTGACTATTAAAGTGACACATACATTGAATTCGTTTCCTTTTTTTATTCTGTTCTTTTCATCTTTTTGTAAAAAGCTAACGGTATATCATACACGTATTATTAAATATGATTGCCACTCTTAACTCATTATTAAAAAGGTATTTGATCAGTGACGTAGAAGTATAAATGTATACGTATATGTGCATATACTTTAAAAGAAAGTAAATATAAAGTGTTTTAGTGGAATAATCGACGTGGCTGTTATAGAAAATCAGCACATGTAGTCTCATTCCGAATGATTTCCTTTTTTTTGAAGAGTTCACACATTCAGTGTAAAAGAAAAGTGGATTCATTTTGGTGTTAACAAAATTTATTTAAAAGTTTAAATTTTTTGGAAAGTGAAAAATATAATTATCATATAAATGGTGTTTTTTAGTAGCTTCGAAGTATTTGAGTATTTTTAAAGATGTTTCAGGAAATGCGCCATTTCCCTCGAAGTTATTTTTCTTAGCTTTCACTTCATTGAAAGAAGAAATATATTTACAAATTGCTAAAGACTTTTCAAAGTGATCATAATGGTAATTTTTTTTGTTGCTAATTATCCTTGATGGTAAAACGTATCTGGGATGGCAGATGACGGACATGGGAATAGGCCAAACTTTAAATACATTACCTGCTTGAACAACTTTGAATATCTACATAATGAGAAGTTTTGGAACACAAAGAACTGAACGAAAAGTGAAAAATGTATCCTTCCTTGTGGATCTTCTAAAATCAAAACAAATATAAAAAACAGGACAAACTTGACGGAAACAACTAAAATTGTAGGAAAAGGAAGGACTAAATATTTGACATAAAAAATAAATTGGAAAATTTTACAAATGTATGCTCTATAATATAGAAACACAGGACCTTGTACATGGAAGCAAAATGGGGATTTTAAACAAAGAAAACGAGAAAAAACACAAAAAAACACATAAACCTAAGAAAACATTTGCTTTTTTTCAATGTTATCAAAAAATCATCCACAAACTAAAATTAAAATTATAAAATCTTCCATTTCTACTGCTTAAAACTAAGTTAACATTGAATTTAAAACAGGATAAATCTACAAATCTTTTTAATATAATCCTATTAGTAAAGGATTAAATCCCAGAAAAAAAATAGTTAAAAACAGAGATTTTTATAATTTTTTCTTTTGTTTTTGTTGCAACACCACTGTTTTATATAACAGATAGTTAAAATACACTGTTATACAATAGAAACTTCTTGCACATAAACCATAGAAACTTTTTATTTTTTGTTTTTTTGTTTTTTTTTGTTTCAGCATTTTGAATATATGTATGAAACAGGATGGACGTGTCTAGGGGTATTCTTATAATGAGCTCAAACTTTAGTTGTTTTAATAATAATTGTTTGCATACACTGAATATTTACTTATATATAACTGTTTGTATTTTTTCTCTGATCCTGTGAAATGGATAAATTATATATTGTATATATCATCTACCATCATTTGAAATAAAAGAAAAAGGAATTGAAATACGAAATAAAATTGTACGTATGAATCTCGAGTGTGGTATACCATTAATGATTCATGATGTAGCAAAACTGAAAGAAAATTTACACCCAACGCATGATAAAAATTTTCGCAAACTGTAGTACTGTATATACATATAAATTTGGTATGTACATGTATTATGTATTTTTTACATATAAATTTCAGATTCAGATGCTTTTTTTCAAAATTTATATGTGTATGTACATATTTTCTCATTTTTTTCAAAATCTAGAAAATTGAATAGAAGTGAAGTAATAAAAAGCAAAATATAATCATGTGTACATATCATATAATATTTTTTTTTGTTATCGTTATAATATATAAAATGTGTATAGAATCGGAAACATTTTGCCTTTTGTCATCCGGAGGAAGTTAAATCTGATGTGATATACAATAAAGTATTTTATTGAGAAAATATATATATATACGTAAATGTTAAATTGTAAATATCTATATGTATGCATATAATATAAGATCAAGAATCAAAAGGGTTGAATTTCATCTGTTGTTGATGTATATTATTGTGTATCGTATTTATATATTTATATCTGTATATATAATATTGTTTCTAGTTCAAGTCATCAAAATAAGAGTAGCACTTCAATTGACACTTAAGGCGCTAAGAGTAACACAAACTAAAAAACAGTCAAACAATGTTAAGTGGGTGTATAAGCACATTTTATATAAATACATATACATACTATATATTCGTATATGTATGTACAATATTTATATGATTTCTTCAATATGCAGCAACCCAAATAATAATAATAATGCTGTTGATGATTATAATGACGATGATGACAAAGTGTTATTAGGAAACGAATAAATGGTGCAACCACTTTTAAATGAAATCAACTAATGGAATATTGATATTTGTTTTATATATAAAAACAATTTATTATAAAATATTCAATTGAATGTGTAAATTTTACATATAAATAGGTATGCATAATATATAATATGTATTATTGAATATTGTATGAGATTTAGGTGAATTGGATGAATAAAAATAATTTTTATTTTTATATAAGAAAAATGTATAATTTATTCTTCTAAATTTTTATATTTCAAATTTATTTTTTATGTAATTTCTTAAATTGAATTTTTTTTTTTTTTTTTTTTTTTTTTTGTAAAAAATTTTAAACATTTTTGCTATAAAAATTAAACACTTGTAAAAATTTCAATATACAGTAATGGAATAAGTTTAAAAAATAGTTTACAATTGAAATACAAATTTTTTTTCTCTTTTGCCAAAAAAGAATTTTGTAACGAAATACAAAAAAATAAAACCTTAAAACTTCCGGAATTAAAATAATAAAAACCGCATTTTTTTTTTTACAAAAATCGTAAAATACATATTTAACTACTATTTTTTTCCCATTAATTTTATTTTTTAAAAAAAATTCAACACTGTATAACGAAAAGAAAAAAAACGAATGAAATTTTTGTAATTCTGTTGTATATAATACATCATAACACTTTTCTTAATCTGTACATATACATAAGTGAAGCACTTTCATCATTTATGAAATTGAAGTTTGTTTTTTTTATTTTTTAGTAAAAAAACGTAAAATTCTGTTATTTGTTCTACGTAAAGATAAAGTTACATAACAAAGAAAAGAGAATAAAATAGATTGAGTTCATGATAGTTTAGAACATAATAAAAACTATTTTTAACATTGAATAGTTATTAAAAAAGGAAGATGTAATGTATACATATGTATACCTAAATTTTATTTTTTATTTTTGAAGGATAAAAAAATTTGAAAAAATTTAACAATTTGTTGAAAGGCTTTTAGGTACTTTTAATTAGATTTTTTCTGTTACAAAATAATCCTTGTGTTATTCTATACTAAAACAAAAAAAAACAAAAGCAAATGGATATTCAGTGAATTTTTTTAATTTTTTGTAATTTTGTGAGTGTATGTGCTTTTTTTTTTTGAGTTTATCAAATTCATGAAATTTTATAAAATGTAAATTATCCATTTTTATTTTGTTTAAATATTTTTAAAAAAATTTTTATTGGAATCAATATTTTGTAGTCGAAATTATTTATTTGTGAAAATATAAATGGAAATTTGTAGCACATTTTTTGAACGTTATAAAATTTAATATAAACTTTGCTTATCTACTTGAACATAAAAATAAATTAAAAAATGATGAGTCCTATTTTCCAATAAGGCTACTGAAGTATTGACCTTCACATAAAAAAATGAATTTATTAAATAAATAGTTAATAAGTATTGATTTTTGTTTTTATAATAAAAAAAATGACAATATAGGAATGAAAACCAAAAACTACTTGTATTTATAGACAAACACTCACAGAAGTCTTGCAAAATTTTATTTAACACATTTTTCAATAAAAAAATAATAATAATAATAATAATAACAAGCTGGTATAAACACGTTAAAATATGAAAAATTGAAAATTAAATATTATACATAAGCCTAAACCACCCATTTTTTTTTTTAAACAACCTGTTGTTTATTTTTATTACAAACACGAAGATTTTAATTAAAAGTTATTTCAAGTATAACAACCTGGCAGCATATTCAATTTTAATATATCAATATTTGCAACATTATCGTTTGCGAAAAAAATACATAAATAAATTTAAAAAAAAAACAAGGATATGAGAAAATTTAATAATTAAATACGAATATTTCATATTATGCAAATTAAATTATATAATTAAATTTTTGAACAAAATACTTGAATTAAGAGATTGATTTTTGTAATTATAATGCATCTGTAATGCAAAATAAAGATACAAACTGTTTATAACTAGTTATGAAAATTATTTATATCCTTCAGAAATAAATTATAGTACCAAGTTCTTTAACTTTTTACATTTTAAATTATTCAATTATTATTCAAAACTTGAATGAGTTTTTTTTTTTTTTTTTTCATTTTGTTCAAATGAAAAGGAAAAGAAAAATTTTTAAAATTGTTTGCTTAATTCAATTAAATTTGTCACTAAAAGTTAAATTTAATTTTCGAGAGTAAGATGTGACTTTTTTTTATTTCTTAAAAATTATTATTTAAATTAAATTTTAATTATAAGATAATTGTAAAGAAAAACATCATTATCTGTATACTTATGTATATATTATGTATATAAGTACATGTCATATGTATAGTATGTCGATGTAGTTTCTTTTGTTATAACTCTCTTATGTGAAAAGTAAATATTGTACATACATACATACATATATAATTTAATTACTTTTTTATGCAATTTAAAATTTTATTTAGATTTTTTGCTTTACATTGTATAATTTATTCAAAACATAATACGAGGCTGAAAATTATTCTGGAAATAATTTAGAATGTAATTATGTAATTTAATTGTTTGAGTTTAAAGTTTTATAAAAAAAAAAAAAGTGGAACATCATTCAAATTTTGAAAAATTTAACAAATGTGCAAATTTGAAAACCCATTTGTTGTATTTTTTTTTTTTTTCAAAATATATAATTTTTTCGTCTTTCTTTTTTTAAATATATTTTTTCACCGTAGATAATGTACATTACACTTACATTAATCAATTTCCAGCTATTCCTTGAAATTATGAATTCAAAATTATATAAAAAATGAAAAAATTCAACTAAACACGACACTTTTCACTTGTATTTGACACTAATGGAATTTATTTTTCATACTTTTTCATAATATCACATTTCAAAAAAACATATATTTTTCTTCTTCTTTTTTTTATTTTCTTTATTACTTTATCTATATAATAATCACATAATATTTTTTCCTTTTATGACAACACATATAGATCATCATAAATCATTTTTTATCAAAACCACACTAAAATGCATTTCATTTTGTTTTCTTTATTTAATTTTTTATCTTTTTTTTTACCTTAGGTACAATATACATACATATGTATGTATTTTCGCACACTCTATTATATTTATTTGAAATTATATTTAAAATATTCGTTTTGGAAAAAATACATCAAGAACGAATTAGATAGAAATCCCGAAATCATAACATTTTTTTCTTTTGTTTTCAAAATTTTATACCGACATTGAAAAAATTTTTAAATTTAAATTTTTTTTTTTTTTTTTTTTTTTTTTTTTTCGTTTTTTTCACTTTGAATTTTTATAGTTTCCAATTGAATACATCTATCTATTATTTAGACAGATAAAAAATATATAAATTTCATGTTAAATTGAAGCTTGATAATTTAATTGAAAAATTGTTAAAAAAACACAAATGTATAATTTACTACCTACATTTCCGAAATTTTTTAATTATTTTTATTCGATTAAATGAATAATAGATAATATTTGAAAAAAGATTGTATAATTGTAAATTTTTTTAAATAATTCGAAAAATCGTTATATCCATTCGAGAATATCAAACACAAAAAAGTCAATAAAAACAACAACAACACAACAAAAAATATTTTCTAAAAGAACAAAAACTAGAGAAAATACCTTAAAAAATGTATTTATTTCTTGAATGTGTATATAAACTAAAAGACAGTATTTTACAATTCAAATCAAACCAATTATTCCGAGAACGTCCTATCAGTTCGAAACGCCGGCAGCAACTAACAGTATCATGAAAACTGACAATCGGTCTATCCCAAATAATATGAGATGATAAAATTGCAAACATAACAAAACAAATCACCCATTCCCCCAATTTTAATAAATTAAAAAAGAAAAAAAAAAAAACAGACAAAAAAGAAAAACTTTCTCAACAATGAAAATAAAAAAGCACCTGAAAATGATACAAAAGTTATATATATTGAATTGAATGAAATGTATGTCTTCCTATTGTCGACCCCAGAATCCTGTAGTATATATCTCATTGTATCAATATAAAGAGTGAAAAATTTACTATCTACCTTTTGTACATCATTTATTTTTATTTTTTCTTTACATTTTATTACATTTAAAAAGCTCTCTATATAATATGTATATCCTCTCACAAAAAGCTTTTAGTTGTCGGTGTCCTGCAAGGACGAATAAAAGAGTTCATAAAATTTTGTTGCATTTGAATTGTTTACTTTTTAATAAAATTGCATATACACGTACAGCAACATCTTGTAGTAGAAAACTATATACTGAAACGTAAGAGGATACACACAATTCACGTGGTATATTCTATCAAAATTATATTTTTACAAAGGATACAAATTTATTATTATACAAAAACCATGTGATGCGCAGAGAGAGATGAAAAATAAAATTATTTCTTCTAATGTGTAACAAAAATTTACTCTTCATATTCTAGAGAAAAAAAAAGAGAATTTTCATATGAAAATGGAAAGGAAATATCGTATTTTCGTAAAATTATATAAAAATATTTTTGAATCAACAATGACATATTTTTTTTTTTAAATAATTTTTTTCAATTTTCTCTCCACATTATCACATGTGTGTTATCATTTGTTTGATTTCTCTTAAATATTTTAGAAAGTTTTTTTTTAAAAAAAAGAAACTGTTATAAAAATACAGAAAAAAAACAACAACAATAAAATGATATTATTTTCAGTTTATTTGAAACACCACCCACTTTTCTTCTTTCTTTTTTAATTCACCCAAAAATAATATCTGACTATTTTACATAAATTCAATTTTTACTTGATGATTTATTAGCATTGGTATGAGATATTTTAAGAGATATGTATGTTGAATTTTAAAATGAGAAAATGAAAATGGACAGTTAAAAATTGTATTTATGAGATATTTTTATTACATGAATAGTATGTATGTATTATATATATTATATTATATATATTAGCTTTTATATATTCATATGTATATTTATTTATTTATTTTATATTTTAAAAGCAAATAAATGCAGATTTTTGCATATACATTTATACATACTTATATTTAAAAAAGAACGATGGTAGTAATTATATTTATAATATTAAAAGAAAAAAAAAGGAGATTTTAAAAGCTTTTAAAGGAATATAATTAAAACAGGTGAAAGTAATAATATTTGTAAACATGGGTATTTGTTTTTTATGAATGATATTTTTTTTTTTGTAGGAATTTGATGAAGTACTGTGAAAAAAAGGATATTCAAAAAATATCATGAAACTGTTAATTATTTTATCGTAATTTCTTTAATATTTTGGAAAATATAAGTAATTTTCCTTTGTGGTTGGAAAAGTGTAATTTGATTAGAAAATACGCATAATATTCAGGATATTCTAGATAGAATAGATTTAAAAAAAACTAAAATATATTTATTTAGAAAGAAAAAGTCATAAGGACAAAATGTGTTGAGAACTGTTCTTCTATCCCATCTGTTTTTGGACTCTGCTGTCCGATATGAACAAATTTTTAGATTTTTAAACTAAGTTTCTATATCAAGATTCCAAAACCAACCAAAATTTATTTATTTCATTATTTCTGAGTAAAACACAAAAAACACAAGAAAAAAAAATTGTAACCTACTCATAGTTTGTTGAACTTTTTTTTTTTTTGTTTTTAAGCATCACAAAAAAATCCTTCAAATTAAAAAGAAAAAAATTACGAAGAAAAAAACAGATTTCGCTTCGTAACATTGTCATTTTATTGATTTAAATGGTGTACATGTTATAAACCTATGCATGTATGTATAAAACAATAAAAAATGTATTGTATTTCAAAACCATATAAGAATGTGGTCTATTCAAGTGAACAATGTCATTTTTGTATACGCGGTCTCCTAGGATCTCATTGAATTTTGAAACAATAAACATACTTTAGAATATGCTTTCTGGATGTCATATATCGTTATCATTTGAATCATTATCTTCATTGGTTTTCTGTCATCATCATCACCATATCATCATATCATCATCAACATCAAATTCAAAAAAAAAAAAAAAAACACTAACAATCATTATATGACAAAGGGAGGTATAACATTACAAAATTTTGTAACATATGAAAAAATTACAGTCACTGTTGCCAACTGAACACTTACATATTCGAAAAACTTGTGTAAAAAAGCATTTTGTTAAACATTTTGAACATTTTTAAACTTTTTTTTACAGGTAGAGGTGAAAGAAGTATGATGCTATGAAAATTATCAAAAAATGTAGTGATTGGTTTCAAATCACTCAGAAAGACACAAGTGATGTTTTTTTTCTCTATAAATTTTTTAAAAGCGTATTAGGAACATTATTTGAAAGTACAGCAGTAGCCCGTATAGACGGGAAAAAAAAGAAGAGAAAGTCATAGGAAAAAGATATAATGTTCCTGAATACTCTGTTTGAACTTCCGCAGAATATAAGAAGAAAAAAACACATGAGTTGGAAAGGTATTCCATATTTTGAAGATTTAATTTCCAAAAGATTGATTATATTTTAATGTAAACACAGATTTAGGCTTCAGATAGAATACATAGTATAAGTACATATTATAGTCTTATAAGGATCAATATGTATATTGGAAGCATGTTTTTCCGGAACAAATTGGCAACAGTGGTTATAATGTTCCATCATCCTTATAATGTATCAAGTCTATACAAAATCATCACAGTTGAGTACAACAAAACAATAGTGAAGAATATACCATAAAACCATGTACCATGTATATTATATCTAAATTTCTATATACACTCATACATGTACAAATATAAGTATATATATAAATATGTATGTACGTATGTATGGAAAATTTCTTTTTACTATTTCATATTTTATATGAAATCACGACATGAACTCTAAAATTCAAAAACTTGATGGTATAATTTTTATAAAGTTTATTTTTTCTTTAATATAAAAGAATTTCCTGAAATTGCTAGAGATCACATGGAACCCTTCGACAAAAAAAAATGTTGCTTTTTTTTTATCTTAGGTTAGAGATTATTTTATTCATTATATATGTAAATGCATCATACTTTCTAATATTAATAATGTTGAATGAATGTGTCTGTTTTATTATATTATATGTAATGCGTTTATATGTATCATAATATTAAGAATATGCAAAATATATATTATGACATGCATATGTACGTACGTATGGTATATTTATCAGGAACTCCTTCCAGTGAAATAAGGAAACAAAACTGTTGACAGCTAGACAATAACATTTTTGAAAAATTCATGCATTTTGACACAAAAGATATAACAATTGAGCAAAGTTGATTTCTGGTTGAAATTTTTATTCAGAAACATTTTTCTACATTGAATATTAAATTCATGCATACATGTATGTATGTATGTATGTATGTATGTATATAATAAATACCACACATCATTTTAAATGCGGTGGAAAAAATATGAAAAGAAAAGAAAAACCATATAATAGGTATGTGCAGGCGTTAAAAATTTCTTTCTTGTTTTTTTTTGTTTTTTCTCCATTTTGAAAAATATACACATATACTAGTTAAGTACACTTTTTTTCATTTTTATTTTTCTAATTTTTTTTTCAAGTGATAAAAGAATACAAGAAAAAAAATACATAATATCCATGATAAAGTTATCAACATAAAAGGTTTCAACTTTTACACCTGAATTTTTCTTCTTTTTTTCTCAACATTTTTAACATTAAACTTATGTATATAAATTTTTAGTATGAGTTTTAATGGAAATTTTTTGTTGTTTTTATTTTAATATTACTTTACTTTTAACTAAAATTTTGTTTTCTATTTTATTTAATTTTCTTTTAAAATAGATTATTTTTGTCTTTTTCGAAATTAAATTTGTTTTGTTTTTTTTTTAAGCTATAAATTTTTTTTCATGAATAAATTTTCATTAAGTAATTGTAGTTTTCGCACATTTAAGGCAAATAAAATTATTTTGGTGAAAATTTGACTTTTTCATTAATTGTTAAAAAAAAATTAATTAATTAAATTTCACTTTGTAAAGTTTTTTCGAACTTTTCGATAACTCTGCTTTCGGTAGCACCACCATGTTATGTAATCAGGATTTTAAGGCAATCCAATAGTCAATAGTCTAATACTTTCAGTAAATAGGTTATATGTGATAAAACCACGATTTTCCCACACTGTTTATTTTTTCAATTATGCTGATGTTGAAATTCATTAGTTCACCAGGCCGAAAAAGAAAGATAAACATGAATGACTTTAGTACACATATGTACATCTATGTACATATAATTTAATAAATGTATTTTTTTTCTTCTTACAATTTTTATTTGAAAAAAAAAATGTTGACATAAGTTCTTTTTAAATTCTTGTAATTGCGAAAAAATAATAATAATATGCAATAATTTAAATTATAAAAGAAAAAAACGTGAAATATAATCCAATCCCCTTAATATTATCCTTTGAATTAGATGAATTGTGGTTGAGACCATTAAAATATAACAACTTTTCATATTTTATATAGAGTCAAGTCAACAAGTTGTTTATCTATACTAAATTCCATAAAATTTCATTTTTGCTTGAATAATTTTAAATGAAAATTACTTCAGGAACCACATTCACTTTAAAACAGGATAATCTTCTATACATATATATATATACATATAATATACGGATATAGTTAGTTATAAAAACAAAATTAAGAAGAAGGAGAATGAAAGGATATATGTATGTATATATAATACATAAGTATAAAAGTCTTTCTGAAGTTGTTGATTCCACGCCAAGCTCAAATAAACACTTTTCAAGTGATTTTCACTTATAATTTTTTTTCTTTTTTTTTTTTTTTATGTAACGGGTACATACGTACGTACACATACTATATATATACATCTTATTCTAATAGTGTAGGATATACACATAGTAAAAAGTATTAAAAGATGCGGTGTATTATAATCTAAAGAAATGATAATTTAATTGAAATAATAAGACTTTAAAGTATTCATGAATTTATAAAATATAATAAACTCTGTTATTCATATACATACACATACACACATAGTATTTAGATTTTGCTTTATTTTCATTCTTGAAAGAGTTCTTTAGTACTTACACATTTAATTGGATGATGACATACTTAATATGAATACAAAAAAAAAAAAAAGGGATAAAAACCAAAGAATGAATGTGTAAATTTTATGTACGAGTATATAACCAGTTTATGTTGTTATATCTATAGATACTTGTATTATGAGACATTCATTACACATTTTTGAATAATGTGTATTTAAAAGTCAAAGATATTTTATTTACATTCATTATACTAATGAATATCATAAGTGTCAAGAAAATGAAATAATTTTTTTTTTTTAAATAAACGACAACATTAAATAATATTGATTTTTTTAATGCATTTAACAATTAGTAAATTTTGTTATTTGTTTTTTTTTTTGTTTTGTAAATTAGAAAAAGTAAAAAATAAAATATTCATTAATTCATAACTTCCTTTTATTAATTTGTGAATTATATTAGATTTTGTGTGTTTGAAGAACTCAGCTTGATATCAAATAACTTCCACCCTAAATTATCATTTTGTCACGTTCTTGTGGTTATCAAACAATCAATTCATTGTCTTGAAATTTTGTTTAGAAGAAAAACAAAAAAAGGATTTCATGCTGAACCAAATGATTTATTTAAACTAATATTATTCACTATATTATTTGAATTTGAATAATTTAATTGATTTATTTTGAAAAAAAATTCATCATTAATTATGCTCTCATGAAAGAAATATTTCAGTTTAATTGAAAATAAGCAATGCAAAATTACATTTCCTTTTTAATTTAATTTTATTGTAGATATATACTTGAATATTAATTAAGTTTATGAAACAATAAATACACATCCCAGTAAGAAAAAAATCATTATTGGAAAAATAATTTTAAAAATGTTGAACACATGGAAAAGAAGAAAGCTTTATTAGCATTGAATAAGCTTAAAGGTTAAAAAAACTTTTATAATATATACTTTTTAAAAATTGATTATAAAGCCTCTGTAACTACGATGATATTCAAGTAAAGAGTTGTTCGAGGACGTTTCGGAAGTTTCTCAGTAACTTTCTCCGTTCTTTAAATTCATATTTTTCGAATATTCCATCATATTTAATTATTTTCAAGAAAGGGATCGATTCTAGACAGGAAGAATTCTATTCACTCATCCCAAATCCGAAAACCCCATGTAAATCCGTTCACGTTTACTACCCTAAAACTCTTTCCAAAATTTCAATTACGTCACGAGGAACACTCTTACCCACAAAGGAATAAAGTAAGTGGATAATAAGCTTAAAGGTTAAAAAAACTTTTATAACATATACTTTTTAAAAATTGATTATAAAGCCTCTGTAACTACGATGATATTCAAGTAAAGAGTTGTTCGAGGACGTTTCGGAAGTTTCTCAGTAACTTTCTCCGTTCTTTGAATTCATATTTTTCGAATGTTCCATCATATTTAATTATTTTCAAGAAAGGGATCGATTCTAGACAGGAAGAATTCTATTCACTCATCCCAAATCCGAAAACCCCATGTAAATCCGTTCACGTTTACTACCCTAAAACTCTTTCCAAAATTTCAATTACGTCACGAGGAACACTCTTACCCACAAAGGAATAAAGTAAGTGGATAATAAGCTTAAAGGTTAAAAAAACTTTTATAACATATACTTTTTAAAAATTGATTATAAAGCCTCTGTAACTACGATGATATTCAAGTAAAGAGTTGTTCGAGGACGTTTCGGAAGTTTCTCAGTAACTTTCTCCGTTCTTTGAATTCATATTTTTCGAATGTTCCATCATATTTAATTATTTTCAAGAAAGGGATCGATTCTAGACAGGAAGCATTCTATTCACTCATCCCAAATCCGAAAACCCCATGGAAATCCGTTCACGTTTACTACCCTAAAACTCTTTCCAAAATTTCAATTACGTCACGAGGAACACTCTTACCCACAAAGGAATAAAGTAAGTGGATAAAAAGTATATAATAATAATAAAAAGTATATAAAAACAAAAAGTTGTGTTGAAATTTTCTTCATCTTTGTAGAATGTTCTTAATACAAAATGATGGAATCATATTCGTTTTGCTGAATCTATAAACAAGCGCTTGTAATATGTATTTTTTTCACTTTCCATTTACTGCAAGTGTTCTTTTAGGCTATTTTCAATTCTAAAATTTCGTAATTTTCTTATTGGGATTTCAACAAAAAAAAAAATTTGTTATAAATTGATTTGAATTTGCCCATATGAAAATAATATACTTACTATATGAGTTATAATGAGAAATATTAAATATGGATGTTATATTATACACATAAAATTATTATTATTTAGGTAGGTCTAAAAATAGAGAAAATTTAAAATTAATCAGTGAAGCAAAAATTGTTATAAGAATCGTATACTAGCTCATCAACATTCTAATTTAAATGCACATACGAATTATACAATTTAAAACTGATGTTCACAAACTATTCATTAATGTCATATGGTGTATCTTTTTCTCTTTTTAATATTTATATACATATGTATGTATGTGATGAATATCTGGTAAATGGTAAAATTTCTAACATTTTAGATTGAAATTCAAAAATAGATGCCTAATAGAAGAAATTTGTATTTGTCCTATATTAACATTTTACTATGTAAACAAATATTTTCAAAATGTTCATTTATATGACATATATGTACATATATACATGTAAATGTCTATAAATTATAAATTAAAATAGTAGGCATTGTATATGCATACGTATGTACGTAGTTGTAGGTATATCTGATAAAGGATACACTTCATTTTCTCGATCGATTTATTGCAATTGGTTAGTTTTGGTTCAATGGAAAATAATATTATGTTATAGGTAATGAAAACATATTATATATGTAGATATATAGATGTATGTAGATATATATATGTATTTTATAAAATTCAACATATACCGGAACGGAAATAATAAACCAAATGGATAGTTGAATATATTGAAAGATAACCTCAATCTAGAATTTTGTTTTTTCAGGATTTCAGGAAATATATATGTATGTTTATTATGATGTACGTACATAATATCAATCCTTGAATCTAGATGCACTCACTCATTTGTATTATCATAGTGTTCAATGTTATTTTTATGTGAACATTATTAAATTATGTGCATACATATTATACATACATATATGTAAATGTACTTATACATCTCTATATTGAAAATATTTTTGATCATATAACGTATAATAATAATATGCATTATATACATAATAGATTCTTTATCGGATATTTTCATTCAAAATCTACATATTTTGTTTGAAAAAGATGAAGATGTAGATGTATACATTTTAAAATTTAATTTTATGCCTACAAATTGATTAAATTATAAAATTTTATTATTTTGTTGATTTTCCATCTACTACTCGTATTATATAATATTCCATAGAATAATATTCGTATGAATGTGTTGGTTTATTTAACGATAATGTTGAAGAACTACAGAAATTGTTAAGTTTATTTTTATCTTCTTCATGATGTATTTTTCACATAATAATTTGTTCAAATTCTCTCGGACACTTTAAGTTGTGATTGCTTGTAGCATTTTTGCACTGTATCGTACCAAAAAATAATTCACTTGTAAAAAAAAAAAAGTAACCTGAAATGACTTTTAATAATTTCACTGAACATTTTTTTTAAAATCTCATTTAATTTTCTTATTTTCCTCTTCAATTTTACTCAATTATCTTTTCAGACTTACAAAAAAAAAAAATCAAGCAAAATTGAAGAAAACGCAAGTAAAGTGAATTGTGAAATTAAGTATGAAATTTATTATGAAAATTTCCGTATTTCAAAATGTTCATTTTGAAGAACAAATAAAACAAAACATGTACTTAGAAAGAAATGAAATACTTATGCAACACAACAACAAAAAACAAAGTAATTTGATGCATTTTTTTGTTGTTTTACATTCACATTATTTATACATATATATATTTTTCCAAATAAGCATTTTCTTTGGGAAAATATGTAGCAAATATAGCAAAAACAGAAAAAGAAAATGATAGAAACGGGAAAATCTAGAACTCTCATTGCATATACATAAGTATCCGCGTATTATTATCATTGTCATGCATGAAGATAATAAAACTTTTTTTTTTTTTGTGATTAAAAAAAAAAAATACTACAAGAAAAAAGGAAAGGAAAAATTCGACTTGACATCATCAAAGAACTTGTATCATGTATCATACATAGGTATGTATTATTCCTTAAGGATTTTATATATTTTTTGTTTATTTCTTGTTTCTTGTTTTTTTTTTATATATCATACATATCATATCTTCTTTCTTTTATTAACCATTCGAATGACTTGAACCTTGTTTTTTTATTTTATTTTTTTGTTTTTTTGTTAGAAAACAAATCAAGTGATACTCAACTGCACTTGAAATTCATATGAATGACGGAAATTTCATATGATACATCCGCCTATTGTCTTTAACAGATTGTGTATAACAATGAATATATAAATGAAAATGTTGAATAAAATGTTAAGAGGTTCATTTTATTGTGTGTAACGAATAAAATTTAACAATTGAATATTATGTATTTTCTTGTATTGTACATGTATACTTTTAGTTTTGTTACAAAATTCTTTATTTTTTTTTTACTGTTATTTTTAGAAAAAAAAATGAAAAAGAGAAAATTTATAATACAGTTCATGCCAGCATAGATGAAAATTCATTATCATTCTTGTCAGGATACAAATAGTAAAGTAAATTATATGCTCGTACATTTATAGTAACAAAGTTTATAAATAGGAAAAGTTCTTATGTTATATTGCATTTTAAATTTATAAATTATAAATTAAGTAATTTTATTGAAATTCAAGAAAAGGATTATTTTACAGTCGATTGAATAATTTAATAAATAATCTTAAATCATCCAAAATGTTGTAATTTCACTTACAATACATGTTGGTTTATTGAAGTTTTTCTTTTTAATGTAACAAATTTTCTTATTTGAAAATTAAAACCAACTTTTCTTTAATAAAATTGTCGCAATAATAATTTTTTTTCCAACTCGAAGTATGTAGTATGTATGTACATATGTATTCTCAAGTATCTTCACCATAACTGCTAGTTTTTCAAACTACATACATACTTATGTATATGAACGATTGGATTATACACTAATATTTCACAATCTAAAATACTGATGTTAGTGACATAATTGAAATGTGCTCTAACAACCTTGTTTAAAAACTGGCACAATATTTATAATTCTAATCAATTTCTAAATTGAACGTGTTTTGAATTTTTTGAGAATTTTTTTTAACAAGTCAATCAAATTAGTATGTATATGTATAGCATTAAAATATACGTCTTCCAGTCTATCCTAAATGAATTTATCATGAAACTATGAATACAATATAAGTCAAACAAAATATGTATAATCCTTAAAATTGAGTTGACTTTATTATATCATTAAATTGCAAATTGCAATCATGTTATATTGTTATCAAAAAAAAAATTTAGTGCACATACATATTCAAAAAAAAAAAATTCAAAAAAAAATAAAGATAATAATGTATTGGTTCTTTAGGTTTCAACAAAAATTCCAATATATTTTTTTTTCTGTTGTTTTTCTTTTCTTTTATATTATTTTTTAAATTGGAACTATTACGACTACTTCAATGAATATCCATTTATTTTAGTTGCACTATCATCCTTTTTGTAAGATTTTCTCGAATCAGCATAATAACTGTTTATATTCATATGTATGAACTAGACAATAAGTATATGTTCATAAACACATATCATATACTACATACATTTACATACATACATACATATGATATTTTCTATAACCGAAAATACATAATATATGTACCTATATTTTTTTACTATTGCACATAACTGTCGAACGCTTGGACAATTTACCATACGCTATCTGACTAAAAATTGATAGGAAAGCTATGCTTAAATAATTTTTTTTTCTTTTTCGTAATTTTATTTCATATTATGATACTTTTTATTTTTTTGTCTTTAGATAAAAACTTTTTTATATGAGAATATACCATAGATATGCCATTTATTTTTTATTTTATTTTTTATGCTTTTTTAAATCTCAAGTGAGATTTTTGTAAAATAACGAAAGAATATAATAAAAAAAAAAAAAACTTTTTATATTAAGTCTGTTCGACATTTATTTTTCACTCATGACTTGTTCCCAAATCGTTTTCCAAAAGATATATGTAGTATGCCAGCAAAGCGCATTGTGGTAACAATCTATATAAAAATATACATAAAATATATACTATGTATATTATACAATATATTAAATTCATAATGTATGTAATATATTTATATATCTAAATATAGGTGTATATGTATATATATAATATTATTGATGAGATGTATGTGTATTCAAGAAATAAAATGAAATTTGCAAATTGGCTTGATGTTGGCATCCCACTAAATCGAAATTCGATGATTTATCACAGAGGCTGGTTGAATAGACATTCAATTCGAAATTATTTGAGATATTTTCATTCATACAATATATTTCAGTTTAGTTCGTATCTCTTTTTTCAATGTAAAAAATAAAAAACGAAAAAAAAATGAAAAAATAAAGGAAACTATAAAAGGATATGGCATTGCTCCAGAATATCTGAAATCATTTAACAACTTGTATACAACTACCAAGAGAACAGCTACCAAAACACCTATTACATACATATACATACATATAAGAATACATATGTATATACATAAATACATATATTAACATACCTTTTACTTGCATTTTTTAGATTCACGTGTATCTATACTTTAGAATACATACCAAACATTTGTATAAAAAATTATTTTATATATTATGTACTTATAAAATAATAAAATGTGCATATATACAACTATCGTATATTCTATAGTATACGGCGATATGTCTTTTCTTATGATTTCTGAATAGCTTCCAATTTCAAGTTCTTCCTTTAGATTTCCTTTTTATTTTTCATTTTATTCATCTTGTCGCAATATATACAAAGTTAGCTAAAAAATGTATAACCCTTTATACACAAAACAAAAGCTTAAAAAAAAAAAATAATAGGAAAAAAAAATCTATTTAAGAAAACTTCATTCTTGAGATACTATACACATTTTTTATCCAACCTTTAAAATCAACCAACTAACCATACCAATCCACCCACCCATTTACTAAACCAATCTACCAATATTTTTCATCTCCCACAATATTATTTCATTTGTTCGATGTTCATTCGTCTTCTTTTTGAATGTCGAAATAAGGTTTCCAGACCCGATCACTACCCCTTTGATACCGTTATAATAAAATAAAATAAAAGGTATGAGCATAGTTGTACATGAATGTATGTATGTATGCTTTTTTTTAAAAAAATATAATATTATTATTTTTTCTTGCATTTTATTTTGCTTTTAACTATTATTGCCACTTAGACAGCGGAAGGAGAATCATCCTTTTTCTTTTGCAAAAATTTTATATATACTTAGGATATGAGTTTATATATTTATAACCATATACCTATAATATACTGTAAGACTGTTGCAGTATAGGGATAGTTATTATTTTAGTTATGTATGGTTTCAATGGTTCTTTGATGTGTTCTTTCCGCTACCGGTACTAGGTATATACATACATTAACATATATCTGTATATATTAAAATATGTACATATGTATGTATCTCTGAAATAGTAAAGAATTTTAATTTTTTTTTCTTTTTCTGTCCAGTCCTTATGTTGCTCAACATAAAGCCAAAGGGAAAATATTTGAAATGAGACAATTTTTCTATACTCAAAGTAGCGAAAAAAAGAAAGAAATAAAACAAAATAAAAAGAAAACAACAAGTGAACGAAAAAATGAAAATTAGTTTTCTTTGGTGTTTTTTCCTTTCTTTATTCCTTGTTGTTGTTTTTTTTTCAATTTTTTTCGTAAGCTTCTTTCTTTTGTCTAAATACCGTTGTCCATTGAAGTATGAATAATCTCTATATTTTCTACGGGCGATAGTATGAGTATCCCTTAATTAAAAAAATATATAAAAAAAACGCTTCTTAATATAAATTACACAGTTGAATATTACGTATGTATGTATGTATGTTGCTACTGTTGGTTGTTGTTCTTAAAAAGAATGCACATTTAATTTTTACTTCCTCAAAGAATCATGGATAAATAACTACAAATAAGGTTTCCTTGAAAACAAAAAAAAAAATGTTAACAATTAAGGGTAGTTTTCTTTTCTTTGTTATTTTAATTTATTACACAAAAAAAAAAAAAAAAATGAAATATATAGTCTCATTTAAGTCAGTAATTAAAAAAGTAAAAATGTTATCCTGTAAATAAAGTCAGTTTTCCTTGTAATTATTGTTTCTGCTCAAATTAAATGTTAAGTAAAATAATCTGTAATACATAATATGTTTGCAAGGACATAATTCATATGTGTAATTCCAATTGATATCAACATATCTTTTTTGTAATATATAAAATGTTTTTTTCTTTCAATTATTCGTTGTTAAGTGACAATTTTCTTTTTATTTTTGTTTGTTTTTATCACCACCTACATTTATACAATTTATACATAATATTTAAAATCTACGCACGTCATATAAACAACATATTTACATATTTTTTTTGGAATAAATTTAATCCAGCACATCTTATAGTCAGTCCTTGCTAGTGTGAAAAAAAGTCCTTCTTTTTATATTTATTTATTTTTTTTATTTTTTTAAAAATACCATACACATGAAGATACAAGTAAAGTATTTTTTTTTCCTACATCTACGCTTTTTTTTTCTCAATTTTATTTGATTCCATAGCAATAATTTTCAAGTTCGTTTAATCTATTTCCAATTTTTTACAAACATATTTTTTTTTTTTTTTCATACAAAAAAAAATAAAATTTAAAAAAGTTTTTATTTTGGCTCTTTTTTTTTTTTATAAACATCTATAAATGTATTTGTTATATTAGAGATAGAATAAAAAGGTGACGATCCTTTATAAACAATCTCTAAAAAAGGATAAACTCTTTTCCTACAGCTATATGTATATACATATATTTTAGTCCATCCTATAGGATTATTTTTATTTTATATTATATTTGCTTTTTTTTATTCTATCTTTTTTACTTTTCTTTCGAAAGCACACACATACATATGTATGTACATACCAAGCTTTTTTATGGATTATTTCCACATATTCACATATGTATGTAAAGCCATTCAATCAATTCCAAACGTGAAATTTCCTCTTCAACATTTTTATATACCATCATTTCGATATTTTATGGATAATCTAAAATTGAAAAAAAAGAATAAACAAACTAAAGTACATATATTTTTCTTATACCCCAGAATCAAATATAACCTTGATATAAACAAATAGGTATATATGTATATACAGTTGTACATACGATACATATGTATTATATAAAAATTTAACTATATACATACATATATAAGGACAAGTATCATAAGGACATCAAATAAACATGAAACATATTGAAATGTTGCGTGTATAAGCCCTTAGGATTCGTCTGATCCTTTTGGGAAACTGTATATCTCTATCCCTGAATGATGAATATTATATACACATATACACAGGCTTTACAATAAGAAAAAAAATAATTCCTTCTGAGAAAGTACAAAAAAAATAAGGTGGTTTGTATATTTTAACGAAATGCTCTCTGGTTTTACAACTTATTTTTGTTTTTGTATTCGAAATAAAACCCAACAAACCACATCATTTACACAAATAAATTGAAAATTTGAGTTGAATTTAGCTGTATCCTTTTTGAATAATTTTTTTTTTTCTTAAAACATTGGTTCATGGAAAAATGAATATCGACATGGAAAATTGTTTTAACACCCTTTTGCATTTTTGCCAAAAATCTATCGAAAACAATTTTTTGGAACATGATTTAAAAGTTTTTCAATTTTTAGGTGAACAAATTTTTGTCTGTAGATAAATTGAATAGGTGAAAAAGATCCTTAAATCCGCACATGAATTATTTATCTTAATTTTCAATTTTATATGAAACTGAGATTTTATTTGACAAGACCTTTTTCATATTTCGTTAAACATTAAAGTGATCTCAAAATAAAACAATCATCCATCAGAATATTGCTTAAAGCTGAATTATAGATACTTCTTACTAAAATCTCCCATCTTACTTTTCTAAGATGTTCTCATAGTTACAAAATAAAAACATTCGTTTTTTTTTTTGAAAATTCGATTCAGAGGTAGGAACTTAAAAAAAAAATATCAAAACAAAGTAAAAAGTATAAAAATATGTATTCTCTTTTTTATTCAGACTAAAACCTACACAACAATTATGTTTCAGGTATAACAAAGAAAAATCAATCGAATAATGATGTGTACACAATTATTTGAAATTCTATAATTTCCATTATCATTATTTCAAATCCATACACATACGTGTCAATTATATGTGTGGGCTTTTTCCTTTTTAATACGAATTTTTATAATAAAATCCTTAGCATTATTTAATTACCATAGAAACACAGAAATCCTTTTTTTTGTATTCTATTTTCCTTTGTGAATTCTATAAACTAAAAATTTGATTGAAATAATATCAATAGCTTTAAATTGTTTTTGTTTTTTTTTACTTACAAAACTTTGTTAAAGTTTTCTTTTTATTTTATCTATATCAATTCAATATCGGAAGGATTTTATTTTTCTTTTATGTTTAACAAAATGTATTGAAAATTTATATTATTTTGTCCTAAATTTTATGTATGCCATAAACTTTTGACATTATTTATTCACAAAGGTTCGACTATTTAAAACTTATATAAGTAGATACTTTTTTTTCTGTTAATAAAAAAACGAAATCGAAAATTAATTTTTGTATTTTTTTTTTTTTATTGAAAAGATAATAATAAAAAAAATAAAACGGAACACGCCTAAGAGCTTATATACTTTATTATTTACTTTTCAATTTAAAAAATGAAAAAAATAAACTTTTTCAAGAAAAATAAGATACAAAAAATTTCAGAATAAAAAAATTAGGAAACTTTAAAAAAAAAAAAGAAAAACAATTTTTGATACTCTAAAAGTTTTCAAAGTTTTTTTTTTTTTTGTTGTTGATAAAATCAGATTTTTTCATTATTCAGAACATTAAATTTATTGAATTAAATTAAGATTTTATGTGATAAGCAAGAGAAAAAAAAATATTTTATACACAAAATGAGATAATATGATATTCACATTGATAAAGGACATTTAGAAAATCTATTGAATTAAATTGTTTAAAATTATAAAACTTCATAAAATCAGTATGTTGAAATAACTTATACAAAAATGAAATGATGAATTTTTAGATATAAGGATATTTGTATTCATACATGTGTAAGTGTCCATATTATGTATGTACATATGTAAATTCCTTCATTAAATATAATGTATAATACGATACTTTTAAAATTTACTAAATGAAAGTATTGAATTTCAATTTAATGTCATAATGATATTATTTTTTTTTTAAATTGTATTTCGAATCATTTAAAATTTCCACTTGATTTTTGAACATTTCATTGAAAATCGTCCAGTTCATATGTAATTTAAATAACTCAGAGTCCTTTTCAGATTTTTACGTTGAAATTATTAAAAATTTATCGAATTTCAGGTGTAATATGTATGTGTATGTATGTACATTCCGAAATTTGGAAATGACATAATAGCGTTCAGTAAGAGTACGCTGGTGCCCATCATGTATAACCATGAAGTAGAAATATGTATATATCTATAGAAAATTTAGATAAAAGTACTCGTATAAGTGTACTTTTCTTACACTTATATTTTGATTGATGTATTTTAATCTGCTCGTACAAAAAATGCTTATTTTTTCTATGTTTTTTACTGTATGAATATCTTTAATAAACAAGAAAAATAAGTTTTGTTTTTCTTGATTTCAAAATCGGTTTCTATTAAAATAAGCTTTTGGTTATACTTCCATCGAAATACTTCATTATATCATTAATCCAGCATATCTTTATAATTAATAATCTTAAAAGTTTTTTAAAATAAAATAATTTTTGAAATATCTTTTAAATTTTTCAAATATTTCCTAATTAAATTTTATTATAAAGACAGCTTATTATGTGTTAAAATAAAGTAAAATATCAGCTAACCAATTGATAATAACTGAAATGGGGTGAATTGTTTCAAATATGACCACAGCTTTAAACATTTTCCGTATTCCGTACGAAAAGTTCATAATTTGTATCCTAATTAAATATTTATTATTTGTAAGAAAATATATATTTTTTAATTTGCTTTATATACTTAAGTTATTAAAGATTTGAAAAATATATACTTATGTATGTATGTATGTATACATCTATAAATTGTGAAAGATTTTTTTTTTCAAATTATCCTTTAATTTATTAAGTATATGGAAAAGAGGCATTTTAAGTTCTGTATAAATAATGATAAAGTCAACTTTAAAGAAGAAAATATAAACAAATATGTGTTTATAAGAAATCAAATATTATACAGATAAAGTGAATTAATTAATAATACATAGAGAAGTATATATACCTATGTATGTACATACATGTGTGTATACATAAAATCAAATTTATGCAATTTTATCGTATATCATTATATAAATATGTTTATTGTACACACATTTCTGAAACAAAAACATATAATTTATATTTACATTATTTGCTTTCTCATTGAAATATGTATGTATCTAACTAATATTATTCTTCGAAATAAGTGGAATAATGTATATGTGCATACATACATGAGATATGATTTTATATACTCTTATATGTAATGTATGTATTATATAATTTTATATAATGTATACATAATGTAGAAGGGATTTTATCTGGGAATAATAATATATTTAGCTGCACAATTTTTACTTTTTCTCCATACATTAACTTTGATAAAATTCTTATTATTATAGATATACCTTGTATTTGTAGATAAATATAGGTATGTATCCACATATATGTATAAAAGAGAAAAATAAAAAATACACAAAGCACTTAAGATGATTACATTACGAATTTTTACCTTTTACTTTTACATCATTTATTAGTGTATTATTATTATATACACAATATTATAGCTTATATATGTATATACGTGCAGAAATTTTTATTATTTTACTCATGTATAAGATATAAGATAAAAAATAAAAATAAAAATAATAAAAAAATAAATATAAAATATATAATGCATAAATTTGAATAAATAACACTTAAATATAAGATTTATCGTATAGAAGATTTTGAAAAATTATTTTTATTATATGTATTGAATTTGAGTATGTGAATCTGATGGTGTATCTTTTAAAGACAAATTGATAATCAATTTTCTCATTTTCAAAATATTATACTCTTATAAGATTAATTTAAATAAATATATGATTACTAATACATTTATGTAGATACAATACAAAATTCGAATGGAGGAAAAAAATTTCTTGTTTTTCTGAAACAGATATTAATTAACTCACTTCATTAAAATATCCCCATCTGCTATTACGAATGAAATTAAATTAGGTCTTATGAATTATGTAAATACTTACATATAGTACATATAGAATATATGCATAGTTTATTTGTTTAAATTCAATATCACATGCAAGTACATACATGCATGCATACATTTTATGAAGTTAAATTTTACAAAGAAACATATGCGATTGTATAAATTTTTAAATGAAATTCATATGAAAATCATTAGAAATATCCATTTGTCCATTTGTATGATAAGATATGACACAGATAAAAGAAAGTAGATATAAATAAAAAAATAAAAAATAATAAAACTATCATATGCCAAAAAGCCATATAGATTTTAGCTTTTTTTGTAATCTACATAATGTACGTAAAACATACTCATATTCTAGTACAACTACAACATTTATTATGTGACCATATTATTTATGCACATAAAATTAAATTTCTCTTTAAATTCATATCTTCAAATGCTATATGTACTTTTATAAAATATATAGATATTTTCAAATATATACATACATCCATATATATGTACATATTTTTTAGTATGTATATCTTGTTATTTTGTTGTTGTAACATTGCCAAATTACACACACATACAAAAGGGAAAAAAAATATATGTTTTTTTTTTCTATCATTGCCTATATTCTCATCAGAATTATTCAACCGACAATCTAGAATGAGTTATCTTTTGGGTACATAATAAGTTCATCTATTCGGCCACTATAATAATACATGATATATTCAAAAAAGGAATTGCATATATACATACATATACATAAATATGTATTTCACATGTACATAATAAAATATAAAATATACTACAGAGGAAAGAACATAACGAATCTCATTTCTCTTTGATAACTTATTCTGTAGCCGCATCCTTGCTGTTTCAATATTGCATTTATTCATATAGTGAACTTCAAATATCTACTATATGTACATAATGTATGTTCACATGTATGTATATGCATATGTAGAATATAAAAAAGTTCCTGCTGACTTTCCTTCATTTTTTTTTCCTTTTTTTATTTATATTTCACTGTATCCATTAAAAAAAAATTTAAATCACAGGATAGAATATCTAACGGACACACATAAATAAATCAACTTTTACAGATCAGAAAAATAGTATGTATCTGTTTGTTAACATATTATGATCAATAGAACTATACATTTGAAGTGCATTTTTTTTTTTATTTTTCATTTTATATCTTATTAATGTAAAATGAAAATTTCAAATTAAAAATAATTACATAAGTATGAATTACGAAACGAATAACAAAAACAAAATAGCTAAAAAAAAAACAATTTCAAGTGTCCTTATATAATTCAATAATTGCTTCCTTATAGTTTTCACCTTAAACGTGTTGTTATAGAAACATAAAAGTAACTATATTTATATTTTCAACAGAACAAATCTTTTTAAATTTTCAATAAAAAAAAAAACAAATTTTCCCTTATTTTACGACTTTTATTCTCAATTTTTTTTTTTCATAAATTATAGGACAAAAAAAATATGATAAATAAATAAATAATTTTCCCTGAAGTTTTTTTTTATATCCTATTTCATAAAAGTCAATATAATTCTCAAATATACATCACCTACATAAAGAAAAGAAAAATCTATAAATAAAAGGAAATATTTATTTGAAATTAAAATCAGGAAACAAACAAAAAGTGAGAAAAAAAATAAATAAATAAAAAAGATTTCACAAGAAATAAAAATTTCTTAAGGAAAGAGAGAAGAAAAAAAAACGAAATGGCATCTGCAAATTGGAAATGAAACTGTAAAAAAAAAAAACAAAAATAATTTTAAGAGGTAATTTAAAAAAAAATAAATGAAGAATAATTCTAAGAATTTCAAAATTCCAGCATCTGTTTTTTTTTTTTTTTTGTTACCCTTCTGTAAGAAGAAAATATTGATGTAGATTTATTGAAAAATAATATCGATTGTCATCAGTTATCTTGTTACTTATCTTAAGAATAAAATTACGAATTTATATAACTTAAAATAGATGTCTATATCCTATCCTATATACTATATGTATTGTATATGTATGTATATATGATGAATATTCAGAAATCTCATGCTTTTCTTTTTAATCCTTAAAATCTCAAAGACTTATCTGATTTTTTTTATATTTTCTGCTCTTTACACTTTTCTTCAATATTTGTTTGATGATGAGTGTTCATTGATTTTTATGCTAGCAAAAAAAAAAATTCAATTTCATTTTTTTTTCTTCATTTGATGAAGAATAAATTTTATTTGTCCTTCTTCTTTTTTTTCCAAGAATCATCAAATTTCGATTGATTGAATTTTTCTGTTTAGATACATTTTTTTTTTGTGTGTGTGTAAAATTTAATCGGAAAATAAGGTCGTTATCTCATTTAAATTTTTTATTATATTATTTTGAAATATTTAATCAATGCCTCTCTTCATACACTCATTTGATCAATAAATATCCTTTTTTATTTTTTCAAAGTCAAAACCGCAGTATTTTGCACAAAAAACTGTTAGAAGAGCAATGAAAATTAAATTTATTTAACCTTTATCAAATGTGTGAAATTAATGTTTTACTGAAAAGTATAAACAAAATGATCAAAAAGGACGGAACATAAAAATAAAAAAATTAACAAAAAAATGTGTTTTCAATATCCTATCGTTTAATCTGTGAAAAAAAGATTGTAATGAATTTCAAATCAACGATGGTTGAATAAATGAAAACTACTGTAAAAGAAAACCATAATATATTCGATACCATAAACAAGATTCTTTAAATGTAGATTCAATATCTATATCAATGTATTTATGTATACATATTATCAAATGGCAATAACGAGTGTATCAAGTGAGGCATTAATTCCTGGAAACTGCTAAAACCTTTTCAAATGTACAAGTTCAATTGTATTGCAAATATTCATTCCAATATATATATTTTTTTAATGTTGAAAGGTAACTAACTATGTATAGCTATATTGAATTTAAAAAAAAAAACACACATACACCTACACAAAAATATAGAATATATAAAAAAAAAAGAAAACTGAAAAACTGTAAAAAAGAAAAGGCAAAAAGAAATTGTGAATGACCTTTAAATTCCCTTTTGGCGTATCTTTTACGATCCATTAATTTACGGTGGAGTGCTTTTCCATTAGCAATACCATGGAGTCGACTTTTTCACTAATGAAAATTGCGAGAAGACAGAAAATGAAAAACAAAAAAAAACAAAAAAAAGTACTTTGTGTATTTCGTATCGCATTATTATTATAGATAGTATCTGATAGTACCTACATATAAAAGTATCTGGGATGATGAGAAAAATACAAAGACTAGATAATAGTATGTATGGCATATATTGATAATACATATTATGTATGTATGCTGTATAAAAGTATCACTTCTATTGAATTCATGCAACTTTTCTATTGTGACGTTTAGTATGTATATAAGTACTTATATGTATATGAAATATCATCAACTGAGTTTTGTAACACAATAAGATTGTGATGAAGTAACATCCGTATCCGTTCTATTCTATTTACAACCAAATATCTATATATTCTATACTAACAATAAGTAACAATAGCATCGTTTTTCCAGGATATTAAATGTTCAGAAAAACATATAAACGATAAAAGAAAAGAACATGATACAATAATTGAACAGATACTTTCCATTTATATGGGGTCAGAAAAATTATATTACATTGTATGTATGAATGTTTTTATAAAAGCAAAAAACAAAAAAAAAAAACAAGAAAAAATAAAATATCCAGTAAATTTGAAGTAGGATTTATATTTTTCTCTACAACATTCACCATTATTACTTTCAATTCCATTTTATCCGAAAAACAAGAATAAAACAAAAAAAATAATTTAATGATAATAACATAAGTTTTAATTAGCAGACTCATCTTGTAAAATCATTATACAAATACAGAATGAAATTAACTCATAATTTACATCAATTTATTTTTCTTCTTCTCCTTTTTCTTAGTTTTTGTTATCAGACACCTTTATTATCTTCATAATTCAATTCTTGAAAATAAATTTAAAAACAAAATATATAGAAAAGAAGAATAACAATTTTACACTTCATAAAAAAGTTTAATAAGACTCATATAAAAAAAACGTACATACATACATAGTATATGTATGAACAAAATACAAGAAGATAAGAAGAATTAAAAAAATGTAACAATAACAACAAGAAAAAATATGTATAAATTACTTAAATAATCTTTTAATAGACTATACTGTACTTGTAAATTATGAGAAACCATTAAAACATAATATAATATTATAAAAGAATTAATGAATACGATATTAAGACTATTAGAGCGGGTTTATACGGTCACTTTTTTCAATGGCATTGTCGCCCATTCCGCTTTGTTAAATTACGAAAAAGTCGTACGTACGTTTACACAGTCACTTTTTTACCATAGCTCAAATTCTCTTCATTCTCTTCTATACCGATTTCTTGTTAGGTAAGATGAAACGACAATATATGTTGTGTATGTTTCATCTCCATATATAAAGATAGATATGAGCTGTGTCACTACAAATATAAAATGAAAAGGAGATGCGATAATATAAAAAAAAATTCAAAATTACGAATATAGCACAAAAGGGAACCGGCGTGCTCGAAGAAAAAGTTCGATTATCCCGTCAGTGACTTCCCACCACATACTTGTTACTTCTTTCCTATTTAACAAAGCGGAATGGGCGTCAATGCCATTGAAAAAAGTGACCGTATAAACCCGCTCTTAAAAAGGAATAATGGATAAAGAATATAAGAAGAAGAGTGTTAATAAAGAAGTCATATAAAGTTAAAAAACTCATTTATTCTTAAGTTTTATCTATTTTTATTAATATCTAGACGGAAAAGTATAAAAAAAGGACAAAAAAAAATAAAGTCAAGGAAAAGTAGGAAAAAGTAGAATAATCAACAAACAAAAAAAAAAGGATATTTTACTTTCTTCTGCCGTTCAATGCAAAAACTTTTATAATTCATTTTTTTTTCTCTCAGGTAGATCAAACTTTTTGAAACATATTATATGTGCATACAACTCAAAAGTAATAATTTCATCAGAAAAAAAAAATAATAATAATAAAAATACATTATTCAATAAAATTAAATTTATTATACTAATGCTATTATTAAACTTTTCTAAGATCATGTAAGTTTTTTGTTTTCTTTTTAAAATAAAATTAATTTTATACTATTATAAATATAATTTTCACCTTTATTTTTTTTTTATTATATTTATCTTTATAATGTACTAACTTTCTCATAATATCAAGAACCAAGAACACAAGAAAAGTGATGTATGTAGTATATGTAAAGCTAATATACATATACATACACATAGATACATAATCAAATATGAAATATCCTTGAAGGAAAATTAAATTGAATAATAATATTATTGAAATTTATTTCCACAGGATATAATCTATCTTTCAGGATAATTTATTATCAAAACGTTCACTTTTTCTATTACTTTTTTTTTTTTTTTTTTTTATAATATCTATTATGTATGAACTTATTTTAATGTGATGCATATTATGTAGTTTGAGTTGGATGGTACAGTAAATGGTTAGATACAAAAAAAGGGAAAAAAAGTACATATTTTTTTATTTTCAATAATAATATAGTACCTACAACAAATGTATTTATGAGAGATACTTTTCATTGAAAAACAGTACAAAATATGAATATAATATGTATATGTACATATACATATTTGACTATATGATACATTATACGTACATATATGAACGTTATAACGTGTAGATGTACATTTTAAAGTTCAAAACTGAAATTGACAGTTCCTGCTGTTTATTTGTATACAAACAACCAACAAACCATTTAGTGAAAATATCTCAAAATGAACATTTATGTGTTTTATGTAGGAGGAGAAAGAAAATATCATAATGTATGTATATGTAGGAGTTTTTCAATAAAAGAAATATGAACAATGTAAATGACATAATATTTAAAATAGCAAATTTATTCTATATATAATATACATACATACATACATATTTTGAATATTGTTTTAATACTGAATATACAATGTTGTGTTATGAGAATAATATCAACATCTGCACATACTGTGTAATGATGTATCGGTTTCTGTTAATCGAAAGAAAAATAATAATATGTCAATACATCATCGAGGGTGTGATAAGAATTGTGTCTAAAACAGAAAACATACTTATAATAAAAAAGAAAAACAATTTTTAAATTACAATAATGACATTATATGTTTACGATATTATGAGTATGATTACGTGAGAAATTTTAAAAATATATTAAAGCTGCGAAAACAAACATAATAATGTAGGCAAAAATGTATAAGTAAAATCTTGAAAAATAGTTTTTTTTGAAAACAATGTTATAAAAAAACCTTGATTTACAATACATTATGGGCGGACGGACAGTAACCGAAATGATAAAGTACTGACTCTTGGTCAAAGTCTCAAATTCGAGTCCGTTCAAGCTTTAAATTGAGTACCAATTTACTCCACTTTGCTATAAGTATTTGGTATACCTACTGAAGCAGTTGGCGGCTCTGCTTATTTAGAAAAAACAAATATACAAGCATCAGCGCCAACTCTTACTCTATCATATGAATAAATTTGTTCTCTATCAAAACAATTAGTATTTCGCATTCCACTTAAAACTGATGGTGCGTCTAACGTTAACTTGAGTAAACTTTAGCTCACATTGAGTATAGTTAAAAATAGATAAAAATTATGGCAAAAAAGCTAAGCATGCTTTTTACAACTAAAAATGAAAAGAACCAGAAAAAAAATCAGTTCTACAGATATTTTCAATTTTTTAAATTTTGCATCAATTTTTTCAATATCCTTGATATATCTATTTATGTTGTTTTCAATCTCTTCGTATACATATGCGTATACATATATTTTTTCTTGTAGATACTTATATCTTATATACTATAGTCTTTATTATTTCTTCTCTTCTTAAATTGTGTGAAATTGAAAAATTGAATATATTTTATGATAAAGAAATAACTAACTGATGAAGTTTTCATTTTATTTATTTTTTCTTAAAAGTCATTTTTCTCTTGTAAAAATAAGAACAAAAAAATATTACCAGTTTTTTAAGATTTAAAACTTTCATAAAACCACATTAGTATAGTACATGAGAAGTCTTTAAAAATAAATTTCATTTGTTATTTACTTTGTTTTACTTGAATTTACTTATAGTAATTTATTTTTAAAATGAAAAGTTTCAAGTACTTTTTTTTATTCTTTTAGTTTTTTTCCACATCAATTTAAAAGTTGAACAAAAAAAAAAAATTAAATATATATCGTACCATAAATTAAATTTGGAAAGTGTATAATTTTTATTTTTTTATTTTTAAATTTTATTATTGAACTAACAGTGAAAGATTAATAAGTCTTTACTTTAATTTTTCTTGTCTTCATAGACCGAAAAAAAAAATAAAATAAAAATCATTCGACATTGGTGATGAAAATTATATTTCAAGAGAAAAATAAAATTTCTAAAAAATTTTAATGGACAAACACATAAAATATATAATATGTATGTACATACATATATTTTTTTATATTTCTTCTTTAATTTATTATACATTTTTTCTTTGTTCTTTCTTCGTTAGTTAGAAAATAAATTTTTCTAAATCAATCACTTTATCCTTTTATAAACAATTTTACTATAAGAATATTGCTTCCAATTTTTACCAGTAATGTAAATTTATACAGAGAAATGATTAAGTGAAGAAAAAAAAAAGTTTTGACTAAATGTCTGTTAAATAAATAAGAGGATAGAAAGATGTTGAAGAAAAACATATAAAATTAAAAGAAAAAGGACTATCGAAGAGCATGAGAAAAAGAAAAAAAAATAATAAAAAAGTACAAAAAATATGAAATAAGAAAGTAATGATCGATCAAAGGAAATGACTAAGCTTCTTTTTGTATTATAACCAGTTAATCTTTATATAAGTATATACATATATGTATACCAAAGAAAAATGAAGACAAAAATGAAAAGGACATGTATGTTATATGATGGGATAAAATAAAAACTTAAAGCAAAAAACAGTACAGGACATTATAATGTACTTAATTTATACGTATATACTCATATGTGTACATACAGTATGTACTTACATACACATGTGTATGTGGTATTTTCTTATGAAATTTAGAATTATCACAAAGAATAATTTATCAATAACAAAGTAAAAGAAAAACTAACTAAGTACTTAAAAGGAAAAAAAAATAATACAGTTTTGATTGCGTAATAAATCGAATACAGAGAAAATTGTAACTTATATTTAATAGGATTATGGTCTAGTCCTAGTGAAGTATGATATTTTTGTTTTACTTTTTCTGTATAATGAATTATTCAATCTCACACATATACAGATCTTAAAGTAACATTAAATTCTTAGAAAACCTTTTAAATTTGAATCTTTTACTATATACTTAAATTTTCACGTAAATTCAAAGTCTATATTACTAAAAATTTATTGTTTTACTTTTTCAAAGCATTTCTAAATTAAATTTCCCTTTATACCTATTTAACCTTTTTTTTTAAATTCTAATAAAAAAGTTCGTCCCAAAATTCTTATAAACACTCAAATAAGTCTATTACATTATATGTATATGTACATACGAGTACATTTATATACTTTTTTTTATAACAAATAAATTACATTTGCTTTTTAAAATGAAAACCTCAAAAATCAATATGTATAACATTTTACAAATAAATATATACATACATATTATATGATATTTACTTTTATTGAAAATGTGTGCATATAAAATAAATGAGAAAAAAAAAATAGAAAAAGAAAAAATAAATAAAATTGACCGATGAAATTGAATTTTTCAATAATATGAAAAGTTTCATTGGACATTATTAAACATATGTATATGTGAACATATGTGTATTTATGTATATAAATACATATGTATGTCTTAGCTCAAAGGTTCTTTTTAAATATTTCAAGAAAACTTGAAATTGATATTTACTGAAATTATACCCTAACATACTCAATACATATACATACTTTTTTTTTTTTTGCAATCTAGAGACCCTTATATTTTATTAAAAGTAATATTTATTCCCCTTACATACCTTTTAGCAAACATACATACATATAATTTCATATTTTTCTTTCCCAAAGGAATAAAAAAAAAAAACAAACAAAAAAAAGTAGAACAAGAAAAACATAAAAAAGTCAATTTATATTAAGAATCAGCATTTTCATTTTCCTTTAAATATTTCCACTTTTATTAATTTTTTTTCTTTCTATTTGTATTTATGTGTTTTTTTTTTGTATTTTTGCTTTTTTAATTAAACATATAATGAAGCAAAAGTTAACTAATTTACGTATACATACACATAAATTTATTTATTTATTTATTTTTTTCTTTTTTTCATCCTTATACTTAACACAAATTAAAATTTTTCTTTAATTAAAAATTCAATTTTTTTTTACTCGACATTTAACGCAGTTATCAACTTCATCTCCCTCATAAACAATAAATGAAAAAAAAAATGTTTCCTTCTGATTATTAATTTTTTTTTTTTTTTTTGCAATTCTTTTTGAAAGTACGTATATTTATAACCAACAGGAAATAAGAAATTTTTTTTAATGATTAGAATAACGTTTTTTTATGTGCTTTCGTTCTTTTTCCCAATTTTTTTTTTTTTTTGTATACGTTTTTTGTTTCATCATTTTTATGCTCCCGAATTTTCCCAATTTTTTTTTCTCTTGTAAAATATGTAATGTGTATATATACATATACATATACATACATACATATAGATTTTCATCCCTATTGCACAGTTTTAAAAATATCTTTTCATTATGACAAATTTGTAATTTGACTTACAAATTTAAATGCAAATTAATTAAGAGAATTCCTAATTGAAAAAGAAGCACCCATGAGATATTTTGAACATCATGGCTATAAGGACACATAGCTCCTAATGAAAAAATGACAATTTATGTACCTATAGATGTGTTTGTACTTAAAAGGGTGTTACATTTTTTTTTCTTTATGAAGAAGTAGAAATGGATGAATTAATAAAAAAATTATATTTTTATTTTTTTAAATATTATAATACAAAAATATTCTTAAAATTTCACTCAAGTAAATACCTACTTTCTAAAGCTAATAAGCGCATTTCTACCTTTCACGCTGGTGTGTCCCCATGATAATTCCAAGACTGCTACAGCATTCCGAAGAAAATCTTTCACCATTCCACATAAAATTTTTAATCTTGACTTCTAAAAACGTGTAATTACACATAATCTAAATTTAAGTTCTAGAAACGTGAACTCATTCAATCCTTTGAACAAAAAAATTTCTAAGACCAATTCCCTCAAAATTAATTCATCAAATAGTTCTAAAACACCCTATAATTTACATTTACTAATTTAACAATATACATATTCAACATTTCTGTTGATTTGATTTTGTAAGATTGAAAAGGTAAAATACATATTTAAATATTATCAAAATATAGATATATATAGAAAATATGTTCGTATAAAATTTACAAATGTAACTACCAAATTGAATTGATGTATTGATTTAAATCGACATCATATCAGATTTACTTAAAGTTGTCCTTTTTGTGTTTGAAGTGATTGATTGCTTTCCATTTTCAAATGGTGTTCATTCAAATTGTTGTTGTTTTATATTTATAGTGATATTTTTTTTATATACATATAGTTATTTTGTATTCTCATGTAACAATCTGAATCATTTGAAAAGATTTTACCTAATGTAATTAATTTAAGTCAATTGAATTACTATATAAGGAATAAATAAACTTTATATGTATACATGTATATGGATATCAAAAACTAAAGATAAATGAATAAATTGTATTGAAAATGAAGAGAGAAAAAAAATAAATAAATAATCTAAATACAAATACAATTAAGTAAAATTTCACTTGACATAATGAATTATCGTTTTTCGCATGAATTCAACAAAGGTGATTAGACAAATTTTTCTTTTCAGAAAAAATCAAAAAGAAATCCATTTCTAAAATAGAAAAAAAAAAAAAAAAAAAAAAAAGAAACAAAAGAAAGAAGAAAAAAGCTAACCCAATCAATTATGTATTTAACCAAATGTACATAAAAAAGTGCAAATGAAAAAAAAATGTGTACATAAATGCATCTACAGAAAATTATTATCAATTACAGAATCTATAATTCATTCTCACAGATACTTACTTATTTATCTAGTTATTTAGCTTCAAAGTTTACACAAGAATATTTAAAACTTTTTAATACCTAGAGAGATTTCTAAACTTTATCTATATATCCACAATTCTCGATTTAAATATTCCTATATACATATGTACATACACATACATATACTTATATGTAATCTATAATATTTCTTTAATCGTGTTTATAAAGGAAAGTTTTGAAATATGTACCTACATATTTACATTCATTTTTCATTTTGTATTATAAATACCACAAATATTCATTGAACAGTAAATTAGCATTCAATAAAGTGTTCGTGACAAGAATTCTTCCTTTTTTTCACTCCCTATAATATCATTTTCCTTTTTGAAATACATAGTCAATTCTATGCATGTACTTTATATTAGAAAATTTCACTTTCTATGAAAAGTTCTTTATAATATATGTGAAGTAGAAAATTTTTCAATAATTGTTAAAGAAAATTAGTATTTTAGTATAGATACGTTTAGAAATATCTATAGTAAGTGAAAAATACATATATGTAAAATTCACTCAAAACAAAGAGAAAAAAACGGCAAGGAATGCAAACTAATTTTCAATAGAAATTCTACATTAGCATAGGAAATGAAATAGATAATTTCTAGTATTTTTTTTTTAATAAAAAAATAAAAGAACACAAAAATTAAGATTCAAATTCAGAATTGAATCTTAAAATTTTTTTATGCAAAATACCTAATGTCTCAAACTCAAATATCTTCAAATCGTGTGATGTGATTTTTTTTAAATTTTTTGTTCAGTATTCTTGTCGTAATTTTCTATAATTCTTCTTGTGACACAAAAAAGATTCCTGAAACAGGACACGAGTTATAGAACAGACAAAAAAAAAATATCCTATACTAGACTATTTCGTCATAATTATGAATATGGAAATTGATTCGCATAGATAGAATTTATAATGAGGATAAATTCATTGAACGGCCTCATATATTTCAGAGTTATAAAATTTATAACGTTTGTTAACTGCGATTTAAAAATTCTATAAATTTTGTTTTTTGTTTTTTTTTTTTTTTTTTATGAATACACTTTTCATATTTAATAAATTTCATTCAGTTTTAGTTCACATTGAAAAAATTGCAAAAATAATTAATAATTTCTTTTTTTTTTAAAATAACTTTTTTTGAAAAATATTACTTTTTTTTTCTTCTCATTTTTCTTAAACTGCAATTATTTATTATTATAAATATATTGTTTTTATCTCCATCCTTTTTATTTCGATATAAACAAAAAATTATTTCAAATATTGTGATTTGATTTTAAAATAAATGATTTGTCAATTTTATTTCAACGCATTCATCTTATTTTTTATTTAAAGAAAATAAAAAAATAAGTAGCAAGAAATCTTTAAATATTCAAGAATTAATTATTCAAGGATACATAAAAAATAAGTATAAATATGGTTCATGGACTAAATAATTTTAAAAAACCTACACGTTCAAAAAGTTTTCATTTTCGTTATCTTGAATTATGCCGTTCAAAAAATTTTCCAACAAAATCTGAGATTAAAACAAAAAATAATGAAAATCAAAATTTAGATTATTTTGGTGATAAATTTAAGATCGATGATTGGCTATTGATTAATGAAGCTTTATTAACGGATCAAGTTTTAATTCATATTGGAATTCGTTTGAGAAAGAATTTTGGAAGTGGTAAGGATAAATTAATAAAATATTTTTGTGATTTTAAAAGTAAATAAATAATTTTGGTTTGTAGTTGCTGAAAAGATAGATAGCGAAAAAAAAGCAAGAGCATATAAGACAAGACCAGTGATTTTCACAAATTTTGTGTTTATGGGATTCATTGAAGCCATTTCAAATTGCATTTCTATAAATAAAAATTTAACAACACTTGCTTTGGAAGGACTTCCACTTACCGATAAATACGTACACTACATTGCTAATGTAAATTTCAAAAATCATGGTTCAATTTTGAGTAATTTCAAGTTTTTACGTAATTTTTATATTTTTTATTGATGTTTTAAAGGCATTGTCATCAAATGAAAATATACAATCTGTAAGTTTTGCTCGATCATCGATTGGTGACAAAGGATGTGAAATTCTTTGTGATATAATTAAATGTCTTCCAAATATTCAAAAAGTCAATATGAGCCATTGTCAATTATCAATAGATGGTGCTTCTCATATAACTGATATGATTAAGGTTTTATTAAATAAACATATTCAAAAAAAAAAAAAGGATTCCATTTTTACATCCAAAACAATTTAAATATTTCAGTTTCAAAAAATTTATCGATTTTCTGAAGGATGGAAACAGTCATTGCGATATCGTGAAGTTGATCCAGATTCTTTGCACGGTTTAAAGAAAGTCATAATTTCTCAAAATCCTGAAATCGGCGATGAGGGTGTTCAATTGATAACCGAAGTTTTAAAGGAGGATGTATGGATTAAAGGTAGGCATTTATATTTCTGAAAACTAAATCAAATCAAATAATTTTATTATCTTTCAGTTCTTGATATGGAAGATTGTGGTATAACTGATATAGGTGGACATTTTATTCTTGAATGTCTTCTTATTAATCAATCTATTATTGAATTCAATATAAGAGGAAATTCAGAAATAAGTGACCCAATTTTACGAAGTATAAATGTTCAACTTGGGAAAATTGATTCACAGGATGAAGATGATGAATTCCAACAACCGAATAAAAGGGTTTCAATTTCAAAACTACGTGATAAATTGTATCTATTAGAAGAGCAGTTAGCAAGAGACAAAGCATTAAGAAAACAAGTTGATATTTTGAATGAGCAATTACATGAACAACTTAGAGCTTATGAACAGAAATATGCTGCAGAGCGAAAATCTAAGGTGCCAGAGGGATTTGTTCTTGTTGAACAGGATGCTTGGAATAAACTTGTTTCTGAGTACATTTGACTATTTTGGTGCTCATCAAAATTACGAAGTTTCCTCTTAGACATATAAAACCTATTTGGAAACTTGTAATTTCATTGAGAACTTAAGAAAAGCCCAGTGTAAATTTTTTAACATTTTTAAAAATCGTATTTTTTTTTCTTTTTTAGGAGAGATAATTTATCAAGTACTTTGAAGACCTTACGTGCACACTACAAACGATGCAAATTGAAAAAGGCAAAGAGTGAAACTGCACCAAAATTCATCAGAAACAGAAGTCATAAATTTTCAAAATCCGAGCATAGAATGCTTGATATCAATAAAAATGTATGATTTCTATACGTCCCCTATTTAGCGGATAAATTAATTTTCATTTTCGTTTCAGACACAAAATGAAAGAATTTATGTTGAAACTGGAATTGGTGATACAAAAGAAACGAATCGCAGTTATTACGAATATGAATGTGGTGAACTATTTGATGAAAAAATCTCAAGTAAAAAATCAAGTACTATACATTATCCTTCTAGAGAGAATATTGATGTAATGGAAGAATTCAAGATATTCATAAAAGAAAAAGCCGAAAGTGTTAATACCACAGTTCGTACAAATGAATGTGAAAAAATTAAGACTACAGCTAAAAGTGACTTTGAGCAGATAAAAAGTAGTGCTCGTGCCCTCTTTATGGGATATTAATAATCGAATTTTCTATTTCTCTCCCCATCTTATTTCTTATTTAAATTATTGTGTGAATTGAAAATAAATTATTTTTTGGTTTAACCCATTTTTATTTAGTTTAATTCTACAGTTACAGAAGTGCAACCAAGATAGGAAATCTTAATATTAAATCTGGGTTGAAATTTAAAGAAATTATCTTTTTAAAATTAAAATGGAATTTGCAATTAATTTGCTTAGATTGTATGTAAAACGAAATTTTGAATTATAATGAGAAACTGTGAAGAAATTTAGCCTCCAAAACCGTAAAGGGTTCTGCCTTGGCGTTTCAAAGCATAGACAACATCCATGGCCGTGACTGTCTTACGTTTAGCATGTTCAGTATAGGTGACGGCATCACGAATAACGTTTTCCAGAAACACCTAGAATATCAAAGAATTTCCTTCTAAGCATCACTTTTATTGTAAATTAAATTAAATTTAAATGTTACCTTCAACACACCACGGGTTTCTTCATAAATAAGACCCGAGATACGTTTTACTCCACCACGACGAGCTAGACGACGGATGGCTGGTTTTGTTATACCTTGGATATTATCACGCAAAACTTTACGATGGCGTTTTGCTCCTCCTTTTCCTAATCCTTTACCTCCTTTTCCACGACCGGTCATTTTTTAAAATATTTTAAATACTTTTTTTTAAGATTTTTTTCAAGAAAATTTTTGCAAACAAAAGACTTCCCAAACAATTACAATATGGCGGCGGAACACAAATGAATAAATGATGAAATCACAAATTATGAATTGATGAAGTATGTGAAGTTCTTCGCGTTATTTCGAGTTTTCGATATTCGAATTTGAAATAGAGTTAGATTAGATGACAGAGTTTACATAACGAGTGTAAATGACTACAATTAGGATCGAAATTTAAAGAAAATTAGTTTAAAATAGAATAAAACTGGATATTGTTCCAGGGAATTAGAACAAATATGTATGTAAATAAAAATAAAGGCAAAGTCGACAAAAACAATGATGTCTCCAACTCTCCATCTGTCCAGAATCAGGAACACCTCTTCTCTTCGTTGAATTAACTGTCGAATATACTTAAACTCAACTTCAACCTGTTTTTATATTCTACTTTTCTTTGAATCTTACTTGAATAATGATTAAGTACATGTGTACGCCATTTGATATTCGCATTCAATTCCAAACGTATTTCAACTCAATTTGCCTTGTAAATATTTCTTGAATGAATTTATCGTATCGTATTTGTGTGTAAGTAATTTGGTTAAAGAATTCCAAAATGTCGACTTTCTGTCAAACAGGAAATTTTATTGAATAAATAATAACATTATCAAGTGAAAATTATATAAAAACTATTTCATTAAAAATATTGAGAGTGGGAAATTATCCATTTGCTATATTATTTTCTATTGTTTATCATTGAATAACGTAATCATTTTGTGCCAAAGCTATTTTTGCTCTGTTAAATGAATCCTTAATAAAAAAAAAAATACAGTAGTACATAGTTTATACAAATTACGATTTTTTTTTCTTTTTCTTAAATAGTGAATTTAATAGAAATATACACCTACAAAAACTAGATAAAATGGACTTTATAATAATATAAAAATAATTCTTTGATATTTCAATAAAAGAAATTTAAAAAAAAAAAGTATAATTTTAGCATCTGGAGTTCTCCTTGTAAGGAGAAGTATTTTTAGAAATCTTCCAAGATGTTAAATTTTAAAATATTACTATTTCTTTTTATAACACTGTTTGGTAAGGAAAATTATTATATTTAACAATTTCAACAAAACACAAATTTAAATAATTGTTTTTTTGTGAATAATTTTTTTTTTAGGCTTTTCTTATGGATCGGTGATTGTTAAAAAGCAAATTGAATGTGAATCTTATAACAATAAAAATTGTACGAATTATGGAAAATGTGAAACAGAAATAGAAAAATGTAATATTGATTCTGATAAACCACCGAGTTGTTTTGTACTGTGGTATTCTGATAATGTAACAGGTAAATTAATTGTTTTGATTAGTGTTTTTTTTTGTTTTTAAACGTTTTTATGATTAAAGAATTTTCCTTCACAAATTTTTTTGTTTATTTAATAGGAATTGTAAATGTTACAATGAAAGGATGTTTTACAGATAGCATTGAATGTAATCAAACTGAATGTATTGCAACATCTGAGCCTAAAAATAATTTAAAATTTTGTTGTTGTAAAGGTTCTTTATGCAATTCAGAATATAAATTTATTCCAACAACGACAAAAGCAACAGAAATTGAAGGTAATTTTTATTGAGTTTTGTTGATTAGTAAAAAATAATAAATATATATCAAAATATTTACAATTTCTAGTTCCAAAAGAAACTGTTGGAATGGACAGTACGTTATATGTGACTATAGCATGCCTAATAATTTCATTTTTAGCTGCCGTTGGTGTACTTGGCCTAATATTTTACAAGAAACGAAAACAAGCTATGTTTAATGAAATTCCAACAGTAAGTTCTATTTTAGATTTTACAATTTTTTTTAAGCTTAAAATTTCAATTTATTTTAGATTGAACCTGAAGTTACAAGCTCATCACCATGTGTTGCATTAAGACCAATTCAGCTTGTTGAAATGAAGGCAAGAGGTCGATTTGGTGCAGTTTGGCATGCAAAAATGAAAAATGATGAGGTTGCTGTAAAAATTTTTCCGGTACAAGAAAAAGATTCTTGGTCAACTGAACAAGAAATATACAAGGTGAAATACAATCATCATCTACTGAGGACTATAAGAAAAATTTTAAAACTAATTTATAATTATTTAATAGCTTCCACGAATGAAACATCCGAATATATTAGAATTTATTGGTGCTGAGAAACATGCTGATAAAATACAACCAGAATTTTGGTTAATAACTGCTTATCAGGGTTATGGATCATTGTGTGATTATTTGAAAGGTCATACAATCACATGGATGGAACTATGTAAGATTGCTGAATCAATGTCAAGAGGCTTAATGCATTTACATGAAGAAATTGGAGCCAGTAAAACCGATGGATTGAAACCAGCAATTGCCCATCGTGATTTTAAAAGTAAAAATGTTTTACTTAAATCTGATTTAACAGCATGTATTGCTGATTTTGGATTAGCAATGATTTTTCAACCTGGTAAAATTTTATTAGCTTTCTCTATTATCATATATTTGTGAATTTCATTTTTCAACTTAATTTCTAGGTAAACCTTGTGGTGATACTCACGGTCAAGTTGGAACACGTCGTTATATGGCACCAGAAGTTTTGGAAGGAGCTATCAATTTCACAAGAGATGCATTCTTACGTATTGATGTGTATGCTTGTGGCCTAGTACTCTGGGAAATGGTTTCGAGATGTGATGTTCATGGTGGACCCGTTAACGAGTACACATTACCATTTGAAACGGAAGTAAGTTAATTTATTTAAAAAAAAAATTGGTTTCTTTAAATCACAGAAATTTTTATTAATTTTTAAAATTTTTTAGTTGGGATTACATCCTTCTTTGGATCAAATGCAAGAAAATGTTGTCATGAAGAAGTTACGACCTAGAATATTTGACCATTGGAGGTCACACTCCGTGAGTAATTGAAAGAGAATTTTAATTTTAATTAATAGTTATTTTCTCAAGTATTTAAAAAGTATCATGAACTATTCTTCTAATTTTATTTTCCACTTTTTTTTTTCTTTCAAAGGGTATAAATGCCATATGCGATACAATGGAAGAATGTTGGGATCATGATGCTGAAGCTAGATTATCATCATCATGTGTTATGGAACGTGTGTCACAGCATACAAGATATCCTACAACACCATTACTCATAGAAACAAACACCGATACCACAGCTAAAGACTCCTCAAATAGTATGTAAGTTATTTAGCAAAAAATATTTCAAAAATTAGATTCATCATTTATATTTAAAAAAAAAGAAGAAAAAAATCATCGCATAAAATCATTTAAAAGAAAAGAAAATTTACACGTACATACATTAAAATTAGTATAATTTAGAAATAAGATGTTAAAGTAAAAAAAAAAAGAAAAAAAAAAGAATTTAAAAAAAAAATGTGTGTTTTTAATCATATATGTAAAGTGGGACTGTTAATGTATAACGATTTTTGAAAAAAAAAAAAAAAATATTAAAATAAAATAAGAATTTAAAAATAATTAACATTTGAATCAATTTATAAATTAGAAACTAAAAAAATATTTCTTATTCTTTTCTTTAAAAATATATCTAAAGTCATTTAATAATTGTATTTATATGAAAAAAAAAAGAAAAAGAAAAGAATAATAATTTAAAAATAAAAAGGGAAATGGAAATTTAATAAAAATGAAAAAAAAAATGTAGAATTTTATGAAGGAGAAAAAAAAAAGCAAAGAAAAACAGGAAAAAAAAAATCAATAAAAGAAAACATTATTTTTTTAAAATAAAGCAAAAAAATTAAAAAAAAAAATGAAGTCATTATCGAACTGTTTTAAAAGATTTTTTAAAGATTTTTATTAATTTAAGATATAGGCAGATTATTAATAGAAAAAATAAAAAAAGAAAAATGTGTATATTTGCAATAATTTTATTTTTTTAAAGTTTTTACGTTATGACAAAAATAAAAAATACAAAAAAAAAAAAAAAGAACAAACAAACAAAATAAATGGAAAGAACATGTTTTTTTTATCATACGTTCTCTCTTATTCCTCTGACATAAACGAAAATATGAGATACAAAAAAAACAAATAGAAAAATTATGATAACTTTTTTGTTTTAAAGTTTATACTAAAAAATAACAAAATAAATAAAAACAAATCAATACAAAACCACAACAAAACGTAGCTATTCAATTCAATAGGATTTTGTGTTCTTTAGTTTTATTTTTTTTTAATTTTATCAGTTATTTTTTTTTTAATTTGAAAGAAACAAATATAAAATAAAATGCTCTAAAACTCAACGATTCCACAACGATTTCATCCATTTTTGTTTTCTTTAAAAAAAAAAATAACTAAAAGCAAATAAAAAATATTTAAAAAATATAATAAATAATTTCTGTGGTGGAATCATTGAATTTTGATTGTACATCTTAATTACAAATTTTCTGTGTGAATTATATATATTTAAAAAGAAAAAAAAAATTAAAATAAAATAAAATAGAATGTATGTGTTATTTCAGTGTAATATCGTAAAAGTGTAAAATGTCATATAGAAATTTATTAATAAAAAAAAAAAACGGTAAAATTATTCAATTAAATAATATAAAATAGAAAAATAATATTAAGTAAAACAAAAAAAATAAAATAAAATAAATTTTAAGTAATATTTGTTTGTAAATGTTGGTATTTTTTAAAAATGCCATCATTTGATTAAAGGCTGCCATACAAGAAAAAAAAAACTGAAACGAATTAGATTCTTTTTAGAAGAATAAGAAAAAAATAATATCTTCATATATATCATCATGAAACTTATTTCTGAATTTGTTTAAAATAATTATTTTGATATTGTACTCATTATGCCAAATTAATCTTAGCTTTTTAAAGCAATAAAAAAAATTCCACGAAAAAGCTAATTTTTTCAAATGTAAAACTCAATTTTTAGTATAAAAATTAACTAAAAAAAAAAAATAAAACCGAGATTCATTTCATATTTCGAAAGGACCTAACAACTTATTTTAAATTTATCATATCAAACGAATTCAGAAATTAGTTTCTTAATTTCTTTAATATGTTTTTTTTTCCTTTGCCTTCCGAATTTTAAATATCGTCAAACGAATACAAAAAGACTTTAAAAAAAAAAAACGAAATACTTTCTCTAATTTCTTATTGAATTTTTTAAAATAAAAAAAATTATATTTACGAAATTTTTGGAAATTTTTTAATATCGTGTAATAAACTGTTTTCTTCTGGAATAATTATTTTCATAGAAATTATTAGCGTTATTTTAAAATTTTTCTTTTAATTTAAATAAGGAAAGTTTATATATTTGAATAAAATCGATAATTCTTATTTAAATGTAATAAAAAAAAATGTTAAGAAACCATAAATATTTGAAAATTAATAATTTTTGCTTTGAAAGCTTTTGAATCATTTAATTGCATTTTATTTTACTAATATTTATTTTTACTGTATTCCTTCATTACCAAGTAAAATAGCCACAATCATTAGTCATTTAAAAAATATATATATATAATATTTAAATAAAAACAAAAACGTTGTTTAAAATAACTACCAAAACACCTGATGTAAAATAATATAGAAAAATAAAAACATAAATAAGTACTAATGTTCGTTGTAGAATACATTACATTACATTTGAAATAAATTAAAAAAAAAAAAAAGAAATTACATAAATAGAGATAATATACATTTGAAAGAACTTTGAGAACAAATTGAAATAAAATTAAATACTTTTGAATAATTCATTATAATAATTACTATTAAGAGAAGAAGAAGAAAAAAAATACATAATAGGAATACAGGGTATAAATAAATAACATGATAAAACGATTTGATAAAATTTTGATTAAATTTTCATGATTGATTTTCTTACTAATTTTCATTTATTTTTCTCCATTTGAAAATTCATTTATGAAAAATTAATCATGATTTTATCTAACGTTTTATAAACGCTACCCGTTATATAAATTTTATTTCTTTTTAAAAAAAAAAATTACCAATTTTGGACTCAAGAAAATCCTTTCAAATCGAATTTTTGACATAGCTATTAATTACATACCTTAAATAAGAAATTACTGAATAAATTTTCAAAAGAGAAAAGAAAAAAAAAGTATGTAGTAAGAATTATAATAAAAAGAAAATGTTAAATGTCTTTAGAATGAAAATAAAAATATTATTAATTGAAAGTTGACAAAAAAAAAAAAAAATTCATATTAAAATTTTAATATAAGAGAAAATAAAAAAAAAACCTAATAAAATTTTAAAAAAAATGGTTATTTTTTGAAAAAAAAAAAGAAGAAAAAAAACATGTGCCAAAAAAATGTTTAAGAGCAGCATAAAATTTACACACTCAAATAAAGTGGAATAATAGAACACAGGTATAATAAAAATGTTTAGAAGAACAAAAAAAAAAAAAAAAAGGGAAACCTAATTATAAATTAGACACACATAATAATTATTATTACGAAAAAAAAAATTATATAAAATAAAATATTCTATTTAAGAATAAGTAAAAAATAATAATCTATTTTTTTCCGTACCGATTTAATTAAAAACGAAGCCAATACTTATACAATGTTCAATATTATTATGTAAAAAAAAAAAATGAATGAAAAGAAAATACATAGTAATAAAAATAAGTAATAATTGAGATTATTTATGTAGGCTGAAAAATTTATTTAAAAAAAAATAAATAAATAATAAACATATATATATTTTTTTTGTGTTAGTAAAACAGCATAATTTGAATAATTAGAATGAAAGTGATGGTTTCAAAAAATAGTCAAAAAAATACATAGAATTTTAGAGAACTCTTAAAAGATCTTAAACTTTTACTAATTTATTTAAAACAAATCAAGAATTAGCATTTTATCTGTTATTTTGTTTTTTAAATTTCAAAATCCTGTTTCTGTTTTTTTTTTCTTAATCTCTAAAACGCAAAAAACGATTACATAATAGATTTATCGTATTTATCGTACCTCAGATATTCTTCTCCTTTATAGTGTATTTAAAATCTGTTAATATAAACAAAATAAATTTTAAATAAATTTTTCAGTCCATCACTGCAAAGTACAATATACCTGACAGTCTTCAAATAGTTTTTAAAATTAAAAAAAAAAATAAATGGTTAAATGAAAATAATTAAATCCAAAAAAAGAAAAAGAAATTATAATACATAGTTAGACTGTATACAAAAGATAAGATGTTTCATAAAATCCGAAAAAAAAGGAAGAAAAAAATAATTCTTGAATAACTTTGAATATTTCAAATAAAATCTTTAATTTGAAAAAAAAAAATCAAAATAATTATGTATATTTAATGAGGAAAAAAAAATTTAATTATAAAGAAAACAAAAATGAACAGCAAACAGTAAGGTAAATGCGTTAAAACACTTTTTTCATTACAATAAAATAAATTAAATAGAAAACTGAATGTTTATGTATAATATACAACAGTGATAAAGGTATCAAATAAAATTTAAAAATAAAAAAAAATAATTAAAATTTCAAATACTATAAATGTCATTAAAACAAAAAACAAATAAAAAAAATAATAATAATATATGTAATGTAAGAAAAACTTTATCGTAATGTGTAAAAAAAAAAAACAATAGTTTTTGTGTCAAAAACATAAATGAACAAAGAGCTTTTTTTCTTTCTTTTCAAATTTTATTATTTTATTTTAGCTTCTAATATATATATTTGTATGTATGAATATTTTCAAAGAAATATATATATACCTATATATTTATTTTAATTTCATGTGTAATATAAGATTTCTAACAAAACAGAAAAAAAAAAACATGATAACGTATCGTTTTCCAAATACAGACTACATTTCAAAGTTTTTTTTTCTTATTTTTTTAATTAATAGAAATTTAAAACAATAGTAAATTTAAAAAAAAAAAAGAAAGGTAGGTAAATAGCATAAATTTCAAACATAATTTAATGTTTTAATAGAAAAAAAATGAAGTAAAAAATATGTTAGAAATTATGACACAGGCTGTCATGTCATGCATTTTAGCAAATTAATTTTTCATGTTTAATTATATCAGGGGGGTTTTTTTATTAGAACAATTTTATTTTCGAAAAATGCATTTGATTCTTTAATGATCAATGCAAAATGAATCGTATTAGAATAATTTTTTTTTTTTTTTTTTGAGACTTAAAAAACAAGATGAAAAGTTAGAAAACTATAATTAAAGAAACAAAGTTTTTGTTTTTAAATCACACTTCACAGCAGAGCAGAATGTTAAAATTAACACTTTTTGAGTATAGTAAAATTAAATTACATGTGCAATATATATAAATATTTTTTTGTTGAGAGAAAAACCGGGAAATCAATAAATAATGAATTTTGACTTTTCTTATCCTTTAATTTTACTATTTTGCTTTATTACTTTCGTTTGAAACAAAGCTACATCTCAGTTATTATTATTTTTTTTTGTTGTTCTAAATCTTTCAAAAACAATACAAATTTGAGTGAAATATTTAGAAAATGGAAATGATATACATTAAGAAGACTTGTAGAGAGAAAAAAAAAGATATAAAAATAAATCGATGGTGCTAACGAAAAATAAAAAAAATAAAAAAATAATATAAAAATGGACAAGAATGAATTTTCTACGAGTAGAATGAAAAATTATAAAAATTGAAAAATTCGAATTTTTAAATCATAAAATAAATTTCTTCTTTTTTACTGACAAAAAAAAAAAAACGTTTTTTGTTTTTTGTTCTCTAACAATTTATCAAAATACTTATTATAAAAGCTATACGTGTAATTAATATAAGAAAATTAAAGAAAAAAAATATAAAAAAGATAAAAATCAAATTACATTTTAAACAAAATAAAACGTAAAACAAAAAAAAAAAAGAAAGAGAGAAAAATTACAACAATTTAATATAATTTTTTTGTTTTTAATTTTTAAGATATTTTTAAGAAAATAATTTTTTATATATTTTTATTGAAAAATTCAATCAAATATTATAAAAAAAAATTTAAGGCTTTATTTTTAATTTTCTCTATGAAAAAAAGGAAAAATGAAAAAAGAATGAAATCAAGTTTAGTTTTTTTTTTTTAACTATAATTGTTTTATTTTCTACGTAGAGTATTAATTAACATATCAGTACGTTTTAGTTTTGTAATTTTTATAATTTGATTGTTTTTATTTTTTTTTGTATTTTTCTTTTTCTTAGCTTATTAAAAAAAAATTAATAATAAAAAAAAAAAACAAGAACAGATAAAAAATAATAAAAATAATAATAAATTGTATTGATTGTAAATAAACGAAAATTATAACACAAATGTGTCAAAAATGATTTACTTGTGTAATAAAAAAATAAAATCTAAATAGATAAACTTTTTTCTTTCATTCTTTCGTTGCAAAAAAAAAAAAAGAAATTTAAAAACAAATATTTTCGAAAAAGTGTAAAAAACAACAAAATATAAGACTGCCACGTAAGCTGATAGACTTGTTTTTCGCAATTTATCCCTTTTTTATTCACTTGGTCTATGTTTTGTAAGTATGAAACCTAATTCAATTTCTAAATGAAATTTAAAAATCAATTTCTCTCTCTATAAAAAAAAAATATATATATAATAAAATTTTCTTTTATAGAAAAAAGAAAAACTCACATTGTCAATAAATGTTACAGTTCAGTCTGTTCAGTCTCAACATCCTTTTTTTTTCTTTTCCTTTCAAATCATCCATTTTCCTTATACTATTTACAAAAGGATGTGCATTATTTTTTTATTTTTAGTATCCTGTTATGTTCATTATAAGCACATGTACAAGCTATATAACTGTAATTGACATGAAAACGTTTCATTTTTTTTCTTCTTCTTCTATTATCCATTATCAAAGTTATTACATTGATGAAAATGATATTATGCTCATATTTTCCACATTACATACATACATATTTATATATTGATATGATATAGGTTCCTTTTTGTTATTTCAATGTATCTACTTATGCTATCTAAAGACATTTATCACCACCACCTCATCCACCTCCTCACTTAGTAACTATTAAATTTTTCAATAAAATGTAAAATGCATAATATTTACAAAGATATCATCGACAGGTAAACAATTTTTATTTGATCAGACAGGAGAGTGCATTTGATGATAATTTGAAGAAAAGTTTTCTCATATATATGTATATATTTTTCTTTTGAAAATTGTCTTTTTTATATTATAAAGGATATGCATTTTTCTGATTTACCTATACCTTGTTGAATATGAATGATTTAGCAAAACAATTTATTTGTTTTGTTTCTTTAACAACCTTTTTAGTTGTTATTTAAATTAAAGTTAGGGTTGAACGTTTCGAATGTTATAAAACAAAAAAATATATTATACATATACATATTACTATATAGTATATAATGTTGAATGAAAAACAAAAGGAAAAACTTTGTCTTGAATTGCTTTTTTTTTCTTCTTTTTCCCTGTAAAATTTATCGTTGATAGAATAAAGATAAAAAATATGTTTTTATTTTTATTTTATGGCAATTTTCCATGTTATTTCAATGGTTGGCTGGACTCACCTCTTTTATAATTTTTTTTTCTTTTCATTTCGTTTTTTTTTTATATATGTATATAAACACGGCATTATTTTTGTAATAATATTTCGTACTTTTTTTTTTAACTCTTTGATGCATATTTAAAGTACAAAGTTATTGCATAAAGTATATAAATAGAATAATAGTGACTAAGTAAAATGAAATGTATATTATTATTTATTTATTTTTTTTTTTTTATATTTATTTGTGTCTTTTGGTTAGGTCACCGAACTTAAAAAAAAAAAGAAAAAAAGAAAAATTGTGCAATGAATAATATATTTTTTGTTGGCTTTCAATTTATGGATAAAAGCCAGTTATAAATGTATGTACATATACTTATGTACAATATAGGTATACAGATATAAATAGTCCTTAAAAAGAAATAAGTAGTATGAGATATTTTTTTCGTATTTATGAATGTCCATTTTTGCAAATAATATACTTATTGTATTTATAATCTACACCACAATCATTTTAATCAAAATATACAATATACATAACAAATATATACATATATACATATGTACAATGTACATATATAATATTTTATGGATTATAAAGATGGATTTAAAATTATTTTTTTGAAAATATCAATAGATACATAGATACGAGTATTATATAGGTATCAATAAACTTATGATTTGTTTGTGGTGTGAGAATATATACTCGTTAAAATGATATGATTTTGAAAACGAATATGTACATGAATACAATTATAAGTACTATATTGGATATGATCATCATCATGACAAAATACATACATACTCGTATATAAGATAAAATTATAAAATTGCTTACGTGTTCCATTTAATATGAAATTTTATCCATAACATTTATTTAATGTCAATTTTTTAACAATGAATTAATAAAATCCATTCAATAAATTCAATGTACATTTTTTTTTAAATTTTCATCTCACATAATAAAAATTGTAAAAATGAGTGGTTTTCGAAAGAAAAAAAAAGTATAGTTGTAATGAAATGACATTTAATAAACTACGAAATATGTATATAATTTCAAAGGATCAAATAAATAGAAATTTTTGTTGTTGCTATATTATTATTTCTGAAACTCATATCGTATACTTAATTGAATATATAAGGATAATAAAAATAATTGAAAGGTTAAAGGTTCATTTTCATATTAAATTTTATAAATAAATGACCTTTTAAACTCAAACATGTACCTTTTCAAATAAATAACATTATTCAAATATCAATTATTTATGTTTGTATTCAAATAGGAGAAAGAAAAACAAGCCGTACAAAATCGTATTTGAAATGAATATTACTTTTATATTTCTAATTAAAATCTTTTGAAAAGTTAGTATGAATTGGTCGGATCGGTCCATAAATAATAAAGGTCTAATGGGATTTGAGAAAGCGGTCACTACGAATTTTTTCCTAATAGAATTTTAAGGTACCAGGATTTCATGAAAAGAAAAATTAATTTCGTGTTTTTTCTGTTTTTATGTTGTGATTGTATCCTTTTATAAAAAATAGCCTATGATTTTCGAATGTGTTCAAAAAATACCTACATAAGTCCAGACCATCGTAATTTCAATTTTTTTTTTAAATTTAAATTTCAAATTAATCAAAAATTTTATTTAAGAAAAATTAATTTTCTTCTTTAAAATTTTCATAACGGTAACTCTAATAATATTACTATCATTATAATTTATATGTGTGTACATACTTGTCTCGTATTTTGAAATTGTATAAAGGTACAAAATAAGCACGAGGATAGAATTATAAATGAAAAGTTTGCGTACACGATTGGAAAATTCACAAAATGATTTTCCAACAAACTGGAAATATACATATATATTTTTCCTTTTTTCATCCTGCGGCGACTCTGTTATTTTGTAGTTAAGCAATACACATAAAATATGTACAAAAGTATATATACAACTATCTATAATAGTTGATGGTATCATATTAAATCGAACAAGTGACAGTTTGAGTATAAAAATCGACTAAATAAGACGTAAAAAGAAATTAACTAAAATTTAATTACGATTTATGAAAAATAAAAAAAAAAAGACAAAACATTGAAAATTGTAATTAAATTTCTAAAGAAGAAAAAATTAAATTTATTTTATTTCATTAAAAAAAATAATAAAAATTTAAGGAAAAATATAAATGTTTGCATAAAAATGTAATTTGCATTATTGTGTGTGACAATTAAGTAAATTGAGTGCACTTATTAAATGAAAATTCACTTAAATTAAAAAGAACAAGAAAAAATAAAATTGTGTGCTGTGCTGTGCTTGTGGAAAAATTACATTACTTTTTTTTTTCTTTTCTAAATTGTTTTTCTTTTAGTCCTGATCAAAGAGTATTTATATTATCATAAAAAAAAGAAAACATACATATATTAGCCCAAGGCCTAAAATGAAAAAATAAAAATGAAGTGACCTGTAAGGAGAAAAGTTTACATACCTATTTGATGTTGATTTAGGATTTAAAAAAAAAAAAATTCATTACTATTAAATATATCCTGAATATATAAAAATATTCATTCATTCATTCATTTATTTGTAAAAAAAAAAGCCATTAATATTGTATCCCTTTTTTTTGATATACTTCATATCCTTTTATTTATTTTCCTTTTAATTTCCATTCTCGAATCATTCTTTTTATTCTCTCATTTTTTTTTTAAATTTAAAAAGCAAAAAAAAATAAATAAAATAAAATACGAGAATAATTTACAATAATATCTCATCTCAAGTGAATGTAGTACACACATTCTTTCTAATAAATTTTTAAAAAAGCTCTCATGTGTTTCACATTATATACATCACATTATCCTTTCAAATGTTGTATTTTTTTTTTATTCTACATACATTTTTATATAAATATGTTTATCGTCTTTTTTTTCTCTTTTTTTTTCTAATAATAATAATATGTGCACTTGAGACTCAAAATATGTACATATATGTAATTGTATGTGTACTTAAAAGTGCAGCAACAGCAGTAATAGAGTATATCAAGAAAAAAAAAACAATAATAATAATTTACTATTCACAAACGAAATGAATGACCTTGATATTTAACTTTTGATGAGTTCTCATATCACCCGGTCTATCATCACACATTTTCATAAATATCCTTTTCTGTTTTTGTTGATTTTTTTTATATATTATGTATGTAGGTACGAGTATATTATATTTAAGATGATGATGAATGATGATAGTGCCATTTCGACTGTATATGTATATTGTAAATCTGGCATGCACAACAATCACGTATATACCTGTTATATTATATTAATATGTATGTATGTATGTTGGTAATATGTGCATTTTATACGTATTGTACATTTTCCCATGAGGACTCATATGAAAGGATATTCGTATGTAAAATTGAATCGCAATTCGTAGTGTTTCAACACAAGAAAAGAATCATATTATATGAATAGAATATAAAAGTTAATAGAAATATGATAGAATTTTTTTACCTTACTTATAGAGTTTGTGTTATAATTTTTTTTTTTTTCATAAATATTTGTTTTAGAAAACGAGTTGATAATTGTTTATATACATTTTCTTCTCATATAACAAACTAATGAAGAAAAGCTAAGAAAGTGGGATTGTATTGTTATGATGAATTGAATTGAGGAGTACGTACATTATATTTATAAATTTATGTAGATTGTATATATAGAAAAAGAATACACCTACATATACATATATGTTTTTAAGCAAATATATTTGCAAAGTAAAAAAGAAGTAAAAGAAACAGCAAACAAACAAACAAAATTGTTCAAGTAAAATCTTAAAGAAAATAAAATAGAATATCATATTTTTTTTAGGTCAAGGAATAGTACAATAACAAAATAGGGTTATTGTATAAAAAAAATAAGGATATTTTTAAAGAAAACACATACAATACACGAAAAAGATATTGAACGTATACCACAAGAATAAAGTTTATCCTTATAAAAACTCTTACAATACAAATAAATAACGATTTTTGCTGGTGTGTATAGTATTTTTGGGGTTAAGTGTGTATTATTATTGCACTTAAAATTTCTTTAAGTTTTATTATTTAACCATAGTGTAAGGTCTACTCTTTGATTTAACCACATTTATCATTTTGTATCATTTCTAAAAAATCCTGTTGAACTTTTTTATATTTGTTTTTATTTTTTAGTGTTATTTTTAATCAGGAAAATTACGTCTCATAAAAACAGAAAATAGTATTTAAATTTTAGAAAAGATAAATATCAGTTATGTGTAATTAATCTTTTTAATAACCCATTTTGTTATGAAAAAATGCCAATTGTCCTTTCTATATACATATGTAAATATGTGTACATAATACATATGTTAATTTAAAGTCTTGATATTTTTTCTAAATAATATTTATAAGTTTTAAATTAAAATTATGTGGACATTATAAAATAAACATATTTATTATGTATCATTATTTATTTTAAAAGGAAGTTTTTTTTTCCTTTAAATTTGGCACTAATTCAGTTGTTAGTAATAAATTTTGTAAGAGGGCATATACACTTGTCCTTGTACATAAACTTGCATGTCGATTATAATTAAAAGATGTATAATATAAGGTTATAAATGAATAAATTTTTCAAGTTCAAAAAATATACAATGTTATAACATATATGGCGTATATATGTACATATTATGTATATGTATAACATTTTATGAATATTTTCAATGATATTTAAATAATTCATATTATACATATTTTGTACATTTTAACTGTTAAAAAGTGTGTGAAAATATGCTAATATGTATAAGGATTATTATAAAATAATGAGCATAAACATGAAAAAAAGTTAATTAAAATATGTTAATTATTTCATTTGGAAAATTACTTTTTTTATTTTTAAAATTAAGTAAAAATAAAATTGTGGTTTTTGAAGAATATGCTGAATTAATCTACTAGGATTTCAAAGCGTAAAATTAGCTGATTTTTGAATTAGTCGTTTTCACGCTTTTGGTTTCATAAGTATTATGTTCAAAATGAAAACTTACCAACGTGTGTTTCTAAAGAAAATCTGTCGAGTCACAAGTTCACAAGTAATAAATTCAAGACATGTCTCATATAAAGATGATTTTTCTTGCCGAAAAAAGTACCCTATATACTTTTCTACCATTATACTTTTTTTTTTACCAACGCTTGTAAGAAAAGTTTCAATCATGAAGTAAAAAATTAAACTACTAATAAGAATAAAGGTACTTACCACATTGAAATCCCTTTCAGAACACTTCGATCCAATAAATAGTTGTTGCTTTAACTACATTCATTAGAAATTTTTTATATTAGTGTCACGTCACGTCACTTTCGGAACAAAATTTAACAGAAGCACTATTATCAATTTTAAAAATATATAGCACATTTTTAACAAAAGATTTTCCATGAAATACATCACCAATAACACCAAATTATTCAACTCCGCATGAAAATTAATACCAATAAAACAATTAAAAAATTATGAGTAAAATAAAAAAAATACGATAAAAAAACTTAGTGAAAATTCTTAGAAAAAGGCGCGTACACTGCTCTTTATACACCACTGACCTGTCATAAAATGATAGCTATTTTGCTGTCAACTCTAAAGTGATGAGATTTGGTGATTTTTGAAGGTGATTGTCACCATACAGTCACCAATCTCCATACAAAAACTCACCCCTGCATTTTACGCGCCAAATGGGTAAGTTTTAGTTGTCACAATTTATGAAGTAGATAATTTTCACGGAATTTTTGTTTATACGAGTAATTTGCTTTATTTGTGAGTATTTAATTAATGGTATTTAATTATTATCATGGACCTGGATAATATTGGTGATCTAATTGGAGAAAAAATTGTTGTAAAGATTACATTTTCAACGTAAAATAGGAGTTTCAATAAAAAATTGGAAAATATATCCCCGATTTCAATCAGCTATATAACATTATTTTTTTCGTAAGTTTTTTTTAATGAATAGAAAACATAAAGTAAGAAATGTGCTTTTTTAAACTAATATTAATTTGAGAACAAATTATTACACTTAAAATGACCATTTCAAATTTGTGTTTATCGTTTGCTTTTCATTCTTGCGAAATAGTAAAAATTTCAGGGTTTTGCCATATTTTTTTGAGATTATTAAAAAAAAATATGTAAGCAAAAAATATCTTTTGAAACGTTTAATTAAAATAATATAAGAATGTATTTGTAGATATACTTTAAAATAATATTCCATGAAAGTTAAATACGTACATGGCGAGTGCTCTTAATTAGTTGTAAATTTTATATTTGATATACAAAGTATATATTGTTCAGTTATTAAGAAAAAATAAATAAAATAAAAACTTTAAATAATATGAAAAAATAGTTAATTATGAACTCTAAAAAAATACTTTACATTTTTTTACGTTTTTTTCATTTTATAATATTTTTAACAATAAAAATTTTATTCTTTCGTAGTATAAAATGTGAATTACATACATTTAATCAAATTTTTTTTCCTCCCTTTAAGCTCAAACTGATTTCAATTTTAATGGCACTTTTTATGAGCATATACACAGCATATTACATATTATACGAGTACATATTCTTTAGATATTTGCCATTAAAATAAAGAAAATATAATAAAAAATTTTCCGAACCATAAAAATCTCGTCAGAATTCACAACCTGATATAGCTGATGTATGATGTATCTGCATATACATAGTACATACATATATAATATATATGTGAAAGGTACATACTGGTATATATTCTTTTATATTTTAAAAGAAACGAAATTAAAAGGAAAAAAATAAAGTACTGAAAAATGAAAATAACTAAAAACAAAGAGGGTAGGTACCCACTTTCAAGGACTTTATTATTATTTTTCTTATATTATTGTTTGCTTTTTTTTATTTCTTAAAAAAGAATCTAACATAACTAACTAAAGATATATGTATATATTCTACTACCTATACTACTAAAATATACTATACGCAAATGTATCGTAAATAAAACACTTTTTAATTGCAATATACATATACTTTCTTCTTATAACAATACCCCAGAGAAATAATATCACTGCACAATATACTGAATGAAAAATTAGAAATTTTTAAAAGCACGTTTCTGTTTTTGTATAATAAATAAATTGAAATAAAAAGTACATATATATACACATACATACAACAAAAATTATTATGTGGGTGGCTATAGTTAATTATTTTTCTATAATACGTGTTCATATATCATGTGAATATTACACATCCATACATGTAAATGTGTAAACTTTTTCTATATGCTCTACATTTTATTTATAATTCTGAAAAATTATTAATTTTTAATACACCCTGTTTTATTTTTTATTATTATATTACATCATTTCATTTTACAAGAGATATGTACATATGTATGTAATATGTATGTATATATTTTTTTATTAACAACAACAAAAACAAGAGCAATAGCAATAGCATGATAGCAACAATTTCATAAAATTTCATTTTGATTAAGTTTTAACGATGCTACAAGTTGGTTTAATTTACAAAAGTTTCTTCTTTGTAGTTTTTTTTTTTTTTTTGTTTTTTAATATTAAAAATTGTGTTACTGAAAATGAAGATATATTTTAATGAAAACTTTGATAAAGAATAGTTTTTTGTTTTTTATTGCCAAATTTTACATACGTATACATGTATATCTTTCATGAACACACCTACACACATGAATATGTATATGCTGAAAATGATTAGATTTTCGGTAGAATTTTGAAAATAGAGCCCAGTACAAGAAGCATATGTATGTAAATTCTATCTAAATATCCTTTAATTTCATTCACTATCGTCGTCATACATATTTTTCTAAATTATTTTTCAAAATTAATAAAAATAAGAGTAAAATTGTCAGTCAGTCAATTTTTTTAAGAATATTTTTTGGTATTATTTTATTGAAATTTCATTCTCCAGAAGTTGATATTAAATTGTATACATACAGGCCCGCCTTATGCTATAGGCACAATAGGCACTGTGCCTAGGGCCTACGATCCTACAAGGGCCTACGAAAGTCTAAAAATGAATAGGGGGGCTTTTGGGGGGCCCCGCGCATAGTTAAGAAATTGACCTTTTTATTGAAAATTCTTTAAGGGCTCATCAACAAATACATTTTTATCCAAAGGGCCTACGGCCTACGACGATCTTAAAACGGCCCTGTGTACATATGTACATATGGAAGTATTAAGTATGTATGTTTTTAAAAACGTTCATTCGCTTTTCATCTAAAATATTTTAAAGATGTTATTTGGAATTTACTTAAATTAATAAATTCACTAGATGATCTTTTGACACATGTACGAGTGCATAAACATATGTACATTGTTTGCTGCAAAATACGAATATTTGATTTTAAAATAAAATTTATATGTGTTTGTTAAATTGTATAGGAAACGACATATTCATATGAAATATATTTTTTAAATGTTAATTTCACTGTTAAATTGAATTATAATTTATAAATTTATCAAAAAAGGAAAAATCTAAAGCATGTAGTAGTTGTATGTATAAGTTTTAATTATTTTGTGGTGTTGGTTAAAAGTTATGTAATTGACATAATAATCAAATTTATGTAACAGATTGACATTATTTCTCGTTCAACTACATATACAACTTGCATCAAGGATTTAATTTAAATTTAAAATAAAATTTAAATTCATAGAAAAAAGTTAATTTATAATAAATTATAAAAAAACAAAATAGAAACTATTTTCTATAGCGTATTTAAATTTTCATTATAACTTTGTTGATTGTTAGTTCTTTTTTTATTTACATATTTGTTCCCAAGTTTTTCTATTTTAAGTCTGATTTTTCCTTCAGGATCATTCTAGATAAGTAGTCCTATTCACTTGTTTGTTTTGTGGGATCCGTTTAAACTGCTCACTAATGTAGGGTATGTGAAGCAAATAAAGCCAATTACTTTCAATGTTTGGATTTCATTTAATTCAATTTTTAATTTCTGAGAGCAATTTTTGTAAGTGAAGAAGAACGAAGTTTTATATGTTTAAAAAATTTGAGTACAAATTTAGTTTAGTCCGCCCTTTAGAAGAATATAAGATTTTTATCAATTATCCTTAAAAAAATGATAAATTAATGTATGTATTTTAAATTGTTAGAGTTTCCTTATGAGTGTATTATCCTTTTCATTCCTTTTTTTCACACAAAATACCTTTATCCAATGTAAAATTATATAATTTTCACTTTAAATTCATAATTTCCTCTTTTTTTTTCAAATTTACATATTTTAATTCTTTTATTTATTTTTTTTTTTCTTTTCTTGTAGAACCAAGGACAATCGTTTCCAACTACATAATATTCATAATGCTTATTGTATTCTTTTGTAACAGAAATAGAGTACTTTATAATATTTTTCAACCTTTTAAAAAATGTAAATTTATGTGAAGGAATAAAACTAAAAACATAAAAAAAAAATAAAGGAAAAAAAAAATTAATTCAAATCAAATACAATTTTTAATCGTAATCACAATAAAAATGTCACATGTAAGTAGGCCATTCATATTACAAAATGTAATTTATATGAATATTTCAATTTTATTTTAATTTTTTTTTCAATTCAGTTGTATTCAATTTTCTTCAATTCAAGCTACCACATTTACATAAATCGTTTAAATCGTATTTATTGAAGAAAAAAAAAAATTGATTACATTTTTATTTTATATTTCAATACTTTAGAAAATTGGAGAGGTATTAAAGTATTAAAGTTTTAAATCCTTTCGATCAATGCAGAGAGAGAGACGACCGAAGGATTTTGGTTGAATAGAAGAAAATTGATTTTGTATATAATTTTCATTTTTTACTTTTGTTTGTTTGTGTATTTTATTTACAATATTTAAAACATTTAACATTGAGTTGATAATTAAAAAATTATAGGAGTACCATTTTATATATATATATTTTTTTTTTATTTTTTCCGTAAATAAACAACAAAATTACCATAAATGAAAATAGTTTTTTTTTTTTTTTGAGTGTTTTAAAATGTTATTAAAGTATGATGACCACAAAAATAAATAATTTTTAGTACATTGTAAAAAAATGTAGGTACTTCAATTTTATTTAAATACAAATTTTTGATTTATTTATTTTATTTTATTTTAATTGAAATTTTTTTTTTATCAATATTTGATTTATGAATCTATATTTTTATTTATTTATCATAACATACGTATATTTTCTGGTATATAAAATGTATTTTTCATGTTATTTTTCTCTGTTTTTTTGTGTTTATGTTATTTTATTTATTTAATTTGTATTTTTTATTTTAACAGACAATATTAATCGATGAAACAAATGGTAATGGTTTATTTACCATGAAAACTTCTTCGACGTCTACTAATGCAGCAGTTTTAGCTACATCTGTATCAAATGAAGATTTAAGTCAAAGTTTGTCTGAGTATACTGACGCCGATGAAAGTATGTCTGCTCCAACAGAATTTTTGGCTGAGGTTTGTATATAAGAAGAAAAAAAATTTTTTTTTTTTAAAAAAAGGACATTTTAAGAAAGAAAGAAAAATACAAAACAAAAAGAAATAAACCAAATGAACAAACGATGTGTGTATTGTAAAACTTTTCTAACCCTGTTTTCATATTACCTACACATATCATTTTTTTATAGCTAGGTATATGTATACAAAGTCGCATATTATTTTGTGTATTTTTTATTTTTAATTTTTTGCTTTTAACATCACCCACATAATTTATAAATACGGTTTATAAAATGAAAATGAAGAGGCTTTTATATATCCTTTATTCTTTTATGATATTTCATAAATAAATTCTATAGAATTTAGAGAAATTATACATATATATGTAATGTATGTCAGTTTCAGGATTTTAAATATTAGAGAAAAATTAAATAAGGTTTTTAAATGTGCATATTAAATCGTTTATTCATTTTTTTTTCTTTTTTTTTTTTTTGTACTATAATAATCTCTGTAAGGTTATTTTGTAAAGGTATATTTCAATTAGATGTATTTTCAAATGTTTTTTTTTTGTTTGTCTTTTATTCTCTCTAGTTTTTATCAGCAGTAATGTTGAAGGACTACAAAAAAGCTCTCAAATACTGCAAACTAAGTAAGTATATTCATGCACATAATAGATGAATTTTGGTCTAGATCTCTAAATAGATATAAGTAATTTTCAAGTTTTATACGCTTTTATTCAAGTTTTTTTTTTTTTTGCTTTATCTTTTTCTTTTCACTTGAATAGTTTTATTTGTAGTGATGTAGTAAAAATGAATAAATCACACGTTTTATGGTGTAACTGGTTTTTTTTTTTTCCTTTACAAAATTTAATATTAAAAAAAAATAAAATAAAATAAATTTAATTATTCGTTTTCCTCATTTTTTTGTAAATTTTTTCATTTTAAAATAAACATGCAAAAGTGAATTTATGAATTTTTTTTTAAATGCAAATACAGACAGGAAACATTTTTTTCTTCTTCTTTTTTCTTTCCTTTTTAATCTTTTATAATTTTTTTTTTAGAAGAAAAAATAAATAGAAAAGCTAATAAGATAATATCACAAACTCTTTTTTTTTTTCTTCTCTTTTTCTTGATTTCATATTAAATTGAGAAAAGGAGTTGAAAAGGTCAAGCATAATATCTGCATAATAAAAATATAAAAAAAAAATACATATTATATCCTTAGGGTGTTAAATATATCCTGCTTGTTTGATAAATAAAAAATAAAATTCAATTTTGTTTTATGAGTTATATTTTGTATATAGTAATCCCTTTTTCATAAAATCAAAAGAAACATTTTTCGTTTCAATACTGTGAATTCAATTTAATTTTAATGAGAAATATTTTTCTATGTATTTTATATATAGAAAATTTTGTAATCCTTTTGATAACTGCGGGTAATACAAAACAAAAATTTACAAAATCGTATATCATTTTAATTTTATTGATAATGAAAGTATACGTACGATGTACGTATTGAACAATTATGTTTTGGTATTTTGATTAGTTTGTGTTCTAGAAAACAGAATAACTTTTGTACATAATAAAGATTATTTTTGTATTAAAAAGGATTTCATTAAATTTAAATAGTGATTTTCAAATTTTAACTTGTATAAAATCAAATAAAATGTAACATTGATCCTACAGGATTAGATCCTTGAAAAAGGTTTTTTTTTCTTTTATAGAATTTCTAGAAATCACACATATTATTTACAATAACTGTGTCCTTTTACTTTAAGAATAAAATACAAATGAAAAACTTCTCAAGGAAAACCATTGATGAGTTTCAAGGTTTTATTGTTTTAATTCAAAATTGTGGTTTTCTATTTAAGGATATTGCTTTTATTTATTTCATTATTTTCTATACTTTCTATTTCTAAATGAAATATATTGAAACTTCTAGATAAAGTTCTACACACATATTCTTTTTATTTTTCCAGTTTTACAATATGAACCAAATAATGCAACTGCAAAAGAATTTTATCCATTAATTTTGGAAAAATTGAAAGGTAATTATTTGATTTTTGTTTTGTTACCAAAAATTTAATTAGTATGTAAAATTTATTTTTTTAAATTTTCAATCTCACGTAGATGAATCATCAAGTGAAAGTGATGAAAATTATAATAAATCATCATCATCACCAGAAAATATTGATGCTGTTTGTGAGCCAGAAATTGAAGGTGAAATTGAAACAAGTGAACAATCATTAAATATGGAAAGTGATTCTGAAGATGTTGAGGGAGAGAGTGAAGGTAGTAGTAATGTTAGTGAATCATATGAGAATAATTTAGAAGAAACATCAGGAAATTCAAATGTATCATCAAGTGCAACAAGCGGAGGAAGTGATAATACAACACATTCATATTCAAGTTTATTACTTGAAGAAGATGATGATGCACCACCACCACAACAAATTACAATACCATCATCATTTACTAAAAATCATCCTTCAACGGATTTGGATTTAAACAATGGTAAATTAAATTTTAAATTAAAATTATATATTATGTATTATGAATGTATGTAATGTATGTATGTATGTTTGTTTGTTTGTATATGCATAATATTAAGTTATTATAAATAAATGAAAATTATTCATGCATAACAGATGAATGAGAAAAAAAAAGAAAAAAAACGGAAATTGTTTAATGTTAAATAATGATATATCATGTGTGTCTAAATTGGGATATCATGATTTTGCATGTACGGATATTGAATTTTAATTATATCCGTTTGATAAAACTCATAGAAGGGGAATAAAATGAATATTTAATTTAAATGATTGAATTAGCTATATAAAATTCATTAAAAGACTAAAAATAAAATGAAAAAAAAAAAGAGCAAAACATTTTAAGATTTGGAGTAGAATTTTCTAAATTAATTTTTAAACAATGGTGATTAGTAACTGAATTAATTTTTATGCAATATGTTAATTAAAGATACGTTTTGAATGAAGTAGATTAAATTGAATTAGATCCAGCTGCTTCATTGCCTCAAAACAATGTTGGATCTTTTGTAATAGCCTAATACAGGATTCGGTTTAAAAGTCGAAAGCTTCAATAAATTTTGCCAAACTTGAATGAAGTAAGGACAAAATAATTTTGTTTTCAAAGTTGATTAGGCTACTCAACCTAATGTACAACATACATTAATTTTTAAGAGTCTAGTAATTGAAATATAAATTCATTAAAAATTTAATTTTAATTTAAATATTTTTTTTTTTTTTTTTTTTAATTTTTACAGGTAACATAAAATCAACATCATGCAGTGATTCAGAATCACCAACAGAACCTTTAACTCAAAGATTGGTTGCAATTTTAAGGTCTAAATGTGTACCCAATAAAACGACTTAAATTTACAATTACAATTGAAAAATTCATAACAAGTATAATTGGTTTTTTTCTTTTTTCAACACTATAAATAATTTATTTTTAATTTTGTCTTTTTGTTGTTTTTTTCCAATATTTCATTATTAAAATTTTTATTTATACGCATTATTGTCAGACCTTAGAAAGGTACAACACAAAACTGGGTAATAACAATCGATAGATTTTTATTTAAAACAACAACAAAAATTCTATATGTATATTTAATGACATAAGAAAATATTTACCATTCAACTTTAAAAATAATGAAAAAAATAAATAATAAAACAAAACACAACAAAAAAAAAATGAATCTTATATATTCTGTACTCGTATATTATAGTCTTTTAATAAATGTTTAAATGGAACAATATAATTCTGGTTATTTATAGGGGAAAAAAAAACATATATGTATTAAACAATATATATTGGAAAACATATCTATACAATGAAGAAAGGAAAAATAAAATTGAAAAATTATTTTAGAAATTTAATTAAGTATAAGGATAACAATTTAATATTATATGTACATGTAATTTAATTAAAAGACAAACCGAAAAAAAAAACAATAATACAAAAAAAAAGTGTATTTAAATAACCGAGTTACAAAACAGAATCAATAAACAAAAAAAATATATAAAAAATCACAATAAAATATGACAAAACAAAAACTACATAACAAAAAATAAACAAGTAAAAAACAAAAAACATTTTAAAATAAAAAAAAAAAATGAGTGAAAGTTTCAATATCCTTGAAAAGTGTTGAAAGAAAATGATTGTGAACTATAATATTGTATAAAAGACGAAGAAAAACACACAATTAAAGAAATATATATTTATACAATTAAAAAAATAATAAATAAAACAAAAATTTAGAATAAAAATGGTCCAATAAAAGATGGTAGAAAACAAAAATAAACAAACAAAAAAAATATATAGAAAAAAAATAAAATAAAACCTACAATTATGAAATAGACTTGAAAATAGCCTGAATGTAACGGAGTAACTATAAATATGATAATTAAAAGAAAAATAATCATTTTTTCTCTTAATTTTACTTTTTTTTTTTTGTATGATTGTGCATATATCAAAAATGTAAAAAAAAGAAAATGATAAATGAAAGGATATCGTATTTAAAACAAAGGGAAATTTTATCAATGAGAAACGTTATCAATTTCATTTATCATATAATGATTTTTTTTTAAAAATATGTAATTTGAATAAGAAAACAATTAATTAAATTTTATCAATTTGATCATTGAATAAAGAAAAAAAAACTAAGATAAAATTGATCAGAAATTAAATTCAATACAAAGAAATATACAAAAAAAAAAAAATGAAACAGAACAAGGATTCGATTTATGAACATCACAAATTTTTTAGAAATATATATATACTTTTTTTTTTATTAAACAAAAAAAAAAAAGTTTTTTACTTCTCTTTAGAAACAAGAAAAAAAAAATAATAATAAAAACAAATTTTTTAAATAAATGCTCTCTATAAATTAACAATTTTTAAACTGACCATTTTATTGGTCAAATTAAATCAATAAAAAGTGTCCATTTAGCCATCATCATTATTCAACTTGAGATTCATGTAGTATAAAGTGTTTGCAATTACAATCTGAAGAAAAAAAAAATAATATGCTTTTCATGAAAATAAGAACATTTTTTGTTGTTTTTTTTTTTACATCAAATTAACTTATTTAATTTCTGATCAATATGATATTTTAAGACATGTGTAATTAAACATACATATATTAGAATAATTTTTCCTGAAATTTTTTCTAAAAGCATGAAATTCAAAAAAAAAAAAAAAAAAAAAAAAAAAAAAAAAAAGGACTGAGCTCTATGTATTCAAGATTTGTATAATCAAAAATATATATACATGTTAGAAAGCCTAAATAATTTGTTTTTTTTAAGCCTTCTACTTTTACCCTTTTCCCTATAACCCTTTTTTGTGTTCCTCTTATTCATGGGCCCACGCTACTCTCTAAAGTAATGTGTGCAGAATATCTTTTGAACGTTGATTATGAAGAAAAGGGACCGTTTTAGCTATCTTTTAAGCTTGATGCTAATTTTTTGTGATTTATTATTTTTTTTTTAGAAAAAATTCTAATTAAAATTTGATGCAAAAAACAACCGTTATTTACTGATTTTCCTTTTCATTTTTTTTAAATATTTTAATCACTTTATAATCAACGAAATAGATATTTTTTATATAATAAATGTTTTTTTCTTTATTTTTTTATTTCTTTCGTATATTTATTTATTTTCTTTCTACTTTATTAAAATCTAAATTATATTAAAAATTGATATTTTAATTTGTTTTTGTTTCTTTTTTCTTTAAATTATGAATATTTTTTTTTATACCATTCCATTCTAAATTCTATTAATTATTATCTTAAATTGATAGCAATACAAATTAATTGCTTTCCAGTATTTTTTTTTTTTTTCATTATCAATAATTTATAGCAAATATCATGACGTGTAAAGTATGTGTGGTAATGCCTGTAATTCGTAAAATTTATTTTTTTTATATTGAAATATTCACAATTTAAATTAGTTTTTTTTCTTTTGTCTTTACTTTTATCTTCTTTTCTGTATATTTAGCACGTTCTTCTTTCTATTCTACTGTCATTCTTTCTATAAAAAAAAAACCTTCTTAAAATTCATTCTTCACATAATTTTTTTTTGTTTTTTTTTAAATTTTATTTTACTTTTGTTGTTGTTGTTGTTTTATATACATTTATAATGAAGGTAATTCATTTTGTATTTATTTGTTTCATTTTTATTTAAATTGACATAATCAATTCGATGTCAACTTTTCCCTTCTAAATGCTTTGGTGCATCTGCATAAGTGAATTTCAATTTGAATGCTTCAGCAACTAAAACACTTATTTGACGATCAGTCCAATTATGTGTTGGAAGATTTTGTAGAAGTAACATTAAACCCTTAAAATGAAAAAAAATAGGAAATAAAATTTATTTAAAATAAATTTAAAAAAATTGAAAGATTGAAAAAAGTTTTACTTGAAAATCTTTTTGTTGTAATAATTGATCTCGCCAATGCAATAGGAATGCTGCACAAACATAAAGATGAAATACAGCGAAACCATCTGATTCAGCTAAATATGTATCCCACAACCTTATTGTGCAATGTAGAGGCAGTTCACGTGTTAATAAATTATTCATCCAACGAAATGAGAATTGTAAATAATCGACACCTTGTGTCTGTAAATGTCTATGAAGTGTTCCTAAAATACAAAATTCATTATGTATATAGATTTTTTTTGTTTTATTTAAAAGCAGAAATTCTTCAATTACCATCTATTCTTTGTATTAAATCTTTTAATTGATTAACTTTTGATTGAATACCAAGTTGCGCAAAAATATAATTATCTTGTATACAATCGAGAAATTTTGATAAACACCAAAATGAATCTGCTTCAATTGAATTTCGTTTTTCACATTCTAAATCTTCTAAACAAAATGTTTCTAAATCTTGACCTTAAAAAAAATGTTTACAAATTTGATGAATTTTATTAGAAAAAAAAAATTAATTAATTTCAAACCTGGTTTTAAGCAATCTTGTAAAAAAACAATAAAAAATGGTGTAACTAAATCATTTATTCCTTGAACATAACCAGATGCTGGATGTCTTATTGCCCAAATAAATAAAATTCTTTCAAACATTTCTTGAACTAATTTTTGTTGAAATAATGGTACATGTGGATTCATTCTTGGCACATCAATATGAATCTAAAGTTAGATGTTTTTTAAAATTAAATTTAGAAAAAAAGTGAAAAAAAAAACAAAATAAATAAAAATTATTATTTTACTTGTCTGTAGGTATCTTGTTGTGTCTCATCCCTACTATCTACTTTAAAATACTGTGCTACCAAATTATGATAATCTAAACGCTTACGTTCTAATACTGTACTTCTGCGTTCTAAACATGTTGGTAAATATTCTGATAATAGACGCCAAGTTATTGCTCTCATCTACAAAACAAACAAAAAAATTCAAATTTTAAAATAAAATAAATCAAATAATAAAAAAAATAAAAAATATATTCGTTACTTTTTTTGGTATTCCAGACCAACTAAGTTTTTTCAAAGCCACCAAATCTAAAATATGAGCTTCTAATAGTGTTGAGAATTTTTCAATTTTTGATTCATATTCAGAATCTAATGAAGAAATTGATGAGAATTTTTGAAGATGCGGACGGCCAGGATAAGCATGAAATTGACGAAATTTTAATTTGCTGTATAACAAAGTAAAAAAAACCCGTTATTAGTAATTATAGAATAATATATTTAATTGATTTTAATTCATTCTCACCTATGTTCAAGGGATATCTCGTTGTTAGATGGAATCACTTCATGATAAGCTACTACGGAACTTTGGTTATTTTCTTTAATGGAAGCATTATTTTCTTTTTCAATTGATTCTTTAGATGGTAAAGATGATGATAATGTTGTTTTTGTAATATTTGATAATTTAGGCACCTGTTTCCCCATATTACTTGCACTATTATTTTTTGATGTTGTTGAATTAATATTACTTCGATGTGTTTGAATTACATTAAGTGCTGCTGATTGTGAAACTTTCTTTGAAATTTTTGTATCTACAAAAAAAAAAAAAAAAAATTAAATAAATGATAAATAAAATTGTTCTATTTTATATTTTACCTGCTATTCCTGATATTATACAAAATTCATCATCACCTAAATCCCATGCATCACTTACAGATTGTTGATAATCATGAAATGAACTTGGACCAATATTACTTTTACCGGTTCTTGATGATTGCAATTTTAATTCTTTTTTTGGACTAGGTCGACCAGGTACAGCTCTACTATTATTTTTCCAAAATGATGAATTCGTTTCGTGATTACTTTCCATAATTTTTGTATACCTAAGAAGTGATTATATGGTGTGTAAACTACACAATACAATTTTAAATGACAAAAATTTTATATGGTAATAATCGAAGGTTTTTCTACTATTTCACTTTTGATGACCTTATTTTTAATAACCATATTTATATTATTAGAATTTAAAAAAAAATATAAATATATTATAAAAATTTAAATAAATTACATTTTTCTTAATTTAATTTTCTTTTACGGTAAAAATGCACAATTAAATATTTTGTTTTTAGAATACGATAATATTTTAATTTTAATTCAATATCTTCTAGGCAATTGAAAATATTTACAATTTGACAACTACAATAAGAACCACATCATACACCACCACCAGTATAGTAATAGTACACCAAAATGTCAATTGATAAGTCAACAACAATTTTGGCATTACCATATATATCACCACATTATGACATAATGAATAAAAAAAATGTCAAATAGTAGTCAAACAAATGTCAAATTGGAAGAATAATGTCGATTGTCGGGTCATCGGAATTTCAAGTTTGTGGATAGACGCGTAATAAATTGATAACGTATGAATGTGGAACATGATTTTAACCGTTACAGAATATTAAAAGATTAAATATTCAATAAAAGTACATTGTTTTGGTGTACTTTTAAATTTTTGAATAAATTTCGTCTTTCAATAAATTCAAACTACCTATATGTACATATTTTTTTTATATGTAGTTTTCCAATGCATTTTTTAAAAAAACTAAAATTTTTAAATTCCACAAGTTTAAGATGGCGCTAGGTACATTAAAAAGAGATGATTTCCATTATGTGTGACATTTTCGAATGTTTAAATTTTCAAATGCAAAAACCCACCGGATATGAAATTGCATTTTCGTTTTTGTAACGGATTTCTTAGATGGAAGTAACATTTTCATATACAGAAAATTTTCGACGAGGATAATAAGGATTATTGCTTATAAAGACGAAAAATGAAAGTAAAAAAACAATATTTAAATTATTTTATTTAATTTTTAATATAATTACTTTATTTTAACCTTTGTGTGGTTAACAAAAAATGAATGCACAATCTCCAATTTTAATTTTGAATATTCGTTTATTTTTTAAATTGATTTTTTTGTTTATTTTTATTTTATTTCTTAACAAAATACAATTGATGATTTCTTCATATTTTTAATTAATTTTTTCAATAATTTCATAAATTAACGTTACCACACACACATTAACAATAATTCTTTTTTGAAGGATTTTCTTTGTTAATATCATCACTATTATTATTATTATTGTCATCATCATCATCATCATCATCATCACCATCAGTTATTCTTCTCCATTTAGCTCGTCTATTTTGAAACCATGTCTTTACTTGTCGATCAGATAATTTAATTTCATATGCTAAATTTTTTCGATCATCTGGTGATAAATATTTTGAAATTGAAAATCTATTTTCTAGATTTTTTGTTTGATATGGTGTAAAACGTGTTTGTCCACCTTTTCGTTTTGAAATACATGAAGATGATGATGGATAACAAATATTCGAATAATGCGTATTATACATGAAATAAGGTAATGTTGTTGAAACATGATGATAATAATCTGTAAAATAAAATATAAAACTTTGATTAAGTAGTTTATTCAAATTTTAAAGTAAATTATTATCAGATTTTTTGCAAATTACAACACATTCAAAAATTAAATATAGATACCGCAAATTGATTTGTGTTTTATTACAAATGAATTTTTTTAAATTTTTTAATAAAATAAACAAAATTAAAGTGAAATATATAGTTATACTTCTTATTTGAAGTATCATATGTCGCATTGTACAATGTTTAACAGGGTAATAAATTGGTCTTTAAAAGTGATCAATCAAAATTAATCGTACACCCAAATAAAAAAATAAAATACTTTAATCAATTTGCTTTTTTTTTTTCAAGTATTTCAAAATTTTTGATAAGAATTTTTGGTAATACAGTCGTCGTCGGCATAAATGAAAGGATTAATTTTATTATAACGAAAATATATTTTGTATGTATATTTTTAATTTATTAATAATAATCGTTAATAAGTCAATTTTATCTTGTAAATTAATAAGAGCATATTATTATTTTATAATCGACATAAATAGTACGTGTTATTTTTTTTTTTATTTAAAAATAGAACAACAAATTAATGAATATATTTCGTGTATTTTCTTTTAACAGGAAAAAAATGATTCGAAAGAGTTATCGGTAAAATGAATTGAAACACAAAAAAGGATATTTTAAGAAAATATATTCAAAGAAGCACTTTTAAATTATTTCGATTTGTGTTGTTTTCAGGAATAAAAATAAACTTCGGACAGTGCCACATTCTAAATTAAGAATATGTAAATTGAAAAAAGATTTTAAAATAAAAAAATTTTTTTTTTGTAATTTCTCTGTGGTTTCGTGAGGGTTAAAAAAATTATTATTCCCCAATGGTTTATGGTTTATGGTGTTGTGAAAACATGCATTCAAATATTGATTCAAATGCACTTAATAATTATACAATATTTAAACATTAAATATTAATATGAAAAAAAAAACTATCTTGTTTGTATTATTATTTTACCAAATATTAAATTGTTATTCATTATTTGAAAACTATCGTAATCGATCAAAATACTGGCGCCAATTTAAATCCTTTTTTGTCATGTTGATTCAACACATTATATATGTATTTTGTAATCGATTTAAAATAACAATGACTAAAAAAAAAAAAAACATAATGTAAACAGTCGTGTAACTAATGAATAAAAAAAGACATATTTTAAGTTTGAAAAATATCTTTATACAACTTTTTCTTTATACATGCATAGATTCTTTTGAAGTCGAGTGAAAAATTACTCGTAACGGAGAGGATTTTGTTATTAAAATGATTCAATTCAGTTGGAGTTTTTGTGAAATAGAACCGTTAATAAGACAATTTTAACTATGCGATGACACTAATACGATGAAGAATGATAAATTTGTTTTATTTTACTTTTTTTCTTCATTGTACAAGACCTGATGAAGGCGCTTAGAAAAAATATAATAATTAATTTTTAAGGTTTAATTTCCATGTTAGGTTTTTTAAATCTAATTTATGATATGAAAATTTAGATTTTTAAAAAACTCACCTATTCCAGGAGACTGTTGATAAGGAAATAAAGACAAAGATTCTGGCATAACGTTGTACAATGAAGAATTATGAAGATTAGATGTGTTCTGTTGATGATTTCCATTTAAATATGAATAAAAATTTCGTTCACTTTTTATAAGATTTGAATAATTTTCTATTTCAATGTGTGATATTTTTGAATTGTTTTTCGAACTGTTGTAAAATATTTCATTTTCAGGATTCTTTTTAAGAATATTTTCAATATAAAATTCTGATTTTTTTGGAACCAAATTATGTTCTGTTTTTCTAAACATTTTGTAAAATCAAAAACTAACAAATTTCGAATTAAAAAAAAAAAAACACTCAAATGCACAAATTTATTTTAATTCTAATTAAATTTTATTCTTATTCTCACAAAATTTAAAAATGTACTGTCAATTAAAAATAACTGTGAATATATTATTAAAGTGCGGCATTGAGTTCAATTACAAAGTAAGCTTATATATGTAAAAGATAAGAATAATCATAAAATTGATAACGTACAAAATACCAATAAATACTACATTGGTTTGGGTACCATGAATTTTATAGATAAAATTTATTTATGACTCTTATACGAAAAAAAATTAATCGCACCTATCCCTATGTATACTCGATAATGTGAGATAAAAAAAAATTGTAGGTTGTTCTTTGAATTATCAAATATTTAAGTGAATTTTATCAATAAATAATTGGATTGGCTTTTTAAAGAAATTATTTAGCAAAATGAAATGAATTTTTTTCTAGTTTTTTGTTTTTAAGTTTGAAAATTAAAATCTCAAAAATTAGAACAATCGTACCAATTATGTATCCAAAAACTAAAAGATATAAATTTCCTGAAATATGAGAAATATTGATAACAGTTGGTCTTGGTTTTTGTTTTAGCTTAAAATTTAAATAAACAAGTCCTCGTTCAGTTTTAGTGTCCATATATCGAGCAACAGACTAAAAAAAATAAAACAAAGCATTTAAGAAATTAATTATTAAAATTTGTTCTCGAGAACTATTTTCCTATATATGTACCTACTTACTTTTCTCTCCCATGTTATAAATAATCCATGTTGAAAAACGTACAAAATAAACATATTCATATCTTCCATTAAAGGCCAACCTCTTGGTGAAAAACCTCTTGTAAATTCAAAATATAAATCATCTTTAAGGATCTACATACAAAAATAAAAGTAATTAATTTTCATTTCAAAACGAAAAAAAAAAATAATCAGTTTTTCTTACAATTAATTCACTTAAAGCATCATTTTGAACATATGATCCAAATTCAAAATTTCCACTATGTAAACGTTCAATTGAGAATCCATATTTTCTACTAAATGTTAATTTACGTAATTCATCATAATTACGTAATTCAAAATTTCTTGATAATATTTTTTCAAATGGTATATCTGAATTTCGAATACTTAAAACCCATGCATCAGCTGGTGCACCCCATTTTAAATTACTTTCTGCAAATTTTTTAACAGTATCAATTGGTTTTGCATATAATGGAACTGTTAACATTGATTTCAAATTTCCACTATATGAATTTTCTAAAGTAATTGTTGCAATTAAAAGTGAAGCATAGAAGAATCGTGAAGCAAAATAATTAATTCTGAAAAAAAAAACACAGAATTGAATCTCAAACTTTCATTGTGAAACTGATAAAGGACGACTTACTTATTTTGTGAAATTGATTGTTGAAAAAATACTGCTAAAATATTCAATAGAGACAATGTATAAGTTTGAAAATAATTAAATGATTTACGAGAACGTTTTTCTTTTATAAAATGGAAAAAATATCGAATTCCATACATGACAATTGAACTAATGAAAATTGATATCAAAAAAAAAATCCATACCATAAGAGAAAATGGAAAAAGTGCTGTCAGATATGAAGGATAACGGCTAAAACAAATTAATAACTTTAAATCGAATTTAAAAAATCATTATTGTTTCTTTTCTCTTACAATGGTGCTGGACTTAGTAATGTTACAGATGATTTTGCAATTGGTACAGAAACTTCAAATTCATTACTATACCAATTATAGTAGCTTCCAATACCGAAATCACTTTCTTTTCTGTAAACAGAACCAACCATACCATCAGATGTTTTATTTTCATAAATAAGACCCCATTCATCGTCTCCATCTACAAAATAAATTGAAATAAAAAAAATTAGGTATATTTTTATCCTTGAAAAAAAAAAGAAAAAAGGGAAAAATATAACATAAAGAAAAAATATTTTACATGGTAAAATTTTAATAGTGCAATTTTTTTGTTTACAAAATTCTAAAACGATTTGAGCTTCACTTCCATCGTAAAAAATTGATTTTTTCAATCCATTAGAATTTAATGCATCAACATTTCCGGTTCCAGGTTCCTTAGAAAAAAAAGATGAAAGGTTCACTTTTTCAACAACAACAAGAAAAAAACATGTTATGAATTAAATAAATGATTTACCACAAAATAACCAATAACATAAGGTTTATAAATTATTGAAGAAACTCTCATTGTTCGTCCTTTCATATTTTTTATTTTATTTGGATAAAGAACTGAATTCTTTTGAAATAATTGAGTTTCCGTTGAGAAAATATCAATTAATTCAATATCATCATTATTATCAATTCCTGTCCATTTTTGTGAATAAAGATTGAAATTATTTTTACTTCGATTTGGAATTATCATTAAATGTGAAGGATAATCTGTGAAATTATTCATTTATTAATTATTAAAATTTATATGTGAAGAAAAACACTTCTACTTACATTTAAGATTTGTATGACTTAAAAGGACATTAGGATATTCATTTTCACATAAAAACAAAAATCGTTTATCCATTAAACGTATAATTGAATTTTCAGTTGAATAATATTTTGCATCAATAAATTCTGATGTATTCGATAAAACTGTTATGTATCCCTTTTTTTAAGAAATTTTTTTTTTAATGAAACAAAAAACAAAAATTCTATTTTATTCAAATTTACCTGACTTCCAAGTTCAATATTTTTCAAAAGGAGTTCATTTAAATTATTTATACTTAAATTTGCCTTATCAATCCATTGAACTATGAATATTGTACTTTCATTGTTGGGCTCTGTAAAAGCATTTCTTATTCCATTGATGTAATTTATACTTAAAGATGTTTGAAGAGTTGAATCGTGAACAATCAAAATGCTTTTTAAATTTAAAAAGTATGTTTGAACTAAAAAAAATTGACAAATTAAATTTTTATCAATTTTACAAAAAATATGTCAGTGTGTATACTTATGAATTTTAAAAGAAAATCCACAGAATTTCTATGATGAAAAAATTGTAACATATTGTACTACTGTTCTTATTTTGCTTACCAGGATTCAAGGACTAAAAGAAAATACGTTTTTTCTTAGTCATATTTTTTATTTAGACGATTATACTGGATAATTTACTTAATAAATTATTTAAAATCAAATTATCATTGTCAATATGAAATGAATAAGGATAATTTGTTTGTTTATTTGTTTTTATAAATTTTATTTGTAAGTAATTGAATAATTTAAAAGTTATTTACCAGTTATTTTCTGTTGTAAGAAAGTTATGAATCACATATTGAAAAAATAATAATATTTTTTTTTATATAAATATTAAATTACTATTATTAAATTCTGAGACAGTATAGATTGTTGTTACTAACAAGAAATGCAATTTAATGCAACCGCACAAATTGCGACCAATTAATAATATACAATTGATTAAAGTATAATAATACTAAAAAACAGTAGTAAATATACTTTTTGTTTTTTATTTATTTTTTCATAACCCTTAAAGCAATAATGTTGACATTACTCAGACAAATTAATAATACGTTATTCTTTTAATATTTTTCAGAATCAAGAAAAAATCTTTTTTTTTTTTCTTTCACAGAGAAAGAATTTTTTTTTTATTACTTATACAGTGCATTTAGCTGATGGCATTTTACTTGATTTAATCTAAGTTATATAACCTTAAAAATTATTTAAAAAATATATATACCTACATGATGTTATACAACACAGGAACACCTATGTATATGGTTGTATTGTACATATATGTATGTATTTCTTTACCACCTTATAGGGAGCAAAAGTAATAACAATAATAATTTTGTGACCGCAAAACAAAAAAACAAAAATATAATAATAATTTTAATTTGGCCGCAAAGTTGAAATGCATTAAAGTAAAGTATATTCACTTATTTATAATATATTCAATATAATTTGTATTTATGTACATACATATGTACATATTTATAGTTGTAAGAGTATAAAGTGTGAAAACTAATGTGTTATACATGAAATGAGGTTCAATTACTTTTAGTGCAGAAAATTTTTTGTATTACATGAGAAACCAAATATAAATTATGGTAACAAGCGCAAAAATAAAACGAAACTAAAAAATTATATTATAGTTGAGAAAGACAAAGAAAAAAAAATAAATAAAAATAAACTTTATACTATGTATATATTGTAAGTTAGTACAAGTTAGTACCTACCAAGTAGATAGCGTGGTAAAAATGATCAGATCATAGATTAATAAGATACCTGTAACATAACATAAAATATGACATTTACGAGAATAAACTATATCATTTGAGATGATGGGTTAAAGATTGCCTTTAAGGGTATTTAAGAAAGTTATTCAAAAATATAATATGTATGTATCATTTAGATACACATTACACATACATATTTTCTATATATATATATATATGAATATACATGTATAAATTATTACTTTTACAACGCTTGTAGCCGTTAGATTTTAATATACATAAAGAAAATTTTCAATTGTATTTAAGGTGTTAAATTGATCACCTATAAAAGATTTATGCTAAATAAAATGCAATGTGTATAACATTCAATTTTGCATTATTTGTTTGAATTTAACAAGAAAAATATATTTGTAGATGCATAGGATGAATGAAATTTAAAAATGTAAGTGGAAAATTGTTTTTTCTTATGTTACTGAACTTAAATGCAAAAAGAAAAATAAAAATTATATAGCAGATTTTGTGTAGTACTAGATCTTTTTTTATCAATTGATTGAAAATCGACGAGAAGATCCTTTAAGCTTTTAATGTGAATGTTTTTTTTAATTATTCTTTATAATGATTATTTCGACTACAACAGGATACAAATTGAGTAACAAAAGAAAAAAGTTCCAGGAAAAATAAATCTGTTTGTTTTTCTGAAAATACGAGTAAATAGACAAAAAAGTGAAGATTTTCGAATTCGAAAACATAGTCGTACTTGAAATTTTCAAAACTGAAAAAAAATAGTAATTTTACAGAAGAAATCTTTTTTTTTGTTTTTCTTTTTTAAATTGTGTATTTTCTAGTTTAAAAAATTTCTTCATTAACACAAATTATAATAAGTTATTCATCACATAAACGTTACAGATACACATTGTTATTGAAATTGTATATTTTAAATTGGATTATAAATTCTTTTCGTGATTTTCCAGCATAAGGATTGAAATACTTGTATAAATTTTAAAAACTCTTTTACTCTGTATACAAACTAAATTATCCTCATATAAATTTAAATTATAAATTCTCATACAAAAAAAAAAGAAATTTACATATTAGTTATATATAAGTTCAAATAGATACTTTTATACTAAAATTGCATAGTTTATTTTTAAATAAAGACATACAATCTAATATTCACAAACACGTCAATGCAATTATAAAAAAAATAATATAAAAAAATAATATAAAAAAATAATAAAATTGTTCAATCTATTTTTGCATATCACAAATATTATAATGATAATGATTATGATGATTATGAAGCACATATATATTTTGCATATATATAAAAAAATAGTATGCATATTAAAAATATGAAAATAAAAATAAAAAATAAAAATTTACATAAATGCGCATGCAAAATTTACCTTGAAGAGAAATAAAATAAATTAATTAACAAATAATATAAATTCATAATTTTTTAGAATGTATCTGATATCAGAATTTTAAAAGAAAACCGCAAACATATATGATTGTATTCTTTTATTATTACTTTTTACATGAACTATAATCTTATAATGTATAGTTTTATACATATTTGCACCGGAGTTCGCAACATATCATATGATGATTTGCATAATACTAGATTTTCTCTCTATAATTTTCTTCTAGCTGTTACACAAAAATAAATACACGAAAATGGGATGTTTAAATTATAATTTATCTTATTGTTTCATATGTACTCACATACCCATGTTATATACATAAATCATATTTACATATATATGAATCTAGACAATTTAATTAAACAAAATTAAAATACAATTAAAATTAATCGTTACTCATAAGCACAATTTCATGGTAAAACAGCATTACTATTTTAAATGAGAATTAAAAAAACAAAATAAAAATAAAGGATAACAATAAAAACAATAACAACAACAACAACAGAAGTAACAAAATATATTTGGACAAAAAAAAATTATTGTATACTTATATAAAAAATAAAGATTTTAGAAAATTAACTTCTAATTAAATTTATTTGCTTTCATCGCGTGCAAAAATGTTCATGTTAAATATACACGATATTTTTAATAAAACAAAAAAATTGTAACATTGTACTAGTATCAAGAAAAACATAAAAACAAAAATAAAACAAAAATTATATCTAGATACAAAAAAAAAAGATTGAAATTAAACGTAGGATGCTATAAAAAAAATAACCACTATAAAAATAACATGCGAAAGTTTTTTTTTCTTTTCTTTCTTTAAACCTCCTCATTTGAATTAAATTTTATGTTATTTTTATTATATTTTTTCTGACTATTAAAATCTTAAATGTATGTAATTTAATTCATTGTGTGTTTACTGAACGGTCAAATTGAAATTATTTGTAATTTCATGTTCGTTACTCTTAAGAACTATATTAATTGAAAAATCAAGTGTGATTTTAAACGATATAGGTATGTAAATCAATGACTTATCTTATGGACAAAAGCAATTTTGTTTTATTTTCGAAATTTAAATAAAAAAATAGTTGAAAAAAAAAAAACAAAGAAAGACACGTTGGGAAGTGCATTTTTCAGGAAGTGAACAAATATTTCTCGAAAAAAATATTTCAGAAATCGTTTGTTAATAATTTCCTTAAGAATCATTACATTATTTTTAAGGAATCCTTGTATAAATCGATTCAAAAACATTTTCGGGAATATAACCGAAAATTTAATGAATTTGTAATATCCATGCATATTACAGTTATTATTAAAAATTATTTATTTAATGCGGCAAAAATGTAATAAATACATCCCGTTTTTTGATTATTTCGATCATAAATATTAATTTTTTTTTTTAATAAAATTTTTATCTGTTTTCACCATAGGAGATGTGTTGAAATGACACCTGATATTGATCAACTGTCGAAATATATATTTCAAAAATTTTAGTTGTTTTTCTTCCTTAAAATTTTTTTTTATCGCTTTTCTATAATTTTCAGCTGTCGGAAATGGCACCTCGTTAATTATGTATATAAAAGTTAATAATTATTTAAATCTTTCAAGGATCTTTGAAATATTCCGGATAATATTTTTTGGTTCTTATAGTTGATCGAATGAATACGATCGCAAATACATTTGAAAAATAAAAAAAAAATGATGATGATGATAATGATTCTTTTCTTCCTTATCATTAAAATCCACAAAAATGACCTAAAACACTTCACACATGTTATCGATAGCGGCCATCAAAATATCAAGTAAAATCGAAAAATGAAAGAAAAAAAAAATTAATAAAAAAGGTTCATTTAAAATACATCATAAGATTAGATACAACAAAATATCCTTTTATATATTTTGCTATTTTTTTTTCTATTGTAAATGTGTAAGCATTTTAATAACAAAAGAGCTAATAGATGATGTGATGGATACAGGTACACTAAAAACTATATAATATCATTAATAACTGTGATCACTGTTACCTTTTTTTCTACAAATCGGAATTTTAACACAAAAGAAACTGTAAATGATAATGGCAATAATTGGCTTCTTTTTCTTATTTTTTTTGTGATTTAACTTTAGCGCCTTTACCATAGTATATAGAGAATCTTAGATCATCATGAAAAAAGTCAGGTGGAAAATGCACTCTGCGTGTGAGCATCAATAGTGCATATTATATATTTTTATAAAAATTCTCTACTGGAAATGGAATATACACATTTTTTTTTTTCATATACTGATGATCTGCAATTTTAAGAAAATTTTCTGATTTTCTATTGTGTTAAAATTATTAGTTATACTAATTTTTTTCCTTGGAATCTGATAGTTTGTTCTAGTACCACTTAAATTACCTTTTATTTGATTTTTCGTCACAGATTGAGTATGGAATTATTTTAAGAAAATATGTAATATTAGGGTTTTATAGGATTAAATATAATTTTCTTAAATTTATTTTGACAAGTAGAACTTATTTTAAAGAAAACCAGTCAAGAATTATTGGAGAACATTTGTTTAATTGATTTCGTTTTCTTTTTTTTTTTAAATTGACTTTGAAGATTTGGAATTTGAAGAAAGGATACACGGAAAGATAAAATTTTCAATTTTTTGCTTGATAAAGTATCTAGAGAACCACATATACAAAGCTGACTTTATTTTTAGTAAGATTTTGAAGCAATTATTGTATTAGAAAAATTCTCAGATTTCTTATATATAGGTACAAAATATCCTTGAAAATGAGCATTAGAAATTTATTAATCAAAAACTAACCATTTTTTAAGTTAAAACTAAGCTTAATTTTAATATGTATATAATCAGCATCCTGAATTTTTTTTTTTTTTTTTGAATCCAGTTTCGCTTTTATAAAACTTATAAAGTTTCTCAAACACAAAAGAATAATAAAAAAGAAAAAAAAAATATATATGTATTTGTAAAAATTGTTAAATGGTCCTGAACCCTGGGATAAAACATTTATTTATTATTCGTTTTATAAATTATGTAAATACTTCAATATATTTATTTGATTAAATAAAATTTATTATTTCTTTAAATAAAAAAAAAATGAAATTTATTATATGTGAAAGTTGGATAAATTCTCTACTATATGTATACGTATGTAAATTGTGGTTTACTTGTACCTACTTGTATACCATTTGTACAAATATAATTTCACCCAATTTTAAATGAAATACTGTGAAACTTTTCACAAAAGGAGCAATAGATACAAAGAGACCGCAAAATATAATATTAAATAAAAATAAAAAAATAAATAACATCAATATAATAATTTTTATTCAAGAAAAGGTGAAGAAAAATAAGAAATATACAAAGTAATGATAATAATAATTATTATTATTATTATTATTATTGAACCGCAAAATTATATTTGATCAGTGTTCAATATTATGATGAAATAACTTATTGGTAACTATATTTATTATAAGTATATACATGAAATAATTTATACAGTTAGTATAATAAATATAGGTATAGATAACATAAATATGTATGTACCTGTATATATGAAAATGAGATCAAATCAGAAAAAAAAAACATACATATACATTACATCTTGAATACGAGTATTGTATAAAATCACCACAAAACATCAGATTTTCAAAATAAAATATTATTTATATGTATGTAGATACATATGTACCTGTATAATAATATATAATAATAATATTACACGTATTGAGTCATACAATCTATATATGTATCTTGTGATAAAGTATTGATTTTAAATTCACCGTGAAATGGTAAAATAATGCTTGTTGATTGGACACAGTTTCTAAACGTGATCAGAACATCATTAAATTTGTTTTTGTTGTTGTTTTTTTTAGCCAGTACAGTATATTTTAAGATTATAATCATATCATGAGAGTTTCGATTTTATATATATTTATAATGTGTACTTGAAATCTTTAAAACATATAAAACATTAATGCAAAAAACATACATACGTGTATATGTATATTTTGTACCTACTTGTAAAATTTTCTTACAATGAAATTTACAATATGTAGACTTTAACTGAATATTAAATAAAGCGTTTCAAATATAATGCTTAAAGCTATATAAAAAATGTACATACATATAGATACATAGTGCAGAAATGAAATCAATATAAGTAGATGATGCTTACATTACACCTTGTTTGATACAAAACCAATGCAACATTATAATATTATTAAATTTATGTATCAATAAAATATGTGATTCTACTCAAAACGATACTTTTTTCGTTCTTAGTATTTTGAAAAAAAGAATTTCTGAATTTGAAGACTCCATCTTAAAATGTTATAAAAATTGCAACTGGAGAAATGACATTATATTGACCAGAAATTTTTTTTATAGATCTAAACGTTTTAATACATGAAAAATGTGTGAAAAGTTGAGTGAATTTTTGTTTTGTCTGTACCTTGGTAAATCGAATATAAAAAAATTTAAGGATCAAAATTTAAAAATCTGTTTCGCTTAAACACCACAATTCCCTTGCACCTATCTATTTTCGAAATTTCATTAAAATCGGTTGAGAAATGTAGGCTGTAGGCGGTCACTTTGCAGGCCATTTCACTAAATTTGGCTCTTAACAAGTTATTTTAAATTACATTCGTCTTGAATTTTGGATTTTAAGGACCCAAGTTCTACTAAATTCTATAAAGATCGCTTCGCTTTGTAATTGAGGTCTTTCGGATGAAAAAGAGATTAGAGAAATTTGAAACAAGGTCCTTTTTAACTGTTTTTCACATAATGTATAGAAAAAAAACTGTTCGTCCATTTTAAAAATATCCTTTTTTTTTTTTAAATAAAGATAAAATATCAAAACCAAGAACATTTTCTCGAATAAAAAAATGTATCGTTTGGAGTAGAATCACCCATATTATTCTTATAAAATATACATTTTTAATTCGAAATTTAACATTATAATATACCAGGTAACCATAAGATGTATTAATAGTACATATATATAAGAAAAATAGTGAATTCTGATGCACAAAGCAATTGAACTGCTAAAATACATGTGCTGTGCATTGAAATTCAAAGCTTCAGAGTACAATATCTAATACTTCTCAGGTTTGTGCAGATAATTTATCATGAGATAAAGTTAATAAAAAAAAAAAATAAATAAAATAATGGCAATTCAAACACTTACAAACCGACAAACTACATATGTAGATATGTATGTAGTATATGTTTATAAATAAAATTTAGATATCGTATATATATAAAAATGTTTACAACGATAAATTTGTGTTGAAACTACTTTAAGACATGATAAGTCTTAACACGCTTTGAATAATTTGATTTATAGTTTAAAGTTACGACATTTTGATTAATAATAATTGAAGAATTAGGTAAAGATTTATACAAATGATACATACATTTACATATATGTACATATATTTGTACATACACACATATAAATTTATTGGTAGTTTGTATGTGTATTTACAGTTTAATTTTATTTATTTATTATAATAAAATTTGAATAATCATTCAAATTACATTGTATAAGTAGCTATATGTATTTTATTTTATATTTGCATTTGATCAGTTTTATAAAATTTACTATTTAGTTTATTTTCACTTTTTCTTTCTGCTATATGTTGTTTTTTTTTCTTTATTATTTTTTAATTTGAATATTGTATACAAAATAAATTTGTATTAAAAACGAATTAAAATCGTATTAAATTAATTTAATTATATATTTTTCCTTCTGTTTTTTATTTTAAATTTTTTTTTTTTATTTTAATTTAATTAATTCTGCTTTATGTTTTCATTTAAAAAAATATGTAGCTGTATATAGCTGTACCATATAATGAAAAAGGTAAATAGGGTAATTCAACACAAATTTTGGTTAGAAATATTAATTTTTTTTAATCCTTTGAATCGATGAAATTTTCAATAAGTGTTTTTCTTTGTGGATAAATTACATAATTTTTCAAATTACATATGATGATCCTTCCTGAGTGATGGATTTTTTATGACATCCCTATTAAGTTACGGAAGAGAAGCATGTTGTAGTTGTGGACATTTAGAAATTTGTTTTTTTTTTTCAGTTTTGTGGCCAGTTTTATCGAGTGTCTAAATGAAAAAAGGGTTTGAATTTTTAACTTTGACCCACAACTTTTCTCTAACTAGGACATTTATTATTTTTTTTCTCAGTTTTTTTTTGTCTCTAGCTTTTTTCGCCTATACGTGACTCTTTTACTTTTTTCCAATACTAAAATACTAGGACAATTTATTAAATAAGCTGTTTATTTTGGAAGTGGATGGAATCGATCATGTCTTATTTTATGATATTTAAGAGCTTTTTTTCACTTTTAATATACTCGTAACAGCTTAATTTCTGTAGAAAAACTTTTGGGGGTAAAAGACATGTCAATTTTCATCTGAAATACCATCATAGTAAAGAATGTGTTACTTCAATGAAATACCCTGTACAAATGGAGATATATTTAATATCTATCATACTATACAAAACACTAAATTAAGAAACATGAAAACTTTAAAATTAATGACTTGTTAATTTGATGCGCTTAATATCACGATAATCATAATTCTTTTTATACAAGTACATTATGCAAATTTATTAACATATTATGAAAGAGCTATATACTAAAATTTTTGAATGGCTTTTTCATATGCAAAGTTTTGCATTAAAAATAAAACGTATATATTTTTTTAAATATTTATATATTTTTTATTTATACTACTTTTATATTGGAAATAAAAACTTTTATGTTAAAAAAAAAAAAATCGAAATAATCAATAAATTCACAAAATGAGTAATTTTGGCTATGGATTACAAATAAAAGATACATTTCATTTTTATTATTGAAAAAAATTAAATTAACTGTATATTCATTTTATTTTCGAAAATGTGATTGTTTTGTTTTTTATTCGAACTATGAATAACGGTTAAAGAAATTTAATAGAACTAATAAAAAAGACATTTTATTGGTAAATTTCATTTGAAATAAAAATACAGAAAGAAATTCAATAGTACATATATAAGCTTTTATTCACACATATACTTTAAAGAATTGTGTTAAAAAGTGTGTTAAATAAAAAAATTGAATTTTATTATATTTTTTGCTTAGAAATACATACATAGTTTATAATTTATTACAAATATTTTCCAAATGTTGAAATTAATTTTTCAACACTTCACCTACTGATACTGGAATGAAAGCTTACCAATGCAATGCAATGTGGTGACATTTATAGTTTTAAGCATTCACTGTGACCAAGAAGGTTAAAATGTAGAAAAAATATTTATTGGTTTCAATTTGCCATTTAAAAATTCGGAAGCTTAAAAATATCATTTCTCCGTTTTTACTTCTTTTTTTCTATAGAATACTTTTTGTTCTGTAATTGATGAAACATTGATTTTAAATCCTTAAAATAAACCAAATAAAATATTGACAAAAATTCAACACCCAAAATTGTTAAAAAAATCTTTTTATGGAAAATAAACCCCATTTTTATACCAAATTAACAATTATGTATTTTTACCGAAGACAAAAAAAAAAGAAGAAATATAAACGGGTGAAAAAATAAGAAAACAATTTTCGAATCAGATAACACAATGTTTACATCCATTTCAATAGTTAATTTCAAGGTATTTCTCATACATGTACATATGTATATATGCATACTTAAGTATATTGATCCAATATACAGATATAGGTACATACAAATAAGGACAATTTATCGAAAAATTTTTTCCAGCTAATTCATCATTGGAGTGTATCGAATTACTAACTACATGGTATTACTGGTATCTGTTATAATGATTGCATAAAACAAGGCATGAAATTGTAAATCATGTTTGTCTGTCTGTATATGAATAAATAAAAAAAAAAAATAAATAAAAAATAAAATAAAAAAAACAAGAAAACACAAAAATATAGGATGGAAATATATACATATATGTGTTTGGATGACTTTGTGAATTTTAGTGGTGTTGTTATATTTCGTATAGGTGTAGGAACCTTAAAATATATAGGTACAAATGTAAAGAAAAATTAATAGAATTGGAAAAAATGAAAATTAATTTCAACTTCTTTATAAATCATGCTTATAGTTTTTGTTGTTGCTTCTTTTATTATTGATTTCAAATCAAATATTTAATTAAAATTTTTATTGAAGGACTTTTTTATTTATATGACAGTTCTTTTTTGTTGTTATTTTTTCCTCTAGATTTTTTTTTTAATTTATTGAAAATTGAAAATTTTTTAGTATTTTTCCCACATTTTCTGATTGCATCAATAAATAGTAAAATATGTATATTTTGTTGTTTTTGTTGTCTTCTTGAATGATTTTAATGTATTTAGAATGTGCATATAATGATCAGTCGCTACTTAAAATGTTATGCAAATTTGAAAAATAATATGTAGGTATATACTCGTACATATATAGATATTTTTAAAATGTTTTATATTTTTTTATTCTTTTTTTAATTTTTTATTTATACATATATATATGTACTAAATTTTACGATGTAATAAAAATTATTCAATTAAGATTGATGTGTAGAATAAAGTGTACAAAGCATGTGTGTAATTGAATTTGATGCACTTTAACAATATACTTATTATATGTATGTACATGTAAAGATTTTTATTTTTATTTTTGTTTTATTTTATTTTTCTTTTTAACTAATAATAATATAAAAAAAAAAGCAATATTTTATTGCGAAGAGGCTTTAAAAATTGTCAAAATTCGATACGGTTGTTTGGTAATGCAATTCAAGATGGTTAAGAAAACAATTTCAATGATGATTTTAATAATATCTGAATATATACTTATGTATACGAGTACATACATACATATATAATTTTTGAGTAATTATTATGTATAGGTATTGAATATTCATATTATTGCATTTATTTATTTTTTAGCTTTTTTCTCAATTTTAAAAATAGAAGCATATATGTAGGTACATACATACATACATAAGATGTAAAATTTTTGCTTATTGTATGTATTTGAAAATTGAAATAAATTATTCTCACGTTCATTTTTTTCCTCTTTTTCTACAGAAATATATATTATAGGTACTTTTATAATTAATCCTATAGTATTTTTCTTTTTGGAAGTCAGTATTGTGCTTATGGAGGCAGTACCCGATGAGGTTTTTGTCTTGGTAATATTTAATTTAAAAGATTTCCCTCGATTGAAATTGAGATCTGATCACCCCACACACGAGACAGATTTATTCAAACAATTTGTGAAAGAATATAGAAAAGTATGCCTATCTTGCCTGTACTGACATCCAAAAAGAAAAATAGTATAGTTTATAATAAATGATTTGCAATCATTTTTGACGAAATTTTATTAGAATGTCACAGTTTAATGAAAAATTTAGAATTGAGATGGAAAATTTATCATAATTTATGAATTAATCGGAATATAGAAAAAAGGATACATTCTCTGAATTTGTCAGATCTAAGAAAAAAATACAATTTCAACTCATTTCTGTCAAAAAAATAATTGATCCAAAAAATCCTTTGCACTTTTCTCAAAAATCGTTAAAAAAAAAAACTTTTTTTCTCGTTTGATTTGATTAAGAAATTCACATAATTTTAATTTCATTTAATTGAAAATGCATTAAATTTAATTCATACATCTGAAAGATAAAATACAAATTATGCAATTAATCATTTTTATAACAATGCATTTTTTTCCTGTGTTCTTTTAAGAAATGTATAATTATTTTCATAAAGACGCATTTAAAAACATAAAAAAAATATTCGCAACTACAAATTACTTATTTTTAAAGCACAAATACCAAGACGAATTTATTTTTCATATTAATTTGAACAATTGAAATCGTGTCATCAGGTTCTTTTTCTCTTTGTTTTTTTTTTTGTGCTTGTTTTAAATAATATTTTCTCTCATAAACTAAAATTAAATAAATTATAACACTAACAAAATTGTTATCTCTTGAAATTTAAACCAGATTGTTATTTAAGATAAAAGATTCAAAGACAATCAAGGTGTCCGATTGTCCATATAACAATCATTATCTGCTTTTGTTTTATTTTGACGATCTTTCAAAATTGTTACAACCTGTGCTGAAGGACATGTATAAAACAAAAACAAAAAGAAAAAAAGGAAGAGTAAATACATACAAATTACAAACATATATTGACAGCTTGTAGCTTGTATAGGACACATAATTATGGGTTGTTGTACTCATAGTCCGTGTCAAAATACTCATTTAATATCAGATAAAATATATATTGTTCGTACAGAGAATTATTATATATGTTTATATAATATACTGTCCATATATGATGAATGTTGTGACGACAACAGGTCATCGGATATTAAACCTATTTTAAAGTTAATTTGTATAATTTAATTTTAACTTATACATATATATTTTCTTATTAAATGAGTGTCGAAAGAAAATAATGAATTGCGTGCGTAAGCCATTATAGGATTTAATCTATTGGAAAAGAAATCTAAAAAGAAGTAGAACTAAATTATTGGTCACTTCAATTAATTTCCGGGAAAAAGGGTGTCAATTTTGACTGAATTAAAAAAAAAAAATTGAAAATGTATTTTGGTAGCCAATAAAAGATCGATAATATGAAAAATTAACCTTTTTCGGATTTTCTATATACTAACCAGTGGTTTTGTAATCATTTTTGTTTTCTTTAAATTTGAAATTTCGAGGAAATTAGCTCGTTAGAGAATTTGAAATTTTAATTTTGTCTAATTTATTTCTTAAAGCAATTTTTAGATTTGCAAAATCTTTACTTGATTCTTGATTTTTTCGAACACTGACGCTAATTTTGAACCCATTTTTTTCTTTTTGATGTAAAAGATGAATTAAGTAGTTCGTCAAAATATCCTTGCACTGTAATGTGTTTCAAACTCAGTGCTGACACTTATAAAAGAAAAAAATGACTAGGAAAATAGTTGTGAAGAAGGAAAAATTCATTGTAGTTTCTTTCTAGGCTTTAAAACATCTCTTTTCTAACTTAAATAGCTACTTTGAAATCCAAAAAACAAAAAAATATATATAAGTAGGTATGTATCATATGTACATTATGTAAAATTCAAAATATTTTTTGAACAGTTTTGTTTTTCATGCTTATCAACATTTTGTGTAGATATTACATCTTTTGAATAATAAAATTATGAAATTATTTTTTATGAGCACTCAATAAACAATAAACTTCCGGTACTGCAGAAAGCTTATAAAAATATATAAAAAATGTAATAAAAATTCTATAATTAGTGCATCTGTTTCGAAAAAAAAAAAAATACATCAAATATATTAAAAATATTAAATAGAATTAATTTTATTTAAAAAGTAAAGAAAAAAAACAGTATTATGATTACGCGTCATATGCATAAATTATAAAACTTTTCGAAAAAATAAAAGAAAATGAAATTATTATGATCTATAAAATATTACACGGTATATTTATTATAATCTGATCATAAAAAATGTCTTTTTTTTCCCTCTCTTTCTCTCCGGTTTTTTTCTCTATCATCTGGTTTAGCATAAAAGTTTTTTCTTTTAATAAAAAAAAAAAAATAAAGTAAAATTAAATTAATACACTATTTTTATCGTTAGATCCGTCACAGAACATAAAATTTAAAAGTGCAAAGTGACCGAAATATTTGTCAATAAAACTGATCAACATTCAATTTTAAAGTTTATTTAAATATTTTCTCACATTCAGACCACCTTTGAGATATTTAATTTGTATTTTTTTTTTTTTTTTGTGTTATATTAAAATGGTTTTTATTATAAATCATACAAGAAAAAAAAAAGTACATACATAAATTTTTTGAACATTATAAAATGAAAATTAAGAATATACCTACTATATTTAAAAATGAACTATACAAGTAAATGAAAAGATTTAAATTTACGTTAACCCTTTTTTTCATTTCTTCAAAAAGATACGTTTATAATTTAACAATTAAATTTTATACAAACTGTTTTTTTTTTTTTTTAATTTAAAAGTAAAGAAATCAAACGTTTACGCTTTATTGTTATAAATAAATACACATCATGTATATTTGAAAAAAAAAAATAAGAAGAAAAAAATATTATAGGTATACTTATTTTCCCAATAATACAGTTCAGTGATTATTATATATGTAACATGATGATGATGATGATCTACGATGATGACGTGTTGTTATATCTGGACTCTCTGCAGCTAATAATAACAAATAACAACAAACTCACTAACAATTCAATATTAAATTAAGTAAAGATTTGGATTGATTGTCGATTATTTTCATTTCTTGTAAAATCATAATACAACAACAATAATAATAATAATAATAAATTATACAGGTTGTATCTACATTATATATAGATTCACATACATAACATAAAATATGCTTCTGTTGTACACATTACACTGCATAATATTATTATTATTATACTCTTTAAATAACATTTCAATTTTTGTTGCCGATGTTTTTTTTTTCGTTTTCTTATATTTTTGTATCTAAATTGTATATTGTGGGAAGAAAAAAAATTCTGTATATATATTTTTTTCATATAGGTAGGTACATATTTCAGTTTTTCATCATCTGGATAGTATATAAAAAAATTCTATGGTTTTCTTTAATAATTTCCCATTGAAATGCGAATACCAATAATTTATCGAACATTGATCATGTAATTGAATAGTAGGTTGATCATTAGATATACACCAAACATATAATACATACATACATAACATTTGTACATGCAGTAGCACAAAACATCAACAGAAAAATGTTCAACATACATGTAGCATATTATAAATAATAGCTAAAAGATACAGAATTATAAAGTAAGCAGATGATCAGAGAGTAATTTAGACACACGGTAGCTACTTTACAAAATTATGTACACGTTTTTATTAGATGATGATATTATACACCAGTATAAAATAAAATATCTTGAAAAAAAATATATATATAAATAAAAAATAAATATAGGAGCTACCTATTAAATTCTATAATGAGAAACCAGTTTCTTTTTTTTTTTTTATGTACCAAAGTATATATTCAGATTTCTTATGCGGTAGCATAATAATATTTTGAAAGTAGCTACATAAATACATTGTGTAAACTGTGTAAAGAATAATAACACCTATGTATGTATAACAGATCTTGGATTTTTAGCTTTTTCTTACTAAAAATATATACCTATACCTTTTTTTTCTGTATAATATATCATCAATTTTTATTAAATTTGTTTAGAAATTTTTATTTAATTTCATGATTGTGTAATGAGATTTTCTAATTTATGATTTGAAAAAAAAAAAAAAAAAAAAACGAATAAGATTTATTTTCTATTTTTATGATAGATACCAGTAAAACGAATCAATTATTTTATAATGAAATTAAATTAAATTTATAGAAAAAAAAAAATAATGAAAAATGTTTGGAAACAAAAATTTAAAATTTGAATTAATAAAACTGAGAACAAATTTAAAAGTTTTTAAATTTAAAAAAAAAAAAAAAATCTCCTTAAATTTGGTTATCTTAAACAATTATTTCAAAACAATAAGAAAATTAGAAAAAGACTTCAATTTCAAAACATCAAAAACACTTTTTGAAATTTAAATTTAAGGTTTTTCTTAAAACTAAAACTTACCATAAGATTGAGATTCTTGGTTCAAAACGAAAGTCGTTAGGGTATGAGAACTGAAAAGAAATGAAAAATTTAGCATTAATTAAAAAAGTAATTATAAGAGACTGTTAAAAAGATTCAATGATTTCCTATTTATTAAATTTTATTAAAATTTTAAACTAGTTTAAGTACAATTTTTTAGTAACAAAAATATGGAGGGTCCTTTCCATAGCAGTTGTAAAGTGGAAATACTTTTTTCCTCTTAAAAACAGCACTGTGAAGTAGGCAATAATTTTGAACTTTCAATTAATTTCATTCTTGTTAAGGGTTTTCCAACATAAGACAGTGGAATAGGAGACAATGTTATTTCAATTGGAGAAAAAGAGTAATTTACAACTGAAAATTTAATTCAATTAAAATGATCTTTTCTAAGAAAGTACAGGGATAGTAAACAGTAATGATTCAATTAACTATTATAAACGTTTTTAAGCTTATAAGAAATAAATATTACCACATTTGCTTTTTTTTTCAGTTTGATTAATTGTAAATATTTTCTATAAAACTACTCAAAAATTGAGTCATCACTGAATCACAAAGCTGTTGCAATTTTACGAATAACTGACATTACCATCAATTTATATTATGACGCTTGCATAATAATATTTTTTTTTTATCAAATACATTTTAAAACAAAAGAAATCATGTTTTTTTTTTTTTTATTTTTATTTATTGAAAAAGAAAATTATTTAACCGCACAAAAAATAATGTGCATCAAAAAAAAAAAATATTCAAAGTCTGTCAAAAATTTAATTTTATTCCTGTCAAAATAAATATATTTTTCGTTTTATATCTTTTCATATAATAAGCTTACAAACTGAATAACCATTGTAGTATTTACATATATACTATACATGTACATATATTTAATAACATATGTATATTTATATTCTTTTTTTTTGTAAAACAATATAAAAACAATATTTTAAGAGCTCAAAGGAAAAAGAAGAAAGCCTCACACAAAAAAACAGAATTTTCTTTACATTGCTTTTAAAGAATCAATTTTGTAAAAGAAAACAAAAAAAAATAAAAAATTGATTTCAACACCCGTATTCATGTACATCTTATATCTTATATCTTAAGAGTTAAGATGTTGGAATATGTATATGTGGAGATATATTTTTTTTTTGGTAGCTGCCTTTTGCCGTGTGTTGCTGCTGTTGAATGATTCTTTTTTTCTTTTTTTTTTCTTTTCTTTTAATACCAATTTGTATTATCATTAAAAGTCTGTCGAAATCCGCTTGTTATTGATTTTACAGCAGATTAATGTCAAAAATTAATTAAATACACGACGTCTACTTACTTTTTCATATATGTATGTAGTTATAATATCAATATGAACCAATGTACATATACATACATATATCGACATTATATTAATTTAAATAATAAAACAAAAATAACAAAATAAAACTGATATTCTTTAGAAGTAGCTTTTTTTCTTGTATAAAATAACCGAGCTTTAATAATGGATACAAAAATTTTCGATGCTGTATTATAAAACATAAAACATGAGTAAATTAATGATGTAGGTATATTGATATTTTTTTTGTTGCACATACATACATATGTAGGTACATATGTAATTGTATACTTTGAAAGTGTATATAAACATTGAAATCCATTTAAAATCAATTTATGATGAAAAGATTTCTATTATTGAAAAAAAAAGTACTTATTAATCTAAGTTATATACATACATATATATGTATTGCACATAATAGATATATGATTTAATAACATTAGTGGAACACACTGTATGCCTATACTTATACACAGGTAGGTACATAATATACATACCTCATAAAAACTATCAAAATCTATTGTTTAAATTTTTTTTTTTGATTAATGAAAATTGAAAATAAACATTTCATGTTAAAATTAAATTAATATTTTATTTTCAATACAATTTACTATAATTATAGTTTATTTTGAATTAACTTTTGTGTGAAAAGATTCAATTTATTATGCCAAAGAATAAATAAAATTGAAAAAAAATAAATAAATAAATAATTGAAAAATGAAACATAATATCGTGAAAAGTTTATTCATTATAGGATTCATAAAACATGTAGGTATGTATAGCATATATGTAAGTTTAAAATTAATAAATCATTTCACAGATTTGTTTTTTTCTTTAGAATTTTAAAAATAAAAATGTCATATTAAAGAAAATAATTACCAACTTTTCAACGAAATTGAAAGTGCAATGTACTAATTAAAAATTATCATACTATACAAATTATATTTTAGTTCGAATTTACACATATGTATTTATTTAAAAAAAAAAAGTAAAATCTTTTTTATAACATCTAATCCGATTTAATGCAATAATAAAAATTCATTTTATATTTAAAATTATTACATATTAGTTTTTTGCAAAAGAAACAAATTAAAAAAAAATTATGAAGAATTCTATATTATACCTATATAACTAATGTATGTACATATGTGTGTATGGCAACAAAGTATCTTTGTTATTATGCGCTAATCCTATTTTAATGCTTAATTTTTTTTCCCCTTTCTTGAAAAATAAAACCTTATATGTATCTTAAAAATATGGATTATATGACTTTGTGAACAAATATGTGATCATTATATGACTTTCAGTATAATAAACATTAAGTTATATCCTTTAACATATAAAAAATTATACATATGTACATATACGAATTTTAAACCGATCAAACACTATACGGTCTTTTTTTTTCATATAAATTTTAATATTTACTTTATTAATAATATTTCTACAAAAAAAAAATCATTAAATTCTTAAAAAGTAAACACATTTTCTTTTTGATATCATCGAATATTATGATGATTCTAAAACCGAAATAATCATTAATATATTCCAATAACTTGTCATCTTTAATATTATTTCTTTGACTACCTACATCATTTATGAGATTTTTTTTTTCTTGCTGTTTGTATTTTTTTTTTCTTTTTTCAAATTTTAATGTTTATAGATTTAGAATTTTTTTTAATATAACCAGGAATTTGAGAAAACGATTTTTTTTTCTTTTGGCATATTGGCTGATCATTCATTTTTTTTTATTTGTACAAAAAATTATTATTTTTTTTTTTAATGTTTTCGAAAGGTAATTAAATTACCACAAAAATTTGTCATAAATTTTTGTTTTATGTGACAATCAAAGAGAAAAAAAATTTGTATTTTAAAATATAGTAAGAAGAAAAAAAATTCAAAAATAAATAAATAAAAACAATGACAACTAAAGAGGGTATGTTGTAAATTAAAGGATTAAAAAAGTAACCTCTATCCGAAAAATTTTAATAGTTTACTTTGAAATCAATTTTATTTTATTAAGAATCGGTGAATTTTTATGAATTTTTTTTTTTAGTGTTTTGTTTAATTTTTATTATAGAATTTTTATTTTATATAATTTTATTTGAACAGTGAACTAATTAAAAGGACATTCAAATGCGTATGTGTTAAAGTATAGTTTTAAAATTAATGTTCATATCATATTGAATGAATCCTTCTATCAATTCATGAATTATGGAACGAGAAAGAGAAAAGCTTTTAATTTATAACAAATAAATTCACCCATCAGGAAACAATAATGGTCATGCAGAAATCAAGTAATTCTTAGATATTGTGATTCATTTTCTTTTAGTATGGGTTATTCTTCATATACATATAAAATAGTTTTATAAGAATATTTTCATTTATTTATTTATTTTTTTTTTTTAAAAATAAAATTTCACTTGTCTTTAAAAAACAAGTAATTTGAAAATACACACCATACATATATACGTGTCTTTTAAGAAAAACCAAAATAATCAACAAAATTATGAAAATAAAATTTAAAAAATAAAAATAAATTCAATGCACTCTTAAAAGAACCTTGAGGCAATTTATAATTTTTAATAATTTTCTTGTTAAAATTTGCTACTGAATTTTCGGCTGTACATCAAAAAAATAATGGAGTAATTACATGATTATGATAATAATTATCTGTAAAAACAAGAAACAAAAAAAGACTGTTTTTTTTTCTTCTCGTATTTAAATATATTTATAATCGTAATTTGAGTTGTCATCTGACTGTCATAAATTTTTAAGTGTAAGTTGCATGCAATGAATTTAAAATAAATTTAAAAAAAAATTAAATAAATAAGAAAATATTCTGAAGAAAAAAAAAATGAGAACAAAAGAAAAAAAGATATTTAGTGAAAAGACACCTTATGCCAATGAATGTCATATCAATTTACCTTTATATAATTTTGTTTTAACATATGTTAACACCCCTTGGGGCTGTGTGACATCAGGTGATATTCTTTGTTTATATCCATTTGTATTATGTATATAGGTTTAAATTAGACGCCATATATAAATTTTCTTTTCACATATTATGTGAATGTCCTTTTCTTTTAATTTTTCCTTCATATATGTATGTATGCGTTGTGTTTATATTTTTTTTTTCGTTTATATCCGCATATACATAAATACATCATGTATGCAACTGTTTGCTCTTGCATTTGATTCAAAATTATAATTTTTTTTTCATTTTTAATTTGACAATAAAATTACAACCAATTTATGTATTGTATGTATGTTTTTTGTTTTTGTTTTATTTTAAGATATTTTATTGCTTTAAATATGGAAAAAAACGATGGCGTCCAAATTGCAAACAAAAAAGATGGCTTTTTTTAATTATTTAAAAGTAAGAATAATATTATATCTTTATTTTTATCTTTTGTTTTATATGTCATAGGAGTATATAATGGGTAAATATTATAAAAAATATTGTAATAAGGTATAATTTTTTATATATTTTGTTATGATTATGAAATAAAGTATATAGAATATAACTTTTCTAAATATGTATACATATAATTTGATGCACTTGTCAAATGTAAACATGTCGGTTTATATAAAAGTTAAAAGAGTTTGGTTGTATGAAAGGTCGTACTGTCAATCAAAAGTCACGCCATTTTTTCTTCAAAAAAGATGAAAAAAAAAAAATATAATATTGCAAACATGTATAAAAGAATGCGACGGTAATTTCACTTTATCAACGTGAATAACTGGTTTTATATTTAAGGTTTCAAATGTGTTTACATGTATTGATTTATTTTATTATTTTTTTTAAGGCTTTTTACTTTTAATTAATTGAAAAAATTTAAGATACACAAGAAATTTAACTGATTGCAATTAATTACGTACTAAAATAAGTTTAAAAAAAAATGTAAAGAATACAAGCTGCAATAAAGCAGATTCTGATCGAACTTTTAAAGCTTTAGTAAGCGTTTTTAGAATATTTATATTCTGAATGAAAAACTGACTGTTTTGAAAGTTTTCTTTTCAATATTTTTTTTTTTTTTTGTGTTTAAGTTAAATAAAATTTACATATTTGGTTTTTTAATAATAATTATTATAAATTTTGATATACAATACATGTTATAATGAAAATTATTTGTATACAAGAGATAATTGATGATATAGGCAAACATATTATAATATGCGGTCTTTATATTATGTTATACAAAAATCGTTTATTTAGAAGGCGCAAAAATTGACTTTGATCTTGAAACCACATGAACCACACAATACATATAATAAAGAAAAAATATATTAAGAAGAAAACAAAACAAAAAAAAAAAAAAAGAACAAAAAAACAAGCAACAGGTATAATACATAAAAAAGATTTACCTGATGTTTTATAAATATCCAATGCATATTATGAAATGTGAAAGAAGATGTTCAATCAAAAACTCCTTCAGAGGCGTTACATTGATTTATGAACACAGATTTGTTTATTTAAGTCTATATTCTATATAATATGAGTATTGACTAACTTGAGCTATATATTATGCATTTTTGTTATATGTACATATATCTCTTCTTTTCGTTTTTTTTTTTCCTTTAGAATTGCCACTATTTTAAACTTTTTTTTTCAGACAGCAGCGAAATACCGCCAATGATGAACTATAACAAAAAAAAAAAGAATTTTTCTTTTTGTATTCATTGAACCATAATGGGCAATTTTATATTATATGAATTTAATTTTGACAGCAGCGGTAACATTTCGATATTTCGGCATCTTTTATCATCATCCCACGAAAAAGATCCGATTCTGTGTGAAAACCGCAACTAACCGATTTTTATATTTATTATATTTTTTTTAAAATTTTTTCTGCTACAAATAAGAACAAAAAAATAATACACAAAGATATTTTTATTTTTTTAATGAAATTTTTATCAATAGATAAAAAAAAATACATGAGCTTTTGTTCAAATTATGTTCTTGTATAGAATAAAAATCAAATAACAGCAGGGTGTTCTAAAATAGATTAAATTTGAAAATAAAACCGCGATTTTGCTTTTTTTTCAAAGAAAATTCATTGGAATTTTAGTCACTGATGTTTATACGTTTATTTATAAAAATAAAAATTATGTTTAGGTATCATTAATTAAATATTATTGGAATTTGTTATTATATAATTAATAAATATCCTTGAAAATTATCATATAATTTTGATCCATAATAAAAAAAAAGCAAAGTTGTTCTTATGCTTTCAACCAGAAAGTTTAAAAACAAGTATAAGGATAAGTGTTTTTTCTTCTCTTCTTTTTAAATAATATTTTTAAAAGCGGCAAAAATGATTACTAAGCGAAATTGAATCTTTATTGTTATAGAAAAGAAAAAAAAAGGTAATACATACAACCACTATGAATTCATTGTGAAAGTTTTTTTTTTCTCTAAAATTATTTTTATGTACGGAAGTTTAAAGAAAGGACATTTATTTTATGCATATATATATAAAAATATGTATGATATCTTTGTGATATTTAAGGACACTGACTTAAAAATTTTAAAAGAAAACGTACAAAAAAAAATTTTTTATATAAAATATTAGCTACAACCCCATAAAAAAAAATTATAACATCCTAGAAAAAATAAGAAAGCATACGTTTCACTTTTGTTAATTTAATTTTCTTGTTAGGAAAACAAAAAAAAAAAAACTTACAATAAAGAGAAAAATTGAAAAGATGAAAAACTTTTTTAAGGCCATTTTTCACATATTTTTTTTTCTCTCGTATTTCCTTATTATTATTTTTATGCTTTTGTACGGTGAAATTACAACAAAGAAAAGGAAAAAATAATAATAAAAAAAAAAATGTAGGAAAATATGCAAATCATTAATTTTTATGTTCACGGTTCTTGTCCTTTTTATATTTTTTATTTTTATTTTTAAGTGAATGATTACATAAAATACGTGTATATGTATTAAAGTGAGAAAAAAAAAAAATAAGAAAAGAAAAACATTACGTATTCTGGTCTAGACTTTAAAAAATATTAAAATTCTTTACTTCATAGTAAAAAAAAATTTCCTTCAAAAATATTTTTCACATTGTTTTTTTTGGAAATTATACTTTTTGTACAACAAGAAAAAAATATTCAACGCGGATCAAAAAAATGAAATGAAATCTTACAAAAGCCCATTTATTAATTTTCCAAATTTTGTTCGGAAAATTCATTAATTTTTTTAAAAAATATCAATTTTGATACTTAATTTTTTCAAATTTTTGAACGCACCTTTTTTTTTAAAGTATTTTCAAAGTTCTTATTGAAAAAACTTTCTTTCTGTTTCTATAAATCTAATTTTAACGAATGTAGGTAATTAGATAATCCTTGAAAATTATAATGAATAAAATATGGAAATTGTACTTAATTTTTGCTGAAAATGTAAAATAAAATAATACTATACACATGTGATTAAATTCACACAAAAATTATAACGTATTTACCATATCCTGCCACCCCTTTTATTTAAAACATTCATTATCCACAAAATTTTATCTTAAAATAACATTTATTGTATACTTATTACAAACATACATACTCATGTGTATAAAATAATATCAATATTTCATTTTATATGTGCCAGAATTTGACTGTTTTATGTTCGTTTGTTGTCGAACACTTCTTGCAGCTAGAAAATCTGTAAGGATTTTGTGGCAGCTGGTCAATGAATAGATCCTATGGAAATTTTTAGGATTTTTCTAAAAGTAATTTGAAACTTTTTATATGAGTATGTACTTCGAGTTTGGCTCGACTTTTGAAATTAAACGTTTCCTACTTAGCTTTTTTTTTTTTTTTTTTCAAAAATTAGTTTATTTTGATCCTTTTTCAAGGGTCAAAACCTATACTCTAAATTAAATTATATTGATAAAATTTTAATGTAATAGATAAATTGCTCATATAGCTTTTTCAAAACTATGGTTGACAATTTGATAAAACTATACTCAAAACTTACAGAATTCAATTTATTATTTCCACAGGATGGATAACTGCAGAAATAAATGTTTAAAAAGTTGATGTGGTGGGTAAAAATATGGAATATATAAACACTCTTTTATTGAGTGCGTATACCATACGTATATATATCCAACTCATATCAATTCAATTAGATATGGTACACAGCGGTACATTACCACTGAATAGGCCAAATATTTTGATTTAACGACCTCTAAATGTAATTTTTCTTTTCCTTATTCCTTTGTTTTCATTTGTTAAACGTATTCCACTTTGATATGTAAGTTAGGTACATGTATGTATATACGCATACAACGTACGTAGTCAGCTTATACACATAATGTAGGTATGTGTATATGTATTTGTTGTGAAAATTTATTTGTATATAATTTAACATGACTTTACCGATGAATTCACTTTATTTTCCTTTGCATTGTGACAACCAAAAGATTCATGCAATGGGAAAATGATTTATTGACAATGGAGCCAATGATATGGTTCATCAACATTGATTTGATTTTTTTCTTTGTTATTTTTTTATAAAACGATTAAGAATTAAATATTATATATAGGTAAGTTTGACTTTTATGTTTATGTTATTGAAAATTAGCAGAAAAACTATTAGTAAATCCTTTAGAATGCATATAATCATTCCAATTTGATAGATGCATGTTTTAATTTAATGAATAATAATCACTTATAGGTACATATGTAGGTATATACATATATGTAGTTGAATTGGGAAAAGTAATTACATATAGTGGAATTTTTGTTTAATTTACTAATTTTCTTTTTATTTTTGATTAATTTTAAATTAGGATTTTCAATAACAAAAATACAGTTTAAAAATTACATTTTATAAGTTTCCATTATTCAAACGGTTATACAATATGTAATTTAATTAAATTGATGCATTTTAAATTTTCTCACATATAAAGAAAAATTATTAAAAATCTGTCAAACAAATTAGTTTCGGATTTCAATTAGATCAAAACAAAAATACCTATTCCTTTTTATTTTGTTCTCTTTTAAAATTTTCTTTTTCATTTTTCGCAAAACAGTTTGAGTTTTGTTATTTGTATGTATGTAATTTTAAATCTATTTATACAATGACAATGACATTTACACGATAATTAAAAAAATATTTATTTGTCCTTTTTAACACGAACATTTCCCATTCAATAGTCATTATTCAATAACATTGTTGTTAAATTTAACATTAAATAGACGATTATTATAGGGATAACATACATATTTTTCTTTTATTAATGATATATTAGTATATGTACAATATGTAACCCTTACAAAGCAAAAAATTTATATCATTCTCTTCACATACATCTCTTACTCCTGTAGTTTCTACGACATAAAAGGATATAACCGTAAACCGTTTATAATTTGATAAAAAAAAGCGAATCAGTTTAGTTACATGTTTAAACGTATATCATGTAGATAGTAGATATATTAATGTATGTATATTACATAAACTGAAAATGTCAAATATTTAAGGGTGTGGTCTATCATTTTATTATTATTGTGAAAAAAAAAATGATAAAATTCACAACAAGACACATATAATTTTTACGGTTCACGCAAATTATGGTGCGTACAAATGTGAGTATATATAAAAATATATATAAACGATATTTAAGAATTTAATTTATGTTGGCTTTCGTCATGCCATAATTTGTGTTGTTATTTTCGTGTAATTGATTTCAATTTATTTCTTTTTTTATGTATAGCCCAATTTCTATTTTTTTTTTTTTAAATAGGTATAAAGGATAATTTGAAGCAGGGAATGTACAATTGTTTGTATCATAAGTTTTTTTTAAGTTGAAAATAAAATTAAATTCATTCATAATTTTATAATAAACCCTTTTTTTTCATTTATTTATTTCCTATAGACATTTTATTAATCAATAAATAAAAAAGAGAAAGCAAAAAAAAAATAAAAAAATAAAAAATACCCTAAATTATGTCAAACTTTTTCTTTTTTGTTAAATTTTGTTTTTTGTTTTTTTGGTTTAATTACTTTACATAAAAATTACAATATAATTTTTTAATATAATATGTAGTCATGTAAAACCTTATTCATAATTTTGTAACTGTTTTTTTTTTTTTTTTTTTTGATTGAACAAAAACACAATTAAATTTTACAATAACAATAATAAAATGAATAATTTTAAAAATCAAAACATTAAATTTTTCAATAAATTTTCATTTCTCTTACACCATAAAATTAAATAAAAAAAAAAAATACAAAACAAAAATAATATTTCAAACAGTAGATATTATATGGATTTTAGTGATGTTGTTTATCCAATTTCATGGTTTGTGAACTGGAACTTGCGAGATATACAGAAATTCAATTTCTCATAAAATGAAAAATGTTTATAAAAAAAAACAATACAAAATTGAAGGGAAAGGAAGAGGTTTTCTACATACCATATAGTAGAAAATTTTATTAACTTATTATTTTGATAGATATTTACCAATAAAATAATTTAGATATAGATTTATGAAATTCATATATATATACATATGTACCTACTTATGAAAATATATAGGTAGGTACCACAAATTTATTTAATAAATAATTCATATGCGGCTATGAAATCAATATGTATACTGATTTAAAAAGGATAAAACAACTAAATTATTTTATTTTAATAAAATTCAGAAAAGTTTGAGGAACAAAAAGTAATCAATAATGTCCAATACAAAATTTACTGTTTGTATCCTAAATCCTATTCAAAAAAAATTTTTTTCCAATAATTACACCCTTTTCTATTGTTTTCCCATAAAACAAATTTATCATGTTTGAAAACATTACCTATATAAAAGGGATTTTAAATGACACACAAATACAAATTACAAAAATCACAACCCATTCATTTTTCATAAGTAACACATATTCAGTTTGCTTCCCTTTATGTTTTTTTTTTGTACTAAGCATTCCCTCCCTGTAATAATGCAATTCCAATCTAAACCCATAATCATCCCATTTCATTTTATTATGTACACATAACCACGTGCTTACACCGTTTTCTTCAAACATTTACAATACTCAACTTCATTCAAACATGTTTGATAAAGTGACAAGATACTTTTTTTCTTTAAAAAAAAAAAAAAAAAAAAAAAAAAAAAAAAAAAAATGTTAGCTATACACGAATATTCCCAAAAGAAAAACATAAGTTAATGCCACCATTTCTAGTAAATAAATAAGCTCCGCCTTTGGGAAAAAAAAAATTTCTTTCCCTCATCCAAAAGTGCTCCAAAACTTTTGTTGTTGTTTGTTGTAATCATACCACAAAGTATATTGGGCCCTTGTTAGTAAAGTTAGATAGATACAGAGGCTACAGAGCCCTTCTTTTATGTTTTGTTTATGCCTTATGTACTGTTTTTTTTTTTAAATTTTATTGTTTATAATCATGTAGGTATATAGTGTGTTGTGTATATATTCATGTTTTCTGTGTAAAGTTTGTTTTGGAAACCATTGAACGATCAAAGGCAAATACAAAAAAAAAACAAAAACATATTTTATAAAGCAACTATTTATATAAAACACTCCTCCATATTCAGTAAGGTCATGTAAACGCTGCGCTTTTATGAAAACACAAAGTGCTCCAGCACCGGTGGTGTATTAAAGCACAGCATTTTGTATTTTATAATAAAAGCAAAATTCTGTGAAATGCAATTGTATGGTTTGTTCTTTTTGATTTATTCAAATATATGTAGGTATGATAGGTATGTACATATACACATATAATATGTATAGGTATATCTATATGAATCAAAAGTATCTGACTGTTGTATCTCTGATGGCTTTGGTACTTCGGTAGTTTTTATGAAAGATGGTCGATGGACGATGATATTGTTTAAAATACAAAACAAGTTTTCATGGTGGTTTGTTATTTCTTTTAGATTGTTTCGTTGAATTTATTCCAGGTATTGTTCAATATTTGATTGAAAAACAATATTGATATAAAAATTGTTTGTTGGCAGTTTATCTGTATGGTGATTTGTGAATTTTTTATGTTTGTTACTTCGATGTTTTTTTTTGTTGTTTTTTTGTTGTGATACCTTATAAAAATCAGCAGTAAAATAGTGTTTATAACTGTTGAATCAGTGTAAAATGTGTAGTATCATCATCATCGTTTTTATATTGTTTTGAAAAATTCTTATTTTGATTGGTTTTTATTTAACATAATGTTTTGCGCTTGGCTTGTAGAAAATTTTTTTTGATTTTTTCCTTATTATTTCTATTACACCACGCCCTCTGTGTATTTTACAAGTTGTGTGCTTTATGTGATAAATATAGTTAGAGCATAAAGTGTGGCAACAATTTCATTGTATTTTTGTTTAACATTTTTTTTTTTGTTATTATAAAAATATGTATATATGTACATACATAATTTTAGTTGTTATTTTTCTTAACTTTATTGTATGATAAAAGCTACCTATATTGTATATAAATAGTTAAGATACTTTGTTAAAGAAAAAATTAAAAACTTTTCAACTCGCACTTCAATGGTTTTGGTTGGGTACATATTTGTTATGTTGCGGTTTCAAACTTTAATAATGTACATAATATAGAGTCGCATACACCTACCCATTTATATTTATAAATTGTTTATAAAAATTGCGATTTATACGTGCGGTGAAAAATATATTTAGTTACTTGATGGTCGTAATTTTGTATTTCAACACCTCTTTACTGAGATTGCATACAAAACAAAAAATAAAAAAATAAATACATACATATATGTATATACAGATACCTTGGTATACATTTAGCTATATGCTTTTTTTTTTTTATAATATAGTTTTATGGATTTTATATTTTATTATAATGTACATATTTTATAATTTGTACACTACAATAAGATATTATATATTATAGATACAATTTTTCATGTACCATCTAGAATATGTTAAGTGTAATACATGATGGTTGTATTTACAAGTTAAACCAGTCTTGAATAAACAACTGAACATATCAGTGGAAGTTTTTTGGTATCGTGTTGTATTTTATCGGATCATTAAATTAATGGTCATTATCCGGAATGTGCGTAATGTAATCTTGATTTGATTAAAACCGGTTGATATTTATCTATATACCTACGATACATAAAAAAAAAGGAAAATTAAACAAAAATTATTTAATAGTAAATATTTAATGATTATATAAAACATTATCTGCAAAATTTTTTTTTTTTTTTTGCGATAAAACTGGAATATTTTAGTTGTTGTTTTTTTTCAAATTAAACAAAATTAGAGAAAGAAAAAAAATGAAAATAATTATGTTTTGTGTGAAAAGTGTTGAAATTTAAATAAACAAATTAATGTAAAACAAGTTTATAGTGTTAATTGTAATTTAAAAATTTTGAAAAAATTATTTATAGGCAAAAAAAAAATATGCCACGTCCATCACGTGAAACATATGGTGATCAAAAACCACCATATTCTTATATATCATTAACTGCAATGGCAATATGGAGTTCACCAGAAAAAATGTTACCACTTAATGAAATTTATAAATTTATAACAGATAGATTTCCATATTATCGCAAAAATACTCAACGTTGGCAAAATTCATTAAGACATAATTTAAGTTTTAATGATTGTTTTATTAAAGTTCCAAGACGACCAGATAGGCCAGGTAAAGGTGCATATTGGGCATTACATCCACAAGCATTTGATATGTTCGAAAATGGTAGTTTACTTCGAAGACGTAAACGTTTTAAATTACATAAATCAGATAAAGATTTATTAAATGAAGAATTAGCTGCATTAGCAAATCTTAATAGATTTTTCTTTACAAATCCAACACCTGTTCAACATTTAGAAACATCTTGTAATAGTTTAGCAGATCCTTGTATATATGCACCACGAATACCACCTCATCAAGCATCTATTGGTCATCATTCACCATTACGGCCAATTTCACCGACATTTACTTCTGCTTCTGGTATTCCAGGATTGACTACAACCTTTGATGCAAGCAACAGACCAAAAAGATCTTTTACAATTGAAAGTCTAATTACACCTGATAAAGATAGTACAAATGATACTAATTCTATGGATGCAACTACACCAATTGAAAATGATAATAAGCAAAAATTATTGTCAACACCACCTACAAATTGTTTACCACCTTTATCTAGTATTCAGACAAACAATACATCTGCATTACCATTTTTACCTTATCATAATCACTCGCTTGGACATATTGCATATGATTTGCCTGTTCATCCATTACTAATGATGGCTCCATTCGGTGGTTTACATCCAACATATTATCATAGTTTAGGAATTCCATCAACAAATGATGTATCTCGAATAAATCCTACATTACGAACTATTTGAAATGTGTTAAAATTTATAACATAATTTTTTTCTTCTTCTTTCAAATAATGAAATTGTAACGGAAATTTGTGTGGTACTCATATTTTGTAAATTGTAAATATAGAAAAAAATGGCTGTTTATAGAATTAAGGACACAATATTTATAAATAATTCAAAAAAAAAGTATAAAAAGTGTATATAAAAAGAAAATAAGAAAAAGAAAAATATATTTAATTTAGAAATGTTTCATCATTGCTGTAACCCAGTAGAACTATCTATACGCACTACAAAAGCAAATTATTCAGGTAATTTAATAAAATTTGAGTATAACGGTACATTATAAATTTCATTAAAATAATGTATATTTATTAAAAATATACATTTTTATTTTATTCTATTTTAAATTATTTAAAAAAAAAACGTGCCAATAAACATTAATTATGTAAAATAATTGAATGTTGAACATTTAATGCTCAAAAAAAAAAAAATTATTATCATAAAAAAAAATTGAAAATTTGAATATTTTAGAATTTAACTTTTAATTGCATTTAAAAAAAAATTACTCTTGAAAAAATGATTTAAAATTCAAATTTTTGATTTGTTTTTGTAACAATCACAAAATATTTGTGATATTCTAAAGAAACTTAAAAAACGGTTATTTGTATTTGTCTTTCAATAAATTTTAATTTCTCAAAGCTTTGAGAAATAAAAATTAAAAAGGATATAAGATTTACTTAATTTTTAGCCGCTTAAATAAATTTGAAATTCTTTATTATTTTAATTGAACACAAAATTGTCTACTGAACTTTGTAAAAAAAAAAAACTAAAGCTTCGAAAAGTAATTTAAAATTTTAAAATAGTTTGACTAACTTTTTTTCTGCAAAAACAAATCAAAAAATGATTTTTCATTTATTCTTTTTAGCTTTTATTTCCCCTTTACTATTTTTGTCAGTTCCTAGAAATAAAAAGTGCAATTTTTTTCAGAAAATCTTTTAAAATATCGCATTTATAAAAAAATGTGTATTTGATTAATAATCTCCTAAGTAATCTTTGTATAAAACAAACCTTAAATTCAATTATGTTTGCGAAAAAAAAACAAAAACAAAATTAAATAAAGATTTTCTGAAAAAAAAAAAAAATGAATAATATCGATTTCGTTAGATTAATAAATATTTAATTGAAAAAAAAAAACTATAAATAATTTTTTAATGATCCTAATAAAATTACATTGTAGTAATTTAATTTTAAAATTATAAGTGTGTAAATTTATAAATTATTTAGTAAAGAAAGAAATAATAATTAAATTGAAATTATAAATACATAATTACAAAAAAAAAAAATTGAGAAACATGTTTGTTTTATTATATATTTTCTTGGATTTTTTGTTTTTTTTACACATAATTGAAAAATAAGTGTAATTAATAATTGAATTTCAAATTTTTCTATATTCACTATTTACGGGTTATTACGATATTTTTGAAATAAAAAGGTGTGTTTATACACCTTCATCTTCATGAAAATGTTTATTTGAATTTGTAATCTTTGAAATTAACACTTTTAATCTAAAAAAAAAACAAATTTAACGAGGTAATTGAAAATATTTTTTTTAAAAAAACTTGAATGTACTCGTATTTCCCAATCAAATTTAACCTATAAAAATTAGTATGAAAGGACCTTCATCGACAATCTAAAATGAATAGTTTGAAAACTTCACACACCTTTTATAATAAATTAAAAATATACAGGTATCCGTATTTGCTCAAAATATTATTTCTTCAAATATAAAATTTCATTGGAATGATTTTTGAAAAATCTTAAGGGATTTAAAATTTGAAAACAAACGAAAATAAAAACATTTTTAACGTATTCTTTTTTGAATTTCTATTATTTTCAATTTTTCTTAATTTACAAGCTCGAAGGATAATTTATATTTAAACATTTTTGGAGTTCAAGTCTGTTTAAATAATTAAAGATAAATTATCGATTTTTATTTATAAATTGTTTCAGAAAACAACAAAAAATTAAAACAAATCATTCAATTACTCACTTATTTTCTTTTACTCCATTTTATTTTTTTTCAAAAAACTTCTGCCTTCAATGTATACTCCATATTCTTGTATTTCCGGTATAGCATTCCAAAACATCCTTTGGATTCCATCTACAATCAAAAATACAATTATCTTAATATTTTTATTGAAAGTCTACCACATGAAGAATATGTGTTAGGATGAAATGATTCATTCAAGTTTATTTACTTAAAAAAATAATTATAAAAATAAATTAATTTACTTTATCAATGTGTTAGAAAAAAAAAAATTCATCCGTATCAAGAACATGATCATTATCACACATTACGTGTTAATAATTTTTTTTCTTCTCTTTTTTATTTTTAAAATTTTTATGATTATAATATGTATCCCACATTTTACACACCGTAACTAATACAATAATAATCAAAAATATATGATATCTAACAAATGATCGAAAAATGATTTATGATGTTTTACATAGTTTTTCATTCATGTTAATTTAATATAAACAATACACATACACACAGAGAGTTAAGAATAAAACAATTTTTTAATTAATTTAATTACCTGTTGCTCATATAGTGTAATTTATAAAAGTTATATAAAATTATGAAAATAAAATACTCTTGAGTCGAATTATTATTGTTATTATTATAATCCATATAAATTAAATATATAATTTGAAAAAAATTCAATGTTGACAGACATTGAATAGATTTAGAGAGGAAAAATAAAAATATTAAATTATACGAAAAAAAAAAAAAAAAAAAAAAAAAACTTGTTAAAAAATCATGCTAAGAAGAAAAGTAATTTGTCTTTTTTTTTTTTTTTTAGTTTCACATAATTTCTTTAGATAATGAATTATGATGATAATGATGATGATGATGTTGGTTCATGCACAATAATATAAACTTTATAATATTATAATTGTATCTATGTATGTGTACTAAAACTAACCAACGAACCATTATTTAAAAAAAAAACTGGATCAACACACTCTGTTTAAATTAGCGCGGCATCAAATTCAACTTTTCCATCATCACAGCTGGAAATTAATTTGTTTGACATTATTTGATACATATAATGTGCGTAGGAAATATGTACGTTCATATACGAACATAATATACTTATAAATTTAAATTTTTAATTAGAATTATATCTGAAGGTGTAATATTGACCGTTTGTACGCATATTAAAATCGTACTTGTATCTTATAATTTATATTACAATCAAAAATATGTAACGATCATAAAAACATGTATGGGTACAGTTGTTTTTTTTTTTTTTGAAAAATAAAATCTACTTAATTGTTGAAACATGAAAACAGTTTTGAAATACGAAACATTGATGAAATTAAGAAAAATAGATTTCTTTTTTTTTTTTTTCGTTTCAAAAGGAAAAAAATGTAACTGAACTTTTTTGACAGATTTTTTATTTTTCAAAAATAATTATAATTTCTTTAATTAAAATTTGAAAGCCACAGAAGATAAATGAACTTCATAATAAAAAATTTTAAAACAGATCGAACTCAAAAGAATATTTTGAAATAAATTGGCTTTTCAAAGAAAATCTAGGACTTTTTTAAATTGAGTTCACGAAAGTACTTCTGTTATAAAAAGAAAAGAAATTATTTCGAATCAACCATAAGTCCTTTTAAGTCCTTTCAATACGAAAAACTGGGAAAAATAAAAAGAAAAATCTCGGATTTTAGAAATAAAAGGGTTAATGGATTTTAAATTTTAGGATATCTGGATGTTGGAATATTTTTTTACAAAATTTGCCAGGGCCGTATTTAGGATCTGTAGGCCCTTAAGCTAGACATGTGGTGCGGGCGGGCCCTACCGGGGTTTGTAATTCTAACAAGCAAACAAAAACAAAAAACCTCCACTCATTCCTATCTTGTCTAAATGTTAAAATCTTTATCTAACAAGCAAAACAAAAACCTAAATCATTTCTTTTGATGCGGACCTTTAGCCTATGTAGCCTCTTTGCTTAAATACGGCCCTGTAAATAGCTAATTTGTATATACCTACATATAGGTATAATAGCTCTAATTTTAGTATCAAATAAATTATTGAATTTGAATTTTTTCAAAAGCTTTAAACTGAAAAAAATTATAATTTTTCTTGTAAAATAATTTTTTTAAGCGTAAAATAATTTCGCGAATTTGCAAATATCATAAAAAGTACAATTTTATTAATTAATTTCAAAATATGACTTTTAAACGTTGCATTATATTAATTTAAAACACTAAACTGTAGTATTTGGGTATTTGATTAGCGTATAAATTAATATACCTATGTGTATCTAATTACTATATGACCTAACAGCTTGTGAGAATAATATAACTCACATTTAGTAATAATAAATTAATAATTAATTTGAAATTGGAATCAAATACATATATTAGTAAAATATTATAATTTTATACATGTCATAAATTTTTCTTTCAATTATTAAAATAAAAATTTTAAAAAAAAATTTGAAGAAATTTAATATAAAAACTTTGTCTTAAATAATTTGACATGCATTTCATGTAACAGTTATATTTATATTTTATTATTATTAACAAACTGCTAAACTGTTAGATATTATAATTTACTTTATATAATATACCCAATTTTTAAAAAGATTTTATTTTTTATAAGTTATACATTAATTTTTATTTAGTTCCTTTTTTATTTTTTTTATTTTTGTTTTAAATAAATTTCATTCCCTGTTATTATGACTATTTACTTATTCAAATGTCGGTTTACATGGTATACAAAACCCATTTATATCTATATGTATCTGTATATATACTGTAATAATACTCTGTATATTTTGTACATAATTCATTTTGGTATATTTAAATCGTAACCATTCTTTTTTCAACTCAAACTTTAAATGATTATAGGGCGGTTATTTTTACTTTTTTTTTTGGTGTTATGATTTACGTTTATAGACAAAAGTTTTGTATTTTTATTATTATTATGTATTTTTTTTTTGTTTTTTCAAATAAAAAAGGAAACAAATGTTTTTCGAGCAATATGGATACTACCACAACTCGTTGAAAATAAAAATAAATAAATAAAATAAAAAAAAAAACACAAGAAAGGTGAGAATTGCGTGCATCAAATAAATATTTCACACTAAAAATTATTTCAAAATAAAATTCAGATTTTCATCGTTTTCTGGTGTTAATTTATATACTCGTATACACATACAAACAAAGCTTAAAAAGCGGCAGTCATTAAATTATAATTTTTTTTTTTTTTTTTTGAGTTTGTTTAGAAAAACAAAAATAATAATTTCCAAACCTAAATAGTATTTACAAATTTAAACAATACGGTATATTTTGTATATTATGGACTGATTTAAATGGAAATTTCTTCCTAAATCATCATTCCATTCCACCTATCCATATTATATACATGACGAATAATATACGTACTACCATTGTGAAATTTCATTTTTGACAGGTATCGTGCATCATTATTATTATTTTTTTAAATATTTGATATGTTGTGGCTCTTAATACAAATTTATACCCCGGACATTTCTAAATACTTTCACTATAGGTGGTATAGTTTTTTTTGTGTTTAGAATATTACTCCGTTACTCCTTCTCTTTTTTTTTTTTTTTCTTTGAGAATTCTTTATAAACATGCAACAAAATACTTAATCCTCCTCCTTGAAAATACAAAAAAGAAAAAACAATAATAGAATGGATAATGTATAATATGCAAATGCGGTAAAGCTTTTTTTTGAAATGAATAAATAAATAATATACAATATTTAGAAAGTATATGTAGCAATTTTCTTTTGAAATATGGAAAATTTCTACAAAAATTTATGTTATAAGTATACAGGACATTACGTTAACTCCTACAATAGACTATATATCTCCCACATATTGTATACATTCTCATATTATACCAGAAATACTTGAAAAACAGTATGGAATGTTCATTTTTTTTTCTTTTTCATTTTCGCTAAATTAATTATGTAAACAATTTTTCATTCTGTTTGGTTATATGGTTCTCATTTTCTTTACGTTAATACATATTTTACTTTGATTACCTATAAGGTATACGTTACGTACCTACTCAGTGAATTTTATTGATTCTCGTGACGTATAAATATAACGTGATATGGACGGACAACTATTTAGAATTTAGATTGATTAATGAATTTTATACTCGTTCTTTTTCATAGAGTCATTTTTGTTCTAATATCCTTGCAAAATATGTACACAGAAAAAAAAACTATATAAATGTGTGTACTTTTATATGGGTGTGTGGTGTGCTTTATATTTTCAACTATAAAACAATTTACTTATGTCTATAATAATGATTGCGTGATTAAAATGAAAGGAAACTATTTCAGGATTCGATAACTAATATTTGATATTATATAAAATCTTATATTGTTGTTACAATTGAATTTTTGTTTATTTTTAGAATTTTATTGTGTGTTTGTGGAAATTTGCTACGAAAAAGAGAAACAACATTGAATTATTTTTTTTTTTGTTCACATTTAATGAAATTAATTGTTTATGAAAACATGACCTAGATTTACGTTTTATTTCTTTTTTTTTTGTTTTTTCTTAGTTAATTTTCTTGAAATATAAATACAACCGTAAAATTCAAATAATATTTATTAGGCATACAGTTATAAGGTATATAATATACGTACATGCATATGTATATATTTGCGAAGAAAAAGAAAATGTTTAAATAAAAATTTTTATATATGTATAATAAAAAACAAAATTTCTGGTTTTTTTTTCCTTCCAAATTTTTTTCATTTCTTTTTGGACCCATACTGCGTACATTAAAATACAAACAATTTTATTGCACCTTAAAGGTGAGAAAATTATAAATCCATCAACAGAAAAGTAAAAAAAAACAACTAACTTAAAAATAAAAACTAACCATCAGATTGACAGAAAAACCACAAATTTTTTACACTTCAACAACCACCAATAACTTCGATGAATAACTGTGAACCGATTACATATTATTATACTATATATTGATCACCTGTTATATTGATATTTTTCTTCTTTTTTTTTTACTTTTCATACTATTATTTTTTTTTTTTTTCATTTAAGAAAATATAAAAGAAAATTGTGTGGTATATTTCATATATGTTTTTTTTTTCTTGATTTTTTATTCGAATTTTTCTTTTTAAGTACAAGATGAAAAATAATTTTGCCGACATAATATAGTAGAATGAAGAGCAATATATACGACGAGTATCTTAATACTAAATAAAACATACATTATATTGTAGAGATGGAGAGTCACACACATCCTTGTCTTGTGTCGGCATATATTATAAAAATTTTTTTTTAAAAAAAAGCCAAACCCAAATAGCAGGGTGCCTTTTATATTTATCATTGGAGATCGATTTGTGTACTATATGTTCACAATACAAGTGTATCTATATATAAATAAATTCTAATACAGATCAATAATCATTATATGAATTAGTCAAATAGACATGAAATTCGATAAATTATATTTGATTCGGTTCTTCTTTTTTTTTTTTTCTTTTTCTTTAAAGTTTGCGAGTACCTATATTGATAATTCAGCTATTCAAATCAAAAACAGGATATGCGTGAAAAAAAAATGTAATCAAATTTAAATAGATATTTTATTTATAGGTAAAATTCTATACGTACACGTATACGTTTTTATATTGATCAAAATGTATAGAAGAAACGTGATGACATGCTTTAATAACAGTTTTATGTGATTCACACACTGATTTTATTTTCTATATAATAAAAAGTAGGCATTTAATTTAATTAAAAAGTCACATACTACATATCTCACACAATCATTTAATTAACACTCAACAAAATAGTTGTACATAATTCTTAAGCACCAAATATAACGTGTAGCTATAGTTTTTTTTTCTACCTCTTTTCCCATTTAATGTCAAGGATTCTAATTTTTTGGTGTTTATATGTACACAAAAAGCGTTTATAATTAAATTAGAAGTATTTTTCTACATTTTTATGGTAAAAAAAAAAAAAAAATTTATATTTTAATGCAATTATGGGCTTAATACTGATCGATTAACCGCTATTAGAATATGAAAAAGATCAGTCGTGCGAATCCTTGTTCGATTAACTTAAAAAAAATATATACATACTACATTATATAAAAAAAAAGATCGAATGCAACTGATCACGTTTGGTTTATATTACAGAAAATAAAGAAAAATAAAATTAAGAAAAAAAAAAATATTTATATATAAAGATACATATAATTTAAACACGGATTCTTTATCTTTGTAAAAATAATGTGTATATGTATATGCTTAATCAACGATTTCTGGTGCTACAACATGCATTCTGTTAGTATATTTTACACGTATCAACAACAACAACAACAAAAAAAGTATAGGGACCTATATAATATACAGAATTCCATTTTACTGACAATGAGATTGCGTAATCTTGTTTTCTGATCTTATTTTCTATATTAGACATGGGAGTTGTTTTAGCTTTGATTCGATTATCTGGGTAAATATTTTCTAACATTTGTAAATCTTATTTTCTTATCAAAATCTTGTTTAATGTGTATATGTGTTGTTATACTCTTCTATTTATCTATATAACTATGGTTGATTAAGAAAACATTACAAAGTGAAAATTTCATTTCGATGTTGGGTATACTATTAAATTAATTTGGAAAGTAAGTATGCGTTTAATACGTTAATTTGACATTGATATAAGTAAGATTACTTTTCAAATTAAAATCAATTACAATTAGATTTATTTTAATTTTGTGCTGCTTTAAAATGTTTTAGGAATTGAATAAGTATCTGTAAAACTGTGGTTTTTTTTTTTACAAAGAAAACTTTAGTAAATGGAAATTAATATTTAATAGAAAAGAAAATACTCGATGAAATACGAGCATGTTAGCATTTTATTTAATTGAGTTTTTCCGTGTAGAAGATCTTGAAAGTCAAAAGTCAAAACTTTTGAAATTTTAAGCCGCAAGGAAAATCAAATAAGGATAAATATATTGTACACATATGGAAGAAACAAATAGGCATATGTGTTTTCTTTGAAAACTTGCACAATTCTTCTGTGTATCTTCATACTAAATTTATAAAAACAAAAGAACAATTAATTACAATGTTATTCAAATAAAAAAAAAAGTATCCTATTCAGTTGTAATGAAATTATTTACAGCATAATTTTCATAAATTTTATATACGTACATGTACATATGCTCGTACGTATAATACATATATCCACATATTGTTTTGTTATCAATACATACATGAACACACATCACATAACCCTCCATAACCCATAAAATTGAGTTACTGAATAATTAATGATGACTTTCGTATCATTTATAGAAACTTTATCTGACATTAAATATCTTTACAAATAATTTATTAACCGTAAAATTTGAAAATAATTAACTTATGATAAAAATCATAAGATACATTCAAGTATCTGGTGTTGTTTATATAAATATGTAGATATGTACATATGTACATACATATATATGTATAGGTACGTATACGTATGTATGTATATATCTTTTTTTGTTTTTGTTTTTACTTCTGTCATTTGTTTTAAATATTTTTATGTATTCTCATTTAATATTTAGTATCTATAATAAGCGCAACATAAATATGCTTAATTCACATATGTTTTTTTTTTCTGTTTCTTACATAAGAAAACATAAAATATAAAGTTTTGTTAACACCTCCGTAACATATGTATACACCTATATACATACAATGATAAGATATTATTATAAAAATAAAATATAAATAAATATTATGTATTTATGCCAGAAGTATATATTATTTGCCATTTATTTAGCACATCAAAAAGTGCGCTACCCACTTTATACTATACGAATGTACGTATGTATACATATATGTATGAGTACTTATATGTATATGTAGTTACATAAAGTATCTTTTTTTTTTTTTTTAAATTTATATTTTTCATATAATACACAATACAAAATATAAAAGTACTGTTCATATAAATATAATGTGGTAAATATAAAATGTTATGATGTAGATTGTGGCCAACTTTGGTCATTAGCGTTAACGGAGATGGACTGTAATTAAACGACCGTATATTTTACGTAAATTGCATATACGAAAAGACGTAAATTGTCTGGAATTAGTACAAATCTACTCTTCAAGAAAAGTATAATATTCTCAGTTAGATACATATTATATTTATATACTTTTTTACAATATATACGTACATTTAATGTGTAATGTTACTTTTAGTTTTTTAATGTTGCAAATATATACTACATATCTACATAATTTCATTTTATTTTTTTGTGCTTTTCTTTTTTATAAATGTATTTTTATTTTTTCATAACAAAAAATGAAAAAAAAAGAACTTAATTTTTTTGTGTTGTTTGTGTGATATTTTGCGCGGTGCCTCTGGTTTCTGAAGATTTTTTTTTTTTTTTCAAAAAAAAAAAAAAAATATGTATCTTATTGACCGTATAGTAATCATTATAGAAATATTAGTTTTTACTTCTTTAACACCTGGTTAACACTAAATACCTTTTAAAAGTTAACTTATTATAAGTACTTATTTCATTTGATTAACGAGAAGATGCTTTAAAGCAATTTTTAAACATGATGAAGATTGGTGTATTTTTCATAATGTATCCTCTACATATACATTTCTTTTTTTGTTTTGTGTATAGTATTAGTAATATTCCTGATACATCGTTTCAAATTAAGGTTCTAATTATCAAATCTTAATTATATTTTATTTTAAAATCTCAAATGCGAAAAGGAAAAAAAATAAATACATATATAAAGAAATGAGTTTTTGTATACCAATTAATTGTTTTGAACATTTTACAGTGAATTTTAAAAGATTTAATCGTTAAAAAAAACAAGAATTCTGAGTTGCAAAAATGCAAATTATAAATTAGAATTATTTAGAAACGTTATTTTCAAAATTAAATAATAATGTGACATTAAAAAAGTAGCCTGTTTAATTTATCATTTTTTTCTGCAAATGATAATAGCGTTTTTTTATTATCTAAATTAATGATGAGAGTAAAAATTTGATATATATGTGTACCTACTTTTTTTTCAAAGCTTCAAATACATACATATAACATTTTTTCAAAAATATATTCTTTTTGCACAATATATCTTCTATTATTTTCTGTGAAATTTATCTTCAACATCATAAAAGAAAATTTTTCTTTGAAAAAGAATAATATTATTTAATCGAAACTGATAATATTTTTCAATACAATTATGATATATAATTTTTTTTATACAACTTTCAAAGAATATTAAACAGACAAAATTAATTTAAAAAATCTGAAATCAATATTTAAAAGATTATAAAATATACGTTGAAATTGAAAGAGAGATAAAAAAGAATATAATATCTTTTATTTAAAGTAAAATATTTGATTTAAATGTAATTTCATGAAAGTCATGTTAGCACTTATATTATCTGTCATTTATACTTTAATTTTTTTTTTTACCTGTGTGTGTGTGTTTTTTTTTTTTGTTATGGAAAATATACATTAAAAACATACATTCATCAAAGTGATTTAATTTTTTTTTTTTTAAGTTTCAGATTAACTTACTTCTATATTTCATATTTATATATTTTATGTCTTTGGTATTAAACATACAATAAAAATATATCATACACATACATTCATACATACATAAATGCATAAATAAATATGAAATGCCTTGAGCCATATCTTATGTTAACTTGAGTTAATAAAAAGCCATTTGAGTGATACAAAAGCGGCCGATATTCAGCAGAACCCTCTGGGTTATTATAATTTTGATTGCTGGTTTCTGGGCTTCTTTTGTATATTATGACTTCTATCTTTCTTTTATACATAAAATTTTTTCATGTTATACAATATACATACATACATACAATATACATAGAATATACAATATACATACTTACATATGTGTACATATTTTATATAGATTAATAATGTGTATAATAATTTTTGACCATCGCGCATCAGCAAAAGAATCATATTTTGATGTAAATGTTTTGTATGTATTTCGTTCGATCTTTTGTATTATATGCAAGAAATAATCAAAAAGATGATGATGATGATGAAGAAGAAGAAGACTAACATGTTAAAGATAAATTTTTTTATTTTATTATATTTTCATTTTTTTTTTGTATTCATAAAGTTGATATTAATTACCTGGATAACACCTTCCTATTTGTTCGAAACTGTGCCGACAATAGCGGGTGTTTTTGTGTATAGAATATACTTTTTATCTTGTATCCCTTATTCATATCAGATATATGTGTATGCGTATGCTCGATATTATAATATGATACATTTGAGTACCTACTATCTATACATATATATACATACCTATATATAGTATAGGTTGTGTATTTTAAAATATTTTATAATATACCTTTCAATCTTTCGATCATCTTTTTTTATTACTGTTAAAATGAAGCAGCAGAAGTCTTTGGTTAACTATTGTATTTAAAAAGGCAAAAAAAAAAAGAAAACATTTCTTAATATGTATATATATGTATATTTTTTTTTGCTTACATCACTGTTGTTGGTATTTCGCCGTTAACGATATCTGTATTTATAAATGAATATTCTTTTATGAATTATTCAGAAGAAATGAATTTTTTATGTATAGATAATATTATATTGATCATCATCATCAGCCGGCTTAAATTAGTTTTCTGTTATCAAAGATTTCTATCAACACATTTTTTGACATGATATTATAAGGTGATGTTATGGTTACCGCGATCAATTGATAAATAGATTTCTTTTTTTTTTTCAATCTAATGGTTTTTTTTGTAGGTATTACACTTTCATGTTTTCCATGCTAAAAATTTTCATAAAGATATAAAATTAATTGTAAATACAAAGTTTTTTTATTTAATTTGTAAAATTCATAATTTTAATATTTTGCCACCATAAAGAAAAGTGAGTTTAATTATCATTCAAAGCGTGATTTTCTTCAAAAATCAGTATTCAAATAACTCACCAGGATCCTGTGTTCCGATTAATTTGAAATTTCTGCACGTTATTCATTTTTAAAAAAGTTTGAATCCTAAATTTAAAAAAAAAAAAAAAAAAAAAAATCTAATCAAGTTTTTCCGAATTTGCTGTCGAAAGTTAACTTTTTAATTTTTTCAACATTTTCGTAAGTTTTTATAAAAAAGAAAACTTCTTTTTCCTTCTCAAGTTACCAAGAAATATTTATTATCTTGCGTATTTGTTCTTTTCAAGTTAAAACTTGACTGAATTGGATATTAATTAAAGCTTTATAAGTATTTTAGATTGATGATTATACTGTTTTATAAATAAATTAAAATTAAACACAACATTTTTCTAATACAGTATAATTAAAACTTCAGTAGAATAGGTACTCTTTTAAAAATTATATAACACTACTGTATTTGCGATATTAATCAATGTTAAAATGTGTACACTTGTATGTATATGTACATACATTCATATATTTATATGCAGAAAAATCTCTGTATACATCAGTATTCGAATATATGTATGTATGTATAAGAATTCATGATTAAAATGTATAGATATACCATGTTACCTGCAGTAAATTAATTCTATCTAAAGATCTTAAACTTTAATTTAGTTAACATTCTGACATTTTTACAAAATAAATGTGCTCTATTTTAATGTTTGTAAAATAATTGTAAATAGTGTGCATTCTTTACACTACAAATACCATTTTGCATATATTTATATCTGTAAAAAATTGCGTGCCGATAATTTCTTATGTAAATATTTGTTAATTCAATGCATATTTTGTATAATATAAAATATATCTATATATACATATGGATGTGTATACATAAAACACTTTATTTTATCCGGTTGCAATTTTCTAGAAATTATGTTCCTGTTTTCTTAAAGTCAAGTTAATATTATATATTACATTTCTCTTTTTAATTTTATTTATTTTTTTTATTATTACATTACATTGTATAAACTATAATATGTATGTTGCATATATAATCCGTTCACGTAGGTAACTATGTATATCGGTATATATATGTATGTATATGTATGTAATTTATAAAAGCTTGTACAGCAACTTCTTTTATCGTTAACAAAAAAAAAAAAAAAAAAAAAAAATAAATTAAAATAAAAAATTTAATGTATGTTACACATTATATTAAAGTAAATATGTATTCAATGGGAATGTTATTATATTTTTATAGTGAATAATACAGAATCATTTAAAATTTATAAGCAAAAAAAAAAAAAAATGCACTGTTTGCTTACTTAAAAATTACACATTTATTTTTAAATGCACGATATTTTAAAAAAAAATTAATATTAAAAAAGAAAACAACATTAAAAAAAAAAAAGACGCACTTATTTATGCAAAAATAGCATGTAAAGAAAAAATATAATTTTATTATAATTTCTAGATATATGTGTAAATTATTTTAAAAACAATGAAAACACTTACATGTAACAATATGACTACTTATTATTTTAGAAAAAAAAAAAAATGTATTCAAATTAAAACGAAGCAAATCTTTGTTATTTTTTTAATGAAATAATTCAAACAGAAAGTTTATTTGTTCATGTCATGGAAAAAAAAAAGAAATATAAAAGGATATAACATTATGTAAACTGTTGAAATAAACAACTATTACAGTCTAATTTACAAGTTATTCTATAGCATTCTTTAAAATTTCACATATGCACGTATTCTAAATATTCAGTAGCATCATTTCTTTCAAATAACGTCAAGCACTGACAATTATTTTGAATTATAATTACATTAATTAGACATTCTATTATTATATGTATACATTCCTTGTGATTTAAAAGTTTATATTTCAACAGTGTGTATAGTTTTATTGGATAATGTGGTTTTTCATAATATGAAATTGATCTCCATCCACTTACTTATATGTATAAGTTTTTCCGGATGAAATTGAATTTTCTATTGGTAAATTAATTAGGTTGACAGCTGTAGGAAATTTCAATGGTTCGCTTAAATAAATATATACATACATTGAGTGGATTGAAATCTCAATGAATTAAAAAATTTTCAGCAAATCTTTTTTGCTCTGAAATTTTGCATAAATTAATTAAAAAGTTTTTTTTATTAAATAATTAAAATTTTATTGAATTTTCGAAAATAATCATTTTTCTGATGTTTTCGACCAAAGCTTAATTAAAAGTTTTTCACAAGAGTTTGCTACAGAGATCTACACGAAGCTTGTACTAGAAGATTTCTTACTCCTAGAGCTAACGGAAAACAGAGACCATAAAAATATGAAAAGGTTAGTATCATAAAGTATTTATTTAATTAATTGTGGCAAATCGAAATATTAGATAAAGTTAGTCGAACGAAAAAGCTTTATGTCATTTATTAGAAATTAAGTATATATACACGTCGAAAAATTTTGGTTTAAGGTACTGATTTTATTTTAAATCTATTTTTAATGAAGACTATAAAACTGAAATCGTTACTTAAGTTCTACTTAAGGTTAAGTATTGACTGTAAAACTGGTCCATAGTGGCTTATTTATGGTTAAAATTTTGATCCAAATGATATGTGTACATAGGTGCATACTTACATATACCTATATATGGCTTTGAAAAGTGACAAATAAGGTGTCAAAATATAAGTGACACGTATTTGACAATCACAACACAACACCTAGTACTTATCTCATATACTTGTTTAATTTTTTTATCACTTTTTTATAACTCATGATTGCGGAAATTTGAAATTTAAAAATAATTCTCTTTTAATATTGACTTAACACCTTTATATATTTTGATGACATCTTAATTAACTTTTGATACATATTAATTTAATACTTTAAAGAATCGGTACTTTAATCAAACGCTTTTTTTTGTTGTTCTTAAATCATAAAAAAAAATATTTAAAAAAACACGGACAATAAACAGAAGTTAAAACACGCAAATATAAATTGTTCTTTGAATACTTGAAAATTTGTTGACCTTCTCTTTTAATTTGTCAAATAAGCCGCTATTATAATCAAACTAATGACATCCAATTAACCTTATGTTATTTCTTAGCGCACACATTATTATATATATTTTGTGTTTAGATTTTTTTTTTCTATAAAATACAATCTATACATTACTACATATATTTATTTAAAAAAATATAGTCAAATAAAATTTATGGTCAAAATACATACATTACACACCTTATAGGAAAAAATAAATAAAAAATACATAAAACAAAGAGAGAGAAAGAGAGAAAAAGAATCAGTATCTATAATTCTAAATGATTTGAAAAGACCTCATGGATCAACAGATAATATGAAAACTTCCAAGATATTACATATCTTTCCGCTATTTATGCAATAAATATGATCATGAAGGCTAGTGAGGATGAAGTTTTATTTACAGATGGAAAATATAAGGCCTTAAGACAGTCGCTATTTATCTTCGTTCGAATAGGTTTAATATACAAAAATTCAAAACAAAACAACAAAAAATGTGGAAAAAAAAACAAGATAATTTCCTCGATTGATGATTTGCCGTGCTAATAACAAGATTGTTATATGACGCGTGAAGATTCTATACTATACACATAACAAAATTGTTGGATTTGTGGTATTATACTTACTTCTGTTTTGTTGCAATGAAATGCTGAAATGCATTGAAAAAAAAAATTATCATTGCACATAACATGAATAACTACATAAAATATACATATATACACAAATAATAGCTATTATGTGTATCTTTCTTGAACAATATTCAATATTATGAGATTAAAGTTAAATTTGCAGATAAAGAGAATCAAAGATGAATATTTTTTTGGACTTCTTTTTTTAAAATTTTATATAAGTATAAATATTGCTTGTATTGTAATTCGTTTTTTGTTTATAATCATTTATATGATTCTCGTATGTATGCGATCTTTTTATTTTTATATACATACATATTTACATACGTAGAATATATGTATTCAGGTGTGATAAATAATTATAATACTGTCTGGTTTGAAATAAGATGCTTTTTGTACTATACTATACATTCTATACTCAAATTTAAAAATATACAAGTAAAAGAAGAAATAAAACACATCAAAAGTACATAGTTACCTTTATTACTTTCATTTGAAAATTTTATTTTGTGATATGAAATATCAGAAGATTTTTTTTTTTTTTTTTTGTATATTATGAGTAGATATATGATTGAGAGCTCAAGGTGAAAATGTGCCTTCTTTTTGACACTCTTCAAAGATACACCGATTGTGTAATATCTTTTTGAAGCAAATATGTATGTACAATTGTACATACATACAATATAAGTAAAACTTGGATTGTCTGATAGAACCACATTACAAATAAATTTAGTTAAAAAATTTCATAAATATAGCAAATTAAAAAAAAAAAATTAAAAATTTATCTTAAAGATCTCTGTGAAGATTAATTGTTTTATATTGGTAACCCTAAGAATTCATAAACATACATACTTGATTACAGAACAAAATATATGTAGATATGTACTGTGGTTTTTTTTATGCATGTTATAACATACAGTAGCACTAAGCAGAAAGAATTGGTTCGTTTTAATTAAATACTATAAGAAGCCATGTAAGATGAGTTTCTTATAGTCAGTTCAATCCTTTTTGTTTTGTTTTTTTTTTTTAAATCTTTTCATATAACATAAAAGATATAAAAAGAGGTACTATATACTCGTATAAGTGTAATTATCATCTAACCACAATAATGCGGCAACTACTTATTTATATATTCTGTTCAAAAGTGTGAAAGTCATAAAAATAAAATAATGTATGTATTTTTCATTTAAAAAAAAATTCATATATGTACTAGTGCAAACATACATACATATGTGTTACTAATAAAAGTGATTAAATGTTAAAAAGCCATTAAAAACATAACATATGAGCTACTCTAACTAAATACATACTTCAACATATATACACATTATTTTTTTAATTTTTTTTATTAAATGTGAATCAAGCAGGATAATACTAATACACATTATATAAATTATGATTGTATCGATATTAGCATTATATATTTTATTATTAAACATCATAGTGCATATATTTACTATATTATATTAAAGATTAAAAAAGTAATAAAATAGCTCCTAAATTACAACACGATAGATAGATGCACAAGTTTATTTTTATTTTTTTTTTATTGCACAATACACATTATTTATGTCGTTTAAGTTTCTTCATATTTATTGAAAATTCTTATACATATACATTTACAATGTTAAAAAGACTAGACATCGTCTACATAATATTTTATGACCAGGTGAAAATAATTTTTCGGACATTATATCACATTAGATACTTCCAATTATTAGGTATAGTGTTAATTCAAAATAAAAACAAAAGAAGTGAAAGAAGAAGATGAAGTAAAAAAAAAAATATGCTTAAACCTTGATCCGTTTTTCACGTGCTATTTTAAAATGTTGTTTTAAGCGCTGCTGCACGCTATATAGAGGATTTTATTATTTTTTTTCTTTTTTAATGTGGATATGTAATTGCTTCTTTTTTTTTGTTTTTACATATAAAAGATGGATAAGTTTTGAAGCACACCAGTATAGATGACCAATGTCAGTATATATTATAAGCGAATATTAAACCAACAGAGTTAAATAATGTATATATGTATGTATGTATATAAAACCGGATAAGTTCATAGAACACGAAAGTGTTCGTGAAGGGCTCAATAAGAGGCTCTCATTCACTCAATACCTATTTATTTATTTATTTCGGCATCTAATTTGAATTATGACTGTAATAACTATAATTTGTATTTGGCTTTATGTTTCAGTTTAACACCTTGTTTGATATTAGTATATAATATGTATAATGTATATATGATATATGTATCTAAAAAATATTGTAATTTTGTTGTATAGTGGTATAAATGTATATTTTTCGTCTAGGAGGATACAAAACAAAATACTGTGTTTAATACTAATAAAATATTTTTCAAAATTATGAAGTTGAAAAAAAAAAACAAAAATGCAAGGTGTGATTTTGACCAACGAAAAAACTCATAAGTATTACCATGGACTTAAGTACATCATGGTTTTTTTCAAAATAAAACTCTACAACAGATAGAAAGTATGTTATTATATGAAATAAAACCGTATAAGGGCGTTTGAGTTTCCTTTATACTATATTTTGTAAGAATATACTAAAATTAATTCAAATTTTGATGAACATATGAATATACATATATTTTGTTTGTATCTTTATAAATGTAAATAAAAAGATGAAATTTAAACATTTTAAACGATTTCAAAATTACGTTTCGTTATCGTTTTTGTTTAAAAAATAAAAAATAAATTACCTAAAAAACAATTTTTTTTTCCAAACTCATTTACTGGTATTTGTACTTGATAGAAAAAAATATGGAACAAGTCTTTAAAAAATTTATCACTTGAAAACTTGATTACAAGATAAAAATGAAGAAAGAGTTTAAATTTTAAAAACAATAATTTCTTATGCCACATAGTTCGTATTGAAAAGCTTTTCAAAGAAAATTACTGCAAAGCTTCAGATAAAATTAATTTTTTTTCTCCATTCCATTGTCTTTAAATTTTCTGTAGAAAAATCAACTTCTTATTTTCGAAATGGAAATTAAAAAAGAAAAAAGTGTGACAAAATATTTTAATAAATTATAAATAGCTTACAACTGAAGGACTTAAAGGAGCTTAAAATTGAATATAAAAAATTCTTGAAAGGATAATGAAGAAAATTCGTTGCATGTATTTACAACATTACACATACATATATGTTTGTATAATTGCTAGTTACATATAATCAATAATGCAAAAAAATGACGTACAATTTACTTCTGGTGTATGTTGACTTTTACCATTGCAATTGAATCAATTGTTATTTATTTCATAATTTTTTCGAATTTTTAAAACGAACAACAATTTGTTTTTTATCGTTTTTGTCATTCGATTTTTTTTAATTACAACCTATACGAAAATTTAATTTCTACACGAACAATAAATATCATCATAACCATGTATAAAGAAATAAATTTTTTTTTTTAAATTTAAAACTAAAAAGGATATTTTTGATAAAAATGAAGTGGAGAAAAAACATACTGCCACATTATATTCAATAGAACTTTCTAAAGAAAATTTAATAAAGAACTTAGAAATTACTCATACGAATATATTTTATGTGATAGTACAGGAACTTAAATTGTTAGACTTTGCATATGGTAACACAACACTTACCTTTGATTTGATCTCTGAGGATAATCTGTTCCATATTTACGAGTAGTCTAAAGCTGAATTTATTAGGGACATAATATGTAGGATCTGAAAATAAAAAGGAAGATAATATTAGTAAAAATTTTACATCAAATCTTAGGCCTTTCTGAAAACTCAGGATCACAAAGAGGACGCGGTTAGTTTTTCACAAAATTTCCAAACACTTTTTAGCAACAAAAAATGAAAAATTAAGGTAACCTTAATTAGAACTAGAACAAAGTGAAATTCAAATAGTAGACAATTAAGAGGAGGATTCACTGAATATGAATCTATCGTTTCATTATTATTTGAATAAAATTGTGTTTGCATGAACAAATATATCCGACGTTATATGTCAAAACAAGATTATGCTACTGATGGCTTTCTCTATTAAATACAATTTTTTTTTTCATTATTTAACTAGTTTTTTTATTCTCTTTAATTTTTGTATATAAGAAAAGTAACTAATTCAATTACCTAGGCGTTACGAATTGATAATAAATACTGAAATTATTTATAATCATCGATATTTCAAAATAATACATTTTTAATAATCATCAATTACATATTTTCACTTCTTGATTAAATTCAGTAGTAATTATGTATGCACTATACAATTTATTTGTGTAAAAATAATACGTATGTATATACATTATGTATGTATACGCAATTGTATTAAAAAGATATTATAGGTTTAAAGTATAACCATAAATAATTTAAATTTCTTATTACATACTCGTATGTACTTTTTTTTAATTTGATGATTTTAGTTTGTCTTACCACATAATTCTTTTACCATTTCAAATTTTTTGACTGACATTTATAATGGTATGTCTGAGGAAAAAAAAATGCGTGGCTGTGTGTGTTGAAAAAAGAATATTAAAAACAAAAAAAACAAAAAGATCAATAAATGTATATTTAGTAGAAATCAATACGGTTAGTTAATGCAGTTTGATGTTATCGATTTGATTTTGATGCGATCAAATTTCATCCTAACACTTTAAAAGGTATAATAAAATATACATATATTACCTGCCTATTTAATTAAATACATATATGCCTTTTGAACATATTTAAAGGGGAAATTTAAAGATGTCCATTACAAATATATATTTTAATATTGAAACAAAAAAAACAAAAAAAACAAAAATTGAAAAAGTAAGGTAATCTATCTAAATTTTTGTTTTATTTTTTTTTTACGTTTTGTTTCGCTTTTACATGCACTAATGATCTTTTTGTGATCTTTCAACGCTCGATTAATCAATTGATCAATTAAATTCGGTCATTTTACAGATTATCGAACATTGACTTTAAATTTAATGTATGGATAAATAAAAAAATTAAATAATACTTACAATAAAAGTGTGAAAAATAAACTATATTTTTTTTCTTTTTTTTTTTTAGTGGGTTTGTGAAAATTTTACAATAGAAAATTCATCATCAAATATAAGATGAGTATGGGAATAATGTTTTTTTTCTTTTAAGAAATTAATCAAGTGAAAAAAAATTTTTCATCTTTTTTTTTTTTTTCAAATAAAATTTGTTTAATGATTTTTATTTTCAATTAATTTATTTCAATAGAGTTATTTATATGCAAATAAAGATATTCTGTATAAAAAAAATTTCAACAACCCTTTCTTGATACATTTTTTTTTTCTTTAATAATGTTTTTATTTGAATTACAAAGAAATAAAATATTTTTTATTGTACAGTTTTTAACTCTTTTATTCTTTTTTATTTTGTTTTTTATTTATTTTTTCCTTAAACAGGATAAATAAAAATCTTATATGTTAGGAAAAAAAAACCCCCAATATTATTTAAACTCATAAATGTCTGTAGAAAAGTTATAAAAGATGGAACAAATTTTAAAATTGCAAAAGATGTATTTTGCCTCTGGTTAAAAAAATAAATAAATATAAATTTGTTTTTTTTATGATCAACACAAAAATATATATGTATATTTTAAATTTCTTTTTATTTTCACGATTTTTGTTAGCTGATCCCCATATTATATTGTTGAATATACTCGACTTTAAATTATTTATGTCAGTCCAACCTTAAGATATTTTCAAACAATGCACAGTATCGTTTTTTTTTTCTTCTTCTCCATTTTTTTTTTTAGGGTTAGGCATATTATTTGTACATTTTTTTTGTATTATTATGATGAATTTCATTATTTGCCATTTAAATATTTTCTTTATTTTGATGAGAAGATGTAAATTTTTTTAAAATGTGTTTTTTTTTCTTATTTTGTTTTTTTCCAATAAAATTTGTTTCAAACAAATTGAATTTAAGAGAAAACCTCAATTTGTTAAAATTAAATAGAATTTCATTTCAATTCTTTTTTTTCTAGTTTTTAAACTTTGACCTAATTGACTTTTAAAAAATTTTAGAAACAAAAAAAAAATCATTATTTTTTTTTTCAATTCAGACAGGTACAATTAAGTTCTTTCATTTCAATTATAATAATAATAATAATTATTATTAAAAAATAATATTAACCACACTTTTAGCTCTTGCCATCATAGATTATTATATTATATTTTTAAAATAAAATTGTATAGTCAATCAAAAATTTATTTAGAAGTGAATTTATCAAATTATTTACTGTTTGATTCGGAAAATATATAGGAAGGAAAAAAGAAAAAAAAAATAGAAATAAAAAAATAAATATTTTTATTGATCATTAATTATTGTTATGAGCGTTTAATACACACATCGATCTCATCATAACGCAATAATAATTCTAATATGAAGAGCAATTACATACCGTCAAACCACATGAAATTTCATCTTTTTTTTTTTTTACAGAAAAGATACAAAAAACAAAAAAGTATACATATAGCAAGATTCCAATAGAATACTCAAAGAAACTCCAACAGAGATAGCTTTCAAAAAATTATGAAGAACACAGCCTATAATAATACTGCAACATAGCATACATAATATGTATATTATAATATAACCTTGCCTTTAGCTTTTCTGTAAACATTTACAATATTTTATAAAAAGAAAATAATAACAATAATATGTATAAGAAAAGGCACGAGCCGCCACGGTGAGTGTAAATGGCGCTAATTGCAATAATACAAAAAACATTAGTCGCTTCTAAACAATCGAGCAATTAGACAACACCAAACGAATAATAAAGCAAAGGCCAAATACCAATAATCAAAAATGAAATAACATAAACCTATTGATCGATACTAAAAATGTAAGGTGTTCTTTTTTTTCTTTCTTTTGTACATTTACCAAACTGAAGGTGTAGCAGGTACTTTAGGTCAAATAGTGTACATTGTATAATCAAAATAATGAAAAGGAGAAAAAAAATATTTATATTTTGTATGTTGTCCAGGTGAGCAATTATAGTTTTGCCCATTTCAAGTATTATTATTTAAAGAAAAACAAAAAAATAAAATGTGGTACAATATCTTGAAATATATTAAGTGTGAGCGAAAGAATGTACATAATCGTTTACTTTTTGAAAAAAAAAAAAAAAAAGGATTTTTTTTTTCTGTTAAAAATTTGAACTATACCATCATATTGTCAGTAAAATTAAACGTGCGCATAAATAATTTTATTTTTAGGTGCTTTATATTTTACTTTTTGGTTTTTATAAACTGAAAAGTCGATATCAAGACAGAAGAATCAAAGATACCGATTTTAAGTATCCTGCTGAGAAGATTTGTATTAAACAGTCATCGCACTGTTGGGCTCATATATTTTCAGCGTCATTTATAACACCCGGCAGTTATATGGAGTTATATATTTTTATGTGGTATACGTAAAGTTTTTTTTTTATTTTGTTTAGATACTTATTATTATTGTATATTATATATTATATTTTATTTTCATTTTAGATTTAAATTTTGTTTCATTTTAAATCTTCTTTAATCATTTCAACTCTCGATTGAGTGGGCATAATATTATTAATATTTATTTTTCTTACATACATACGGATAATAGATATTATTTTAAAATTTAAAAAAAAAAAAAAACATATACGAGTTTTATGAACAGGATGTATACAAAAGAGTATAATATTTATATAACAAAATGAATGAGAACTAAACAAATATTTATACATTCGAAGTATTAACATAAAAAAAAGTAATATTTTTAAATTTATAATAGAAAAATTATTGAAGAAAAAAAAATAATTTTTCTCCTTTTTTTTTCTGTTTTTGAATTAAAATATTCATAAATTAGAAATAAATTAAAATTTTAAGAGTTTTACTTTGTATATCGTTAAATAATTGATTATAATATAATTCTAAAATTGAATATTAAATGGAATGACGAAAAATAAAGGGTTATCACCATTATATATATGTTATTAGCCGTTATGGAAAGATTTATTTAAATAATATTTTGATTTTATAAAATAAAAAAAAAAATTTTTTTTTGGTTTAGATTTCATCATCAGTAACTTAGTTTTAAAATCCAATGTTATTATACTTGAAAGAATTTAATAGTTTTTAATTAGAATATAAGGTGTATACGTAGTGGTAATTTCAACGAAATCTTGTATCAATTTAAAAAAAAATTACGTTAAAATTAAATATCAATTATTACATGGTGACGTGACAGTCAACGTGTTAAAATATGTTTCAATTTTGCAAATATTATACTTTAGATAAAGGATTGTTAAATGTAAGATAATATATGTAATTATTATCGCTTGTGTGTATATGTACATATTTTTAAAGAAAAAATAACTCCTTAATTAAGGATTAATACAAGAAAAAAATGTTATAAGCTAAACTTTCCTATGATTCTTCAAGATTTATACATAATTCATTTTTTTCCATAGAAAATAAAAAAAAATTACAAAAATCTACTATTTAATTTCAAACAACACACACGTTTCTGTTATATCGACCATAACCTTAACAATAAATATTATTTGAACCTGTACAATAAAATCTAATAAAAATGTTACACTTCCTTGGCAAAGTAACCACAAAATGAATTGATGATGGTAGTGTAAAAGGGTGATTTTGCAATTTGTCGAAAATTTATATATACACATGTACATACATACATATGTATATGAATCATAACAATATTCACAATATCCACCCTTCGTCTTAATACTCTATATATTTTTTTTTTCTCCTCCTTATAACGGTATATCACTTAATGTACCTTTAAGAAATGATGCTGATGTGTACTTAAGTCATGTAATGATGAAAATAAATCAACACTTACCAACAAACCCTTCTTATTGTAGTACATATACATATAGGAAAATAGCTCTCAAAGAAATTATTATGTAATGTATATTTATGCTTTTGTTGTTGTTATTGTTGTTAAGAAAAATCGACTGAATTAATATGGTAGGAGTTTATTTTATCCTAATAATATAGTGTAGCTAATGAACTATGAACAATAAAAAAAATTTTATGATTTTCATGAGGGATATATAATTTTATTATTAGATTTGATATGACTTTTAAAATTTATAAGTAAAGTATCTTCTATGTTGAAAAAAATAAATAAATAAATGTGTATTCATTGCATAAAAGCTATTGGAATCTAAATCAAATATTGAAATATGATGATGATCAACAAAATGAGAAAATCATGTTACTTATAAATTTATATTTTAGGGAACTTTTTTATTAATTTACAATGAAAATTGAACTTTGGAGTTTTACAGTTGGTATCAGATTGTTTAGATAATGTAGAAGTTTAGGTTTGAATAAATTTAAAAAAAATAAAAATATCAAGGTACGAAATTAAACACTAATCTAAAAAAAATTGAATTAGAGATTCATTATCTACTCTGTGAAAAAATAATCAGTCAGACAAAAGGATTCTATCTTTTGTTCCCAACTCCCTAAGCAACCTAATTAGTTCTTTTATTAGGACCAAAATTATTCTTAAAATTTTTCACTCTAAAAAAAAATTTATTCCACACAATTTCCGAAAAATTTCAAAGATTAATTTTTAAGAAATTTTTTCTTTCTTTATTTTTTCTTTTATTTGTTCCACTTTATAAAAGCATTCAAGAATTTTTTTCACCCTAAATTTATACCTGAGTTTTTAGTATTTAGAGTTGGTAATTTGAATAATAGGATGGTATAATGTGCTTAACATATTAAAAAATGAAATAATAAAATTAAGCACATATGGTGCTTTACACAGTTTATTTTTATTCAAAGAATAAGAAAACATCAACATTGCAAATTTTTTTTTTTTTTAAACTTATTTTCTTCTTATTATTTTATTTATTTTATTTTTAAAAAATTCGTCATGGTGTAAAACATAATGACGCATTACAAATGGATAAACACTTATAAAGTTCATTTATACATATGTAAGTATAAGGAAAACTAATTACAGTAAAATTTACGTTTTGTGCTAAAGTTGTGTAACAACCAGTCAAGTTATTCTTAAAGTCAAGTATATTGACTATATTCTTAAAATAAAAAAGAAGAAAATTTGCAATGTTTGCACAATAAAAAATTATTATACTATATAGGTACCTTATAACAAGAATTACTGATGAAAATAATATGCAGGTGCTTAAACACACAGTTAAGTAAATATTGCCATATCTATATGATATCCTGAAATATATTATAAATGTATATTCTATAGTACACAAAGAATATACATATAAGTGAAGAAGAATACGTCAAGCTGAATTAAATATACACAAAAATTTTCTTTCATATTACCTTTATAGGTAGTTCTTTTCTTTTCTTTTATAATTCTTTTTTTTTTTTGTGTTACGTTTCTTCTTCGTGATTCTAAGGTTGTAATTAATTCGTCACGATATGATCCTGTATTTCGCGAATCAAGTGTGGAAAATTACATTACTGAATTTTTTTTGTATTAGTTGATTTTATTTTATTATTATTATTTTTTTTTTTTTGCTTGTTTTTCATTTATCATCATCATTATCTTTTCACTTCTTTTTTTTTTTTGTGTTTTATATACATTTTTGCATTTTACGTATTTTATTTGACAGGTGTTTTAATATGGTTTTATATCGAATAATAAATTATTGGATTAAAAAATTTGTTCAAATAAATAATTTACAAATTCAATTTATTTTGAGATTTAATTTCAGAATTATGAAGAAGAAAATTCTGGAGTGAATATAATATGTATAATGTATCTGGAGTATATAGTATATACCTAAAAGATGAAGGAAAAAAAAATATATTGTACTGAATTGAAATATGTAGGTTGAAAGAATATTACATTGAAAATTGGGTTAATTAACTGAATACACATCAAAATTTTGAAAAAAGAAAAAACAAATCACTTCATATCATATACTTTAAAAGAAGAAGAAGAAGAAAATGAAAAAGACAAAAAATATGAAGTATACGGTAAACCCAATTCAATGTCTAACAAAATTATGATATCTCAATTATGACCACTCTTTTATGGTTGGCTAACTGACCAAATGCGTAATATCGCATGTGAGTTTCTAATATACATTTTTTTTTTATTTTTTATTATTTTTTTTTTTCAAAATAAATATTTTTCTAATGTGTAAAATAAACCTGCCATGTCACTTATTCTTTTTTTTTTTTTTTAAATTGTATGAATTGATGAAGCTTATTATTTTCAAATTATAAAGGTGGTTATTATAATCGATTTATGATCATTTATAAAACTAATGAAAATGATAAATGTTATTTGCGTCGGCGACGTCAAAGTATTAATCAAATAACACCTTTTAGTTGAATAAAAAAGAAAAAAAAAGAGTCAATAATATAAAAAAATAAACAAAAAATTTTAGAAAAACAAATTGAGCATAAAATAATTTGTAATTTGACGCAAAATAAGGAAATAAATGAATTTTTGTTTTTTCTAATCATAATTTTTAATTACATATTCGTATATTTGAGTATTAGGGTAAAATATTAAATGACATTTTTAGGCCTGTTAGCCTGAAAAACAATCAATAATAAATTAAGGCTTCAAAATATGAAATGTAATTTCTGTTTAACCCTATAGAATGAACCCATAGTAAGTATTCTATACACTTAACCCCAACAGAATTAAAAAATGTTCATCAGGGTCTGTAGAAGTTCTAAGGACAATGAATATATCCACATATTTTTGAACTAGAAAAATTTTTATTTTCCAAAAACAATCGAAAGGAAAATCTGATCTTTGTCTAAAGTGTTCAAAAATTTCCTATATTCCAGAATTTTAAACTACATATGTATAAAAATGTCCCATAAAAGACCTAATTTTGAAGGTCGAAATTTCGATTTTGATTCATGCAAACTAATTCTGTTCTAATTTTTTATTTTTAGTTAATATAATATACATATACGAAAGTACATTTATCAATTCTCTTGAATCTTAAATCTATAAAATTGTTTTTAAATAAAGTCTGTTTTAAATTACAAAAATCTACTCTAAATAAATTCTATCTTTCAGAGTCTTTTGCAATGCATAAAAATCATAATTTACGAATACCTATATGTACTAAAAGTCATTTTTTTTCTCCTTATACTGTAGATAACAAGAAAAATTCAATTTCACGGTAAGTTTTAACAAATAATTTATCTAAAATATAAATATATGAAGGTATAATCAAATATATTACGTATCTTTACTACTACATATTTCATATTATTCATTTACGTTTTTTTTTCTTTTTTCATTATACATACATATTATATATATTTTTTTTCTTGATCATTCGAAAATCAACAAATCAGTAATTTCTTTAAATAAAATCAGACATCAAGACAAGATATCTCAAAAATGAAAATTACCTTTATCATTAACAATAACATACTATATAGAATGAATATGTAGTGTGTAGTATATATATAAGTACATATATTATTATAAAATAACATAACAGACATCCTGGCTCCAAATTCCATCATCTTCTTTTATTCGCACAACTTCATTCGTCTTTTCTCATCGTCCACATCAAAAGCCATCATCATTGTCTTGTTTTAAAAGATTTTTATCATCAGCAGTTAGTTCGCTGTGTGTTTTCTTTTTTTTTACTATAAAATGTATAAATACTATGTAATTTATATATACTTTTTTTTTTTTTTTAAATATTATGTGTATCTACACACATATTCTACTTATTAAATGCAAATGGTGAAGTATTATTTGATTACATCTCCTTATTGTAATCACAAAATCCTTGCTCGTTTTCACATTCAAAAACAGAAGAAAGAAGAAAAAATAATACGAAAAAGAAGGAAGGTAATATAAAAATTCTCTCAACGACATTTATATTAGGTATTATAATATAAATTTATACAACTCTTTTCACAGCTAAATAATATATGTATATATACTTTTTTATATGTATGTGTATATAAAAGTTCATTACATACTACATGGTATCGTTTGGAAGCAAAATAAATCTTCTGATAAAAAATTTTGCAAAATCATTTAAAGATGCAACATGTTAACAACCGCAATCTGTGTTGTCTTCTTGGCTGCTATATCATCATATTTATGCGGATACTGAAACTTCTATGATATAGTATTTGATTTGTCTGTATAGTTCGATTTATTAAAAAAAAAAAACAAAAAAACAAAAATATTAATACAAGATTTCAGAAGAAAAAAAGAAAAACTTTGATGTATATTGTTGATCACCTAAGTGAGAATAAGATAAAAAGGTAACCAGGTACATATATAAACAGACAAGATTTGAAGCTGTGAAAAATCTAATTTTTGATCGCATTATTGCGGCTAGTGATCCTGTAATTTGCACGATCAACTAACAAACATAACAGAGAAGAGAAGCCGACGAAATTTACGTGTGAAGAAAATTATGATCGGCATTGCTTCAACAACAGACCTAAAAATCTAGAACCTTAAGGTAATTTTAGAGTCTTTAACTTGATGTATTTTATTTTTTTCTTCAACATTTTTATTTTATTAAACATTATATACATAAACAATATGTGTAGCTATGTGTTTATTTTTTTTTTGTTGTTGTTAAAAGTTAAATATAATTATTTTTTGGTTGATTTTCTTATGTTAAATAGCCGACATTTATAGCTTTAGGGTAAAATCTTTTTCACTCACTCAGATGTTTTAAATGTTCTTCAAAGACTATCGTTCTTTTTTTTTTCTATATACATTTTAAAAACTAATATTTAGATTTGAAAAAAAAAAAATGTTTTTCTTATTTTCTTTACACCCTGTATACTTTCCAAGAAGTAAAGTACTTTTAAATTTCTTTTTAATAATAATAAAAACATGTTTAATGCTTCTGTAAATTATTCTGTTAAAAGGCTGTGTGTGTGTGTATTTAAATTCCTCTTTATTTTTGTTTTTGTTTTATCCTTTCAATGTTTACTTCTTTTTTTTAATTTCAACAAAAACAAAGAAAAATCAAAAAAAAAAAAAAAAAATTTTATTGTTGTATGAATAAATGATTAATTATTAAAAATGTAAAATTAAAAAATTCCAACGCTCTTCATAATAATTTTTTTTCTTCATTTTTTCACTTAATGTATTTCTTTTCTTCATTGAGTGTTTTAATGATTATATTTTGTTGTTGTTGTTGTTGTAAGGATAAAATATTAATTTGATTCCTTTTTTCAATACATAATATATAGTCATGACAATGCATAAAGAAGAACTAAAAACAATAAATGGCACCTCGTATTTATGCTTTATGATTTTATTTAAAAAAAATATTTATATTTATAATAGAAAAATAGTACTTACGTTTGTGTGACAGGTATTGAAGTTTTTTTGATTACGACATTTCTGAAATAAAAAGAAAAGGAAAATTAATTCTTGAAGTACCTATATGTACATATGTATATACTTTTTTTCAATCTACATTTTTCTTCTACTTCATTTCAACGAGTTTTCCAAAAAACTAAGAAGAAAAAAAATGTAAAAAAAAGGCATTAAAGTAACACACTATTATAGATATTAAGGTTAAACTTAATGGATTTCTATTTGATTTGACAAGAAAGGAACCGCTTGATGGTCTCCAACAGTGAAAATTTGTGTCTTACAGCGTAAAGTCATCACACCTATATAAAACATGTACATAATCCTAAAAATACCTCATAAATGATTTAAAAAATTAAAAAAATAAACGAGAGGAAAATAACTAGAATACACTCAAAAAAAAAAAAAAATTCTTTTTTTCATCTTTTGCTTTAGCATCATGTACCATTCTCATTTTTATTTATTTTTTTTTAAAGATCTCACATCATTTATCTTATATGATGTTTAACAGGCCATTAATTAATTTTATTTGTTTAAAGATTGTTTCTTTGCAGACAAATAGTCTCCTGATATGTGATGAAGTAAATATAATATGTACACATATGTATACAATATAATATATGTATGTACCAGAAATTGTAACGCTCATATACATATGTATCTATGAGCAAGAATATAGGCAAGTATAAAATAGAATAACGTTTTTTATTTATTCATAATTTATTAGAATCATACTTCTCCTTTTATTTATTATTTTTATTGATTGTTCATTTTGTAATTCGAAAAAAAAAATAAAAATAAAAAATAAAAAAAATAGCAAAAATTCATTTACAAAAACATAAATTAATCTATGTCTCTCATATTCACACCCACAATTTGTTTTTTTTTTTGTTAAACAATAATATTTGTTGTTTGTTCAAAATAAATTAAAAATATAATTAATTAATCACAAAACAAAACAAAAATAACAATAACAAAAAAATTAGTGGTGAATGTAAAATAATACAATTTAATTATGTAATACATACATACATCTTTTCGATTAACATACATATTTCAGTAAAAGTAAAAAACTGAATATAATTATGTATTTTTTTTTCTCTTCACTTTAATTTTTCATTCAAAAAATCGTAACACATTATAATGATGACATGTGCCACTTTAATATATCAAACAAGCTTTTATAAATACACTTTCGATATAAAAAAATAAATAAATACGAACGAATATTTCCTGTTTTATTATACTTATGTATTGAAAAGAAAAAAACTGTTTTTTTTTTCATTAATAATTTTTTTATTGTGTGTACATATACGTATACCTACATATATGTATACATATTTGCAAAAAAAAAAAAAAAAAGAGCACCTATATAATCATTAAAAATATACCAATAATATAATATTCAGTTAGTATAATCATTGAAAAATCAGAAATATTTTTAAACAAAAATTTAAAACTTCACAGAATCCGCAAAAGCAAAATGGTGTGAAATAATGATTACCTTTGCGATATTTTACATCACCTTTTTCTTTAAGATCCAAAAGCAACAAGCCGCCAATTTATTGAAGGGCTTATTTTTCCTTATATGTATGTATGTAATGTATAGTATGTTTATATTCGTATACACTATAATTTAAAATAAGAGCCTGATATTGTTATATTGTTGGTTAGTTTGGCCAATATTATTATTTTTGTATGTTATATATGTTTGTGGATCATCATCAGCTTCATCATCATCATCATTATCATCGTCCTTATACAACAATACAGTTCATATTCACGCGGTTAAAAATCAAGAAAAATAAAAATAAATTTTTAATATTTTTCTTTGATGTTCTTCATATTTCCTTAAGGGTGATTACAGAGAAAAGGTGTTCAATTAGCAGTCTTTTCGGTAAATTTTTGCTATATATAACATAAAATGAATTTATAACTATAATATATTCAATATGTATATTTTTGTCAGAAGAATTTTTGTAATTCTTCATCATACATTATCGAACAGGGTAATGCAAAAGAAATGATGAAACTTTTTTTTATAGAAAGTATCTACGTTCTCAAGTAAATGACACGAGAAATTGTAAGAAAAATAAAAATTCATCAACATGTGTATTGGATGGAATAAGTTTAAATATCCTTAAATTATAATGTTCTTGCATAATATAGAACAAATTAATTTCAAGGGTTCTATGATAAAATATATACTTACATAGATAGGTACATATGTTAGATATGCATGTATGTACATATGTATGTGAATATTTTCTACAGTTAAAACATCATCATATGAAGTCCTATTACATATTTTTTTCATAGAAAAATTGTTCTCTTCTCAAACTCACCCTGTATAAATAATGCTCTAGAATTTAAGATTGCACTTATGATAAAAGGGTTAGTTGGAAATTGCTTCAAAGTACGTAATAACGATGTGGATTTTTCAAGGTAATAACATAACATATATAACATATTTTGTGTTTGTGTTGTTATTTATTCGTGAATAAAATGTGCATAAGTACTTGTTGTCAGTAATTTTCATGAAACTTCATTACCTTAAGTAGTTATATAAAATTCGTGACTTTTATATGTTCTTCAACTATAACTTATGTTTTGTTTAGTTCTTTTATATTATATGAAAAGAAAAAAAAAAATTTAATAAGACCGTTATTATAGTAAAATTTGCAATAATACCTAAGTTCAATATAATATTAGAAAAGAAAAAAGCATAAATACAAGAAAATCAGATACCTATACATATTTTTAATACGATGTAAAAAAAAAAAAAAGTAATCGTTTTCACTTTATTATACATTCATATATATGAGTCATGCAAACAAATTCTGTAATCCTTTTTAATTTTTAAATTGAACAGTTGAACAGATTTAACAACACATAGTCATATAGTCATCTCATTTCAAAGAAATCATTCATTATTTTTATGGTATTTTTGCAACTTAACACAAAAATGACCTTGTCGTTATTGAATAAGTCATATTTATTGGAAAAATTTTAATAATCTTTAAAAGAAAACAAAACAAAAAGAAAGAAAACAAATTATATGTATGAGATACATATATTGGCATATATTGGTTCCTTGTTGTCTGGTCATTTTGCAATATATGACAACAATAACAATACAAAAATATTGATTGCTTCTTCAAAACCAACCAACTCTCATCATCATAAATTTATTTTTTGAAAATTTTAAGTATGAAAATTTCATAAGATATATACGGTAATAAAATTTGGAATTTTCGTTCAAGAAAATTATTTGTTTAGACATGTAAACCAGATATATGTAGGTACATATATAATTTTTTTTTCGAAATATCTAAACGAAATGGAATTGGAAGAAAGATTTAAAAAAAAAATAAATAAATATAATACACAGATACAATATATATAATTAAGCTTTGGACATAAAACTTCATGAACTAAATAAATAAAAAAAATATATATATGTATAAATAAATAAATAACTCCAGTAGGTGAAATGATTTGTAGAAATAATAATAAGAAGCTCCATATACCTTCAGGGGTTTTTTTTACGGATATGTATTTAAATGTATAAGAAGGTATCCATTTTTTTTTCAAAGAAATAGAGCAACGCATAGATAGTTTTTTTTTTTCTTTGACTTACTAAATTTTTTTTCTTCTCTATTTTGTTTAAAGTTTTTTGTTATATTGCTGTAGTTTGTTTTTTCTTCAAAGGTTTATAATTTTATATTTGATCCACATAATTTCTCCTCATCAAAATTATTGTAAATATTAACAGAGCAACATCAAAATTATGTGTATTAAAACAAAAATACATACATATAGGTATAGGTACATATATAGGTTCTTTTGCTTATGATAAATGTAACACGCATACATTTAAAAATATTATACAATATAATATCGTCTCACCTCAGGCGTCTAAGCGGTTTCTTTTGATTTTAAGCATCTTTTTTTTTTTTTCTCTTCAAACATCTATTAAAGGTGTTTTTTGGGATGAACAATGGACCTCGAAATGATGATAATGTGCTCATAATAGCCACTTGTTGGATTATGAAAAGAAAATCAAACAAAATTTCGATCAGCTTCATTCAAAACTAGTAATTTTTTTGTTTTTTTGTTTTTAAATTATTATTTTTTTTATATGGATATTATGACAGATACAGATATGAACATATAATTAGTTTAGATAAAGTGTAAAATAATTTTTTTGATTTAATATAGAATTTATATTGGGAATTTGTTTTGTTTGATAAAATTTAGTAATACATATGTAAACGTGTAATGAATATTAAACAAAAATAAAAAATAATAATAATAATAATGATTAATTTTTTTGGAATAATAAAAATATTCACTTCTAAATTTAATTTGTTTGCATTAAATTATTGTTTACTTTTAAAAGAAGATTCTGGCGTTCATGGCTTACTAAATAAACTAAAGATTCATTTTAGAAGTTTATAATTTAAAAAAAAAAAAATTGAAAACAGACAAAACATTATAGATACATATATATGTATTTATGTAGTCGTAGAAAAAGCAGCCCAGAAGGAAGAAAAATAATTATATTACGTTTGGTTTGGTGTTGAATAAAAATCTGTGTGCGGCTATCAAAATGTCTGTTTACTCATGTTATTTTTAAGTATTAAAATATAATGAGAGAAAAATACAAGAGAAAAAAAACGAAATAAAAACAAATTTGCTTTAAGGTAAAATAATAATCTGCAAAAATTTTTACTTTTTAACATGGTATATGTGTGAAAATATACTTGTATAATTTAAAATTTATGATATTTTTTGCCTTTAAGTATCAAGAAAAGAAAAATTGTAAGTAATATAATATATTATGCGAATGCGCACAACATTAAAGCATTTTCACTACATCATTTTTCTGACAGCCCGATAAATCATCGTTTATTCTTTACTAAATACATTTAATGTATTTTGAAGTTAAATTAGAAATTCACATCTAGATCATCATCATTTGCTTTTTTTTTGTCTAAACATTTTGTTACTACTTAAGTATATACATATGTACTTAGTTATACAAAGATGTACAAACATACCTGTATGGAGTAGTTATTTATACACCTATGAAATGATGCTCTACTACTTTAAAATATAAGATTCTGATCAGTGATAACAAACTTCAGATAGGTATATAAACCATTTCATTTAGATCATATACAATTTAAAATCAACCTTGTTATGCTATAAGATTAGATAGGAACTCATATTACTTTTTTTTTCTCTTTTCAAATTTAAATTGACTTTACATTTTTATTTTAATTCATAATTTTTTTTTGTACTACTTTTATAGAGCTGTATACGAGTTTATGTACATATACATTTATATTTTTTTGTAGTTTATATCTTTGCTCCATGTATTATATCATTCGTCCGTTGTTAGCCGCAAACAAAATTCATCAATATTTTAAAACAGAGGCGTCACATCTTAACACTTAACTTTTGAAGAAAAAAAAAATAATTTAAATTTAAATCAATTATTAAAAATGTAATTACATAGATTTAAAAATTTGATACTAATTCATTTTATTTCTAAAGGACTCAATATTTTTTATTGTCATATAAATACCCGAACTTGAAATAACAGTTTAAATGATAAATGTATCATATATGTAATTTGAGAGTGAAAGATTAAGGACACAAGTTTACAATCCTTTACAATCGATTATGTATTGGAATTTTAAAACTCTTCAATTCTATATACTTTTAGGAAAATTAACTAATACACAAAAGGATAAATATTTGAAGAAAACGAAGCATCAAGAAGTTAAAATGCGCCAGTTATTTTGAATATAAAAAGACAAAAAAAAAATGTTAAAGTTAAACAAAAGAAAAATATGGAACGTGTCTTGCACTTCCTGTTTTTTCTTATTTACTTTTCCAATTTACACTTTACTGTAGCTTCTGTGAGTGTAAATAGAAAAAAAAAAGATTTATTAACTGTTTTCAAAAATACCGCTCAAATGATATAAGTTAAAGAAAGTACATTTATATATAAACATGCCGTTAAACCGACAAAAATGATTTGTTCAACATGTTTTATGAAAGTTTATTATATTTTTGTAAACAAGAATATGACAAAAAAAAAGTTCTATATTATTTGTTAAAAAATTTTGTGTTAACTTTCCGCATACGCACGAGTATAATAATAAATACCGATGATTTTAAAAAGTAATTGGGTACGGTCCAATAGTATTCTTAAGGTGCATCAACCACACAAAATACTTACATAAAGGAAATAATAAATGAATAGGATGACAAAATATCAACAATTATTGTTGTGACATTTGAACAAAAATTAGAAGAAAAAAAAATAAAATATAAAAATCTCAAAAAACCATGAAATTGGTTGTTAAAGCGTTAAAGATGACCGACTTTTGAGAATAGCAGTAATTTTTTTTCTAGAATAATTACGTCGGTTCAACAACATAAGAATAAGTTCACAAAGAATAAAATACATATGAAATAGATATCCTTTTGTTAAATACACATAGCATATTCAAAAATTGTTTTAAAATTTTTTACGGTTCAAGGAAACCGTTCAAATTTTCCATTTTCTAGAAAAATATATCGAATTTTCAATGCATTATGGATGTATAATTTCCTGCAAAGGATAACCTTAAAGCTAAAATTTAAATTGATTAATGTCGAATTTTGTTTTGTAAATAAAACTCAAAAAAACAAAAAAATTAAACGGAAAAAAAATCTACCTACGTATTTAAAGTTATTTGTTTTTTATTTTTTTATTTTTTGCAAGGAGCATAAATTGGTTTATCTAATGAGTTATTCAACCTTAAACTTTTCTTATTAATGCTAAAGCGGTATGAATGGGTCTGAATTTTTGAGAATATATGTATGGTCTTCTTTTTACCAGTTTAACCCTTTTTTTCAACATACATATTACATGGAAGAATGAAAAAAAAATATTTGAAAAGCATCATCATCATTTCATTCGTATAGATATAACAATCTATCGCATCATTTATATTTATGTGTATATAATAATAATACCGTGATCCATGAATTTTCGAATTAACTAAACCAAAACAAACTACAAATTATTTATGATGATAATTACAGGTCGGTTTAACTATTTATTTACATTTCTGGCATTTCATAAATTCATAAAGGTGGCTGGCCTTTTATAAATTTATAATATTTGTTTCTTATAATTTTTTTTTTTTTTCATTTTTAATTTTATTAAAAGTATTGTATATTTAGTTTAGATATGTAGGTATTTGGTGTAAAATTTCATTTCAAAATAATCCTCTGATTACCTCTTTTTTTTTTATTCTTTTATTTAATCTTTTGCCGGCTGTGATTGTTTTTTTTCCATGTTTAACTCATTAACTGCACGAACCACAAAATATTTTTTAAAGACTATAGCGTAAAAAAAAGTGAAGAGTTAACAAAGATTGTAAAATGTTCTGATTTTTTAAAAAATTAAATTCAATGAATATAAATTAAAATTTAATGATTTAATGAGAACGTGAAAAAATGATAACAGTTTTTGAAATGAGAATAATCAACATAATGTTCGTATAATTTTTTCTTTTAAATCCTACAGCCCTTTTTATTGTCCTTACAAATTTGACTTTTATTTTTTTGTTCTTCAATTTTCTTTTCTTTCTCAACCATTGAATTCGTTCACAATAAATTTTCCAACATTACCAAATTAGTATGATATGGATTTTTATTGACTAAAAAAAAAAACATCTTCACAAACTTTTATGAATAAAAATTACGTAGATACTTTCAACTGTCCATCAGATCTTCCTCGAATATGTTTTTAACTAAGAGATTTTTTGATATAGGACATATGGAAAAGTCTGTTGCCGGGGGAGCACATTGTTAAAATTTTAGACAAATTATTTTTTTTAAAGTGTTTATCTATAAATTGAATCTTTTTATTCAAAAATGTTGACCAATATTCGATATATAGTATCACCACGGAGCAACATAAATAGAAATATATATAGTCTTTGGTATCACTGTGTGCATTATACCAAGGATATATTCTTCTGAATAAAGGTCTACATACATTCGGTAATAAATACTCTTTTTTTGATAGAAAGGACAAAAATTTTTCGAAATTATATGCTATTACATATATCCTAATTTACCTATTTTTATCATAAACTGTTAAAATAATGCAATATTAAAAAATTGTACTTGGAAGAATTTACCTACCTAATAGGTAAATATCGGAGGTTTGCAAATAAAACATTTTGTATAATTAAAATCGTAAGCGAAACGCCTTCAAATAAAAAAAAAATTAAAATTGTATTTTTTCGACAAAAGGTATGTTAGATAAAAATATTTATGTTATTTTATTTTATTTTCAAAGAAAGGTATTGTCCTTCAAAAATAATGTTTATTTAGTCGGAAAGTTAAAATAATTTTTGCAAATGTCCAAAAATTATTTTACGCAATTTGCTTATAGACATATTTTAAAAATAAATAATAAAAAAATATATCGTAGAAATAAAATATTTTTAGTTGGATTCTTCCTTCCGGGAAAAACTGAAGGTAGTAAAGTAGTTTTAGTAGGTACTATAATCTAATTTTATTATATCTATACATATTTTAAAGAATGTGCATGAATGCAGTGAAAATTGAATTGTTGGAAAATTAAATAATAAACCAGAAGATTTGTTTATTATTTTTTTAAATATAATATGTAATTAAAAAGATTAGATTAAAAAATTAAATTACACACTCATGTTGTATACCTATACTTCAACAACAGTACATACATACCTATTAGGATTACAATATTTTCAAAAAATACATATTCGTTTTAGAATCACACGCAACTATAATATACCATTTAAGAGACTTTCTAATACTGAAACAGTCTTCATCCTAAATCTGACAGATATGAAAATTTGGCTGTATTTCGAAACGTCAAAAAATTGGTATCGAATACAGTATTAATATAGTACAGTATTGATACAAATGTGATACATAGCAGTGATAAAATATTTTATTTGTGTATCCGAAAAAATGTAGATGCGCTTGTTGCTTAGAGGATGCGTCAAATATACATTTTCGATACATTTTGAAACTTTCACAATGTATCCGTTTTACCTTAGACGTTTTGAAACTTGTGACATTGTATTAATACGGTATATTGATACGTTTCGAAACACAGCCTTTATTTTAAAATAAAAAGGATACAATTATTAAATACTTTACAATACCGTTGTATAAAATGCAAAAATTAAAATTATTTTCTTTTATCGGTTCTTTTAAAATTGAAATTAAAAAGAAAAAACAAAACAGAACATTTTACGCGGTAAAAATCAAAGAATTTCCTTGAGAAATTTCTTAGTAGATATGAGTTATAATATAAATAGTCAACACAAACGCCCACTTTCAAAACTTGTAAAATAAAAAATAAAAAATTTGGTTCGTTTTTGTATATAAGTAATAATTGAAGTGATGCCGCTAAGAAATTTGCAACAATATACAAAAAATTACTTACTGTTTTACCTGTATATTAAATTACTTCTTGGAAATCCTTGCAAATTTTTTTTATTATATTTTTTTCTTCTGCCAAAAAGGAAAAACAGAAAGTAAATAAATATTTTCTTTGATTTTAGTTTGTTCGGTAATATATAGATGATGGAATAATGGTCTAGAAATATAATTATTGCAATAAAATCGATTTATAAATAGATACATATACTTTTTTCTAAAAAAAATTATGGGCGTTATTTTCAGATGAAAATTCTAAAGAAATTTCTACAAAAATGTTTGTTTTATCATTTTGAACGAGGACATTTAGCGAATATAATATTGGCAATATAAAAATTTAGGTACCTATATAGGTAAAAGGAAATTCCACGTATTCAAGGGCAATATTTGAATTTTTATATTGTTGAAATGTTTTTTTTTTCTTTCTTTTGAAAATAATTTTTCATTGTCGAAATTTTAAAGAAGTAAAACTGAAAGTTAAGATATCCTTTTCAATATACAAAAAAAAATATGTACATATACCTATATGTAGTACAAAATTGAGAATAAATTTATTCGCGCAATAATGTCCACGGCTTGCTTCTTCAATTATTTCAAAAGGATTAATTTAATAATTTACCAACTAAATAACATGTTATTTTTTTACTGAAGAAAAATAATAATTTAAAAAGCTATTGTTTTATTTAAGTAATAATATCTAGGTATTATTAATAAAAAATTTTGAATTTAAATTCAATTCAATAATGTAATTTTCATATGCAGAATATACCTACATAGGTACCTATACATATTTATTTCTGAAACAAATTTCTTTTTTTTTTTTTTTATATAAATTATTACCTTTTACTGAATTGTTAATTTATGTTTTCATATACATATAGGTATATATGAAACAATAACAATTGATAATGTCAACAGTTCGAAAGAAAACGTTCAAAATGAAAAAACAAAAAAAACCATAATGCATTTTTATAAAAATACGAATTGCATTTAAAAAAAAAAAAAAAAAAACATTTATAGAGAGTAAATTACATGTTTTATAAATAAATGAAAACCATCAACAACTGATTAACAACCGGCGAATTAATTTAAGGTAAAAACAACATGGGTATGTATGTAAGTTTATGCCTACATAGGTATATGTATTTTAAGGTGTATGTATTATAAAATAACGAGAAAAAAAAAGCACAAGTGCAAAAGACTAAAAAAAAAAGCCAAACAACATGAAAGACAACATGCATTATAAGCAATTGACTATGTCATGTTGTATTTATTATATTTTGCTTGATTCTTGACAGATACAAGATTTCTTTACACAAACTATAAGTAATTAATAATGGATACCGCAGTACATTCAACAAAACTAACTATACTCATAACAACAACAAAATGTTATGGTAAAATACTTTTTTTTTTTGTTATTTTCATACAATGTATATTATTAAACATAAATAATAAAGCTCAAATAAACAGTTTGAATACGGTAAATGAAAAAAAAAAAAGATTGTTGAAGCACCTCCTACAGGTAAAATATCTGTTTTACATTGAGCATGCGCTTTTTACAGATAGCTCTTTAGTTGTGAAATAAAAAAGGGCATTATGTTTTCGTACCTTAAAAAAAATGCATATTTAGATATAAGATATAATATGGAAGTTTTCATTTATTTATAAAACAGTTATCCAACTTCAAATGTATACATAACACATTCAACACCAATCAGGAAAGCAATTTTTCATTAACTCCACCTTTTTAAATGGATTCCTCGTTATGTTTAAAATAATATTCTTTTCCCACTCTGAAATTTTCTTTTTTTTTCTTCAAACAAAATATATATAAAAAAAAAAATAAATAACTGAACTGAACAGGTAAGTTGGTTTAAAATAACCATTCATGTAAAATACCTTTGTCGATTGAAACCAGTCTTTCAAGATTTGAGCACTGAATCAGTTTCATATCAGCTTTCGGACTGTGTAAATGAAATAAGTGTATCTCGATTATTTTAGAGTGTTTGACTATTTATCTAGTGAATTTAAATATATAAATATTGAATATATGTAATTAAGTGTTTATTAGGAAGTGAATTTATCATCTATTTAAACATTATAAAAAAATAATTTAAAAACAATTTATTGTTAAAAAAGAGAAAGAAAAAAAATGCCAAGACCATCTAAAGACTCTTATGGTGATAAAAAACCACCATTCTCGTATATTTCATTAACTGCAATGGCAATATGGAGTTCACCTCAAAAAATGTTAACACTTAGTGAAATTTATAAATTTATAACAGATAGATTTCCATATTATCGTAAAAATACTCAACGTTGGCAAAATTCATTAAGACATAATTTAAGTTTTAATGATTGTTTTATAAAAATACCACGTCATACAAATAAACCAGGTAAAGGTGCATATTGGACACTTCATCCACAAGCATTTGATATGTTCGAAAATGGTAGTTTACTTCGAAGACGTAAACGTTTTAAAATTCATAAAAATGATAAAGATCAATTAAATGAAGAACTTGCTGCTTTGGCAAATTTTAATCGTTTTTTTCTATCACAACAACAACAACAGCAACATCAACAACAATGGTTAAATGCACAACAAATTGCACCTTTAAATACAATAAGTCCTCCACCAACAATTTATTCATTGCCATCACCATCACATTCTGATGTGATTAGAACATCACCAGAACCATCATTAACTTATCGACCAAAACGTTCTTTTACAATTGAAAGTTTGATTGCTCCCGATGAGGATGATACCAAAGAATTACGATTTTCTTCACAATCATCAATAAATGATATACGAATTCCACCGATATCTGTACATTTAGCGACGGCAGATTATTATCAATCACATAATAATTTTCAAATGCCGTTAAATAGAATACAATTTTTTAATCCATTAGCAGTAGGATCATCTCATCCAGCATTATCTGGATCTCTGATACCTTCAACAATGTTATTACAACAACAAGCATCATCTTTAATACATTTTCCTGTACAAAATGAATTAATGAGACCACCACCAGATATTTATGGAAATTATTTAGGTGCAGTCAAAGTGTTTTAAAAATTTTTGAAATTTAATTTTTTAATGTAAATTTTCCTGTAATATTAATTTTAATCAATCAGTAGAATTATATTTTTTTTGTTAAATTTGTGATTTTTGATGTGAAAACGGGTGATGAATATGCATAATAAATATAATAAATGAAGTGAATTAAATTATTCAATTAATAATTCAAATTTTATTACAAAATAATTTCATATACATATCTACATAATTTTTAAATGTTTTTTTTTTTAGTGCAATTCTTGTATAATTTTTATCCATGAAATTATTATATGATTAAAATGTAATAAATAAAGAATTCATGTACTACATGATAATATAAAATTAAATACAAAATAATTTGTTATCATCCCTCCAACATATTATTTTTTGGGGGTTCTGACACTGTGGTAAATTTTGTATAATATATATATACCTATGTAGAATAAGATTTAGAATGTATTTATTGACATTTAAGAAAATTATTAAGCATATTTAAGATTTAACTGAAGTAATAAATGCTGTATTAAAATTGAATCAATTTCGTTATTTTATGTTTAAACAAAGACGACATCTCTACATTTTCTAACTTTATGGGTATTGTTTTGTTGTTGGATCTACCGTAGAATCGGTAGAGGATGTAGGTTCTCGTTCCAGAATATTTGAGATTTTAACTATACAATTTATTCAATGTTGTATTTAAATGCAATTTGATAGCTTTATTTTAATTTTCATTTGGTGTTTAAAAATTAAAACTAATCTTGTAAAGAAAAAAAGAGGACATTTCTTCAGTGATTTTGTAGTACTTATATAGGCAAAATATGAATTTTATTATACATATAGGTAATAAGTATATGCTCTATTCTCTATGCTTCTGTTCTTGTAGCCTATCTATATATTCATCTAAAACATTTTTTTCATTACCAAGAGATACTGTGAGATTTAATCGGAAAAATTTAAGTTTACCTATAAATACGTATGAACCCTTATGTAGAGAGAAAGGTTTGATTTGCTATATTTTCATATAGTTAAACTGTTAAACATATAAAACACACTTAAGATGTGATTTTTCAAACTAAAAATGCAGTTCTCGTGAAGAGCAATACCAGAGAATGAAAAATATAATTTAGCTTTTCTTCAAGCGTACTATTTTCAGAATGTTACTGTTTTTCATATCCAGAAATTATTTTTTGAAATGAAAAAGTTATCTACTTCTGTCTCTTAAGTAATTTAGTATTATTATTCTGATTATAAAGTAATTGATTAAAATTGAATAAACAAATTAAGTACCTAACTATACCTACTAAATTAAACATTTTGTGAAATAATAAAAAAATCAAATTACCTAGGCAGAGAATATGGCGGGCATTTATCAGATTTATCGATGTTTTTCTTCGTTCTTTGTTTTTCTAAAGATTTCTAATTAAACTGCCTTATAGCTAAGTTTTTCAATTAATCTAAAATAAATATATTGAACACTAACAAAATATTTAATATAAATTAACAAACACAAAACTATAGCAACAATTACAAATTACAACTTTTCAAGAAACTTGACTTGTCGACCTTGTCGTTGTCAGTCTTGTCACTTGGGTCGATTGTTATTTGTTACTTACACTCACGGCATACACATTATTTATAAGGCCTTTGTCATTGTCGATTTTCACTTATGTTATGACTTTTATAAGCAATGCACACTACGATGTACAATTTTTTAACAATAATATTACTAAAGCTAAATGAAAACTAGTCTGCATTTTATAAGTAGATTCATAGAATAAATTTATAAAATGAAAATTATAATAAATATTATAATTAAGAAACATGGGCTTTTTGTTGCACTTATTCATTGCTAAAATATTTAATTTTGGCGCCAACATATTTTGTTCTGATGTGGCAGTGCTGTTCATGGTGGATTGGAAATGGAACGTGGAACGACTTTTATTTTTTTATGTTCCTACAGGCTACAGCCTACTTGGCAGCACTGCTGGTGCTGTCTGCAATACAATCTCAAATCTGCATTTGAAAATTCCATCCCTGCCTGAGAAGTAGCCATTATTATTTCCTCAATAAAGTGTAAGGCAACGAGTGAATAGTGATGCGTTGGTAATTTTATTAATTAAACAAATTTATACAAGAATGTTAATTTTAAGTAAATATTATTAAAAAGTGATTGTACTTGATAAAAATTTAAAAAAAGTGGCAATTAGATAGTCGTATTAAAAAGTAGAATGAATGGATTGAGGTGAGACATTTTTCATTTTTTTTCAACCTCATTTTTTTTCTTTCATTTGTAATTTTTTTCCTTCGCTGTCAAACATAATTTTACATATGTGATTTGTTATTCATTTGTTTTGTTGTTTTATGATGTTAACTTGATTTTTTCTTAAGTTTTAGTGAATTATGCTGCATGTTCTGTTGCCCCCCTTGTCCAGGCCCAATAGCGGCAAAATTAGCATTTCAACCACCAGAACCGACTTATAAGTTAACATCTGCCGATGAGGACAATACAAAGTACAATATTCATTTATCTGATAGAGCTGAATGGCAATATTCAGAGAGAGATAAAAATAAAGTTGAAGGTTTCTTCACAAGAACATCTCGAGGGAATCTAATTACTTGTATTTTTGTAAAGTGCTGTAAAAATGCAAAATATACATTGTTATTTTCACATGGAAATGCTGTTGATCTTGGCCAAATGAGTAGCTTCTATTTAGGTCTTGGATCACGTATTAATTGTAATGTGTTTAGTTATGATTATTCAGGTTATGGTATGAGCGGTGGAAAACCATCAGAAAAAAATTTATATGCAGATATTGAAGCGGCTTGGCATGCATTACGCAACAGGTAAGAACAATTAAAATGAATTTTCAATTTGTCTTGAAACTTTCTGATTTTAAGTAGCTTCTAGAATATTTCTGCACTAAATTCTTACTTTTATACTTTTTTTTTCTTCCAAGATTCGGCACAAATCCTGAAAATATTATTTTATACGGTCAAAGTATCGGTACTGTACCAACTGTGGATTTGGCAACACGTCATGAAGTTGGAGCTGTTATCTTGCATTCACCTTTAATGTCTGGTATGAGAGTTGTATTTCGAAATACAAAACGTACTTGGTTTTTTGACGCATTTCCAAGGTAGAGTTGAATATATTTTTTTTTTTGGCTTAGTCTTCTTTAATATTAAAAAAAAAATTCTCATACACGTTTTTAAAATTTTTTTTTTTAGCATTGATAAAGTATCAAAAGTGAAATCACCTGTTTTGGTTATTCATGGGACTGATGACGAAGTTATTGATTTCTCTCATGGTATAGGCATTTATGAAAGATGTCCTAAAGCAGTTGAGCCATTGTGGGTCGAGGTAGGAATTTTATTTTTACATTGCCTTATTTAATTTTTTTATACATTTTTCCTCTTTTCTGCAAATTGTTAAAACCACAGTGTTGATAAATTAAAGTTTTTATTATTTCGCCAAAACTAAAATTTGCTTAAACTATTATTCTTAAAATTTTACTTCATTAGTTTTAAAACATACTCGACATATGCACACACCTACATATATTCTATTAGGTACTAATCATACAAAACTGGTAATAAAAGGAATATTTCTCAATTTTTGTATCTTTTTAGGGAGCTGGTCATAATGATGTTGAATTACATACTCAATATTTTGAACGTTTAAAGAAATTCTTAAGTGTTGAATTAATCAAATGACAATCAAGAGGCCAGCCTAATGCTGGTAATAATTCTAGTAATAAAGAAGAAAATGAAGGTTAGAATTTTTCTTGTTAATATGAATTTTGGAGAGTTAGAAATAAAAAAATAAACCTACTTATTGAATTTTAATATTCGTTCTTTCAGGCTCAACATCTAGTTCAGTATCAACTAAAGCAATGGCAGAGAAGCTTCTCTAGCATAAGGGATCTGGCTCTTATGCTACTTCCATAGCAGCAGCATATCATTCTTATAAAAGTAGTGGCAGTAAAAAAACCGAAGTGCTTGCTCGTATGGAAAGAGCTGAGAGTCAAGGTCATCGTTTATCATCATATGCGTCTTCCTCATCAACAAAACATTCACCAAAAACACCAAAGAAATCAACTGAAAAATTATCAACCCACAGTTCTATAAAAGATGAATCGTTATCACCGCATCATTTATTATCTGCTGGTTATAGTTATACCAGCATTAACTCACAACAATCAAAAGATAATCATCAACAGCAGCATTTAGGTTGTACTCTTCGTTGTACATGTGCAAATTCTAATTACAATTCTTTGAAATCAATAAAGTCGAGTAGTGGTGTAGCTGCGAATAATGAAATTACTACTACCAGTGGAGACAAATCTATAAGACATGTTAAAACAAGTTGTGATGCAGCCACAAGTCCAAGTCGGTTTAGTCATAAGAGTCCACAACTCAGTGTGCGATCAGTGAATCAAAAAAGTCCAATTACAACGACAAAATCAATTACAGCAACAATATCAAAATCGATAACAGCTTCTAATGAATTACGACTGAATGATGTTAAGAAAATTGTGAATAAACCAAGCCCAAGTCCAAGAAGGTTGATAGCAACGCGAAATGCCGCTACAAGTCCTAGTTTAGACATTCGGAAACTTACGACTGCAAAAAAATGTTTTGAAATTTTACCATCAAAAAATCCAGATGTTTCGATTAAAACAATTCTTGAAAAATCAAATTCACTTGGAGAAAGTCAACAATCAAACCGTCAATTAAGAACGACAAGAAGCTTATCACCACGACCACCAGTACGTCATCAACATGCCATTATGGTTTCCGACGAGAATGATGTAGTTTCAGTGAAAGTATCACCAAATGATGATTTTGAAATTGATAGAGAAGAGAAGAAAGTGATTGATGACTTTTGTAATAACATACCAGAAAATACAATAAATTCAATGGGCGGAACCATTAAGCATAAACATAAAGCACAAAGTGAACAAACATCACCAAATCTTGGTGATTTTGATGCATCATTCTCATATGAAAAATCATCAAACAATAATAAAAGTACTGGTTGTTTAGTTTACATCCCATCAGACCCATGGTTGAAAATGTCTGATGTTGATGATATAAAAAAATTACCAATAGAATGTCCAAGTAGAAGGAAATTTTCTAAACTAACACAAGAAACAAGATCTTTAAGTAGAGGTGATCTTCCAATCAGTGATAATGGTACTATTACTGGTGTAAATGATCCATGGGTATGGCGTAAATCATCGGATGGTGGCGGCAGTTCACCAAGAAATATAAAAAGATCACCAAAACAAGAAATTTATCGTAAAGCAAAATCATTTTCTGCAACAAAATTTGAAATTTCTGATACTGGAAAAGTAATTTCTTTGCCTTTGAGTGATAATACTGAAAATAGTGCCAAACTAGCTTCATCATCAATGACTCGACCAAAATTACAACGCTGTAAATCCCCACTTATAATTGATGATGATTTTTTGACATTTCCAGCACCATCTATTGATCCTAAAAAATCTTGTACATGTAATTCAAATTCAAATCTGGTTGCTTGTGGAATTGAATCATCTTTTTCAAATCATCATCATCATCATCATCAACAGCAAAATTTATCATCACCTAGAAAAGATAATACAAACAATTTAACAATTGAAAAATTATCAACATCAAATAATTTAACTGTTCAACAAAATAAATCACTTTTACATGTAATTAATCCAAATTTAATGCAATCACGTCATAGTTTCTCATCAGTTTCACAAAAAGATGATGAATTACAATTAAATATACGTCGACTTAGTGAACAAATAAAACATACAAATAGCACCGGTAATAATGAAACATTTGTGTCATCTGGAGCTGATTTTACAGATTACATAAATCAATTTAAAATAACTGAGGCTAAGAAGACTAAAACGAAAAATTCAACGAAGAAAGATGCTGATCCAGTTTTGGAAACAACTTGTTAAGAAATAATTTGTTTTTGGACTATATGTATAACAGGTTTTTATGCATTTATTTATTTGTTATTATGAAAATTTTTTAATTATTATATTTATAAAATTAAGAGTATGAAAATCTGAAAATGTGAAATCTTCTATTGTAAAAAAAAAAAAAAAAAAAAAAACGGCACAAAAAAAAATAATGTCTTCGTCATTTGGTTGATTGTTATGGTAAGTTTACACGATATGAGACATTCCAGATACTAAAAAATGGTGTTTGGAGACCAGGAAATCTTGTGTAAACATTAACGAGTCTCCTGTCGTGTTAACTTACTATTAAAGTTCGATTCGATTAAAGAACAAAAATTACGAAGTATTAATTACAATTTAGAAGATTTCAATAATTTTAATTTGATTGAAGGCTTGTACTTATTCCTTTAACTGTGCAATATATGTGAATTAAGTGAACGTTTCATACGTTACAATAAAATACAATGTAATTCGTATCGAATTAGAAAATATGTATGCGATTTTATTAAATTATTATTATTATTTTTTTTTTTCAAGTAAAATCATAAATTTATTATTATTAAAAGTATTTGAATTTATAGAAATAATTTATAAGTAAGGAATAAAAGTAGATATTGAAGCCTTCAAACAAATTTCAAATTAAAATGAAAATTTCGATTTACTTACTATTATTTTTTTTTACTATTCATTAGTATTTTGAAAATTGAAACAAGAAGCATTTTTTTTATTTCAAAGTTGAAAGAAAAATTCAGATTATGTGTAATAGAGTTGAGTGGAAATTGTAGTTTTTTCTATTCATGGATACTAAATTTTTTAATTTATTTTTAATTCTCTCTGGACTTTCCGGATATGTTGGATATTTTAGAATAAATTGTACGAGTTGTCCTGGAACGATCGAATTTGTGCTTTGTGCTTTTTGGCATGTTTTTTAATCATTTCGATTTTTTAATCGAATAATTAAATACTGTTGATAAATGGAGGTGCTTATTATGATTTTCGTCAAATGATCGAACAGTGTTCGATTTCATATTTTGGTATTATTATTTTCGATTTTTTTCTTTTTGTTCGATTAAATCGAACAGCTGTTTCGTTCACTTTTTTACTGACGAAACGCAATTTGAAATACGAAAAATTTTAAAAAAAGATGGATATTTCAAAGAAAATGTAACTTTCAATGTTTTAAATGTAATAATAATACTAATTAAATGTGTTTTTATTAATTACTACATACATTATTTATTATTTTAATAGAAAAAATGCAGGTAATAAGAAAGAATTAGAATAGCTTATGAATATTATGAAAATTTTGACATAAATTAATTTTTCTCACAGAAATCCCAAAAATTGTTCTAAAACAATAAAATACTTGCCTTACTAATAACATTTTTTTTTAAAGTCGAATTTAACAAATGTCGACTCTGAAAACTGAGTTCCATTGAAGTTCTGTACACGAATACATACTTGTAAAAATAAAATCTTCAACATATTTTGTAAAATAGCATACTCAGTTTTTAAAGTCGACTTTTGTTAATTCTGACTTTAAAAAAATGTTATTAGTAACTTAAAACAATTTATTCAAATATGTATCATCAAATTTTAACAGCTGAAAAATCGTTTAACGAAGAAAATATTCACAATAATTCACGATAATGACGCTTGTAACCAATGTGTATATCTGCCGTACAAAGGCTAATCGCGTCATTTACATTTTCACTCATTTTGAGTTAGATATATTTATGATATAATATATAGTTATATTATATATATGAACTAAAGGAAAAATTCACTATTAAAAAATATATCTACATATTATATATTATATATATAATTTAATTTTTCCACTAGTTCATATATATAACTAAGTATATATTATATCATAAATATATCTAGCTCAAAATGAGTGAAAATGTAATTGACGCGATTAGCCTTTGTACGGTAGATATGACAACGCTTTTTGGTTCGTTCGATTGAGTTACACAATACCGAAATTAAATTCAATCGAATCGAAGAAGATTCTTCGATCAACCTACGAATCGAAAATCATAATAAGCACCGGAGTCTTTCTTGATGCAATTCATTAACACTTTCGTTAATAATTTCGCTTTTTTGTATCTTTTGCGATAATCCACTCCCATTATGTCTTGTATTTTGTATAATATCGTCTCCATTAGCATTTCTCCAGCTACATCCGACGGCTTGAATTTGTGTAATATTCCGTTCTTCCTTTTCGAGATATTTGATGATGGCGGCAACATATGCGATGGTGTCTTCGATATTGTGTTGTTGTATTGACCAAGTCTTCTTTCTTCGCTCAAAATTGATGGGAAAATACTATCATGTTGCCTTATTCCTGGTGCAGTTATGGGATGTGTAGTTGATATAGTACCCAGTCTTGGAAGAAAGAGTACAGAATTCCTATTTTGACGTGGACTAAGCCTGGACTTAAATCCTATCAAAAACTTATGGGGTATCCTGGCAAAAAATGTTTATGATAAGGAAAAACAAGAAATAATGGTTGTTGAGAAGTTAAATAAAAAAAAATTAAGAAATAATCAAAAGAAGGGAAGGAAAATTAACTATTGAAGCTAAAAAATCCAAAAGTTGGTATTTTATTTGACATTATAAAGTTTTTTTCTTCAAAAAACTAATAAAATCCCTATACTTATTCACAGGTCAAAACAGCACAAATTCGCAAAGATCATGTTTATCTCAAGTACCGTTATCTACAGTCAGAATTTCTGTCTCGCGAATTCGTTGTTATTGTCAGACAATATACAAAAATAAAAATTATTATTGTTTGAGTACTATAACTATTAAAAAATGAGAATTTTGTAAACCCCTATACTTATTCACAGCACTGTAATATTTTTGTTTTTGTTTTCTCTTTATAATCATATATATGCTATTATAAATTGCATTTGCTGCCGCAACAACTCACTATAATTTCTACTTGCGGCAAGTTCTTCCAATAATCTATTTCTTTTTATTATTTATTTTTTTTAAGAACACTTGTCTTAAAATTATAAAATTCCCAATTTTGGAAATATCCAAAATAACGAACATTTCTTCATAATATTTTTTGACAGGGGTCTCCAAACTACGGCCCGCCACAGTTTATTTTATTACTTCGTAAAATTTACAATTTAAATAATAATTAATCGGATGCTTTTATTTAACGACCAATTAAGAAACAATAACTGACATACATAATGAAATTAAACATTTTAACTGTAATTAAGAATATGAGATTTATTCTAAAAACTTACAATAAGTGACATACATAGGCAGTTCACATAATGAAATTGAATATTATAATTATATTTAATGAGATTTATGTAGCTGTAACTTTCCACTGACAATTGTTTGCAGTTGTGAATCAATTTTACTAGTGAAAATTATCAGCAGCAACTGCTCAAACTGTGTAAGTGGAAGACTCTTATAAAATTTCAGCAATGATGACCTTGAATATTTTTCTTTATTAATATCGCTACACTGCAAATCAATCATTTCCATTTGAATTTTTGAGACAAGGTTTTTTATATCGGTATTAAAAGGCATTTGTCAAATCTTAAGCTTCAATTGCAAAATCTACCGGAAATGGATTCTTAATTTGCTGACTCAATGTTTGGCATATATTATTTATGCATCTAAATAAATTATCACGTCGGCTATGATATATCGCCAATACTGATAATAAAGGAATTGTTTCTATTTTACTTACTATTTAAAAAAATATATATATATACATACATATATATAAATTAACTACATATTCTACTTCCTTTCAAGTTTTCCAAACAGCAGCACTGATCTTATTATCTTGTCCATCACCATTTGTATAGTCATCTTTGTGATGAAGATGGCACCATCACTTAAAAACTGGTATTGATTACAACGAAATTAAAACTTGATTTCCAAATGTCATATTCTAGCACTTTATTTTAGTATTTACGTAGTTGGGTCCAATAATTCCCGACCTAAAGTATAAGAAAAAGATATGATAAAGAAAGTTAGTGTTAAGTCTAGTGTATAATTAATTTTAGTTGCTTACTATTCTATTTAGTTGTTAAGTCTTAGGTCTATCTTAATTACGTGATGTTAATTTGCGTATGAGTTGAAAAATAGATAGTATTTTGAAGGTACCAGGGGGTCAATTCTGTTTTGGTGCATTGAAAACTTGAAAAAAAGTTTGCAATTGATGTTTCACACACTGTTTTCACTTTTTCACTGCACTGCACTGTACCAAAATAAAAAAGTTGTGTTTTTGTACTGTTTATAGTTCAATTTGTAAATTAAAAACTTATATTTTCAACTAAAATTGTACGAGTAAAATGTTCCTATAATTGATTATCTTGATTAGCCTTTCTCCTAAATCTGATAACGGCTTAGCTCCTCTGCCATTGTTTCCACTTCTACTTACGCTCTCTTTGATTTTTCGAGTATTTGATTTTGTATGTATGTATCTTACATAGTCTAAAATTAAAAAAAATTGTTATTTATCAAGAAGGAAATGTTAAATATTACCTCCAATCCGTCCAAAATTTACGCCTTTTTAAATAATGTTTAAATGCTCCTCTAATGACATTCAGATTATTTGCCAATTTCTTCCACTCGGCTTCCTTGTGCTTCACACCATCCACGATCTGAAATCTTTAGAAAGATATTGAAGGGATTTTTAATAATTGCAAACATGAATTTAATAACAATACACTTACCTGTCGTGTGCCAAGTCTGAATTTTCCTCTAAATAACTGATGAGGAATTGTTTTTGTTCCTCGTTTGGCCTTTTGCCTCGAAAAGTCCTCTTCATATTTCTTTTATTTTATTAATAAATAAAAATTTTAATGAAAAATTCGATGTTTTTTTTACACTTGATAACTAACTCTTTTTCTGATACGTATACTTTTCACAGTGCAAAAATATTTTCATATGAAAACCTTTTGACATATTTTTGCACGTTTACACTGTATTAGAATCGGAATTAGCAGTGTAAACGCGTAAACTGTTTACACGTTTTCACTTCACCGAAACAGAATCGACCTCCAGGTATTAAGTATGAAACCGGAATTTTTATATAGAAAATACACGTTTATTGTATGAAAATGATACAAAATATATAATTCGAAATTATTAGCTATACACTTTTCCCATCTCTCTGGCAAAACTGTTCCTCTTTTGTTGTTTTTAGCGTTCAGTATTAACAGTTTCACCAGGTTTAGCAGCTCATAATAGATCACACCCTTCTGATCCCACCAAACACAGAGCATTTTTCGTCTATAACGATTTGGTCTTGCAGTCGCAACTTCAACGCATTCAGAATCATCCTCCATTTAATTATTTTTATAACAAATTTTTTTTTTTTAAAAAAAACCCGAATAAAAGACACTGAGTTAGTAATTATATAAGTCCACTTTTTATAAAAAATGAGTTAAAGTAAATTAAAAAAAAAAACGGTTCATATACCTAAAACACAAATTAAATTAACAATTAACAAATTAAATTAAAATATAAAAAAACTGAAACAGCCACGACACGATATCGATAACGACACAACGAAGATATACTGATAACAAATGCTGATAAGGGACGTCCTTCCGTTTTCTTGAAGATGATGTAGAAGTTTTCTTCCAATTTACTTCCTTTTTTTTTTCTGTTGTCTAGGATGACCTCGTTCCAGGGGGTTATTGTTATCATTTACGCCACATATATACAGTACTGAGCAAAAAAAACGAACCACTTGTACTAGCTCAGAAGCCACTATTTATTTTTTTTTATGACTATCAAGTACCAAAAATCTAATAAAGGAATGAAAGGTTAGAAATTACCTGCGAGTTGAAAACGAGATACATAAGAAGAAAAAGAGGTGAGCTAGGTATAGAATTTTAAAAAGTTCGGTTTTTAGAATCATATAAAAAATTTTATTGTCGTTACAGTTTTATTCACTAATTATCATATTTTTCTTATTATGTGTATTTTATTGTTCTTAAAATTAATATCCAAGATATGCAGGTAACCTTACTTAATATTTGGTTGGTCCTCCCTTGGCTTTTATCACTGCTTCCATTCTTCGAGGCTTTGATGTGACTAAATTTTTTAACAATCCGTTACAATGATTTCATACCATATTTTTTCAATGGAATTCTCTAATTCCTTTAAAGTTTTCGGTCCCTTTTGTTTTAATTTTATTTTTATTAGCCTCCATAAGTTCTCTATGGGATTCAAATCGGAGCTGTTTCCAGGCCACGTTATTGTTCTTACGCCTATACTTTGTAAATATTCGGATATCTGTTATAAAATTGAAACAAAAATTCCAAATAACGTTTAGGGCATATAAAAAAAAATTATCTCTCTGCAATACAGTTTTATAAAATTAGTTAAACTTACCAGTTTAGCTCGATGACACGGAGCTGAATCATCTTGAAATATTACATCATCGGCCTTCGAAAGATGTTCTTCAATTGATGGTACCAGTGCTTCTTCCAGAATGGTTCTGTACTTGGCGGCATTTACTGTTCCATTTATTAAATATAATTTTCCTACGCCGTAATAAGAAAAACAGCTCCAGACCATTTTGCTAATTGCTGGTCTGATTGTAGGCCTCGTACAGTTTTCGTCAAATCTCTCACCTTTCTTTCGGCGAACGTAGTTTATTCCGTCGGATGGCCCAAGATGGGCTTTTGCCCATTTCAGTCGATTTTTTTTCATTTTATTGGACAAATAAGGCTTTTTTGCTGGTCTCCTACGGACAGTGTGAACACTCACGTTGATACTATTTGATCCTTCTAGCTCTGTCTTGATATCTTCTGCCGTCAAATAGCGGTTTCTTAAACTTCTCCGCACTATTAACCTATCAGTAGCTGACAAGGTTTTTTTGGTGGTCCTGATCCTGCTTTTCTCATTAAAGTGCCACTATTTTTTCTTCTTTTCATCCACCTGATAACTGTGGCATGACTACACTTGAGGCGTCGTGCTATCTCCCTCATCCCGTATCCAGCTTCAGCCAACGTCACAATTTGAATTCTTTTTTCCATTGAAATTTGTGCCACCTTTGCTTATCTTTTTATATTTAAATTTACACTTGAAATTTCAAATCACTAACACAAGCGATAACGTCACAGTAAAAACGGAACTATACATTAAATCTTCTATTCCTTTCAGTATTTATATCCTCTAATCAACAAAATATCCTTAACAGATTTTCTACCCCCACCATTATGGAAAGTGGTTCGTTTTTTTTGCTCGGTACTGTATAACTTTTCTTCTTTTTTTTTTATAATGATTGAGTTATAAATTCATAACTTGACATGAGAGACTCTGTTTAACTATAAGCGAACTATAATAGAATCTAAAATTAATACACAAAAGAAAACCCTTTTTTTTTGTTATTTTATTACAAACGGGATTTGTGTATTATGATAAACCATCACCAAAAAGATTAATTCTCAAAAATCCTCACTAATATTCTGTATATATATTTTACAAATTTATTCGATTTAGCCTCTGAACTAACTATTTATAACATATTTCATTTATTTTTTTTTTCTATAACGCAATTTTGAAAACTTTATTATCTCATACTAATAATTACGAACTTAATTAAATTTTTTTTCTTTTTTCTTTTTTTAAATTTTCCTCATTGAAACGAATGAAAATGCATGTTTTATATGTCAAATTGGATTTTTACATAAGAAGACCATTTCACCACTGGGGCACTTTTTTTTTCTTTCTTTTATAAAACCGCATGGTAGCATTTATTCACTATTATACTATGTGATCTATACAAAATCAACTACTCACTTTATTTTATTTAACCCTTCTTGTTTTTTTTTTTTTTTATATATATCTAGTATGTCCGAAAATTTAGTAAAAATTGAATTTAAAAATTACACTTCCAATACATACCAATAGTTCTCCATTAATGTTTTCAGAAAAAAAACTTTTCAACTTCACCGTAACATTTGCATACCCAAAGGCAAAAAGTCAAAACTAGTTTTTTTTATACTTAATACAAATTTTAATTAAAAGTAATTCTTACTGCTATAATTGTTAATAAAAATTAAAACTAATAAAATTATACTAGTACTTATTATAGCCTCCTCGAGCCTTAATTACGACTTCAATTCGTCGTGGCATCGAATTTACCAAGTTTCTGCAATACTCGATCGAAATGTCGACGTTCCATGCTTCTTCGATAGCATTTTGAAATTCCTCCTTAGTCCTCGGGTTCTTTTGAGAGACTTTTGATTTAAAAACTGCCCAACAGTTCTCTATTGGGTTGAGATCTGGGCTATTCCCTGGGCAGTTTAGAGTTTTTAATCCTTGGTCAGCAACAAACTGTTTAACCTGTTGAATACAAAAGATATAATAATTCAATAAATTTGATTAATTTTTGTGCTTATGACTATAAAGAAAGCAAATACGCCAAAACATACCTTCCGAGCCCGATGACAAGGGGCAGAATCGTCCTGAAAGATTGGGTCATAAATGACCGGAAACAGGTTTTCAATTGATGGGATCAAATGATCCCTTATGATATCGATGTAGGTATCAGCGTTCATAGATCCATCGCAATATGTTAAATCTCCAGGTCCGAAATATGAAATGCATCCCCACATCATAAAACCAAGTGGAAATTTATTTTGATTAACTACACACTCATCTTGAAGTTCTTCTCCAGGACGTCGACGCACGTACGAGACACCGTCTGACTCATTCAGGTTGATTTTTGTTTCATCTGAGAAAATCACTCTCTTCCAGTCATTTTCCGTCTAATTCCTATGTGCTTTGGCGAAATTCAACCGAGCGACCCTCATTTGTTTAGTCAAAGTAGGCTTTTTTAGAGGTCTTCGGGCTGGTAATCCCATCATTTGAAGTCTCCTTCGCACAGTTCTGGCACTTATATTTGTTTCTGTTGCCTCGGCAAAATCTCGCTGCAGCTCCCTCGATGTTTTTTTCCTGTTTCTTAGGCAAAGGGATTTCAAAAGTCGGTCCTCCCTATCACAAGTTCTTCTATTTTTTAGCCCTGAACCTTTTTTTCTTTCTGAGGAACCAGATTGTTGGATTTTTTTAAAAAGTCTTGAGATTGTGGAGTGGTGATAACCAACTCTCCTTGCTATGTCACGCACAGAAAGCCCTTCCTCCTTTAAAGCAAGAATTACACTTTTTTTTTCACTAGATAGCTGTCGGCCCATCTTCACTTTTTAAATACTTAAAAGGAAATAACTTGTAATGATCCTACAAATACAAGGTGAACTCGGTATTTACCTCCCTGCATACGACCATTTACCTGGGGGTAAAAACCCTTTACCTGAGGGTAAAAATTCTTGGAAAAATTGGGTAATAAAACCGGTTTTTTGGGAAAATTTAGAAATTTTATGGGTGGTGCGTTTTATCTGACCACTACGGTATATACACTGCGTGCCAATGAAATCGCCGAACTAGTTATTTCATAGAATTTCGTTGTTATTAGGTATAAACATTTTTTCTGAAACATTTGTTGGGTGTTTTTATTTTTGAAATATGTATCTCAGTACCTGTGCATGCTTTTTAATTATTTTACTACCTGTTGCCACTAATCGGATGTCAGTTATGAATTTGAGTTCATAAAAAATGGAAAATTAACAATAAAGACAAAAATAATATAATTTTATTACTTTTTTTTTAAATTTTAAAAACGTTTGAAATAATACAAAAGTAAATGCAAATTTTAATAGTACTTATACGTAGGTTGCTATTTATGTATCCGGAATAACAAACAAAAACAAATATTTTTCATTGAAAGTTATTTTATTGTTTTTCAAAATATTCTCCTTGATGATCGATACACTTTTGCATGCGTTTGAACCAATTTTCATAGCACTTTTTCCATTCCGATTGAGGTATCTCGAAAACACGCATTTTGAACGCATCAACCGCTTCTTCTGGAGTTAAAAATCGTTGACCACGTAGTTTATTCTTCACGTACGGGAACAAGAAAAAGTCATTGGGTGCCAAGTCAGGGCTGTACGGCGGATGACCCATTAATTCGATGTTGTGACACTTGTGACCGGTCAAATATTGAGTTGTTTGAGCCGATGTGTGAGAGCTCGCGTTGTCGTGGTGAAGAATGATCCGGCGTCGCTGGTTGGTTTTTCTTATTTCTCCAAAGACTTCTGGCAAATAAATGGTTGTGTACCACTCAGAATTGACTGTTCTACGATCCTGTAGTGGCACTGTAGCCACGTGTCAATTTTTCCCAAAGAAACAAGCGACCATTTGCTTGGAAGTGCTTCTTGCACGAACAACTTTTGTTGGGTTTGGCTCATCTTGGAACACCCACACCGTAGACTGCTGTTTGCTTTCGGGCTCATACGTATAGATCCAAGATTCGTCACCTGTGTAGATGTTATACACGGCTTTAGATGCACCACGGTTGTATTTTTTGAGATTTTCTTTGCACCAATCGACACGTTTTTTTTGAGCGATTGTCAATTTATGCGGTATCCAACGCGAACAAATCTTTTTTCACGACTAAATGTTCGTGCAATACCTTATGGATGCTTGTCATACTAATGCGCAGGGATGCCTTAATCTCACGGTATGTCACATGACGATCTTGCTTTATCAGTTTTCCACAGCTTCGATGTTTTCTGGCACAACAACCGTTTTTGGACGACCTTCTTTAAATTCTTCCGTGAGTGAACGACGGCCACGATTGAATTCACTGAACCAGTGGTATACAGTGCTTTTAGATGGTGCTTCATCGCCGAAAGTCAAAGTTAGCTGATCGATACACTCTTGTTGAGATAATCCACGTCGAAAGTCGTAATAAATCATAGCACGAAAATTTTCACGCGTTAATTCCATTTTTGCACTGAGATAAAACTTTGCAATCACTATATCAAACAAAACAACCGTTTGAATGACAAAACGTTCTGAGTACGTATACTGTCAAAAGTATCAAACTTCACGATGGCTATGACAGATGTCACCTAGAAACGCTAGTGTTGCCAATTCCGGATACATAAATAGCAACCTACGTACATAATAATAAAAAATAAATTTAATCTTCTTTTAATTCCCTATTGTTTTTTTTAAATTTAATATTTTGTAGGACCGCCCCTAGCTTTTTTCACAGCCGCTACTCTATTTGCCATGGACTGGTAAAGACGCTGTAATAGCTCCAAATTTATATCTTCATTCCACACTTTTTCGATTATTTCTCTCAATTCAATTATGCTGTTTGGTTTATTTTCCCTAATTTTCCTCCCCATTATGGCCCAAACATTCTCAATTATGTTATCGGGGCTGTTTGCAGGCCAAAGCAGAGAATTTATTCCTAGAAACTTCTTATATTTTGTAACCTGATAAAAAAAATTAGAAAAAATATTGGAGATGCTACAATTTACTCAAATAAACAGTTCACAAAACATAAAACTCATTAATACTTACTGTTTTTCCTCTGTGACATGGAGCCGAATCATCTTGAAAAACTGGATCTGCAATGAACTCGGTTACTGCTTCCAGTGAGGGTATAAGACCTTTGCGAATAATTTTTTTATATTCTTTTGCATTTACATGCGTGTCCAAGAATATAATCCTACCAGTACCTTTAGAAGTTATGCATCCCCAAACCATTAAATATGGCGAATGCTTAACTGTAGAAACGGTGCACTAAGGAATATATCTTTCACCATCACGCCGTCGCACTGTGGTGTTACCATCAGGCCCTATCAAATTGAATTTTGATTCGTCGCTGAAAATTACTTTTTCCCAATCAGAAACAGTCCAGTTTTTTCTTAATTTTGCCCATTCTAATCTGGCTTTCGTCATATTTTCAGTCAAAAGAGGCTTTTTTGCTGGCTTGCAGGCCTGACCCATTTCATTGAGCCTTCTCTGAACTGTTCTAACGCTGATTTGGGTTCCTGTTATTTTTTTAAACTCCTGACTAATTTTAGATGCTGGCATAAACCTATTTTCGAGAGAAATATTTTTTATCAGTCGATTTTCTCTTTCACTTGTAATTTTTTTCCGTCCGGAACCACTTTTTCTTTGAATATTTTTTGTTAATTTAAAAGTTTTAAAAAATCGTCTTACTGTGGACTCATTTCTTCCTACGTAAAAACAGTTTAGCTGTACCGGACATTAATCGTTTTGCAAAAATTAATTTATTTTTATCGTCCCATTCTAAAGCAATAGAATTTTCTTCAAAATTTTCAATCCTTTTTTCAATTGAGAAATTATCATCTCTCGTAAATACCGGCAATGAACATTAAATATCTTCAAAATTAAACTGGGCATTTCCATCATTTTCGGTTAGAACTGATAATTGCCGTTTTAAATCCGCGATTTCACTTTTCTTTTTCACAATGTCTCTTAAATGTTCTAATTCTTCATCAAGATCTATAATTTCACTTTGTAAACTATTATTTGTTGGATTAGACTTACCGCTACTATCAGTAGTGAATTTCTACTAGATTTTCTAACTCTTCTAAATCCATATCTTTCCAGGCATCTTCAAGTCGTAACATTAATACCACTTTTACGCCAGTTGTAGTTAGATTTAAATGTCTTAATTTTTCTTTAAGCACATTTACATTTTCTTTTTTAAAAATTTTTTCTACTAAATCACTTTTAACTTGGTGTATTTTAAAAAAATTTTATTTTTCAAAATTTTATTTAAAAAGTTTAAATTTTACTTTTCTTTTTTATATATAAAACACTAAAATACTATCTTCTTCAAGGAATTCTAAAAATAATGCCGCCATTTCTTCAGGAGACAAATTTGTTCCGTCTTCATCTTCTTCTTCCTCATCATCATCATTGTCATCAAAGTCTTCAATAAATATATAACCATCATCATAGAATTCAACATATTCATCTCCTTTCATTTCTGTATACCTCTTGATTCTGGCAGCATTGATAATTAATATTTATATTTCGATATTTCCTAAAGGTTCCATGTAATTATTAGAAATTACTGTTTCAACAGGAATATATTCACGTGGAGCCATTTCGATAACTAATTATTTCATGAACGTTTTTGAAAAGATTTCTTTTTTAGAAAACATATGGAGATTGTTTTCATTACTATGATAACGTTATCAAATTTTAGTTTAAGAATTCTCTTTTTCTAGAATTTTTTAAATTTTTGTTTTGTTTTTTTTTTTAGCAAATGAAAAATAATTATTTAAATAAAAAATAATTTTTAATACTAAAATATTTTTGACTTGAAAATCAGTGGGCTTAGAATAAATAAGTTTATAAATTATTTATTTTTTATTATAAATTACTAATTATGTAATATTTCAATTATCACACGAAGAAATATTTTCTTGAATTTGATAGCAGCACCAACTGTCTGGAAAAACTGGAATTCAAATTATTAATATTTATTTTTTATTTTTTAATTAATTCAAATTTATAATATTTATTATTATACTGTTAGCTGCGATACGGATCACTAAGTATTTAAATCTTTAGAAACTAAAAATTCAAGAAATACTGCCCCTGCATCTGAGTAATTAGACCGAAATGTGAATCTAAACCATCCACCTGAAGACACACAAAAAATTTCATTAAAATCGGTCCAGCCGTTTAGGAGGAGTTCAGTGACATACAAACGCACAGAAGAAATATACAGTGGCGAGCAAGTAAAAGTATCCACTTCAGATTACGCTGAATTTTCGTTTTCAAAGATCTGTTAAATAAAAGTACCTGCAGATAATGATTTTTTTAAACATCTGTGTTCTATTTTACACCTTTGCAAATAAAACAAACAATTTTTTTTCCAAAATGACCTGCATGTAATTGGTAATTATATTCAGGTAAACGAGAGCTGTGTTTTTTACCTTTTTTTTATAAAACCCAAAATTTTTGTTTTTATGATAATTTTTTTTATTCAATTTGACATTATAAAACTTTATTAAATTTTATTATTACATGAAAACTAATTGTAAAAAAATCTATTTCTAAGAACTAAAATTTAAAATTTAATATTTTGTTGGTCCTCCTTTGGATTTTATTACTGCTTTTATCCTGTTTGGCATAGAAAGCGTTAAATTTTGAATCAGATCAACGCTTATCTCCTCAAACCAAATTTTTTCAATTTTTTGTTGTAAGTCCTTTAAATTGTTTGGCTTACATTTCCTTACTTTTACCTTTATCATTCTCCATAGGTTTTCGATGGGATTTAAATCTGGGCTATTTCCAGGCCATCTTAGCGTTCTTACTCCTAAATTTTGTAAATAATCGCGAACCTGAAATGAAATCAAAGAAAACAGAGTCAATTTTAAATGTCAAGCCTTCATAAGTTAAAAATCACATAAAACTTACAGTTTGAGCTCTATGACATGGAGCTGAATCATCTTGGAAAATAAAATCTTCGGCTTCTGAAAGATGGTGCTCCATAGATGGGACCATATACTCGTACAATATATTTTTGTAGTAAGCTGCATTAACCTTGCCATCTATAAGACACAGTCTTCCTACTCCATAAAAGGAAAAGCAGCCCCAAATCATTTGGCTTTGTGTAGAGCGTGTTGTTTTTTTGACACATTGCGCCTTGTACCTTTCACCTTTTCGACGACGAACGTAATCCATACCATCTGAACCTCTCACGTTAAATGTTGATTCGTCGGACCACAAGACGTTTTTCCAATCATCCAGCGTCCAATTGGAGTGCTCCTTGGCCCATTTTAAGCGGTCTTGCATCGTTCTCGCTGTAAGAAGTGGTTTTTTAGCAGGTCTCCTTGCGTGTAAACCAGCTTCACAAAGCCTCCTACGAACAGTGTGTACTCCAACATTTAAATTTTCTGTCTCAAAAAGTTCTTGTCTGATATCCTCCGCTGTTAGAGAACGATTTTTTAAGCTCCTGAGCACAATAAGGCGGTCGGTTGCTGCCGTTGTCTTCCTGGTCCAATTTGTGCGAACTTTACGATCTACTGAACCCGTACTCTTATGTTGTTGTACCCATTTTCGAACAGTAGCATGACTACATCCTAATTTCCTTCCTATTTCTCTAATTCCAAAACCTGCTTCAGATAAAGCTACAATTTGTGCCTTTTTTTCGCTGGCCAACTGACGAGGCATGTTTAACAAATTTTTAGTTTTTTCACACAATTTTATATCACTTGAAAATAAATCTTCACAGTTCACTTCAAATGGCTGGCAAATGATTGATAATTAATCATAACTACCTTGTAGGATCCCTATTTATACTTTTTTGTTGATTGACCTTTATTTTAAATATACCTCTTTCCTTAAAGATAGGAAAACCCATATTTTCAAAGTGGATAGTTTTACTTGCTCGCCACTGTATATATAAAGATATAAAGATATAATATAATATAATATTTTAAAAAATTTGGGCTTAGTACTACTTCTGATTTGTAGTGTACACTTTTATTTTCTCAAGCCGAATGAAAATGTATAAAATTATTTTACAGAAGAAACATTATTACTATGCATGTACATAATACAATAATACATAATTCATTATATATAAGTGAACAAAAGATAATACCGATAGCCAAATCAATACCGGCTTTTTTAACAATAGATCTCGGGATCTTACGGTAGGTACAAATTATAATAATTAATATAAATACGAGTATTATACAAGTAAACATAGCAAATGTAATATGAATATTTTAGAATGCCTACATGTATGTATTAGATAGCATAATATACATATAATTATTATAAAATAAAAACGTTCAATTTTCATACTTTTGATAGTGACAACAAAATTTGGATTTGTAATATATTGTTTTATGATATCTGGTAAAACATCATTATTAATTGTGGAATTATTTAACATACAGATGTGGCCAAATTATTATAACGTTTCATATTTTTTGTTTTATTTAAATGTAAGTATGTGGTTGTGACTATAATATTAAGAAAAATACTAATTTTTGTATTAAAATAGAACATTTATTGTATCTAATATTTAGTGAACAATCCTTTTGCCTTTCTTAAAGCTTTAACTCTTAAGGGCATTCTTTTTATTAGGTTTATTGCAATATACTTTACTTTGGGATTACTTATCCAAACTTTTCTAATTGATTTTATTAATTCGTCTCTTGTTGTGGGTTGCATTTTTTTAACCTCTTGTTTTAAAATACTCCATATATTTTCTATAGGATTCATATCAGGGCTGTTTGGTGCCCAATCTAATAGTTTTACTTTCTTTCTTTGGAGTAGTCTCTTTGTGGATGCTGCTGTGTGACATGGAGCACCATCTTGCATGAAAATGTCATGTCTTCCAAATTTTCTTTTTATTTTTGGAATTAAATGCTCTTTTAATAGATTTTGATATTTCTCTGCATTTAATTTTCCATCAATAACAACTAAATTAAAAAGTCCTTTAGATGAAATGGCACCCCATATCATAACCCTCACAGGCTGTTTCACCTGCTGGGCTACACAACTTGGGTGGTATTCTTCTCCTTTGCTTCTCCTCACCGTTCGGGAAGTTTTTGGCGTTAAACACATCATTGTTTCGTCACTAAACACGACCTGTAAAAAAATTAAACGGTGTTCTATTAATTATTATTTCTTGGAAAATAAGAAAATTTAACGGCACCATATTACATTTTCAATAATTAGCTGAAAATGATAAGAGAAACAACTTACTTTTTCCCATTTTCTCTGGTTCCATTTTAAGAATGTTTTGGCCCATTTTTTTCTCCGTTGGACACTTCGTTCTGTCAAAATTTGCTTTTTTCGTGGCCTTCTTGCTTTCAGGCCTGCTTCGACCAGTCTTCTTCGCACAGTTCTTTCTGATATTGTTACGCCATGCCTTTCCATCTCTATTTTTAATTCACGGCTTGATAAGGAACGGTCTTTTTTGCACTTTCTAATTAAAATCCTATCATCTTTATCACTGGTAATTTTTTTTCTACCGCACTTTCCACTTCTGTTCGTGTTCAAGGGTTCATTTTTTCTTATTTTTTTCGCGAAAACTGATACTTAAGACCTACTCACACCAACAATTTTAGCAATTTCTGAGAAATTTTTGCTTGTAGATTCTAATAAAACTTTAATTTGTCCTTTTATGTTTTCACTCACATCTCTTTTTTCACTCATTTTACATAAATTTTATAAAAATAACAATAATCAACTTAATCCTTCAAAGTCTTAGCTAACTATAACTAAACGTATGTTTAAAAGAAATATAACGCTTTAAAACACTAACAAATAATTAAAAAAAAACCTTTTTTACATATTAAAAATATGTACCTATTTTTTAACAATAATGTTTATATGTAAAAAATTGCAGCCATCTGCAAAGTAACAACAGGTATTTAGACCCTTATGTATAAAAATAGAAATTCCTGCAATAATTTTATCGTTGAAGGTATACATGTGTCATAAAATTGGTAAAAAAATCCAAGAATTTAAAACTCAAAAAGATTCAGATAATGAGATAATTCAAAATAATAATTAAAATGCCCACGAAAAAAATTTTACACAAAAAATGTTTGATAAAAGATACTGTATGTAAACAAATATTTAAAACTTTTACATTATTTATTTCTATATAAAGTACAAAATATTAAAGAAAATATATTTTTACATTTTACAACTTTTTTAAGTAAAAATTTCGTACATTTTTCTTTATACCTCATCAGTTTTTTCACACCATCATCTCCTATATAATTGCAGGCTCTTTTCCACTTTTTTTGGAAATCTTTGGTATTTCTAGCTGCTTTGACATTTTTTAAGAGATACCGTTTGCAATTTGCCCAAAATTTTTCTATCGGCCGCAATTCAGGACAATTTAGTAGATTCATGATTTTTGGCACGTAATTTATTTTGTTGTCTCTATACCACTTTACGGTATCATCAGCATAGTGACAAGTGGCAAGGTCAGGCCAAAAGAGTGGAGGTACTTCGTGATCCCGATATAAACGTAAAAGTCGCTTTTTAAGGCACTGTTCAATATATAATTCCTTATTTAGCGAGCTAGTTGTTATAAAAGGACGAGACCGACGACCACAAGAACATATTGCCTGCCATACTAAAACTTTTTTGCCAAATTTGGTGGCTTTTCTAAATCTAAAAACACCTTTTACGCCACCACGAGTTTTCGCCGTATAATATTGCTGACCAGGCAGTTCTTTAAAATCTAATTTTACGTACGTTTCATCGTCCATTAACACGCACCTTTTGAAACCGCTTAAAAGTTTATCATATAATTTCCGTGACCTTGTGTGCGCTCTTTTGTCCACTTCGTCATTACGATTTGCTATTTTTTGTCTTTTAAAAGTCTTTAAACCACTGTTTTTCTTAATTTTATGTACTAATCCTTTGGAAATTTTAAATTTTCTGACAAGGTCTCTTTCAGAAAGTGAAGGATTACGTTGAAGAGCACTTATAACTTTTTTTACCACTTCTTTATTCATAAAACCCGATTTACGTCCTGATCCTTTCTTTCTCACAATAGTTTGTTCTTTTTTAAAACGAATCACCACATTTCGAGCTGTCGCACGTGAAACTCCGGCTATTCTGCCGATCTCACTATATGATGAAGATGGATTTTCAGTAAAAATGTTAATTATTTTTTTTCTCACTTCTTCTTGCTTAGACGACATCTTCACAACACAACCTTTAACACTCGAATGATTAATATGTAAATCAATAACACAAAGTAGAAAAACGACTCAAGATAAAAATATCCTTTTTCAATTGTATTTTTCAGGTAATAAACAAATATTTTTGTGTAAAATTTTTTTCGTGGGCATACTTTATGATTATAAAAAGTAGAAAAACCAAAATTTTTTACAAACGTTATAATAATTTGGCAACATCTGTAAATACAGCATTACTGACTCCGAAATTTTCTTCTACCGCTACGCGAATGGAATCAGATGTCAAATTATCTTTGTATAATATTTTTAATATTTTAGAAATATTGTCCTTTTTAAAACAAACAAATATTTATTTATCTATTTCTGCAAAAATATCATATATTTTTATTGTAAATATAAATTGAAAAAACATCAAAGCCACTAATATAATTAATAAAAAAATATCACATTTATATATGGTATTTTTCGTCTATAAAAAAATTTTATATCAGTTTTATTTAATTTTACTATACATTTTTGTGAGTGATGCAGGTGATTTTACAACTTACCAAAAACTTGTTATTTTTCTGTAATTTTTTCAATTTATTTATGAAATTTAATTCTTTTTTTTTAAATTCTTTTCTTGTTCTTTAATAAATTTTATCAAATTTATGCACTTTAATTTCATTAAACGAACTGTATTTAATTTTTTTTAAATTTATATTTATGCACTTTAATTCTATTTTTTTCTTTTACTGAACGACTGTTTATTTGAGAACGGTTGACTTTGCTGTTGCTGACTTTGTTGACATTGCTAGTCATTTTGTTCTACCAAAATTTCTCGTTCCCTTATTCTTGATTGTGCTACTTGTTTTCCCAGTTCTTGTAGTCTTGTTCTTTTCTGTGACATATTTTCTCGTTCCTGAGCTTTTAAACGTTGTTGTCGCCTTTGTTCTGTTTTTTTCTTTTTATATTCTTCATAAGTGCCACTTTCTTTAAGCCGTGCTATAAAATCTTCCCTTCTTTTGCAGTTTTAACCATTTTTTTTTTAAATTTTGGAAAAAATTCAGTTTTACAATTCAACACACTAACCACTTTGAAACTAGAAACTTGAATAATAACGAATGTTTCACATACTTTGTATTTATACTATTTCCTTAAAAACTAAAAGAGCCCAAGTAACACACTTTAGTTGTTCAACGGTTATGAGACTGTTTTACAATCATATTACCCTGTTTACAAAGAACTGCGTCCTTTGAATTTAGTCATTGATTCATCAATGCTTTGAAAACAGCTATCTTCTCTATATTTTTGCAAAGTTTTTTTCAAACATTCAACAATATAATACATTGACATAATACGTGTTGTCGTATGAGGAAGGTTTTTCAGGAGGTGCAAAATACATTTTAGATGCAATCAGTATAAATCGATCTCGTGCTATAGCTGACTTGATTGACTGATTACCCAAGGAAGAATGAATCGACCAGTAATCCTTCAAAGATGGTAATCGGTTGTAGCACATGTAATAACTTCAATCTCTCCTGCGTTTGTTGTAGTTATTTTCGCACGTTTTTTTCCTGATTTTTCATGTAATTCAAGACGCTCGTTTGTGCATTGTGCAATATACATATACACTGATGATCATGATCGTCCTCTGATGTTCCAGTATCGCTGACAATACCGTCTGGAATATAGTTGTCCTCACTCCCTGAAGAAAAATCACTGGCAAAGCTATCATCGCTAAATTCAAGCTCTTGTAAAATTTCTTCCTTCGAGATAAGTTTTCTTGCCATTCTCTGTGAACAGACATATTGTAACAATGTATCGTGAACAAGACTATTGGTACTCATGTGTACCACAAAAGAAGACAGTTGGTGCATATATGTACCAACGACTAAATATCAATGTTATAAACAAAAAAAAAAAACACTTACCGTATACTGCTTATAAATAAAATAATACGATAATAAAATAATACTGATATAATACTTTTCAACGTTCAATTTGATCAATTTTATTAAAAAAACACCAAAAAGTGAACCTTTCAACGCAACTCGTTTCACTATTATAAACTATGAACTCATTATTAAAACTTGAATATTTTGATACTTTATATTAGCAGATGTTTCATCTCCAGATAATATTGTTTTTATCATTTCTTCAGCTGCTGGTTCGTAGTTTGGTTCATCCCAATGTAGAACTCGTTTATTTATGCAATTATTAAACGGAAATTGTGAAAATCGATTCATATTTAACACTTGCCCATAGCTAACACAAACACTTTTAATACATCTACATAAATAACTTTTACCACTTGAAGGTGGACCATATATATAAATAGAATTTCTTTTTCCAGAACTTTTATTCAACACATTATATAAATTTTGCAAAAACTCATTTACCAATTCTCCATCGTTGTCAAATTGAAAACTTAAAAACCATTCTAATTTAATACATGATTCATTAATTGAGTAATAATATTCAAAAGGTTGACCATCTAATACATCGAATAAAGGTGAACGTTCACTTAAAAATTTATACATTTCTTCTACATTTAAAATACTCCATTCTTTTTCAAACACCTTAATTGCATCCTTGTATGTTTGCTTCGCTTTTGTGATAAATTTTAGTCGCTGACATCTGAGCCACTCGATACTCGCCGACGCTTGCTCGAGTGGGGTTGGAACGTTTTTGCGTAAAAATTCGTAAATGAGTTCGACTTCACTTCCGTTCGTTTTTCTGTCCCTTCCTCTACTTGCTTTTTCGCTAGATTGATAATGCTCTGAACTATTTCGGCTTGTGTTTTGTCCTTGGATGATGCACGGAATAAACTCCGTTTGTATGCTCTGGTCCACCATTGGTTCTCCGGAATATTCTTCACTTTGGAGTATGGGAATATAGACACCTTGATCACCAAATCTCCATATTCTGCCATTGATCGCAAGTAATGTGATCCTTCGCGGGTATTGGTGCAAGTATATTGCGGCAGAATACCATCTTTTAAATGAGAAGTCGCTACTATTTTGTCCGTATCGGGGATGTCGCTTTTTAACAACGATTGTTTCAAGGAATTTACACCTGCAGGTGGAATGACTCCATCGACAGTCGTGTACGACGTGGAAGTGGTTCCAATTTTCGACTTCATGGATACTGACGAGGAGGAAATTGGCATATTTCGCTCCTTTAGTGATACGATTAATAATTGAAGTTCTTTCATCATCGTTTGCGAATTTAATAATGTCATGCAAAAATCTGCTTCGAAATACTCTGGCACTAAGAAATTCTTGAACTTTTCTAAGAACTTGATACCCATTAAGTTTTCTACATGTGCTTCCCTCCGAAATGAATGAAAATGACTCAGAACTTGCATCACCAGCAATTGATCTTCCGTCAGTTCCTCGTACATTGAGTCCATCAAAACATCCAATCGTTGAATCTCCGATACTCCCTTCAACGTTATAAGTAATTTCGTCCATATCCGTTGACTTTCTAGACTCCAGTTCTCTTGTTGTTGTTGTTGTACTGCTTCTTCTTGATGTTCCTGCTCCATAATTTGATACTGTGTTACTTTCAGCCATATAAATTAAACTATTTAATTCTGAAATACGTATTCGTATTTATACTAATTTTTTCATATACAATTTGTTTACTGTTTAATTTAAATACGGAAAAACCCTCAATAACAAATTCATAAATGTACAGGGTGAACCAATATACTGGGAACTTGTCGCTCTCTAAGACTCCGACTAGAGAGGTCCGCCGCCGCCTGGGCAGCGTCGGGAGCTCCGGTGAGGTCGTTTACGGCACCGGCACCGGTAACCATGCTCCGGTTTGACGCGTCAAATTATGGAGCGGTTACCATACTACTAAAAAACGTACTAAAAAAAACCACGCCAGACGAAATAACGGGAAAAAAACGACAGAAAGCATGTTGATACGATATGGTTCAATTTTAAACCACATTCCATTCAAAACAAAACTTCTAGGGATGTTTAAACATTTGATGGTACATAAATGTACAAGCCGGGTCGAAAGGGTTAAAGAACATTGCACACTGGTGTTGAGTGTAAGACTGATGAATTTTTCGGACACTTTCACAAACAATGCTGCAGATTTCTTTGTTGTTGCCGAAACTTTTTTTTTCTGATGTTCCTGCCCATTAATATGCAATAAGTTCTTCGTCTCTAAATAAAAATTGGCAAATAGTTCTAGCAGTTCTGTTGCCATCTACTCCTCCAAATTTAGAAAGTTTTTTCACCTGAGAAATATAATATACATATATTTGGAATTTTTAAAATTTTTATGTAACATAAGTACATATATGTACTAACCAAATTATGTTTCTATTTAGTATCTTAAACTTCTTTTTCTTCTGTAAAGTTAGGATTTACCCTCCCCCCTACAAAAGGAAAGTTTACAATTTCTGCATTCATCTGTAAGACGTCATCTGCAAGAAAGTTAGCATTAGATTGATTAACATTTAAAATCAGACCAATAATGAATTGATCATTCAGCTGAGTGATAGGTCTTAAACTAGACCAAATAGGTTTAACGTGAGGCGAATTTGGAAGTACAATTGAAAAACTGATTTTACTTCCTTCTACAGAGTTCGATATTATATCTTTTATTACGTTATCGAACATTTTTTTTAAAGTTTCTAAAGGATTATTTTTTATAGTTCCGAAATCTTTCAATCGAAACATCATTTTCACACCTTTAAGATTAAATTTTTTGTAAAATTTCATCTGCTTCGAAAATAATTCATAAGTAGCGTTTGAACCACTACCACTTTGTATTATTTCATTTTCTACATATTCTGTCACAATACTTTTTTCTATTTCATTGCTTCGAGAATTGTTTCCATCAGTAGAATTCAACAAGTTAATTGTATCTTTTAACACACCAGTTGATAAAGGAATGTTTTTCAAAATAGAATATTTTACCAAACAATTTAGTAATGAATATTTTTCCTCAAACAAAAATTCCAAATTATTTTCTTTTATTTTTTTAAACAAAATACTTAGTTTCTAAAAAAAGTTCAGAACTTAGATCTAAAGTATTCTCTAAATGTTTTATAATCTGCTTCGTATCCATCTCTTTTTAAAGAAGTAATGAATATTTTAAAAACAATTTTAGGTAGGTATTTATATTTTTCAAGACTTTTTATTTTTAATATATTTTTATTATTTTGTTACATTACATTTTTTTGTTTATTACATTTATATTCTTTTTTTATTTTTTTTTAAATCGTTTTTAAATTTATCTTATAACTTTCTGTCCTCGGTTATGGTGATTAACCTTTGTATAATGTCCATAAGCATTACAGTTGAAACATTTCGGATTCCTTGTAAAAGAATTGTTGTAACCTTGAACTTGATTATTATTACTATTTCGATATCTCTGAGTATGACTGACTTTTGGTGAATGGGAATTTTGATAAGAATATGATGACGAAGAATTTTTCTGATTTGCTTTCATTGTTTCATATTTTTTTAATACTGATTTTAAATCATTAATAGTATTTGCCTGATATAATATGATTTTATTAGATTCAATATCAGGTATACCGGCTATGGTATATTGAACTATATCACTTTCATGTATATTACCTAAAAAAGCAATTTCTTGTATAGCTAAAACATACTGATGCAATGTGTCATCAACTTTCTTTTTTCGCGTTTGTAATTTTTTATGTATATCAGCACTAGATAATTTATTTACAAACTCTCTTAATAATTTTAATTTCAAATCAGACCATGTGGTTGCATAATTTGTTATTAAGAAAATCTATTGAATACATTTTTGATTTTAAATCTATAAACTCTTTCATTATCCGACCATTGTTCTCATCTTTCATTAAACCTAATACTTTTAATATACGTATCTATTTTTCAGTTTTCTTAATCCTAAAATGACCCCATGCATAAGTACTAACACCATCTTCCCTAACATATCTGTTATCATCTATATAACTTAAAGGTACTTTGTTTACATTTTGAGTATATATTTTATGAATGTATGACCCAAATACTAACATATCATATATCCATAAAATAATTGTTTCTTATATAAACAATCTCAATCTCTGTTTTTTAACACCTTTCACAATTTATTCATTCACAATCTTCTACATCTATTGAATACATTTTTGATTTTAAACCTAAAAACTCTTTGATTATCCGACCATTGTTCTCATCTTTCATTAAACCTAATACTTTTTTATTTTTAAGGGGGATATTATAAGGGTTATCAGGTAAGTATTCGGAAGTATCAAATTTAGTGTCAATATCATTTATAATGTCACTATAGAAATCTTCAGTTTCTATTGATATATAAACGAATCTGTATCCATGTAAGCAAGAAGTACTTTTTCATTATACTTGGGTTTTATATAATCATAGTGAAAGTCGTACATCTTCCACTTTGATAGTGTAATGATTGATGGTATCAGGGAGAATCACCACTGATGAATGAGGTTGTCTTGGTAAAAATTTAATTTGAGATAACTTATTCTGAGAGGCAAAGTGAATTGCCGATATAATCTCAGTCTTAATCTGGCTAAAAAGCCGTACTTGATTTCTAAGGCAATAATTCTGCCAACTAAGCTACGGAGTGTAGCAAATGAAAGACCTTTTGTAAGTTCTACTTCAAGTCTATCTTTTATTCAAAATGTTGTGGATATTTATACAAAATTTTTACATTGTCTCTTATCTCCCTACCTACTTACTTAATAAATTAAAAAAAATATATATTCTAATTTTCTTAATTGATTTCAAAATAACAAAAATTGTATTGACCAATTTATGAAGTTATTTCATAATTCCAAATAATTCCAAAATACATAATTTAAACATAATTTATTTTCATATTACAAAACTTTCATTGCATTTAATTGTATCGTATACCTTAGGTATCAAATTACCATATAAAATAATGCAACATATGCTTCAAGAATTATTTTGTTTTGTTATGTTTATTTTTGAGTTTCTTTCGTAAACATTATTTAATTGTAATCTGATTCTTGACATTGTCGTGTGTAATTCTAAAACCATATGTGAATGCAGTTACTTAATAATTTCGCTTATATTTTAATTGCATCATATGCAACTTTAATTGGGTTAATTTCTTTTTATGAATCATGCAATCTAAATTACATTTATATTGCATATACGCGATTAACGATTCTTATATGTATACGTATTTTGCAATAGTACGATAATAAGGCCTGTTTCAGAAAGTTTTACGACATTTTCGATCTGTTGGGAAATCCATATTATTTATAATAAAAAGAAGAATTTTTATTTTTTGGATCTTTATTATGTAAATTCTTAATTAATAAATAATTACACGTCATAAATTTTTTTTATTTTTAAATAATCTTAACTTATGCTTAACACTAGCCATTAATTTTTGAACAGTTTCGGGTTTGACCTTGCGACTACCTGCGGTCCATAATTTCACGAATTCTTCCATTGTTGTTGCTGCCTGGCCTTCTTTCCTTAAAATATTTTTGATTTGGGCCCAATACCTCTCAATTGGTCGAAGTTCAGGAACATTTGGTGGATTTATATCTTTTGGTACGATGTCTACCTGGTGCTCTGTGTACCAATCCCTAGCTTCTCTACAATAATGACTTGTCGCTAAGTCAGGCCAAAAGATTGTTCCATTCTCGTGGTTTCTTAAAAAAGGCAGTAGCCTTTTTTTTAAACACTCTTCAACATAAATTTTACCCGAAACTGTGCCTTCTGCAAAAAATGGTCTTGTTCGAAGACCACATTGGCAAATTGCCTGCCAAACCAAAACTTTAGGCCCGAATTTTTCAACAGAAATAGTCCTTTCTTCTTCAGGCACCTGTAATCTTTCTCTACCTGAATAAAATTGTGTTCCAGGTAGAGTAGAAAAGTCATACTTGAAGTACGACTTATCATCCATTACCAAACATTTCGAATTTTGTTCATTCCACCATTCATACAGCTTCCTGGCTTTTCTTATTGCTCTCTGTTGCTGTTCTTGCGTTCTTTTTGGTTTTTTCTGCTTCTTAAAAGTTTTTAAACCCGTTCTTTGCTTCATCCGATGTACCGTTGATGCACTTACTCCAAATTTTTTCGCTAGATCACGCACCGATACACTGGGGCTGTTCTCAATGGACCTCAATATTTTAGCCTCTACCTCTTTATCTGTAGAACCCTTTGGCCGACCTGATCTTGGCTTGTCAGTGATTGCCTGATGTTCATTTACTTTTTTTATTGTGTATCGCACCGTATCTACACTAGTGCCTACCTCTGCTGCAATTCGACGATATGACATATCGGGATTTCCTAAATATTTTTCAACAATTTTTTCCTGACTTCTAATCTCTTCGATGACATTTTTACTAATGATATGAAATTTACAAAATTTTTGGTCTTTTATACTTCTAAGGGTAGCAAAAGTCCGCAGGTCGAATTTGAAAATAATTGATAAAGTATCTTCCAAGAAAAATAAATTCAAAAATGTCGTAAAACTTTCTGAAACAGGCCTTATGTATTTAAATCAATATATTTTTTCAATCAACATGATTGTTTAAACTGTAGCGCTCTGTGAATTTTCACTAAGTTCAAACCGTGTTTTAAACATTGCTGAAGATTTCTATAGTGAATTATATAATTTCTTTTTACTGTCAAATCTGTAATTAGTTTGTTGAATTTTGACCTCGGACTTTTTTTATTTTGAGCACAAAACGGTAAATCATTATGTAAATCATGAAGAGATTCAGGATATTCTAAATCTACTTCTAATATATATAACCCGTATCTGAGTTATCTGTAATATTAAGAATATTTATATCTTCAACGTTTTCTACCCATTGAAAATCAGAATATGGTAAAGGTTGTGACATAGCCCAACTGTATAAATTAATTATTTGCATCAACATATTGTACATTAAATATGTATATATATATGTACTTGTTATTCGCTATAGAATGTCTATGCGAACATTGAGTAATTCCACCACGGATACCTTTTTTAATAAAATTATACATATTTATATCGGTGAATAGTTCAAGATTTATTTCAGTATATTTTAACATCGCGTCCCATGATAACCGCGGAGTTGTATAATACTGACAGGGATCCAGTGTATAAATATTTCTACAAACTTTTCTGAAATTTTCGAATACATCTGTTAAAAGCAATACATCTGTTTTTAAATATAACTCTAAATAATCCCAAATGTTTTTACAACCAAATTTTTCCCAAACTTTCTTAGCATGAATGTAATCTTTATCAGAACATTTACTATTTGTTAATTTGCTATCAAAATGTTTTTGAGAAGCTAAACACGTTTCATCTAGACGTCCAAAAGAATTAATGTATTCGTATGGAAATACTCCTTTACGTGTTAATAATCTGAAATTTTCTTCTTCTGGATATAAAGACTTAACTGTTTTCAAATCTTCCGGGGATAAATTTCCTACTAATGAATCAAGACTAGACTGCATAAATCTTACAGAATCTAAAAATCTAAGTTCAATTGTATCAGTTTCATTAACGAAAATTCGTTTTGAAAGTGATACATACAATTCTTTATTTAATGGTATCAAATTTATATCAACATCAATATTTGCTAATTCTTTAACAAATAAGTGACAGTCATAACCAGAAAAATTATGAAAGAAAATTGGGAAAAACTTTGGGACTTGATACCGCAAATTACATTCATTATGCGCTGGACCCCTGTACTTTCCTGTTAAATGACAATGGTCGGCTACTCTTACATTACCTAAATATTTCTTACATATATGACAAATCTTACTACTATGTCGCCTTTTCTCTTTAAAAGCCGTGAGTGGTTCCATTGCTTTCGGGTTCATTATGATATTGTTATGAATATCTAATACATCTTCAACTAGGGACTGCACAAATTTTGCTGGTGAATCCTTTCCTTTATAAATTCTTAGCTTACTCAAGCTGTCGTCATATGAACACTTTATGAAGTATGAGAATGCGCAAGGAACGTGTTGTTGTACATTTGTTGTTGAAGAAATATCTGAATTTGGAATACATGTATCCAATCCTTGTAAAATACATTCAAAATCTGCGTATATAACAAATGGAACCTCTAATTGACCTTCGTATTTCTCAAATTTCAATTCATTTTTTTCTGGTGATGGCATAAGTGTAACAATCTTACTGCATTCATTTTTATGTATATTGTACGCCTTTTCGGTATAAAAATGTTGTATTCCATTGCATAGAAATATCTTTCTACGATGTTGTGTTATTTGAGATTTTATTAATCTTGATATGTTCTTGATCCACACATAATGACTCTTTTCTCCATCTTGAATCAACAATAAATTAATATATATTTTCTCCTCATTCTTTGTACAGTAATACGGTCCTACTATTTTACAGGTATTAAATTGCATTTCTTCACAACCGTATACGTTTATACTAATTTCAGGATTTATGTCTTCAAACTTTGTTATATCTGTTACTTTTAGTGGAAATTCTAGATCATCAAATTCTAATATCATATTGTTTTTTAGAAGAATTGTGTTTGCAGAAATATTTTCAATATTACTTATATGATGAAACTATCAGAATTCTTCTCCACAGGATCTAGAGCTGAAATTATTGCCCATTTGAAACAGTATTCATCTGTATTTTTCACATTAATACAAGCATGTTTACGTGATATTGATGTTGGTAACGGTAAATACTGAGAACCTGTTATTGGTCTGTACTTATTAATGTTGATTTCAAGATGGATTATTCTTATAAGAGTCCAGCCACTATCTCGTTCTTGGAATTCTTGCATTTTTGTGTGAATCTTATCGATCATTTCTTCATATGCAGACGACATCTCAGTTTCATTCCTAACGATTATCATTTACTGGAATGATTTAACTGAAGTTGTTATTTTATCATCATCATCATCATTTTCTTTTGTTACTTTCATATATTCTGCAAAAAGTTCTATGTTGAATTTGACAGATGAGTGTTTTTTCCAGTTGTTTTTTTAATGTGTCTATAATAAGATCTTTTTCCGTCTTTAGAAAGTTAAGAGGATCCAGATTTCCTTCATTCTTATTTTCATAATTCAGTGTTTCAATTCGTTCTTCAAAGCTGGTTTTTACTACCTTCAATTGATCATTAACTGGTTCAGCCGCTTTTATTTTATGTAAATTTGTTCTAAGATGGTAACTCCAGTCCTTACTTAAAATTTCTTAATTACATGTTTGACATAAAATTTTTTCTGATGATGATGTTGAAGGTTGAGCATGAATATCATTAGAAATAGCATCAACTGAAGACACTTTATGCTGGGTTCTCATATGCGTTAGTAGATTTTCTTTGCGTGTGAAGCTCTTCTTGCAAATGCTACAAATTTCGAGGTCACCATGAGCTGATTGGATATGTCTTTTCAACGAATTTTTGAATGCAAATCCATTTCCACAAATTTCACATATAAAACTCTTTATTTTGTAGTCTATGTAAATTAATTTTTTTTAATTTTAATAAACAATTTGAAACTGAATGTTTTAATATATATTTTTTTTCTTTATTTTTTAAACGCAACTTTAAGCTTTAAAAAAAATTAATTAAACACTTTGAATCTGAATAAATTTCAATATTCCTTTTTAAGACTTCAAACTTTATAAGAAAATTAAATAAACACTTTGAAATTTCACGATAGACTGATACCGTTTGAAGAAATTGTCTCCATTTATAGGCAAAAATCTTATCCCCACCCTTTTTCAACTGCTTACAAGTGCTTTTTTATCCATAAATCCCTCTGGGCGGCCTGAACGTGGTTTGTCAGTTAACGAAAGCTCTTCTTTCAAACGTCTGATAGTATTTCGAACAGTGCCTTCAGAAGTTTCTACCTGCCTAGCAATCCACCGATAGGATTGTTCAGGATTTTCAAGATATTTTTCCGCAATTTTTTTTCTAACTTCTAAATGTGACGATGACATTTTGAGAACTAAAATAATTTTCACAAAAGTGGCTTTTTATAACAAATTAGGATGCAGGAGGTAATGTGTATTTAAAATTTGAGAAGAGATAGAGGGATAGTTTTTAAAATAGAAGGCATCGAAAATGCGTAAAGACTTTCGCGCACAGTCCTTATATATATATAAGTATAACAGTGCAAAACATTGTCTGCATTTAATGGCCCCTATTATGCTATTCGTATCACTTTTTGATCACTATCACGAGATGTATCACTTAAATTCAAAAGAGGTATTACAGTATTCATGTGATACTATAATATGAAATTCTAAATAAAAACGTTAACACTGTTAGTTGACGTTTAATTCGTTTGAATATTTTTATTTATTCAAAGTTTAAGTGTGATTTAAAAATAAAATTTACTAAAGTTTTAAACTGTTTTCTGTTAGGAATTTTCTTGCTTTTGTGAAAAAAGTTTATATTATCATAAAAAGAAGTAAAATTTAGTCTGAATGTATCTTTTTTTTCTTATCTTTTGTTTAAACTCATCATCTTCACTTTGATTTTTTCCGTGATTAAATAATCACCTGAAACAGATAAAATGACAGTTCTATGTGAATACCAGAATAGCACAAATAATCGATTTTGTGATATTCACCACTTGTCGATGTTTATCACTTAAATCGAATACGGTAATACCATATACGTAAGATCACATCACATAACAAGTGATACGACTATCAGAATAAGGGCCAATATTTGCCTTACACGTCCTAATGTGACCGGCAAATTCAATTCATCTTTTATCTTTCAGCGTTGTCTCATTTACATTTTAAAAAAATTGTTTCTTGTTTCAATTTAAAAAAAAAAAAAAATTATTGCAAACAAACTTCCAAATGTTTTTGTTTTTTGAGATATTGTTTTTGTGTTTAAAACATTAAAAGCAAATTTTTATTTGTAAATAAAATTTTTAATAGAAAACTTTATATCTAAGTAATGTAAAAATATATGTATGTAATTGAAAAATTAAAAACAAAAAAATATTTATATATAAAATATTTTATCATTAAATTTAAAAGATTCAAAATAAACCATTATTAAAAATATTCTTATTATGAATTCAAAAAAAGAAAAAAAAAATCGTATACATTATAAAATAATTGACATTCTAATTAGACAAATAAGCAAAAATTAAACAAAAAATTGTACTTAAATAGAAAATAAAACAAATTTAATATAAATTTCAAATACATATGTTAATTTTTTTTTATGTTTAATGTTTAATTAGTTTTCAAAATTACTTATTTTACCAGAGGTTATGTAAATAAATTAAATTTTTAAAAAATATTTTTCAAATGTTCAATTGCATAAATAAAATTCTTTAAACATAAATAATATTGAAGATTGGAATATTAATAATTTTTCATAGAAAGAAAAAGAAGAAAATTTCAATGTTCTGAAAACGAAACATGTACATATATCTATGTATATGTGTAAGTATGTATTCGTTTTACGTATGGTAAACATGTATGTATGAATATTAAAACATGAATAGAAATTTAAACATTGATAAAATTGAACATTATTCTATGTACAATATTGCCGAATGTGTAATTGAATTTATGAAAATTGAATTGAAATTTTTCACTTTAGTAAAGTAAGTATTCAAGAACAACTGTATGTATATTTAATGCATTATGTTCATTTGATTAAAATAGGTAAGTAAATTTATTATCAAAAAAACTGTATTTTTTGATAAAACATTGTACATATTACTTAGGAATTATAAATAACTAGCTGGCTCGGCAGACGATGTTCTGCCTTTTCGTTTATGTGTCGTTTATTGTTTTTGAATTTTTGATTAAGGTTGCTTAGATTGAAATGCCGGCATATATTGAATCATTCAATGCTTTGTAATGAGAACATCGCAGTGTGACTTAACAAAATATGTAAATATCAAATAACTTTACTACAGCGCCACCTATCGGATGCTGGCATAGCTATGAACCATCGTCTTGACAAAACAAATACATACCTATATTGTGTGAATATGACTTCAATTGGTCAAGTCGTTTGGAAGTTACACGAAAACAAACATCGCACACAACGATTATATACCAACACGTCATACACATAACAAGGCAATGTAAATATCGTAGTGACCGTTAGCATTTTGACGTCATCCTGGTCGTTTTATATGAAACAAATGAATAAAATTAAAAAAAAAAAAAAAAAAAAATTATATGCTCAGACGACCTGAGTGACGTCACAAAACAAATGAAAAAATTTATTTACATTGCCTTGTTATGTGTATGCCGTGATATACCAAAGATTGATATGAATATGTGTATCTTCAAAAATGAATCGTTGCTTTGTTGATGCGATGCTGATGCTTGTCACAAATTCAAAAATGCAACGCAACTTTTATGATGCGTTGTCACATATTCAAAAAAGCATCGCATCAAATCAAGTACTCGAAATTCCTTGTAATATTCAGCTGTCATGTAATAGCGTTGCATCGCCAACTAACAACTTTGCGTTGTCATAGCAACAAGTAATGTTTTCGCACCACGAACAAAAGAACATTAGCATCACCAAAGCAGCGATTCATTTTTGAAGATACACTATTTTACTTAAAAAAGTCATAAAATTTATTCATCTTTATTAAGGTTTATGATTTTCTTGTAAAACTAAAATTAGATTTTGAATTTTCATTAAATTAAGTTAAATCAATTTAATGAAAATATTTATACAATACGAGTTTAACATAAATTTTATATATATATGTTTGTATGTATGTAAATGTACATATTTGTACAGAAAGATGAAAATCTTTGAAATTTTGTAATTTTCGACTTTAAACAAAAATATTTATGTTTTTTTCTTCAAGAAAAGTTCTTGTGTTAATACAAAAATGATTTTTTTTTTACGTTTGTTATGTTTTGAAAATATTTTACAAATAAAGAAAAATAAAATAGGAATTAAGAAATAAATTTTCAAAACTCTTAATGCCTATTAAGTGTATATTAATCGAATTTTTAATGCACATTAGAGAACAATAAATAAAATTTATTATTGTTTTTGTTTAGAAATTTTACATTAGTTTTATTTTTATTGTAAGATTACGTTAAAACTTCTAACGACTAAATTTCTTTTTGTTTCGTTTTTCTATCAATTTGTTTTATACAAAATGTGATTTCTATAATATAATACAACATGTGGTATGAAAAATAAAGATATAAAAAAATTATGTTTCTTATCTCAAAATATCGATATTTGAAACCTTCGCAGAAAACATTTTTCAACCTTTTTGATTAATTCGAAGTTCATGTGTGCTGCTTGTTTTTAACCCATACATTTTTTTTCTTAATTCGAATTTAATAAATGAATTTCAAGTCACCATTATGTAAGGAATTTTATAGAAAGAGAATTCAAAGTCAATACTTTTACTTTTTTACTTTTTTTCTGAAAAAAAAAAAAAATGTATGACATAAACGTAGCCAGAAATAAACTTAAAATGATAAATTTAAAGTGTAGCACTTTAACAAATAATGTTCTTTTCTCTTCCTTTTTTTTTTTTGCCTATTTCTACGAAATTTCAATCAAATAAATTTTAAATTAATGTTTATTCGAATTTTGTGTAGCTAATAAAATTGATTTCGTATATAAGTAGGATTGACAGCAACACGTGCTTATAAAATTAATGAAATTTAAGTAGGTATGTATTTATTCCTATTACATAAAATTTTCAAATTGTCTTTTTTTGCTATAGCAATATTGTCAACAATCTATATGTATAACGATATTGTTGTGTGAGCATAAATTTTATTTTTAAAGAAAATAACAAAATCTTATTCAAAATAAAGAAAATTTACTTTGAAATTATGCAAAAATATCATTTTCTCCCAGGATGTGAATGATGTGCATTGTAATGTAATGTAAGTAACATACAATATGCAATACAATGCAATGTAAAATGTGGTTATATTCCACGTGTAAAGCATCAATTGTATTCTGATAAATATTAATGTGTGGTTTACTTACATTTTCTGTAAAGAAAAACTATATAATGTAGCTACAGAATATTTCAGTTCAGTAAAAGGATATTATAATAGTTCAGCTTTTAAATAAAAATTCATTCAGGTATTCTATGTAATATGATATAGCGTTACGTTATGAATTTATATTATTTTTTTTTCAATTTAATATAATATTCAAGAAAGGTTAAAAGTTGAGCAGGTGTGAAGGTGCAAAAAGATATGGTTGTTTACCATGATATTATTGTATGTTTTATATTCATATGTACTTTAGTATTCTGGTATTAGTTTTATTTGAAGAAGAATTAATTTATATATAATAAAAAAAGAAAAATTGAAACAATTTTTCAAGTTAACATGCTAGGGTAACACTTTTTATTTCTTCATTATTTACTTGTCTTGTGATAAAAAATTTGCATTTTATTTAAATTTAAAAATTCAAGAGGAAGTTGGGACTTAAGTATAATTACCAGAAATCACTTAAGTAGTCAATGAGAGAATAATTATCCTTTCGAAAGATGTATTTTTAAAAAATAATTGAAATACCAAATATTTTAAAATTTAATTTTATTTTTCAGTTTAAAAGTTTTCCGAATTTTTCAATAATTCTTTGATCTTTTAATCTGATAATGGTAAAATTTAATATATATATATATACTGTATGTGCATATAGGTACATGAATGTATGTATATTAATTGTGTAAATATTAAAGGTAGGTGATAAAAAGCTTATGTTGCATTTAAAACTTTGAAGCATAAAAGATGAGAATGTACATACATATTTTAAAATTTCAGAGTGGTTTTTTTTTTCTAAAATTTTGGTAGCAATATAACATAAGGTAGAGTTCAGATAATTTATAAAAAAATAAAGTTATTTCTGTTTTAAAAAACAGTTAAGCAGATTAAAACAAACAAACAGAAAACAATTACTATGTAGTGAGAAAACTTTCAATTTTCAATAATTTTTAAACTTTTATTTTAATCCACTGAAAAAGGTTATAAAAAAAGAAATATTTTTTGAAAAGATTCTAAGGAATTTTCAACTAGAGAGGGTTTTTTACAGGGCCGGCGCAAGACTAGGAGTCGCCCGCCTGCAAGTCTGAGTTGGGCGCCCCAACTCAAAATTTATATAATTTTAATTATTTATTTAACTTTTTGATCTAAGAAGCAAAAAAAAAAAAAAAAAAAAAAAACTCCCCTCTGGTACTAAGTGGAATCAAGGGGCGCTCTTACGTTGTCGAATTGTATTCATTTAATGGCGCTCGCCTGCAATGCAGACGTTGCAGGCCCGCTTTCGCCGGCCCTGGTTTTTTAAATTGTTTTTTTTTTTTAAATGGACTTGTAGTATAATTCGAAACTATGTATGTACCTATGTAGTACATATACTAATTGTGTCTTTGAAAGATTTCGATGAAAACATTTTTTAGCAATTAATTTTTTTTTTCTTATTTTTAGGTTTTATTTTCGTTTTTTATCTTATTATATTCGCGTTAGGTAGAAGAGATCCTTACTAAAAACAATAATGATTGAATCATTAATTTATACTTATGTATATGTGTGTAATTTAATAATAAATTTTTATTATTTAAAATAAAATCTGTTTTAAGTACATGTATAATTTTATTTCAAAAGAGAAATATTATGAAATTAATAAATTTTATTGACGACAAAGTGCTTCAAATGAAAAAGAATGCTATAAATGTATTTTATGCATAACTAGTAATATATCACAATAAAAGAAATTCAATTATGAAGATTATTATTATTATTATTATTTTTTTTTTTTTTTTTGACAAAAGTGAAAAGTAGGTGTCTATTAATTTTCGATTGATGCTTTTTTTTATATTTTATTTTTCTACTGAATTCAAATTAATGTTGACTTTAACATTAAATACAGTTATATTGTCAATATAAATTATATATTGTAATATAATGGAAAAAAAATTGAATTCATTTCTTAAAAGAAATTCAAGATGTTACAAATTGAAAATTTTGAATGTATTTTTCCTTCTATTTTTACAGTATAAAAATAATATGATACTCATATACATATACGTACTTTACTAAATTATGTTACTTTTAACCAAATTATATTATTTGAATGTTTAATTAATTTGATATATTCGAAATGATACTCGTGGGTGAGTAAAAGGAAATTTTATGTGATTTTATTTTGTTCTTTTCAGAAAAATGTGTAGGAGCAGAACAGAAAAACAAAAAACAATAAACGTATATAAAAGACCATGGTAAAGTACAAAGATAGTGATTTGTTATTTTGCAAATTTCGAATATACATATTTCAATTTTTAACGTTAGTTTGAGTAATTTATTTAAAAAAAAAGAATATAAATTCGATTTTCTATATTTTTTTGTCGTTAATTTTTTTTTTTAAATTTTTGTCTGTTTGAAAATCTCAAAACCAATCTAAATTTTTGTTTGTTTTATAACGACTTTATTTATTATATTTGAAAATGTGTTCTCAACATGTTGCTATGCGATTTACACGTGATCGTTCAAGGAAATTTTCCACACTTGAAATTTTTCTTTTTAATAAATTTTCAATATTAAAAACTCAGTTGTGCTTTTTAAAGTGAACAACAAGTGGATTTTTTCTTACACGTGGAAATTAACTTTTTCAGTGAATTTTTTATCGCTAAAATTCACTTTTTGAATTCTTCTTTAATGAAAAAAAAAAAACGCTTATTCCGCGTTTTTAAATCATTAAGAAAACGTTAAATATTTTTTGTTAAAAAACGATTAAATAGTTTTCGAAAATTCCTAATATCATTTGACCTATTTAAACGTATATATACGTTATACATATTATGTCCTATGAAAGTGAGTTTTTGAATTCTAAGCTTTTCAAATTCGATTGTGAATTGTTTAGAATAGAAATTATGATATTTCTTAGCACAAATATTGGTTAAAATTACAAATATTTATTAGAATTTCAAAAAAAATGACGATAAAGATTTTTTTTTTTTAAAATTAAAATACTTAATTTTAAAAAAAAGCGGTATGTTCATACCATAACCAATAATTCTTATAATTTTCATGGTCAAGGTCTTGTAAACATTCATGAAAAGCTTCTGATATTATTATCAAAATTTCCCTTTTTCCTTTACGCATGCGATTTAACTTTTTATCGTTTTTTGTTCCACAATAAAATAAAATCCACATTGCATATTTAATTTTTGCAAAATAAACAAAAAAATATAGAAATTTTTTAATAACATTTCATTCAGATTTTATCTAGATGAATTCTTGCAATTTTATTCAGTTATTCGGTTTACTTTATCGTAAAAAGACGTATACTAAATAAGAACTTGTATTTATATACATATGTAAGTTCGGATTAAATATTTTTTTTCTTATCAAATTATAACTGTTTTTTATTGTTTTAAAAAATTAAACAAATATTTTTTTTATCAGCTAGTACTTGAATATTTTTTTATATTTAATTTTAGCATTTTAGCTAGTTTTCGCTTACGAAATGATGCGGTGGTGCGTATGTGTATAAAATTTGCAATTTGAATTAAATTTGTTTGTTTTTTAAAATCATTAATCATAATTAGTAATTATCAGTTTTAATATTTTCGCAAAAGTATTTCAAATCAGTAAGAATAAGTGATTGAATGCATTTGTGTGCTTTTTTTTTTTTTTTGAATTTTTGATAATAAACAATCGCGCCAATAATAAAATGTGTTTATGATCATTTTTTTTTTTTGTTTAAATGGAAAATTGATACTGTTGATCGTTAAAAGTAATTCAATTATTAAAATATTAAATTTATTTTGATTAATAATTTTAGCATATTGAAACTTTTTTTAAAAATATTCAACAGTTTTATTAATTCATAAATTATTTATGATTAATTAAAAAATAAATAGGTACATAGTTTTATTTTTAAGTGATTATTGTAAGAAATATTTAAATAAGAGAATTTCTAATTACCAATTAAAATATTGTAAAAATATTTATTGATAATAATTTATGGGTGATAAAATATGTTTAAGTGATAATTTTAAAAAATTTACATTTCTAACAGCATAATTTATTAAAATAATAAACTTTTTTTTTACTTTCAATTGTGGAAAATTTGTTTACAGAGATATTTTTTGTTTTCATTTTTTTAATAATTCTGTTTAAATTGTGTGCAAAATTATGATGAAAGAAATGTTTTATATTTTTAAAGAAAAGATCTAAATCTAAATCTAAATCTAAAGATTCTTCAATATTGTCTTCCTTTTTTTTATGAATAATTAGAATGTGTGTTTTTTTTTTGTAATATAGTGAAAGCGGTGAAAGTGATTAGAAATTAAATAAATTAAACACAGAATATGATCTAAGAAAAATAAAATTGAAAAATTTTCGAAGATTGTATCTCACATTAAATTGAGTATTTGAGGAAAAATTAAAATATCAGGTATGTAAAATTATTGTTGTTGAGACTTTGATTGAAGCCAAAATAAAAAATGAAAAATCCTGCACACAGAAAAGTAATTAAAATAGTCACTAGTTGATGATCACAACTTTTCCTTTCTATAAATTTTGAAATTTTCGTCCCTATTTTATTTAGTTCCTTGATTTTTCACATTTTGTTTTTACAAAAATATATCTACGGCAAATTGATTTTAATCTTAACAAAATAATGCGCATTTTCAAAATTTTCACAAGATCAATTGAAAATAACTTAAGTTTCAAAATTTCAATGCACATTTATTACAATTAGTGAAATTTTATTATCTTGACAGATTTTATTATTTCCTTGAAAGATTGTCAGTCAATATTGTTATTTATAAAACAAACAAGAAATCTTTTAAGATAAGTTGTTTTTTATAGAGAGAAATTGACATACAATGGTACTTTCAGTTTATATAATTTTCCACATTAGATTGACATAAATCAATTATCATATGTATTTTTAAATATTTTCAATTTATATGAACTATCAATTACAATCAATTCAAAAACAAAAAAAGCATTCAATTTGTACAATTTTCAAGTATTCAAGAATCAAGAGATTCAAGGCTATCTGCATACAATGAAAATTTTGTTTATGCAAATTATTATTTTTATTTTATTGTTTTAAATATGTTTGGGTTTTTTTATAGATTTTCTATTGTACAATTTATACAAATAAAATTTTAAACAACTCTTGAAACATACAAAATAATATACATATATTTTATTTTTATTGAAGGCCTTACAATGATTATTTTGTTGTTGAAAAGACATCCTTGTAACAAAAACGAATATATTCTTACGGAATTTAAAAAAAATACTTTTTCTAACTTTTAGCACTATTAAAGAAAACATATTTCTGCTTCTACTTTTTTATTCATTAATTTTGAGATTAGTAAACCGTACTTTAAATAAATGACAATTATGATAAAAATTTTCATATGAAATTTCGTTAAAATAAACAAATTATGATAAGTACTTCTATTATTTAACACGCTGTAAAATAATAATGAAATGTAAATTATTAATTAATTGACAATGCAATATAATATTCTGAAGAATAGTGACAAAGTATAATTAAATAATTTTAGTACATATTTAATAAAGTAAACTAAATATGTATATACACAAAAATATACATTTTCTTGATAATTATCATGGTTGCGCTAACTAATTTTTTTTTTCTATTTATTTAAAACATTTTCTCATAAAAGTAATAATTGTATGCAAACACGTCTGATACGTCATTGTTAATAAGAAATTTAATTACTTTCTTAGAATGTGCACAGTTTTTTTTTTCTTTTAAATGATATTTATTTTTCATTAATTTAACTTTTGATTTAATTCAACTTTTAAAAGAATTTTGTGTAATATAAATATTACAAAAAATATGTACAAGTATGTACAATTGTACATACATACATGTTAAAACTTTGCTGGAAAAGTTTAAATGTAATGAAAACTTTCAATTTTTTTTTTTTTTCATCATTATTATTTCATGTTATTTTTAAATATTAAACTTTTTTTTTTTATTAAATAAAAAACTAATTAAAAAATAATGAAATTAAATTTTTCTGATACCCATCATGTGGTAGTTGGAAATTTTTATTTAAATAAATATATTAACAAAAATGATGTTAATATTTTCAACCTTTTTGAACTTTTAAGATTTTTTTAACGGATGAACCTGTGGTATTTTTATAAAAATACGAATTGTAAAGAGTTATAACTTGTTTATTATGTATTACGAAATAAGCAGTTATTATTTTCAAATTTTAAAAGTATACGTTTAAATAAAACCAAATTATCTATGTATTGAAAATGGTCTTAGAAATATGAAGGGTGTAAAATCAAAGGCTATCTCCCAATTTAGTGTTTTTGAGATATTATCAAAAAACTGTTGCTTTCAAATGCTTATAAAACAAGCTTTGTTTTCCAGTATATTATAGTAAATACAGTATGTTTAACTTTTTAACAAGTTTTTTGTCCCAGTTATTTATTGTTTTGCCAATAATTTGTTTTAAATTTTGGAGATTGCCGATTTTGATACTACACCCTTCATATATGTATTTGTATTATAAATTGAAATTTTATTCATGCTCAATTTATTCTTTTTTCTCTTTCAAATGTTCACAATGTAAGAAATTTCAGGGTGTATTTTGTTCATAATTTAGTAAATTAAAAACATTTTCGTTATCCTTCAAAGTTTTGTAAGTTTTTAGTACCTACTTTGAAATGTTTTCTAATTTTTTAGAATGATTTTTGTTTCAAAACTGAAAATTAAAAATGTGTCAAAGATACTTACGTAAACCTATTAGAATTCTTCTATACTATACTTTACACAAATGATAGAATTTCTATGACTTAACACTTTGAATTGTAATACATTCAATAAACCTTAACTAGAGTGACTTGTGAGTTCATAATTACCAATAGAAAAAAAATCAAACTTAATAGTTCTGTAATCGATGATATGTGCATGTCTAAAATACAAATAACAAACAAGCTGATCCAATTTACACTTTCTGCATTAACTCTATGTTATGTATTTACTTCCCTTTTTTTTTGCTAGATTATATCAAACAGAAAAACTACAATAAAAACTACAGATGAATTTACACAATGAGAAATTGTTTGTTTGTGTTTCGATCGAATAGAAAAGAATAAATTTTTAATTAAATTTATCAAGTAAATAATACAATGGCAGGTATTTCAATTCTCACACATATTGTCTGATATTAAAATTGGTTTTTAGAATATTTTATTTACATTTTATACAAATAGAAATACACCTTTAGTTTTAAATTGATAATAGAGTAATTTCATGCTAATGACAAAATATCTAGTTTAAAAACAAAAGAAAACAAATAAATCATTTTTATATGGCAACAATTTTATTAAATTTACTTTTGCAAGAGAACACAATATAAATGCAAAAAATTTAAATGATTTAATTCAAACAAAACATATATACTTTTATGATTTGTGAAAAAGTTGAAAAAATATCTATTTATCTGATTTTACACAGAAATTAAAAAAAAAAATTCCAAAGAAAAAAATATACATATTCAAATTTTACATATTATTTTTCTTTTTTCATTTTTTGTCGTGTCTGTCGTTTACATATTTTTTACACCACGTTTATGAAACACCCACGAAAAATAAAACAGCATATTATGTGTTATAATACATGTTATAGAATTTTCTGTGAAATATAGTTTTAATTGAAAATAAAAAAATAATTTTTTTATTCACAAAAATTCTGTTAAATATCAACAAATGGTATGTGATCAAAATTTGATAATAAATAAATAAATTAGACATTAAAAAAATATTTTCATTCAATAATATATATGTTAAATAAAACTGTACAGAAATTTATGATTTCCAAGAAAAATAAAATGACCAAATATCAACAACAAGAAAATGGTGTGAAAAAAGAAAATTATAACACTTTAATACAAAATTTTTTTGATAAACAAAAATTTTTGATTTTCATTTCCAAATTGACTTTTGTTATTCAATGACAAAAATAGAATTTGCGTGAATATCAATCAAATTACATGGACGATATTGTCATACTGTCTGTATATATGTTTTACACAGTAAACGTACAAAAGTATAATATACGTAATTCTACACAAGCCATATGACTTTTATATTTTTGTAATAAAAAAAAATCCTTAAAAAATTCTGATAAATAATGTCGATTTGACTTTTCATTGTTTAGTATTCAAATGAATTTATTTAATTATAATATTTCATGTGGTGCTCTTTATTATTGTCATTGGAATTCCAATAAAAAATAGTCTTTTATTTTTAAATTACCTCAAAAGTATTTTTAAGTTCACATTCCTTCAAAAAGGATTACAACTTCCATACTCGTACATATTTTTTTAAAGAATTTTTTTTTTACATAGTCATTTTATATTTTTTCGGAGATTTTTTTTCCACATTAATTTAATAAAGAAAAATATTTTCTTCTTCTTTTTTTTTTCCGACTAAAATTGTGTTGATCTTGGAACATATTTTTCAATTAAGATAAAAATAAAAATACCATTTTTTCTTCATTTCTATATATATGTAATTTTTTTTGTTCACTTCAATAATTGAATGTTTTATTATCCTTTTTCATGCAAACAGTCATCATATAATAATCTTTTCACCAGTAAAAAAACTAAGTCGAAAGGACATTCATAAAATTAAGTTGCCTGAAAAATACTTGACCTAAAACTTTTACAAACACAAATTGAAAATTTATTATTATATTTTTCTTTTTATTATTTCATTTTCATTGTTGGTTTATTTTAAAAAAAAATTCTGATGAATTAAAATGAAAAAAAAAAAAAACAAGTTGAGAGATTGTGGGAGTTTTGCTTGAAAAGAAAAATTTTTAGTTGAAAATCTTTTCTGTGTGCAGGCAAAAAATAAAAATTATATTCTTTTATTGTTTAATTTCGCTATAAAAAAAATTATGTAATTAAAATAGAAATTAAATTGATTTTTTTATTTTCAGATAAAAAAAAATAATGAAAATTTAATTTAGTGTGTATTCTGAATATACAGGAAGATTTTTTAGTGTAAAACAAAAAATGGCGATAGTGTATTAATTAAATTAATAAATTTTGTTAAGATTTAAAAATAAAAATAATATATAAAATCTAAATTAAAAAAAAGCATATAAAATGAATGATTTTATAAGTCCAACAGTGGATAATTTTAATTACAGTGATTACAGTACATACGTTTATTATGATTACCCAAATGCAACAAATGCAAGGTAAGATTTATGGTATAGTTTTCTTCACTAATTTACCAGATTTATCTGTTTTGCCATTTTAAAGTCTAACTTAATCCTTGTGATTTGAAATTTAACGAGTAAACTGATTAATTTTTACTGTTTTGTATTTATTTTTTATTCTGGCAACCTGAAGAATTTAAGTATTCAAAATAAACTCTGTTTTTAAACTTCTAGTTTGGCTTAAAACTACCACTGTGAAAACGAGCATCATTGGAAAAAAAAATGTATTTTTCGTTTTCTCTTCCTATATTTACTTCATTTAATACTTTAATTAATGTCATCAATCCTTTTTTTCCTTTTCGATCATGATTCATCAAAAAATAGTAAATAGTAATCACATTTACAAAAATTATCGAGAAAAAAAAAACGATAATGTACGAAAAAATTAAACGAAAAAAAAGTAAGAACACATTTTGTGGGCGTGTGAAAATTGTGTATTACAATTGATTAAGTTAATGAATTGTTCTGTCCTTGAACTTAAACTTATACAGTATTGATGAGAATATCTTTGAATATTTTAATCACATTAACAAACAAAAATTTCTTTTTATGAAAATAAAAAAAAAGTGCTGATTAATTCTTGTCCAAAATTTTCTAATTAAATTAGATGACAGAAATCATTAATCATTTATCGATAGACTTAATAAAATTTTCCTATTATTTCGAAATTTTGTTAATAATAATTTTTTTTTTCAAATTAAATTCATAATTACGAATTTTCACACAACAAATCCTTAAAATTGATTTTTTATCATAAATTTTTATGCATAGACAACAGTTCTTTGCTTTTAATCCTTTTTCTGTATCTTTTTTTATGTTATTATTTTTTTCTTTACCTTGTCCTTTTTAAAAAAAATTTCTTACAAAATTAATTTTATTTTTTTTATTTTATTTTGAATTTAAGTTATGTGGAGGAGAGTAATATGTTTATTCTGCCATGGTGGCGTCAAGTATTATGGACTATACTTTTCGGTGGAATGGTTATTGTTGCCACTGGTGGTAATCTAATAGTAATATGGATAGTTTTAGCTAATGAGAGGATGAGGACTGTTACAAATTATTTCATAGGTATGTCATTATTTTTTTTCCAAGTGTATTATTTTATAAATGAATTCTTATACACGTGTATAAACGTACCTGTACATAAATATATTTATAATTAAATTTTAAAATATATATCATAATAAAATTTACTTATAAAATTCACATGATAATTTGTAATGCAATTAAATTTGTGCAATGTACGTAAAATTATCTTAAATTTATTTTATTTCTATTTTTTTTTAAGCTGATAAATTTCCAACATATTTTTTGTTACATATGAGAGAGCGTTTTAGGTTTATGTGTTCAATTTAAAATTTTTTTTTTTTTTATCTCCAACAAGTATTTTCTACCTTAAAATGTAAACACACATAAATGTTTCTTTTTTTTTTTTTTTGTTTAAATTTCAGTAAATTTGTCAATAGCTGATGCCATGGTTTCAACACTCAACGTTACATTCAATTATATTTACATGTTAAATTCTGACTGGCCTTTTGGGAGACTTTACTGTAAAATATCACAATTTGTTGCCATTCTCAGTATATGTGCGTCCGTTTTCACATTAATTGCAATTTCAATAGATAGGTATGATTATATGAAATACATGTAGGTACATAAACATACATATGTATATGTCATTTTGTATACCTAGAATATACATATTTATTTAATTTTATTTTTTATCTTCATATTTCATCATAATTTTATTTTATTTTTAACGAAAAAGAAAAACAACAACAACAGAGCTTTCGATGTTGTAAACATTATTTTTTCCGAGTATGTGATATTTATTTAATTAAAGCATTTAATCCGAGCAATAAGAATAAATTTAATAATAAAAAAAAACATTCATGATTGAATTAAAAAAAAAATACCTCAACTATAAATATAAAATTTTATTTATGTATTTATAAAATCTATCTACGAAATATAAAATATTGTAAAATTGAAACAAAATTCGTGTGAAATTGAACTGTTGAACTATTTAATAAAAAATAAATTGAAATGTACTTAAAACATGAAATATATATTTACGTAAATCAATTAATTTTGAATTTATGTTGTAAAAAAAGGATATTGCCAATTACTATTTTTGGAATAAAATACCGAAAACGATTTTTACAAAGGATTAAATACATATTACTTATACGTTGTTTTTTTTTTTTAATATACAAAAAGACAAATGATTTATGGTTTGTGTTGTAAGCAGAAACTTTTCGTCCTTTTATATAAATTGGAATTTTTAATATAAAATATTTTTTTTTTTGTGATTAAAATTTATAAATAATAATAATAATAAACTCTTATTATACCAAGGAAAAATTAAAAAAAAAAAAAAAACAAAAACGAAGAAGGAAAATGTAGCAATTTTATTTTTTATTTTTTCAAAAATGTGACATTTTTATTATTCATTTCGATAATGCATTTTATAAAATTTAAATTCTCGCCCATATTATAGAACATATTGTGTGTGGTATTTATTGATTATATTCTACATCATAGTCAAAATATCAATAACATTGGAAATTGCTTTCGGTTTTTTTTTGTTTTTTTGTTTTTATGTTAAGCTATTTTATTTTGTTTTTTTTTTATATTTTATGTTCTATCGTTTTTTTAGATATATGGCCATTATGAATCCACTTCAACCAAGAATGGGAAAAAGAAGTACATTAGCAATAGCTGCTATAATTTGGATATTTTCCATTGCTTTATCATGTCCAATGTTAGTATTTTTTACCACATTTAATGTTGTATTAAAAGATGGTGATGTCAGAATTGTATGTTATGCAGAATGGCCTGATGGTCCAACCAATCATTCTTTACAAGAACATGTGTAAGTTATATTTCATTTTGTAATATTTTTTTTTTTTAAAGGAATTTTCTTGGCATTTTCTTTAATATAAATTTTTTAAATTTAGATAAATTGCTTTTATGTTGAACATTTTAATTTTATTTTTATTGTAATCAATTTAAAAAGTATTAAAAATGAATTTGTATATACAGTATGTAAAATTCGTGTTTGTATATTCGTTTGTTCTTTAAAAAAAAAATCGCATAATGTAAAGCAAATGTGACTTCTGGTGAACGTGTCTTGATACGAAGTATAAAAAGTATACCAGGAAATATATTAGTTATACATATTTCAATTCATCGTCCTTGAACAAAATAAGAATTTAATATATTATTTCATACAATTTTGTTTTGAACTGTGTCCTTATGTCAGGATTTTTTTTATTAATACCAAAATAATGTTTAATTTTTTTTTCTTTTCAAATTTATTCAGGTATAATGTGATTTTTATGTTTTTAACATATTTTCTACCGATTGGTTCGATGACCTATACATATGCTAGAGTTGGTGTTGAATTATGGGGATCACAAAGCATTGGTGAATGTACACAGAGACAATTAGAAATTATAAAAAATAAAAGACGAGTAAGTAAGATTTTATTGTCAATAAAATAGCTTTTATATTATGCTTTTATGAATGTCCAAAGAATTTGAAAAATTAGAACTAGAAAAATAAAACATAAAAGGAAACTTGTGTTTAAACTATTATCAAATTTTCGAAGTTAATTTCGAATTTTCGAAATTGTTCAAGAAATTTCAAAACAAAATTATAAATTTCGTAGAAAGATTAAGTAAATAAATAACATTTCAAATTATCTAAATTTTTGAGTAAACTAAAAAAATACCATAACATATTTTTGTGCACAAGGATATGTCCTTTAAATTTAATGAATTTGAATATTTTTATTTAAATTTAGATTTTTCTTTTGTTATTTTTAAAACTTATTAAGTGGAAAGCTTTCATATAAACTTAACATTATTATGATCTCAATTACATAAAATATGATAGAATAAGAAAAAAAGACAAACTAACAACTACAACTAAATTCTTTAAATACTCGTATGTAGCATATTTTTAAGAAAATGAAAGGATGATCAAATTGTATTTTTTATTATTTGTTTTTAAGTATATAATGAAATCATATAAGGGTAATTTGAAAAAATGCTTTAATATTTTCCTTCAAACCACTTGATCCTTTAGAAAATTTCAATAGGCTTGTGTGTATTCTGTTTCTTTTGAACTTTTCACTTTGAAATTTTTCAAGAAAGAATTTTTCTAAAAAGTAATCCTTCACAAAATAGCATTATTTTCTTTTTTTGAGATATAAGCGATTGAGGAATTATTTTACAGACGTGGAACGACAGGGTTAAAAAAGTTTAAGAATTTTGGAGAAAAAAGTTTTTTTTTTTTTTTTTTTTAAATGACAAGAAAAGTGTGATAAGCATGTATGTTGACAAAAAAAAAAAATAAATTAAGTTCAGCAAATGCTGACGTAATGAAAATTTAATACAAAATCTATAAAATTTGTTGAATTTAAGAAGAAAAATAATTTTATGTTTTAAAGTTTTATTTGTTTTTTTTGTTTTTTTTTGTTTTTTGAATTTGAATCTTTTTCGATAACCCATATGATTAAATTGTTTGTTGTTTTTCCTAATACATATTATTATTCGTATATCAATAAAGATGTGTAAAATAAGATAATAAATTTTAATGATAGTATATAAAATTTATATGATTGTTGACAAGAGACATCTAAGAATATAAAAATAATCATAATAATAAAATTTTATATGTATTATACATATTGCGTATATACTCATACATTAAAATTTATGTAATGTAATTTATAAGGATGTATGACTAATAATTCATTATTTTACAGGTTGTCAAAATGATGATGGTTGTTGTTGTTATTTTTGCAGTATGCTGGCTACCATTTCAAATATATTTTATTGTAACATCATATTATCCAGAAATAACAAATACACCATATATTCAAGAAGTATTTCTTGCTATTTATTGGTTAGCAATGAGTAATTCAATGTATAATCCAATAATTTATTGTTGGATGAATTCTAGGTAAGTTATAAAAAAAATAAAAATTAAATTTTATAATCATTCAAACATATAATGACAATGTTATAAAAAATTATAAAAAAATTAAACAACACAAGCTAATAATTATTATACATGTACTTGGATTTTATACAATATTTTACACACACTGTGTATGTATTGTAGATGTATACATATATGTATTGAATAACACAATATATTATATTTTTTTCAAGGCTTAGTGTTGTAAATTTTATAATTAGTATGCAACATTTTAGTACTTTCGTTTTTCTATTTCTTACTCTTTATTTTTAAAATAACGAAATAGAAAAAATGTAGGTAGGTATATTTTTTTCAAGAAAATTTTATAAATGTAAATTTAAAAAAATAAGTAAATTATTTTTATAGTAAGATAGCATGTTAGCGTGTAATTAATTTATTTTTATTCATATAGCCTACACATGTTTTGTTTATTCATGAAATTTTTCCTCAAAAAAAAAAAGTCTTTTTTTTCTATAGAAAAGAAAATTTTGAACTTTCATGTTGAATAACAAGTTTGATTTTAAAATAAAATAATATGTACCTACATAAACTTTTTTTTTGTTATTCAATTTATTATAGGTTTAGAAGAGGTTTTAAGCAGTTTTTTCGTTGGTGCCCTTTTGTGCATCTCACGCCAGAAACGTTACAAAGAAGAGATATGCTCACGTCGCGGTATTCATGTTCCGGTTCGCCAGACCACCACCGTATTATAAGAAATGGTATATAATTATCTATTCTTTTTGTATATTTTTTTAAGTAAATATTGTTTTAATAATATATTTTTGAAGTGAAAAACAAAACCAATAATTTTTTCTTATAGATACCGAACGATCATTTTTGTATACATGTCCTAGTTCTCCAAAACACCATAGAATGTCTCATTGTGGTATGTTTTCATTTATTTAATTTCACTTTTAAGAAAAAATAAAATTCAGGACATTGAAAAAAAAAATGTTTCTAAAATGTTTATCGATTTATTCATTATCGATTTATCGTACGACAAACGGAAGGAAAAAAAATCAATAAAAATGTTATTTAGCGTCATTTGAAAAATACAAAATACCAAAAAAGATAAAAATATCATATTGACTTCAAACAATTATAAAATGTTTTTGGTTGAACTTTTCCAAAAAATTTCAAAGAAAATCCTTTAATTAAACAAAAATTTTATTTAATTTTTATAAGATTAAATTTTAATTATCTTGAAAGACATTGAAATGATCAAAAAGTGTTGTAAATCATGAAGCAACAAAGCAAAAAAAGCAACAATTTTTAAAAGAATTTTTTAACAATATGAAAAACATACATAGTGAAAGTTAATTTATAAAATACATAATAAATAATTTTAAGGATGAAAAATGTATATACTTAAAAAGGAATTTTACTTAAATGTCATGTCAAATTTATGTTCATTAAAATTTTTTTTTCAGCAATCTTTTAAATTGTATAATTGAATTAATTTTCCCCTTTGTTTTTTGAACTGTAGTACTTTCATCTTTTTTTTTTTAAGATTAAAATGCTTTTAAATTGAAAAAATACACATTGTAATTAATTTAAACAAATAAAAATATTCATTAAATTCATGATAAAAATTATATTCTTTAAATTTTTTTAAGGACATTTTATTTGATTTTTTTTTTGTAATTAAATTAATTGAATAAAAAAGAAATTTTTTGAAGGGTATAAAAATATAATTGATTTTAATTTCAGGTTCTATTCGTGTACCAATGCATTTATGCTCATCAAATCATAGAAATAATTCAATGTATTTATCAACAAATAATGCTGGTATACATTCAATGAATTCATTTTCAAATGATTATCAAATATGTCGTAATAATTTAACACAGAAACGATGGACATCAAAAAGGACAATATCTTGACAAATTGGACAAAAACAAAATAATAATAATCATAATAATAAAAATCATATATCTGATGAATTTTATTTAAATAATAATCAAAGAAATAATTTAAATGATGAAATTAAACAACGTACCACCACATGGATTTGAAGTTTTGGTTTTCTTTAATAAAAAAAAAAAATAATAATAATAAAAAAAATCAAAAAAAAAATCAAATTAAAGAGAAATTATTTTAAAAAAAAATAATATAAACATCGTTTTAATAAATTACATTAAAATTATGAATTTATTTGTATATAAGAGAAAATTGTGTGTTATGATGATAATGTTGATAATGATGATGGATTTTATTCTTCTTCATGAGCTCTCTAATGTAAAATAAATATTTTTAAAATGAAAATGAAAATATTCAGAAAAAAACAAGTAAAAGAGAAAAAAAAAATGCTGTATGCTGATTAAGTATAATTTTATTTTCTATTGTACATATGTATTCGTATATACTCTTGTTAAGGATATTAAAAATAGAAAAAAAATAAAAGAATGTGACAAATGAGAAAGAAAAAATACAAATTGTGTTTAAATTTTGGTGTTTTTGAATATAATTTATAATTTTCTTTTTCCTTCCTTTGAAATGAAAGACGTATAGGTACTATTATTTTATCCTGTTTATATGGCGTTCATTATTCACTTTGAAATGTAATTTGATGATGGATAACATCTGAAAAAGTTTATTATGTTGCTGATGAAAGGAAAAATAAAACGGAGCAGCACAAGAGAGAATTTGTAAAAGATTCAAAAATAAGTAGTAGTATGTGAAAATGATAATGATAAAAACTTAAAAGATTGAAAATTGTTCATATATCTTATGGCCTTGTCCTTTATTAAATGATTATAATGAAATCATTATTGAAAATTAAATTAAGGATTCTATTTTACATAATTAAGTCCTTTGTGCGGGTAAACGTTTTAAATTACAAACTTATTTCTTATAAAAGTCTTAATGAAATGTATCTCATTTGAAATTTTACTTACAAAGATGATCCCAAAACGTTGAAACGTTCTTCTCTTCCTTTTAAAGTTTTTCACGTTTAGTTAAAAATTAAAAAAAAAAAAATTTTGAAATAATTTTATGACATTTTATTAATTTTCCAGTTAATGTGAAAATTGTAAAATCAAAAGGGTAGGTACTAGAATAATTTTAAGAAAAAAGTCTAGACAATTTAAATAAAAACTAATTTCGCTTGTTCAGTGTTGCTGTGTAAGTGAAGAAAAAAACACAGCAATATTCAAAACTTTCTTACGCATAAAAGGAAATTGGAAAAAAAAAAAAAGAAAAATTCATGGAAAAGTATAAAAAGTCACGTAGTAATTTTATTTATTAAGAATGAATGGAAAAAGTATAATAAAAAATTGTGTAACTGCGTAAATTTTATGAGGTTTTTATATGATGAAAGTTAAAGGATAAAATTCTAAGGGCTTTTCGTATGTTTCAATTGAGCCATTTATTTAATCAATTTTATTGTATTTTATATTAGCTACATATAGTGTATGTACACATTTATATGTATATGTTAGATATTTTTGTTAAAAAGGAACGTGTTGCAATTATCGTAAATTATTTCCAATAATTGGAATTATATTATTCATTATATTCTGATCATCCTTATTCACATTGAAATTTTATATTTAAGGGGGGCATTTCATGTAAAGGTCATTAAGTTAACTTGAATAAAACAAAAACGAAAAACATAAAAAAAGGATTCTATGAATAGTACAAAACATGTAAGTATTTAGAAAATAAGAAATGATTAGAAAAGATTTTTTTTTTTTTCAAATAAAATAGTTTTCCCTTAATTATTTTTTCAATATTGCTCTCGTTTGGATTAAATTGTTTGCAAGTGAAATGAAAAGATATGAATTGTGTAATTTTTTTTGTTGTTGCTTGAATAGGGTTTTTTGTTGAAAGAAATTACAAATACGTAATAAGACTATTGATTATTTGAATTTAATTGTAATTAGAATTTTCTATGCCAATTTTTGTCAAAGAGTTAAAAGATTTTCTTCAAATAACTTAGAATAGAATTTGATTACAATGGCAATCAATGGTAGGAAAGTATTTCATACTATAAGAAAATTATGTCAAAATAAAATTAAACGAAACATTTTCCTGATAGATTTCAATTTTCATTAATTAAATTTACATAATGTAAATGTTTTTTAAAAAAAATTCTTAAATTAGATTACAACAACTGACGGTACTAATTTCTCTTTATAAATTAAAAATGTAAGTAGAACGAATGAAGTGTATTTAAAGAAGTTATTTAAATTTTTAAAAAGCCCTTTCAGTATGAAAAAAAAGGGTCATTTCAATTGTGTGTTAAATTCACTGTTGGAATGTGTTGTGAATATTTAAATGAGCCTTCGTTTATATTTTTAAGTACATTATATTGTCACGTATTTTCTTGCTATGGAACTGAAATACTAAAAAAAATACAAATTATTATGTGAAGACGTATCTTAAATCTTTTGTTTTTTCTTTTCTTTTCTGCATATAAATTTTGCCACACTTGATTCTTAAGTATTCTCTTAAATTTGCAAAATTTTCAGATTATTATTCATTCCGGATGAAAACATAAATAGAAATTTTCCTTATTATTGAAATAGATAATCTTATATAATTCTGACGTTGTGAAAGTAATGTGACACCATGTTATGTAATAAAAAAATTACAATAATTTGATAATCTTTTTTTTATGTTTGAAAAATAAATTTATTGTAAAAATTTGCTTTCAGTTGTTGCGTTTCATTCATTTTGAACGGATAGTGTCCACATATTTTATAAAATGAAAAATTTCATTGATAATATCTGACATATTAAATTAATGAGCAATTTTTAATTTAAAAAAGAAATTTTTTACACAAACATTTACAATTTTCAACATACATGACGGAAATTTTTTTTTAAGAAGATTGTTTTTTTTTTTTCTAATAAAATCTCATATCAATAAATTTGATATATTTTACGCCCGAAGGTTCAAATATTTTTCCGTAATTTTTAATAATTCGATTTTATCATGTTAAAAAAAAAACATGTACCTAACTTTTTTTCGAGAATACATGTAAAATTTTCCCTAAAGCAAAATTAGACAAATTCTTCTTTTAAGAAATATTATTATTTTTTTTTTGTTTCAAAAAGATTTTTCCTTTCTCTTTCTGGGGTTTTTAATATAATTTTTCTTGAATTTTATGTTTTCTGAAATTCCTTTTCTTAATAAGTAAATTTTCAATTATCTTTTGTTACGTACTTACTGTATCTTAAAAAAAAAAAATTAAAATTCAATCAATCTATTCTTTTTTGTATGCAACCATTAAATTTAAAAATCAATCTTTTAAAAATTTTATAAAATAATCAACAACATAATTAAAGTTATTGTAACAAAAAAAATTAATTTATTTCTAAAAAAAAAAATCCTTGTAGCTAACGAAACAGGTAAAAATGTATTTTTTAATTTGTCTTCAACATAAATATTCGTAATTTTCGAAATTTTTAATTAGACTTAAACACGCTCAATTCATGTCAAAAAGATATTTTGTTATGACAACTCACTAAAAGTTCATATGGAGAATAATTTATTGTTTTTTTTTTGTAATAAACAATTATTTAAAAAATAATTTATATTTCCTTTTTAATTTGGTTTTTTAAAATACATTAAGTACTCTAATCTAAAGCACAATGAGGCACAACATCGGGATATCTCTTTACGGTACCTAATAAGTACAGCGTTGGCGTATGTAAAAAGAAAAAAGTTGTGGGAGGTTATGAGAGGAGAGAAAGTATAAGTGTCGATAGATGCCTAATTTGAATCTTTGTAGATTACAAAAAAAGGGGGAGGGGGTAGATGGAAATAATATTGAATACATATAAATTTTCCACTTAATTAAATCTTATGAATTGGTAATTAGATAAGTAAACAGATGGGATATAAACTATAAATGAAAATTAATAATTTGAAAATTTAATAAACTGAAAACTGTAATCTTCATCTAGTATTTTTGAAATTTGTAATTTTACTCCTTCTTTCATTACGTGCCTCGTTTACCTCGAATTACAAATTTAATAAAAATACATAGGTATGTATGTATGTATGTATACTTTCGTATTGTTAGTACAATAAAAAAAAAAAGTCTGTAAAGGATAATTTATAACAACTATATAGAACTTGAAGAATTTTAAATACTTTTTAATACACACACTCTTATACACTTTAAAATCCTTCAAAATAATCATACTAAAATTTAAAAGATGAAAATGTTACATCACAAAGGAAACGAGGAACTTACTTACATACTCATTTTGAAAATAGTATGTGTGTACTCGTGTTCTGTTCAGTGTGGAATAGTAGTTAGGAAAATAAAATCTATTTGACACATTCAAACACAATCTGAACATTTTTCTAAAAATAAATTTAAATTACAATTCTTGATCATTTAACTTTCTGACTGTTCATATTTCTGCATTTGACATTAAATATTTGATTTTTTTCTGAATAATAATAATCAGAACGGTTATAAATTTCATGATGATGATGCTAAGTAAAACGTAATGTAATATGTACTCATATGAAGATAAGGGTATAGGTACATACATTACATACATATATGCTGATAAGGTAAATGAAAAATAGGTTTATGTCATTAAAATTCTAATTTATTTCGATTTTGGAGGATGAATTTCATAAATAATTCATATACCTTTTTTGGATTTATTAATACCAATTTCGTGGTTAGGAAATTTAAATTGAAAGATGAAAGGTAATTATTCCAAAAAGTTGTGGCATTTTTATGTAATAAAACATTTTTTGTTTTCTTAATTAAATTTTGTTTTTTTCAATATTTCAATAAAAATTTCGATTAATTTTATATTTTATTGTTAGTCATTGCCTAATTAAATTTTTTTTTTATTTTAACGATCCAAGTTTACTTAATTATAAATAAATGATTTTTTAAATATCAAAGTTGGAAAAATAATCTTTAATAACAACAGAATTAGGATTATATAAGGATACCATTATATTAATTGAAAAAAGAAACAAAAAAAAACAACATAAATTACAAAAAGTAAATGTATAAAACATAACTGTCTGTAACTGTAACTGTAGTATTAAGATTATCATTTTTCCCTCTTATACTAAAACTTTCAACATTTCTTTTAATTTTATTTTAAAATTCAGAAAAAGTATCCAAAGTCCAACAGTTTATTTTTCGAGATCAATACAAAACACCCACAAATTTCTGTTTTGATCGTCTTTTGTAAATAAAGGTAAATAAAATACATTGTAGGAGTATATTATAAAAAAATAAGGACGAGTTGGTACAATACTGTTGATACTCCTACATCAATTTTTTTTTGAATAGAAAAGCTTCAAATAAGAAAGGTTAAAAAATTTATCTATAGACATAATAATCTTTTGTCAATTAGTATATCATAATTTATATACATACATACGTGTAGAATTGTCATAAGATATATTAAATTCTAATATGTGTTCAAGTGTGTATTCTAGTCTTCTATCTTCTAAAAATCAAAACAAATTTTTTTTTAAATTAAATTCCTGTAATATAAATTTTTGTTTTTAATTATATTGAAGAATAAAAAAAAATATCTTTGAAATATAAATGCGTAGACAGAAGCGAAAGATAAGGAATGTATACCTACCTGTGTGAAATCTGTAAAACCATAATGAAGCTTATTTTTTACAAGAAGAAGCTAATAAGAAAATTTTTTTTTTTTTACCATTACATTTTGTTTTGTGGTTTCATATATAATTCAATTTGTTTAAGTAAAATGAATTAGACACTCTCACTCACTTGATGGAATCTCATTCTTTTTTATGTGATGTGATACATGATATCTGACACATTAGATTTTTTACTGTTAAAAAAAAAAAAAAAAAAGATAATTTAAATTAATTTTTTTCTAAGGATTCTGGAATTAGATCATTTGTTCAAAGAAATTAATTTTGAAAGAAAAAAAAGGAAAGAAAATCTGGAATGAATAATGTAAACTGGTTTAATATTATTTTTAGAGTAAATAATTTGGATATACCTATGAAATAATTTTAGGATTAAGAAATATTTTACAAGAAAATTACAAATTTATCGAAATTCACATTTTTTTTTCCTCGAATAATTTTTTTCCACTTTAAAATTTCCTTTAAAATATATGTATATATATACATTTACATATATGTACATAATAATACATGTGTACTTTGTTAAAATTGTATACACACGTTTTATAAAATATTTGTTCAATATTTTATTATTTCAAAGACATATGATGTTGATATGTGGCTTTTTCAATATAATACATTTATGTATGTATGTACTAGATATTCAATTTTAAATTATCTACCTGTATGTTCTTTGTTTTGTTATGAATTTCATAAACAAAAAAAAAAAAAAAATAAATAAATAAATGACAAAAAAAGTACTTTAACATTACATGTACATTACATTAGATTTTTCAAGAAAAATTCGTAGTATCCACGAGTATCTTATAGAATGTACGAGTATGTAGTACGAGTACGAGTAGATATACTTTTTTAAAACACTAGGTGTAGAACAAAATGAGAAAAATAATTTTAGTACATCACGTAATGTTTTTGTAGATGTAGTTATGGAGCAAACATGTAAGCGATTGGGTTATTAATCATATGCACGTGCGTTTATTTCCAGGTTATAAAAAGTACTTAAAACTTTTAATCACATTCATAGGTGTTGTATTTAAACTTTATTCCTTAAAATTTTTCTACAAAATATTTTTTTAATTTTTATTTTTCTTAAAGGTAAAAAATTCATTAGTCTGCTTCGCATAATCAAGAAGCCTTTTTTATTGCCCTTGTGAAAAATATTTAAGTAGCCATACTTGCTTTTTTCTAAAACACAAAATTAACATTCTAATAAAAATTAAAAATTAAAAATAAAAAACAAAAAAAAACTCCTTCAAATGCAATATCTTCGAGGCATTTAAATCTCTTCTACTATTTATTAGGTAAAAAGAAAAAAAAACAAACAAATTTGTATACAAAATTTTCCAAACAACATACATACATACGAGTATGTAATTAGAAAAGTTATCTTTTTTTCTTTCACTTTTATTTCTCCGAAAACAGTAAATAATATTTAATATAAAATTGTTCTTTAGGGTATCATTATTTTTTCTTTTTTTCTGAAAGTCAAATTTTAATATGTATAAGGGTCCTTTTGATTTTTGTTGTTTTTATAATTTTTTGTTCAGGTTCTCATTTGCTATGAATCATAATTCAAATTGAATAAGGAAAATTACACAAATTTTATTCAATTTTTCAAAATTTAAACTCCTTTTGAACTTAAAAATTAGAATGAAACCAACAAATACCAAACAAAGTAAAAAAATAAATTTATATGGGTTTTGCAAAAAAAAAGGTATGATCCTGTGGTCTTTCAAAAAACGTCCATGTGCTTTATTAGTTTTTAAAACAATAACCTTACTAAATTTTAAAAAAAATGTCGCAAATTAATCAGAATTATTGACAGTTTTATGTTTAAGTATTTTGAAAAAATGATAAACAAGGATGTTAAATTAAACTTTACTGCGATATATTCTCTTCAGCATAATTTTAATATAATAAATTATCTTTGATTCATGAATACGAAACCAACATAGGCAACGGTGGTAAATAACACATTATTATTTTACGTTTTCACCTGTTATTACTCACATCTTTTTAAGTTCTTATATGTACTTAAGTATGTAAATGTATGTCTTTAATAATTCATGATGTGGAAAATTACAAATTAAAATGTGATAGAAAATATTTATGAAGAATAAAACCAATAAAGTAAAATTTTACAGTATACATAATTAAGATATTTTTATATACTAAATCATGTGTGATTTTTTGCATATTAAATTTATGTCCTGATTTGATAGTTATGTTGATAAAATATTTTAGATTTCTAATTAAAGATCAAAGATTTTTTGAATAACCTTCATTTTACCTTGTAGATATGACCTAATTTTATTGAAATAACATGATATGATAAGTAAGTAGTAAATACCTGAACATGATAAAAATAAAGGAGTATTAAGGTAGAAATATTCGAATGTTTTGCTAACTGAAGAGAAAGTTGTTTTGTTTGCTTTTTTGCTGGAAAAATTAGAACTGATTGATCAAGTTTTTTTTTTTTTTTGCTTTAACTTTTTTTCGTTGTCTTTTATAGTCTCAAAACTTTTTCTTTTAATAAATTTCGTGTATATGTTTTTTCTTTAAAAAAACATGGAATCATGCTAAAAATGAAAATTTTCAAATTCATTATTAGAATGCTACCATTAATACACACATGCCTTTACATGATTGATTTTTTAAATAAATATCACGCTTTTGGAGACATTTTGTTTTCTGTGTGTGATTATTTACATATTTGTTTTTTACTCAATTATTTTTATACGTTTAAAATTTGTTAAAAGTAAATGAAATTGTTAATCCAAAACAGACGACAAACTTTTGGTTTAAAACATATTTTCACGTGAATACATTTTAGAGAACGTTAATACTGAAAGATTATTATAACATATATGATAAAAGCGTAATAAGAATGGAGAAAGTATATAAAAACTTTATACAACAAAAACAACAACAACAAAAAAGGTGTAAAAGTAAAGAAAATTTGTAATAGAAGTATTGAAATCGAATTTTCTTTTTATTCAATAATCTTTCGTTTAATAATGAATTTTTCATATTTTCCAGAGAGAAAAAGTGTGTGAAATTTTCAAAAAAAAAAATAAATAATAAATAAATAATAAAACAGAAGACAGGGAAGAAAAGTTACACATGAAAAAAGAAAAATAAATCTTTTTAAGTAGTTTTAGTTTCTTTAATATTTCACATTTTAATTTAAAAAGTTGTTTATACTTTTGCACTGTGATTTTTGAAGATTTAAAGTTTAATAATATTAGAAAAAAAAACGACTCTTCAATATATAGAAAAAAGTTTCCAGACAGAAAAATAACATGAATATGCTATCATCATAAAATCATTCTTGCGTATATATACCTTTATAAACATACATACATATATGTATTTTTTTTTTCAAAATAAGTTATATGTCTATTTTACCTTGTTTGTGAAAGAAATTTTTAAGCATTTAACAGCTTGTTAAACAAAACAACTTAAAAAAGTAAAACAAGAATAAAAAAAAAAACAATAAAAAAAGATAAACCTGTCTATATTGTTCCACGTGTAAATTATTGAAATTTCATTGAATTGTTTCAAACCAAATTTTTTTTTAAGTGCTTATCAATTTTTAATCACCAACCTACATAGATAAATTTTAAAGTGGATTTTCCAGAATTCAAATTTTCGTGATCATTGCCGCGATTATGTCGGTTTATTTAATTTAAAATAAAAATAAAATAAATACCGCAAAGAAAAAAGGAAATGAAAAATGAAATAGAGTGAAAATTTTTGCTACTATAAATCCTTCCTTTTTTTAATATAAATTTAGGCATTATTTAAAGTATGAAAATTTTTAAATTTTATGTATATAAAAAGTGGGACATGGTAATCAAAAAATTTGTAATCAAAGATAAACAAGACCTACATTACAAGTCAAATCTATAAATTTAGTAATAAAAAAAAAAATTATCATAAGAATTACCAGCTATACCAAAACATCAAAAAGAATCCTTAATACTTAGATTACTTCCTTTTTGCTTGATTGAAAAATATTTTTCTAACATTTTTTTTTTTGCTTTTACTATGAAAATACAAAAAAATGATATCGGAATACATATCATAAAATTTGATATCTAAATTGTTACCAAGTATCTAAAAGGCCATTTTAAAGATATTCAAGAGTATCTTGAGTATATAATTGTATAGGATAAATTTCATTCTAAATTACAAATTGAAAAGATTAAAGGAATTGTGAATTTCAAACATTAAACATATTTTGTATAGAATTTGGCTATCGTTCTTATTTAAATTGACGTAGTCTACACAAATACAAGTTGTTTAAAAATAAAATTGGTTTTTCTATTTACAAAAAAAAAAAATATTTAAAAAAAAGCAAATAGAAATTTTATATTTGAAAATTGTTTTTTTAAAAAAAACTAGAGACTTAGTAACAAAATAGAAATAGAAAGTATATAAGTATCTGATGATGTATTTAGATCATTAGAAATAACTTAAATAAATTGAATTGTATATAATTTTTGACAAAATATGAAAGCCATCAATCCAGAAAAAGTATGTGTAAATATTATATTCAGCTTCACACAGTTTTTGTTACTTTAAATTGAATAGAAGCAAATTTTTGAAAAGTATTTGTTAATTAAATTCTTATTAATTTTAATTAATTATCTCATTTACTAAATATTGACAAAGTATTTTAACAGATCCTTAAACTGATTATAATTCAAAAATTATTTTTACACGTGTAAATTTTTTTTTTTTAAATTATTCTCAACTTACTTACAGTTTATATAACAGTAAAATATTTTAGATAATAAAAGTTATTAATATACATGCATATGTATGTATATGTAATGATATGTATACATATGTATGTATATTGAATATTACAATTTAAAGGGAATCTGAAGCTTATTTTTTTAGCAAAAAAAATCGATGTAAGAAAAATTATTTATTAACTTCGAAAAAATAATATACACCTAATATATTTTCTTATTATTGTTTTTTTTTTTGTCTCTCCAGTTCATGGGAAATTACATTATCTTGAGAAAATTGAAAAAGCAGAAAAGCTTTAATTTAATAAAACTAATAATTCTATATTTACAAGACAAAAACAGAAAAGAAAACATGTTTACAGAGACATTTATGTTATAGGATAAAAAATGAAGGAGAAAATATTGAAAAAAAAAAAATAATCATAATACTATAAATAAAATATATACGGGTACATTTTTTTTTTTTTACTTTTTATCAAGAATGAGCTTGTAACTTATGTAAAAGTTTTCTTGTATTTTATTTATAATGTTCAAAAATGTCGAAAATGGTTGACAAAGGTCAAGTGATCATTATGAAGGATGTTAGAATAAGTAGATTATTTTTTTTTTGTGATAAAGATAAATGAAAAAAAAATTACTTCGTCAGGCATTTAATTTTTTTTGTTATATAAGAAATACGTATGTGTAGGATTTTCTTTTTCACACACAAAATGTATACGTATAAAGAATGTCTACTTATGATTATTATCATTAGAAAAAAAGTAGATGAAACTTTCCAAAGTGTTAAAGTCGTAAATAATTTCCCTTTCTATAAATACATATTGTATCTATCCTAAAATAAAATGCTTAAATGAATTTTGTAATTACTTCCAAGGAAAATAACTCATTTACAAAGCGTATAATATACAAAAACATATAGAAATTTTTTTTCCTATATTAAATACATTATTATTTTTTAATTAATGAAAAAAAAAAGTAATATTTGTGGCTAAAAGTAATTAAAGAACAATAATTTTTTATTGAAGAATATTCATACTATAAAACACATATTTCTAACTAAATGTATGAACATGATGGTGTTCATACATAATAGTAATTAATTAATTCCATAAACACATAATATTTTAGTTTTTTATTATTATTTGTGTAATATTGAAAACATTATGTAACGGCATAAATTTTAATTACTGTTATTATTATCATTGTTTTTTTTTTAAATGTTATATGTAATTAATTATATGTATATACGTACATCATCAATATAATGTTTATTGTTTACTAATGATTTTATTGGTCCAGTGAGTGATAAAAATTAAGAACAAAAAATTGTTTTGGTGTCATTATATAATGATTGATAATTTAATTATGTATTTAATTAAAAAAAAGTATATAATTATTGGCTTTATTTAAAAAAAAAAAAAAAAAAAAAATGAAAAACAACACATTACATTTTTATTAAATTTTTTAGTTTGAAGTCAGTATCATTATTCATTTTGACAATTATTAGATAATGTCATATATTAAGGATTTGTGTCAAGTTTGGATACTTTAATTTTTCTACTGACAATTAAATTATTTTCAATACATTTTTGCCATTTTACAGTTAAGTTTATCAAAGTTATGTAGATGAGAACTTCTTCTTAAAATAATATACTCAATTAGAAATAAATTATTATCAACTCCTTTAATTAAAATTATCTAACTTAATGATTACAATTTAAACAGTATACAAATTATTCCATGTACCATATGTACCATATACATATATTTAATAAACTCGTTATTCACTATTCATTATTTTGTAGTGCTTTTCAAAACTTTAATTTTATCAAAAAAATGTGTTTAAGTTGAAAACTTTATGCAATGCAAAATTTAATTGAATACTTGTTTAAATAAAATACATATGTTAAAGTACAGGTAACGAAAAAAAAAAAGAAAAGCTAAATTAGGTTAATTGTTATAAATAAAACCCATATACCTACCCATATACCTAAAAACATAATATAAAAATCATTAAAGTAGTAATTAATTTAACAAAAATCATAAATAATACATATTTAATACAATTTACAAGTTTCAACAATTCTAAGAAATCACCACATTTGCTTTCTTCATCATTTTTACCCATTTTATTTTTCTTTATTAAAAATCCAAAATTTAATTCAAAATTCAAAATTTAATTCATTTAACTAATTTACATTTTTTTTGCAAACTTTACAAGTTTTAATAATTCCAAGAAATCATTACATTTATGGGCAAATAAACCGCGACTAGTTCACATAGAACAAATTCATACATTTCCCGCTTTGCAGACATTAGGTCAGCAAAATTAAAAACAAAAATCTAAAAAAAACAGAAGTAACGAAAAAAGGTGAAAAAAAGCAAATAGTTGAGTTTGATTTTTGGGTTCGATTCGAAAAGTAAAAGTTAGAAAGCGGTCTCTGAAGAAGCATTTAAAAGATTTTCTTTTTAGTTAATTTGTATAAGTCAAATTTGTGAAAATTTAAAAGATTTTCTTTTTAGTTAATTTGTATAAACCAAATTTGTGAAAGTTTAAAAGTTTTATAAATAAAATTTTTTTTATAATTTACAAAGGAAAAGATTTGTGTTTTCTTTTAAATTTTTTTTTTATTCCTGGATTATCGGGACTTAAAACTGGCGCAGTCGGTAGGATGTGCCAAGTGTTTAATTAAAAGATTAATTACACTTATGTCTCAACATTTAATGGCACATTTGTAGTAGGATTTCGCAGGCAACCAGAAGAAGTGATTGCCAGCCGAAACCTCTTAAAAGTTAAAACTAAGAAAAAAAAAAAAACTGAAGAAAGAAAAAAAAAACTGAAAAAGGAATAAATGAAATCAATAAATTGAAAAAAAAACTTTGTGTGACACTTTTGTGAATTTAGTTACGTATACAATAATTCAACAATTTTAAACCAAACTTTGGGAAGGAAGTAAAGGACTAGAGGATCTACAAGAGAAGCAAAATACAAGCAGCTCAGCGGTGACTCAAACAGGATCAAACAACAGTAAAGCGAAAGACGTTGCCATCTTTCCTAGGATCTAAGGTATGAGCAATAGTTTTTTAAGAGAAGAGGATTTAGAAGAACTAGTAGATTTAGTAGGGAATATTAATTTAGAAGATTTAGATATAGGTAGGCAAGAAAATAATTGTGAAATAATTCAGCAAAATTCTATAAAAAATTCAAATTTAACAAGTGAACAAAAAAATAAAAGTTTTATAAATAATAGTGTACAAAAAACTTCAGATTTCCAAAATTCTGCACATATCTTAAAAGAAACAAACTCTAATATCTTTGAAGTAGGCATGGCTCTATCATTAACTATAGATCCCCTAAAATACCTTAGTAAATTACCAGAATTTACCGGTGATTATAGAGACCTACAAAATTTCATAGACCTCATTGATAAAGTACACCCAATCTTAAGTCGTTATGATAACATATCTCAAAGCATTTTTTCGGACATAATTAAATCAAAATTGAAAAGCAAGGCACGCGAAGTCGTTGAAATAAATAATCATGTGACATCTTGGGAGGATATAAAAGGTATTTTAATAAATAATTTCGGCGAACGCGCTAGCATAGTAGAACTATTCGATCAATTGAGAGGCGTTACTTTTAAAACAAATTGTGTAGATTTTTATAACGACATAAAAATTACATTAAGACGACTTAACATAAAGACAAAAATGTCTTCGAATGGAGATTCAGAGTTAGCAGAACATGCGATTTCTAATAACAAAACGTCTGCTTTAACAATATTTAAAAATAAAATCCCAGAACCAATGCGTTCGATACTTTACTGTAGAAATCCTGATAGCTTAGAAACAGCAATGAATATATTATACGAAAGTGGCTACGCCTATTATAACATTGGGCCACATCGTGCAACCAGCAAAGATTATAAAACGAATAATAGAAACACCCCACGTCAAGGTAACAACAACAATTTTAGAAATAATATTCCTGATAATAGGACAAATAGCTATAATAATAACCCAAATTCCAATAACAGTTTTCGAAACACAACATATCCTCGTGCTCATAGAGATGACAATCAAAACCAACGCTGGCAGCGCTCAAACTTTAATCAAAGACCCCAAAATCAATCTCTGCCATATAATAGTCAAATAACCAACAACACCCTTTCTCAACCTAATCCTCAAAATCCACCAGCAAACCCCTTTAGTAACGTTTATCGCCCAAGTCAATTCAATAACCTGCAACAAAATCGGTCATTCAACAACTTTCAACAAAACGGAAATCGACTTCCACCACCTGAGCCCATGGACATAAACATAACTGAAAGAACACAATCACCACAAAATTTTCCTTTACCAGCCTCAACCACCAACTACCCTATATCTTAGTTAACAGTAACACAAAACCATTAAAATTTATTATAGATACAGGAGCCACACACTCAATTATTAACCCGAACATATGCCACCCTAAATTATCAGAACCCCTCAAAGAAGGAATATTCTTTAAAACTTTAAACAAAGGAGTTGAAATAACCCAAAAGGCAAGATTCCCCTTATTTAAAGAGTTGGGAGACCCTAAGATAAAAATTGAAATGTACATTTTCCCCTTCCATGAGTATTACGATGGCCTAATCGGCAATGATATATTAATTCCCCTAAAATCAAAAATAGACTTCGAAAAACAGATTTTAAAAACAACACACAACGAAATTAAATTATATTTTCAAAGAAAAGAAGAAAACTCTAATCTTAAAATTGAAAGAAAAGGTATTTACAATGCAACTATTCCCGTCCTACAAAGAGAAGGTTTGGCATATTTACAGGAGCAGAAGTCCTCAAATGGTCAAGTTATCCTTCAAGAAGGAATATATGCAGTAGAAAATTATAAAATTAACACTGAAATTCATGTAGAAACCGATGGAAATCAAACTATTCGCTTCGAACCACTTCAAACTCAAGTAGTAGATAGTTTAAACTTTAATGTAATAAAAGAAAGAGAAGATAAGCCCCTCCTTGAACAAATTCGCACAAACCATTTAAACAGTGAGGAAAAAACAAAACTGTTACAAATTATTAAACGATTTTCAAATATATTCTACAATGAAGATTCAAATCTGTCATTCACGAATGCAATTAAGCATAGAATACGTACCACAGATGACGTACCTATACAAGTTAAATCCTATAGATATCCACATATTCACAAACAAGAAGTGGAAAAACAGATAAATGAAATGTTGGAGAAGAACATTATTCGCCCTAGTAATTCGCCCTATTCCGCACCTGTATGGATCGTCCCGAAGAAGACGGACGCCAGCGGTAAAGCCAAATGGCGAATCGTCATCGATTACCGTAAGTTAAACGAGGTAACAATAGATGACAAATACCCGATCCCTAATATTGATGACATATTGGGCAAACTGGGAAGATGCCAGTATTTCACCACCCTCGACCTCGCAAAGGGTTTTCATCAAATAGAGATCGACGAAAGAGACACTCACAAAACGGCATTTAGCGTCGAAAATGGGCATTACGAATTCCTCAGAATGCCTTTCGGGCTGAAAACAGCACCCGCAACCTTTCAGCGCCTTATGAATAATGTTCTGCGAGAATATATCAATAGGATTTGCCTTGTTTATATAGACGATATAATCGTTTTTTCAGCTTCTCTAGAAGAGCACTTAGACTCCTTAAGAAAGATTTTCAAGAGACTCGAAGATGTAAAACTAATGGTGCAATTGGACAAATCTGAATTCTTAAAGAAAGAAACCGAATTCCTAGGTCACGTTATCACATTAGAGGGAATAAGGCCAAACCCAAAAAAGGTAGAATGCGTTAAAAATTTTCCTGTCCCTAAAACCCCCAGACAAATTAAACAGTTCCTTGGCCTCACGGGGTACTACAGAAAATTTATCCAAGATTATTCAAAGATTGCTAAACCCATTACAAAATACTTAAAAAAGGACCAAAAACTGAATATCAACGACCCTGAATACATAAATAGTTTTGAGACACTAAAAAGGCTTCTGATCAGTGAACCAATATTAAAATACCCTGACTTCGAGAAACCATTCACAGTAACGACAGACGCAAGCCAGTACGCAATAGGAGCAGTCCTGTCGCAAGAAAACCACCCTATAAGCTATGCCAGCCGCACCTTGAACGAACACGAGCAGCATTACAGCACAATAGAAAAAGAACTATTAGCAGTGGTGTGGGCAACAAAATATTTTCGCCCATATATTTTTGGACGAAAATTTACAATAGAAACTGATCACAAACCTCTTGAATGGCTGTTCTCTATAAAAGAACCCAACTCCAAATTAGTTCGCTGGCGACTGAAACTGTCTGAATTTGACTATGAAATCAAATATAAGAAAAATACCAAAAATAGTAACGCAGACGCGCTATCACGCATTGAAATAAACTTAGTGCAAAACTCAAATGAAAATGGAATCCCAACGAGTAAAACTGCTTTAAATGTATTCAAAAATCAAATCGCGATATTTAAAAGCAACTCTGGTTCGCTTAGAATTAAAGAAACAAAAATATTTAATAGGCATAGAAAAACAATTTATTTAAAATCTTTAGATAACGAAACTGCTGTCACCATCCTTAAATCTCATACTAACCCAAAATCCCTTAATGCTATTTATGCAGAGAATGCAGAATTTTTCGAAATTTTGGAAAAGGCTTTTAAAACCCACTTTTCTAGCAATGGACAACTAAAACTTATAAAATGCAACAAGTTACTGGAAGATATTACAGATGAAGAGAATCTTGCCCAATTGATTGAGAAGGAACATCTAAAAAACAATCACCGTGGAATCACAGAAGTTTGCAAAGAATTGCAATCGAAATATTTTCATCCAAAATTAACAGCAAGAGTCACACAGTTTATTAATAACTGCGAAATATGTAATATAGAAAAATATGAAAGAAAACCTGTAAAACAAAAGCTCCAATTGACCGAAACCCCAACAGCCCCAAATCAAATTATTCATATAGATGTATTTTATACTTTAGAGAAAAAGTTATTTGCGACCTTTATAGACAAATTTAGTAAATTTGCTCAAGCAATTAAAATAAACTCCAGAACCTGGGTGGAGTTTAAAAGAGTAATTTTACAATACATGTCAGTAGTAGGAAAAATAAAAAAAATCGTTGTTGATAATGAACTCGGTCTTAAAGCACTTCCTTTAAGAGAATTTCTAAAGAATGAAGACGTTGAAGTACATTTTACGTCAAACAATAACCATACATCCAACTCGGACGTAGAAAGACTTCATAATACGATAAACGAACACCTAAGACTCTTGAGACATGACGAGAATAAACATATCGACAGCGTAGAGGAAAAAATATTGAAAATCATATATTTTTACAATAACACCATACATTCCACCACAAACAGAAAACCTATTGACTTCAATAATGGTAAGGTAAAACCTGAAGAATATAACGACATTAGAGAAAGAGTTCAAAAAATTAAAGAGAAAAAGATAACTAGACTAAATCGTGATAGAGAAGAAGTTGAAGTAGAACTAGGTCCTAATTTTATCAAAGATACAAGAGGAGGGAAAAACCACGCAAAATTTAGAAAATTAGAAATAGAAAAATTAGACGAAAACCACGTAGTAGACAAAGATACAGGACTTAAATATTATAAATCTCATGTTAAAAGAAGCAAAAAATTCCAAAATAGAAACCACCCTACAATTAAAGCAAAAATTAAACCAAAACGTAAAATCAAAAGAACCAATTCTCTTTCAGGCTAAAATGAATGCAGCAATTATCACAATTTTAGTAATTTTCCCTTTAGTGGGTTCCCAGTCAATCGAAATTCAAAATTTAAACCACAACAACGGTTATATTACTATCAAGCTAGGAGATGAAAAGATCATCGAAACATTTCAAAAGGTTATACATATCATCAATGTCACACAATACGAGTACACGAAAAATACAATTCGAGAAAATATTAAATTAATAGAAAATAGATCGCATCTTATAAAACCAATGTACGACACTATCAAGTACAATTTTGACACATTAGAGAGGAAAATATATTACTTACAACCACACAAAAGACAGAAAAGAGGACTAGCAAACATAGTAGGTACTGGACTAAAATACATAGCAGGAACAATGGACCATAATGACGAGGAAGAAATTAGAAATAAATTAGAAACATTATCGCAAAATAATAGGGAACTAATAAAAGAAAACAATAAACAAGTTTCAATAAACAACGAGATATCAAACCAAATTCAAAAGTTAGCAAATCAATTGAACACCCAGCAAAATTTAATATCAAAATATTTAAATAAATTCATGGAAGAAAAAGGAAATAAAATATTACAAATCGAAGATGAAATAGAATTTATGCAATATATTTATCAAATTAATTACGATATCAAACTGCTAGAAAACCACATAGACGACATTGAGCAAATCATACTTACCAGTAAATTAGGCCTACTTTCTCGAAATATTCTTACAGAAAAAGAACTCAAATTGATACCCCAACCAGAATACTTCAAAGATATTAAAATTGTAGTTGCATTTCATTTAGATCAAATTATAATTATCGTGCAAATTCCACAGTATGTCGAAAAGCCATTTTCAAAAGTCTTAATAGAACCATTACCAGACAAAAACAATAAATCCATATCACTAGAAGAATACAATATATTAATCGACTATAACAATAACATTTACAGTACAAACGTAAAAGACAATCTAAAACGTAATTTGATCGGAATTAAAAACAAATGCATCTACAATATTACGAATTTCAAAGAAGCTCATTGTCATATGAAAGAACTTTGGAAAAATGAAGTAAAAGAAATTATTCCTGGTATAATTATTACCAAAAATATCGCAAAAACCAGAATATTTCAAAATTGTAATAATTTTAACATTAGCATTCTAGGGAACAACTTAATTAAGTTTCAAAATTGTAAAATTAAAATAAATGAAATAACGTATGAAAATTTATATACAAAAATACAAGATGATATTATATTACCACACTATGTAACAAAAATTATAGAAAATAAAACAACGAACGTAGTAGCACTAGAAGAATTTCATATAAAGAATATAAGTAATAATAGGAAATTAATTAATGAAATTATAGATAGAAAATATGAATTTCATTTTATTAACACATCAATAAATATATCAATTTTATTAATTATTGTAATTCTTACTTTTATTATCAAAAATTTTATACTAAAAAAAAGAGGAAATATTGTAATAAATGCTTCGTCGGAGCCTCACACTAACGGTGGGGGTGTTATAAATAAAACCCATATACCTACCCATATACCTAAAAACATAATATAAAAATCATTAAAGTAGTAATTAATTTAACAAAAATCATAAATAATACATATTTAATACAATTTACAAGTTTCAACAATTCTAAGAAATCACCACATTTGCTTTCTTCATCATTTTTACCCATTTTATTTTTCTTTATTAAAAATCCAAAATTTAATTCAAAATTCAAAATTTAATTCATTTAACTAATTTACATTTTTTTTGCAAACTTTACAAGTTTTAATAATTCCAAGAAATCATTACATTTATGGGCAAATAAACCGCGACTAGTTCACATAGAACAAATTCATACATTTCCCGCTTTGCAGACATTAGGTCAGCAAAATTAAAAACAAAAATCTAAAAAAACAGAAGTAACGAAAAAAGGTGAAAAAAAGCAAATAGTTGAGTTTGATTTTTGGGTTCGATTCGAAAAGTAAAAGTTAGAAAGCGGTCTCTGAAGAAGCATTTAAAAGATTTTCTTTTTAGTTAATTTGTATAAGTCAAATTTGTGAAAATTTAAAAGATTTTCTTTTTAGTTAATTTGTATAAACCAAATTTGTGAAAGTTTAAAAGTTTTATAAATAAAATTTTTTTTATAATTTACAAAGGAAAAGATTTGTGTTTTCTTTTAAATTTTTTTTTTATTCCTGGATTATCGGGACTTAAAACTGTTAATCACTTGTAGACGTACATTTATATCGTGCATTTGTGTTTGTAAATACATACCTAATAATGTTTTATTCTAATTATTTCTATAATAATGCTCTTTTTTTAATTAATTTTACGTTTTTATTTTAAAGTAAATATTTAGCCGCATGTAATATTACAAGAGTATTAGATATTTACCTTAATTTGGTTAAACTTGTATTAACTTAAAAAACCTTAAGGTCACATATTTTCAATTCAAAAGGATCAATTGTTATAGTCCTTTAAAATAAAAACTTTTAGTGTATACTATTTTCTTTTATTATCAATTTTTCAGTCATAAAATTTTTGAAATTATTATAAATTTTTTTTAATCATTTCCTTGAATTTATTTCTATTATCATTGAAAAACATATTGTTAAGAAAAAAAGGATAATCTGATTATGAGGCGTTTAAGAAAACCTTTTCTATGTAAAAAAATATCGCTTACCCTCAATTTTATTGGATTATTTGGATTATTCACAAAGAATTATTTCATATTTATTTTCAAAATAAGAACTTTTAAAGAACATTGTATATACAGGAGATACATACCTATGTATAAAGATGCATGTTTTTTCAGGAATCTATGTATTTAATTATATTTGAAGCTGATGTCGTTCATTTTTTATTTATTTACATTTCCACTTCAATTCTTATAATTAGTTGAGTATAGATTAATTAGAAAAATCTCATGTAAAAAGAATGAATATTTAAATTAATAATTAATTATTTATTTCTGCTATATTGCTCATGTAGAGTATATAATTATTTTTATCCTTAATGATTTTTTGCAATGAAATAAAAATGAAAATACTCAATTCAAAATAAAATCGCATACCACAAGAACAAATAACGAGATAAAAAAGAGTACATACTTTGAATATTTTGACCTAATTTTATTATCTTGTTAAAAAAAGGATACAATTTTAAAGAGTTTTTATGTGCTTACAACATCCACCTATAATTTGTTTTTTTTTAAATTTTGGTTAGAGGAAAAAAATATCTGTTCTTTTCACATGTTTTATTTTCACAAGAAATGAATGAAAACGTTTTTATTTTATTTTATTTTGCCTAAATATGCCAAAGAGTAGAGCAAAAGCAAGTAAAGAAACGTCCTTCACCTAATTTTTTAAAGGTAAGTAATAAGAAAAACATATGTATGTATATATAACATTTTCTTGAATTACAAACATAATTACTTTCTTAATTGATAACTAATTAATTTTATTATACATTTTGCTGTTGTTGAAAGTATTGATTTGAAAATAAATAGCATTATTATTTCATCATTTCCTTTGAAATTTTATTTTTCGGCTTTCATGGTAAAATGAATTCAAAGAAATTATTGAACTAGAAGGAAAGAATATTGAACATATTTATGACACGTAAATAAATTCCACTGAATTAAATTTAAATAAAGTGAATGTTGAAAAGCATGAGGATTATGGTTAATAATAAAATTTGAATAATAATTTTATTTAAATTGTTGAAATTCTGTGAAAATGTTTTTCATATACTTTAGCTTCTCAGAAAGAGAAAAACTAATTCTGTGAATTACTGATTTAAAATTTTTTTTTTTTGTGGTAATTATGGTCTATAAAATGAAGAGTTCGCTTTTATTAAAACCAAAAATTCTGTAAATACGTTACTTAATTATTCAAATTGAATCTTTTTCAAATTTTCCATTCACGAAATAATGTTGATTTATTAAGTGTACATATTTTGACATCATTCAATTTTCCATGAAATGCCGTTGAATATGTTATCAAAATGAAGTGAATTATAGAATTATCGTAATATGTAATTAATTAACTAGGTACATATATAAACACTCTACATTCATTTTCAATTTTGTTTTGAAATATTCTGTAATATCTTTTAATCTGATTCCACATTGAATGTAGGATATTGAAAAAATGATGTTGTCGAATTTTTAAAATTCTCTTGATAATTTTAATATTTTAGAAAACATTTTGTAACTTTCTCATTTGTAGTAACTTTGTTTTTCAATTCATTGAGTTAATTGAAAGTAAAAAAAAAAAGAGTAATTAATTAGTAATAAATTTTCAAAATTTCCACTTTTCATTGAAATTGAATAGAAATATAAAAAAAAAAATCAACAACAATGAAAACAAAATAAGTAATAATTGAAATGCATTTCAATTAGAAAATATTAATCAAATGTGACTATCGATTGATTTTGAAACGTTAGCTAATATAGAACTTTTAATGTCAACAAAACAATGAAAACAAACACGAATGAAAAGAAAAATAAAATAATATGTATGGTCCAGCATTATTTACAAAATACAAAAAAATATAATTTCTCTATTTAATTTTTTTGTCAGCGTTATTTCAATATAAACCTTTAATGATTGTTGAATGTTTTATATTTGCATAATTAAGCAAATTGCTATACAAATTCTGGTTAAATTGATTTTATTTCGATTATTGGAAAATACATGATATGATTAAACTTCCTGTTTTAAAGATAATCAATTGACGTTTTTACTTATTTTCGAAAAATTTCTATTTTGTGGAATATTTGTTGAAAAAACATTATAAAAGAATATTGTAAAATTGTAAATTAAGCATGTTTGACCACCAAACAGTATCAGATGCATTAATAATATTAAATTTCAAACAAACGATATTTTCATACTAAATATTTTGTAATGTATGTATATCAATCTTACAAGGATAATGAGGATAATCATTAAAACCAAAAGGGAATTTTTTATTATATTTTTCTGTGGTTAATGGAAAATTCGTATAACCACGAAATTGATCATAGCTTGGGAAATATTACAATAATAAAAACAAAAAGGATAACATAATTTCTGATATTATTTAATAAAATTTAAATGAACTTCAGGTAGGAATATAAAGATATATGTATGTATTAAATGATTGATTATACACTAGTGTAACTTTAACAATTTTATAAATCTAACAACACTAAATTATTAAATTTTATAGTGGAAATTCATTCCCAACAATCGAATTGTTTGTTTGTTTATACATGTAGGTGTGTAAATATATGTATATAAATATATCATTTGTATGTGAGCGTTTATCTTATTCTTTTGGTCGAGATTTCAGGTTAAATGAATTTATTGGAAAGTATGTATATTCAATAAAATAAACTGATATCTAGTGAATACAAATCCCCAGTGTGTGCGTAGCGTACATACATTATTTCAAAATTGAATCAATTTAAAAAGGATTTCTTTTACAATATTAAAGAATACATATAATATAGTATATACTTATTGTAGTAAACATGAATCTAAAAATGTGGTATGTATTTAGTTTATTTGATTTTTTCTATATAAAACGTGTATGTGCTTTATCTTTGAAGGTTCCTCAAAATTTCATTTGTTCACGAATTGAATTATGTTGAATAAAATGTAATGTACATACTACTACTTTGTGTATACGAATATTACATCTTTGAAATTGTTAAAGCTTTTTACAATGTGAATACAAAATGATATTTTGTATGTAATAATTTATTTTAAATAAAAAATAAATATTTAAATAAAAAAACAAAAGTAATTCTAATTTGCTATCAAAAGAATTTCAGAATTTTTAACAGTAAACAGCGAATTTCTTGAAATAAGTACTAAAATATTTATTTATTACTTTGTCAGAAGTATTTTTCCCTATGTGTTGTTGTTATAATTTTATTTTTAAAATCTTATAGTGTATGAAAAGTTATTTTAACTAAAACGATTTTAGAAAACATTACAAATTTTCTTCTCTTCATTTTTATTTCTTCGAATAATAAATCTATTAATAGCTTTAATGTACATCGAAGGAAGAATAAAAAAATAGTAGGAGTATAGTTTTTAAGATTTTACATTATGTAAATGTATTTATTTGTATTTTTCATGGAATTGAATAACCAAAACAAATATCATACACGTGGGTTTCCATACCCTTATAAGCCCAATTTAATATATCTTGTAGTAAATTTTTTCATGTATGAAAAAGGAAATAATGCGTTAAATATATTAATTTTTTTTCTTTTTGAACTTTATAATAAGTATCTATCTATATATGTGGGATTTCTTCTAATTTTATTATTATGTTTTTGTTCTCTTTTATTCTTCTTTTTGATGAAATAAATTTGAGTTTCCTTAGTATATTCGAAAATGAAAGAAAAAGAAGAAAAAAAAGTCTAAACTTTGAAATTAATTTATAAAGAAATTTGTTTTATGTTTTCTTGAAGAAACAAGCTGTATAAACAGAAAACAAAAATAATAAATTATACCAGGATACCAGGAAAATGATAAAGAAGAGCCGAACCAAACAATATATTGTGTGTAAATTAATATGAAAAACGAAAAATATGTATTTCCTGGGCAACATAAAAATAAAACATGCGAAATGATATTATGAATATATTATATATGAAAAATATGTGAGAAATTGAAATTATTCTTTTCAAAAGCACATACACATTGTATATGTACATATGATAGGTATACATATTTGTATGACATTCAAAGAAATAAGAATAATATTCGTATCGTATATGAAAAACATGAAACAAAAAGACAAAACTAATTTCTATCATTGTTGACAGTTAAACCTGTTTTTTGTTATTTTTTTGTTTGCTTTTGTATTCAATTACATGCAAAAGGTGTTAAAGGTAAGATAAGAATCTTATATCTAACCCAATTTGTATTACTTTTTTGATGTGCTGATAACCAATAGATAAAATTAATTATATATGTATACATGGTAATTTTTTATGTATGTACAATGTACATATATGATGACAGATGAAACAAATTCGAATAAAAATAATGTGTGCAATTAAATTCATTTTATTAATGAATAAATGAATATTAAATGAAAAATCAATTTTTTCTGTATTTAATATTTGTTGTTCTTTGATTTTTCATTTAAATATCTGGGAATTCATTATTAATTATCAAAGAGGCGCTATACAGCCTGTTACTTCCTTTAGCAATTAATTTCTCAGCACCTTATCTTTGCTTCATGCTGGTTTGGTACATATTTTTTCCAAGGTCTAGGCACTATTGTGAGAAAATGATAAAAACCCGTTCTAATATATTAAGGACGAAATATTATTGAGAGAAGGTGTATAGATATTTTTTAAACATAAATTTTTATGAAATTCACACTGAAATTAATTGAATTTTAAAATTTCACTACACATAAAAATTAATGAATATTAAAAGAAAACAGGAATTTTTTCAACATATTTAATGTACCTAATCCTTTTGGTACACAATAAAATAAATAATTCTGAACTGAGCTTATATTTATCAATCGGTAATCAAAAATATTACAAACAACAACAAAAAAAGGGTTATTACTTGACAACCGAAATTTTATAAATAATTGTTTATGTTTTTAGAAAACGTGGAATAAAATTCAAATGTCCTTTTTTTTTTTGACTTTGCTATTAATAAATATTTATTTACTGTTTAAAATATTGAAAAATAGCAAGTGTTTAAAATTAGTTATAAATAACATTGTAAACAATTATTTATTAATTGTTAAAATTACCACAAAAACTTTCAACAAATTTTAAAACAATGTGAGAAAGTTTTGTAAAATTTTGTTATACTTATAATTTGAACTGTTACACAATAAATAAATTTTATATTATTTCTGATATAGCAACTTGTTTATTATTTTCTAAATAAATTATTTTTATTTTAAATTATCAAGTTGCTTAATGAAAAGTAATAAATTTTTTATCTATTTGAGAAAACTGTTGCTAAAATATAAAATACATAATTAAAGATATAGGTATACTTTAAAACAAATTAGACCCTCGTGTAACACCTACACACATTTTTGATAATTTTTTTTCTTTTTTATTTATTTTTCTTATTAAATAAATAAATAAAAAGGTCATAATCATCATCTTCTGCAAAATTTTTGTTTATAATCTTCTATCTTTTTTTTTCGATTTTTATTTGATTGCTGTTAGAACAATACGTTCGACATATGACCCTATCTATCTTAGCCTTTGTTTACTTTAATTTCCTTTAGGATATTTGACTTAAAAAATATCTAATATAAATTTTGTATAATACAAAATTTTAAATTTTTTTTGTTTTAGTTGAAAAAATAAAATTTAAAAAAAACTTAATTTACTTCAAATTTACGATATTAATCAGCAAAACAAATAAGAAAAAGGATTAAAATGAGCAACAAAAGATAAATTTACAGTAATTAAATGCTTAATTTATCACATCATTACGCTGTCTATCACAGCTTTTAATTAAACGATGAAAATTATTTTCTTTCATTAAATGAAAAATTTAGTTAATTTTATTTGTAGTTAAAAAAAAAAACAACAACATAGAAATAAGGTATGGAAATAAGAAGATAATTAATGAAAGTTTATCATTACTTTTACAATTTATTAACAGTTTGATAAGTGGCTTTTTGATGTAAATAATGAATAATTTGAATATTTTGTGTTTTCTAAGTTACAACAAAGAAATTACAAAATGATTTATTTTTTCAACAAAAGTCAATTTCTTGAAAATTCATTTAATTAGTAAATTCAAGGTCATTAAAGAAAATTTTTAAGAAAATTTAATATGAAAAAAACTGTACGTTAGTTTTTCTAAGGTACACACCTTTGATTAATATTTTAATTTTCTATTTTATATATAGAAAAGAAAATTTTCTAACATTTCCAGGACTGATCAATAACAGGTATAATATCCTTAGAAATCATAAATAATCAGACATTTGATTTTCAATTTTTTCCTTCATTTTCCAAAGAATGTTTCAAGTTTCACATTTTTTTTTACAGTTCAAAAAGCAATAATTTCAAAATAACTTTATCTAGTAAGATTTTGTGAATTTTAATGGAAAATCAATGATTTCGAAATGTTATCAAGTTTATTTTACTTTTCATTAAACATTGAATTCTTCTTATGATATTTTGTTTAATCAATAAATAAAAATTATGGAATGTTTTTTTTTCTTTTAAAAAATTTGTTTTTTCAGAGAAGAAATTTCATTAGTTTTATTTTTAGAAAATTTGTTTTTTTTTTTATCAATGAGCCCACGACATAAAAATTGTTTATTTTGTTTCTATTTTTTTTTATTTCAAAGTTTTGAACAACACAAGTGGAAAAGGATGTGTTTTTATTGACGAATAAAAAGATCAAATGTGCATTATTCAATTTATTTTTCCACTTCATTCAGTATTTTAAATTTTAACGTTTTAACTTTAAACCTACTCAATTTCAATTATATTATAGCGTTTTTCTTTAAACTATTTAATTTTAAAAAAAAGTAGATTGATTTTTATTTTTATGATCTTTTTTCATTACTTTCAATTTTATTATCGTACTAATTTATTTACTGAAAATGAATTACCTGGAATTGAAAATGACATTTGTATCATGATTTTTATTTTTTTTTAAATTTAAGATGAAAATTTATTTTATTTTCTTGTTTGATCGTTATATGTACATATGTACAGAATAAAAAAATTTGATGATATCCTTGTTATTTGAATTAATGGTTGTCGTAAAAATAAAATTTATAATGTTAAATTTATTTTTCTACTTCTTATTTTTGAATGATTTATGCTTTAAAATCGAATATAAAAATAAATTTCAACGTATTTGATTATAATTTGAATTCAAATTTAATTTAAAAATCAGAAAAAAATAAATGTATGAAAAAATATTGTCTGTTGCAAATTATAAGTCCTTTTTATTTTGCTTTTTATTTGAAAATATAAAATTCAACAACAATTTACTTTTACTTTCATCAATTTTATGAAAATATATTTAATTTACTAGTTACTAGTACAGAAAATAAATATATTTTAATAAAAAAAAAAAATGTATATTGTGCGTTTAAAAATAAATAATGTTTTATATTTAAGTATTTATTCCATTAAAATGAGATCCATAACTTCAAAAAAGAAATAAATTTCACACATCGAATAAAAGTTGAGTGTAAGCTTTATATGAATTTTCATTTGATTTTTTTTTTTTAAATAGAATTTTATATTTCAATTAAAATCAGATAAAAGTACCTATATCAGTCAAACACATGATTTTTTATCTAGATTTCAGTAGAAGTGCAAAAGACATGTCATGTTTTTTTTTGAAATGTTGATTCTCATATGCGTAAAATCCAATTTATCTTTCCTACAAAAAACAAAAAAATTGTAAAGAAAATATAAAATTTATTCAATATAATTTTTATAAAAATGAAATTCATGTACTTATCATCATCATCTTGTATTTTTTTTTTTAATAATATTTTAACATTTTTATTTTATAAGAAATGACAAAAAAAAAGCATAACACACATTAAGTAAAATTTATAAAGCATTCCCTCATAGTAACGGATTTTTTTTGGCAACAAAATATTTAAAAAAATTCATATTTAAGTGTGGATTTTTTTGCAGACATAATCGTGATGTAGACAACTGTTTTATTCAGAGTACACATATCCATACGACATACAGTTTCAAAATTTTAATGTTAAAACGTGTTTTATTTTATTTTATTTACATGCAAAAAAAAAAAATTAATAACGTAATAATTTTCTTTTAAATGTATTAAGTAGAAAGCATAATAAATTTTCTTTTAAAGCGTTGAATTATTGTAACATACATATATGAGAAAGTAAGTAAGTAAGAGTAAGTACAATCAAAATTTTTGTGGAAATATTAGTGGAAATTTTTGAATTGAGAATAGCTAAAAAATATCGAAAATTTTTATATTATAATTTTCGTCCGATTTTTTTATTTAAATTACGAATATATAAACACAAATAAAGGATTTGTTTTCCCTAGATTTTCCCTGTGGAAAATCTCATGGATGTAGATATTAGATATGTATTTAAAAGAAAAAGGTTTTCTTTTTCCAATTAAATTGAATTTTAATTTTTATAAACTTATAATTTTGAAAGGTGTTCTATGAAATTGAAGCTACTAAATTATTTTCTTTATTTGCTTGTTTTTAAAAGTCCTTTGTGTATTTTAATTTCAAAGTTATTACACAAAGTAGAAGAATACGATTTTTCTAGAAAAAATATAAAATTTAAAAGAAAATATATCTTGGAAATAAAAACAGGAAAACAAAAAAGCGTGCCTGATAGTTAAGCTTTTATGTAATTAAATTAAATAAAGTTGAAGATAACAGATTTATTTTCTTTAAGTACTCGTACTTTTTGTTTTACATCTTTTATAATGGAAAATCTTTATTATGTTACAGAACAAAGAATTTAATTTCTCAAAAAAAGTTTTAATAGAAGAAAAAGAAAAGAAAAATATGCATGCATACGTTTAACAACACTGAGAGCGGTATTCACCAACAAAATTTTCAGTTAATTTAATTGCGAAATCTTTTATATACTTTTATCCATAATTTTTAATTGATCTTCCATTCAATTTCAACTAGAAAATAAATATTTTACCTTACGATAGCTAGTACTTGAAAATCGAGGATAAAATATTGAATTAGTGAATAAGTTTAGGATCAACATAGGATCAAATCACATTGATGTACACTGTCCTGTAAATTTATTGTATAAAATTTTATTTAAATTCAATTAACTCATAATAAAAAAAAATAATTAAGACACAAATTTCTTGAATATTATTTTGTCCTTTTTTTTTTAATTTCCACTAGAATAAAATTTACATAAATTTTCCATACATAAATCACATTTCTTTTACAAAATATTTCATGCATGCATAGAACATGATTTTGTTACATATCAAATTAACATTATGTTAAACAAGTAATGGTTAGTTAGCAATATAATGTTAAACATTTCAACTTACATACTATTGAATTTATTAAGGAATATCATTCATAAATATTAAATTAAAATTTTGATTTTAAATTAAATGGAAATTACATTTTCCTGAAAATTTATATATCTACATATATACATATTTTACATGGTTTGTATAAAATTTATTTGTTGATGTCCTTACACATACATATGTATTATTTAAATAGTGGGTGGCTATGAAAAATTACTTAAAAATGATATTCAATTTAAAATATTACCTCTGAAAATGTAATACAAATTTTTTTAAAGTATCTAAAACATTTAAAATCAGTATAAGTTACTTTCTTGATTTACATTTTCCATTTAAAGATTTTATTCTTCTATTTACTTTATAATCCATATCTATATAATATAAAAAAAAGTCCTGTTTTTGACGTTTTAGACTGCTCGTTGTTTATTTCTGTTTCTAGTATCAACTTTTATCGGAACAGACAACCGTGAAATAAAGTTTTATTTTTATATGTACTTCATATTGTCACCTAGATTACGTTCTTACGTTCTTACTAGCTTCCTTTTAATGTTGTACCAACATTAATTTATTGGTCTTATAATCATCTATGAAGACAAATTTATATAAACATACATATATACGTACTCGTATAAGGTCAAAAAGCATAAAATTTAAGTAGACTTCAAGAAAAATATCTGTTCTTAAATTGAAAATTGAACAGATTTTTTTTTGCTGACTTTGTATGATCTTAAATCGATTTAAAGAAAAAATTGTGTGTATTTCAATTCTATTGTCCTTAGAGTATTTTTTTGTTAATGTAAAGATATATACAAGTATCTTTTTATGTATTCAATTTAATATAATCGAAATGTAGTATCGTATGAAATGATCAATAAATTTTTAAGAAAAGGAAATGAACGTTTTGGCTATTTTACAGTTTATCTTTCTTTATAAAGGCAATAAAAAAAGACACAAAAAAGTAAAAAAAAAAACATTTCCGACTTTTTATGGCAATAAAGATTTAAACTTTTTATTACATTGAATAATTATCTAAACTTTAAATCTTTTAACTGTGGGTGAAAATTTGTATGTACATATACATATTGAACCTTCAGATGGAAAAATTAAATTTAAGGAAATCAAAAAATTTAATGAAAAGGAATATTTTGTTTTTAATTTACAACAAGTTTCTATTTATATTTTATTGTGAGTGTCTCTCATATCATACCAATACACATATGTATACATACAAATATATATTTTTTAAATGATTTTCTTTGTAAATTAAAATTTTGTTAACATGTTTGTAAACTTTTATTTTATTTTTAGATTCAAAGTATACTTTTTTATACTTAGTTTTTTTACTGAGTTTCTAAAAGTTTTTTTTTTTAAATTTTCTTTTCTTTATCTTAAATAAGGATTGAGAAAGCAGAAAAAAATCCCAAAAAATGACAAAATTAATATTCTTGTAATGATTTTCATGATGTTTTAAATATCTTTTGAATAAAATTTGGAAAAAAAAAAGTTAGAAACAATTATTTGGAAAAAAAAGTACTTAATAGAAATTAAAAATTAAAAAAAAATTTATATTTTCTTCCTACATATTTATTTCCATTTCAATTTTATTCATAAAAATCCAAAATAAAAAATTAAATAAGCAAGAAGCAAAACTTTTTCTAACTTTTTCTTCAAACACTCAAACACATTCTAAAATTTCAAATCTTATGAGTTTCATAACATTTTTTCATGAAGTACCTACGTATTGTTCTACAATTTTAATTTATTTCGATATAAGTACAAATTCCTACAAAATTGAAATTATCCTTTATTTTCCTTTTGTGTTTTATTCATTAAAATTTTCTTCTTCCTATGAGTCACAAACATCAGATTTTTTATTTTGTTCTTCTTTACCACATTAAGTGTACATATAGTTACTCATAATGGTAAGAACTACATTACATTTGTATCTTTAAAACTCTAAAAACTATTTAAAAGTAAATATAGTTGTAGTTAAACTCTCAGAGAAATATTTTAATAGGACTAAACCACAAATAAGGGGTTCAAGTTCAAAAATAATTTTAAATTTAAACATAAAATACAAACGACTTTAAAAACATTTAATAATAAAATTTTATTGTTGAAAACTAAATTTGAAGAGTATAAAAGAATTTTTGTTATTTTAAGAATTTGGTTATAATATTACTTACAGAAGGTACATTTTTAATTGTGGATTTTGTACTATAAAATGATTGTTTTTTTTATTATTATTTATTTACGTTAAAATCTCTATTATTTTGAGCGAAATAAATTATGCGCAAGTAATGTACATGTTTCAATTTAAAATTTATTTATTTGCAAATAAATTTTTTTTTGACTTTCGAATTTCGAAATTTATTTTTTATTATTTACCGTTCTATCGAATGTAGTATACAAAAGACTCATATGAGTTTAAGGATAGAATGCTTTTTAATTGATTTTTAAATTAACTAGAAAAACAACAAGTTTTTTATTTATTTATTTATTTATTTTTTTTAAGAAAAAAATTGATGCATACATAAAACATCACATTTATAATTATCGCATTCAACAAAAAAAAAAAAAAAAAAAAAAAACGCTTGGCAAAACTCCAATTTATTCTTCAATTGTTTGAAAAGCAAATGAATCTCTTGTACACGTACACCTGAAATTATGATACTTCTTCACACTATAATACTGAAATTTTGGAAAATCTGTATAAAACCACCTGCATACCTACATACATACATACATATGTATATGTATAAGTATATTTACATTTCTAATAAAATAAATAAGTAAAAATTATATTTGTGGTGCAATGCATTCATTTTATTTGTTTGCTGTACGTTTGCGAAATGTTATGATATCACATACACTTTTAGAGTAAAGTATATAACATAAATATAACTTATAGAAAAAGATTTAAAGGTCAATAAAATTTCATTATTTTTTTTTTGAAAAATGAGAGAATTACAAACACAGAGTATGAGTTTTCTTCTTTGTATGTACTATGAATATTTATTTCATGAGATAAATCTTCTTACTTAGATAAAATGCATGTATGATTAATGTAACCATTTCACTAAAACACATATGTGTGTGTGACGATGATAAATATTTGATATAATGAATCAAATTATATTCCAGCATATCACTTTAGCTTATTATGCTAATTTATTGAATTTTTATAGTTTTTTTTCCCCATAGACGAATTTAAATCTCTTTTCCATTTTTTGAATAAAAATTACTAAAAATTGAAAATAAATTTTCTTTAAGATTTAATCTAGAACAGGTGATAAATAAGAATTATAATGACGTTATTTGCTAATATTAGCTTGTGTCAAATTCAATTTTCACTTTTAAAAAATCTGGAATGAATAATTATGTATTTTTTTTTATTTAACAGCTCGTCATTTCAATTGAATGAAAAGCTTCAAGAAGGTAAACATTTCATGTTTAATATTTACCTTGTTCTAGCACTTTTTTTTTTTTTTTATCAAGATGACATTTTAAAAGTTTCGTTTGACTTGCCTTGCTTGACACACACACAGACACCATAAATGTCAAATATATTTTTCTTTCAAATTTTGCTAAGTCTGTATTTCTATTATGTCATTCTTTAAAAAATCACTACTCTTTTTTTCAATTTTCTCCTCTTGAAAAATTTTTAAATGACTTCCTCATGTGTCAAAAGACATTAAGTGTGAATATTTGTTTTTTTTTTTTTGTGTTCTAGTCTAGCACTTATTCAATTCGAAGTATTTTATTTCTAGGAAAATTTCAATTGTGCTTCAAGGACCATTTAAATTTCTTCAACGTACATTCTTAGTGTTTTTTTTTTTTTAAATAAATTTTAGAAAAGAACTTTTAATTTAAAAACAATTTATATAAACTGTAATTTATTTTCAAGTATTTTTCAAGGAAAGTAAAAACTTTAGATTGTTTTACCATTGATCAATTTTTTATTTTTTTTTTATTTTAGTAGAAGATATTTTAAAAGACGACAATATTTGTAGTACTAGTATATTACAAAAAAACTTTGTAGAAATTTTCCCATTCATTTTTTATAAGAAAAAAAAAATGTATATAGGTAGGTACCTACTTGTTCTTTTTTACTACTTTTTTTTACAGTTCAAGAACAGTGTGAGTGTGATAAAAGTACTGCTTTGTTTTTAATTACTAAATTGAATGAAATATTTTTAATTGCCACAATTTGTTTAGAAAAAGAAAAAAGGGAATCTTGATAAAAAAAAAAAAAAAATTCATAATATACTTATTATTTTAAATATTGTCCAGCTTTAAATAATTTTTCGAAGAAGTTAATATTGATCAAATTAATTACATTGTAACACGCTATTTTACTAAAAACAAGGACATTTTAATTTGTCTTTTAATTCGAATGCCAAGACTAAGATTTGAATTTTAAAGTTAAGTTTTTTTTTTTATTTATGTTAAAAATAAATCTTGACATATAGAAAAATTATGCATATGATTAATTAGTAAAACTCATTTCATAAACAAATTATTCAAAAAAAGCTTATAAATCAATTTTTTAATTATTTTTAAAAAAAAAGGTAAATCAATTTTTTTCTACTACCTGGAAGAGAAAATAAACTCTTTTTTTTACGAAATACAAAAACTACAATATTTTCTTATTTTCAATGTTTGTTTTTTTTAATTACAGGAAATTTCCTAAAGCTTTTTTAACCTAAAACATAAAATACTCTGTTTATAACCAATTATTATATAATATTGAAACCAAAAAGGAACAAAATTATGTGATAATTATAACCTTCTTATAATAGTATTAAAAAAAGAAAAAAATTTCCGTAAAATTCCTTTCGAAAATATAATAACTACCTGTGAAAAACACATTATTTTTTATAATTATCTCAAAAATTTTATTTCCTTCACAATTTCTTCTTTCTTAGTACTTCTACTATAAATGGATAAAAGAAAATACGATAGTATACCTATACAAAAAAAATATGCTATGATTTTCTTTTCTTTTATTTATATTTTTTTAAACATATTATGTAGTATTAAAAAAAAGGTGAAAGGATTTTTCGTTCGTATTATGACTTAAGTATTTGCAAACGACGAGAAATAAGGAAAAAAAATGATTTTTTCCTAACGTCGTTATGTAGCGTTTTGTATAGATAGACTAAATCATTTTTTATTTTTTTTATTTTTTGTAAAAAACGTGTTTAATTAAAATATAAAAATTTAATAGTGTTGATTGGATATATGATATTTTAAATTTTTTACCTTACCATCGCCGGTTCTATTTCAGAAAAAAAAAAAGAATAAATAAATGTATAGAAAAATTAATTAAATTGAAAAAAAAAAATGAAAAAAAAACAAAGAAAACATCTGAACAAATATAAAACTTTTAACAATTTCCTAATAACAAGATTTTTTTTGAATGAATTTCTAACCATTATTGGTTTTTATTTTATCTAAATATTTTTACTAACGTAATTAAAAATAAAAGAAAACATACTACTATTATGAATTCAAGATTATTTCAAATAAGTTTTTCGTTCACTAAAAAGTTTTCTGCAATTTTAATGATTAAACAAGAATACACAAAAGAAACGGATATTATGAAAAACTGCATCATAAAAAAACACCCACATAATTCTGAAAACCAAATACATATACACACTTTAAAAATTCTAAAGGAAATTTCTACTAAAAGGTTTTTCAAATAAAAACAAAAAAACGAATTTTTTATGTGGTCTAGTGCAGGATAATCTTTTGTCCATTCTAAATAACATACAACTCTAAAATCACCACCTGTAAATAACATACATATAGGTACATATACACACATATGTTTAAAACAATTTATACACAAACATTGCCAACTATATATGGACATTAAAAAATGATGGAAAATATTTAAAAAGACAGCAGCTATTATTCCTTTTCTTCTTCTTATTTATTTTACCGCTATTGGTTTATATGTACATATATATGTATGACAGTATGTTATTATTAATACGTGTATTTTAAAAACCATTATTGAAATGAAGAATAGAAAGATAAATTACACAGTGAGATGTATGTACATTATATTATATAATAAAATAATATCACGTATATCAGATATCTGCATTATGTGAAATTATTAATATAAAATATTTTATGATATTTTATTTGTTGAATTTCCATCAATTTTTTGCTTGTCAAATGAACCAAATAAATTTTTTATGATAATAAAATTAAATTTTGCAGTCAAACTATATGTCATTGAATACTTATAAAGGATTTTTTTTTTCTTTTGTGAACATGAAAAATATTTTAAAATGAATTCGTTGCTTCATATTGAATGTTTCATGAAGGATTGGTTTTTTAAAGCACATATGAAATATTACAAATAAAAATGAATTAATTATTACGAGAAAACCTGGAAGCGGCTGTCGGAAGACCGTTCAACTTAAGGACTTGATAAGGAGTATAAAATTCGACTTGGTTTGTGATGCCGTTCCAGAAGAAGAAGCTTTTGAAATGATTAAATAAAAACTCTAAAATAAAAAATATGTAAATACTAAAAGCAGTACATTTTTAAAATTTTTCTTAGAAATATTTTTGTAGATAAATTTCAAAAAGTGTAAAAAGTTCTTAATAATATTTTAATTCTTTTGTTAGACAAAAATTTCTTAAGAAATGAAAACAAAACGATTAATGGCACAAATTTTAAATGTTAGTGGATTTAAGTTTCCAAGTTTTTAAATTCAAGTATTTATTAGACACTTGAAAATATTTTTATTTTATTGTTTACATAGAAAAACAATTGAATTAAATTTTCTTTCTCTCTCATAATATTTTCATGTATTATTTTTAGAAGAACATTCTTAAAAATTTCAATGTAATTCAGGATAAGAATTTTCACTTGTTTTCTTTTGTAAACTTTATCTGAAAAAGTTTTATTTTGAAGGTGTTATAATTTATTTTCAACATGATAGCAACCATTGTTCGTTAATAATAATATGAATTGTAATTCAAGTAATTTTTCAGAAATTTCTATAAATTAGAAGTATGTAGCTATGTATAAAATATTTGGTTGAACATTTTTCAAGGAATAAATTAAATTATTAAGAAAAGTATTTTTTCTATAAAAAAAAAAATAGTCGTTAAAGTCATTTTCTTTGTTTAACTTTTTAAATAAGCTTTTATAAAACAAAAAAAAGAACTATATATTTTTAGATTTATGTTCTGCACTAGTTCATGTAAATTTTGGTAATTTATGTCTGAACTAGCAGAAGAGATCGGTTAATGTTTCAATAGAATTGCAATGCATCAAGTGTGAATTTATAGAAATATATAATTTATTATGCAGCTGTGATCCAGCTTCTAGCTTTCGAGTGACTATTACTTATTTTTAGAGTGGAAAAGAACGAGAAACTATATACATATGTATGTACTACCTTTTCTAATACAAAACAATTTGAAAACAAAAATAAGTACTTTTAGAAAAATTAAAAACAAGCATCTAACAATAAAGAGTTCTTATGTATAAAAAAGGTGCTGATTCTATAGATTATTTCCTCTGCATTCCCAACATTATTTTATTTAAATTTAATTTTTTTTTTTCAAGGAACAGTAGGAAATTCCAAAATATGAATTTACCCATACTTTTTTCCTGTTTTTTGTGTAAAAATGTCACTCAAATATAAAAGCAATTTGAAAAAAATAATCTCCTTTTAATTTTTTTTAAATTAACGCATTAACACTTTAAGCTTTATAAAGATCACCCGCCACAAACATTTCAAATTTATAATTCCTAAAAAGGACAAAAATGACAATTTATTAATAAACACAATTCTGAAATGAAATAATTGTATCTGTTCAAAGAAAAACAAATTTTACGTAAATTGAAGAAGAAATATTATGAGCTGTGCATTTTAAATATAGGTCCTCTTTGAATACCAAATACTAAACAACTAAAATTGCTTAAGGTTCATTCAACAAATGTAAGTTGTTTTCATGTTTGGAAATTTTTTAATAGGTTTAAATATACTCGTACATATTTTATAAAATATGAAAAAGGATACATATGGAAATTATTAAAGTTCAGACACATGCGTATAAAGAGGGAAATTTTAAAAATATACAATCAAATATAATTTAGTCACTTTATCTTTTAGTTATAGTTAAAAATTATTTTTCTATAGATTTTAAACCATACCATAAAGGGTTACAAATCCTTAAAAAATTAAAACAATTTTTATGCAATCAATTTCAGGCTTATTTTTTGTTATGATATTGCAATTAGTTGGAAAAAATCGTCTTAACTTTGGAAATTTTATTCGAATTGCAATATTTTTTCCTCTTTAAATAGTGAATTTTTTTGGTACGATTTTCATTAAAAAAAAATTAAATTTAAAAAAAAAAGTAGAAAAAAATATATATATACTAGTATAATGAATATTTTTGCGTTCGTTCTGTGCATAGATACATTTTTTTTAAAAAAAAGTTCATTATTTTAATGAAACCTTTAAAATTAAATATCCCAAATGATTTGTATGTCTGCAAACATGATATATATTATAATATATTTGTCAGAATAAAGTTTGAATAAATAAAACAAAAATTAAAATAATAAAAAAAAAATAAAGAAAAGGATTGAATAACTTTTTCTATTATATAAGTTGTATCACGCTAAAAGTTTTATTGCAATTTGTATTTTGATATATGAATTTCTCACATAAAAATTTTATTCATAATATTAAACTTTTCAGTATGACTTATCAAGCTTAAAGTTTTAATCAATTTTTGTTTAAAGTAAAATTTTTTTTTCGCCAAAGTAAAATTGTAACATTTCTACTCTAATAAATTTTTTTTTCTCATAAATAACGGAATTTCATTAATATGAAGATTTTTCTTTTTTGTTAAAAAAAAAAAAAACTTGTTTTTCATATTTTTTGAAGGCGTTAAATTATTTTAAGGCATAGATAATTTGTGTATGTATACAAATTTGTAGATGTAATTAACACAAAATACGAGTAAATAATTTTAAAAATTTCACAAAAAATCTTGAATAAATTTATGTTCTAAAGTAATTATTTTCTTTAGAAGTTTCAAGGAAAAATAACAAATAATTTGCATGTAAAATACTTATTTTTTAGTTGAGTAAACTTTAACTAATTAAGTATTGTAAATAGAAAAAGTTTTCCTCGATTGAAAACTACTTACTACCTTCATAAATAGATGTGGTAAAAAACTTTTAAAATTAAAATAAGAAAATCAATTGAAACATAATCAACTGAACTTTAATATTTAATTATTTTTTAGGCTAATTAAAAAAATTTAAATTACGTTTAACATCAATGAGCCATGAAAAAATTTAGGCAGATCATATTCGACGATTCAAAAGAATTAGAAGACTGAGGATAGATAGTCTTAGTTCTTAAGGACCATACAAGCCGACCCCAAGTAAATGGGTTAAGCCGAGAACAAAGAAGAAGAAAACAAATTTAAATTATTGACTTATTTAAAATACAAGAAAATTTTATTCACAGGTAATTAGTTTTATAATTTTTGATTAACAAATCCTCAATATCCCTGTCCATTTTTTTCATAAAATAAAACACCTATTTAGCTAAACTTGTTTGACTGTAATTTGAAAAGTAAATTCAATTACCATTAAAATTAATACATATTTACTATTATTTTTTAAATAAAAACAGTAAATCGTATAAGAACACGTCGAATCAAATAAACGCGTCTTATACGTGTTTTTTTTTTATCGATAATAAAAAATAAACACGATGTTGTAAAATGGATTTTTAAACTAGCAAATTGTTTAAATTTTCTTGTCACGTTTTACAAGTATAAGAAATAGACAAAAAAAATGGAAAACAAAAAATAACAATTTTTTATCTCTAAAGCAAACTAATTTTAACAATTTGTAGCACTATAAGGAGCAAAAAAAAACTTGGAAAGAAAGAAAAATGTATAAGTTAAAAAGTTATCATGTACGACGACGGTGTGTAAATGATAGCTTTTCACTTTTCTCGGGAAAAACAAAAAAAAAACACATTATTTTCCATAAAAGAAGAATATTATTGCAAATTTTTCTTTTTTACTCACAAACTACATATATAATTTGAATTATCCTTAAGTGTTACTGGTATCCTTTTTGTGTTTTATAAACGATAGTTCTTTATGAGTTTTAAACTTGATGGTGTTTTTTTTTTTGTTAGTATTTTCAGAAAGTACAATTTTTCACTATCGCATCATTTCCTGTATATGACATCCGTGAATGTTTAAAATTACTATTGTTTTTTAACTTTAGTAAAAAAAAAACAACGTGGAACATAAGTAAAACTTTCAGTAATAAACTTAAATGTTTTGCTAAAAGCTAAAACAAATCCTTTAAAATTATTCCTTACAGATATTTTTTTTTCTTCTTGTTTTTAAATTAATGGATAGAAATTTGAAAATAAAAAAGTTAATAATAACCTAACTTTAACACATGCGGAGGTGTTAACTTATGGGAAATTAAAAAAAAATCATTAGTTTAAAAACTAGAAAAATGTATATGTATAAATAAGTCAGAAAAAGTTCTTTTATTTATTTATTAAAAACATGAAAACTCTACAAACGTTTTAAAATAAATAATCGAAAGGTTTTATAAAACATGTAATTAATTAAGTACTTATTTTTCATTCGAGTTTTCTACAAAGTTTACAAAGCAGTTGATCAAGTTAGGGCATAATTTTCTTTAGAAGCTCTTATTTTTTTGAAATATCTGTACTAAAAATGTTCACTATAGCAAAAGATAAGTAATATTACGTTTCTATAGAATTTACGAAAGTAATTATTGTATTAAATTTAAATTTTATTAATGTTTCTTGATAATTAATGCTTAAGAAGTACAAGAAACAATAGAAGCGATTCTTTAAAAAAAACTTCATTAGAATTCTAAATTATTTAAATATTCAAATACTTAATTTACATTATTTGCTTCTAAAACAAATCTTATTCCAAGAAAATTTAATTTTTAAATAAAATATCAACAAATTTTGATTTCATGATTTGAAGGAATTTCAAATAGGTACCTACATACATTCAAGAACTGATGACTTTTTTTTTCTTCAAAATATACATTTCTAAATAGAATAATAAAGAAAGAAAAAAATAATTCTTATAGATAAAATGTTCCACGTGTAGAATTTATATTACGTCGCTAAAAAATTTCTCTTGAAACATTTTAAAGTGTCAATCAAGACAAATTTATTATATTCTTGTTAATAAAATGTTCATTTTATGTCATTATCATTGTAATGAATATTAATTAAATTATTTTTTAGATGTTTTGCGAGAAATTTTCTTTAAATCAATATAATTTATTTTCTTTCTGCCATCATGCAACTTTTAAAAATTAAAAACAAAAAAAATGCTAATTACTATCTTTTTATTTGATAGAATAAAAAATGATTGTCTTAAAAAAAAAATAAAGATAATTATAATATTAACACGAACCGAAAATAAGAAAGAGTGTATTGTTTAGTTCAGTTGTATCTACTTTTGTTTTTAATTATTTTATAACTATTATATTATTATTAAACAAGATGTAGGAGATATCCTTTTATTGCACTTTTATTATGCACAGCGCTTGCAGAAAAAAAATAAAAGATGAATAGGAAAAGTTAAGGGAAAAACTAAGATAAGAAGCATTAAATGAAAATTAGTAGTTCACAAGTTTATGCTTTTCTTGGAAAAAATTGCACAATTTTCATATTTTTCTCATTGTACGTATTATATTAGAAAACGTTAAATAAAAATATCAATTATAATATAATAGAATCTTCTGTCGTGTGTGCTTGTGTGTTAAATTCTATGAATATAATAATAAGTAAAAAAAAATATATATATACGAGTATATTGTGTAATTTTGCTAATAATACACACGTATTTGCCAATATAAACCAACACATTTATATTTCAGATATAAATCCTTTTTCAATTAAATATTTCAATTTATGCGTCAAAGCCCATTAGATTTCATTTTTTGTGCTTTCATCGAATTATATTTTTGTTTCGTTTAAGCTGCTATATCCATTCAATAACATGAGTAGCTAAAAAAAACCATAAAAATGAAGGACATTATAGAAAAATAATGTGTAAGGCATAATTTCATATAAAAGTTGGTGATAACAAGTGATTTGTGGTTTGTTCATCTACCTGATTGTTTTTTTTTCCCATTGAATAATATGTTTTTATTTTTTGTTCTAGGTCAAAACAAAAAGGATTTATTTACTACATTTTAACACAGTAAATAAATTATGATTCCAGATCTTTTTCGACATTTTTATAACTACAATAGAAAACTTTTGATCACACAAAGCAAAACAAAAAATTTCTTCTGAATAGATCAAGTATATTATCTGAGGTGTAATAAAAAAATTTATGGCCGTACTAGAAAATTTAAAAAAGAAAGTTTTTATTTTGTGAAATTCAAGAAAAGTTATATAAAATAGCAAAAAAAAAAAAAAAAAGTGTGTTAAAAAAGAGTGAAATAAATATTTGTAACAAAAAGTATTGTTTTTTTTTTCAAGTATCAATTACATAAAATGTTGCAAAAAACCAACAACAAAAATATTCTGAATTTTTTCTAAGCAAAATTAAAGTATTGTTTGTCTTGTAATTTAATTTTGCTTAGAAAAAATTCAGAATATTTTTGTTGTTGTTTTTCTGCAACATTTTATGTAATTGATACTTGAAAAAAATTTTTTTTAGATTTTTGTATTTTATCTGAAATGTAATATTTAAATTTAACTTTTTGGTTTTTTTCTTGTTTTTCTCAACCACAAAATATTTTCATAAAATTAATATCGATTTTTTTAATGCATACTACAGCATTATTTTCACGTTGCAAAAGGATATTTAAAAAATATTTCGGAAGTCTTTAAAATTTAACTTTGTTCATATCAGTTTAACGTTTGATTATTCATTCAAAGTCGTCTTCGTTATTTCTGAATTTTTGATAAACAAGTTTTTCAAAACATAGTAAATTTGAGGAAACATGTTTTATGTTCCATTTCAAAGAACATCCCACGTTCATGTTTATTTCATTCAGACGAATATCTTCTTAATTTGAAATAAAAAAAAAATTCTGTAGAATAACGAAGTAAAAAAAATGATGCTTTTATTACATCCTTTTTTTCTACATTTCTTTAGAAAATACAAATGGAACACTTCTGTTAAGTGATTTTCATGATTTGTTTTTTAAATTTTTCACAACATCAATAGACATCATGCTGAAATACATAAAATGAAACCTGTCTTATTAGCAAATAAAATATATCTTTTACATTCAAAATTCTTTTATTTTTATTATTTTTTATTTTTATTTTTATGTAACTTCTATGTACATTTACAGTCAATATCCAAAAGCTATTTACCCCACAGTTGAAATGTTTTTAATATACATATGTACCTTGTATATAAATATCAAATAAGTCAATTACATTTAATTTGTCTTTTACAAAACCGCATATTATTTACAAATTAAATTATAAATAAAAATGTCTACAAATATTATATCAAAATTGTTTCTGGTATGGAAAATACTTGTTTACTTATTTTATTTTTTTCTTTCAGTTTAAATCCAACGTAATTGCAAGAAAATATTTTACTGGATATACTAAAAACACACAATTATTTAATAAATTATGTAATTATATTACGTATTATGTTTTGGACATGTTATTACAGAACAACAAATTTCATTTATAAAAAAAGAAGTCAATTTAACAATTTATTTGCATTCTTTATTCTCATTTTTGATTTTTCTTTTTCGCAAATATAATTCATCTAATTAATAATTTCATAGAAATATTCTTATTATATTTTATTTTATCAACAGAAAAGTCAATCAATTGGAAGTTAATTTATTTTTTTTTTTCAAATGAAATTTCTTTGGTTTTCGACGAAGAATGTGTAATTTTTTTTTCTGTTTTTCTTTCTTGTATTTTGATTTGATTTAGGTATTCTTATTATTCTTTAAAAAATTTTTTTTTATTTTTATAGCTCGTCATCTTCAATAATTAGTTTGTTTTTCTAAATGAAATTATTAATAGTGATTCTCGAATCATAAATGATTTTTTTTTTAAATTTTTTGTGTGCTTACAATAATTTCTAAGGATGAAGTCACATCATGTACAAAATCATATATTATACAATAATAGATCATGTAGAAAATATCAGAAATTTCAATTATTACTATTTTTATGTTTTTATAGAACGTTCTTTGAATACAAAAAAATTACAAAATGTTTATTATGCTTATTCATTCGTAAAATGAATATAACGACGTGACTTTAATTCTTCGAATATCTCAGAAATTTTAGTTTTCTCTTAAATTCTTCTTAAAATATAAGTTTTAAAGTTTGTTTTGGACTGTAATTTAGTGTAATTGAATGTTTGTTTGATGTATCGTGTTTTCTAGTTAAGTTTACTTCAATATTCAGGTTTTGCTTTTTAAAAAAAAAAAATAAATAAATAAAAAAAAAATAAAAAAAAATAAAACAAAATATTCATTAACACTATTTTTCATTTCCCACAACACCTTCCTTCTCCCTTCCTTCAAAGAAACATTATATACAATCACGACTAAAAACTACGAAACTTTATAGTACATATTTGAGCTGTTAATTAAAAAAAAAACAGTTTTTATTCATTTATCCTTGAGCTACATATTTTCATATACTTACGTCTTACATACACAAAAGATAACATTACTACAACATAACTTTTTTTGAATCATTTGTTTCCTCTTCTCATTGAAATATGAGATTAATTTTACTTTCTAAAGGAAATTTTATCTATGTACATCCACCTTGAAGATAAATAATGTTTCTTTGTGGCTCACTAACATATTTTTACCTTCTTAGTTCATTTACCATTTTTAAAAACATTTTTATTGTGTACTTTTAAAAATTGTTTTTTATCCATTAAAAAAAAAAAAAAAGTTGACAAATATCTGAGAGATATTTTAGGGTATTGTTCTTGATTCTAAAAGTGTAATTTAGATCATGTCAAATAAATGAAAATTTTAATTCATTTAAAGAAAAAAAAAATACAATACAACGAAAAACATTAACAATTTTTATTTAAATGTTAATTTTATTTTATTTTTTTATTTCTTTGGAGTTTATATCAAATAAAATAATAAGAAAAATAATTCAATTTGACTTTTCAAAATTTACTATATTATGAAAATTTGTATCTTTATTCGTTAAAAAGGACAACAATTTTGATTTTATTTAATTTCGACTGAGTACCTATTTATTATACAACAAAAATTTTTTGAAATAAAAAAAGTAAAAATAAAAAATTAAAAGGGATAACAAACTTGTGATGAAACGCAGAAAATTTTTTGTTAAAGTTTTCTTATTGCCAATGAAAGAAAATTTTGAATAATTTAAAAGATATATACGTATACTTTTTCGTTGTCAGTTTTCCTTGTTTATTTATTTATTTTTTTTTTTTTGATTTTTTTTTTACCTTATTTTTTTAACAATTGTTTTGTATACTTGAGGCAGTTAGGTGTATACAACTTTTTTTTTAGGATACTGTCAGTATTTTATTTCGAATGAAAATTGATTCTTATTACATAACAAACAAAAAAACGGAGGAGATTATTTATTAATATTCCCTTGTACAAATATGAACATTTGTATTACGACTATACTATACAGGGTGTAGAAAAAACATCAAAACATTTCAGGAAGCAGAGGAAGAAAAATCTGAAAATGCCTGGATTATTCTCTTTTCTATACATACCTTTGTTTAGAGGCAGTTTAGAGGACATACATATTATGTATATATTATATCGAAAAATTTGTTCTTGATCCATTTTGGAGTTTTCACAGCAATTGCAATGTAGGCTGGTGCAGAATGTTGTTGGAGCACTTCTGGATTGTCCCAAGTGCTTCCTCGTCTTCTTGTATTTTCTTGTTTAAACTTCTTCCAATTTAACTTACGCACCTTGTGTATCATAAATTTTAGTTTCAATATTGACATAATATTGACTTTTCGTTTTTATATATGAACCCATTTTAATATTGTTATTTGGAAATTTTCTTTTAGATTCAATAAAAGAATATTTTTTATAAAATTTTTCTTATTGACTTTTTTTTTTAAAAGGTACGGTACATAATTTTATTTGTTAAGGTCAATTATTGATTGACCTTTTTTTTTTTTCTCTGTTGAAGAACTTTTTTATGTAATTTTTATTATCTTCTCAAAAATTTTCAAAATAATTTTACTTCCTTTTTGAAATTATGCGTTGTCTAGCAAAATTATTTTTATTATTTTTTTTTATTCATTTGAATTTATCATTGTGATTTTATTTCAGTTATTATTTATTTATACTTTTTAATGACTTTTTATTTCAAAATAAAGTTTGTGAAATTCTTAAATACTTAATTTCAAATAATGTTGTATTGATAAAGAAATATTTAGAAAAATAAATATTAAATTATTAAGATTATTCAAAATTGAATCATAAATTATTATTTTTTTTTTTGTATAATTTTATTATTTCATTTAAATATCAATGATGAAGATTTTTTTAATTTAATAATTTGTAAATAACTTTCAAGAACAGATACTAAAATGTTTTATTTTATTGAATATCAGGCAAATTTGATTGAATTGAATTGAATTTTATTGATATTGATAAAATTTCTAAGGAAACTTTCTATTTTATTTCAAGCGTAAATAATAGTTTTCTAATCATTTAATATTAATGAAAAATACAGATGAATTATTTTCTATTATTATTTGTTTATTTCCTTTGATTTGTTAATTGTAAATTTATATGAATAGAAAAAAGTTAATTAAAGAGAATTGGTTGAAGTACTTTCAAGTCTTGAAAGGATAATAGGTAATAAGGTGATGTATTTAAAATGTAAAGTATGTATTTAAATGAAAATTGTGGAAAATACATACATTCAAACTCTTTATACTCCTATATTGAATTTCGAGTCTTTTTTTTTTTTAAATCAATAATACACATAATAAGAAGAAGAATGTCCTGTTTGAATAAATTCGATTAAAATGTCAAATTTTTAATTCGATTAATTTTAATTTTTTTCAAATTTGGAAAATCGATGGAAAATAGATTTTTGATTTAGCATTGGAAAATGATAAGTTAGGACGTTCTCATCCCAAATCTTCAGATGATTTCGCAATAAGATTCTCTGAAAATGTAAAATTTTTTGTAAACTTCCAATGATTGCAATGGAATCACTTGGCAGATAGCATTTTACAGAATAAGGATATCGCACTGCTTACTTAAATATTCCTTTTCATGCCATGTTTTTAAGTCGAAGTAAATCTGTATACAAGATAAAATAGCAAATTATAAGTAGCATTTTATTATAAAGTTTAACGAACAGAAAATATTTGTAAGTTGAAAAAGAACCTACATAATGTACGAGTATGTCATTCAGATTTTATTTATTCGTAAATAACTTGAAAAGCAGAAAAATAAAATACAAAGAATAGTATGAATTCTGATTTTCGCTGAAATACAAATTTTATCATTTTCTATACAATTAACCTTAACATTTCAATAAAGGTTACAAGGATAAAATTGCAATGGTAATTGTATTTTTCGTGTATTTATATTTTTTTGATGATTGTTTTTGGGATACGGAAAATTGAAAAATTGCTCAAAGGTAATCAATAATCATATTCATAAAATTTTACTAAAAATAAACAAAACGCATCAATTCTGTAGAAATATATTCTATTTTTAAAATTTGTAATTAAAAATTTCCAGAAATGGATTAAATTATTGATTTTCGTTTAATAATTTTATGTTCGAATAACCAAATTTTACCAAAAGTTTCTGAAAAATGATTTTTAATGAAATACGATTATAAAAAAAGTGAAATGTGAAATTTATATGTTATATCACTAATATTAGTGAACTATTTTGTACATCGATATTTATCATAACATAAAAAAGGATAAATTGATGATGATTGTGATATACATAATCTACTATACATGTATGCTATTTTCATGGTAAACTTAATTTTTTAAATTATTGTGTATAACGTCAATGTGAGGATTTATTGATTTATGTGAAATTTTTTAATTCGTTTTCTATATTTAAACTATTTCAAAACTATGCAGTAGTATTTAAATTTGTTTTTACTGTAATAAACACATTCGTATTTTAAAATTGTGTTGGCTTTTATGTATATCCTTTTTTCATTACAATATCCTTTTTAAAATATGTATGTACATATAAATGTTTAGGTCTGAAAAATACTTATAAAAGATTGAAATTTATGGTGTCTGAAAATATTTATCTTATTTGGTATTTTAAATATTTATATATATGTAGATTCCTATAGATGTGTTTTGCATACGTCTCATTTATTTTTATTCTACTTTAATTTTTTTTTTTAGTAAAAATTGTCTGGTATTCCGGACAGGTTGAATAATTTTTCATGATATTTTTAATACCACTAAAAAAATTCTTTGAAAACGTGAGTAAAATAAAGGTAAAAATAAATTTTAAAAGTCATTAGTTTTTATTTTTATTTTAGTAAACAGTTTTTAACGTTTTTTTTTTTTCATCTTCTATCCTTCAAGTCTTTTATCGATTTCCAGATCTTTTTTCTCATTTTTGAGAGATTTTAGATTTTTTTTAAAATTTTTTGACCATAAAAAAAATCATGATTACGATTTTATTTTATAAAATAAAACTTTTTAAAGTTACTAAGTCACTGTTTATGTCTTTGAATTCCATTTTAAATCACCCAAATTTCCTTAATTATATGACCAGTTGTGCTGAGTTTTAAAATACAAGAATGTATTCGTTGAAAATATTTTTTAAATGAAATTCATTACAAATTTAAGACTCACTCCAAACCAAGATAAATTTCTATTTTATTTTATTACTTTTTTTAAAAATATAATGAAGCTATGAAGCAAACAGTCAAAAGCATGACATTATAATTAGCATTTATTCATCAACAAAAAATCTCCATTAAATAAAAAAAAAAAAGTAGAAAAGAAAACTATTGTCAGACATGCACGTGATATGTAAATCGTTTTTTTTTCTTCTTAAAGTGAATAACACAAAAAACATTCCAATAAAAATTCTGTACATACATTAAAAGTCTTGTTTTTCTTTGTTTTACTAAACTTATTTGTCATACTCGTACATATACATACTTACATACTTGAAAATTTTCACCTTGAATTCATATAATCTATTAGAATTTTTTGTTTTAATGTAATTGAAACACGTGTTAAAAACATTTTTTATCCTTAAAAAAAAATTAAAAATAAAATATTTGGTATTCAAAACGTAAATTTTACTTACACAGAATTTTTCTCTTACTTATCAGATTTTTTTTTCTGACCTTTTTTTCAATGAAAAAGAAAATATAAATGATATAAATTTTTTTTTTAACTTAAAACAAACACCAGATACAATTTTCCACAATTACTCATATCTGAGTTGTAATTTCATACTAAAAATATTTGAGTAAAGTCCTTAATTTAGGAAAAAATATATTGTATTAAATAATTGTATTATTTCATCCTTTATGTGAAACTTTACCACTTCTTTTATAATGTATCATACATTATATCAGTGAATGAATAAAATTTATGTGAATTATTTATGAAAATTTAAATAATTCAATTTTTAATGATATTTCAGGACCACTTTATTAAATTTTTACAATAAACACGGTTGCATGTGCATTTTATAAAATTGTTGGGGTTTACAAAATTTGCTACTGATGTAATTTTTTATGACATAAATAAGTAATGTACATTTTTACCTGTATACAAATTTTTATAGTATATGTACCTGTTCTGTTTTTTTCGTTTTATCTTTTAAATAATTAAAATACTTTCAAAAATTTTATAGTTGAGATAACTTGTTTTTGTTCATACGTACATCTCGTATATGTACATTTCACCATAGTACTTGTATTAATGCTATACAGACTGGTAGGTTATATCTTTTATCTACACAAAGCACATTTATAATAAAATTAATGTTCATTGAAAGATTTACACATGTTTTAAATGTTTACTGCTATATATCATTTTATAATTAAATTTATTTAAAAATTTTACATTATAAATGAATGAAATTTCTATTTCAATTTTTAGATAGAAATTTACTAAAATTTTATATACGTGTATTATGATATTTTTGAGTTTCTACAATTTTTTTTTCTATTAATTTTTAGTCTTGTATTAAAATAGCAATAAATATTTGCCTCAAAAATTTACTGAAAAAAACTGAAGGACTTGTTTTTATTTGAAATAATACCCTTATTAGTCTACTAAATGGGTTTTTTTTTTTTCTGTACTCCATTGTTATTATCACATGTTACCATTATACGATGTTTTTTTTATTTTTTTATTATATATACATTGAAAGACGTTTTTTGTGTTGTTTTTTTTTGCTTTATTTTTATATTTAGAAAGGCTACATTAATGTAAAACTTTCTTCCCTTATTATTATCATATTTTCTTAAGAAAATATAACATACGATGTGTAAAAAAAAGTTTTGTCTAATAAATTAATAAATTTTTATGTTGAAAAAAGAAAAACAAAAGATACAAAAGTGATCATTATATTATATAATGTTATATGTATATATATAGTACATATTACAGTTATCTTTGAAAAAAAAAAATATTCCGTTTATGATGTAAGCATAAAATAAAATAGATAAAAGAAATCCTTTTCTTTTTTTTTTAGTACATTTTTTTACGTTCTTTTAATTCATTTTCATTTAGAAAAAACATTTTTTTTTATGAAAATTCAAAAAAAAAAAGAAAAAAACCCACTTTCATTCATGTCGTGAAAAAATGAAAAAAGGAAAATTCTTTAGAATAATAAAGGTTTGTTAAAATTTTGAATAATGTATCTTTTTTTATTTTTTTTTTAATAAAAGGTCAGATAGATGTATGAGTTTTAAGAATTTTTAATTTACATAAAAATGTTTACATTAATTTTTCGTTTTTGAATTTTTTTTTCCAATATTTACTCTCAAATGATTAGGTATCTTTTTTTTTTTCAATTTAATTTACAAGAGGATTATAAGGCGTAAATCTGTGTGAAGATTTTAATTTGGTTAATTACGTATATTTTCTCATTAATCCAATACTAATATCAATGAATATTATAGATTTCATTAAATTAAAGGATAACGTTAGCTGACGTGGCAGTAATCGGATGCTTTCGAAGACCCAATTAACACAGTTCCATTTTGATAAAGGATAACGTACTCACTTACAGCTTATATTTTACCATTATATTATAAATTCAACGTTATTGAATGCCATTATTCAGAATTATTCAAGATAATGAATAATAAAAGATATAAGTAGGTTATTCATTTATGCAATTTTTGTAATTCATATATGTGAAATACATGGAAAAAAAAACAATAACATATAATTAACCCACATTTGAAATATGAGGATATTATATTATGTACCTACGCTCCCTTTTTATTAAATATGTCATAATATATAATTTTGAGATATTATCACAGTATTACCCACAATCATGACCTACATTCAATTCCATTTGATTCTTATTCAACTGCAAATTTTTGAAAATAAAGAACTTTCACTACATTTTTCTTAAATAGGAAAAAAAATTTAACAAAATGGATAAGAATTTTTATAAATGTAACACACAACAAAGAAGAAAATTTCCAATTTAATTTATTGAAAATCATTAATTCTTATGTCATTCATAATACCTAATTTTGTACTATCTTAAGAAAACATTTTTTTTTTTTTTAAATAAGTGAAAAAATGAAAAAAAATAAAATGAAATTGTCAATTCATGTATAAAAATTGATATCTAATTCAATTTATAGTTTTTTTCTCGTTTATATTTTCACATAATTTACTAACATAATGAAATGTACTAGAATAACCATGGTTGGTTGACGTGGCGGCCTTCAAAATCTTTCGAAAACCCAATTAGCACTGAAAGTACCGATTTGATACTACACCTCGCGTAACCTTAGGCAATAACGTTCATAATACCGTTAGATCACTATAGCCATCCTGTTCCATTCAGGAATCGTATAATGTCTCTTACCGTAACTTTTGCTATTTTCTTTTGCAGAGGTAGTGAGTGAGGGTTTCTCTCTCATTGGCTTCCCTGCAACTACGATAGTTGGTATTGAAGGGGATACACATTTTTTCTGCGTGATCAGGATAACCATAATCATATAGGATTTCGAAGGATTTTCCTAGTTTGTAAAATGATTAAATTATTAAACGATTTTTATTGATATTTTTTTTTTTTTGTAGCTTGAAGATTTCAGGTGTAAAAATATTTTTTTTAAAAATATTTATCCACTTAAGAACACGAATCCTTTAAAATATGTAATATTAAAAATACTTTATAATCCTTTTTCATCATAAATCGTACTCATTAAAAATTATAAAATTAACTTTGTTAAAAATAATTTTCAACATCAATTAAAACACATATAATTTAATAATTTATCTCAAATAAAATTTATTACATTTTACTAAAGGACCCGCATTAAAAAAAACTTGACACCTTTTTATTTTTTACGTTGAACACCTTTGATTTTTATTCAAACGTGAACGCTTTTAATATTTTGCTTTTTAAATAATTATGAAATGATTAAAGTAAAAGAATTGACATTGTAAAGTTTTATGGTTTCATGTAGTTTTTGAATTACTTACTAATGGATTGAATGAGGTCAAAATATCAACTTCAAAAATTTCTCATAAATTATTCAAATGAGCTACATTCACACTTGTTTAAAACTGTTTGCACTCATATGTGTTACATAATTATGTACTTACATAATATATACTTATATTACTTTGTGAAAAAAAGTTTTCATTTGTAAAAGATGAAATGAAAGCGAAGTATTGAAATTTGTTTAAAGACTTGTAAAAAAATCTGAAAAAATATAAAGTACAAATTATAGCTTGGATTTTAAAATAAAGATGTTATTTTTTTAGTATGAAATTTACATATTGTGCGTTTTATCTTGGAGAATATGTATCTTTTCAGAATCATGTATTGTTTTTGCTTTTCAATTATGGAAAGTGTTTTTCAATTTTATTGGCAATTTATACTTTTTAAGATTTTTGTTTTTTTTATTGAACTTTAAAGTATCTCAAAAAAAATCTAGTAACTTAATTTTCAAAAAAGAAGAATAAGAAAAAAATTCTCTCACTTAAAAGCATATTCATGTATACTAAATTGATTTAATCTTTATCTTATTTTAGCTTTTAAGTGTTTGATTTTTTTCAAAAAAAGGGTATCCTTATTTCTACTTACTTGTACCAAAGAAACTAGAAGTAGCTATACTACTTCTACATATTTGATTATTTAAGATTTTCAAAAGAATCTGTACAATTGGATGAGCTATTTACCTGATAAAATAACATACATACATACATAATGTATGAGCAAATAAGTTTTCTTTTTCTTATTTTATTTTTCTTAATTTCCATGTTTTCTTTACAAAGTGATACACATTCCGATTTTAGTAAGCTCCATGCTGTATTTTAGTATCTTCCAGTTGATTTATCTGATTTTACTTTTTTTTTTAAAGTGGTTTTGAAAACAATAAATTTCGAAATTTAAATTTTAAATAATATTTTATTCAAATAGTTGAATTTGTATCTAATTTATTTATTTTATGTATAAAATAATATTAAAATTTTAATGAAAATTAAACGAAATTTCAAATACACACAAAACCTTAGTTTTTTTATCTCGAAACATTTTTAATAATTTTAAATTTGACATTTTTTTTTACTCTAAATTGATGAATTTGTTATACACAAATTTCCCATAGTTGAATTATGAAAAAAAAAAAATATTAAAAAAAATCATGGAAGTGTAAATAATTTAATTATGTAATTGATATTTTGTAATAAATCATAAAATAGGACAACCATGAAATCAAATACGAGTATATATTTTTTATGTTCTTATTTTTATGAGTTCCAATTTGAACGAGATTGAATATTTTGTCAAAATTTATTTCGATCAAATTTAATAAAGTTAAAGTTATGACGAATTTCACTTTAAGAAGGTATTTTTTTAACGATCAATTTTATGTCAAAAATCATTGCAAAAAAGTTAAAAAAAAATCGATTTATAGTTTTTATTTTTATAAATTTTTAATTAAATTTTCACACTCAAATCCTTTTGGAATATCATCCTTTCGAATATCAAAATGTCAAACTATTGTATGATTTCAAGTTTTCAATTAACAAAAACGATTATTATTTTTCCTCTTTCAAACAAATTATACAAAAAAAAAACCTAATATTCAGTTTTATTAGGCTTTACTATAAAAACATAGAAATGACCTAATTTCTAAAAAGCTATAATAATGATAAAATTTAAAGACATATTAATACGTTGAACTCAACAAACAAGCAACTTAAAAGTGTAAAATAATAATTTAAAATAACGTTCACAAAGCAAACGAACATAATTTACTTAGATGTCATTTTCCAAAATTATCAATCAAATTTTTTTTTTATAAAATGGTGATTTTTTTAATACTTTGTGATTTTATAGAAACTTTTATAGACGCATAAATTCTCCTTCAAAAATTCTAATTAATATTTTTTAGTCAAACAACTTTTAGTTGATAAAACGAATAAATTGAGTAACCGAATTTTTTTTTTTTTTTTTTGCTTATTTAAATTTTCATTTATTTTTGTGTTCAAGGAAAATCATTTAAAATTTAATTTAAAAATTAGGCTTCCTCAATAAGGATGTAAAGTAGAAGACAAAGAAACATACGTCATTTGTTCATTATTTTTTCAAATTAAATAAAATCTTTTGTCATGTAATAAATTTACGTAGGTAAAAAGAAAATTAATTTTTTTTAAAAAGTATTTTTTCTACATTTTTTTTTTTTTTTGAATTAGATAGAAAACAATGTTACTGCCACATGATTTATGAAAGTAACTTCCTTTTATTATATGTCAAACTTTATAAATTTCATTAAACTTTTTCAGTGACTTGTAATGACATCATTTTTTATTTATTCATTATTTTGAATAAGATTTTTTTTTTTTAAAGTTTGAAATGAAAATAGAGTGATAAGATTCTCTCATTGAGGGAAAAGAATAATAATTATGAAAACAAAAAAATGATATGGAAAACATTTTCAATTTTTATTAATATGATTTCTTTTTTTTTAAATAAAATATATATGAATAATTTTTTTTTCAATTCTAAATTAAAGAAATAAAATAAATATGTATATATAATAGAAGCAAATTAATCCTTTTTCAACAACAAATGCGTACTTAGACTTTTCAATAATGAGAAAAAATCTAAAATGAATTGAGAACAAAATGAATTATTCTGATATCTTTTCAGATTGAAGAACTAAGTATCCGAATCCCTTTTATTATTTGATGTATAGAAACAGAAAAAAAGAATACAAGGAAAAAAAACATACTAAATTTTAATAGATGAATGAATTCGTACAATAATTATTTTTTAAAAAGGATTTTAAACAACATCGAAAAAGATAAAACAAATATTTTCAAGTAAATTGAATTCTTATGGTAAGTACTTTAGCAAGGCATCAAAACTTGCATTCGATTGAAAACTAAAAAGAAGAAAATAAACATTTTATTTTGAAAATGAAAAAAGGAAAAATCTAATTTTTATTAAATAAACAAAATTTGCAAAATTTAGACAAGAACTGCTAAATTTTGATTAAAAAAGATTTAGTAGCGTGTGATTGAAAAAAAAATAAATAAATACTTAAATAAAGAGGATAAAAAGGATTTTCTTTGTTTTTCGCCTGAATAAACAATTCTATTCTATTTAATGATGTTGTTATTTTAATAAAAAGTAATTTTTAAATGGGCTTTGCGCCTCTTCTATTTTATTTATTTTTTCTTAAGCCTCAGGTGATTTAGATCCTCAACATTTTTTTTTCAAACACAACGAGCTTATAACACTTTTTTAAAATCACAAGTGCAAAGTTCGAATTCTTAAAGCCACATACCTTTAATTTTTTATTGCTTTAAAAAGGCGAAAAATTTATTTTAAAAACCCAAAAAAAATTTTTTTTTCTAAATAAAAATAAATCAATTAAAATTTAATAAACTCAATTGACCCTTCAGAATAAAAAATGTTCGTTTATTTAAATGTACGACATCCACAACTCCATTAGTTATTGTAATGAATAAATTTTATAATAAAATATATTATGTTTTTCTAAAAGTAACATTTTTTTGTTGTTACAGAGATAGTAAGTAGTCAGCTTTATTTTTTCAACCTAAATCAAAAAGTTTATCCTATTTGTTACCTTTTTATTCTTGTAATTAAAAATTAATACTGTCTGAAATTCTTTGAGATAAGGCATTAAAAAAATATATGTATATGTATGTACAAAAAAGAAGGTGTTTGAATAATTTAATTGAATCCAGTTATAATCTGAAATAAGAAAGAGAAAAAAGAAAATGAAAAAAAATGAAGTACAAAAATGTAAAAAAGTGGAAAATAAAATTAAACAGAAATTAATTTAGTGGATGACATTTTTTTTTATGTCAATTAGATACTTTAAAAGACAAATTAGATAGCTTATATTGTATAATAAATCCCAAATTAATTTAATTAACTATATTCACTAAAAAAATAAAATAAACACAAAAAAAAACATTTTTATTTCGTCAGAAAAAAATAATTCCATGTAATAGAATTCAGTAAAATCAAAAATAAGAAGTTATTCGTCTGAAAAGGGCTTGAAAATCTTAGAAGAAAAAATATGTATACATAATATGTACTTAAGATCCAAGTTTAATCATGATTTAAGCTTAAATAACAAATAAATTTAAATTTCAAAATCAACGTAAATTAGTTAACCTCGTTATCAAAAATTTTGCTTTAAAATTAAATATTAAAGGATATGGGTAATAAAGATATTTTTCGATTATCTTGAGAATTAATAAATGGCCAAACCCTCTGTGTTTATGCATCATTGATTGTGTAAGAATTTTAAAAAATCGTTCTTACCGGAAAATGTATACGTTGAACATGAGTATATATCTCTTTAAATTATTATTAAATCATTAAAATAAAAAGAAAAACACTTTAAAAAAAAATATGGGATCTAAGAAAGGAAAAATATAATAAATATAAAAAATTTACTTTGAAAAAAAAAAAAAAACTTCCTTAGAATTTCAGGATATGAAATGAAGTAGAAATTTTCAAATTTCTTGTGCTTTTATATTCAAAACATGGAATTATACTTCTGATAAATGAGTTTTTCTTTTCTGTTCATATAGATACGATACCACCATACACATAAATATTAAATGATAGCATGTTTTTTAATAATGTCGAAATTAGATTACGCTATCTGACTAGGGGATGTTTTTTCCTTTCAAGTAGTCCAGCGGTAATATAAATAAAAAATAAATAAATTAAAGAATATGATTCCTTTCGAAGGAATTTTTATTTCAAATTATTTTTAAAAAATTTATTGTTTGTTTTCTTTTTATATTATGGTCAGTTATATATTTTATTGAGGTACGATTATTAAGCTTAAATTTTATACTTATTTTCCCGTGTGAATAGGAAATTCAACACAAAAATGGATGAATCTATTTTAAATTGCTTTTTTGTTATAATTAATGTGAAGTACTTTAATATCATAATTTTTTTTTTATTTCAAATAAATTATGCTGGTGAAGAAAAGTAAATTAAAATTCAGAAAAATTACACTTAATTATATTTATTTTGTTTTTGCTGTGAAAAAGAAAAATTATTGTTTACGAAGTACTTATACAGATTTTACGCATTTAAATAAGGTCTGTTCAACGGTGTTTACATAATTTTTTTTAGAGATCTATTTAAAATAAATAATTTGTCTTTTGTTTCGATCTCAAAAAATTTCCCTTAATTAAAGAAAAAAAAAACATGTGCCTTGAGAAGTATTTGTTGAGTTGGTAGACCCTTAAAATAAATAAATACATATATAACCCACATACTTTACCTTTAGTTCACAAATAACATTAATGTGCTAATTAAGCTTTTAAAAAATGTCCTCCTTCAATTAAGTCTAGAATTTTTATGTTAAAAACAAAAACAAAATCATCTGTATTATTACTGTTTAAATAGTATAATATTTTTATGATATCACATTTACCTTTTATTTCTTCACCTTTTACGGTTTTTTTTTTTTGTTCAATTGAAATTTACAAATCAAAAAAACGCACTGGTAAGGATTTTTGATTCCAAAAAATTTTACTATAATTTCCTTTGACTGTATTTATTTCAATATCTACTGAAATCTATTGAAAGTTTCCCAAAAAAAAAATGGAAAAAATCAATTTTAACTTAATCAGCAAATTTGAAATATAAAAAATTGAAAAAGAAAAGTGAATACGTGTTAAGTATATAATGTACGGATTTGTTTTTTTGTGGCTTTAATCGTTTCACATAGTAAGTAACATAAAAATAAAATGATCTTTGGTCAAATTTATCTGCGTTTGGATTTCTTGTCACGTCTTAATGATGGAAAAAATGTTATGTATATAAAATTATTATCAGAAAGAAATTTCTATTCTTTCGATAATCGAACTTGTGATATTTAGAAAATACTTATCTCAATAATACATGTGAGAAAAATACAACACATTAGATACAAATTGATTGCATATAAAATTGTCAAAAGTCTCAAAAAACTAATATACAAACATATATCTTTAGAATTTCAATTTCAACATGAGATAGTTCTTTAATTTGTTTTTTTTTTTATAATTGTTTTTAATAAATAATGAATGGAATTAGATATGTATGTGTAATTGAAAATTTCATTATATTTCATAATTTTTCATGGTATTGTAAATTAAATTTCTTTTTTAAAAGTTATTATCCAAATAATTTTATTCTATACTTCTCATAATAATTGAAATCTATATATTATATATGTATATGTATATTTTTCTATTCAAAATTCACGTTCAATTTAAATAAATCAACAATGAACACAAAAAAGGATTTTAATAACGTATTCGATGTAATGAAATGCAGCAATAGTTTAACTGAAAATAAATTTTTATCTATTTAAAATAATTTCAATAAATTAAGTCTCATTATATTAATGTAAGTGAATATATACATGAATGTGTATTTGTGAATAAAATTAAATTTACTATTATCATTCATTGCATACACACAAAACTGTATTTCGTCTATACATAACTCGAAATTGAAAATTATCCTTTTTGTATGAACTATGCGGTACTATACATAGAAAATGTTAAATTAGTTGAGAATTCTATATAATTTTATACTATTTCAAATATGTACCTACATATACATATTTTAGAAAACAAAAAAAGATTTCTAACTTCTGATACTTCACATACATAATGTATAATTTGTAATATTTTCACAGGATTTTTAGATATAATAGGATGTGAGTATGTTTATATAGTTCCATTCTAATACGTAAAATTCAATAGATGTACATACATATTGAATAAAAACAAATACAAAGTTTGATATTATATTGATTATTTTGAATAAACAAACTTTTAATAAAGAATGATATCTTTTAATGTTCTGTCTTAAATAAAATAGATTGTGTTAACATAAAAATGTTCTTTCATTGACAGATAAAATGTGATTCATATTCTCATTTTAAATGTTCAAACAGAATTAACCTTTTCTAATCGATTTGTTATCAATGAAGATTAATAGCATGAAATTTATAAAATTTATTACAAATAAGAAGAAAATATAGTGGTATAAATTGAAATTTGTAATAGAAAATATAAAATTAATTTCAAATTCTAATGATATTAAATATATTCGCATAATATGAAAATTTTTGCAAAATAATTCTAACAAAAATTTCAAATTTTCATGAAAATAGCTAAATTTTTTCCTCCTTTAAAAACGAAATAAGCTAATAATTCAATTTATATTTTATTAATTTAATTTATTTTGTGTTTCATATTAGCTGTATATGACAAGCATATATGTATGTACGAAAAATTTTTATTAAATATCTCAGTGAAATTGAATTAGTGTCAAATGTAAATGATTCAGGAAATATTACAACAACACAGTATAGGTACATTCTAGAAAATGATTAAAAAGTTCAATATACACAAGGTGTATAACAATTAAAAGGAAAAAGCAAGAATTATTTGAAACACAAAGTGTCGATTTTACTATTTTCAAAAAGTGGCGGATAATGTGGCATATAGTAGAGGCAAAAGTGGACAAAATGTCCCTTTTTTTTCGGAATACAGTCGGATGAGCCTAAATTACATCACATTGGACTGGATCCATTTCATTGTAGAAATGTCTTCTCTTGCAGGTTTTTCACAAAAATTACATTTATTATCTGGAGACGAAATATATGAGTCATAAGAATTTATTTTCTCAATTAAAAAAAAAGTTTGATATGAACGCAAAACATAAAATAAAAAAATTCTTAGAACTGAAAGCATTTTCAAACATGACTGCAAATGGACTATACGAGTATTTTAAACATGGTAATGGTAAAAAATGTAGAGTGAATGTTTTATTACTACCCATTTTAAAGAATATATCATGATCCAAAATATCCAACCAGTCCACAATACCCGAAATTCCTCTATTAGACTTTATTTTCTCAATTAAAAGTTACACATTCCCAAAACTAAACTAAGTCGGTAGGTAAAATGTTAAAGTATACTAAAGTGTTATAAAATGATTGAAAGTTCTGAACCCTCATGAATTTTCTCTATGTTTCTAATATACTTTTCTTTCATCTTTAAAATTTATTTGAATTTAAAACAAAATTCGAAGATATTTATAGAGAATTATTAAAGATTTAAAACTTTTTTTTTTTTTTCATAGTAAATTTTCTGAAATAAAGTATTTCTCATATATATTTTTTTAATTTTTTTTTTCTGTTTAAATCTTTTAAACCACCATTATAAATTTTAGAATATAATCCTTCTTTTAAAGGATTTCGATTGCAATTTTTTAAATTGATATTTGTATTTGTTTTATTTGAATAATTTAACATAGTTCTATAACCCATATACAATATTTTTCAAATAGAATAAATGGTAGACCGAATAAAAAAAAAAACTACAAACAATAGATACTTTTCTATACATATTTTAAAATACGATGAAAATATAAAATGAAAATTTTGTGAATGATGATGTATTGTATTATATTATCTCCACAAAGTACACCATAATATCTTTAAACATGATAAGGATTTTTTTTTCTCTATGAAAATCTATAATAAAAGAGAGAATGTTCTAGGTCACGTATAATCAGGAAGACAGAATACATTATCATGTAAATGCACTCAATGGATTATTTGAGAGAAATATCATCGTTGTTATAGAATGTAATGAAATCGATATATTAAAGTTAACTGACAAGACAGGATAATGGAAATTGATCACTATTATAATAACGCACAAATATTTTATACAAGGATATCTTCAAACATAATATAAGTTTGTTTTTTTTGTAAACTTTTCGAGTGTATTGTGTTGCTGATTTATGTATGAGAAAAAAATGTACAATATAACTTCTTTTGAAATGTCAATCATTTTGTGTTTTCATTTTCTTTTTAAGTTTTGGTTTAAGTTTTTATGTGCTCTACCAAAAATATTTATCAAATTATTTTATTTTTTGAATTATCCTATGCAGTTATGTAGTGAAATAGAGCTTCAACAGGTGTTCAATATAATACTTTCTTCTTTTTTCTTTCTTTCTAAGTATTATTGTATTGAATTACTCAGATGATAAACAACCTTTAATGTAAAAATGATTTTTCTAATGGAATACTTAATTTATGAAAATTTCAATTGACACAAATGATTGATTAATTGCATTATTAAAGGATAAAACGATAAATTTCATATAAAATAAGAAATTAAATGACTAATTAACTTTTTTTCCTAGAATAAAAAAATTATAAACGATATCATCATTAAACTGTTTACAAAAGTTGCATTATTTTGACATAGCACTTAATTTGTTGATTGTCAAATATTAACTTTCGTTCTAGAAACAAATTAATTGTAATTATTGAGAACAATTAGAAATTTTATACAATGCAACAATCATAAAATATGTGAAACTTCATGAATGTTTTAATATTTGAATTATTGTTGTTACAAAATTCATTATCCTCAAAATGTTTCAACTGATTATTATGAAAAGTAATAAACATTAGAACAGGAGAAACGTACAACAAAAAACATATTCTCATACATAATACAGGTACTTGTACTTATTCATAAAAAAACAAAATAATGTTTTCATTGTATAATATATAAGGTAATGCCTTTTATTAGTAATTAAAGTACGTTCTCTTTCATTAGAATACTTTTTTTTTTGTTCATTTTTGGTTTGAAAATATTTTAATTTACTTTCAACAAAGAGCTATTTTCTGTTCTTTAATTTTTGAATTCTTTATTACGTTTTTCATAATAAAAGACAAAAATATGGTTCTCTATTGGCTTTGTGTTTGATAGTCAAATACAAAAACTATTTAATATACTTGCTTTTCATATGTAAGAATATCTATCTAATAATAAAAGTTTTATTATTTTGTTTATTATTTTTTTCAAAATTACAAAATAGATTAATAAACAATGTGGTTTATGAGATAAAAATTAAAATTGAATACCATATAGATTGCAGTTAAATATTACAGGAATGTTTTAATTTTGTAAACCAAACATATCTGATGGTATTTGAATAGTTGAAGAATTTAATTACTTGCTGAATATCTTTTACGTTTATTTGTAACACAAAAACATATCAAACTATGATATTTTACCAACCAAGTAATTATGTATTGTGTTTAAAATTATTTATTTTAAGCTAGTCAAAGTATGATAGTTTTTATTTTCTAGGATTACAGTTCAGACAAAAAATATCTTCAATGCTTGACAATAAATAGAATGTATCTATAAAGTTTTAGTTATTAAGTCTGCAGTTTGTATGTATTTTATCATCATTCAAATGTAATCAGTTTTCATTAAAATTTCTAGTACTTAACTATAAACATATCCCTTTTAAAATACATACATATGTATGTGTGTTAAATATATAATGAAATATTTTATTGTACTCGTATATAATCACATATTTGTACACCATTGATTGGCCAGAAAAAGGTACTGGATAATGGGAAGTTTCCTAATTAAGAACCTAAAAGACACAATGTAGAAAATATGAGAATTGGAGATATAGTGTGACTCTTGAACGAAATAAGATGGTTATAAATATTCCATGCGAACGTCAAACATAATTTCAACTAAGGTTACACGATATGTGGTATCGAAAAGGAAGTCTTTGTACTTACTGAATTTTGGGCATCATTCCATACATCATCATATGTGTAAACCAACAAACCAACATAATCGCCTCTTCTCTAACATTGCGAAATATTACTTAAGTATATTCAGTAATATTTTTTATTTTTTTAAATTTATTTGAATTAATGAATCAAAAATTATTATATTTAAAAAAAAAAGAAACATCAGAACTTTATGAAAGTAAGAAAAAAAAACATGACAAATAAAGAACTTTTTTGTATCTTTAAAAAAATATTATGACTTAATAGAAAATTTAAACCTTTTTTAAATTATGTATATCATTAGCAGTTTTAGTTTCATATTATTCCTTCTTTCCCTTTTTAATTATAAATATTATCTATACGTGCTTATCCTTTTCTCTTCTAATGTGAAATATACAAGTTATTTTTCTAAAAAAAAGATATTGTTTTTATGTTCATAACGTGTTAAGAAAATATGTAGGTCAATTTCATTCATATAAAAAAAAAATAAGGGCTTTTTATTTAATGAATTTGAGAATACTTATTTAATATTAAAAAATTAATATTTTTTAGACGAAATTATATTATAGTTATATTTAAAATTTATTTTATTTTTCCACACATTAACATGAAAAAAAAAATGTTTGTTTATTTATTTTTCAATGATTACGATTCAAAATCAAATATTCTTAACCTACTTATTTAAATTTAAACAATAAAAAGTTGAAAAATGAAAATTCAATAAAACATGCTAAGCGATTTAAAGATTTATAAAAACAATGAAAATTCAATTTAAAAATGTATAATATTGGAAGAAAAAATAACAAAATCTACATAAGACAACAAGTATGAATTTTGTAGGGATTGTTTATTGTTTATTTAATAAACTCAATTATAAAGGATTTTTTTTCTGTTTAAATGCTTGTTTAAATGAAAGCTTTTTCAATATATTCTGAAGATTTATTTGTTGTATATTTTTATTTACAACATGAAAAAAATACAAAACCAATATTAAATAAAATTTTTTATAAAAAATTTGTATATTTCATTTAAAATGTGTCAAAATAATATCGAATCTGTTTCATTAAATTAATTTATTCGAACGATATAATCATGTCATAATTAAAAGGCGATATTAATTATTGTCAAGTTTTTCTCTAACCCTTAAATTTATGGGTCTTATAGCCTAGACACACCGCAATATAAAGTACGAATAAAGTACGTACTTTGTCTTTGTACTTTATTTTGATGACACACCGGTTTTTGTACTTTATTTTGACGTTTAAATTTATTTTGTACTTAATTTTGACGTTTAAATTTATTTTGAATGAATTTTGTTCAACTGTTGATAAATATTTAAATATTTGTTAAATATTTAGTAAAAATATAAAATTATATATCACAATAATTGGTGAATTATATAAAAATCTTCAAAAAAGGTTTGTATTAAATTTGGCTCAAAAATTAAAAATGGCAGCTACCATAACCAAAAGTATATCTGTCTCAATATTTCTATATATACAGAAAAGAGATAGATATTCTTCTGGTTATTATGGCAGCAACCATGTTTATTTTTTATTTTTAAATACATTACTTCAGACATTTTTTTTACTGTGCAAGGCTTAACACAAATTTTACTTCTACTATTGACAACAAGTGGCGCTGAAGATCGTACTTTATCATCTAAAGTACATAAATTTTTGTGCTTAGCTAAAGTACACAAATGTATGGGAAAATTCGATGAATTCGTACTTCGTGCTTTATTTTTGTACTCAAGTACGTACTTTAGCTTGGTCTGCCTAGGCTATTAGAAAATTTTAAAAAAAATTCATTCTACTATTCAAAATACGAGATAACATGATAAAACAAAGAATTGAAAGCACAAATTAAAACATTGGAAAAAACGGTATAAAATTAGACCTTTCCATTAAACAATATTAAATCAATTATTAAATAGTAGGCATTCCAAGTTTAAAAAATTTTTTCAAAAGTTATGTGAATTTATGGTTTTGAAATGTGAAGTTTTTGTTATTTTTTTATTGATTTGAATATACTATTTAATTTATATTATTTGTTTGTATGAAAATTGTTTGTTAAAAAATGGAAGATGATCCTGAAGATTGTAAGTAATTCTTTTTTGTTTGAATCAAGCCAGAAATTAAAAAAAAACTAGTTTATTTTAGCTCCAATTAAAGAAGAAATTAATATTGAAAGGCATCTTGATAAAAGGCAAGGTCTGTCAACAATACGTGAAAGAGTTGAAATACAACAATTGGGACAAAGAAAATCAGCTATAGAAAGAAATATTGCAATACCGTTAGATAAGAAACTTGAAGAGAAGCCTACTCAATCATCTATTGCACAACAACAAGCAGAACAAGAAATAAACGCATATGAAACATTTTTAAATGAGGTTGGCAATTTTAAAGTAACAAATATTTTTTTAATAATTTAATTTTTTTATTTATAGACAGGTGAATATCGACGACCTAGGAGAAATCAACAAATAGATGAAGCGAGCCAAATAAATGATTCCTTTCGTGAAGAAACTTTACGAGGATCTCAACCAGGTATTTTTAATAAACTCCGTGTTGTATTTCAACTGCACCAGAGAAAATCCTAAACTATAAGTTTGTTTTAGTTTTTATTTGGTTTTTTTCATTTTTCATATTTTTCTCCTCAATTATTTAGATAAAGACGACGAAGAGTTAAATGCAATATTAGGTGATTTGATAAAAAAATTAAATATGTTGGAAAGAAATGTAATGGACGATCGAAATGAATTTCCAGATATTGTATATGAAAGAGGTAATATATAAAATATCAATTAAGACATATATCTTCAATTTAATTTTTTTTTCTTTTAAATATAGAGCGATCTTTGCTCATGAATACTATTACTGATGATGAGGAGCTAGATGAAGCTTTGGAATTTTTAAAAACTGAATATTTATTGACTGCTCATGAGAATCTCCAAAATTTGGAAGAACAAATTAACATAAAATATGATAAAGGTAATTTTATAAAATTTCTTTAAAACCAAATATTTTGATTATATACCTGTTTTTTAAAAAATAATAAAAAAAGAAATTAGATTTTTACTAGAAGAAGCTCCAGAAGATGTAAATGAGGTATTAGAATTTTTGGAACAAGAGCGTCAAATGAAACTCGAACACATTGGTGTGGTGAAGAGAAACATTGAAGAAATGTCAAAACCTCCAAGGAGCCCACCCCGTCGAAAAATTTTCGGCCTTTCACCCATTCAAGAAGAGGGACATATTCAACATACACCAACTCCACAACGTTTACCACCATTGATACCAAGAACATTGCATGAATCACCAAGTACATTTGCTAGAGAACCAGCAATAAGTAAAAAGATATTTGTTTAAAAATATATATGTGAAAATTAAGTATAAGTATTTTTTTCAGAGCCTAAAAGAATGACTAGAAGATTTTCAACACAACAAAAACAAGAGAAACCAGACAGATCGACAATTGAAAGAATGATCGAAGCCAGAAGAACAGCAGCTATAGAAGCTAGAGAAAGAGCAAAAGCAGCTCAAATAAGAACTCCACGACCTAAACCCGTTGTTTCGTGGGACATTGTAAGTAAAAGAGCAATACCACAAGGAGCCATATCCATTCCATCAAAAACACTCATGAGTACTATTCGACGTGAGGCAGCAGAAAAAGCTAGAGCAGAAGCTGCTCAATTTAGAACCATGAAACCAAGAAGAATTGAATTGTCCAGTGTTCGTGTACCAGTACAACCACAAACATCGGAAACACTCAGTCCTAAGTCTAGATTGAAAAAAACTCGAAGTGAAGCAGCGGAAAAGGCAAGAGCAGAAGCTGCTAGAATGAGATCGTCAAGGCCAACTTCTGCTACTTCGTGGGGAGTTGTAAGTCAAAGGGCACTACCACAAAGACCTATATCAGTTCCATCAAAAACACGCATGAGTACTATTCGACGTGACGCAGCAGAAAAAGCAAGAGCAGAAGCTGCTCAATTTAGAGCTATGAAACCAAGAAGAATTGAATTGTCCAGTGTTCGTGTACCAGTACAACCACAAACATCGGAAACACTCAGTCCTAAGTCTAGGATGAAAAAAATTCGACGTGACGCAGCAGAAAAAGCTAGAGCAGAAGCTGCTCAATTTAGAACTATGAAACCAAGAAGAATTGAATTGTCCAGTATTCGCGTACCAGAACAAACACAAACATCGGAAGCACTCAGTCCTAAGTCTAGATTGAAAAAAACTCGAAGTGAAGCAGCGGAAAAGGCAAGAGCAGAAGCTGCTAGAATGAGATCGTCAAGACCGACATCTGCTACTTCGTGGGGAGTTGTAAGTCAAAGGGCACTACCACAAAGACCTATATCAGTTCCATCAGAAACACGTATGAGTACTATTCGACGTGACGCAGCAGAAAAAGCAAGAGCAGAAGCTGCTCAATTTAGAGCCATGAAACCAAGAAGAATTGAATTGTCCAGTGTTCGTATATCAGAACAACCACAAACATCGGAAGCACTCAGTCCTAAGTCTAGGATGAAAAAAATTCGACGTGAAGCAGCGGAAAAGGCAAGAGCAGAAGCTGCTAGAATGAGATCGTCAAGGCCGACATCTGCTACTTCGTGGGGAGTTGTAAGTCAGAGGGCACTACCACAAAGACCTATATCAGTTCCATCAGAAACACGCATGAGTACTATTCGACGTGAAGCAGCAGAAAAAGCAAGAGCAGAAGCTGCTAAATTTAGAACCATGAAACCAAGTAGAACTGGTTTATCAAGTATTCGTGTACCAGCACAACCACCATCACCGAAACAACTCAGTCCAAAATCTAGAATTAAATATTTTCGAAGTTTAGCGGCAGATAAGGCAAGAGAAGAAGCTGCTAAATTAAGGAGCATGAAGCCAGCTGCTCTCTTAAGAAGTGTACAAAGACCGGATTCAGCGCCAATGGCACAACCCCAAATACCAGGACCACCTCAAATATCACATATTGATCCAGGCACTATGATGCGTCAGGCTCGAGAATCGGCAGCACAATATGAAAGAAAAAGAGCTGCTAGAATAAGGACTGCTGAAAATATTTTAAAACATCGTTTTAACGAAGGTATACAAATTTGGTTATAATATAATGCAATGAATAAAACAGTCATATATTTTAGAGAAAGAGATTTTAAAACAAACTATCGAAGATCCTAATGAACTTGAAGAAGAGCTCGAATTTCTTAAACTCGAATTTGAATCTAAACTTAAAGATTTAAGAAATATTGAAAATTTGGAACACATAGTTGAACAAAAATATCGACAAAGAGCTGCAGAAGCAGCAGATGATAAAGAATTAATGGAATTTCTAGAAGAAGAGTTTAAAGCAGAGTTGGAAATAATTCAAGAAGGTGTTGGATTACGTAAAACGGAATCTTTAACAGTTAAGTCTATTTTACCACCTCCTAAGCCAAAGGAAACAACATCTGCTGCACAAGTACCAGTTAAAACTCCAAAGAAAGGTTGATTTTATCATATTTTATGATTTTCTTCAACTAATATTAATTACAAATATTTTACATAATGTTTCTCTTGAAAATAATACAGCTATCAAGCTTCGAGGAATTCCTTCAAGAAGTACAATTAAATTAAAAAATAAAGTGATGAGGGACTTAGAAAAGCTACAAAAACAATCCGAAGATAATAGAGATATTTTAGAAGCCGCCGAAGGATTTTATACACCAAAAGTATATTTTCATTTATTGTTATTAATTTTTTTTCTATTTGAAATTTTTAAAATAAAATTTGTAATTTAATGCAGGTTAAGTTATCAACTGAAAGTATAGAACCTTTAGCAGGAAAACTGGGTATTAGAAAAACCGAAAAAATGAGAATAATATTAGATAAAGCAAGAAAAAAAACTTATCAAGTTAAGGTAAAAAAAAAATTTAGTAAGAATCTAGACATTAAATTCTAAGTAAACAAAATTTTTTCAATAGAAAAAAATTGATAGTTTACCACCAACTGTTGCTGAAAATATAACTAAACGTGGTATTGAACAATTAGAAATTCATCCTTTACAAAAGGAAGAAGCAGATGCAATAGTTCATACAATGATGTTGGAAAAAAGCGGTATAAGCATGAAAAAGGATCCAAAAGATATTGTAAATTTGACATTTATTTTACTTTTTTGTTTGTAATTTACAAAATTATTTTTTTTTAAGACAAATTTATTGGTACCATCAGATGCACCAAAAGTTAATATACTTGGCAATGCAATTGAAATAACCGAAAATAGTATTTTAGCTAAAACAATACCAACTAGAGAAATAAATGCAATAAATCCTTTAGCGAGTGAAGAAATTGCATTAACATTAAAAGCACATCCACTTCAAGTACCGCTGGAAGGAATTGTCTCTAAAAGTATTGGAGAAAAAATGAAATTACCAATTGCTAAACTTTTAAAGAAACCGAAAGATAAAGTTGACTATTTGAAATGTGATATTGTATTAAATTCTTATAATGTAGAAAATAAATTTCAAGCTAGAGGTTCTGTATTACCCAAATGGTTTCCAGGTAAATTAAAATTCATTTTTTTTTATATAAAATACAGAATGTAGGAGTATATATTTTTTTAAATATTTTAATAATGGCTATTTTTTTTGTTGTTGTAGGATTTTTTTCTGCTTTCCCAGATGAAAAAGTTAATTTACAGGCATATAAATCTCCAAGTGAAATATTAAGGACAGCTTGGAGTAAAATGAAACCAGATTATGTCGTTGATGTTAGACAATAACTATTTAAGGATAAATTATACATTATTGAATTAATGTAATTGATAATAGTACAAATTTAAAATAAAAGTTATCTTAAAAAATAAAATTAAAATTGTACACACAACAACAATTTCATAATGTTTTTCACGCTAAAAAAAAAATATGCCACTAAATAAATCTACCCCATTAGAAAATAAGAAAATATCAATGCATGGATTAAAAGCCATTACAAACTACCAAATCAAATAACAAAATTTCACGTGATAAAGTAAAAAATCAATCCTATTTTTTTTTTTTTTTTTTTTTTTTTTGAAATAAAATTTCATGTTCTCGTTAAGGATATCAATTGAAAACGTATAGAGAATTTCAATGTGCTAATACATGAAATTTTCTAAGTTAAACCTTTATTTTATTGATGAATAAATAAAAAGAATTCCCATTTGTCTATTTATTTCAGTTGAATAATTTGATTCATACAATTTTTATACATATATACTATATAGTATGTAATACGTATATATCTACATATATACAAATATACTTTCTTCAAAAACGAAAAATTCATTTTGTAGTAGACGAAGTTATTTTTTTATAGGGAATAATCAAATAGCTTGCGCTTGTACAAAACTAGAAAATCTATAGTTTGATTTTTTTTTTTTGAGGTAATTTTAAAAATAAAAATAAATTTTGAATTATGTAAGAATCAAACAACATACGCTCTTCAATTTGATAAGCTTTAAAGTTTATCGAGATGGAACATTGATACGCTATTTAAATTTTGAATCGTTTCAGGCTTTATAAGTATATAATCTATGTTGAAGATATCATGTTATGATTTATTTGTGTCCCAGATCGAGTTTTAAGATTTTATTTAATTGAACTGAAGTTTTTATATGGATTTTTTATAATTTATTCGTGTAATGTAAACACCTATACTTTTACATGAAATTTCAACTATCTGATAATTTATTCAGAATTACCTAATAACACAGTAAATATTTTAGAAATTAACCTATTTTTTCGCTTCCGTTTTTTTTTTACTTTTATTACAAGTATACGATTTTTTTCATGAATATTCAATTACATTCAAGGCAAATTAAACCATCAGCTATCACATTATTTTTAATTTTTAAAGCGTTTATCTTTTGAAAAAAAAAAAAATATAATCAAAACCTTAAAAAAAAAATCCTTCTACTCAAAATGTAAAATCCTCTTTAAATCAGTATTTACATATTTTCTTTTAAATATTTTTAATTTTCCAAATAATTTATCTAAAGAAATTGGAATTTCGTTATACTTTTTTAAGACTCCAAATATCTCAGTGGAAGAAGTAAAAAAAAGGATTTGTGTTACTTTTGTTTTTAAATATGGTGAATTCTTGTTCTTATTGTCATCTTAACACAAAAAATTATTATGACATATCATATAAAAAATATATTTCCATTTAATCCATTTAATTTGTGTTCATAAGTATTTGTTGAATGATATGGAATATTATATAAAAAAAAAGAAAAAAAAAGAACATTTTCACGTATATGAAAAATTCTTTAATTTAAACGACTATAGAGTCTAGACAATAAGGACTTACTCATTTCTTTTTATTTTTTATGTATCAGCTATCTAATCAAGCTTTAAATAAATTTTTCATGTAAATAAAAATATTTCAATTTTATATTTTACATATAAAAGCATGTTTGAACAAATTCATGGAAAAGATTATCGAATACAAATCTATTAAATTTAACTAACATATTTTATTCTTTTTTGAAAATATAAAAAATCGCATGAATTCTTAAAAATATAAATCCATCCATAAACCCTTTATTTCAAAAATTTTCCTGAGCTTTAAAAAAAAAACTTTAAAGAATTTATTTTCTAGACAATTTCATACAATAAATTCACTTAGATTGAAAAAAAGTAATTTCACATACTTACTTATATTGCATTCAATTAGTTTGATTTAATATGTTGAACACGTAAACATTATTAGATACATTGTATAAGAATGGTAAACCATTTCTAATTAAAAATCTCATTAAATTGAAAAGAATTTTTATTATTTTTCTTTAATTATAAGAAATTTAATATAGATTTAAAATAAAACTATATTGTTTCATAATCATCAGATAGTAGCAAAAAAAAGTACCAATAAAACTTAAAACAAATAAAACATTTTGTACTTCTAAAATAATTAATTCTTCTCATCGCATGTAATTGAACTTACCATATATGTACTTTAAAAATATAATTCCTTTAGAGAGTTTTTAGTTCAACTTTAAATTTTACAATTAGAAAAATCATTAAATTTCAACAAAACACAAAACAAAACAACAACAAAATACCTATACATAAAACTTAATCCTATTCTCCTGTCATAAGAATCTCAAATGATGCTTGATGAAAACTGAAAACTGATTAAATAATTATTACATACCATACCTAATACCTACATACTTATAGTACTCATACCTCCTACGTGTGTGTATATTTTTAACTTGAATATTTATAAAATAGATTTTATACATGAACAAATTTGTTAAAGTATAGAAATAATGAAATTTGTAAAATAAAAGTAGGTATGTACTGAGTTTTAAGTATATAGCTATTTTTCAATTACGTACATAACATTGTGTGCAAAACCGAACTTTTTGAACAAAATAAAAATTAAATGATTGTCTTTCAACACATACATACAGAATCATGAAATACATTCAACGACATAATAAGAGTGATTGAATAAATGGTACACACTGATTTTTTCTGTTATATTCTCTTGATTTGCTGTGAAGAAAAGATTGTCCAACCAACAGAGAAACATATACATACATACTCGTATATAAATTTATTGTATATAACAATTGAATATGGTGAACCACCGTTGCTGCTTCATTTCTTTAAAAAATAATGCGTCATCATCTGAATAATGTAGATCTAATGAGTTTCGTTTCACACATGTTATAAATACAAAAAGTTTTGATATTTTTGTGTTTTGTTTATTTTAAACATTTTTAAATAATTGAAATGTCAAATTTTTGAAAATTTCAGTTTTGAAAATTTTATGACATGAAAAATAATTAGTATTAAAAAATGTTTTTTTTTTTTTTTGTTTTTTCATATTAATTTTTTATTAATTTCTATAACATCTAAAACTCTAAGAATGTGTTTATATATACATGAATTTTCTATGGCCATTTTTATTGTAACTTTAAACTCAAGTTTTGTTGATTATTCAATAAAAATTCAAAATATATTTTTTTGTTGAATTTTATACAATCTATTTATCACATTTTTCAAAACTATTTTTAATTAATTATGCATGAAATCTCTTCATAAGAACTTTTCCTTATATGATATACATACATATACATATACATATGTATATTACTTGAGAATAACTAAAGTATCTTAAATAAAATAAATTAAGAAAATATAGGATCAAGTATGTAAACAGACCATTATTTTATAGTTATGATGTGTGTGTTTACAATATTAAAGGACTTAAAATTAAAGTAATCAAATGTGGCTTTTGTTTGTGGTCTCAATTTAATGCAGATTGTCTTTACTTAGTTTATGGATTTGAAATTTCAACAAATAATTAATTATTTAATTTTCTGACAAGAAATTTTAACTTTTGATTTTGAAACGTAAAATATGGATATGTTGATATATTGTAACTGTAAAATATTAAATATATAAAGACAATATGTTTCCATCAAAAGTTTTTTCAAAAGTCATCAATAATGATTCTAATTAAGATTGAGAATCTATTTTGCTTCAACTCGTACAACTCGTATGTACAAAAAGTTTTTGAAAAATTTCTCATCTAACATTTTGTCATTATATAAATCACTGTTTTTACTTTTTTTGGAAAATTCATATACATACATATATGAACATTGCATTGTGAAGAAAACATCAATTTTTTTGACATACAAATATTTTAAAACTTGAATTTTAATATTTAAAAAAAAACAAATTTCTTAAAATAATTTTTTTATAAATTACAAAATTAATTAAATTAAATTTATTGTTAAATTTTCCATTTTTTTTTTCAATTTTTATCACAATTTTTCCGCTCACAAAAAAAAAAAAACAGTTCTATTCATTAATATTCATGTTTCTGTTCTATTTGAACAAGTTGAAAATATAAAATATATTTTAAAAGAAAGAAATTATTTTTCCTTTGTCACATAGAAAAAGTTTTATGGTTAAAAAAAACGAAGTCACGTATAATATAAAATAAAAATTATGACGATATATGGTGAGTGAATATTTAAAGGATTTTTGTAAAAATACTCGTATAATGTTTTATCATAAATTTCTTCCTTCTACGTTTATCCTAATAAATTTTTCAAAATATTTCAACAAGATAAATTTCCAAAATAATAAATGTTTAAGAATTTTTTTAAAATTTATTGGCTTCTAACATGGAAATAATTTTTTGACTTTTTTTGTTGAGAGAAAAATTTATTAAAATTTCATAAAAGAGGAAATTTTGTTAATTTCATAAATTTTACTGGCATATAACTTGTTTCAATATGTCTTTTTTTCTTTTCAAAAATTTCAATTTGCTCACTAATAAAATATTCGTCATATACTGATTTACTTTGAAAAAAAAAAACAAGCAATAAACAGCATAATTAATATTCACGGAATTTGATAATAAATTAATTGAAGAAAAACTAGAGTTCTAAACAATACCAAATTCAGTTTATTTGTCTCTTTTTTATTAATTGTACTTTTTTTTAAAAAAAAAGCTTAACGGTAGTGAGATAAGAAATAAAGAAAAGGAGAATATATCTTTATATATTCTAATAATAAATTGTAATTCAATTCCAATAGATATTTTTGTAATTGAAAAAAAAAAGAAGCAAAATCCATAAATCTAAAAAGTCCATTCCAAAAATGTCTCAATGAAAAAAATAAGATTATTGATTATTTTTGTCTGCTTTTTCCATGAAGTCTAATCCTATGTTCTAATAAAATAAACACCCGTGATTTTTCACATTACATTATTATTTCAATCAAAAGATTATGTTATTGTAAAATTTATTGTATGTTTTCAATCAAAAAAAGCAAACAAATTGAAAAACAAGTGAAATATAAAATCTATAGACTGTGGCCAATGCAATAAAAATTATAGAATATTATTTCTAAGACAATAAAATATAAAATGAAAATTACAAAAAAAAAAAAAAGATAATGTTACGTCTAGTATATTAAAATAAATTATTTCATCTTTTTTCGCTTTATCTTTTTTTTATAGGTTTTTTTCTTTGTTGTTTTTGATTTGATTTCTATGTATTTGTCACAAATAAATTGATTTATGATAATAATTTTTTGCGGATTGATTTCAAATGGATTTATGATAAGTTAAAAGCTTTTTATACACGTGCACAAAAAAAAATTTTAAATGACATGAGTAATTAAAAATTTTTCATATTTAGTATCTGATCTGTGATATAGTATTTAAAAAAAATGAAGAAATTTAATAACATTTATGATTTGTTATATAATAAATCATAATCAAAGATTAATAAATGTTGAGAATTAAATTTCAATCAATTTTAATTAATTATTTTTCCAAAGAAGCACAGAGCTAAAAAACAAAACCAACTTTTTTTTTTTTGTACTTTAGAATATATTATTGTGTTGAAATTTTAAAAATTTTGTTATTTCTAAAATAAATTTAAACCTTATACGATTTCACATATTTTCTTCATTCATATTCCACACACGAGTAATTTTATAAAACATAAAAATATGTATGTAATAAAATAATAATAAAACAACTAAACAAAGTAACATTTTGAAAAACAAACAAAATATTCAATTACCCATGAATAGAAACGATTGACAAAAAGTATTTAAGGTAAAAAATAATACATATTTATATTGAAGAGAAAATGTTGAAATAAACATAAGTAAAAAATTTCATGAAGACTTATACAAAGAAAAAAGAAAATGTCTTCCAATCATATCACATGTATGCTTCTTTTTTAAATTATGTACATATTCCATTAATTTTTATTTTAAAAGCTATACACGTGTAAAAATAAAACTGCTAAAAAAGATGGTTAGATACTGAGAAAAATATAGTATATGACATACATTACAATGTGAAATTTATACATACAACACATAATAACAGCATAAAAGGATAACAGATAAACAATATCCAAATAATCAACAGTTAAAAATATTTTCAACTAAAATTGTTCAAATCCTTTGAAAAAAGTTATTATTTTTTTCATAAATATTTAAAAATGTAATTAATTTTTGTCTTTAACACCTTCCTTCCCCTAAAAATATTTCATTTCATATATGATAATACACTCCGAATTATATCATATAACATTACTTTATAAGGATCGAAAAATTAAAATCACGTGGGTAGTAATTTTATTTTATGGATTATGACATGAAACTAACTATCTACAATATTTTCGAAAATGTTTTTCATTTGGTTTTTCTAAAAATAGAAACTGAACAACATTTTCTGTATACTCTAAATGTTGTATGGTGGTATTTTTGAAAATTTAATCTCATAAAATCATTAGTAATTCAATATTTCCGGAAGTATATATAAATTTACTAAGAATATTTTAGTTACGAAATTAATTCAAATTTTTTGGATTAATTAGTAATTAAAGTAAATAGTGTAACTTTAACGTGATGAATTTCAATATTCAAAAAAACATAAAACTTTTAACTTTGTGAAATTTTAATTTACCGAAATTCTCTTTTTTATTTTAACATTGATGCTTAAAAAAATTTTTCATAACTAATTCGAAAGGTGAATTATGAACACATGGAAATTTATTTTGGAAACAAAAGAAAAAAAATTATGTTAAAAGTTTTCATTTTAAATATTCAATTTAATTTTAAAATTTTTAACAGTTTTTAGACTTTCTGATATTTTCCTGAAAAAAAAAAAAGATTATCTTGTTTAAATTTTTGTTTTTTTTCACTTCAATTAAAAATCCAGGTCACTTTTACTGATGTAAATATTTGGGTATACATTGTTCTTGTTTAGATGTAAAAAAAAACATATGTACCTATATTTTGAAAAAGCTTATGATCGTCTCTATGGACACGAAATATTTATATAATTGGTAAAAAATATACTCTATCAGTACCAGGAAACAAAATATGAGATTGATTAAAAGATTTATGCAATAAAATTTAAAAAGAAAAAATCATCTAATTCCTAAAATTGTTCAGAACAAACATATTAGTATATGTAGAAAATTTCAGATGGAAACAAAAATTGTTTCACAAAAAAGAAAAAAAAAACTCAAATGCTTTTTTCACCATACAATTTATCAAAGTTCAAATTCTTAATTGCCATGCAACATGTTGAAATAGTTTAAATTACACATGCCTGCATTTTAAAGATTGTGATAAATCAATTATTTGCCTTAGATTTTATTAAATAAAATAGAACACTTCACTAGAAATTCTGTTGCTTTCCAAGTTAGAAATACATAATTAATCAATAACTATAACACATATGTTACAATATTCGGTACATATTGATTTTCATACATATGTATATACACGTATCTACTGTTATAATCACACTTACTTGATGATGTATAAATACTACATAGATAATCGTGAGTATCTTTAATTGTAATAATTAATAAGAAACATATTTTTGTTTTCAAATTATGCAAAATAATTACTACCTATATTATTTACAAATAATTTCACCATTAATTATTATCATTTAAAATTTGAATAGAATGTATAATTAATTTATTAAATTCAATATGATTACCAGTTTATTTAATTTTTTGCTATTTATAAATCATGATAGCAACTGAATTTGAATTTTACTGATGACAATATTAATGATGCGTATGAATCTATACTACTTATATGTATGTATGTACGTGTCTTAAAAATTCATTAAAATTCTAATTTATCCTGATTTTGAACGTGATTAGAATTTTTATATGTTTGTGTATAGTATATTATTTGAAAATCTCATTTCATAATATTTAAAAAAAAAAAACAGAAAATGACGTCCTATTATTATGTAAATTTTCTGTATACAAAAAAAGGAACTTGATTAAATAAAAACGAATACTATATAATGTACATGAAATTAATACGAATTGTCCGTTTAAGAAAACAGAAAAGATAATTTTTCAAATCTTTTTTGTCCCCTTACTGCGTTACAGTACTCAAAAAGTTTTTTTTTATTATGAATTGATTTATAAAGTTTTTATCTCTAAAAACAAAGTATGTATGTATTTCAATTTTAAGTGTTTTTGCGGGCTATATTTACATACATTTAAAAATATCAAATATTAAAAACCTCTAGGATAATATGTAAAAGTAAAAAGGAATAAAATACATCTAATTTGTATTCTGTTACAGTATTGAAACTTTTCAAAGAACTTATCTAACTTTAGAGATACTTAACAATGTCATTAAATAAATTTTAAAACTTTTTTAAAATGAGTCACTAGAACATTAATATTTTCCTTATATATTTTTTTGTTCTTTTAAATTTTTTTCACATGTTTGAAAGTTTAAAATTTATAAACTTTTCAACACGAAAAAATCCTTGTAACTGATTTTTTTAATAACAATTTATTATTATCATCAGAAAGTTTTTCAAATAAAAGAAAAGTTTACATTGGAGTCATTGCAAAAAATGTAATGTAAAATTAAAGCACGCTTTTATGCACATACATACTGCTAACAATAAAAAGTCAGTATTAAAATATTTAAATTCTATAAATCTATAATCAATCAATGTTGAAGAAAATAATCTTAAATTTCAAGTAAAAACTGAAATTTTATTCAAATTTTCGAAACGATAATCCAAAACGTCAGGACAATTAAACATAATAAAAAAAAGTAATATAACAAAAAATAAATTCAATTAATTTCAGCATTACCAAATTTTAAAAAAAAAAAAAAATACCCACCCTCTTCGGTGATATCATTTTCACTTTTTATACAATTTTTAAAAGTATCATTTGTCGATTTATAAAAACTTTTTTCTTATAAATTTTTTTTTTCTACCAAAAGCGTAAAGGATAAGAAAATATCATGACAGTTTAAAATGCTACGTGATTGAAATAAAATTTAGGAAAAAAAAAAATGTTTTTTTAAGATTAAGTTCTTTATTTAATGTAAAATGTCTGACATACTTTCTTTGTGAATTAAAAATAATATTGAAAAAAAAAAAAAAAAAAAATTAAGTAGAAATACTAATTAAATTAATTTATTTAGAAATGATACATTATAATTTAAATGAAAATATGATAATTCGATTACTTCAAGAACCCATGCAAAAAATTTTTATAAATTGAATTAGATCATGTAATGACGATTGAAAATCTTAACCTTCGAAAATATACGATTTAAAAATCGAAATTTTGTACTAGAGCAAAACTATAAACTCAGACAAAAAAATAATATTAATAAACATGTGTGAAAAAATCTTTTTAAATTTATATAAGGAAATGTAATGCAATTTGCACTTATATTTATTGGTAATCAATCCTTCAAAAGCATTCACAAAACTCACCTTCACATACAATTAACCTCAAAAACATACTCTATTTTATTCATTAAAAAATTCATTTCAAATATTCATTGTTTTTCTTTATTCATATCTTTTTTTTTACAAATTAATTTTGTAGTAAAAAATTCCGATGAAATCAATAAATACGTACTTCAAATAAATCAATCATTTTCATAAAAATCCTTTTAACAGTCACTATCATAAAATTTCCTCATAAAATTTTAATAGCAATAAAAAATAAAATAAAGTACGCACTACTACTGTAATTTAAATCCGTCATTTCCAGTCATCCTTTTCAGGTAATTACTATTTCACTGAATAAAAAAATAGGTAGTTAAAAGAGAAAGTGAAAAGGACATTAAAAAAAATATTATTTTAAATTAAACAATTTTTTTCTGAATTATTTTTCATTTTGAAGTTAATCTAATAAAAAAAAAATACATCAAAATTCTTAGAATCAATCAAGGACGTCGTAAAATTGTACAGAGAATTAATCCGAATTCAGGAAGGCTGTTCAAGGATTTTTACAAATGAATATCTTTAAATTAAAAATTTAAACGCTTTCGAATAACAAAGCTGGTAAATGTTAATTAGCTTTTAAATTCAGTCAATTATCATGTGTAGAAATATTTGAAAAAATAATTTAAAAAATATGTCCTTTAAAATGATGTACTTGTCACAATATTACAATTTCCAATTAAATTAAGTGTTTTTCATTAAGCTTTCACCATCTTTGGGTGTCCATTTTTATTTCAATTAATTGAAAAAAGTTGTTAGTATAAATTAATTGATTTTTCAAATTCACAATATTCATCAAATACAGTTCAATAGGTATTACAAAAAGTTAATTAATAAATATTTATTTGAATCTCTGTTTGTTATTGCTTTTTGTTTTCTAGTTTTTAAAATACACACTTAAACTTTATATGTAACTTTTTTTTTTCTTCAATAAAAGTGAAAAATGTTAAATTTATTTTTCAAGAAAATAAATTGAAAAAAGGTAACCAAAGAAATTTATTTCATTAAAGTTCTACGCTTTTTTCCTACGGATAATTTAAAACTTTCCACCACATCTAATTAAAAGGTTTACCAATAACTTGATTTTACTTTCAAACTCAAAACTTTTACCTTTAAAAAAAACCAATAGAAAAAAAAAAGGTTAAGAAATTATTTGAAATTTTGTAGTTACCAATTTAATTGACCAAACCAAACTCTATTATTGGATATTTTTTTAAAATAAAATCTTTTCAATTGCCAATTTAAATTGCAGAAACTTTAAAATTGAATTTTGAGAAAATAAAATTAATTGAGTAATTTTCAAAGTTTTTTGATTAATTTTATTCTATCAATAAAATGAGAAATAAATTAATCTAATAAAAACAAATTAAAAAATAAAACAATATAAAAAAGCTATAATCGATAATTTGTTAGTAACTAAAAAAGTTCATGGTCCTTAGTTTTTTTCAAATATTATTCTTATCCTTTTTACCTCTTGGAAAACATGAATTTGTTTTGAGTTTTTTAACCAGACACAAGTTACTGGAAATTTTTTATGAAAATGAAGATTCGCATGAATAATTTGAATACACACGAACAAATACACATACATATATACATAGATATACATACATTTGAATTCTAAATTTTGTTGCTAACGTAGCTTTATAAAATGTGAAAAATTTACACAATTTATTTAAAATACAATATATTATTTTAGAATTAAATTCATTAAAAAAGAGATGTACCTACCTACATATTGCATTTAAATTATCTCATAATTTGCCCTCAACGAGTAATTATCCCTTTTTTAAATTTTTTATAGACTCATTAAAATTTATAGTACCTACACATTTTTGTAACCAAATTGTTGTTAGAAAGATAATATGATGGAGTTCACCTTATTCTTAGAAAGGTATCTGTGTAAAAATACATACATTAGTACATTAGTAGACATTTTAACAAAATTTTTGATATCTTAAAATTCTCAATTCATTAAAATGACAAAAATGAACGATGATACTTATTCCCCAGAAATTTTTTTTTTTTTTTTCAGATTACTTTGCTTTTATTTTTACTCATTTCTTTTTGAAAGATATTTAATACTAACCTAACATAAAAATCTCTTAAGTATAAAGTTTTTTTATGTAAAAATCAAACTTTGAAATAAATATGTGAAAGGATAAAAGGAAAAGGAAATGGATCAAAGAAGATAATACTTGAACTTGAATCATATTTTTTTATGTTTATCTGGTTACAATACAGTTCGACAGAATAAGTATCTACTTTATTACACACATGAGTAGACTTCTTCTTTACAAAAAAAAAAAAAAAAAAAAATTCAAGCTATAGGTACTTAATTTTTGTTTTCCATATACATATATACCTACTTATTCTATTGTATGTATTTTTTATTCATGAACATACTGTTCCTTTGAAAAAAATATATATTTACAGGAAATTTCAAATCAATGTAGGATATCTTTAATCTATAGATTTTAAAATTTCAATTTTTTTTTTTATGAAAAAAAAAAAAAATAAGGAAGTCTTTGAAAAGAGTAGTAGTAAAAAAATAAACATATGCCTTATATAGCAGTACTTTGCATGGATAAAAAGAAGCACATAACCGTTTAGAATGATAAAAAAATACACGTGTAGATACTTTTTTTTTCCACAATTGATTGATGGTAAACATTAACTTGAATAAAAGTAATAGAAAGCTTAAAAATGAATGTAAGATAAAGTGAATTTATCTACTTTTTTTTTTAAATTATACAAATTTTATCTGGAGACAATTTGTATATTTATATTTTCAAAGTAACAAATTTTTACAAAAAAAATGAAAATAAAAAAAATTATTTCAAAAAAAAGTACCTCTGTTTAAAAAAAATACTAATCTTAACATTTTCTGCATGACAATAATTTCTATATACATACATATATGTACCTATACATACACTATTTCTTAGTGTGTTTGAAGCTTTAAAGTAAATTCAACCGATAAATTGAAATAAAATTCTTTAAATTGGTTTTTTTTCTTTTATTAAGTACTAAAACTTCTGAAAAAAAAATACCATAAACGAATTTGAAATTAGCCTGGAAATGTAGCACTATTTTGATTTAGAGAATGTTCAAGGATATGTGGCCGGTACTTTGGCAAGAAAGGGAATTAACCTCGAAATTCATAAGACCAAAACTTTTCTATCAGCTGTGGAATGGTAAAAGTGGAGAATTGGGTCACTGGAAAAGCTGTATTTGAGATATCGTACAAACAGTTACTATGGAAAAGTTACTGACGGCTCTGACTACAGGGCTTAGTGGATTTGGGTATCATCTGAAATGAAGGTACATATATCTTGAAGAAAATACTTGTTTACTATATCTTGAATGTGCAATATTGTCGAACAGAACTGTTGATGTATAGCCTGCTTCCATTCTTTTGAGGAGGTAAAACAAGTAACACAGAAGTTAATACATAAATTCGGGTTTATTCATGAGAAACAAAAAACAAAAACAAAATAATTAAAATAGAATCAAAGTACATTTGTACAGTTATAATCTTCAATTAATTTTTTAACTGAATTCAAAGCAAAAATCATTATTTTTCTGAACAAAAAGGATATTTTAAAATAAATAAAGACTTTGTAAAATAGACTTTTAGATGATAATACAAAATCATAAATTTATGTACGTTTTTGAATAAATAAATAAAATTTATTCAATATTTAAAATAAATTTATTACAATTTCATTCAAATTTTCGTCCTTCCATATAAATTTTTTAGATTATCTTGTTATGAAAATTTTCTTCTTATCATCATAAAACATAAAGTTGGTTTTCTTTTGTTTTTTTTTTTCTTCAGATAAAATTTCTTGTTAAATTTATGTAAATAGCTGAATCACTTTATTTTTGTTTGAAAACTCTAAAATATTCTCATGAATTGAATTATTTATTTAGAATTTTTCTATTATTATCGAAAATCCGATTATTGTTATTTTTAAATTTTTGTAAGTATAAATAAAAATAAATTGTTATTTAAAAGGTGAAATACGTCGATTCAATTGTCAATAATTTTATTTATTATTGATTTGAAATTATTATTCTTGTAAATTTCTATTGAAATCTAAAGAAAAAGTAATTTACTATACGAAAAATAAATATGTAATTTCAGTAATTTTCGTATATTTGGGAAAATTTACGTGATTTGAATAAATATTATAGCTTTATTTTGGTATTGATATCATGAAAACTTTTTTTATGATTAAAGAAAATGAGTTGAACAATTTGTGCTTGGGAAAACAAAAATCCAAATTTTTATCAAAGAATACAATTTACATGCCTGAAAATGACTATTTATTTTGTAATTCATTACTTTTTTCACGTATTGAAGATAATTGGAAAATTATTTTGATTAAAATAATACAAATTAGATAATCAAACATTTATTGTATTCAAAAAATTACAAATTAAATGATTCAGTGGATTTGTAATGAAAGAATTAAATAAGAATCATTATAAGCTTGATTATCATGTCTACAAATTTAATTTGCCTTCGTTTACAAAAAACAAAATTAATTTTTTTTTAAATTTCTTATCTTTTCCTTTTTTAAGTCTACTCAATGAAAAGTATCTTTAATACTTTTTCATATCTGTACGGAAATTGTAAAGATTATTGTATGTATTGTATTTTGAATTCTTGCAAATTTTCAACATGAATTATAATAACGTACTTTACATCTTGACATTTCCCTAATTCTCAGAAAATATTATAACATGGATTTTTGATATAAATTCTTTGGAATTAAAATTGAATATGATAATGATATTCTCATGTTTATATAATATTTTAGATACTCGTACTTATACATATATGTATTTCATTATATTTTTAAAATAATTGAGAATAAGTTTTTCAAGATAGTAAAAATTTTTAAAGTTCATGAATTTTGACTTTTTACTACCTAAATAATTTTGTAACTTATGTATAAGAATTCTTCTTAATTTCCTCTTGTATGCTCAAGTTATTTTTTCCCTCGAAAAAAGAAAAAAAATATCCTTGAGAGTTGTTAATTTTTTTTTCCTTTTTACAGTCAATTAACTATTTAAAAAAAGTAACAAAAAAATAACTTTTGGTAAGTAAATAAATTAGAAAATAATTTAAAAAAACGAATAACACCTTTTAGAAAATATATTGAAAAGGTTTGAGGGTTTCTTTTGTAATCTCTTATTTAAAAAAAAAATTAATCTTTTAAATTGTTAATCTTTTCACCTTCAATTCAATTTGAATTCACTTGAATTAGATTCCTTAAATTTTTTCAAAAGGCTATTAAAATATAAAAACAAAAGAATTTTATTTATGATAAATTAAGATTGAAGAAAAGTAATTGAGTAAAAGCACAAATTGAATCAATATTTCAAATTTAAAAAATATTTAAGCTTATTGAATTAAAATTCTGGAAAAAAAATTAAGTATGTACCTAGTTAAAATTTTGTTTATTTTGAATTGAGGAAGGAATTGAAATTACGTGATAATTCGAAATTTTATTCAAGTTATATTAACTCTGTACCTAATTTCAAATTTACATGACAAAACAAAAATGTTGTCTTTTTTAAAATATTTCAAATAGAACAAAAGAAATTAAACAAAGTAAATTTTACAAAATTATTCATTATTTTTCAATGTTTCTTTAATAAAAATTAAATGAATTCTTTATGCTTTTACTGTTAAACAATCAAAACAGATTTTAATTAAAATTTGAATATTTATAGAAAAATTTATTGAATAAACAAAATAATTAATTAGAAAATTAGAAAATTATTTAAATAATTACGAATGATTACTCAGTTTATCATTCTTTCAAAAAAAAAAAAATATATATAAAAAAGAAAAACATTCATTATTTTATCTCCAACATATGAAATAACGGATAATCACAAAAAGATAACCTTATATGCTATAAACACATCAATTATGTACATTATTTATTTTTTGTTTTCTAAAGAAATCAAAATCCTACATGAATAGGAAAATATCTGATATAAATAAACATCAATTTTTTGTCTGCCTAAATAAACAAAAAAATTGGGTCAAAAATATTCAAAGATATTTTTTTTTTCTTGGTTCAAAGATCATGTGAATTTGAATTATGGTTTCAATATATTTTTTTTTTCATTAACCTCTCATTTATTTCATTAAGAAAATACCTCTTAAGAGAAGAAATAATTTGAAAGATTAATAAGGGAAATATAATTAGGATTTTTGTGGATCAATGCATTGATGAAGAATTTAATGAAACATTTTAATTAAAAAAGCTTAAACGTATTTCAAAGAAAAATTGTATTGCTATTTTTTTTTCTGTTATACGAGTAATTATTTAAATTTGTAAATTTTATTCAAATATAAAAAAATTACTTGATATTTCGTTTTAATTATCTTGACAAATTTATTCCAAGTAATAGATCTCAAGAAAAGAAAAAACAATGTAAATTTAATTGCAAATCTACAGTATGAGATTGTCTAGACGTTAGATACTCTTGAAGATTACAATTCGTCTTTTTTAAATTGTAGGGATTTTATGAGATTGAGACATTATCAGAATTAGTTGAATTTTCAGAAATAAGTTTACGTTGTTTATAACCTAAAAAATTTATAACCTACTTTTTTTTTTTCTCAGGATGAATTTACGTTATTTTGAATGGTAATTGAATTTTTTCTACTAACTAATTCATATTATTTAAAAAAAAAATAGGAATAAATTTAATATATTTTTGCAATAAACAAAACAAAATAATAATAATAATATAATAAATATTTATGTGTGTGACATTAAATTAAACAGTAAAACATGTGTGAAAATAATCCTAAAAGCTTAAAATTTATCATATAATCGTATATTACAATTTTTATGACAATTTTGTTTTCATGTTTTCTCCATAGAATCTATTTTTATTAAAATTTTTATTTTTATCAATTTGAAAAAGATTTATTTAATTCATATTCAAGAAAAACAACAGGTTTTTTTTTAAATTTAAATATATATAATTCTAGAATAGAATAAAAAAATAGATTTTTACAAAACAATCATAAAATTCTTAAATTCTAAATATTTTTTTTTTTTTCAATTCAAGAAATTTGAAAAATTGTATTTTTATAAAGATTTAATTTATGAGTACATTATGTAATTTTAACAGCATAAAACCGACATCCTACAATAGATAATAAAACACTTCTTAAAAGCCACCTACATGGCTTGTATTGTAATATTTGATATTCTTTGAAAATCTAAAGCTAAAGTAGACTTATTTTTTCTTTACTTTGAGTGTGTAAGTGTATTGAAATTTAAAAATTATGTGAAGTTGCATAATAATTTTGAAATAGAAGAAGATGGATATGATTTTATCCTTAAGAATCTTTTTTTTTTTTTCATATCAAAATCCACCCACAGTATTTTATTTCTGTATATTAACCACATATGTACATGAAATTATGTTAATTATATGTATTAGATACACATAATATAACATGCTTTTAAGGATAACATCTTGATAGATGGATTTAAATGTGGGTTACGTAAATAACATTAGAATTATTTTCCCGAAGGAAATTTTATCACATATTGAAAATTGATTTTTGTATAAAAACACAATGACGTTAGTAATAAATATGCAAATTATTACGTAATAGATTTTCATTAAAAAAATAAAAAATAAAGAACATTTTTAATACGTGCGTGCAAGCAGATGTTCATTTTTTAAAGAATAAAAACACCAAGAAAAAATAATAACGAAAAACTAATGTAATTGTGAAGTTTTAACCCTTAAGCTACGAACAGACGAGAGAGGTTGTGTCTCATGCAGAAGATTTTCAAGAGATTATATCTACTAATGCCAAGTCATTTCAGCAAAAACTTCCCTAAAACGTCCAATGGATATTTCAGCATCTCCAACGAATTTCAAGTTTTTTGAATAGGAAAATTTAAAAGCACGTTTTTTTATGTTTAGGAAATGCTGATCACGATTTCTTGTTCCTTAATACATACAAATTTACCTTAAAGTTTCAAAGTAATTTTAAAGAAGCAATACTATATACTTCTCTTATCTTATCTAATTGTAGCTTCAATTTAATTGCCATATTAAATTTTATTCTTTGACAATTAAGTCAATGTTCATTTTTCCTTTTTTCCATAAAGCTCATTCTCATACATCCAAGTATTCAAAGATTACTACAACATTTTAATTTACATAAAATTTTGTACATCTTGCATTTGTAATGAAGTTTTATTTTACAAAAGACTTAATTTAAAATATTTAACATGCAAATTGAATTATTTTACAACGAATTTCAAATGCAGATTTACATACCAAAAAATTGTTTTTGTTCTTTTTTTCATTTTAAATATTATTAAAATATCGTATATCCTTGTTATTTTGCATTTAAATTATTTACCAATGAATTTTGAAGAAACTAGATAATTGTAAAGCTTTTTTTGATATTAATTATTGATTACATATGTATATGTAATTCCATGATATACTGATATCAATATTTCAAGCTGAATTAAACCTCATAATTGTAAATAAACTCACAGCCATATGTATGTACAATTGTACATATACACAAACATAAATCAAATTTTAATTAAGTGGAAATTATTTCTTTGTAAATGATTTTGAAATTTTAAAAAGCCTTTTTGAGATGTGGTTTGTTTTTCCATTAAGTAATAAATTATTAAATGAATTGTTTGTTTTGTTAAATAACAAAATCAAGTAAGCATAAAATTATTTAATAATTTATTCTATTTAAAAGCAATCAAAAACATTTATAAATTTAATGATTATGGAAATGATTGCATTTTGAAATATATGTATGTACATACGAGTAAAATAATATCTTTTTGAAAAATCAAATGCTACAAAAACTTGTAAAACGTTTCTATAGAAAAATTAATTTTTTTATTCATATATATTTTTTTTAAATTTTTATCGTCAAAAATCTGTTACATTATTTTAAAACTTTCTGCTTATGGTTATGCTTATACTACTTCTATAATACATAAAAAAAATGCTAATCATAAAATTATGCTAATTAAGATAGCTTACTAAAGTCTGGTTTTTATGTATTTGACAAAAATAATCTTATGCGCATTAAAAACTCATAAAGACATTCTATGATATATTACACATTTTAAAATTTACAAAATTTCTGTTAAAAAAAAAAAAGAGAAAAAAACTAAAAATGAATCCAAGTAATCAAAATACATTGACTTTTAATTACACATACACACACATGTTGTATATGTACTATATCATAAATTTTTAATTTTCCAGCTGATAAGAAAATAATATTAACTAAATAATAAAAAGAAAAAGAATAAAAGGATGCCTCTTATTATCATAATTAGAATTATCATTATGCTGATTTAATGGAATATGCAAAGTATCTCATGAATTCGTATATGTGTTGTGTGTATGTAAATTTTAATACAAAGTATGTACATACATAAATACATATCTTCGCTTGATATACGTACATATGGTATACGTATATTTTGAATGACATTATTTGTGACATTGCATAAAATACCTGCTGTTAACATTTTAGGAATTTCATTTAATTAAACCATAATTAAAAACATATAAAAAGAAAGACATAATAAATTTTAAAGTTTTTAAATCCTTTTTAACAATTTTCTATGATTTTGGTGCATTTACCTGAATTTTCAAGGATTTTAAGCATTTGAAAAATTGTAAGTTTAGAATTTGAAAAATTTCAATTTCATTATTAAGAAATTAAAAATCTATTAGTTTGTCATTTTTGAATTTATTAGCTTTTAGAAGCTTGAATAATGAAGTAGTTTAATACCAGTTTTATACCTACATTGGAAACATTTATGTGATTTTAAAGGGAAAACTTAATTACAAATTATAAGGAAAAAATACTATTTCTTTGAATGTAGATTAACTGCTTTTATACCTGATGAAGTATTTATTCATGTGAAATTTTCATATAAGTACATATTATGTATTATGTAATAATTATATCTATGGTTTCAAAAAAAAAAAAAAAAATGAGTTAATTGTTTGCTTTGGCATTTGTGTTCTTTAATAAATTATTATGAAAGTATGTATGGTAACGTGTTACATACTTGCATACATTCAAAATAAATTTCAATAAATAAACATTGATTTTGCTAAAAATAAAACTTTAAAATGTAATTATTTTCAATTCAAACTACATAATTAATTAAAACTTTAATTGGTGTAGAATTTAAAGTACCTATATTTTAAAAATATTAAAATTTTAATTTGTACTGTATTTTCCTTATTAATTCAATGATTTTCAACTTTGTCTATACCTATTAAACAAGAAAGAAAAATATTTACACTCTTCTATTTCTTCAGCTTGTCTTGCAAAATTATAATGATGATGAAAATCTATCTAATTATACTTAAAGAAAAAAATTTTAAACAAACAACTAGATTTTTTTACCTTTTCACACCTTTTATCATATTAATAACTTTCTTTTCCAACAATTAATTTCATTAGAAGTAGGAAAAAAAATATTTTTTTATAAAATAATAATATTCTTTATTTTCCCCCGTTACTCCCCCTTTAGCCTCTATTCCATCATCAGAAGTGCTGTGCCTAATACTTAATAATGCAGTAAAGAGATATCCTTGCATCGTGGCATATAATAGAATAAAAAAAATTTCCACAGAAATAAATTCGATTTTCTATAAGGTATATTCTACAAGCTGTAGTAGAGCAGTACTCACAATGAAAAATTGATATTAAACTCAAAATTTACGAGTATATTCGTAATAACAAATATCTTCAAGTAATAATTAAGATTCCTTTAACTGTCTTTTTCGTTTCAGAATTAAATTATATATTTTTTCCATGCACGTATTCATTTTCCATGAAAACATGATAAATAAAAATATTTAAGTGTTGAATTATTTTAGATAAAACACATTTTCTACATTTGCATATATACTTCCTTTTCAAATTCTTACTTGTTAATTATTTTATTATTATTCAAATAGAAATTAAACACAATATTTTTTTCTATACTTCTTAAGAACAAAACAATTTTTTTTATATTATTGTTTGTTTTGTAATAATTGCAGACATTTTGGCAAATTTCCAGTTTTTTACGAGTACACAGAACAATTGATATTTGCAGTAGTGATATTATCCTTTTTTTACGGTTAAATGTATAACTACATTGTATTCAAAGTGATTTTTAATTTAGCTTATGACCTCTTTATTATTTGTGTTCATTGTTCAAGTATGCAAATGCAACTATGTATTTACAAAAGGATATTTTTTTGTACATACATATAATATATTCCTAAATGATAATTATTATATTTATATAAATTATATAGAATTGTATTATTAAAAATATCTGTCGCAGCGTATTAATTATCCATATAATTGTACTCCATGTTTATACATACTTATTTACATACATTGACAATACGATGCCCAATGACTAATTATGCCTGTTGATTTACTGTCAAAAGTTAAAATTGAAAAAACCTTCAAAAGTTTTTTATATTAAAAGCTAAGAGTTTTAATCATTTGTAAGATAAAGGATATTTCCCCCATATGAATAATGAAGAGAAAAAAAATTAATGGGAAAAAATTCATGAAGTAAACGAACTACAAACGTGGGTTTCGAAGAAATACTTGTCTTCGAACATCACAAAAATTTGTCGCCATGGCCATACTACTTACCCCACTCACTATCCAATAATGGTTTATTCATCATATGTATTTTTGCTACTACTCGTATTTTTTTAAATATATTTTTAATATGACAGATTTTCATCCTCAAAATATTTCTCTTTTATTTAAAAAAAGAATATATTATTTTTTCCTTTCAATATTTTATAAATTCAATAATCCTTTTATTTGCTCTGTATTATCATATTTTTCTTATTAAAATTCTGATAGAATATAATTTTAAACAAATCAAATACAGACAACATTGTATAAATATTTACATTTTCGATGAAATACATGAAAACATTTCAAATATTTGAAAAAACAAAAATAGTCCTTATTGAGTTTCACAATACATACGTAATGATCTTCTTAAAATACATCATATAAAAATATTCAACTAATAAAAATCATCATTGATATAAATTCACTAGTATGTGAAATAAAAAAATTTAATGTAAAAATTGGAATTAGATTTTCTTTTCAAATATTTTGTTCTTAATTTTACATTTAAAAAATCACATAATTTAACACATTTAACAATTTATTGACAAAATTCAAATACTACGTGATTTTGATCCTTTAAATGATCTAACAAATTTAATTTTGCATTTTTTTATTTTTTGTTGTTGTTGTTACCAAAGACTTTAATGCCTTTCAATCATAAAACGCATAAAAGTTCAAAATTTATTCTTTATCTAAAATTGTCTAGACATAACAAAATATGAAACTGTCATAGCAAAAAATCCTACTTTTTTTGATGATTTTGATGAATTATGCTTAAAAAGGCCTCCTCTACATGCTACAAACAGCCTGTGTCTATCATATCCTTGTCTTTTTTCTTCATGTCTCTTATAAAATGTATACTTTAAAATTTGTTTTTACATTTATTTACTGTTATATGAGCTTTGAAGATTTTCTATGATAATCGTTCCAAACTCATATATTAACCGCACATTCCCTATTCACATATTATCTACTTAACTCACATTTTATCTTTAGCTCGAATTGACTACGCCCGAATTATCAGATCCTGTATAGATAAAAATAGACTTTTAACTCTACTTTTTACAGACGAGTATGTTAAAAGTATCTATTTTCTTTTTTTCTTATCCTTAATAAACTAAATTCACCTAAATTTTTTCTCTTTTAAAGAATTTTCTTACTTAAAATAAAAAATCATATCATAATTTTTTATTTAATTTACCATGTCATTGCATTTAATCCCTTCTGTAATTTATGACTTTCTAACAATGCAAAAAAAAAAAAATAATAATAAAAAAAATCTCTGGATGAAAATGCAATTTAACAACATAAATGTTTCCTCTTTTGTAACTAAAAATATGTTTTTCACATTAAATCATAATTTTTTTCTACAATTTTTATTTTTTATACTTTTTTTTCTCTCCAACATTTTAAAAGAAATTCCGTTTTCTGTGCATTTCATATTTTCAGAGAGATTGTGTATGTAGTAATAATATCTTGAAAATGCTTTATAAATTTTGTTAGACAGGATTATGTTGACATGTACCAGAAAACTGTGAAGCAGAGATATTTCATTTTTTATTTTAAATTTAAAAAGAAAATAAAATACTGGAAAATGAGATTTAAACAAAAAAAAATTGTTGCAGTTTTATTTTTATTATGCTTCCGATTTGAGTTAATGTTAAAATTGTAGAAAATTGAAAATCGGTAATCTGATTTTCCACAAATTTTATTTTTTTTAAATTTAATTCAAATGTCATTTTATTTTGTATGGAGAAGATTTGAGGATTTTAATATGAAAATGTTACAAAATAGAAAATAGCCAAAATAAAATATTTATGAATTATTTTACCTTTATTTTTATTCAAGATTTTTCAATATAATGTATATATTAGGGCATTCTCATATCATATGTGTGTACATATATTTTAATACCGACTCAAAAGTTCAATTGATTAAATTGATAGTTAGTTTTCTTTCAACTATAGAACCTCAAAACTTTATCTTTCTTTCGACCAGAAGCTTTAAATAGAAAGTATTTAAAAATATTAATTTTATTTATTATTTATTAGCATAAAGAAGTTTTTGCAAAACAAACAAATAAAAACTTTTTGGACATTTTGTATCTAAAATTTCTTAATTACATTTTCTGTTATTTGACAGGTACCTCTATAGTTGTGATATAAAGTATGTTTTACGTACTGGATTTTAATTTTATGAGTTTGGGAACAGAAAACTAAAACAACAAAATAAAAATCGTTATTTAGTTAATATTTTAAACATTTGAAAATTCTAAAAATTTAAAATATTATAATTTTTAAGGCGTTTTTGAAATTTATTTATTTTTTTTTCTTTGCTATTTATTATAAATAGAAATTTTGTATTTTTTTCAATAAAAATAAAATAGAAAGTTTCGAAAAAAAAAAGTTTAATAACAATAAAATTCGTAAAAAAAAGTAATAAATTCGTTTTAAAGTTATTTTCTAGAACTTTTGTCGACAAAACTTTATCTTTTATTTATGTTCTTCAATTTATTTCAGTCCACATCAGTACATGCTCAATATATTTTTCTCTAAAAAAAAATTCCAATGATAAAATTTTATTATTTCGTAAAAATTTTCAAGAATGAAAATTAGCTATTTTACAGTCAAATTTTGAAGAAATTTATCAAACAATTATAATTTTCAAGTTTTTTTCAAAATTTAATTTTTACTTTTATTTATTTTTTCTAATTTTAAAATTAAATTGAACAAATTTTGTAACAAATAAATTAATTGTTCGTTCAAACGTTGTATTACATAAACCGCATACAAGAACTTTAACTTTATATGGAAGTAAAAATCTGCATTAAAATTACATCATGAATATTTTTAATTTAATGAAACAATGTATTACATTCTTAACATATGTACAATGTACATGGTAAAGTGTTTACCATGTTCGGTTTAAGATCATTTTATGTTCTATATGCTGGTTGACAACATAATTAAACTGGACTATAAATTTTTATGTATAAACTAAAAAAAAATTAACTGCACAATAAAATTAGTATGTTAAATTTAAAAACTTTCTAAAATCATCCTAATAGTAAAGATAAATTTGCTAAAAAATGTAACATATTAAAATTTCACAATACTCATAGAGTATCTCAAAACTTTCGATTGCTTCAGTAAGGTTTCTGCTTCTGTTTTTTTTTTTTTGTGTTCAAATTGAATGAAATATTCATGGTATTTCATAACAAGTTTGTAACTTTTAAGCTTAATTACATAACAATCTTTCAATCAGAAACAAACAGGAAAATTACATGAGAAAATTAATTTCATGTATCTATGTGTGTAAAGTACAAATATTCGAATTTCTATTGGAAAAATATCTTTATAAAAAAAAAAATGTTTCATATGCATAACTAAATGAGAAAGTATTTATAATTATACAAATATCTTAATGATGGTAATTTAATCGGAATTCAATTATGAATAATTTCGAAAAGTAAGTGAAAATTTCAAGCTAGATACAAACAATTTTTGCAATAATATTCTCTTTAATTTTGTAATTGCTCGTGCTCGTTTACTCAAATAACTGTTCTAAGGAAAATTAAACAAGTTCTTATTTAACCTATCATTTAGTTGATAAAATTAAAATTTTAACAAGATTTTAATTGTTGTTGTGTTTTTTTTACTCACTAACAAACTTTTAATATCCTTTTGTATGAAACAAAAAAAAAAAAAAAGTTAATGAAATTCTACAAAATAGTGAAAATTAAGGAAATTGAATTTTTCATTGATTTGAAAAAGTAACGTTATGCAATTGTGAAAATAAGAAAATAACCATACTGTGGGAATTTTTATTAAAATTATAGATTATAAGTCAATTGACAATTAAGAAATAAATAAAATAAAAAAGTTTTTGAAACATGTTTCCAAGGGAATATTTTTCAAGGATCAATAATTGTCTGATTTGTCTTTTTGCAAGACTCAAGAACTTCTAACCGAAAAATTTAATTGGTTTTGAAATTCCAAAGGTTAGAATTCTATTTTATGAAATCCACGCTTTTCCCATAAAATTCCAAAATATACATACTGTCTCATTAATTACAACTGTTACTTTGTTAATGAATGAGTCATGTTTTATTCATTTAATTTTCAAGTATCAATAAAATTAAACTTTAATTTTAAAATTACCAATAAATGCTTTTTTTGTGGTTTCTTCTTTGGTTCAATAAACTAAAAAAAAAAATGTTTTATTTGGAACACGAACTATGTTTCTTTTCTTCTATATGACACGTGTTTATTGTATGAACTTAGGTAAAACATTTTCGTACACTAAGTTATCTAGAATCTATTTTTTTTTTTGTAGTTGTTAAATTAACCAAAAATTACATTAGATGAAAAAATTCTTTACAGACACAAAATATGTGAAAAATATGATAAAGTGATGAAGTTGTAAAAATTATAGATGTATTATCGAATTATTAATAATAATAAAAAATATTGATTCATATTTTGGTAAGATGTTTCTTCCTTTCTTCTAAAAAACATTTTGTTTATTTTTCTTATTCCTTTTTTGCAAATGATGAAAAGTAAAAAAAACTATTCGTTTTGATCAAATCAAAGCTATAAATTTATTTTTAAATTCTTATTAAATAATTGGAAAAAAAACTCCCATTTTTCATAAAAAAAAAATCACTTACAAATTGAAATTATTGTAACCTTCTAACATTGTTATTAATCAAAAATGTAATTAATTAAATACGATAAATAAAAGAAAAAATACAATTGCAATTTCTGCTCAACCATGCGATTATACTCAATGACAAAAAATCTATTTCTCTTTTAATATTTCAAAATTTTCCTATAGCAACATTGAGAAAAAAAAGAAAAAAAAAAAACAGTGAATTCGAAAATTATTTGTATACATGTCATATAACATTTGATAGTTATGTTTGGAAAGTAAAAAAAAATATATACATATAGGTATATATTTATCTTTGAACTAGAATTTTGATTATTATCCTTTATTGCAAAACTTATCAAATGATAAAAAATTTTTAAAACTCTCCAAGGAAAAGGACATACATATCAAATGTCAGGATTGTAAGTATAGTTTGTTTTCTGAATTTTTCAGAATGGTTAAAGATATCTTCTATTCATTTTCCCTCAGATCACGCAATCGGGTCTTCAAAATTATTCAAGAACCGTCATTTCAACAAATTCTATGAAAAACGTATACAAATTATTTTTGAAAGCACTGTAATGTATAATAAAAATGTTTGAAATATTTATTGCAGAATGTTTTCATTGAAAACAATTTTTCTTTTATCATAAAAATCACCTTCGAAAAAAATTGAAAATTTTCTGGAAATTTTAATAATATATTTCTATTTAGCTTTGTAGAAGAGATTAGAAGGACAGAAAAAATATGTATGTGTAAAAATTTTTTTTTACAAATTCTCTTTTTATTATATTATTTGAACAATAATATTCATTTTTATTTTAATAATCTTTTTTGTATTGCTCTTTTTTTAACGATTGCATGATTTTTTTTAGTTAAAAAATTTTATTTATTTCTCATAGTTACAGTCTTAACATTTAAGTAAAAGGTCATTTCATAATCCTTTTGTTGATTTCAAGCACGTACATATATTATTTATCTGAAATTCACTAAAACTACTTTTTTTTTATTATACTCAAGAATGAAAGAATGAAAATGTGATTGAAAAAAACAAAACGAAATAAAATCTAATCAGTTACCAAGTAAAAATTTTTGTTTTACACACACAAAAACATATTTATTCGAAAAAATAAAATTAAAGTTTTGTAAAACTGTTTTCATGTTAAACATGACGTAAAAGTAATAAATACTTGAAGAAATAAAAATCTTTGAATTTTTATACAAAAGTCAAGTAAACATTGCAATTTTTTTTCTTGCACACAAAATAAATCATCTTTAAGAGTTTTAACGTGAACAATTCAATTGTATGTATCAAGAAAAATAAAGATTTTCAATATAAATAAAATGATTTTCTTTTCTTTTGTCTTTTTTCTAAATAAATTTTTGTATCTGAAAATTTATTTTTACAAAATATTCATAAATATAAGAGAATAATACAAAAATTTATATGAAAACATGTTAAATTTCTTAAATCCTTAAATGTATGTAATTGTTTTCATACTATATAACTGTAAATCTTAATGCAGTCATATAACTTTAAGTTTGACGTTAAACTTATTGGATTATTTTAGTATTCTTTTCAACTAGAACTTGTCTCTAGAGTGACAAAAATTGAAATTTATATGCATTTTGTATTTTTTATATTTGTTTTTTACGTTTTATGTATATGTACATAATATACGTACATGTGTATGTATGAAGATATGTATGTACCGAATTGTCTTCTGTGTATAAAAAAAAGAAGAAGGAAATTGTAAATATAATATAATATTTTCTCACTATTTATGTGCAAAAGTTATTTTGTATTCATAAAAAGCAAAAAATAAATAAAAATAAAAATGCATACATATACGTATCCGTAAGTACATACATATATATTATGTACATGTAATAAAGGAATGCAAATATGTAATATTTTATAGTGTACTACTGCATAACACCAGAAATGCAACTAGGATTGTACTTGTATGTAAGTACACCATAGTGTATTATTATATCATAGTATTTCGACAGTTCTTATGTGAAGAAAATATTACACATACATACACAACACAATATGGGTGTTCTCATTTCATTTTTAAAATAAAAAGAAAATAAGAAAAATCTATAAAAAATATATAAATTCATATTTTTCTACGAAAAAAATAAAAAGGAAAAAAACATATCATTGAAAAATTTCAGAATTGAAAATAAAAAAAAAAAACATAGAAAATTCTTAAAGTACGATTTTATGCTTTTTTTTTTTTTTTACTTTAAAAGTGGCTAAAAAAGAATTATTTTCAATTCTATCTTGAAACGTAATACATATACTTGAAAACCTATTCAAATAAAATATTTTATTTTTCTCAATATTTTTTCGTAATTTCTGCTTCAAGAGAAAATAATTTTTTTTTTAATTAAAATTTCTAATCAATTTTATTCAATTAGTTGTATTCAATATAATATAATGTATATAGAAAAAAAAGTCTAAAGCTCTTCTCAGTACTTCCAGTATTTTTGAGGTATCTCTTATCTTATCGAAATCCTTCAAAATTTTATGAAAAAAGTTTATTTGTATGTCCAAAAAGCCATAAATATTTCTCATGAAAATATAAAAGATTTTCAAAACGAAGAATTTTACAATATTGTTATTCATAAAAATTTCTATTGCATAATTTCAATTTATTCTATTGAAATCAGCTTCTTTTCCATTTAAAACCGGGCTCTTTTTAATGAAATTTTTTTATTTTTATCTTTTTTTTTCTGAAAATTTTGAATTATTTCACTCCAAAAAGTGAAAACAATCACTGATTTTCTCATAAAATTCATGATACTTATACACGAACAGCGAAACTTATACTTTCAAATTCAATAAGCATATTTTTTTTTTGTATCTTTTTTTTTTAGTTTTCTATGCCGAAAACAAAAATAAAATCTATGATAATTGCATTAGGTATGAAAATGATTTAAATTCAGCATAAACAAGCCTCTTTTTTTTTTAATAAAATCTGAAATTTATCGTTATTATAATAATGTGGTTTTATTCTTGTCAAGAACATACTAAAGATTTATTTTTATCAAACTTTAAACATTTTTGTATTTTATCTGGAATAATAATAATTCATACATGGTAAATATTTGAATATATATGTACATATCTATGTAATATTTAAATTATGCTTTATGAGATGAAAAATACATAATAGATTAGATATTGATTTTCACTTTATTTTATCGCACGTTCTAAACATATTTTTTTAATATATACTCGAATTTTAAAACTTTTCACGTTTTTTTTTCTTTTTTTATTGAATTATGAGACTTTTGTCCTTTAATGCTTTCACACAAAATTTTAAATTACTGTAAAATAAATTTCTTATGCAAATATTAAAGCAACAGTTGAATTGAAAAAAATATATATATATGTATATCCAAATTACAATTCAAAAATAATTTAGAAATACTAACGATCTCATGTTTAACTTTTTCATATACATGTACATATACATATATGTATGTACATATATTGTACTATATAATACACCCACGGCACACACACACACACAACTAATAAATTTCTTGTGTTTATTCAAAAACTTTTTTTTTTCTTCCAAAAGTTCAAATATTGTCTTTTTGCCGAACTGTTATTCTAACACTTTGCAGCACAAAATAAAAAGTTGATATATAGTACATATCATGAAAATTTCAATTTAACCCTTTTTAGAAGAAAATGATGAATTTGCTAGAATAAGCTTTTTAAATTCAAACTCAATTTTCATGAGAAACATATTCGAATTGTTCGGCTATTATCAAATATTTAATAATATCCTTGTAAATCCTTTTTCTTGCAGTAAATAGTTCTATCTGCCAATAATAATTTCTAAATTTTCGCAAATAAATAGTCTGAACGTTCACTTAAAAATAATTTATAAGAATTTGTGAATTTTACAAATGTTTATACATACTGTATTTATATATACAAATAAGTTTTCAGGATCAATATGACTTCAAATGTATAGTTGATAATTTTTATTAAGTGATTAAAGGGTTAAAAAGTGATTCTAAAAACAAAAATAATTTGAATAACTTCTCTTTATCCTTCTTTTTGTTTATGTCAAAATGGCTTAATGAAGTTTTTAGTCTCACACATAAGTGTGTAAATTGTGATTAATTGTGTTTGAAAGAGGTAAAATAGAACACGTATTTAATGTTTATTAACTAACAGTATTTAGTTATGTATATATAACATATATAGTATTTAATAAGATAAAAAATTACTATGAATATGAATATACCTATATGAAAACAATAAAACTATTGTTATGTGAAATAATAATGTATATTTTGTAGAAATTTACAATTGAAATTTTTGTTGTTAATTTTGAGATTGCAAACATGTACAATTTCTATATAAACGTGACTCTTATATTTTAATTAATATGTTAAAGATTAATTATACATTTACTTTTTTAAATTGACCAACATTCTAGAACAGAAATCTTAGAACAAATCTAGAACAGAAGTTTAAATCTTACTTTTTTTTTTGTAAAATTTGAATACTGCTGGTTTCTATTTATTTGTAAATTTATATCAACAATTATTTACTGAATCTTTAAAAAAATATCTTTCATTCATTTAGAGTGCAAATTTTTATATACCCATTTGTTTTTCCTAGCATCTAGTATCCTATTAATTAATTTTTTAGCTTAAATATTTTCTATTAAATTGTTAATCGATAGTTGTTTGTTTAAAAAAAAAATAATAAATAAATAAATAAAATATAAAAAAAAGTTATGCTGGTACAAACAAAAATTGAAAGCTAGGATACACAATAAAATAATAAAAGATTTTAAACTAGGAATTGGATAAAGTCGGAAAGTATCTAAAAATTTCTTTAAAATAATTTTAAAAATAAATGTGAAAAATTCGATATTATTCATATGATTTCCTTGAAAATTAACGTTATGCTGTTTTTATTTTTCTTTTCTTTTCGTTAATTTTTTCTTTATCATACATTTTATTTGTTTATTATTAATATTAATAATATATTAATATTATACACATACCTACTTACGAATATTAAAAATAATATGTTTCGGTATTTTTTTTTCGAATGTTTACAGTAGAAGCAAATTATTATATGATAAAGTAAACGCTTCTTTTCCTTAATTTACAAAATGATCTACAACATAAAAAAACACAAACATATTCATATGTTATTTATTAAAATTGATAAATTAAATTAAAATTTCATTAAGAAAAACATTGAATTTTCTTTGAAAAATATTTCTTATAAATAAACAAATGTGATGTTTTTATAAAAAAACAAAAACAACACAATATTTAATGAATGAAAAAATTTCTACTCAAATATCATGTGCCTACACATGTATTATGTAATATGTAAATATGTATGTACATGCATGTGTACATTTATATACAAGATTATAATATTTTTCATCATAAGAAGGTTGAAAAAACAACAAAAATTTTATAGAAATTTTGTTCTTTGATTAAAGAAATCTTTTTATAAAAAAATTAGCTAAATTTTTTTTTTATTTTTCACTTTTTTTTTTTTAAATTCTTCATATTATTTCTTCTAACTTCTAGCAAGTATCAAAATATTTTTAAAAAAGATTTAATTAACGAAAAATAAAGAATTGCGTTTTATTTATAATTAAATATAATACAGAAGATTATAATTCAAATTCCATTACCAAAATAAATTATATAAGAAGAAAAAAACAGGAAATATGAAAGAAAACTTTGTACTTTAAGTTTCGATCAAAATAAGTATGTAAGTACATAGTTAAAAATCTTTTTAGTTGCACTTTTATCGTTCAAATAACCTTTTTTAAAAAGATTTTTTTTTTAAGAAAGATTATTATTTTAAAATCTGAATTCTGATTTATTTCATTTCATTTGCACCTAACACTTACACCCATATTCACCAACAGGTAATAAGTTGGTAATAAACTTATGACGGTCATAACTTATCGCTTGAAATAGGTATTCACCGAAAAACTTTTCTCGGCATGATTTTAATGATCTTCGAAGAACTATCAAATAAATCCAAATAAAAATAACTTTTTCCATGTTCATATTTTATCTCAATTCTATATGTCAATTATATATTTTTATTATATTATATTTCTATTTAATTATAAATATGGGTGGTCATAACTTGATTATGACGGTCATAAACTACGATGGTGAATAGAGTTATGACTTGATGGTGAACATGGCCGTTAAAGTCAATAAAATAAAAGTTGAAGTTTTAAAATAAGTAATAAGCTTTTTATTAGGAAAAAAGTTTTATGACATCATATAAGTGAAAATTGTTTCTGTAGTGGATAATAAACAAAAATTTGTTTTGAAAAAATATAGATACTTTGTAATTATTTGTTAAAGTAAAAACTGAGACAAAAATTACAATATAATTTCACATAAATTGTAAAAATTTTGTTTATTGTATAATTACAATAATCTGTTTTTCAAAATTTCTAAGAAAAAAATATTTACAATTAAATTATTCACGACTGACCGTTGAAATTCATCTGAATATATCTTATACTTATTATTAATAGAAAAAAAAATCTTGTGAAACATTCAGAGGCATTATTTGATTATCCTTTTTTCTCAGTGAAATTCCTCACAATCATCAACGCACAATACAATGTGACAGCGTACATTTAATAATTATTTCTTTAAAAAATAATTTAAAAAAAAAAAACAGTGATTCTGTTCAATTATTCGCAAAAACTCAAAGATACCTTCAAGCAACTCTTCTTTTATTTCAAAATTTTCAAAGCTTTTCAACTTTTTATCCAGACAATTTTAAAATTAATTCAAAACAATTTTTAACTTTAACAACATTCAACGGACATGGAACAAATTAAACAATAATTTTTTTAGTGCGATAACTGAAAGGTGTTTTGTATTTTTCTATTTCTCATAGTAATTGAAAGCTCTCACAAATAATATGAAAACGGATACATAATTTGAACGGAAATTAACGTACATATGTATGTAACCCTTTGTAAAAAGTGTGAAAAACAAATTTTTATCAAATAACAAAATTTCTCGACGTCAATACAAAAAAAAATTGTTCTTGTGTTTCTCAAAAAAACTTTACTTTTTAAATGCCTTTTATATTATTATTTATTATTTTTCACTACGCAATAAAAGGGACTTTTTAAATACGAGTACACATTCAAATAACAAAAATATAAACCTTTATTAAATTTAATGAATACAACATTTTCTATAAAATTTAAAGGATAAAATTTCATATTAATAATAATTTATATTGAATTTTGTCGTGAAAGAACTTTAATTAAATTTCAGTTTATAGTATAATGGTATGTAAAGATCAGGGACAATATACTATAAAAATGAATTTTCATTTTATGTTACCCTTATTTTAAACATTTGTAAAATGAAAAAGTAGAATGGTTTAAGCAAGATTTTCACTTTTTTTAGAGCATAAAAATGTTTTAATAAAGTTAATTTAAACCATTCATTTTGAAAGTGATTCAAGTCCACATAAAGTGAATTTTAGATTTTTCTTAATCCATATTATGTACATGCAATTTTATTTAGGACTGAAGTTTGTTAAAGGACATTGTCATATTTTTATTTTATTGTTTAAAAATATTGGAAACAAAACGTCCAAATTTATTTGTTTCTCTTGTTTACTCATTTATTTTTAAAAAATAAACTTAAATTCTATTAAATTTATCGAACCATGCTATTATTGTGCCGGTTTTCATTTTTTGAAGATTAAGTATAATATATTTTTCCTGCGAAAGCAAGTTTCAAATAAAAATCAGATTTTATTTTTTGCATAAACTGTATTTATTTCATTTTATTTAAATTTTTTTTTTTTTAATTCAAATACTCATGAACAGGAGCATACAAGTATGTATGTATGTATGTACATATGTACATTTATTTTGTTTATGATTCTGATGCATATATACAAAAGCTGAAATTTTTCAAAGTATTCTTATTATCAACTTTTAAGTTATTTAATACATTGTTGTAACATAATGTTGCTGATGCAATTACTTCTGTTGAATGATTTTCCATTGTATAATTTTGAGATTTAGATATATCTTCAATAATTATTGAATAATTTCCAATCTGTATAAAATAAAAATTGATTTATTAAAATTATTTAAAATTATTATATGAAATATATATAGATACATATATGTGCAACACAAATTCATACCTTTTCAAATACACAATTTGTTGTTTGAATTGGATCTAAATGAATACAACCGATAACACCTAAACGATTATCAATTAAATGATTTTCAACTACAGATATATCTTTTGTAACTTGTTCTTTATAATCTTGAATGGGTTGTAAATTATCATCAAAACAAAAATTTAAATTATTTCTGGTCATATTAGCAATTTTTTCAGAATATGGTACGTATTTTAGTGAACAAGTTTCAAAAGATTCACCACCTTGATATGATTGCATTTGCGATTTTAAATTAGTGATTTCATTTTCTACATCTTCTGCATATGTTGTATTTATACCTTCCATTTTTGTAACTGTTTCATTAACTGCATTTTCAATAGTATAATATACTGGCATAAAATCTTTTTTTATATTTTCAGTATAAATTTTTGTCAATTCACGTATATGCTCTGGAAGATTTGTTACATTTTGATTTTGTACCTAAATTGTGTGAAAAAAAAATAATAATAATTTTTATTATAACGAAAAATTAATGGTTTAAAAAAAACTCTTACCAAAACAGCATAACTGAAAGCTACAAAAACCACAAATAATAATTTCATTTTGTTATAAGTAAATACGAAATATCTATGTAACAAAAAGTGAAAGTAAACTGATTCTAATTGTTAATAAACTCCCCCATATTTATATTCATAAGGTAGTTTAGTGTAATAATATGATAAGATATCAATTTTTTTTTAAAATTTATTATTTTTTTAAAATTCAATTATTTCTTAGAAATTTTCTATTTATAAGATGACCATAACAATAAAAAAAGATAAAAATATGTTGATAATGAAATCATAATTATATAGTTTTATTATAAACACTTATTAAATTTTTCCAAGTACTCAAGTTATTTAATTTGAAATAAAAAAATTGATTCACTGATAATACGAGTAAAATAAATTAATTAAATTTAAAAAAATAAATTCCAATGAATTTCAAGAATGTGTCTTTTGGTTTAGTGAAAAAAAAATCAAAGAATAATTAAAAATTAAATACATATGCAAAATGTAAATCGTACTGGGTGAACCAAATTTTACAGGAATGATGTTATTATGAATTGAAGAAAATTAAATTAACGAATTGAGTTGAATTAAATTAATGAATTGAATGAAATTAAAAATAACGAATTTACTATTCGTCAAATGTTATACAATATGATATTCTGAAAAGACTTATTCGACACACGTTGCGAAAAATTTTTTTTGCTGCAGAGAAAAAAAAAATTTCGAAGTAAATAAAAAAGTTGAATAAAATGTAAATATTATGTAAAACCAATATGTACCATATATCTAAGTAATATGATATCATATCATAAGATAAATATTTTATAAATATTTGAATATCTGAATCCTTTATTTGTAAATTAACAATTCTACCATTTTACATTCCTTTCCAATTCTTTGATCTTTTCCTACGTTTGTCTTGTTGTTTACACAATATAAACTCTCGTTCAAATTCTATAATCCACATATTACAGATATTTAAAGCTAATATTCAAACGCTATATAAAGATAAACACTCTATAAAAGAATATTATATGTACACTCCACGACAAAGTGATAGCATATCTGATTTTTTTTTGTTTATCATATTTCTTGGGAGCTTAAATATAAATTTTTTTTGATTAGCTACTAGAGTACTTCTATTTAGAACAATAAAAAAAATTTTTTTTTTAATTTGAACTCATGTTATTTTTTTGGGTTTTCCTAAATTCAAGTTTTCTCCAGAAATTTCATGTGCATGACTTCTTTTTTTCTCAATTTAGTAAATGTATTTAATCTCGGCTATTTATTTTTCTAGTAACAAATCTTAAGTAGATATATTGGTTTTGTCTTTATATAACTAATTCCAGCCCAAACCATTATTCCACTTTCTATTTGTCCATTTCCATTTGGGCCATTTAAACAAAATCGCTTTTAGACTGTGAAAATAACTTTTCGCCAACGTAAATGTTCCTTCGCAAACAATAATAATCGAACGTGAGTGTGTTTTTCACTCAATAGTCGTTTACGCTTGAGTTTTCTTCTTTTCTGTAATATTCAGAATAATGTTCAGCATTGCGTAAATTATACTAGAAACTACAGCTTCAGTAGCTATTTGTCTCTTTGTTAGTGTAGAGTTTGATGCAACTCTCTAAATAGCACGTTTTCACGCTCCGTATAATAGCTGTTGGTCTTCCAAGGTTTTTCTTTACTATAATTTTCAGGATCTTTTAATAAATTATAACATTTGTAATATCCAACATATTCGGTTTTATCTTTTTTGTTTATTATGTTGAAAATGTAATGAATTACATGAAAATTTAATAAAAATTGAAGCATATACGAGTACTGTACGTACGAGTACATATTTATACTATGTTCTTATATTTAAAAATCTTTATTATTTATTTTCTCTCACCTTTTATTAAAAAACAATTTAATTTTTTTTTTTTTTTGGTCAATAATTAATTCAAGAAAATCATTAATATTATTATAATCATAAATTTTTTGTACTGTAACCATTTTTAAAAGATTACAACAAAAAAATAATAATAATGAAAGGTCTTTTTTTTTCTTGGATTCAACAGAATTAATTTTTCATTTCAAAAAAGTTTTTTCTGATAACATTTTTAATCAACTATTAGAAATTCTATTGTTATTTGTTTTTTTATTAAAATTAAAAAAAAAAAACAATCATCTAATCGTGAGTCGTGATAATTTTTTTCTCAGAAATATTTGTCAACATGTATGAAATTTTATTAACTGTTTTTTTTTCCATTTGAAATTATTAAAATTTTGTACATTCTTTTTTTGCCTGTGTAGAAGGATCCAATTAAAATTAATTTAACATAGAAATAACTGAAATTTGTAGACAATATTCCTTTTGAAATTTTACCAAAACAAAAAATTATTTAATGAGAGATTTTTTTCTAATACAATTAAAACAAATAAAAATTCCAATATATGTATACATACATACATAAGTATACATATTATGTATGTATGTATGTATATATTTTATGTTGACAAAATTACTAATTTGATTTTTTTTTAAATTATTCTCCATGACGTAGAAATGTCCCTTTATTGTTCTTTAGAACAACGCAGCACTGGCACATGTTGATGAAAAATATGAAATGGAAATTTGGGAGCGGGAGGTAGGTTAGTTACTTATAAGTGTTCCAAAATTTACTTGACTTTTATTCTAATTAAAGATAACACAGAAAAAAAAACTCAGCAGGGCAGCAGACTGTAGAAAAAAATTCTATATACCTTATACAAATGTCGCATTCGATATTAAAAATGTTCGTTCAGGCCGTTCAGTGAAATCTTCGGAACTCCTTGAAAATAACGATAGTTCTTGTTTTGCATGAATAGTGATTTAAATTATTTTTATTGTATGTTCATTATAATTTTCTGACCTATTTTCAGAAAAAAAAATGCCTGAATCTATTTTTTCAATTAAAATTCCTTCATTTTTTATTAAAAACAATGAAAACCAAACTATCAAAAAAATAAACTTACATATGTATTAGGTATGTAGGTACATATCGTCGGCCTAGTGCTTATTTGTTCAATAGACTATGTATCAAGTTTTGAGAAAAACGAAATTTTAGTTTGAAACAATAAAATTCCTTACAAAATAAAAAACAACAGAAATTATTTTTTGGGCAAATGGAAAAACACTGGGTTAGCTTCATCCTAGTTCATTTTTTATTTTTTTAATTTCCATTTTTCTACAAGTTGTTCATTAATAATATATAGCCGGTTTCACAGTGAGGCCTAAGCGAAGCTTAAGTCTTAAACTGAGTTTATTCACTTTTTTCAGTTCTACAGTGGAGGTTAAACTGAGTTTAACTTGAAATCTAGTAGTCTTTATCTGAGGCTTAAGCTATCTACAAAAGCTTAGCTAAGCTTTGGCTTAAGCTTCCACTGTGAAACTGGCTAATAGAGAGATATACGTTTATAGATATTGAACAAACTTCTATGAGCAGCAAATACTTTTTTTTTGTAGTGCGATATAGAACAAAATTGAATTGAATTAACACCATATTTATTTTTATTTCAAAATAACGCAATAACACAAAAGATAATAAGAAACCAAAATAATGGATATTGAACAAATAAGCATAATAAGCAAACATATCTTTATTTTGTTCAATGACAATTAATGGGATACAGCACTACGCTCGTATATTGAACAAATAAGCACGGAATATATAAACAAAATTGGTTTTTAGCACAAAAAAGCAACTCTGTATCTCCAGAACGGAAGCACCTAGAGCACCTAATTACACCAATCGAAAGAAAAATTCGAAATTAGTAAGCGAATTCACTCTTTGGTGCAAAAAGGTATTGAATCGTTGTATTCGGTGTATCGTAGCGCAAATTTGCAACGATACAACAACAATTCGTGCTACGATACACCGAATGCAACAATACAATACCTATTTGCACCAAAGAGTAAATCTTCTAAGTATGTCTTCATTAATATTGAACAAATAAGCACTAGGTCGACGATATGTATTTACAATTTACATTAAATTTTGTGTACAAAACCTAAAACAATTTATAATTGACATCAAAAATATTTTTTCACTGAAACGTAATTATTAAGAATTTGAAGATTATCCTTTTTTTTCAATGAAAATTAAATTAAATTAATTAAAACAAATAGAAAGTATTAGAAAATATTTAAGTCTTAATTTTAAATTCCATTGTTAACCAAATAGATGGGTGGGTGGTGCTGGTAGTTGTGAAATGGAAATGAAAAATTAAAATGCTTTAGGTAAGATTTTCATTTTATTCAGAGTATGTAGATGCTTTAATAAAGTTAATTTAAACCATTCATTTTGAAAGTGATTCAAGTCCACATAAAGTGAATTTTAGATTATTTTTTCTTAATTCATATTATGTACATGCAATTTTATGTAATGACTGGAGTTTATTAAAGGACATTGTCATATTTTTATTTTATTGTTTAAAAATATTGGAAACAAAACTTCCAAATTAATTTTTTTCTTTTGTTTACTTATTTATTTTAAAAAAATAAACTTAAATTCTATTAAATTTATCGAACCATGCTATTATTGTACCGGTTTCCATTTTTTGAAGATTAAGTATAATATATTTTTCCTGCGAAAGCAAGTTTCAAATAAAAATCAGATTTTATTTTTTGCATAAACTGTATTTATTTCATTTTATTTAAATTTTTTTTTTTTTAATTCAAATACTCATGAACAGGAGCATACAAGTATGTATGTATGTATGTACATATGTACATTTATTTTGTTTATGATTCTGATGCATATACACAAAAGCTGAAATTTTTCAAAGTATTCTGATTATCAACTTTTAAGCTATTTAATACATTGTTGTAACATAATGTTGCTGATGCAATTACTTCTGCTGAATGATTTTCCATTGTATAATTTTGAGATTTAGATATATCTTCAATAATTATTGAATAATTTCCAATCTGTATAAAATAAAAATTGATTTAATAAAATTATTTAAAATTATTATATGAAATATATACATAATGTATGTGCAACACAAATTCATACCTTTTCAAATACACAATTTGTTGTTTGAATTGGATCTAAATGAATACAACCGATAACACCTAAACGATTATCAATTAAATGATTTTCAACTACAGATATATCTTTTGTAACTTGTTCTTTATAATCTTGAATGGGTTGTAAATTATCATCAAAACAAAAATTTAAATTATTTCTGGTCATATTAGCAAATTTTTCAGAATATGGTACGTATTTTAGTGAACAAGTTTCAAAAGATTCGCCACCTTGATATGATTGCATTTCCGATTTGAAATTAGTAATTTCATTTTCTACATCTTCTGCATATGTTGTATTTATACCTTCCATTTTTGTAACTGTTTTATTAACTGCATTTTCAATAGTATAATATACTGGCATAAAATCTTTTTTTATATTTTCAGTATAAATTTTTGTCAATTCACGTATATGCTCTGGAAGATTTGTTACATTTTGATTTTGTACCTAAATTGTGTGAAAAAAAAATAATAATAATTTTTATTATAACGAAAAATTAATGGTTTAAAAAAAACTCTTACCAAAACAGCATAACTGAAAGCTACAAAAACCACAAATAATAATTTCATTTTGTTATAAGTAAATACGAAATATCTATGTAACAAAAAGTGAAAGTAAACTGATTCTAATTGTTAATAAACTCCCCCATATTTATATTCATAAGATAGTTTAGTGTAATAATATGATAAGATATCAATTTTTTTTTAAATTTATTATTATTTTAAAATTCAATTATTTCTTAGAAATTTTCTATTTATAAGATGACCATAACAATAAAAAAAGATAAAAATATGTTGATAATGAAATCATAATTATATAGTTTTATTATAAACACTTATTAAATTTTTCCAAGTAGGTACTTAAGTTACTTAATTTGAAATAAAGAAATTGATTTATTGATAATAAAATAAATTAATTAAAATAAATAATACTGGGTGAACCAAATTTTACAACAATGATGTTATTATGAATTGAATAAAATGAAAAATAACGAATTTTCTATTTGCAAAATGCCAAATATTATACAATATGATATTTTGAAAAGAATTATTCAACACACGTCGCGAAAGATTTTTTTGCTGTAGAAAAAAAAATTTCGAATTAAATTAATTGATTAATTAATTTTCTGACGAATTTTCAGAAAAAAAAATGCATGAATCTATTTTTTTTAAATTATTACTTTCATCTAGATCTTTCCTAACACGATATGCTCTTCTTGATTATTTTTATCATACTTACATACAAATTTTGAATACATCATTTCTTCGTTATTGTTTTTCATAAAATATTCTTCTTTTAGTAATATGTATATACCTATGTGTATAAGTTGTCCTACATAATTAAAGTATAATATCTTTTTTTGAATTGAAAATTCCTATACAGACAACATCAAAAAACAAGACTTTATTTTTATACCACATTACATTAATATTAAAATTCTATGAAAATTGTTACATACATATATGCATTAACACCACAATGACCTATTATGCTTTTACTCAAAGAAATTTTTAAATGAGTTCTTATAGAATGTTGTTTCTTGAAGCTTTTTTTTTTCTTATTAAGAAGTAATTGAAATTCAAATTTTATGCAAATTTTACGTATTTTTATTGTTTAGGTTCTAAATTGTAGGTCACAAAGCATAAGATTTACAATATTTTTAAAGAAAATCTAATTGAATACAAGTCATCAATTCTTAAGACAATAAGTTATGTTGAATTAATAAGAAAAGAAAGTTTAAAAAAAGGAAAACAAGAAAAAAGCTTTTGTTTTTTAAAAAAGTTTTATGTTTTGTTTTTGCAAATTATATGCTGAAACTTTAAAATTTCATGTGTTGTAATTTTATTCAAATAATTAAATTTAATAAAAAAAAAGATTTGATGGTTTTCATGTCTGCAGAATAATAATTACTATGTAGTATACTTGAAAATTAAAATTTAAAAAATTAGGGAATTTTAATAATTATAATGAAAAATATTTAAGAAATTGCATTTGTAAAATTAAAACAAATAAGAGAATTTTAATGATAATTTATTTTAAGAAATAAATTGTGAAAACAAAATAGCACACAAAGTATTGTAGTACTGAATTGAAAAAGTTTTAAAAAAACATACATATACATATGTACATAATATGTTAGTATGTGTAATGTAATGTAATGGAAATCTTATGCTTAATTAATTAAAAACAAAGTTCCAATTTATGATAGTACATTCATCATCAATTTTTAATAATTAAAAAACTTAAATAATACATACTAAAATTCATCCAACACAAAAAATTATTATTTTGCTTTTCTCTTACATGTGTGGATTTTATTTAAACATTATATATACATATGTCTATTATATGCATGTATAAATAATATTTTATTTTTCATTTCACTAAAAAAGAAACAAATAAATAAAAAATTCACATGAGATATCAAACTAAAAACAAAATATTGCAATGTTAAATTCTCATGTGTCATTTTAATATAAAAGTTTTTATTTTTTTTTCCACATTTCTAGAAAATTTATCATAATTTTTTTTTTTTTTTTGTTAATTACATTAAGGATAAAAGATATAGTGTAAATTAAAATTTTTACTCATATCAATTTTTTCTTGAAAATTCAAGATTGGTTTTTTCAATTCCATTATTTAAGAAATAAAAGAGTTAAATTGAAATAGATTATTTTTCTATTCTTTTTTTTTTTTTGTAATATTTTTACAAATTTAAATTCCTTTGATATCATTCCAAATATCATTACACTTCGACCAATATTGATCTTTTGTGCAGCCCGTGCTTCTCATAGATTTAGGCTATTGATAAATCCTAAAATTCTATTAGAAGGTGCACACCAGATTTCCTCTGGCTTTAGAAAGTACTGGTGCATGTGGCACAGTCTTTTAGAGGCCAACGCCTCGCATTCACACAGAATGTGTTTTGAGGTTTCTTTGGCCTCCTTGCAGAATCTGCACTTGTCTTCCTCCTGTAGTCCTATCCTACTTAGATGGTAATTTAGAGGACAGTGTCCAGTTAAGAGACCCGTAATGGTTCTTAGCTCTTTCCTACTGACGTTGAGTAGTTTTCTGGAAATACTAGCCGAAGGTAAGATAAATTCCTTTGCTTGTAGATTTCCAGGAGTTTTCTTCCATCGGGAGATGCATTTTTCCATTTCCCATTTTTTTATGTTATTTCTTGTGTGGCTTCTGGGCAACCCGCAGAAGGGTTCTGGTCCAAGGAAGTTGGAGTTGGCACCTTTTTTTGCTAGGGAGTCTGCCAACTCTTTGCCCTTGAATCCTTCATGTCCCGGAATCCACATTAGATGTACTTTGTTTGTCCTAGCTAGAGCTTTAACAGTTTTCAGATACTCCAAAACTAATCCAGACACAACTTTGTGTGCATTTAGAGCTTTAAGTGCTGCTTGGCTGTCTGAAATTATGTAGACTGTGGCTTTATTGAAGCCTTTCTTTAAGCATTCAGTAGCGCACATGTCTATAGCTATAATTTCAGCTTGAAAAACTGATGGGTATTTTGAAATAGATAGTTTTATTTCCTTTTTTTTATTTATTCCTTATTTTTTATTTACTTATTTATTTAACTAATACTAATTTTTGATGCTATACTTCCAAACTGTATATAAATTAACATTAAAATAAATAAAATTATTTTTATATCTTTCTCTCTCTCTTTCTCTTTCTGTTTCTCTCTTTTACTTTTGAAAAATGTTATCAAGTGTGCTAAAGTCAAGAATTTTAAACTCCATAACAGTCTCTAAAGCAATAAAAAAAAAGTAGGGAGGTAAGGTAAAGGATTTAAAAAAATGTTTGCCATAAAAATTCTCAATGACTTATTATTTGGAAAAAAAAGTAAAAAGCATACGTAGTCGTACATTTTCCTTTAAAAAAAAACATATATACAAAAAAAATAAAAAAAAATAATTCTTATAGACACTGTGGAAAAATTTTCTAAGAAAACTTCTTATTTAACACAGCCATCTAAAATACTCTCAGAAGACCAATAAAATAGATGTCAGGAATATTATCTAAAATGTTCTGGAAAAAAAATGTTTTATTTTTCTTACACATTAAATCCTATTATAAAGTACTTACCGTCCCAAATATAAAAATTCCTTTTCCATTCCAATTAGATAAAACATACCCATTCTCATTTAAAAATATAAATAAAAAAAAAAGAAAAACGGAATTTTTTATATATATTTTTTAAAATTTTAAATAGCTATTATTTGTATTGATTCAAAAAAAAAAAAATAATATAACAAGAATTTATAGAAAAAAGAAATGGAGGATGAAGGTTTGCTTAAAAATTGCAAATACCTTCTTTTAGGTTTTATAAGGAACTCAAATTACTCCTTATTCTTTATAATAAATTTTTGATTTCTATAATAAATTATTCAATTTAAGGAACTCAGTAGAAAAATCATTAAACCTTGAATATAATTCAATAAAATTTAATGAAAAAACATCCTTGAAGAGAAATAAATAAATATTCAACTACAATATTCGTGAATCGACATCTAAAGACCAAATATTATTATTTTTCAATTAATTTTTTACCTATTAAAATCTTTCAGTGTTATACAGTTTACCTTTATAGTCAGCTTCAAATTACTTTTTCACCGAATTTCTTCTAATAATTGTACTATGAAAACACCCTTCTTAAATCATACAGTCGAATTTTTAAAAGGATTCTTCAAAAAAAAATACTGATAGAAATTTTAACAAATTTTTATTTTTTTTTCCGAATCTTACGACTTTTTTTCATTTGAAAATAAAAAAAATATTGAAAGAAAAAGAGCAAAAAAATGATAAATAATAATATAATAGTTCTATAATACGAGTAGTTCGTACTTTATTACAACCAAAAAACATTTTACCAGACAACAAATTCACAAAAAAAAAAAATGTAATAATAAAGTAATGATTACTTTGGTAAACTTTGAAGAAAACCATGAATTTTATGACGCATTTTATTGTTTTTAACTAACTTTTAAAAAAAAATAAAAATAACATTTAACATACATAACATGTATCTACATATAACATACATATGTATGTATGTATGAATTTTGATACTGAACATATCATATTTCTGTTCTCATCTTCAATGTAGAATATTGTATTACAATTTTACACTCAACGCGTCCTTTTCAAGAACAAGGAAACTTTCATTGATTTATCATGTTATTAATAATTTCTGTCTAAATAAATTTTAATTCATATTTCTTAAATTTTATTTTATAGAAAATAATAAATAATAAATTTTGATTTAAAAAATGAAAAATTAATGTTCCTAGTCATTGTCTGCAATAACAAAAAAAAAGGGAAAACAAAAAACAAATTTTAGACGATTTATTAAAAATTTATGGATATGATCCTTTGAAAGTGACACCTCAGTAAAATACAAATTGTATTTTGTTATTTTTTTTTTTTTATTTCATTATGATCGTATATTAGACTTTTAAATGAATATTCTTTCAAGAACAAAAAGGACTTTTCAATATTTTTTGAAAGAAAAAATAAATATTTCTATAAATCATCAGACCGACCTTTTAACATTTGGTTTTGTTTTGTTTTTTTCAAAATCTAAGTTGGATTTTGTAAAGTTGACTTTAAAATTAGTTAATCTTTTAACTTGAAAGAAAAATATCAAATATTTCACGAGGTTAATTTAGAAAAAAATAAAATTACTAAGATTTAGAAAAATACGTATCGTCCTATTACTTGATTCATGGACAACTGAAATCGTGAAAGATATCATTGAAAAGAAACCTATACGAACTAAATTCAGTATCCACATTTAGTGTAAACATAGGGGAATAGCTAACAACATGTTGCTAAATAAACAGAAATTTCCAAAAGTTTTCAAGTTTTTACTTGTAAAACGACAAAAAGTGTCATACATATGTAAACATGCATACATACATACATATTTTCTCCTTAGAATATCTTCTGCACATAATATATACTATATAAATTTATGAAGAGGGAAATTAAAGTTTCTATTCTGCTACAATAGCAATATCTTAGGCTAATGTAACCACAGAACTGATATCTTCCTTATAAATTTATTACATTATTTTGAACAAAATCTTTTATATTTTTTTCATTTTTCAAAGAAGACAAGAAAAATAAAATTTCAATTTATTGAACAAAATTTCAAATCAACAAAACTGATTAAGAATATTATTAAACATTATTCTTAAAAATACTCGAGTGTTCATGGCATTCTAATAATACTTATGTATGTCTTATAGATGGTCTAACTTTGTTAAGTTACCGTTACATTAAATGTCGAAAAATTAATGGACTATACTATTTTTCTTTTTGGAAGTCAGTATTGTGCTTATGGAGGCAGTACCCGATGAGTTTTTTGCCTTGGTAATATTTAATTTAAAATATTTCCCTCGACTAAAATTGAGATCTGATCACCCCACACACGAGACAGATTTATACAAAGGAAATGTAAAAGAATATAGAAAAGTATGCCTATCTTGCCTGTACTGACATCCAAAAAGAAAAATAGTATAAATAAAAACTTAAAAAGTAGAAATTGTCGCAAAAAAACAATTTAAATTAACCTCCCAATTCAATACAAATTTTATTAAATATTGAAAAATTTATTAATTTCAAGGAATACATTTTTTTAAAAAAAACATCGAATATTTTCAAAAATATCATGATATCATGATACAAAACAATCACGATGTGAAATTCATTTTTCTGTATATGTATTTCAATTACATCAGAATGAAACAAATTCTGTTTTGAAAGTAAATAATTGAAAAATAAATTTTTTTAAATCAAACGGGCAAACAGTAATTCAAATTTTATTTGTCTTTCTTACCAAATATCCATTTTTTCAGTTTTGATATATTCAAGATACTTGGTTTTTCAGAATCTTTATGACATGGATAATCTGGAGTAGTAACAATTCCTACGAGTACTGGTTTAAAATGTATCTCTTGAACAATAGGACTGCCTAAATTTCCAATACAAATGTCATCACACTGATGTCCATCACAAGAATAAGTTGTTTCTTCATCCAAAGATTTTATATAAAAAGATGTAGTCTGGTAAAAAAGATTTTTTAAAGAATTTTTTTATGTAAAAAAAAAAAAAAAGTGAATATTTCTTCTATACTTTCATTTTCGTTGTATTTGATCTATTGTATTTTTGTAAATTTTTACCCCATCCATGTATGAATATTTTTCCAAATATTTTATCAATTGTCATTATTGAAATTCTACAATTGTTTTTATCAAATTTTATTATTCCTATAAGTTTAATTATTGCGATATTATAATCATTATTTTTATTCGTAATATATTCTGGATGTATCGATATTTTATTTATCTTGAATATATATCCTACATTTTTTTTTTAATTGAAAAAATTGAAACTTTTATAATATAAAATTTTCTAGTAAACTTTTTATTACCATCAAAATAGTCTAAATTATATATCCCAATAAGAACTCGTAATTCACTTTTCTCAATATCTTGTACACATTGAGCTAAAGTTAGAACTTCTCTTCTACTTAAAATTGCTCCTAAGCACTTCACTATTTCGGAATCAGAATCAACTTTTTGTATTATTGCCTGTAATGATTAAACTATTAAATAAAATTCAATATTTCAAAGCCAATTTTTCTTTTGTAATTTACCACATAAGGAAAATGCTGATAAAACTCTTTTTCTTTCGTAATACTTTCACCTAAAACGTAACTTAGTTTTATTTTTTAATATTACCTTTGTATTATTATAAAATATTTTAATTACCTTTTCCTTCAGTTACATAAAATATAATAATGTAAAAACATAGCACAATTATACAACATATCAAAATAATAATATATACTGTTAAAAATTTTCCAACTGTATCATGATTTTTCCATAAAAAATTCCAGTTAGAAGCAGTCCTAAAATTATAACAGAAAAAGATAATTTTTCTTTCAATTTAGTTATTATAATATTGTTGTTTTTGTATAATATGTTGTATTTTTTTAAAATGCATATGATTTAGTTTTCCTACATTTTTTGTTTAAAAATTTTCTTTAATAATTATGTGCTTCTTCAATAATGAATCGTTGCTTTGGTGATGCGATGCTGATGCTTGTCACAAATTCAAAAATGCAACGCAACTTTTACGATGCGTTGTCACATATTTAAAAAAGCATCACATCAAATCAAGCATTCGAAATTCCTTATATTATTCAGCTGTCATGTAATAGCATTGCATCGCCAACTAAAAACTTTGCGTTGTCATAGCAACAAGTAATGTTTACGCATCACAAACAGAAGAACATTATTGGGCTTATTTCGAAACGCAGTAATACCGTATTACTGCATTGTATCAAATTCTGAAACATCAAACATCAAATTCGTGACAAAGTCATTAATTCCAAAACGTCTTGCTACGGTATTCATAGTGTAAAATATGAGCAGATAATGCAGTGAAAATTTCTTTGATACAATGAATACATAAAACCACAACCATGTGTATTACAACAGCTGTCATACTGTATTCACTATATCAATTTCGAAATAAGCCCATTAGCATCACTAAAGCAGCGATTCATTTTTGAAGAAGCAGTATTTTACATTTAATTGTATTTATATTAAATCTTGTTCAAATAAAAATATGTTGTTCACTGAAATGAATAAACAGTTGATCTTGATCAGTTAGTGAAAAGTTAATTCAGAAAATTTCCAACAAGAAAAAGATTCAAAAGAAATAACATGTTTTTTAATTATTTTTTTTCTATAGTTATAATTTTAATTTATTGAATTAAAAATTAACACTAGAAAAAATATATTCTTTGTTTTTTATTCTTAAAAATAAATTTTGATAATTTAACTTACAAACAGTAATTTAACAGTTTTTTAAATGTTACAACATGAGGTCCATTTCCGTATCTTAAAAACTTTATTAAATCTTAAGAATTTTACAGAAAATTAAAGCTGGCTGAAGTACGGAAAACAGACCTATGGTTTGTTAATATGCGTTAAGTTACAGTCCTTGAGCTTCTATCCACTTTTTCAATTTTGATATTTTCAAGATACTTGGTTTTCTAGAATCTTTATGACATGGAAATTCTGGACTAGTACAAATTCCTACGAGTGCTGGTTTAAAATGTATCTCTTGAGAAATAGGACTGCCTAAATTTCCAATACAAATGTCATCGCATTGAGGTCCATCACAAGGTTGAGATCTTTCTTCATCCAAAGATTTTATATAAAAAGATGTAGTCTGTAAAACAGAATTTTTAAGAAATTTTTTATGTAAAAAAAAAAAAAAAGTGAATTTTTATTTTGTACTTTCATTTTCGTTGTATTTTCACTAGTGTATTTCTCTAAATTTTTACCAAATCCATGTATTAATACATTTCCACATATGTCATCCGCTGGCGTTAAATGAATTATACAAGTAAAATCATCAAATATTATACTACCTTTTGCATCTAATATTGCGATGTTATAGTCATTATTTTTATTTGAAATATATTCAGGATGTATTAAAATTTTTTTTAGCTCGTATGAAGATGCTAAAAAACATTGAATTTTCATAAAATTTTATTAAAATTTTGTAATAAATTTACCTTGAAAATAATCTAAAGTATATACTCCAATAAGAAGACGTAATTTGTTTTCATCGATATCTTGTACACATTGAGCTAAAGTTAGAACTTTTGTATTTGAGAGAATAGCCCCTAAGCACTTCACTATTTTGGAATTAGAATCAACTTTTTGTATCATCGCCTGTTAAATAAACTATTAAATAAAATACAAATTAAAATTCATTTACTTGTAAATTACCACATAAGGAAAATGTTGATAAATTTTATTATCACTTGACCTCACCATATTTCCACCTAAAAATAATTATAAATTTGTTTTTTATTCAAATTTAATTGAATTTATGTAATTTTTAAGAATGTTTAAATTACTCTTTTTTAAAGTTATGTAATGTACGCCAATATACAAGAAAAGCACAACTATACAAAATATCAGAATAACAATAGTTATTGCCAAAATTTTTCCAATTTTACTATTTTTTTTCCATACAAAATCCCAATCAGAAGCCCTAGAAGAATTTAAAAAAAAAAAAAAATGAGTATAATATTTTTGAAGTCCAACAATATCGAATTTATAGAAATTAATTTTATAATTTCCTACATTTTTTTTTTGTTTGTTAAATTTTAACTCCAACAAATTACTTTAATAATAAAAATATGAATAGATGCGATATCCATGTATCAAAACAAAAAAAGAAACAAAATATATTCACAATTATAAATACGAAGAAAAAAAAATGAATTTTGTGTCATTGTCAGTTATAAGTTCAAATAACTCTGTTTAATGGAAGGCTCTAAGAATATTATTTTTAATATTGTGAAATTGTTTGCAGCCATTTCATTACAAACAAAGCAAACTGCAATACTTCCTCATGTCTGCGTTAAAAATTTGAATAATTTGATAGTTGACTGAATACAAATATGTATGTAAAACGAATGACTGATTGATGTTACTTTAAATTTTTGAATTCAGCCTCTAGGTTTACTTTTACTTCACAATTGTTTCTTCTTCTTTTTTTCTCCTCAATTCTTTCATTAAACGCATTCAATAATACAAAAGCTTAACCATTATGATCTTGTTATTTTTATTTTTATGTCTAAATGAATTTGTTTTTCTTTAATTTGATGAAATTTATTTTTTTATAAAAACAAAAAAGTTAAGTTTAAAAAAAAAAAAAACTTCAAAAATTTGGTGAATCTTTTCATATTGGATACAATTGATATATATTATATTCCTGGCTTTAATGGGAAATACAAACTCTAGGTATTTTTTAAATATAAAATTCATTTATATACATATATATATTTTTCTACTTACTTTCGTCTTTTCCTAAATAGAAAATGTTCTTTGAAAAATATCTTAAATTCAATATGTTCTTCTAAACTAATACTTTTAATAATAATGATAATTTTAATGATAATTGTAATTGGTTTTATTGTTTGGATATGTTTAATAAGTGTTACTAAAACCGTAAATACAAGGATTGTTTTTGGAGAAGAAGCAAAACCACATGCATTTCCATATGCGGTATTTAATTATAGATAAAAATTACATACATATACATACATATTTACAAATATTTTAATTTTTTAAATTAAATAAATTTAAATAACAGAATAAAATATTTTAATTGATAATATTCATTGTATAATATAATGTAGGTTGTATTTAGAGATAAATTTGGAGCATCATCTTGTGCTGGTTCATTAATTAAAAAACAATGGGTTCTAACAGCAGCTCATTGTATACATGAAAGTAGTGATGAAGATTTATACGAAATAGTAGCTGGTAAACATAATGTTAAAGTTGTTGAAAATGGAGGTAATTTTATTAGAATTTAAATATTTCGATAATTTACGATAATCAAATTTTGTTTTTTTAACATAATCTCTCCGATATTGTTTTTTATTTTTTTATTTTTAGAAAAAACAGTATATATTAAAAAACTAATTAAACATGATAATTATACATATGGAAGTAGTTCACCAGATGATATTGCTCTACTTTATTTAAAATCACCATTAAGTTTGTCTAAAACTATTAATATAGCTCATTTACCTAAACCATATTCAGAACCTTCAGGGACAGCAATAATTTCTGGATGGGGTGTAATTACTAATAATTGTTCACAAATTTTATCGGACAAATTAAAAGTAAAAAAAAAAAAATTTATTTATGGAAAAAGAAAATGTTTTTCTTTATACGTAATTTTTTTTTCTTTCATTTTTAAGATGGCAGTTATAAATATTAAAAAATCAAACGGAACAATTATTGCAGCATATCCTGATCCTGAAAATCCAGCAGATTCTTGTATTGGTGATTCTGGTGGTGGTCTTGTACAAAAAGAAAACAATAATTTTATTATAATTGGTATTACTTCAAATGGACCATATCCATGTTCAGATTTTGATCATCCTGGAAAATATACAAAAGTTTCACATTATGTAAATTGGATTGAAGATAAAATTAAAAATATAAAAGATTTGTTCTAATTTTTTTTAAGTTTGTTTTTTTTTTTTAATAAATAAAATAAGATAATTTCACATTTTTCATAGTTTTTTTTTTTATTAAATTATGTTTTTTCTTTCTTTTTATTTTGTCATATAAATAATAGTAAATTAAAAGTACAATGATAAAAATCCTCACCCTCCTCTTGTTTATTAGGAAAACGAGAAGATTTTACTAGAGACAGGGCGGCGCTGAGTACAATGGACTCTCCTGTCTGAGTGCTCGTGGATGCCTAATCCCCATCCCTCCACCCACACAAACAACAAGCAACAACAATGATAAAAATGGAATATTTTTTTTAAATCTAAAATTTTATTCTATGAAATAAGGAAGTAAATTAAATTAAGAACGATTTTTAAAAGAAAAACAAAAAACAAAATAGCTATTTTTATGAAGGTTATGGTTTCTAATTAAATTTTAAGTCTTTTTCAAAAAAAAAAATCTATTTATGCATTTAAAATGACAGGAACAAAAATGTTTGTTTATTTCCTATATATCATAAATAGAAAGTAAAAATCTCTAGGTGAAGATGCTCTGAATACATTAAATCTTTTTTTTATATTGTATGTACATATATGTATGCATATGTATGAGTATATTTATATCACATCAACATCTTTGTATGTCAAGAAATCGAAAAAAAAAGATATAATGACATTGAAGATACATAATATAATATAATATAGTGAACAACATAGAAGAAGTTTGTTAATAATTTCTTCTGCTGCTATCAAATTATATTTTCTGAGTACACGCTTTTATGTATGTAGATATGTGTGTGTGTTATATATGTATCTATATAAGTATGGCAGTATATTTTTGAAGGTTTTTCCGGTCGCGAGCCAATGTATTGTGAAAAAGATTTAAATAGATAATATTATCAAATAAAAATTATACGATATTTAGCATGAGCTCATTATACATGCATGAGGACAAACTTTTAGTTCTTTTTTTTTTTCATTTTTTCAATTTGACTTTAAATATTCTGAAACTGTAAATATTATTTTTTTTTTCTCTCAATATTTTATTAATTCAATAAACAAGAGATAATTTCAATTAACTTATTCAAATTAAAAAATTAAAAAGATAATAATAGTACTAATAAATACTATATGGAAGGCCTATTTTTACATTATTTTACACCAAAAAAAAAAAAAAATATATTGAAAAAAATACGCAGATACTTTGATAATTTGTGATGCAAAAAAGATTTTTAGTCTTTTGACTTGTGCTTAATTTATTAATTCAAAACATTTAACCGTTATGAAACTCATAATAATAATTTTTCTGTTACAAAACAATTTTGTTTTATTTAACTTTTTTATTGTTTTACTCAAAAATAATTTTAATGACTTTTAAGTCGCGTGCTAATCTAATAAATCAATCTTATAAGATGATATTGAACACTAACTGCAATCGTTTTTTATTATTACACCAGATTGTAAATACATAAGATTTGTATGTAGAAAGGAAAAAGAGGAGGAAGTGTAAAAAAAAATTTTGTTGTTTTTAATTTTTTATTTGTCTCACAAGAGATTTATGAAATGGATATGTTTTCTATAATTAAAAAGCTCAATTTATAAAGAACTGATTATTTTTTTAATGGAAATGGAATTTATGAATCTTAGAAGAAATTCTACAAAGACTAGAAAAAATATTTGGGTGTCATGATAAATCTAATTTATTTAGTTCAATTGTTTTGACCCAAAAATACAAATTCACACAAAATAAAGGATTCAGTTGAATCAATTCAGAAATCATTAAAATTGTATTTTTACTTAAAAATTTTTTTAAGTTAGAAAGTTTTTTTTTTTATTGATATTTAGTTATCATTCAGTAATCATTTACCGGCTGAACCTTATAACGATATTATTATAAACAAATTTGAAATTTGAACTCGAAAGTGTGTCAACCGTGCATAAATTTATTTTAAATTTATCACATGCAATTATTTAATCATGTATGAATTTTAAAATGATGCTATAGTGTAGGTTGTTTTACATTTCCACTTCAAAAATAGAAAATATAATTGACTGTTTTTTTAAATTCACTTACTACTAAATTTAAAATTCATTTTACAATTTAAAAAATTAATTTATTTAAAACTAAAACTCTTTCAAAAATAACAAAACTTTAGTTCATCACATCCCATATAAACTAAAAATATCCAAATTAATTTGATTCGTATGCAAACTGAAGGATATACATATATATTTTTTTTTTAAAAAAAAAGTTTAATTTATTTCGTAAGATGAAAAATATTAGATATGTATGTATGTATTAATTAAATTTTTACTTTACTTTTACATTAATTTTGAAAATAAACAAATAACAACAAAATATTTATTATTTGTTTATCTGTTTTTTTTGTCAATATACAATTCATAAAAAATACAATATACTCGTATTTAATTCAAAAAATTTTTTAAATGGCACACGATACTGTCCTCGAAATTTACTAAATTTACACATATATATTTTTTTTTCTTTTAAATACGAAAAATTAAAAAGTATTAAGTAAAAATTACGTAAAGTTCAAATATTTTAATTAAATTTTTCATTAAAAAAACAAATTGATTTTAAAAAAAAAAAATGCATTTGAAACGAATTACATTTTAAAAATAACTAATAAAAATTATTTTATTTCAAACTATACTATATTCACCTTTTGAATAAACTCTTGAATTTTGAGAAGGCAAAAAAAAAAAAAAATCTTAAATCAATAAAAATAAATAAATTTAAAAAACATTAAACTTTGACCTAAACTTCATGCAAATTTTGTACATACATAATTAGTATTTTTTAATCTATTAACGCACCATAATCTAAACTTTCAAAAACAAAATAACAACAAAATTAATCTCAAAGAAGAATATTTACATTTTATTTCCACTAAATTTCCTCAAAACAACATAAATTTGTTCATCATTGCATTAAAATTTTATGCAAACATTCAAATACATATTTTGTTGTTTTGTTTTTCGGTTTCCAATTCTTATTATTATTGTTTTTATGTATGTATGTATATCTTTTATGATTTTGGCATTTAAAAGTATATTCACCGGAAAATCATTTTCAAAGCTCTTTATTAGTTATTTAGATAATATTATAAGCATCTTCTTCAGATATACATACATACATACACACATAGTAAGTCTATATTAAAATATCATTATTAAGTGTGGCTAGTCCATTGAAGGTTTTTTCTTCTTTTTCTTTTTTGCCTTCTATTTTTTTTTTACTTTTTTTTTTTTTGATATGAAAATACAAATAAAAATATGCTGTTGGACTGTATAAAGTACAAGGAAAAGCTCTAATGTTATAATCTTTTTCCTCTTAAAAAATTATTCACATTTAAGATGAAAAAAAAAACAAAAACATACATTTATACCAGCAGAAAAAAATATATAAACATTAGAGGAAATTGGAGGTCTTAATTGTATGTATAGTGTATTTGTTATATTCCTACTTCTCTTTTTATTAATGAGCTTTTAATCAAGTGGTATAAAAGTAAATTACAATCTAGATTAAAGCATCATTCATTCATTATTCGTATCATAGAATTTTAGGTGGATTTTTTTGTTTTGTTTTTCCAATTAAGTGTGTTCAATTCAAATAAAGGATATAAATAAGTTTTTTTTGATAAGTTTTCTGATTAAGGATTATAAAAAAAACATTCTTTTGTTTTTTATCAACAAGGACTAATTTTTTTTTTTTTGTAATTTAAAATTTGTTTAGTGTTTTGTGCAATTAAATATAGAAACAAACAAAAAATGTAAGTCAGTGTTAATTACTTAAAAGGACATTTAGAAAATAATATATACATGTTTAATAAATAAAAGTTTAAAATTTCATTAGTGAAATAATTAAATTATTTTAAAGAAAATTGAAACAAAGTTTAAAAACAAATAACCTAAAAAATCAAGTATATCCTTTTGTATGTTTTTCTTAATTAATTGTGTCAACATTATATTCACACATTAAGGATAATACACATTAGTTTACTCAAGACTATTTTAATACGATAAATTAATATTATGATTATTTTATTTGCACAAATTATTATGATTTTTAAATAATGTCCCGTAAAAGGATATATTTACAATACGCCTCAATATTTCAAAAGTTAAAATCAGTTGTTTGAGAAAATTTTTTTAGAAAGTAAAAGAGAATCTGTTTTTGTATTATTTTCATCAATTACAATTTGGAGTAATTACATATATTCATACAGGACCTCTTTTGAATTTAAAAAGAAATTTTTCTAACTTTCTAGTATTTCACAAACTGACCAAAGATTTCACTAAATACCAAAAATTCTATACTCTGACAGAAATAGCTATAAGAATAGCCTTAATTGCAATTTTCTTCTCTTTTTTTCATTACAAAGTTCAATTTCATTTAAAAACAGAAAAAAATAAGCAAAATTTTAAGAACATGATAAATATTTCTTTGAATTTAAATATAAAAACTTTTAAATTCACCTTTATTCTTTTTCGTAATAAATCTAAATGTCATACATTTTTTTTTCTCTTTTATAAATTTAATCATAGCACTTTACCTTGGAATTTCATATAAAATATACAATTTTTTTGTTTCCTTTTCGCCAAAAAAAAAAAAAGAGTAGGTATAAGTGCAATCGTACATTAATTAGAAAAAAATCATCATACACATATAACGACCATCAAAATTGTAGTACAATAAAAAAAAAACCAAAATTAACTTCAAACATACGAATTACATTCTAATTACCTTCAAGAAAAAATAAAAAAAAAAAAATTATAGGTATGTAGTTAAATTAAAAGCTAAATAAAAACTCTACATAATTTTGTGCACATTAAATTCCTCATGTATGTATATTTGAAATTTAAAGAAACAAAAAACCAAAAAGTCAAAAAAGAATAATAATAATAAAAATAAAAGATCACTTTTAAAAATGACCTCCTCTAGCCAAGGTTTAGGTCAAATTTAAAATTGCGATTTGCTTTTTAAAAAGCTTTTAAATCTCCGATCACCAATATTATGCATTTTGATGTATTCATATAGTAAATTTATTATTAAAATTTTAATTATTTAAAGAATCTAATCATAGATTGAAAATATTCAAAAGTAATTTCATCCCAAAAAAAAAAAATTATGAGTTATACATTAGTAGCATTTTTTTAATTTTAAACATTAGAAAATCTTTTTATATATTTTCATACCATCTTTTCCTTATATTACGAAATCAAAGACATGATAATACATACATATATGTATACATGGTATATCCAACGTCATAGTTCATAATAGTTCAATAAAGTTTAAATCGAAAGCAAAACCATATAATAATATCTTAAAGATTATATAATACTATCATATATGATTATATGAATGTAATACCTTTGTAATATGTAGACGTATATTTATAACATAAAGAAATGAGATAATAAATAAAATGTGAATGAACTTGAAAGTATTTTTGAAGATCACCATTGATATTAGATACTATTAAATAGATGTACACATTTATGTATCATAAATATATGAATGTATGTCATTATTTAGATACAATCTTAAGTTAATATCACGTGTATATATACATAACGATTATAATTACAATTTTCATCTATGCATCATGATGTGTTATAAATCTTTCATAATATTTTTTTTAATGTTCATTTAAAAAAAAAAATTAAAATGCAATTAATGTGCTCATACTTCAATTAAATATATATAAATTCTGCAAAACAAAACCCCATTAACAAGTAACACCAAATATAGAAAATATGAAATTATAAAAACAAAACGATAAATACTCGTATGTATCTTTTTTGTATGTATAAAATTATTTGGAGCACTTATTTTTTTGTTTTTGTTTTAGACATACATATCTACTAGAAATTTCGACAATTTATCAGTAAATTATATATTTTAATGAGATATTAATTTCCAAATCTAAATTATATATATAAATGTCTTTTATAATATCTTTTTGTATTCTTCTTTAATTTTTATTTTTTTTTTACACATTTTTGCTTTCATAACCCTTTTTTTTCTAAATAATTAAAAGATTAAATAATAGTGTATCTACTATCTACTTTTGCAATTTGACGTTACGGTTTAAAATTTTAATGTATCGTGAAAATTTTCATCTTATTTATAAAGTAGTTAATTTTCGTAAAAAAAAAAATAAATAAATAAAAAAAAGATAGAGAAACAAAAACCAGAAAAATAAAAATTATGATGATCTAAAAAAAGATGCGCTCTAAATTTAGAGCAAAAATTGATATGCTTACAAAATAAAAATTTAAAAAAAAACATTGGAAACACACAAAAATTTTGAGATAAACAGTTTTCAATTGAAAATATATTTTTTATAAATATTTTTACCTATCATTAATTTCCATTGATAAATACAGAAAATTTAAACAAAAACCTTTACAAAACTCCACATGTGATTTCATTGATTATTAGGAAATTAGCTTACTACACTTTTTTTTGTTTTTTTGTTTTTTTGAGGAGAAAATAAAAAAGATAATAGGAGTAAGATTTTTGCATGAGTATAGTAATTATTTATGTCATGATTTTTGTATCTAACTAGGAAATTCAGACATATTTTCATTTTATGAATTTTTAATTATTTTAGCTTTAAAAATCAAGCAACTAGAAAAAATTATTGTATATCATTTTAAATTTTTCTTACAGAAAAAATGGTTGCAAAAATTGAAACTAATGTTGTATATAAACGTCGAGAAATTCTTAAAGATCAAAATTCTGATTTAAAAGATAAAGTTACAACACACATATTAGAAAATAATAATAATGGAAATGTTAAAGAAGAAATTATAAAAGAAGATACATATGAAGGTGTATTACCAGCATCAATTGGAACAGATTATACATTTAAAAGACAAGTAGTTTGGTTTAATGCAATTGGATTTTTAATTTTACATATAGCTGGAATATTTGGAATAATTTTAATGTTTACCGGATATGCAAAATTACCAACAGTTATTTATAGTAAATTAATATATATAATTTTTTTTTTTTTTCAATTTTAAATAAAATTTAAATTAACAAATTTATTTATTTTTTTTTAAAGCACTCCTATTTACACTCATAAGTGCTATGGGTATCACAATGGGATCTCATAGATTGTATGCTCATCGTTCATTTAAAGCAAAAACATGGCTTAGAATTACACTTATTATTATGCAAACAATTGTTGGACAGGTAAAAAAAAAAAATATAAACAAACAAACAAAATTGTAAAAAAAAATATATAGGTATATATCAAGAAATATAATTTAAATATATTTTTGTTTTGATTTTCATAGAATTGTCTTTATGTATGGGCACGTGATCATAGACAACATCACAAATATTCTGATACCGATGCTGATCCACATAATGCTAATAGAGGATTCTTTTTTTCACATATTGGTTGGCTTATGTCTAAAAAACATCCAAAGGTAATTGAAAAATAAAAACAATTAATAAAAAAAAAAATTCTTAAACAAATTAAAATAATGTATCTTTTTTTTTTCTAACACTTTTTTACTTTTAATATTTTTCATAAAGGTTATTGAATATGGTAAGAAAATTGATATGTCTGATCTTGAAGCCGATAGATGGGTTATGGTACAAAAAGAGTAAGTTAAAAATTTACCTTCTACTTCTTTTTTTTTTTTTCTAATTAAACAAATAAAAGTTCAAAATGTTCAAGTTCATTTCAAATACAAAATTTTATCGATTATTTAAGAAAAACAATTTTTTCTTCTGCAATGAAGTAACAAAAATAACTTTCACATAAAAAGAATGTGTGTATGCCTAGCCAACAATTTATAATAATTAATTGCAATTCATATTATCTGCATGTATCTATCAAGAAATATTTTTATTTTTTTTTTTTTTTTTTCAAGAAAAATAAAATTAAAATCAGCATAACTAAAACGGTGTCAAGTTCATTTATAGGTTTTTAAAAATACATATGAATAGGTAGATTGTATGTTGTTAGTTTTCTTATTTTATTTTTAATATCTTCCTTCTTTTTGGTCAAGGCCGTATTTGTGGTAACAAAACCAAATAGATGAAAAACACAAAAAAAGGTATTTTAATAAATTTTTTACATGTCATGTATAATATATATCAAATGATAAATACATTTACATATGATATTTTAAAAAGTGTGACTTTGTTATTTATGTGAAAGGTGATTGACATTTTTATTAAAAAGGAGATTTTTCTTTTGCATCCGAATTATTATGATACAAAATTTTATTTAAAAAACCTAGAAAAATCTTCATTATAAAATCAGAAGAAAAAAAATTATATACATATTCATAATATCGACATTTAAATTCTTGTAATATTTTTTTCATGCCCTTTAAAATAAATTTTCAAATACCTTCCTGTTTCATTAATAATAATCACATTTTACATTATATAAAGAAGAAGAAAAAAACGTAATAATTTAATTTAACATATTCTCAAATATCAATGGCACGTGTATAAATTATAATATATGATCAATTAAAAAAAATGAAACTAATAGAAGAAAAACGGTTTTTGCCACACGAATAAATTTAATTTACAATACTTCCTGTATCTTTTAATCTTCAAGTTAATTTTTTTTTTTGTTGGCTTTGAAAATTTTTGTATTATTTTTTTGAATTAATTGAATTGAATTATTGAATTTCATAATTTTTTGTGATATTTAATTTAAATTTTCATTTATTCAATTTTTTTTTTTTTTTAATATTTGAATTTTTATTAATTATTTTTATTCTTTTTGTTTTTTTTTTTTTTGTTTGTTTTTTTCAGACATTATAAAAAATTATACTTTTTATTTACAATGTTAATTCCAACTTTAATTCCTTGTGTTTTATGGGGTGAAGATTTTATAATATCATTTTTTGTAACATTTCTTGCACGTACAGTTACACAATTGAATTTTACATGGTCTGTGAATAGTATTGCTCATAAATATGGAAATAAACCATATGACAAGTAAGGATAAAAACATAATTAAAATTTAATTAATATATTTTCTTTTTTCGCAAATGAAAAGTTCAATATGATTTTCTATTTTTAAATAATTTTTTCACAGGAGTTTATTACCAGTTGAATCGAAACTAGTTGCAATATTAGCTGCTGGTGAAGGATGGCATAATTATCATCATACATTCCCATGGGATTATAGAACATCTGAAATGGGTATGCCATGGAATTTAACAACACTTGTTATTGATTGGCTTGCAGATAGAGGACATATTTATGATAGAAAATTTGTATCTGAAAGTATGTTAAAAAGTCGAATTTTAAGAACTGGTGATGGTACACATAAAATATATGGTGTTAATGCAATGCCAAGAGAAATATCCGAAAATGATTTATTAGCAAATTTAAATGAAAATGAAAATTCAACAACAACAACAACAAATACAACAAAAATATCTGATAATACACAAGATCCACTAAGAAAATATATAATTGATAAAAAACAACTTAATACAAATATGTTAGATAAACTTGAATCATGTGGTAAAATTGATGGTATGAATAATAATGATATGAATGATATGAATGGTAATATGGAGAAAGGGAAAGTTCATAATGTAAAAATGAATACTAAAGAAATGTTAAATGTTTCAACATAAATATATACAATTTTTATAGGCTGATACTGTAAATACACAAAAATAGAAAGAAAAAAAAAACAACAAAATACAATACGAATTATATACTCATATTCTTGGAATGCATTCTGAGGTTTCTATAGAATTTAATTAATTTTTAATTAATTACAAATAATTTAAAATTTTTTTATATATATTTTTTTTTATAAATATAATTATATAAGTTATTTTTGTAGTGTGATTTAAATATAAGAAATGATTTTGTACCTTTTAATTAAATGTAGTAATGGAAAATTCAATATGGAAAAAATGTTTTTAAATTTATAAGATAGACAATAAAAATATAATTTTAATTTTTTAAAGTAATAATTAGAAACTGTTTTTAATTAAATCCTTAAAAACACAAAATAAAAATTGTCTTTTTGGCCTTACTCATTTTTTAACTTATGTACTTTCACTTGATCTATACAATTCTAATTCAGGTTTTTAATAGATCCTATTTCGAAAACCGAAGTAGAATACTATAGTCAGTTCATTCTTCAAGATAAATCCAGAGTTTAGCTGAAAAATTATCTTTAAAATCAATTCAGAATTTACTAAAGACTTAGAAACTAGTATCCTATGATTTGATAAGCTACTAAATGTGCATCACTTTTTTTTACTTGCCATTTCAAATAACATCCTCTTTTAAAAGGATATCTCGGAAAATTTTTATGAATTAGAACCGATAAACACTAAAGTTTTAAAAAAAAATTATACACAATTTTTTTTTACTTAAAAGAATTATTATTATTATTCTATTATTCTTTAATTATTTTACAAAATACATAAAATATGTTAAACTAATCTTACATAACTATATTGGTAATAAAATAATGAGATAAATTCTTTTGTTAAATTTTCATTGAAAAAATATTTTACTTATTTAGAAAAAAAAAAATTACAATTTAAAAAAAAAAAAAATACCACATACATAAAATACCATTTTTCAATTTTTATTTTGTTTCTATTATTTCATAATTTTACAATTTTTGTTTTTTCTTTTCTCTATTTTATCTTTTTTTTTTTTATAGATATTATGTTTGTGATATTAGTCTTTACAGAAACATCCATCTTTTGAATTTTCTAATATCCAATCAATATATCGTGTAACACGACTATAAACTCCTGGATAATGTGGTCTAGCACAACCATTTCCCCATGATACAACACCAATTTGTTCATAACGTTTATCAGAACGAATTGCAATTAATGGACCACCAGAATCTCCCTATTTTAAAGTACAGAACAACAACAAAATATTAAAACAATAATGAAATTTTCAAACAAAAAAAAATATATATATGTAATTATTTTTTTAATTTTCTGTTCACAGACCTGACATGAATCTCTTTGTCCAACACCTGGATAACCAGCACACATCATATTATCAGTAATCATTTTTTTAGTATAATTTGTATCTTGTACACAAATATCATTTTCAAGAACTGGTACTTCAACTTCTTGTAAAGTACATGATGGTTTACCATCTTCTTTTAATGTTCCCCATCCAGTTGCAATTCCCTTAGTCCCAACATATGAACTATCTGCAACAACAACAAAAAAAACCAACAGCAACAAATTAAATTCTATTCAATTAAATATATTATGAGGCATTTTAATAATAAATCATTGTAAATTTTTTATTATACATATATGTACATATGCATGTAATATAATATAATTTGTAAATAGTATATAAAAAAAAAATAAAAAGATGCACATCTGTACTACCTTTATTTATTGGTAAACAAATTGGACGTATAAAATCTGTTATTGGTACTCGATCATTAAGCCTTAACAATGCTATATCATTATCAAAGTTTGTAAAACTGAATTGTTGTGAAAATGCCCTTAAAACAAATCTTGTTTCTGGTCGTACTGAATCATTACATCTATCATGTTCACCGAATGTTACTTTTATCATGAACCACATAAAACTGTAAAATTGTAATTGAGAAAAAACAAATTATTATCAAAATGTTATAAATGAATTACTTTTTAATTTTATTGTTTTTTTTTCCAATAAATTCATAAAAAGGATCCAACTAGTAATTAATTAAAAAAACAACAATTAAAAGATTAATTAATTATAGCTTTCTGAAAAACGAAAAAAAAAATTATTGAATCACCTAAACAAAATTATGAACGAATGAAAAAATAATCTGAAAAAGATTAAACAAAAAAAATAATAATCTGAAAAAAAAGATCTATAGGCTAATTTTCAAGATATTTTTCTGGTGTATTTTCATAAAATTTGTGTGTCCTAATTTTACGTTTATTTCACGCGAATGGCATTGATTTCGTAAATCTGTCCTACTTGCTTGGAAATAAAAAGTAACAGATTATAATTCGAAAGTTTTAGACCCACATAATTTTTTAAAACTTAATTTCTTTAAATTATTTAAGCGAAAACAAAAATTCTTATGCAGACCAGATATTAGCCAAATTTAACATAAATTCGTCAAATTGATATATGTGTAGATCAATCTAATTAGATTAAATAAAAATCAACCATTAAAGATGGGATATTAATTCCCGTTATTTTGCGACACATGTTAGATTTTTTGTAAGCTCTAATACTAGACTGGTCTAAAAATTATGAGGTTTCAAAACTTAGCCAATTAATTGTTAATTTGTACATATACTATAAAATAGACGAAATATGTACTATCCGATTTTTTCAATTACTTCAAAATCAATTAAAATTCAATGGAAACATTTTCTTTCCAAGAACAAAGCTCAACATTTTTCTTTTTAACCATAAGCCATAATGTAGGGAATAGGGATATCCCTTTAGTGTACAAGATAAACACAGTGCTGGTACTGGCACAGTTGAATAGAAAATAAATTAGAAGAAAATAAAAACGAAAGAAAAATTTAAATAAATCTTAATTTAAATTATTTTGCAAGTCATGCAATCCAAGAATGCTTACAATTTTCTAAAACAAAAATAATTCATTTATGAAAATTTAAATTTTGCAAAATATTCCAATACAATTTTTATATCATCAAACTCTTTTTCTTATTTTGAAACTATGAATCATAAATTCATGTAAAAAAAAATTTTTATAACAAAAATAAATTTTGTATTTTTAAGTTCATTGTCACTAAAATATTCGTATGAAGTTTTTTGACCTTAATTTTCATATGTCCATATAATTTAAGTTAAAAAAAAATTTTTTTTTTGATATCTCGACGACATTTTCAGACATTATGTGAAAGCCAAAAGTGCAAAACAATAATATAACATATGTATACAATTTTTTATGATGATTTACATAAATAAATAAATAAAAGATAAGAAAATAATAAAGCAAAGAAGAAGAAAACCAAAAAAAAAAAAAGAGAAATTTAATGTCAGGTACACAGGTCAAAATTTAAGACACAAAGATAAAAATATTTTTATTAAAAAGTAAAACAACAAAAAGAATTAATAAAAATTAAACTGGTTTAAAATTTTTAATATATGTAAAGTGATTAAAATGTTGAAGAAAAAAAAAAAGTGTAAATAAATAAATAAAAATATAATAACAAAATAAAAATGAAATTTTTTCATAAGATGTGATTCGAATTTAATGTATCTTTATAAATTGTATCTTATGAATTATATTTATATATATAATTTACCCTTTAATACAATGTGCTGCTGTTAATACATATCTATCGTTAATCAATGTGCCGCCACAATAGAATCTATTAAAATAGCTGAGACGTGCCATCCATGGAAATTCATTAGTAGCGGCTGTTTCACCACCCACAATACGTTGTTCATCATTTCTTTCCCCACACCCTGAAAAACAATAACAAAATTAATTTTTTTAAAAAAAAAAAGTACAAATCACAATATCTACGTGCACACATAACTAAAAAAGAAGAAGAAGAAAAAAAGTAAATCTTAACTTTTAATTTTTAAGTCGCTCTTAACACTGAAGAGTAGGTACATATGAGCATAATTTATTGTATGCACTTTACTGTACTAATGAATTTAATTGTATGTATTCTATTTTTACTTTTTTTTTTTATTACATATTTTAATTTTTTTATTTTTATATTGAACATGTAATGTGTACATGCATAGAAATTAAAATAACGTAGGTAGTAGTTTTTGGTCAAAAATGAATAATTCAATTACAATAAAAGAAAATCATAATAAAAGATTCAAAAAAAAAAAAAAAAAAAATTGTACACTTAACAAATGAATAAACAATTGAATTTAATTTTAAAAACGGAAAAGATTTCAATTCAATTCAATAAAAAAAAAATTGAAAAAAAAAAATAAATAAATAAGAAATTAATGAATTTCGTTTAATATAATTATTTTGAGAGAAATTTAAGAAATTTAAACAAACAAAAAAAAATAAAGGGAAAAAACAATGAATAAAATATTTTTGCAATTCATTAAAAAAATATTATTTTATGACCTTAATCCAAATAAAGTAAACTTTCCAATACATTATTTGTTTGTTGTTTTTTTTTTTTGCTTTAAACTGGAAATAATTATTGTTAATTGTATTAAAATTGCACATATTGATAATAATAATAATACTAATTAAAGTGAAAAGAGAAAATAATGCAAAAAATTGTAAATTTTTTTTCTTTCTTAAATTTATAAAAAATTTTTAAAAGTGAAAAAAAAAATCAACCTGTTTTTTTATTTCTTTTAAAGTTATAAGAGAAAGGGAAAATAAATAAAAGAAATTATTTATTTTTTTTATTACTTAAAAGCTTGTAATTGGTTTTTTTTTTCGAAAATATGAAACAAATTGTGAATGTTTTATATTCTTATCATTTTTTTTTTTCATTTGTGTCACAATTTTCTTTTTTATATTAATTTTATAGTTATTTTAATTTTTTTTTTAAATTTAATTTTCCCATAAATTTTTATATTCATTCTCATCATTTAAGATGAATTTTTGACCTAATTATATCTTTGGCAAAATTATCAGCACGATACAGGATCGTATCTCTAATGGAAAAGAAAAAGAAAAAAGAAAACCAGAATATTGTTACTTGCAATATTGAATGAAATTTAGGGTAAAATATAATGTGCGAAAGAAATCCAATCCAAATCTTTCGTTTTTAAATGAAACGATAATGTCCTCCTGTTCTTTATTTAGATCACAAGATAATAAATATTATTTCAATTATAAATATAAATATTATTATTTATTCAATGATTTCTAGGACCCTAAAAGAACTTCTTTTAAGAGAAAATTACTATTGGAAATTTTTTTATTAAATCACTCATTCCAATACTAAAAACTTTGTTTTCCATAATGATCTATAAGAAATTGAACTTTTGAAATTTTGGTTTCGAGGTATCTAAAAAATCCGCCATACCTTAATTAAAAGATCGTTTACAAAAATGCTATTTCAAAACAAAGAACAATAAAAACTAGAAATACTATGTCGCTAATTTTTTCTTTTTTCTTAGAAATTTTATGAAAATTCTTTCAAAAAGAATGATTGAGTTTGATAACTGTTTAGAATTTAAGGTAATAAAGTTTATAATCTTGGCAAAATACAACGAAATCTATAACACCTACTCTTCTATAAGTTTAAATATTTTTCTTTGATCTTTTTAACTCTTTTACAAAATTCTTTTAGTAAAAGATATTCCATTTAAAACAAAGTTTATATATGTAAGTATATGTACTATATGTGTTATTTACACGTTAAACTATAAAATCCAAGAATTTTACAAAACCTTAGGAGGTACATACACATACAACAATTTCAATCATGCTGTGTTCGTTGAATAAACTAAATCAAGATGGTAATAAATAAAACTGTATTATTTTTAGAATTATTTTGTTTTTTTTTCTTTCTTCTTCTTTTCAAAAAAAATAACAATTTCAGTAACAAACATATACAAAAATGTATAAAATCTATAAATAAATAGTTTATAAAATTAAAAAGGAAAGAAAAAAATAAAAGAAAAAGTCAAAATCATTGACTCAGAAAATAGAATTTTCACGGTTTTTATTTACAATTTACTACTTATATTGTATCTATAAAGGTAAATGAAGAATAAAGAATATTCTACAATATCTTATACATAAAAATATCTTCAATGTAAATGATATTGTTTTCTTTGGTTTTGCAATTTTTTTTTCTTATTATTTATTTATTTAAATAAAATACTTACTGCAACTACAAGCACTTGATGGTGTATCATGTATTGGTGCTGTTGATTTATCAGCATTCCAAAATAAATAATTTTTTATTGAATTTAATCCTTTTTCAGCTTCTTTTTGTTGTGTATAAGCTTCATATTTTCCAGGTATTATTGATCCACTTAATATAACATGGAAATTTATAAGGAACGTAATCACATATAAAATGCTTTGCATTTTTTATCGGTAAATTTTTTTTATTTCTTTTTTTTAAATTTATTTATTTATTTTTTTTTTTTAACTTTTAAAATTTTTTTATTTAATTTTTTTTTCTTTTCAATTTAAAAAATAAATCACTGTGAAAAAAATGAAATTATAACATTTTTTTTTATCACGTTCACTGGTATTAAATTCCTATATTGTTTTTTTTGTTATTAAAATTAATAAATCACATAAACATAATATGTAAATACTCTCTTAACATGTATTACGTATTCACTATTTATTTAAACTTCTTTTAATTTTTATTTCATTAACTACTTCCACTTTTCTTTTTTTTTTTTGTGCTTACTATCAATAATTATTTGTTTATGAATTACAAATGTACCATTATATACGAGTATGTATGATTTATTTATTTTATTATTTTGCAATTTCTTATACAAAGAATAAAATACAAATTAACATAACTAGATTATTTCTACAAAAAAAAAATATCTTTTCTTTTATGCCGATCATCGAATGTAAGTACTAAGTACAAACATGTATGATGATATATCGTTTTTATTTTTCTTTGAAGAAGTTCAATTTAATATTAAATAAAAAAAATTTAAAAATCTTTTATTTATAGTATAATATATTTATTTACTAAACGAAACCAAACTAACTAACTAACTAAACTTAACTTTGAAAAAAAAATTATTTATAATTCTTTCTCTTAAGATACTTCAGTACTTACTAAAATTCTGATCACTTTTCTTTATATCACAATCACAAACATATACAACACAGTATTGAACTTGAATCATATATTTAACGTTCACAAAGAAAAAATAAAATAATAAAACAAAAACAAAATAAAAATAAGGAGAAACAAAAATAATCAGAAGTAACCAAAACGACAGGTAAAAAAAATACAGGTAAGATGATGTTATAAAAGTTTTAAGAAGAGAAGAAATGAGTTGAACTGGAATGGAATGAATCGCTTCAGGGTTAATTACTGTTTAAGAGGAAACCGGTAAAAGAAGTTAAAGACAAGGTATCGTATATACATATAGGTACATTATCATCCCGTATATATGTATGTATGTATTTTTAACTTATATATGAATCATATGAGCTTATGTATGTATATTATTATTTATTAGGAATATAACACAGGATGTTTCATATATAATTTCTTTTTCGATATTAAATTGAAAATATTGATGCAGTCAATAAAGATCTTAAAAACTCTGGAAATAAGTAACTAGAAACCGCTGGCTGGCCGCTGGATAGGGCAATATGATTGAATTAAAAAACTGAAACTCGAAAATAATATCTACAGATGAGAAATTAAAAACAGTTGACGAAGGTCTGCAATGATGAACCGAAAATCTAAGAACAATATATCATACGTGTAGTACATAAAAAGCTCATTCATGTATTTTGCTATTTGCGAATTTGCTAAAGCCCTTGACTTTTAGAACAAACAAACGTGATATCCACTGCCTTTGATAAATGGTACATATGAAACACCATGTAATGTTATAGTTTTACATTAAAATACCTATGTACATTCAGATGTACGTTAATATTTTTACTTACATGTATTATATGTACAATTTATGTACATACTCCCAACTATATACACATATTATGGTACGATTTCTGACTTTATACGTGTATGTTAAATCACTTTGTCTCTTTGAGATTTTCATATAGGTAAAAATTATTATTATTTATTTATTTTCATGTTTACATGCTGCTTTTCAAACTCTATCAACACATATGTCTTATTTTATTATTACTATTTTTTTTTTTTCATTTAAATTTATTATGTGTACACACATTTATTTCAATATTAATTACATTTCTTCTTTTCAAACTCTAATTGTTTTTTTTTCTTTGTTTTTTTACCAAAATACAACATTAAAATAAATTTGAAAAAAAAAGCCAACAACAAAACAAAAATTTGAACAATTTTTTCTTTAAAATAATAATTGTATAGTGTAATCGGTGTAAATTTAATGTATCAACACAAAAGAAAGTTTTGCTTTTGCGGTAATACATACGTCACATTATGTACTTATCATATATTTTTGTCTTTCATAAAACATATGATGATAATAAAAAAAAAAAATTACCACAATTATCTTATACTTGATTATTTTCAATGAATTCTATTTATAGCATATTAAAACTAGGTAAATTTATAATTTACATAATTAAAAATACCAAAACATTGAGAGAGAGAAGAAAAAAAACGTAAAAATACGAAAAAATTGTAGAAAATATTATAAGAGAAAGGTAAGCAAAAAATAAAGTTAAATTTACAAATTTACAAACATATCTAAAAATTAGTTAATTTATCATAACCGTTGTTTCGTGCAAAAATTTTTTTTTATATATAGGTACATTTATATTTTTATTATTAGATGTATCCACTTAGTGCAATTATTACTATTATTATTATTATTATTATTTAAAGTTTTTTTTTTATGTATTTTTCTCTTTATTTTCAGTTTTAATGTTTTCGTTACGTATATACAGTTTTTTGAACGGAAATCGCAATTCTAGTTAACGGTATTTTACTATATTTTTCCTTTTTTGTATTTTTATTATTTTTTTTTCTCCCAGTTTAATTCGTAATAAGTATGTATATAAAAACACAAACATGTGAAAATATTAATAGATATTCTAAAAAATAAAAGAAAAAAGATACATATTTTGTTAATATAATACATACCACACGTATCTAAAATTCATTCAATGTATCTTTATGATATGAACATTCATGTGAAATTTTTCTTATTCTTTTCTCCTAATTATGTATTCAAAGTTGAATGTTGATTCTGAAATGGTAAACTTTTTGCTAGAAATTCAATAAGTAAATATAGTTAATAACAAACATTGGTCAATCATTTAAACAGGGTGACACACGATGTTTACTTATATACAGAATGGAATATTTGTTTTATTAGGTTCTTGTTGAAGAAATTAATATAATATTCTATATTTGTACCTATATATATGTATTTTTATAAGATAACATTAATTTTACTCTTAAATACAAGGGAATTCGGCGAGTCCTTTACCCACGATTTGGTTGAAATTTTAAGCAAATTTCCGTCTTACAAGTTTTTTTTTTTTACTTTTTTAACTTCCAAATCCCTTCCATCATTTTTCCTTTCATGTATACATATGTACATATATGCTTTAAAATTGTGCTAATCAAGTACAGTAAGAGAATTTGTTGTGGGTGGTGGAAATACACATGTAAAGTAGCCAAATATAAAATATTACAAAAATTAGATTTGTTAAAGGGATTAAAAAGGAATATCATTTGCTAGTACATATGTCACAGCATTCTACAGTTCTTTATGAGTTTAAAATATTCCAATGTTACTTACATACATACTTGCAGCACCCCAGCAATATACAATAAAATATCTTTATTTTTTTTTTATTTTTTGTGAGATTAAAGGCTTTTTGAATTTTTTTTTCCAATTTTTAATTTGCTTTTTTTTTTTGTAACAAATATTTAACAGTATAGAAATATGTAAATTTATATATTTTGACTTTTTCCAATTCCTTCTTTACAAAATTTAAAAACAGGTTAAAATGACAAAATTTATGTGTTTTGTCTGTCTGACAGTCAAAGGAATGCAAAAACAAAAACACAATGTTTACCAAAAAAAAAAAAAAAAAACCCAAAGTATCTAATTTATCAAAATCGAGTTGAACGAATTATTTAAATTTTAATAAGATTTTTAAAAAGTTTTCATTTTTTTACATTTCTTTTTTCTTCAAATAAAACATTTTAATTGATTCATTTTAAAACCACATATTTTGATTATTTTATTTTATTTCCACTTTTTAATTTCCAATTTGTCTTACTGACTTATAAGTCTGTTAAACTCTGGATTTAAAATTAAAAAAAAAAAAATATATACCTACTACACGAAATTCGCATTAAATTAAAAGAATTTTTTTTACATTTATTTTACTTTATTCTATAATAAAACAAAATTTAAATTTAAAACTATAAAAAAGTCAATTAAAAAAAGTATTTAAATATTTTTTTAAAAATTCTTTAAAACAATTTTATTCTATTTATAAAATTCATCAGCACGCACATTGTTTATCTTTTGATATGATTTAATAGACTTGAAGATGTGAGATATATGAGCTATTAAAATCATTCATGTAGAAAACAAATAAAGCAGTCACGAGATCACGAATCATAATCGTAAAATAATGATTAATGGAATAAAAATGAAATGAAAAAATATATGTACATACATCACAGATAAATTTATTTATGCTATGTATGTAGTATTATTTGATTACCTTTTATAACGCATCTTTTCATAATTTAAAAATATCTTTTTTTAAATTTTTTATAAATTTTTTTAAGCATACTTTTTGGCTTTTCAACTTTATTTGTTGTCTTCAAAATTCCATATACAGGGTGACTTAACAATGTGTTTTATATTATGTTCTTGGGAAAGTCCTTAAAATTTATCACTCTGCACGGCTACAGTAGCAATATTTTATCCAAAAAAACTGATCCCATATTCAGTCTCTCAAATGTGACATAATTGTGATGCCTTTTTTCAATGAATTGGTCGTTCCTAAATTATTCTTAGTTTTTCGGTGTCCTAAGTGCAACAGTTTTGTTTATTGAGGCATCCTTCGAGATCAAAATAACCCTTAGACTGATTTTTTTTTGTAATGGAGGTTTATTCAAAATTAGATCTATGATAAAAGCACCCTGTTTTTGAATTAAATTTTTCCGAAATTGATAAACATACGATATCCGAATAATTAAAACTACATTGTACAAAAATTTAAATGAAATTTTATTGGAATGTCGTTTAAAAGTTCAAATTTTTTATAAACTTTCCTTGCTTTTCCCTTCCTTTTTCTAAATTTCTAAAACACTTTAGTTACACTTTTTTTCTCTATATCGAAAATATACTCATATACATGATATGTATACTCGTACGTCATGTACGTATCTTTTTAACACTATTTAACGACATAATACAAAATTTCATTAGTAACTTTTTCGGTAATATATTGTAATTATTTATATATACCTACATACATAAATACAGAGTAAAAAAAGATGCTGAGGAGATGATGATTGCATCTGTAAAAAATCTTTGATCATTTCATTATTAGTATATCGAAAGCAATACAACGGTCAAGGTCTTTTTAGATACAAAATTTTCTTAAAATTTCGCTAACTTTCATCATTATTTAATTGCAATTATAAATTTATAATATATTACATTAACAATATTGAAAACGAAAGGGAAAAATTATTATTATCATATAGTCGATTTTCATTTCGCTTTTATATTTTTCTTGTTTTTTTTTTTTTTTTTTTCATAAAAAAGTATTTGTTACAAGAAGTATCTTTTTTTTTTTTACATTTTACATTTATGTATAGCTGGCTATCTACCAAACGGAAAACATCATCAACATTATATCAAATGTATAATAATATTTTATTGCTTAAGATTTTTAATATTGTTTGAGAAATTAAAAAATTTTAAAATATAAAAAAAAAAAAATAGTAATAATAAATACTACTACGGAACAAGTTATTTATTTTTAAAGAGAAATAAAAATAAAAAAATGTTGTATAGCAAGCACAGTGAAAAGTGAAAATATCGTGTGACGAGTTCAGAGTACATTAACATTATTTTATAGTGAAAGAGAAATAAAATTTTAAAAAATATACATTTTTTTTTTTTACTTTTAAATTAATTAACATTGAAAGGAAAAAAATAATTTCGCAAGAGACCAAATCTAAATGCAAAATGCTTTAGATATTTTTATATACTTTTTTTTTTTAATGTGACCTAATTGGAAACAATAACGTTTGGTTTTTTGTTTTTGTTTCTAAAAAAGAAAAGATTTTTGCTTTTTATTATTTCAAATATTTTTTGACAGTTATAAAATAGAAATCAAAAATTATTAAAATTTTTTTTTCTTTCTTTTCAATTTAAACAAATAATAAATTTTGAATGAATCAAAAAATTATGAACATTTTATTACAGCAAGTAAAAGTGTAATGTGTACACCAACGCAATTTATTATTTTTTTTCAAAGCGAAACATTATTCAATCGCACAATAATTTGTTTAAATTAAAAAATTCAATTTTGAATAATTAAAATATTTTCGTGTAATTAAATGAAAAAATTAAAAAGGAGAAAAACATTTTTAAAAAGAAAGAAAAAAACGATATTTTTTACAAAAATGTTTCATTTTGTGAAAAAATTAAACTAAAAAAAAAAAACAATAACAAAAAAAAACATGATAATTTTATGAAGTGGAAAAACTTTCGATTTAATTTTTTTTTTATTTATTTTTTGTTGTTGTTGTATGTTGTCAAAAATTTAAAAAAAAAATATTATTTTAAAAAAAAAAGTGAATGTTAATTAATACTACCTAACATATTGTTGAAAAAGAAAAAAAAAGTATTTATTTTTCCTATATTGTTAAAATACGTGAGATTTATTGTTGAATTTTTGTTTTTTAAAATTTTAAATTAAAATTTTGTTATCGTTTTTTTTTCTTTGAAAGAAAATACAAAAAAAAAAAAAAAAGAGAGTAGAAAATCTCATTGCAATGATATTTTTAAAACACCAAATATTTTTTACATTTTATTTAAAAATTATTTTTACATGTGCTGTTTTATTAAATCATAGTATTGCTATTTATAATGAATTTAATATTCAAAATACAACATTTATGAATATTAAAGATAATTTTAATAATAATTATTTAAATAACACATTAAAAAATAATCGTAGCGGAAGATTTCTTTTTGATGCTATTTTTCGTATTGGTTCCGATATCGAAAGTGCATTTGATTATACTGATGCTGATGGTGATATTGATTATGATTTATCAACAAATGTTAAATTTTGTAATTGTGGTAAGTTTTTTCCCACTACAAAAAAGAAAACACCTTCTGAATGTAATCTCAATACAAATAAACAAGGAAGTATTATACAAAAATAACTTAAAAAACGAGATTTATTGGAAAACATACAACTTTTGGAATTCGATAAAGTAAATAGTCTTCGAATTTAGGATATTCCTTGTACTTACACAAAAAAGATCTTTACTGCCTGTTCGAAAATTAATTATAACTGTAAAGTCAATTTCCAATTCGAAAATTGTCACGTCAACTAATCAACCAAGGTCTATAAATATAAAATGACAATTCTTACAACCCTGCATGTTTTTAAACCATAATTTGTTTTTATACTATAAATGGAACTCTTGATTTGTGGAATGTTCTTCCATGTTATATTATGTATTACTTCATCCTCTCTTTTTTTTTCCCCATTATATGATAATATCCAGAAGGACCAGAAGCTGAAACAGATCATATATTAAAACTTTTGTTCCCCATAACTTTCCCATTCTATTATTCCATTCACATGCTCTACCACTTAATAAAAATACAGTAAGCGATATCCCTATACTTTATTGTGGCTCGTAATTAAAAAAATATACATATCATATTATGTACATATCGCTGGCGCTGGTCCAATGCTTATCTGTTCAATAGACCATTTTTTTTTTCGAAATTGAGTTATTGATGCAGACATACTAATTTCGGATTTTTCTTTCAATTGCTTGGTGTACTCAGAATTGCTCTAGATGCTTCCGTTCTGGAGACAGAGTTGCCGTTTTTGTGCTAAAAACCAATTTTGTTTATATTTTTCGTGCTTATTTGTTCAATAATACGAGCGTAATGTTGTATCCCATTTATCATCGAACAAAACATATGTTCACTTATTATGCTTATTTGTTCAATATCTGTTATATTTGTGTTTTATTTTATTATCTTTTGTGTTATTGCGTCTTTTTGAAATCAAAATGAATACAGTGTAAATTCAATTGAAGAAGTTTGTTCAATATCCAAAAGTATATCTCTCTGTATATTAATGAATAACTTGTAGAAAAATCGAAATTAAAATAAAAAACAAATGAACTAGGATGAAGCTAACCCAGTGTTTTTCCATTTACCCAAAAAATAATTTCTGTTGTTTTTTATTTTGTAAGGAATTTTGTTGTTACAAACTAAAATTTCGTTTTTCTCGAAACTAGGTAACCGGTCTATTGAACACATAAGCATGGAGCCGACGATATGTACATTATTTTGTCTTACTCCACTTTAACTGCAAAAACAGTCATTTTTCAAGGACATTTCAGCCTTTAAATTTTAAATTGACTGAGTAATCCTGAAAAATACAAAACTGAACAATTTGTCTTCAAAATATAAAATTATAAATAAAAAATATCTCCTATTCCTTCAAGGATATATGTATTCAGACCTTCTAACTTCTAGGATATACGAGTACCTATTTATTTAGACCAGCAAAATAATTGAAATTGTAACAATCTATACTACACAACACAGTACATTCCTTTTTCATTTTTTTTTCCTTTATCAGATTGTGGAACATCAAATGAAGAAAATCGTATAGTTGGTGGCAAACCAACTGGTGTTAATCAATTTCCATGGATGGCACGTTTAGTATATGATGGAAAATTTCATTGTGGTGGTACATTATTAACAAAAGATTATGTACTAACAGCAGCACATTGTGTTAAAAGATTACGAAGATCAAAAATTCGTATAATATTAGGTGATCATGATCAATATATTGCAACTGAATCCAAAGCAATACAAAGAGCTGTAACATCAATTGTAAAACATAGAAAATTTGATCCAAATACATATAATAATGATATTGCATTATTACGTTTAAGAAAACCAGTAATATTTTCAAAAATTATAAAACCAGTATGTTTACCAAGAGAAGATTATGATCCTGCAGGTACATCTATTTTTTTCTCTTAGTTTTTCTTTAAACTTTTAATAATTTTTTTTTATATATTTTTTTTTTTTTTTTTTTTTTTTTTTTAGGAAGAATAGGAACAGTTGCTGGTTGGGGTCGTACATCTGAAGGTGGTACATTACCAAATACTGTTAATCATGTTAAAGTACCAATTCTATCGTTAACCGAATGTAGAAATAAAAAATATAAAAGTTCAAGAATAACATCAAGTATGATATGTGCTGGCGGACAACGTATGGATTCATGTCAAGGTGATAGTGGTGGACCATTATTACTTTCGAGCGGTTTTAAATATCATATTGTTGGTATTGTTTCTTGGGGTGTTGGTTGCGGACGTGATGGATATCCAGGTGTTTATACAAGAGTACCAAAGTTTATTCCATGGATTAAAGCAAATTTAGATAATACATGTCTTTGTCAATGATAATAATTAGAAGAAGAAAAAAATAATAATAATAATAAAAAGAAAGGAAAAACAGTTAAGTGGATATGTGTATTTATTTATTTTTATTTTTTTTGTTTCAATTTTAAACGGAAAAGCTTTCTATTTAAGTTCTATTAAAATTTTGGAATTTATAAACTAAAATTTTCATAAAATTTTAAGAAAGAAAAACCATTGAGATTTTAATTTTGAAAACATTTTATTGATCATTATAACACAATCACAAATTATTATTTTTATTCATTTCTATCTTAGATACTATACAGTAATGTTTTTAAAATTATTTTTTTTATTATTAACATAAATTTTCTTTTATCTTTTGACTAGATTTCAATTTAATTATTACAACAACAATAATCTAAAAGCTAAATTTATCCATATATTTTTCTTTTGTTACTTATTCATTTTTTATTTTTTTTTCATTATTTAAACCATTTATTTTAATTTATTTGATTTTTTTGGTTCACATAAACAATCATCATCAACAATATCTTGTATCCATGGTAAATAATTAACTAAACGTGTATAAATTCCAGGTAAATTTGGTCTAGCACATCCACGACCCCATGATACAACACCAATTACTTCAATACTACCTGTTGGTCCTTCAAGTAACATTGGGCCACCACTATCTCCCTGCAAAAATAAAGAACATAAATTTAAAAATACATTAAAAATTTCATAATTTTATTAAATACATAATATTTTTACTGTCAGAAATAATTTTATTATTTATTTGTTTTGTTTTTGTTTGTTTTTTTTTGTATATTAAGAAAAAGTTTTAACGATTTAAAATTATATTTATGAGTAATTCAAGAACTCATACATTTTTTTTTTTTTTGCAATATCTAACTGCTTGATAACATTTAAAAAAATATGTATTTAATTTTTCATGGCAAACATGCTTTTCAAAACAGCACATATTCTTTTATTAGACCGAATTCTAAAAGCAAATTTAGAACAAAACAAAAGTACCTTCAAAATTTTGAAAAAATAAATTTTTTTTGCAATTAAAAAAAAAATTTAATTACACAAAAAAAAAATTTAATTACACAAAAAAAATGTAATTTCATCACACCTGGTTTTTTTTTTCGGAAATCAATTGAAAAATAAAATATGTACATATTTTCTTTTTCAACATATTGTAGGTGCAACAGCAAAATAAAATTTAGCTTCCGTGCTTCTATACATTAACCTCGTTAATATACACATTATTTTCTTTCTTTTTTTTTTGTATGTGTGTATTGTTTGAAAATACACAAAAAATGTCAACAAACCGAAAAAAATTAATTTTTTTCAATGTCAACATAATATTGTGTGATAACATAAAATTTTTAAAAATGAAAAAAAAAAAAGATAAATATTCGTAGTAAAGACCCTGCTTTTGAACTTATAGTATATTATGTAAGGTTCAAGGCCATAGAGGATGTTTAAAATACACACACGCTATAATATCTTAATCATAATATTTTTTTCTATCTTTCGCGTTTTTTTTTTAAATTTTTTTATCAAAAATGGATTGCAAAAGTGGGTCAATAAATTATTTTTAATTAAATTTTCACTAAGTTCAAGTAAATATTATAAATTTACAAATATGATGTGGTGTAGAGTTTACTGATTCATTTCAAGTTTATATAAAAACAACAATAAAAATCTTCATTGATTAAATATACATAAAATGAATGAAAAGGTAGCATCTGGTATTTATTGTATTATACAATAAATGAGATAATAATGTGAAGTATTTTTTTTATGATGTACAGCGAAAGGTGAGTGTTCAATTAAAAATGTTATTGAATGTTGGGGTTTTTTTTTCTTTACATTGCACGTGACTTATGAGTTATGATATCAGAATAATTTGTATTTATCTCTTTTTTTGTGAATTAAAAAAATGTTTTTCTTTTTTAAATTCTTACCTGACAAGCATCCTTACGACCATCATGATATCCACCACACATCATATTTTTAGTAATTCTTTCTTTACCATATCCTGCTTCTTCACATTGTTCCTTTGACCATACTGGAATTGTTACAGAACGTAAAACTTTTGATGTTGGTTCTTTTTCACCAGTACGACCCCATCCAGCAACTAATGTCATTTGTCCAGCATAATCAGATGTTACTAAGTATAACAAAAAAAAAAAAAAATAAAATTTAAACAAAATTTCATGCCGTTGCCAAAATGAAGGAAGAAAAAAAACAGTTTTTTCAAATTACAAAAAAAAAAAATACTTACAGCCGTCTGGTAAACATGCAGGTTGAATATGTGGACCAAATTCAATTGGTTCATCCATTTCAATTATAGCAATATCATTATCAAATGAAACAACATTAAAATCATCATGATCGTATACATATTTAATATTACGTATTTCAGCATAATCTTTTAATATATCATGTCCTCCTAAATATATATCAATTTCATCTGAATCAAAACCGTATAAACAATGTGCAGCCGTTAATAAATAATTTCTAGAGATAACTGTGGCACCACAATAAAATTTTCCTTGACGGCGTAAACTAGCTACCCAAGGTTGATCATGTGGTGGTGTTGCCATTCCTCCCACAATACGATTTAAACGTCCACGAACACCACAAACTATTCAAAAAAAAACAACAAAATACGTAATAAATGAAAATTTGTATCTTTTTTTTAATGAAGAAAAAATTAAACTTAATTGTTTTTTAATTAAAATATGTAAATTTAAAAAAAAAAAAAAAGAAAAACAGCTTAAAAATATTCATGGAAATCAAAAACCGGAACTCATATGAAAAATTATATAAGATTTTCTGTTATTTATTTAAAAAAAAAACAGTAAATCGGCAATTATGAGTGAAAAAATTTATCGGAATTTAAAAATATATGACATGTGTGTCTGAACTCTGAACAAAGAACATTTAAAAAAAAAAAACAACAACAAGTACTAAATCCTGTATCATATACTGTGAAAAATTATAAATTATACATATTTCGATATTGATTGTTTTTTTTTTTTTTAAAACATTTAATACACGCATTTTATTTTAAAAATCCTTTTCACTTTCACCATTCATGTAATTTCAATAAATCGAGATTAAAAAGAAATTAAAGATTTTCAACAAAAAAAAAAAAAGATAAATGTCTTGTATTTGTAATTATTTTACACAATTCAATTCACTTAAATAACACATATGAAAGTTTAAAAAAGTAATCAATCCTTTGGAATTACAATTATTATACTGCACCGAATGTATCTTTTATTTAAATTTATTGTTATTAATAATTTTTTTTTTTTAAAGCACACAACAGATGATAATCAAAGAAGATTGATTATTCCACACCTAAAATATTTCTTGATGAATTTATAACTCATCGAAATTTATTTAAAAAAAATATATTCAACAATTTTAAAATTTTAAAATGTATCTAAAAAAAAATTGAAATTGCATTTTTCTTTAAAAAAAAAAAAAATACATGAAGTTACAGTTCAAACATTCCATTTCACAACATACGAGTATATATTTTCTTTACTAATTATTGTCAATAAATATTTCCGAAACAAAATTACAACACACGCACAAAACAAAAATTGCAACATAAAACCTGCTTTATAACATAATAAACTAATTTTGCTAATTTTTTTTTTTTAACTTTATTTTATGGTAGAAAAAATTTTTTTTTATGGTTTTTTTTTTAAAAAAAAAACGAAAATTTTCAAATTTTAAAACATAACCTACCACAATCACACTTTGATGATGGTTTTGCCGTTATCAATAAAATACATTCAATTAAATTTAATAAAATTAACAATTCAAAATTAATCAATTTTTTCAATAGAACCATTTTTTTTTCTCTCTAAATTCTTTTAAAAAAAGTAAAATTAAAAATTTTAAAAAATTAATTTTTAATTAACAAAAAAAAAATTCTTCAAATTAAAATTTTTAAGCACAATTTTTATGATATGTTTTAGAATTAAAAAACAGATCTGTTCTGCTAGATGACAAAAGAAATTATTGTTTTTATATTATAACGATTTCATTAAAAAAATTATTTGTATTATTGTATTTTTGATTGACATCTGGATGTTAAAAAAAGAAAAAAAATCTATAAAAAAAAAGAGTTACAGTACGTGAAACGCTTTTTATTTTTTTCTCCCTTTTTTTCAAGATTCTTAAAACAACCGCCAAACTATAACAGAGTATTAAATAATAACCGTCAAATACTTGAACTTTTCGATAATATAATATGTATCGTTGTTAATTATCATAAAAATGTGTCTATTCGAAAGAAAAAAAATATGTTTAAAGTGCATCTCATATATGTATATGTACACAAAAAAAAACAATAAAAAAAAATTGAAACAGATACGAAAATTATTGTTTTATTATTTTTTTGGGAAGGGGCTTTGTCCTTGAATTTTTACTGATTGTATACCAACATTTTTAAATATTTATATTATGTATATATTTTTTAAACACTCATTATATACATATATACATATATTTTCATTTTTACTCGCATTTTTTCATTACATACATACATACATAATACGAATATATGTATGTACTACAAAAACTTTGTACATTAAATTCATTATATATTCGCATTTTTATTTTTTCTTGCAATATTCATGAGGAACCATGACAAATACATTATTTTGTTATTGTGTACATACATACATACATATATGTGATATATGTAGATTTTTTATATCATATCTTATACAGGTAATAATACAAAAACAAAAAGTAAATAAAAGGTGCAAAATATAAACTTTTCATAAGCTTTGCTGTTTTACTCATCATTTTTCACTATAGGTATTACACAAATAACTCTGATAATGATGTGTGGTTGTTTTTGATGATGATGATGATGGATTCAACATTTGATATCTATTTACCTGCAACAACAACAACAACAATAAAATATTACATACCTATATTTTTCACAATTACATACATGCATTTTATTTTTCATCCATCAATTTTTGTTTTTGTATAGCTTTTGTGGGTGGTTATTGCAATGTGTAGTATACACAGAAAAACAGAAAAGAAAAGAAAAATAATAATAATAAACGAGACAATTTAAAAACGGTATTCACATATACACTATCAAATTCATGTTCTGAAAACTTGAGGGGCACATCATTATGATAATTTATTATGAAAAAATAAAATAAAAATTTTAACAAAAAAAAAATGGTTTTGAATAAATTAATCTTGTGCAAATCACATGTTATAAAGTGTACCTTCAATTAAATTGAAGGTTCATTGTGAACCTATATTTTTGCTAGACATGAAAAAAAAGTAAGTATGATGTTTAATATGCGACCTTTATCACTTAAAGAACCTAGAGGAAAAGATAAAATATATCAATGAAAATTTTAAAAATGTTTATTTTCATTTACATTTAATTTTTTCTACGAAATAAATATCTGTAATGACCCATATTTTTATTTACTATAGTTTTTTTTTTTGTTATTTTTCCAATACATGAACAATAAAAACTATTCAGTTATATTATATAGTAGTGATAGTAGATTAAAAGTTTCTTGACTATTTTTTTGATAAAAAGAAAATATACAAAAATCTTTAAAGCATTTAAGAGTACACATATTGAGAGGTAAAGATAAGATATTTTTGTATTTTGATAAAAACAAGCCGACTCTTAGATACTTAATTGTATTTACAACAATTTCCGGTCTTGTCGTAGGGCATGGTTTGTCACACATGTACATATGTACATATGTTTGTATGTTATAATAAATGTAAAGAAATACGGTATACACCTATATAGCGGTATCTAGGGCAAGGTTAATAATATAAATTGTACTCATCAGTCAATAGTTCATACATAATAAAGCACCTATAATATATGTGTCGAGTTTAATTATTCTTTTTTTATTTTAACAGTGGAAGAAAATATCAATTATATACCTTATAAATAAAAGAACAAAATGATTTTATGCATTTTCCAATAAAAATACAGTTTTAGTTGTTTTTTTTTTTTTTGATTTGCAAAAATATGTGTCATTTATTATCGTTGTGCATAATTTTTCATAAATTTACGATTATCGCAAAAAAAAAAAATTATATATTATTTACATACTCTACATTACACTTTTTTCTTTTATTTTAAACTGTTATCAAGTCTTGATTGAATTCATGATGACATTTTTAAAATTATTATTAGGTATATAAATAAAATTCTTTTTTTTTTTTCCATTAATTAAAGCTTTTTTTTTTTAATGCGAATTAATTAATTATTTTTAATTTTAAGTGATAAAATTTACAAGATTTTCATTTTAATAATTGTTTTAATAAAAATTCAAGGATATTTCAAGGATGTAAATGTTTTTTTTTTCTCTTCAAGAATTTTAAAAAAAATAAATTTCATGACACACAAAAATTTAAATATTTTTTTTGTTGTTGTTTTTTTTGTTTTATAAATCTCTACAATAGCATGCATCACCCGTATTATTGATTATCCATTGAATAAATTTAGTTACTCTTGTATAAACTCCTGGTGTATTAGGTCTAGCACATCCATAACCCCAAGATACAATTCCTTTAAATAAAATATTTTTTTAAAAAAAAAATTTATAATATTCGAATTTGTCCTTTTTTTTTAGATAAAAAAAGTAAAAGTAAAATATTTTCACCTGCTTGAACGAAATTATCATCATGGAATACGACTAAAGGACCTCCACTATCACCCTGAAAATAATTTAATATAAAAATTAAAAAAATATGTTAAATACATTTTTCTTTTAAAATTTACTTGACAAGAATCTTTTCCTCCTTTTGGATATCCTGCACAAAGCATTGTTGGTGTAATTCGATTCTGATAAACACTTTCTTGACATTGATTGTTTGTTAAAATTGGAACTTCAACCTCATTTAAAATATTTGTTGGTCTACCATTTTGATGTTTTGCACCCCATCCAGCAACAATTGCCTCGAAAAAAAATAATATATATATATATGTATGTATATAATAATAAAATTTTTAATAATCAAATGTACAAAAAATAATTTTCATATTTACAGTATTATCATTAAAACTTTCTCCAATTGGTGGTAAACACACTGGTCTAATATCACCATTTACAGGTACTGGTTTATCTAATTTTACAAGTGATATATCATTATCTAATGATTCAGTATTATAACTGACAGGTCTAATTACTAATGATACCTAAAAAATATATATTTTTCTTTTTAAATTAAATCTCATTAAAATACCAACATTATTTTTGTGTTTTTTACATTTCTTTCAATTCCAACACTTGTTGATTGATCATATTGTAATAATCTGACAGTGATATGATCTTGTTGAAATCCTTTTGTACAATGTGCTGCAGTCAATATATATTGATTATTTATTAATGATCCTCCACAAAAAAATCTTCCATAATATCGTAATTGTACAATCCAAGGATATTTATTTGTATGTACAACTGTTCCACCAACAATTCTTCGTCTATTTGCTATTCCACAAGCTTTAATACACAAGAAAAAAAATTAAATTCAAGAAATTTATTGAGAACAGAAATATAAAATCTGAAATAAAGAGAAAAGAAAAAAAAAACACTTACTACAAGATACACATTTTTTCATCATTTTCATTATTTGAAAATTATTTTCATCAGAAAATTTTCTTTTTAAATTATTCATTGTATTTATTGGATTCGTAAAATTTCGAGATATTTCATATTTATAAAATTTTCTAATATCATTTTCATAAATTGGAACTAATAAAAACTGGAAAAAAAAATTTAATGATTTGTAAAATTCAAAAAAAAAAAAAAGGACAAAAACAAATTTAAATACAAACTTTTTTCTTGCGATTTTCTTGAATTTTTGTATCCTTTGATTTAACGGGTTTTTCAAAACAAATTAACAATGAAACAATTAAAAAATACTTTAAATTCATATTTTAATTTTTTTTTTTTTTTTAATCTTCAATGTGATTCTATCAAACAGAAGAACTAAACTAAAATTTAAGAATTTCTTTATTTGCTGACCACAAAATTCAAAATTTTTAAAGTTCAATGACACATTAAAGAGATCAAAAAACTTTAACCCAAATTCCAACAAATTTTTTTTTTTTTCTCATAATCAATTTGCAAACTAGTTTCTTTTTGATAAAAGATTTTTGGTTATATTTTCTGTTAAATTTATGATAAAAATTCTTCCTACGCCTAAAATTTGAAAAAAAAAATAAATTAAAATTTCATGATTTTTGTATTACTTTTTTTTTTGTTTTTTGTTTGTTTTTTTTTTTTAATTTATTTAACTATCTCTTACATTTAAAATCAATAATTTATGATAGTATAATTTAGAATAACAAAAAAATCCTACTTAAAAATATAATTCAATGATGAGTAAACATAAAATATGTATGATAAATTTTATGAGCAATAACAACCATCACGTGTATTACTTGTTATCCATGTACTAAAACGATTAACACGTGTATAAACACCAGGATAATTAATTTGTGCACATCCATCACCCCATGATACAATACCACCTATCATATGAATATTATTATTTTTAACATGTAATGGTCCACCACTATCTCCTTGACATGAATCTTTACCACCTTTCATATCTCCAGCACATAACATATTATCCGTTATTCTATTTGTATCATAATTTGTATTTGTACATTCATCATTAGATAAAATTCGTACATCAACTTCTTGTAATGTATCTGATGTGATACCACTTTCTTTTGTTGCTCCCCAACCAGTTACAATTCCCTTGAAATAAATTTTAAATATGTATACAATATATTATACAAAACGTGTATAAATCATCTAAAAATGATGAATGTAATAAATAAAAACAAATAAACATTAAAAAAAAATCACATAACATACAATTTCACCAGAGAAAGATCTAAAAGGTGTTGGAAGACAAACTGGTCGTAATAGACCTTTTAATTTAACCTGTTTATTAAATTGTAGTAAAGCGATATCATTATTATATGTTGATGGATCATATGCAGCATGTCTAATTACTTTTCCAATCTAAAACAATAAATATGTAAATCCATAACTTATGTATGTGACATTGTTATGATTTAAATTATTTCTACAATAAATTTTACCTTTCTATCAATTTTATTTGGATTACTATTTGTACGATTATGCTCAAGTAAACGTATTGTCACATAATTTGGATTAAAACCATTTATACAATGTGCAGCTGTTAGAACATAACGATCATTAATTAATGATGCACCACAGTAAAATCTACCAGAATACATAAGCATTGCCATCCAAGGATATTGATTAACTAATGTCTCATGTCCACCAACAATTCTTGTTTCTTTATTTGTTATTCCACATGCTAATACAAATAATATAGGATTTTGAATACAAAATTTCTTGTTTAATTTCCAAAAAGATTTTAAAAATAAAAAATATAAATCTTACTGCATGGTTTACAATTTTTTATTGGTTCAGAGGGTGGTGAAGGTGATGTTGGAGGTTTTGGTAGCAAACCAATTATTCCAGCTATCCAATCCAAAAAAGGATTTTGTCTTGCTGTTATTTCTACCCAATCTATACTATTTTTTATATCAAAAAATCGTTCGTTTATTGTTTCAATCTATCAATTTAAAAAAGAAAAGAAAAAAGTTTTAATGAAAATTTGAATTTATGAAAAACCCTTTTTTTGTTTTATTTCACAAATTCACTTATACGCGTTTATTTCCACTTTCTCAAAAATTTCTTCAAGAACTTTTGGTTGTTGGTTTACACAATTACAAAGAACAATTTAATTTCAAATTATTCATTTTTATTTTTTTTGAAATTTCATTTGAACACAGAAATAAAAAACGTTTTTAAATAAAAAGAAAATTTTCTCAGTCACCACAAATCACAAAATTTTCAATTTTAAATGTGAAATTCGAAAAAATAACTTTTTTTTAAGAAATAAAAAAATCAGTGTGATAACTAAATAAAAAAAAAAACAAAATACCTTTGCATCGAATGTATTTAAAATGAAAATTTCAATTAAAATAATTTTAATAATTGAATTCAAATAATATTTCATAATTGCACTTGACCAAAATTTCGCTTTTATTTTTTTTTTCTCTCTTTTCTTTTTGATCCGACACCAATAACGTCTTAACTGTCTTTGCGATTAAATTCTTTTTCATTAACTACAACACTTTAAATGAAATTTCATATGAATAAATCAAACTCTAGTTATACATGAAGAAAAAAAACACCTTTAAGACAAAAAAAAAAATAATAATAATAATAAATAAATAAGAAAAGAAAAAAAACATAAAAAATTATAAGACAAAACAAATAAGAAGTTGAAGAAGTAAAGAAAAAATAAAATAAAAATATACCTTATAACCCAAAAATGGTAATCTAAATACCTTATAGTATATATGGTATATGTATGTATACGCGGAAAGTTGAGAAAGTTTTTTTTTTTTCTCTGTATAGATACTTTTCATTTGGATTTCAATACAATATAAAATAATCTGCACTACATGTTGATCGTTTCAATTTATTTCTTGAGAAAAAAAAAAACAAGGTGTAATAATGAATTTAAAAATAAAATAAAATTAAATGTGTAAATAAACGAATAAATAAAAGAATTAAGTTGATAAAATGTCAAATATTTAATTGAAAATAATAAAAAATAATAAAAATGAATATTTTTTTTTTTTTTTTGGTAATTTAAATTCAAAAGATACAAAATTCAGAAAGAGTTAAAAAAAATCAAATAAATTTTCAGGCAATAATAATTTTTTTGAAAATTTTTTACTAAAAATCTTAACTGTTTTTTTTTTTAATTTAAGTTCTAAAAAAATACACTTCAATTACTGCAACGGTTTTCAAATGACAGGTAATCTCTTAGCACGTTTTAACCACCTTAACTTTAAATTGGTATGCAATTACAAAACTGTAAAATTGAAATGTTAATATGTGTGAACGAAAAAGATCGCGATTTTTCAACGCATGATATAATCACAATCAAAGAGATAGTAATAACTTAATTATGAAATTTTTTATTTTGTGTGTAAGCAAATTTAAAAATGACTTTAATATTGTTCTCTTTAAAAATCGAATATCATAGATCCTTCAGCAACAAAAAACTATACCTACGTTATACAGCAAAGTGCTACCTGTCTAATTTGTTTACATTTGATTGATAAATTTAAAAAATAAATTTTAAAATTAGTTTGAACGAGAAAATTTTAAATTTTCACTTTATTTCAAAAAATTTCCTCCTTAATTAATCAACTTAACTTAAAGCACATTAAAAGCGCTAAGACTAAAGAGTACATGTCGTCATTCATACAAATTATTAAAACTGTTGCAATTGAATAAGCTTTACAAAATTGTATTATTTTAAAAATCGTGATAATAAAAAATTCTTTAAAAAAAATTGCTAAATAAATTTCTCTAAATGGGTACCTACATATTGAAATTTACCTACTTTTTTAAACGAAAAAAAAAATTATAAATCTAAAAAATTATCCAAAACAAGCAAGAATCCTTTCCTTTTTTTTAACAAAAACAACCATCTCTAGTATTCTTTCGTATCCATGGAATATAATTTGAAACTAATGTATAAACACCAGGTCGACCAGGTCTTCCACAGCCATCGCCCCAGGATACGATACCTATTTTAAGAAGATTTTTTTTTTTTGTCAAATAATTTTCAAAATTTTCTTTGGTTTTTTTTTTCTTCACAAATTTTTAAAATAATTACCAGTTTGAATATTACGTTTTCCACGTTTTATCATAAATGGACCACCACTATCTCCTTGACATGAATCCTTTTGTCCTTCTGGTACACCAGCACAAAACATATTATTAGTAACAGGAAGATAATTTCGACATTCTGTACTATTTATAACTGGAATTTGAACTTCTTGTAATGTTGTAGATAATAAACCACCTTCACTTAGTGTACCCCAACCAATAGCTGTACCAATTTCTGGTTCATTATTTTCATCTTCAAGAAATTCTAAACTATTTGTATTATCTGGTAAACAAACTGGTCGTATTTTATCATTAATTGGTACAATTTGTTCAAGTAATAGTATTGCAATATCACTATCAAATGTGAAATAATTGAATCTACTATTTAATAAACCGTATTTTACCTATGAGAAAATAAAACATAATGAATTTTAACCCATTTTTAACTACAGTTAGTTAAATATGATTTTTTTTTTTTTTTGATGACAAACATTTACCTTTCTTATAATCTCTTTTCCAGTTTTATTTGCTGATCTATCTTGAATTAAAAAATTAGCTGTAATATTACGTGCAACAAAACCACGAAGACAATGTGCGGCAGTTAGAACATGACGATCACTTATCAATGTTCCAGCACAATAAAATATACCATCATATTTTAAAAGTCCTATCCATGGATATCGATTAACATCACTTTCTTGTCCACCGACAATTTTTTGATCTCCGTCGTTATTACTGATACCACAAGCTAGAAAATATCACAAACACGCGCGGATTTAATAAATAAATGTTTAGTGATTATTTAATTTTTTTTTTCTTTCTAGGAATTAATTCAACCTTTCTTAGCCGTGTGGAATACTTACTACAAGATTTACATTGTTTTCTATCAACATTTTGTGGCGGTCGTCTAGTTGGTCGTCTTGACAACCAATCTGCTAAAGGATTATGTCGTGGAGCAGTTGTTGAAAAATATTGCATTGCTAATGACGGTTCCGATGATATTAACAAAATATTCTGTGAAGAAATAAAATACATATTTTAAAAATAAAATAAAAACTTATATCACTTATTCAATGATGTATTCTTTAACGCCAAGACAAAAAAAGATTTGGACGGAACAATTTGAGAATCCAGAGAATTGATTACAATTTTTTTGTTTGTTTTATTACATGTGTGTATATATACAGCTCGACGATCGGTCAAGCTTTGTGATCTAACAAAAAATCATCTACTTCTCGTTATGCGCGTCAGAGGAAGATTGTTGATTGTGGTTTTGGAGATCTATAAAATAAAAGTTGGTCTGGAAGTTCTTCCGCTTGTAGTTAGCGGACGATGAGATTCCAGAATATCTTACTCCCCGACAGTCTTGTTCTCTGGTGGTCCTTCCACTTCCTGGACGCCTCATAAGCGCTCAGCAGAAGCGCACCAACAAGAGCAACAAACAGAATGGTACCAGTTCCGGAGACGGATTCAGACCATTAGTACTAGCGTATACTAGTAGCGCCAAATAATACGACAATCTGTCACACTTGTTGACTTCATAAAATAAAAAAACTGGATTGTAAAACATTAACTTTCAAAATCTAAAGTATTTTATATTATTTATAAAAATACTTTGAACAACCCTTTATTAATCTAGGATCTGAGACACAAGATAAAAAACTATTTTAAATTGCAAGAAATAATTTTTTTAATATTTCTCTGTTGTGAAAATGAAAATCTTTTCTCGGGATTCGGAAAAATGTTGTTTATGCGCGATCAGATGTCACAAGGAGTAATTCTCAAATTGCCAGACAATTGGAATCAGGTCCTCGAACCACCATCCTGATTGGTTTTGATTTTTGAATCTATAGAAAGTATTGAGAAATTTAAATCAAATTTCGATGAGGTTCAAGGTCGTGAATGTAAAAATAAATACCTATGTACATATTATGTATGTATGTAATAATTATTTGTACTTTATATTATACAAGAGAAATTGTTGTTGCAATATTCTTCACTTGTTTTACAAATTATATCTTAGAAACAAAACAATACATTTTAGATTCATGAAGTCTTTAGAGAAAATGATTTCTAATGTTTTCAACTGAATGCAGTCCCAATTCTGTACATTGAGTATGAGTTGTTCGAATGTTATAAAGCTTCAAATCCATGATAATATCCCCTTGGCCAGAAATAGTCACAATTTTTATACTTAAAATTCGATTGTGTGAGTATTTTGTATTGTTGTTGTTAATTTCTTTACTTGTTAGGATTTTCATCTTATAGTTTCTGAACCATACCTTCTAGACCTTCCATGTTTTCACAAACAATTTAGAGAATCCTTCATATTTTCTTTTGAATATAAAAAAGTATATGAATCTTATGCTATGAAGCTTCAAAATTTGTTATTGTTGTAAATTTCGTCACTTTTTTTGGTTTTTATTTCTTAATTCTTCAACGGTTCACCGGATTCATCCCAGACCTTTTATTTGTTGGCAAGAAATTAAGAGGACACTTTAAATTTTCTTGTGAATATATCAGAAATCCTGTACCTTATACTGTTTAACAGTTATAAAGCTTCTTATAATGGGCACATATGGTCCCTGAAGAAAAACTCTTTTTTTAGCCGAAGTACAAGATTAATTTTTACAAAAATTAGTTTTTTATAATTAACAAAACGTGTTTTAAACAAATTTGAAGAAAATTGTTAATTATTTTAAGATTTTTTTTCGTGTCGTGAATTTTCAGCTTCAAAATGGGGAGATTTGAATGTAAAAAATCGAAAACGCGATTTTCTTGAAAAACAGTCAATGAAAATATGAAAATTGTATTGAAAAGTGTTTAAATTAGTGTAAAATTAATTTTTCATGTAAAATATTCTCTTATTTTCAAGGAAATATCATAAAAAATCAAATTTATTTAAAATTGGAAAATTTCCTTTTGAGGTCTTTTTCTCAAATTTTGTAGAGTGAAATAATATGTTATCTAACAGCACACGCTTTTTTGGCCCAGTGCGTGCACTGTGCAGTCCACTGCCTGTCAGTGACGTTACCAGTCCAACGACCGCAGCGTACTTATTTTCTGGAAAAGTAATTTTAATTTTAGTTCTGCGTTCTACTAGTTTTGTGGCTCCGAATTCCGAAATTCCTTTGTAAGAGATTTAATCAGTTGCAAATGGTTTTATTTTCTTTATACTGAAATAATTGTCATCAATATTGAACTGGCTTTGATTATATGTATAATACTGCAAAGATCAGAGGTGCTAGGGACCTAAACGCGCAAAGATACATTCCTAGGGTGGGGCTTATTAGCCTCAAACACCATTTTTTTACTTCTCAGAATACTACTTTCAGCTGCCAGTGGAGTCGATTTAAAAATTAAACATAACACTGAAACTGTCTTAAAAACCACATCTCACTGTTTCTCATAAATTTCTGTTGTTACAAAAATGACAACCAGGGAAATTTAATGGAGATAAAATTAAAAAGAGATAAAAATTTTCTAAATTTATCAAATTAAATTTTTTTTAAAAATTTTTTAAGGAAATTTTCACTCACATTGTTAAAAAAAATTAAAATAAATACTTTAAAAAATCCTTTAAAATCCATAGTAAGCTTTATTATTTAAAAAAAAATAAAAAAATTGTAACTTTTAATTTAACCTACGTGATGTTTCAACAATACTTTACCAAACTAAATTAAATTAAATTTCATTAAATTCACTTTTATTTCTACCTATTTTTTTTTTTCCATTCAACTACAACATTAAAGATAATTAAGATAATTTTTTTTCTTTATGATTGTTATTTCAAATTAGCTTAATAATAATTTAGTGTCCTCTAACTCATCAAAAGTATTTTTTTTTATCTACTTTTCATATAATATGTATGTATTTTTATTTTTTTTTTTCAAAAATTGCTCTGTTTACATGCAGATTTACATAAAATTAAAAAAAAACACACGTAAGTAACTGATAAAAAAAATAATCTTTTATTAGTTTTTAATGACGTTTTAAGTATTTAGATTTTTAATAAGAAAACAAAATATATAATTAATAACTGTTATTTAATTTCAACCCCATTGGATAAACCAAAAAGTTAATTTAGAACAGAAATAAATACTTCTTAAACTGTAGGTATACAGGGTGATTCCGTTACAGTGTCCGACCCGGAAATTACGGATAGGACGAAGCGAACAAAAAATCGTGTGGTTGGGTGGGGTGGGTAATCTCAACCGTGACGAAGTTAGAGGGGGAAAAGATTTTTGATACTTTTCCTTATTTTACGAAAAAAACGAAGATAGCAAATCTGTGCAGAATCAATTGAGCATTCTTTTTCTGCAATAAAAAATGAGGGTGAAAAAATGACAAAATTTTAGTTTTGAGGACCTATAACTTCTGAACAAAAAAGATACAGCGGCATGTAAGATGTTGATGGAAAGAAACAAGGGTCTTCTACAATTTTGCAAAAGGGTAAATGAGCCTAGCATGCCCGTGTAAAAAGTTAAAGGGTAAAATAAGGAAAAAGTATCAAAAATCTTTCCCCCTTTCTAACTCCGTAACGGTTGAGATTATCCCCCCCCCCCCCCCAACCATACGATTTTTTGTACGCCTCACCGAGACCTATCTTTAGTTTTCGGGTCGGACACCGTAACAGAATCACCCTGTATATTGTCATAAATTTTAAATTATTAGCACACTTTTAATGACAATTTTTTTTTATTATAATAAATTAATAAAAAATAAAATGATTCAAAAATATTCCAAGAATTGAAAGAAAGAAAATTTATGATCTAAAATTATGAAGCATTTTTATTCTTTGAAAACAATTTTATTGAATGTTGAAATCTAATCATTTATCATGTGTGATTGTACCACAATGAAAAAAAAAATATAACACGGAAATTTTTGAGGAAAACTTTTATTTACATATTTTTGAAAAAATTGTTTCTGTCTTCAGGACATATTCTCATTCTATTTTATTCTTTCCTCACTTTTCTTACTTCATTTCCTTTGATGTAAAATAAAAACGACAAACAAATCGTTTTAAATAATTGATATACTCGAAGAAAGGAAATGATTTATTTGTGTAAAATATTTTCGATACTAAAAATCTTAAATGAACTTAGTACCACCAGAGAATTCTTCCCACCTAGTAGTTATTTTGAACCGAACGGCACAAATCCTCATAAAACATTTTGGTATAGAAAAAAACAATGTTTCAATAATCACCGGATCAAAACACCAATAACCACAAGTATAACAAAAATGGATTTACACATAAGATGTTGTGCTTAACAATATTGAATTCTTAAATGAAAAATTTCAATTTAAAAGATAAGAAAAACAAAAAATTTTTTTTTTTTTTGAAAAAATTTATTTTGGTTTTTAATAATAAGGCCAAAGTCTTTAATACATAAATCTTTAAACTACTTTGTAGTATTTACAGTAAATTATAAAGCGTTTTTATTTCTTCAGAGATTAAAAAATAAATCAAGATAATTTTACTTACAATTTACATTTAAAATTTCCAAGAAAAAAAACAAAATTATTTCACTTAATTAAATTGAAAATATTTGATCTAAATATTAATTCTACAAAATAATTAGAAAATTTTACCATAAAAATAAATTTGACACTAAGAAAATTATAATAGTTTTAAGAATTAAAAACGCTTTATACACATAAAAATTTTTTTATATACTTTTTTACATTTTTTCTTATATTTACTATTTTTCATTTATTAAAAAAAAACAGATGTAATTTAAAAAAAAAAAAACAATTGAAAATATTTAATTACATTTACTTTAAATAATTTCCTTATGTTACGTATCCTACAGCTGTGGATTATCAAACATCGGTCCTTTGTATATTTGTATATCACCATATGGTTCATCCTGAGTTATTTCGAGTGCACGGAACTTTTTAAGAACCAGCATCGAATAGAATTTTTGTGCAGCCTAAAATATTTTTAAATAAAAAATATATTTAAACATATTATATGAAAAAATCCAATAAATAAAAACAAAATTAAATTTTACTTGTTTTCTGTTATTTCTGTATGTCATTTCTGAGAAATAAATTGGATCCTTCTTTTGTAGACGTTTTTTAACTGCTACAAACATTTGTGCAGCTCGTTTATTCAAAACACGTTCTTCGAATTGTTCACCGGTTTCATCCTCTTGTTGTTCTTCATCCGCTTGCTGTAATGTAACAAAGGAAAATTACTTAGGACTTTTTTCTGCAAATCGAAAAAAATATTTCTAACTTACCATTCCAACTGGTGGGAATTCTTCAAGATCTGTCCAATCGAGATCACCCATACCAGCTTCACCAATTCCTTCTTCTGCACCCAATATTGATGTGACCTGATCTGCCGATAATGTTGGTATTGTTTCGATATCTGGAAGTAGTCCTTCGTATCCAGGCATTGCCGGCGGAGGTGGCATTAATGTTTCCTCAGCTTCTCGTGCTCCCATATCTAGAGACACCACCGATACACCGGCTTCTGGCTCATCTCTCATAACTTCTGGTTCCTGTACGCTAGGTTCTTGTACTTCTGGTATGGGAGGTATTTCTGCTGCTTCTGGTGCTTCCGGTACTTCTGGTACCACATGTTTACGTTTTCGTGATTTTTTCACTGGAGCTTCTTGTTCTGATGCTTGATCGATTCCTAAAACATCTGACGGTCCTAACATAGGATATTCCTCAACTCCTAGCACTCGAGACACTAAATGCCTTTGATATTGCTAAAAACCAAAGAACAACATCGTTTTTTGCATACGAGAAATTTAAAACAAATTTCAAAACTTACAACAAATAGACATCGAGCCGGTATGTCCCTGGATGGTAATGCAAATAATTTCTCGACTCCACCAGTCTCTTTCCAATACATTAACCTGTAAAATAAGAAAAAAACTCAACTTTAATACGAATCTCGAGGCTCAAACAAGTTTTAATGCGATTCACCACCTCTTCGTTGGCGGCGCCAGATCCAATGTTGTCACTATATCTGATGTATTCGCTAATTGTGATTTCATTTCTTCCCCGGATATGTTTTTTACTTCATCAACAATTAATTTTCGTTTTCTTTTTGCTTTTGTTACACCTTTGTACTGTGTTGTATCAACTGGAGCTAAGGCAAAACTTTCTTCTTCATTTTGTAGTAATGTTGTTTGATCAGTTGGCGCTTCAACAGGTACTTGCTCACCTTCTGGAGGTACTATACCTTCACCAATAACTGGTACCGGTCTTTCTCTTTCTTCTTCTCCAATTTCTGAAGGCGGTGATGGCATGTCTGTATCAAAATGATCCATATCATGATCTGAAACCTCCCCATGATCTGCTAAGGCTTCCGCTTCAGGTTGAGGTAATTGTGGCTCACCAAATATTTCACCTTCGAAAAGGCCGGCTGCAGGTTCTACAGTAAGTTTAACATTTTTTTCATAAAAATTAATATATCGTTTACTTTATGATAATCAAAAATACTTACGTCCAAATTCATCTCCAAAGCCTTCTGCACCCAAGCCTGGTTCAGGTAGTTCTTCTTCTAGTATTTCTCTAGATGGTCCAGGTACTGGTTCTTTTGATCGTTCAAGTTCTTCTGCAAACAAATGCTCCTGAAATAAAATTAAAAATTGAGCTTATGTTCTTCACTCTTTTTATTACAAATGTGTATTTTACATCGATATGAGCATCCATTTCTTCCCGAACTAAATCAGGTGCTTCAGCGCCAAATCCCATATCACCGAAACCTTCATCGTGCATTGACACTGAAAGAGCTCCATAATCTTCACGCATTGTGATTTCTTCTGCTCTCAATTGATTTATAGCAAACTGAGCTTCAATATCCACATCATTTAATTCTGGCAGAGCAGTGTCAAAGTCATGAAATACTTCTGGTAATGTGATTGCATTCACAGCAGCCTCTCTATGTCCTTCAGGTAAATCTACAATACCTGGCCGAAAAGCCATCTAAAAAAAGCAAATATCACTCAATAAATATTATACAAAAGCATGAGAATGAATGTTTGTTACCTTTATTTTTACAAATGCTTCATTACAATCAGCTAAAAGGTATTTTGCCTTTCTGGAATATATTCGAACTACCCCTAAGAGTAGATGTCCTGATGTTCTTAGTGCTAATTTCACTTTTGGCTGCATAATGCCTTCTACACTCTGTTCTATATTTGTCTCAAAAACATGAGCTTTGGTTAATTTTTTATCCCAATGGGCCGCTAGCCATATTCTGGCTAGTGGGCCCTTTTTGGCCAATACTATATGCGCGTAAAACATTTTCACTTATTTTTGCTACAGTTTTCTCAATGTTCTCATACTTTAAACTTTATTTATATTTTTATTGTTTATTTCATTATTTTATTGTTTTTTTTTTTTTTTTAATTAAATAATAAACACTTTTACATTATTTTTAATTTAATATTATAAACACAATAAAAAAAAAAAATATATCTATATGCGCCAATTCACCAATCCTCCACCTCCACCATATTGTTTGTAGTGAAAATGATGCTTTCTTTTATGCCTTGGCGGGCGTCGTTTTTTTCAGCGACACACTTTTTTTTAAACATACTATTTCACAAAATTTTTGTTTAAAAATGTTCTTTACTTCTTACAATACAAAAATTTCAATAAATTTAATTTTATTTTCACACAGAAATTAATTAAATATAAAATTAATCACCTTTCACTAGAAACACTTTCTTTCACAAAAATGGCGTCACAAGTATTAGTCGCGTCTTTCAATTTCGTTTCATTCAAAGTGTTTCATTTCCATGTTTTTCTAAACAATAATTAGGGTAAAAGTACCACATTTCGGAGGAATGAGGATGTTTTTTTACCTCTTGGTATACTGAGCTTGGTTTTTATTTTTTACTTTTTTTCGTAATTTACTTTTTAATTTTATTACTTCCTTGGTAAATTATAGGGCTCATGATTACAAATAAAATTATATTTTCTTATAGAAATAAAACTCCTAACTTAAACTGAATCTCCTATTTTTTCTTGTCAAGTGGCATTCATGTAATGGAATGCTTTAATTTTGTCTCTTAATCCTTGAATGGTGGTGCGTTCTAGACCTTTAATGTTTACACAAAAATTTAAGAGAACACATTAAATTTTCTTCTGAATATATCAGAAATCCTGTACCTTATACTGTTTAACAGTTATAAAGCTTCTTATAATGGGCACATATGGTCCCTGAAGAAAAACTCTTTTTTTAGCCGAAGTACAAGATTAATTTTTACAAAAATTAGTTTTTTATAATTAACAAAACGTGTTTTAAACAAATTTGAAGAAAATTGTTAATTATTTTAAGATTTTTTTTCGTGTCGTGAATTTTCAGCTTCTAAATGGGGTCCGTTTCATATTCCCATTCAGCGTCTTGAACAAGATTTGAATGCAAAAAATCGAAAACGCGATTTTCTTGAAAATCAGTCGATGAAAATATGAAAATTGTATTGAAAAGTGTTTAAATTAGTGTAAAATTAATTTTTCATATAAAATATTCGCTTATTTTCAAGGAAATATCATAAAAAATCAAATTTATTAAAAATTGAAAAATTTCCTTTTGAGGTATTTTTTCTCAAATTTCCCAGAGGGGAATAATGGGTAATTCAACAGCACTGATCTTTTATATGTTTTTTCTTCACTATTAAGCTAGCTTCACACTACATTATTTAGCATATGCTTCAGTAATATACCTTTCATATGTTTTGTTATATGATTCAAAAAATCATGGCGTTTGATATTTGTTTGTTTACACCTATTAGATATTTCTGTGTGTTTCGAAGAAGAAGAACAGTACTGCTTCACACAACATCAACATTTACTTTTTTGTGCTGTCTTATCCCCTCAAAATTTTGTCCGTCTCTTCTAAATTCCTACACTGCTACCACTTAATAGACGATGATCATGTGTTGCAAAAATTAAAAGCATATGCTTTTGTCATAGAAATTAGGATTGGATTTAATTTCAAAAAAGCATATGCTTTTATCATATGACTGAAAAATGACAGCACTATGTGTAAGTTCACACCGTATGAGTTTTCAAACATAAGAAAAAGCATATGCTAAATCATGTAGTGTAAAGCAAGCTTTATTTTGATTTTTGAAATTGTAATTTTTGGTCAAATCGAAATAAAACAATTATATTCTTTTTCTACTAAATACTAATTTTTCTAATAATTTTACTAATAATTCTACTAAATTTCTAATATTTGAATATAAACTTAAATATTAGGGCAAGTTTAGAGTTTCTTCATATCCCCAAATATTTCTTTTTGCCATTTTATTTATGTTTTCAATTTTATTTAAATGAAACAAATAAAAGTTTTTACACACTTCGATAAATAACATAGCCTAAAACAATTTTGATCTTTCAATCTTTCAATCCGTGTCTGTACGGTTATATTTCGACTCGATCCATGTGAAAATGCTAGTTCGTATCGGTTGTTGGATCCCATATGGACTCGATCTCAATCTACATGTTTTTAAGGGCATTCTGACCAGATTATATTAAGATTAAATCCGTCATGTAAACGTAGTAATTAATATCAAGAATCAAGATTTTGCTTTGGTTTTTATGTTCCATTTTCTAGGTGTTTCGAAAATATTTCATATTGTACAGGTTTATGCGTTCCATTTTCTAGGTGTTTCAAAAGTATTTCATATTGTACAGGTGTATGCGTTATTCGGTTTTAATACGGATTTAGGTTTACTCCCAATTTTAACTGCTATAAACTTGCTAATTCGTAATTTGGCTTAAGCCCAATTTTTTTGGGTTAACTGTAGGAAACACCATACTGTAAAAATGGGACAACATTTATATTGTTGTCTCACTCTTACGGAATTCTTCATGTTTCAGTGAACGAAGAATGATTTAAACATTTGATATTTTGAAAAGATAGATGGAGGCACAATTTTCATTTAAAATAAAATGAAATTAACTGGATTTGAATTAAAACTAAATTTTAACTCGATAAAAATCAAATTGTCCTTAAATAAATCAGTAGCTTACTTGTAATTACGTTATTTCAATGGGAGATTTTTTAACGTTTTTAAATTTGAATACATTCAAAATTGCCAGCTTTGACAATCAATGAGAGAAAGTGAAATGGGTAATTGAATGAACAAAAATAATGCATATATATGTCTCATTCTTAGGGAATTAACGAAATTTGTCTTGAGCCCACATGAAACAAGAAGTTGTACAGTCCATATTATATATAAAGTCATTTTTTGTATATGTATGTCGTATGTGTGAGGTAAAATGCAATATGGCGGATTCTAATTTTTATGGCGAAAGTGAAGCTGTCACGTTCTTCTTCTTTTTTTTGTGTGCAAGAAGAAGAATATGTATACTATACGTGTATAAAAGTATCAACGTTTGCATGTACATATTATTTTAAACCCAATTTACCGTTTATAGCGTACTCCCAATTTAATCCAAAATTCGGTTTTAATTCGGATAATTTTTGCCGTATAAACTGTTTAATTGTTTTTTATCGACTTAGTCTTACGCAAAAAGTATCAAGTATTAAGAGATTCCTTCACGAGGAACGTATGAAATTCATAATTTTTACATTTTTATAAAAATTTATCTGAGAAAGCTCAAAAACTGGTCTGAGAAAGCTCTAGTCTGAAGCTCTTTCGAATTGAATAGAATGAATGGGGATTGATGAATGTGTTTGTAAATTGCTTTATGATCAATATGAAAAATAAGAAAAAACAAAACCATTGTAAATGAAACTATACATATGTATTTATATGTTGTTATACATATTATATGTATACATTATGCTTAAAACAAATGATTTTAGTTGTTGTGTTTTTTTTCTACAAAGTTCTGTGTAATTTTTTTGCAGCTGAAATAAATGATATTTGTTGTTGGTAGTTTTTGGCTTGATTTTTTCTTTGCTTTTATGTTTTTTCTTTTTTCAAGCATTTTTAATTTTTGTTTGCTTATTTCGATCCTATTGTTGACCTAACTCTTCAAATCTGTTTTACATTGATATTTAATTTTATGGAATTATTAAATGAATTTATAATTATAATATTTTTCGTTGGTCAGTAAAATTTGATAATATAAAAAGATAATTTTGAAGGGTCATTTTTAAAATTATCCTTTGATTGAATTGATCAAGGATCAACATATGAACTAAAAAGGGCCCCATATGGCCATATGAAGGGAAAAAAAGTACAAGAAAAGCGTAAAGGATAATTTTAAAAATGACCCTTCAAAATTATCTTTTTATATTATCAAATTTTACTGACCAACGAAAAATATTATAATTATAAATTCATTTAATAATTCCATAAAATTAAATATCAATGTAATACAGATTTGTAGAGGTAGGTCAAGAATAGGATCGAAATAAGCAAACAAAAATAAAAAATGCTTGAAAAAAGAAAAAACATAAAAGCAAAGAAAAAATCAAGCCAAAAACTACCAACAACAAATATCATTTATTTCAGCTGCAAAAAAATTACACAGAACTTTGTAGAAAAAAAACACAACAACTAAAATCATTTGTTTTAAGCATAATGTATACATATAATATGTATAACAACATTTGTATTTATATACATATGTATAGTTTCATTTACAATGGTTTTGTTTTTTGTTATTTTTTCATAATGATCATAAAGCAATACACATTAAAAATCTCGTAAAGGGAGAAGATATATAATATACACCTAACCCTCGTTTTGCGTCGTTCCGCTTTGCGTCTTTTCGAAGTTGCGTCGGCACTGAATTGATACCAAATTTCACGTAGCGTCGCTTAAATTCCAAATTGCGTCGTTTTTTTCGATGAAAGAATATGTTCCCGTTCTTTGCATTACACTATTTCGTTAATAAAATTCATTCATATTTTAAATGTTAAAAACCATAAGCGTTCAAACAAAATAAGTTGTTCTAAGAAGACTAGATATGTACTTTGAAATTGTCAAAGATCATATTGAGTAATTCAATAATAATTGATTCTCATTAAGTTTTTGAATGAATTTTTTAAGTTATTTTTGTTTTATGTTCATATATTTATATATTTTATTAATGTATTTTTCGCTTACTTTGATTGTTTTAATAAATACTACTGTTTTTCTTAAGGTTTTAATTGTTTTTAATTATTATACACTATCATACTTTGAATTTCTTAGAACGCAACTTCTATTTTCCAGTACATTTTCATATGAAATGACTGTTCGTTTTGCGTCTTTTTGTATTGCATCGCTTTTTTCAAGAACGCATCTCCGACGCAAAGCGAGGGTTAGGTGTATATATATTTTAATGGTTTTTGTGTATATAGATTATATATAGAATAGAAATACACAAATAACATGAGATTCAAATTCAAAACCATATTCAACATTTCAACATTTATTATTCAAACAAAATTATTAATAATGAAATACATGATTTAATGTTTTAAACCAGAAAATGAAATTCATTTATAAATAAAGTATTTTTTTTTCTCATAAAATAATTAAATTTTATAAATAAATGTTTAATTTTTATTAAGCGTTATTCTTGATCGTTCGTTTTTGTTAATCCGATTTTGAATTCGGTTTGAAATGGTTTTTGGTGAATTTTAAAAATTTGAAATTTTGATTTTGAAAATTTAAAAAAGCTTTTATGAATAGCAACCGGATATGCTTTTTAAAAAATACGTTATTTTTTAAATATTGTTAACATTTCTAAATTAATAAAAATGGTATTTTTTTGAATAAATGTATTGTTAAATGTTAGAGATAAACTAAACAGAAAACATTAAAAAAAAAAATACATTACATAGTTTTGGTGTTATTATGTAATGCAATTTGTAATCAAAATAAAAAATACGCACGACCGATTTACCTATAATAAAATTATGATAAAATGAATGATGTAGCAATTAATTAACATATATAAGATAAATATGATAAGATATATCTGATGAATATACATATTAAACTAAACATTCAAGATAAAATTAATTAAATTAACTTTTTTTTTTTTCGTAAATTTTATTTTATTTTTGTTTTTAAATGTTATTTTTATGATGTGCTGGTCAAAGATTACAAATTACATATATAACTGAATTAATGCAAAATGAAATTTAAAAAGTATCACTATGATGTATAGCACATATGTATAAGTAAAATACTTAAGAGATTATAATGTGAAGATATTATATTAAATCTAAAATTTAAATTTTGTGAAAGTAAATATGTATTTTGTGTTAGAATGACTTTAATAACATGTTTTTTTTGGAATTTTTATCACTTAAAATCATAGTTCACTCGAGAAGAGATATACTCGTATGTACTGCTATTTATTATTAGATAATATCTTCGTATCTTTTTTTTTATCAAAATGATCATGCATGATCAGTTAGTTCTAACGTTATAACAGAGAAAGAAAGATTATTTTGAAAATTGTTACATCTAACAAAAAATAAGTATGTATATATTTTATCTAAACACACGTCTACAAACACAATATTCGATAGGTAAATTTAATAATTGTTAAAAAAATCGGAAATGATCAGTCTATAGCTTCTTTTTTTTTATTTTATTTTGTGTGCAATGTGAAAAATAATAATACATCAGGTTATATACTTATATTATGGTTAGTGGTTATTATATATATTGCTATTAAAATTACAATCTACCTATAAAATACAATTTAAAATACACCGTATTATTTGAGTGTTTTTTTTTTTTTGTCAATTATAAGTTAGATAGTGCTGTCGGTTATTGGTACTTACTTTAAAACTAGATACTCATACATATGTACATATGTATCTTTTAATAAATTATAAGTAGTAACTAGTATTCAACAGAATTATTCTACAATAGATGTTTTATAGTGCGAAATATAATACCATTTTAAATTGCAAAAAAAAAAAAAATATATAATAAATAATAAAAGAAAAAGAAGAAAAAAAAAGCCAAAAATTTAATTTCGACTTGAGATATTGTATTATTGTTGTCATTTATACTAAAACGGTCTCTTGATTAAGTTTAAGTTATACTTATATATGAGAAATCTTTTTTACTATAGTAAGTTAATATAATATACTAACGACAGTTAAATTTATAAAATTCAGTATATAATTGAATGTTGTAGCTATCGGTTGAATTTAAAATAAAAAATAATAATAAAAAATTTAAATTCATGTTTTTAAAAATAAAAAGAATTTTCTTGAAATAAATTTTCAAAAAGAAAAAAAAAAGAATTATGTAAAATTTATTTGCAAAAAATTTTTACAATGCAATTATTTAAAAAGTAACAATTTTGAAAAGTGCTTTAAATTATAAAGTGAATTTTTTATTTTAAAAATAGTGAAAAAAAAAACTGTTAATTATTCAATTGAGGAAGTTCTTAAATTTTTTGGAACAAGAAAATAAAAATCATTTTATTCCTTTTTATGTCTTTACACTGATGTAAGTTAGAAAAAATTAAGAAAAATTCAAATTAAATCCATGCAAAAACATTTTGATCATTATTTAAAATTTTTTTTTTTTTCATTTCATTTTAATTTCAATTTAAAATAATTCGTTTATTTTATAACAATCATTGAATTTTATAAGATTAAACCATATACGAAACACAATTTAATCAAATTAATTTGATTTAAATAATAAATGTACTCTTCATGTTATGTGTAAGATATACATATGTACATAATATACATAAATTTATGTATGTATGTTATATGGTGTGATAATAAAATAACCGCACCAAGAATTACAGAAAAAAAAAATGATGTCAGTAATTGAGTGTAATAAAAACAATTTAATATCATAAGAAATTCTATTAGAAAATTCAAAAATAAATTCTAATAAATAACAAATTTTACTTACAAAACTTTAACAATATAGAAGTATTGTCTATCTTTGTTTTTATTTTGTAAAAAATCGGATTTATTTTTTTGCTCAAAAACAAGGACTTTATAAAATTGATTTTTAGAACAAAAATTTATTGTCTCAGATAAAATTTTTTTTTTTTTTCAAATTACAAGGAAGTAAAAATTTTTTAATAAGGAAAGGTTTGATTGATCAATAAAACGCTTGAGTATAATTTATGTCATATAGCCGGTTTACATATTTTTCTAATTTTATTTCTTCTAAAGTTCATATTTGGAAAAAAATGCTTGAATTGTCCACTGAATATTAAAAAGATTTCTTTTATTTCTCTTCAATAAGTTAAAAGATTCAAGAAAAAACATTTAAAAAAAGAAAAATAATTTTTGGAATAAAAAAAATTTTAATTTTTGTAAATTATCTTTGATCCGGTTGTTTGCCATACCGTATTTCAATTTTTTGCTTTTGTACAATTTTTTTTTTTTTTATTAGATGCGGTATACATCATTTAACATAAATTAAAGTTTGAATTTTTTGCTGTATAATATTCATGAATGCATTGTTTTTGTAACAATTTGAAAATCTAACAAAAAAACAAAAAACAAAAATGATATATTACTGAAAGAGCTGAAAAACAAAACAAAAAATCGAGAAAAAAAAAATTTAATGATCCACAAGTTTAGAGCTAATCTTTCATAATCACAAAAAAAAAAAAAAAAAATTAGCGAAAGATAGGAAAAAAAAAGAGGAAAATGATTATTAGAAATTAAAAAATAATTATATTTAATATGCTAATTTTGTTTATAATGAAATATTTGACATTTTTGCATGTATTGTACATAACAAAAAAAAAAATTTTTTTTTATTTAATTTTTTGTTGGAATTTTCCAATGTGAAATTCCGAATAAATTTTAAAGATAAATATTGTTTAAGATATATTTATTTTTGATATTTTAATAAATTTTGATTTATTTATCTATACTTTTTTTTTTTAAAACTTTAAATATAAAAAGGGTACAAAATAAAACATAATGAATAATAATCAGTTGATGGTAATTAATTTGTTAAACAATAAAAGAAAATTTATTTTTAAAGAGTTTTTTTTTTTGTTTTTTACTTTAATTTAAAATAACTTTTGAATTATTGCATAGTAAATTTATAAATTGTCATAATGTTTTTTTTTCTTTTACTGTAGAATAGTTGAAACAGAAGTTTTTAGTTATTTTTTATTTTTAATAAAAAATACATGGTGAAAAATAAATTTGAAGTGTTTTACAATATATTTTGTTTTTTCAACTGTTTTTATTATTTCTATTTTTTGGTTATTCTTTTTTTTGAAATATTTTTAAAAATAAATCTTGATTTTATGAATACAAAATATATATTTTTAAATAATTTACATTTGCATTTAGAGGTCAAATGAAAAACCATATCAGATTCAAATTTACAATAATTGTGGTTTTAAAATTTAAATAAAGTTTAAGATTCGGTGATTTTTTTGATGAAAATTCAAAAAAAAAAAAAAAAGAACTATGTAACTGATTTTTTTCAATGATTTGTTTTAATTGGTATGAATATTAGAATTATTTATGCACTTTATTTTCAATGTTACATTTTAAAAAGAAAACTTCAATGAAATTTGATTAAACGTATACAATACTTCCTTTAAAAATAAAACAAAACACAAGCAACATAAAAATCTGATATTTTTTTTAAGAGATAAGATTAAAAGTATTTAAAATTATTTTGTTAAAATACTTGAAGAGATTTATTGAATATATTCATGTAAGGTTTTTTTTACTTACACATCATAAATAATTTTCTAGATAAGATATTGGAAATTATATCGAATAAATTTATGATATTTTCGATTTGAAATAAAAAAAAAAAATCCAATTGAAAATAATTTACATTTTATAAATTATTCAAATGATCTGCCGCAATATGTATATGTATTAGTTTTTCATCAACTATATTAATTTTCAACAGATGCATCTTTATTTGATATAGGTACAACATTTCTTATTTAAAAATAGAAAAATTGAATGTTTTTTGCTAATTAAAAATTTCTATATTTATTTTATCAGATTAATCATATACGAGTTATTTTGATCGCGTATGTATTAACCCTTTTCTACTTATAATAACGTGCACATAATGTGTCAGCGAATTGTTCTATCTGAACAATAACAAAAAAATTTAATAAAGGGTTAATATTCTATTTGAATTACAACAAAGAGGGAAAGTAATAAGTCATACTTTAAGTGATTGATAAAAATCATATTTATACATATTTATTTTTATTGAATTAAATAAATCTGTTTATCACGTTTTTGCATAACATTGTATTTGTAATAAAGTAATTACATTAAAAGTTATGCAAAATTTGACATTTTCTTTAAAAAAAATTATTATCTTATTATTTTTTTCAACATATAGGTATGTTTAATTATTATTTTATTTATTTTTATAATAATATTTTGTAAATCTTGTATTAATATGATCAAAGAAAGGAAAACAATAAAAAATTACAGAATAATTAATTTTTATTTATTGACAGATGTCACAACATTTAGACAAAAAAAAATACGTATACGTAAACATGTGATTTATTTTTATTTTTAATCTTGATATTTAAAATATATGCGAATATTTTGGTTTACAAACTAAATTAATTTGCGCAAGGTAAATACATTTTTTTTTTAAAGAGAGAATAAATATTGCAAAATTAAATCAAAATTTAACATTGTGGTTGGTATTTCATAGTGTACTTTCAAATTGATAACAAAAAATTTATTATTCTTGTGGTAAATAAAACAAATCAAGAAAAATAAAATGCTCAAATAAATAGCTGTTGATGCAACATGGACAAATAAACAATAAACGTTTTAGTAATAAATACAAAAAAACAAGTTGAATAAAACAATAAAAATATATAAAATATTTATATTTAAAATCTTTGTTTAACAATTCTTTTTTTATGAATTCATAAAATTGAAAGAAAAAAAAGACAGTATTTTTTTTATTTTTTAAATTTTTGAGAGTTTTATTTTTAATTATTTTATTTTTATTTTACAGTTATTATGCACATACTATTTATAGTTGAATTGGCTACACTAAAAAAAAGTACATATGTAATATACAAATTAGTAGTATCTTCTTTTTTTTCATATGGAAGATATAAATAAAATATATGAAATGAACTTCAGTTCCTATAAAGTTTTTATGGATTGAAATTCTTCATAACTTTCAATTTACATATTCTTTTTATTGATTAATATGTAATTTTGTTTTTTACTGTGTGCCAGTCGTAAATAAGGTTTTTTTTCTCTTCATTTTATTACTTTTATTTTATTTTTGTAGAAAAACATAATTACAGTTAGTTAATACAAAACTACTCAGTTTCTCTCACGTTTTTGATGAAAACAAATCTTTTAATTTTTCAATTAACATTTGTGGTTGACAATCCATGTGAAGTTTTAGTTTACATGCTGAAGCAAATTTTCTTAGGATTACAAGCCAGTTTGTAAAAATAATGTAAATTTGAAAATATATTTGCATTTAATAGTAAAAATTTACATACTTTTATTAGATGGGATTCCATATAACTACACATATTTAAATAAAATCTAGAAAATGTTCAAAATAGCATGAACATGGTGTAATGAACACAAAAAAAGGAAACAATGCATAAAATAAATATTAACAAATTTAATTTAAAAAATGCAAACAATCACAAATTATTTAATAATTACTTGTAACATTTTTGCATTATTTTATTTACTGAATTTTTTTTAAAAAACAAATCTTTCCCTCTAACATGTGTTCTATGTATATACATACATACTTATAAATGGAAAAAATTATTTAAAAAATCAGATAAAAATTTATAAATATGTGTTTGTTCGAGTAATTATTTTAAGTAATTTTTTCTTAATTGGTAATATTTTATTTTAAAATACACACGTCAGTTTGAACAAATTGAAAAAAAAAATACTTTGTAAAAACATAGATATTTGAAATTTTCATAATAATAAAAAAAAAGTTAAATATTTATCAGAAAAATTTGAAAATTGTATTTAATGAATAAATTATAACTACAAAATTTTATGTAAATGTAATACAATATTTTTAACATACATAACAAAAGATAGAAAAACAAAAATAAAAATAATGTAATTAATTCGTATATATTATTTAATTTAATGCATCATAAATTTGTCATTAAATAAAATGAAACTGTGTAAAATGAACCATTTTTTTTTACTTACTTCTCATTTTCTCGTAATTTAAATAATTTAAAAATTTTTTCATTAATTTTATTTTATGACAGACAATATTATTTTGTAATTTGAAAATAATTATTAGTTTTTCGTCAATTTTCAAATTAGTTTTTGTTTTTTTAAATTTTTTTTTTTTGTTAATTCATCAGAAAGTAAAAATTTCTCTGTACACGCTATTTGAATTTTTTTAAAGTTACTCCCAATTTTTTTAATATTATTATTTTTTTTTTTCCAAATATGTATTTGTGGAGAAGGGAAAGGGAAAATTTTTCAATGAATTCTAAAACAAATTTATATTTAGATTAGAATCATCGAATTCTAATGTTTTGATTCATTTGAAATCTAATCATATGTATCCTTTAAAAAGGATGTACCTATATATAGCAAAATACGGGTTTTTAATTCAAAAAATTAATATTTTTTTTTCAACTTCTCAGTCATACGTAAATCTTTTGATTGTGCTGAAATTTCTGCAATAGAATCTAACTGTTCACAATTTAAAAAAATCCTACCTACGCGAAAATATTTTCGAATATTTCATGACGTAGGTATGTACGAGTATATGCTATAAAATTTAATCAAACGACAAAAACATTGAAAACATTCAATGCTAAAATAAAAACAAATTATTTTCATTTTAATTAATTATTCTTGAAGACATGCAAGGTTTATTTAATTTGTATTATTTAAAATTAAATTTTTTTGGATGTACAATGTCACAGTAGAGAAATTCGGAACTCCGTTATTATGCTTAATAAGTTTAAATACACAACAATCATAGTAATAAAAAAAACAAATTGAATTAAAAAAGAAAAAAAACATATGAAGACGTTACTATGTATTCATTAAAATTCAACTCATTTGTAAACTTTTAAAAGATTTATTCGATGATATATTTTATTATTTCTTCAATTTTGTAATATTTTACATTTTATTGAAAATTTTCCGGATTCAAATTTGTTACGCATACATACAGACTCTTTTGTAACCTTAGCACTCAATCAATATTCAATTGTGATTATCAATCAAATGAAAAACTTCACAAAAACAAAAAAATAAGAAGAAAAAAACCTATCAAAATTTAATGAAATTTTCAATACAAAAAAAAAAAGATTTTTTTTCCTTTTCAATTTTAACAAATGATTTACCTTCAAATTAAAATTAAATTTTTCAGTATTAACCTGTTGCATTAAACATTGTGAATTATAAGTTCTTTTTTTTTTTTTAATAAATCACAAATTACAATTACGAAAAAAAAAAAAAAGAAACAATAAAAACAAAGGTAATCTATAATTTGATCGCTAACGTTCATTTCAAATTACCAGTCAATGCACGGCATTGACACAGAATATACCAAAATATGAAGAAAAAAAAAATCTGTTCATATTCATTTACACGAGCATAGTATTATTAAATTTTTTGTTGTCAAAAAATCAGCAAAAAAATAAAAAAAAGATATTAGTTGGTGGAACAGCAGCAGCAGTTTTTGTTATAACATTTTCTTGCCTTGGTGATAAATTTAATCTTTTCATTTTTTTCCTTCTCTCTTGTAAATTCAAATAAAAATAAATGCGAATTTTTTTTAATGAACAAAAAATAAAATGTAAATTGTAAAAAAAAGAAAAAAAAAAAATACAATTTAAACGTGATCACTTAAAAGCAATTTAGAAAGCAGATTTAAAAAAAAAATAAAATAATAAATACTTGAACTTCATGTTATGTCATTATTACAAATGGAATTAATTGAAGTCGAAAATTTAAAAAGCAAAATTTTTATAATTGAAACTTTGTTTTATTTATTTTTTCTTCAAATAATGCAAATAATGATGAAAAGTAAAAAAAATAACGTTAATCTTCCTGAAAGTTTAGTTTATTTTATTTTTTTTTCTTTTCTAAATTATTACTTGTTGGAAAAAAAAAAATTAGAATAAAAGCAATTGAAAAATTTTGTATAATTAATGAGAAAAAAAAAAGTCACAAAAAATAATAAAATAAACATTCATTTCCTTTTTATGTTGCATTTTATTAAAATCAGTCACATTGCCAAACTTGAAAATGAAATTTTAACCCTAAAACTTGTATAAATGCGGTAGAAATGATGAATTCGGAATAGTGTCAAATTCTAAAAATACAAAAAATACAGAGAACACAATGAATTTTTGATAACTAGAAAAGAACTCAGAAACTATACTTACAAGTTACATACATAAATATCAGAGCCTTCTCATACATACAAATTTGTTCTCAATCAAATAATTTAGTGTATGAAAAAGAAATGGTCAAAAAACCTCAGGTTAACTTAAGCTTAAGTAGGCATCAGCCTCGATTTAAGTTTTAAAACCATTTGAAAGGAACTCAAATATTTCTGATTTGTTAGTATGCCACAAAGCTTAAATTGAACTGTAAGGGGTTAAGAAACCCACTAGATTTTGATGTTCATTCTTTTTTTTAATCTTCACTTTTCTTTTATTAATTAATTATTCTTTTTTGTAACAAACAAGCTTAACTTGAAATTTAGGGGGAAAAAAAAGTAAAATAATAAATTTCACTTAAGCTATTAAAATCATAGAAAAGAAACTTGACATTCTCATACTGATGATGAGCGAAAATATATATACATAGATACATATGTACATATGTATATTTAAAAAAAAAATAATTTTAATTACAAAAAGGAAAAAATTAAAACTATCTGCGATTAAATTAAAGAATAGCAATAGCAGCGCGTTGTATCTTGTATCTCACACTCTAGGTAATAATATTCTCGTAGATGTTAAGATGTGATTAGATATTATTTTTATAGACAAAGCGTGTGGTATATTAAATTCAAGGATTTTTTATTTACTTATATTGAATATCATGTACATTACATTATTTAATTCAATCAAAGTATATTTTTCATAATACTAAATTTTTTTTTTTTGAAAACATATAATTATAGTACAATGTACCTGGACGTGACGACGACGTACATTATTAAGTATCTTTATAATGAATCTCTCACATTTTTCACATAATAAAAATTACATAACATTTTGAATTGAAAATACATACAATTATTATAGGTATTTATTTATTATTTTAAACATATACATTACCTTGTTTTTTTTTTTAGCTGTATGGCTAATTTAATTTACATACATCCAAATAAAATTTGTTTATAAAAATATTAGAAAACTAAACATATTATGTATGGTCAATAGATTTTTTTTTTTGTATTTTCTCAAATTTATAGAACTTTGACATTTTAAATTATTTATTTTTACCTTAAATAATTTTTTTAGATTTTTTAAAACTCTGTTTTTTTTTTCATATTTTTCTTCATTTTTAGTGTAATAGACAAAAAACAAAAAAATGACATCCGGAAAGAATATTTCAAGAACACAACAAATAAATGGACAAAAAGTTGTTAATAATGTTAAAGAAAAAAATTTAGATAAAAATTATAATAATAATAATAACAACAACAATAGTAATAATAATAATAAACAATGGAAAACAATGTCAATAAAAGAAAAATGTAAGCATATTTGGAATAATATTACTGTTGAACCAATGTTAGCTTGTTATATAATGCCAAGTGTACTTGCTAGTCTAGCAACACAAAATTTAAATTTGGAAAAAGCATGCCGTGTTAATATGGCATATGATAAAGATGTATGTGATGCATTAACCCGAAGAGAAACAGCTAATTATACAATGTAAGTATATGTATGCATTATTTCAATAATTATAATAAATAAACTTGTTTCCGATTTGTTTTAAGCTTAATTATTTTAATAAATCAACATCTTTATTACTGAGATGAGATTGTTTCAATGTAGAATGAGTATTATTTACTGTATGAGTCTGTATTTACGTGTGGGGCCTTCCTTGAGGAGGCGGAAACAACAGAGCACCATCTCTGCTGTTGCCCATGCTTTTCCAGGATAAGGCTGCGTACATGGAACTCTGATGTAATGAGAATGGAAGATATCTGTTCTCAACCCCAAGACAAAATCCTCTCGTTTATTAGGAAAACGAGAAGATTTTACAAGAGACGGGGCGCTGAGTACAATGGACTCTTCTGTGTGAGTGCTGTGGATGCCTAATCGGCATCCCCCCACCCACACAAACAACAACAACAACATGTATGTATTTCATATGAATACGGAAGCAAGGGTTGGGAAAAATTAGGTAATCTTCATGAGTATTTTGCTTGAGGTTACATTGTTCATGGAATAAAAGTGAGTTCCAAAAAACATAATAATGAGTTTTTTAGTTTTCCGAAAAAAGGTGTATGTTTTCAAAATCGGTATTGGGAAATTTTTTCCATTTTATTATTTTCTAGAGCATATAAATTAAAAAAATATGTAGAATAAGCTGCTAGTATCCAAAGTCGGTCCAAGCCAGGTTGGCAGTTCTTGATCAAAAAATTTAGTGGTTCCCATCGCAGTTAAGACTGTAAATGCATATATGGCGGAAAATTAGTATTTAAAAACATAGTTTGACAGCTTGATTTAAAAGTAGACCCTGTTCCGAATTTTTGATTTATTATTATCGTACTTGTTTAAACAAGAATATATGTTTCCGATTAATATATGCAAAATAGGGTTGTCTATAAAAAATGCTTCCGTCATCAATATGAATTCCAAAGTAAGAATATGTTCGATAACATTATGGAATTTTATTTATTTACAGTTTAATTACTCATACTTGATTTTATTCCTTTAATATTTTTCATGAGTAAATTTTAAAATATGAAAAATATGTGAAATATCCAAAATTTACTGTATAAACAAGTGTTTCTTTTATTTATTTATTTTTTTCACATTAATTTTCATAAATGGTATTTTAGTTGATAATAATGAAAAGTTAGAATTTATTTGTTTTTTATTAATCATATTTTATTAGGAATAAATATACTTTAAAGTATAAATGTCACGTTTTTAGTAAACGTTGTATTTCTCAAAAAAAAAAAAAAAAAGTAAATTAGAAAAATTTATCGTATTATTTTGTTTCCCAGAATTTCTTAATTAAAATGTTAAACAACACGTGTAAAATAAGAACTTTTAAACACACATACTTATTTTGAGTATATGTCATTTGAATTTTTTTAAATTTATTACCTTCCAGTGTTTAATTTAACATAATAAACTTTCATATTTCATTTTTATGCTTTTTTTTTTTTTTCTTACTTGAAGTGAAGAGCAAGCTGTTCAACAATTGGTAGCTAAAATGGCTGGATGGAAAACAATTATCCAAAGTTTACTTCCGTGTCTTTTAATACTTTTTTGGGGTTCATGGAGTGATAGGTAATAGCAAAAATTAAAGATATACACACTCTAGTCAACAATTAGAATCATTTAAAAAGGATTTTTATTTTTAAAAAAAGGAATTAACTTTAATTTTATATTTGATTTTTGTCATATTTTAGACATGGACGACGAAAACCATGTATGTTAATACCTATTGTTGGTGAATTTTTAACATCTATAGGTTTAATATTATGTACATATTTTGAAAATGTCCGAATGGAAGTTGCTGGTGTTACAGAATCATTATTCCCAGGATTAACTGGCGGATGGTTTACAATGTTAATGGGTGTATTTAGTTATATTGCTGATGTTACAACAGAAGAAGAAAGAACATTAAGAATTGGTATTTTGAATTTATGCTTTTCACTTGGTGTACCAATTGGTATGGCATTTAGTGGGATATTATTGAAGTAAGTACAACAAAAAATTGTTTGTTTTTTAGTACTTTCTTGTAGAAAAGTGTGTATTTCTGCTTATCTTAAACTTATTACCTGGAGTTTGATATGAAAAATTATATTTGAATTAGTTTTTCTTTTTTAAGCATTCATGTTGAATATAATTTAGTTATAATTTATGTATAGAGCAAAATATCATATACTAATACACATTTTTTGGTTCCATTTCTTGTCCATCTGTTACAAAAAACGATGAGTACTTTTTCAATATCTATTATATATATTCAATATCATTTCTATGATATTAATTTATCTTTATCTATATTTTCTCTTTTTTTTATTTTTTTATTTTCATTTTTTGTTTGCTTTTTGATTATTATTTCGAAAGAGAAAAGAAAAACTTCAACATTTGCACGCAAATATTTAATATAATTGTGTGTAATTATTCAAAATGAATTCAATAAATTTTCCGATTTCATTATTTTTTGTTTGTTTTTTCTAATTCGTATTTAATTGTTATATTGATTAATGATGACACTTTTTTTTTCTAGAATATGCAAATTATATAGATAATAAGAACATGCTGTATTTTTTTTTTTTTTTTAAAAACAACATTTTAATCTATTTTTTTTTTAAATTTATTATAAATTTTAGAAAAATTGGATTTTATGGTGTATTTTCAATATCTACTGGATTTTATTTAGTTGCATTTTTTTATGGTTTATTTATTGTTAAAGAACCACAAAAGAAATTGAAACAACAAAATTGTAATGAAAAAAATTCAAATGAAATTAAAAAAAATGTATTATTAGATTTTTTTGATAAAAAACATGTTATGGAAACATTTAAAGTTGCATTTAAAAATGGTCCAAATCAAAGACGTTTACGTGTTATAACATTAATGATTGTTGTTATGGTTGTAATTGGACCGTTACATGGTAAGTTTTATGTATTTTAATTTGATAAATATTTATTTGGATTTTATTAAATACTTATAATTATAATACTTATAATTTTGTGTAATAAAAAATATTACAGGTGAAATGTCAGTTTTATATCTTTTCACAAGATATCGTTTCAATTGGAGTGAAGTTGAATTTAGTTTCTTTTCAACGTATGCAATGATTACTAATTTATGCGGTAAAAAATTTGAAAAAAAAATAAATAAAAATTTAAGTCTTTATTTTAATTTTTTTTTTAAATTGTATTTTTTTTTGTTTCATTTAGGTACTCTATTTTCTGTTGGTGTCCTTTCACATACATTTAAAATAGATGATGCATTAATTGGTGTAATATCAAGTGTGTCAAAAATTTTATCAAGTTTTGTTTATGCATTTGCAGCAACTGATTGGCAATTATATGTTGGTGCTATTGTTGAAATATTAAATGGCACATCATTTATAGCAATGAGATCGATTGCATCAAAATTAGTTAGTAAAGATGAATTAGGTAAAGTTAATTCCCTTTTCGGTGTTGCCGAAGCATTAGTACCATTAGTATATGCACCAATGTATACTAGTTTATATGCGTCAACATTGAATACATTACCAGGAGCATTCTTTTTACTTGGTGGTGGACTAACAGCACCCGCTGTTATTATATTCTTGTAAGTTTGGAAGAAAACGAAAAAAAAAATATATTTTTTTTTTAAAATTAAAAATTAATTTCAAATTTATTATTTTTTTTTTCTAAGGTGGATGTATAAAATGCATCGAAGAGATCGTAGGGATGCTGCATTAAATGAAAATGATAAGTCACTTGAAAATGGTAATGGAAATAAAGAAAATGAATTAAATGTAGGAATAGGAAGTATACAAAATTCTTCAGATGTTATTAATAATGAAAAAATTATATTAAATAATGATGGAATTGATAATTTAGGATATGAAAAAGATACTATTAATGATAAAGTAACTGAAATTGTTAAAGAATTACCACCAGAATTACCAAGTTTAACTTTAGAACATTGCAAACTGTGATATTAATATAGATATTTAAATTTTTATTGTTTTTATTTGTTTATTATTATTATTTTTTTTTTCTTTTTAAATTTTTATTTCATTATTATTTTCAGAAAAAAAAAAATTTAGTATTATGTATTACTTTTTTTTTTCTTGTTGTTGCAAATTTATATGTACCTATATACCTGATAAATTCATATATTAAAAAAAAAAAAATTTTATTTGAAAACAAAAAAGCATCCCCCTTTTACTTTACTTTAATTTCCTATAACATTCTAAAAGGGATAAATATTGTACTACAAGGATGTTCCTATTTTCATTAATAAGTTTTCATTGCTTTAAGGAAAACAAACACAAAAGTTGTTCAAATTGATTTTAATAAAATATTATACTTATTACTTATCCATTTTTTGTTTTTGTTACTGATTGCTGTTATTGGTTTTTTTTTTCTTTCTAAATTGTACATCGATTATAATAAATATCAAACTTTTATCTTATATCTATATTCTATTACATCTTGCATTTATTTTTGTATGAAATTTTTATTAATATTTTTTCTTGTTGTTATATTTCTGTTCCATATACTCATTAAAGTATATAGTATATATAATATGATACATACGTACCTACTTCTATATTTTTTTTCTGTTCTAGCGTGTTTTTATTTTCGCAACAATATAATAATATAACAATAGAACAAATTTAAGTTCTTCTTCAAATTATTTTATTACAATAAAGAATCAACAATAAAAAAAAAAATATCATGACACCAAAAAAAGACGAAAAAAAAAAAGCTCCTATATACATAAGTATAATACCACCCATAACACCCATTATCTCGTTATTGTTTTGGTATCCATGAATGGCATGACAATTGGTATACTATATATATTTTCTATATAACATCAATTACAGCAACAACGACTACAACATCAGGAATTTTCTTTCTTTAGATAACGTTAGTGAAGAATATTAGCAACGTTTTTTTTTTCAGTCTTAATTTAACTTTACGTTCTAACGGATGCAATAGACGGACAATTATTTTAAGTTAATCTAAATTCACATTTTACATACATATTTCATTTTATTATTATTCTTTTGAATTGAATTATGTAATTGAATAAAAATTTTAAAAAAATAAATAAATAAATAAAATTTAATTTAATTTTATTGTAACGATTTAACTTTATAAATCGTGAAAGAAAAAAAAACAAACACAATTGATAAATAAAAAAAAAAGAAAAGTAAAGAACAAAATTGTGAATTTAATTTAAAAATAGAACATAAACAATTTTTCTGAATAAAGTGAGTGTGAAAATATTTAATTTGTTGAGGAAAATCATTTTTAATATCATTCATTTATCAAAAGGTGATAAATTTATATGTATGTGATTTTTTTATATTAAAAAAAAACACACACACTAAATTATAGGATAGCATTTAAGAACAGGTGGTGTTGTTTGATTTTTAAATATATGATAAAAACATTTAAAAAAACAAACTACAAGAAATTTTATTGGGAAGAAAATATACGATCCTGAATTATTTTTTACGATATTTATAATAACTAATACACAAATTGTTACAAAATATTTTTAAAAAAATATTCAAATTTGATTTCGTTAGAAGAGAAAAAAATACTGTTTTTATATTTCACAAGAATCTGAATTAGATATAAACCTTATATATTTTAGATAATCCCAAGGATGTAACTGTAATTTAAGATACAATTTTTTTTCTTTTCCTAAGCTCGTTAATCCCATAAAGTATGTACATATGTATCTAAGAGATAAATAAAATACTTTTAAACAGAATTTTTAATGTAAATTTAAAATATCTTCTTTTTTTTGCAAAAACTCACTACATATACATAGGTAGGTGTATACATACATACGTATATGTATATTTTACACACAAAGAAAGAAAAAGTTTATTTTTTAGTAATTTTATGTAATTTTTCTTTTAAGTATTATTTAAAAAATTCAATAGTTTTTTGTAAAATCTAAATGAGGAGTAAAGTTTATTAAAAAAATATTAGTCCTTAATGAAAATAAAATTCCCGCTAATGAGTAAAAAGTTAAAAATAAATTTTTTAATATATTACAAATTACATGAAATTAGATCTATAGATACTTCAGATTATGATTTTTAATCCATAGAAAAACAAATAAAATGCTCTTCTATGTATAATAAAATTTACTTTCTAATTCAATTTTCTCTGGAAAATTAACAAAATCCAAATATTTTTTTCCCCCATAAAAGTCAACATTAAAATAATTACCTAAAGTTTGTAAAAGTTCATATTTTTATTTTTCTTATAAAACCAGAAAATTACACTTGCTGAAAATTATAAATTATGGACCAAGTTACATATATAGTAGTTGTTAAAATAATCATATATTATCCTTTATAATCTTACACAATATTTCACAAAAAATATTTCACAACGGTATTCTTTCACCATTATGTCCTTATTGCGTCGCAATTTACACTTTCATAAAAAAAAGAAGATTTTACGATAAAGAAAAGTGAAAAATCTACAAGATATGTACTATAATATTAATTTATAGCTGTGAAGATACAATGTTAAAAGTACATACATAATATATGTTATATACTTTGTATTGTACATACTTTGAAAATAAATTTCCTCAAACACAGAATATTACTTTTTGGTATATCATTTTTAATCAATGATAAGATTCTCTTTTAAAAAAAAAAAGTTATTCTACTGGAAAAAACTGAAACATCTTCTTTTTTTTTCTTACCTTTACCATTTTCCTGTTCTAAGAAAACTGTATACAAGATTAACATTAATTGAGATAATAAAAAAAACAATATTCATTATTAATTCACAACGTAAACTCAATAAAATATCTTTGCTACGTAGAAAAATAAACTTTGAATTTAATCACTAAGGCCTTGACTATAAAAGGATAATTATAATTAATGTCTTTAAATAGCCTTTTTTTTATTTAAGGAGCAATTATATGCTTCTATGAGTTTTCGAATATTATTTCTTTTTTAAATAAAAGTTAATAAAAAAATGTAATTAAAAAAATATACATAGGATACTTTTTCCTTTTCAAATTTTATTTTTAATTAATTGATTAGAAAACCGTATTTAATTTCCAACAAAATTTATTTATTTTTTTTTAATATTTTTTTTTTTGTATCATGTTACACGAAAATTCATCTTATAATTAAAGTTTGGATATTATTTTGTTTGAACTCAATAAATAACAAAAATTAAATTTCTTAAGAGAACCCCTCAATAAAACCTTAAATGTAAAATAAGACACATACTCAAGGGCAAAAGCGTAAAAGATATTCATTCATTTTTTTATTTTTAAATTTAATTGGAATTTCTAAAATGTAGCGAAAAGAATGGTAAAATTTGATATTTTTCATAATTTTTTTCCCCCATATTGATAAATTTCTTTCTACAAAGTATTTAAATATACTAATAGAACAAATATACCTACCACATACATATGTATACGAAGACATACAGCGAATATCCAGTATATGAAAAAATTTATTATTTCATCACCACAGGAATTCTTTTAGAATATTTGTAATGTAGAATAAATATTTCGTCTACGCAATTTATTATTTGTTTATGGAATAATAATCCGCAAATTTTTTATTCAATTATTTGTTAATTTTTGTTTTTCTTTTCTCTTAATTTTTACTGTTGCTGTTGTTTTTTGTGTTATATTAAATTTAATAAAATGCTATTGAAAACATATGTCGTTTGCAAAGTGAAAGCCACAGGCAGTGAAAGATTTTTTAAATAATTTTTTAGATGTAAACAAATAAATTAAATTTCAATTATAATTTAATTTTTATTCCAAGTAATAATAGAAAAATACAATAGAAAACATAAGAAAAATAAATAAACAATAAAAATTTGGTCAATATGGGCATAAATAAACAGATAAAAGATGAGTGATTTTATATACATATTGATGTATTTCTAATAACAGACATAAAGATTTTTAATTTGAAAAAAAAAACTGCTTTCATACATTTCGAGCTGCCATGATTAATTAATTAATTTAAGCCTTTTGGTCCTTTTTCTTCTCACTTTTATTTTTTAGTTATTTAAAACTTGACTAAATTGAACAGAATTTTGGAAAAATACTTTCCCTTCTCCCGTATTTCTTACAAAAGAAAGTTTCTAAGCATTAATTCAGATTTGTCAAAAAATAACTAAATATACTAAAAAATATATATATATACCTACATAAGTATTTGCAAAAGCCTTTCGAAAGCCTTTATTAAAGTTTACTGAGCGGGTTTGCCCATCAGAGAACCTATGTTGCAGAAAACGTACATATGTGCAAAACTTCGTATAAGGCTTCTGTTGTAAACTTTAAGGAGCTCTTGCCAATAATTTCGAATATGTAATTTTCGTAAATTTGAAAATAATTTTTCGAAATTTCAGAAATTTATCTTTTAAAAAAAAATTTAAAAAATTAGTACTTATTTTGTAAAACTTCGAAGAAAATTTTCTTCAAAGACTTAAAGTGCAAAAAAGAAAACAAAATGCAGGGTTAGCTTAACTGTGAAAAACATAAATCACCTTCTACGGTTTTTTTTTGCTTTTTAAAATAATGTTTTACAATTTCTAACACATGTCAAGCTTTTAATTCTTTTTTTTTTCCTTTCAAATTAGAAGTACATAATTGTGTTTTATTTTTTTACAACTCTTTCTGCACATCATAAATAAAAAAGTGTTGTTTAAAAGTGTAACTATACTTGTCAGTAAAATATACTCAAACTCACATATTACTTTATGTTCTTTAATACTTTTTTTTATATTTATTTTTATTATTTTTCTTAAATGTCATCTTTTTATAAATTATGATCATAATTTTAATATCTTATATCATTCTTTGAATTTTAAACAGATATAAAATGGTTTAGGTGCACATTGAATACACCTTATACAGAAAAGATATTTAGATTTTAAAATTCATGATGCACAGTTACAGTTTTAAAGTTGCACATAAAAAAATTTTATGATTGACAAAATTACTGTGACACTCTTGAAATGGTGTTAATGTTATTCATGTACAATACAAATAAAAAGTACATATAGGTACACAAGATAAGGTAATAAAAATTTATGAACATTCGTGAATACACTCTCTCATATGAAAATTTAATTTTTTATATAACACTTTCATTTTTGATAAATGATTTCATTAAATTACAAGATAGATAAATATTTAACCCTTTCATAGCCAAAGGCTTCCGTATAGTCCTTTTTATACTTCTCTATTTTTAGATTAAATTCCACTAAAGCCTACATTAAAAAAATATATCTATTACACATTCAATTACTCTGTTGATACAAGAAATGGAGTCCTATTAAGCATGTAGAAACTTTCTTGTAACAATTCGATTCAAGAAGCTTTAAACTCTGATAGCGCCCATATATGTATATGAGTTTTGTTCAGTATACAAAAGGGGTTAATGTTTGTACTTTGAAATATTTTCTTTTATAAACATAATTTGATTATGTACCAAGATATTATTTTGATTAATATATATGGAAAATTTTCATTCTAATTAAATTTCAGAGATATTAAATTTTTACAACAAGAAAAGTTTATTTAAAAATTTTTCGACAAAATGTATGGAATGTTATTGGAAAGTGTTCAACACTTTGTTCAAGTAAGTGAAAAATTCTGTTTGGTTTTTTTTTTTTTTTAATTAAGTTACGAAACTATTTTTTCTTGTTTTTTTACTTTTTTTCCCCCCTAAAATATTTTATAGACTGAATTTGGTGAACAAGTGTGGATTAAAGCATTGCAAACAGCAGATTGTAGTTATATGACATTTAAAACTCATCAGGTATTATTTTTTCTTTTTTAAAAAAATTATTTTATTCTAAATTAATTTTCTGTATCAATTTAACTGTCATTTTTAAAGATATATCCTGACAGTTTAATGCCAGATTTAGCTGCTGCTTTATCAGCACTCACTGGAAAACCATTTGATTATTTTATGAAATTTTTTGGAGAATGTTTTGTACGATTTTTCAGTAATTTTGGGTAATTAAGTACTATAGATTTTTTCTATTCTCTTTTTTTTATTTTTTACTTTATTTATTAAGCTATATTGAAATTAAAATACTTATTATCTTATCATATTTTATGATTGACACGTAATAATTTCGTGTTTGTTTTTATAGATATGATAGAATTATAAAAGCAACAGGACGTTATTTTTGTGATTTTCTACAATCAGTTGATAATCTTCATTTACAAATGCGTTTTACATATCCAAAAATGAAAAGTCCATCAATGCAATTGATTCAAGTTGATGAAAATGGTGCTATATTGATTTATAGAAGTAATAGAACAGGATTTTCACGTTATTTAATGGGACAATGTTATGAAATAGCACGTTCATTTTATAATTTAGATTTAAAAATTAGTATATTAGAAAGTCGTAATGATAATGTTAGTGGTACAGCTGGTCCAATACAATTTACTGGAACATCAAAAGCTGTTTTTGTTAAATATCGTTTGGATTTTGATAATCGAGATTATGTGAGTCATTTATTCCATATAATTTTTTAATTTGAAAATAATTAAAAAAAAAAATGTATTTTCCAGATGCAACGACGTGTTTATGTTGAAGTACATCCATCACAACATCATATGAAAAATGTTGATGTTAAAGTTTTATTAGAACTTTTTCCATTTGGGTTTTTACTTAATCGTAACATGTGTGTTGTACAAGTAGGAGAAAAAGTACGTATTCAAAATCTTCAATTTAAAATTAGAAAATTTTTAATGTTTTTAATTTTTTCGTTTAATTAACAAAAAAAAAAAAAAAAAAGATAATTGAAACCACGGTCAATGTTAGAAATACAAAACCTATTATAGGATCATTTTTAACAGACCATTTTAAAATTCGTCGTCCGAGAGGCTTACAAGTTTGTTGGGAGACAATGTTTCAAATGCATTTCGTTATGTTTGAAATTGAATTGGTAAGGGGATTAAAACCGTCAGCTATAGCTGCTGCAGCAATTGCAGCAGCAGAAGCTGCAGCGAATGATGAAACAAATCAAGATCAAGAAGATGTTAGTGATACCAAAGAGACAGAAGATAATTTAACTGTAGAAGCTCGAAAAGACAGACTCGGATCACAGGGTTTAAGAAATATTTTACTAAAAGGACAAATGTATTATCTAGAAGAAGTGGATGCTTTGATGTTCTTATGTTGCCCTGTGTAAGATATTTTCATATATTCTAACATAACATATCCTAAATAATGGATTTGTTTTATTTTGTTTTGCTATTTATTTTGTAGTATCAACAATTTGGAAGAACTACATAATTTAGGATTATTTTTAAATGATCTAAATGCTCATGGATTAAGCAGAGAAATGGTATTGGCTGGTTGGCAGCATTTTTCACGACTTGAAATTATGTTTGAAAAAGAAGAACAGAGAACTGATGAATTAGCAAAATCATTAGAATTAGCTGATTCATGGAAAAATAAAGGTGATGAATTATTATATTCTATGATACCAAAACCAGTTGCAGAACGTTTAAGAACGGGCTGTGATCCCGTAGATACATGTGAAAGTTTTGAAGATGTATCTGTTTTATTTGGTGAATTAATGGTAATTTTTTTTTAAATTTTTATTCTTTAAATTTTTCTTAATAAGAAATTATGTAATTTGTATTTTATGTATTCTTGTACTTTTAGAATGAAGCTTATTCAGATGTAAGTTTACAAGATGCTATGCAAGCTGTAACAACATTAAATACAGTATTTTCAGCATTTGATGAAGAAATTATTACACCTTTAGTGTATAAAGTTGAAACTGTTGGTCAGGTATATATATTCATTTAAATATCATATTATTTTTAGTTTTATTTACTATAATATCAAATATTATTCAAAGGTTTATATGGCTGTAAGTGGTGCTCCTGATAAAAATCCTCTTCATGCAGAACATGCAACAGATCTTGGTTTGAAAATTATTAGACGTATAAAAGCATTAAAATTACCTGGAGTTTCTATAAAAATTGGTAAAAATATTAAATTTGGAAACTATAAAAAGGATTTATTTCTATACACTTAAATTTATAATTTTTTTTTGTTTTTAAGGTGTACATTCTGGGCCAGTTGTAGCTGGTGTTGTTGGTCTCAAAGTACCACGTTATTGTCTTTTTGGTGATACTGTTAATACAGCATCACGTATGGAAAGTAGTGGTGAACCTTTCAGAATTCAAATATCAGGTATAACAGCTGAAAAAATAAAAGATAAAGGTTATATACTTGAACGAAGAGGATTTGTAACTGTGAAAGTAAATACATTTTAATTTTTTTTTTTTTCAACTGAATTATTAAATCACATTTTGTTTTCTGTTTTTTTTTTAAAAGGGAAAAGGTGAAATGGAAACATTCTGGGTAAATGGTGGACCAGGTGTTGAAGAACTTTAAGGATTGAAATTAAAGGAGAAAATAAATTAAATTTTTTAAATATTATATTTAAATTTGCATTTATTTGGTTAAAAGTCACAAATTTATCTTATTCACATTTTTAGTAAAAGAATAAAATCATTAAATAATTATATTTAGATATATACGTAGGTATGTACACACAAAATTGTTCACATTAATGAAAAATAAAGTTTTAAATAACCGTAGAAAAAAAAACATGATTTTATTTTTAAATCGTTAATAATTTTTTTTTTCTTCAATTATTCAATCAATTGTTTTATGTTACATAATAATTTAAAAAACACGCAATTAATTTTATTAAAACTGTTTTATTTACAACCCATCAGGAATTCCAAAAAATATATCATTTAACAAAAAGACCATAAATCTTTAAAATTAAAAATAGTTTACCTCTTATCAAAATAAAATCAGTTGATTAAATTGTTATCCATTTTCCGTATTTAAAATTTTACGTTAAAAATACAATCTCTTACAATCTAACAATAATTTTATTTATTTTTTTTTCCAGTAAAAAGTATGTAAAAAGTACAAAAAAATATTTATTGGAAATTGTTTTTTTTATCAAAGCATAATGGCGCAAAAAAGAAAAATAAAAATTTAAATTTTGCAATCGTTACAAAAATAAATAATTTGTCTTGTACCTATTTCATTTCCGTTTGCTTGTTTAGTAATGCCATACATAAAAATTTCGTTTAAAAAGCGAAAAAGCTTTACACCATCGTGTTGTAAAACAAAAACAAAAATGGTAAAAAGGTTAAAAAAATATCAGAAATGTCAACAAAGCACAAAAAAAAATAAAAAATAAAAATAAAGTGACAGCTGAATTTGACACCTATCCTTCCTTCATTCTTTTTTTTTGTCTCGGTTGTCGGATGTTAAATTTTTTCTTGTGGTGTTCTTAAAAAACGTGAAAAAGTGAAAAGAATATTTTGAATGTTTAAAAATAGAAAAGCACATTTTAAAGTGATTTCAAAATAAATAATAATAAATATTTAGTATATTTAATAAAAATAAAATATGCCAAAGTTTTATAAAATTGAAATAAATAAAACAGAATGGGAAGTACCAGATCGATATCAAGAATTAACACCTGTGGGCTCTGGTGCATATGGTCAGGTTTGGTAGGTTCTGTTATTACTTGCATGATCAATTATTATTGATGATGTGTGAAAAAAAAATAAATCAAGATCATTATAAATCACCATTTAAATATCTATTTATTCTGTTTAGCTAATATAATAGTAGATCTTTTGTTTTGTTGTTGCTTTTAATTAAAGTTTGTATACACACATAGGTGTAGATTTTCATTTTACCTATATTTTGAATACAAGTAAAAGTAAATCATGTGATGATTCATATTATGTGTATAACTAAAGTATGAATTGAAATACATAATTGTATATTATTAGCTTTTTTTTTTTTTGATTATCTAAAATATGTCTCCAATTTAGTTAATTCCACTTTATTTATTTACAAAAGTAGATATTATCATTTATCTTGATTTAGATAATTAATCAAATAAAAAAAAAAAACAAATAACAAATATGATTTATCATGAAGTTTTTTAATCAATTTTATTTTTTTTTTTTGTTTTTATATATAATATATTTTTTTAGATAACTTTTTGACTATATGAATAGTTTGTGCATAATAATACATTTTCCCTGTGAACGCACACCAAAAACGTAAAAAAAATAAATAAAATAAAACTGAGAATAAAGATTTAGTTTTTCACTGTGCATTTAAAAATGATTTTCAAGGGAAATTTAACTTAAAATAGAAATTTATTTTTATTTTTAACTTGCATTATTTTATTTTTATTTTGTTTCTTTTTTCATTTTAAATTTATTTGTTTTTTCAACTATTGAAATAGAAAAGTAAAAAGATACACTAACACATGTGAATCATGATTAGAAGAAAGAAAAAAAAAACTATAAATAAATTGAAAAATAATTATTTGTTAGATACCTATGTATTTTTTTTTTTTTTTTTTATTGAAAAAAGTATATTTAACTTTAAAAAGAAATTACATACATACATACCTAGATAAATTATTTTCTTTCTCTCATATTCCTGGAATAATGTATTTGGTGTAAATTTAAAAATAAAGTTTAGCGCGAAAACTAGAAAAAATTATGTATGATAGATACAGATACGTGATTATCTATTATAGATTTGTATAAATATATCTATTTTTTGATTAAAATTTTGTTGATTTTTAAATAATAAATTAAAAAGTATTTGATGTACTCGTAGTTAATTAGTTTAAATTAATTGCTGATTAATTTATTTAAAATTTGAAAAAAAGGTAAATTCTTCACTACCTACTTTTTCTATTTTATTTATTTTTTTTCTTTGTAGGAAAAGAAAAATTGTCAAGATGGAAAATCAAATAAATTTTCCTCGAATTTTTTTATTGGCTCCAATCTTTTTGTGCAATTATAAAGTACATGTATTGTCTTTATGTATAACTAATTAATATTGCAAGTTAAAAATTGTTTTTTCTCAATTTTTAAATCTTTCAGGTCTAATGAATGATTCGCACAGGAAACAATTATTTTTAATTTTGAGATAACTTAACAAGAAATTCATATATACATCCTATTTAATCAGATTATAATAATGTAAACAAAAATGTTTGTTGCTGAACGCTAATGCTGTGTATGAATATATTATAGTAATCTATACTTCTAAGTACCTACTACCTACCTCACCTTAAACAAGAAAAACATAAGCAGTTTATGAGAAATAAATTTTTTAATTTATTCAGATTTTTTTTTTTTTTAAAGAAATTCATTCATTTTATTAACACGTAAACTTAATTCATGATTTTGTTGAAAATTGCTCATATAAAATTAATCTATGAATTTATGATTTGTTTTGTCTTCCAAATCTTTGCTTAAAACACGTAATTTATTTTTAATAACAAAAAATTTTTAACAAAAAAACTAATTTGAATATTTAACAGATCTTTTATAAAAAAAAAATAACGTTTCTAATATAAGAGGGTCATGTGCAAAATTATTTGTTTATTGAAATCAATTAACAACACAGTTTTCTTTTTAATGATTTTCCTGTATCATTTGAATTTAAATTTTTAAAGCAACAGAAAGTTTTATAATGTTTATTATGAAAATTTCCTAAAAATAACACAAAACAATTTTGAACCTGTCATCCTTCATACATAATATGTTATATTATCTTTAATTAATTTAATTAAAGTTTAATTTTGAAATTCAAAAAAAAAAAAAAAAAATAATAATAATAATAAACATTCTAATCAATTATGTACATATATAATTATTATGAAACAGTTCAGCACTTGACACTCATCATAATATGAAGGTTGCTATAAAAAAATTAGCTAGACCATTTCAATCAGCTGTACATGCAAAACGTACATACAGAGAATTACGTATGTTAAAACATATGAATCATGAAAATGTTATAGGATTATTAGATGCATTCAGTCCAGGTGGTGATTTATTTGATAATTTTCATCAAGTTTATTTAGTAACACATTTAATGGGTGCTGATTTAAATAATATAATACGTACACAAAAATTATCAGATGATCATGTACAATTTTTGGTATATCAAATATTACGTGGATTAAAATATATTCATAGTGCTGGAATAATACACAGAGTATGTTTTTTTTAATATCCTTTTTTTTTTTGTTTTTTTAAATAAAAATAAAAATTAATTATTTATTTTGATTTTCTAAAGGATTTAAAACCATCAAATATTGCAGTAAATGAAGATTGTGAATTAAAAATTCTTGATTTTGGTTTAGCAAGACCAACAGAAAATGAAATGACTGGATATGTTGCAACAAGGTAAATAAAATTGAAATTACCAGTTATACTGTTGTTGTTATTGTATATTTTACAATTATCAAATATTTTTCTGTTTGTTTTGTAGATGGTATCGTGCTCCAGAAATTATGCTAAATTGGATGCATTATAATCAAACAGTTGATATTTGGTCAGTTGGTTGTATTATGGCAGAACTTCTTACTGGACGAACATTATTTCCTGGAACTGATCGTATCCTTTTTTTTTCAGAAAAAAAACTTATTTTATTCATTTTTAATCTAGTTTAGTGTGTTTTTATGTCTTTTTAAAGTTTCATAACATCCAAAAAAATTGAATCAGAGAAAACACTTTTAACGTAAGTGTAATAACAAAAATCCAATGGAATTGGAATTTACATACATATGTATATGTATCTTGAAAATTTCTAAAAAAAAAACGATCAAGAACTTTCTCTCAATTTAAAAAAGGATGTTCGGTATTAATTTTTAAAATTGAAAAATTTTCTCACAGTGATTACAGTTACAGTCAATTCCGAAATAGGATTCAAATTTATAGAAAAACAAAATTAATTCTTATTTGCACGATTTACGAAGGAAAAACAAAAATAATTAGAAATCTATTTTGTTTTTTCATGAGAAAAAAAAAATATAATTATTGTTGTAATTAATGGAATTTTGCACGTAATTTTTATTTTTTTTTATAGTTAAAATTTTTTACTTTCTCATGATTTTTATTATTTTTTCATTAGTTTTTTTTTTTTTTAGATTTTTTTTTATCATCAAATTACATTTTAAGCAATTTATCTAAATTTTGTCTTATATTGCATGTAATTTTATACCTTAGTTAAATTTATTATCACTTTCTATCTGTCTTTCGATGATAAAAAAAAAAAATTGATTAATTAGACATTCATCAATTGAATTTAATTATGGAAATATTGGGAACACCAACTGATGATTTTATGATGAAAATATCATCAGAAAGTGTAAGTTATTTTTTTAATTTTATTTATTACATTTAGTTTGATTAGTAAAATATTATGTTGTTGTTTTCTTTTTCTTATTTATTTGATTTTAATTTTTTTAAAATGATATTTAATTAAGATTATAAATTTGAAAGAAAAAAATTACTCAATTACATTTGTTTCTTTCCATTATCGCATCGCATATAATTAAAAATGCAACAGAAATGAAAAAAAAAAATAAACATCAGTAAATTACTTGATTTTTGAATGAATCGGATTGAGTGGTTAAAAATGAGCTTTCCTATTTCTAATAAATTTCGAATTAAAGAAAAAAAAAAGAAAAAATTACATTGCGATAATTTTCCATCGTTTTCGTTAGTTTTGGTTAACCAACATTCGTTGTTAAATTTAAATAGTCTGGATCGGTTGTAGATTTCAGGAAATCCGACAAGATCGTTCTATAAAGCATCATGAATATAATAAAATTAATAAAATTTAAAAAAAGTTACATATAAAGCTCCTTTTGGACCACCACTTTTACATTACCTGATTGTTTTATTTTTTTATTTTTTAATTTGTAATAAAATTGTGTTTGCTTTGCTTTTGCTAATATTTCTTTTTAATTTTTTTCTCTGTATTTTATTTTTGTGTAGTCTGCATATACCTACTGTTTGTTTTTCTCTATTTTTGATTTTTTGTTATAAGTTTTTTTTTTTTTAAAAACACAAAAAAAAAGAAAGAAAATAAGTCAACCTTAACTTTTTAACAAATATTAAAAAAAAAAAAATAATACATAATTGAAAATGTGAAATGATGATGTGTTTTTCTGAATATTTATTTTGCTATTATTCACAACAACAAAAAATAATAATTAAAATAGATCTTGATCATTTAACAAGAATACTTGTATTATGTGGTACACCTGATCCAGAATTAATGAATAAAATAACAAGTGAAGAGGTGGGTAAATTGGAAATATGTAATTTATATATAATTTTTTTTTTTTTTAAAACAAAAAGTAATTGCAAGAATAATTGATAAATTGAATGTGAAAAGTATAATAGAAAAAAAAAACTTAATGATTATTGTTTTAATTAATCACTTTAGAATTTTTAAAATAGATTTTTTTTTTTTTTTTCAATTTGATTCTCGTTAAGTTTGCATGTTAAATTTTTTTTTATATAACAATTTCCTTTTATTTTATTTTTTATGGGCTAATTTCTTTCTTGTGTGTTTACAAATAAATTAAGTTATTTTAAGAAATGTTTAATATATTTTTGTAACAGGATGTTTCTGTTAGTTTTGTAAAATTCTCTAAAGTTACTTTATTTAGATGACATTTTTTTGTAAATTCTTAGTAAAAAACGAAGTATAAAGAATGTAATACATTTTTTTTGTTCATTAAATTGCTTCAGGTATCAGAGATTTTTTTAAAATAATAAGAACGTCCTGCATGTTTTTTTTTTTTTTTTTTTTTTAAAAATCAAGTTAAAGCAGAACGATAGCATTGCAAATGTAACAAAAACAACAACAAAAAAACATGAAAATTATCAAAAAAATATAAAATATGTACCTACTCGTAATTTTTAAATTTTTCATTGAAATGTGATCCCGTATTTTTCTATCTGTACATTTTGTTACTTTCATTTTGTGTTAGTCTTTAATGGTTATAATGTGTATTTTGTTTATCATTACATCATTTTATAATGTCTTTAAATAATCTTTAAACAAAGTACGTTGTGTTCTATAATTTTGTTAAAAAGAAAGAAAAACCAATTGAGAAATTTTTGTTTCCTACAACTAAAGATCCAGCAATGACAATGTTATCGTGATTCTGCTTTTAAATTTTTGTTAAAAAAAACAAAATAAAACAAATTTTTTCTTAATTTTATTATTATTTTTCCTATCATAATTTCAGGCACGAAATTATATAAAATCTTTACCAGTTATGAAAAAACGAAATTTTCGTGATGTATTCAAAGGAGCAAATCCATTGGCTATTGATTTATTAGAGAAAATGCTTGAACTTGATTCAGAAAAAAGAATAACAGCTGAACAAGCTTTAGCACACAAGTAAGAATTTATTTTTAAATTTATAATAAAATATGTTTTTTTCCTAATGTTTTTTTTAAAATTTTTTTTTGTTTTTTTTGTAATTTACTACTTAAGATACATGGAACGTTATGCTGATCCAAATGATGAACCAATATCAGCACCATACGATCAAACATTTGAATCAATGGATGTACCTGTAGAAAAATGGAAAGAACTTGTTTTTAAAGAAGTTAAAAATTTTATACCACATCCAAATCTTTTCCCTCAGGATCTTCAACAATAAATTATCTTAAGAAATTAAAAAACAAATAATTTTAATTTTCACTTTAAAAAAAAAAATTCATCCTTTTTGTTAACAAATTATCATACATAAGTAAAAATTCATTTAAATTAGCTAACTTTAAAATGAAAGGACAATCGAAAAATATGAAAAAATTAGTTTTTAGAGGTGCCATTTGTATTAAATTAGCATATTTCTTATCGATTTTCTCTTATTTTTTTTGTTTGTTTAAATTTTTCACTTGTGTATGATAAACAAATTATTTTTTTAATTAGGTGCTAACAAAAAAACAAAAAAAAAACCATTGGAAACTAAAAAGAAAAAAAAACAAACAACAAAAATAAAAAAACATCCTTTTTTTCCATACCTAATTTTATATGATAAGATTAACGAGTTGTAAGCAAGAAAAAAAATCGAAAAAAAATAATTAAATTAAATTAAAAAATTCTTTTTTATCTAAACAAAAAATTTGTTTAATTTACGTAATGTCACGGTAAATTATCTTTTTGTATATGTAAATCAATTGTTGTCCACATTTGTAAAGTACATATTATGTTCAAATACGACTTTAATGTTGAAATTTGTTCAGACTATTTTTTTGAAGATTTGCTACAAAAACAAACTTTGAATCATAAAATTTTATTAATCAAGACTAAAATTATAGGACGAAACAGACGGTAAAATTCATCTTCATCTACAACTTTCTGTTTGACTCAAATATGTACAACTGAAGATTTCATGGTCACCGCATGTATCATAGGGCACTGGTCAATAGAAGATCACGTAGAGAAATTGGGTAGTGAGATCAATAAGAAAAAGACCCTCTTCTCCCATTCACTATTTCTGCAATTGTTTGGCATTTGCCAGAGCAAAGTTCCTTCAAGAACCATAGTGAAATAGCAAAATTCACGGATCAGAGACATGATACATTTCCTGAATGAAACAGGATGGCTATACATAAAAATGTCATATCGGTATGTCAAACGTTATTTCTTAAGGTTACCCTAGGTGTACCAACACCAACTAACCAACTCTCTCAGTGAAATAATTTCCTTTTTTTTTCCTTTTTGGATTTGGTTCAAATAAAAGACAAACGACATTTTTTTTATACAATTCAATTTATTAAAACCAAATATTATTAATATTTGCATATGTTTTTCACCCCATTTATAATATAATTACGGGTACATTTATTTATTTATTTTTTTTTTTGTTTTGTTTATTTTCATTTACAAATAAAAACATGATTATTATTTTATTGATTTATCCACTTATAAATTTTTTTTTTGTTTTTTCTTTTTTTTTTTTTACACAGAAAAATTTAACGTTTACTTATTTTTTTTTTTGTTATTTATTATTTTTTTTGTTTTCTTAAATTTTTATTTTTATATATTTTATAAATATAATGTTAACATGAAATCGAGTAATTATTAACTCTTTATTTTTTTTTTATTCCAACTTTTCATTTTTTTTTCTATTCAATTATTACCCTATATAAATTTCTTATATTTTTTTTTCTCATACATAATATATATTTTTGTTTTTTTTTTTAGTTATGCGCAATCCTTTTGACATAAGATCCTTGATACATAAAATTTTTTTTCTTCAATATTTTTGTTTTTGTTTTTTTTTTTGTATTTTATTATAAAGATTATGTTATTTGTTTTTATTATTATTATTTTTTTTTTTTGTGTCTAACATTGCAAATTTTATAAAACTCTACAGTTTTTTTTTCTCTTCATCATTATATATTTTCTATTTTTTGCTTAATTTCATCTAAAACAACAACAAAAAATTCATATTTTTTTTTTTTTTTTTGATTTTTTTTCACGTTTTTTTTTCTATACAACAATTTATCAATGAGATATTCCCAAACAACTGGCGTTTTATTATTTTAAATATTTTATTATTATTTTTTTAGTGTTATGCATTTTATTTTAAATAATATTTTTTTACTTTTTTAAAATTTATTTTCGTATTATTTTTTAATTTGAATACACATGCCTACAAATATTCTTGTTTATTTTTTATTTATTTTTTTTTCAATTATTGAGTTTTATTCGCTTATTAACTAAATTTTTATTATTTTATCAATGTTAAATTCCTTTTTTATTTTAATTTTTCAATAATAATTGTTTTAAAACATTTTTATTCGTTTGAGCTTTTTTTTCTTTGTTTATTATTATTATTATTTTTTTTTATTAATTTCATGAATATTTTTTATATTTATCGTATATGTATATAAATTTTTTTTTTATTTTACCTTTATTTTTTGTCTTGTTTTTTTTTTTTAATTTTATTTTTAATTAAAAAATTACGTGCTCTATGAAACCAATAATCATTTCGTTTACAAATATTCCTTATGATGTATGAAAATTATTTTTTTTCATTAATGTTTTTTCTGAATTTTTGTTTGTTTGCTTTAAAAATCTTTTTTTTGTCAAAACTTTTACTTTTTTTTTTTTCTAAATTCATTAATTTTTTAATGTTATACCTATATATTTTTTTTTTTTGCAAATTTTTTTCTTTTAGAAAATTCATTTTTTAAAAAATTGTATTTTTGTTTTATAGAAAAATGAACCAATTTGAGAAATTTGGAAGAGAAAAAAAAATATTGAAAATAATTATTGTTCTCGAGAATCTAGATGAGTACCTATATTTTTTAAAATTTGGAAAAAAATGCCGATAATAAATTGTTTTTTTTTTTTTGGATATATATTTTTATTGTTGTAGTTTGTTAGAAAAAATAAATGTTGAATCGGTTTTTTTAATGTGTGTAATAACGTGTTATAACTATTTTTGTTGTTGCCTGAATTAATATATGTATGTATTATTTTAAAGTTATCGTTATGAAATTTATTATTGTGTTGATTTTACGTTATTTTTCCGTTTTTTGTTTTTTTCAATGATTGATTTGCGTAATAATAATTTTTGTTTTCATGTATAGCATTTAAGTTTTATTTTATTATTAGTTTTGCATTTTGCTTTTTGTTTTTATTTTTTCAATTTTAATTGGAAAATAAGATTTTAGTACCGTTTATTTTATTTCAGAGAAAAAAATTTCTTTTTTTATTATTTGCGTTTATTTTGTTGTTTTCTTTATAAAATAGATTTTTTATTTTATATATATTATATAATATTATTTTTTTTTTATATTTAAAATGTATTCTTTTTTTTTTTTTCGATAAAAAATCTGGAAGATGCATTAATGATAGTCACTATTTGAATTACAAACTATTTATATGTTTTGATTTAAAAGTAAAATTTAAACAATAGCCAAAAAAGAAATAATAAGAAAATTACAATAATTCTGAAATAAAATCAAAATAATCAAAAAATGAAGAGATATTCTTTTGTCTTTTTTTTTCTTTTAAAATTTTACATAATTTAGTTATTGAAGAGATACTTTAAAGAGCCTTGAATGAAGAAAAAATGTTCATGAAAATGTTCATTTATTAATTTCATATAGGATAGTATCTTTGAGTATTATTTTTGTGGTAATCTTCATAATTTAAAGCTTCTAAAATCTAAACGGTATTTCTGATACTGATTTTTCTAATGAAAAAACTATAAAAATAATTAATTTTTATTTAATTTAAAAATTAAAAAGAAATTTTTTTCTTAAGTCGAAACCATGGTTTAAAAAACGGGCTTTTTATTTAGCAAAGTTATTTTGGTTTGGATATTAGACATAAACAAAAACAAAAAATATTGTTTATTGTTTGGACAAAACTTTTCTTGTAACATTTAATTGTTCTCTTCTTTATTCCAATGTTTTTCGAAGAACAAAAGATACCGTACATATATTTGTTTAGACTGAAACTTTGTCCTTGTACATGTATTAGAACAAAATATATCTAACAACTATTTAGTCTGTTGTTGCTAAGATCGGAGTCTTTAGTTGAAGCATTTGTTGAAGCACAAAACAATATCTCCTTTTTAAAATCAATTTTAAATTGAATTTAAAGACAGAATACCAAAAAAATAAAAACGTAAATTTTCTAAATATTTTTTTAAAAAATCTTTTTAAGAAAACAAATTAAGAAACATGCTAAAAAAAATAGAAAAACTTTAAAAATAAAAATACAAACATTCTATTAAAAATTTTTTATATGAAAATTCCTTCAGTTTAATTATTATTATTTTTTAAATTATTTTTTTTTCAAGTGTAATTTTATAATATTTTTAGCACTTCTTTGTTTTTTTCTTTTCTTCATTATTATCACCTATTTTCTATATAAATATTGTTTATAGACATTATATTTTAATTAATATTCATTAAAAATTTCTCATAGTTAATTATTATTATTATTTTTTTTTTTATGTAAATTCTATGTATTTTTCTCCATTTTTTTTTTAAATTTTTAATTTTTTAAATATAAAAACCAACAACAATTTTATTATTATTATTATTTAAAATTTTTTTTTTTTTGTTTATAAATTTAGTCGAATAGTTTTTATTTTGTTGACCTGTATACACTTATATCGAATATGTAACGTCTTTCATATCGTGAATAATTTCTTGATTATTTCATTTATGAATCCTTATCCTTTAGTCCTTAATCTTTCGTTCTTTGAAATATGTTACGTTTTCTCATATATTTTTGTTTTTTCATCGTTTTTATTTTATATCCTTATTTTCAGCAGAATAATTCATATATGCGATATTTTGTTTTGTTTTTTTTTGTTTAAAAATTTTTTCTATCACCTCTTTTCATTTTTACCTCTTTTTTACGTTTTTCGTTTTTAATTCTTTTCCAGTACGTATTTTTATTTTTTAAGACAATAAAAATTGTAAAACTTGTTTATTTTCTTCATATAATAGAATTCATTTGTTTTTTTGTTCTTTTTATCATAATTTTTATTACATTCATTTTGTTTATATAATTTTTTATGTGGGTATAATAATATGTATTTTATAATGCATAATAATCTCCTTTTTTTTTTTCTGGTTTTAAATTTATATATAGATGTATGTAGTATAAATTATTTTTTAAAATAATAAATTATAATTATACTTTTACCCATTTTTTAAAAATAAATTCATTACATTTTAATAGTATTGAAAAAATAAAATTTTTAATAATATTATTATTATTTTTATTAAAAAATTTAATATTTATAATATTATTCAGTAATTGTTAAACACTTTCACCATTAAGAGGATCATCATCATCATAATGTATATCATTTATATAAAGATTTGGAGTTTCATTATCATCATCATTTCCATTACCATCATTATCATCGTCATCATCATCATCATCGTCATCATCAATATCAATATCATTATCATTTAATATACCGACAATTGTACCACCAGAACCTGCTCCTGCAATACATATATGTGGTGGTGGAGGAACACTTGTTGGTGGCAGTGGTGCTGGTGGAATTGTTAATGTTCCGCTATTAATACCATGTAAACTACCAGATAAACTACCGCTTTGAAGATGTCGTCGACTGGAACTAAGACCTATTTTTTGTTTTGAGTAAAAATAAAAAAAAGAACTTTGAATTAACTTGTGTTGAAGAGACTTTTTTTTACAAAAAGCTATGAAATCTAAGCAAAAAAAATGTATTTTATTTGTAGTTTACATACTTCCTTTGAATTTTCCCATATTCAAAATTTCATTAAAATTAATTGAAAAACAAAAAGAATGTGTTCAAATAAAATTAAGCGAAAAATTGAACATAGTCAAAATTTAAAGTTATTTAGAAAAAAAAATAAGAACTTTCCCAAAGCTTTTTGAATTTAAAAGAGTTTCATTAAAATGATTATATAATTTTTCTGATTTTCTGTATATTAAAAAAAGTATCTTACCTGTGGCACTAGTCGTTGAATCATAATGTGCAGCATTTCTATGTAAACCTAATTGTCTACGACGCCTGCGTTTTCTTCTGTGATGACAAAGTATGCATAGGAGACAGGTTAGGAACAAGCCGCCGGCCGTACTGCAAATGATGAGAACGACGTGATCCTCTTTGGGAACCTCCATGGTACCTTATGTTGTTTTTTTATTTTTAAATTTTATTTTATAATGATTTACCAGATTCATAATTATAAATCAAAGGATGGATGTTGATGTTTGGTTTTGTTTGTTTTGAAACCGTTACATAAATCATATAGCATTAAAATTAATGAAAAGAAAAAACCAGAACAAAAAAAAAAAACGAAAGAAAAAAGAAAAAAAACAAAGGAATTATAAAGGATATTTAAAAATTATTTATATTTTTGTAAAATTATAAAATAATTTGAATTTCTTTTTTGTTTTTATATATATTTTGTATTTTTTTTTTTTTAAACAGGATAAATCAGTTACATCCAATTTTTTCTGATAACGGTCAATTTAAGTTTTAGGGAAAAGCAATTTTTGGTAGAATAGTTAATTTTTTTTTTTTGGACAAAAAGAAAAGGATGTAACTAAATACCTGTAAGATTTTTAACTACTAACTAATTTTTTTAAATTAAAGTCTATTTTATTATTATGATGACGTTTAATGATATATGATAATGTAGGTATGTGTGTTTTGTAATGTTTTTTTTTTATTATTTCGAATTTCAATGAAATTTTTTAAGTTTTATAAAAAACTTAATTTTATTTTTAAGCTTAGGTAATTGTCTTTGTTTTTCCAAAAATGAATTTTTTTTGTAAAATTTGTACTACAATTTGAAAAATATCCATGTCAAAAGATACTTTGCCAAAGGAAGATCTTAAATTTTAAAATTTAGATTATTGACTTTTTATGTTCTTTTCAATTTCTTTGAAATTCTGTTTTTAGTTTTTTTTAAGTTATGATTTGCATTTAATTTTTTTTTTTAAATTATGAAAATTTTAATCAGTCAAATAGATTAAATGTGGAAAAAAAAATATAGTGAATATTTTGTATTTGTAAATGTTATGAGATATTATATGAATGATTTCTTATATATGTATAATAGCGTTCATCTAAATTTTTTTTTATAACCAAAATGTGATTTTTTTTTATCTGTCAATTTAAAAGAAAAAAAAAACAAACAAAAATATCAAATATACTGGAAATATAATTATGCATAATTTAATTGCATATGTCATATATGGTATAGTATATTAAATATTGCATTCATACAATTATTATGTACATACATTTTATATTTGATGTGTTCACAATGGGGGAGGTAAATTTACATGTGTTGTTTATTTAATTCATATTGTATATCATGTACACTTGTATGTAAGAACATTTCTAGATTTTGTGTAATCATACTAAAATACGTGCGAATAATTCTCTCTATATGCACACCACAAAGTTTTTTTTTTTTTTTTTTTTTGTAATTAAATAAAAAAAAATATATCAATCATTTTTATATTTACAAAAATTAATCCATTTTTTTTGGCACTAAATTAGTGCAATTCTAATTAATTAAATTTGAATATTATCACGTATATCATAAACATTATTTTTCATATCGATTTGTTTGTTTTTCTTTTTCTTTTTTATTTATCAAATAAACAAAAAAAAATGATATCATTAATAAATTTTGTAATATTTTTATTGTCTAAAATATTTCTCATAAAATTTAATTTTTTTTTCTATTAGAAAAATTTGTTTCTGCTTTTTTTTAATAAAATTAAATTAATGTTATAAAAACCCAAATTTCACATACAAAAAAAGTGAAGAGTTACATATTTTGATTTTCTAAAAATTTGCGTTATTTTCTTTTTTTTTTACAAAAACAGGAAAACTAAAAACTTAATGCTTACAAACTGAAGAGTGTTATCACATAGTTTTTTAGAAGTATTATTTAAAAAAAATATACAGGGTGTTTCATAATCACAGATCAAAAACAGATTACGTTGTTGTTCTCGACAAAATATAAAAAAAAGAAACTATGTAACTATATACTGTTTGTTTCTTATTTCGATTCTTGCCCCTATTGATGATATTTTAGGCAGTATTACATTAATAGAACGTTAATAGAATGTGTTCGATAATCTTTCGAACTTTCATGGAACAAAGTAAAATAAGCTTCCAGTAAACACCTTTTTTTTCAAAAAGTTGTATAATATATTTTATTGAAAGCTCACCGATATTTTTATCTTTACGTTTTGTTTATGATACAGGTGAAATATGTATGTTTCTAATACCAGAACTATTATTTTTTTAATACAAAAATTTGGAAAAAGCAGCTATGAGCTAATATTGTTGCTACTGTGAATTCTACTTTTTTTCTTTTCTATCAAATAAAGCCATTAAAATGCAATGAATCGTTCTTGAAATAGTTTTGTCACAGAAAAACCTTAAAATAAAAATATGCGTTAATGAATTATATAAGTTCATTTTCAACGAAAACTATAACTTTAAGCCATAAGGGGTTTTTTTTTGTTGTTGCTCAAAATCAACTTTAATTCAATTTTATGCATATAACTCCTTTAATTAACTTTCAATTTTTGTGGAAAAAAATAATTAAGAGCGTTCAAAATTTAAGAAGTTTAACACTTTATCTACTAAGTTTTGTTTACTACGTGTGAGTGTGAGATTTTTTTGACTACAAAATTTCTGAAACTTTTTCATATGTACCACTTGTTCAGAATTTTTACTCAAAAAATGTTGCCAGTGAAAATTCGATTGATAAAATTGTTGTGTGCGTAAAAAATTAAAAAAAACAAACAGAAATTTACAGTAGGTAAAGTGTTAAAATGTAAAAGTACATTTTTTTATAATAAAATGATTAAGATTTTAAGAGCTCTTATTTATTTGAAGTCAAAAGAATAATATCATTAATTACCGAATTTTATGGCTTATTTACAAAAAAAAAAAAATTGATTAAAGCTACACATGTTTATAACAATTTCTAAACAAATATTTTCATTTTTTGTTTTGTTTACAATTTTTTTGACTGAATTTTATAAACAATAGAACATTTATAAAATATATCTAAGCATCTAAAATTTATAACGTAAATAAAAAGACAACACACAATAATTTATAAACTACATTAGCAAAAATTCTTATATAAATCATCTAAAAAAAAAAAAAAAATTTGTTTGACTAAATGTGTTTATTTATTAGTACATATATTATTTTTTGAATTTATAAGCATTTTTGAAAGACTCACATGTTTAATTTCATAATTTTTATTATAGAAATTGTAGGTAGTAGTTGTAGTTGTTGTAGTTGTTGTTGTTGTTACTTTTTTTTTTTAAATATTTTTGTTTTGATTTTATATTTCATTGGAATTTTTGTTTGGACTTATAATTTTCATGCACAAGATACTTTTTGTTTCTCAATTGTTTTTTTTTTTTTTTTGTAAATGTTTAAAGATTGTAATTGATTTTGAATAACTCAATAAATTAAAAAGTGCAAGTAAAAATAATTAAAAATGAAAAAAAAAACAAATTGACAAAGAAAAATAATAAAAGAGTTGAAAAAGATAACAAAATTAAGTAAAATTTCATGAACAAAAAAAAAAAAATGGACACAAAGTGAATGTTGAATGAAGATTTAAAAAAAAAAAGTAAATAAAAATTACACTGTGGGTTAATTAATAAATTAATTTAAAAAAAAAATAAAAAAGGAAGAAAATAACAACAACAAAAAAATTAAATTTAAAAAATCACGTTGTGTGCAATCACCCAAAACGCTATCACCAGGAGTTGAATTTTATTTGACAATAATAAGCCACTGCTGTTACCTGGTGGGCGTCCAAAAGTAGATGGTAGTAGAAGAACAAGAAAAAGTTAAATGAAAAATAAAAAGAAGAAGAAGAAAAAGAAGAAGAAGAAAAAAAACAGAGAAGAAGAAATATATCAGTAAAAAAGATAGAATAGATTTTAAAATTAAATGATTTAATGGAATAATTTTGTTTTTTCTTCAATGAGAAAATGTAAATTTTTTTTTTTTTTTTTAAAAATATCTTTTATGTTTTTTTTTGTTCTTATGAATGATATGAAATATATCGAATGAAAATTATTATGAATAAATGAATTATATGATTTTAAATAAAAATAAATCGAAAAAGGATAATAGAAAAAAATAATATATAAGAAATGAGAAAAAAAAATAAACAAACATACAATAACTTGATTTTTTTTTTTTGAATATAATGATGTTACTGTACTGTTGAAATTTTTTAAAATTAATTGTCCTTATGCTTATTTTTGTTGTTGTTAAATATTTCATAAAACTACTATTACCAAATTTTTTTTTTTTAAATAATTTTATCGAGAATTTGATATATTCGCATCGTTTGTTCTTAAACAAGGGGTTCATTCCAAAACTTAACTATAAACTTTTTGCGTTCTAAAACTCTGTAATTTAGTTAAAAATAACCATGTGAGCATGATTTTCTTCTGCTCCAGAATTATTTAAAGTTAACAACAGTCTTAACCATAATATATACGTATACTTAAGGTGCTCCTACACGATCTGGCAAATTGGCAGATATCTGCCCATTTTCGTGGTCAGATGCGTGTAATCATCATGGCAGATGAAGACAGATGTCTGTCCTTAAATCTGGCAGTCAAAAATTGCCCGAATATCTCATATCTGCCACAAGTGTAATCAGTCAGACAAACATCTGTCCATGAAAATGGACAGATATCTGCCAATTTGCCAGATCTTGTAGGAGCGGAGCACCATTAGTATGTTTAACTGAAACCATCGTTAAGCATTGGTTTGCAGTAAAAGGAAGGATCTTTCAGCATTACTATGATTAAACTTAAATTTTAACTGTAACAAGTTTTGAAACTCCCTCAAGCTTAGACATTTTATTTTTATTGAATATAATTTCTTTTAAATTTACTGTAAAATTAGTACTTTACCAGTTAAACTACCAAAGTAAAAAAATTATATTGTAGCTATCTAAATACATAGTACATATATTGACTAGAAATAATTATTATTATTAAAATGAAAAAAAGAATGAAAATTTTGAAAAATCTTCAAGTATTCGTAATTTATTGTAAGAAATTCAAAATTATAAAAAAATAATAATTTTTGACAGTATTAAACTTGAAACTTGTAAAAAATATAGTTACAAAATTTTATTTTTTTAATATTTAAAAGTCCACTAGAGTGAATTTAAAATTTATTTAAATGAATAATTGTCATGGCACAAAAAAAAACCTATCCTCAGATATTTTTTTTTTTTACTGAATTAATTTTCTGACATATTATACGTGAATACTCTAGTGTTTTTCATCGGAGTCATTTTTAATCCTGTAATTTTGTTCGTTGTTTTTAAAATTGCATACTATTATTTTTATTCTTTGAATATTTTTAGATTCGATTTTTAAATAAAAAAAAAAAAAAAAACAATTAGTTAATTATACACTATTAGATAACTAAAATTGCTAAGATTATAAAAAAGAAAAAGTTTCAAAATATTATTATAGTACCTATTTTTCCACATTCTCATGAAAATTATGAAGAAAAAGAAGATATTTATTTACAAAAATTTGTATGTTCTGATATTTTGTGAAAGTGTGTAGAGAATATATTATTGTAGTATGTAACAATTATAACTACTTATGTTGTATTTGTTACCTGTATATTTAATTTTTTATTATTAATTAAATCAAAAACAATAGAAAAAAAAGTAATTAAAAAAAATACTAGGAGTATGTTATACAACTAAGCTGAAAATTATTACATATCTAATTTTGTTTTTTTTTTTAAATATATATTTAGCTGTTGTTTTTTTCTATATAGTTTTTTTGATATTAAGATGTAAAATGTATATATAATTTTTGTGTTATAAATAGTATATGACCAATACAAAATATTCTGAAAATTGAAATTAAATTAAGATTGAAAGTGTAAAGAATATTGTTTTTAGTTTCTATTTTTTTTTCTTGATTAGTTTTAAAATGTTAAATATTTTTGGTATTTTGTTTTTGTTAATTTTATTTATTATAGTTCTTTATTATTTTTCATTTTTTTTTTTAAATTTAAACATTCATTGTTTTTACATTTGCATTAGCGTAAAATAATTTATTTAAGAATTTAAAAAAAATATTTTTTAATAAGAAAAAAAAATGTATAATAACAAAATAAGTGATGAAAATTTAAATAAATAATATAGTTAATAATCCACTCATTAAAAGCTTGTTTTTTTTCTTAAAAAAAATTTATTTCTAGAACTTTTAAAAAGTGTTAAAAAATTCTTGGAAAAAAAAAAACATATTTTTAAAACACAAGCCAATAATATAATAATATTAAAATTATATATAAATTTAAATTTTTTACATAGAAAAAAAGAAGAAAAAAAAAAAAGAAAGATTTAAACTAAAACTAATTAAAAACTAATAAGAAAATAATAAAATAAAAATGAACTGAACCGTTCGACTCACTCACGACTCACAGTGCAATTCATCGCTATCGTCACCCGGACCACAATTTTTGATCCCATCGCAGCGTAATTTGTCTGCTATACAATAACCTGAATTGCATTGAAAATGATAAGTTGACTCACAAAGTAATGTTATTGAAGATGGAGGACCAGGACCAGAATCTTGTATTTCAGTCCAAACAATTCGAAAACCCTATCATAAGAAGATTTTTAATAATTTTAAAATTAATAAATCATTGGTTTTTTTCTCTCTTCTAATATATGTACCTGTGAACCAATTGTTTTATCAGTTGTTGTGAAGCTAATTCTAACCGATTGTCCTTGTGATATATAATGCCAGCTATCAAGTAATCCTTTTTCACCACATAATTCAATCGGAGATGCTTCTGTTTCAAGATTCATCCATACACGAAGAACAGCAGCTGCACATCCTCGACCTAAACAGATAAAAACGAAAAAAAAATTACAGTTCATAAAAATCAGGAAAATCTAGATGGATTCATACAAACTATCTTGTTACATTTCATATTAAACTTACTAGCTGGTTCGCCTTCGATTGCAAAAAATTCAAAATGAACTGAAATTCTGTAACCAATTCGAGCAGTTATATACCAGTGACAGGCACTTGATGCTAGTCCTTTGCCTGGACCTTTATATTGTGCTGGATAACCAGGAGATGTGATAATACCAGAATCTTGTCCGGAATAATTACCACCACAATCTCCAAATTCAGATTTTGCAGCTTCAAATATATAACGAGCTTTGAAACCACTGGCAACATTTTCTTGATCAGTATGAAGCATTACTCGTAGACCAATGGATCCTTTTGGACTTTCGACTGGTCCAGGTGCTGTTAAATGACAATATCGTCCAAGAAAACGATCTGGACTATCCCTGTATATTACATACAATTCAACCCAGTCTTCAAAACATACACTAGCCCTTAAAAAGAAAAAAAACAAAAGCATTTTTTTATTTGACTAGAAACGTTTAATTACAGAAAATTACCCATATGCGCCCCCAGTCGCTGTTATGTTTTCGGCTTTAATTTTAAAATGATCAAAAACAACTGTGACTTGTTCATTTGGTGATGCTAAAAAAAGAAATGAACAATTCGTATCGGATGGATAATTTGAAGGATAACGTGGACTATTAAATTCGCCTTTTTTACGTGCTGTACTACGATAAGTAAAACTACATGAACCATCTGGAGCTGCTGTACCCGGTATTTTATATTCAGTTTCAAATGTATATTTTGCTTTAAAACCTCGTCCTTGTAATTCACCCGAACTGAAAACCATTGCTAAACGAGGTCCATCACTAACAACTGATGTTGTTTCATTACCGCATAATTCATAATCAAATTTATCATATGCATCAGCAGTTTCTTGACCTTTCAAATAAACTTTGAGATAGCCATCCGAACAGTTAGTTCTATGAAAAATCAAAGAAAAAGAAAAAAAAAGAAATTAAATTTTCTAACACATAAAAATCGAAAAGATATCTTACTCGCTCTTATCTTTATTTTCGACTTTAGGTATCTCAAAAATTGAAAATTCTAAACGAACTCGTTCTAGATGCTGTGCATCTTGCATTCCATATATAAAATATCTAAGAAATTGAAAGAAAAAACACATTAAACAAATTTCAGTAGCGTAATGAAAGAGCCTATCATTTGTTTGATTTATTATTCTTACCTACAAACTGTTTTTGGTATATACGGATAAGGATAATTTGGAGAAAAAACATGCCCTGTTGATTCTTTTTTCGATAAAATTTTTTGATCACATTCTGAGCCACGTATGTGAATGCCATCATTTTGTCCTATTTTTTTTTTTTTTTTTGTTATGAAGAAATCAAAAATATAAATAAGTATGAAGTTTTCAATTAATTTAAATAGCTAACTAAATATAAACTTACGTATAAAATCTAATTTAACAAAACTTTCGCTAAATTCATAAATTCCTTTAAAGCCACGATTTTGTGTATTTGCCGTTCTTGGTAATGTAAAAAAATGAACAAATAGACTCGATTCACTGGAATATAAAACTAAATTTCTCTGTTGACCGCAATATGTACCGATTAACGCTGATGAATTATCTGGACCATCATAAACCTTAACGTAATCAAATGGGCAACTAAAATTTTGTGGAAGGAAATATGTAAAATAAAAAAAAATAAAAAAGATTTTAGTACCAAAAACAAAAAACTTCCAAAGGATATATTTTCAACAATATTTAGAACTACGTTCTCTTAGAATATTTAACTTACTGTGGTCCACCAAAAAATAGATCAAAATCTCGAAATTCTAATCTAACTCTTTGATTCGATTCACCGAGAAATTGATATGTACATGACATATCTTTTGGATAGGCACCTGGATAAGTTGGTGATATTAAAGCACCAGTTTTATTAATACTCATACTAGGAGTAATCGTATAGGAACATGGTGATCCAGCAATTGGTATACCAATTTCATATTCCGCTAATATTACAAGAAAAATAAAATTATAATAAGAAAAAAAAATATTTTTGAACGAGAAAAAGGTTCACATACAAGCATTAATAAATGTAAAACGTCCTTCAAATAAATCTGGTGTTGATGTATTTTTATTTGTAAAAAATGACAATGCTATAGCTCGATACATTGAAATACGACGACGTGGTGGTATAGGACCACAATATCTACCACCAAATGGTGAATTAATTAAATCAGCTGGATCAGATGATTGGACTTCAGCATAAATATCCATATATTCGTGAACACAACTACATATATACATAAAAAATAAAAAAGGATTTGTGATTTTAATTAATATTTTCCATCTCTTTGAAATTGAAAAATAAAATAAAACAAAACGCTTTACTGCTTTGTGATAATACTTACGCTGGCAGTTCACCTACAGCGGAACCACTGTAAATGAAATTTAGAAGAAAAACGAGAAAAAAAAAGAAAAATAAATATACATATAAGTATATATTTATTATTAAAGACATTAAAAATAATAATTTAATATAAAAATGTTTATGACAAAAGATAAAAAAAAATGTCATGATAAAAAAAGAAAGAAAAAAAAAACTAAAATGTAAAAAGTCAACAAAAAATTATAAAATAAATTCTTTACAATTTTTTGTTGCCTTGTAAAAGTATGTACATATATATAGTACACTTATAATATAAAAAAAAATTGCTGACAATATTGAAAAAAAAATAAAATAATATAATAATAATAAAAGAAAAGTAAAAAAAAAAAAGAAAAAAATTCTATAGAATTTTCCTCTTTCTTTTTTTTTTCTGAAGTACTTACTCTGGTGGATTTCCTCTTAAATTAAATGATGTAAAAACTACTTCAACACGCTGTCCTGGGCCTGCTAAGAAGATATATAGGCACTGCCTTGAATGGTTCGTTGGATTATGTAATAAGGGTGCCGAAAAGGTACCATTTTGTGATCCACCAACACGTGATACAAATGTTTGATCGCATTCTAAATTTGAAGAAAAAAAAAGGAAAAAGAAAATTTCGAAATTTAAATTGAACATAAAAGAAAAATAAAAAACAAAAAAAAAATAAATAAAAATAAAATTAAACAAAAAAATATTATGTATAGAAAAATAAATATATATATGTAGTAGATACATGATAAATTTATGTGTATTATACAGAATATATGTACATTAGAAAAAAAAAAACAACGAAAATGAACGTGTGTGTGTTTTTTTTCCCAAATAAATAAAATTGCAAATAGAAAAATTTTTTTTATGGATGGGTTTTTTCTTGTGAATAAATATATTTTAATAAAGATGCAAAAAATATATACATATACTATATATGACAAAAAAAACCATACTACAGGTAAGTGAATTGAAGAAAAAAAATTATTTAAGAGAGAATTATATTAAAATGATTGAATAGTGTATGTTTTTTATTTAAAATAAGAAAAAAAAAATTGGAAACAAAAATAAATAAATAAATCGTTTGAAAAAAAGAAAACACATTATTATAAAAATGATATTAATTTTAATTTTGGTAATTTAATATTCTACAAATTATGCAATTAATAATTTTTTTTTTTTTTTTTAAATTTAAAAAACATACTTGGAGATTTAGTTGGTCTCGGCAGAGGTTCCAGATATGCCACAACTGGTATCCAAGGACGGGGATTCGGATTTGGACCGCCCCTCAGCTCAGAAGCGTCAAAATCCGACGCCACTGCCGAGATAATAATAATATTTTATGTATAATATCAAAGCCATTCTTTTTTTTTTTTTTTTTTTTAATTTAAATAAATTAACTAAATTAAGGATAAAAAAATTATGTTTTCAAATTTTCTACATTCAATTTTTTTTTTTTTTTTTAGTATTATTTTTGTAAAACCAAAGAGAAAAATATTTAAGGATAAAAATAGGATAACGAATAAAATAAATTTGTGATGTAATAAATATATTGAAGTAAAAAATATATACATACATAATTATGTTGATAATTGAAAATTTTAAATTAAGGACCTAGAAAAACATAATCTTACACACACAAATACATACATATTTACATATACTTACACAAAGTGAAAAATATAAAAAAAACGTTCAAATGATACAAGCGAAAATATTTACAGATTTTTTTTTTTTTTGTATTCAAAAACAAGTTAACGACTAAAATATTTTTCATTTATTTTTTCAAATTTTGAATTTTTTTTTTTTTTTTAAATCTATCACGTCATCTATTTCCTTTTAAAAGCTTATATCAAGAACTCCTATTTCATTTTAGAAAGTTATCAATTTTGTTTTCTCTTGTTTTATTTATTTATTTTTTTTTCTTTGCTTCGTGGGAGGAAAAGAAGCTTATCTTTGCCTTTATTTATACAATATACATACTACATACATATATGGTTGTATACGTATCGACTGTTGGAGTACGAGTACATTGCAATTTTATCGTTCAAATACATATTAAAATGAAAATTTAAAATCAATAGTCAAAGATACTTTTTATTTTCTTTTTCAATACTAAATACAAAAGTATCTTTTATAGTATTAAAAAAATATATACCCACATACATACATTATTTGTAATATAATCTGATGTGCAGTGTAGGCAAATAAAAAATGAAGAAGAAAATATTAATTCCTTAAAGTGAAGTGTATCTATAGATTTCTGACAAACATTAAAAGGAAATTGTTACTTTTTATCATCGTTATTCACTACATATATATAAAATATTTGAAAAAAAAAATAAATAATGGAAAAATAGAGAGAAAAAAAAATTAAGACTAAGGAAGAAAAAGAAACAAAAACACCATGTACTTATTTATTTTTCTTTTTATACTTATCTCTATAACTGTAAAAACCCATTATATATGATGTAGAGTTGATAAAAATATTCAAATGAGGTCCTGTCAATTTTCGTATTTTTTTTTTTTTTTTGCTTCGATACAATATTCAAAGATACTGTGATTTTTATAAATAATGTTCTTTTTTTTTATACATATGTATATAAATTGAATAGAAATATGTTTATGTGTGTGAGTACACACAGTTAAAGTTTACTATACAGTATACATGATAATAAATATGTGACTGAAATATTGATAGAGATTTTTTTGTTTGTATATAATATATGTATGCATAATTCCCTTTATATTTTTATATTATAACATCATAAGTATTATCCAATGACTATAATTCCGTTATCCTTCAATATAGAATTTGAAAAAAAATATATATATAATATAGGTATAGTTTGTATGTATATGAATTATGAATATAAGAAATTCGAAAAGAAATATCAATCTTTTTTTTTTCTAATAAATTTTTTTTTTTTTTTCAAAAAGAAAAGGCTAAGCCACTTTTCATAACCACTTGACACAGTATTTGTCTGTTGTCTTCAGCATCTTTTATTTTTTCTCATATTTTATATTATAAATATGTATATGTATGTGATTTTATTACATACAAATACATAAAAAAAAATTTGTATAATATGTAAGTTTTTCTCTAACACTTTTTTGTTTTATTCAAATAAATCTTTTCAATCTACAAGGGAACAAAAAATGTATATTATGTATTTTTTTTGTGTTTTCCTATAGTTAGTTTTTGAATTTGAATAATAAAAAAAAATCTTCTATATATGTATATGTAAATGTAGATGGTGGAGACTGGAGGGTGTTTTTCATTGGAGATATTTTATGATTTTTTCAATGAAAACACAGTTTCAAAATCATATTTAATCCGTAAAGCATACAGTAAATCTGATTAAGTTTTTTAATTGAAGTGGAAAAGTTAAATGTCACAGGATTAAATTTTAACATTGAACAGTAAAAATTTTTGCATTGAAGAAGGTTCAACTTAAATGTAATTATTTTATACGAAATTTCAGAAAAATTCTCAATCAAAAAATTATGTTTTACTTTTGGGTCTTTAACACATTATCTCCAGTTTCATAATTGACATTGTATATTGTTAACCACCCCTTTTATATTCACACAATTTTTCATAATCTATATATATGGCGTACATAAGAATAAGAATAAGAAAAAAAAAGTATCTGTTATACATACATATATGTACATATGTACATATGTATATCTGTGGGGTGCATTATAAGCTTAAGCTAGAAGGCATGGGAGAAAAAAAATAATTTAAAATTGATTTTCGATTAGACGTGAAATCATCATCAACGCCTACCCACATCATTATTATCGTCGTCATTTTAAAAAAAAAAACATTTTATTTTTTTTTCTAATCTTCTTTTACAAAAAAAAAAAGAAAAAAGGAAAAAACAATATTTTTAAATTATACCATGTGTGGTGTAGGTTTTAATTACAACGATGCGATAGTGTGTTGTATTCATGAATTCGATAACTTTAATTACTTTTTTTTTTTTTTTCAAAATTAAAATTTAATTTATTTTGTCTTCTTCTTTTATTTAAAATAAAATTTTATCCTATTTCCATAGACCATATATTGATATGTATATGTATGTACTATACACGAGTAAATTTAATTTAAAAGCAAAAAAATAAAAATAAGGAGAAAAGAAAATTGTATATATCTGATTAAAAAAATAAAAAATAAATTTGATTCATTTATCAACAAAATCGATTTAAAAGGGAAAAGTTTCAAAGAAAAAAAAACAATTTTTTTTTTACAAAATAAAAGGTTTAATGTAAAACTTTATTTGTAGTTGATAATACATACAATATATACAAGGATTCTAATGAAAAAAAAGGATAATATCTATATGTATGTATATTGAAATTCTCGTTAAAAAAATATATTAAAAAACACTTTTTTTTCTCAGAAAGTGGTATCTACATATATAAATTGTATATACTCGTACGTATGTAAGGGATAAACTGTTCTATGTACCAGAATGAATTCGATTATAGTATGATCCTTTTTGTTTTTTCAAAATTAAATTCAGAATTCAAGATTAATTAAAATATTGATTATTATTTATCTTATTCAAAATATTATTAAATATACCAAGAAAAAGGATTTTGTTAGTGGAGAAAAAAAAAAAAAAAGAGGAAAAAAAATTAGATAAGGGTAAATTGATTAAAAAATACCCACGGAATTTGTTTTTTTTTTTTTCTTATTTATTCAATCACTCATTTCAATAGTAGTATAAAAATTTTTAATGAATCGTTAAAGTGGTCAAACATGCGCTTAAATTGTTTTAAGAGTTTTTTTTTTTTCTGGTGAAAAATACATTAAGAAGAAGAAATTTGGGCTTTTTTCTTTCGTTTCATCAATATTTAATTTTCATTATAACAATCTTTTCCTTTTTTTTTTTTTCTTTTTTCAATTATTGTACTTCAAGAACACAAATTCAGAAAGAGTTGAATAATCTATTTTGTATACATACATATGTATACATCCTTATTTTCGTATAATAATTATTTAACAATATAAAAAACAAAATCTATGTGTACATGTATAGAAGTATACCTATATATGTATATTAATATATACTAAGGACAAAATAATGTTTAAGTATATTAAAAAAGAAAATTTTCTATGGTATGTACATAAATTTGAAGATGAATCGATTTTCTCTTTATCTTCTCAAGGGCATGTACACTTAACACTTAAACTATATAAGAATACAATAGATATACCTACATACATATATGTATATCCTTGATCTATCAAACTACTTTTCTATAATTATTTTTTTTTTCTTTCGATTTTTGTTTTTTTTTCCCTTTTATTTTCTTGTTTTGAATTTTTTAACGATTTATTATCATTAGGGAATAAAAAGAAAAATAAAATTTTAATGAACTATATAGATTTATGAATTATTGTAATTACTTAATATAATTACTCATCAAAAAAACTTTCTTTCACAAACTAAAAAAAAAAACATAACATAAGTTGGAATTTTGGTCAATTAAGAATTATATCCAGTTCTTTTAACTTCTAAATTGTTTCGTTTTCATATACAAGTACAATAATGATAATATAAAGAAAAATTCACTGAACATGTCAAATTCATATCTTTAATTTTAAATTTAATTTGAAACTTTAAATAGGCTTCTATCCAAAACAATTTTAAAAATCATTTTTTAGACAAAATTAAATTATTCTGCTTGATAAAAATATTAATAAGTACGTTTCGAATGAGTTGCGTAAGAAAACATGGTATGCTATTTTCACTTTTGGATGGTACTATTGTCTTGTTTCTGTATCTGTATCTACAGTACGTCTACAAACCCATATACATACATACTTATCTGCTTCATTTCCCGTGAGGAAAATATTTTAAAAATATGTAATTTTTTCTTCAATTTCATGTGAGATCTTTTTTTTTTATTTTAAATTAAAGCAGAATTTTAAATTCTGAAGTGTAAAGAATGACGCATATATTACTTTTTTCTTCTTCTTCTTTCAATAAAACAAAAAAATTATTTCTAAAATACAAAATTTTTTATTTTAGAATTTCTTTTTTATTTTTAACTTTATTTTTTATTTTTTTTAACTTTATTTTATTTGACGTTATTATTGTAAAATAATGGTATTGAATTTTTTCTAAAAATAATATTTGAATTTAATTTGTAATTAATATGAAAAATCAAATAAAAAAATATCTTTAACATAACGTGACCAAATTTATTATGAATAATTAATATGAAATATTCTTTTTTTAAAACATCAAAAACAGAAAAGAGATAATTTTAATTGTATTATAGTCAAATATATAATATAAACATATTCTTTATGAATATATCATAAATTTAAAAAAAAAAACGAAATTTCTGGTTTTAATTGATTATATTTTAAATGTAAAACAAAAACAATAACAACAACAACAAAAATTGGCACAAAACGTTTTAATTGAATTATGCAAAATTATTCTTTGTATTTCTATTATGAAATTTGTATTTTTCCATATTTCAATGAAATTGAAATATTTTATGAAATACTTTACATAGAAATAGATTTTTTTTTTTTTTTTTTTTTTTGTAAATTTTTAATTTCAGTATAAAGGGTGCTTTAAAAAAAGGTCGAAATATTTAGAATATTATACATTTTTATTAATAATTTCTTATATATATCATTGACAATATTATTCATTAATTCATATAACTACTTAGATTCATGACATAATCTAAGAATAATTTTTCTTAGTTCTAAAGAACTACGATAAGAACATTAAACCGAACACTACATTGACTAATGAGGTTCATAAAGAAATCAATTATAAATAAGGCTATCTTTTGTCTAAAATATAATTTGTTCACAAATTACAACAAACATAATTGTAATCGTCCTACATTTTCAAGTCCTACATTTTCAATTGAAACCTTGATGTCACATATAAAATGACATTATAACAGTAATATTTCACAAAATCAACAATAGCTCACCTATTCTCATCATATCACTAATTATATTTATGTACATATATAATTGAAATCCCTTGTAATTAAATTCACAAACAATTTGTTCGATTCAATATGGAATAACATATACATATGTTTTTAGAATTAATAATACAATTATAATTTAATAAACACTTACATAATGCATTTACAATATTTCAAAATAATAATTTTAATATAGATACAATACAATGTACTATATATACATAATCATGTACATATGTACGTATCTATAGATAATAATAGTATTTCAAAATGTAATAATGCAAAATTAAAATTAAACATTTCAAATTAAATCTCATTCTATTGAATTTTCATTTATTTCTATTAATCGAAAATTTATGTATAAACAGTATACACCAAAGTCACTATATATGTTATCATGTGTGTAGATATACATATGCAGTATGATGGTCGTATATTGTATTTTGAAATATTTTCTTATTGAAAAGATAATTATTAATAATTCATAACATGGATTTTCAATTTTTAGCTGTACTACGTTATATGAAAAAAATCTAATTGATTTTCATTATTTTTCTTGTATCTATTTTTGATTAAAATGAAAAATCATGTCTATTACAATTTTGTTTTGTATGATTTTCGTTATTATTAGATACTATTTCTTGTTTTTTTTTTTTAAATATTTTTTTCTTTTCCAATCAAATATTTTGTTATAATACCGAATATTTTGTGATAAACCGGAAATTGTATTCCTTCTGTAATATGCGTGTCTATAAATATTTCTGAGTCGCTCATTTGCCAAATTGATTAACTCAACTTTTCAAGTATGTATCATATTTTTAAAATTCTAGTGTTAGAACTCAATGGATTTTTATTTTTTGAATAATTGAAATAAATTTCTGTGATAATTAAAAAAAATTTATTTTTTGAGATATTTTATTACTTTTCTTTAAAATTTTTTATGTGGTGTTGATTTCGTTTTGTCTTGTGAACGACTCAAAAATATGTATCAATGTAGACAGTTTTCTCCTGATATATAAAATATAAAAAAAATCAATGTTTAATTTAATAAAAAAAAGGTCAATGGTATATACAATTTGATGATGATGAATGATTGAAAATTTAATATACAATATCGTACACACAATATGAATTAAAATAAATTGAATGATGATGATAAGAATACAACTAAACAATTGAAATATTATAAATAGATAATATAAGAGTTCTGTGTCCAAATGAAATGAACTTTTGAATAAAAGAAAAAAATTCAATTATTTTTACTAATAAAATTGTTTTTTTCTTTCTTCGAATTTTTCAATTCTATTTTATTGTACAAAATTTAATTTTGATAATAATATACGTAAGTCAGAAGGAAGGACTTAATACAACAAAAAGACCTATTCTTATTCTTATATGTATTTTGTACTTAAGCATTATTAAATTTTCATTAGAATATTTAATTCTATTATCGATATATTTAATATCTGTAATTTGGCTCACAGTATTTTTAACAAAAAAAAAAAGCGCTTATAGAAAATAAGCATAAAAATAAATTTTTTATTGAATGAAAATTTGACATATATAGGGAATGACAAAAGTAGCGAGGGCCTCTTTCAATTTTCTTTTATATGTAAAAAAAAGAAGGGATTTAGTTGAAAAGTTTTTAAAGTTTCGTAAAATGACTATAAATACAAAAATTCAAATTGAGTTGGAATTATTATTTTTTTATTTGTTTTTTTTTATTTCTTCAATTTTTTCTTCTTTTATAATACATATGTTGAATCCCTAAAAGCCAAAATCAAAAACTTTATATTTTTAGTAGCATTATTATCCTTTCTACAATAAATTAATTTAATTGTCTTTATTTTTTTTAAATTATATAAAAATTTAATCATCAATTTAATTTAACATCATCAAAAATTAAATTCTTTAAGGAAAAAAAAAACTAGCATATGTTTTTTTCTGTAGAGTATATGTATGTACCTATGTACTTGTATAATGTATATAAAGTACTTAATTACTCACAAAAAAAAATATTTTTTTTCCACAAACATTCTTAAAATTTTTCTACTTAAAAAAAAAAATTCATATTAAACAACATGACTAAATAAAGTAGGTCATATCAATAAAATATATACATAAATGTAATGAAATTCATGTTATCTGCAATATAATTTTAAAGACTTGTTTTTTATATTTTTAATTTGAGTTTTTTGTTGTTGTTTGTTTTTTTTTGTTTTTTTAAGGTCATAGGTTTCCCATAACCTTTTTTTTTTCAATAACAACGTACACCATATTCTCAGGTTGCCAAAGTTATGTTTAAAAAATACTACATATATGTATGGTATGTATGTATGGTATGTCAAATTTAGTTAAATTAAAAAAACAACAACAACAACAAAACAAATAAATCTCAAATTAAAAAAAACAGTAGGAAAAAAGGTAAAATAAAAAAAAAACATATAAGTTGAAGTGTTTTTTAAACAAATTAACCTTCAAATTATTTAATTAGAATATTTAATGTAATTTAAAAAAAAAACTTTTATTCAAGTTTCTGGTAAAATAAACCAAACTTCTTTTTTAAGGCAATTATACCAGTATTGAGACTTTTGTAAGTTTTGAGATATATAAAAATAATTAAAATACATACATACTTGAAATTATATTAAAAATAGAAATTACATAACATGTTTCATTTCAATATAGGAAAAATTCTTCTTGAATAGGCTCATATCTGATACATCTACCTTATATTGGTTTTATTCATGTACATACGTACTCGTATATTTTATTTGATAATATTAATTAATTACATTTGAAAAGTAAACCGCAAAATACAAATTATATGTACATATTATATATGTACAATTAAATAACCACAAATCTTATTGTACTCGTATTAGTAAAAGTAATCGAAATGTAAAATTTAATATTATTTTAAGATTTTATAATATAAGAAATTATAATAAAATTGTTAATTGTAATTATAATTTTCTATTCATGTTTACTGGAGAAATATTATAAAGAAATTACATACATATAAACAAACAAAAAAATTTTTGAATTACAGATAATTTCGTATACAAAAGTATGAAATATCTTAGCAAAAATATTAGATACATAAATATTTTAAATTAAAGATAAAACTTAATATTTACACTTGAATAAATTTTTTGGATTCTATTCAAAATTTTAGAATTTAAGATAAAAAGAATATAATACCTGGTATATATACACGTATATTATGTTCTCTTTATTGAAAATTATTTCCACAATTTCAAACTTTCTTTCCCAATTTATTAGTTTTATTACCTTTGATTTTTACCCCCATTTTTTTTTGTTAGCATTTTAATTTTTTAATTGGCATTCAAAGTTTAAAGTGGAATATTTTAGCATATTATATTTTTTTTTTCTTCAAATTATAGTGTTGCTTATTAATTTAAATTATAAATAAAACATATGCAGTTTTATTATTATTTTTTTTTTATAGATTTTTATTCCAATCTGCATATTATTGATTGATTTTTCATTCATATATGTTTTTATATTCACATATCTTTGGCTGGGTATTAATTAGGGGTTATACATATCAACTTGTCAATTTTGATTTAAAAAAATATACATATAATCAGAAACTTTCAGCTTGATGAATTTAATGGGATTTCCATCAAAATTAACCTCCATACTTTTTAATTAATTTCTGAAAGTTTTTTTCCTTTTAGTTATACATTGTCAATTACCATCACCGCATAGCCTAACGAGCTTTTAGACTTTGACATCAATTCGTGTCCATAGATTATACATATATAGAAATTTTAGTATTTCTTGATACAACAACTTATTAAAGTACACTTATAGAAAGTTAATAGAAGATAAAAATTCATATACTCATGTGAGAAAAAGTGAAAAGATATAAAGTAATGTATATGAATATGAAACAAGCCAATTAGAAAATTCTCTTGTAAAATAACTTATGGCTATATATTATGATTTGTACTTTGCTTAAATAAATCAAGCTTAGTTTTTGTTCAAAAATTTTAAGTATGACGATATGACTCTCATTTTATTGTATAGCTACAAGTTCAATTTGAATCCTGAATAGCATAATAAATTTGTGCATATATCAATCTAATACTCAGCCGATGGCATCATACATAGGTATAAAAAAATTGCATTTCAGAATATATCAATACAAAAGAATAATAAATTTTTGTAAAATATACGATACGATAACCTTCTAAAGTAGACTCGACGACCTGAATATTCATTGATCGAATTATTGTAATTTGTAAGAGCATATCTTTTTTTTTGCATCTATTATTTTTATTGTAAAGATATAAAAATATTATATAGTTATGCAGTGTTTATTAGCTTTAAAAAGAAAATTTTCATATTAATAAAAATTAAAATGAATTATGAAAAAAAAAAAAACAAAAAAAAAACATTCCGTCATAAAAGAAATGAATCTTTTCAATTTTGAGAATTCAAATTTTTAATGAATAAAATAAAATACAATACCAATGAATGTATGTATGTATTGAAATATATCACATATATGTATGTATAGTACATACGTATATATTATAAATTCATATATGCTAAATTTTTCTTATGTTTACCATTTCAACAACAACAAAAAATTAAAAATTTAAAAAATAGAAAATAATTATAATTAGTCATATTCGTTTTTTTGTTTGCGATATGTGTAATCTGTGTATGTACATACGTAGTATATGTACATATATAATAATAATATAATCGTACGTATACCATATTTAATTTTATGCTAGAAGAAATTTGATTATTATTACTATAAAATATGAATTAACTTAATGTGGATTTTTAATTTTAAAAAATACAAAAAAAAGAAGTTTTTTTTGTTGTTTAATTTTATTTTTTATTCCATACCATTTTTAATATTGTTATTTTTATTTTAATTTTATTTTTTTCAACTTTACTTTTGTATAAAAGTTGAACAATATAATGATGAAGATTAATGTAAAATAAAGATAATGAACGTACATACATATATATTTTATATACGTAGAAGAAGAAAAAAAAATACGTGGAAAAAATAATAATAATGAAGAAAAAATTAAAATTTCAGTTCGGTGTGCAATTATATTTATATTCTAAAGAATCTCATATTACAAAAGGCACTGTTATATAATATAGATATAATGTAAATTATTTAAAATAAACTTTCAGAATGTGTTGTTTTCTGTACCATGTAAGTATCTACGTAATATATATAATATAAAAAACACATTTAAAAAAAATAAGGACTAAAAATTTTGATAGTACAGGATGTTACATTAAAATATCAAATTTAAATTTTATGGTTCAGAAAGTAGAAAATAATTTTCAAACTTTGTTTTCATTCATTTTCTACAATAAAAAAAAATACATCTGAAAAAATAGAAACAAATAGAGTTTTCAATAAATCTTCTAAAGAATAAATGATTCCATTAGAAATATATTAATTTCTAGCAAAGCTCCAAACTAATTCGAACGTGAGATTGAAATATACTCTTGATCAATAAATTTTCAGACTAATTATGACTAAACTAAATTTGAATCAAACGATTTTAAAAAAATTATACGCTTAATAATGAATTCGAATTAAATCCAAAATTAGGATTTCTTATTTTGAAAAAAGATTATCATAAGATTTAAAAATATCCTGAAGTAATTTTTTATGAGTTATACCCTGTTAATATTAAGACGAACAATAAAATGACTCCCTAAATATGTATTTCAAATATTAAAATAAAAAATACAATGTATGTTCAAATGTACATATACATATGTATGTATGTATGTATGTATATATGTTTGTTAGTACATAAGCATGATTAGCCAAATGACGAAGAAATATGCGAGCATTATAAAAAAATACATATATATTATTTTCTCATTTAATGAAAGAAAATTTTTTTTTTAAATAAAAAAATGAATTAAGCGCAAAATATACATTTTCTTAAAAAAGGATAACAATGTACCTAATATTAAAGAAAAATGATGAAATTAAATTTTTTTTTGTATGTATACATAAGTTTTATATATTTTATACACCTTTATAATATATTTAATTTCAATTTAAAACCCCTTTTGTCGTGTATCTCTTTTTTATACTTCAAAAGAAGATGAAAAAACAGATTTTTTGGAGCCTAATGGATTTTGTTATTTGTTAAGTTTTTAATGCCTTTTTTTTTCCTTTGTATTTTTATTTTTAATCCAATTATGTAAACAGGTAAATGCTTTATAATAAGTATTTTAAAAATAATTACTTTACTCATATACTCATGAAATAAATTCGAAAGTTCGCGATGATATATTGTATTTTTTTTTTTTTTAAAAAGTACTTTAATGTGAGGAAAATGTGTCATTAATATTAGTTTTTTTTTAAATATTTTTATACTTGCTAAAATAAATAATTAAGTTAAGATATTCTTTACAAAGTAAAACATTGAATAAAATATAATTGAAATATTGTAGGCAACAAAAAGAAGATGAAAAAAAAATGAAAAAAGAAGAAAAGATTTCATAAATCACGTTGTATACTTATCTTTCAATTTTTTAAGAGAAAAAGCTTGAAAAGGTCAAAAGAAAATTATCTTCAATGTTATTTTAATCTTATCTCTTATCTCCCCCTTTCCTCGCTTTCTAATTGTTTTTCTTGTTTTTTAAATTTTTTTATTTTATAATATCCTTTATTCTTATTGTACACATTAATTGCAAGATGAATTTTACCATACAAAAGACGTATAATAATAATTAAAAGAAATAAAATGTTGAAAAAGAATAGATTTTGTGATATTGTTTTTTTTTCTCTTTAATTTTTTTTTTCTTTTATGTACTACAAGCATTGTATACATATTAAAAAGAATAATAAAATAATAAAAAAGAAAATTATAATATGAAAAAAAATAAAATATTTAATACAAAAATATCCATAGATAATATACGAGTATATTTTGTCTTACAGTTGGTGGCAAAAATGATTATTATTTAAGTGCCAAAGTATTATCATGATTTTAAAAGATCATCATGTTTTTCTTGTTTTTTTTTTCTTTGTAGAAAAAAAAGTTTATTGTTTTCTCTATAAAATATAAAGTGTAATAATTTTTCTTATGAAAGCAAAAGCAAAAAAAAAAAGGCTGGTATATATGGTACTCGTATATAAATAAATAAAAAAAAAAAAGAGATAAAAATATAAAAAGCAATAATGTACATATGTATGTATGTACAAGTTTAATACATACAAGAAAAAATTATTAAAAAAAAAAATTAGAATGTTAAACTCAAATAAAACAAGCATGTCGAAAGTTTTTTTTCAATATTTTATAAATTTAATATGTACATGAATTTTAAATTTTTATTATATTGTTATTGTTGTTGTTGTTGTTGTTGTACTATAAAAATATGTATAAATATTTTAAAAATATTCCGTATTATTATTATCTCTTAAAATTTTTTTGAGTGATTTCTATCCATAAAGCAACGACAAAAAAATAAATAAATAAAAAATTGCTGTAACAAATGTTACTGGTTCTTAAGGCAAATGTCTAAAAGCAAAAATGACAAAAAAAGAAAGCATAATTGATATCAATAATTCACGATGATGGCATGTCGAAATAGACATATAAAAGAATTTTTTTCAATAATATTGAAAAATTGAAATCTATGTTGTCTGAAAAGTCGTAACTTTTAATAGAAAAAATATTATGAAATAATCGAAAATTTGCCCTTTTATTACACATACATACATATTATATAGATGTCACTTTTCAATTATCTTGTTTATGCTAAGCGTTACTTCGCATTAACTCACTCCGTCTTGACTTAATACGGATGCATAAACAAAATTTCAAAACACATTAAAGCTCTACGTCGTTTTAAGTTAATACACTATTAAATCCGCATTTAAAATTTCATTTCGTTTTTAAAATGTGCATAAACACTTACTTCGTTTTAAGTGAATTGTCATATTTGACATTTCAAAATAGTGTTGGTAACCAACAAAACATCGATATGAGGTTTTAGAGTAGTGTTAGTAACGTTACATTAAATTTTCAAATAACATTTAATGTGCGGTTATTATTAATTGTAGAACTAAGTAAACAAGTGTTATTTAGAGGCATAAAAAGATAAAATTTAAAAAAAAAAAACATTTTTTTCTGTGTTTGAAAAAAAAAAGATATTTTCAAGAAGAGAGAAGTTACTGGCATTCGAAATAAACCACAAAAATCTATGGTGATAACACTGTATGAACAACAACACCAGAACAACCAGGTGACATTGCTCAAAACGTTTTGAGTAAGAACGAAATGTTGTACTATGCATAAACACCAATCAAAGTGTATTATTTCAAAACGATGTTTAAAACGTTTTAGCGTTAAAACGTTTTAACTGTTGTGCATAAACAAGATAAATGAGTAAGTACAAAAGTTTTTGGAAAATTTGAAAAGTTAATAAAAAGAAGTTTCAACTCACTCCTTTAATTCAGAAAAATTGAAAACTATATCATCTAAATGGAAAATACATATTCAAGTGAAATTATGTGTTGTGTTGCCAATTCACCTTTAATAGTAATAGTAAGAGAGTCTTTTTAAAATAGAAAGAAAGCGTGTAAGATGATGTACGAGGACGAAAGTCAAGTAATTATTGTGAAAATATTGATAGAAAACTATGAAAGATAACGATGGGAGAAATTTGGTTATCGAAAGCCAAGGAAAATTTAAAAAAAAAATTGAATTATATTAATCTCCTTCAAAAAACTATTCTGTATATTTACTATAAAATACACTCGTTTTATTTCCAACAAAAATAATAATATATATCACATTGACCCTCATTCAGTGCTGAGAAAACATTCTGAGACTTTATAAAATTGATTTATTTTTCTAATATCCTTTTGTACTGTACTCCTATTTATTTTCAAATTCAAATTCATGTATTGTACCACGTATATTTCAGAATTTTTACTGTAAACAGTTGAATTAAAGTTAAAGTGATTTCGAAACTCAATAAATTTTCTAAATTTATTTACTTTTTCTTTTTTTTTTTTTGCTTAATTATTTCATTAAATCCCAAAAATAATAACGAAAATTTAATTACATTATAATTAAAAAATAAACAACCTATGAATTTAAATACTATTATTTAAAGTACGTTAGTAACAGTTATTAAATTTCAAAATACTATGATTAAATAAAATTCTCAAAAATAATATCGACCTCCACATTAAATAAGAAAAATAAGGAAAAATTTCGATTAATTTTAATATGAATGAAAAATATTTGTTGCTATATTCCATTTACGATAATATTCTTTTTTTTTCATCTACAAGTAAAGCACTATTTACTTTCTAATTTTATTAGTTTACTAAAGAAATTATTTTTTATTATTATTATAAATACGTGATTTGTTTTTATTATGATGAAAAAAAAAAAATGAAAGTAATTTGCTTTAGTAGAAAAGATATTCAAACATTTGTAATTTTAATATAAGAAGAAGAAAAAGTTGATGATTTCATTCAAATTTGAAGATTTGTAAATTAATACTTAAGGGAAAAATATTATGAATAAATGAATATTTAAATAATTTAAAATTTGTTAGGAATTAAATTATCGGGTTAGGGTACATACATTATTTTAAAAAAATTCAGAAAAATAAAAAATACAATATTGAGATATGATTTTATTGAAAATTATTATGCTTACGTACTTACCTGCCTATAATAATGTAGGGAAATTTTTTTTTTTTTTTTTTGTATGATTTTGACTCACCTGAAACGATAAAATGGAAAAAAAGTAATTAGATTTTTTTGTTTTGTGAAATTTACATTTAATATTAATTTTTTGTTTTGCTTACAGGATATTTTCTTAAAATAGCACTTTTAAAATTTGTTTCAAAAGCAATTTCTTCACTTGTTTAACAAACCCCCCCCCCCCCCCCATTTAAAGTGGGTAAAGAAAAATTCATGTGAAATTTTTCTCTGTACTTGAATTTTCTATTTAAATTTCTTCTTAGCTTTGACTTACATATTTCACAAGATAAAGCTAATTAAAATACATTGAGTGTAACGAGGAAAAAAAATATTTCAAGTTTGTTTTGCATGATTTAGTGAGGAAAAAAAATGTTTTTCTTAACAACATTTTTCCTACAAAGAGCCTATGTGTACAACATAATTCTAAATAAGTAAAGAAAATATTGATTTAAAAAATTTTCTTCTCTTTTTTCTTTTATGTAAATTGTTAAAAAACATAAAAACCATGAAAATTCTTTGATCGTTCATCTTTACATGATTTAATATTAAAAATTGTTTACGCATGTTTTATGATATGTAAACACAATTTTTTATTCTTGTTCCTGAATAAATCAAAAATTTTTTTTTTGTTTTCGTCATTTCATTTTGATTGCTAATACAGATTTTTTGAGCTGTAAAAATTAAAATTGTATACAAGTACACACAAGTATATGAATTGACTGGAATTAATTTGAATATAAAATATTTGAATAATAATTTGTTTGTAAGGATAAAAAGAAAATTGTTATTCTATTTTGAAGAACGTGAGTAACAGTGTTGAAATTATACGAATCAATCAAACGTAAAATGAAAATATTTGTGTGATGAAAATTTTTAAAATCATTTCAACATAATTTTCAAAAGAAAAAAAAATTGACTTCCGTTATCACTGTTTTACTTACTACTTGAAAAAAAAACGATTTTTTTCTTGAAAATTTCAATTTATATATTGTGAAAATTTATGTTCGTATTAAATTGAGGGTTGTTAAATGAAATTTCCTATATTATAGTTTATATATATACATGGATTATGTTACTGACAATTTTCCACTTTTATTTTTTCCATATTTCCTCTATAAAATCATATTTCATCATACATAATTTTTTTCTCATTTTGCATACATTTTTTCTTAAAAAAACTTTTTTTTTTTTCTCGAATAAGCAATATAAAATTCAATCCTTATAGACATTAAATCTCATGGCATAATGCCATAAATGATGGATATTTTAAAATGATTCTGAAATTGAAAATAAAATAAAATTTAAATTGCATTCAACTTGTAGCTTCACAACTGGATATCCGAATAAACATAAAATGTATTATATACTGTTTTTGAAATATTTAACATGTTAAAAACTACAGGATAATAAAAGGGATTATAAGAGATTTGTATACAGCATTTTTAAATTTTTAGATTTCTTAAAAATTAGTTTTCATTTTGAATATATATTTTTTTAATAGGTATCCAAAGAAACTTCTAAGATTTGAACTTTAAATTTTTTTTATTTCTCATTTAAGGAAAATTAACAGTTAATTATGGGCTTCTCAATCACAATTTTTGGATAAAATAGTCTGTTCTTGGTATCTTGAAAGTGGGTTAAAGGTTTAAATTTAATTTTGTATTTTATTTTATTTCAAATTATTTTTTTAAAATAGTTCAAGAGGTCAAAAAGATGTCCTTTGTGCACTTGAATCGTTGAAAAAGAATTTACTTTAAAATTTAAACAATTTCGTCAGTTTATTCGTTCGGTCATATAGTCCCATTTAAGTGTTTGAATATTTCGGTTATGACAATTTCTGAAAAAATTACATGGGTCGTGAATAGATGTGTTAGATTGAAGTAATAATAATATGAAACGTAAAAACAAATAATTATCTTGTTTCGAATGTCATAAAATTTGAATTAATTATTAAGGGAATTGAAAAAGATAGAAAATATGAAATTATACATTAAAAATAAATTTAAAATTGCAATTTTAATAGTTCTTTTTTTTGTTACTATTTATTTTTCTTATTTGAGAAAATAACTTTTTCAAGAATTTATTTATCACTTTTTTGTCGTTTTCGTTTAATTATTATTTGTTTTTTTTTTTTTTTTTTCAAATTAAAATTTATGAAAGATATAATTTTCTTAAATTCAACAAATGCTCATTTTTAAAAATGATAAATTGGAAAACGTTTTTTTTTTTTTATATCTCTTGTTTAATTGAATTTTCGTATTTAATGAAATACACATCCTTCACCTAATTACTTTCTTTTTTCCCGTAATCTAAAATTATACATATGTAACATATATATGTTTTTTTTATGATACGTATACATATATTTATAAGTATATTTTATGCACATGTGTATACTTAAAGTGTTTAGTTTTTTTTTTTTTCATTTCAATCAGCTTTAAAAAGCACATTTAGGTAGTTTAGTTTAAGTGTAATATAATTTGTTTTACACTTGAAAAAAAGTTATGTTGAAATATTATTTTTTTTTTTTATTTTTTTTTTATTTTCTTCTTTGTAATTTTTGTTTTTATTTCTTTTTTTTTTCTCTACAACACTTGAATCATTTATATGTCCATAAACTGTAAAAATGAGAACACTTAAAATTTTTGAAAGTAATTACACACTTTCAAGTGTTTTGTATACGTATAAAATAAATGGTATATATGTATATATTTTTTTTTTTCTTTTTCAGGAAATTACTACTCAACATTTATACCCTCAGGGATTACATCATTATAATTGTGTATACAAAAAAAAAAAAAAATAAATAAATAAAAAATAAAACCTAGTTGAAAAGGATAAGGAAACAAAAACTGTAGTTATGTATATATTTCGTTTCCTATTTTTTTTTTTTTTTTCATTTCTTTTTTCCATTTTATTAATGTGAAATGTGTGAAAAATGTGTGGGTGACGTTAAAGGTTAACTTTTCAAGGTAAAGCTCATTCATTAATTTTTTTTTCTTTTATTGTATGTACATATATGTTTTTTTTTTCTTCTTTTAAGTATTTTGAGTTTTAAAAGTGCCTGAAGATTTGAAGCATTGACATTATTTTTAAATAAGTGGTCTTGTTTTTTAAATGAAAATGTCTTTTTTTTTTAAATTTTTTTATTTACATTCATAAATTAATTTAAGCAGATAAAAACAAAAAAAATTCTAACGTTTAAGAACACTCAATTTAAACTAGTTCTACAGAAATTTCTTGAACTTGAGTTTAACGCCTCAAGTTTACTTTGAGCTTCAATTGTACAAATACAGAAATTTCTTAGTTTTAAAAGATGTTAGTTTAATTTTTTTTGTAATTTTTCTTGAAACAAGGAAAATTTTAAGGAGTTTCATTCAACAAAAAAAATCAATCGAAAATTATATAAATATTTGAATGAAAATTTCTAAACTTTAAATAAAAACAAATTTAACTCGGATACCATATCTAGATTAATTTCTCGATTGATTTATTAGGAACGGAAAAAAAGGATCAGTTCCATTTATTTTAATCTAACAATTTTATCAATTTCCGTTTATTTTTCTACCTTTTTTTTTTTTATTTATTTATGTGAAAAAAATTTCTTAAATTCCATTTTAAAACTAAACAATAAAATTTGGTTTGTAAAGAAAAAAAAAAATACGAAAGACCAAAAAAAAAAAAAACGATAATAATGAGAGAGAAAAAAAAGTTAAGGACCTTTTCTTTTCAATACGAAAAGTGTTTTATTTTATTTTTATTTTTTGCTTTAAAGTTTTGTGTGCTCTTGAGAATACTTAGAAAAATAAATTTACCTTTTTTTGCATAATATTTGTTAAGTGAAAGTTTTTTTTTTTTTTTTGAATAAAATTTGTTTTTTATTTTCTCCAAATGAATCCGAAAATAATGATGAAAATTCCATTAGTTATATTTCCGGTAAAAAAGTTTTTTTCTTTTTCTTATATTCATTTTATTTTTATTGTTGTTGTTTTTATTTGTTTTTTATTTTTAATGTTAATTTTTTGATTCGAGAATAAAAAATAAAAAAAAATCATTTTTAATTTGATTTGTTTTTAAACATATTTTATTTTTGTATTTTTTTTAATTTGTTTTTTCATGTCCTCATTTATTTTATTTTTATTATTATTATTATTATTTTTTTTTTGTAATTAATTAAAAATTAAAAATTTAATTTGATTAAATGATGTGATTTTTCAAAGAAATATTTGTTAAACGTAATGATTATTTGTTTTAATTGGTTTCAAATTATCGATTTGTTGCTTTTAATTTTTTTTTAAATTTTTGTTTTTTTGTTTTTTGTTTTTTATATTAATTTAATTATTTCCGCATTTGGTTAATTAATTTTTTTTTTATAATTAATTATGTTTTTATCATTAAATAATTTTTATTGATAAATCTTATTTAAAAATACTTGTGGATTATTATAATTATTATTTTTTTGTTTTTGGGTAATAAAAGTTTCAACATAAATTTATCACAATACATTTGATGGGAAGATTTTTCAAATTAGAGTGGGAACACTACTACATATCTATTTTTCTATTTTATCTATTTATACACACATCATCTAAACACTTTTTGTTTTTAATTAACACATATACAAATTCATTAACTCTTTTTTCAACTATACCTACTTATATATATAATTTTTGTATATAAATATTTTGTATGAACATATATAACCGCACATTAAAAAAGATTTGTTTTTTTTACTCCATAAACATTTTATAAAAAAATTAATACAAGTTCATAGAAAAAAATAACAATATTCTATGTAATTTTTTTTTCTTTTTTTTTTTTTTTTGTATAACACTTAATTATAATTATTATTTTTGTTTTAAATTCAAATATTTCACTATTTTATTGAATTAATGTTAAAATTGTTTTATTTTGGTTTTGATGGTGTCTTGCTATTTTTGGCTATTTCTTCAACATTTTATTACATACAAAGAAAATAATGATATCCTGTTTTGTTGGTTTCTTTTTTTGTCTTTGGCATCTCATATATTTTCATATGTCATACTGCATTTGATTTTCCTCTTCATTTCATTGGAAGTATCAGTAAATAATTTTAAAAAATTCTGGTTGTTAAAAGTTTAAAATGATGTGAATTTCTAGCTTTTTCATTGTAATTTCGTTTTTCGTCTTTCTAAAATTGAAGGTGTATTTTGTGCGTAGGTATTTTTCAGTTTAATATGTTTTCCTTTTTTTTAAAAGTGTTTTGTAATTTATTCCTCATTTTCAATCTAGGGGATATGTTTGTGGTTTTATTTGTTAATTTTTTTTTTTGGTTTTCTACTTCATTGATTCTGATTTTTCTTCTTCTTTTTCTCCTTTTTTTTTTGTAAGTATATAAATTAGGAAAAACAGAAAAAAAAGGGATTGTAGAGATCTAATTCTCTCTAAACAGCCTTATTGTTTTAATTATTTCATATATGATGAATTTTAATCCTTTTTTTTTTCGTCAGTTGTTTGGAAATATTTTTTAACATATAATATATATAATATATCTTTCATTTTAAACAAACATAAATTATAAATATCTATATGTATGTATATGTGTATATATTGATTTTTATCACAACTATTTAAAATACAATCATTTTTTTCTTCTTTTTTTCTAGAAAATAAAAACTGTTTGGTTTTTTTCTTTTTTCAATTTATTTATTTATGTATTTTTTTTGTTTGTTTGTTTTTTTATTTTTTTCATATAACAGACTTTTTCTCATTGCTTTTCATTTTTATTATTTGGTTAATCGTATAATATGATTTAACGAATAAAATTTGATATATGATTTAAAAATTGTTTGGTTTATGATGTATTGTATTTTATTTTATATTTTTCTTATCTTATTTATTTATTTATGTATTTGTTAACATCTTTTGAATCAGGAGAAAATACAATGAAAAATTAATGTTATATCGGGAAAACCAATTCAACTTGTACGTTCTTTAAAATCATATCTACATATGTATAATATGTACTATAACTTCCTGTCATATAAAGGAAGAACCATTAACTTTTGAAAAGAAAAAACAAAAACAATATAAAAGAGGTTTTCTTGTTTTTTGTGATAAAAATTTTTTTTTATATTAATAATGTAGTACGTTTTATATGTCGCTACATCCTTTTTATTGTTTTCCATGTTATTAATGCAAAAATAAAATCAAATAAAATTATCAGATTCTTTTTATTGTTTTTTTCACATTCTTTTTTTTTTTTAATGTCGTTTTTTTTGTTTTTCTTTGTTTGTTTTTGTAATGATATTCGTTTTAATTAATGAATTGATAAAATTTTGAATGAAATTGACAATATTATCATTGATATTTTCGTTATTATTGTTATTGTTGTTGCTCATTATGATTATTATTATAATTATTTATTTTATTATTGTTACGGTTATATTATATATATATATATATATATGTTGTAGTTTTTGTTAATTTTATTTATTTTTCATTTTTTAATATAATAAAAATTTGGATTGATAAAAAATATTGTTAAAATTTTTGTTTAAAATAAGTTATTTTTTTGAATTTAAAATATTTTTGTTGTTATTGTAAATTATTTTTAATTTTATTATTATAAATTGTAAATGTTAATTTTATTGTTTTGTTTTCTCAATATATTTTTATATTAATTTAAATAACAATTTTATATATATATGTATATAATATATAATATCTGTTTAAAAAGTTAATTATGTTGGTTTTTTTCCTCTTTTTCTTCTTCTTTAATATTACTTCACTAACACAATAAAATCCTGTAAACTACAGTCTTTTATTTATTTCATTTTATGTATTTAATGAGTAACAATTGACTACAAATATACAAGTTAATTTGTAATATATATAAAAAAAAAATATATTCCATACAATAGAATAATATAAATAGATTTTATTCTGTTCTTTATTCATTTTTATTCTTTTCTGTTTCCGGTTTATTTCATTTTTTTTTTTATTCAATTCTTATTGTTAACAAAGACAAATTTTTTTATTACTATATAATTTTTTTTTTTTTTTTACTTTTCCTAATTTGTCAAATCACTACTACATTATATTACGAAACACACTGTGTGGCGAATTTGTTGTATTGTAGGAGTATATTTTATATCTTAATTAATTATAATTTTTTCTTCTTCTTTTTTTTACTAAAATTACTTTTGTAAAACATTATTTTTTGTTTGTTTGTTTTGTTTTAAAAATTTACTTTTTTCATACTAAAAAAAAAAAAAATGATTTTATTTTATTTATTTATTTATTCACGTTTGTTTTGTTGTTGTATCCTTATTTAAGTATAAAATATAATAATAATAATATTATAATATATATTTTATAAATAACACTAACAAATTGGGGGCCTTTGCTATCCATCATGAAAATTTCCTGGCCCCAATTGAAGTTTATCTCACTTAGGTTCACCACCCATTGTTTGTCCAACAACTATTATAATAACAATAAATACGGCCAAAAGGACCAATATACAACATATAGCTACAGCAACCATTGCGCTATTACTCATATAATTTTTCACAAATATTAAATATAATAATGTAAATTTATTTATTATTTTATTATTATTAATAATAATAATAATAGTATTTATAATAATGATTTTCCTTTCCAGCCGTTTGAATAAGATTTTTTTCTTCTCCTTTTTCTATTTCTTTGGTTTTATTTGTGTATAATTTTTTGGTTGTTTGTTTTTTTTATTTCCGTTTATCTGATTACGTATTTTTTTTTTTTTTTGCTAGTTCACCAAATCAAATATTATATACGACCGCAACTTGTTTGTTTATATAAATTTCATAAAGGATCACAAAAAAAAATATATATGTATATTTAGCAAAAAAAATTTGAAGGACACAGATGTATGAAGAATAACAAACAAACAAAAAAAAGTAAATAAGATATAATAAACTTTAATAACTTTCACTGATTATAAATAATGATATTTTCTTTATTTTTTATTTATTTATTTATTTATTTTTTATTATTTTTATATTTTATTTCTTGTAAAATATTATTTTCCTGCGTGTTTGTTGTTGTTGTCGGAAGATAATTTATTTTATTTTATTTTCTTTAAAAAAACGGACACAATAAATCAACGAAAAAAAAAAAGCTTTCGTATTTTTGGCGCAAAATTATTATAATAATATGTATTTTTTCCGTGTTGTGCAATTATATACTTAACTTTTTTAATTTTTTTGCTTTCAGAAAATAAAACTTATAAACCGAGAAAAAAGAAGCAAAATATATTATTTTTTGTGTTTTTGTTAGGCTGGAAAGCAATAGTGGCACAATAGTAGTTTAGTTGAATATAGAGAAAGTAGAAAATTTAAAGAGTTAAATTTTTTCACTTTCATTATTTTTTTTATTGATAAAAAAAAAATAAATAAATATAAATATTTTTTTTTTCACTATATTTTCATGTCATTTTATTCACAAATTTTGTAATTTGATTGTAATTTTTATGTAATATTTTTAACAAAAATATTTATTTATTTGCTTTGTTTTTATTTTATATATATTTTTTTCTTCTTTAAGAAATTTTATATTGTTTATTGTTTTTATTGTCGTATCACACTTTTTGTATTTTTATTGCTGTTTTTGTTTATATTTTCTATATGATATAAAAAAAATATATAATTTTTACTTTTATTTTTATTCAAACAATACCATCAACAATTTTTATTTTTGTTTTTATTATTTTTTCAATTTAAATTTTTTTTAATCTGTTGATTTAAAAATAAAGAAAATATGTATATATAATATATATGTTTACGGAAAAAAAAGTAACGATACTAAAATTGTCTCATAAAATCAAGTGTATACCCATAATGAAAAATTCTAATCAAATTCCGAAAATATTTATAAAAAAGACCAACAAAAACACAAATTAAATTGATTTTATGTATAATTTATTGTATTTCTTTAACTTATCACAGTCAATAATCAATTTTGTAATAAGAAAATATTTAAATTGTTGAAAATTGGACAGATTAATCTTTATTTCGGAAATAATACAGAAAATTAAAATGTGATTGATTCGATAATTATTATCACGCAAATGAATTTATCAAAACAAAACAAAAAATTTCGTTTCTGTTTGTTTTTTTCTTAAATATTTTATAACACATTCGAAAATTATAATCTAAGCGTTTATTAGATAGAATAAATTTTCATGTAGAAATTGATCGTGTTTATAAAATGATGATGAATTTTCTTAAGTGATTTTATTGGTTTATACAAAATATCAATGATAATAATTGAATATCATAAAATAGGTATATAGGTATGAGAAATAAAAAAAAGAAGAAAATCGTTTAGAATTTACATGAGATCATGCGCATATTATTTGTATTATCAATTTCAGATACAATTTACATACATACATATTCTAGGTACATATAGAGAGTACATTATTGAAGAAGATATGGTAATTATATAAATATAATTACAATTTTTGTACCCTCAGATACAACAAAATAATTCTTATATGAACGTCGTTTCAAGAGCTAAATCAACCCATTGAATACATGAATTATCCCTTCTTTTTCACCTTTTTCTTCTTCTTCTTTTCACAAATTTTTATTTTTCTTATTTTCCTGTATACAAGCAATATACATAAATCTTTTCTTATTTACCGATATCGAACCCTTTTTGTTTTTCTTTTCTTTTCTTTTTTTCTCTGATAAAATCAATTTTCAATTTGCTTTATCTTTATTTGTTTTTTATTTATTTATTTTTTTTTTTATTATTATTTTTCCTTAATATATATTATCTATATAGTTGAATGCCAATATGAATTTATTCTGATTTTTTAGACATATTATTAACAAGATGTCAAAAGTAATAAAAAAATATTAAACCTTAGAACAAACATAAAATATTGAAAATAAGTTGGAAGCATCTTATAAGGAAAAAAAAATAACGATAATTTTGTTTTTTTTTGTTTTTTTTTTCTGTACTTAGAATTCATAAGTTTTACACAAATTGCATAAAATATAATCTGTAGCTTTATATATATTTTTTTAAATATATTTTCTATGTACATACATATGTATATGACTTGCATGTGTGCATTTTAACAACAATCATTATTTATGTCATTTATCATTTTTTATATAGTTAAAGGATTTTTCAAGGAATACATATAACAGAATCATTGCACTCAGAATATATTCATGTACATATAATTTTTTTATTATTTTTTATTTTTTATTTTTTGGAAAAACTTATTAAACTTTTCAAATTTTCCAATTTTGGACGTGCTTTTTTTTTGTATTCATGATAAAATACATACACGTAGTATATAAAATTTCCGTAAAAATGATAAAAATTTAAAAAAAAAACAAAATGCATAATTTTATATGAAAAGTTTAATCCATTGTGTATGGTTTTTTTTTCTTATATTGTTTGTTTTTTTTTATCGTTTTGTTTTTCTTGTGTATAATAAAAGAAAAGTTTAAAGTGCTAAGATTTTTTAATAAATTGTGTAGGAGGAGGTCGATATTATATATATTTTTTTATAAGTATATTTGCATAAAGATTTTTTATTTAGCGCAAGTCATACTGCAAGGACAAGAAAAGGACTTTATCTTAGAAATTTTTTTTTTCCCATATAAAAAGATACTGCATTAAAAGCAAAATATAAAAAAACAGAATAATAATGAAAAAAATGTTTAAAATGTGTGTAGAGGACAACATGAAAGTGACAATGAAAAAAACTTTTTTAAGAATGAGATGTTCACGTGGGACATAATCAAACATATAGAAACATATGGCGTGTAAAAAAATACATAATATAATAAAAAAAAGTGTAAGTTATTTTTGAAAAGCAAACTTTCTGTTTTATATGTTAAATTTTACTATTTTACAGTATTTTATTTTTAAACCAAAATATAAAAAAAAAAAAAAACTTTAATTTTTCTTTCTGCTTTAAAATCCAGGAAAGCAAAAATGTTTGGAGAATTTTTTTTTTTTTGCATTAATTTAATTATTTTTTGTATTTTATTTATTTATTTTTTCTTCTCATGAGAAAAAACAATTCATTAAAACTTTTTGATCGCCACATTAAATTATTATAATAAATTTTTGTTTGTTTTGTAAATGTTTTTTTTTTCTCTCATTAATTTCGTTTTTTTTTTTTTTGTAAATACCACATAATGCGTAAAAATATGTTAAAATATTATTTTTTTTTTAATTTTAAATTTTTTTTTTACTTTCCTTCTCGCGTTCTTTTTTAATACTATGTAAATACATATTACTACTTTTTTTGTTTTTAAAAAAAAAAAATTCTCCATAAAATTTTGTTTTTATAATTTTTCGATTTTGCCTTTTTAATCCTTTACAAAAGGGTAAAGGATTTTCCGGTCACCGAATATTTCAACTTTTTATTTAATTTTTTTATTATTATTTCAAGGTTTTGTTAGTTAAAATTTTATATTTATTATCAACTTTATAATTATAAAAAAAAAAGAATTAATAAAAGAAATTTTAGCCTTTTTTTTGCCTTACTTTAAAAATTCAATATAAAATATATAATTGTATTTTTATAGTACATATATGTGTAGGTGTAGGTATACACATGTTCATATTAAATGCTAACACATCAGTTATTTTGCTGTGAGCAAAATTCTTATCTGAAAATGAAAATTGCGAAAGGAAAAAAAAAAGATTGTACCCCTCAGTGATTACAAAGTTTTTCAATGACTATCAGCAATTTTAATCACTTTTCATTTCAACAAGGACATTTTACTTAAAAGCACGAAAAGGAAGAAAAAGTTTTAATGTTGTAATGTTTAAATACCCTATGGGATAGTTATGTATACTACATATTCATATATGTATATACATAATACAATATATTTTCTATTACCCGTATGAAACTTTATTTATTTCGTAAAAGTTATTTATTTTAGTGACCACAATTTGAAATTTAATTCTAGTTTTTTATCATGTACACATATCCTAACTACATTTCTGTATACATGTAGGTAATCTCATTTTAGATGGTGAGGACATTTTATTTATCCCTGTATTTTATTTTTAATAGAGGTGAAAACCATTAAACAACATGTGGAAATAAACACATTTATTTGTATTTATAAAGTATGAACTTTATAGAACATACACATGTACTTTTGATATTTGAAAAAAAAACACACACACACACATTTTGTATTTTGAAAATGGAAAAGTGATTTTCAATTATCCTTGAATTGAATTTACTATATAAAAGGTGTGGTGTGAAAATTAAAAGGCGGAGAGATTTGCTTAAAATATGATTTCAAAACGAATTATGTTTTTATTTATGTATTTGGGTGTAAATTTGCTGTTAAGCAAAAAACAAATTGTCTAAATTACCTTAATTTATTGTAAAATATTTTCGTTTAGTAAATTATTCGATTTTTTTTATCCTTCGAAATATCTTTTTCTGTTTTTTTTTATTGTTTTTTTTTTTGCTTTTTGGCTTAGGTTTTTGTCTTTTTTCTTCATGTATAAATTTGCTTTTATAAAAAATTTGTTCTTACAATATAGTTAATCTATTTAAAAAATTATTTACCCTACAATAAACAAAAAACAAGAATAAAAAACACATGTCTGTCTACAGTTATATTATTTAGAAAAAAATAAAATAAATACATATATATAATAATAAAAGCTTTTGATCTTCTTATAATATTATTTGAAGATGATAAAATTTCATGTACTCGTATAAACAATATTATATTATCATCATCATTGAATTCTATTCTTGTTTTTTTTTTTATATTTATTTTTTGAATTAATATCTAATTTTGGTATGTGAAAAAAAATGAATTGTTTTTTGTTTTTGTTTCTCCTCTCAGTATATTACATATTAGTATTTTTATTGGCAATAATTTTCTTTTTTATATACTCAAACATATCTACATAATAATGTACCTTTATATTTTCTAAAAATTGTAGATATAAATGTACATATGTAAAATTCTATACATATTATTTATGTACTTAGGTATTTTTGTATGTAATATAATATATTTCGTTAAGTAGATATCTTTTTTTTTTCGTTTATTAAATTATATTTATTTGTTGTGTTGTCAGGATAGTTATTTTTATGAAACGCAATTTACGCTTTTATATCTTTGTTTTTTTTTTCATATTTTGTATTTTTTATTTTTTGTAATATAACATTTATTAACGAAAAACAAAAGTTACAAAGTAGAAAAAAACAACAATCAAGGACCTTTTTGAAAGGTGAAGATGTTAAAAGAAAAAGAAAAAATATAAAAATTGGTCAAAGACCATTTATATTCTTATATATGTACATAAGTATGTATATGTTGTACATATAAAAAGTTTTAATATTATTTGCTCATTCCAAATCAAATTATACACAAATAAATTGCATTAAACCAGAATTTAAGTGGTAAAAGACTTTTAAAAGAACTTTACCATTTTTTTTTTTCATATTTTATTCTGTTTTTTTTTTTATTCTTATTTTTTATGATTATTCTTCTTCTTGTTTTTCGTTATGCCTAGTGGGATATATAATTAAATATTATCTCTAAAGAACAATGAAAAGATGTGCTTAAAAAAAGATACTTGAATAAATTGCATTTGTAGTTTTAAGTATAATATGTATACATAAATGTAACTATAATACATAATATATATGTATGAATGTGTGTGTTGTATAAAATTGAGGATCTCTTATTCGTGTGAAATATTCAAGAGAGAAAATAAAATTTTCTAAAACATAAAACGAACAAAATTTTTTATTTAATTTCATTTTAAATTTCGTCTTTTCCATTCATTTTATTAATTTAATTAATTTTTTCTTTTTGTTTTATTGTTAACACGTAGATATTTTATACATATTTCTTTATTTTTGTGTATGGTATATGTGTGTGTGTGTGTTTTTGCTAATAGTTATTTTTTATTCAAAAGATATAAGATAAAGAATGTGTGTAAAATGTTTTCAGGTGTATAATTTGTCTTTTGTTTTTGAAAATGTAATTTTTTTTTATAATAGTATACTATAGAATTTTGTGTATATGTATATAGAAAATAAGGTTACAAAGTAAATTCATTTAAAATGTTAATTTAATTTTGTTTTCTCATTTTAAAATTGAATCTTGTAAATTTCTCTTTTAGATTTGTTTTTTTTTTTAAAATTATTTTAAAGAAATTTATGTTAAATTTGTTAATGGTAAAGTTTGAACATAAAAATATTTATGTATATGATGCAATATATATCACTGATCCTTTTGTATTTTCTTTTATTTTTTTGTATTTGAAAATTTTAATCAAATTGCATTTATAAGTTTTTATTATTCCAAGAATATAAAAAAAAAACTAATATACGATGTAAAAATTATGTTAAATATTATTTTTTAATTATTTTCGAGAAATAAGTAAAAAAAAAAACAAACATAAATTTAGTGTACTTTTCATTTTTATTACTAATTAATATGATGTTCTAATAAATGTTTAATATATACCGCAAAATAATTTTCTAAAAACATATAATTTACATGTAGTACACAGGAGATTTTATGCATAAAATAAACCACTTTTTAAATTTTAAAATTAATTGCATAAAATCATAAAATTTATAATAATTAACAACATTTTTTTTATTTTTATACTTTTTCTTAATTTTTTCTTTTTATTTTGTAAAATTTAAAATGGAAATTAAAAATTTTTTTCAAATTTATTTCAGAGAAATTTAAATCATTAAAAAAACCCCCAAAAAAAACGTTTTATTTATTTAAAGAGAAAAAAAAAAACAAAAAGCACACAGAAAATCTTTCTTTTTTTGAAAATTTTTATTTTATTAAATTCGGTATAGTTAATACACACGGTCGGATATAGTTAAAATACGTTAAGTATAATAAACTATTTCCTTTAATGTTTTTGGCCAAATAAAATTAAAGTTATATTTTGAAAAAATAATTAAATTCTTTTTTTTTTTTTTTTGAATATTTCACCGTGATTTTCACAATTCTAAAACAATTTTTTTACACATGCGACGAAAGTTACACACGGTTAAATTGCACACGAAAACGAAATTGAAATAAAAAAAATTTTTCAAAATTTGAAAAATATAATAATTTTTATAATTTTCTCCGTTGTTTGCATAAAATAATTTTTTTTTTTTTTTATTTATAATAATTAATATATTATGTAGAAAAAATATTGAAAAAAATAGGCCACAAGCAATACTTTATACTCGAACGACCGACAAAAACCGACTGGAACATAAATTCTCATCAAGATTTAAGATAAAATACGATTTTTGTAAAATATATTGTAAAAGATGAAAAATGAAAAGAAAATACATTATATGTATATGAAAATTTCGTTTCGAGGAGTATGCTCCAAGGAAAATTATATTTTTTTTCTTATAGAAAGCTTTTATGTTCTTAGTTTTTTGAATATAGAGAAGAAAAAATATTTAAAAAGTAAAAACAAAAAAAGCTTTTTTCGTTAAAATCCTAGTGTAATTATAATTTTTAAAAATAAAATATTTCGTTGAATTAAAATTCCAGGGATTTTGTTACGGTTTGTGTTTATTAAAATGTTTGTAAAAAAAATATTTTTTAAATAGTGTTACCAAATTTTTTTTTCTGTATATTTTTCCGAAATTTTAATAATTTTCACATATTTCTTTAAACTGGCTGATACATTCAACTTGTTTTAATTAGTTAATGATTACACATTTTTCCAATTATGTACATACATATTTGATGTATGGCCTATTATTCAAGAAAATATACAAGATTATTTTAGTAGAACAATGATACTCTAGAAATTTTTCAACAATTTTTTCTTTTTCACCAGGAAAATCCTTTTTATAGATTTTGTAATTATTAATTTGGCGAAGATAGTTTTATCTACTATGCTATTATAAGTTTGTGTCAAATTAATGTATATGTATTGGGTTTTTTTACCAAGATTTTTCGATAGCAGACAAAAATACATATGTATAAAAAACGTGGTTCAAAGAAGAAAGCAATTTCGTGTGACAAGTTAAACTATATACTTAAAAAGCTTAAAAGCTAAGAAGACTAATTTGGCATACAAAATTTTCAAATAGAGTTTTGATTTAAAAAATATATTGTATGTATTTTTTAGCAATCAAAGCGAAATATTTATACTGAATAACTTTATGTAAAATATTTATTCTTATTCTAATAAATTAAATTAACCATGAAGAATATTTTCCAAAGAATTATTCGTAAAACCTAAGATAATCGTATATAGAATAAAAAAAAAAACTTATAGAAGAAAATCATGCGAAAAACCATGTATGATAATTATTTTATGAATTGATTTTATCTCTCAAAGAAGGTGTACAAAATATGTAAAACGAAAGTTATTTTGTGCAGAACGAATTAAAAAAACTTTAACCACCTTTAACCCCATATGACGTTATTTCTTCTATACTTTTGAAACACTTTTAAGGATTTTTCTTTCAATATTCATTTTTCTATTCAACAATTTCATTTCTCAAAAAAAAAGGCAAATTCTTCATGGTTGATTTTATTTTTTGAGTAGCTCAGAAGCCAATGTGATTATAATATAAAAAAATTAATTAGAAGCAAAAAAAAGTAGCTTTTTGATGGTACTAAGTGAAAAATTCAAAAAATTTACTTAGGTAGTCACATTGGCATCTAAGCCACTCATTTGAAAAACAAATAATCGGTCAAATATATGTATTAATGAAAAATATGTAAATATTATTTTGTTATATATTTACCTGCATGTAGTACTGGCAGCATGTTGAATAAGATGACAATTGATAGAATATATTGTAGAATTTTATGAATATTTCTAAAAATATAACAACAAGATGTTTTCCCATATTTTGAATGATTTTTGTGATAGCTGCTGTTTTCGATAACATTTTCAAATGAATTTTCATAAAATGTTGTTGATAATTTTCTAGACGATAATAATTTGAATTTATCTGGTTGATTTTTTGTTGTTGATGATAATGTAAATTTTGTGTTATGTTGTTGTTGTTGTTGTTGTTGTTGTTGTTGTTTTTGTAATGATTTTTTATATTGTTGTTGATATTGAAAATTTTCCATATTATTTGAAGTTTGAAACTTTTTAAAAGCATAAATGATATATAAGAAAATTGTAATAGGTAAAATATAATTTGAATATTTATCATTTGTTGTTGTTGTTGTTGTTGATGAGGCTGCTGCTGTTGTTGTTGTTGTTGTTGCTGTAGCTTGTCTTGTTGTTGTTGTTGTTTGTGATGATTGTAATGATAATAATTGAACGATAAATAACATATCAGTTGATATAATATGATTTTTATGAAACAAATTAAATTGATAATATATAATAATACAGTATATAATGTATTTAACATTAACTGTATTATAATTGATATTAAAATTAATATCAAGGCGTTTTTTTTGGCAGCACAATTTATTATAGCAATTCTCTGAGCAATATTTATAATTGTAATATTTATTATTTTGAATAAATTCATAATAATATTGTGATAATGATAATAATAATTTAAAATTATTAATAAATTGTTGATTTTTTTCTGGTTGTTGTTGTTGTTGTTTTTCTTTGTCAAAATAAATAATATCATTATTTGAATTAATTTCACTAATATTATAGTATTTATTAAAATTACTATTAAAAATTTCGTTATACTGTTGATAATTATTATTATTTGTAATAATATGATGTATGTAATTAATATTATAAAAAATATCCATAGGCGTTGTAAAGAATTGCTTTTTGTTAAATAATAATAATAAAATTGTTGTTTTTCTTCTTTCAATTGTTGTTGTTGTTGTTGTTGTTGTTGCTGTTGTCTTCCTTTTTGATAATAATGCAATTGTATTATATTTGTATTTCGTTTTAATAAATTTATCAAATTTGATACTATTTTCTCCATTGAAACCTTTGGTAAATTTTTTTTCATAATATCCAAAGGATTCATAATAATTTATCCAGTTTGTATTGTCATAAAGATTTTTAATTAATTTATTACATTTTTCTTGATTATTTTGTTTTTTTTGTTCTTTTTGTAGTAGTTGTTGTTGTTGAATGAAATTAATTTTTTTATTAATATTATCGTCATCTATTCCATCAAATAATAATAATAATAATGATAATAATTGATAATTATAATAAATTTTTATTTTTTGAGGAACTGATAATAATAATATAAATGATTTTATTAATAAAATCAATTTAATTTCATTTTTTAAATATTTTTTAACAAATAAAGGCTTTCGTTTATTCGATGGAAGATAAATTTTTGTTTTTAGTTTATTACTTTTAAATTCAGTACAATATTTATTATTATTATTAATTGTTTTTGTTGTTGTTTTTATAGTATTTATTTTATGAAAATTTTCATTTTTATTTTTTATTGTCGTTCGATTTTTCTTCATAATATTGAACAACAATGAAAGTTCTGAGGCCATGTTGTACCCTAAAAATATATATTTAATAAATTTAAGTATTAGTAAAAAAAATTTTAATTTTATAATAACACAAAAAAAAATATAACTATATTTTATATTAATTTACCATATCGTCTCTAATTCAGCATTAGGCAACAACATGTCCTAATATCTTATGGCAGTCTTCTGGAAAACAAAAAGAAAATTTGAAATTTATAAATTTTAAATAAAAATCAAATTTTTAAACTCACCAATAATATTTAGGACATCAATTATTTTAATATCTTTTATTATAGGATTGTCCTTCATATTTTCACTAGCTTCAATGAATTTTATAGGCTGTTATCAATCCTTAAAAAATTACTATAGTTTGGAGGATAAGCTGAAAAAAAAAGAGAAAAAAAAAATTATTTAAATTTTGACAAGATTTTATATATAGTATGTATATCTAACAATAATTAAAACAAAGACCATTCATATTTTTCAAATTGTAAACAATCATCTAATCTTTTATGTCTCATCACACACATTTGACTTTGACTTAATTTTCATTTTTCTTTATTATCCTTTCAACAATTATTTTTCCCTTGAACTTTTTCACTTTCAAATGATATAGCTATTTCTTGTTTTTTATTTTCTTTCTTCTACATAATATAAAAATTATCCAAGGATATAGGAAATTCATATCCTTGCACAATGCACATACATCATCTTCATCTTGGTTTTTTTCTTATAATTATTTTTTAAAGCGTATAAAGGAAAAGAAATTTGAAAAACAAAAAATATCTTATGTGATGTGAGAATTTTTAAAGAGGAAAAAAACATAAAAATTAAAAAATGCAGTAACAAATTTAATAAAAAAAAGTAAAAAAAAAAAACAAGAATAATTGAAAAATTATAAAGAATATTTTACACTTTTTTTTTGGGCTTTGTAAATTAAGTTTTTGTGTTTTTTTTTTTATTCTAAACAGTGTTTTTTGTTTTCTTTTGACTGATTAGATCTTAAAGCGAAGAAAAGAATTTTTAAGTGAGCTTTTTTTTTTCTTTTAACTTAAAAAACAAAAAGAACAAAAACAACAAGTGAAAAAAAAATTTACTATATTATAAAGATTTAACTGATTCTTTAGAAAATTGTTTTATAATAAAAAATTTAAAATATGTATTCTATGCAGCAGTGTTTTTAATAAAAAGGAAGAACAATGCTTTGAATAAGTTTTTTTTTTTTTTTTTTTCAATTTTTGCAAAGGACTTTTTTTTTATGTATTTTAAATTTATAAAGTATGTACATTATTCTATTAAAGTCAATGATGATGATGATGATGATGATGATATTATTTAAATAATTTTTCTAATTTATAAAATGCCAAAAACATAGGTATAATATACATATATAATTTATACACAATGTACACGTATACAATAGATGTACATATTATATATTTTTGTATATATGTACATACATATTTCATACCTAAAGATGTTGTTATAAAATTCTTTAGTGATGCTGCATATTTATATAATATTATTATGTACCTTTTGATCTTGTTAAAATTTATGCAAATTTACTTTAATATTTTTTGACCTCAATTAAACTATAAATAAAATAAATAAATAAATAAAACTGTACAATATACTATATATCACTAATTTATAAGTACATACATATAGTATATTTTATGTATGAGAAGAAAATTTAAATGTATGTATACCTAGAGGTGTATTAAAAAAAAATAAATATGTGTGTAAGTAAATAAAAAAACAACTTTAAAATCTCTTACATGCAATATATGTACATAAGTATAGATACATATTATATATCATATATATAGGTATATGTATGTATGTATAGATTCTGTCGTTTTTGCCATCATTATATTTTAAATTCGCTTATTATTTTAGATTGCTTATTTAATGGACTTGAATGAATTGAATAACACGTACTTTTACATGTACGTGTCTATATATACAAAATATATTATGTAGGTCTATAGAACATACTCTTAATTCATTTATTTATTTATTTTATTTAACTAAACAGCAAATTCAGGAAATTTACTCAAGATGTTATACATAAAATTTAAAAATTGTTTACACTTTACAATAAAATTCATCATCATCATTATAATCATCAACATCATCAAACAATATTAAACATAATTAAATAATTATATAATATTATCACAGAATAAAAAACAAAACAAAAATAAAAATAAAAAAAGTACATAAATAAATAAAAACAAAAAAAAAAACCAAATAAAATGGAAAATAAAGCGTTAAATTTATTTAAATGAATTTAATCAATGTCTATTTTGATTAGTAATTGAAATTTATTGTTCTATATATTTTAAATATTTTATAAAGTACATAATTATATTGTCATTATACTTTTATATATAGGTATATAAGTATATACGAGTTTATATGTAAATTGTATATATGTATTACAGGATATACATATATTTACGAGAATATTTTCATTTTTTCTTTCTTTATAAATCTAATCTCTTCCTTTATCATTGTATTTGTTTTCCATTATACGTTAAAAAAAAAAATAAAAGACTAATGATATCTAATTATTTTGAGTCTTTTATCATTTTCTATTTTTTTTTTTATTTTATTTTTTTTTAATCATTTTTCTGCACCATTTTTCCTAAAAGAATATTTTATAAGAAATATAATCAAGAAGAAAGGAATTGAAGTGAGGAAACAACAAAAAAAAAAAAATAAGGAAAAGAAGTGAAAACAAAGTTTTAAATACATTTTTTTTTCTTTATTTTTCTTTTATGGATGAATGTTTTTTTTCGTAAATGCTTTCATTTTTTTTTTTTTTTTTGTACTTTTCTTTTTAAATGGAAAATATTCTATTAGAAAAAGTGTGTATTATTTATGAATATGATGCTAAATCAGTTTGTCATCGTCCTTTTTTTTTTGTTTTTAATTTTTTTTTTTTTTTTTTTTTTTGCTTTTCAAATATAAATACATTGTGTATAATTTAATAGTAAGTATAACATAATTACAGGAAGAAAATTTTAAAAAATAAAATAAAAAACTAAATAGGTATATAATGACAAAAAAAAAAAATTAAATGAAAATAAGAAATAAAAGACGGCAAATATATAATATGTACTCGTAGTCTGCAATATAAAAACCATAAAATCTAAAAGTGGTGGCCAAATTTCAATGTGCCATATAGAGGTACGTACTTTTTTTTCCATTTTATATACATACATTTATATTTACATGTATATAATAAACTTCATTATAATAATGTATGTCACAGTACACATAATTGTACATTTTTTTTCTTTTAATTTTTCGTCCTCCTTTTGTTGTTGTGAATATGATTTTCCATTCGATTTGGAAAACTGCCATGAAAATTACAGAAGAAAATGAGATAAATTTGTTTAAAACACAGAGAATGTTTGATTAAAATAATAAAAGAGAAAAATGAGATCCTGTGAGACAGAGAACAAGAGAGAATTTAAAAGGATTCCCCTTTAAATGGAAAATATATATATATGTATATGGGAGTTTCTTGTGATTTTCATTAAGAAATAATACTGATTTTCACCAAAAATATAAAATTATAATTTTATAACAATAAAATGAATTATTTTCACATAATTTCAAGGAAAAGAAAAAAATCATATTTCTTGTAAATAAAAAAAATTAAAATAAAATGAAATTTTTAAATAAAAATTTGCTGTTTTTTTAATGCAAGAAATATATATATTTTTTTTTAAATTGAAAATTCATATAATACACACACTTTTTAAACAAACACGCCCTTCTCAATTTTTTCTTTCTATTTATCTATAGATATTTTCTATTTTTTTTTTAGTTTTAAATATTTAATTTCAAATTTTTCACAAATAAAAATTTTAATAATTTATTTTATATAATTTTAAAGCATACCTTAAATTTTTTGTTTTTCCAAATTTTTTTTTCCAATGAAGACTTTCGAATTGGAGTCTTTTCGAAGAAGAAGAAAAAAAATTTATATTATATCCAAACTTAAGTTGAAATCATTGAATAATATCCTTGTAATTTATTTTTTTCTATTAGAAAACTTAACTTAAAAAAAAAAAATGTTTTTTCTTTTGTTAAAATGTCTGTTTTTTCTGCATAATTTTTTTGAAATTGTACAAATTTTATACAGATAATAAAAATACAAATTCAACAAAATATTGTCCTTTTTTTTGATTTTTTCAACTTTTCGAATTACACAGTTCAATTTTAATTAATAAAATGTATCTTTTTATTTAATTACGATATAAAAAAAAAACACAAATTATACTTTTTTTAAATTTTTTTTTTTTTTTATAAAAATAACATAATTTCTTTTATTACAAAAAACAAAAAAGAAAAATTATTTTTTTGTTCTTCTATTTTATAACTGTCAGCTCTCTACTCTGTATAAGATGAATTATGACTGTGTAACAAAATATTCACCAAAAAACTGCCGCCACCGTTTTGTATCTTTTTACACACAACACAATGTTTTTTTTTTTTTTAAAGTTATAATATATGTAGGTATATACTGTAAAACATATTATATTATACTCTGGAAAATCTTTGAAGAATGGAAAAAAACAACAACAAGAAAAGAATAATAATAAAAAAAAAATTGTGTATATTAAAGAAATAAATAAGAATAATATAAGATTAGATTACGTTATTGTGGTAGTAATAATGATATTTATTATATTTGATCTCTTTTATACTGGTTGTTGTTTTTTTTTTTTTGTCTTTTTATTTTTAGTTTTTAATTTAAAATTATAATTTATTATAAAAAAAATTTTTTTGTAAAGAAAACATTATCAGTAACACTGAAGGAGAATATTTTGTATTATTAACATGTAAAAAAAAAAATACTTTTGTTGATAATATCCTTTACCATATATTTTATTAATTTTATATCTTTTTCATTCTTATAGATAAAATTAAGAATAATAATAAATTTTTGTATGTTGATAAAATATATTTTACACCATTCAATATATAAAATACATGGACAATATGATTTGGTTTATTCATGGATACTTTGTATATTTATGATTGAATAATTTGTAAGCATTAGCAAAAAAATAGGTGTTTCTTTTGTAGTTTACTATTATTCGAATATATATGTAGGTACATAGCTAGTACCTATACTTTTTTGAAAAGATTCAGAAAAGGTCAAATGACAAATTATTTATTATTTCAATCTTTTATTATTATTATTTTTTTTTTTCACATTTCAATCGAATAAATTGTAAATAATGAACACAAAAGCACTGAAAATTATATTATTTATTAAATTAACCGTGTCATTTTATTATTAAATTTACAGTAACAAAAAATGAAAAAGATTCTCAACAGAAAAATGACTTACAATGGTCAGTTTTTTTTTTTCTTATTTCAAGTTAAAAAAGAAAAAAGAAGAAAAAAAAAACATGTAATATAAAATTGAAATGAAAATCATATAAATACGTAAGCCAGTTTAAATTATTTTGATATCTTTTTCTAATAAATAATGTAAATCTTTTTAGTCAAATTTAATTATATAATTAAATATCATCAACAAAACAGTAAAAAAAAAAAAAAAAAAAAAAAGGGATAATTACTTATGTATGTTCACAAACAACCGTACAAAATCCATGTCATTGATAAATTTGTGTTTTTTTTTGAAATTTGCACACATACAAAAAAAAAATCAACAATTTCAATTTTTTAATTAAGAAAAAATAGAAATATTTAAATACTTTTTTGTTTTATAATTTAAAAACAAATTTTTTATGAAAAAAAAACCCCCCAAACAAACTATGTTAATTTTAGTGACAAAAAATATTTTATTATGCTCCATTTGAGCATTAATCTTCGTTTAATTTGGGAGCGGCTCGTCTTTATGCAGAAAGCACACAATTTTTCATCTTGTGTGATGTTTCTTCTTCTTTTTTTTCTGATTTTTCTTTATCCTCATAAAATTTTCCTTCCTCAAAAAAAAAAAAATTTTGTTTTTAAATGTGTATGAAAAGAGTAAGAGAATGGAAATGATAACTATGCATACAAATATGAATCCTTTTAAACATACAAACATACAAACATATATACAATATACACACGTATAATGATTTATTTTTTAACAAAGTCTCACAATTATTTTCTCATTAATAATGTAAGCTTAAAGGAAAAGTCAGGAAGTCTTTGTAAAATGGTGAGTATGCGCTTTTAAATTTTTACAATAAATTTTTGTAGTGTTACCAAATGAAAATATTAAAAATGAATTTTTAAATTTTTTTTTGTAATTAATTAAATCAAATCGAATTCACTCATTAAATTCGTTATAATTTGCTCCCATCTATGGACAGTTTTAAATCATGGTTTCTGTTGAGTTCTGAAGATGAAATGGTTAAGTTAAAGTTCGACAGAAAAATACCGATCCTCCTAGTTTGATCTTTGATTCTAGCATGACATGATTTGAAGGGTGAAATTGGTTATCCAGAGACTTTTAACATTTCTATAGCTAGTTTTCTTCTCTAAGTTCTAAAGAACTTTTCCTTCGGTATTAAGCATTTCCAGATAACTTTTAGAGGATTCTGGTTCCGATCGATCACTCTAAATTTGTGGATATACTAGTCCGTATCCTAAAGAGAAACCATTTTTATTTTATTTCACAGGATAAAGGGTTAATGTAATCTGAACAAAAAAAAATTAAGGTATAAATTATTTTTGTCATGAATAAATTTGTTTCGTTTAATTAATTATGCCTAATATAGAGTAAATAAAAATAAGCATATACAGTTATATAAAATTAAATAATTTTTAAGTAAATTTATAATATAAATCATCAAAATAATTAAATTTTTTATTGTACGTTTCATACCATAAAATTTCATTATAATTGTTTCTTTGTTTTTTATTTTTTCTTTCTTGTAAATTAGTTTTTGATTATACATTTTTTATATAATATATTTTTTTTTGTTTTTCTAAAATTGATTTTTGCTTTATTAAAATTTTCAATTCACAATCATAAATAATAAAAAATTAAAAAAAAAAATAAAAAATAATAAATCAGTAAAAAAAAATTAAATTAAAAACTTAAAAAAAAAATTTTTTTTGCAAATATGTATTATGCAAATCTAAATTGGAATGGAAGTATTGTAATTCAAAAAAAAAAAAATAATAATAATAATAATAATTAAAATATTACATATTTTTATCATATTTAATTTGTTAATACTTTCATTTTAAAATTGCTTTCCTTTGTTTGTTTATAATTCAATTTCTATTCAAATAACTATCATATAGAATCCACTTCCTATTTATTTAATTTTTATTTATTTTTTTTTTTTGTCTCTCAGATATACTTCAACTACAATACTTTAATTTTATTATTATTTCCGTTATTTTATATAATTAATTTTTTTTTTTATTCTTTTTCTTTTTTAAATAAGTCTTAAAGAATTAAATACATATAATTGAATTTAAACTGTATCTGTTGGACTTTGAAATTCTGAAAGTGCATGTATTGGATTCTGAACTTTCTTTTGTGATCCTTTACGTACTTTAGCTCGTACTTCTTCTGGTTTTTCTGGTCTTACTAATGGTTTCTTTTCAGGTGCTTTCATTTTCCAAACAACAATTGGTGACTGTGAATAAAATTTGAAATATTATTATTCGATTTGAAAATAAAAATTATTAATAATTAAAATATTTAAGTGATTTTCATCGAGAAAATATAAAAATACACAAACTTGAAGATAAAAGAAAGAAAAAAAAAAGGCAAGAATTTTCATGAAAATGAATGAATAAGAAATTTCGATGATGATAGATGTTTGAAAAATTTAAATTAAATTTTAATTTGAATCTAATTTTCCAGTGAAGTGAAAGGGAGATTTTTCAATTAAAAATAAGAAGAAAAAAAGGAAATTAATCAAGTTATGAATTTTCGAATTTTCATGCATGATGATTTTTTGTTTGTATGTTCAAAAAAGAAAAACAACAAAAAAAAAGGGAAAACACCAATAGTGCGAAAGATTCATTATACTCACGTAATTCTATGTAATGTTGCCGAATGATCGATATTATGAATGATTCATTCGATTAATTGAGAAAAATCAAAATGATTCATACAATCAAATATACAAAAAATTATGTTATTCAAAAGAATTTCACACATGTTTTTTTTTTATTTCGAAATTTAGTGTCTTTCAGAAAAACAAATAATGTACTTACCGCCACTGTTCCCTGACGTGTATATTTTGTTGAAGCAACATAAGAATATTTTACTGTTAGAACAACGGCATTCATTAGATTTTTAGCTGCCTGAATTAATGATGTTGCACTATCCAACTATTTAGGAAAATTAGAATAAATTTTAATCAGTGGAAAATATTAGTTTTCTAATTTTATAAATTTTATTTTTGTTTTTCTTACGCCTGATACAATTAATTCACCACTTATATTTTGTACATCAGCTTTAACTTTAGATGTAATTTGAATTTGATGACAATATAATGCAATTCTTTGTAAATATGCTAATAAATCTTTTTTCGTACTACTTTCTGGGCATTGTTCAGCAATTTCACGTGTCAATTTATCAAGTTTTGTTCCAGCTTCAGATATTTTCTTTGCAGCATTAATAACATCCATTGTTGTTTTAAGTGGTCCTCTTCCACTATAAAATTAAAAAAAAAAAAAAACAAATGTCAGTGCAATATAATTTTTACAACAAAAAAAAAAGTCGTGTTTTTTTACCGTGTAAAATCAGTCATTTCCATCATAATCATACACATATGTTTTGCAAGGAAAATAATATCATTTCCGGTATCATCCCATTTAGCAACTTCTGAATCGAATGTTAATTTTTCACGTCTAAACAATTCAACCTGTTGTGCAATCTTTTGTTTATCTTCTTCAGTCATTTTCCTCATTGCTTCCTAATAAATTACATGTAAAAGAAGAATAATTTGTAAATATTATCTTTAACGATTTTTAAAAAATTTAATAATTGACACATACTCTTGCTGTTGTTATTCCACTTATATCAGGATATTCATCAACTGTTTGATCTCCAGTATGAGCACTCGCTAAAAAATTTTATTTAAAAAGTTTTTTAAAATATATTCAAATGAACTTTTGGTTTTTTAAATTAATAAATAGGTAAAAACGATTAAAAGCAGAAGCAACATGCAAAAACAAATCTTTTAACACATTTAAACTTTTTTTTTGGTCTGTTTCCGTATTTCAAAAAGGTTTAAAAAAATTAATTCCGTTCATTGGCAAAAAAAAGAGCAAGCATTAAAGAGATGAGAATGATTTATGAGTATCAAATTGTAGCTTCATAAAATATAAAACCAGCCCATATTAGTACTTTTTCATGTTAGTCATTAAATTGATTTTAAAAAACAAAAATATTGATTGTCCAATGAGCCAAAAATTTCAGAAAAAATAGAAAAAAACATAACTTCAGAAGTATTGTTCATGACCGAATGTTATAAAAACATATTTTTGTTTTTCTAGCTCATTAAACAACCATTCCCAATTAAAAACAAGTAACAAAGAGTCAAATAGTTTTGTTCAACAGTAAATTAAGCACAAAAAGTAATAAAGCGTTAAATAAAAAGTGTATTAGTGGCGATTTGAAGCCTTTTTTTTTGTAGCCAAACTTAATCAGCTGTTTAGTAAATTTTTGACAAATTAAAAAGATGTAAAATTCCATGCATTATTTAGCTCTTGTTTCCAATTTCCTTTTCAATAATTTTTTTCTGTCTGAATAAAAATAATTTAAAAAAAATAATAATAATTCCATACATCTACTTCGAGTTTCTAATGTCATATCTTCAACAGGTTCAAATTCGGTGTCAGTATCAAGATCATCGGAACTCTGTAATAAAAATAATGTAGAAAACAAACAAAAACAAAATAAAACACAAATAAAGAAAAAAACATGAATAATAAATAAAACAAAACAAAAAAAAAAATATGTTAGAACAAAGAATTTAAATGTAGGTACACAATAATTTAGTAAAAAAAAAAACAAACAAATATAATATATGTAAGTGGATGCACACATAAAATAAAACAAAGAAAACGAGCAGCAATTCAGCATTACAAACAACAACAAAAAAGAACATTATTTTCTTTTTTCTTTATAAATCCCCAGCATAGAATATTTCTAAATAATTCTTACATTTGCTTCTCGTTTCAGTTGTATAATGTTCATCAAATTCAATATCTTCTGGATCTAACTCTTCTTCATCCTTTTAATATTAAAATTTGTTTTTTTTTGTTTTTGTTTACAATTAAAAAATTCATTATAGAAAAATATTTCATTTTAAATTTAAAAAAAAAAAAAATAAAAAATCTTAAAAAATAATAATTAAAAATTACCCTGTTCATGAGCACAGCACGTCGAATTTCTCGTACACCATCGTATACTAAACGTGATGCATCAATAAAATCATTTTCATCAACATCTTTGGATGAATTCGATGACAATGCTTCAACAGCAACATCCACTCGTTGAGCAAATTTGGACATTACTTGAAAAGACAAAAGACAAAAAAAAAAACGTATTTTAATATGAAATTATTTTGGATATTTCTTAAATTAAAGACTAACCTTGATCCCTTAAAACTTTTACTGCTTCCAAAACACGTTTTGTATAAATGCATGGTTCATAATTATCCATTTCAGCTTCGACTACATTACAAACACGTGCTGATCTTCCTTGTATTGCACCAGCTGTTGTTCTTAAATCTTGTGCATCACCTTCTTGTAAAGCTAATACACATTTATTAACATCTTCTAATATATGATTTTCCGAAACAGCTAAAAAGTCATCAATTGTTGTAATATCATCGACTGCTTCAGTTAAAATTCGTACTTGATTTTCCCATGCTAAACGATATGCATCCATATTTTCTTGTGCAACTTTTGAATTTGGTCTTGCTACCAAAATTAATGCAGCATTTATAACTTGTGGGCATAATGTTTCAATTTGTGATGCTGCATAACGTACCATTTTAACACCATCTTCATTATTTGACATACTACAAACTAAATTTGCAACTTCAACTAATTTTTCAGCATGTTTTGTAAATACATCAGCTTTTTCATGTACTTTTTTTTCATTTCCACTTTTTGCTGCTTCAATTAAATCAAGTAATGGCATTGTTGTTTCTAAAAATGAATCAGAAACATGATCTACAACAGCTTTTCTTAATTGACGACGTAAATCACGTGTCTTACGACACATTTGATCAATAGCACGTTCAAGACCTGGACTTTGATCTTTCTGGCCCATCTAGAAAAATATTTTTTTAAATGAATGAAAATTTTCTCTCATATAATTTTTGTTTTGTTTTACAGAAATTTTTAGTTAAAAACTGAAGTGATAGCACGTAGATTGTTTCAATCGACTTGTTAATAGCTGAATTGATTATTCAGCCATTGCTGAGTCGATTGAAACAACTTACATGCTACCACCCTTGCACATAATTGTCAACGTATTAGATAATAAGCAAAACTGTGAGAAACAAGTCTACATTAAATTTTCAAATCGTGGGAAGATTTATTTGTGAATAGAAGCATTAAAAACAATATTTCTTTTATTTACATGATTTTACTCTCTAGACTATAAAAAAACTAGGTTCAGTATTGAATTATAAAAAGAAAGAAAAAAAAAAAAACTTCAATCCCAAAACAATTGTTTCTCTTAACACACTCCTCATATTTACCATATTTTTTATTCTTGCCGCAATTAACTTTTATTGTAATTCATTCAATATGAAAAATATTCAACAATTATTTATTGATTTTATTTCAAATAATAAAAATTAAGAAAAGAAAAATAAAAGTTCACTTACATTGGCCATGTATTCAGAAAGTAAATCTTGTAAAGCTTGTCGAACAGCATTACATTCAGCAACGATTCTTTCTCTTCTCTCATCACGAGTGCAATCGGCATCAGCCATTAGAGCAGCAGCACTAATAATACTTTCTAAACGTTCTTCAAGTAATTGACGAGATCGTTTTTCACTGTATGATAGCGGATCCATTATAATTCCTTCCTGTTAAGGTTCCATTTTCAAAAAAAAAAAAAAAAAAAAAAAAATTAAAGATCATTAATTTAACTTGTAAGAACTTTTCAAGAAATTTTTTCTACACATTAAACTTACATCAAAATCATCAAGGGCTGCAGCTAATTCTCCAGCTCCACTAAATATATCAGTTGGCTGAGATGATTTACCTTGTGCAACATCACTTATCGTATTAACAGCTTCACAAACTTGTTTTAAAACATAATCACGATTAACTTTTGCCAAATCCAATTCTGGATGACGAACATATACTTTTGATGCAGTTAAAAGCATTGTTGAATGTTTCTTGAGAACAGCTCTAGCTGCTGCTAAATCATCTCTTAATTGTGGATCTTTCAATTCTTGTTGACGTTTAGCTGCTTGTTTAATCAATTCATTTGCATTACGACCAAATTGCTATTCAAAAAAAAAAAACAAAAAAATTAATAAAATTTGGAAAAAACTATCCATGATTAAAAAAACCATAATATGAAAAATAAAAGACAACAACTAACTCTCATATTATTCAAAAGTTCATCTTGACTTGATGCATTCTTTAATTTATTAAGATCATCTTCAACGACATGTAATGATTTCAATAATAGATGAACATCTACCATATCAGCCAAAATTAATAGACGTGTTACAGCTGATAATAGATTTCTAGCAGCTCGTACCATATTTCCTCTTTTTAATGAACTACATGGATCTTCAGAGAATTCACGTGCAGCAATACTCATTGCATCACCAGTTTTTCGTACTTCATCAACAGCAGCTAACATTTCTTGTGTAATGTCTGGATTTTCATATGCAATTTGTTCACCTCTTTCAATGAAATTTTCGGTTGCTTTTTCAACAGCTGCAACAAGTGCACTTGCACGTTTTGATTTACCTTAATAAAATTTAAATATCAGCAAAATATAAAAATAAATTGTAATTGGATCTTTATCGAAATTTCAATGTACTCAATATTGTAGTACAAGTATGTACTTATGTTCAATTGTGTGTGTTTATGTTCAAATTTGAAAATAAAAAAAATAAAAATGACCAAAACAATAAGTTTATTGATAAGGTTCGATTCGATGAACACGCCTTAATCATTTTTATTTAAAGGTAAGTAAGCAAGCAATAATTTTATGTATCTAACAATTTTATACTGTGAGATATTTATGTATGACTAATCTCAATGGACTGTGGTATGAGGAAGAAAAAAATCACTATAGGTAGTTACTCTTACCTTTTTTCTTTTTACTTGGTCCTTTTGTATTTACCAATGTTGTTACTTGTAATACCAATGGTTCCAGTGTTTTTTCTACTGACATTGTTCGAATTTCTAAATTTTTTGGATCCCATTTTAATGCAATTTGTCCAAAATCTGTCATTGTTCCCATTTTTGTTTTATGAATTTATGATATTTTTCACACTAATTAAATTGACACAACAAAAAAAAAAAATTCTTTTAGGCTCAAAATTTGGCACTTTTTTCGATGAATTAAGAACAATTTTTTAGAAATTTATTAAAAATTAATCTTTTGGCAATAAAATTTATTAAAAATACTTTCAAATTAATTCAAAATAAGAAAATAAATTTTATTTGAAAAAAACACTGCAACTTCTTCACTTTTGTTTTTATCAATGGACTTCTTCGTTTGCAATATGGCGTTTTTGCTGCTAAATCAGAGTAACCAAGTAGTCTAATTTGTAAACTAACAATAAAAAGCATGAAACTTACGGAAACACATTTAAGAAAATTTTATTTATTTTCTTTCTTTTTCATAAAATTTTTGTTAAAAAATCGTAGAAGCAATTAAAAATAAAGTCTGCAAAATGCTGAAATAAAGTCATATAATAGCTGTGTTTTCTTTGCCATAATCGATCTGATATGGATCAGATCAAAAGCAAAGAAAACGATACGGATCTCTAAATTTGACAAATATTTAAAAAAAATAATAATAGCTGCGTTCCATTGGAATTTCAGGCGTAGATTAATCTACTCCCATCTACGGTCAAAATAGCGTTCCATTCACCAACTACGCCTAACTAACGCTTATCTACTCCGGAGTAACCGAATTGAACGCAGCTAATAATAAAAATACAAAAACAACAAATTGTCAGTTAGTGGAAATAATTTGTTATTTTTCATAGCCGCCAACCTTTAGGAACTAAAAAATTAACAAATACTGCCCCTACATTTGAGCATTGAAACTAAAAACCATATCTTTAAATATGATGAAAGAACCTTTTTGGATATTGAGTTGTTGTTGTATTCCATGTAAAACTATGATCTGATCCGGATCAGATCACAAAGAAAACGCAGCAAATAGTACAAAATTTTTCGGTTGTAAAAGTGAAGCCTTAGGATTTTAGTTTGGCCACACTGTTGTACAAAATGTCAACAGATACATTTCAGGCTGATTGTCTGTAAAATGTGCAAGGTGGTGCTGATGTTGTTAGAGAGTTATAGCTGTTTGAAAAATCACTTCCGTTACAAATGCAATTTTTATAAAGTTGTGAGGTTGAGGTTTAGGTTGTAATCCATTACTTGACTACTAACACTGCATTACTTGACTACTAGCTTTACTACTGCTACTAGTTCCACTACTCTACAACAGGGTGAACTCTTGAGTTCACCCGCGTTCGATGATCCTTGGCAGTAGAGGAGGGGGTGAGAACAGTGCCCGGTCCGTTTGTGGGGCAATAAAGGATATTTTATGTAAAATTCAAAAATAACAAAAAAAAAAATGATCCTTTAAAATAAACTCAGTTGTTTCATTTTTAATACATTAATATTTATTAATTACATACATATATAATTTTTTATTTAAATATAACATAAAATTTTCAATATTTATGATATTTTATTAAATAAAATCTTTAAATTAATAGTTACTTAAAAAAATTTTTCCCATTCATTTATCCAAATTAAGTTATTAAAGATAAGCATTCGTTTTTTTTTTTTAAATATCTTTTAAGGAAAAAAATGAATAAATGACAATAATAATAATAATAGTAATAATAATAGATATAATTCATTAATATTGGTTAAAAACATTTTTTTTTTTAATTAAAAAATTTTCAATTTTAAATTTTTAAAATTTTCTTGGAATACAACAAAATCAGTCTTCTTTTTAAAAATTAATAATATTTTGATATTCGATTTATAGTATTTTATAGTTCTTAAGAAAAAAAAAAAAAAACATAAAACATTAAAATACATACATACGAGTATATGTATTCTTTTTTTTTTTTTTTTTTTATTATATTTTAGTATATAATTTTATCATTTTTTTTAATAATAATAGTGCAGTTAACGTATACATTTTTCATATATTCGTATGTATATGTGTATATTAGATGGAATGTATTGTATATTTATGTTAGTTAATTTTTTTAAATGATATTCCTTTGTTTAAGTTTTAAAGAGAATGTATCTGGCGGTAATGCTACACATGCTGGATAAAGTTTCATTGGTTTTGAATCTGTATAAGAAACATCATATGTTTTTAAAATATTTGCAATTAACATAAAACTGAAACATTTAACAAGATTTTGTCCAATACATGTACGTTTACCAATTGAAAATGGTAAAAAATGTGGAATATTCTGTTTAATACGAAAATTTTCAAAATTTGACTTTGTAACAATTTCTATTGTTGAAGATGATGATGATGATGATGATATTTTTAAATTTGGTATTTCTTCTAAAAATCTTTCAGGATTAAATTCATCTGGATTATCCCAATATTTTTCACTTGTATTCAATTCATAATTATTTATAAAAACAATTGTACCTTTATTAATACCATATCCTGAAATGCATGTATTTTCTGTCGCAACATGTGGAACAATTGGTGATGATGATATGCGTAATGTTTCTAAAATTGTTGCTTGTGTATATGGCATTATATTAATATGATCAAGTGTTATTGTATTTTTATTATTGTTATTATTATCATTATCATTATTATTGTTATTTATTAATGCATTTTCAATTTCATTATGAATATTTTTAATAACATGTGGATTTTTAATAATTTGTGCCAATACTAACATAACAAGATTACCAACAGCTGAATGCCCACCTATAAAATCTTCCAACATAAATATTAATGTATTTTTTGATAATGATGGATCCTCATTTAAACTTTTTAATAATGCATCTGTAAAATCACGATCTGGTTCATCTAAATCGATATTTTGTTCACGATCATTGATTACTCGTTCAAGAATAAATTTTCTTACAGTTGTTGCACATAATGATAATTTTTCAATATGTTTACGATAAAATGGAAATAACCATGGTAAAAAATCAACAGGATATCCTTGATTTATTTCCCAAAAAATTTCATCAAATTTTCTAACAATCGCTTTAAATTCATAATCTTCATAATCAAATCTTGTTGAACACATATATTGTAAAAACATATTTGCACATGATTGCATTATTAATGGTTTTAAATTTAATTTTTCATCATTATTATTATTATTATCAATTTCAATATTTAATTTTTCAATAAAATTTTGAATTTCAACACATCCAACATTATCCAATTTATTAAAATATGTTGATGTATGACGAGGAGAACAATGTTTTCTTGCTAAATTACGACGTTTTTGTTGTAAAGAAGACCAATCACATAAAGCTAATGCTATAAAATGCAATTTTTTTTTTGTGTATTTTTTAATTGCAAAAAAAAAATTGAAGAAAGAGAAAGAGAAAATAAAAGAAAAAAAAAATTATATATTATACCACGAAATATTTTATTTGAAAATAAAAAAAAATAAAATTGAAAGGATTTTTTTAGAAAAAAAAAAACACATTAATCTTTTTTTCTTATTTATTGAATTTAAAGATTAAAAAATAAATAATTATTAATAATTAGATGTTACTTACAATTATTACGATCTCCTCCAAATAATTTATGATAACGTAAAAAATCAGGTCGGCCACCAAAAAATTTACCATTTTGATTTAATACTTCACGAATCAATTCTAAATTATTTACAATTACACAACGTGTATTACCTAATGATAATGAATATATATCTCCATATGTTTTAGCTAAATCTGTAAAACCTTCAAATGGTACTTCATATTTTCCCAATAATTGTAAATTTCCTAATATTGGCAATGGTATAGGTCCTGGTGGTTGTTTATATTTAATATATATATCTTTTTTCAAAAATTTCTTATTATTATTATTATATTCATTAAGATTTTTATTTGTTATTATTATATCTTTAATCACTTTCACTTTTTTTGTATAATCATAAATAATTTGTATATAATTAATAATTAATAAAATTAATAGACCAATTGGAATTAAAAAAATTGTAATCATTTTTACTGAACTTTAAAAAAAAATTTTTTTTTCTTTTTTGTTACGTTAAAGAAAATATTATTTAAAAAAAAAAAAATATGAAAACTTTTTAAATTTTACAAAAGAATAGATTTTTTTTTTAAAATAAGAAAAAAACACTTTTATTATTATACGGCAAAAAAAAAAAAAAAGAATATTAAAAACCAAAATTAAAGTTAATTTGTTTTTTTTTTCTTTTCCTTTTATTTTTGTAACTGTTGTGTAAAAATAAAAAAGAACTCTTATTTTGCAGTATAGTGACCGACTGACTAAGAATTGATCAAAGGTTCTGAAGTGATCTCACCTTTTATATATAATTGAGGAGCTATAATGTGTATAAATGTGTGTGAATATATGAATATCAAAAATATATATATGTATGTATTATTTGAAAACATAAGAAGAAAGAAAATATAAATAATATAAATACTGTATGTACGAATCAAAAAAAAAAAAAAAAACTTTTAAAGAAAAATATACAAGTATTCAAAAAAAAAAAACAGATATTTCAATCGTATGTACATACATAATATATACTTACATACATACATATATATTTTATATCGTTTTAATGCACGCTAAAATATGTTAAAGATTTAAAAAATTATATATACATATATATGAATGTAATATTTAGTATCTACATTATTTTAAACTATATAAATACAGTGAGGATATTATGTATGTATTTTTTATTTTCTGTATTTATATTTATCTATGTATGTATGTAGATGATATGGATCAGATTTTTGTAGGAAGTAGCTCTATATAAAAATCAGTATAAAATGAGAAAAAAATGAATTTTTATTTATTTTAATTTATTTATTATTATTTTTTTTTTTTTTCGTGTATTTCAATGATTTTTAATATGTATAAAAAGTATGAATTTCTTATACATTATGTAGGTATATCAAATCAAATCAAAAAAAAAAAAAAAAAAGGAAAGAAAAGAATATAAGAGTGGTGGTTCTACTTAATGATTTTGTCCAAGTTGCGATTGAAAATTCAAGTTTTCTTTCTGTTTTTCTGATCTTTTTATTTTGATTTTACATACATATTTTTTTTATTTCTCTTTTAATATTGTATATATGTATGTATGTATAATAAATTTATATAACAACAAAAAAAAAGTAAATTTTTTTTTAAAGAATATTTCTTTGCCTATGGTGTTACAATGAAAAAAAAAAAATAATAATAATAATAAAAAAAATACAAACAACAATATAAGGCAGGTGGGGGCTTTCACTGCAATAATTAATTAAAAAACAGAAAGATGAAAATTATATAAAATTATATAACATATTTGGGATGTACAATTTGTATCTTTTTCTGTATTCTTTTCATCAATCTTTTTTTTTTTTTTTTTTTACAGTAAAATTGTTTTGATAATGAGTGGAGAAATTTTTACAATACTACAATAATAATAATAATAATAATAAGTAATATTTTATCTTGTTCTAATATGATTTTTTTTAAACATATTATACATAGGTATATGTATGTATGTAGATAGTAGATAGATAGTATTGTGAAAATTGGATCGTTCGCTTCATGTAAATATATGTACATATGTATTTCATTCTTTGAAAAAAAAAATATATGTATGAATTTTTATAAAATGTTTCATTTTAAATTCTGATGAAATTATTCAAAACACGAAAAAGTTTTTAGATCTAACAGTAATTTTTCTCTTTCTTTTCTTTTCTTTTTTTTTTTCTTTTACATTTTTTTTTTTTATTTTTACTTTTTGTTTTTTCTTCTTCTTATTTATTATATTTATTCTCTGTGTTGTTTTTCTTTGTTTTGTATAATTAATGATGCTTGTATATGAAAATAAAAAAAAAATACACATATTTTTTCTCTGTATTGAATTAAAATTTAAATTTCTTTTCATTTATGCATGATTTCAAAAAGATATATTATAATTTCACTACTGCGAACTTTCATCTTTTATTAAAGAACAGTTTTATTTTATTTATTTTTTTATAGAATATACATATATGTATAACATAACAACTAGTTTGAACTAGATTGAAAAAATTTGTAATTTTTATTCTTCACTAAATATGTATTTTTTCTTTCTAGTGTATATAATTTATAATTTCGAGAAAGTTAAAAGAAATATAAAAATCAAAGAATTTTCTCGAAAATTGCAAATAAAATCCATACCTATTTAAATTTTGATTTAAATATTTTTTGTACAAGACAGCTAGAGGAATTTAAACATCCTTATGCATTTATTAAGTGAACATCTTTTTAAATTTGTAATTCAAATATATTATGTGATGAAATTTTAGTTGATGGAAAATAAAATTTAATTTAACATGATTTTTTTTTTCTCATTTGTTGGGTAATAAAATCTTTTTATATTACTCATAGCTATATACATATTATGTTTTTGATTCTAGAATGATTTTCAAGGATATATGTACGAAAAAAAGATAAGTTAACAAAAGATAAATGTAATATAGACTTTTATTTGAGCTTTGGTTCCTGAGTTATGTGAGTTATTGTTTTTCTTAAAATCTTAAATTTCAAATTTAATTAATTGAATACTAATTTAAAAAATTATTGTGGTTTGTTTTAAAATTACGGCTATTTCTTGTTATAATTTTCAAACTACATATATATAAATACATATATGTATATGTAAGTATTAATATGTGTGTTTTTATTTTTTACAATGTTAAATGAAAAAAATAATACATAAAATTAATATTTAAAAAATGTATACATAATGTACATATTTTTTTATTTCTTGCAACTATGTATAATATACATTACATACATATATTATGCATATGTAGGTCTTGAAATGCTTGAGTAAAATTTCTGTTCCAATTTTTTTTTTTACCTTTTTTTTTTTTTAATTTCTGTTTATAAACTAGGTATGTATAATATTCCTTGAGAAAAATGAAATAAAAACTTTATCAATCTATCTAATCTTATATTATGTCCAGACAGTCTGTAAATCCTTGAAAAATTACACGCAATCAGGTTTACGTGAGAATGTCATATATTTTAAAGGAGGATGCGAATATTTGCAAAACCGATTTTTTTTTTCTTTATGTGTTTTCTTTTTTTTATAACTTGTTTATATTAATATATAGGTAACATGAACATTTTTCTATAAGATTTATTTATTATGGATTCTTATATAGGTATACTTTGTTTATTTTTAATATGTTTTTTTTTTTTTTTCATTTTCATTGGTATATGCGTAGAGTATGTCATGAAATCTAGCCTATAAACAAACAACAACATATCAAGAGATTATTATTATTTAAAAATTGATAAAGATAATATAACAACTATATATATGTATGTAAGATACCTATAAAAAGAAGTAGGTATACAATATTTAAATATATGCCATGCAATAATCAGGAGTAAATAAAAACTCAACAAATCGCTTGATTATACAATCACAAATAATATAAAAAGTAAACTGCATCATAAAGTCAGCCAACCAAAAAATAAAATTGACTTGCATTTCCTCCAGGTATAAAAAAAAAAAAAAACACACATAAACACAATACACACATAAAGTGTATAAATAAAGAAATCTTAAACTAAAGTAAAAATATAAAAGAATAAAAAGAGATAAAAATATATATATATAAATATATCTGGTAGAATTTCATATGTATATATAAATTTATTAAAATATAACCATGATCATCATCATCATTATCAAAGAATATTATCCACGAACCCGGTGAACCAGCACGTGGACGTTCTGCTGTTGATGTTTTTAATTTTCTTGGTTGTTCTTGTTTTTGGTTTTTGTTCTTATTATTATTATTATTTTTTTTTTCTTTTTTTAAGTATCTACAACACTATATAATAAGAAGGTGTGTGTATCTTGTTGTTTTGATTGAATTCATATACAGATTTTTTTTTTTCAGAAAAATATAACAAGAATATATAATATTTCTTAAGGTACAAAAATTATAAAAAAAACATATTTTTTTGTAGTGTTTTTTTTTTTTTTTTTTTTTTTTTTTTTTTTTTTTTTTTTAAATAAATCTACTATCTATATACTATCTATTTGTTTTAAAATAATTTAATTGATGAGATTCCTTGAATGAAAAATTATTATTGAAAATATATATTCACTTTTTTATTCTCTCTGCTTTTTTTTTTTTTTTTTTTTTGGTTATTTTGTTTGTATTGGTTATATTATATTTTTTAACAAAAACATAATTTTCATCATTTAGAAAAAGTTCATTATAAAGATAAGTTCTTTTCCATATAATATATGTACGTAAGAACGTGATTTTTGTTTTTTGTTGTTTTTGTTATTATTATTACATATTATACTAATTTTTTTGTAAATTCAAAAATAAGTGAAAGTTCATTGTAGGTTTTTATTGTTTTTTCTATTTTAAAATATGAAAAAACTTCTTGAAGGTAAGGATTTTTTAATTTACTTTTACATAGAAAAAAAAAAAAAATTTGTTATTGTTTTTTTCTTTTTTTTAAATTATTTTTTTGATCAAAATTTTATTGTATAAAATTGAATTTAAAAATTTCAAAAAAAACATACCTATATAAGAATTACCTATACATATTAATTATTAAATTAAAGATGAGTTAACAAAAAAAAAAAAAAAAAAAAAAAAAAAAAATACTTATGATATAAAATTTTGTTGTTAAAAAAAAATAATAAAAAAATAAAGCGTTTTCATTCATTAATTGCGCTAACATGGAAGTGTAATTTGATAATTTATAGCATATACTCTTTTTCTGTTTTTTTGTTCTTATTTAAATTATTATTATTATTATTTTTTTTAATTGTACATACATATCTTTTTAATCAATGCTTACAATAGCAAAAAATAATTTTTTTAAATTCAGTACGAGAAACATGAAAAAACAACAAAAAAATTATATATGTATGGATATGTACTTATATATACATAAAATTAAATTTTAAATACATACGATCTTAAAAAAAAAAAAAAAAGATTTTATTAATATTGATATTGACAGTGAAAAATTTTTATTGTCTAGATAAAATTTTTATTTGAAATAAAGTTCATCATAAATATTTTATACGAGTCAACATAAATTTTTTTTTTTTTTTAAATTAATAATAGACAACATAATGATAATTTTTCTGCAGTGACATAAATTTTGAAAAAAAGAAGAAGAAAAAAAAACGAATGTAATTAAAAAAAGTGAGAGTGTTTTTTTTTATTTTAAATTTTTATTGATGACGTTTCGTGATGTTAGTAAATTGTATAAATTATGAATATAGTTTTTGCTGAAATAAACTAAAATTAAGCTTTTTAAGCATTTTTGTTGTTGTTGTTGTTGTTAAATTCTTTGATAAAAAAGATATTAAATCATCTCATTGTTAAAGAAACTTTAAGAATTTTATCCTTATGTGATTTAGATTAACATGAAATTTATTCGGAGAACATGTAATTGATTTAAATTTTGCAATGGTTTCAATTTAAATGAATTTTTATTTTAATTAAAAATTGTATAAACTTTTAGAAGGAAACATGAAAGTTATTCCAAAAAATCTGTATCATGTTTAACCGTGTTTTTTTTGAATATTAATATTATTTTTCATTGAGAAAATTTAAATTTTAAATGAATTTGTCACGGATTATTTTTGATAGTATGATGATTAAATAAACGGTATCTGTACCATTTTATGTGCCAAGAAAAATTACGAATTTTTTTGAAAATTCGTTTTACTTTCTCTCAGAATAAAATGCCGACAATTTATACACTATACCTATATCTATATATGTATGTATGTATGTAGATTTAATGGAGAAAGATAACATTTTGAATATCTAATATCATTTAGAATTCTTTTAGGTGTGAAAAATCGCATATCAAAAATTAAAAAAATGTTACCTTTTGATTTCCACAAATACTTAAGCAGGTTATTTGGAAAAAGCAATCTAACTAAAACTTCTTGGGATAATTCTTATGAATGATTTTTTTTTTTTAAATATGCACCAGTTGATAAAAAATATGATCAACAATTTGTTACCAAATTATATAATATAATATTTATTGCTTAATTTTTTTTGTTTTGTTTCCAATAATCTATAATCTTGTTCAAAAAATACAATCCCATTAGACTACTCAGTTACGCAATCCTTATAATTTTATTTAAATTCCAAAACATAGGTAATGATCATATACCAAATCATAAAAAACTGTTTGATGAGTAATCAATTCTGCTCCCGAATTTAAAAAAAACAAAATCGATTTATGTTGTTACCCCGGTTCTAAAATGTCTATCTAAAGTCAAAAAGAAAAAGAAATAAAAAATACGTAGAGAGATCTTGAAATAAAACTTAAATTTTTCTATCTTATATATCTTATATATTTGCATAGAAAAATTTATATTCATGGATTTAGTTTTATGTAAAATATGGTCAAAAAAAAAAGAAAAAAGAATTGCAGACAAAACAAATTGATCACTAAATCTGATTATATGAATTTTAAAATGCTTTTCAAATAACATCCTTTTGCAGAGTTATATCACTAATTTATTGAAAAATTTAAAAACCAGGGGAACATCTCGTTTTTTCCTCTTTTTTTTTTCAATTAAACAAAAAAAAGTTATCAATAATCCTATTATAGACTAAGGTCAGTTAGAGGTCTAGATTATTTTATAGATGAATTGTTTTTTTTAGGACGCCGGCGCATTTTTTCTCTTATTTTTTTTTTTTTTTTTTTTTTTTTTTTTTATTTTAAATTAATTTTTAAAGTCCGGTTTTAAATTGATATTGCTACTGAATGTTTTTTATTTATTTTTTTTTTGTTTTGAAAGAAAAAGAAAAAAACACAAGAGAAAACACATACAAAAAAATATAGCTATGTATTTTCTAAAATATTCTATTTTTAGATTTTCTTTTATATTTTTATCTATTTAATAATTAATTGTTAGAATAAAATAAAAAAAAATTAATAAATTTAAAAATTCTTATAATATTTTATTATGTACAATTAAATTTTTTTTTCCTTCAAACAAAAGAAAACAAAAATCAGATGAAAAAGAAAATATGTATATTATGTATGTATCTATAAAAAATTAATTTGTCCTGTTATTAAGTATTCCATTTAAAAAAGTGTTTAATTTCCAATGCAAATTCTTATTTATTGCTTTTTGATGTATATTCAGTAGCTGGAACAAAAACAATTATAAATTTGTTAAAGAAAAACATAAAAAAGAAAAAAAAACCATACATACATATGTATATCTTAAAATATGCATGAACATTTTTTTTTAATTGCATTTATAACATGATGATATGTTCAAACAGAAAAAAAAACACTACAAGAAAAAAAAACATAATGACATGCATAAAAAATGATGCAACAAAAAACAAGGAAAATTTTTTAAAAACATCATAATGATAAAATATAGTGAAAAAAAAAAAAAACAAAAATTAAAACAACAACAACAAAAAAGATAAGAATCTTTCATTCTCATTAAAAATTCACTTTCTTCTGGTTAGGTCAGACAAAATATATGTGAAAAAAAAAAACTTTTTTTTTTTTCGTTTATATACATAGGTACCACCATTATAATCATAATATTAAGTAAAAATCTGAAGAATTGATTCAAGTTCATCATGCCGGTTTATAAACGAAAAATCAAAATACATAAATTATGCATTTATGATGTCCACCATATAGGTAATATATTTATGTATGTAGATACAATCATCATCAACATAATTGTTATTATTTTTATTATTATTATCATTTTGATCTTTTCATAACCGGTAACCGGTTATACATATGTTATGTTATGCTTTTATATCATAAAATATACTCTACATACTCATATATACATTATGTACAAATATGTAAGTAGATATTACATTTTTATATACCATACCTACTTAAGTAATATCTTTAAGTTTAAAAAATCTCATTACAAAAAAACAGATGTAATAAGAACAAGTTTTTCAGAACTTTTGCCATTATTTATTATTATTTAATCGGAATAAGTAAAATAAGAAAATTTGAAAAGAAAAAAAGAAAAACAAAACACAAAATAAAAATAATAAATACGAGAAGAAAAAGTTATAAATATTATCAAAAAATGAGATTTTTCTTTATAATTTACGTTCAATTATAAATTTTTTTGAAATATTCCGGGTTCAATTATATGGGAAATTTTTTAAGTTCGTTTTCATGGTATCTTTTATTAAAAAATTTTTTTTTTTTTTTTTTGAAGATATTGCTTATATATTATATTATAGATTTTTGTTTTTGTGGGTTTTTTTTTTTGCAAATGCAAAATATGTATGTACATAAATGAAAAATAAAATTTTAAAGACAAAAAAAAAAATTAAGGAATGAAAAATAAAAGTATAAGTAAAAGAAAAAGTGCATAAAATGCAAATATGGTCGTAAAATGATGCAAAAAACTAAAAGAGTGAATGATAAATAATAATTATTCTGTTATGGTTTGAACTTGAATTAACGTAATTACATTGTATATTATATACATATGTATATGTATTTACATACATATTATGTATGTGGATTTTACATGAATTAATTCAAAAGACAAAATTTTAAGATTTTTAAAAATATGTAATATGAAATTGGTTTTTTTCCTAAATTTTCAAAAAGTGACATCAGAAATTTTTCATCATTACTTAGTTATTTTTTTTTTGTTACTCAAATTAATTTTGTATAACAAATTTGGTTTTTTTTTCAATTCAAAACAAAAAATAAAAAAAAAACAAAAAACAAAAAACCAAAAAAAAAAAAATTTTAAGTGTGTGCACTTCTTAAATTTTATTTAGAGCAAAAAAATAAAATGTAAAATCACCATGATATATTATGTAAACCGTTAATGATTGCGTATAAATTTCAAGAACAATTATATTCAACAATTTTCCTGAATATATTACAAACTTTTTTTTTGTTGTTTTTCAACAAAAATTATTCACATTTTAGTGAAATACGTGACTAAAGTTAATAAAATTCAATATAATACTATACTAAAAAAAAGTAAAAAAAAAACTATAGCAATTCTATGCCTATGAAATTTTTTTTTTCAAGTTTTCTGAATGAGTACCTATAATATCCAATTTATAATCAATGAAACAATTACATTTTTAAGAATAGATAGAAATTAAAATTTATTCAGTATCAATTTATACAATATTTTAAGTATTCTAGAATAGATTCTCTCTATATATATTTTATATTTTGGTATAGCCATTAGGTTTTCTAATTTTTTTTTCTTGTCTTTCACAATATAATTGCCTAAGAAAGGGAATTAAAAATCTACAATATATTAGCATAAATGTATTTCTTGTTTTTTTTTTTTTTAAAATGTGTTTGAAAAGTTAACTTCCTTTTTTGTTTTTGTGTTAAAAACGTTTTAAGAATAAACGAAAAAAACTTTTTTTTTTTTTTTTTTTTTTTTTTTTTTTTTTTTTTTTTTTTTTTTAAATAAAAATTGAAATTCATCAGAACTTGCTTTCATTTCAAGTATAAAGAAAAAGAAATTTTATTCCATAAAAAAAATATTAAGAGAAAGGAAAAGAAAGAAAATAAATTTAAAAGAAAAAAAAATCATCTTGTTTAAAATTCAAACAACTTTCTTATATTCTTGAATATCATGGAGAGAGTGTATGAAAGTTGAACATATTTTTAGTTTTTTTTTTTTTTTTTGTATTTTTGTTTCTATTTCATTTAAAATTTTGATTTTTTAAGCTGAAATGAATTATGACCATTCTTGATTTTTATTTCTGTTTTTTTTTTGATTAGAATAATTTTTGAATAAAAAAAATTAATAAATGTAAGCTTAGTATCTATTCAATTTTATTATGTATTTTTTTTTTTGTTGTTCTTTTTATTTATTTATTATTTTTTTTTTTTTTTGCAATTTATTACCTTTTGTCTGGTAATAATTCTAAATTCTAGACAAACTGATTAATAATATCATTTTTAATTAGGCAAAAACAAAAACAAAAATACCTTAAAGAATAAAATAAAGAATCTAGGACGCGAAGTTTAATGATCTTTGACTATAAATGTTGGGATTTGTATGTGTATACATTTTTTACAACAAAATTTAATTTTTGTTTTGATTAAAGTCAATGACATTGCAAAATTAATAAATTTTGATTTTTTTTTTGTTTTTTTGTTTTTAAGTTTAATTAATTAATAATTTTTTGAATATTTTTGTTTTCTTTCTATGAAAAGAAATAAAAAGTGAATCCTCAAAAATGAAAAGAAAAAAATAATAAATAAATAAATTAACAAAAAAACACGTGATAATTTATATTTGAAATTTGAAAATAAATATCGCCCAAATTTTCATGTTTTTTTCTTCTCGGTTTTTTGAATAATTACGTATTGATTGATTATAAATATGTTATTTCTTTGGGGATTTTTAGAAAATAAAAATAAGATCAATAATAAATTATATGGAATGAATAAGAAATTTAAAATTTATTGAAAAAAAAAAATTGTTTTTTTCTTTAAAAAATTGGGAATTTCTTTGCCTATAAAAAAATCATTTTTATTTAACTTTTTTTTTTTTTTCTAAAGTAGGCAATTTTATCCTTAGTAAAAAAAAAGAAGAAGAAGAAAATAAATCTTCCGATACTTGATTTGAATTTTAATTTCATTCTTTAATTCAACAGATGTTTCCTTCTTTTTTTAATAAAAAAAAAAAAAAAAAAAAAATTTAAAATTTAAAGATGACACGTTTTTCAGTTTCAAATGTAATTTCATTGTCAAAATAACAAGTGTGTGTAAAAAAAACATATATACATATAATTTTTTTTTTTTTTTTTTTAAATAAAGTTGAAAAAAGGAAATGATTTAAATTAGAATTTTTGAATACAAATAAGTGTCGTATTCTAGAACGAATTTTAAAATTGTGAATTCTTATTATTTTGTAGTACCTACATTTTGTTGTTGGTACTTTTGTTTTATTTAATTTATTATCTCATGACATGATATTGACGAAAGATGAAGAAAAATTAGTGTTAGATCTATTTAAATTTTCAGAATTGAATTTACATTAATATTAAAATAAATTGATCATATAGAGGTAAATGGTAAATACGTTTTAATAAAAAAAAAAACAAAAACTGTTACAATAGGGTGTTCTTCGTAAGTTCGTAATAAATTAATATCTTAAGATTATGGAATTATAAGTAGATATAGACATTTTAGGAATTCTGGTATTTCTAAAAAATAATTTCCAGGTGTGTTCATGTAAGATGAATATTTGTAATTTATCACCTGAAATTTTAGAAGCTCATAGAAAATAAAATATCTTAGGGGTATCATTTTAGAAATCACATTTAAATAAGTGACTATACTATAATCATGTGAATTTTATGGATCTTGAAAAATCTGGTAATAATATTACATATTACCTTTCAGATCAAATGAACAACCTCACCCACTCTCACTTTTTTTTTTTTTTTTAAATTTATCAGTTTGTTATAGTTGTTATGAAGAAAGCAAAATTAAATAAATGAATTGATTAATGATTTTAGACGATAAATTCTTGTTTTTTTTTTTAATTCTTCAAATGATTTTTTTTGTTTAAAAAAGTTTTTGGTGGAAGAAATGTACTAAAGACTTTTAAACTGGAATATATTTTCTGTAACGTTTGAAAACTTGTAATCGATCCTTATATTAAATACCCTGTAAATAATAAAACGTAACAAAATAGATTTACATAAATCTGATCAAAGTCAAACATGATATCAAGACGGCAATTTATTTGATATTCAATGGGGTAAAATTTACTTTTTTTTTCTCTCTTATTTTTCGATTTGATTTGTATTTTGTTTTTTCTTCTGTTGACTATTATAAATTGTGATTTCTTTTATATGTGTCTCTTTGTACATTATATGATATGTAGAACACTACTTTTTAAAAAAAAAAAAAATTGTTATATTTTAGAGGATTTTTTTATATACATATAAGAAATTCTCCTTCAAAGAAAATTTATACAGTGAGATTGAATATTAGCCGTTATTGTAAATGATTTAAACGGAACACATAAATAATATTCAAAATAGGTAGTTTTATTTTTTTTCTTTTGTGTTTTTTTCGTAGGTATTTATTTAAAATTTTTTATTTTATACGTCAGAAAATTTTATTTGATTTTATTTTGTAGTTCGTGTGTATTTAAAATTTCAGATTTTATTAATGATTTACGTTTTTTTTTTTTCATTTCCAGTTGATTTTGCATTGTTTAACTAAATAGAAAGATTGTTGTAAAAGATATTATATATGTACTTACAATTTTATTTTTTTCAAATTTTTTCTTTACTTTATAATAATAAATTGTGAATTATAAATAATAAAAAATATATAATACTCACATTATTTTATATACTATATAGATTTTCGAATCGTTATGGAGAATCAAGAAATAATTTTTGGAATAATTTTGATATTTTTATTTTGCATACTTTTTTATTTAACATATTGGATATTTTTTGTTCCAATGAATTGGATTCGTGTAAGTTTATAAGATTCTATTTAGAAAAAAAAACTTTGAGTTAAATTAATTATTTTATTTTTATCCTTTTATTTTTTGTTGTTGTCAGGATTTAACGGATGTTGGTTTCAAATTTGCAACATCGAATATTAAACAAAAAGATTTAAAAAGAGAAACAATTAATAGACTTAGAAGAATGCGTAAATTATGTGATAATAATTTAATTCCTCCGCCATTTCCAAATGGATGGTTTGCATTAATTGAATCAGATAAAGTTAAAATTGGACAAGCTATTGATGTTGCATGTTTAGGACAACATTTTGTTGTTTTTCGAACAGAAAATAATGATGTAAATGTATTAGATGCTTATTGTCCACATATGGGAGCAAATTTAGGTATTGGAGGTACTGTTCGAGGAGATTGTATCGAATGTCCTTTCCATCAATGGACATTTCGTGGTAGTGACGGACAATGTGTTAATATTCCCTATAGTACCGGTAACAGTAAGTATTGAAATATTTTTACACTTTTTTTTTTTTAATATTTAGATACAATTTCGGTTTTTTTTTCCTTTCACAGTTCCCAAAACGGCAAAACTAAAAAAATGGATTTCAACAGAAATTAATGATTTTATTTTTGTTTGGTATCATGCAGAAAATGAAGAACCATGGAAATTACCTGTTATTAAAGATATTCAATTAAAAAATTTAGCTTATCTTGGTAGAAATGAATTTACAGTTAATTGTCATATACAAGAAATTCCAGAGAATGGAGCAGATCTTGCACATTTTTCTGCAATTCATGGTGATAGTATATTAGCTGGAAATTTTCCAAAGGATCGTTGGACAGCATCAATTGGTACACATGTATGGGATGCAACGTAAGATTGTTCTACTTTTTTTATTTTTAGTTTTGTTTTATGAAACATTTTATATTTTATTTATTTATTTTTATTTTTTAAATATTTAGTTGGAAAGCATCAACTGATCCAAAAGCCCAACATATAGCATTTGTTTATCTTAAACATGCTATTCGATTTTTTAGAAAATTTAATTGTTTTACAATTGATGTTCATGGTAATCAAATTGGACCATCATATGTTGAATTAAAAATGATAAATTTTTTTGGACCAGTAATTGTTATTCAAACAGTTACACCAATTGAACCAATGATACAAAAAGTTGTACATCGATTTTATTCATCAAAATGGGCTGCACCTTTTGTTAAGGCGCTCATCCTTGGAGAAAGTCTTATGGTAAATAATATTTTAATTCATTTTTTCTGTTTTGTTTCCGAATAAAAATTAAATGGTATTTTAATTATATTACAGTTTGAAAGAGATGTAAATGTTTGGAATCATAAATTGTTTGTTAATTCACCATGTCTTGTTAAAGAAGATCGTGCTATTAAATTGTACAGAAATTGGTATAGCCAATTTTATTCAGAAAATAGTTTAACATTTTTACAAGCAAAAGAAAGTCTTGAATGGTGAATTTGATTAAAATTCCATTTTTATTTACATTTGTTTATTTTTATGTAAGATATGATGTATCTTTTAGCATAAGGATTTTATTTTTGTATGTATTTTTTTATTTTAATAAACTGATGATCAAATCACAGTTATGTAATCATTATTTTTTTTTGCTATTTAGAAAATGAATAATAAATAAAATACACAAATAAATGGGAGTAATTATTTTATTTATTTTATTGGTGTGATATTTAAATTTTATTTTCTTCCAAGGAAATTTAACTTAAAGAGTTAAAGTAAGTTTCGTCATAAAATCATAAGAAAAACACAACTAATTATTCTTGTTCCTTTTATTAGTAAAATATTTAATTTATTCATGAATTGTATATTTTTATTTTAAATAATTGAAAAAAAAACTAAATAAGAAAGTATATTATATTCATTTCCTTTTGTTTGTTTTTTTGGTAGTTAAAATGCACTTATAAATCAATATGTAATTTACATACATATTTACAAAGGTTCAGTTTCACGTTTTAACCATTCTGCTGTGAATTGGTCATTTTCTTCTTCTAGAATTGGTAGAACCGTATCTCTGACAATTTTATGATAATCATTTAATTGTTTTATCTGAAAATATTTAAAAGAAAGAAAGAAAAAAAATTATTTCAAATTAATTTTAGTAAAATAATTTATAAAACAAAATAACCTCTGCATTAGTGAGAAGTTCTTTTTTAATTAATTTTGTTTGTTTTGGACACATTGTAATTGTTTTAAATGTTAATGCTCCACGACCAGCAAAATTATGTTGTGGATTTGCTGGAATTATTTGTACAACATCTTCTATTCTAATACCAAATTTTCCATCTTCATAATAACCTGGTTCTGTGGAAATTAAAAAAAAAAATATTAAAATTTTTTTTATTTTGAAATTAAGACAAATTTCTTGATGTACCATTTGAAATAAACATGTTTTCTTGTAAACCAGGATCATTTGGCCATAATCTAATTCCTACACCCATTGGAATTTCATGAACATTTAAGAAATGTCCAACACCATGACCAGTTCCATGATTATAATCTAGACCAATATCCCATAATGATTTTCTAGCTAATGTATCTAATACTTGTCCCTAAGAAATATTACATGTAAGTTGAAAAAACAGATGTTTTTTTTTTGTTCAAATAAAATGATTACCTTAACTTTCCTTGGAAAGATAATTGATGCAAATGTTAGTTGTCCCTTTAAAACTCTTGTATAGCATTCTTTTTCAAAATCAGTTGGATTGCCAAAATGAAAAGTTCTTGTTACGTCAGTTGTACCGTCCCTTAAAAAATGATAAACACAGATCATGATCATAGTATTTTGAAAGATTTAAAAAAAAAAACAGAAGTAAATTTACATAAACTGGGCTCCAGAATCACATAAATACATGTCCTTATCATTAATACTACGATTTGTTTCTTCTTTTGGATGATAATGGATAACAGATCCATTAGGTCCTGATGCATTTATTGTAGCAAAACTAAGTCCCATATAACGTTTTTGTTTCCTAGAAATGTTCAAGAAAAAAAAAATAGATATATATGTATGTATGTAAAACGAACAAGATTTTTATCTTACGATCTAAATTCTTCAAGTTTTTTTGATCCAGATATTTCATCAACATATTGTCCTTGTTTAACAGTATTTTGAAGCCATGCAAAATATTTACATATTGCAACACCATCTCTTATGTGGCTATTTATCATACCTTCGGCTTCAACTGGATTCTTAACTGCTTTCATTAATGCTATGGGTGATATCTGAAATGAACAAATCAAATTTTCAGATTGAGACAAAGAGAAGAAAAAAAAACAACGTAAAAATCCCACCTCATTATGTCGCTGTTTTTTAGGTATTAATGAAGCTAAATAATAGCTAGATTCTTGTGATATCCATATTTTTTCATCAGTGTTTTTAACCTTTATTTATTGAAATAAAATTTTTAATAGAGTATTTTTACTTAAAAAATGTGACTTGTGACTTACATAATCTTCCAATTTTTTTTTAATATTCTCATATGGTAAAATATCAATTTCAACATTATTTTCTTCAAGATGTTCATTAAAGTGTTCTGGAAGTTTTTTTGAATCAATAAATAAATAAATTTTATCGGTTGTTATGATAAGATATGAAAAAAACACTGGATTATAATCGATATCGCTACCACGTGAATTTAAAAACCCTATCAAATAATAATAAAAAAAAAATATTATGTGAAAAAACCAAAAAAAAAAATTTTTAATAAAGAGAGAAAAAAGAGAAATAAAATACTTACAGGCAATTTCATCCAAAGCACTAATAACTAAAGCTTGAACATTTCTATCTTTCATTTCTTTTAAAATATTATGATATTTTTCATTAATTGTTTTTCCAACAATTGATATATCTAAAGTTATAATTTCATTAATTTGCATTAAAGGACGTTCATCCCAAATTAAATCAATTAAATTTTGATCAATCGATGTTAATTCACATTCTAGAAAAAAATATTATTAACATTTTAAAAGAGATTCCTTAAGAAATTATTTTAAAAACAAAATTACCATTATTTGATAGATCTTGGTTAATTGT